>OX031067.1:24443375-26943375 GCA_943736015.1 Tridacna crocea | reverse complement strand
AAGGTCAGTGAGTCGCGCTAAGCATGCAGCCTAGGGGTAAATTAAGGTAGTGGACCCGCAAGAGAAAAAACAGCTATTTCCACTATAACATTATCCTACAAAATTTGCCATGATTGAAAAATGAGTATTATTGTACTACTTTTACCGAGCCACTTTTTCCTTTTTTTTCGTGCTTAGAATGATTATTTATAAATTTAAAAACACTATAATTATTCTCTTTACAAAGGGAGATAATATTTACCTCCCTTTTCTGGAAATCATCATTTATAAATCTAAAACCACCATAAGTATTCTCTTTACAAAGGGAGATAATATTTACCTCCCTTTTCTGGAAACTAACAAAAGTATCATCACATAATTTCATGACAGACATCAAAGAGATTTCTGGTCGACTAAAAATATGCAAAAGTATTATAATTGTATAAATCCGTATTTCTCATCTGTCAAGAAATTTTAGTCCATGCTGCACTAGATTTGTTACGGTTCTATTACCTTTAAAAAAAGACACCGCCTGTTGTAGCCAATCTCGGAGCAAAGTTGTCGTTCGTTACTTTCACCATACATCTCTGCAATGGGCTAAATGACAAGAATCTTGTCAAACCGAGGAAAACATGTTTTGTTACTGTTTAACTGTTTCATGTGTAACACTATAAAATAGATAAAGGAAATATAATTCTGGATATATCGGTGCATTCAAATTGATGAATTATGTATACAATGAAACTGTTTTTTCGAGCTTCTTTATTGATCGCAATCTTACGTCAATTGTAAAAAAAATGGCTGCGCCCATAAATAATGACAGCAGGACCGACACACCGATTGATCGAAGTTTGTAAAATTAAAAAAAAAACAAGTTATCGTCCTTTAAAAGACATTTAAGTTTTTCAAAAAAATCCTCTTTTTTTCACATTTCCAACCACTAAGTCCGATTGGCCGTATGCTGTTTGAACAGCACACAAAACAATTGATATTGGTCTTTCTCCACTGGCGTTTATGTCGCCATTTTGAGTTATAGTCATGTGACGAACATATCAAGTGATGACGGACTACTTTCTGATCCAACTGCAGAAGTGAATGGGAACGATCCGTAGTGCAAGAGAGTGCTGTTGTAGCATTTAAAGTTGCGGCCGTTTGAACATGTCGTGACCAAAAAATATAGATTTTTATCAGCTGTTTAACCTGATCACATGAGAAATCAGAGATGCTACTGCGAGGTAGTCATAGACGACAAGGTAACACTTTACCCAAATATAGAATTTTTGATAATACCAAAACGAACTCATTTTGCAGAAAAAAAAAAGCCGAGCCCTGGTAGCTAAGTCTGTAGCGTACAGGACTCGAGAAGAGCAGGTCGTTGGTTCGATCCCCGGCTCGACCAATTCCTTTCCGCGGAATGATGATAGTCATTGCGACAGGATTCATTCCTCTTACACTGCTGACCATTGTTTCCACGATGGTTATTTGTACAATAATGAGTATTCTTGTACTACTTTAATGGAGCCACTTTTTCCTTCTGAGAATTATTATTTATATATAAACTCTAAAACCACTAGATTTTCATTACAAAGGGGGATGATAATTACCTACCTTTTCTTGTACCCAACAAAAGTACCAAAAATAATTTCAAGACAGACATGAAAGGGGTTTTTGGTCTGTTAAAAATGTTCAAAAGCATTATATCTGTATAAATCTGCATTGATCAATTATCAAGAAATTTTTTTCCATGTTCTACTACCTTAAGCTGCATGGTGGAAAAAAGTACCAGAAATTATGATGATTTTTGTAACCATATACCAAACAATGTCGAGTTTTTACTAATCTGAGGTAGAGAGATTATAAAAAAAAATATTGTGGGGAAAAAAGGAGAAAATGCTGGTTACCAGCATTTTCTCCTTTTTCCCACACATTTTTTTTTATTCTTTCAAAGACAAATACTGACTTTAGGAGCCACCTGCATTGCTTTGCAACTGTATTCAATCTTTGTCAAATTAGAATATTTACCATTTAATAATGAGGAAGGAGAAATGGCCTATATTTTTAACTTTGATAGGAGTTTTCACTACTGCATGTTTTTTGCACCTGGTAATGGATGTCAAATTTACTACGGATTGCGGAAATTTATTTCAAAGCTTTTGATTGGTGGAAAATTAATTTCCCACTGCCGTGTTTTTTTTTTAGTAATGATAAACAAACATAATATTGGCAAATCTTTATTCCCTGTGAAACTTAAACAGATTTTTTCCACCAATGACATGCAGTAATTTTTTTGGTAATCTATCAGTGTATTGCGACGTTTTACAAAGATAGGGCATCAAAGATACGATTATCGTAAAAAAAAAGGTGTAAAATTGAGTACTTTTTTTATCAGATTGGGTTTGCTATCTTGGACGCTTTCCTGTCTGTTGACAAAACGATAACCTTAAAATTGTGGACAGTGTACATCAAGATCAGACTGCACAGAACGTGCAGCCTGATCTCTGATCTACACTGTTCACAAAACTTTTATTCTAGACAATGATCTAAGTGCAACGGAAGCCTATAAAAGCTTTGAGAAGGTGCAGATTGTTTTGTAGTAGTGAAAGAGTCAACTAAGCGTTAAAAAGTATCGTAATCTTTTTGTACCAAAAGATCAAGATCAGACAACACAGAAAGCGCAGTCTGATCTTTGATAGAAATTGTCAGTTTGTTTAGTCAATGGTGTTTATGTATTAAGTTTAGCACTTTTTTAAGCATTATTTAAGTTATATAGCTGCAGCCAGTGCACCTATTCATGCTTTCCTGGCGTCTCTTTGCAGGACATTTTTCTCTCAAAGCAACTGGCTGCTTTCCCACATAATCATCGTCGAAACGACAGTCATATTTGGGACTGAAAGAGTTAACCCATTACCACACAGTCCCTACTTTTGACGCCCCTGAGAAAGAAGCCTTTAGAAAACATAGTGGGAAAAGGAGAAAATGCTGGTAACCAGCATTTTCTCCTTTTCCCACAATGTTTTCTACCCTTCACAAAACAAATTTCAATTTTTCAGTCACTTTTATTCTGTCGTCTGCAAAAGCTTTTGATTTGGACAAGCCCAAAATTTTGTCGTTTGGTAATGGGTTAACTCTTTCACGTCCTAACCAGTGCGATCGTTTGCTTAACCCTTTACCGCATAATCTCGACAATGGAAAAGAAGCATTTTGAAAACATTGTGGGAAAAGAAGAAAATGCTGGTAACCAGCATTTTCTCCTTTTCCCACAATGTTTTCCACACCATCAAAGACAAATTCCATCATTTGAGACACACTGAAATTGTCATCAGCAAAAGCTTTCAGTTTGGACAAGTCTAAATTTTCGCCTAGTAAAGGGTTAAATGTAGCTATAATTACCTAGGCGGTCAGATTAGACCAAGATTAAACTGTAAAAAATGTGCAGTTTGATCTGTGATCTACAGTTATCGCCAGGGACATTTTGGACGAGGGCACGGTGCTCTTATTTCTAGACTGAAAAAAAAATGGTGTTGTGGTGGTGGTGAAGGTGGGTTGGAGGTATGTTTATTCGGATCTCTAAGACTCGGTTAAAGTTAGCGAACAGCAAAGTTTACGATTGGACTACCCTATACCAAAGTAACTGAATCATTTTTCAAATTATCTCCCGCTAGATTGCATTCTTCAAACACACATCTATCTAAGTTGGGCACTCTGGGTACAGAAGCGGAGTAATTTTTCAAAACAACAATTTACCGTTACTTTGAATTTCAAATGAAACAAACGTTTACTCAATAAAATGCTACCCGGTGCCATTCATTCAGCTATGATAGGCTGGCATGTAACCTATGTATCGGCCATTAATTGAAATAGCCGCCCCCCTAACGCATGGGTAATAGGCAAATATTTTCGGTATAAGCTTTCCCCCGTAAACCTACTTTTCCCAGGTAAACGGGGGAATGGGTGATGCGTCAAAGCAGGCAAGTCGAATCTCCAAAGAATATAACATGCCCAGACAACATTATTTTTCCACGAACAAAAAACTCGTTTTGTGGGGTTTAAGTATAATACTTACCGCTTTTTCCCAACATATTTCGGTTGAGAAAGAAATAGGTTGACTTGAGATTCGAATTTGCGACCGCACATTTTACTTCCTATACTATCACCTACAGACCTACCGAGCCCAACAATAAACTCAAATAGCCATTGCACCAATTTAGCACCCGAGGTGTTCATTGCTCCAACACCTTTCTTGTATGTTTCACACCGATTTTAGATATATTTCATTTAGAACTCAAAAAAAAAAAATGTGGGCCAAAGTGGAGTTTCGAACCTACGAGCTTCATTTTAAGTTAAGCTTTGTATCTTATCGAATGACGTGCGAATCTCGAAAATTATTGCGAATACCCATTACGGAAATTGACCACCCGAGGTATTCATTGGCTCCAACGTTTCTTTCATTGGTTGAAAAAAAAGGAAGAGGGAAGGAAAAGATTGTATTTGTTGTTCTTTGATAAAGTTAAACTAGATTAAATTGCAATCGCGTGCCCTTGACCATTTTATCTTGCAAATCTGTACGTGATTAAATGCTGTCACCATTTTAACCCTTTCCTGAACGACAAATTTTAGACTCTTCCAAACTCAAAGAGTTTCAAATTTGATTAAAATGGCAGAAAGTTCTCCAAATGGGTAGAAAACAATGTGGGAAAAGGAGAAATTGCTCGTTACGAGCAATTTCTCCTTTTCCCAAAGTGTTTTCAAAAGGCCCGTACTACAGACACGTAAAACCAGGGCTTGTTAGGGAAATCGTTAACGTAACACTGTAACCCTCTACCCAAACAATCCCACATTTAACCCTTTATACTAATGATAAACCCTTTACTGCACACTCTCGTAATTTAACGACCCGGCTTTTGAAAACATTGTGGGAAAATGAGAAAATACTGGTAAACAAGCATTTTCTCCTTTTCCCACAATGTTTTCTACAATCTAAAATGCACCTCACATCATTTGAATAAAATGAAATTTGTCGTGTGCCATCAATTTGAACAAGTGTAATATTTTTGTTTTGGTTTGAAAATAGATTAACCTACTCCACTGATTACTTTTTTTACATGCGATTGCTATTTTTTTGTTTGTCTGGTGTTTAACGTCGTTTTCAAATATATTTTCAATAGTGTTGTGGATGGGCAGTGCATCTTTCCATGTTTTCGTGGATTCTGTCTTTTTTCTTTACCATTAAGTCGCACATTATTTTCCCAACTGACTGCTTTCCCACAAAAAAAGACAACATTGTTGAAACAAAGATCGGCAATGAGAGAGGAATGAATCATGTCGCAATGATTATCATTTATCCTTGGAATGAAATAAGATGCACCGGAGCGTTGTCTGCGCATATCATATTCTTCGATGATTCGACCTGTCTGCTATGACGCATCACTCTCCCCAATATTGGGGGATTATAGTAATAAGCGCCATAAAGCAGCAGTGGAGAAATGGCTTTTTATCAATATGTTTGAGGAGAAATCATGCATGTTTTAGCTCCAGCTTTCTCAAAACTGATGACCATATAACTGAATGAACCCCACCAGGTACCGTTTTATTATGTAACCTATAATTCTAGTTTGAAATCCAAAGCAGGGCATTCTGGGTACAGAAGCGGACTAATTTTTCGAAGCAACCGTCACTTTGAATTTCAAAATGAAATAAAAATACTAAATAAGTCGATACCTGATGCGATTCATTCAGCTATGATCGGCTAGGATGTAATCTATGCATCGGCCATTTAAAGCAGCCCCTACATGCTTGATTAATAACTTATAGATTCGGTATAAGCCCTACTTTTCCCAAGTATTGGTGGGATGAGTGATGCGTCATAGCAGACAGGTCGAATCTTCGAAGAATATGACATGCGCAGACAATGTATTACCACACGAGAAAATTTTAGACTGGTCCAAGTTGAAAGCATTTGCAGACGACAAAATAAAGGTGACTGAAAAATTGAAATTTGTTCTGGGAAGGGTAGAAAACACTGTGGGAAAAGGAGAAAATGCTGGTTACCAGCATTTTCTCCTTTTCCCACATTGTTTTCAAAAGGCTTCTTTCTCAGGGGCGTCAAAAGTAGGGATTGTGTGGTAATGGGTTAAGATCATTTATATTGTTATTCACTGTGAAATCCCAGTGACTCACTTATAGGATATAATAAATTCCATTAAACATAGATAGGTGCTTTGGCCGCCTCAGTGAAGCTGAAATCATATTGAAAAGGGTTTTAAAAACCAAACCATAGAAAAAAATAAAAACTACAGCTGGGCCATTCATGGCGCACGTACTAATCAAATCTAGAACACAGACAGGTCATTCAAACTTGACCCTCCATTGTCTATCCGTAGACGGCCATAAAACTTAACCTTTGTCCTGCTAAATAAATGAATTGAAACTTTTCAAATCGATTGACTGCGCGAGTTGCACAGGCTGACCAGAGTTTTCATTTTTCGCTTTTATGATATTTTCTGTATGAAAAGTGGTTAATGTACCTTGTTATACAATCGAATAGCACGGTTCTATACCCAGAATGCCCAAATTTGAAAGATATGAGTTTGTAGAATGCCATCTAGCGGGAGATTTTGCGCTTGCCGGCTCAGTTTCTGACTCATGGGAAAGGGCTTTTTCGTCCCTGGACTTGTTCGTCCAAGTTCGTTCGTCGCGGCGTGTTCGTCCTTTTGAATGATCTAAATTCTTTGCAAACCAAATATGAAGTACCAAGAAGGCAATTTAGTATGAAAGTCAATATTTGCCTTTTCACGAGGGAAATAGTTGTGTAATACTCGGATAGCTTTATCGTAAGATGCCACCTTTAAAAAGGCTTGAACTTTTTTCACTTTAAAGGGCATTTTGCCACAAAATTTAAGTTAGACTGTGTTTCAAAGGTTCAGTCCCCATTTTCAAGAAGTTTCATTACAAGGAATCCTGACTGAAGACAACTACCAATGCAAACGAAAGATATAGACCACTGTCAGTTCCCCGCCCTCTTCATAATGCTTGTAAAGAAACGTAATCTCGCGATGAGAAATAAACATCGTCGAAAGAGCCATGGAAAACAACTGTGACCCATCACGCAGAAAGGGACCATTTGGGAATTCTGTACATCAACTGGATGAAAACAGATCAACGATAGTGCAGGTCAGTTTAAGTTGGTAATTCAAAAATGATTTTATAACAAAGTACAATGACCACTTTTCATATAGAAAATGTCATTAGAACGAAAAGTGTCAACCCTGGTTAGCCTGGACAATTCGCGCAGTCTGACCAGGGTGGACACTTTTCGCAGTTCCAAAAAGGTCCTTTTTTGCGTGATGAGTCACAAATCATTAGTCAATAAGGACCGGTAGTTACAAATCCAAGACAAGACTGCAGTCTGATCCTGATCTATGCCTTTCTCGAAAGGCCCTGTTTTCGTCTGTAGATGTCCTCAAGTTTTTAACAGGCCCATAATTATGTCGTTTAATGAAAAGTAAATGGATAAATACAGAGCAAAGAACATGGAACTATCTAGTTAAATTGGGGAATTTTCTTGTAAAATCGTGTTTCCTGGTTTTTTTTCAGTGCGTTTGGTTAGCTTTTTATCTGAATAAATCCATAGTAAAACTTTCTTAGCTATATTTGACAAACACATTTCTTTTGTCATTGATTTTCATAGGAAACAGTACAAAGCTCCGATATCTGCATTTTCTGCTCTTCCCATTTTTTTTTTTTCTCTAAGATTTTAAAAAATACGTCAAAAACCTATAAAATTCAAGCCAAATCATCGATTTACTTCGAAAACCTCGTAACTACAGCTTGTTACAAGCTGTAGTTACGAGGTTTTTGAAGTAAACCGACTATATCTAATTTGTCGTCAGCAATACTTTTGATACTTTTGATATGGATAAAATTTTTAAACACACACTTTTTAATTTGTCCTTTTCCCACAATGTTTTCAAACGTGTTTTTTATGAAAAAGGGATTCAAAATCATACAGGGTTAAGTAAGATCTAGTACATTAGTACTTGTGCACTGTTTGTAACAATAGAATTACCATAAAAGTAAAAAATAAATCATTCACAAGAAAATACCCATTATAAAATGACTTATTACGTGGAAACGAAGCCAGTAATTTATATAATTATGGCCTGCAATATGCAAAAAGGGGCCCTTGGGCATTTGCCTAAAGTGTCGCCTCGGATCATTCTGCGCAGTCTGGGCATGCTTATCCGAGACGACACTATTTTCTGTATCGTGCCAATCTAGTGTACCGCAAAATCTAATGTAGTCGTAAAGTGCCGTTTCGGATTACCCTGCGCAGGCTGATCCGGGACGACATGTAATGCAAATGTCCGAATGTCCCATCTTTCGTGTTGCATGCCATATATCTTTTTGATATTATGTTAAGCATATTATAAAGCACAAAAATGTAAAATTTTGAAGAAAAAAAATCTAAGAAAGGTTTCTCAGAAATTTACGAAAAAAGCACTTATCTCATTTTTCTTTTGTCGACAGAATTTTACTGAGAAGCATGGTATCATTTCTTTAAGGACAAGAAAGAATCACTCCGTGTCTTTCTTAATGATTTTATTTTATAATTGTTGAATCTTGTTATACATTTCAATTTATAAAATGAAAGATGTCTACAGTGTGCTCTATTGTGCCAAAATGGCCGAGCTCCGGTAGCTCAGTCGGTAGAGTGCGGGACTTGAGAACACGGGATCCAGGGTTCGATCTCTGGTTACGACCCCTGGCTCGGCCAATTTCTTTCCGAGGATTGATAACAGTCACTGCGACAGGATTCATTCCTCTTTTACCGCCGACCGTTGTTTTCTACTCTTCTCAAAACGAATTTCAAATTTTTAGTCACTTTTCTTTTGTCGTCTGCATGCAAATGCTTTCGATTTGGACAAACCTTAAAATTGTCCTTTGGTAATGTGTTAAACAGCCGACTTAGTAGACTGACCACTTAGTATATAAAAAATTGACTATAAGCGAAGTTTCGGCCCAAAACATTGTGGGAAAAGGAGAAAATGGCGGTAAACAGCACTTTTCTTCTTTTCCCAACATGCTTTCCGTCCTATCTAAAATACTTGTACCATTTAAGCCCTATTGAAACTGTCGTCTGCAAATGCATTCAATTTGGACAAAGCTAAAATTTTGTCATCTGGCAAAGGGTTAAGCGATGAGAAATAATCTTGATCTGTTGTTCTGTCATCAAAGCGAATAATTATCTTCATTTCAATGCATGTCATATATGGTATAATAACTCCCAACTAATCACTTCTTTAACAGAATTATTAGTAATGGGTTATCTTTTTTATCTTAAAGTTTTTTCGTCTACGTTGAGTAATTAAAACCCCATTTTCTCTCATTATAATATGACCTTTAACACGCGAAAAGGAGCATTCGGACATTTGTGTCAAGTGTCGTCTCGGATTAGCCTGTGCAGTCCACGCAGGCTGATCCGAAACATAATTTACTGTTTTCATGTAATTTTCTGTTTTGCGCAGGTCTGCTGTAGATCTAGCATAAAATTTAAAGTAGTCGTAAAGTGCTGTCTCGGATTAGCCTGCGCAGACTGCGCAGGCTGATCCGAGACGACACTTTACGCAAATGTCCGAATGCCCCTTTTCGCATGTTGCATATCATATGTAGCTACATCAATTTAACCCTTGAGCTGTTATGCCCTACACAAGGACTTTTTGCGGACAGTGTAGTGCTAGATCAGACTGCAAAGGAGGTGCAGTTTGGGCCCGTATTCACCGACCATTTTTTTAGAACATTTTTAATCATTGTTCTCCAAGGTTTCCTAAATTTGTAAGTTACATAACTTCTGATTGGCTAAACCGAACGGTTTAGCCAATCAGAAGTTGTGTTACTTACAAATGTGGAAAATTCTGGAGAATAAGACAAAGAATGTTTTTTGAAAATGGTCGGTGAATACGGGCCCTGATCTTAGATACAGACTGTCCCTTAAGGAGCTATAATTCCCCAAAGAAAAATTAACTTTGATATTGCCAAATATGGATTTTTACTGTCAGCTTGTAGATTTCATTTTACTTTATTCAGAAGGTGCAGGTAGACTAGATCTATAAATGTTTATAGAAATTAAAAATATTACACGGAAATTAAAAATATTACACGGAAATATCTATTTTGCAATAGGTATTATATTTCACTCTAAGTTAATTACGTTCTCACATCTTTAAGTATTAAACTTTATTTTATGCTTTTCTTTAGGTTACCGAGAAATATAGGTGAAACATTTTTCGATATTTCATGTTTACGACCAGTGAAAATACCGAGTTTTATTTTCTAGTTACCTAGGTAAAACGCGCGTGACTCACGACCAGATGGAAAATATGACGTCATTTACTTTACATTTCTTGCGCTTGACGTAATATTGTAATGCGTTACTATGTGTAAGGGTACGCCACGGGGAATAACTGAAAAGAACAGTACTGAACTTTGACAAAGTTACTCCCAGAAAAGGGCTAAAAGCATGACATAAATAGATTTTTTTTTTCGGTTAAAGATCAAAATTTATTTCATCTCACGAACACCATCGGCTGCGCCAACCGCGAAAATACTTCCGATGGTGTTCATGAAATGAAATAAATTTCGATCTTTTAAACGAAAAAGAAAATATCCTCTATGTATTTCCTAGAGCGGCCCGATGGGCAACTGGCAACATCCAATCTAACGATGGCAGCTATTGGTTGTAACATACACAAATCAGACAACGCGAAACGAAATGCCTTGTTTTGTAATAGTGCAGCAAGTTCTATCTTCGATTGAAATTCTTGATGAAAGACAAACAATTTTTCTGACCGGGGTCAATATTTAACTCGCTCGAGAGTTTATTCTTTTGTGATAAGGATTGTTTTTAAGCATAGATAATACCAATATTTAAAGGTCCAGGTTTCGCGTCATCTGACCAGGATTCCAGTCATATCATATTTTTCCATTAATATAAACATGTCTATTATTCTGGTGTTGCTTTAAAATAATGTCAATGAAGGAATGGTAAGTAAGTAACGCCTCACTGTTCTCAAAACGCAAAAAATGAAGGTTATACACAATGAAATTCTGGTTTTGTTTGTAGAACAAAATAAAGTCTAGTCATCGGGGTCTAATCACAACATGCAATGCATAAATTAGTTAACATGAGAATGAACTTAGCTTTTCGGTATACAAAGACAAAGGTATGTAGGTATCTTTTCATCTGACATTTCTTTTTTAAGTTTAAAGAACAATGAACTAAAATAAGGCAAGTAGGTGGTTTTATGTACATGTAGATGTATCTGCAGCGACGTAGGAAGCATTTCAAGATTGGGGGGGCTAACTAAGAAATACTGAGATTTTTTGCATGGTTGTTTCATTGCGCTAAGAACTCATATTTTAGTTACTATGATTTTCAAAATTATTGAGGGGAGGGGGGGCTAAACCCCCCCTAGCCCCCCCCCCCCCCTGCCCTGTTCCTACGGGCCTGATCTGGCTGATGCCCAACTTTAAAAGCAATATTTATGTCAGTGCAAGAACAACTTAAATCCAACGGGGTGCAGCAGAAGTAAAGTGCAATGCTGCTTATCTTTAGTCGAGATAAAATTCTGACGAAGCTGACATGTATTAAAATGAGCGAATCAATAAAACTTCGTCCACGCTACTCATGGCGTCGCACCTGAACAATATACTTCCGGGTCATAGGGGTCAAATGTTGTTACAGAATTAAAAAAGAAAAGTACCAAGCAATTCTGCGCTTTGATTCATCCGTAACCACCAAATCCTTTGTTATAAAGACCCTGAAGAAGAAGGCTTTTGAAAATATTGTGGGAAAAGGAGAAAATGCAGGTAAGTTCTTGAAATACAACGATTTCTTCCGTTTCAATACAAATATAGTCATTTGAGCTTCGGTTATTTGATCGTTTGATCCAAAACAATGTCGCCTGGCAAGGTGGTAAGGGCATTTGGCACACCTGGCGTAATGGGAGCCACCAAATTCCTCGGCTATACCTGGTGCTTGATACGCACCTACACGGTACATTTCATCCCCGGACATAAGGCACATTACAGCATTTCAAATTGGCCAATGTAAATTTATGCAGAAATCGGTGAGAAACGATTTGAGAAGCCCTAAACAATCCATAGAATCCAACTAAAAACTTAAAAAAGAAAGACGCAATGATGGTGAGACACGGCCATAGCCATGCTTCATCGAATTTAACATAGGGTCAATTGGAACTATACACAAAAGCAGTTGTCATGCGGCAAACATCACAAGAAAATATTAGTAAAGCTAGTTTCTCCATTACCAAATTGATATTAAAAACTGAGTATGAGATGACCTAAGTTGGTACGAAATGATCAAAGTGAGTACCAAATGACCAAAATAAAAAGTATAGGTGGGTACGAAATAATCAAAACTGTACAAAATGGCCTAGGTACGAAATGATATTATTACGAAATGACTGGAAGCCAAGTAAACAACATGGTTGCCTCCATAGGTACTATTCAAAACCGAATAGAAATACAGTGCCGCCGCTTATGCGGCGCCACAATAAAGAAAAAAAGAAATTGAAACTTTTGGATTCCACAAGTTTCCATGATCTTCTTTTAAGCAGTTTTGAAACCAAGTACAACAACATTCCTTTCATGGATTTTTCCTCCACTTGCATTTCATGAGAGATGAAAATCGACAGGAATTCGTACTACAGATCGGTACATCATTTATTTGTTTCCAGCAGGCTGTCACTCGTTATTTTAATCTTTTGCCATGAAATACGTAGATCAAAATCTGGTGAAACGTCCCTTTAAGTTAACCCTTATCCTACTAAATAGGGGAAATAAAACTTTTAAGCCGTTAGAAAAAAGCCAAGCTTCACAATTTCAACGTTATTTTAGGGGTAGTCGGACAGTGTAGATCTAAGACCGTTCTGTGCAGTCTGATCTTGATCTACACTGTCCGAAAAAGGTCATTGAGTAGAGCTTAGCTACCTAAGGGTAAACTTTTTGTCTAAAAAATTGTGTCAGAATCTGGCTTAATGCCCCTTTACTTCTTTACCATACAATCCCTACTTTTAAAGACCCTAAGACAGAAGCCCTTTGAAAACATTGTGGGAAAAGGAGAAAATGCTGGTAACCAGCATTTTCTACTTTTCCCACAATGTTTTCTTTCCTTCCCAAAACAAATTTAAATTTTTTAGCTACATTTCTTTTGACGTCTGCAAATGCTTTCAATTTGGACTTGTCTAAAATTTTGTCGTTTGGTAAGGGGTTAAATTAACCATCTTTGGGAATATCTTGCTCATAATTCAAAAGAAAGAATGACATGCAAATGTACTACAAAAAATTATCGGAGTTTGCGTGTGCATACCACAACATCACTAAACCTGTCATAGTTCCTTTTCAGCTCACTCAAAAGAATAAAGAATCAAAGTCATTGGACAAAAAGAGTGAGAAAAAAATAAAGATATATATAAACAATTCACAGAAATTGCGTGTGTGTGACACAAATGCCCCAATGCCGCTTTTCGCGTGTCGCAGGCCATATATCGTCGGTTTACTTCAAAAACCTCCTAACTAAAGCTTGTTGCAAGCTGCAGTTATGAGGTTTTTGAAGGAAACCGACGACATTCATTTCTTGTACTGTATTGTTTTTTCAACAGTGTAAAAATACTTCATATCTGATAAAAAATGTTTTATTTATCTTTAATGTTTTATTTATCTTCAAAAATACAATACATGACAGAAAGTTAAACAAAGTCCATTCTTTTGACTTCATTTGCATGTCCCTTGGTCAAGTCTGAAGCCAAACCAATGATAACAAAAGAACAGACCCTGTCTCATCCCGTACTTTCTTTTCTTTTTTGTTAATTCATCAGTGTTTACAATTTTCGGATGTCACGGTGATCAAAATGCCTGCATGGGCATCTAGCAGAGAAAAAAAAAACCGGATTTTTCTTGATTCCGTGAGTTTCGATGACAGTTTTCTGACATCTGACCTTCTTAACTTTATTTTCCTTGCATTAAAAGGTGGGGGTGGGGGGGGGGCTACAATTTTTAATTTCAAGCCTAAAAGCGTCTTAATAGTATAACCAGGAAACGTATGATCCCTGGTATAACGAATTGACCCAGCATATGCCAATTTACTGGGATATTTTGGCATTCGCTGATATACGTTAGTATACGCTGAATTTTGTTAGCTGATTGTTATACGTTAGTTGAAGTACCTTCCCGTGCGTTAATGTTGTTCGCTCAGTACGTCGAATTTGTTTGTGTATGAATAAAATTTCTCGACGCATGCAAAGGAACAGCCCATACGCAGCGGAATTTTGTTTAAAAACGAAGGACTGAGGAAACTCTACAGAGATATGGATGGGGATATCATATCCCGACTTCAACACATGACTAAAATAGGACACCGAGATACTTTTTTTGTAACTTGATTGTCCACCTCTAAATGGTACATGACGGTCGTGGCCATCCCTCAATTACCGAATCCTGATGGGGCCACCCGAAATCTCGCATGTCTCTACATAGAAACATGCGAGATTTTGGGCATCTTCGCGGGCCAAGTTTACGATCACTACGTGGATCTTACTTTGGCTGATTGAGCCCGATTTCGAGATAACTGCGATGCGCCCTCTATTGGATGCTGGTTATTACTGCCCTTTACATCATGTTTCTAAAAGCAAATGAAATATCGTTTTACAAACCGCTAACGAATACACATGAAGCGATAAGCAGACATCCACGTGGGTTTCCATGTTTTACCTTTTATTCGTAAGGTAGACCTTGTTCTATTTTTATCAAAGATGAAATGCTACGAGCGATTTCATTCGTTGCAGCTAGAGCTGGCTGCATCCAATGAAAAAGCTTATCGGGTGAACGTAAAAATCAAGCTCGATCCGCAAAGGGTAGAGTAACGTAGTGAATCGTCGGCCTTGGCTTGCAAAGATGGATTTTGCGTGGCCCCATCAGGATTCCGTACTCAATGCACCTTATACAGTACAAGTATTTTCATGTTCAAAATTCTACTTCCACCTCCCTTAGGTTAGCAAAAGGAAACACCATAAATTTTATTACAAACTTAGATGTGGTTGACAGAAAGGTCAATTATTGATTACATATATCTTCAAACCCAAATGGTTCAAGCAGTGTTTGAACCACCAGGCTAGGCGCAAATGGGTTTTATGTTTATTTCAGCGGGTGCATCTATAGATGTTTTAGTTTGCCTAAACTCGTTTAACCCTTTACTCCATAGATACTCATTTCTACACATTGTTTGTGGGAGCCGTTGGAAAACATTGTGGCAAAAGGTGAAATTGCTCGTGATGAGCAATTTCACCTTTTGCCACAATGTTTTCTACAATGTCAAAAGGTGTCATATACACATAAGAAGCGGCTTCATCCTTGCTGTTATTTAGGGTCAGTTAGAGATGCCATAGAAATGCCTTGTGGGGTAAAGGGTTGATAAAATTTCATCTCAAACGTCAACTAATGTCGACTAAATAAGCGGTCGGCATAATTATATTCAAGGTCAGACTGTTCTTTCTTTGCAGTCAGATCTTGATCTGTGCATATAGATCACAGGCGTTATATAGGCAGCGAAGTTCGTCATAACCCGAACGCCTGTGATGTCGATCCCAGATCTCGCCCACGTTTCCGAGAAGTTTATTGCGTGCAAAGTATTGCGGTTATATATACACTTCTCTTTATTTTCCTCATTTCCTCACCATTTCATCAAGTTCATCAAGCAGCGACACGCAATCCTAGATCATTCGCCTTGTTCGTTTGTTTGCAAAGTCTTTGGTCCGATTTCTTATTATTTCTGGTAAGGAATTCGCAGCCAACGACCGATGCTTTTAGATAGGTGTAAAATAGACATGATCAACGCCTATAAATGAGACATGCTCTGGCAAAAGGGGGCTTAATGCATCTCTGTGATGCACGGTACCAAACAATTTACCCGGCACAGTAAAGGATGAAAAAAAGAGCGTTTTATAAAATTCATTTTATCTTACAAGGATTGAGTCATTGAGTGCACTGGTCTTTTAACACGCAGAAGATTTAATAATAGCAAAATGTTTTGGCCCAGGTCAGCCTGCACGGACTGCGCAGGCTGACCTGGGTCGATACTTTTTGCAGATGCATTAAGCCCCCTTTTCTCTGTGCACAGCTGAAATATTTAATACATAAAATTTGTGACCCATCACGCAAAAAGGGACCTTCTGGGAACTGTGAAAAGTGTCAACCCTGGTCAGACTGCGCGAATTGTACAGGCTGACCAGGGTTGACTCTTTTCGCTTTTCTGTATGAAAAGTGGTCACAGTACCTTGTTACACAATCATTTTTGAATTATCAACTTAAAGGTGGGTATTTAGAATTTTTACATCTCACCAAATTGAAAAATATATATATCAATGAAATTCAAATGAAAAAATAATACAAATCATCAATAATTAAGATTCATAATTTTACCAAAAAAAATTTTTTTTGATGGTATTCCCTTAAAAGGCTACGTAGCCTCTTAAGGTATTTTTTAGATTTCGCGCCAAAAATCAATAAAGCATTGTGGGAATGTCAAGTGACTGGCACGTGACTCATAACGCTTAAATTCGCTATCATAACAAACATGTGATAATTATTTTCAATAATGTCTTCTTTGGATGCTATGTTTGAAGCTTCTTCTGTGTATTCTTGTAAGTAAATGAGCGAATTGATCATCTAAAAATAGAACGTGTCTCTCGTTGGTGTCAACCTGGGCCGTAGTAAATCTCTAATTTATCGTGTTGGCAGATGGTTTTCGATTACTGGGTATTATTAATGAATGAAAATTAAAAGGCGTTGGGAGTATAAGGATGATTTTTTTTTGCATTTTTGTAAAATTTTCGTCCCAAAATCTGAAGGGCCACCTTTAAACTGACCTGCACCATTGTTGATCTGTTTTCATCTAATTGATGTACAGTTTTCCCAGATGGTACCTTTTTGCGTGGTGGGGCACAATTTTAATACAAATGGAAGCATTGAGAAGAAATGGTTCGTGAAGAGCCGTATGGTTCTGAAACGCGGTCTTCTTCAACGCACGCACGCACACATATACAATATGTCTACTGCTTGCAAAGAAGAATTCCTATTATGTTCTCCCACACAGGATATCAAAGGAGTATCTGTCACAAGACCAAAAAAAGTTCTTCGATGCACCAGTAGCCGAAAACCACCCGACAACAAGAGAAATTAGAGATTTAATACGGCACAGGTCGACGCCGACGGGAAAAACGGTCTATTTTTACATAAGCAACTCGCTCATTTACATACCAGAAATACACAGACGAAGCTTCAAACATAGCCTTCGAAGAAGAGATTGTGGAAAATAATTACATGTTTGTAAAGTTATGGAATTTTAGCATCGTAAGTCACGTGCCACTAATTTGACATTCCCACAATGTTTTTTTTTTTTTATTTCTGGCGCGAAATCTAGAAATATCTTAAGAGGCTCCGTAGCCTTTTAAGGGAACACTATTTTTTGTAGTTTTATGATTCTTATTTATTGATGATTTGTATTGTTCTTTTCATATAAATTTCAGTGATATATATATACGAGTATTTTGAATTTGGTGAGATTCGAAAAATCTAAATACCCACCTTTAATATTGATCTATTGCTGGATGGAAAATGAGTGTTGTACTTGAGGCAACGGCTGTGTGGGGACCAAAGGGTGCAGTGAGACGGATGGTTACTGGAAAATAATGCTTTATTTACATTAAACCCTAAGGTTTCTAAGCGCGACTGAATGACCTTTTGCGGACAGTATAGATCAAGATCAGACTGCATAAAACGTGCAGTCTGATCTTAGATCTACACTGTCCGATAAGAAGATAGTTTTTCCCTCAAAATGTAACTTTGAAATTTCAACGTTTGGATTTTTACCATTGGTTTAACCAGGGTTCATTTTAACTTTTTTAGGAGGACACGGGTGAAAGACAGTTTCAACCGCAATCACAGGGTAATCACCGTTTGTGTTTGTCTGCTATAATTTCCTCGTCAGATTAGTCAAGGTCATAGCATCGTGTAAAAATCTAACTGAACCTTGCTCGGTAAAAACTTAATGCATTATAATGCATGATACCATGTAAATCGGCATAGTACTATATATGGGTACATAAAATACATTTACATGAAAGCGAAATAAACCATGAGGTAAATTGGTCCTTTTACATGCAGAAAATAAACCAAAAAGCAAAATGTTTCGACCCAGGTCAGCCTGCGCTGTCCGCGCAGGCTTACCTGGGTTGATACCTTTTGCAGATGCAACAAGCCCCCTTTTCACAGAACAGGACTAAAATACTCCTTGATAAGTTGGTTTCACCCTTAGACTACTTTTACAGAATGAAACTTTCAAGTTTCACAGTAAAAACCCCAAAACTAGTTATTTCAAAGTATTTTGTAAGAGTAAAATATTTCCCTATTTGAACATTGTATAGGTCCAGGATCAGCCTGAACGTTATATGCATTCTGATGTTAATTTACACTGAAACGAACTTCTAAAAGGCCACTTTTAAGCTGTATTTTCCCATAAAGCTTTTCTCACGTCCGCTGCCTATAAAAGGGACAGCTTATTTCGTTTCATTTTTTTCGCAGAATAATTGACCGGTCTGAAAACATACTTGAGTCAAATTCTGAAGCGAATTTATTCAATTTCTATCGAGTAAGAAACTCATTTGTCGTTATTTACTCAACATTCTTATTTGAAAAATCAAGTTTTTGAAAACTTCATATTCATTTCTTTTTTTGGATTACATTTTTTTACAGAAAATATTTTTCATGGTTTTTTTGCTTACAAAAGTAGAGTATTTTCTGATTTTCCTTTTAAACTGTTTTGACTGGTAGACACCACGCATGCGCAAAGGACTAGTTTTCCTTTTTTGAAAAGGAGAATCCTTTTGTTGTCAAAATCGAGAGTCTATTCATCACAAGACCACGGTTAACGTCCAGATATATGGGTCACAATTTGTTTTTATTAACATTTCTTTGACTAGCTCCAATTTCTAGGAGAAACAAAAGTGGCCGTTTAGAAGTTCGTTTCAGTGTACTCCGTCCGTAAAACCTCAACTAGATTCCGGATCTGCCTAGATTCCAGTATGAACTACGACATATGCATCAATATTTTCTTGTACAACAAGTTGATTAGTATGGTGCATTTGGTAAATGCATTGATCGCTTAGCCTCGAGGCCTCTAATTGATAAATAGGGATCACTGATCTGCAACTGACAAGAGTGTGCAATCCCCAAAATTACTGGGCTATACTCTGTGAAAAGGGGACTTAATGCATATGCGAAAAGTATCGAACCAGGTCAGCTTGCGCAGGCCGCGCAAGCTGACCTGGTCCGAAACTTTTCGCTATTTATCGATTTTCTGTATGCACAAGGACCTTTCTACCTTATGATTAAGTCTGTTGTTAAAAGAAGTAGCTATGATGGACCCAAAAGCGTTTGAGAGTTTGCTTGGTACCATAGATCACGGAGATGAGCCCCTTTTTCTAGAGTATGGTCCAATAACAATAATATATATTTTCTTAATTTCCTAGAACTTCTTATCAATATGACTAATCAGGATTTGCAATTGATAAAACAAGAAATTTATCGTTAGGTAAACGCAATAACCAGTCACACAGAGGGTAACCAACTGGTTGAGTTTGATAATAAAAATCAGCGTTGTTCTTCGAAGATTCGACCTGCCGGCTATAACGCATCACCCGTCCCCATATACCTGGGAAAAGTAGACCTCATATCGAGCAATATGTGGAAAAAGTAGTCCCGGCAAATATTCTAAAACTATATCATGGCTAGTGATGATACCATGTTTAACCCTTTCCCAAACGATAAGTTTTGGACCCTTCCAAACCGAAAGAGTTTGCATGCGACAATTTTAGACTTGGAGAAAACGGCAAAAAGTTCTCAAAAAGGGTAGAAAACACTGTGGGAAAAGGAGAAATTGCTCGTCACGAGCAATTTCTCCTTTCCACACAGTGTTTTCAACAGACTTTGACTGCAGACAGGTAAAAAACCAGGGCTTGTTTGGGAAAGGGTTAAAACACGCGAACGGAAAAGTTAGCTAATCTTTCAAATTCGCGAAATCGTAAAATTTCAACGACACAAAAATTTTCCTCTTATACAGTAATTATACTACTGATGTAATTCATTCCATTGAATGATGCACACAAAATTTCCTTAAAATGATTTATAATTTTCAAATTGAAAACGATTGAACCGAAAATCAAAATGGCACATGATTATAAACTCCGCCTCTAAAAAGAAACAAGCGGAAAATTCCTATAAATAATACGTATATGGAAAAATCAAGCCTCTGTTTTCGAGCCAAATTTTCTTAAAAGTGTTTGAAATCAAACTGGAAAATTATTGTAAAATATACCATTTTAAACAGTAAACAGTAAATTTTTGTATGCAGTTTCTTAAGTTTCTATAGCCAGTCAACTTGGGTCTGTTTTCACCAACCATTTTGTCAATGTGAATGTAACAGAACCTCTGATTGGCTTAACCATTTGGTTTAGCCAATCGGAAATTCTGTCGCTTTCACAGTCTGGAAACCTTGATGAATAAGATAATAAGAACGTTCTTAACAATGGTTGTTGAATACAGACCTAGCTAGGTGTGATTTGATGTGTGGAGGGTCACCTTATCTTTCTGGAATCACTGGTCAGTCTCGGTCGATTCCTCTGCGTTATCCGTAATGTCCAGAACTTCCTCTGCACTGCCACACAAGATTTCGTTCTGAGAGAGCTATTTCAGGAGGCTGAGCAGCAGTAAGTGAGACGTCTATTGGGCAATTAAATCACTGGTCAAGAACCCGCAAGATATTTATCTATAGGGGTATCTGATGGACAATTTGTATCAGAACAATTCTCAAACGATTGGTGAACTCAAGGCTGCAATTGCAGGAGAAATCAGGGAAATTCCACAGAAAAGAGTGCGTGTGAATCATTGACAATTTAGGGCAACGGATGCAAGTCTGTCTCCAACGCCGAGGAGGTCATTTGAAACATATTATCGTCGTTTTACTTCAAAAACCTCGTAACTACAGCTTGAAACAAGCTCTAGTTGCGAGGTTTTTGAAGTTAAGCGACGATAATTTGGAGAGATCCTAACTTTTGTCCAAAGCATCCTAGAGCACTGAAACTTTTGGGTGTACTCTTGCACAGACAAAAGTTTTCAAAATTAGAATAATTTTGTTTTATTTCTGTATGGATGATTAAAACCTTTTACCGCACAATGCCGACTTGTGACGCTCCTGGAAAAGTAGCCTTTTGAAAAGATTGTGGAAAAGAAGAAAATCCTGGTAAGCATTTTCCTCTTTTCCCACAATGTTTTCTGCTGTAGCAAAGAAAAAAAAATACCATTTGAGCCACAATGAAATTGTCGTCTGCAAATGCTTTCAACTTGGACAGGGCTAAATTTTGTCGTCTGGTAAAAGGGCTGAGTTTAGGGTTGTGTTTTTTTCCCTTTTCGGGTTACCCTATATCTGTCCACTTCTCTCTCTCTCTCTCTCTGTCTTTTTGTTTGTTTTTCTGTCTTTTTGTTTGTTTTTCTATCTCTACCCCCTGTCTATCTGTCCGCCTGTGTGCTGTGTAACTTTTTATATCCCTGCTCTTCTCCGAGTCAAAGCCAAGGGACATAAAACTTGACGAGTTCATCGTTTTGTCCTAGAAATGAATATAATTTCCTCCATTTTCTACTATCTCACGACCGTTCATTCATAAAAAAATACTACAAAGTTATACTATTTGGAGTGCAACACGCGAAAAGGGTCATTCGGACATTTGCGTAAAGTGTCGTCTCGGATCAGCGTCTGCAGTCTGCACAGGCTAATCCGAAACGACACTTTCCGATTTTATGTGATTTTCTGTTTTACGAAAGTCTACTGTAGCACAAAATCTAATGTAGTCGTAAAGTGTCGTCTCGGATTAGCCTGCGCGGACTGCGCAGGCTAATCCGAGACGACACTTTACGCAAATGTCCGAATGCACCTTTTCCCGTGTTGCAGTCCATTTAACACAATGCTTCAGCCCCTGACTCAGCATCCGGCAGACATTTATGGAAATCATCACTTTCATCCTCAAGTAGTCCGCTGCGGAAATAGGCGTAATAATCCCTACTTTTAACAACACGAGAGAAAATGTTTATGAAAACTATGTAGTAAAAGGAGAATATGAGGGTAACCAGCATTTTCTCCTCTTCCAACATTGCTTTCTATCCTGTAAAAGATAAGTGATGCCATTTGAGCAAAATTCAATTTGTCGTCTGCAGATGCTTTCTTTTTGGGTCAGACTAGAGTTCAGTCGTCTGTCCAAAGGTTAAAGTCTTCACAGGATCACATTCATGATTTTGAAATCGTCCAAATTGAACGAACTTGTGGACGGCAGATTTAAAGTGTGCCTCAAATGATTGAATACGTCTTCGAAATTGATGAAAGTCATTCTTTGAGAGAAGGGGAGAAAATACTGATCACTAGCATTTCCTCCTTGTCTCCTCACAGTGTTTTCAACCTTTTCTTCGTCGAAGTTTTCAAATCACAGGATCGTAATGTTAAGGATTATATCAAGCGACCTCATCCTATTGTTTATGATACATTCATGCTAGGTTTATGTGGCTTTTTTTGCAGCAGTGATAGGTGGTATTATTCAAATCTGACCTAGCTGAGTCAGCCATTTTGGGTATAGAACCGGACTACTTTTTTAAAATGGCAACCGTTACTTTTAATTTCAAGATAGAAAATAACGTTTACTTATGAAAAGCCACGGCTGTCTTATATCGTTATTTTAAACAGTTCATTGTACCGTTTGTTTTTTGCTTACTCACTACTGTCTACTTCATTTAACCTTATCCTGACCTTCGTGCTGAATACATAATTAGGTATATAAATAGAACTCTGACTATCATTCGGAAAGTTACATATACACGGTAAGCAATTTGACCTTTAGCCTACAAAGAGCGACTCTAGGCGGTTTTGCTGACAGCGTATATATCTAAGATCAGGTTGCACAAAACGTGCAGTCTTATCTTGAATATATACTGTCCAATAAGGAGAATTGCAGTATTTGCTTTTGTTATTTTCGACCCGGAAAGTTTCAATTAACCTATCCAGAAAGTTAAAGATTGATTGGCGTAAGTCCCACGAAATAATTCCGAGACCATTCGGTACATATGACGAGTGATGCCGAGGGTAAAAATAGAAAATAAATTTATGTAAATGACTTTGACCTAGTTCAGGTTAAATGATGCATTAATACTATAAATTGAATGAAAACATGTTTATACGGAACCAGTCTTCGTTATATTAAGGTAAGACCTGTGTAATGGAAAACAGCTATTTCCACTAAAATATCATCATGCAAAATTAGCTATATTTAAAAATAAGTATTATTGAACTACTTCACCTTTCATTTTTTCTATTTTTTCTTTCTTTGAATTATCATTTATAAATCTAAAACCGCTATATTCTCAATTGAAAAAGAGATAATAATTACCTCCCTGTTTAGAAACCAAACAAAAGTATAAAAAAAATATAGTTTCAAGATAGACATTAACGAAATTTCTGATCCGTTAGAAATGTGCAAAAATATTATTTCTGCATAAATCCTTACTTAACCAATTAGAATTTTTACCAAATGTTCACCGGAAGTGCATTACACAGGTCTTACCTTAATACATAAGTTCAATATATTAAACGGAATAGTCCATGTAGTAATCTGAATAAGCATTAAATACCGGCAGTATCATTTGGACAATATACCAACCCTTTATCAAACAATCCCAGGTTTTTACGACCCTGAGAAAGACGCCTTTTGAAAACATTGTGGGAAAAGGAGAAAATGCTGGTAACCAGCATTTTCTCCTCTTCTCACAATGTTTTCTACTATGCTGGAAACTAATTTCAATTTTTGAATTATGTTCATTTTGTCGTCTGCAAGTGCTTTCAATTTGGACCAGTCTAAAATTTTGTTGTTTGGGAAAGGGTTAAATGGTAACCCCAGTGTATAAAACCATTCATTCCATATATTGAACCAACTGTTCTTATATGATACGGTTTCATCAATATATTGAACCAAACTGTGTTTATATTAATGCAGTTGTCCATATATTGAACCAAAGAATCATGTATGGTTTGAACCAGCCTGTCTTTGCTTTAGCATTATCTCCCGCTAGATGGCATTCTATAAATACTCATCTATCTAATTTGGGCATCCTGGGTACAGAGCCGAACCGATTTCCTACGCGACAACCGTTTCTTTGAATTTCAAACTAAAATAAATGTTTACTCATTAAAAGGCTACCTCGTGCAATTCTCTCAGCTATGATCAGCAGGTTAGAGAAATCTGGAGCTAAAGCAGGCCTCATTTCTCATCAAACGCATTGATAAAAGCTATTTTCTACATTGCTACTTTGTAGATCGTAATATTACAGTCAGCCCGCTTTTGGGGCTAGTGATGCGTCATATAAGACAGTCGAATCTTCAAAGAATATGACATGCGCAGACAACGTTGCTTTAGTGCATTTATCCTTGCATTGAACCAAAGAAGCATGGTTTGGAATCATCAAATTATTAAAACAAACGGTATTCATATTACTGTATTTGTCTTTATATTAAGGTAGTACACCCGTAACACTTCTGGTGCAGCATGGAATAAAATTCTTTATAGTTGATAAATACGGATTTATGCAGATATAATACTTTTGCACATTTTTAACCGACCAGAAATTCCTTTGATGTCTATCTTGAAATTTTTTGTTGATTTTTTTGTTAGTTTCCAGAAAAAGAGGTAATTATATACTATCTTCCTTTGTATATAGTGGTTTTAGATTTATAAATGATAATTCTAAGAATGACAAAACGGAAAAAGCAGCTCGGTTAAAGTAGTACAATAGTACTCATTTTTAATCATAGCAAATTTTGTAGGATTATATTATTGTGGAAATAGATGTTTTCTATTACGGGTTCATTACCTTAACCCTTTCCAAACAATCCCTGTTTTTTACGGGTCAGGAATAGAATCCTTTTGAAAACATTGTGGGAAAAGGAGAAAATGCTGGTAACCAGCATTTTCTCCTTTTCCCGCAATGTTTTCTACCCTATCATACAGAAAAATCATCTTTTTAGCAACTGTTAATTTGTCATCTGCAAAATACTTTGAATTTGGTCTGGTCCAAAATTTGCCATTTGGGAAAGGGTTAATCAAATAAGAATGGTATTGTTTGGATTTATCAATATATTTAACCAATCTATGTTTCAAAGTTTTCAAAAGGAATTTTTCTTTGGATCGTCAATATTTGGGTTTTTTGGCAGTAAGGGTTAATTCATAATAACAGCATAAGGTAGTAACCATAAGGTAATTAATGGCAATCAGTTTATTAAAACACGTGACTTTCAAATCAATTTTTTATTGATACTAACAGTCACATAATCTTCGTGGATAATATTTTCCTCTATCATACGAGATGGGATTTTTTAAAAACTAAATGAGTAAATTCAACCACAAGGAAACTAAAAGAAATATACCAACTGAATTCAAGTTTTTTCCCTCTTTATTATCATTGTTATATTACATTGAAATTAAAAAGAACAAAGGAGAGGAAAAAAAAAAAGAAAAACCTTATTAAAAAGGTTGGCATATCATTTTTTCAAACTTCAGCATAAAAAAATATGCCTTGCATAGCAGAAAGGGGCTTTAATCACAGCAAAATTTTACACCTATCCAAATTGACAGCATTTGCAAAAGACAATTTCATAGTGACTCAAATGGTGCAATTTTGTTTTAAAAGGGTAGAAAACTTTGTAGGAAAAGGAGAAAATGCTGGTTACCAGCATTCCTCCTTTTCCCACAATGCTTTCAAAAGGTGTCTTCCCTTCAGGGTCGTCAATACTTTGTGCTGTTTGTGATTTTTTCTGTGTGTTCAAGGACCAATCTACCGCACAATTCAGCCGGTAGTCAGACAAAAGTTACTTTATGGTTCTTTAACCCTTTCCCAAACGAAAAACTTTTGGACTAGACCAAATTGAAAGCATTTGCAGACGACAATTCAACTCTGGCTGAAAAAATGATTTCTGTCTATGATAGGGTAGAAAATATTGTTGGAAAAGGAGAAAATGCTGGTTACAAAAGGCTACTATTCCAGACCCGTAAAAACAAGGGATTGTTTCGGAAAGGGTTAATCATGTAACGATTTTAAGGTAGTACACCCGTAACACTTCTAGTGCACCATGGAATAAGATTTCTTGATAGTTGATAAATACGGATTTATAAAGATATAATACCTTTGCACAATTTTAACCGACCAGAATTTTTTTTTTTTTATGTCTTTCTTGAAATTATTTGCTGATATTTTTATTGGTTTTCAGGAAAGGGAGGTAACTATTATCTCCCTTTGTAATGAGAATATATTGGTTTTAGAATTATAAGAGATAAATTCTAGGAAAGAAAAAAAAAAAAGAAAAAAGTGGCTCGGTTAAAGTAGTATGATAATACTAAATTTTGATAATAGCAAATTTTATGGGATACTATTATAGTAGAAATAACTGTTTTCTATTACGGGTCCACTACCTTAATGGCATAAAGCACCGTGGGATTGCATTAAACCCCCATTTGTCAGTGTATGGCTCAAAGAAATGAACTGACATTTTAAAATGTCCATTTTAATAGTAGAATTACAATCTCAGTGTGTTTTTTCAATGTTTTTTTTTTCTATTGAAAAATCTCTTGCATCGTACCGGACAGTATTAATCCAAAATCAAAGAGCACGTTTTGTGAAGTATGATATGAACCTGGATTGTTCGCAAAAAGTACAAGGAATTTTAAATAGGGACATAAGGGTTATTTGAATGAATAATTATATTAACCACATTTCATAGAAAAGGAACATAATTCACATTTGGCCTGCAACGTGCGAAAAGAGTCATTCTAACATATGCGTAAAGTGTCGTCTCAGATCAGTCTGAGCAGTCCGCAGTCCGGTCTTTCATATAATATTCTGTTTTGCACAAGTCTACATTAGCACAAAATCCAATGTTATCGTATAGTGCCGTCTCGGATTAGCCTGCACGATTTACGCAGGCTGATCTGAGACGACACTTTACGCATATGTCCTTATGCCCCCTTTTGCGTGTTGCAAGCCATTTATCAAATCCCCCGCCGTTCAACTATGATTAGATATCAAATACAAAAAAAAAAAACGGAATTCAAATATTATTTCATGCTTTCCGGTAGGTTATTGGGAAATCGGTGAAATGTTAATGGTTAGTCGTGAAAATATTACCAATTATGTTCACTCGATGAAACAAATTTCGATGTTTCACCGTAAGAGTCAAATACGTGTATCCTCTAATTACTGTATATCGACCGTACTCTGGCAAAAGGGGGCTTAACTGCATTCCCATGATGCATCATACGAAGCAAGCCATCGTTATGACAGATCCATCTAAATCCGGTTTAGCTAGCAAACGACCGAATCATGAAGTAAGCTAGTCCTTTTGGTGTGCGTAGTCATGAGATAAATCGTCGGTCTCGTAGCCTCTTTTTTCTTTCTTATAACACCATTTCCTTTTTAATGAAACATTTTGAGCCATTTTGAGCCTCTTTTACCGAACGAAAATAGCAATTGCAATAAAAAACGTGTTCGTGTTAACACAATAAATATGCAAAATTCTCATTTGACACGAGAAATAATTATAGCATCATTTCATTTAACTTTTTAATCAAACAATGTATTTCATTTTGAACTCTTCTTATCATGTACTCTTCTTATCTGGAACATTTTGACTAGTAACTGCTATAAAACATGTTCGTTTTAATGCAATACATGTAAAGATATAAAATTCCAAATTGATGATGATGATGATGATGATAGCAACGGCTTCAACAACGATGACGATATGATTACTGAAGTATGAGCTTACAAAGCATAACATTGATATACATTATACAAAACAAACGTAGACGTGTTAGCAACTTTCCATTTTTAAGTTCATTTACATGTGCCTATTGACATCCCTTGTATCGAAAACGGCTTTACACGCCATGGAGTCCTACAGTTCTCGAAGAGTATGGAAATCACGTAGTTTTATTGATTTTTCACCATCGCCAGCCTCTTGGCTTTCAATTCATTAAAAAGTATTTCATACTTCCCTAAGTTTACTAGATAAATGACGTTGTCTTTAGGATGGGGTTAAAAAGAATATATATGCATGCCATGGTTAATGGACGATTTGCTGCAGTATTCCTTACTATTTCAAAAGTTTTTGTTGGAATTAATCGTTTTTCCTTCGTTTGATTGGATGTCTAATCTAATATAAATCATCGTGCATTACATGTGCAGCAAGCATTTTTTTGTCAAAATTATTTTAACAAATAGAGAAATGCAAAAAGAGAGCTGTATCACCCTTTGTCAATAGGATATTCTTATTTCCACATATTTTGGCCTCATCATACAGTCTCATTCAGAAGACAATTACACATAACATAATTTGCTTTTTAATGAAACCATATCGATAGGTGAATGCAATACTATTCTAAGTGCCTGTACAATGTACAGGCACTTAGAATCGTGTTGCACTCACCTATCGATATATTTTATTAAGATCTGTTTCTGGTACGTGATAGTTATAGTAAGTGTTATAAATCGTGTTCATTTTTCACGAAATAAACTTTTTATAAAGTTCACAAAAGACAAGACAATTATACATGACATCATCTGCTTTTCATTATAAACTGTTCTTTACATGTATTGTTGGAAATTGCTATGAAACAGATTCACATAATTATGACAAGAAAAATTACACTGATATGATGGGCGTAACCCCAGGACCCGTACCTAGCAACCATTCTAAAGCGCATTCTCTGTCCAGTCATTAATTTAGAAGTAATATATTTTCTCATTGGCTAAATCAAATGGTTTCAGCCAATCAGAAAATGTGTTACTTACTTACTGAACCATTTGTTTCAGGCGTTCGGGGAAAAAAACTTACTCTAAAATTCAGAGAATTCTTTAAAGTATGGATTATTGAGAAGGCAGTTTGGAAAGCTCGGATTGACTCTATTTTCAAAGGCTTAAAAAAATAATAATATATATAATTATATATATATACAATGTATATGTGACCCATCCCGTAAAAAGGGACCTTCTGGGAACTGCGAAAAGTGTCAACCCTGGTAAATGCGCTGGCTGACCAAAGTTGACACTTTTAGCTTTAATGACATTTTCTGTATGAAAAGTTGTCATTGTACCTTGTTAACTCTTTAGCACACGACAAAATTTTAGACTGGTTCAAATTGAAAGCATTTGCAGACGACATAATAAATGTGACTGAAAAATTGAAATTTGTTCGGAGAAGGGTAGAAAACACTGTGGGAAAAGGAGAAAATGCTGGTTACCAGCATTTTCTCCTTTTCCTATAGTGTTTTCGAAAGGCTTCTTTCTCAGGGGTGTCAAAAGTAGGGATTGTGTGGTAATGGATTATACAATCAATCTTGAATTACCAACTTAAACTTACCTGCACTATCGTTGATCTGGTTTCATCTAATTGATGTACAGAATTCCCAGATGGTCCCTTTTTGCATAATGGGTCACATTTTTACACATACGCATACACACGCACATCTTCCAGTAGATGAGTCATGTAATGTGAAAAGGGGGTTAAATACATCTGCAAGAAACATTCGACCTTTGTTAGGCTGACACGAGTCGAAACGTTTTGTAGTTTGCAAATTTTGTACGTATCAAAGGTCCACCTTACCTCATGATTCTGTCAGTTGTGAAACATAATGATTTCTTTCTTTACCCACAATGATGTGATGACTTGCTTGGTATCATGCATCACAGAGATGCATTAAACCCCCTTTCGCCAGAGCATGTTTCAAATCATTTGCTCTAACAGTGAGCAAGTCATTGAGAATATAAAACAAAAATGTAAAATCAAAAATAGCTACAAACTTTTGTAATTGCAATAATTCCGACCTGCTACAGTGTGCCCAGGATAATGTCACTGCATCAAAACGTGTGAGACTAAATGGCTTGCAACACGGGAAAAGGGGCACTCGGACATCTGCGAAAAGTGTCGTCTCGGATCAGCCTGCGCAGTCTGCGCAGGCTAATCCGAGACGGCACTTTCCGTTTATATGATTTTTTCTGTTATGCAGAAGTCTACTGAAGGACAAAATCTAATGAAGACGTGCAGTGCCGTCTTGGGTTAGCCTGTGCGGACTGCGAAGGCTGATCCGAGACGACACTTTACGCAGATGTCCGAATGCCCGTTTTCGTGCGTTGCAAACCAAATAATAATAATAATAACAATAATGATAATAATAATGATAAGTTGGCTTCTATACAAAAGAAGCCGGGAGAGGTCAGCATCAGTTTTTTCAACAGCTTTTTGGCTTTTACTTTCAATACATTTGGGTACATGTAAAACAAACAATTAAAAAAGGCGTCGCGTAGAAACCTCACATGCCTTACATGGCGGTTATTAGACCTTCTTGTCGCTTTTTCAAGTCGCATGATCTTGTCCAGCGGTCTTCTTTCTATCTCTTTTTTTTAACGAAATTCTTCTTATTTTTTCTTCTGCTTAGATTTATTTGCTTAATAAAATATAACAATTATTTGTGAGTTCATTTGCAAACATGGCAAATCAACATAAGTATTTTCTTAAATTCGTCATCTAAAAATAAACCACGTCTATTTCCTGTTTCGGCTTATGATTTCTCTTTATTTACAAAACCATGACGAAACAGACTGTGTATCAGAACAATTTCTTAAGAAAAATGGATTTAGACAGCAAGTTCTGTGGCAGTCTGCCTATTAAACTCACCACTATTGAAGAGGTCTGATGACCTCTCTAATAAAAAACATCTGGTGAACAGAGAAATTGCTTGTTACAAGCAATTTCTCTTTTAGCCAAAATGTTTTCTTTTATGGTGTTCAAAAACAAAAGCTGTCCACCGTAGGTGGCAGTGCAGTGCAGTCATAAACCGAAATCAACTCATTACCAAATGACAAAATGACTGGTCCAAACTAAAAGCATTTGCAGACGACTAAATAAATGTGACTAAAGAATTGAAATTTGTTTAGAAAGGGAAGAAAACATTGAGGGAAAAAGGAGAAGATACTGGTTACCAGCATTTTCTCCTTTTCCCACAATCTTTTCCAAAGGCTTCCTTCACAGACCTGGTGTTTAAGGTAGGGATTGTGTGGTAAACGGTTAAAAGGGAATCTGTTAGGGTTATTTAAATGCACTAGTGCTGACCTCTTGGTTTGAACATTATCGTCGTTTTACTTTTTTAAAAAAAAACATCGTAACTACAGCTTGAAACAAGCTGTTTTTACAAGGTTTTTGAAGTAAACCGACGATGTATATTTTGTCTATTGCGTTCACATTCACCCTGGGCTAACTATAAAATGAACTAACGATGACAATGAAAAAAAAAAACGGTCTATTTACAGAAACAGGGCTTAAAGCAGGGACAGAGATTGCAAAGCTGACCACAAGATATACTAACTTTTTTTTATTAACAGGTAGAAAGCGTAACAGGTACTGAACTATAAACATTGAAACTATATATATATCATCAGCATCATCGTCATTGTCATCATCATCGTCGTCGTCATCATCATCATCATCATCAGCAGCAGCAGCAGCAGTTTAAAAGGAGGATTACAACGCCATCAATGAAGAACTTACAGGACAGTTTTGATTTGAATCACATGTCTTTGTGTCATTCTTTGTGTAAAGAAGGCTGAATAAATCTGCAAAAAGTATTGATTTATGTCAGCCTGCGAGCACTGCGCGGGCTGACATGAGTCGATACTTTTCGCTATGTTTAAAATTTTTACACGTCAACGGACTTGTTTACCCCATGATTCCGTTTGCTGTCAAACAAAATTGATTTTACGTGTCCAAAATAACATAATAATTGGAGGAGTTTATTTCATGCTATCCGGTAGGTTATCGAGAAATATAGGTGAAAATTTTTCGATATTTCATGGTTACGGCCCTTGAAAATACCGATTTTTATATTTCAACTCTTGAATTGAAGGCGGAAATATTGTTCCCGCGCAGTGGTTGCGGAGGTAAAATGCGCGTGACTTACAACCAAATGGAAATAAGACGTAAATTTCTTGCACTTGACGTAATATTGCAATGCATTGCTATGCGCAAGGAGGAGGTTACACCACGGGGAATAACTGAAAAAAAAAAACACCTGAACTGGATTTTGATAAAGTTCCCGCCAAAATGGGTTAAAAGCATGAAATAAATAGAATATTATGTGTTTTTTTTCGGTGAAATATGGAAATTTATATCATCTCGTGAACATCCAAATATGCTCTATATGTTGCATTCACTGTAACCTTTTTGCTAGAGGACGTTTTTCTTTAACGTGTATTTTTTTTTTCAAAGTGACTGAAGTGCCTTTTCAAAAAACCTCTTACACATATTGCCGGCCACTTCAGAAGTAACAGATTTAGCGTAAAATGACAAAGAGACTAATTATGCCTATCCTTTCATTGAAAACAAAACAAAACCTACTCGACGAAAATAAAACATAAGCCTGTTTGTTCCAAAAGTCGTGATCTGCAAAATTGATTGAATTTGCATTTATTTATCGTCGCCACCGGTACTCCATACGACTGACGCCCCCTGAAGGCTGTTAGTATTGTTACGGGGGAAAATGCAGATACAGGACGAAACCCGTCCTAAGTTAGGTCTGGTCCTTTTAACGTGCTCGGTGTACAGCACCGTCACACGGGACTTCAGTTTAACGTCTCATCGGAAAGACTGTAAGTAACTTTAGATGGGAATCGAACCCACACCTTCAAGTGACCCGATCCATCGCGTTCACGTTTCCTACGCCCTAGCAACAGAGCTATGTGGGTTTTGTCTACTACTGAGCTATGCGCGCTGGTCAAACGTGATCTGAGGGTGCCATTACATAAACTCTTTATCAAACGACATATTTTTAGACTTGTCAAACTTAAAAGCATTTGTAGACGATAAAATAAATGTGACTCAAACGTTGAAAACTGTTTTGGAAGGATATAAAACATTTTGGGAAAAGGAGAAAATCCTGGTTACCGACATTTTCTCCTTTTCCCAAAATGTTTTCAAAAGGCTCCTTTTTCAGGATCGTGAAAACCAGGGATTGTTTGGGAAAGGGTTGACTTCAAGTTGAGAGAACGTTTATAGCTTTTGACAAATTTGAAAGATGAAAAAGAATTGATAATATTTGAGAAAAAACTCTTATTCACAGAGAGAGAGAGAGAGAGAGATTTTTCTACTTGCTACAATATTTCTAAGCCATTTGTTCAGTTAACGTGGCAGATGACGACAAAAGATCGAGAAGGGTAAGCCACCGTAAAGTGGTTCCCACAGCTCTTAACCAAACGACAACATTTGAAACCGTATTGCAAAATTTTGCAGACGAGAAATTTAGTATTCCTCAAACAACGGAATTTATCTTTGAAGGGGTAGAAAACAATGTGGGAAAAGGAGAAAATGCTGGTTACCAGCATTTTCTTCTTTTCCCACATTGTTTTGAAAAGCCTGTCTCTTTAGAGTTGTTAAAACTAGGGGCTGTGCGTTAAAAGCTTAGGATGGTCTCTCCTAAACCCTAGACTCTAATTGAGATACTTCTACTTCTCAGTTTTTTTTTTAAACTTCACCCTTTGCCTCAGATTGCAAGAGATTTTCTTTAAACTCTCTTCGAAACAGTGCAGACTTTAATCGATCCTAATAAAGGAAAGCCATTGAAAATATTGTGGGAAATGGATAAAATGCTGTCAGCGAGCATTTTCTCGAATTCCCATATTTCTTATCTGTATCTTTTCAGAAATGTGTTTCGTGATTTCAGCCACATTAAATATCATTCGTAAAAGCATCCAGTATACGCACATGTCTAAAACTTTATATTATCTGGGAAAGCAGTCATGTAGCCAACCATCTTTATAATCCTTTACCGCACTGTCCCAAGTGTCAGCTTGCCTACCAAAGGTGGTCTTTAACCCGTTACCACACAATCCCTACTTTTGACGAGCCTGAGAAAGAAGCCTTTAGAAAACATTGTGGGAAAAGGAGAAAATGCTGGTAACCAGCATTTTCTCCTTTTCCCACAATGTTTCCTACCCTTGACAGAACAAATTTCAATTCTTCAGTCACTTTTATTTTGTCGTCTGCAAATTCCTTCGATTTAGACACACCAAAATTTTTTTCGTTTGGTAATGAGTTAAAGAAATTTTGAGAAAAGGAGAAAATGCCGGTTACCAGCATTTCTCCTTTTCCCACAATGTTTTTCTACCGTTTCAAAGAAAGATACCATTACTTGACCAACATCTAACTTGCCGCCAGCAGATCCTATAATACATCACAGATACCACATATTTTGGATTTCTCTTAAGTTAGAAGTATTTCATCTTTTTTCCCATAACCTTTTCAAAATGCCTTTTGTTGTGAGGGTCGTAAATTTGAAGAAGTGTCTGGTAAAGACTTAAAGTCAACTATTCGGTTGTTCTACAATTCGCATAAAATGTAGTTTTCTTAAATTTAAAGCGATATTTGACCCAAAATTGAAACAAAGAAGACGTTAGGATGTTTGTCAACATTTGAAGCATAAAACATTATAACGAAACATGAACGGTCTGTCTTTATTTCTTTAACACTTTACAAGAGTACAAAATTTTAGACAAGTCAAATTTAAAAGCATTTCCAGACGACAAATGAAATCTGTAATCTATAGAGAGAAGAAGGGGCATTCGAAAACATTGTGGGAAAGGGAGAAAATGCTGGTTACCAGCATTTTCTCCTTTTCCCACAATGTTTTTGAATGCCTTTTTTCTTCTCTCTTGCGTGAAGTAGGGTATAAACGAGACTTATAAACATAGATTTTATCAATTTTATAACAATTGTCTTATACACTTAACTTTTTCTGCACCGGGTATATTAACCCTTTTCCCCATAAGGCATTTCTATGGTATCTCTAATTGACCATAAATAACAGCAAGGTTGAAGCCGTTACTTATGTGTATTATACCTTTTGATAGCGCAGAAAACATTGTGACAAAAGGTGAAATTGCTCGTCACGAGGAATTCCACCTGTTGCCACAATGTTTTCCAAAGGCTCCTAAAAGCAATGCATAGAAATGAGTATCTATGGAGTAAAGAGTTAACTAGACCTTCGACGACTGAGATTGCATTCTAGAATTTTTTTTTATTTTATTATTATTTTATTGACTTGACTAAACAAGATGTAGCTACAGATCCAAGATCAGACTGCACGTTCTGTGCAGTCGGATCTTGGATCTGTAGCTACATCTTGTTTAGTATTCGACAAAATCCCCCGATCTTGCTTATTGCACTGAAAGGCCTAATACAGACATCTTCACCATATCCCCTAACTATTGATGACACTGGTGCATCGAGGCTGTTTTTCCACGTTACAGGTCACCGATCAGACTGCACAATGGCAACCACCCTTTTTCCTTCTCTCACAATATTTTCTACACAAAGAAAGATAAATTCCATCAATTGAACCATATTAAAATTGTGGTCTGAAAATACTTTCGTTTTGGATAAGTCGACACTTTTGTCGTGTGCTAAAGAATTAAGCATATTACTTTTGAAAACGTTATGATAAAAGGAGGAAACAATTTTAACAATCATTTTCTTCTTGTTTCACAACGTTTTGGCATTAATATTATATAATAAAATCTTAATTTAAATCTTAAAAACCCTAGTTTTAATTGGAAGGTTTCGAAGGCGCTTGTTGCTACCTTGGAAGAATTCGCCAGTTACGTAACAAGAGGGAACGAATCGTTTTGGTAGCGAAAGAGTCTGCCATTGTCACACAGATAAAAACAAACGGTTTATATTCCTGGGAGAATCCATGAAATGGTTTTCTCTAGCGTATCTATTTTCTTGTTTTACTGATTTGGAATTAAATGGGGATTTTGACGAATTGTGGTAAAAACAAAAGAGTAGTTAAAATAGTACAGAGAGTTTTTAACATGAAAACTGAAAAAAAAAAAAACCTTCAAAATAAATACCTATTTTCCCTTCCGTCAATTGCATTCCATTTTCAAAGGCGTTACCCACAAATTCGCTTACCAGTCACTATACCGATACTGATAAATCATGCTTACTGGTATCGATCAAGGGCTTTTGCACACTGTACAGATCAATATCAGACTGCAAAGAACGTGCAGTCTGATCTTAGATCTATTCTGCCCACTTGTATAGTATTTCAGAGTGTGAGTGGAAAGCTTGAACCATACAGGGCTCCTGGAGGATCTTTTGCATATGTGACCTGTTACGCAAAAAGGGATCCTCTAGGAACTGCGAAAAGTGTCAACCCTGGTCAGACTGCGCGAATTGCGCAGGCTGACCAGGGTTGACACTTCTCGCTTTTATGACATTTTATGTATGAAATTGGTTATTGTACCTTATTACACAATCATTTTTGAATTATCAACTTTAACTGACCTGCGCTATCGTTGATTTGTTTTCAACTAATTGACTAACTGATATACTGAATTCCCAGACGGTCCCTTTTTACCTGAGGGGTCACAAATGTGTCTGCAAATAGTCTGCAGAAGTAGGTCCGCAGAATATCCATGTCCACACATTTGACCAATCGCATACAAGTATTTATTCATTCGGGACAAATGTGAAGAAGTACATGTTATGTAAGTTTTATTAACGGTTCTTATTTTAGATATTCGCTATTTTCAGAACATTAAAAACATTTACGCTGTCATTATCTCCCGCTAAATGGCATTCTACAAATACACATCTATCTAATATGGGCATCCTGGGTACGTAAGTGGACTAATTTTTCAAAACGACAACCGTTACTCTGAATTGCAAAATAAAATAAACGTTTACTAGGTAAAACGCTACCTGGTGAGATTTAGTCAGTTATGATCAGGTAGCAGGTAACCTATGCACCAGCCATTTATTAAAACAGACCTACAGGCTTGGGTTTAGCTTCGGTCTAAGCCCTACTTTTCCCAAGTATCGGGGAATGTGTAATGCGTCATGTAAGACAGGTCGAATCTTTGAAGGATATGACATCCGCAGACAACGTCTCCGCTGTGGATGTAAGAAAACAAACTGATATCATCAACGGTCCAGATTTGTAAAGGAAAATGATTAACAGGAAACGGATGTTAATGGCATTGTAATGGATTACTCACTGTATATGAAAATAAACTTTTATCCAGATCAGACCGAAAACAGTGACTTTGTGCACGCATCAGGTTAACATGACCATTGCTACTGGCGATACTTTACCTCGAATACTCAATGATCCTATGCATACACTACTTTCAGTAGGTAGGACCGCTCGTTGTCTGCGCATGTCATATTCTTCGATGAATCGACCTAATATGACGCATCGCTCTCCCCAAAAATGGGGGGGGGGGGGAATGTAGTTATACGCGGTATAAAGTAGCAATAGGGAAAATGGCTTTAATTAATACGTTTGAGTAGAAATCAGGCCTGATTTAGCTCCAGATTTCTCTAAACTGCTGATCAAAACTGAATGAATCGCACCAGATAGCGTCTTATTGAGTAAACGTTTATTTAGTTTGAAATTCAAAGTTACGGTTGTCGCGTTGAAAAGTAGTCCGGTTCCGAATGTCATTTAGCAGGAGTTACGAGTATGTAGGACCGCTCAACTGCATTGGCAACTCAAATTAGTTTAATATAATTATCTACAATGATGTTACGATTTAAATTTCATGATGGTATAGAAGAAAAACAGTCCGACTCCAAATGTGGACCCTATTGACTCTCTTAACCCATTACCACACAATCCCTACTTTTGACGACCCTGAGAAAGAAGCCTTTAGAAAACATTGTGGGAAAGGAGAAAATGCTGGTAACCAGCATTTTCTCCTTTTCCCATCATGTTTTCTACCCTTCACAAAAGAAATTTCAAATTTTCAGTCACTTTAATTTTCACGGTCGTCTGCAAATGCTTTCAATGTGGACCAGTCTAAAATATTGTCGTTTGGTAAAGAGTTAACATTTTTCCACGTCAATTATCCTTTGTAAACCCGATAGAAGATGAATGATCGCAAATCGCGCAAAAGTCCTACTTTTTTTTGGCAGATTTGCGTACTGTGATCGGTCTGACTTGAAACAAGTACTGTCAACCACACATGCGCTCTATTCACTTCACTTCCAGTTTTAGCTAGTTCGCCCCAACCTCGTTTTTGTCACTACCCACAGGTGCCAGACATATCTGGTATCATAAAACCCCACTATATAGAGGGGTTGTATGATACCAGACATGGCACCTGTGTCACTACCATATATAGATCTAGATCTATGACCAGCAGAAAACCAAAGCAGACTGATGGATCAAATTGCTATTCCTTAATAGATGATACAGCAAGTTTTACTACGACTTGGCAGAACTTCTTCGACTTTCAAATGTCCTTGCAAGCCCCACTAATCATTTATATATACGTGCTACATGTAAAGGAAATTTTATTTTTCATTACATCATATCACACTAGTAGCTAAATGCAGCCCGATAAATCGGCTTTTGAGGACTTTCAGTGCTTTAACACTTAATCTGTAAATAACTAAAATTAAATTTTTAATTCGATATAAATAACACAAATATTGCTTCATCAAAGTAATGTTTTCCGGGGAATACTATCTCCTTGTCGGACAGTGTAGATCAAAGATCAGACTGCACGTTCTGTGCAGCCTGATCTTGATCTACACTGTCCGTAAAAGGTCAGCGAGTCGCACTTAGCATCCAAAGGGTTAATTTTTAGAGTTTTGACATACAAAAACATGTATGTGAAAGATACTGACGGAGAAGTGGTGGTGGTGGGGGTGGGTGGGGGGGCGAAGTTCGAGTACAGCAAATATGATTGGGTGCATGCATCACTTTACATACTAGTATTAAGGATAGGGACCCCTAATGGGATTTGTGTAACATCGCCTTCCATCGCCGAAAATCGTACGGATTCGGCTGAGACTCTGGTAACCAACAATCGATTGGCTGATAGATGCTGGTTCCCGGACACGAATACCCGTATATCCGGACAATTTTCGGCGATGAAACGCGATGTTACACGAGTCCAATTAGGGTGCCCATTAGTGTGCTCTATCCTTAAGCCATAGAGGTTGAAATTAAAATGAAAACCGTGTTTTTGCTAACCCAAGGTAATTTTTTTTTATACTTATAGTTACCTAGGATACCAGTAAATGTTAGTCCTTAAAGAGGCAATAATACTCATTTTAAGCCAGTTTTAACTCATTTTGTTTTTATTTTATCAAAATATAGTCATTCTTATATATCTATGCCAAATATTGCACCTGACAGTTGCAAGGTTGCTTAGATTACGCCTGATAGAAAATGCATTTCGCGGACTTGCGGCCTTCAATGTAAACAGACTGGTCGTTTCCGAATTTTGAATCGAAGATTTTTGATATCCGTTATACACTCGGGTAGATTCGTATGATGATCATGCTTACTGTAACGGGACTATATTTGACCTTGGCCTTGATGCGGTAAATAAAGGAAAATGGATGCTTCTCTGTTGCAGCCTCTATTTTTAGACGGAGATCGAGGCCTATATGTAAGTTACACCGTATCCGACTCTAGGCGGAAACCAACGATAAATTTCCGTGAGTCACCGCCATTGTTTACAGCTTCGATCGTCAGCCAGTTTTCTTCTGGCCAATTTTAGGTTTTTCACACAAACCCCGTGTTTCTTTTTTCATTTACACGATATATGTCAGTAATTCATCCTTGTGTACACAAAGGACAGATTTCTGTACCATTCTATTTTTCTGTTTGAAATTTAACAGCGTTTTTGCTCACCGGCTGTAGACAGGCATCTTTAACCATTTACCACACAATGACGACCTTTAACATTCCTGAAAGAGGAAGCTTTTGAAAATATTGAGGAGAAAAAGGAAAATTCTGGTAACCAGCATTTTCTCCTTTTCCCAGAAATGTTTTCTACCCCGCTGGAAAAAAAAAAAACTTTTGAGTCACGTCTATTTTGTCGTCTTCAAATTCTTTTTTCAGTTCGAACCAGTCTAAAATTTTGTCGTTTGGTAAATTCCTGAATCTGCAAAAAAAGTGCATTGAAACTTTCAGGGTGGTAATCAGAAGCCAAAATTTGCTTTTGTATGGGAGGGGGCGATATCTCCTAAACGGACATTGTAGATCTGAGATCTGTCTGTCCCTCTCTCCCCCTCTCTGTCTCTCTCTGTCTGTCTCAGTCTCTGTCTCTCCCTCTGTCTCTGTCTCTGTCTCTTTCTCCCAGTCTGTCTGTCTGTCTGCCTCTCTGTCTCTGTCTCTCTCTTTCTCTCCCTCTGTCTCTCTCTTTGCCTCTGTCTCCTTGTCTCCCTGTCTATTTCTCTTTCTCAGTCTGTCTGTCTCTCTTTCCCCACCGCCTTCTCTCTCTCAGTCTCTCTCTGTCTGTCTGTCTGTCTGTCTCTCTCTATTAAAAGCCCGTCAACCACATTGAATGAAACCTACATCGAGAGTGAATGTAATTCAAAGTTCATTTGGCTTCCGAGATCATGACCAGTTACTTAATTGTCTAGTATTGTTTTATGTGACTGACATTGTTAACAAAAAATAAATATATATATATAAGCTGGGCTCTTTGAAAAGGGGGCTTAATGCATTTGCAAAAAGTATCGATTCAAGTCAGCCTGCATGCCAAAGGACCAGTCTACGAAATATTTTAGCTTGTGGTTAGGTAAAAATGGATTTTATGAAACTGTAATTATAGCATTGCCTTGGTTGGAATGAAGCATCACGGAGCTGCAGCAATCCCCCTTTTCATAGATAGGCGCACATTTACGAAAGAGTGAGTTAATATCTTTGAGGTGTTGCGGTTTTTTCCCAGGCTTTTGTTCAGATAAGAAACAGTGGCTCTTTTCCGGGTAAAGTCCAAACAGAAGAAAAAAAAAAAAACGAACAATGTAAATGACACACAGCGGGTTTCCTTTGCTACTTTTATTTTTGTCAAAACCTATCCTTCCAACCGGACAACAAAAAAATGTAGACTAGTCCATCATTTGAAAGCATTTGTTTGCGATAAAACAAACATGGTTTAAATAATGGGATAAAAAGATAAAAACATCGTGTAGCATTTCCTTCTTTTCCCACAATGTTTTCAGAAGCTATTATCCTTAGGGTGTTACGACAGACCACTCCTCCATGCATGGCTTCGTCCCGATTTAAATACAATACTTAACGACTGCGTTGGAAAGATATCTCTTTAGCTCAGTGGTTATGGTGTTGGTTTTTCAAACCTCGAAAACGAGGATATTTGTCCGTCATAGATTCGAATCCTGCCAGTCCTGGAAGCGGTTCGTTTTTCAGCCTTGCATTTGTTGCGAACTTTCATGTTCGTAAGAAGGGTTTTAAAATCACGAGATCGTTGGTAAAAAAGCGTTAAAAAGCCTCATTGCCAGAATGACCATCATAGATCATCGGAAAAAAAGAAACCTGGCCGACCTATGGATTTGAATACCGGCGAACTCTCGGTTTCATCCCATATATGCTACCGACTGACCTACCGGACAGGATGCTATACTCGTAGTTTCGGGAAATGGTATCAATAAACCCTTTTTTTTTTCTAAATGAATTAATGAAGTACAAATAAATTCCAGCATTACTGATATACTAATGACGGATCAAGGCATACCAGAAAGGTTGTCGATCTATTCAGGGACATTGCTTTTCCTAAGGAAATCGGACCTTACACAAATTTGTTATATACGTATTTTTTTTAAACCTTTTTGTCAGATTTGGACTAATTCATTTTTATCACTATATACCTACTGTATTTCATTCTATTTACAATATTGTATCATTTCATAGCACATCTTTCATCATAATTATACTCACGACTGACATTCTTACATCGTTGTCTGCACTTTTTATATTCTTCGAAGATTCGACCTGTCTGCTTTGACGCATCACTCCCCCCAATATTGGGGGGGGGGGGGGGGGGGGATGTAGTAAAAAGCGCTATAAAGTAGCAATAGAGAAAACGGCTTTTATCAATACGTTTGAGGAGAAATCAGGCCTGTTTTAGATCCAGATTTTTCTAAAATGCTGATAAAAACTGAATAAATCGCACCAGGTAGCGTTCTATTTAGTAAAGGTTTATTTTAGTTTGAAATTCAAAGTAACCCGGTTCTGTACCCTAGATGCCCAAACTAGATAGATATGTATTTGTAGAATGCCATCTGGCGGGAGATAATACTTCTTACATCCTATTCTTTCCTTTCACTGCTTCTCTATTGCGCGCTAAAATACTTTAGATATCGATGCGCCATAAAACACCATATATTCATTCATTCATTAATACATTATAGTAAACCTTTCCTTATATGTTTATTGATGTAATTCATCTGTATTATTTCGAGGACTTTAAACAAAAGTCAGTCATTGATTGAAGTGGGTATGTGAGTTGTACAAAGACTGTTATGATGACAAAATACTTCTACTTTTCCAAAATCATGACAATCGTTACGATTAATGATGTATCCCATCCTATTTTAACAGTTAATTTGGAAATTGGTTTCATTTTTTTATCCATTCTCAAAATAAACGAATAATAAACGCTGGCCCTGGGCATGATCCACTTATCCCGCACAAACCCATCACGCCACTAAAATAATCTTAAGTTTCATTGAAAACAAAAGTGTTACAATTAATTCAGCCCTTAGTTAACCCTTTACCCAACAATCCCGGGTTTTCACGACCCTGTGAAAGAAAACTTCTGAAAACATTATTGGAAAAGGAGAAAATGCTGGTAACCAGCATTTTATCCTTTTCCCACAATGTTTTCTACTGCACAAAACAAATTTCAAATTTTCAGTCACATTTATTTTGTCGTCTGCAAATGCTTTCGATTTGGACGAACCTAACATTCTGACGTTTGGTAATGAGTAGCTTTCGCTGCTTTTAGCAGACATGGTAGATCAAGATCAGACTGCTTATTCTGTGCAGATTGAGCAGCCTGATCCTGAATCAATTCTGTCATCTAGTTTGTAACATACATACACTACGGCCAAAGCAAAACTTCAAAATTCTAAGATCTTGCTTGTTTTAGCTAATTCAAAAAGGTCGCAATTGAACCAAATAGGGCCCACATACGGGTTAACATAAGGTCAACAAGGGGCCCTACTCGAACCACTTCTCCCTTTCCCCGAAAACGAGTGACTTTGTAGCCGTGTTCTGATAAAAAGGGGGTTTAGTGCATCTCCTTGATCCATGGTACCAAGAGAGCCCTCTGAAACTGGTTGATATCCACTTTTTTAACAACAACAACAACAAAAAAATTAATCATGAGTTAGACTGGTCCTTGATCATACAAAGAATTGGCCAAAAGTGAAAAGTTTCGGCCCAGGTCAGCCTGTGCAGACTGCACAGGCTGACCTGGGTCGAAACTTTTCGCAGATGCATTAATCCCTCTTTTCACAGGGCAAGGCTATTTATTTTTTTCTTTTTTTCATAAACAATGTTTTTTAAGCGTTCTTTAAAGAAAAGAAAAGATTTTTTTTTAAACTCTCCACTTCTCTGAACTTGATTTCAACTACATGTATAATTATATCATTATGAATTAATCCTTAACTTGGTTTTAACTACATGTATATCATTATCACATAATCAATGAACGACCGTGAAAGAATGGGCCTTCGGAAACAATGTGGAATAAGGAGAAAATGCTGGTAGCCGGCCTTATCTCCTCTAGCCACAATGTTTTCTATCCAATAAAAAGCAAGTTTCATAATTTTATAGCCACAGAGAAATTGGCGTCACCAAAAACCTTCAACCCTCCGGTTGCTAAGCGCGACTCACTGACCTTCTGCGGACAGTGTAGATTAAGATCAGACTGCACAGAACGTGCAGTCTGATCTTGGATCTACGCTGTCTGAGGAAGAGATATTATTCCTCAAAACTGAACTTCAAAATACCAATATTTGGGTTTTCACTGTAGAAATTTAAAATTCTATTCTAGATCTAGTTGTTTAGAAGCTAAAGCGTTAATTTGGACTGTTAATAGTTTTGTCGTTTGGTAAAGAGTTAGTGAATTAAAAAAAAAAAACAAATCGTTATTTTAATGGTAAGTTAAAAGTATAAAACTCGTGAACTCCAAGCACGCTTGTAAAAAGAAAACACTTCAGGTTTTGAGTGTTTTCGAGTTATTTTTTTAACCCATGACCACACAATCCCTACTTTTGAGTTTCAAAATGCTTTAAAGTCTCAAAGTCAAACTGAATTTTAAAAAAATTGTTTCTAAAATAAGAGTAAATTTCATTTTTACCATGTAAAAATATGGTGATTATTATGACTTTCATGATATGTAAAGATGCAGTTTGTATAAGTTCCAAGCAATGGCAGGAAAAAGAATTTTGAAACTAGAACAATTCCTACCATGTCGCATTATATGTTTGTATACATCGATAATCGCCGACGATAAGCCGACTTTTCGTCGAAAATCTCCACAGTGACGTTATAGTGACATAAACACGTGATCACTCAAAGCGTTGGCACAAAATTTTTATTCAGTTCATCGTTTGTTTTTGTCCCCATTCTAGGCTTGAAAACGTAAGTTTATCGACAGTATAAACAAAACGACTAAACAGGCTGATTTCGCTTATTCGTGTCATCGATACAGGAGGAGTTCACTATAAAAAAGAAAACAAGTTCAGGGGGAGCAGTCTTACTCTCCGATGGCATAATATTGTATGTGTAAACAGTAGTCCTGTGTACTACGTCATAGTAGCACTAACGAGATGCAATGTTATCACGTGACATTCCCGAAGACCTAGTTCGGATATACACGAACGATAACGAAGATTATCCCGATCATTGGCGTCCCTGAAATCGAAGGACATCTCCATGCATTTTCGCACACGTACTGTATATCATGACAACCAATGCAGTAACTGACACGTTTGGGTTTACTCCGATCTTATATTTGTATTTTAATAGGTAATCCGTTACATTTTCAAGTTATACACAGTGAAAATTACCCATTTTTGGACTTTACAGGGGCTTTAAGTCAAGGCTTAAAATACAACATTTGCATTTGCAGACGTTCAGCTTTTTCGCTATATAAAGATATGTGCCATATTCTATAAAAAGGGGGCTCAATGCATCTGCGAAAAGTATCGACCCAGGTCAGCCTACGCAGTCTGCGCAGGCTGACCTGGGCCGAAACTTTTCGCCTATGGTCAATTTTTTATATGTCCAAGGATCTTTCACGTTTATTTTCACAACCATAATTATGCATTAGAAAAAAACATGGATCGATGCGTAAAAGAAATGAATTATTTCGAGGTTAAGTTAACAGTATAGAAAAATCGACAGGATAAGGGATAATGAACTGTTTAACTTGGTTTCATTTGAGTGTGTGTGTGTGTGTGTGCTTTTTTATACAATCAAAAGTGTCCTTAACCCTTTACTCCATACATACTCATTTCTACGTATTGCTTGTAGGAGCCTTTGGAAAACATTGTGGCAAAAGGTGAAATTGCTTGTGACAAGCAATTTCACCTTTTGCCACGAGGTTTTCTATGCTATCTGAAGTTGTCATATACACGTAAGAAACAGCTTCATCCTTGCTGTTATTTAGGGTCAATTAGAGATACCATAGAAATGCCTTATGGGGTAAAAGGTTAAGTGTTTCTCGGAAAGTCTAACAAGAAGATCACTTAGTACGTACACAAAAAAATATAAAAAGTAAAAAACCACAAGTGTTCCTTTCATCGTGCCTTTCAGAATTCATTCAATGTATTCTTTTCCAGTAAAAAAAATCTGTTAGCTATTTCCACAAAACTACGAGAAAGTGAATGCTTCTAAAAATCTTCTCCATAGAGATCTTTTAGAATTCTCTACTAACTGGCGAGCATGATCCCTTGGTTGATATCTCTAAGATTTCTTTACATGAGCCAGCGCTTTGACAGAAACAGGCAATTGCTAGTATTTTGTACACAGATGGGTACACGGACGGACACACTGACGAACCCACGGACAGACAGGCTGATTCCAGTATACCGCCGAAAACATTCGTTTTGCGGGGGTATAAAAAAATTAAAACGTAAAAGTTCCGTGTTTTAATAACAGGGTTTCATTCTAGATTTGTAAGTTTCAGTGACAGCACGGTCTTTATTCACAAATCATTCTTAAGAACAATCTTTGCCTTATTGTCCAAGATTTTCTAAATGTGAGAGTAACACAATTTCTGATTGGCTAAACCAAAATGGTTTAGCCAATCAGAAGTTGTGTTACTTTCACATTTAGAAAATTCTGGAGAAATACGACAAAGGAACAATCTTATGAGCGTTCGGTCAATATGGGCCCAGATGTGACGTCATCGAACATGTACCTATTTGAATATAATATCAGAAAAGTGGAAGGTGTTATTGATAACGTGTCATCTCAACAAGCTACCAGCTGCTTGCTTTCCCAAATAAACATTGTCAAGACCATGTTGAGTAATGCAGGAGGAATGAATCTTGTGATCTATCCTTGGAAAGAATTTGGACGTACTAGTAATGGGATTGGCGTCCCCTGGGTTTCAAACCCTGTTCATTTTTTACGAAGCTACTAAGCCCAACGAGAGTATAAGAGTGTGTGAGAGTGAGGGGGAGAGAGAGGAAGAAAGGAAGAGAGGGAGAGAGAAAAAATGAGACAAGGAGAGCGAAGAAAGAAGGAGAAGAAGAAAGAGAGAGAGAGACAGGGAGACAGAGACAGAAAATCAGAGGGAGAAAATGAGATATAGAGGGAGAAAGAAGAAGAAGAAGAGAGAGAGATAGAGACAGAAAATCAGAGGGAGAAAATGAGATATAGAGAGAGAAAGAAGAAGAAGAAGAAGAAGAAGAAGAAGATGAAGAGAGAGAGATAGAGAAAGAAAATCAGAGGGAGAAAATGAGATATAGAGAGAGAAAGAAGGAGAAGAAGAAGAAGTAGAAGAAGGAGAGAGAGAGAGAGAGAGAGAGAGAGAAAGAGGGAGGGAGGGGAGGAAATAATTGGGGGAAAGTTATGAAAAAAGTTCCCTCTCACCCAGCATGCAAATGTGAGATAAATGGAATAAGTGCATAACTCTAAATCCAGTGTTTTCCTTTAGATCGAACATGGTTTATTTTCAACAGAGGGTGCGTTATATCAAAACGTAATAACAATATACAAGTTGCACATCTCAAAACCATCTTAAAGATGCCTTCTTCATTATACACTTAAAATATGTTAATAGTTAGATTTTCAGTCAGGCCCTGACATAAAGGGAGGTAATCATGCATCTCCACGAATCATGTTACCAAGCAAGTGATCACGTGATGACGGATCTGTAATATCAATTTTATGCAGAAATCGACTGAATCATGTTGTAGATTGGTCCTTGGACATGTAAACAGAAAAAATGATCAATAGCAAAACGTTTCGGCCGAAGTCAGCCTGCGCGGACTGCGCAGACTGACCTGGGTCGATACTTTTTTGGAGATGCATTAAGCCCCCTTCTCACAGAGCACGGCTCATATATTTTTGAGTCAGGTTCTGTGAAAAAAGTGGTTTAGTGTATCAGCTAAAGAAAACCCAAACAAATCGACGCCATATCAGTCTGCTGAGACCGCAAAGGCTGATGCGGGTCAAAAGTTTTCTTTTTACTACTGGTGTTTTTCGAGTGTCAAAGGACCGTTCTATCTATAACGTTTGATTCGATTTTTGGGCAAGATAGATCAAGAAGCAGAGTTCCAGATAAGAGGGAGTGATGGCATTTTCTAAATCCTTTATTTTTCTCCCAAACCCTATGTTGTGGGTACTCATTAGAATCGTCTCAATGAGACGATTCTAATGAGTACCCACAACATAGGTTTAGTGGAGAATAACTAATATTTTCCATTATGAAATCAAAATCCCTCCCTCTATCAGGAGCTCTGCAGAAGTATGCGACAAATCGCTTGGTTTGCTGACATTTATTACGAAGGCGAATTAAACTCCCTTTTTTTAGAGCGCCGACCATATATAAGAGAGACAAGCTTGTTATTATTTTTTTTTTTTGCAATACTTGGAAAAAAATGGCATTTTTTGCAGATGACAATTTATTTATGACTGGAATAAATCTATCTTTTACAAGAAAGAGAAAATGTGGGAAAAACAGAAAACCCTAATTGCCAGCATTTTCTTTTTTTTTTTTTCCCACAATGTTTTTTTAAAAAAACTGTCTTTCTCGCGATCGTTGTATCATGAGATGATATGGTTTAGATACTCTAGACAATTCAGTCAGGAGTAAAATTAAGCATTTCTGAAAAAAACAAAGTCGATTTTCATTCCTCAATACAAAATATAACATGGGTGATTTTTTTTCTTATTTATCCTGAAAAAAATATCATTTTTTGTTCCAAAATATAGCATATTTTCATCATTTTTTTATACAATGCAAAATGCAAAAGCTCAATATTTGATTCTGTACATAAATAACCAATCTGCGAATTGGCTTTAAATAAAGAGATGATTTAATATACATAAATGAAGAAATATACAAATATATTTTTTTTTTGAATGAGTTGTGATATTGGTATCGTCATTTCCTTTTTGTTGAAAGGGAAATTATGGAAAAAATGAGCTCTGCTCTGAGAAATGGTGTTCAATGTATCTACCTATTTTACTGCGAAAACCTCGTAACTACAGCTTGTTACAAGCTGTAGTTACGAGGTTTTCGAAGTAAACCGACCATTTACATTATACCAAGTAAGTTGCCCAAACATAATGTGTATCACTTTTCTCCAAAAACCGGCTAATTCAGAAGGTAGACATGTTCTTTGATAATTGGCTTGCAACACACGAAAAGGGACATTCGGACATCTGCGTAAAGTGTCGTCTCGGATCAGCCTGCGCAGTCCGCGCAGGCTAATCCGAGACGACACTTTCCGTTTTAATGCCATTTTCTGTTTTGCGCATGTCTACTGTAGCACAAAATCTAATGTAGTCGTAAAGTGCCGTCTCGGATTAGCCTGCGCGGACTGCGCAGGCTGATCCGAGACGACACTTTACGCAGATGTCCGAATGTCCCTTTTCGCGTGTTGCACACCATATGCAAAATAATCATCAAGAGCAAAAAGTTTCGGGCCTGGTTAGCCTGCGCAGGCTGACCCGAGTCGAGACTTTTAGCAGATGTATCGAAAAATCTTTTTACAGAGCAGAATTTAATATAATTACTTATTCTTCGTTGTAAAGAAGAAACGAGAAATATGGTTTTGGTGGATGAATTTACGGATGAGAATATGAAGGATATTGTAAAAACATATGAAGAGATCTGTTGCTAAGGAATACTGTTAAATAAGAACGGTTGACATTTGGATAAACGCAAAATGAACAATAGTGCTTTGAAAAAAAAAAAACTAAACAAACTTGATTTTTATGATCATATGGAAAAAAAACCTTTGAAAACAGTGCTGAACAAGAAACACATTTAAAAAAAAATCAAGAAAGACAGCTTTAATTAGCCTCCAAATAGCCAGAGACCCTTGGTGTTACAATGTTTACATTTTTGACTATCAGAAATTTCTTTTGATTCTGTTGTTATCAGTATCAAAAAAGTACGTCAAAAGCCAGTATATTTAACTACACCCAAATTAGATAAACAATATACAGTTTTCTTCCTTCTTCGCGTCAAATATAGCCTGGGCTTAGGCAAAATTAATTTTGTAATTACTGCTTAATTGCAATTTCTTTTAACCGTCTGTAAAGATCTGCAACAAAAGTGTTAATCTCTACTGCAGCTACTTAATTTTCGACAAAAGACGTCAGAATACGAGAATAGCAAAAAGGCTGAGGTTTGCCTGCGCGAAGTGCGCAGGCTGACCTGAGTCGGTACTTTTTGCAGATGCTCTTATATTAAAAGTAAAAGGGAATCTAATTATAAAAGAAGCCAGGCTTAAACAATATCCATATTTTAAGCAACATTAGATTTGTCGACTTCAAACAGTTTGGGTATGTGCAACTCTGAAATATTATCTTCTGATACAGACAGAGTTTATTGTTAATCATGTCCAGCAAGAAAGACCGAGATATGTTTAATTCATGAACACCTGTGTTTAAATTATATTTAACTACGTGTCCATCAGTGAAATAGCTACATTGACCATTATCGTCAAAAGATATACTAGTATCTTAATGCATTATGTACAACTTCCATAGGATCTACCAAAAATGTTAAAAAATCATGTAAAATATTGTAAACTTAACAAGTATATCATTCAACATGCTAAAATGAATACAGCTGTTATTTTACTTGAACACATACAGGCAAATGCACTCTTTTAAATATCTTACAAAAATAAAAGAGAAAAAAATCAATCTGAAAATAGATAATAAAATTTGTTTATTTACAAGTACAATAAAATAATTCTTGAACAAGCAATATAACACATTAATGAACATACAATCTTGCAGAATTCCATGCTGTATGCAGTAAAAGTACATGTGAGTCCTAATATAAAGATTGGACTTTTGTGCTATGACTGAATTTTTATTTTGTGGATTGAATATCTATTATCAAAAAGTGTCTGTTATATCTTGAGAAGTTGATTATGTCTAGACTTTTTTTTCTTTTGTAAGAAATTTTGGAAAAGATATTACCGATATTTTGTCTCCTCTCATGAACATGAAATTCCTTTTTTTTTGGTTTGCAAACATAGTTATTTTTTGTTGAACACGTAAAAACTTTAAGATCTATATAATTTGTCAAAAACTGACTTTTGAGACAAAATAAAATTCAGTAAAAAGAAAAAGGGCGAGGTATTTCACATGTTCATAAAATTAAGCTTAATTTTAGAGGTCAACTTTTGTCAGATCCTTTATCATTATGAGTTTCTATGCATTTAACAAAAATATCGTCACGTTTGCAAAAGAAAAGTTCTTTAAGAAGAAAAACAAGATGAAAAAATGTTCAAGCAAAAGCCTTTTCCAATATTTTTAAAAGAACCTCAACGCAAAATACATGTTTAAGGCAAAACTCAACGACAAATCTTAGTTTAGTATGATCACTGATGTCGATATTTAAAAGAACAGGAAAATGTGGACCGTGTTGCAGTTATATTTCGTTGGAATACATCGTTTTGACGCGTGATATTCCAAAACGCTTTTATGTTGTCTCACATATCTTTTCTTTTACCGCGAACTTGTGAGTTATTTAACCGATTAGCAAGCGACCCACCAATTTAACCCAAATGTATATTACAGTTGTGCTCCTTATATAGATTTTAAAAGAATGAAATACAGAAATTCAGCCCTTTCCTAAAAAGTATTGGAGTAAGTGGCCTATTACCGTAAAGTTTAACCACTATGGAATCTTAAATTTGGCAAGATTTTAATACACTATCTATAGGGTATGATACACCTTTATGAATTCTACTCCTGTGTGATTTACGGTTTTCGTCTAATCTAAGAGTGATTGTAATGTAACTTTGATGCAGGTGAAAAGCAAACTTTTTATGCATCTTTACGTGAGGTCATCGAATAGTTTGCACAAACATCAAGAAGCAGGGAAAAGGGGTGAAAATACACTACAGTGGGAGACAGATAAAGGGAAATCCTTAGTGCTAACCTGTTTTGTAAAATCATCGATTGTTCCACTGATCAAATGTTCAACTGAACATTTTTACTATATACGAAAATGTCATGCAAAGTTATATGCATTCTTTTATCCTTTTCGATAGTTCCAGCAAAATAACATATCGTCACAGCTACAGCGATAAAATTAGTGATTACATTAACTGCAGTGTCGGTTGAAAAATCGTTGTTGAGTTGATGTATATCACATCTCTAGTATATGCCGTTGTTTTTTTAACCACAAACAGGTTTCCTGCACCAGTGATAGAAAAACAATGCCGTAAGCTATTTTCGGAGGCGAAAATGGTTCTGATCATGCCAACCTTCAAACAAAATATTTCTTCTATGAAAGTAAGCAAATAGAGTGTAGTTCCAATCTTATGGCAGTTTTTTTATTCAAGCCGTCCAAACACTTGCTTTGACATCTAATTAACTGTCAGAATTACTCACTTTCCATAACACCTGTAAGCCCTTGGTACTTGGGTCCAATTGAACTGATACACTAGCCTTGTCCCGTCCACTCTCGACATCAGCCCATCTTTATAGTAGTGTCTGCTCAAATATACAGAACTTTCATAATAAACGAATATGACCTGTTATAAATGATTCAATTTAAGCCCTAATATTATTTTACCTCGATCAAGGCGTCAGTGTTCAATTAGGTAAGGCTGTAATGTATCCATACCCCTGCAAAACGAATGGTTCGGGGTATACTGGATTCAGCCTGTCTGTTTCCACCCTATGTGAAATAAGAACGTGTAAAGAATACCTTAATGTAAATGATGTTTAATACATTCAGTGAAAATTAAACTCAATAGCTTATCAAATTTTGTATATATTTTTGTCGTAAAATTGGAAAGTGATTTACACCTGATAGAACCAAAGACACTGTAATTTTGTGAGAAGATAATACAACCGGTAAGGGACTCAAATAAGCGTAACTCAATCTTTTAAAACTTACCTTATGCCACGGCTGAGCTTTTCAAAATTCATGTCTTCTTTCTTTTTCTTCAATCCCCAGAGTCTACTACATTCGGCTGTATCCACGAATTTAAATACGCCATCTCGCTCTGTTACCCACTGTATGTGATTTGCTGCAGGCTTTCGGAGCTCCTCAAGGAGGAATTTCCACAGCAATATGTTTTTTGCACCTTTCAAGAAATAACATTCTCTTCACAAATTTGCTGATAATGTACCCTTTCATGTTTATAAGTGGGCATACACTTTGATGGTCGTTATAAATTCAGTTTTAGGGTTTTACAAAGAGCCGATTTACAGGCTGATCCGAGACGGCATTTCACGATTGAAATAGACTTTGTGCCACAGTAGGCTAATACAATGAAGAAAATTCCATTGAAACGGACAGTGTGGTTTCGGATTAGCCTGCGCGGACTGCACAGGTTGATCCGAGACGACACTTTATGCAAATATCCGAATGCCCCTTTTCGCGAGTTACAGAGCAAATAAAGCAACATGTAGATGCATACGTAAAACTCCCGATTGTAAGATTATTTCTTTGGTATGTTTAAAAAATAATCTTTCTATCATGGTTTATCGATCAATAAATCACAGTTATTAGTTACAAGGCACAATAAATAATCCACTAGGGCGATAGCCCGAGCGGTTTATTCATTGTACCTCATAACTAACAACACGACAGAAAGAAGACTTTTTTTTCATTTCTAACATGACCAACTCTTGATGAAGGAAATCAAGTTCATACTTAGAGTATAAACGCGGATGCAGATTATTTTCCATTGAATAACTTACTTATTTTATACAGAATGAAGTCTTCTATACGATTACCTCACTTTATATAGAATAACGTAGATTTTACCACGTTTCATTGTGCACAACGTGTTTATTGTGTCAAATGCACGTATCATGTTAGAATAATGGCTTAACTATACAAATGAAATCAATCAAATTGAAAATAGACCTCCCTTACCTTTCCTACATCGTGAATGTGTTGGTGAGTTTGTTGGTGATCGGTCGCCATCACTGTCCAAGCTATCACTGTCGCTGTAGATGTATCCCGGTTTCTGATAAGTTGGTGGGCGACCTCGTCTGGTAGTCGTTTTCTTTGATGGCTTAAGGTATTCCGGAAGTATGTTCACAAACGATGGCAGCTTTTTACTCGTGTCGCAAGGTGCTGTAGCGAGAAAATAAGAAAGTCTGACAAAAGGGTTTTTAAGGACCACTTTCATTTACTTTATCAGGCCTGTCAGCCCTTTGAAAATAATAAGAAATTAAAAAAACAGACTTTTCTTGCTTTTTTACTGAATGTGTCCAAATGTCCCTACTACTGAAATAGTAAGTTCAGTAAACATTTTCAAAAAGAAAATATCTGTGCTCTTTCCCATTTTGTAAGATTCTCTCCCCCCTCCCCCCCCCCCCCATTTTCTTCCACAGAGTAATGGGCTACGAGACGGTGATAATATTAATACACCTATAGCCATGTGCATATGTTTAATTTGTGGTACAATTATGATCAAAACAGCCCATTTCTTCAAATTATATGAATCATGCTTTGGCAAAAGGGGACTTATTGCATATTCTCGGTGCATGATACCGATTCATAACATCATCATGGACAGATAAAGTCCGTTTGTCTAAAATCGACTGAATCATGGGACTTGCAGAAAATCGACCCATAGCAAAAAGTATCGATCGAGGTCAGCCTGCGTCGATACTTTTTTGTAGATTCATTAAGCCTCCTTTTGCCAGAGTGCGGCTTATATATATTCTTCAAAGCAAATGTAAAATTAGCATAATAAATCATTCATACGGCGGCCATATTTATCAACCATTTCAAAATTCATTTCTAAACGAGTTCCACATTCAAAATGAAATTTGAAATCGGGTACAAGAAAGTAAACAAAAATTAGAGTGACACAGCAATTTTTGACCTACTTTTAAAGTCTTTTTCTTTTTTCCTGCCAAGGTCTAACATTTGTACCCACCATACAATAACGAATTGTTATCTTCACAATAACTTCCATATATACTTTCAGTTTTGATTTGGATTTAAATGCGTTGTTTAGTTTTAGCCGCTACCGACGCTTTAAGGCTCATTTTCATTTACTTTATCAGGCCTGTCAGGCATTTGAAATTATTAAGATTAAAAATAACGAAAAAGAAAATGTTTTCTTACGTTTAGTTTCATACCCATCTTCATGATAGATTGTCATTTCTCTTGGAATTGGTAGTTCAACTGTTAAGATAAATAAATAAATTGATACATGATTGATTGAATAAATAAATAAATAAATGAATATATAAATGATAATAGTAATAATGATAAACAACTTGAGACCTTGGTAATTGGACCCTACTGGGGACAACAAAATTGTAACATCTATTTACCTGTTTTTATAGAACTTATTCATAAGGATAATAAGCCAAACTTTATCGGACAATGAAGATCAAGATTAGACTGTACAGAACGTGCAGTCTGATCTGTGTTCTACATTTTCCAATTACGTGAGATTTAGTCAGTGTTTTATGGGATATTACGATATTTTAATTATTTGGCAGCTTAAGGTTAAATGTTGATGGTTTGCAGACAATATCCTAACCCAACCTATTTCTTAGAAAATTTTTTAGCCTTTGTACAGGATTCTAAAAATCATGATTTGCCCTTGTCAACCCTTCACCACACAATCCCGTCTTATAAGGACCCTGAGTTACAAGGCTTTTGAAAACATTGCGGGAAAAGGAGAAAATGCTGCTAAGCAGCATTTTCTCCTTTTTCAAAAATGTTTTTTTTTCCATCCTATCAATAACAATCGTTGTCATTTTGGCTACTTTCATTTTTTTTTTTTTTTTTTGTCTGCAAATTTCTTAAATTGGGATCAGGCTAATATTTTGTCGTTTGGCAAAGAGTTAAGTGATTGATTTGATATAATTCCAGGTACAGTTTTGCTAAAAATGGAATTCTGCGCTACGAAAAGTGTTGGTGTGACAACACTAAATCTAGGAAACCTGGGCCCTTTTTCACCAAGGTAGTTACGAACAAAGTTTGAGTAAGTTTTACGTAACTATGGTATTTGAAATTAATCTTCCACGAGGCACATGAAAACTATTATGATAATTTTAGAAAAAAACTATTACCATAAATCAAAAGTTTCCCGGAAATGTTTTCTAGATAAAGTGAAAAGAAAAAATTTCCAAGAAACTTTATCGCAATACTTTTCTAAAATAATATTGGTGAAACGGGGCAACTAGTCTACGAGTATATACCAGTCCGAATCTGATTCTAGATTTAAATTGATAAAAAGTAACAGAACTTCTTATTGGCTATCCGATTTGGTATAGTCAATACGAAATCAGAAGAATATAAAATTGGCTGATTTTTGTGAAAATTAGAATAAAATCTTAATTTCGAAATATTGGTGAACAGGTGTCAAATAAAGACAAATATTTTACGTACCGCTGTCTTCCGTATGATCTTGAAAATCTGTAAATAAGAAATGATAAAAAACCTTTTACCAGAAACATACAGTGTTTTAAACCTTTTGCCATACAATCCCGACCTTAAACAACTTTTAGTTAGATAGCTTTTGAAAACATCGTGGGAAAAGAGAAAAGGCTGGTTACCAGCATTTTCTCTTATCCCGGCAATATTCTCTATCCCTCCCAAATCAAAGTTCAAGCTTTGAGTCACATTTATACTGCCATCTAAAAGTGCTTTATATTTGGACTGGTCTGAAATTTCTTCATTTCGGAAAGACTTACTGAACAGAGGAAGGGAGACTTCTGTAAAAATGATATGAAGGAACGCAATGTTTTGTACTCCTTCAAGATAAATTCAGTCGAAGAGGTCATACTTATTCTGTCGTTTGATAGAAGTTCCAAGTTTGGACAAATAATATGGCTTGCGATAAAGTCTCGTCTCGGATCAGCCTGCGCACTCCGCGCAGGTTAATCCGAGACTTCACTTCACGTCAACATTAGATTTTGGCCTACATTACACTAGCGGGAAATCACACACGATCGGAAAGTGTTGTCTCGGATCAGCCTGCGCGGACTGCGCAGGCTGATCCGAGACAACACTTTACGCAAATGTCCGAATGTCCCTTTTTAGCGTGTTGAAGGCCATATCATAGTCTCTATTTTGTTCGTCTGGTAAAGAAATGAATTTAAAGATTTCCTCCAAATTGAAGGAGAAGGGCGACTACAAATATTCTGATTTCAAAGATTCTTTTCTTGTCACCCGATCAGAACAGTGTCGACCAAAGATCAGAATGCACGACTTATGCCGCATAATCTTACTCTACACGACCCGTGTTAATATATACGCAATTTTCGTCATTGCGAGAGGGTTCATTCCTGTCTGACATTTAGGTGGAAAAGCAGCCTTTGAGTTTGGAAAGATATTATGGGAAGTACTAATCAAAGAAACTCCACGATGCATGGAAAGTTGCACTGGCCTACGTGATATAACAATACTAACAATTACTACACTGTTTAAAAAAATAAAGGATCACATGTCCTCGACCTAGATCACAAGATAATTTCTTCTGTACAGGACAATGCAAATAACTTTCTGCTCATCAGTTTATTCAGTCCTAACACTATAAAGTCTCAGCATATATATAAAACACAATTTGGTTTTGCACAAAAGATGTGTGGGCTTTTCCTATCAAAGCCGGTTTTTTTTTGATATACCACATAGACTTTTTAGAGAACTGGAGGTGTCATTGTTCCACCTCGTCCTCTTTTTTCATTAGAACTCACAAGAATACGTGTAAAAAGATTGGAAAAGATATGAGCTGTTTAACAAAAGAACAAGGAAAATAAATTTATTGGCTTTCTTCTCAAAATGGCCTATCAGCATTTGAAATGAAACAAACAAGGAAACTAATGAACCGTTTTGTTGACTGAGAATGTGAGTTTTCAGAGCACAAAGACTGAGTGTCTAGCAAAGTGAACGATTTGAATTTCAGCATGTATGATCCTTTAATTCTTTTGAGCAGTGTATTGCAGCGACTACTACCAGTAACTTGAATAATACTAAAAATAATAATAATAATAATAATAATACAAACACCTAAAAATGGACAGACAAACATACATGCAAACACACAAACAAGATTAACTCTGAAAATGGATATAGAAACAAAAACTCTGTAATAAAATGCCATTTCCTTATCATAAAATGCATTTCATTATAATAGAATGTATTTCCTTGTTTTCTTCGAAAATGACATCTAAGCTGATATTTACCACTCATTCTTAACTTCCTTTCGAAGTCAAAATAAATAAATTAACCAAGTTTTTCCATGACACAATTTGAATATGTCGTAAATAAATGCTTTGAATTTGGATAAGTCTAAAATATGTCGTTGATTAAAATCTGCATGAAATGTTTTTTTGGGGGCCAGTTTTTGTTGTGGCGCCGCAAATAAATAAATAAATAAATAAATAAATAAATAATCTTTTGAAACCATTTGTCAATCTTAACCATTTCTCATGACCAATCAAAAAACTGGTTTTCGAAATATTATTAGAACTTGATCCCAAACCGATCAGGTGATAGATATTGCTTTCAACTGTTTAGGAAACAATACGCTGGTTTAAGACCCTGTGATGAATGGCTTTTGAAAACATCGCGGGAAAAGGAGAAAATGCTAGTCACCATTTTCTCCTTTTCCCACAATGTTTCCTGAGTTCATGACAATTCCCACTTTTTTTTGACACCTTTCATGTATCATCTGCAAAATTAATGCGTTTAATTTGGAAATCGCTAAAATAGTTTTCGTTCGGTAAAGAATTAACCTTTTACCAAACAGTCTTGAGTTTTAACGACCCCCACGGTGAGGATTGTGGGGGGGGGGGGGCGGCTGGGAAAATCAATTAAAAACATTTTGGAAAAGAGACAAAATGCTGATACCCAGCATTTCCCCATGCTCCCACAATCTTTTCAACCCGTTCAAAGATAAATCAACGAACTTGGGTAGAATATAAATTGACGTCTACAAATGATTTCAATTTGGACAAGTCCAAAATTCTGTCATCTCGGTATAGAGGCTACAGTTACCAAGGTCATGGGTTAACCCATTACCACACAATCCCTACTTTTGACGACCCTGAGAAAGGAGCCTTTTGAAAACATTGTTGAAAAAGGAGAAAACTGTTGGTAACCAGCGTTTTTTCCCTTGTCCACAATGTTTTCTACCGTTCACAAGCAAATTTCAAATTTTTTGTCACTTTTATACTTTGTCGTCTGCAAATGCTTTCAATTTGGACCAGTTTATTTTTTGTCGTTTGGTAAAGAGTTAACCCTTTACTCCATAGATACTTATTTCTACGCATTGCTTGTAAGAGCCTTTGGAAAACATTGTGGCAAAAGGTGAAATTGCTCGTGACGAGCAATTTCACCTTTTGCCACAATGTTTTCTATGCTATCAAAAGGTGTCATATACACATAAGAAACGGCTTCATCCTTGCTATTATTTAGTGTCCATTAGAGATACCATAGAAATGCCTTATGGGGTAAAGGGTTAAATCAACAACTTACAAGGGTTGTGAAGAAAGATAGTTGGTTCATTGTCCGGTGGGAACTCCACGTTGTATCGATGTTCAGGTACGTGGTGATGATGATCATAGTCTTGGATATAAGGTCCATTGTCGGGGGAATGTGGGAAGTAATAGAGTGGGTCGTGGTTCTGGTGTGGGTAATTCAATATTTGTGGCATGCCGAAGTCTGAAATAGATCGGTAGAGATCGTCAGTTTTCGTCCTGTTTCGGTAAAGTTCGCTCTTTTGCGTGCAAAATGTTCAAAGCAATTCTACAGATCGAGAAACTGTCCTTACTTTTTTTTATATTCGATGGTGCGTTCACAGTAATTTTTGTGTCGGTATTTTAGGTTTTTCGTTTAGGCTTTTCGTTACAACTGATACAAATTGTAACGCTTCAGTTCAAGAACATAACAAATGTGTAATTATTTTCCATAATGTCTTCTTTGGGGCTATGTTTAAAGCTTCGACTGTGTATTTCCGGTGTGAAAATGAGCGAGTTGCTTATGTAAAAATAGACAGTTTTTTCCGTCGGTGTCGACCTGGGCCGTAGTAAATCTCTAGTTTCTCTTGTTGTTGGTTGGTTTTCAACTAATGGGGTTTCAAGACTGAAAATTAAACGGCTTTGGGAGTATAAGAATGAATTTTTTTCTGTTTTTATTTTGTAAGATTTTTGTACCAAAATCTGATGGGCCACATTTAACATGCTGTATCATTAAAGTGAAACCTTTAACCCTTATCTTGCTGCGTAAGTTAAACGATATCTTTAAATGGAGGGTAGAAACTTAAGGGTTGCTATTTAAAAGTTAATTTTTATGGGAGAAATATCTTCATCTCGGACAGTGTAGATCAAAGATCAGACTGCACGTTCTGTGCAGTCTGATCTTGATCTACACTGTCCGCAAAAGGTCAGTAAGTCGCGATCTGTAGTCAAAGGGTTGAGTAGATAATAAAAACCCAAATATTTTCAAAGTTATTTTTCGGGAAATATCTCCTTCTGGGACAGTGAAGGTCGAAGATCAGACTGCACATTTTATGCTGTCATATCTTGATCTATATTATCCGCAGAATATCTTTGAGCAGCGCTAGGCCTAAAATCTACAATACAAACTTACCGTTGTCAATGTCACGCTCATCAAGTGGCGCTAAGCCTTGCATCTGAAATTTTAAAAAAAGACAAAATAAATGTTAACAGCCTGTTATATATCTTCATATTAACAGCAGGTAGCTAGCACAAAATTCAACTTCGTAGGAATCGGCCCGGCTCGATGCTGTTCACTCGATGAAATAAATTTCGATCGTTCACCGAAAAAAAAAATTCTTCTATTCATTTTATGCTTCCACTCTCTTCTTGTTGTGATTTTTAATCAAAATCCAGTTTTCGGTATTTGTCCGTGGCGTGGCTCCTTATTATTACAACGCAATTGTAACATTGTAACATTACGTAAAGCGCGCAAATTGTGGGGTAAATCACGTCATATTTCAGACTTGTTGAATGGCACGCACTTTTTACAGTCGGCATACCTCGGTTGACGGGAACCATCAAGTCCCTTGGCTGTATTTGGTAGCTTGATACCCACCTGTATTATACATTTCCGGAAACAAGTTAGAATCCTCGTAAAAAAAGAAAACTTGAGTCGAAATGTTCTATCAAAATCTTTCTTACACATTTCGGTTGACATTCAGTTTGTTCATTCATTTTTGACGTGGTTTATCAATTGCAAATTAAGTTTTCAACGACAGAGAGATAGATGTGAATATCTTCATCGACATTATTTATGTCGTTGTTGAACGGCTGACAGTGGCGCAGCCATGTATAAGATTATGTGATTTGCAGTTGAAATAGAAACGACTGTTATACTAACGAGGTTGGATGTAGGTACGGAATCGGCCGAGTCGTGACGAGTGGCACTGTTTACTGGGTAATTAGGGTGCGGAAATTGCTGTTTATGCCTTTAATTGAAGAATAAGAAAATAAAATCGATATTTTTCACTGGTCGTAACTATGATATATCAAGCAATATTTCATGCTTTCTGGTATGATATTAAGAAATAGCAGTGAAAATATTTTTCGATCTTACACTGGTACCACCAGTGAAAATACCGATTTTCACGTTCTTGTTGCCTAGGTAAATTGCGCGTGCCTCACAACCAGATGGGAAATATGACGTCATATACCTTACATTTCTCGCGCTTGACGTAATATTGTAATGCGTTGCTATGCGGGAGGGGTGCGCCATGCGCCATGGGGAATAACGGAAAAGAACTGTACTGGAATTTGATAAAGCTCCTCCCAGAAAGCGCTAAAAGCATGAAATAAATAGCATATTTGGGGTTTTTTTTTCGTGAAAGATCGAAATTTATTTCATCGAGTGAACACCATCGGTAATATTTTCATGAGCGGCTGCGCATGAAGAAACCGGATTTAATATTCGACGTTTTTTACGGTATTTAATCTATATCAATAAAAGCAATGCAACTTTCCGATGCATTTTTCCAAGGTCCGTGTTCACAAACCATCCTATATTAAATTCACACTTTTATTCTACATTTAGAAAGTAACACGATTTCTTATTGGCTTCAGAACAAAACAAAGTTCGTTTAACCAACAGAAATTGAATTACTTTTTAACTTGGAAACGTTTAATTTGATTATGCATAATACCGTAAGAGCGGTTGCTGGGCTCTTTTTCACCAACAGTTTCAAGTTTCATTCTTGTTCTTACACTAAAACTTCTGATTGGCTAAACCATTAAAAAGTAACACAGCTTCTGATTGGCTAAACCATTTGAATCTACGATGTCCGATACGGACATAATTTTCCTCCAAAAACATAATTATCTTTGGAATAACAATATTTGGCTTTTAACTGTCGAGTTGAAAATTCAATTTAAGTTATTTAACTCATTACCAATTTTTAGGTTTGTCCAGATCAAAAGCATTTGCAGACGACAAAACAAATATGACTGAAAATTTGAAATTTGTTTTGTCAAGGGTAAAAAATATTGTGGGAAAAGGAGAAAATGCTGGTTACCAGCATTTTCTCCTTTTCCCACAATATTTTCTAAAGGCTTCTTTCTCAGGGTCGTCAAAAATAGGGATTGTGTGGTAATGGGTTAAGCAGGATAAGAGTTAAGTTAAGATATGAAGACATGCTATTGGAAAGCATACTACTTATAGCTTGCAATACGTGAAAAAGGGCATTCGAACATTTGCGTAATTTGTCGTTTCGGATCAGCCTGCGCCGTCCCCACAGACTAATCTAAGACTACACGTTACAACTGCATTAGATTTTGTGCCATAGTAGACTTTCACAAAACGGAAAAATACATAAAAACGGAAAGTGCCCTCTAGGATTAGCCTGCGCAGTCCTTACAGGCTAATCCGAGGCGACACTTTACGATTACATTAGGTTTTGTCTTTCAGTAGACTCTCACAAAACAGAAAATTACATAAAAACGGAAAGTGCCTCTTCAGATTAGCCTGCACAGATTATGCAGGCTGATTCGAGATGAGGCTTTACGCAAATGTCCTAATGCCACTTTTCGCGTGTCGCAAGCCAGATTGCAAGTCAAGTAAATTAGCTCTTTGACGTAAAGAAAAATTTAGAGAAAGCAAACAGTTTCGGCCCGGGTCAGCCTGCGCGGACTGCATAGGCTGACATAGATCTGTACTTTTTGCAAATGTATGAACTCTTTAACACACAATCCCGACTTTTACTGACCATGAGAAAAGGAAGCGTTTGAAAACATTGTGGAAAAAGGAGAAAATGCTGTTAAACAGCATTTTCTCCTTTTCCCACAATGTTTTCTGCCCTTCCCAGCAAAGAAATATAATTTTTGAGTCACATTATTTTTGTCGTCTGCAGCTGCTTTCAGTTTGGACCGGTCTAAGATTTTGTCGTTTTGTATAAAGAGTTAAGCCCCCTTTTACCAGGGCTTGGTTCATATAATTTAGTTTATGAGTGGTAGGAAATTGCTTTTTAAGATATAAATCTTAGTAAAACAAAGGCGAAATTTTAAAAGGAAGTATGTACGAGAGAGCTTCGAGGAATGCTGTTGGGAGATGTCAATTAGTGTTTTAAACAAACGCAAGGAGGCGAAGTACAAACAGACAGTTCTGAGGTTTAACTCTTATTACCAAACGACAAAATTTTAGGCTGGTCGAAAGTGAAAGCACTTGCAGACGTCAAAAAAACGTAACTCAAAAATTGAAATTTGTTTTCAGCTAGGTAGAAAACATTGTGGGAAAAGAAGAAAATGCTGGTAACCAGCATTTTCTCCTTGTCCAACAATGTTTTCAGAAGGCTTCTATCTCAGAATTGTTTGGTCAGGGGTTAAAGACAAATAATATGATAATGTTATAATTTGTTAGAAAGAAAGAAAGAAAGAAAGAAAGAAAGAAAGAAATACTTAGTCGATTAAAGTTAAATCGCACAGAGCTTGCAGTCTGATCTTGAGTTCATACCGTCTTATCTTTTGGTCATGTTTGTAAGGAAAAAAAAAATCATCGGAGTTTCATTGGATTGTGTTTAGTGCCTTCATAATATTTTCAAAAGGCTTTCGATTTACAGTTACGTCGAAATAAAATATTATTTTCGATACATTAACACCTGCAACTGAAGCTTATGTCCGAATGTCCCTTTTCACGTTTTTCAGGCCATATGACAACTGTCTAAATCATGAAATACTCTGGTACTTCGACATGCAGAAAATTGACGAATAAAAAAAAAAACCTCGACTTAGGCCAACCTGTGTGGACTGCGCAGGCTGACCTGAGTGAGTATTTTGCATCAAGCCCGCTATTTACAGAGCAGTACTCAAATATTTGTGGAAAGGTGAGAAGTTATATAAACAAAAGGCATCTTATAATCTTTTCAAACATCTCACTATGCAACAAGATTTTCACTCTTGGCTCCACACAGGCGAAAACATGGGCTTTTGTAGATGGCGTCGAAAGATCAAACTGCACAATACGTGAAGTCTGATCTTGGATCTGCGACATCCGCTTGTTTATTCGAGCCTAGAACATTTTTTTTCAAATGTTTCTCAGGTTTTTTTTTTTCAGCCGAATCTACGCAAAAAAGGACCATCTGGGAGCTGTGACAAATGTCGACCGTGGTCAGACTTCGCGGATGGGCAGGCTGAGCATGGTCGACACATTTCGCTTTTATGATCTTTTTTATAAGAAAAGTGGTCATTCTACCTTACTATGCAATCATTTTTTAACTACCAGCTTGAATCGACCTGCATTATCAATAATCTGTTTTCATCTTATTATTGTATGTAATTCGTGGATTGTTCCTTTGAAAACGCGTGACGGGTCAAACATATTTTGTGACGAAAATTTTACCAAACCATCCCAAATATTATCAAACCCTGACGAAAAAGATTTTTTGGAAAATATTGCCGAAAAGGGGGAATGACTTTGGTAAGTAGTTTATTCTGTTTTTCATACAATGTTTTACATCTTTTCCTATTTTGCTTGAATACTTGGATTCACATTTGATTTATTGTCTTCCAATGCCTTAGGTTTGAGCAAGTTCAAATTTTGCTAAAGCGGTAGATCTAACATATTTTCAAGTTTTCAAGTGGTCTGCAACACGCAAAAAGGGGCATTTGGACATTTGCGTAAAGTGTCGACTCGGATCAGCCTGCGCAGTCCGCGCAGGCTAATCCGATACGACACTTTACGATTACATTAGTTTTTGTGCTACAGTAGACTTGCGCAAAACAGATAATTACATAAAAAAACGTAAAGAGTCGTCTCGGATTAGCCTGCGCGGACTGCGCTAATCCGAGACGACACTTTACGCCAATGTCCGAATGCCCCTTTTTCGCGTGTGGCAAGCTTATTGTACATGTCATGTATATGTATAATATAACACGGAAGATGCTTTTGTTTGCTTGTATGTTTTGTTGAAATATGACAAAGAGACCGTGCTCTGTCAAAAGGGGGGTTAATGCAAGGCCATAATGCACCATACTAAGCATAAGGTAGAATGCTTCTTTGACATGCAAAACGTACAAAAAAAAAATCAAAACAACGTATTGAACCCGTTTCAGCCTGCGCCAACCGCAAACTGACCTGAATCGATGCATCTTGCAGATACGTTAAGCCCCCTTCTCATATAACAGACGTCATTTAATATTTCATGGCGATTTTATATCGCTCTAACACGACGCTTGTATACGCTTCCGTTTCCTAGATAAACTTAGATTTACAAAATTGAGAATAAACAGGAATTTCCTTTTTCCTTTCTTACAAGATTTACGTACTTTAATAAATAACCCGATAGGATGAAGTATAGCCTCGTCAAATTATCATTTCTATGCGCAAACATTAAAAAAATTAGAAAACATTAAAATGTATATGTCGTTGGCCAGATTGGAATCTAGGCAGATCTGGAATCTGCCCGGACAAATTAGAATTGTTTTCCACAATTGCTCCGTGTTCCACATTTTTTTGCTGAAGTGCGAAACATTCAAAATTTATTCTTACTCTGAATTTCTGATTAAAACTTTTTTTATTTTGTGGTTTAAGTTAAATAAAATGTTATATATGTAGTCACACTATATTAAATGAGAAAATATTCCAGTTTGGTTTCGGAAGATTCTGGAGCTGCCTAGCCAAACTGGAACCCTAATTTGGTCTAGGCAGAATTCTAGTTTGGTCTAGGCAGATTCCAGATCTGCCTAGATTCCAGTTTGGATTTAAATATATACGAGCGTACATGTATATATAAATACAAATTTAGACTGACATTGTGTGCTCAAGATCAGATTACAAAAATAGTGAATTCTGATCTTGGAATTCCGAGTCTTTGCCTAGATACATGTATATTTGTATTTTGATTTTTTACGAACGGGCGTTTTTGTTTTAACTTGTTCATGCTCTGAGAAAAGGGAACTAAATGCATCTGCAAAAAGTATAGACCTGAGTCGATACTTTTTGCTACATGTATTTGTAATAATAATAATTATAATAATAATAATCATAACAAATAATAATAATGATAATGATTAGTAGTAGTAGTAGTAGTAGTGGTGGTAGAAGTATGGAAAAAAGGTAAGTATGACAAATTCGATAATTATATTTTATTATTCGTAATCATCACGGCGGGGAAACCACAGCTCGACGAATTTGTTTTAAAAAACTTGACGACAATCCTGGCGATAACATTAATTTTTTTTCTCACCGGTAAACATTGTTTCGACTGTGGTTATGTGGAAAAGCAGCCACTGGGTCCGAAAGAATATTGAACAAATTACTGGCAGTAGACACCCTAAGGAAAGCATGGATAGGTGCATATATATTAGAAATATTCTTTGTCTTTCAGAGCTCCAGATAAGAGGGAGTGATAGTATTATTAATCCTTTATTTCTTTTCCAAACCCTATGTTGTGGGTACTCATTAGAATCGTCTCGGTGAGACGATTCTAATGAGTACCCATAACATAGGGTTTAGTGTAGAATGATTAATATTTTCAAGTTTGAAATCAAAATTACTCCCTCTATCTGGAGTTCTGGTCTTTTCTCTTTTTTTTAAATATAATAATAATAATAATAATAATAATAATAAAAGAAAATCTCACCACGTGTAAAGGAAGGGCATCCAAATCTTGTGGGTACACAAAAGTCATGATTGGATTCTTGTGGAGACTTCAAAATAGAGACTGAAAAAACCTGCAGCAGAGTGGACTCAAGATTTTGTATGATGAAATACTTCACACAAAGTCTGTCTTCTTGGTATCTTCAAGTTAGAGACCGTCCATACGTTAGTGGCGTCAACAAGAGAAACCTGAATGGATCGAAAAATAACGGAGATTTAATTTCTTTTTTTCTGATTAGTAATATGAAATATTTAAAATGAATTTAAGCAGAGTTTATGAAGACGAATGAGCTTCCTCTAAATATACTGTTCAATCATTTTCCTTGTATTTGCGAGTAGGATGGATCAAAATCAGACTGCACAAAATGTGCTGTCTGAGCTTTGATATATGCTGACTGCATAAACACCAGTCCCAGGATGGTAAGTTGTTGTTGTTGTTGCTGTTCTCCTTCTTCTTCTTCTTCTTCATCCTCTTCTTCCAAAAACCTGTAGCGCCAACGTAAAGGTCTTAAAAACCCGGGGACCGCTGTTTGGAATCTCGAACTTGGCTATTTTCTTTCCTAGGATTGATTATAGTCATCATCATCATCTTCATCATCATCATCATCATCGTCATCATCGTCGGCATTGTCGTCGTTATCGTTGCTGTAGTCATGGTCACCGTCATCATCCTCATCATCCTCCTCCTCGTCATCATCGACATTATCATCGTCGTCGTAATCGTCATCATCATCGTCATCAACATCGACATCATCATCGTCGTCTTCATTATCATCGTCGTCGTCATCATCATCATCGTCGTTGTCGTCGTCATTATTATTGTCATCACTGTCGTCATCGTCATCATCACCACCATCATCATCATCATCATCGTCGTCAACATTATCCCAAACATTAATGTTACCTTTATAGTAAGATCGAGTTTTATCGAACCAAGCTTAAATTCTTTACGAAACGACAAAAAATGGATCAGAACACATTTGAAGAACTGCAGACGACAATTTAAATGCACCCATAATTTCCAACGCAGCCTTTGATATCGTAGAAAACATTGTGCAAAAGGTGAAAAACTGTCCTTAAAAACTCGGAATGGTGTGGTAATAAGTTAATCCTTTGGCTGCTAAGTGCGACTCACTGACCTTTTGCGGACAGTGTAGATCAAGATCAGACTGCACAGAACGTGCAGTCTGATCTTGATCTACACTGTCCGATAAGGAGATATCTTTCCCCCCAAAAAATTCTTTTAAATGACAAAACTTGGCTTTTTACTGTCGACTAGAAAAAATTTTATTTGAAGTTATTTTGCATGATAAGGCATGTGTCAGTTACATTTTCTCTTCTAGATTCCTATCAGGCTTATTCCTTGACGAAATGGAAATACGGAGCACTCTGGCAAAAGGGGGTTTAATGCACCTCTGTGATACATTACATCAGTCAAGTTATCACATAATTATAGATCTATAACACCCAAGTGGAACAGCTAGTTTTTCATATATGACATGAATCCTATTTTATGTCATATGATTGATTAGAATTCTTGGTTGATTTAAAAAAAACACCAAAAAAAACCGGCATCTTCCTCTTTTCTTTCATTTTTTCGTTAAAGAGAATTTTCAATCTGATAATACATTTGTCTAAAAAAAGTGTTTTTCCTTTATTATTCTATGAATCGCTGACATTGTAGAAATAAGCACCACTGAAAAAAAGATTTTGGGAAAAAAATGGATTTTTTTAAAAGGAAAGTTTTTTTCTGCATTATTCTATGAATGCAAATTGCACAATAATCTTTGAAAAAAAAGGAGAAAAAAGAAATGCAACAATAAGAAGAAAAGTCTTTCGCAATAAATTCTTGAATGTATATGATAAATATGAAATATAAATATAAGAAAATAAAATTAATAAATAAAAGTAGTTTAAATGGTTTAACCCATGAATTTCTGACCACAGAAAATGCAGTGGCATAACTTTGAAAACATAGATAAAAAGAGTCTAAAATGCATATTTGAAAACATGAAGACAAAAAGAGAAAATGCTCGTGTTTCCTTGATATTTAAAAAAAAAAACATTGTTGCCAGCTGCAAGGAAAAAATTCGTCTGCAAAACGCAATGAGTAAATACACTACCTCGGAAGATAAACTAAACGTCGCATAAAAATAAATACGATAATCTGACTGTTGCGTTTAACTTTAAAAGATAATCGCTTACCTTCACTCGGGTGTCATCAAACTTGTTATGTCACTTTGCGGCTGAATACACTATTTATAAATTTAGAAACGGGAAAAACCCACGCAAGTCTACATTTTTAACGTCTTATCATAGTTTGTCTTTTTTGTAGTTCTTTTCAAACATACGGGTATTTAAGTTCTCTTCCGACTTTGCGCAAATATTTAGGGTATTTTACACGGGAATGATTTAAGATATAGCTGCTTTGATTCTAATCAAGATGGCATTGTTTTAGATTTGTCCAAAACTATGAGCATTCGCAAAACTATGGTATGTCTTTTCAAAATTTGAAAACATTGTAAGAAAAAGTTCCTTTTTCCATAACTTTTACAAGAATTTATATCTCGGAATCGCACAAAATGGAATGATTAATTAAGGGTTACTGCGCCAACCTTTAAGCGACCAAGTGATTTTACTGACTGAAATGACCAAGTGGGGTCATTTACGACCCCATTGTGCTCTGTACAGGTATCCTTATTATAAATGACTGGTTGAGGGTTTTTATCATACCAAAACTACTCCCTGTATTTAAGACAGGCATTCTAATATGATCTAATCTGTTTGACAACTATACTTTTATTGCAAGAAATAACCAAACGTAGACATTACGTTTATTTAGACAGTCTTTGTCAGTTCCCACTTGCAAAAATATATTTGAGCCGCTCTCTGGCAAAAGGGTGCGTGATGCATCTTGCTACCGTAGGTCTGTTAGCCATTGTACACTGTAATCAGTATAAAGTACTTATAAAAAGTGGAACATTTGATTAAGATTTAAAACCTAGTGTTAATTTCCAGTGCTTCATTTCGGGATCATATATGACCCCACAAGAGGCTGTGATGTCTACGCCACACCAATTGGCTGATCCCTGCAAAAATGTGTTAACCCATTTACCAAACGACAAAATTTTAGACTGGTCTAAATTGAAAGCACTTGCAGACGACAAAATGAACGTAACTCAAAAAGTGGAATTTGTTTCCAGCAGGGGAGAAAACATTGTGGGAAAAGGAGAAAATGCTGGTTACCAGCATTTTCTCCTTTTCCAACAATGTTTTCAAAAGGCTTCTATCTCAGGGTCGTAAAAACCAGGGATTGTTTGGTATAGTGTTTATGGTGATTGTTGTCTTTGATGCTGTTGTTGTCATGGTGATGGCGATGTCGTACGTACTACTTTTGTTGTTGTTGTCTTTTTTGTGGCGGTAATCGTGTTTGGTGTTGCTGTTGTTGTATTGTTGGTTGCGATTGTTGTCGTTGGTATTTCTCTTATTGTCGTATTGATTGCGATTCTTGTAGTAGGTGTTGCTGACGTTATCGTACTGATTGCGATGTTTGTTGTCGTGAAAGTTCCTGCCGTGGTCGTTGTCATGGTGGTGGCGGTGGCAATGTTGTAGGTATGTTTTGATTGTTGTGGTGTTGTAGGTCATTGTTGTCGTACATTTTGCTTCTGTTGTTGTAGCCTTGGGGGTTGCGGTGGTTATCATTGGTGGTATGGTTGTTGTCGTGATAGAGGCAACGGTTGTCGTAGGTGTTTATGTCGTTGTCTAGGTTGCTGGTTGTCTTTTTTATGCTGTTGTTGTCACGGTGTTTATCATGGTTGTTGTTGGTGTTGCTGTTTTTGTGGTGTGGAGACGCTGCTTGGTGTTGCGTTAGTGGTCGGTGTAGTTTTTATTGTTGTTGTTTTTGTAATGATGGTGGTTGGTGTTTGTCTTGAGATTATGCCGGTTGCTGTTTTCGAAAGGGTGGTTGTCCTTGTATTTGTTGATATTGTAGAGGTTATGACAGTGTGACGATAGATTTCGTTGTGTGTCTTATGATATTGTTGGCAGTTGTTGTGAAAGCTGTTCTGCTGCTTGCCGGACGATAGGACAATACCATAACCACTAAGCTAAAGAAATATCTCCCCAACGCAATTGTTAGGTATTGTATTTAAATCGGGTGAAGCCATGCATGAAAGAGTGGTCTCCCGTACCACTTTTTTGTCCTTTATGTTTTGGACGATGTTGTTGTGGTAGTTGTCTTTGTGTCGTTTTTGTTTCAGGACTTGTTGTTATTCTTGGTGTTGTGGTGGTTGTCGACGTTGTCGTCGTCGCCATTAATGGTTTTTGTTGTTGTTGCTGGTGTTGTGGTTATTATTGGTCTCTGTATGGCGTTGGTGGTTTTCGTTTTTCTAGTTTTTTGGGTTGTGGTTTTATTTTGCTTTGGCAGTGTGTTTTAATTGTTGTTGTTGTCGTTATGTTTGTGGTGGTTGTTGATGAGGATTTTGTCGTTGCTTTTATCATCCTCAGTGCTGCAGTATTTCTCATTACTCCCCATCAAAAATAGTACAAGAAAATATTGCTGCGTAATATCGATGGCGCCGCAAACCGGTTCTTTCTGAAATAAGGCACATTGCAGCATTTCAAAATTGACCAAAGTAAATTCATGCAGAACTCGGAGAGAAATGGACTGAGAAGTCCCAGACAATCTGTAGAATGCAAGTTAAAACTTAAAAAAGAAACAAAATAATAGGACACAATCACAGCCATTCTTCGGCAAAATTTAACATGTTTCAATTGGAGCTGTGTACTCGTACAAAGCGGTTGTCGAGGTATGCACAAAATCAGTTGTCATTCGACAACCAACACAAGGAAATAGTATTAAAACTAGTTGTTAAATTACCAAAATGATGTTGAGAAAAGAGCATGAAATGTCTTAAACGGTAACGGAATTATCAAAGTGAGTGCAAAATGACCAAAATAAAAAGTAAAGGTGGGTACGAAATGGCTTTGGTACGAAATGACCTATTTACGAAATGACTGGGAGCGGAGTAAACAAAATGGCTGCTTCCGTAGGTACTTTTCTAAACCGAATAAAAACATGGTGTTGCCGCTCATGCGGCGCCACAATAATTGTACCATTGATTTATAAACAATTACGTGAATAAAATGGTTCAACCCATCACTGCACAAGTTTTTTTACGCTTCAGAACAGCTGATTGTTTTGGAAAACATTATGGAAAAGGAGCAATTACTAGTTACAAGCAATCATTTCTTTGCCCACAGTGTTTTACAATCAGTTACAGAAAGACAGTGAACAATTATTTAACGCTATGGCTGCTAAAAGCGACTTACTGACCTTTTGTGGACAGCGTAGATGAAGATCAGACTGCACAGAACGTGCTGTCTGATTTTGGATCTATACTGTCCGTCAAGGAGATATTCTTTCCCGAAACATTTTTCTGAAATAGCATTATGAGGGATTTTACTACCGAACAGAAAATTCCATTCTAGTTATTTCGCAAGATAAGGGCTTAAACATTTTTGTCATAGATCTAATTATGCTTTTCTTTTTTAACTCTTTACCCCATAAGGTATTTGTATGGTATCTCTAATTGACCCTAAATAACAGCAAGGATGAAGCCACTTCTTATATATATGACACTTTTTGATAGCGTAGAAAACATTGTGGCAAAAGGTGAAATTGCTCGTCACGAGCAATTTCACCTTTTGCCACAATGTTTTCCAAAGGCTTCTACAAGCAATGCGTGGAAATGAGTATCTATGGAGTATAGGGTTTAAATCGATTATGCGGGTGATAGAATTTGAGTCTAGTCCTGGTCGGCCCAGGCCCCATTTTATGCGATGTCTTGAAACCCCTGGGCCCCGAGTTCCAATCGTCAGACACTCGCTGATCTGTATTTTCACCGGTCGAAAGAGGTCTTCTTCTTCTTTTATTATTACTTTTTTTATTATTATCATTGGCGCTGAAAAGGTTGCTTAATTATTGCCGTAATGTTACCGATAACACGAAACAATTATTAAGTACTCAATAATTATAAAGGGAGTGCTTTCTAATTATTATACAATCTACTTCCTTGTAGTGCCAAGCTCGATCCTTGCTGTATAGCAGGTCACTGACGAGGCACCATGGGGCAAAACCATCTATAACGAGCCTTTGTACATGTAATATTGTTCAGGAACAATGGATAGGTAAGGTGTTACCGCAGCAAAAGACAAATAAAAACGTATAGAACGGGGCCGTGCATTGTTGCTAAGGGGTTGTATAGGGTAAAAGCTAAACATTGGTAAATTAGGAAAAAAATCCAAATACCAAAGTTTGACTACTACGCAAGGGATTTCTTTTTTATCTTTTAAAAACGTTGGATTAACATAATCAGGTGTGAAATGAGAATATATTGACTCTTTTCAATAGTTTTTTTTTTATTTTTCTTCCAATTTTATAAATTGTGGATACCTTTCAAATAGTCTACAACAGAAAAACCCGGAGAAAAAAATGGCATGGATAATTGGCAGCCAGAAAACACCTCAACACATGAGTCGCTCAAGAGAGAATTTTGTCCATTTTGCACAGTGTTTTAGAAGTAATCAGTCGTGGTTATGTCGAGGCGAAGGGTTTTGGGAAGTGTGTTTAGATGATGTCATGTTAGCGTCCCTGGTTACCATGTTTGTTTCATACTAAATATAGTAAAAACGATTTACAGTAATGAATTATATTACAACGACAATACAACAGGTTTTCTCTTTATCAAATCGTAAACCCTTGTATGGATAGTCCGGTTTCACCGGAAAAGGAGCCAGCCATACTATTTTAAAAGGGGGTATAATGCATCTACAAACGGTATCGACCCAGGTCGGCTTGCGCGGAGTGTGCAAGCCGACCTGGGTCGATACTGTTTGTAGATGCATTATAACTGTTGCAATAGATTAATTTTCTACATGTCAAATAACCATACTATCCCATGTTTTAGTCGGTTGATTACCCCTTTACTTCATAGATACTCATTTCTAACATTGCTTGTAGGAGCCTTTTGAAAACACTGTGGCAAAAGGTGAAATTGCTCGTGATGAGTCATTCTGAAATTCATCGTTTGTGTAAATGGCTTACAATGATTTTTAATCCAATGATCATTTATACATAAAAAAAAATCACAGATGCGTCTGTCCATTGATCTATGAGGACCTATTATTCTTGAAACGAGATGTAATACGTCAACTTGGGGGAAGAGCCTGTTGGTTGACATGATAAGGTGATGAGGTCATCACCTAAAAAGCATAAAAGTTAACTTCTGCACCAAAATATAACCCGGGAGATGGAGCTTGAAGTGTACAAAAAAAAAAAGGGTTTTTAACTTTCATGCTAAGCGAATGAATGTTTAATAACTATATTTCAATTGAACAAGTCGAAGGATTCTCTTCAAACTTAGGATGGAATGTGCTTTAAATAACGCTGCATAGTTGTTCTCCAAAACATCAAACTAAATGAACTGCCTCTTTCTGCACAGTGGATGCTAAAAAAGGCCTGCGGGAATTCCGATGTAATGTAGAGAAGTGGCCCTCCTCTTCAGAATGACCCATGGTGTCTATCTTGAAATTATTTGTGATACTTTTGTTCGTTTCCAGAAAAGGGAGATAATTATAATTTCCCTCTTTACTGAGAATGTAGTGGTTTTTAGATTATGATAATTCTAAGAAGGAAAAAAAAGGAACAAGTGGCTCTGTTAAAGTGGTAGAATAATACGCATTTTTGATCATAACAAACTTTGTCGGATAATATTATAGCAGAAATAGCTATTTTCTAATACGGGCCCACTACCTTAAAGCCACAGCGTCTGCAAAAAATAAATGCATTCAATGATGGACCGTAAATATAAATAGTGCTCTGTGAAAAGAGGGATCAATGCATCTACAAAAAGTTTTTTTTTTTGTGGGGGGGGCGCACTCAGCTGACATCATCATTAACCCCCCCCCCCCCGATTTCTACCTGTGGGGTTATTTGAAAGAACACGTCTATGAGAACAACCCTCAGACAATCAGCAAGGATTAGGGAGATTCCAGGGGCAGAGTGTGTCAGTGTGGTGGACAACTTTGCAAGGCGCATTCAGGAGTGTCTCCGTCAAAGCGGTGGACATTTTGAGCATATCTTTGAACGTCGCTAACCTGTAGACCACACAACCGAAATAACTCAAACTTACAGAACTTAATTGTTATCATCTTACATTGTTGTGTGTAAAAAATAAATTTAATCCATTCCCATTTCCAGAAGTTGAGGGTACTTTTACGGGTTGCATTCATTTTGGGTCACCCTGTATGATTATACCCAAAAGTTTCAGTTCTCTAGGATGCTTTGGACAAAAGTTATGAGCTGTCCAAAATATGTTTCATATGACCTCTTTGGCGTTGGAGACAGATTATCTTATCCATTGTATAAAGTTGTTAATCACTCGCACGCACTTTTCTTGGGGGATTTGGGGGGATTTCCCTAATTTTTCCTGCAATCGCAGCACTGAGTTCACCAATAGGCTATTGTTTAAGGATTTATCTATTACACATTGTCTTTCACATACCGCCATAGATAAAAATCTGGTGGGGGGGATCCGATGAATGCGGTGCCCACTCGACATCAGACTTTTTGCTGACCAGCCTGCCGAGTCCCGGTAGTTCAGTCGGTATCGTGCGGGACTTGACAACACGGGTACCAGGGTTCGATCCCTGGCAATGACCTTGGCTCGGCTAATTTCTTTCCGAGGATTGATGATAGTCACTGCGACAGGATTCATTCCTCTCCCATCGTTGATCATTGTTTCGACAATGATCATGTGGGAAAGCAGCTAACGGCTTCAAAAGAAAATTTTGCGAAGCACTGCCAAAAGAGACACCAGGAACGCATGGATTGGTGCACTGGCCGCCGCGATATAACTGAAATGATGTTGAAATCGGGGTTAAACACCATAAAAGTCAACTAATCAACTGGTCGGCCTTTTTCTGAAATCGCTCTCTCAGCAAGTCAACTTTGTGATTTGATGTTTTGGGGTAGCCCCCGTCTTAAATTGCTGGAACTACTTGTTATCTAGATCAATTCTTTCTGCGTCGTCCTAGCGATGTCAAGAACTTCCTAAGCACTGCATGTTTTGTTCACAGAGATTGATTTAAGGAAAGTGTGATGTGGAGTGGGCGCTTCATTCACCAGACTTGAACTCCCCCCACCCCTATTTTTTATCATAAATTCACTGAATATAATTTACTGAACATTGGACACTGAACAGTATTTCCTTTTTTGAAAACTTAATGCCCCTTCTCTCAAATCATATGTTTCAGCTGAAAATAACTTGTATGTTTTTTTTTATCGCTTACAAAATTTCAGGAATTTATGATTCTCTTTTGAACCCGTTAGACACCACGCATGCGCAAACCATGTGTTTCCCAGTAATGAAAAGTAGATGCCTTCTGATGGCAAAATCCAGACTCTATTGAAGGAAGGCAGACAGACAGCGTTTTCTCCTTGACCAACACTGTTTTCTACCCCTTTAAAGTAAATCCCATAACGAGCTATGACTATTTTATTATCGCCGAATGCTTTCAATTTGGACCAGGTTTAAAAATTTGCCCGTGCAGCACAGGGTGGATATTGGTGTGTGAAATCGGTACTCGTACCCGGATGGAAAAAGATAAGCGTATCGGGGTTTTTCTGGTCTCTGAATACACCTTTTAGTTGATAGTAAAAATAGACATTTTCTTTCAATGGGACATAAAGCTTACTCATTGCAATTTTGAAAATGAGCCATGCTCTGTGAAAAAGGGGCTTAACCCTTTACCAAACGACAAAATTTTAGACTGGTCCAAATTAAAAGCACTGTACTTGCAGATGACAAAATAAACTTAACTCAAATATTGAAATTTGTTTCCAGCAGGGTAGAAAAGATTGTGGGAAAAGGAGAAAATGCTGGTTACCAGCATTTTCTCCTTTTCCCACAATATTTTAAAAGGCCTTCTATGTTAGGGTCGTAAAAACCAGGAATTGTTTGGTATAAGGTTGATACATCTGCGACAAGTTTCGGTCCAGGTCAGCCTGGGCAGTCCGCACAGGCTTACCTGAACCGAAACTTTTCGCTAGTGGACAGTTTTCTGTATGTTCAAGGACCTCTCTATCTCATGACTTAGTCGACTTAATGGATCCAAGGTCACGTGTAATTTGCTGGCTATACTGCACCATGTAGTTGCATTAAGCCCCCTTTTTACAGAACATGGCGCAAATATTTTTGTTTTTGTTGTGAAATGTTACTGATACTATGACTACCGGTGCTTCTAATATTTCATTTGCGATTGTAACGACTACTACTTCCGCTTTTGCCATTATTATTATAATTATTATAATTATCATCATTATTGTTGTTGTTGTGGCTGTAGTTTTTGTTATCATTATATAAATATTACTACATCTTTGCGCATATTCTTCGAAGATTCGACCTGTTTGCTATGACGCGTCACTCCCCCGAATATGGGAAGGAAGGGGTGGGTATATTGTATAAATACGCGCTATAAAGTAGCAATATAAAAAGGCTTTTATAAATAAGTTTAGGGGAAATCAGGCCTGTTTTACATCCAGATTTCTCTAAACTGCTGATCATAGCTGAATGAATCGCAGCAGGTAGCGTTTTATTGAGTAAACGTTTATTCCAGTTTGAAAAATTGAAGTAACAGTTGTCTTGTAGAAAAGTAGTCCGGTTCTGTACCCAGAATGCCCAAATTATATGGATTTGTAGAATGCCATCTAGCGGGAGATATTGTTACTACAGCTATTATTATCATCACCTCTACTATTTCTATCATCAGATTTATGGCATTATAATAATTTTGCATTATTAGAGTTATTGTCAGCATTATTTCTAAGCTTGTGTGGTCCTGCATGGCTCTGTGGTAAAGTTTCGGACTCGTGGCTTGGAAACCCTGGGTACCAGCCGCACTGGATCCTGTGGGTTTTCGTTGGAGTGACGATAGGCAGGACACTTCAGAGCCTCAGCCTAATACTGGTCAAAACAAGGAAATACATGAATATATGTGCTGTCGCCGTGACATGACTGAAATAATATTGAAGCGGTGTAAAACAATATTCAGTCCATTCCGTATTTCATGTGTTATCAAATAAGACAGATCCTAGATCATCTCAATTCAAAAAAGTTACTTCTCCTAGGTACAACTTTGGCTGTATTGGGGTTTAACACCACTTTAACAGCTAAGGTCATATCATGGCGGTCGGTGACGCACATGTGTTTCCTGGCTTTCTCACACCAGTACTAACACAACTTTCTTTCCGAAGCCACCGACTACTTTTCTCACATGCTTCAGCAGAGGTGAGAGGCGGAAATACTCTGCAATGAAAGTTCGCCTCATCCGGGTATCGAACTTGCATTCACTAGGTCATGAGTCCGATACGCTCACTACTGAGTCACCCGGGCGGGTGAACAGAGAGAGAGAGAGAGAGAGAGAGAGAGAACTGGCGGCCTCGAAAGTATCCAGGATGTTTTCAAATCCATCTCTTTCCTCTTTCAGGCCGTTTATAGCTCGGATTGTGTGGTAAAGGGCTAATTTATGACTCACTGTGAAAACACTGTTGCACCATGTCAAATTGCTCGTTAAAAGCTACCCAATCTTTTGTCAGTATGTTTTTCAAAAAACGGTTTGCTGCCAAACACGAAAGAATACTCCTCTTAACGATATGTTGTTAAAACGTTATCTGAAATATTACTTTAGTTATATCCTGGCGCATAGTGCACCTATGAAAATATCCGTTTTATTACAAAAGCGTTTCTAACAATGCTTTCTTTCTTCAGGGGTCAGGGTTGACACTTTTCGCGTTAATGACAATTTCTGTGTGAAAAATGGTCATTCTACCTTTTTATACAATCATTTTTGAATTATCAACTTATACTGACTTACACTATCGTTGATCTGTTTTCAGTCTAATTGATGTATGGAACTCCGAGATGGTCCCTCTTTTGCTTGAGGGATCATAAATCTTTTAATGTCACTGGATACTTTCTTTTATAGAATATCGTCAAAACAATGATCAGTGATCAGAGAAAAATATTTTGTCGCAATGACTAGATCAGCTTCCCTCGAAGAGACATTGGACTGGTCTGAGATTCGAGCCTGCCACTTCCTGATTCCAAGCGGTGCACGTTATCGACTAAAAAACAGGGAATGGGTTTGCAGGAGGTAAAGGCAGTTACCTCCATACATAAATGTTTTTTTTAATTGACATAACTCATCCCTTTCAGCGCAATAAAACTTAATACAAAGGATTCTGCGGACGGCATAGATCAAGATCGGACTGCACGAAATGTGCAGTCCGATCTTGGATGTATACCCTCCGCTTATCAAGTCAGTACATGTACTAGATCTGTAAGTTGATTTTTTTTCAAATTTTAGTAAATTGTATTCTAAACCATTTAAAGAAGTCGTCTTAGTGGGCCCTGTATTTAACAATGAAAGGATTAACCCTTTACTATGCAATCCTTACTTTTGACGACCATGTGAAAGAAGTCTTTAGGGAAAACATTGTTGGAAAAGGAGAAAATGCTGGTAACCAGCATTTTCTCCTTTTCCCACACTATTTCCTACCTTTCACACAACAAATTACAAATTTTCAGTCACTTTTTATATTGTCTGCAATGCTTTCGATTTGGGGACAAGCCCTAAAATATTTGTCGTTTGGTAAAGAGTTAAGAAAATAAAAACGATATGAGCCACGCTCTGGAAAAAAAAGCGTTTTAATGAATCTCTGTGGTACATTATGCTAAATGAATCGTAATGCAATTATGAATCCATAAAATTCAAACGTGTGTTACGATCCACTGGGTCTGAAGGTAAAACAGTCCTTTGACAGGCAGAAAACTTATGAATAACAAAAAAAGTTTTGACCCATGTCAGCCTGCGCGGACTGCGCAGGCTGACATGGGTCAATTTTTTTTTTGGGGGGGGGGGGAGGCAGATGCATTAAGCCCCCTTTTCATAGAGCATGGATCATGAAAACTATGCATGACACTGCATAGATTTTAATTGACAATTTAAAAAGGAAAGTGGTGTTTGTTATTTAGAAGCGAGTCGGGGATTTTTTTGTCAACATATTTTGTTCACCATGAGTCATATTTGCAAAGATAATACGCTCGTAATTCGTATTTCATTAAAAAAAAAACGAAACCCCCATACAGAGCAAATGACCTGTTTAAGTGTCAAACGATAAATAAGCCTAAGTAGAGCAAATGCAGCAAATCTAAAATCGGTCTGTTTACTCTTTGCCAAACAATGTCGAGATCATACTTCGAGTTCATAATTTGGATTTCAAAATAAGATAAGAGTTTACTCACTAAATTGCTACCTGGTGCGATTCATTTTGCTATGATCAGATAGCATGTAAACTATGCACCGACCATCTATTAACCCTTTACTCCATAGATACCCATTTCTACACATTGCATGTAGGAGCCTTTGGAAAACATTGTGGCAAAAGGTGAAATTGTTCGTGACGAGCAATTTCACCTTTTGCCACAATGTTTTCTATGCTATCATAAGGTGTCATTTACACGTAAGAAACAGCTTCATCCTTACTGTTATTTATGGTCAATTATAGATGCCAAAGGAATGACTTATGGGATAAAGGGTTATAAGACCCTATAGGCTTGGTGACAGCTTCGGTCTATGCCCTCCTTTTCCCCAGCATTTGGGATCGGAGATGCGTCATAGCAGACAGATCGAATCTGCGAAGAATGTGACATGCACAGACAACATTCATTCATTCATTTATTCGGCAAATCAGCACACAACATGCCTTTGGCCATAACAATATGTTATGAAAAATATGGCAAAAACATAAAGACTGAATGAAATATGAAAATATCATACAAAATAAATAGTGACAACAAAAAGTGAAAGCGCTGAACGCTACAAAATTTCTAAGAAAGTGAAAGCACCTATTCATTTAATAGTAGACAATTGAAATGTAACATATATGTACATGTAACATTTAAAAGTGCATAGGAGTTTATGCTTACGCTCACATATTTAAGTATAGTCAAAGAGTAGTATCGGGTTCGATACATGTAGTTCTACGGGAAACAAAAAGATATTTCAGCCGACACAAGTATTATGATAATTTGCTATTACGGGGTTTGAAAGCATCTCTTAAGAACCTAGATGTATTTAGTAGAGTATTCACACTCTTTGATGATATATAGTATTTTAGTAAAAGTATGCATTTTTGGATGGGGAATATTACCAAAATATTTTTGCCTACATCCGAAGGCAGTGCAACAAGAAGTAGTATTCTGATTCAACTTGATGATTAGAACATAGTTTGCACATACGGTCATTTTGTGGAATTTTAGAGTACCTGCCTACCTCAATTTCTAGACAATGAGAGGACATACGAAAGCGACTGAGCGTTTTTCTCAAAAAATCATTTCTAATATCAACGTATTTTTCTCTACCAAATTGGTTTTGAATTGCCTATAATAAGATAATTTGGGAAGCTCCTGTATGGGTGATTGCCAATTTTGTATTGACAACGACGATACCCTTGAAACCGATGCGTGCTTTTGATCATGTGACATTCACAGAAACATAGCCCGAGATCTAAAAATACCTTAAGAGGCAACGTTACCCATTTTGGAAACACCTTTAAGATAAATCGTTTGTGTCTTCTTTTTTTTAATTAACCCTTTACCAAACAACCCTGTTTTTTTACGACCCGAACATAGAAGCATTTTGAAAACATTGTGGGAAAAGGAGAAAATGCTAGTTACCAGCATTTTCTCCTTTTCCCACAATGTTTTCTACCTTGCTGGAAAAAAAATTATCATTTTTGAGTTATGTTCATTTTGTCGTCTGAAAGTATTTTCAATTTGGACCAGTCTAAATTTTGTCGTTTGGTAAAGAGTAAAGTCCTTTCTACGAGTCCTTTCTATGATTGTGATTTGTCAGCTGTGTCATTATCTAATTCAGCGTTAAGGCATGTCGAAAGTTTGCTGAGATTATAACTCTATATACCTCCTATTAACTCATTACCAAACGACAAAATTTTACGCTTGTCCAAATCGAAAACATTTGCAGGCGACAAAATAAAAGTGACCAAAAATTTGAAATTTGTTTTGTGAAGGGTAGAAAACATTGTGGGAAATGGAGAAAATGCTGGTTACCAGCATTTTCTCCTTTTCCCACAATGTTTTCTATAGGTTTCTTTCTCAGGGACGTCAAAAGTAGGGATTGTGTGGTAATGGGTTAAACAGCTTTATTCGACATTAGTATAAAACACATATTAGATGAAATAGTAAGGGGGATAACCCAGATCACAATGCAGAGGGCGGTTTTCTGCCCCAAGGTTTACAAGCACTGTGGCGAGTATCTATATAATATTCGCAAGCGGTTCTCTTCATTTGTGCAATGCATCCTAGGCTATCCTTGAACGCTTATCACTCGGTTCAAGGTTTTTGAAAACAATGTGGAAAAAGGAAAAAAAAGAATGCTGATTATCAGCATTTTCTCCTTTACCTACAATGTTTTCTAACCATTCAGAGAAATTTTCCAACATTGCAAATTAAATGTGGCTTTAACCACAGGCACCAGTTTCATAAAAAATAAACAAGCGAACGCATGATTAAAGATAGTAACGCTTCAGAAAGAAAACAATTACCTATGGCATGGGTGATGCAATATGAGTTTAAAACGATAATAAAAAAATGAGGGAAAAAGAATAAAATCAGCTTCCTCGTATTTTCCCACGATGTTTTCAAGGAGACCTTTTCTGCAGGGTCGTAAGAAATATCATAATTGTTTGGTAATAGAGTACGCAGTGACGAGCGTATCATTATATCAGATAGAGACGCTAATAAAATATTACAATAAATTTTGATTCTTACCCGTTAAGAAAAAGAAATACTATGAAAAATAACACTCTAATGTTCAATATTTCGTCTACTGCCTTTTTCAAGAGTTAAAAACACTTTAACCTTCTGTATCACTTTTTTTAACGTGTATAATGCAGCCATAGTGTTTCTAATTCTTGAAAAAGGCAATAGCCGAAATATTGAACATTAGAGTGTTATTTTTCGTAGTGTTTTAATTATTCCCTAAGGAATTCAAAGTGTCACCGTGAAAAAAAATATAAGCTACCCATGCGGATATCGACAAGTGAACTGTAACACGAATGACATATCAATTTGCCATGGTGTAATGACTGAAATATCCTTTTCCTGGGTAAAAAAAAAACAAAATTGTTTGAAGAGTGCACTCTCTTAACTCTTTACCAAACAAACCTAACTGTTAACGACCTTGAAAAGGTAAATTTTTGAAAACATGAACAGGAGAAAACCAACATTTCTCCTGTTCCCATCATGTTTTTACTCGACTGACTTTCAATAATTTAAGCAAGCATTTTCTTCTTTTCCCACAATATTTTTCGAAAACCCTTTTCCTCGGCATGGGTAAAAAAAACAAAATTATCTGAAGAGTTAAATCATTTAACTCTTTACTGAACAATCCTAACTTTAAACCACATTGAAAAAGAGAATTTTTGAAAATATGGTGGGAAAAGGAGAAAATGCTGGTAACCAGCATTTTCTCCTTTTCCCACCATGTTTTTTACCCGACTGACCTTCCATAATTTAAGCTACAATTAAATTGACATCTGCAAAATATTTTCTATTTAAATTTTGTGGAATAGTTAAGGTTAAAGGGCCAAGCCAACCTTACAAAAATAGAGGATTTTCCCAGGTATTTCGGGAAACAGATTAAGTATAATACGCTTCCTTTTTACACGTATAAACAAAAAAAAAAGTCCTCCAACACCTGCATCTCTATTTTTGGTTGTCATCGTAAATTATTTCACTATATTGGTTCTGGTTTGTTGATGTTTGTTTTGAAACGAGCTGTGCCGTGCTTTGAAAAAAAGTGGCATTTGATACTCCGAGCTTTGAAAAAAAGGCATTTAGTGCCGCGGTTTCTTCTTCTTCTCCTTCTCCTCCTCCTCCTCCTTCGTCTTCTTCTGCTTCTTCTTCTTCTTCTTCTGCTTCTTCTTCTTCTTCATCATCATCTTCTTCTCCTTCTTCATGCGTTTACTAAACGTGTTCACCGCATAGTATATATTCAGAGCCAAAAGTGGTTAAATCATGACGTAGAACAGTCCATTGACATGCAGAATAGTGAGCGATAGCAAAAGTTTCAATTTTAAAACAAAACTTTTTTGCAGATACATCATACCCCTCCTTTTCAAAGAACATGTCTTTAATGTATCATTTTTCAATCATGAAGTATAAATAAACGACTTCGTATCATGTCAAGTGTCATAAAAAATTTAAGGGGTTATATTTTACATGGATTTTGTTTCAGGAACTAATTCTATCTTTATCCATTTAACTCCCAAACAATCCCTGGTTTTTACGGGTCTAGATTATTAGCCTTTTGAAAACATTGTGGGAAAAGGAGAAAATGCTGGTAACCAGCATTTTCTCCTTTTCCCACAATGTTTTCTACCCTGTCATATAGAAAAGTCATCGTTTTAGCAACTGCTTATAGGTCATCTGCAAAATGCTTTCAATTTGGTCTGGTCCAAAATTTGCCGTTTGGGAAAGGGCTAACTCACTACCAAACGACAAAATTTTAGGCTTGTCCAAATCGAAAGCATTTGCAGACGACAAAATAAAAGATGACTGAAAATTTGAAATTTGTTTTGTGAAGGGTAGAAAACATTGTGGGAAAAGGAGAAAATGCTGGTAACCAGCATTTTCTCCTTTTCCCACAATGTTTTTTTTTAAAGGCTTCTTTCGCAGGGTCGTCAAAAGTAGGGATTGTGTGGTAATGGGTTATCCCTTCCATTTCTAATTCTTTTTTATCCATTTAACCCTTTCATTTTCACAGGCGGAAGCCAAGCCCCGGTAGCTGAGTCGGTAGCGTGCAGGACTTGAAAACACTGGGTTCTGGGTTCGATCTCCGGCCAATTTCTTTCCGAGGATTAATGATAGTAATTGCGACAGAATTCATTCTCCCACCACTGACCATGTCGGAAAGCAGTCAGTGGTTTGAAAAGAAAAATGTGCGGGGAAATGTTAAAGAGACCCCTGGTAAACATGGATACGTGCACTGGCCGCCGCGATATAAGTGAAATGATGTTGAAAATGGGGTTAAACGCCATTCAATCAATCAATCAATTAATATATATGTCAATGAAATTTATATATAAAAAAATACAATAAAAATCATCAGTAATTAAGAATCATAAAATTATAAAAACAAATTTTTTTGGTGGTATTCCCTTAAAAGGCTACGTAGCCTCTTAAGCTATTTTCAGATTTCCCGCCAAAACCAAAAAAGCATTGTGGGAATGTAAAGTGACTAGCACGTGACTAATGACTATTAAATTCAATAACATAACAAACATGTAATTATTTTTCATAATGTCTAGTTGTCCGTTGTACGCTTGCAGCAAGTTCCCATAGCGTCTATATCACGTCCAGCAATTCATTGTCAATACTTTCAACTTTTATCACTCTCACGGACTTCGGTAATTTCGAGCTGTTCTGCAGGAGGCTGTGATGCTCCTGGTGGTTCTGCTATATCGGCAGCACCAGCATCAATACTTGGGCCAGATTGTGAAGTGTTACCCATTTTCTGGCCTTTTTGTCTTCTACCACGACCTTTTGGAGATTTTATGCGGGCTGTTCACCCAAGAAAACTTGCAGAACGGATGAAAACGGAGAGTGCATGGACTTTAATTTTATTAAATCACGAAGGGCACAGTCAGAACGTAGTAAACACACAAGAAGCGCGTGGTGCGATCTGAAAGGTCTTAGAAAGAACCTAATAAAAACGCAAAGGACGTGGGTGGGGCGCACTTTATCAAGCGCGCGACAAAACTTAGCTGGGACGTATTAGACGCAGTGACATCCTAGTAGGGGCGTGATAAAGACATAGAACTAACTTTAAAACTATTTTTTCCCTGCACTTCATCCCGTTCTCCCTGCGTTTATCAAGTTTTTGTGGTCTGTGTCTGAGTGTGACGGGGGCTTTAGGTGCAAGCGTCCGCGACCTACCCTCGATTGCAGAACTATAGAAATATTAATCTACGCAGATTCTTGAAATTTACGAAATGTTAATTGAACGGATTTACTAATTTCGTAAACCATAACGCTGGCTTACAGTTATGCAAAAACCTACGAGTCATTACATTTTAGAAATGCGACCCGTCTCGCAAAAAGGGATCATCTGGGAACTGCGAAAAGCGTCGACCCTGGTCAGACTGCGCGGATGCGCAGGCTGATCAGGGTCGACACTTTTCGCTTTAATGACATTTGCTGTATGAAAAGTGGTCATTCCACCTTACTGTACAATCAGTTTTGAATATCAACTTAACTTGACCTGCACTATCACCAATCTGTGTACATCTAATTGAAGTACGGAATTTCCAGAGAGTCCCTTTTCCAGTGACGAGTCACATATATAGAAGAAAATGCTGGTTGCTTGCATTGATTAAACTTACTCCTGTTCATAGCTAAAAGATATTACAGATTATCTGCATTTCGCATGTTAATTTCCTTCAAAAAGCCAGTGTTCGATGAAGAAAGTGCGTTAAATACTTGGAAGCAATCACTGGACATCGGAAAGATGATCCAACCCAAGGTGCACCGATGAAGATATTGTTTGGAATTATTTATTTGAAACCTTTAACAAAACTGTCCTGAGTTTTTACGAGCCAAAAGAAGAAAACATATGTGACCCGTCACGCAAAAAGGGACCTTCTGGGAACTGCGAAAAGTGTCAACCCTGGTCAGACAGCGCGAATTGAGCAGGCTGACCAGGGTTGACAATTTTCGCTTAAATGACATTTTCTGCACGAAAAGTGGTCATTGTACCTTGTTATACAATCATTTTTGAATTATGAACATAAACTGACCTGCATCTAATTGATGTACATAATTCCCAGATGGTCCCTTTTTGTGTGATGGGTCAAATATTTCTAAACATCTCAACAAAACGAGAAGACTGCTGCTTACCTTTCCTTTTCTCCAAGAAATGTTTTCTGACAATTCAAGAAAAAAAACCCATCTAAGACACGTTTAACTTTGTCAGCCGTTCATTTCATTAACAAACGTTACGAGTTTAAACATTAACTTTAGAAATGACGGGAACTTTTGTTGTTGCTGTTGTTTTCATGGGGGTATGAAAAAAAAAACTGATCACACTTTTGTTAAAGCATTATTGAATCTCGTATGTATGTTTGTTTATATAAGTTTGACTGCAAAAGTAGTTCCGGCACTGCTTAATTTTTTTTTCATGGAGCTAAGAAAAAAAAAATCAGCCAATCAGAACTCGCCAAAAACAATTAATTTGAATTATTATCTGATAAAGAGTTGAAACTCGATATTTATTTTCATGGTTGTCAAATGTGACAGTAATTAAGTCAACCGAAAAGAAAAATGCATATTCATTAAGATGATATTGGAAAATGTAATTGCACATGCATTTTATTTCCGAACACTGTTTTCTAATTTCTGGTTGGCTGAGAAAAAGTACCCGAAACGGGAAGAGTTTTCATAATTTGACCAATCGTATGCTATGTGGAAATAAAATCACCGACGATTTTATTTCTATCGGTCGGGTTACGTTTGCAAACGTTTACCCACGTTTATTTACTACCTGGGTTGGCATTTACATTCTTGGTGCAATTTTCAAGAACATTCTAGATTTGAAAGTAACATAACTTCTGATTGGCTAAACCGAATGGTTTAGCCAATCAGAAGTTGTGTTACTTTTTTAACTCCTGAATTATATTGACTTAGAATGAAAATTATAAGAATTATTGGTGAATACGGATCGATAGAGATATCAAGGAGAGCTATAAGTCAATTATTGCGAGTGTGTGTGTGTGTGGGGGGGGGGATGGGGGGGAGCAGGGTTCGTATTCACCAACCATTCTTAAGAATATTCTTTGTCTTATTCTCCAAGAATTTCTAATTTTGAAAGTAACGCAACTTCTAATTGGCCAAACTATTTGGTTTAGCCAACCAGAAGTTGGGTTACTTTTAAATTAAAAGAAAATATCTGGAGACTGAGACCAAGAACGTTCTTAACGGAATGGTTGGTGAATACGGACATCTTGGAAATAGAAACTGGAATGGAGGGAAAGGCATGCCAGTGCTCTATTTAGTTTGGACCAAAAATAAAAGTTCAATGTCCATTTCAGCCTATACACCCTGTACTAAACGGCAAAATATTAGACTCGTGGAAAATTAAAACTTTTATACAGATGACAAATCACACAGTTAAAAATTTGTCTCTGGAAGGGTAGAACAAGTTCTGGGAAAAGGAGAAAATGCTGGTTACCAGAATTTTCTCCTTTTCCCGCAATGTTTTCAAAAGACTTTTCCCTCCCAATGTTGAAATACATTTATGTTGTTATTTCTTTTCTAAGGCTCGTTTTTAACAGTATAACCATTTAAAGATTCAGACAATGTCTATAAGGTGATAAGTATAAAATTGACACAAAGCGGTGACTGCCTGTTGGCGATAGGCACAATCAGGGCCCGTGTTCACCATTCTTAAGAACGTTCTTGCCTTATTCTTCAGAATTTCGTCAATGTGAAAGTAACAGAACCTCTGATTGGCTAAACCATTTGGTTTAGCCAATCAGAGGTTCTGTTACTTTCACAGTCAGAGAATCTTGAACCCTGAAAATACAATTAAAAGAGTTTTTTTCCTTCTAAAAAAAAACTTATTGGCATTATCTAGAGTGCATTGGTGGACTAATGTTTTTTGTGGCGACGCATGTTCTGTGGCGACGCATGAGTGGCGCCCTTATATTTTCATTCGGGTTTGAAAGCTACCTATGGAGGCAGCCATATTGTTTACTCGGCTTCAAGTTAATTCGTAAAAATGCCATGTCGTACCTAGGCCATTTCGTACAATTTAGGTCATTTTGTACCCACCTATTCTTTTTATTTTGGTCATTTTGTACCCACTTCAATCATTTTGTACCCAGTTTGATCAATTCATGTCCAGTTTTTTTTTTTTCAAATCAATTTGGTAATTTGGAACCTTGTTTTAATTCTATATTCTTGTGTCGTTTCTCGAATGACAACAGCTTTTGTACATAGCTCAAAATGGAAATTATGTTAAATTTCCTCGAAGAATGACTATGATTGTGTCTTACCATTATTGGTTCTTTTTTTAACCCTTTCCCAAACAATCCCTAAAGGCTTCTTTCTCAGGGACGTCAAAAGTAGGGATTGTGTGGTGATGGGTTAAGTCTTGCCTCTCAGGAATTAGTTTAAAAAAAAAGATAATCCTGTATCAAGGTTATAGATAAATTTACATGGTAATTTCATGTACTTTTTGCATTTTATCTTTTTTTTCCAAATAAGGAAATAAACTACAATACCCCCACAGTGGATGCACAGACCAGACACGCGTGTTTCGATGATAAACCAAGGTTTTATCTTTTGTTAATCTCTGATCACTTCAAAATGATACTTGAAAAAAATCTTTCCATGGCACCCTAAGGAGTTTCCACTACTCTGCTACTACGGCGAACTAGTCCAACATTCGAGGGCTGTCCTAAAAGTTGGTACATCTAAGTCGTTACAAGATGAGGAAGTTGTAGACTTCCCAAAATTTGAAAATATTTGTAGAATCACAAGTTAAAAGTAGCGTAAAAAGTGAAATTTGTCTATCAAAGGGTGGGAAAAATTGTAGGAAAAGCAAAAAATGCTGATTACAAGCACTTTCTTCTCTTTCTCAAAATGATTTCAAAAGGGCTTTTCTATACTTGGCGGTTAAAAGGATGGATATTGCAGATAATGTTCCATTCGATCTTTGAAGCCAGGTAATAGTGCGAGGGTTTCTTGACACGTGACACGTTTTGGGCCTAGTAATGAAGAAGTTAACCCTTCCCCAAAAAATCCATGGTTTTTACGGGTCTGGAATAGTAGCCTTTAGAAAACATTGTGGGAAAAGGAGAAAATGCTGGTAACCAGCATTTTCTCCTTTTCCCACAATGTTTTCTACCCTATCATAGACAGAAATTATCTTTTCAGCAAAGGTTGAATTGTCGTCTGCAAATGCTTTCAATTTGGTCTTGTCCAAAAGTTTGTTATTTGGGAAAGGGTTGAGCAGGGATGTGCTTTTATTCAGCCCCACTATTTCCTAAGTATTGAAGGCTGCACACCCGAAGACTGGTGTCATCTGTTTTTGTGGAAGAGGTGGCACTCTGAAGCCCCATAAAGGCCAAATATCAGAGCAGGTATTATAATACATTTAAATTTAAATCATACTATTTAAAAGCATGAAAAATATTGAGAGATATTAAGCCGATTTATTACAGAGAGGTATTAAGCCGATGTAATGCAGAGAAATGACCCTCCTCTACAGAATGACCCATGGGTCATGTCATGACGTAGAGGAATGACCCAGATCATTATTCTACGTATAGAGAAATGACTCCAAAGGGTTATTCTCTTCGTAATAATGACTACACCGGCACTAGGGAATCAAAGGAAAGTGTACGAGTATTAGTTGTACGGTCAGATGGCAGGGGACTTAGAAACTTGCTCACGGCTGTGATCAATCATGTCACCCCGAACCGAAGGCAAGCTGCATTGGTTACCATGATATATATGTGTGCGAAAATGCATGGAGAAGCTCGCCGACGAGCTTCTCCATGCATTTCCGCACACATATATCATGGCAACCGATGCAGTAACTGACACGTTCGAGTTTTCTCCAATCTTATATATACGTGTGAGTTGTGATGGGTTATCCGATATATTTTCGAAATATAAACAGAGAAAATTACCTGTTTTGGACTTTACTTGAGCTCTAAGAGAATCCCCAGTTTTGTGTATTTAAAGCTATAGATGGGCTTACAAAACTGCATGACACTGGTTCTTTTACCACAGACGTATCCTAAAGACGCGGAAACACAACTATAGCGCCGAGGTACGCGTTTCCATCGCTGTGAGAGCGCATGCGTTGACTAAAGACTTAACCATATACCATAATAGTCCCGAATTTAACGACTCTTACGAAAGAGGACATCTGAAATCATTGTTGGAAAAAAATGAGAAAATGATAGTAAAAATATATTCTACGTGTATTATATATGAGTCACGCACTATAAATGGGGACTTAACGCATCTGCAAAGAGAATCGACTCAGGTCAGTCTGCGCAGGCTGACCTGAGTCGATAGTTTTCGCAATTGGTCAATTGTCTGTATTTCCAAGGCCCAATCTACTTCATGATTAAGTCTATTTAAAAAAAATGCCTGCTTTTTATGAATCCATGAGTAAGAGGTGGCTGGTTGGTATCATGCACCACGGAGATCCACTAAGCCTCCGTTTGACACTGCATTGTTGTTTTTTTTTTGCCAAAGAAAATGGAAAAATCTAATCTAAGAATCTAAATTGACTCCTATAAGCTTTGCAAAACTACGCACCTTAAATCACGACTTTGTTCTGGTCTACAATTCCGTGAACAGCTTTGTCTATGCATGTCATATTCTTAGGAGATTCGACTTGTCTGCTATGACGCATCTACCATCCCGAGTATTCCATGGAAAAGTAGGACTTATATCGAAGCTATTAGCCTATTACCCAAGCATGTAGGGACTGTTTTAATAGATGATTGATGCATAGGTTACATGCTAGCTGATTATAGCTGAATGAATGGTACCAGGTAGAGTTTTATTGAGTGAAAGTTTATTTCATTTGAAATTCAAAGTAACGGTTGTTGTTTTGAAAAATTACCCTGCATCTGTACCCAGAATGCTGCACTTGTAGAATGCCATCTAGCGGGAGTTAATGTTTGAACAGATGCTGCAATTCGGCAAACCTGGGGTGATTCGGCGATCAAGTCCCTCGGTAGCTTTATACAGATGTACCTATACAGTATATCTCTTCGCCGGAAATACGCCGATTTACAGTTCTGAAAATTGTATGGCTCCTCTATAAAAAAAAAAAACCCTTGGGTATCAATTTTCCCTTGAAATCTTTCTAACTATATTTCAGTTGACAAACAGTTTTTTAACGAGGTATATCAATTCTGACAGATAGATAGATGAGAGACTGTTTATGCCGTTGCTAAACGACTTGCAATGGCGCCGCCATGTATACGATCACTTGATCGGCAGTCTAAATAGAAACGACCGTTATCCAGACGAGGGTAGATGTTGGTACGGAATCGGCCGAGTTTATACGAGCGCGGATGCTGTGTTATTTCAGCTACTATTTTGATACTAGTACTTGGACACGAGGAAAATTCAGGATAGGGTAAAAGTTTCACCTGTCTGGGATTGAAACTGATTAGTCTCGACCTTTGGGTATAAATTGGCACTCTCTATCGTAACTCTTTATCGAACGACAAAATTTCAGATTGGCACTTAAAAAAAAACATTGGCAGATAACAAAGGAAATGAACCCATAAAATAACACATGCTCTGGCAGAAGGGGGCTTGATGAATCTACGTGATGAAAATTACCTATTAAACCACCACTTGATAATGGATCCATAATAGCCACTTTAACCCATTATCACACAATCCCTACTTTTGACGCCCCTGAGAAAAAAGCCTTTAGAAAACATTGTGGGAAAAGGAGAAAATGCTGGTAACCAGCATTTTCTCCTTTTCCCACAGTGTTTTCTACACTTCACAAAACAAATTTCAAATTTTCAGTCACTTTTATTTTGTCGCCTGTAAATGGTTTCAATTTGGACCAGTCTAAAATATTATCGTTTGGTAATGGGTTGAAAAATGATAAACGACTTTAACATTAGGTCGAACTGTGTTTGAACGAATAGAATATTAAAAGCGAAAAGCGAAAAGTTTCTTTGACCAGTGTCAGCCGGCACGGAGTGGGCAGGCTGACATGGACGATACCTTTCGCAAATGCGTGAAGCACCCTTTTCGCAGAGCATAGCTCATGTATGTTTGTAAGGTAACAAACACATTGTACGAAAATTAGGAAATATTGACTACCAGTATTTTCTCCTTTTACACGATGTTTTTTTGCCTTTTTCCTAAAACGGCTTTTACAAAATCAAGATTCTGTTGTAACTTTGGAGAGTGCCGTCCACCAGGGCCCATTTTCACTAACCATTCTTAACTCATTACCAAACGACAATATTTTAGACTGGTTCAAATTGAAAGCATTTGCAGACGACAAAATAAAAGTGACTGAAAATTTGAAATTTGTTTTGTGAAGGGTAGAAAACATTTTGGGAAAAGGAGAAAATGCTGGTTACCAGCATTTTCTCCTTTTCCCAAAATGTTTTCTAAAGGCTTTTTTCTCAGGGGTGTCAAAAGTAGGGATTGTGTGGTAATGGGTTAAGAACGTTCTTTGTCTTATTCTCCAGATTTTTTTTTACAATTGTAAGTAACACAACTTCGGTTTAGCCATTCAGAAGTTGTGTTACTTACAAATTTAAAAAAAAAGCTTGGAGAATAAGACTAAGAGTATTCTCAAGAATGGTTGTTGAATACGGGCGCAGGAAGTATAAAAAGATTTACTTCCTGATTGGCGCCATAATTCATGGCGATTTTTTTTTGTTATTGTTATACCCATTTTAACCGAGGTCCTTTAATTTCTAGGGTTATATTCGTCTATCAGTCTATTGGATAAAAACTTAATTTACAAGAGAGTGATAAAAAAGAGAATCACTGCTTGGGAAAAACCTATTCCGAATATGGCTTGTCTGAGTGACACCCTGCTGTTAACAACCATTTATTGATTATTAAACTATCTTATTTTTCCCACACTTTCGCCCAAAATTTGCATACAGGTTTTTTTTTTTTTGATTGAATTGGATAGAGATAAAGCAGCCTGTAGTCTGAATTGAATTTTCTTTGGGAATCACCTACATCTTTTGGACTAGTCATTTCTTTATCTATGTCTGATGAAATACATGCCCTTTTTAGGGCATTTAACCCTTTTTTCATAAAACAAAATCTTACACCTGTCTAGATCGAAAATGTTCTCAAATGACAACATGAAGGTGGATCAGTTGACGAGATTTTTCTTTGAAGTGTTGAGGATTGTAGGAAAATGAGAAAATACTGATTTTGGCATTTTTTGCTTTTCGAAAAAAAAAATGCTAAAGACTTTTTCTCCAGGGTCGTTAAAAGGTGAAAAAAAATATATATCCAAGTGCTAGAAATTAAAAACAATTTCTGTTTAGTCCTTCTATTTACTATATTGAAAGCAACAGTAATTATATCTTCTTCTTCTTCTTGTTCTTCTTCTTGTTCTTCTTTTTCATCATCATCATCATCTTCTCCTTTTTTATTTTTTTTCTTCATCATCATCATCATCATCATTCTTCTTTCTTTTTTTCATTTTTTCTTCCTCTTTTTCTCTTCTTCTTCTTCTTCAACATCATCATCACCATCGTCATCATCAACATTACCACCACCACCATCATAATCATCATCCTTCTTCTTCCTCTTATTTTTCTTCTTCTTCTTTCTCATTTTCTTCTTCATTTATTCATATTACTATTTAATGACTTTCTTTTTACAAGAAATGAAAATAATGATGTTGCATGCATATTTGTAACGTCTGACAATCCATATTGGTCGTTCAAAAATTTTGTGCTTAACCCTTTACCAAACAATTCCTGGTTTTCACGACCCAGAGGAAAAAGCCTTCTGAAAACATTATGGGAAAAGGAGAAAATGCTGGTGACCAGCATTTTCTCCTTTTCCCACAATGTTTTATACTCGTCTACTCTTTTAAAATCAAGTTGCAAATTTTGAGTCACATTTTTCGTTTTGCCGTCTGCAAATGCTTTCAACTTGGACAAGTCTAAGATTATGTCGTTTGGTAAAGAGTTAAAAGATAGTGTGACGATGTATGATTTAGAAAATATTATGGGGTGTTCGATCTTTACCGAAAGACAAAATATTAACCATGTCCAAATTCAAAGAATTCGCAGTCGACCAATCGGAATGGCTAAAATTGAAAGACTTGCCTTCGAAAGGGTTAAACAAGTAGTTGGAAAAGGAGAAAAATGTTGGATGCTAGCATGTTCTCCTGTGCCCACTTTTCTCTTTCACAATCCTTCTTGAATAATCGGTAAAGGGTTGAAACGATGACAACCCTGGGAAGATGTGTAAGTGACACGCATCCAACGTCCGGGAACCTGGTATGACGTAAACTGCAGCGTGACCCTATGATACAATATACCTTACGTATCACCATAGCAACCACCTAGTTAAATTGCTTCAGCGGCATTCGGCATACCTTGGGTGTGATCCGGTTATCAAGTCCCACGGCTGTTTCTGGTGGCTTGGTAACACCCACAGAGTACATTTCTTCACCGGAAATACGTCAGTTTACCGCCGCTCTGAAAATTGTGAGACTCCTTTTTGAAAAGAAAACTTGGGTCTCAGTACTTCTTTAAAAAATTTTCTAAATGTATTTCAGTTCGTACCTTCATTTTCTAGCGTGGTTATCAGTTCCGATTGAAATTTTAATCGACAGATAAATAGATGTAAATAACTTTATAAAGGTAGTTTATGTCGTTGCTAAACGACTAACAATGTCGCTGCACAGTATAAGATCACGTAATTGGCAGTTCAAATGTTGTACGGAATCGACCGCGTTGTGACGAGTGCTGCACATGAGGAATTTCTTGGCCTCTTGGCAAGTGTAGATGGACAAGATGAGATTACAATATCAATCATTCTAAAAACAAACCAAATACTAAAGAAGCTAAAGAATTTTGAAAGGATTCTTGTGAATTTAAGCTGAAACATTTTGAAGATTGATGGTGGTCAGCGTTGAGTCAAGGTCATTACATTTTTTTATGCACTCCATATTCCGGTCTCTTTTCAACGTCCATACAGGTCCGTGGCAAAGCCATTTTATGCTCTGTTTAAAGGGAACTTAATGCATCTGCAAAAAAGTATCGATTTTGACATATATATGTATTTTTGCTGTTGAGCTGGTGGTTAAGCTTGAATGTCGAGCCGGCTCAAGGGACAATGATCGAAACATATGTATGAATTTTTGCAGTTGAGCTGGCCGTTGAGCTGGAATTTCAAGCTAGCTCAACGGACATTGATAGAAACATATGTATAAGTACATTTACTGTTAAGCTGGCGGTTGAGCTTGAATGTCGAGCTGGCTCAACGGACTTAGATTTTGACATATATATATATATATATGTATTTTTGCTGTTGAGTTTGTGGTTGAGCTGGAATGTGGAGCTGGCTCAACAAGGCTGGCTGAATATCGATTACTGAGCGTTGAGCCAACTTCACGGACCCTAGAAACTTTTATTCTATAATGCAGTGCAATAATCGGTGTCAAAGTTGAGCTGGAATGTCGAGCTGGCTCAATGGACTTTGATGTTGACATATATGTATTTTTGCTGTTGAGCTGGTGGTTGAGCTTGAATGTCGAGCTGGCTCAATGGACTTTGATTTTGACATATTATATGTACTTTTGCTGTTGAGCTGGTGGTTAAGCTTGAATGTCGGGCTGGCTTAACGAACATTGATCGAAACGTATGTATAAATATTTTTACTGTTGAGCGGGCGGTTGAGCTTGAATATAGAGCTGGCTCAACGGACTTTGATTTTGACATACATATGTATTTTTGCTATTGAGTCGGTTGGTGAGCTGAAATGTCGAGCTAGGTCAACAAGGATGCTTTAGTGCTGGAGGTCGATTACTGAGCGTTGAGCCAACCTCACAGACCCTAGAAACTTTTATTTCTACAATGCAGTGCAATAACCGCTGTCAAAGTGCTGTCAACACTGTAATCGGACTTGTTGCGTGGTCTTCAAAACACTGAATAACCTAAGTGTTTTGAAGACCACGCAACAAGTCGTGGTTATATTACTAAGTCAGAATAAAAAGAAGTCCATGAAATATTGCTTTTTTTTATTTTCTTTGCACAGGGCTATTTTGGAAGTGTTGAATTTTCAATGCGCGAAATAGAAATAATTGATAATAACGCGTCACTTAACTCTTTCCCAAACAAGCCCTTGTTCCTACGTGTCTGCAGTACAAGTCTTTTGAAAACATTGTGGGAAAAGGAGAAATTGCTCGTAACGAGCAATTTCTCCTTTTCCCACAGAGTTTTCTACCCATTTGGAGAACTTGCTGCCATTTTTATCAAATTTGAAATTGTCGTCTGCAAACTGGCTCTTTCAGTTTCGAAGAGTCTAAAATTTGTCGTTTGGGAAATGGTTTAAGACAGATTGTGTCCATGATAAAACCCTTTGCCGAACCAAAAGTCAAAATAAATAGACCGTATAGAAATCAGTTATTAACAACAAATAAAGTGGGTGATACGTAAATGGCAGAATATCATTTTGAAAGTATTGAAAACATTGTGGAAAAAGAAGAAAATGCTGTTCATCAGCACTTTCTTCTTTTCCAACAGCGTTTTTATTAAGCGTTTCCTGGTGCTCATAAAGGTATTAGCACTAGATCTCTAGGGTGATTTTTTTTTTTTGCACACGCAATCTCGCATGGAAACGAAACCGAAATCTTAAAATTGAATTAGATAATGGTAATCTTTTTCAGATAAAAGGTTTTCAAAAATGTTAAAAATTTTGGCAATCAGATAATACAAATAATTGAATAAGCACGCGATGGGGACAAAACCTGACCAAAACAATGAGAGAAATTCTATATTACTAGTTATTATGGTTTTCGTAATTCAAAGCTACCTATAGAGCAGTTTAAATAAAGAAACATGGTCTACAGAAATCTATAGAAATCTACCGTTTTTGACAAAATACATGTACCTAAATCTACATCTTAAACTAATTGTTACGATTTGTCATTTAATACTGTATTGTTCATTAGTTTCCTTATCAAGATGCGAATACTGTATGTGGCATGCAACGCGTGAAAAGGGGTATTCGGACCTTTGCGTAAAGTGTCGTATCGGATTAGCCTGCGCAGTCCGCGCAAGCAAATCCGAAACGACACTTTCCATTTTAATGTAATTTTCAGATTTGCACAAGTTTACTGAAAGAACAAAATCTAATGTAGTCGTAAAGTGCTGTCTCGGATTAGCCTGCGCGGACTGCGCAGGCTGATCCGAGACGACACTACGCAAATGTTTGATTGCCCCTTTTCGCGTGTTGTAGGCCATAACTATAGTATATATTAAGTAACACTGATGCCAGACAATTTATCCCTTATATCCTAACAAATGAACTGGCCTTTCTTTACCCTTTACTACATGCGCTGCAGAAGGCGAAAAGAAGCATAATGAAATTGGCGTAAAATGTTGTCCCGGGTCAGTCTGCGCAGTCCTCGCGGGCTAATCCTAGACGGCACTTTCTGATCGTGTGTGATTTTCCGTTTCACGTAAACCTACTATTGGAAAAAAAATCTAATGCTGACGTAAAGTGCCGTCTCGGATTATCCTGCGCGGACTGGGCAGGTGATCCGAGACGTCACTTGACGGAAATGTCCGAATGCCCCTTTTCGCGTCTTGCAGACCATTACTGTCATAATCTTGAATTTTTATCGACCTTCAACTTTCATATAGAGACAAAAAAAAAAAGATATCATGGGGAAAAAACCCTCATTCGACGCTTTTTAACACTACAGTCACACGGCCGGATTTCGAACCGGGTCAATACGGAATCAAAACCGTATCGATCCGGTGTCATCCGTATAATTATAGACCTGCATCATAACCCGGGTCAATTTCTGATGGATTCCGGAGGATACGATACGGCAGAGAAAAATGTTTGGTCATGTTTGAAATTTTTGCACGGATTTGAATTCCGTATTGATATCCGTAATGGCCCGGTTCGAACCGCTTTGACCTACTCGACCGGCTTCAACCGGCAGCGTAAAACCGCATCGACCCCTACTGACCTGTACTTGCCCTTTCATCATATGTCCGTGACCAACTTTTAAATCCTCGTACAAAAAAACGCATCTAGCCGGTTCTACCCTGCCGTCTCGGGACTAATCCGGTTCATTTTCACCCGGCAAATCCGGTTCATGACCCGGCCATGTGTGACTGTACCATAAGGAATAGAACGTCTTTTTCATTACTTATTTGCAAAAAGAAGTAAAGTATCGGTTTATGTCTTCCGGACCAGACTGTTCGAGATGTCTAGAATCGATCTTTTTAACAGATGCATGAAACTTCTGCATTGTTTTTGTCCCAAATAAATCGTAAAATGCGTTAACGATATGTGGACGGGGAGAAACAATTGAGGGAAAAGGAAAACAATTCTGGTAACAAGCATTTGCTCTTTTTACCGCATATTTTTAAAATCTTCATCTTCCAACAGTCTTAACTCTGTACCAAACGACAAAATTTTAGACTGGTCCAAATTGAAAGCATTTGCAGACGACTAAATAAAAGTGACTGAAAGTTTGTTTTGGACAGGGAAGAAAACATTATGGGAAAAGGAGAAAATGCTGATTGCCAGCATTTTCTCCTTTTCCCTCAGTGTTTTCAGAAGGCTTCTTTCTTAGGGTCGTTAAAAGTCGGGATTGTATGATAAAGAGTTAAATCCTCCAACGTAGTGCAAACTCCGGATGGTTTAGTAAAGGGTAACATACCAAACAATTTACTAAGCAGCCGATTTGATCTGTAACAAGAATTGTTATTTAACCCTCATCCTTCTATTTTTTGAGGGAAGGTGCCTCCTTATCGGACAGTGTAGATCCAAGATCAGACTGCACGTTCTGTGCAGTCTGATCTTGGATCTACGCTGTCCACAAAAGGTCAGTGAGTCGCTTTCAGTACCCTAAGAGTTAATGAAAGAAGAGAAAAAGATCATAATTATTGGCCTGCAACGCGCAAAAAATGGGCATACTGGCATTTGCGTAAAGTGCCGTCTTGGATCAGCCTGCGCAGTCCGCGCAGGTTAATCCTACTCGACACTTTCCCTTGTTATGTAATTTTGTGTTTTGCGCAAGTCTACTGTAGCACAAAATCTAATGTAGTCGTAAAGTGCCGTCTCGGATTAGCCTGCACGGACTGCACGATCCGAGATGCAGGCTGATCCGAGACGACACTTTACGCAAAAAGTCCGAATGACCCCTTTCGCGTGTTGAAGGCCATATACTGCAACTGATTAGTGGTAGTAGTAGTAGTAGTAGTAGTTGACGAATTTGATTCTCTTAAAGGTAAGTATTTAGAATTTTCACATCAAACCAAATTGGTCATGGGAGTATATGGATGATTTTTTTGCATTTTTGTAAAATTTTCGTCCCAAAATATGAAGGGCAACCTTTAATTGCTTAGAATTTTTTTTAAACATACACTCGGAGCTTGTTTAAAGGCCCTGAAGAAGGAAAACTTTATAATGCATTGTGAAAATGCAAGGAGAAAATGCCGGTATGCAGAAATAATGAAAAAAAAAAAACCATCGCTGGAGCCACACTTAAATAACTGTCTGGATATGCTATACATTTAGACTTATCTAAACTTTTGTAGTGTGGCAAAACGTTAAATAAATCTGTATTTGTTTTGGAAAGATTAAAGATGAAATACCACTTGAATCATGGACTTCAAATGCAAATATTTACACACTGTCATAGGTAATTTCTAACTTTTTCCCAATGACGTCATAGTAAAAAGTTAGGAGGCACGCGCATAGAAGATGTAAACAATTCCACCCAATACAAACTATGGTGTCGAATTTCTACCGGTTTATTCCCAGTTCGCCCAATCCCATTTCGCCCATTCCCATTTTCCCAGAATTTTTTCCAGTTCGCCCATTATTTTTTCGCTCTTTCCAACTTCGCCCTTTTCCCATTTCGCCAAATATCTGTTCTGCCCTTTTCCCGTTTTGCCCAAATTCATTTTCGCCCACTTTTCATTTCGCCCAGAAACCATCTCGCCCAACTTTCCTATTTCGCCCAAAGACCATTTCGCCCTTTTCCAACAAGGTCCTTTCCCATTTCATCCAAACGCCATTTTACTCATAGCTGGGCCCAAAACTAGTGAACATTTTCTAATAAGTTAATTGCTCAATTTATGGACCTAACTGGACAACATGGCATTGGGCAAAGCGGTGAAGGGGCGAAATGATAAAGAGGCGAGATGGCATTGGGCGAACTGGCAAAGGGTGAATTGGCAAAAAGGCGAAACGGTAATTTGGCGAAAAGATGATTGGCGAGGTGGCAGTGGGGCAAAATGAAAAAGAGCACAATGGGTAGGGGACAAGACGGCAAAGGACGAAATGGGAAGAAAAGTTTGGCAAAATGGGAATTGCCATCAGAGACGAGATGCTACAGTCTAAGGGAACTATGGCGATACAACAAACTTTCCTTCTTGATTTTTTATTTTTATCAACTTTAAGAAAAAAGGGGGTTTGAGATTAAACTGTCGCGATAATTTTCAATGTTATCACCGTTATTTTTACATTCGTGCCAAAAACCGACATTCACGGTATCTATAATTATATACGGTTTCGGAACATCTTCGTCTCCAACCTTATGAATTTTCCTATTCCACGAATGGTTCAAAAGTTCTTCGTAAGAGGCTTTTCGAGCCGTATTTGTGTTAAAGATACTTCAGTTAATTTCACGTGAGTCAGAATTTATAAACCAATTAAACTACAATTGTAAATAATTTGAATATTAACTTAGTGCCATACTGTAAAAGCAAATCAAACCTTTAACCTGATTGACAATTACTTCATCTCGAATGCTTCAATGCGCAAAAGGAGAAATTCTGCTTTGAAATATTTACTCATCAATGCACAATTTTCTAGATAACATAGTTATCTTTAAAAAAATCTACTATGTAGATAAAATTTTCAAGAAACTTTGATTTATCGCAATAACTTTCTAAAATTTTCATGATAATAATCTTATATCTCCTGGCACAAATATGCCACCATAACAAACAAAGCTTTTTTGCCTCTCTTTAATTCTCCAACCGAAACGGTCCCAATTATTTTCGACCCTGAAACAGTACAGTTGTTAAAATATCCTTGGGAAAAGAAGAATTTGTTATGAATTTAACTTTTCTTCTTTCTTCCGCCTTTAAAAAGACAAATTTCATTATTGTGTTAGATTTACTTTTTCGATAGCAAATACTTTCAATTTTGCAGAGTCTATTCTATTTCTCGTCTAGTTAAGAGAGATATGCTCTCTGAAAAGGAGGGTAAATGCATCTCCAAAGGTACCAAAGGTAAGCCTGCACAGTTCTGATAGATTTTGCATCTTCATGTCAAAGGGTCGTTTTACCCCATGATTCAATCGGTTATTAGATCAAATGAATTTAACCCTTATCCTGCTACATAAATAAAATGGAATTTTCAATTCGAGAGCAAAAACCCAAATCGTGCTGGTTCAAAACTATAATTTGAGGAATAATATCTCCTTATCGGACAGTGTAGATTCAAGATCAGACTGCACGTTCTGTGCAGTCTGATCTTGATCTATGCTGTATGCAAAAGGTCAATAAGTCGCGCTTAGCAGCCTAAGGGTTAATGGATCCATAATATATGTGCTGACTTGATTGATATGATTTAGCACGGAGATGTATTAAGACACCTTTTTCGAGAGCGTGAATGATTAACCCTTTATCACACAAATCTGAGTATTCTTAACCCTGTGGAAGAAGCCATTTAAGAACATTGTGGAAAAAGGAGACAATGCTGGTTTTGCATTGTTTTTTAGACGATTTGCTATAGCTTACTGTGATCGTTTTGACCGGAACCAAATACATCAGGCGAAACGACGCATGCGCGCTCACTTTCAGTTTGCATGGCTGAACGGGCCGAAAAAAGCAGATCTATTATTCAGCTCTGATTTTAAATAATTCATACAAAGTATGTATATTTCTTTATTGAAATTTCGTATAACTAAAAATCTAGATATATAAGTTAGAAATACTGTACAAACTTATGGAAAGTTTTCTATATTACCATATGCGTATGAACATTGTTTACACCATCTTCGCGAGCCAAGGCTACGATCACTTCATGGATCTTACCTTGGCTGATTGAGCCCGATTTCGAGATTCCAGGGATGCGCCCTCTATTGGATGCTGGTTATTGCCCCCTTTTACATCATATTTCTAAAAGCCAATGAAATATCGTTTTACAAACCACTTACGAATACACATGAAGCGATAAGCGGACATCCACGTGGGTTTCCATGTTTACCTTCTATTCGAAAGGTAGCGACCTTGTTCTATTCTTATCAAAGATGAAATTCCACGAGCGATTTCATTCGTTGCAGTTAGAGCTGGTTGCATCCAATGAAAAAGCGTATCGGGGGAATGTAAAAATCAAGCTCGATCCGCCAAGGGTAGAGTAGCGTAGTGAATCGTCAGCCTTGGCTTGCGAAGATGTGTTTACACGGACTAGCCTCGTTTTCATTCAAGAATAATTCATACACAACTTCTGCCGTCCACCGTCAACACAAACAAAGAGATTCTAAGCTCTTAATTTTTTAACATTTTCAATTCTGCATTATATCAAATATCTTTAACTGCTCAGCTAGCTAGAATTCGAATTAAATGATTTAGAGGCATTTCGATAACTACGATCATAAACTATAACTGTTTCTTTCAATATATGCGAGAATAATGTCTACTTATTCCATTGTACTTATTCACACCAGGACCTTCATTTTTTGACTGAGTAGAAAAAGACCTAAGAATGTGAAATATGATTTTGCATATTAAATGTAGGTCTGTATTATTTTAATGTGATACTAATAAAATGAATTTGAAGTTATTACCTCTTTACCACACAATCCTGACTTTTGATGACCCTGAAAAAGAAGGCCTTTGAAAACATTGTGGGAAAAGGAGAAAATGCTGGTAACCAGCATTTTCTCCGTTTACTACAATGCTTTCTACCCTTTCCAAATCGATTTTCAATTTTTGATTCACATTTTTTTTTGTCGTCTGCAAATGCTTTCAATTTGGACGAGGCTGAAATTTTGTCGCCTGGTAAAGGTTTAAAGTAACAATGATGGCCAAATATAAACACATAGGGTTTTTGAATGCATTTGAATTATTTTATTTCATTTAAAAGTATGGAAATTATTATGATTACAATCTGTCATTGTACGGTCGGGCCAAGTGTTAGTCACTGACAGAGAAATTAATTTCAAAACTAGGTTAACCCTTTACCACACGAGAAAATTTTAGACTGGTCCAAATTGAAAGCATTTGCAGACGACAAAATAAAGGTGCCTGAAAAACTGAAATCTGTTCTGGGAAGGGTAGAAAACACTGTGGGAAAAGGAGAAAATGCTGGTTACCAGCATTTTCTCCTTTTCCCACAGTGTTTTCAAAAGGTTTCTTTCTCAGGGGCGTCAAAAGTAGGGATTGTGTGGTAATGGGTTAAAACCTGCCAGGTACTTGTGTCTTTTGTTTACTTTTTGCCTGATTTTAACTTTCTTTTCTGCCAGTGACTAACAAATGACTCGACCACAACACCACAGACTATCGCCTCCACAATATTTTCCATTCTTTAACTCTTTCCCAAACGACAAAGTTTTGGACTAGACCAAATTAAAAGCATTTGCAGACGACAATTTAACTCTTGCTGAAAAAGATGATTTCTGTCTATGATAGGGTAGAAAACATTGTGGGAAAAGGAGAAAATGCTGGTTACCAGCATTTTCTCCTTTTCCCACAATGTTTTCAAAAGGCTACTATTCTCCAGACCCGTAAAAACCAGGGATTGTTTGGGAAAGGGTTAAATGATATTATTCAAATTTAGATGTATTATGACAGATGCTTTTTTTATAGTTAAGTGTAACACAAGTTTTTTTGTTTTGAAACTGTATTATAATCTACGTTCAGACTGCACATAATATGAGGTCTGAGCTTGAATCTAAATGGCCTTCGTTTTTTTTATTTTTCTTTTTTAAAGTTGCACAAAAAATAGCAGTGAAATTAGATAATCTCATTAATTTATTTGGTGAGGTGCTTTGAGAATGTGGTTGATTGGTAAAGGTATAGGACGGATTATCCTGGGTTTAATCCAAATCTAGGTGGTAGGATTTTGTAGAAGTGCCGATAGAAAAGACACTACAGAGAACCAGCCTAGCCCTAGTACAACCACAGAGGTACACAAATGACTTATTTCACTGTAATACTGAAACAGTGTTTGTTAAAAACTAATGTAATCCCCAGAAAACAGTGTCAAATTACTCTTGACTGTAGTTACAACCAGTTTCGTGGCTTGTGGCACTGAATGAATTGACCTTACTTTTGTTTTGTGAAAACATTATTTGCTTGAATTGTGTCTTTATGATAATAGAAGGTAAATTTTCATTTATGTAACAGAAGGAAGGTACATTGAATATTCATGAATTAGATATGGCCTAAATCTTAGAAAATACTGAACACCGTGACCATTTAGTTTTCAACTTTCAGACAATTACATAACATTCTTAAGTTCAGAAATAAAGAACGTTCCTTTCAAAGAAAAGAAATCATTGCACCTGAACAATCTAATATTGTTTCTAATTTGACATTTTATTTCTATTATGAAATTAGTACATGTAGTTTTAAGTTGTGCAGTAATAAAGAGGAACCCCTCATGGAATTTCCGGGTTCTATAATCATGAAAAGGACAACTTGCATGTACTTTCAGTAAAGCCTATTTCACAACAGCTTTACGACAGCCGTGCGGAAACATTTTTTGACAAATTGCAGGACTTCACGTGATCTCCACAAGTCTTCTGTACAAATTAGCAACGCCGTAGACGTCGAAAGCTGGTTTTACAACATGCTCATTTACTTTGCGATTTTTGGAGTTCGACGAGTAGTGTCAAAAGTACAGGAGGAATCATTGGTACTCGAAGCAAAATCCTCGTTGAGCAAAATCCTTGCGACCTATCAAAAGGAAAACGCAGCACTAAACGATCGCGTGACATTTTCGAAATAAATTAACAATGTCTGTGTTTAACGAAGAACAGATTAAAGAAGGAATTTTTGTCTGAACTTCCTTATTTTGATTTGCAACCAACTCAAACCAGCGTGAACGACGTTTATTATGAAAAAGTTCGACATTTTCATGTATCTCACGTGTCGGATGACAGTCAGTTCGAGTTTAGGATTGGTTCGCAAAATTCTGTTGATTATTGCAATCTAAAGAATTTTCACATTCATGTGAAATTGTAAGTGGAGGAGACTGACGTTACAGCATTAAAAACCGAACCAGTTGGACCTGCCATCTTCTTTTTCAAGCATTGTTTTCTACGAGAGAAGTGACGCGGCAAAACAAAGCCAGTTTAACGTGTAGCTACAACCCATATCGAGCGTACACATTCTGTTGAAGTATGGTCAAGATGCGTTGGCAAGTCAAAGTATTCAAAGTAAGGTCTGGATAATCGACGACACAGGTTGGCATTACAATTCTGCTAAAAGTAACACTGATGTGCGACAAGGAGAGTACCCCTTTTTAACTCATTACCACAGAATCCCTACTTTTGACGCCCCTGAGAAAGAAGCCTTTTGAAAACACTGTGGGAAAAGGAAAAAATGCTGGTAGCCAGCATTTTCTCCTTTTCCCACAGTGTTTTCTACCTTTCCCATAACAAATTTCAAATTTTCAGTCACCTTTATTTTGTCGTCTGCAAATGCTTTCAATTTGGACCAGTCTAAATTTTTCCCGTGTGGTAATGGGTTAAGGTACTGCGAAAGTTTTGGTCGATATCCGGCCATATTGAAGAAAAACTTTTGCAGCACAAAAAGAGGTACCTACACATGGAAAAATCTCAATTTGAAAGTACACGAGATGCAATTCTTGAATTTCATGCTGCAAAAAGTTAAATGGATGTGCTTTGGATTACACAGCAAGCTTTTGATACTCGAAAAATAATAAAAAGTAGTCGAAATAATGAGTTAAACTTTCGGTCCCCTTTCTTGATGGATTGTTTTTTTGTGGTCGAAATCATTTTCTTTTTTGTGAAAGCTGTTCGGCCCCTCAATCATCGTACCCTAAGAGTGTTTTTTACTCTTTTTATTCATGATGTGAGCATTTTTATCAGTATAATCAGTGTACCTTTGCAAGTGTTTCTGATGTTGATTCACCAGTCACTTGGCAAGTCATTTCATTTACACCGCTGGCCTTTTGTTTTTCTAGATGACAATTTTCTTTTTAGAGATGTCCGTTAGCAGACGATAAAATGGATGACACTAAGAGATTTATCTTTTAGAGGAAGATAAAAATTGTTATAAAGAAGAAATTGCTAGTGGTCGAAATTTCTCCTTTTTCTCCAGCAATGTTTATAATAAGTATTATTTCAAGTGTTGGTTATGACGCAAGATTGTTAGGTCAGGATTTTATAGGATCAAAACATTGTCCCCGGGTAGGAGATGCATAAATTCAGCAAAATTAATTTGCGATCAATAACTTGCCGGGCAAGGATTTGGACTTGCAACTCTTGCGTTTACAGCCTGTTGAAATAATAATAATTTGGTTTAACTCCTGTCATGGCGCAGGGAAATTTTCCCTTATCTCAAACAATTGGGTGTGTTAGTTTGCTTTTATTTCCTGTTCGTCGTTTGTAACAGTATTTCAGTTATAAAAAAATGAACATTCACCTTTTCACGTGTTTCCTTTATTTTACAGACTTGTGTGCCCTCAATATATGATTCCCATTGTTTTTTTAAGAAAAGCTTGCTGTACTAAATCTTTTAACGGTCGACAAAAAGTCAATGTGGCCAAATTGAAAGCGATTCCAGACGTTTAAAAAATCTGGTTTAAAAAAATCATAAACTATGAGGGAAATATGTGACCAGTACAGAACACGAGCTCGAGACCATTTGCTTACAGAGCGAGTCCTCTACCACTGAGCTATGCATTTCGTTGTAATGACAGATTAACACTTAGCACATTTTTGTTATTAAAGGTAGAGGGGAAAAATACATGAAAAGTTGTTGGTTATCACATATTCATGAAAAACGGGTCAAAATGTTTGCTTTGTTAATATCTTGAACAACCTCTAAATTGGGTCATATAGACATATCTTTATTTTTGACCAATCACAATACACTGGTTATTCATTCTATATCAAACCAAGAAGTATGTCTAAAGGCAACGCATTTAGCTAGGCCGAAAAATAAAGACGTCAACAGAGCTTGTATTACTAGTATTCATTTCTCCTGGAGAGGCCATCAAGACCCTCGTAAGAAAGCTTAATGTTTCTGATGTTGATTCACCCATCACAAGGTACGTCATTTCTTTCACCCTGCCAGCTGTATTTCTAGCAGACGCTCCTACCTTTCATTCCAAACCAATGGCTAAATTTCGACATAGTCGATGCAAAGTTCAGCAATGAGAGTCGAATGAATCATGTCACAATGAATTTCATAAACGATAAAAACGAATTTCGCCAACATGTGAAGGAATTCTTGGATAGGTGTACTGGCCAATGCAAAATATCTGAAGCACAAATATAAACAACCTGCCTCTTCAAATGTGTTGTTGCAATTTTTACCTGATTCTTGTACCAATCAATTCCGAGTTGTAATGGCTATACATCATGAGGCCTGAGAAACCATTGTGGGGAAATGAGAAAATGCTGATAATCAATATCTTTCCATGTTTTTTTTTTAATTTCCCCTTCAAAAAAATATATTAATAAGTGTTTCAAGTTAACTGGACGGAATGCGTAGCTCAGTGGTAGAGCACTCGCCCTGAACGCTAATTATATCGAGTTCGAGTCCCGCAGAGGTTCACATTTTTTTTCCCTCATTGTTTGTGACATTTTTTAACCAGACTTTTGTGTTGTTGTCTCGAAGTACTTTCAATTTGGACAGGTTGAATTTTTTTTGTCGACTGATAAAGGATTTAGTACACCGAACTCCATATTAGGTTGCCATAAAAACCGTGAAAATTGGAATTATATAAAGGAAACAAAGAAGAAAGGAAACACTTGAAAAGATGAATTGTCACGCTCTGCTCTTACTAGAAACTGTCTGTAAAGAAATCAAGCATACAAACACATCCAGTTGTTTCAGTTGGGGAAATATTTAGCAGCGCCACAAAAGAAGTTCAGCACGCAAGAGTTGGACGTCCAAATCGTTGTTAAAAACCAACAATTTCTACTTTTCCACAATGTTTTTTTATCCTTTGAAAGATTTCCCTTTCAAAAAACTATATTAATGAGTTTCTCAAGTTTACGTAACGGAATGCGTAGCTCAGTGGTAGAGCACTGGTCCTAAAAACCAAAGGTAGCGAGTTCGAGTCCCGCGGAGATTACGTTTTTTTTCCTCCTTGTGTGTGACATTTTTAAACCAGATTTTTGTGTTGTGGTCTCGAAGTACTTTCTATTTGGACAAGTTGATTTTTTTTTTTGTCGACTGGTAAAGGATTTAGTACACCAAACTCCATGTTAGCTTGCCATAAAAACCGTGAAAATTGAAATTATATATCGGGGGCATATACAAATCAGTGAAAGAAAGGAAACTCTTGAAAAGATGAACTGTCACGCTCTGCTATTACAAGTAAACTGTAAAGAAATCAAACAAACAGACACATCCAGTTGTTTCAGTAGGGGAAATATTTAACAACGCCATAAAAGAGTTCAGCACACAAGAGGTCGCATGTCCAAATCGTTGTTAAAAACCAACAATTTCTACTTTTTCTACTTTTCCGAGTCGTAACGGCTTTACATCGTGAGGCCTGTGAAAGCATTGTGGGGAAATAAGAAACTGCTGATAACACCTTTCCTTGTTTTTTTTTTCTAAATTTCCCTTTCAAAAAATATATATTAATAAGTGTTTTTGGCTTACTTAACGGAATGCGTAGCTCAGTGGTATAGCACTCGCCCTGGATTCCAAAGGTATCAAGATCGAATCCCCCCGAGACTATATTTTTTTCCTACTTGTTTGTGACATTTTTTAACCAGATTTTTGTGTTGTTGTTCGAAATAGTTTCAATCTGGACAGGTTAATTTTTTTTGTCGACTGATAAAGGATTAAGTACTTCGAACTCGACGTTAGTTTGCCTTAAAAACCGTGAAAAATGAAATTATATATGGGGGGCATACAAATAAGCGAAAGAAAGGAAAAACTTGAAAAAATGAACTGTCACGGTCTTACAAGTAACTGTAAAGAAATCAAGCATACAAATACATCCAATTGTTTCAGTAGGGGAAATATTAAGCAGCGCCATAAAAGAGTTCAGCACGCAAGAGTTGCAGTTCCAAATCGTTGTTAAAAACCGACAATTTCTACTTATCCACAATGTTTTCTATTCTTTGAAAGATAAACATTTTCGTGTCATCCAGTTTATTGTAATCAAATGGACAAGTTTAAAAAGAAACTTGTCGTCCGGAAAAAACAGCTAGCAGTGTGAATGAAAGGACGTGCTTTGTGATCGGTAAAGCAAGATCAGAAACATTTGCAAAGGTGCACTGTCTGTACTGATATACACGACTCATATTATAAATAAATAAAATGAAAGACAACATACAAAAAAAAAAGGAAACATTCATAAGATCATTTGTCAAAGAAATCCTCTTTAATTTTACCTAGGGTACGATAATTGAAGGGCCGAATAGCTTTCACAAAAAATTTCTTGATTTCGAGCACAAAAAACAAGCCACCAGAAAAGGGGACCGAAAGTTTAACTCATTATTTTGAGTACTTCATATCATTTTCGGAGCGCCAAAAGCTTGCTGCGTTATCCAGAGCAACTCCAATTAACTTTTTGCAACATGAAATTACAAGAATTGCATCTCCTGTGCTTGCAAATTGAGATTTTCCTATGTGGTCCCTTTTTCCGTGCTGCAAAAGTTTTTCTTCAATATGGCCGTCCATCGGCCAAAACTTTCGCAGCACCTTGAAAGGGGTATTTTCCTTGTCGCGCATCCGTTTAACTTTTTATCGGGTACCTATTGTCATGCCGCAATTGGATTCGCACGAGCTACACGGGCGCTTTAGTATATATTTATACCTCCACCCCGTATAAGGGAGATAGCCTAAGTAGATCTACTCGTGCGAATCCAGTTGCGGCATGACAAGAGGTATCCGGGAAAAAGTAACACTGATGCGCGACAAGGAAAATATCCCTTTTAAGGTGCTGCGAAAGTTTTGGTCGATGGACGGCCATATTGAAGAAAAACTTTTGCAGCACGAAAAAAGGGACCACATGGGAAAATCTCAATTTGCAAGCACAGGAGATGCAATTCTTGTAATTTCATGTTGCAAAAAGTTAATTGGAGTTGCTCTTGATAACACAGCAAGCTTTTGGCGCTCCGAAAATGACATGAAGTACTCAAAATAATGAGTTAAACTTTCGGTCCCCTTTTCTGGTGGCTTGTTTTTTGTGCTCGAAATCAAGAAATTTTTTGTGAAAGCTATTCGGCCCTTCAATTATCGTACCCTAGGTAAAATTAAAGAGGGTTTCTTTGACAAATGATTTTGTAAATGTTTCCTTTTTTTGTATGTTGTCTTTCATTTTATTTATTTATAATATGAGTCGTGTATATCAGTACAGACAGTGCACCTTTGCAAATGTTTCTGATCTTGCTTTACCGATCACAAAGCACGTCCTTTCATTCACACTGCTAGCTGTTTTTTCCGGACGACAAGGTTCTTTTTAAACTTGTCCATTTGAAAATAATAAACTGGATGGCACGAACATGTTTATCTTTCAAAGAAAAGAAAACATTGTGGACAAGTAGAAATTGTCGGTTTTTAACAACGATTTGGACTTGCAACTCTTACTCTTTTATGGCGCTGCTTAATATTTCCCCTACTGAAACAATTGGATGTATTTGTATGCTTGATTTCTTTACAGTTACTTGTAAGACCGTGACAGTTCATCTTTTCAAGTATTTCCTTTCTTTCGCTGATTTGTATGCCCCCGATATTTAATTCCATTTTTCATGGTTTTTATGGCAAGCTTACGTGGAGTTGGGAGCACTTAATCCTTTACCAGTCGACAAAAAAAATTAACCTGTCCAAATTGAAAGTACTTCGAACAACAATACAAAAATCTGGTTAAAAAATGTCACAAACAAGGAGGAAAAAAATTATATAATCCCGACGGGACTCGATCTTGATACCTTTGGAATCCAGGGCGAGTGCTCTACCACTGAGCTACGCATTCCGTTAAGTAAACAAGAGATACTTATTAATATATATTTTTTGAAAGGGAAATTTAGAAAAAAAAAACAAGGAAAGATGTTATCAGCAGTTTCTTATTTCCCCACAATGCATTCACAGGCCTCACGATGTAAAGCCGTTACGACTCGGAAAAGTAGGAAAAGTAGAATTTGTTGGTGTTTAACAACGATTTGGTCGTGCAACCTCTTGTGTGCTGAACTCTTTTATGGCGTTGTTAAATATTTCTCCTACTGAAACAACTGGATGTGTCTGTTTGTTTGATTTCTTTACAGTTTACTTGTAATAGCAGAGCGTGACAGTTCATCTTTTCAAGTGTTTTCTTTCTTTCACTGATTTGTATATGCCCCCGATATATAATTCCAATTTTTCACGGTTTTTATGGCAAGCTAACATGGAGTTCGGTGTACCAAAATTTTTACCAATCGACCAAAAAAAATCAACCTGTCCAAATTAAAAGTATTTCGAACAACAACACAAAAACCTGGTTAAAAAATGTCACAAACAATAAGGAAAAAAATATAGTCTCGGCACGACTCGATCTTGATACCTTTAGTATCCAGGGCGAGTGCTCTACCACTGAGCTACGCATTCCGTTAAGTAAACTAGAGACACTTATTAATATATATTTTTTGAAAGGGAAATTTAAAAAAACAACAAGGAAAGATGTTATCAGCAGTTTCTTATTTCCCCACAATGCATTCACAGGCCTCACGATGTAAAGCCGCCGTTACGACTCGGAACTGATCAGAAAAAGAATCTGAAAAAATTGCAACAACACATTTGAAGAGGCAGGTTGTTTATAGGCCTATTTGTGCTTCAGATGTTTTGCTCTAGCCAGTGCACCTATCGAAGAATTCCTTCACATGTTGGTGAAATTCGTTTTCATCGTTTATGAAATTCAGTGTGACATGATTCATTCGACTCTCATTGCTTAACTTTGCGTCGACTTTGTCGAAATTTAGCCATTGGTTTGGAATGACAGGTAGGAGCGTCTGCTAGAAATACAGCTGGCAGGGTGAAAGAAATGACGTACCTTGTGATGGGTAAATCAACATCAGAAACGTTAAGTTTTCTTACGAGGGTCTTGATGGCCTCTCCAAAAGAAATGAAAAATACAAGCTCTGTTGACGTCTTTATTTTTCGGCCTAGCTAAATGCGCTGCCTTTAGACATACTTCTTGGTTTGATATAGAATGAATAAACAGTGTTTTGTGATTGGTCAGAAATAAAGATATGTCTATATGACCCAATTAAGAACTAGTCCAAGATATTGACAAAACAAACATTTTGACTCGTTTTTCATGAATATGTGATAACCAACAACTTTCCATGTATTTTTCCCCTCTACCTTTAATAACAAAAATGTGCTAAATGTTAATCTGTCATTACAACGAAATGCATAGTTCAGTGGTAGAGGACTCGCTCTGTAAGCAAAGGGTCTCGGGTTCGTGTTCTGTACTGGTCACATATTTCCTTCATAGTTCATGACATTTTTTAAACCAGATTTTTTAAACGTCTGGAATCGCTTTCAATTTGGCCACATTGACTTTTTGTCGACCGTTAAAAGATTTAGTACAGCAAGCTTTTCTTAAAAAACAATAGGAATCATATATTGAGGGCACACAAGTCTGTAAAATAAAGGAAACACGTGAAAAGGTGAATGTTCATTTTTTTATAACTGAAATACTGTTAAAAACCACGAACAGGAAATAAAAGCAAACAAACACACCCAATTGTTTGAGATAAGGGAAAATTTCCCTGCGCCATGACAGGAGTTAAACCAATTTATTATTATTATTATTATTATTTCAAAAGGCTGTAAACGCAAGAGTTGCAAGTCCAAATCCTTGCCCGGCAAATTATTGATCGCAAATTAATTTTGCTAAATTTATGCATCTCCTACCCGGAGACAACGTTTTGATTCTGTAAAATCCTGACCTAACAATCCTGCGTCATAACCAGCACTTGAAATAATTCTTTATTTAAATATAAACATTGCTGGAGAAAAAGGAAAAATGTCGACCATTAGCAATTTCCTCTTCATAACAATTTTTATCTTCCTTTAAACGATAAATCTTTTAGTGTCATCCATTTTATCGTCTGCTAACGGACATCTCTAAAAAGAATATTGTCACCTAGAAAAAAAAAAGCCAGCGGTGTAAATGAAATGACTTGCCAAGTGACTGGTGAATCAACATCAAAAACATTTGCAAAGGTACACTGATTATACTGATAAAAATGCTCATATCATGAACAAAGAGTAAAGAAGAACACTCTTTAATTTTACCAAGGGTACAATGATTGAGGGGCCGAACAGCTTTCACAAAAAGGAAAATGATACCATTCTTCAAAATGGGATAATATAGCCACACTTACCTTACCTAAAGCACTTTGTAGCCTTTATGGTGTTATGGGAAAATGAAAAATGACTTCAGTAAGAATTAAAAAAAAAAGAAAATTCTGTTGGTCTAGCAATGTTTTCAAAACCGAAGAGCTACATTTTGTAAGATTTAGGGAAAAGTTAGATAAAGGTTACACAGGCCAATTTTAGATCTACATCGACTAGTTGATTGGCGTTTAATGTTGCTTTCAAAATTATTGCAGTCATATAACTGCTACAACTAGCTTAATCATGTATGTCTAAGTTATACCAATACTAGGCTAGGACTCTGTTCAAAGTTTCTTGCCTAAGGACACTCCCACAGTACAATATGGAGCTTCCAGTAAGACTTGTAAGGCTCGAACCTAAACATCAGGTAACAAGTCCTACACATTACTAGTGAGCCGTGCAGGACCCCAGATCCACAATTAGAGGGGAGTTTGTTTTGTAAGATTGTATAGATTAGTCTAAATCAATAATCTGTGCATAAATCACTTTTTGTTTCAATCAAAAATGGTAATCAAACGGATGCCATTTTGTTATTCGTTCCTTCTCCATATGACAAGTTTAATCCTTTACTCCATAAGACATTTCTATGGTATCTCTAATTGATCCTAAATAACAGCAAAGATGAAGCCATTTCTTATGTGTGCATGACACCTTTTGATAGCATAGAAAACATTGTGACAAAAGGTGAAATTGCTCGTGACGAGCAATTTCACCTTTTGTCACAATGTTTTCTAAGGGCTCCTACAAGCATTGCGTAGAAATGAGTATTAAAGGGATAAGGCACTTTAAATACATCTGCAGACAAGTAGTGAGAAACTGATACAAAATAAGGCTGGATTTTACTCATATGAACTGATTGTGAACACCGTTACAACATATATGGCATATCAGAATTTTATCCTAGTCCTGTAATGCTTTCAATTTCCTATCTCCTTCAGGATTATTAACATGGACTGTTCGCAAAAGTGTTAAAATAAATATCTTCGTTCGTCCGTCTAGTCGTTTGTTCGTTTGTCCGTTTGTCCGATCGTTCGTTCGATAAAGAGTTAAACTCCCTTTTGCCAGGGCGTGGCTCCTACAGTACGGCAGGAAACAAAAACATTGGATCTGATTGGATGTCCAAATATGATTTATCATAATACAGTTTCTATTGGTGGTAAACCGCAGTTTGTTAGACGATCTCTTATTTAACCTTCGGGTCTAACAAAATAAATAAGATTTAAAACAGGTAAAAAACTAGCTGTTCCGAAATCGAGGCTCTGTAGGCTGGACCCTGTGCTTATGAATCTGTTTTTTTTTTCATCCTTATTTTATGCCCTAGGTTGCTTGGGGTGAAACATGGACCTTTTGCGGGCAGTGTAGATCAAGATCAGACTGCACGTTGAGTGTAGTCTGATCTTGGATCTACATTGTCCGATAATGAAATATGTATCCCGTTGGAGTTTCTTTGAAATACTACTATAGCATTTTTTTCACAATAAGATTGAAAGTTAGTAGGATAAGGGTTAATTGATTTCCAAAGTTAGTAGATGCCATTTAAAAAGCTCAATAAACAACTTTTTTTCCTCTGTTTCTTTTTAAGGAACCGAAGTCTTTAAAGATGCATACTTTCATTCAAATGTTGTGTCGCGCATCAAAATTTCTTGAATACTGAAAGCCGATGTTTAATTTTAATGAGGCATGTTTACACTGCCCGCCCATGCTAGTGAAATTGTCAGTAAGCCTCTAAAGTCTACGCTTATTGCAGTCCGAATTCACCAACTTTCCCATAGGCACTTGGTTTCCTTGACCTTTAAGTTTCACAACTTACATGTATAATTTATTTCTGTATATCATAATCACTAGAAGGTTTTGAAGCTGCCATGTTTTAAACTAACAGAAGTACGTTCACTGGTTTCAAATTGTTATATTGAATGAATGAATGAATTGATTAATTAATTAATTGTGTCCTATGGCGAATCGACATCTAGGGTCATGTTTTTAGTAAATTTGGCAAATAAAAAAGAAATAAACAAGTAAAGAAGTGAGTCGTAAGTGTGAGTTATGATTATATGATGTAAGGCGTATTATGAAATGATTCTGTAATGGAACAAAAAAAAGAAGATGGAGATAGGCTGTGTACAGTCTGAAAAAGAATAAGCTTTTGGACGAACTAGTTTTAGAACGAAAAAGCCCGGGACTAAGCGATCGGTAGACAAAATTTGTATCATTGCGCCAATAGAAGGCCATGGCGAGTAAAGTCATTTTCAACCAAAAGTTAGTATTTCACGATCGATGACCTCACCCAGTGTATTTTAAATGCCATTTTCAATTAAATATCTGATTGTCAGCGAATAACTCATTTACCTGAGAAAAAAATAGTTTAATTGGGTTTATTTTCTTCGGCTTTGCACAAAATACGACACATGGTCTTCAATATTCAACTCATAGTGGTATTGTCTTCGACAAATACAACAAAAAAAGTCAAATCAAAGTTTTGTATTTGGACGTTATGTGTTTGGCTTCAATTTCCTTGAGGCAGGCAATCCCCATGATGAGACTGACAACCTTTCTGGTAAGCCTTGATCCATCGTTGGTGACAGTTTTACTGAAATCTATTTTGATTGTATAAAACTGATCCATTTGCATATCTGATTAATGATTAAGCCCTCTTTTCACAGAACATGTCCCAGTTTATTATAAATCATACAGGGTATAAAAGTATGCTGTCGAGCTGGCGTGGGTTACGCAGACCACCGGACAAGTTTGTGACTATCATTCTATCACTATTGTCACATATTTTTGTGTCAGTATTGTATCTTGCCCTTGACGTAAGATATGAGTTGCCCCGCTGCTGGTGTATTCTGGAGAGATAAAAAGATGACCTGGAGATCGTGAAACGGATTGGTCAATAATAATTTCCTTCACTGTATCATTTTACAATACATTTGTATCACGATATCTTAGGTATTCGCATATGAGCCATATTCTGGCAAAAGCGGGGTTGATGCCTCTCCGTGACCCAGTTTACTAAGTAACCTAAGTAATTGTCCGTGGTGATGAGGTAGAGCGTCGGCCTCGTAACCAAAAGGTCCTGAGTTCGATTCTCAGGAGCAGGTGTCAACTTTGGGATTTTTCATTGCATTCGGCGCGAGTACTGGTGTAGTTCCCAGGAAGCAGAATCGAGAGAGATTAGTATAAGTTGTGAGAACTTGTTTCTCAATTGATGTAAAATAAATATGTTTAAACTAAACTAATCTATCACATGATAATGAAGCCATAATATCCATTTTTTTCAACGACAGACTTTTATCATGAGGTAGACTGGTACTTGGACATACAGAAAATTGACCAGTAGCGACAAGGTTCGGCCCATGTCAGCCTACGCGGATCGTGCAAGCTGACTTGGGCCGAAACTTTTCGCAAAATTCATTAAGTGCTCTTTTCACAGAGTGTGACTTATGTAATGGTTTGCAACACACGGAAAGGGGCATTCGGACAGTTGCTTAAAGTGTCGTCTCTGATCAGCCCTCGCAGTCCGCGTAGGCTAATGCGAGACGGCACTTTACGACTCCATTAAATTTTGCTCCACAGTAGACTTGCGCAAAAACAGAAAATTACATAGAAACGATAAGTTTGTTACGGCGATGGCTATGTGGGAAAGCAGCCAGTGGCTTGAAAAGAAATTTGTGCGGAGTACTGGTAAAATACGAAAGCATCGATAGGTGCATTGGTCGCCGCGATATAACTGAAATAATGTTGAAAACGGCGTTAAGCACTGTACAATCTACACTAACAGCTGTAGTACCGTGAGATAAAAGGCTTTTGAAACAACATTAAACCTTACCCTACTAAAAAACAAAAATTAAATTTTCAATTTGATACTAATAACCCAAATATTGCTGTTTCAAAAGTTCCTTTTTTTTGGAGGGGGGATGATATCCCCCTTATTGGACAGTGTAGATCAAAGATCAGACTGCACGTTCTGTGCAGTCTGATCTTGGTCTACATTGTCAGCAAAAGCTCAGCGAGTCATGCTTAGCAGCCAAAGGGTTATCATGTGACAAAAGAATAAAAAAAAGATACTGGGAACCAGCTTTTTTCTGTGTTATTTACAATGTTTTACGGTTATTTTTCAAAGACAAATTTCATCGTGCGAATTACGTAAGTTTGCTCTGTGCGAATACTATGAGTTTGGACCAGTTTTATATTTTGTACTGTGTAAACGATTTAAGAAGATCAAGATATGTACATAAGATCTCATATGAGTTGGCTTTTAAGAAAAAAAAATCTATGAACAAAGTCTAGGGAAATGTTATTAAGCGAGCTTTTGACAAGCTTAAGTCTACCAAACAGCCCCTGGTTTTTACGACCTGGAGGAAGAAGCCTTCTGAAAACATTCTGCAAAAATGAAGAAATGCTGGTAACCGGCATTTTCTCATTTTTCCAAAATGTTTTCTACTCTTCCAAAGCCAAGTTTCAATTTTTATATTTACGCTTATTTTGTCATCTGCATATGGTTTCAATTTGGACAAGTCGAAAATTCTGTCGTTTGGTACAGGATAATAACAATTTTTTTATGACGAGTTTAATAATCAAACTTACAAATTGAAAGCAATTGCAGAGGACAAAATCAACATAACTCAAAAAGTGAAATTTGTTCCCAGCATGGTAGAAAATATTGTGGGAAAAGGAGAAAATGCTGGTAACCAGCATTTTCTCCTTTTCCCACAATGTTTTCAGAAGGCTTCTTTCTCTTGGTCCTAAAAAACAGGAATTTTTTGGTAAAGGGTTAAGCGAGTTTCTGACGTGCTGAAAAACATTTTTTCTTAATGTGTTTGATAATTTTTTTCTTAAACACCAACACACTTTAGATACTATATAACATAATATTATTTCTCAAATTATAGATCAGAAGATTCAAAACCATCTACATTGATATAGATGCACGTGCAGTTATTTCCGTAAAACCTATTCGATTCTTTGAAATATGTACAAAATGACATAAAAAATGACGCCACAGAATTGTGATATCAAACGTAATAAGATTAGAAAATTCCTAAAAGAATTTTACTCTGAAAACAAGGGAGATTTTGTGCATAAACTATATCAGTGGTGATTCATATATCATTTTTATCAATTTCTGACCATTGGTTGCTTTCTGAAAGCTATAAAAATGAGTTTTTGTCCAAATTGTGCCGTTCTAATAGGCACATTCAGGTAAATCTCATAATTGTAGCGAGTTACAAGTATTTCTATGTTTGCATACTATTTCGATATCTTTCTTGTAAGTTTTATTTTACGGTTCTCGCAGAAACGTAGGAAGAGGGGGGGGGGGGGGGAACAGAAATGGGTTCTTTTGAAAAATTGCAGTTAATCAAATGACACTGCGATTCATACAATATTCCTGTGCCTATGTTTCTACCATCTGGTCATAACTCGGCCGATTCCGTGTCTACATCTAACCTCGTCTGTATCAAGTATGGTTTGATTCTGAAATACTGCCAATAACATGATCCTAAGGTAACACCTGTGTAATGGAAAGCAGCTATTTCCACTAAAATATTATCATGTAAAATTACCTATAATTAAAAATTAGTATTATTGAACTATTTTCACCTTTCCATTTTTTTCATATATAAATCTAAAACTGCTATAATTCTCAACTGAAAAAGAGATAATAATTACCTCCCTTTTTAGAAAACAAACAAAAGTATCAAAATGTAGTTTCAAGGTAGACCTAAACGGAATTTCTGATCTGTTAGAAATGTACAAAAATACTATTTCTGCATTAATCCTTATTTATCCTTATTTAACAACCAATTAGAATTTTTGCAAAATGTTCACCGGAAGTGCATTACACAGGTCTTACCTTAAAAATGGCGGCGCCCATGTACATGTAAGTTGAATTACTTAGCAACGGTAACAACACTAACCTGTCGCTGAAAATTGCCAGCTAAAATTGACAGACTAAGTCAGGAAATAAATGTACGAGCTGTTTAGCAACCGAAATGTATTTGGATAGATTCTGATAGAAAATTTTGGCTAGTGTTTTCTTTTTCTACGTGGAATTTTATAATTTAAGAAAGGTGAAACGGTGCATTTCCGGCGAAGAAATGGACTGTGTAGCTGTATATCGTCAGTTTACTTCAAAAACCTTGCAACTACAGCTTGAAACAAGCTGTAGTTACGAGGTTTTTGAAGTAACCCGACGATATCAAGCTACATGATAGAGGGACTTGATAAACGGATCACCTGAGGTCTGCAAAATATGTTTCTACCCGGAAAAAAGACAGTTCTTTTGATTAACAATTTTTCGTCCTACTTTTTGATTTCATCATTTTGATTTGACACGAAGACTTCAGAAACTGAAACTGTCCATTTAACGCTTTTATTACAAAATGATGATTTAAATCGCTTTGCGTGCGACGTAGCACGTACATTAAGATCAGACTGTACAAAAGGTGCAGTCTGATCTTAAATCTTCGTAGCCCGCTACTTCACAGGCCTTTTGATTATGACTAATATCCGTCTAGAATCGCAGCGATAATTTACTTTCAAACACTGAAGAAGAGTGGAATTTATTTACGTGCACATACACCGAGTCTTAATTTCGAACAACTTACGCTGCAGTCCTCGGCGATTGACCCGAAAAAAATCTTTGCCGCATACGCCGCTGATTCGCAGTAGTGAGAGAGTAGCATAAGGGAAAATGAATTAGGAGAGCATTGTGGGAAAAGGATCATAGTTGAATGAATCGCACCAGGTAGCGTTTATTTAAGTTTGAAATTCAAAGTAACGGTTGCCGCGTAGAAAAGTAGTCCGGTTCTGTACCCAGGATGCCCAAATTAGATAAATGAGTATTTGTAGAATGCCATCTAGAGGGAGATAATGGCATCTGGAGGCTATAAGTCAGAAATTAATTTTACAACAAAATTCTCTCAAAACAGCACGGAATAGTCACTGTATCATATATTGTAATTTTGCAACATACACACAAATAAAGAAAGCAATGGCAACTTTTTTTTTCACTATGTTTTCAACAGCTTTTATCCTTATCCTGCTAAATGAGTGGAATGAAACTCTAACCCTTTACCAAACAACCCCTGGTTTTTACGACCCAGTGGAAGACGCCTTCTGAAAACATTCTGGGAAAAGGAGAAAATGCTGGTATCAGCATTTTTCCTTTTCCCACAATGTTTTGTACTATTAAAAAGTCAAGATTAAATTTTGGGTCACGTTCAGTACTTCGTTTGCAAGCGCATTCAATTTGGACAAGTCTAAAAAATTATTATAATTTAGAAAAGACTTAACCCTTTCCCAAACAATAGCTTGTTTTTACGGGTCTGGAATAGTAGCCTTTTGAAAACATTGTGGGAAAAGGAGAAAATGCTGGTAACCAGCATTTTCTCTTTTTCCCACAATGTTTTCTACCTTATCATCGACAGAAATCATCTTTTCAGCAAGAGTTGAATTGTCGTCTGCAACCGCTTTCAATTTGGTCTAGTCCAAAAGTTTGTCGTTTGGGAAAAGGTTAAAGCAGTTAGTAAAAACTAATATTTTGATTTTTTACATGGTTTTGGGAGAAACATATCTCCTCATCGGACAATGTAGAACCAAGATCAGACTGCACATTCTGTGCAGTCTGATCTTGATCTACATTGTCCGCAAAAGGTCTTTGAGTCACATTTGGAATCGTAATTGTTAAAAAAAACAACTTGTGGTGGCCGTTAAATTCTTAAGACGGAGCGAGGGAGTATCACAGTATCTTAGATTGTAATTTCGCAACACAAGCAAGCAAGAAAGGCAATCAAAAATATGCGCGCGCAAGATTGAAGGCGTTCCCGTGAAGTTTCGTAACACCCACATTATTTCAAAATGCTTTGATAAGATATTTTTCATTCGTCACCGGGTTTTTCTCAAAAACCCAACTATTTCGCGTGGGATTTAACCCAGGCAATTTGTTTTTTTTTTTTAAATCTACACGAATGGTGCCTAAAGCTTGTCATTTATACAGGTCACTTTGTTTTGTAGAAGAACACACTTTTGAAAACATTGTTTCTTTGAGATTTTTTTTTCTTAAAGGTGGCCCTTCAGATTTTGGGACGAAATTTTACAAAAAAAAAAAACCCCAATAAATCATCTTTATACTCCCAAAGCCTTTTAATAATCATTCATAAAACCCAAGTAGCCGAAAACCATCCGACAACAAGAGAAATTAGAGATTTACTACGGCTCAGGTCGACACCGACCGGAAACACGGTTTATTTTTACATGAACAACTCGCTCATTTACATACCGGAAATACACAGTCGAAGCTTCAAGCATAGCGTTCGAAGTAGACATTATGGAAAATAAAATTTTAAATTATGGAATTTAAACGTCATTAGTCACTTACCAGTTACTTGACATTCCCACAATGCTTTTTTTGCACCATCAAAAAATGTTTTGTTTTTTTTTTGTAATTTTATGATTCTTTATTATTGACTTTTTTTTTCATATAGATTTCAGTGATATATAGGCTTATATTTCTTAATTAGACGAGATGTGAAAAAAAAAAAAAAAAAATGAATACCCACCTTTAAATCTAAAGTGATCACAGAGATACGATCCTTGGTCCAAATAAATACGTGGATTCGCAAAATAAAATCTTAATTTGTGTTGATTGTCCAGACATTACAATTACATATTTCTTTGCATCGTTTTTTTTTCAATGTTTTCTTCGGCTTTTTTTTCTCTCTCTCTCCAAACCTCAACCTGTTTGTCATAAGACTATACTACACTGAACTCGGCCTTAGTTGCTTTTACTGACAGTGTAGATTCAAGATCAGACGGCACAGAAAGTGTAGTCTAATCTTAATCTATACTGCCCACTACTTTGTTATATATTTTTGCAAAACCTTGAAAGAGCAAAACATAAATGTATACTCTTTATACTTATCTAACAAATCAATTCCTGACCCGTCATGCAAAAAGGAACCAGCTGGGAACTGCGATGAGTGTCGATCCTGGTCAGACTGCGTGGAATGGACAGGCTGACCAGAGTCGACACTTTTCGCTTTATATTATATTTTCTGTACGAAAAGTAATCATTCTACTTTGTTATGCAATCACTTTTGAACTATCAACTTAAACTGACCTGCACCATCTTTGATCTGTTTTAATCTAACTGTTATACGGAATTCCCAGATTGTCCCTTTGTACCCGACAGATCATATTTCTATCATTCAGAGCTCCAATACAAAGCCAATGCTAGGGAAATACACAGGGACTTTAAATTTAAAAGGGCGAAGACTTTTTTTCCAGTCAGTTTGTACACACGTTTCGGCACGAGTAAACATTTTTTTCTTTCTGTCATGTTAAGGAATAAATTAATGACTTATCCCAAAATCCCTTTAAAATCTAATACGGACAGAAAAATCAGTTCATCCCAAAATCCCTTTAAAATCTAATACGGAAAGAAAAATCAGTTCAAAAGGCAAAAACTAGAAATACACATTTGACTAAATAAAAAAGCCCTTCTCTTTTGTAGAAACATTTTAAAGGGACGTACCACTAGATGTCCGGTTAAGCGGATTTTTTTAGAAAAAGTTAAACATTATTTTTTTCGCATACATAAATTGTTTTTAAACTAAGATATACAAAAATGTAGAAAGAATGAAGAACGTCATTTTTTTATACTTTATTTTCTACAAGACTATCCATTCCGTATGTCACGAGGCAATAGCTATGGCGTTTCCAGGAAAAATGCTCTTTAATTCTAAAAATAATAGCTTAACTCTTTTCTTAAAAAATAGACTTGTTCATTTAAAACATTTTCTGACTACAAAATTAATGTGGTTCAAAAACTGATTTTCGGTTATGGCACTATAGAAAACATTGTAGGAAAAGGAGAAAATGTTTTCAAATGCCTTCCTGCTGCTCAGGGCAATCAAAACTTAGAACTGTTCGGTAAATGTTTAACAGTTGGTACAGTCGCTAGACATTGTTTTAATCCTTTCCCAAACGACAAATTTGGACTCTTCCAAACTGAAAGAGTTGGCAGATGACAATTTTAGATTTTGAAAAAGTGGCAGAAAGTTCTCAAAAGGGGTAGAAAACACTGTGGGAAAAGGAGAAATTGCTCGTTACGAGCAATTTCTCCTTTTCCCACAGTGTTTTCAAAAGATTTTTACTGCACACACGTAAAAACCAGGGCTTGTTTGGGAAAGGGTTAAGGGTCTCACAGTCATATCCAAACACTGGCCAAAGTGCAGCTGTATAACTTGTTATTCAATAGATGATGAATATTACTATGCAAAACACTCAAGACAAAAGTCTACTAATAAAATCATTATGGCAAAAGAAATAGAATTATGTGACCCATCACGCAAAAAGAGACCTTCTAGGAACTGCGAAAAGTGTCAACCCTGGTCAGACTGCGCCAAAATGCGCAGGCTGACCAGGGTTGACACTTTCCGCTTTAATGGCATTTTCTGTATGAAAAGTGGTCATTGTACCTCGTTATGAAAAGGTGGCCTGATGCATATACGAAAAGTATCGATTCAGGTCAGCCTGCGCACTCCGCGTAGGCTGAACTGGTGAACTGGGTCGAAACTTTTCTCTATACGTTAATTTTTGTATGTTCAAGGACCCATCTCCACCTCATAATTAACCCTTTGCCACACAGTGACGACCTTTAATGCCCATGAATGAGAAAGCCTCTGAAAACGTTCTGGGAAAAGGAGAAAATTCTGGTTACCAGCATTCTTCTTTTCCCACAAAGTTTTCTACCCTATCAAAAGAAAATAAAAAAAGATAAAAATAATAAAAAATAAATAAATAAATAAATAAATAAATAAAAAAAAGAAAAAAATGATATGAGCCACATTGAAACTCGGTCATCTGCAATTGCTTTCAATTCGGACTGGTCTAAAATTCTGCTGTGTGGTAAAGAGTTAAGTCGGTTGTCCAAAATAGTGGCTTTTATGGATCCGTAATTATGTGATAGCTGAACTGGCACAATGCATCACGGAGGTGCATTAAGCTCCCTTTTGCCAAAGAATGGCTCAAATACTTGGTCGTGAAAGAGTTAACCCTTTACCAAACAATCCTTTGTTTTTACGACCCTGAGATGGCAGCTTTTGGAAAACATTGTGGGAAAAGGAGAAAATGCTGGTAACCAGCACTTTCTCCTTTCCCCATAATGTTTTCTACCCTGCTGGAAACAAATTTCAATTTTTGAGTTGCATTTATTTTGTCGTCTGCAAGTGCTTTCAATTTGGAATAGTCTAAAATTTTGTCATTTGGTAAAGAGTTAATCAACCGAAACTCGAGACATGCTTTCATTTTACTTGTTTTATAGTTTAGACAAAGCCAGTCAAAAATGTAGATCTACGATCAGACTTCACATTCTGTGTCGTCTTATCTTGATCTACTCTGTTATCTGCTAGAGCCCGTAGATCTGTCGTTGATCATAAAAGGGTTTTTTAACATGAATAAAAATTCAGCCCATGAATGCCTGTAGAAAAACAATAGTATTGTTCTGAGGCAATCTGATCCAGATCTTTCCTTCTAACATGACACTATAAGCGGAAACCGAGCTTTCTTAGCATATAATTCATTGTTCTATTACTGTTTGTAGAGGCGAGTTTTATTATTTTTATTATTTCAAACAGCATTAACAACCACAACCCTTTACCAAAATTGAGAACAATAAGGAGAAAAATCATCAGCAAATTCTAGCAAATTATGTCCATTGATTCACGTATTTATGCTGTAATTTGTTCCATTTCTTTCTTATTGTCTTATGCAATTGCATGCCTTTTCGCTCTTAAGCAGTTTTCATAAAAATAAATCTCGAAATTTGTTGCTTGATTTATAAAGTGGCAGACTGTCGAAATGTTTTGAACGTTTAGTGGTCTAAGGGAGAAAACTCGTTCTTACTTTCAAAGCTAGTTAATATCAGAGTTGCGTCCCTTTATAGTTGTGCACAGCCTAAAATGCAGGACGAATAAATTGTAGTAACCGGCTGTAGAGACGATCGGTATTTTGAAAAAAAAAATCTTACACCGAGTTGTAATGGATTGTCAAATGTTCTAACCATACTGCTGTAAAATATTCAGTTGTTGTCACTGCATCACACAGAATTCATTCAAAGAGGGATAAAAGACATATCTGGTATTTTGTAACGAGTCGGTAATCTCCCTTGCATCTCAACATAATTGTAAACACCGTGTTGCATCGCCAGAATTTGGAATTTGTAAGTAACGAATTGTTTATCACAGAAAGTATACTTAAATTCAACTAAGCATTCGATCGATACTTGTAAATCCATACGTGTCGCGAAACTCGGCCACCTTAATCACACGTACAGTCCGAAATAAACAACATTCATGTTATCCATGTCTTAGACATGGTTTTCTGCACTCGTCAAGGTCATCGGCAATCATGCCAAATGTTCCGAGTTATCCTTACATTCCAGATTTAAAAATGTTGATTTTACTGGTAAAAAAGCAAAAACGAAATAAATACTTTCCCAAGTATTCAAAGATTCTGTCTCTCAAATCTTTCTGGACGATTGTGTAGATGCTTAACCGAAATAATGTGTTGTCATGAGTCTAATCACGCCTGAAAGCAAGATTCATTTCTGTCCAAATCCCATGACATTCTAATATAGTTTTTTATGTAGATCTATTCATTAGATGATGAAAATCATTTTTTACAGTAAGAATTAGTGATTTTTAGATCTGCAGGAATTTCGGTTGGTTCAGCATTTTATCCGTGGATAATAAAGGAAGGGGGCGAATATCGTTACAAGGGAGGTCACTCTTCTGAAACATGACATGCTTGTACGACTTCCTTCCCTTAGACCTTAATTTATAGAACTTGACATCAACGAGTCCATTTTTTTTGCAAAAAAAAAAAAAGTTTCATAAGGCTATTTCTTAGCCTTTTGTCAAACAACTAATTTTTTTTTTAACCCTGAGGAATTCGGTTCCTGCAAACATTGTTGAAAAAGCAGAAATGACAGGAAAAATCAGCACTCAACTCCGGATGAAAAGATTCTTTTTCTTTACGATAACATATATTTTTTTCATCCTTTTGAAGGCAAACTCTATAGTTTCAGACAAGTTTTTTTTTTTTGTCTAAAAGTACTTTTAGTGATGGCATGTCAAAAAAAAAACTTAAGAGTCCATTTAAGATCAACCCTTGACCACACAACCCTGCCTTTTGACGACCCTGAGAGAGAAAGCCTTTGAAAACATTGTGGAACAAGAGCGGCAAATTGTCGCAAGATACGCCCGTATGACCCCAAGTTGTAAAGCTGGGGCATGCACTGGACAAAATTCAAGTATGAAAAAAAAAATAAAGCGAGCAAGAGTTATGATTCCTGTGCACTGCACTCCCCCTTGATGAGATCTATCCACCTATGAAATTTCATAACCCTAGCTAGTATAGTTTTGGAGATATGCTCTGGACAAAATTCAAGTATGAAAAACAACAAAGGGCAATAACTCAAAAATTAAGCAAGCTAGAGTTATGATTCCTGCACATTGCACTCCCCCTCGATAAGATCTATCCACCCATAAAATTTCATAACCCTAGCTAGTATACTTTTGGAGATATGCTCCGGACAAAATTCAAGTATGGAAAATGACCAAGGGCAATAACTCAAAAATTAAGCAAGCAAGAGTTATGATTCCTGCACACTGCACTCCCCCTCGGTGAGATCTATCCACCCATGAAATTTCATAACCCTAGCTAGTATAGTTTTTGAGATATACTCCAGACAAAATTCAAGTATGGAAAACAACAAAGGGCAATAACTCAAAAATTAAGCAAGCAAGAGTTATGATTCCTGCGCATTGCACTTCCCCTTGATGAGATCTATCCACCCATGAAATTTCATAATCCTAGCTAGTATAATTTTGGAGATATGCTCCGGACAAAATTCAAGTATGGAAAACAACAAAGGGCAATAACTCAAAAATTAAGTGAGCAAGAGTTATGATTCCTGCGCACTGCACTCCCCCTCGATGAGATCTATCCACCCATGAAATTTCATAACCCTAGCTAGTATACTTTTGGAGATATGCTCCGGACAAAATTCAAGTATGAAAAACAACAAAGGGCAATAACTCAAAAATTAAGCAAGCTAGAGTTATGATTACTGCGCACTGCACTCCCCCTCGATGAGATCTATCCACCCATGAAATTTCATAACCCTAGCTAGTATACTTTTTGAGATATGCTCCGGACAAAATTCAAGTATGAAAAACAACAAAGGGCAATAACTCAAAAATTAAGCAAGCTAGAGTTATGATTCCTGCGCATTGCACTCCCCCTTGATGAGATCTATCCACCCATAAAATTTCATAACCCTAGGTAGTATAGTTTTGGAGATATGCTCCGGACAAAATTCAAGTATGAAAAACAACAAAGGGCAATAACTCAAAAATTAAGCAAGCAAGAGTTATGATTACTGCGCACTGCACTCCCCCTCGATGAGATCTATCCACCCATGAAATTTCATAACCCTAGCTAGAATAGTTTTGGAGATATGTTCCGGACAAAGAACTGGACGCCGCCCGCCCGCCACGGGTGATCCCATAATACGTCCCGTCTTCGACGGGCGTATAAAAATGAGAAAATGCTAATAACCAGCATTTTCTCCTTTTCCCACAATGTTTTCTACCCTTTTCTAAATCAAATTTCAATTTTTGATTTACATCTATTTTGTCATCTGCAAATCCTTTCAATTTGGACTAATCCAACATTTTATTTGGGAAAGATTTAAACACCTTCGGAGCACAGCTGGAACATAAAATCTATGCTCTGGCATAAGGGGGCTTAACTTTAAACGACCTTGAGAAAGAAGCCTTTTGAAAACATTGTAGGAAAAGGATAAATGCTGGTAACCAGCATTTTCTCCTTTTCCCACAATGTTTTTTACCCTATGAAAGACCAATCCCACCATTCAAGCAGAATCCAAAATGTCATCTGCAAATGCTTTGAACTTGGACAGGTCTAGATTTTTGTCTTGTGGCAAAGAGTTGATGTATCTCCTTGACACAATATACCAATCAAGACGTCACATAACTTTGGATCCTTAACATTCATCTTCCTAAACAACTGACTTGATCATGAGGTAGACTGAATCTTTAACTCATTACCAAACGACAAAATTTTAGGTTTGTCCAAATTGAAAGGAATCGCAGACGACAATATAAAAGTGACCGAAATTTGAAATTTATTTTGTGAAGGGTAGAAAACATGGTGGGAAATGGAGAAAATGCTGGTTACCAGCATTTTCTCCTTTTCCCACTATGTTTTCTAAAGGCTTCTTTCTCCGGGGTTCAAAAGTAGGGATTATGTGGTAATGGGTTAACATGCAGAAAACTGACCAAAAGGAAAAATTTGACCCTTGTCTGCCTAAATGATTTGGGGCTTGTCCAAAATGCACTCACCTACCTGTAACATTAAGGGAATCCACTCCTTCATGCAGAGCTTCGTCCCGATTCAAATATAACACCTTACAACTGCATTGGGGAGATTTCTCCTTGGCTCAGTAGTTATGGTGTTGGTCTTCCAAACCTAAAACAACCCCGAGGATCTTGTGTGCCAAAGGTTTGAATCCCGCCAGATGCAGTTTGTATTTCACCTATGCGTTTGTTCATTTGTTTCTTTGTTACAAACTTTGTTCATAAGAGTATAAAGTCCAATTTACACTTTATCCCTAAATTGCTTCCCATCAAACAAGCAATTTCTGAGTATGATTTAGAAAATGCTCTTTGTAAGGAAAATATTGACTTTTTCTTGAGTGGAAGCATTGTGGTTACCACAATTACTATTACTTCAATTTCAAGAATGAAAGTCAAATGAGCTAGGCAAAGTTTTGAGGTGCTTGAGTAGGTTTTTCAGTAGAGGCTCACCATCCTCTGTGAAAAAGAGATGTACATCCATGAACCATACTACCTCATGATTTTATCCGTTTAGCAACAAAATGTATCCACAACAGGGGAATAGCTACAGTGACTCAATAACAGAAATTACTGTTTGGAAGGGTAGAAAACATTGTGGGAAAATGCTAGTTATAATCATGTTCTCTTTTTCCCACAATGTTTTTTTTTTTATAGCCTTTTTGTCTGAGTGTTGTTAAAACTCCTGACTGTGTGGTAACCGTGTTAGTGACACCACCTTTAACCCATTACCAAACAACAATATTTTAGACTGGTCCAAATTGAAAGCATTTGCAGACGACAAAATAAAAGTGACTGAAAATTTGAAATTTGTTTTGTGAAAGGTAGAAAACATTGTGGGAAAAGGAGAAAATGCTGGTTACCAGCATTTTCTCCTTTTCCCACAATGTTTTCTAAAGGCTTCTTTCTCAGGGGCGTCAAAAGTAGGGATTGTGTGGTAATGGGTTTACTCATTACCATACCAAACCACAAACTTATGGGCTAGTCCAAATAGAAAGCATTTGCATATGACAAAATAAATGTTACTCAGAAATTGAAATTCCATTTGGGAAGGGTAGAAAACATTGTGGGAAAAGCAGAAAATGCTGGTTATCAGCATTTTCTCCTTTTCCTACAATTATTTCAAAAGCTCCCTTTCTCAGGGTTGTTAAAAGTCAAGATTGTGTGGGGAAAAGTTAAATGATAGGGAAAACTTGTGGTAATGGAGTCTTGAATTTTAACCTAAATTCACACCTTTCCAAAAAAGATGTTTTCAAACCCTATCATAAGGAGAGACATACAAACCGGTATCTGCTTTTGATCAGAGGGGTATGGTTAAAATTCCACCATGGTCATATTTATTTTCAGACTGTCCCAGAAAGTGTTCCAGAACAGACTTTGCTTTGAATTACGAACAGGAGAAACGTTTGGAATCCAAAATAAAGGAAAACAAGACGGTATTTTACAATAATTCTACTCTTCATTTTCAAATTGCCATGTCTACAAAAACCCAGAAATATAAAATAATTAAACTCAAAAAGAAATGAATAACAAAATATAAGTACAAGTAAAACAGGAAGACAAAGCAAAAATGATCTCTAAATGGCTTGCAAACAGTGAAAAGGGGCATTCGGACATTTCCGTAGAGTGTCGTCTCAGATCAGCCTGCGCAGTATGCACAGGCTTATCCGAGACAGCACTTTACGAATGCATTACATTTTGTGTTATAATAGAATTGCGCAAAACAGAAAATTACATAAAAGCAGAAAGTGTCGTCTCAGACGATTAGTCTGCAGGGACTGCACAGGCTGATCTAAGATGACACTTTACACAAATGTCCGAATGCCCATTTTCGAATGTTGCAGGCCAAATAATTATATATCCCTTATCAAATGTCTTTTGCAAAAACATACACTCATGTCTCTTTCAAAAACATTACATGAAAATCAATGTATTCATTTGTTTATTTAACTTTTACCAATCAGTCCAAAATTCTAATGACTCAAAGGCAAAAGGCTGTTGAGTAAGTGTAGGAAAAGGAAAAAATCCTGGTAACCAGCATTATCTCCTTTTCCCACATGTCTTCTATCCTTCCAAACACAATTTCCAGCACTTCACCAACACTTCATTAGTCCTCTGCAGAAGCTTTGAATTTGGACAAGAGTAAAGTTTGTCGTTTGGTAAGGAGTTTAACTCTACTAAACGAAACAATTTTAGACAAGTCCAAATTCAAAGCATGTATTTTGCATGTAGATTTCCAAGCTGTTGCCAGTCATCTTTTGAATTTTTGCAGACAACAAAATAAATGTGGCTACAAAACTGAAATTTTTTGTTGGACAGGTAGAAAACATTGTGGGTAAAGTAGAAAATGCTGGTTACCAGCATTTTCCCTTTTTTCCCACAACGTTTTCAAAAGGCTTTTTTCTCAGTATCGTTAAAAGTTGGGAATGTGTGGTAAAGGGTTAAATGAAATTTCACACATATCTTTTGCTCATAGATTTCCAAGCTGTTGCCAGTCATCTTTTGAATTTTTGTTGACTGAAGAGACCAGTAGGGTGAAGTCATTTTTTTACCATGTAGCAAAATTTAAGACTTGTCCAAACTAAAAAAATATGCAGATAAGAGAAAAATAAATGCAACCAAAAAACTGAATTTTTCCATTGGAAGGATACAAAATATTTGTTTACTGCACTTTCTCTTTTTCCAATGCTGTTTTCAAAAACCCTCTTTTATAGCATCATTAAAACGTAAGATTGTTTGCTCAATAGTTAACCATATTATCTCAATACATGTACATGTTTTTGCCTTCAAGATAATTTTTCTACAGATTTTAAACTGCATATAATTTATTATGGGGGTTCAATTTTCTTATGTCCTTAAACCCACTAGCTTCATGTTACAAAATTATGCCACATGTACAGTTAAAATTAAAAAAGTAAATAATTTTGAAGCTTATTTCAGAGCAGTCCCATTTTGTAGATGCTTACTTTTACCATCACAGCATTAACTGAAGGATCACCATAACAATATATGGCAACCTACTTTTGGGTTGAAAACATTGCAAGTGACGGGATAAAATCCACACAATATTCTTTCAGGCGGTAACAAGATAAAATTCAATCTTTTCTTTTAAATGTAAATATCAGCATAGTTAAATTTCAATTCTAGACTTAAGAACAGTATATGAAACCCTTCTACAAGAAAATGAAATCTGTTTCAACCTACCACAGAGCTATTGTAACTAGAAAAAAATAAACAAGAATAGAAAAAAATTACCCATCAAGGAAAACATAGAGAATGCCACATTTATCCTACATCTAAGATTTCAATGACAGCAATCTGATTGGCTGATTGCAGAACATCTCAGCCACACAGATTGCTACTCTTTAAAACGTTTTCTAAGAATTTTCGGTTACAATTACAGGCCCAGTACCTACAATGTAACTAAACAAAATGGACTTGATAAATCAAAAAACAGACAATAAACAATATCATAAAAATGTTTACATATTTCACAAATTAACAAAACAGTGTAGATCAACAATCTGGCTGCAGAGAATCACACTGTCTGCAAAAGACAGTCTCATCTTGAACTTCATTGTCTAAAAAAAGAAACTAAAAGTTGTGCTAAGGGCTTATAGACTAACTGAGGGTTAACCAATAAATAGATAAATAGATGGTTAGAAAGCATTGCTGGAAAGAGAGAAAATCCTGGTTACCTGTTCCTATAATGTTTCAAAATATTTATTTCTTTAATATTATTTGAATTGTTTCATAAAAGAGTATAGCGAGATATAGACAATATTTGTTTTTTTTTTTAATCAAAGAAAGATCGGAAATTATTCTGAATGAACATCATCTGTATATTTTCACTCATGACTGCCACTTGTGATAATATTACAGATGATTTTCACTCCATGAAATAATTTTTTATCTTTCACCACACACAAAAAAAAATCCTGTTTATTTCATGATTTCATGCATCCTTTTTTAGGAGGAATTACATCAAAATCCAGTACAGTTATTCATGATATTTCCCTGTGGTGTACACCATCTGTATAACAGTGCCTTACAATGTTACCGGTACCTAAAGCACAAGAAATGTAGGGCAAATTACCTCATATTTCCTGATTTAGTGGCACATGCAGTGCGCTGAAACTACTGTTTCAATCTTCAGAAAAATTATATGGTATTTTTCACTAGTTGTAACCATAAAATATAAAAAGATATCCCAGTTATTTCTTGATAAACTGGCAGAAAGCATAAAAATTAGGACAATAGGGTTAGGGTTGTATGATGGAATGTAAAAAGCAAATTATTTCTCATAGAGAAACCATTAATCTTGCAACAAAAAATAACAATTATCAAAATTACTATTATACAAAAAAAGGTTATTTTTATTCATGAACAATAAAATATGGCCAATGTCTCAATAAATTCAGCAGTGGTATGTGCATATTAATGATAAATATGTATTTATATACAAAATATAGTTTTGTTAATGCCTCACAAAAGTGACAGACAATAAGTTTAGCTTTAAATCATATCCATTTCTTCAGTATTTTTGTTTATGTGATTGTAATGCCTTTTGTGAACATTATAATTTACAGCAAATATCAGGCCATTTAAAAACTAGTTTGACCAGACGATAACTAAGAGGGCCATGTTGGCTCTGTGTTGGTCCACTGACTAATAGTGCATTTGATAGCGCTGTGAATTGCACTGGCTGTAATCCATGTATTTATCAAGCAAAAGCCATTCTTATCGATGCCACTGATAGATTAAGATTTTGTCAATAGATCTGAAACAAGTCTATCATTTGTGCTAATAGCACTATGCTGCCATTAGAATGCTTTGGTGCCAGGTCACAGTTGACAGTAGCTGCTTATCAATTTTCAGTTAAAAAAATATAAATGAGCCATACTCTAACAAAATGGGGCTTAATGCATCTCTGTGTTGCAGTTTACTAAGCCATCACATTATTACGGATCAATAAAGTTCATTTTGTCAAACAATTAGAATCATGAGGTAGAGTTGTCCTTAGACACACAGAAAATTGACTAAATAGCATAAAATCATACTTTTCGCAGATGCTGCAGGCCCCCTTTTCTGACAGCATGGCTCATATATAATGAGAACAACTTTTAAATTGATTTTGAGTAAACAAGGTTCCACTGTATGAAAAACTGTTTTATCAATTATGCCTTTATTTTGAATTACATTTCTTCAATGTTCAAATTGTTTGACACAAAAAACCTAGAAAAGATGCAACTTTGTGCTATATTGGCTAGAGTATCTTACAAATTTTGGCTAGTATGGTTATCTAGGGCACTTCACAATCAAGTTAGTCTTTTCAAGACCAATATACTTAGAAGTCAATAATGTTGAAAGCATCCAAAGACAAGAAATTGAATATAGCTCTGATGTTTAGTTTGTTTTTCAATAGAGTAGAAAGTATTCTTATCAACATTTTCTATCTTTTCTTTAATGCAATCAGTGGGCTTCTTTCTCAGTCATAAGATGTGGTAGAAACATATGATTGTTTTAAAGTTGAAATGAAAGTTGCTGCCACGTACTTTTGAGTACATGCAAGTTGCCAAATCCAAATTCCAGGTTAGTGGCAACTGCCTCTTGCTTCTATTTTCTTTGCATTAACCTGTTACCGAAAAATCCTGAATTATAACTAGAGCTATCACTAAACGTGATTATACCCCCCACCAACTCCTTGTCACAAAAACAAGTGTTTGTCACAGAATGCAGAATGATAAAGTACAGAAGTAAGAGTTGAAAAAAGTTCAAGGGGAGATAAGGGTAATGAAAATTGCACTTGCAAAATTTCGTATGTATAAGTGTCTAAATTTGAGTTTAGTGCATGAAAAATTTGGAGTATTGCTTCATACAAATTTGTGTCTACGGACAGACAGATGAACGGTTGGACGGTAAGGTGGACAGACAGCCATGGCGATTCCAGTATACTCCTCTCCACTATGTTGTGCGGGGTATAACAACCCTTGAGACAGAAAGCATTTGAAACCATTCTGATAACTGGACAAAAATACTGGTGACCAGCATTTTTCCCATTTTCAATTCTTTTTTATGTTCCAAAGACAAATCCCATTGAACAAGTCACACTTAAGTTGTAGTCATCAAACGCTTTGAATTTGGACAAGTCTAAAATATTGTTTAACGGGAAGGAGTTAAACTTGCTCACTGTTACTACAATAACCCATTACTGTACAAGTTTTTCTTAGACTACCCATGATCTAATGCATTCAAGTTTCCAACAGAAAAAGCGATTGAAGGGAAAAAGAATTATGATCAAAATTATGATCATTAACTGAATGGAAAATAAGGTGGCAAAAGCAGCAACTGCTAGCTTGTTTTCAAAAGGTGCTTAAAAAGCTACATACATGTAAATAGAAGTGAACAGCTCTGTTGGAAAATGCAGTTTAACTCTTTATCATTGGACAAAAATTATAGACTGGTCCAAATTAAAAGCATGTGCAGACAACAAAATAAATAAGAATCAAATATACAATTTTTTTAAAAATTTGATTTGGGAAGGGTAGAAAACATTGTGGGAAAAGGAGAAAATGCTGGTTACCAGCATTTTCTCCTTTTCCCACAATGTTTTCAAAGGGCACATTTTTCAGGGTCGTTAAAAGTTGGGATTGTGTGGTGAAGAGTTAATACAATCTGTGTTGTGCATTATACTAAGCATGTCTTCACATAATTATAGATCCAAAAAATCCAGTTTGTCTCGCAATTAACTAATTCATGAGATAGACTGATGCTTTGACATGCAAAAATTTGACCTGTAGCAAAAATTTTGACATCGGTCAGTCTGTGCGGACTGCACAGGCTTACCTAAATCAATACTTTTTGCAGATGCATTGAAGTTAAACTCCCTTTTCAAACAGCATGGCTCAAGTATCTATTAGGGAACTTCTATATCTATTAGGCAACTTCAATATCTGTATTTCTTTTCAGCAGACTCCCATTGGACTTTGATTCCTTGTCTTGTTTCTTCACAAAGATATGACCATCTTCCTTCCTCGTTGCTGTGCTTCAATCATCAGAAATTCTGTATATCTTGCTCCTATTCTCAGTCTCCTGTGACCTCTTCCACAACCAAGGCTTGTAGAAATTTAAAAAAAAAAATCCTGTTTCTTGCCATAAGACCCTCATCAACAATTCGATGACAGTTTCCGACTCTTTCTCTTGATAAAGGGAAGCTGAAGAAGCTCCGAGGCTGTGAGGCGCTTCGTCTGATCTCTGAAAGTAACAAGAACCAGGACTTATAAAACTTATTGGTACTTTCATGCTCAACTAAGGGCTAATTAAATTTTCAAGGGTATTTTTGCTCAAGTAAGAACTTACAAAATATATTTTCAAGCTCAATTCAGGGCTTGATAATCTTTTATTCATGCTCAACTCAAGGCTTATCACAATTTTCTTGATGCTCAATTTGAGGTTTATTAATCAAAATCTAGCACAGCTATTTTTAGTAATTCCACGTAGCGCACCCCCTCTGCATAATAATGCATTACAATAATGAATAGCCTGCTAAGTGAGACTCACTGACCTTTTGTGGACAGTGTGGATCAAGATCAGACTACACAGCATGTGCAGTCTGATTTAGATCTACACTGTCTGCAAAGGACATATTTTTTACCCCAAAATACCTTTGAAATGACAAAATTAGGGTTTTTACAACTGGTATAAAAGTTTTCTGTTATTCAGTAGAATAAGGGTTAAACTTTCATTTGTGCTTAACCCTTTACCAAATGAGAAAATTTCAGACTGGTCCAAATTGAAAGCACTTGAAGAGGACAAAATAAATACATGTGTAACTCTCCATCAGATTATTTAGGGATCGGGCATTGTGTGACAAAGGGTAAAGTAAAAGGGGGAAGGAGGGGGGGGTAAAAATGAGAGACTTACTTAGTAAGACAAAAGTTAACAAATTCCCTGGCATCATCAGAAAATCTATCAGGTAATTGTGGCACTGGCTTGTTAGATCCAATAGCAAAAATGGCTGCCATTGGGTTCATCTCAGCCCAAGGTGGCTTCCTTGTTGCCATTTCAAACACAGTACAGCCTATACTCCTACATGAAAGATAAAATACATGTAAAGATGAATGGTGGTTTTGTTTATGATCAAAACAATTAAACTAACTGAATGGATCGTGCACATCAGCCGATTTGTGAATAGCAGCCACATTTAGAACTTCCCTTTAGTGGCTGCTATACATAGATTTGATTGCATAGCAGTATTCATTTATCTTAAACCTTTCCCAAACGGCAAATTTCGGACCAGACCAAGTTGAAGGCATTTTGCAGATTTCAGATTAACAGTTTCTAAAAAGATGCTTTTTCTGTATGATAGAATAGAAAACATTGTGGGAAAAGGAGAAAATGCTGGTTACCAGCATTTTCTCCCTTTCCTGCAATGTTTTCAAAAGGCTTCTATTCCTGACCCGTAAAAACCAGGGATTGTTTGGGAAAGGGTTAAATTGTGTGATAGAAAAAGAAAATTTGTAATGGCTGAAAATTACACTGAAAATTGGGCTAGTTATGTGATAAAAACAAAAAAATCATGGTTCCAGCACAATGCTTTTGAAATATCAAGTGTAGTGTTTTTAAAATGTCAGAGACTGATTTAATTTCATAATACCCCTAGATAATGTACAGGAGTTTTTTTTTTTTTAGATATATCAACTTACCAAATATCAGACTTTTTCCCATGACCTGTTTCATTGACGACCTCAGGAGCCATCCAATAGGGTGTCCCTTTCATGCTCTTCAGTATTTCTGACTGACCCATGCTGAGGTTGATACACAGACGTTTGGCACAGCCAAAATCGATCAACTTGATCACTCCATTTGGCATCAACATTACGTTTCCTCCCTTTATATCCCTAGAGAGGAAAGGATAAACTTTCCAGTTAACCCATTACCACACAATCCTTACTTTTGATGCCCCTGAGAAAGAAGCCTTTGGAAAATGTAGGAAAAGGAGAAAATGCTGGTAACCAGCATTTTCTCCTTTTCCCACAATGCTTTCTACCCTTCACAAAACAAAATTCAAATTTTCACTCACTTTTATTTTGTCGTCAGCAAATGCTTTCGATTTGGACAAACCTAAAATTTTGCCATTTGGTAATGGGTTAACTCTTTACCAAACAACATAATTTAAGACTAATCCAAATTGGAAGCATTTGCAGATGACAAAATTAATGTGACCAAAAAACTGAATTTTGTTTTGGGAAGGGAAGAAATATTGTGGGAAAAGAAGAAAATGCTGGTTACCAGTATTTTCTCTTTTTCTAACAATGTTTTCAGACGGATTCCTTTTCAGGGTTGTGAAAACCAGGGATTGTCTGGGAAAGGGTTAAGTAAAATACAGGCTTGTTACAACAATTACTGGTAAAAATGTACATATATATATATGCAAATACCAGTTTTCACAGATGCACAGTAAATCCTTTACCACACAATGACGACTTTCAACAAACCTTAGGATGAAGCCTTTTGAAAACTTTGTGGGAAAAGGAGAAAATGCTTGTAACCAGCATTCTCACCTTTTTCCACAAGGTTTTCTACCCTATCAGAGAAAAATTGTGTGATTCTAGCGAGTATGAAATTGTCATCTGCCAATGCTATCAATTTAGCTCAGTCTAAAATTCTGCTGTGTGATAACGGGTTAAAAGCTTTTGAAAACATGGCAGCAATGTGAAACAAGACCACTGCATGCTGATGCCAAAAATCAGCTGCAGTTACCATCTGTGAAAATTTTAAGCCATGGAGGGGGGCATATCTGTGTCAAAAATATATTGATGATTAACTAAATCATGTTCTATGAGTTTTTTCCTGATTCATAGTTAACATCTAGTTTGAATCTGAAGTAAATATCTTCAGTAATGATGGAGATATCATCAATTGTCAATTTTTTTGCATGCAACAAATGATGTATCCAAGCTAAAACTGCTTGTAGGACTTATTTTCTCCTTTTCTTATAATCTTCTATTCCACAGCATGTTCACTGTTTATTGCAAAAACTCAAAGACTAGACAGTACAAATTTTTTACCACAAATACGAAAAAAAAAACCACATCAGTTATTTGCAAAATAATGGACGAAAAGGAACTAGGAGAAAGTGATTCTGAATATCCTGGTACCATGGTATCTCAAACACCAGAGATGGCAACTGGTGAAGGAAAGTTCTGAAATGACTTTTTTTTGTGATGTTTTCATTTTATTGCAAGTTGTTGTACATTCCAGTACACAATCAGGAACTTACCTGTGTATGACATCATTCTTATGTAAGTAGTCTACACCCTCAAGAATCTGTTTGGTGTACTTTCTAAACACAGCCTCGTCCAGTGCTCCAAACCTGGCTAATATACTAGCTATTGATCCACCGGGAACAAACTGCATAAAGATACTGACAATACTGTCCTCCAGGCTTGTACCTAGGTATCTGCAATACAAACAAACTGGCTCAACTAGCTATAACTCTCTATGCAAATACTTACTATACAGTTTAAACTGTAAAGTGCAACTTCACATCACTGAACACATATACGAGGGTTGTTAAAAAATTATCTGCATTTTGCCCATTAAAAAATCATTTGCAAAGCAATCATGCTAAATTTTGCATCATTCTCTATCCGAATTCAATCCACTCTTGTCTATGCTTATTTTATATACTTCTTTCAAAAAAGGCTCTCGCAGTTGCCACTGAAAATGCCATGGGAATGTGTTCCATAGCACAAAACATTGTATCTATACTTGTCCATCTCTTCTACATATTGTTTCTCTCGTAACTGATTACATTATGAAATTGAATCAAAATACAAGATTTGGTGCTACTTACATCGTGAGTAAATTTGACGTCATTTGACGGTAAAATGCTTCAGAAAATCATGTTTAAATGCAGTTGGGGTAACAGTTTTGATGGCGTCTGGAAATCCGGTCAATAATAAAAAGTTTGCCAGCAGCTAGGAGAAACTCCGACAAACACATAGCAAAAAATTATCGCGAAAAGGAATGATTCGGTCATATGGACACTGGTACAGGGATGTACAGCGAGTGGTCATGCTGTCACCCACAATGCATAGAGCATGGGGGTGGGTCCTTTGAAAATGAATAGGTAATGTTGCCTGATAACTTTCTGACGATGTTGATGACATCATATATTGTAGCATTTCGTGCACCGGTTCCTGGCACCTATGCATGTTTGATTGCGTGTAAAATCAACATGTATTGTTCAACTGTGGTGTCCGTGGTCGTGAGGTAGAGCGTCGGCCTCATAACCTAAGGGTCCTGAGTTTGATACCTGGAAGCCGGTGTCAACTTTGGGATTTTTCATTGGCCCACACATTCGGTGGGAGTACTGGTGTAGTTCCCAGGAAGCAGAATCGAGAGAGATTAGTATATGTTGTAAGATATGTTTAAACTTAACTAAACTGTTGAAATATTTTGCACTTTTGTACATAATGAATGTCGTTTTACAATGCGTCGATTCTTGTTGCATTACGATAATTAATTAAAAATTTATAGACCTAAGCTTAAGTAACTTACTTCACAGAAAGGCTAAACACTGAAACACCTGGAAATACAGCTAAATATAGGAGCAACTAGAGGAAAAGGTAACTTTAAGGTTCATATTCAGCAAAATTAAGCTCTGAATTTCGTTTGACCTTTTACCACACAATCCTGACTTTTCATGACTGACAAAGAAACCTATTGAAAACGTAGGAAAAGAAGAAAAAGCTGGTAAACTGTATTTTCTGCTTTTCCCACAACATTTTCTATTCCTCCCAAAAGCAAATCACAATTTCTCAGTCACATTTCTTTTGTTGTCTGCAAAATACTGTCTATTTGTAATATGTAATAATCTAAAATTGTTTCATTTGGTAAATTTTATGTTATGAACAAGATTTAATCTGATAATCTGCAAATTTTTTCAACCAGTAGAAACCTACATTTTTCTCATGTGGTACCAAGCTGAAATTATGGAGATCAACTTACCCTACTATGTTCTTGTGTTCCAATGTTTTGAGAAGTTCAACCTCTTCTTGCACTTTCTCATACTCTTTCTTTGCCTTGTGATGGTTGTTTGTGTTTAGTTCAATCTGTTTGACAGCAATCAGTTGTCCCTCACTTGTTAAACCACACCATACCTAAAATAGAGGCAGACTTTCCTTGTATATAAGAATCTATGTCATGCACATTGTGTATGGACAGCTGCAGATATATACTCATTAAGTGTATTACAGTGCTTTCAATATTATTCATACTCATTAGTCAAAACATGGTGACATTTCACTTGTTGATGTATATGAATAGGACTTGTTTAAAAAAAAACAGTTTGGGATTGTTACCGTAATTCCCCTAAGTATTCGGACACCCTAAATTTTCGGACACCATTAATTATTTTCCGAAATAATTTATTTTTTGTCCCTAAGTTCGGACACTTGGTAAAATAATTGTCCCTAAATTTTCGGACACGAAATTATGATGGTTTAGAAGACCCGCAGTGCTCTACCAAACAAGAAATTAAAATGATTTAAAAGTTGACGAAGGCCCGCTACACTCTTTCCCAAACAGCATATCAAAATGGTTTAAAAGTTGACGAAGACCCGCTATACACTTTCCCAAACAACAAATTAAAATGGTTCAGAAGATCGACGAAGGTCTGCAATACTCTTTCCCAGACAACAAATTAAAGACTCTTCCAAACTGAAAGAGTTTGCATACGACAAAGGCTTGTTTGGGATATGGTAAACTTTTACCAAACGAAAATGTTCTTGGACTAGATAAAATTCGAAGGATTCGCAGACGACAATTACATTTTGCTAAAATGATTTTTGATTGGATAACGAAGAAAACAGTGGGGGAAGAGAAGAAAATAATTAATTCCAGCGTTTTCTCCTTTTCCAACAATGTTTTCAAAAGGTTTTACCCCAGGATCGTTTAAAGTCGTGATTGTGTGGTAAAGAGTTAATTAGCATGTACCTGAGAAGAGTAAATCGATCAATGTTTTAAGCTTAAATCCTTTGTTTGGTATCCGATTGATCGCGGTAGACTGAATGCAGGTGCTAATTTGTGTTACGCAGGCTGTACATATTTAGGCCAATACCCGTGACGCATTAAAGATGTAAATCGTATCTATAAACGCTATAAGATACACTTTTAATGCATAACGGGATGGCTAGTTGTAACGACCTGTACACAGACATGTTGGCATGGAGACAAGCACGTGTTCGGGTGACGTAACCAGGTTTAGTCAGGTCAAGAATAACCCTTATCACGACCATGATTTAGGATTGTTTAGCGAAGTAGCTACTGTATTTGCGTTCGAATACGTAATTGTGTGAACTCTTTTAACAAGTAAGTTTTATTAATCCATAAAGGTCGATCTCGTGTCAGTTCTTTTCGGGAAATATATGCCTTACTGTATGTTGTACATACGATGTCTATTAAAGGATATGTTGTTGTTGTTGGAAAGAGATTTCCCGAAATTTTCGGACAGTCACACAAATAATTTAATAAGTTTTCGGACACCAAAAAAAATAATTATTTTTTTCCGTCCGAATACTTGGGGGAATTACGGTAATAGAAAAGAAAGTCTTAAACAGAAGTATATGATCATACCAATAACAAAAGGAGGTTCATAAAGCCGCGCACATATCCCTGGAGGGGCTTGTCAGTGAAATAGATTAAAATCTAGAACAACTACAGATATCCAAATCTCAAGAGTCACATACACAACTACATCATAGAGATTCATTGTGGAAAGGAGAATTTGCACACACAAAAATTACTAATGGATGGACGACAGGGGCCATAACATGATACGAACCTTCAAGCTTATAAAAAGAAAGTTGACTTTTCTGTATTACATGCTCACTAGAAGCCTGATGCATTGCATTCTATATACCTGTACTCTCATTTGATTTCTCAATCCATCATGAGAATGTCAAAATAACTGTTACATGTGCTAGGGAAGAATACAAAATTTTTGCAGTATACTTTGCACGGCTGTAGAGAAATATTATCCCTACCATTTCCTATTCCTCCACATTGGAGTGTCCCACTAATCTCTAGAGCATTCAGCTCTATGGTTAAACTTGATGATTTAAACCATATCTTTGATAAATACGGAGCGAGTGATTCTAGAATGTCTTTCAAAAGACCCCCCCCCTAACAGTGTATATGTATATGTTTCATACCGTTCCAAAAGCTCCTTTTCCAAGAACATTCCCTTTCTTCCACTGGATAGTCTCTTCAAAGATGGATGAATGTGAGCTAAGTGTTGTACAGGCACTGTCAGGTCGACTTTCTAGAGTATCATCAAGCAGATTGATTTTCTCTTCCTAGAAATATTCAAAATACTTTGTTAATGCTCAAGTAGTTCAATATTAGTTGTTTTCATGAACATTGGCGAGTTCTGATTGGCTAAAAATTTCTTTTCGTAGCTCCATGAAAAAAAAAATTCAGCAGTGCCGGGACTACTTTTGCAGTCAAAGTAATGTAAACAAACATGTATACGAGATTTCATAACGGTCTTCTTTCTGATTTCTGATCTTTATTGAGTCCAAAGTTCAACACAATATCCAAAATGGCAATGTCAATCGATCACCAGGCTGCACATTTATGCACCAAACTGCACCTTTTAGTGACATCACTTTCCAGTGACGTCAGTTTCCATTGAATTTGGGTACTTAGAAGGGAATTTCTAAATCAGCAGCATACTTGATTCGTGAGATTATAATACAGGAAAATTTTGCTTTACGCGCTTTGAAAGGGTAAAACTTTGCAGTATAATAAATTTGTTGTATGGTCAGGTGGCAGGGCACTTGGAAAGTTGTTTATGGCCGTGTCGAATCATGTTCATGGCTAATTCAACACAGCCGTGAGCAAGTTTCTAAGTCCCCTGCCACCTGACCGTACAACTAATACTGTATACATGGATATACATGTGTCGAAAATTTTTCAAATTTACGATTGTGGACATTTTGCATACAGAAATGTTTGCGAATTCAAGACACTCATTATTTGTTGGTATACTTGTAGTGAATACGCAAACAGAAAAGTTTGTAAATCTTTCAATTTTGCAAAATCGCATCGCAAAAATTTCCACTTATACAGTTAGTTTAATTGCAAGTGTACACTAAAAAACACAAACTTAATATTTACCGGAATGTAACAAAAAGAACTTACTTCATCTGAATCTGATGAGCCTGCAGTGACTGCTTTTTCCAATTGTTTGAATTGATCTAAACTGTTGACTGGTCCAACCTGCTTAAATGGACTTCTTTCAAACTCTTCAGCTAATTTCTGTAAGAAAAAAAGAGAACAGATATTGTAATGGGAATGAGTGTATACCAATTAATTTATCTTCTAATCCTTTACTTTCCAATATAAAGGATGCTGAGAAATGTTATACAGTAAAAGAATGATAAATTTCTGTCACAATGACTTTTGCATATGAACAAAATTTATATTGTACCACACATAACAAGGACAAGAGGGCCAAGATGGCCCTGGATCGCTCACCAAAATTTGTGAGGTGATCCTAAAATTTCTGTCACAATGACTTTTGCATATGAACAAAATTTATATTGTACTACCCATAACAAAAACAAGAGGGCCAAGATGGCCCTGGATCGCTCACCTCAATCTTTTCAGGTGATCCTAAAAGCTCCCCTTGAGCACATGCTCAGGTGAGCTAAAAAGTTGAAAATATCTTTTGCTCCTGATAACACTGTTTTATATGCTTAACAGGCATCCGATTAAAAATGATTCAATAATTATTTAACCCATTACCACAAAATCCCTCCTTTTGATGACCCTTTGAAAGAAGCCTTTAGAAAATATTGTGGGAAAAGCTGAAAAGGTGGTAACCAGCGTTTTCTCCTTTTCCAACAATGTTTTCTACCTTTCATAAAACAAATTTGAAAGTTCATTCAGTTTTATTATGTTGTCTGCAAATGCTTTTGATTTGGACAAGCCTAAAATATTGTCATTTTGTAATGAGTTAACTAAACAATTCCATTTTTCCAACCTTAAGGCAGAAGGCTTGTTGACCCTTTACCATACAACACAAATTTTAATGACCCTGACAAGAAGCTATTTTCAAAACATTGTGGGAAAAGGAGAAAATGCTTTACGCACAATGCCAACTTTTAACAACCCTGGGAAAAAAGCTTATTTTGTTGTCTGCAAATGCTTTCAGTTTGGACCAGTCTAATATTTTGTCATTTGGTAATGAGTTAAAAGACAACACCATGTGGTTGCATAATATTCTACATGTACTTGTCTCAGTAAATGCTTCCAGTTAGGACATGTCTAAAATTTCACTATCTGGCAAAGAATAAACTGGACTCTACCTTTGGTACGGCACTTTTGGGCTTGTCAGCTATGCTTGTTGATGAACTGTTTTCCTTGATTTCTGTGAACTTGCCCGTTCTTATTCTACCAGCACCAGCAGATCCCGGTCGTGGAACCAACCCTTTTTGCACTGATGATGTCTTTGCATGATGGGAGAAACTTCTAGCTACCTCTCCATCCTTCCGTGGTGTTTCTTTCTTGGAGGAAGATCTGTTATTTGTACCATGTGGGCCAGCATAGAGTTCCATCTGACGAAAACTATTCATGATTTTAGCGAGCTGTTGTGTCTCATTATCGGACTTCATCATTTGTCTCACTTTGGCTGAATCGGCACCAGCATCAATCATGGCCTTAACCTTTTGGCCGAGATGGAATTTATCCGGATGAAATCTACGTAACAAGTCAGGATTGTCTTTATTCAGTGTTCCACTCTCATCATAGGAACTCGATACCCTGACGCTGTTCTCCTTAGCATGGAAAGGAGAAGCCTGATTTTCCTTTACCATCTGAGCAAGTACATTTCTATCTGCTTCAGTTAAAGTACTATTTCTGCTTTTTAATGAACTGTTTAGTGAAGCATTTCCAGATCTATGGTTTGATCTAACAGATGGAAAAGTGTTACTGAATATCTCCTCCATGGCTTCTTTAATTTCATCATCTGGAAGTGTGGTTTTAGTTTCTGAAAACTTTCTCTCCTTTCGAGAACTTCTTGTAGATACAATATCCTCATCAGTTCTTTCAGTCTCAAGTCCTCTGTTGGACAGATCTATCACAATATCATCATTAATATTACCCAGTCCTATTTCCTTATCATTATTTGTGGGAGTTTTATCACCTCTAGTGCTTTCTCTTTCAAAGTTATCACTCCCTTGTGAATCATGTTTTCTCCTGGCTGCTGCCCTAGCTCTAGAAGCAGAATTAGATTCTTCAAGAAGCCTCTGAATTCCCTGCATTTTTTCGGCAAGCAAATTTTTCAAATTTGATCCAACTGTATTACCCTTTTCAGCTGCAAGTTTCTCAGAAACAGTCTGCTTGTTTTCATTGTCTTCAGGAATTTCATTGACTTCATACTTCTTTCCACTTCTGCTTTGTGATCTTTCACCTTGACTGTTGCTGATGGAGTTTTGAATAGTATTTGCAGTGGAAACATTTTTCAAAGATGAGCGTGAAGACACAGCAGAACTCTGTTTGGATGACGAACTAGCATTTCTGTCACTGTTAATGGCTACTCCGCCTTGACTAGTTTTAGAAGCTCTGCTACCTGCTGTTGCAGAGCTTACTTTAGCAGTATTTGAGGGAAGTTTTGATGCACTTGGTGATACTTTTATGGGATTAGTAGACAATTTTGTTGAAGTAACTCTTGAAACATTTGATGCTGAACTTCCTTGCTTTATATCCTTCTTTTGTTGCAATTTAGCAGGTCCTGCACTATGAGAATGTGGTTTACTTTTCATACTATTAGCTGAATTTTGGGCTTGATGATCTTTTATTATGACAGAATTGTTATCTCTTGGAGTGGCTCCTAGCAGGAGATTTAAATCATCTTCTTTCAAGTTTGCATCAAAGTTTGTAATGGCCTTCATTGTTCTGGCAACATGATGCAGTGTAGAAGGTGTTCCAGTATGTGTCTGGGCAGGACTTTCTGGTATTGGTGTCAGTTTACCCATCAACATGTCTCTATGAAGAGCATTTACCAAACTCTCATCATATTCATCTGACATGTAGTCATCATCATCATCATCATCATCATCGTCATCATCTTCAATATCATCAAATTCATGGCTCTCTTGTTCCTGGATTTTTGATAAAAATGCATTGATGTCATCTGGAAGATTTTGTCCTACATAAACACCAGCTCTGTTTTCTCCCTGTTTTAAACACAAACTTGACTGTGTCATATCAAGGTTCATTGGTGGATAGCCATCGTTTACAGCTATTGGTAATTCCTGTCTGTCATCTAAAACTGGCCTTATCTCTTTAAACCTTGGGGATACCATAGATGGGGATTCTAGGGGATTATTTGTTTGCAAAAATTGTGGTTCAGGTATGATTAGGTGTGGCGGAGAAAATTCCACATCTTTAATATCTTCTGATTCAGATTCACTTGAGTCAAACTGACTCACAATTACAGCATCAACATTGGATTTATCTATACATGATGTTTCTAAATGCCAGCCTATGCCCCCAATTAGTGCAACATCTGACTTTTCATTGGCTTTAGCAAGGCTACCTTCTGGTATCTTCCTTTTCCTCTTACCTGATTTGCACCTCTTTGAACTTTTACCACTTTTAGGTCTAGCACTTTCTCCATCTGATTTATTGGCACTTGAATCTTTACTTCGGGCTCTCCTCCTTCTTCCACTGGAAGCTCTAGAACTTGCAGAATTAGGTTTGTCTCTGCCTCTTTTAGAGTTCTTTGCTGTCTTGGATTTCACAGATGTTTGTGTTTTTGATCTCTCTACTCCTGGCTTCTCAACTATAAATCCAAAATCCGTTGCAGTGACATATTTTCCTAATTTTAGCAAGTTTTCTTCTTCCCTCTTCTGTTCCAATTCTTCGAATGGGTTTACAATAACTGGGGTTGTCATCTGTATATCTTGATTTACAAATGGTTTTGCATTCAATTTTGTAGAAGTACCTCTGTCTGGTAAAATATCAATCAAAGGAGCATTTGCCTTACTTGCTGGGTGATCATGATTGCTTGTCAATCCTGCAGGACCATCACTAGCAGGACGCTTCTTTGATGCCTCAGTTGCTCCAGTCTTTGTATCTGCAGAGTTTCCATTTTTTTCTTTAGATTCTTCAATTGTTGACATTGAAGAGGAACGTAAAAGTCCTTTAGCACTTGCAGTTTCTTTTGGCACAGCTCCAACATTGGTTAGCTGAGAAATACTTTTACTTACAATATTACTTGTGTTAACTAACTTCCCAGATCCCACTAAAACTTCACTGGAGGATTTGGAGACCCCAGAATTTTTCTTATCACTGGCATTTTCCTGAGATTTACTGGCAGCTGACACAGATGTCAATGTGCCTGGGGTATTACCAGCACTTCTGACTGTATTGGAAACACTTGACATATTATAAGACTTAGACATGGACGCAGATCTACAAACAGCAGTTGGAACAAGATCTGTTGGTGAAGAAGATTTCACTGTTTTATTCTCTATTACATCAGGACTTTTTCGACAGCCATTTTTTGATTGATTTATTTTATCTTTGCATGAAGCAGAATCTGATGTTTGCAGATTTGTTTTCTCAGATTTTTCAACAGTTGGAGGTTTTTGCAAAGATGATGCTCCCCTTGGGGTTTTACTTATTGTGGGTACAGTAGGTTCTTTTTTGGCCATTGAAACAGGCCTATTAATAGGACCGGCAGAGCGAGCCTTTGTCATGTTAGAGTTTCTAGACTGCGCACCTTGTCTAGTGTTCAATTGAGCAGAAGCTGATTGCTGAACTATTCTGTTTGAATTGGACTGGTTTATTGATTTTCCAGTTTTATTTCCACTTGGAATCACAGATACAATCTTTTTTCCTGAGTCAGATTTATTTTCTGTCTGAACACATTGATCACTTGGACCAGCTGCAATTTTTTTTGGCCGAGTTTCTTGCCTTTTGTCAACTTGATTATTGCCACTTAGTTCCGTTTTAATTCCAGTCTGTTCCTTAAGTTCCGAGTCTGATGCATTTGAATTGTTTTTAGTCATGTTAGTTTTATCATCTGCTCTCTGGTTAGCAGCTTTTAATTGTGTTTCATTAGTATCACTTATAGTGTCAGTTTTTCTGTCAGTAACAGCCTGTTTATCACTAGCATCTGTGTGAATTTTGGCAGTAGAATTTTTATCCCCTGATTTAGAATCCTTATTTGAACTCTGGATGATATTCTCTGTAAGTTTTGTAGGCACAACATGCAACATTTGCTTATTCCTGCTAGTAAAAGTTTTCGTGTTTGAACCCACTGCTGACTTACCATCCCTTGAGGAAGTTTTCCCCTTGATAGAACTGTTACTTGAAATATTTGTGAAATTAGACTGCGCAATACCACTAGTATCAGTTTTCATATCTGATAGCACTCTTTTATCACTATCATGTTTAATATCACCACTTGCACTCCCTGATGTTTCTTTACCACTGCCTGAAATCATGAGTTTACTGTTGTCACCTTGTACTATAATAGTCCCTTCAGTTTTGGAATTGAATTGGCTATCAGAATTTTTATTTGCATTGACTCCATTGCGCACTGTTGTTGCTTGCACAGAACTGGTACCTTTATCATTGACATTTGGCACTGTAATATCTTCTCCCTTAGCAGGAACACTGTTCTTGTCACCTCCCACTTTGTCCTTTCGCTCAGATTTTCCTGGCACTACAGGTTTATTGTTGAGTTTGTACTTTGTGACACTCACTGACCCTGATAGAACATTTTGCTTGCTCCCAGACTCTTTATTCATATACACTTGAGCACTGATTTTATCAGTTTTTCTTGGAGATTTTGCTACTTTTGTAGTTTTCAACAATGGTGTCTCCCTGGGAGAAGATAAATGACTGCTACCTCCTGATGACCCTGAGTCACTTGGAGTCACTGAAGAAGACAGTGAAGAGGGATCTTTCGGACGACTTTCTTCCAGCACAAATTCTTCTTTGAACAGTGTGTGTGTTCTGATGAGTTCTGTAGGATTTTCCAAAACACCCATATATACATCTGCATCTTCCTCAGATCTTGGTGAGTTATCAGACTGATATGGGAAAAAAAGAAAATGATTCTTTATCGACAGATTCTTGATAATAAGGTGAGAAATAAATAGGATACACTTTCCATATAAAATTGCTTTTTTCTCAACATTTGTAATTAAATAAAAAAAAAATGTCATCATACTTTTCTTCAGAGACAGATATTAAAATCATGGAGAGAAAAAGGAGCATAATACTTTCAACTCTTTAGAAAATCAATTACATATTAGACTTGTTGCAAATGAAAACATTTCAAGCCACAAATTAGATGAATCTGATAGGCGATAATTGTCTGTGGGAATAAAAAAAAACTGTCTATGAAGAAAAGGTTGCAGAAATAAAAGAAAACACTGGTTATCAGCACTTTCTCTTTTTCACAGAAGGTTTTCAAAAGACTACTTCTTCAGGGTTATTAAAACTTGTTCTTGTATGGTAAAGAAATAGCATGAAGTTGTCCTTTGTCCCTCTATATTTTCAATTCAATTAAAAAATGGTACCTTCTTTCCTTCAAATTTTTCTCAGGTGAGTCATCATGTCACACTGACATGTATTAGTTTCCAGGCGGTCAGAAAAAAGCTCATATCGTTATAAAGAGTAATACCAACATTGTTATGTACATAGAAAACCTTGTGGGAAAAGGAGAAAATACTGGTTACCAGGGTTTTCTCATTTTCCTTCAACATTTTAAAAGCAATCTATCTTAGGATTGTAAAAAACAAGGGATTGTTTGGTAAAGAGTTAAAAAGTCTTCCTCATAAGGGTCATTAAAATCCAGTATTGTGTGGTGGTATACAGTTATAAATTAGAGTCTTACCTCAGAATTCTTCCTGCTAGTTGATCTTTGGGTGATAAATGTAGGCGTTGGAGGTATCACTTTACTAGAAGAAGGTCCATACAATGGTGCATTTTGAACTGGGGTTCGACTGTTTGAGAGCATCTGACCTACAATAATGTAACACAGATATATGTAGAAATTGTGATTTACTTAGATTTATCATATTCCTAATGGTAAAGTACTGGGATTTCAGAATGAATTACACCACTACTGATTATAATTATATGGTATCATCACCAGTGACAATATATTTCTAGAACATTTGTCGGAACCATTTTTTCCCTATATTGCACATTTTGTATCACTCTTGATAATTGTCAAAATAAAAAAGGTTGAATCAGAAAAATATTATAAATAGGATAATCAGCTTATTGTGTGATAATAAAAATCTGTAATGCAAATGGGGTTTGATGCAGCTAAAAAGCTTGTTCTTTGGAATCTTTTTCTTTCAACCAAAGATATCACACGCATTTTGAGGCACAGATTTTTAATATCACACACAACCAATCGATTTTCCTTTATATATAACTCTAGATATATAGGATCTGACATAAGTTGACATTGACATAAAGTTTTATCAAACCAGTCTAGGAAAAATATTATTAATCCATTACCACACAATCCCTACTTTTGACACCCCTGAGAAAGAAGCCTTTTGAAAACACTGTGGGAAAAAGAGAAAATGCTGGTAACCAGCATTTTCTCCTTTTCCCACTGTGTTTTCTACCCTTCCCAGAACAAATTTCAATTTTTCAGTCACCTTTATTTTGTCGTCTGCAAATGCTTTCAATTTGGACCAGTCTAAAATTTTCTTGTGTGGTAAAGAGTTAAGCGAGCCTTTGGTGAGCTTAGGAACATTTTTTCTTGACATGTTTGATAAAATTTTATCTCATACGCAAACAAATGTCAAATTCTTTTTTTACATAACGTCGTATCAAAAATCAAAGATCAGAAGATGCAAAACCATCTATAGATGCACATGCGGTAATATCTGTCATCAACCTGTACACTTCTATGATATACATACAAAATGGCATCAAAAATGATGTCATACAAGAGTGATATTAAACATGTATGAGATAAGAAAGTTTGTAATCACACTGAAACAAGGGAAGTTATGTGATAAAATATCCTGTTGAAACTCTAAAATTGTATATTACTACTATACATAGAAAAAACTGGAATTGATTAAATAAGGGATTCATTTTAGATGTGGCAGAGATTTACTATGATGCAAAACCAAAACATTTGTCCTTAGTGTAATTACACTTTATCTCAAAAAGTCTTTTTTTTTTCTAAATACATAAAGTTCAGCCTCCCTTTCTTTGTGTATTTTAGCATTATACAACAGCAATTTCAGCTCTTAGTTCACTTAATCTACAACAATTTTGAACATCTTCTAGCTGTCTAGGGCAATTTCTAAACAAGAGGGCCATGATGGCGTTGAATCGCTCACCTGGGTCAATACGCGAAATTTCACTCCCTGTGAATAATTTAATTTCTGTCCATTTGTCAAGTCAATTGAACTAAAAATGTGGCCTCTAGAGTGTCCACAAGGAATTTTCTGAAGTTGACAAAGAGACCTACTTTATCACCAAAGGTGACCCAATTTTGAACTCATCAAAAATTTGTCAAGACAATCATTCTGAACAGTTTTCAAGTATATTGAGCTATAAATATGGCCTCTAGAGTGCCCACAAGGTATTTCTTCAATTTGACCTGGTGGCCTACTTTATCACACCAGGTGACCCAATTTCAAACTCATCCGATATTTTAGCATGACGAATATTCTGACTAAATTTTAGGCCATTTGAGCCATAGATGTGGCTTCTAGAGTGCCAACAACGTATTTCTTTCATTGTATCTTCTGACCTAGTTTATGACCCCAGGTGATCCATTTTTTAACTCATTGAACATGTTGTGGTCAGGTGGGCTAACAAACTTAGAACAGGATTACTGCATAATAAATATCAAAGTTCTATGCCTCCAAGTTTTAGAGAAGAATAATTTTGAAGTTTTCCTTTTTTGTTCTCATGTTCAAACTTGTGACCCCTGGAGTGGGGCCAGTTTTGACCCAGGGCCATCATATTAACAAACTTGGTAGAAATCCACTAGGAGATACTAGGTGCCAAGTATCAACACTCCACACCTTCCAGTTTCAGAGAAGAAGAATTTTAAAGTTTTCCTTCTTTGTTCCTATTTATGAACATGTGATCCCTGGGGCTGGGCCAGTATTGACCCCAGGGGCATCATATGAACAGACTTGGTAGAGATCCACTAGGAGATGCTACATACCAAATATCAAAGCTCTATGCCTGTCGGTTTCAGAGAAGAACAATTTTATTTAAAGTTTTCCTTTGTTCCTTTGTTCGAACTTATGACCCCTGAGGTGGAGCAAGTTTTGACCCCAGGGGCATCACATGAACAAATTTGGTAGAAATCCATTAAGAGATGCTACATACCAAATATCAGAGCTCTACGCCTTCTAGTTTCAGAGAAGAAGATTTTTAAAGATTTTAAATTTTTTCCTTTTTGTCACCATGGCAACCAGAGTTTTGGGTGGAATTCAACTTTGATAGAGCTTCACCCAAGGAAAATCCCTGTGAAGTTTCATAAAGATTGGCCCAGGGGTTTTGGAGAAGATGTTTAAAGAAGCTGTTGACAGACGCCGGACAAAGGAACACTGAGTATGTTGTGCTCAGGTGAGCTAACAAAGACATGTCAATAAGTAGTCGAAGTAGTTCAATGCAACTGCCCATTGATATGCTTGCACAATATTGGTTACAAGGAGATGCACTTTTACCAATATCTGTAGTAGATAATTTACAGTGATGAAGCCAAAATATTCTTTCAAAGGACAAGACTGATTGGATTGGGCCTCAATGCTATTTTAGATTAGATTATATCACAGCACTCAGTGATTTAAAATTCAAAATTTAAAATAATATTTTTATTATGATAGTTTCATATTTTCACTGTTTGCCATTGACTACCTTGCGGCAAGGCAAATAAGGCTGAAGACAGTAGCAATTGTATAACAGTCGTAAAGGTCATTTGGCAAAGAGGAATAAGGAAAAATCATGTCTTCATTGTAAGTCTCATGTCAGATATGATTGTTTATGAAGAAGCACATTTAAAACTGAAAATGTTGAGTGCAAACTGACTATTGTTTGATTGTGTGTGGTGTTCTTTTTAAGCTCTGCCTATCTTTTGGCAGATGATTAATTTGTCTCGTAGCAGATTCTTTCATAATGCATTGTGGCAATAGATATAATTGCTATAAAAATTCATTTTACTTTTCAGCCACAATGTTTTTTCATATATTTTTACTTTAAACCTTAAGTGATGAGGTATATTCAAATATAAGCCTTTGTAGTACAAAGCCTATGAAATACACATTCTTGGTACAAGAGGTGCAAATGGTTGTTTCTTGGCTATTTCTATCACAATATTCAACAAATTTGGGCAGTTTAGATCAAGATCAGAATGCATTGCAGAATAATTGCAGACTGATCTGGATCTTTATTGTCTGCATAAACAACTGAAATTATTGTCCACATAAATATATAAATAAATAAATCTCAGCTCAGAAGATGTCTAAAGCTATATGCAAATTTTTACAGGATGAAACAGATGTGTTTCTTAATTTTGAATAACAGCAAGTTAACTTGTTTTTCCAGGCATATTTCTAGGCATTTCTAGAGAATGACTATGGTATCTAGATTTCCATATCTTCAAAATTCTTCGAAGCTAAGAAAAGCTCAGAAATTATGGCAATAAGTTTGTAATACAGAATTTCTAATAATGTTTAATCTCTACCAGTAAAAGTGGAGCATTTCTGCCAACAACATTGCACAGCCTTAAGCCTAGAACTTGAATTACCAAAGAAAATGACAAACATAAAATTGTGAGATGGATCAGTGACTTGCTGTCACAATATAAATGAAGTAAGAATAAAAAGCATTATTTATTAAAAATGCTTGAATGTGTCCCATTGAAATAAATGTTTCTGAAATACAATGAATCTGGTGTACACATTGATGTTTCCACCCTTTACAAGGCAACAAAATTTTAGACCTGTTCAAATTAAAAGTGTTTGCAGAGGATCAAATTAAATGAGGCCAAACTGATGGGATTTCTGTTTGAAAGAACAGAAAACATTGTGGGAAAAGGAGAAAATTTCAAAAAACATTCCTCCTCAGCAGTTCAAACATGGAATTCCTAGGTAAAGGGTTCAACAACAATATAATTACAGTAGTGTATCCATTGCTCTCGCTTTAAAAGAAGCCGGTTCTTAACATTACCAATCCTGTTAAAAGCTATAACTGGTGATAAATACAAAAGTACAAATACTTCTTTTTACTACGATCAAATAAAGGTAGACTGAAATTTTTGCAAAAATAGATTATAATTTATTCTAACGTGACATGTGAATTCAGCACTATAAAAACAGTGCAGCAAAAGCATGGTAAAATCTACATTATTCTTTATAGAGTGATGTCATTCTATATAGACTGCCATCATTCTGTATATAGAAAGTAATTTATTCAATGGAATATAATCTTCATCTGTGTTTTTACTCAAAGTATAGACTTGTTTTCCTTTCATTAAGAGTTGGTCATGTTAGAATCGAATTAATTTTTCAATCCTGATTTATTGTCCAGTAAACCACATTGCTGGTTATGAGGCGCAATTAATAAACCACATGGGCTATCATCCTCATTGATTACTTATTGTGCCTCATAACACACAGCTGTGGTTTATTGAACAATAAACCATGATAGAAAGAATTTCATTTCATAAGTAAATAATTATTTTGATCAATGACGTTGTGATTAATATAAGAGCCATGCTCTGTGAAAAACTCTCAACCCATACAAATTCCTGCACAGTCTGCACAACTTGACCTGAATCTAAATGTTTTGCTACAGGTAATTTTGCAGCATATTTGTGCCGGTATTCACCAACCATTCTTGAGAATATTCTCAGCCTTTCTCTCCAAGTTTTTCTAAATTTGTAAGTAACACAACATCTGATTGGCTAAAGCGAATGGTTTAGCCAATCAGAAGTTGTGTTACTTACAAATATAGAAAATTCTGGAGAATAAGACAAAGAATGTTCTAAAGAATGGTTGGTGAAAATAGGCCCAGGAGTCCATTCTAACCCAAGATACTGCTGGCTCTCGGAAAAAAATTTATCCGTATGAAGCATAGATAAGCTTACACGACTTATTTCAACCCTTTTTTCCAATATGTATTAGTAAAATATATGTATGAGGAAATAATACACTAAATGAAGACAAACAAAAGTGACAATAACCAAATAAAGGTAAGGGTATTTAACTATGCATGTATGAAAAGTTATCTCAAAGTTTCATTAACTATTTTGTAAGTGTATAAGTATTAACCCTTTACCCCATAAGGCATTTCTATGGTATCTCTAATTGACCCTAAATAACAGCAAGGATGAAGCCGTTTCTTATGTGTATATGATAACTTTTGATAGCACATAAAACATTGTGGCAAAAGGTGAAATTGCTCGTCACAAGCAATTTCACCTTTTGCCACAATGTTTTCCAAAGGCTCCTACAAGCAATGCGTAGAAATGAGTATCTATGGAGTAAAGGGTTAAAAGAAGTTGATTGTCGAAAAAAAAATTGTCAGTATTTAGAAACACATGTAAATATAAGGCTCTTCCTTCAGTTATCCTGAAGCAACATTAAATGGCCTGCAAAATGCGAAAAGGGGCATTGGGATATTTGTGTAAAGTGTCGTCCTGATCAGCCTGCCCAGTCCACGCAGGCTGATCTGAGATGGAACTTTCTGACTACATTAGATTTTGTACTACAGCAAAACTGCAAAAAACAGAATAATACACAAAAATGGAGAGTGTAATTTCAGATAAGTCTGGGTGGAGTATGCCGGCTGATCTGGGATGGCACTTTACCCAAAAGTCTATATGCTCCTTTTTGGGTGATGCAGGCCAAATATGTAATGTGTGTAAATGGGCCAAGAGCCTTTGCATCAAAACTATGCCAAAGACTCATATTTTTTTAGAACCTGACAAAGAAGGCTTTAAAAATATTGTGGGACAAGACATTAAGGCTTGTAATCAACATTTTCTTGCTTTCTTCGATATTTTCTACCCTTTCAATGATAAATCTAATCATTTGTGTTCCAAGTTGTTGGATGTAAATGTATTAATATGGACAAGCCTACAGTTCCATGTGAGGTAAGAGTTGACTCATTACCAAACAACAATATTTTAGGCTTGTCCAAATTGAAACCATTTGCAGACGACAAATAAAATGACTTCACATCTGATATTTGTTTAGTGAAGGGTAGAAAATATTGTGGGAAAAGGAGAAAATGCTGGTTACCAGCTTTTCCTCCTTTTCCCACAATGTTTTCTGAAGACTTCTTTCACTGGGTCTTCAAAAGTAGGGATTGTGTAGTAATGGGTTAACCCTTTACAATAAATATCCCTAGTTTAACCCTTTAACAAAATATACCTGATTTTCACAATCCTGAGGAAGAAGCCTTTTGAAAACATCATGAGAAAAGGAGAAAATGCTGGTAACCTGCATTTCCTTCTTTTCCTTCAATATTTTCTACCCTAACCAAAGGAAACTTCAATTTCTGAGTTGCATTAATTTCATTGTCTGCAAATGCTTTAAATTTGAATGAGTCCAAAGTTTTATCGTTTGGGAAAGACTTAAAATGACCCTAACACAAGAAGCTCTTGACAATATTGTGGGGGAAAAAGAAATTATGGTGACCAGCATTTTCTCCCCTTTCCAACAGTGTTCTGCCCTTTAACTCTTTACCAAATGACAAATTTATAGACTGGTCCAAATTCAAAGCATTTGCAGATGACAAAATAAATGTGACTATAAAATCGAAATTTGATATGGGAAGGGTAGAAAACATTGTGGCCTGGGTTAAAGAAAACACACATCTCTGGTTACCAGCATTTTCTCTTTTTCCCATTATGTTTTCAAAAGGCTTCTTTCTCAAGGTTATCAAAAGTAGGGATTGTGTTGTAATGGGTTAAGAGATAAATCCCACTATTTTAGTGACGAATTAGGTTGTCACCAAAATGACAGAATTTTAGATCTGTGCAATTCAAAATCTGAAGCCTGCAAATATATATACACAAGATGCATGTAACAGTATTGCTTTGGTACAGGAGAAATTCTAGCTGCCAACATTTTCCTCTTTCAATAAAAGCCTTTTCCTGAGGGTCATTTGGTAAAGGACTTAGTCTTCGTACTTTTATCTTGAATTTCTATAGGAATCAAAAGATTTAAAACTTATTTGTGCTCTGTTGACCTACCAAGATTCAAAAGTCTTGGAGAGTGATTTGAATTGGTGGACATCCTACTATCACTTCGGACAGAACAGACACTCATTAGAGTAGCCTCCCTTTGTACACTTGTGATAGTCGTCTCCCTTTGAATTGGAGTCTGCCTGTTAGTATCCAGCCCATCTACAGGTATGTTAGAAGTCATGGAAAAAGAGCGGCCTGGGTTAATGAAAACACACACCTCTGGTTAGTATATATTATATACATGTACATATTAATCTGTAAAACATCTTTTTCCTAATATATCTTTAATATTGGCTGACTCTGAGTCTCTGACTAAAAAAACAGAAAGATTAATTGCACAAAATGGTAGAACGTTTACAATTTTCTTTAATTTTTTTCCAACAGGAATGCACAGGGATATGCAATGATCAACACTTTGCTTGATTATCAGCATTACCTCCTTTTGCAAGTGTTTTATTGCTTTCTGTGACAAATTCATCATTTTGACAAAATCTGATATTTTGCTAGAATGACTATGATGAAGAAGCCTTTCAAAAACATTGTGGGAAATGGAGAAAATGATGGTAACCAGCATTTTCTCCATTTCCTACAATGTTTTGTACCCTGTAAGAGGACTTCTACTTTTTGGTACCAACATTTAACTATCATCTGTACAGTCATGCTTTTCATTTCAAAGATTCTCAATACTGCCATTTGGCAAAGGATTAAGCGTAAATATTAAATTTTATCAGACAAGAAAACTTTAACCTTGTCCAGACTTAAGGCAGTTGCAGATAACAACGTAAATGTAGCTTAGATGTTGCAATATTTCTTTGATAGTGTAGAAAACATTATGGCAAAAGGAGAAAATGCTGGTTACCATCATTTTCTCCTTTTCCAAAAATGTTTTCAAAAGGTTTCTTTCAGAGGGTGGTTAAAAGTTAGGTAATGTGTATTAAAGGGTTAAACTGTTGATGAAGAAAATTACATTTACAAATCACCCTTGGAGAGCTGAAATGACTTACTAGACCTTTCCAATAAGGAAAAGAAGTCAAAATACTGCTATGTCTCAATCGTTTTGATCAGAACATGAAATACAACAGGAAATAGTAGAGATCTAGTATCAGACTGCACATTTTATACAGTCTAATCTTGATCTACACTGTCCACAAAAAGCCATATAACTCTATGGAGTAACATTTTACACTGTTCAAAATTGAATGCACTAAGTCTTGCAGACAACACAATAATTGTGACCCAGAAATTGAAATTTGTGTTTGGATGAATGCAAGAAAAGGAAAAAAGTTACCAGCTTTTTCCCACAATTTTTTCAATAGCCTTTTTCTTCCAGGTCATTAAATCTTGCAATATTTCAGTGAAGATTTAACCCTTTCCAAAACAATCCCTGGTTTTCACGACCCTGAAAAAGAAGCCTTTTGAAAACATTGTGGGAAAAGGAGAAAGTGCTGGTAACCAGCATTTTCTCCTTTTCCCACATTGTTTTCTACCCTTCAAAAACCAAATTTCAACTTTTCAGTCACATTTTTTTGTCATCTGCAAATACTTTCAATTTGGACCAGTCTAAAATTTTGTCGTTTGGTAAAGAGTTAAGATCATTTCAGCACTTTAAGAGTAAAACACCATGTCACCAGGTTATTTATCAGGTTATTTATCATGTACATTACTACTAATACTACTACTTCTCCGGATGCTCACACTTACCCCTTCTTTGCATCTGAAGATACGGGTCACATGAGGCAGCAATATCTAACAGATTAGGGGTTCCCCTGTTTGGGTCAGAGTCTGACCTTCTGTGTCGCACACTAGGGGTTGGAGAAGGGGCCATTACATTCATTTTGTCGAAGATGTCATCTCCAATGTTGGAACCTTCTCGGGTTGATAAAGGAGCAACTCTTCTGCCCCTTCCTGAAACGGAGTACAGATTATATGGCTGAGCCTGGTAGTTTAGTTGGTAATGTACACGGCTTGCAACCCAGGTTTGATTCCAGCTCGGCCAAATTAAGTTTATCAGTTTTCATATGGCTAAATGGATACTTATCCTTTGAAGAGTTGAAAACATTGAAGAAAAAGAAGAAAATGCTGCTTACCAGAATTTTCTCCTTTTCCAGCAATATTTTAAAAAGCTTTATTTCCTCAGGGCTGTTTAAATACAGGATTGTTTGGTGGAGTAATATTAACCCTTTCCCAAATGACAAATTTTAGACTCTTCCAAACTGAAAGAGTTTGCAGCCGACAATTTTAACTTTCATAACAACAAAAGAAAATTATCCGAATGGGCAGAAAACACTGTGGGAAAAGGAGAAATTTCTCATTATGAGCAATTTCTCCTTTTCGTACAGTGTTTTCAATAGAGTTGTACTGCAGACACGTAAAAACAAGGGCTTGTTTGGGAAAGAGTTAATATGGATACAATCCGACACATTTCCCTTCTTTGTAATTGCATAATTTATTTATCAATGAAGTCATTATTACAAGTTGCTTGCTTAATACAGTTGGTTTTTAAGCCAGGTCTTACAACAATTCTATTTTCAATGGTTGTTGACTCTAGATCAGTTCAAAATATGGAAATCCAATCTTTTGACTTAACTCTTTGACCAAATGACAAAAATTTTATACTGGTCCAAACTGGAACAGTCCAAAATTTTGTGGTTTGGTGAAGAGTTAATTGCTTTACTATGCAACAAAATTATAGAATGGTCCAAATTGAAAGCATTTGCAAACGACAAAATTAATGTGACTAAAGAATTGAAATTTGTTTTGGGAAAGATTAAAAAAACATTTTGGGAAAAGGAGAAAATGTTGGTTATCAGCATTTTCTCCTTTTCCCACATTGTTTTCTAAAGGCTTCTTTGTCAGGGTCATCGAAAGTAGGGATTATGTGGTAATGGGTTAATATCTTAAATGGCCTTTAAAGATTTTTTCTTTCAACAAACTGATCTTTTTCTTAACTTTTTACCACACAACAAAAGTTGACCTCTCCAAATTGAAAGAATTTGCAAAGACAAATATGACTCAAATGTTGAAATTTGTTTTGGAAGAGGTAGAAAGCATTGTGGGGAAAAGGAGAAAATGCTGGTTACAATATTCTTTCCAAGCCACTGGCTGCTTTCTCACATAATCATTGTTGAAACATCCACCTGCAGTGAGTCTGAGAGGAATGAATCCTGACGCAATGACAATCATTGATCCTTGGAAAGAAATTGGCCAAGTCATGGATCAAACTCATGACCTGCTATACTCAAGCCCTGTATTATACCGACTGAGCTATTGGGACTTGGTGTCCTTTTTCCGTTGTCATTACCTTTCTTATCCTCAAACGATCTTCTAACACGAGAATTCCTGTTGAAATGTACTGGAGACTCAAGATTCCTGTCTGGCATGCTGACCCGATCCGGACTTATGGCTGGCAGTCTCTCGGTGCTCCTGGACTTTGTGCGAGGTAGTGGAGTAGGTCTCATACTTCTGACCTGACCCAGTCTACGTGGTCCATCCCTTTAAAAGCAACAGTTACTGCATGTTTTAGCTTATTTTTTTTTCATTTCTTTTCTTTTTTTCAAAATCTAATTGAAAGCATTTTCAGACGACAATTTAAATGGGACTCAATTGATAGAACTTGTCTTTGATAGAGTAGAAGACATTGTGAGAAAAAGGAGAAAATTCAGGTTATCGGTGTTTTCTCCGTTTCCCACAATATTTTTAAACTGCTTCTTCCTCATGGCCGTTGAACTTGTAATTGTGTGGTAACAGATTAACTCTTTACCAAACAATGACGACTTTTGATGACCCTCAGGTAGAAGCCTTTTGAAAACATTGTGGGAAAAGAAGAAAGTGATGGTAAACAGCATTTTCTCCTTTTCCCACAATGTTTTCTAGCCTTCCCAAATCAAATTTCTATTTTTCAGACATAGTTTAGCCAATCAGAAGTTCTGTTACTTTCACAGTTAGAAAACCTTGAAGCATAAGATAAAAAAATGTTGTTATGAATGGTTGGTGAATATGGACCAAATATCCACCAACCAACACCATTCTTACCAACATTCTTAGTCTTTTTCATCAGTAAAAGTAACAGAACCCCTGATTGGCTAAACCATTTGGTTTAGCCAATCAGAAATTCTGTTTCTTTTACAGTTAGAAAATCCTTAAGAACAAGACAAAGAATGTTCTTAAGAATGGTGGGCCCATATTCATCATCCATTCTTGAGACTATTCTTAGTCTTATTCTCCAGGGTTTTCTAAATTTGTAAGTACTACAACTTCTGATTGGCTAAATAGAAAATGGTTTAGCCAATCAGAATTTGTGTTACTTACAAATGAAGAAAATGCTGGAGAATAAGGCAAAAATGTTCTTAAGAATGGTTGGTGAATATGGGCCCTTGTTCAATTTTTGTTAACTTTTGAGAGTTAAAACTGTAAGACATACTTTGGAAACTGGGACAACAACTGACTGCCATTCTCTAATTCTTCAGTCTTGCTAGCCTTCTCCTTTAGGCTTAAATGTCTTGTGATGCCCTTGTTACCTGAAAGTATCAAACAAAAAGAGTAATTTAGTTATGATTCCATGTTTCAACCTGTTTCAGAGACTACACATACATGAGGGGTTGGCAATTATGAGGAATTTGACTGCTTATTTAATCAAACAAATTGACAAGAAATAAATGACCTCCATTACCATATATTACACAGTTGAATTACTTTCTAAACTTAGCTTTGGCTATCGTCGTCTGCATGCGGAACTTTGTGACAATTTTCAACTATGTATTTGGCTAATTGAGTTATTGTGTATTTGAAATATGTGAATTAACCCTTTCCAAAACGATAAATTTTGGACCCTTCCAAACCGAAAGAGTTTGCAGACGACAATTTTAGATTTGGAGAAAATGGCAGAAAGTTCTCAGAAAGGGTAGAAAACATTGTGGGAAAAGGAGAAATTGCTCATTATGAGCAATTTCTCCTTTTCCCACAGTGTTTTCAAAAGACTTTTACTGCAGACACGTAAAAACCAGGGCTTGTTTGGGAAAGGGTTAAACATGATTTTGTTCGTTTACATAGGTAATCAGTGGTGGTTGCCGTAGACCTAGGATACACTTTCTGTGCAGTGTGATCTTGATCCAATTCTTTCCAAAAAGGCTTCTTATCTTGACTATAGTACTAAAGCATCAAATCAGACATTACCATTAATAGAATTTCCGTACTGTCAGATTACACTCCATGATATAAATATTCAATCTCTAATTGTACTTTGCATACATGTAGGTGTCAATTTCTAGTTAATTTCTTTGGGTAATACCAAGTGATCCTGTCATTTTATGACTGAGTAGAAGCCTTCTGAAAACGTTGTAGGAAAATGAGAAAATACTAATAACCAGCATTTTCTCCTTTTCCCACCATTAGTTACTGTTTCGATGACAAATTCAATCATTAATTTCAAGCCACATCTACTTTGTAAAGAGTAGAACCTTAAGCAAATGCCCCTGTCTTCGGCCATTGTATAACTGTACATTGACTGTCTTGGCTTTTCCCTTAACTCGTTATCAAACAACAAAATTTTAGACTGGTCCAAATTGAAAGCATTTGCAGATGACAAAATAAAAGTGACCAAAACCTTGAAATTTCTTTTTGGAAGGGATGGAAACCTTGTGGGAAAAGGAGAAAATGCTGGTTACCAGCATTTGCTCCTTTTCCAACATTGTTTTCTACTCTTCACAAAGCAAATTTAAAACTTTCAGTCACTTTTATTTTGTCGTCTGCAAATACTTTCGATTTGGACAAGCCTAAAATATTGTCGTTTGGTAATGAGTTAACTATTTATCAATTACAACAAACATGGCCATGGTCAACGTTGTCCCAGAAGTATGTAGAATTTTCACATAGATTATTTTTTAACTGTTAAATACCAATATTTGGCAACATATTACTGGATATTTCATTGATACATGCTATAACTTCACATATTAATACACAATGATTGAGTAAAGTTTTACAAATGATTAGTAACACCACTACCTGCCACCCAGCAAACATTATCTTTAAAAAAAAAATATAAGTTAATTCTTAACATATTCCACCCTACACTTAAACGTTAAACAAAACAGATCAACCACCATGTTAAGACACAAACCAATTTACTGTATTTCTTAGCAAACTAAAGTTTTGTGTATGTAGTAAAGGGTTGTTGGTTTAGCATTTCAATATTTAGCCACATTATTCCATTTACTTAGCTGCAGTATTTTTCAACATATTCTGGATCTTTGCCTTAAATTTCAATGAATAATTACTTCACATGTAATTCAAACACTTACGCTCAAATACAAGTAATTAATGCAACAAGTCTTACATTCTTAACCAAATAACAAAGTTTAAGAGTCTATCATAATAAATCGGTTGCAGATAGTAAACAAACAATGACAAAAATAAAGGACTTTCTCTTTGAAAGAAAAGGATTTTTGGGGGGAAAAGAAGCAAAATTAATGCTTGCTACCAGAATCTTCTCCTTTTTCCCAAGTGTTTTCAAATACCTGTATTGTTAGAGTAATAAAAACAAAGCACTGTTTAGTACATGGCTAAATACAGCCTCTTACACCCTTACTCTTTATTAGTAAGTTACTTGACAAAATGTACTGTATACATCAATAATTTCAGTAAGAGTATTTTTCCTAAGGGCTCTACTTAACACTTTCAGGACTGTTATTGAAACCGGGGTCTTTTGTGGATGGCAAAGATCAAGATCAGATTGCACAGAATGTACAGTCTGATCTTGGATCTATGCTGTCCACTTCTTAAGTTATAAGTTTATGATGAAATTCTTTCGGAAACTCAGCTAGTTTCATTTGAGAGGTTGAAACAAGGCAAAATGAATTTGGCGCTAAAAGATTTAATCAAAACAGATCCAAGACTGCAAGTTCTGTAAAGTCTGATCTTTATCTATCCCACTAAAGCCCTTTTTGCCTATGGTAATGAAAGCGCTAAACCATCAACCATCAAGGACATCCACCCAACTTATTCAAATGTTGACAGTAGATTCAGTGATCAGACTACACTTTCTGGACAGTCTGATCTTAATCTGCACTGCCCAAAATAACCCCCATTATGTCTCCTCACAGCTGAAGGACCTTTATTTACATAGATTCAAACACAACAAAAAGAAAACCAACATATAATAGTACCAATTTCATAAATGTCCTCATAAGAAACCCCTATACCTAAAACTTCATGAAAAAAAATAAACTTCAAACAAAAAGATAGGTGAAAGAAAGTAAAATCTACATGTATATTAACACCTGAGTTGGTATACCAACCATCCTTCAATTATTTTTAACCTTATGCTGCAGAATTTCTAGATTTGAAAGTAACACAACTTTCAATTGGCTAAACCATTTGGTTTAGCCACTTAAAAGTTGTGTTACTTTCAAAGAATTAGACAAAAGACTGTTCTTAAGAATGGTTGGTAAAAACAGACCCTGGTCCTGAAAGCTCCCTTCGGTGGAAATCCCCCCAACCCAGTGGCTCAATCTATGAAGTACAGATAAGGAAACCCAGGGGTCTCTTATGACAAATAACCCCGCCCGGCGAATTTCTTTCCAAGAAGTGATCTTTGTCATTGTGACAGGATTCATCCTTTTCTCAATGCTGATTACTGGTTATGTTGGAAAACAATCAGTGGCTTAGGAGGAAGAAATTTCAGAAAAGCATGGATAGGTGCACTGGCAACTACAGTATAAGTGAAATAATGTTGAAAATGGTGTCAATCAATCTGCAGAAAAGTTTAAAAACAGTTGAGCATTATATGCTATATAACCAGTCAGAAACCAAAGATCCCTGATTCTTTCTATTTCTTGACAGTGTGGTTGTTTTATGCTGATTTCAACATTATTTCAGCCATACAGCAATGATAGATCAATTTTTATAGTGTATGTCCTTGGTTTCATTTGTAAAAAGCTAGGGCTCTGAGGTGACTTGCTCAAAGACACTTTCATGCATTTTAAAGATAACAGCATGAAATGGTAATATGGCCACAGATATTTAAAAGATGAAAAAAAACAACAACAAAAGACCAGTTCATCCACACAGTCCATACCAGAACCAACCTAAAACCAATTCAACAGTGGTGTCCTTACTTTTTTTGCCTATGGCCAACAATAGCACTATGAAAGTCAAAGATAACTTATCTCACCTAATACTTGATTCACAAAAGATACAATATTCATGATGATGAACTTATGGTCTGATTACTATGTTTTCCTGTCAGCTTCAAAACAAACTTGTCATATCAAGACCTTAATTTTTCACATCTTCATAGTCCCTTGAGTGCCAAAGACTAGACTAAACCAAACTGAGACAGAGCTCTAGATAAGACAGAATGATGGTATTCGAAATCCGTTATTTCTCTTTGAAACCTTATGTTGTGGGTACTCATTAGAATAGTCTCGATGAGACGATTCTAATGAGCACCCAAAACATAGAATTTATCAGAGAATATTTAATTTTTTTCATTTTGAAATCAAAATCACTCCCTCTAGCTAAAGCTCTACTGAGAGTATTTTCAACAAATTAAATGTAGCTAAAATTACTGTTTCTGCCTTCAATAGGGCAGAAAACATTGTGGAAAAAGGAGAAAATGCTGGTTATCAGCATTTTCTCCTTTCCCACAATGTTTTCAAAAGCATTCTCCAAAATTCTTCATGTTAAAGGACCTATCTATCTCAAGATTCGATCAATTTTGAGATAACGATGATCTACACTATGCGACCAATCGCTCTGTATGATGCTTTATAAAGAGGCATTAAACCCCCTTTTCCCAGAGTGCTACTTATATTATCAGTGTTATTCATGAATGTGTGAATCACTGTCCAAAGTCTTGAAAACATTGTGGGAAAAGGAGAAAATGTTGGTAACCAGCAATTTCTCCTTTTCCCCTTTTCAATGTTTTCTACCCTGCTTGAAACAAATTTCATTTTTTTTTTTATTTATGTTTAATTAATTTGTCGTCTGCATGTACTTTCAATTTGGACCAGTGTAAAATTTTGTCGTTTGGTAAAGAGATAATAAATAATTTATTAGGTTATTCACTAAACCATCAAAAGCTGCTGTAAAATGATTTAGAAATAAAAAACAAAAGAAGACTGAAAAATCCGATGACAAATAAACCTTAGCCAAGAATTGTTTCGTTACAAGACCAAATTGTAATTTACCCTTCATATTCCGTGGCAATGAGTTTAATGGAGCCCATGTGTCTAGTAAGGTGTCAATTCGGACAGATCTTAGATCTCTTAAACTTGCTGTACGTCTCAAAGCGCTTCCTTTATGAGAAGCTGTTATAGAATTATTATAATTATTGAAAGTCCTAATAACCCTTTACCAAACAATACCTGCTTTTTACGACCCTGAGATAGAAGCCTTTTGAAAACATTGTGGGAAAAGGAGAAAATGCTGGTAACCAGCATTTTCTCCTTTTCCCACAATGTTTTCTACCCTGCTGGAAACAAATTTCAATTTCTGAGTTACATTTATTTGGTCATCCGCAAGTGCTTTAAATTTGGACTGGTCTAAAATTTTGTCATTTGGGAAAGCGTCAAAGTACATGCTTTGAAAATAGCATCAGCTTTTATTCTGCTGTTTCACACACTGAGCCTATGTCATCATGCAGTGCCCCATATTGGTCTAAGAAATGTGGAGTATCTACAGAGAGATTCATTGTGGGAAAAGGAGAAAAAGCTTGTAAAACAGTATTTTCTCCTTTTCCCACTGTGTTTTCAGGAGTCCTTTTCCTACCACACAACAAGGTTTTGGACTTGTTCAAACCTATGTATTTGCTGAGAATGAATCAAGTACATGTATTACTAATATTATGAAATTTTTGTTTAGGAGTGTACAAAGCAATGTGGGAAAAGGAGAAAATACCAATAACAAGCATTGTCTCTTTTCCCACAATGTTTTCAAGCACCTTTTTCCAACAAGTCACTAAACATGGGATCATGTGGTAGAGATTTAATCCTGCAGTAATAAACAACTGAACTAAACAGACTGAATGACAAGAACACTGCATGCAGGTGCCAAAAGTTATCAGCCATATCTTTTTTAGTGAAAATTCTCAACCGAATTTTGAGGCTTACAAGAATTCTTATTCACCAATCATTCTGCAAAACATTTTTCATCTAATTGGCCATTATTTTCTCAATTTGAATGTATCACAACTTCTGATTGGCCACTGGTTTAGCCAATCGGAAGTTGTGTTACATTCAAATTATGAAAACTCCTGAGAATACAACTGAGAACTGAATGCAGAACCAGCTCTTCCAATATTGGTTACCCTTGCAATGGTTTAAAACTAGCCTAAGTTGACTAAAATATCTTGAGAAATTACAGATAAATAAAAAAATGTCAAAGTTTGAGACACATGATAATGAGGCTGGATGTTTGATCTGAAACAGTGATAATATTAACCGACTGTTGATATAATATTTCAACCCTTTACCAAACAATCCCTGGTTTTTATGACCCTGAGTTTCAAGAAAAACTGCATGATTCATAGGAGTAATATGTCTCAACCAATCACAGAATTTTTTGTAGGATGTAACAAGCTGATATGCAAAGTACTTACTTGCTATAGTTGTACTACTGTCCTTTTTGTTTGCATCAGTAAATGGATTAGCGGGTAATCCCTGAAAGTATGTTAATTTTGTCAGTTATATTAAAGAAATACTGTATATGTGGATATAATAATTATGGGTATCGAAAAGTTTCCGAATTTCAATTATCCATTACCGACAATCTGTGCACAGAAATCTTTGTGTATTCAAGACACTTACAATCTGTTGTTATACTTGTGGTACAACATGCTAATAGAAATGTTTACAGATTTTCAAAAATCCAAAATAAATTCCACATTCGCAAAAATTTCTATGTAAAGAATATGCCAAGTCTGCATTATTGGAAGGTGGTGGGGGATGTACGTATGGCTTTGTGAGTACGGGCACTAGATTTTTAACAAGAAAATCCTGCTTCAATGTGCCAGTCAGATTTGGAATGTCCTTCAGCAAGGGACTGCAGAGCCCTGGGCATATTGTTGGGGAAACACAGACACAGATGAATCAAGGTATTGCTGTTTTGTTACTAAAATAGCATCTAACATCCAAAGTAGCTTAATACATTATATACACTTGCCAAGAAGGAAAACCAAAATGATACTCAAATGACTGAGGTTGTATACTAACATCAAAGATAACTTCCCCTTTCTTCCTTTTGTTTGTCAAATCCTCTATTGATGTCCTCACATCCTCCCTACTTGGTGCCCTAATGGGACCCAGGTTAGTGGTAGACTTGTTATTCATCACCTCAGACCATGCTTCCTGTAGCTTCTTTTTCATCTTCCGTGACCTTGCAAGGTCAAGGGCAGTGAGTCCTCTATCATCCTGTATGGAGACATCTGCACCATATTCTAGTAGAACAGCAGTAGCTCTCTCATGATTGTTGTAGGACTGTTAACAAGAAAGTAGTGTTCGTAATCAAAACCTTTATTTTCAAGTTAACCCTTTACCAAACAATCCCTGGTTTTATGACCACAAAATAGAGGGTTTTTGAAAACTTTGTGGGAAAAGGAAAAAATGCTGGTAACCAGCATTTTCTCCTTTCCCAACAATGTATTCTATCCTGCTGGAAACAAATATTATTTTTTTAGTCGAGTTTATTTGTCATCTGCAAGTGCTTTCAATTTGGACCAGTCTATATTTTTGTGGTTTGGTTAAGGGCTAAAATCAGTTTGCACACAGGTCAATTTTTTAGTCTAGTTATAAAACTTTTCGAGTGTTCAACTCAGCTATGTATGGAATTTTAAAGTTAAGTCAATTCAATTTGTGTTAACTTAATTTCAATTTTTGTGAGTTACGTTGATATAGTCACCTGTGAGTGCTTTGAATTTGTACCAGTCTAAATTTTGTCGTTTGGTAAAGGATTAAATGGTTATGCTTTCCAGCATTTTCTCCTTTTCCTTCAATTTTTTTTCTGCAATTTTCTTTGTCATGGTCATTAAGTTCAGAATGGTTGGGTAAATGGCTAAGGTACAAGAACAAAAGCATACATTACATAACTTACATAGTTTAATAAAACTTTCAGTAAGCCAAACTTGGGTGAATTTGATCTTGGTTGATTCATATCCAAAATGTTTATGAGATATTATTGCAACTGAACATTGGCAAACAAAATTTGAATGGCCAAGAGCTATGACTTAGTGAAATTGATCATTTGTCATATTCAGTGATTCTTTTGTGTCTACCCATTTTAACTCTTTACCAAACCACAAAATTCAAGACCTGTCCAAATTGAAAGCATTTACAGATGACAAAATAGATGAGACTCAAAAATTGAAATTTGTCCTTGGAATGGTAGAAAACATAGTTGGAAAAGGAGAAAATGCTGTTACCAACATTTTCTCCATTTCCCACAATGTTTTCAGAAGGCCTCTTCCTCAGAGTCAATAAAACAAGAGAGTGTTTGGAAAAGGGCTAACCCAATCAACATCTTCAAACAAAAACCGGTTCCATTTACAAAAATTTAAACATTTGGGGATTTGTGATAGGCATGGCAAACTTTGCAAGGGCATGTATGATCTTACAGTGATATGCAAAGGGGTGGCACCAGCAAACCCTCTTGAGTTGACCTCTGACCCTCCATCAAGCAGTGTAGTAATACATTCCGCATTACCTGTAAGTGATGCACAGTGTATGGGCGTAAAACAACGCTTGTCCTTGTTCTCTGAAAGGCAGAAAAAAAAAAAATTATTTCAATTCTCTGTTAGTTGAATTTCAGTCTATTCATGTGGGAAAAATAAATTACATGATATAGATCTACATTTCATCCTCAAATTTGATGAATGTCTGAATGAAAACAGGCTTTCAAAATAAATAACATGTAATATGTAGTATACTGGTCTATCCCACAGATAGAAATAAAGGTATAATGTAGTCGGGTACAGGTATTTGGTGATATATCGTGCGGCGGTATGTAGTATTCTGGTCTATTCCATAGATAGATGTAAAGGTATAATGTAGCTGGGTACAGGTATTTGGTGATATATCGTGCAGCCGTCTCGACATGTGGTTCGGTAGCTCAGTTGGTTAGAGTGCAGGAACTGTATTCCTGAGGCCCTGGGATCGAATCCCAGTCGAGCCGCGATATATTTTTCACCATCTGTTACATTTGGTGCCCAACGTAAATAACCCACTAAGTAGAAAGATAGGGTAGCAGTGATTGAGGGATTCGTGGACGAATCTTCATGTGGCAAGGAAGTATGTGATATACTGGTCTATCCCACAGATAGAAATAAAGGTATAATGTAGTCGGATACAGGTATTTGGTGATATATCGTGCGGCGGTATCGACATGTGGTTCGGTAGCTCAGTTGGTTAGAGTGCAGGAACGGTATTCCTGAGGCCCTGGGTTCGAATTCCGGTCAAGCCGCGATATTTTTTCACCATCTGTTACAGTAATAGACACATTTCATCCTCATACTCATATCTGTTGAATGTTTAGGATGATACAGACTTTTTTAAAACAAACTACAGTACTGGACTTATATTTGAAGAAATTGCAGAATTTGGATATATAACCGAGCCAATGTCCTACTAAGTCACTTTTCCAAATGGAAGGTTAAATGAGTAAATTTGCAACCCGCCCACCTTCAGATACAGTTACTTGTTCTACCAAATAGATTTTTTTAATTTATATGATAATAAATTATGTGATAGTTTGCTTAGCACTATCTCATTACCAAACAACAATATTTCAGGCTTGTACAAAATTAAAGCATTTGCTGACAACAAATTAAACATGACTCAAAAACTAAAGTTTTGGGGAATGGTAGAAATCATTGTTGGAAAAGGAGAAAATGCTGTTTACCAGCATTTTCTCCTTTTCCCACAATGTTTTCAAAAGACATCTTTCTCAAGGTCATTAAAAATCGGGATTGTGTGGTAAAGAGCCATACATCATGGAGACACATTAACTCTTATCCACTGTTTGCGACCAAATAATGTAATTTGCGGAGAGTGTAAAGCAAGATCAGCCTGAATGTAAGTGCAGTTTGATCTTCCTCTACACCCTACGCTGCTGTATCCGAAGTTTTGGTCATATATACCTTGCTTGATGCCATTAAACTTAGCAAAGTCTATTTATGTAATCATCAACAAATTAAATTTTGCATAATAAGGGTTAAAAAAAACCCTATCCCTGGGTACAAGTGCCACTCATACAGATTATAGGCATATTGCAGTTTTTGTAATAAGTTGAGACATTCAGAAAGAAAACATACCTAACTCAGAGCCGCCAGAAATTATCTTGGAGACGACATTGTGCGCAATTACGGCTTTCGACTGACATGCATGATGTAGACATGTCTTGCCATCACTGTCTGTAGCATGAACATCTCTGAAAGAAAAAGATAGGGCTACTTCTTGGACTGTGATTTAACCCTTTCCCAAACAATCCCTGGTTTTTGCAGTCCTGATATAGAAGCCTTTTGAAAACATTGTGGGAAAAGGAGAAAATGCTGGTAACCAGCATTTTCTCCTTTTCCCACAATGTTTTTTACCCTGCTGGAAACAAATTTCAATGTCCGAGTTACTTTTATCTTGTCGTCTGCAAGTGCTTTCAATTTGGACTAGTCTAAAATTTTGTTGTTTGGTAAAGAGTTTTACCTTTCACTTGGTGAAAACATTTCAGAATTTTATGGATTCCAAAGTGTTACATTTCCAAAGGACAGTCATACAGAGTTAAAGTATTGAATTAGTTATTGACAGGATAGTATCCAGTGACATTTCCATCTTCTTTACCTTAACTCTTTACCAAACGACAAAATTCAGGCCGAGACCAAATTCAAAGCATTTGCAGACGACATACTGAATGTAGCTAAACAGACGATTTCTGTATATGATAGGGTAGAAAACATTGTGGGAAAAGGAGAAAATGCTGGTTACCAGCATTTTCTCCTTTTCTCACAATGTTTTCAAAGGACTTCTTCCACAGGGTCGTTAAAACTCGGGATTGTGTGGTAAAGAGTTAAACAGAAAAAAAAAGTGTATTACATAAATTACACTCTCAGACAGTCCAAGCTTTCTGTTTACATGACATGCTATACTGCATTTTGATTGGCTGATATGAACTGTCAATCAAATTGGCAGAAAGGTCAATTCAGGACAAAATAAAGTAATGACTTACGCCCTTGATGACAAAAGTTCAGCTACCACTTCCACAGGATTGTACGGTCTTGACATTTGGGTAGACAGTTTCTCAAACAAATGGATGTCGCGGGTCGCTAACATGACAGGTGTGAAACCATCTGCATTCTTACAGTTAACATCTATTACCTTCTTTTGATTCTGCAAGTTCAGTAATGAAAAAAAAAACAGTCTAAAAGTGTCAATTCCTCATATGGTTACTTTCAGGTGAGAAACATGGCTGTCATGGCTGCAGGGAACATGGTCTAAACATAAAGTTCCCTCTACAGCTTGTTATGGATACCATGAGGTATCAAAAAATGACTTTGCTGAACTTGGTAAATTGAGAAAAATCTAACATAATCTCACTGCACACCAAGTCCTGGATAAACGGGGCTGTCGTGGCTGCAGAGAACATGGTGTAGACGTAGGGTAACAAACTGCCAGACTTGAAATGATTGCCATTCCTTTAATTCACACGATTAAAATTTACCTGTTACTTATACACAGAATTGTTTACAATTGGCAGATATTTGACCTTTAAAATGGATAAACCCCTTGTTAACCCTTTACCCCATAAGGCATTTCTTTGGCATCCCTAATTGACCCTAAATAACAGCAAAGATGAAGCTGTCCCTTATGTGTAAATGATATCTTTTGATAGCATAGAAAAAATTGTGACAAAAGGTTAAACTGCTCGTCACGAGCAATTTCACCTTTTGCCACAATGTTTTCCAAAGGCTCCTAAAAGCAATGTGTTGAAATGAGTATCTTTGGAGTAAAGGGTTAAAATACAGGTATAGTTTTCCCTGACAAGAGATTGATGACATCATTGGCATTACTTAATTACATGACAAAGTTAAGTCATGGATATTCATAGAAATTGTCAATTAAGTAATTAACTTGCTATCAAAGGACAGAGGAAAGACCAACTTAAAGATATTTGCACACTGACAATTACAAGGTGACTCAAATGGAGGGATTTGTCTTTAAATCTGGAATAAATCGTTCTCTATTACATGGTGTTAATGCCTTTTTCACATTATTTCTGTTATAGCCCAGCTGCCAGTATCCCTATCCATGCTTTTTACAGTATGTTTACAAGTACATAGCATAGCATTCTTCTCAAGCAACTAGCTGCTTTCCCACAAAACCATCACTGAAACAATGATCAGCAGTGAGAGAAGAATGTCTGATCCTGTTGCAATGACTATCAACAAGAAATTGCCCTGGTTTGGGATTTGAACCCGTGACCCCATGTTCTCAAGTCCTTTTCCGTGCTACTTACTGCGCTTAACTCATTACAACAGTGACATTCCTGACTTTTAACGACCCTTAGACAGAAGCCGTCTGAAAATATTGAGGGAAAAGAAGAAAATGCTGGTTACCACCATTTTCTCATTTTCCCACAGTGTTTTCTACCATTTCCAAGAAAAAATTAACTTTTCAGTCACACATATATATATATTTTTTTTTGTCTGCAAACGCTTTCAATTTGGACAGACCTTCAAATTTGTCATTTGGTAAAGAGTTAACCAAGGCTCAGCACTAGAATAAGCCTTAGAATGAAACTAAGAATGATTGCTGACAGCTGACCCAAACTGTAGTCAGATCTTCATCTAAAAAATTTTAAAACACAATAGCAGCTAAACAAAGTTTTTAACGATGCATCTTTACTTGATTTCATCCAGTTTTGTAACCAATTTTATCTTTATATTATGAAATTATTGTCATTCTTGTATGTTCATGCCAATTGCTGCCCCTGACTGTTGCAAGGTTGCACAGATTAAGACGAATGGAAAATGCATTTCATTCTATTGCTGCTAGCAATCAGACATCAACCACAGTTTCCAGTTGAAACTGAACACAAATCTCTAATGCCTCTTTAGCCTGTAAGCCATATTTTGATTTTCTTATCTACATTTACACAGCTATCTATATTCTACACACTGTAAAGTTTTGATAGCATTTCTTTACTTTCTGACTGTTAGGGTATATCTTTAACTATAGTAAGATCTGACAGTAAAACTGGGTAATTCCCTACTCCAGTTTTTTGTGGCTTCAAGCCAAGTTATAAACCTTATTCCTTTTGTCTTTCTATTTATAAATATTCTACTTATTTAAACCCTTTCTTCTTGCAATTATCTAATAAGACTTCACTGTGAAATAAATGGGACAAAAACATATTCAAAGCTGACATAAACACTTCTAATTTAAACCTTTGCTTCTTGGAATATCATAGTTCAACCATTTCTCACATAATCCTGTGTTTTTTACACCTTGTAGATGAAAGCCGTTGGAGACATACTTGGAATAAGAGAAAATGCTGGCTTTTAACATTTCCTGCCTTACCCAGAATGCTTTCAACCCTTTCACAGCTAATTTCCATCACTTGAGCTACTTTTGTTTTGTCAACTTATAGGGCTAACAACATGGACAAATTCAAAATTTGTCTATTGCAATGAGGTAGTTTGTGAAAGTTGGTTAGTCTTATTGAAAATTGTGTTAGGTGCATAAGCATACATATTACTGTTACATGGATGATGATGATGATGATGGTGATGATGGTGGTGGTGGTGATTATGATGATGATGATATGGTAGTAATGACAAAGCTTATGATTACATTTAGATGTCAAACAACTCTTGGGTGTATTTCCTTATACCATTTCATATGTGTTTCAGTGTTTACATTGTATTTTGGGCCTGTGGCCTTTATTTACAAATAAATAAATTATTTGATTTGATAACATTTTTCCCAATAAATTGTTTTAAAAGTCTTTTGCTGAAAACTTCTTAGATAATCTTCACAGGACTTTATGGAGTAAAAAGTTCAATCACTATTGTACAGGTTAGCTCATTGACACACTGATAAATACCTGGTATACAAACCATGAATCACCGATTGTTTGCTTGTACACTCAGCTCTTCCTTTGTTTATCTCTTTACCACACAATCCCAAGTATTAACGGCCGTGAGGAAGAATTTTAAAAACATAGTGGAAAAATGAGAAAATGCTAGTAACCAGCATTTTCTCCTTTTTCCACAGTATTTTCTTTTCATCCAAAGAAACATTTCAGTTTTTGAGTCTACATGTATTTACATTGTTGTCTGCAAATGCTTTCCATTTTGACAAGTCCAAAATTTTGTCATTTGGTAAGGAGTTGAACAGTTTATCGATACATTTACTACAATAAGTGTGAAATGTTTTATGCTGATAAATTCTGCTGACATCAGATTTTAGATCATCTAGTACTGATTACAAACTACCATAATTGTTATTTGATCAGATACCAGTAAATCAAACCAGTGTTTTTGCAATCTTGATCAAAGAGGTTTCGAAAATCTTGTGGCAACAGGAGCTGGTTAGCTGACAGTGTTTTCTCTTTTTTAACCACATTTTCTGTCCTTTACAGGCCAACTACCATACTTTCTGTCCTTTCTAAATTAAATTGCATTTTTTGAGCCCCATTTGCCATTTTATTAACCCATTACCACACAATCCCTACTTTTGACGACCCTGAGAAGGAAGCCTCCAGAAAACATAGTGGGAAAAGGAGAAAATGCTGGTAACCACCATTTTCTCCTTTTCCCAGAATGTTTTCTACTCGTCACAAAGCAAAATTCAAATTTCCAGTCACTTTTATTTTGTCATCTGCACATGCTTTCGATTTGAACAAGCCTATAATACTGTTGTTTGGTAATGAGTTCAATGATGGATTTTGTCTTAAATTTGCACGGTTATAAAAATAAGTCGAAAAAAAGACAGTTTTTCTCTTCAGATTTGTACAGAGCATTAGGTAGGCCATTGGAAATCAGTGAACTTGCAGATATCCTTGTGTAACTGTGGTCCAACATTTACAAATGTCCATTAGAGGAGACATTCATGCCTACTTCAATCACTTACATGATTTCTGTCGCACTGCTATTTTCCTCTACCTTCTCTGTACAATTATTATTCGCCCTCGACAACTGGTGGTGGGATGAGCGTATCCTGCAACAATTTGCCGCTCTTGTTCCACAATGTTTTCAGAAGCTTTCTTTCACTTGGCAATGTTTTCAGAAGCTTTCTTTCACCTGTATGATTGCAACAAACATAACTGCCAAGTTTCAAGTAAATTGGACTTGAGATGACAAAGTAATGCTCCAGACAAAGAACTGGACTCTGCCCTGGTAACCTACCAGGGTTCCCCTGTGGACATCCGCGGTACACGCTCCGACACCTTACGCTATGGGTGATCCCATAATATGTCCCATCTTCGGAGAGCATATAAAAAGGAGAAAATGCTGGTAACCAGCATTTTTGTCTTTTCCCACAATATTTTTCTTCTCAATTCAAGGCAAGGTTCTTTGTTTGAGCAAGCCTTTATGATTTGCATATGCTTTTCATTGGGACAAGTCTAAAATTTTACCATGCTGTTACATCTATTCTTGATGCTTTTTTATGCTGTGTAACACTAATATAGAAAAGACCAAATTACCAGTAATCTGGACACAACTTTGATGTCACCCTGCCAAGCCGCCTGTAATAGCAGTAGATGATGAGCCTCTGACTGACGTTCTACAGAGTCTAGCAAGATGGACCGGATTGAAGGGGAAGCAACTTCTACAGCAGTGTGACCTTCATAATTGCGTAGTGTGATGTCTGCACCATGTCTTAGTAGCAGCTGAACAATCTAGAACACAGAAATAAAAAGGTAGATAGTGAAAATTGGCTTGTTTTGTACTTAACTCTTTACCAAATGACAAAATCATAGGCTTGTCCAAATTGAAAGCATTTGCAGATGACAAAATAAATATGGCTTGAAAATTGAATTTCTTTTGGGAAGGGTAGAAAACATTGTTGAAAAAGGAGAAAATGCTAGTTATTGTTTGTTGATTAAAACAAAACAACTCTATGTTTACAGTGCTAAATAAATCAAAAATGTATTCCAAGTCAGTTCTATAGATGCATGCATATATTCCAATTTCAACGTTTTTTTGTGTCAAATTATCAGGCCATGAAGTTGAAAGTATACATTTAAGATCAGACCATTTGTAACATGGCATTAATTTTGGTCTTTATCATTCTTCTCTGTTGGCATAAGAAACTAAATCCTTACATTCATGTCTATATTGGTTGACAGTAACAGTAATTTCTTTGAAGTTCACAAGATCTTAATGATAGTACAAAGGATCTTAATGATGTAAAAGATTACTGAACTGTTAAAAGTCTATTAGCCAATACCAGTAAAAGTCGCAGGGTCACAAACTTGAGTGATTCAAAATTTGACATAAGCTAAACATAAACAAAGGACATAAGTCATACGGGAATTTTAAATCCAGGACTTTGACCTCATTTTGATCCTTTGCCTATTTATCAGCACCTTCTGGTCTCTATGTAATCACTAAATTAAACTTTCAGCTGTTGGGATTTTTTGAAAACATGATGAAAGAAGGAGTCTTTCTGCAATGAGACAAATTTAGATTTACTGTGCCACAATGTTTCAATCATAATTATGAAGATGAAAATATATCATAATACTTTTTTCCGCAAAGTCTTGATTCAATTGGCTCTGACCTTTGGAAAATAACCCATTTTGCTCTGTCATTAGGAAATAGGCATTTGAAAACATTTTCGAAAAAGATGAAAGTACTGGTCTTAAACCAGCATTTTCTCCTTAACTCTTTACCACAAGGCAAAATCTTCCATCAATCCAAATTGATAGCATTCACAGAGGACAATTTCAAAGTGGCTTAAATGGTGCAAGTTTGCTTTGATAAGGAAGAAAATTTTGTGGAAAAAGGAGAAAGTCGTCATTGTGTGGCAAAGGGTTAACCCTACAATATTTTCTACCCTTTCTCAGACAAACACTGTCATCATTTGAGCGATGTTTGTCCTCTACCAATGCTTTCATTTGGATAAAAGTTAGTTTGCATCACCTGATAAAGGGTTGACACCCAGGTCAGCACTGCAGAAATCGGTTGATTTCACAACCTTCATCGAGACTTTTGTCTCTAAATATTAGCCAGAATGGGAATTAAAATGCGTTCAAAAATATACGGATCTAAAATCAAATACATCAAGGTCTGAAATACTTGTGTAATTTTTTTCACATTATAATGTAGCTTAGATAGGATTTTATTTTACTATGCCTTGGCAATCAACTAGTCTCTGGAAAATTTTTCTTTTGTTCAGCTTCCACAAAATATGATTTCAATAACATTAATTTGAAGTAAGAAAAAATCAAAATGAAAAAATATATTAATATAATTGAGAAAGCATAATGTATCAAAAGAAGCAATTACTTGTTGCAACCTATTTTCTCTTTTTCCCAGACTGCTCTCAAAATTTAAGTCTGCTGAAAGACAAACATAAACTTTGATAAACTCATATTGATCAGAGGCAGCTAGCTGGTAGGATATAGGCTAACCCATAAACTTGACAGAGTGAATTTATTGAAAGGCATCATTCTTTTTTCATTCATACATAAAAACTTTTAATAAATCAAACTTTGGGGCTACCATAAAATATACAAATTATTAACAAATATTTACCAATTATTTTTTCTCATTCATCTCAAGATTTGAAATGTTCCATCCTGCAATATTCCACACCAAATGAATTTCTCATTCTTTTCGCATACAACTTGCAATGTCATTGGCATCAAAATATTAGTAACCCTTTATGAAAAAATCCCTATTTACCAACAGTGCTGAAGATGGCTTTTGGGCTTTTGAAAATGTTATGGGAAAAGGAGAAAATGCTGGTTACCAGCATTTTCTCCTTTTTCCACAATATTTTCTAGCCTATCAAAGATAAATCCCAATTTACATGAGCTATTTCAACATTGTCATCTGCAAATGCTTTCAATATGGACAAGTATAAAATCTGGTGAACTGTTAAAGTACCAATACATGATGTCAATGTCCAACTCATAATTGATCAATGTCACCAAATGTTGGATTTTATTACCTTTATTAATTTACATTTTGAACTGACGTGACCATTCACCCTCACCAGCATGTTTCAATATTTTATTATTGCGTAGTACCCACTGAATGGTCTAATTCACTTTTTGGCACAGTTCCCTCTTTGTGTCACAGCCGTTCAATAAGATCCTTGATCCTGGATGTTTGTCAACTCTTTCACAAACAATCCTGTGTAATGACCCCCATAAGTAAAAGGCTTTTCCATAATATTGTTTGAAAAGTAGAAAATGCTAGCTATCACTTTTTTCCCCTCAGAGACAGAAGTTTTCATCTTTAGGAACCTATTTGGAAGTGGACACCTATAGTCAACAACATAATGATATATTTTTCCACAATGATACCAGTAATCTGGGTGAGGTTTCAAAAACAGGAACAAAGCGTTGCAACAAATGGCACTTGGATCAAAAGGTTAAAAACCACAAAGTTTTAGTGACATATTGAGAGTGGAACTGACTTTACTTTGTGATCAAAGATCAACTATACATGCAGGAATTTCTTTCCAAGGATTGATGATAGTCATTGTGACAGGATTCATGATTCCTCTCCAACCACTGACCATTGTTTTGACCATGGTTATGTTGGAAAGCAGCCAGTAGCTTGGGAGAAAAAATTGTGCCAAGTACTGGTTTAAGAGACTCCAGAAAATGATGGATCGGTACACTGGCTACTGCAGTGTATCTACAATAATGTTGAAAACAGTGTTAAACACCATACAATCAATCAATCAATAGCTGAGGTGAAGTTTATCTAAAACCAAGATGGTGCCTGTGTTCTCAGGGCCCGTATTCACCGACCATTCTTGAGAATTATTCTTAGTCTTATTCTCCAAGGTTTTCTAAATTTGTAAGTAACACAACTTCTGATTGGCTAAAACGAATGTTTTGGCTAAAACGAATGTTTTAGCCAATCAGAAGCTGCATTACTTACAAATGTAAAAAAGTCTGGAGGATAAGACAATAAGAACATTCTTTTGAATGGTTGCTGAATACAGGCCCTGGACTCGGGAGAATAGATTAACTATGAAAAAGGTGGGAGCTTTCATTCGTACTTACCACTATTTTGATGATTATAATAAAAAGGAAAGATTTCCAACACACAGTTAACCCTATGATATCAACTAATTTACTGCACTCAACAAAGGACAAACCTGTGACATCTCATCAATAATTCAATAAAGATTGACTGTGGTAAGGCAAAAGTATTAAATTTTGTTTTACACAACCGCAAGTTTTAACAACCCTGAGACATATTAAGGCTTTGGAAAATCATAGTGGGAAAAAGAGAAAATGCTCAGGTAATCAGCATTTTCTTCTTTCCCCACAATATTTTCTATCCTGTCAAAGAAACAGATTCCATCATTGGAGATACCTTAACTCTTTACCAAATGGCATAATTTTAGAGTTGTCCAAAATGAAAGCATGTGAAGACCACAAAATAAATGTGACTCAAAAAATGAACTTGCATGTCTTCAGTAGAGTGAAAAAACATTGTGGGAAAAGGAGAAAATGCTGGCTTAGTAACCAGCATTTTCTCCTTTTCCCACAGTGTTTTCATGAGGTTTCATCCTCTGGGTCATAAAAACCAGGGATTAATATTTGTTAAAGGGTTAAAACTGCTGTCTCCAAATGCTTGCAATTCTGGACAATTCCACATTTTTGTTACGTTGCAAAGAGTTATGTCTTTGGAGAACCTTAGGTAACAGTGTGGAAAAAGAAGAAAATGCTAGACTAAGCTATTTTCTTCTTAAACATGCAATGCTTTCTATCTTTGCAAAGACAAATCTTGCTGTCTGACCCATATTAAATTTTTCGCCTTCAAATGCCTTGCGTTTCAAGAAATTTAAAACTTTGTCATCATGTACCGAGTTAGATATCCCAGCTGCATTCAAAGGCTTTTTTCTATTTCATTCCCTAAATGTAGTTGGCAGCATTCAAAATCATTATTGAAGGTCTCTGCTTTTTTTACTTTGATGTTTTCCATACTTTAAGAGAGCAATATCCCAGTTCTTCAATGTTTTTTTAATATCATATTAGTGATTATTCATGATAGGTTTTGAAACAGGTTGTTAGTTGTTAGTTTAAAACCTTCTCCAGACAAGAAAATTGTGGATCCACCCATACTCAGAAAGCACCTGCAGATGAAACCATCAAATAATGGTTCTTAAGACGTGATTTGTGTTGAAAAGGGTAGAAAACATTGTGAGAAAAGGAGAAAATGCTAGGAACCAATGTTTTCAAGAGATGTCTTTCTCAAGACTGTGCAGACATGGGATTGATCGGTTAAAGATTAAATCAAACAGTATCAAAGCTACACTTCAGGGTGTCTGCCACTTACAATGTCAAAAAGTTGTATAAATGGGTTTTTTAAATGTCTTAATGATATTGATGATTTAGAAACACACATCAAAAACTTTAAAGGGTTGTATCAAATTACGAAGTAAACCCTATTTTTTCATCATTTACCATTGCAATTTGATACATTTCACAGCTTACTTTTGAATAACCCCATGATTAAATGTGCTTCATGGATGAATTTGTAACCTACAAGAGTCCTTTAATTTGACACTTACAGTTCAGGGCCCAGTTTTCATGAAAAAACACTATTTTGCTCAAGTTTGCTGACATACCCAATTTCTGACTTAGGCTGACTTTGTTGCTTGAGACTCCTTTTACTAATATTGAGTATTATTAACAACCCTATGAAATATTCTCAAATCCTTAAGATTTTGCAGTGTGGTAAAGGGTTAATTGTATATAAATTTGATTCTTTTACATTGGATTCTTCTAAATTATTGAAAGCGATTTGAACACTGCATTTTGTGGTCTAGTTGATTGTATGTGATATGTAGAAAACATTTGAACAATAAAAAATTTGACTCAGGTCAGCCTGCACAGACAACAGAGACACACAAGACTCGGTCAGTACTGTTTGCAGGTTCATTAAGCCCCCTTTTCACAGAGAATGTCTCTTTTATCAGTGATAACTATAAATTCACACTGGGTACCTGTTTGTAAGAAAAGTCTTTGTTCCCAAGTTTTACTCTAACCACAGAGTATATTTACAAATAATTCTCCGACTGATTATTGTGAAGCCCCCATACAGCTTGAAAAAAGTCCCTTTCACATAAAATAACCTAAGTAAATCTTCAATTTTGGACAAAAGATTACCCTTTAATTACATCCTGCAATATTTTGTGCTACATTCATGGAGAGACTGAAATGAGTCTCCTTCAGCTACAAAGACTTTGAGATTATGCCATCAGAATGCTGAATTTAACTCTTTACTAAATGACAAAATTTTAGACTGGTCCGAATTGATAGCACTTTTAGACAACAAATAAAATGTGGCTGAAATGACGAATTTTGATTGTAAAAGAGTAGAAAACCATGTGGGAAAAGGAGAAAATGCCAGTCACCATCATTTTCTCCTTTTCTCACAAGGTTGTTTAAAAGGCTTTTTCCAAAGGGTCATTTATCACCAACTTAAAGTATATAATCAGTCGTTATAAATACTATTATGCTATAAACAGACACCTTAGTCACCATGATGACTAGACAGCAGTAACCGTTAACTCATTAGCAAACGACGATATTTTAGGCTTGTCCAAATCAAGAGCATTTGCAGATGGCAAAATAAGAGTGAATGAAAATTTGAAATTCGTTTGGCAAAGAGTAGAAAACATTGTGGGAATAGGAGAAATGCTGGTTACCAGCATTTTCTCTTTTCCCACAATGTTTTCTAAAGGCTTCTTTCTCAGGGTCGTCAAAAGTAGGGATTGTGTGGTAATTGGTTAATGAAACAAAATCCCATGGTTTAACAACCCTGAGACAGAAGGCTTCTGAAAACAAGTGAAGAAATCAATGTGAGAAAAAGAGAAAGTGCATTGTTAGCAGCATTTTGTCCATTCCCATGATGTTTTTCACTCACTCAAAACCAAATCGAATCATTTTAGAAGCAGCCAATTTGTTGCATCCAAATGCTTTCAAATTCTGGACAACTCTAAAAATCTCTCATCTTTTAACCCTTTACGAAACGACAAAATTTTAGAATGGTCCAAATTCAAAGCATTTGCAGACGACAAACATAACTCAGAAATTGAAATTTGTTCTGGGACGGTAGAAAATATTGTGGGAATAGGAGAAAATGCTGGTAACTAGCATGTTCTCCTTTTCCCACAATGTTTTCAAAAGCCTTCTTTTTCAGGGTCGTGAACCATTAGGCTCATTTGGGAAAGGTTTAAGCACTAATAATAATGTATGTCACAGAAATGCATCAAACCACATTCCTGTAAAAACTTATTAAAAGTGAGGAAGGTTTTACGTGCTTACATATCAAATGCCGCCGTTACATTACCTTCTCCGTCAAAGCTGCATCTTGATTACGGGACTTATATGTAAAAGGAGAATGTATGAAGGCAATTGGTGACTGCAGTCCCGTTCTTGTCGCAAATACTACCAATGTCAGCCTAATATAAGCTGCAACAGCTTGGTCACCATCCAAGCACTTAAACCACACACATCGTCCGTTTACTTCAAAAACCTCGTAATGACAGCTTGTTTGAAGTTACAAGGTTTTTGAAGTAAACCAACGACATGCTGATTCTATAAAATCCCTCTAAAAGCTACCTCAATTACAAGGCTGTTTTTAGACTTTACAACAAGTTATTAGACTATAACCAAAATGAAAGCAGAATTGCAGACAACAAAATAAATGCTACTGAAAAATTGAAATTAATGTTTGAAGGTTGTAAAACATTGTGAAAACATTGAAATTCAATTTTGAAAGGTTACAAAACATTGTGGGAAAAGGAAAAAATGCTGGTTACCAACATTTTCTCCAGTACCCACAACATTCTCAAAAGATTTCTTTCTTGGGGTCATTAAAAGTTGGGATTGTGTTGTAAAGGATTATTTGGAAAGAGTCAATGTTTCTTTGTCTCTGTAAGAAGTTAACTCTTTGACATATCGCAAAATGTCAACCTAATCCACATTCAAGGCAGATAATTGCAGCAGACAAGTTAAGTTTATTTCAAAAAGTCAGCCAGGATTTGTACAATAAAAAGCAAAAATATTGTAAAAAAAAAAAGAGATTAGCACTTTCTCCTATTGTCTCAATGTTTGTAAAACCAATCTTTATCAGGCTCAACAAAAATCCAGATTGCATGGGAAAAGGTTAACCAGCCTTTTAAGTAATGGGATTTAAGTTCAAAGATTTGGATTGTGGCCAAATCTTTATCCAATTTTACTTTAAAATCAGCTGTTTAGTGTGTACAATATTGATCTCTTGCGATCGATTGGGGTTTTTCCCTTGACAAGTTTTGCTTCAATATTAGCCATCGAGTTTTAAAAAAGGGGTTTAATACAAAAAGTATCAACTCATGTCAGCCTGCACAGTCTGCCGGGCTGACATGGGTCAATATTTTATGCTGTCTTTAAGTTTTTTGCACGTCCAAGGACTAAATTACCTCATGACCCATTCAATTGTCAGACAAAATATATTGTATGCATCAATAATAATATTCATTCTGGTCTAAAAACCACTGAATCAGAAGCTAGAGTGATCTTTTGACATGCAGAAAATTTTAACAATTGCAAAAATTTAGACTAGTCTAAAACTTTGTTGTGTGGTAAAAGATTTAGACAAGTATAAAATATTGTGTGGTAAAAGATTTAGACAAGTATAAAAACTTGTGTGTAAAAGATTTAGACAAATATATAATACTGAAGTCTCCACAGACAAATACACCATGTTGAAATTTCCCCTGCACAGGCTTACCTAGGTTGTTATTATTTGCAGACATGTCAAGGATAAGGCAACCTAATGAGATTTTTGTATGACTGCCCAAAAAATATAATACTATATGGATTCGGCTAATTTAGACTCAGGTAGTCCATAATCCATTGGCCAATACACACTGGTTACTAGCATTTTCTCCTTTTCCCACAATTTTTCATAGGCCTTCTTCTTTAGGTTTGTTAAAACTCAGGATTGTCACAGTATGAGCTAAACTCTACAGCATCTATGATGGAAATTCTAACTATGGATTGAGCGTCTTTTTTTCTTCATTCTAGTTTCACATGGTTTTAAGTTTTTTTTACACAGTTTAGATTTGTTTTCATAGGTAAATATTCTAAACAGAGATAATTATCCCAATGTTTAATTAAACTTAGGTCATTGTACGAAAGGTCAACATTCTCATCCCTGGCACACTTACTCTCTGGCATTTAAATCTATCCTTTTATCATGTTTCTACCCCTTCTTTTTTGGATCGATTAGTTTTGTTTTAAGCTTTGCTGTTTTTGAAGAAAACTTGAAGGTATCGTCGTGGCCCTGTCGATGTTGTTTTCATTGTCATTGGAAAGTTTTGATAACCAATTCATTCTAACCTACACGTAAATTCGGCTCTATAAACACAGTGCAACAAAATCGTGGTAAAATCCATGATATTGTATGTCAAGTCACTTAATTCTGTGTAGAGTGACCTCATTCTGTATGAGTAAGTAAGTTATTCAATAAAAGATAATCTTCATCCACTTTTTTACTCCAAGGATGAATTTTTTTTTTTTCGTTAAGAGTTGGTCATGTTAAAATCAAAATAATCTTCATTATATTGTGGTTTATTGTTTAATAAACCATATTGTGAGTTATGAGGCACACGAAATAAACCACTTGAGCTATCACCCTCATGGATTATTTATTGTGACTTATAACTCACATCTGTCATTTACTGAACGAAAAACCAAGATAGAAAGAAGATTATTTCTTAAACAGCCACAGAAAATGGTCAAATCAGAACAAGGAAGAATTATTATAGTTTCATAGAAGACATCTTGTTGAACTTTCTAAGGAAAGATCTATGACATCATAATGAGGTAGAAACTATCGAGCATTTGAGTTCCCATACAAGCAAAACATTAAAGTCAAATGGTTACATACAGTGTCAGATTCTGTCTGGCTAAGATGGGACATTTCAGCTTCATTTTCGCCATAATTGATACTCTCTTCAGTGACCAATACGCTTGATCAATTGCTACCAGCATTTTCTCCTTTCCTCAAAATAGTTCTAACCCATTAGCAAACGACAGTATTTTAAACTGGTCCAAATTGAAAGCATTTGCAGACGACAAAATAAAAGTGACTGAAACTTTGGAATTTGTTTTGTGGAGGTTAGAAAACATTTTGGGAAAAGGAGAAAATGCTGGTTACCAGCATTTTCTCCTTTTCCCACAATTTTTTCTAAAGGCTTCTTTCTCAAGGGCATCAAAAGTAGGGATTGTGTGGTAATGGGTTAAAGGCCTAACAGGTACTTCTCTGAGGGTTTGTAAAACTCAGGATTTTGTGTTAGAGGGTTAAAATGACTAATAGTATGGTGTTTAATGCCGTTTTCAACATTATTTCAGTTATATCACGGCAACCAGTAGACCTATCCATGCTTCCCTGAAGTCTCTTTACTAGCACTCCAAGCCACTTGCTGCTTTCCCACATTCCAACTGTCGAATAATGGTCAGTGGTGGGAAAGGAGTGAATTCTGTCACAATGGCTAAACATCAATCCTCTAAAAGAAATTAGTCTAGCCATGGATCAAACCTATGACCCTCTGTTCTCAAGTCTAGTGGACTTGTAACCCATTGAGCCACCAGGACTCAGGTTTGCGTGGTAAAGGAGTAAAATTTTGGCCTCTTAGGTACAGTACTGATGTTATCAATAAGTTTGCAATTAATTGTGACAGATCAAATTTCAGTTCATTGACATATTGATTGATTTCCCTTTAAACTTTCAGCACACTATCAAGAATTTTAAATACCCTGAGAAAAAAAGCCTTTGACAACTTTGTGGGAAATGGAGAAAGTGCTGGTTGCCAGCATTTTCTTTCCAAAAACATTCTATTTTTGAGTAATTTTATTTCATTTTCTATGTATGCTTTGAATTTGGACAAGTCTAATATTTTGTTGTGTGGTAAAGCATTAATACACTTTTGATAAGTCTAAAGATTTCATCTTTAACCCATGTAACTGCATATGCTATTATCAGCCCTACAAAAGATAATGGGACTATAAGAAATCATTCACATGAAAAAATTTTAAACTCTTTACCAAATGACAAAACTTAAGACTGGTCCAAATTCAAAGCACTTGCAGATGACATATCAAACATAACTCAAAATTGCAATTTGACTCCAGCAGGGTAGAAAGCATTGTGGGAAAAGGAGAAAATGCTGGTTACCAGCATTTTCTCCTTTTCCCACAAAGCTTTCAAGAGGCTTCTATCTCAGGGAGGTAAAAAGCAGGGATTGTTTGGTAAAAGGTTAAAGAAACAATGAAATGTGATTTCTCAAAACCATGGAAATGCTTATAAGCAAAGGAGTTGTTGCTTATTATAAATAATACATGCTGGTAAAAATTGTCAAATTGTCTGGATAAGTTATTCCTCCTGTCACCATGTTTTCCAAAGTTGTAAACTGTCAATAGGGACTTAACCCAGGCAGTTTACATGATGACAAAATTTGGACTGGTCCAAATCGAAAGCATTTGCAGACAACAAATTAAAGCTGTCCAAAATGACAAAATTTTGTCCTTGATAGGTTAGAAAACATGGTGAGAAAAGGAGAAAATGCTGTTTTCAAAAGCCTTGTTCTTCAGAATATTTGTAAAATACATAAGCTCATTTTACCAAACAGTCCCTGGGTACATTTAAATCACATTTAGGGGGGTAAGCATATTGAAATATTGAGAGAAAAGGTTAAAATGCTGAAAACCAGTAGTCCTATGCATAACAATGAGAGCATTACATAGGGGTGCCAGCCCTAAGGTACAGTTACTTTTTCAAAGTGATATGGGACATAAGCTGCTTAACCCTTTCCCAAACAATCCCTGGTTTTTACGGGTCTGGAATAGTAGTCTTTTGAAAACATTTTGTCCTTTTCTCACAACGTTTTCTACCCTATCATAGACAAAAATCATCTTTTCAGCAGAGTTGAATTGTCGTCTGCAAATGCTTTCAATTTGGTCCAGTCCAAAAATTTGTCCTTTGGGAAAGAGTTAAGTGCGTAAAAATATTGCATCTAGGCTCGGGACCCTTAGTTGCAGTTGTTTTTTCAGGGTGATATGGGTTATAAGCTGCCTAACTGCATAATAAAATTTGTACAGCTACCTTAGGCAGCCCTTTTTTGTCTGGGTTCCCTGTTTAGAAGATTATGACCAGTCCAAGATTAAGATGAATTGACAAAGATATCAGACAATGTCAAAATATCTTTCCAATGACTATAAAATCAACATCGACAGGACCATGACAATACCTGCAATTTTTCTTTCAAAACAGCAAAGCTAAAAACAAAACTAAAAGAACTAAAAAAGAAGGGAGAAAAACATAGCAAGGTCTAAAGATCCATGGATTTATTAATTGTCACTTCACAGGCCCATGTTGGCTGAAAATAATTTCTTTACTATCTATTGAATTATTGATTGCCCTGACACTATGACTGGGCAAAATGTCTTTGTTTTCAATATTCAACCCTTAGGCAGCCTTTCACTTCTACTCTTTGCAGAGCCCCAGTTGCTCAGTCGGTATACTGCAAGACTTGAGAACAGGGTGTTGTTGATTCGATCCCTGGCTTGACCAATTTCTTTCTAAAGATTTATCGTAGTCGTTGCAACAGGATTCATTCTTCTCCCATCACTGACCATTGTTTCATTGTGGGAAAGCAGCCAGAGGCTTGGAAAGAAAACAGTGCAAAAAAAAAAAGAACTGGTAAAAGAAAGCCCAGGAATATATAGACAGATGTACTGGTTGCCGTGATGTACCTGAAATAATGTTGAAAACATTGTTAATCACTATACAATCAATCAATCTATCAATCACACCTGCTCTTCCAAACTGTTTACATAAAGATCAGACTGTAAAATGAGCAGTCTAACCTTTGATTCTGAAAATGTGTGTAAGGTTTATTTGAAGCTTTAACCCATTACCACATAATCTGTGCTTTTGACGACCCTGAAAAAGAAGCCTCTAGAAAACATTGTGGGAAAAGTAGAAAATGCTGGTAACCAGCATTTTCTCCTTTTCCCAAGATGTTTTCTACTCTTCACAAAACAAATTTTAAATTTTCAGTCACTTTTATTCTGTCGTCTACAATTGCTTTCAATTTGGACAAGCTTAAAATGTTGTCGTTTAGTAATGAATTAACACTCTGCCGAAAGATCCTACATTTAACTTTTCCTTATTGAAGATGACACTAGAAGCTTTAGAAGACAGTGTGGATCAAGATCAGACTACACAGAACATGCAGTCTGATCTTTGATCTACACTCTTCACTGCTTTATTCTAGACTTTGACCAGTGTGGTTCTTTAGTCTTTTCAGATCAGTGGCCTTTGAAAAAGCTACCTTATTTATATTATAGTGAAGGAGTTAACTCTTTACCAGACGAAAAAATTCTAACCTTGTCCAAATTGATGTCAATTTTAAATTTTAATGCCACTCAAATAATGGAATTTGATCTTGGCAGGGTCCAAAACATTGTGGGAAAAAGGAGAAAATTCTGGTTACAAGCATTTCCTCCTTTTCCAACAGTGTTTTCAAAAGTCTTCTTTTCTAGGGGTGTTCAAAGTCGTCATAATGTGGTAAGCCCTTAAACAAATCTGATGAGGAGGGTTTTGAAAACAACATTCAGAAAGGAAGAATTTTAATGCTAGTAACTAACATTTTCTCCTTTTCCAACAAGGTTTTTACAATTCTAGAGGCATATCCCCCCATTCAACAAGACTAGATTTTGTCTGCAGATCTTTTTCAATTAGGAAATGTTTAAACTTTTGTGTTCTTCTTGTAAAAAAGTCAAAAGCTTTTAGGAAAAAGATCAATTCTTTATTACAAGCCATTGGTCCTCTACAAACAATTTTTTAACCCTTTACCACACAATCCCAAATTTTAGCAATCTTGAAGAAGGCTTTATGAAACAACTGTGGGAAAAGGAGAAAATGCTGGAAGCCTGCATTTTTTCCCACAATGTTTCCTATCATATCAAAGACAACAGTCAGTTTGTTTTTGAGCTACACTCAATTTCTTGTCTGCAAATACTCTCTCAACTTGGTAAAGTCCAAATCTTTATGGTTTTGTGCAGGTGTAATGCAGAGAAATGACCACACAAGTCATTTCACTACGTAGAGGAATGACCCATGGATCATTTGTCTACGCAGAGGAATGACCCCGGTCATTATTCTACGTAAAGAAATTACCCCAGAGGGTCATTTCTCTACATAGAATAAAGACCAGGGTCATTCCTTTGCATACTAAAATGACTTGTGGGATCATTTCTCTACGTAGAATAATGACCAGGGTCATTTTGTAGGGGAGGGTCATTTCTCTGCATTACACAGGCATTAAAAGGTAATCACTGAGGACCCATAAAAAGATTGCAATTTGTACAGCAGTGAGTTCCTAAGTTGTTTGTAAATTTTATCAGGTTGAAAGACCTTAGTCTGATATCAAGTATAGATCGCTTTAGAAATCAATATATATACAGAAGACATGCATTGCCATTAATGTTTAATGACCCATGAAGTGAAAAAAAGGAACAGTATTCATTGATTTCGTAAATGTCTGGTATGGCTTTCAGAACAACCCTTAAATCAAGAAAAGTTTTCAATTTTTGCAGCCAGTATAGATCAAGATCAGACTATACAATATCAAGACTGACCTTGCATCTACAATGTTTGCTTCCTTGCCTGTTATTCTGACAAAATAGCCATATGTTTTGTCATGTGCTAAATGGTTAATCCTTGGGCTATTTTCTCTGTAACACACAACAATATTTTAGACTGGTCCAAATTCAGAGCATTTGCAGACGACAAATTCAAAAGATTTGCTTTTGAAAGGTTGGAAAACATTCTGTGAAAGGAAGAAAATGCTGGTAACAAGCATTTTCTCCCTTTTTTCCCTAAGGTTTTCAAGTCTTATTTCCCAGGATCACTAAAACTTGAAATTTTGTCTAAATGAGTTATGGTACTTGGAAGGTTTCTGTGTCTCCAAGGTGAAACCACTTAACCAAAATTCTAGACTGGCCAAATTTAAAGCACTTCTCCATTTCCCACAATGTTTTCAAAAGGCTTCCATCTAAGGGCATAAAAACTAAGGATTCATTGGTAAAGGGTTAATTTTTAACAGAGACACACCAGGTGTGAATACTGTTGGCATCACTGGCTGCCCAAAAATGCACTTGTACAAGGCACTGTATTACCCAAGAATTGTACATGCTATATCCAGGAAATAAACACATAAGCTGCTGTTACCAATACTGAATGACTTCTATGACTAATCTACTGATTTACCTTTGCATGCCCCCTCTTTGCAGCCCATATGAGTGGGGTGTTGCCCGTCTTTTTGTCCTTCACATCTATACTGACAATGGCATCACTTCTGTTCCGATGCAGAAAGTTCTCTATTCTTTCATAAACTCCATCCTTTGAGTGTAAAAGAAGAGAAAAAGATAGTTGAATTAGTTGCACAGAGTGGAGTTAGTGGCAACATTTGAAAGCAAAGCCAAACTCTTGGAGCCTGTATTCACCAATAATTCTCAAGAGCTTTCAAAGTCAAACTCTTGAAAGTTTCTAAAATTGAAAGTAACACAAATTTTGATTGGCTAAACCATTTGACTAGGAAATTCCATATACAGTCTTTACTATAAATGATGATGTTTCAGCTCCAACCCCCATCAGCACTTTGTGCCTCACTGTGCATATAAATTTTTTGATCATGGCTAGCGGCTACACATACAAAACATGGGACTGAATTCTTTTAACCCTTTACCAAACAACCAAACTTTCAACTTGTCAAATTGAAAGCATTCGCAGATGACAATTTCACTGTTGCTCAAATGATGCAATTTGACTTTGACAAGAGTAGAAAACACTATGGAAAAAGAAGAAAACACTGGTTGCAAGCATGTTCTCCTTTTACAATTTTTTCAAAAAGCTTCTCTTACATAGGCACGTTAAAACTCAGAATTGTGTGGTAAAGGGTTAACCCATTCCCACACGGAAAAATTTTAGACCTATTGAAATTGAAAGCATTTGCAGACGACAATTCAAAATGGCTCAAATGGTGCAATTTTACCTTCATAGGGTAGAAAACTTGGTGGGAAAAGGAGAAAATGCTGGTTACCAGCATTTTCTCCTTTTCCCACAATGTTTTCTAAAGGTTTCTTTCTCAGGGGCGTCAAAAGTAGGGATTGTGTGGTAAAGGGTTAAGGAACATTTCACATGCTTTTCTATAATTCTGTTGCAAAATGGTAAAAGTTATCTGTACTACTATATTGCTTGCAACACGCGAAAAGGGACATTCGGACATATGCGTAAAGTGTCGTCTCGGATCAGCCCGCGCAGGCTGATCCATGACGGCACTTTCCGTTTTTATGATTTTTTTTATGTTTTGCGGAAGTCTGCTGAGGAACAAAATCTAATGTAGACGTAAAGTGCCGTTTCGGATTAGCCTGCGCAGACTGCGCAGGCTGATCTGAGACGACACTTTACGCAAATGTCCGAATGCCCTTTTTTCGCGTGTTACAAGCTATATGAGTTCAAATCTTTCAATCAAACAATCTAAGATTCAACGACTGTGAGGAAGAAGGTATCTGACATTATTACTGGTACCAGCATCACACACTAGTCTCAATAATAAGATGCTATAGTGATTTTTTTCATACATGTATTTGGACATTTATTGTGGACCCTGCTGTCTCAAGTCCGTCATAAATTTTCTAGTAGCAAAGATAGAGTGCTATACTGACATTCTGTTTCATTGGTTTAATCTGCAGCAAAATGCAATTGACCTTTAGTAATAAAAATGACCATAGATAAATTTTAAAATCTTTCATTACGAAAAGAGCATGTAGAAATTGTTAACAACAAGTAAGTCTTGGGAAAAAAACTGACAAAATTATCCTCCTTGGCAGCTAATTTATGTGTTTTCCGGAACATAAACAATTGAAGTAACAAATAAAATGAACTTTTTTTCTTATGTTCAGCATTTAAATTGAAAATATTTGTATTCCAAAGAAAGATTTGTTGAATACACAAGCAACAGGCTTGTCCAAATTCTGGTTTTGTGCTCTATTAGAAAAATTATGACAGTTAAAACATGATTTGTACACAACAACTGTTTTTTTTTTATCAATGATCATCTATGTGCAACAAGGCAACAAGTCAAATGTAACATCATCTTTGGAGACAGTTATCTGTAATTCATCAAACACCTTCTTGTTCAATGATTGTAAACGCCATTATCCTCAGGATGTTTTCGATACAGGGTTAATGATTATCTACTTATCGAAATTACACGTGACCTAACACACACACAGACACACTCACATGACAAATCATTTCACCTTGTGCCATTTTCTTACAATCTTGCGTAAGATAACCGTATTACATGTACATGTAAGTTAGATAACATTATTTAACCAAAACATGCTGATGTGCATATCCTAACTGCAGATAAGCAAGATATCATAGTATAACGCTTTACCACACAATCCTGAGTTTTTATGACCCTACAAAGAAGGCTTAGGAAAACATTGTGGGAAATGGAAAAAATGCTGATTACCAGCATTTTCACCTTTTACCAGAATGTCTACTTACCATTTGGAGACAAATTCTATTTAGCGTGCCAGATTCAATTTGTTGTCTGCAAACATAGTAAAAATGAGCTTATGGTCTCAGATAGGGTTGAAAACATTGTGGGAAAAGGAGAAAATGCTGGTTACCAGCATTTTCTCCTTTTTCCACAATGTTTTCTAAACCCTCCTCTCTCCAGGTGATGTAAACCTGGGAAAAGGCATTTTCCTTAAGGTGGCTAAAACTCACTGTTGTGAAGTAAAGAGTAAATTCTTACATGACGCATGAATTCTACGCTATAAAGTAATAAGCGCAGTGAAACAAAAGCATGGTAAAACCTTCGTTATTCTATGAAGAGTGACATCATTCTATAATAGTTACGTCCTTTTGTATAAAGTAAGCAGGTAAGTTATTCAAAGAAATATAATCTGCATCTGTTTTTCTACTTTAAGTATGAAAACAAGAACTTGTTTTCCTTTCATTAAGAGTTGGTCATTCTAGAATCAAATAATCTTTTTTCTGTCGTGGTTTATCATTCAAAAATGACGTTGTGAGTTATGAAGCGCAATGATTAAACCACTCGGGTTATTACCCTCGTGGATTATTTATTGTGACGCATAACTCACAACTGTGGTTTACTGAAAGATAAACCAAGATGGAAATAAGATTATTTCTGAAATAAATACCCACCCTTGCTGCTGCAATAAACAATTCCTCAATATCTGACCCAGCTTTTCCCAGTAGCTGTGTAGCAATATCATAGTATTTCAATCCCGCAGATGGTATCCTTGGTACCGAAGCTTTTTTGTTATTGTTGTTGTTGTTGTTATTATTATTGGTGGTGCCATTGTTGTTCATATTATTAATATTTGTTGCCATGGTAACATAATTCTCAATGATGTATTCTGATCCTGCCTCAGGATCAAGGTTTGGATTTTCTGGCATCTTGATGTTATGGCACCCCTGGTTGCCATGGAAATAAACTGGGGTCAGAATGGCATCTACCTGGACCTCTGAAAAGAAGTAAAAAAAGAATTTAATAAGCCATTTCATCCTTGCTCTGCAAAAATTGGGCTTAACTCTTTACCAAACCTCGAAATTTTAGACCAACAAAATTGAAAGCATTTGCAGACAACAAAAAAATTGTAACTCAAAAACTGAAATTTATTTTGAGCAGAGTAGGAAACATTGCCAGAAAAGGAGAAAATGCTGGTAACCAGCATTTTCTCCTTTTCTGACAATGTTTTCAAAAGCTTCTTAGGTCTTAGGGTCATTAAAACCAGGGATTGTGTGGTAAAGGGTTAATGCATCTGCAAAAAGTACTGACCTGTGTCAGCCTGTGCTGCAGCCTGACGTGATTGGGTTGAAACTTGTTTGCTTTTTTAAATTTTTTGTATGTTCAAGGACCACTCTACTGCCAAACCGACCCCTTTACCTCATTACCAAATGACAACATTTTAGGTTTGTCCAACTCGAAAGCAATTGCAGACGAAGAACATAAAAGTGACTGAAAATTTGAAATTTGTTTTGTGAAGGGTAGAATACATTGTGGGAAATGGAGAAAACGCTGATTACCAGCATTTTCCCTTTATCCTAGAATGTTTTCTAAAGACTTCATTCTCAGCGTTGTCAAAAGTAGGGACTGTGTGGTAATGGGTTATCCACTAAACAAACAACATTTAACATCACTGAACTTGAGAATAAAGATTTGAAAAACATCGTTGAAATAGAAGAAAATGTTGGTAACCAGCATTTTCTCCTCTTTTCTCCATTTACAAGAATATTTTTTTGCCTGTGACAGTAAAACAATTTCATGTCTTTAATTGCATTTTGACACCAGATTCTGCAGAATGCTTTCCATTTGGATATGGCTAAAAGTTATATCTTGTCTGGTAACCTTGATGGAGAAGGCTGTGGTAAACATTGTGGAAGCAGGAGAAAATGCTGATGACACAGTTTTCTGCCCTTTCCTTTTCCCTTAATGTTTTCAAAAGGCTTTTAAAACCCTGGATTGTTTAGTAAAGGGTTCATAGAAGATTTACAGCTCATTATCAGTGATCTGTCAACCCTCACACAGTCTTATGATAAGATAGATAACATTATCTTTGAGCAACGAGTCCTCCCCTCATGTCTTACTCCTGACCTTATAAGGGATTCTAAATGATTGTTGATTGCATACTCAAGGACTGTTCACCGATTTCTGAGCACTTGCTTTATAGTCCATGGCATCTCCTGGCTACAGAAAGGCCTATATGGCAGCCATATGCTTAACTCCGTAACCAAACAACAAAGTTTATCCATTACCACACAATCCCTACTTTTGACGACCCTGAGAAAGAAGCCTTTAGAAAACATTGTAGTAACCAGCATTTTCTCCTTTTCCCACAATGTTTTCTACCCTTTCAAAAGCAAGTTTCAAATTTTCAGTCACTTTTACTTTGCCATCTGCAAAAGGTTTTGATTTGGACAAGCCAAAAATTTTGTTGTTTGGTAATGAGTTAAGATTAGTCCATTTTAATTGTAAGCATTTGCAGAAAACAAACTTAATGTGAATCAAAAATTGAAATTTCATCTAGGAAAGGTAGAAAACATTGTGGGAAAAGGAGAAAATGCTGGTAACCACACAATGTTTTCAAAAGCTTTCTTTTTCAGGGTTGTTAAAAGTTGGGATTGTGTGATTCTAAACAGTAACAAACAATGAACATGGACATGAACAACTTATATGTACAATTCATGAGCAATAATCTATGAATAGTACTGTTCATGAAGCAATTAACGAATATGGTCATGACCAACTTCATGCACAATTCATAAACAATAATCCATGAATAGATTGTTCATGATAATTTGGTGTTCATGATACATTTCATGACCACAATCATGAACAACTTCATAAAGTTGTTCATGATCTAGAATTCAAGGATCTATCGATACATACAAAAACCATGATTATAAGCAAATATCATGCTCCTAGTACAGTTTTGAAAACAAGGCAGCATACCCTGCCATGCTCCCAAGTATTTTAAGAAAAGTCTACAAAAGTACTGAAGGCAAACAATTTAAGAAGCATAAACCAAAACATATATAGGGCTTTCCCCAATTCTCAGTTTCTTTAAATTTGGACCCTGAAATTTTCCATAATTATTATGACCTTAAAATGTATATGTTTGCCTTCTTTTATTCATTTGAAGGAAGTCAAATGACCCCTGCACCAGAAAGTCCAGGGAAAACCCTAATAATTAAAAGCTTTACCTGGCAGATTTCTTTCCTCAGAATGCCTTAATCACATGTTTACTGATAGGCTGAGATAGAATAACAGAACCAGACCATAACACCAGTTATATTTTTTCTCCCTATCTAACATTCATAAATATTTAATCAATCACACTTAACACAAAGGTGACCAGTGAACTTGTCAGAACACTGTGCTTTCACACATTATCTCAGAAAACTATATCTTGGATTCTTGAAAGACATGCTTTTAGATATAGAACATTGAACATAGTTAAAATACACCACTAGGTATTATCAGGAAGGGATAATTCCATATACTGGTTAATTACTTCTATATTTGGTATTATATTTTCAAAATGTCCCTTACTCAGAAATCAAGGTAGTACATATCAACATGAAAGAGTTCTCTCCTTACTAAAGAGAATTTCAGAGCAGTTACAACAACAGTGAGCTTCCTAATGTTACTCTAAATTTAAAACTAGTCTTTTGTAGGGTTATAAAACATTGTGGGGGGAAAAGGAGAAAACGCTTGTTACCAACATTTCCTCCTCTTCCCCACAATTTTTTCAAAACCTGTCTTTCTATTGATTGTTAAATGTCGGCATTATTTGGTAAAGGGTTACATTATTTGTCTAGAAATTCAATACTCTGCACTGAGTCACACCCTCTTTAACTTGTTCCAGTTTTCAAACTAACATAATTTGAAGTCTGCTGGGCTTCCAGAACTCTTTATACTCTTTCTCAATGGCAAAATTTTAGGTTAGTCCATAGTCTCAAGACTGAGACGCTACAGTGATTTTTTTTCGTATTTGGACATTTCTTGTGCACCATACCATCTCAAGTCCATCGTAGATTTTTCAATCTGTATTGCAGCCAAATGCAATTAAATTTAAGAGACTAACATGATCAAAGACAAATCGTTAAACCTCTCATTACCCAAAAAATTTGTAAAAGTCATTTGTAACATGTGAATCTTGGAAAAAAACACTAACGAAATTTATCTGTATTTCGAATGGTATAAATTTAATTAATGTGCAATTTGACCTCCCTAGTGTTTTACTTTTGGCCACTATCAGACAGACCATACTGCACAATGATTCAGATATTTTTAAACGGTATGAATTAAATTAGCCTGCAATTTGATCTCCCGTGTATTTTACTTTTGGCAACCATTATCAGATGGCATTCTACAAATACACATCCATCCAATTTGGGCATTCTGGGTATAGAACCGGACTAATTTTCTATGCGACAACCGTTACTTTGAATTTCAATCTAAAATAAAAATTTACTAAATCAAACGCAACCTGGTGCGATTCATTCAGCTATATGATCAGCAGTTTAGAGAAATCTGAAGCTAAAACAGGCCAGATTTTACCTGAAATGTATCAATAAAAGCTATTTTTTCCATTGCTACTTTATTGTGGGTATTACAATCCCCTTAACACCGGGGGAAGTGATGTGTCATAGCAGAGTCGGGTTGAATCTTCGAAGAATATAACATGCGCAGACAATTTTAGGCCACCAATGGTCCTAAAACAACATTCTTAACTACGCCGTGTACTGGTCATGATCCAGTAAAAAATGAGTCTGAAGTTCCACTGCAATTAATTAATGCTATAAATTGTATCAAATACAAATGTAAAATGTTCTAAATTCTCTATGTTCGAAGTCAAAAGTTAAATCTACGATCATATAGAACTTACATTACAAAATATACTAAAGTTACCTATAAACCTGTAGCCCTTGCTGAAACACTAAATATCCATTTAAAAGCTTTTAAACGTTCTGATTTCAAAATCAATACTACAAATAAATTTCTTTCTCCTCTTCTGAAAGATTACTTTCAATAAATCTATTTGGTCTCGTAATAACAGTTTGAAACTAAATTTTCGCTTCTTGACTTTGTCAAACAAAGACGTCAAACTGATGTTTGTATGTACTGATGCCAATAAGATTCTACGTCGTTCAATTGCAGTGCCAAATGAGTGAATTTACAGATCAGAAAATAATGATGTAATTTAGGGCATGATATCTAAGTATGACCCTTTGCAGTGGTTTAGATTTCTTTTCACATTTATAAGCCTTTCTGACTCCTTTACATCTAAACTTTTTACCAAATGACCTTCTTTTAGACTAGTTCAAATTTGAAGCATTTGAAAATTGTTTTGGGAAGGGCAGAAAACAATGTGGGAAAAAGAGAAAATCCTGGTTACCAGCATTTTCTCCTTTTCCCACAATGTTTTCAGAAGGCTTCTTCTTCTCAGGGTTGTGAAAACCAGGGATTGTTTGGGAAAGGGTTAATATACCTTTTATCAGACAATTATGCATTTCAACAACCCTGATAAAACCGTCCCACCATGTTTTCAAGTCTTCATTGTGGGACTGTGAAATTACTTGTAACAAGTAAATTTCATCCTCTTTCACACTGTTTTCTACCCTGAAAATACCCTTTCAGGCTGGTATGCCTCATTTGTATCATTATCAAATTTGTTGTCATCAGATCACATTCAATCTGCATTAAGAGTTCAAAATATCTTGAAGGAACGTTTTTGACATGTCGGGGTAAAGCAACAGGGGCTTTGATAAAGCTTTGCATATTATGCTAGCTGTCATCGATTTACAAAGCAGGTAACCACATGCTGACAACTTTTTTTTCTTTTTTTTTTATCTTACAGTGGGACAACTTTTGCAAACAGTGTTGTAAATGAAGAAGTTGACTGCAGTACTGGAAAGGAGGGGTGAATTTTCCTATTCAGTTCAAAACAGGAATTTGTGATCTTCCATTATTTGCTCTTCATCAAGTCTTTTTTCACACAATAATTCCAACAAGCATTAACCACTCAGTTGAGTTTTTTAAAAATATTATGTGAAAACAAAACAATACTTGTGATTTTCTCCTTTTTGCAAATTATATTTTTCAATCGACAAGAAAAAATGTATCTAACAAAGTTTTCAAAAGTTTCCTATCTCAGGGTCGTCAAAAGTTGACACTGATTGATAAGGGGTTTTAATAGCAAAAACAGTAATTTATTCACCAGTCAAGCCTTTCGTACATTCAATTTTATCAAAATGTGCATTTCAAATAATATATTAAAAATATTTAATAGCTGCTGAATGCTGTTTTTGAGACACAATAAAACTTCTTTAACTCTGTACCAGATGGCGAAATTTTAGACCTGCCAAAATTGAAAGCAGTCGCAGACAATATTTTAAATATGGCTCAAGTGATGCAGTTTTTCTTTGATAGGTTAGAAAACTTTGTGGGAAAAGGAGAAAATGCTGGTAACCAGCATTTTCTCCTTTTCCCTCAAAGTTTTTAAAGGCTTCTTACCCCAGAGTCATTAAAAGTCCTAATTGTGTGCTAAAGAGTTAAAGTTTGTATGCTAGTAAAATTCTAAAACTAAGAGATATACCTTTCAAAAGAATTCTTACATTAAAGTCATGCTCTGTAAAAAGGTGATTTAGTGCACCTTCAAACAACTGAGCTGCACGTATACACCCAAAGGGACTTGTCAGTGAAATGGATTTCCATCCATCCATCCATTCATCCATCCATCCATCCAAACTATCCATCCTCCAATCCAATCCAATCCATCCATCCATATAATCATCCATCCATCCATTAATCCATCCATTCAATCTAATCCAATCTAATCCAGTCATATCCAATCCCATCCCATCCCATCCATCCATCCATCCATCCAATCCAATCCAATCCAATCCATCCACCCACCCACCCACCCACCCACCCATCCATCCATCCATCCATCCATCCATCCAATCCAATCCAATCCAATTGATCCATCCATCCATCCATCCATCCATCCATCCAATCCATCTATACATCCATCCATCCATCCATTCATCTGTATACCAGCATTTTCTCTTTTTGCAACAGGTTTTCAAGCCTTTTGTTTCTCAGGGTCCTAAGGCATGTGATTGCTTTGTAAAAGGTACATATAAGCAAAGGTTTTAAGCATTTCCAATTTTTATAACGGTCATAAATTATAACTTCAGTGCCTCCTGTAAACAAACTAGGAGGTCAAATTTAAACTGATTATTGTATTACCTAATCTTTAGGAGCTTTAGGCTAACTTTTACCAATCATCAAAATCTTAGACTGTTTCAAATTGACAGCATTTGCAGATGACAAAATAAATATGACTCAAAAACTGAAATTTGACTTTCAAAGAGTAGAAAACATTGTTGAAAAAGGAGAAGATACTAGTTACCAGCATCTTCTCCTTTTTCAACAATGTTTTCAACATGCTTTTCCCTCTGGATTGTCAAAAAAAAAGGGATTGTTTGATAAAGGGCTAAAACTGTTACCTTTTTTTATTTTATTTGAGAATTGTTTTTTTTTTTACACTTATATTACCGGTAAGTGCATGAAGGCTGTTGCAGATGGCAAGTGTGACTTGAATGATGAAATTTGTCTCTAAAAGGATAGAAAACATTGTAGAATAAGGAGAAAATGTTGGTTACCAGCATTTCCTCCCATTCCTTCAATGTCTTCATAAGGCTTGTCCATCATTAACCATTTACCATATAATCCCAACTTTTCACGATCCTAACAGAAAAGTCTTTCAAAAACATTGTGGGAAAAGGAGAAAATGCTGGTAACTAGCATTTTGTTCTTTTCCCACATTGTTTTCTTATATTGACAAATACCATTTCTTGCACCACATTTATAGTTTCCTTTGGAAGTGCTTGCAGTTTGGATCTGGCTATTATTTTATTATGTGGTAAAGAGTTGAATAAAAAAGAAAACATGAAAATTTTCTCGCAATAAAACAGGTGAAAACTACCTGATCTGTCTGCCCATGCACTTTTCATTATGTCGTCTTAGTTATAAATCCATCAATCTACCCAGTAAGTAAAATCCTACATTGAGCCCAGGACACAAAACGTTTCAGCCAAAAAACATCACCAAGCCTTCTGTGATCAAAAACCATTATTCGGTGTCACATAGTGGTATCCTACATTAAGCTAGACTAACATTTCGGACATTAGAATAGTCAAAGAGTTATTTCTGCTTGAATTATGTATTTTATTTTTATCACATAACCTCCCTTTTTTTTCAGTGTAATATATCTATTACAAATTTACTTTATCTTACACAAGTTTGATATTACAACTGTGTGACATTATTTTTAATGTCATTTTGTACTTATGTATTCCAGGTCCAATGTACATGTATTCCATAGAAGTGAATGGGTTTTGTGGTTAGTTCCATATCTTCTGATCTACAAACTATGAAACATCATTATGCTACAGAAAAAAATTGAAATTCTTTGCATTTGAGTTTAAATTTTATAAAACTTGTCCTGAAAAACATTTTCTCTAGACTACTTAAATAAGAGATCCCACATATCTCAAAACTTTACAGTTGTTAACTCTTTACCAAATCAGTCATGGACTGAACCAAATTCAAAGCATCTGCAGTCAACAATTTATATCTCGTTAGCATGAAGATTTCTGACTTGGATAGGGTAGAAATACTGTGGCAAAAGGAGAAAATGCTGGATACCAGCATTTTCTCTTTTTCCCATTATGTTTTCTAAAGGCCTCTTTCTAAGGGTCGTTAAAAGTTGGGATTGTGTAGTAAAGAGTTAACCCACACAATCCCTACTTTTGACGCCCCTGAGAAAGAGGCCTTTTGAAAACACTGTAGGAAAAGGAGAAAATGCTGGTAACCAGCATTTTCTCCTTTTCCCACAGTGTTTTCTACTCTTCCCAGAACAAATTTTAATTTTTCAGTCACCTTTATTTTGTCGTCTGCAAATGCTTTCAATTTGGACCGGTCTAAAATTTTCTTGTGTGGTAATGGGTTAACAATGTGATCTTTTTGCAAGGAGACAATAATTATTGTTGTTGACTCTAATTTAAGTTTGTAAAGAAAATTGATCTTTACTGAATGGTAAAATCTTTACTATTTGTTATTAACCCTTTATCAGATGACAAAATCTTAGCCTTATCCAAATTGAGAGCACTTGCAGACTACAATTTCAATGTGGCTCAAATGGTGCAACAAATTGTTGTTCTTTGATAAGGTAGAAAACATTGTGGAAAAAGGAGAAAATGCTTGTTACCAGCATTTTCTCCTTTTTCAACACAATGTTTTCAGAAGGGCTGATCATTAAAAGTCGGCTCTGTGCATTAGAGTTAACACTTTACCACACGACATAACTTTAGATTAATCCAAACTGAAAGCATTTGCAGAGCACAAAAAAAAATATTCTCAAACAAAACATTTTTTTGGAAGCATAGAAAACATTGTAGGACAAGAAGAAAATACTAGTAACCAGCATTTTCTCCTTTACTCAAAATGTTTTCAAAAGCTTTCCACCAAAGAGTTGTTAAAACTCAGGATCATGACTGTGGTAAAGAGTTAACTGATAGCTACCTGCAACTTTTTTTTTTTCAATTTCCCTGAAGATGCATTTGAAAGTATTGTTACAAAAAGATACATACTTATTATGAGTAATTTCCCATTTTTTATGCCGATTCAGCACACCGGTATTATATTTAATATACATTGACTTTTGATGTTTTACTTTATTTCCTTTATTTCTTAATCATCTCAAACAATTTTTTCTCAGTAGGTAACAAATTATCACATTACCAGACAACAAAATTTTACTTTTTTCCAAATTGAAAGCACTGGCAGATGACTAAATAATTGTTACTCAAAAATTGAAATTTGTTTCCGGAAGGGTAGAAGATATTGTGGGAAAAGGAGACAATGCTGGTTACCAACAGTTTCTCCTTTTCCCACAATGTTTTTTAAAGGCTTCTTTTTCAGGGTCATCAAAGGATTGGGTGATAATGGGTTAATCATCTCCAACATTGTTTTCTCAAAACAATTTATGAGAAAAATGAAGATCAGATAAACTGTATAATTACACTATTTATTACTCATACAGAAATTATGATAATCCTTCTCTTTACCAAACAATAGGATTTTGAACTACCGTAGTCCAATTTTTAAAGCATTCGCACTGGTGTGGCATTATATGTAGCTGAAATACCACTTGTTTGTTGTTTTTTTCGGATGGTGCTAGAAAACATTGGGGAAATGGAGAAAATGCTAGTAACCAGTATTTTCTCTATTTTCCACAATATTTTCAAAAGGTTTCTTCCTAAGGGTTTCTTGAACAGGGTATTGTTAAATAACGGGTAGAATTTTGCTACAAATTACTGCCATGAAAGAACACCTTATTGTGAATGAGACAATACAGACACAATTTATGGGTACAAGACAATATCCAAGGAAATAGTTCTTGTCCTTCAGTTTGAATGATTAAATTACATATGATTGGGAGAGTGGGTGGTGGGGAAAGAGTGGGGCCAGTCTACCCTCCCCCCTTCTCAAAAGAAAAAAAAAAAGGGAGAGTGGGGGAGAGTGTTTGGGAATCAAGTTCCCCCTGGGTCTGTATTCACCAACCATTCTTAAGAACATTCTTAGTCTTATTCTTCAAAGTTTTGTCAATGTGAAAGTAACAGAACTTCTGATTGGCTAAACCATTTGGTTTAGTCAATCAGAAGTTCTGTTACTTCCACAGTCAGGAAATCTTGACAAACTGCACAAAGAACTTTTCTTAGGAATGGTTAGTGAATATGGACCGAAGTGAAAATAAGTAACCTGTCCTGCATGACAAACTTTAACTCTTTACCACACAACAAAATTTCAGACTAGTCCAAATTCAAAGCATATGCAGACTACAAACTAAACATGAATCAAAAATTGAAATTTGTTTTTTGAAGGGTAGAAAATATTGTGGGTAAAGGAGAAAATGCTGGCTACCAGTATTTTCTCCTTTCCTCACAATGTTTTCAAAAACCTTCTCTTTTAGGGTCATTAAAAGTCATCATAGTGTGGTAAAGGTAAAACTCCTCTATTAAGACCACTCCTTGTACTTTTAAAATTTGGTCTTATTAGAGGGGTGGTCTGACTTCCAGGTTTCACACACCCACATTTTGATATAAACCCAGGCTCTGAGTAGACTTTTGCATGGCTAAATGATGTGAATAGTAAATGCATTTGATTTAGGGAAGCCTAAGTAAACAAATGAAAATGACAACAACTTTTCATATTCACTGAAAAGTTTTATTTTTTCTTGAATTTATTAAATAAATAAATAATGCTGCTAATCGTCGATCTCACAGTCTTCACGTTCATTTGTTAACAATAACATGATCGTTACGGAATAATTACAGTATTTAAAGTGCCAAATTCAAGATGATAATTCCATATCGATCGCATGTAAACCCAAATGCCTAAAATACATCAGTCAGCTATAAACAATAAAATCCTGATCACCCGGATGTAGACATGTTTGTCATCCGGGTCACCGAGGTGTGATAAACGCTTGACTGCCATGTGGAAGACAACTCAATGGTTTAAAAACCCATTCACATGTCATTTGATTATGTTACGTAATATCCTGATTAATTAACACAATCATGTTACAATCAACGGTCAGTGGACAAACAACAGACCGATAATCGATTGTCAATTCAGTCGGACCCAAGAATATTCATACATGTGGCACAGTGTATGGTTCGTGATTGCGGACGCGTGAAAATTAGCTGGTTGTAAAGAATACAGTGTATTATGGAAATCGAGCGGTCGTTTCTCGGGGTTTAAATCCAGAGGTAAATTCTTATTGGTACTGAAAATTGTGGTCGTAATTTCGGGATTCTCGTATTTCCGGGTTTATTATATCATTGATCTTTAAGAAGGAAAAATTCCATTCTGGCAAAAATCGTTCTTAATAGTGGGTTGCTCATACTGCCGGGGTGGTCGGGAGGAGAGGTTTTACTATACATATGATTAGGAGAGTGGGTGAGTGGAAAAGAGTGGGGCCAATGTCTCTTGCTGTATTAACACTTAATCAAATGACAACATTTTAGACTTGTTCAATTTGAAAACACCTGCAGAGGAGAAATGACTCAAATGACGGAATCTGCCTGTGGTATGGTAGTAAAGTTGGTAGGGAAAGAAGAAAATGATGGTAAACAACATTTTCTCCTTTTCCAAACATGTCATCAAATGGACTTTACTCAGGTTCTATGTCACTCACGATTTTGTGGTATTTTTGACTTTCATAGACCTGACTTTTTGCAGAAAGTAGCAGGCAATAAGTTGGATGATGTTACAACAATAGAAGAAATTGCTTCTAATAAATATGTTCTACTTTTGCAGCTATAATGTATGTTTTCTTGGTTTTATATTCATGTATTTAAGCTAATCAATACCAGTTACTCTGACCACACAAAAAGTTTTCTGAAAATACATAAATCTGCTCCATGCTTGTTTCAAAAGTTAACTGGTAAATATCTATCAACCCACTCATCTCTACTTGCATGTAAACATGCAGCTCTATCTTACCTGATTAATGCCATTTGAATTGTGGTCTCTACTCTAGGTCTGAAGTGCTCAATTTCACAACCACTTTCATTCCACTTTGAAGGTAGAACAACCTGAAACATAATATAACAATGCTACTAGCAGAGTTCAAGATAGAGGGTGTGATTTTGATTTCAAAGTTGAAAATATGAATTATTATTAACTAAACCTTGTGATGTGGCTATTCATTAGAATCGTCTTGTCTCATGAGTACCCACGACATAGTGTTTGGAAGAGAAATAAAGGATTTAGAATACCATCAGGCATCACTCCCTCTTATCTGGAATGAGACTAGATAGCTAGCTAGTACAGATAACTGTCCCCCAAGGCGATGTAACCTTTTGACTGGTCACCTCTGGTACAGAGACAATCAAGAGAAAACCAGATGAAAATTCCTCACAGATTTTGTGCGCAAGTTTGAACTCCCATAATTTCACAAAAAGAGCACAAAACTAGGATTTAAACATACCGCTGTTGCTTGCATATTCAATATTCATTCATTTGAAATACAAATATTTTCAATTTAAACGCTGATTGTGAGAAAACACCATGCATTTCATCAGTTACTCGAGTTGTTTATGTTCCCGAAAACATACAAATTGGCCGTCACGTACGATAAATTTTGTCAGTGTTTTTTCCGAGATAAACACGTCATAAAGGACTTCATGAAGCTCTTTAAGTAATGAATGGTTTAACAATTTGTTCTTGGTCATGTTTATTACTAAAAGTTATTTGCATTTCGGTGCAATACAGATAAAACCAACGAAACTGAAAGTCAGTATAGCGCTCTATATTTGCTACTGGAAAATTTACGATCGACTTGAGATGGTATGGTGTACAATAAATGTCCAAATATGAAAAAGATCACCAGAACGCCTCATTACTGAGACTAGCAAGCTAGCATGCAAGGATTTAAGCCATGTCTTAAATTCAGTGTTTTCTTTTCAAATAAATCTATTGTAAAACTATAATGTCAATCAATAACTTAATTTGTTTTGTACATTTAAATGCTTGTGTAGGTAAACAAATGCACAGACAAAGGAACTCAAGAAACATTTCCAAACCTTGCCAAAACAACTCACCGATAATGGACTTATCTCCCTTGTTGAAGTCCTGAACAAGATCAAGCAAGAAAATATCGCACCTGTTAATTCTTCAAATGTGTAGCACAACTGGGTAACTAATGAATGACAGAAAGAATGGTAATCGCAAATATTAAAATTAAATTCACAATAAATTATCTAACTCTGCTTATCCCCTATATTCTCCAACTGATATCGAATTTACACATTCACATGGAAACCAAAATACTATTATCCGCCATTGTTGACGCTTTAGGTCACATGATTGACATTTCCGGTTCCGCTTTAATTAACGAATTGATTTTATAATCGTCTGTTTGTTTGTTTTTTTTTAAATGTAAAACTATATCTGCTTATAAATTTTCTTCTTATAAGTAACCATCCGTTAAAGAAAGATGATTTTGGTACAGGAAACACCGTACAAGAGGGGAATTGTGGAAAAGAAAAAACAGGTTAATTGAAGCAAGGGAAAGTACTCATACCAAAGAATGTCATAGCTATATCTTAGTTGTCCATCTTTCAAGAGGATAACATTTATTTCACAACGATTTTTGGCAGCTGATCTCTAATCAAAGTTAATAATGATACGGTAAGCTCCTGTTTACAATTAGTTTTGACTTTTAATTTGGACAAAAGATTGAATTTATCGACATCGAAAACACTTGCAGACGACAAATCAAATATGACTCAAAAAACGAATTCTGTCTTTTGAAAGACAGAAAAGATTGTGGGATTTAACCCTTTACCACACAATTACGACTTTTAACGACCCTTAGAAAGATGCCTTTTGAAAACAGTATGGGAAAACGAGTAATGCTGGTAACCAGCATTTTCTCCCTTTCCAACAATGTTTTCTACTCTGCCAACTACAAATTTTGTCGACTGCAATTGCTTTCAATTTGGACTGGTCTAAATTTTTGTCGGTTGGTAATGAGTTAAGGAAAAAATGATGGTTATCAGCATTTCATCCGATAGGATGAAATTTTCAGAAGATTTTCCTCCCAGGATTTTGTGGTAAAGGGTTCATGCCCTCTGTTTGACCTGTAGATAATTTATTTCGAATGCAATTATAAGCTATATTCACCTATTGTTGAATTATGAAATAGATCTTAGAGCAACTTAATAATTGTTCATTTTTTTCTCATTGGATTGCGTAGTCTTTGACGTTGACACTTGTAAAATGGGAATAAGTCAATCTTTCCCTTTAATTCAGTTACCCAGAGATAAAATCGTAATAGTAACTGGTGCAAATTCAGGTAATCTATCTGTCTATCTGTCTGTCTGTCTGTCTCCCTCATTAACCCTTTAATAACCATTTTCCAAACAATCCCTGGTTTTTACGACCCGGAGGAAGAAGCCTTCTAAAACATCGTGGGAAAAGGAGAAATGCTGGTAACCAGCATTTTGTCCTTTTCCCACTATGTTTTCTACTCTTCTAAAGTCAAGTTTCAATTTTGGAGCCGCATTTATTTTGTTGACTGCAAATGCTTACAATTTGGGCCAGTCCAAAATATTGTGGTTTGGTAAAAAGATAACAGACGTCAAAATTAAGCTAAGATCAAATAGGAAGCGTTTGCATACGACAATTTCATTGTGGCTCAAAGGTGCAATCATCCGGCTTTGTTAGGGAAGAAATCATTGTTGGAAAAGGGGAAAATGGTTGTTACTAGCATTTTCTCCTTTTCCTTCAATGTTTTCAATAGGCTTCTATCCATAGATCAATGAAAGTCGACATTGTGTAGTAAAGGGTTGACAAACGAAATCTACTTCTCATTAAACAGGCATCGGTTACGAGATAGCGAAATGGACTGCCATGATGGGTGCTACGGTTATAATGGCTTGCCGTTCGGAGTCAAAAGCCAAAGAGGTATGTGCAAGCATTTTCTGTTTTACTCCAATTTGTAATTTCTTTATAATTACCTCCCCTTTCGGAAAACTAACAAAAGTATCAACGGATAATTTCAAGATGGACATCAAAGGAATTTCTTGTTGGTCAAAAATGTGCAAAAGTATTTTGACTGTATGAATCCGTATTTATCTACTAGATCTAGTCTATCGAAAAAAATCATTCCATGCTGCACTACAAGTGTTATGGGTCTACCACTTAAATTCTGGCGAGTCTCAAGCCCTGTCGCTTGACACAAAATTAGAGAAAGGTTTACTAAGAAACAATCTTCTTTCTATTGTGGTTTATCATTCAATAAACCACAGTTTTGAGTTATGAGGTACAATAAATAATCCACAAGGGCGATAGCCCGAGTGGTTTATTCATTGTGCCTCATAACTCACAACGTGGTTTATTGAACGATAAACAGAGATAAAAAAAAGATTATTTCGACTGTAACATGACCAACTCTTAATTAAAAACCAAGTTCATGCTTAGAGTGAAAACGGGGATGTTGATTATATTCCATTGAATAACTTACTTTGTACAGCATAACGTCACTCTATATGGAATGACGTCACTTTACATAGAATAACGTTGATTTTACCACGCTTTCTTTGCAGTGTGAATTCACGTGTCGTGTTAAATATGCAGTCCAGACGGATAGATGGGCTTCCATTACAATAACATGGTTGACCATGAAATCTGAACCCATGTATACACACAATCTACTGATACCAGTTACTGATAATGTGATTACGGGGACTTTTTCTCATCTAGACTAGTTAACTACGAGTTTTTCAGCGCCATACCTATTTGAACCTTGCTCTGTGAAACGGCGATTTAATGCATCTTCAGACAGTGTCGATCCATATCAAACGACTATTCAGCCTCCAGGTTCTTCCAGGCTTTAGAAAGATAATGATATACATTCATATTAACCCTTTACAAAACGACAAAATTTTAGACAAGTTTGTCCAAATTGAAAGCACTTGCAGATTACACAATAAATGTAACTCAAAAATTGAAATTTATGTCCACCACGCTAGAAAAAACATTGTGGTAAAAAGGAGAAAATGCGGTTACCAGCATTTTCTCCTTTCCCCACAATGTTTTCAAAAGGCTTCTTTCTCAAGGTCGTCAAAAGTTAGCATTGTGTGGTAAAGGGTTAAAGTGGCATCAGCATTTTCTCCTTCTCTCATAGTACTTTCAACAGCCTCTGTTTACCAGACGATGGAATTTTATACTCGCTAATATTAAATGCATATACAGGGGATAAATTAAGAACAGTTGAAATGGTGTTTAAATGTATTTATTCAACATCGATTGAGAAAACATGTTCTTAAAACTTATAGATCTACTTATCTCTCTAGATTCTGCTTCCTGGGACCTACACCAGTACTTGCAGACCATTAAACAATCACAAAGTTCACTCCTGCTCCCGGGTATCGAACTCGGCACATTAAGGTTACAAGGCTGAAGCTCTAGCTTACAACACTGACACCACCCACTTCCTTAAAATCTTGTGATTTGTGGTAGATATAGGTTACACTAGCCTGCACAGTTCAGTTGGTAGAGCGTAGGACTCACGAGGGCGTGGGTTCGATCCCCACGGCTGGCCATCTAAAATTACTAATAGTCTTTCGGATGAGACGTTCAACCGAGGTCCCGAGTGACGATGCTATACACCGAGCACGGTGAAGAACCAGGCGAAACTTTAAATAGGTTTCATCGTGTATCTGCACTATCCCCCGTAACAATACTAACCGTCTTCTGGGGGCGTCGCCCTTATGGGAAACCGGTGGCGACGATAAATAAACGCAAATTTAATCAATTAATTTAGAATACATTGAGGGAAAAGGAGGAAATGCCGGTAACCCAGATTTTTCTATTTTCCCACACTTTTTCTCATACCCTCTTTCACAGGGTCGCTAGAACATGTGGTTGCATTGTAAAGGGTTATCTCTTTACCAACCGATCAAACGTTAGACTGGTCCAAATTGAAAGCATTTGCTGATGACAAAATAAATGTGACTAAACAATTGAATTTTGTTTCTGGAATGAAGAAAATAAAATTATTATAGAAAAAAGAGAAAATGCTGGTTACCAAAATTTTATCCTTTTCCCACAATGTTTTCAAAAGGCTTCTTTGACAAAGATGTTAAAAGTCGGGATTGTGTGGTAAAGGATTAACCTGGAAACCTACTTTTATTGCAGGCAATCCATCGCATGAATGCGGAATTCACAGCGGAAAAAGCACGGGGAACGACAGGGTTGTCAATGGAGAATGAGTTAGCCTTGGAATTTATGCAGCTACGTCTTGACTCCTTCAAATCTGTTCTGGAGTTTGTTGAGAAGTTTACCAGCAGAGGGAGACAACTGCATGTGTTGTTCTGCAACGCTGGGATTGCTCTGGAGCCTTACCGTGAGTAGCTGCAACGTGTCTTAGCCCGTTGGCTGCCAAGCGCGGCTCACTGACCTTTTTGCGGACATTGTAGATCAAGATCAGACTGCACATAACGTGCAGTCTGATCTTGGATCTACACTGTCCGATGTGGATATATTTTTCTCCCCCCCCCCCCCAAAAAAAAAAAAAAACCACGGTTGAAGTCGCATTATTCTGGCTTTTACTTTAGGCTTGAAAGTTTCGTTTCATAATATATCAGGATAGGGGTTAGTTGTTTACGTAACCATTATAATGTTACCATAGTCATCTTTGGCGTTGTAATCCAAACCGCTTTCAAAGGTGTTTCATATCACGTTTCCCTTGTACTAAATCGGACCCGAAAGTGTATTGCGATGGAGCACACTGACTTCCTTATGACGAAAAACTTCCAAATTACAAGTCAAACGCCAGAAGACTTTACCAGTCAAGAATTGTTAGACTTAGGCAAGTTTTGTAGCTTTCATGAACGACAAATCGTATATGACTTAGATCAAAGGGGTTCGTACTTCGACCCCTGTCACCTATAGACTACATATAATTTATGATACTGGTATGTAGTCTATGGGTGCCAGGAGTCACACTACAGACCCCTATGATTTAGCTTGCGAAAGTTGTCGTTGACATGGAAGAAAAAGCGTAAGAGAGCATCTGGAAACAAAATAATGCGACAAATTGTGGCATTCCATGATAGTTATGAAAACGTAAATGCTAGGCAAACTATACATTTGAGCCATGCTGTGTGAAAAGGGAGACTTAATGCGTCTTTGGAAAAGATCGATCCAGGTCAGCGTTCTCAATCTGCGCAGACTGACCTGGGCCGAAGCTTTTCACCATTGGTGAATTTTCTGCATGTCCAAGGACCAGTCTACCTTATTACTAGTATTACGTCGGTTGTTAGAAAAAAATCAAAAAATGGTTATTACGGTTCCATAAGTATATGATGTATTGCTTGGTACCATGGTTTACTGAGATCACAGGAATTTGACATTCTATAACCAAAATAAATGATAAAATATGAAGAAAAAAATCTCCCCTATATAATATAAACACAAGGAATGCAACGTCTCGATTGCCGGTGCCAGCACAAGACAGCCTTTCCAACCGAAAATCACCCACGAAACAAACATTGATCATAATTTCCTTTAGCCTAGCGATAGACAACACAAAATGTACCTGCGACATTCGGCGATTCCTCAGTAGACACCTTTTAACCGGAGATATCCGTCCTGTTTTACGATTTCTTTGATAATTTCAATTTGTCAGGGAGGCCATTCGCTGACGTCACAGGAAAAGCCAGGAAGCGTATTTTCGTATTACTTATTACTGTTATTTTTTTGTTTTTAAGATATATTTATGGACATCACATGATACTAAAGATTTTTCTAGAAGTAACTAACAAAAGTATTTGAGCGCATTCCTTCTTAAAGAAAAGATATTTGACTTTTGTGAATAGGGAAATTCCCCCATCAAGCGAGGTAACTCTAAAAACTTAAGCAGTATTGGATCGTTCAAGGGAATCAAGTGACGTCAGCGAATGGCCACCCAGACAAATTGAAATTGTGAAAAAAATCGTAAAACATGACGGATATCTCCAGTTAAAAGGCGATTTTGGGTTGGAAAGGCTGTCTTGTGCTGGCGCCGGCAATCGAGACGTTGCATTCCTTGTGTTTATATTATATATGGGAGATTTTTTTTTTTCATATTTTATCATTTATTTTGGTTATATAATGTCAAATTCCTGTGCTGAGATGCAGTATGCTCTCTTTTGCCGGAGCACGGATCAGTCTTATTTTTTTCTACAGGAAGAACAGAAGACGGGTTCGAGTCCGTCTTGCAGGTGAACTACTTAAGCCATTTTCTTCTGGTATGCAAGTTACTACCCATTATGAGGCACTCAGGACCTGACTGCAGGGTACTGTTTATGTCCAGTATTTACCATAACTGGTGCACGTTTGATATCGACACGATCAATTATACCGGGACACCGGAGAACTATTCGGCTGGAGAATATTATGGACGGTCGAAGCTTTATCAGGTAAAAACTAGATGAATTAGTGATGCTGTGTAAAAACGGGGTTTAATGCATCTGCAAAAAAAGCATCGACCCATGTCAGCCTGTGCAGTCCGCGCAGGCTGACATGGACCGAAACCTTTTGCTTATTTGTAAATTTTCTGCATGTCATTGAACCATTTTACCTCAAGATTCAGGGTGTGAAACTTTAAATGTATTTCATGGATCCATAATCATGTAATGATCCCTCGCGTAGATGCATTAAACACCCTTATGCCAGAATAGGACTCGTTTATTAAATGTACAACTGATCCACAAGCATTTTCTTTTCCTTCTGTATACACGCGTTGACCTTTCCAACCTAGCATGTAAGAGTGTCACAACTGATTTTTGGCCACATTTAATTGAGTGTGAAATTGACCATATTTGAAGTTTCGCATATTGCTTGGTGGCAAAAATATGGCTTTCCCCTCTGTTTCTCTGAAATATACCATCTTAGTCTGCGAATTACTTTAGCTGGAAGGTACGGTTTACTTTTCATTGCGCATTGGATTTTATTGATGGTAATTCGGCCTTCTACAGCTTCCGGTTGAATGCAGAAGCGAAATTTGGCCGAAAACGAGTTTTAAATGATCAAAATTCTTATTAACAGATAATGCAGATGTACAGCATGCATCGGCGATTACAGGGCACAAACATAACTGTAAACAGTGTACACCCAGGAGCTGTGAATACCAATATTGCTGAAGTGACGAACACCTGCTTTCTGAGGATCTTTGTATTCATGTTCAAAACGTGTAAGATTTCTTTTTTTTTTTAATAAATTGAAAAATTCAATGAAAATTATTGATATTAAAACTACTATTAATAGTATTATCTTTTTATTTTTATGAAGCGATTACTGGAATGTGACTGCATCCCGGGAAAGTGCAGCAGCATTTCTTATTGTTCCTGCATTATTTTCAAATCCAAGGTTTATTCATATCGGAGTATGGACCCATAAAATCTAATCTGACAAACTGAATCCCTGGGTAGTGTGGTCCTTGTACATATCGAAGATTTACCAAAAGTAAAAAAAAAGCGACCAAGGTTAGCCTACGCTGACTTGAGTCCACACTGTTTGCAGATGCATTAAAATCTCTTCAGTTCATATAGTTCCATACTTGTAGGACAGCTCTGGGCCCGTATTCACCAACCATTTTAGAGAATATTCTTAGTCTTATTCTCAAAGGATTTCTATAAACCGAGCGGTTTAGCCAATCAGAAGTTGTGTTACTTACAAATGTAGAAAATTCTGAAGAATAAGACAAAGAACGTTCTTCAAGAATGGTTGGTGAATACGGGCCCTGGACCTTGTAGGACCTCTGGTCCCCTTTTTCACAGAACATAGCTCATTTTTAAAACAACTCTAACCCTGTTGAGCGCATCTTCGCAAGCCAAGGCTGACGATTAACTACGTTACTCTACCCTTGGAGGATCGAGCTTGATCTTTACATTCACCCGATACCCTTTTTCATTGGATGCAGCCAGCTCTAGCTGCAACGCTCGTAGCATTTCATTTTTGATAACAATAGAACAAGGTCGCTACCTTTCGAACAGAGGGTAAAACATGGAAACCCACGTGGATGTCTGCTTATCGCTTCATGTGTATTCGTAAGCGGTTTGTAAAACGATATTTCATTTGCTTTTAGAAATATGATGTAAAGGGGGGTAATAACCAGCATCCAATAGAGGGCGCATCGCAGGAATCTCGAAATCGGGCTCAATCAGCCAAGGTAAGATCCACGTAGTGATCGTAAACTTGGCTCGCGAAGATGTGTTGAGCGCGACTCAGTGCGCCTTTGAAGATAATGTAGATCGAAGTCAGATTGCACAGAACAGTCTTACCTATGAACTACTCTTTACATTATCTCCCGCTAGACATGGTTTTCCCGAATTATATCGTATTCCGGCTTTTCTGACTTTTTTTTTTACCTTTGCTCTGCACAGTATTCTCCCCTAACCAACGGCTAATTTTTTCACATAAACATTGTCGAGACAATGATCACCGGAGACAGAAGTATACATGTATCCTATCGCTAAGACTATCATTAATCCTCGGAAAGAAATTGGTCGAATGGGCATTCCCACCACCTCCCTTTATGTAAAATCCTGCACGCTACCGACTGCACAAAAGGGTTCGGCCTGTGTTTTTTTTTTTATTTTGACCGATGCTAATTGTCACTTTTTACTTTCCCTGATACCTTTTTCAGTTGGCAAAACTCCAGAAAGAGCAGCACGGTGTTCTGTGAACTGTGTAACGAACCCGAGACTCGCCGATACGTCCGGTATTTATTTTGTCGACTTCAGTCGTACTACCCCTAGCTCACAGGCAAGGTAAGCGGTATAGATGGATGGATGGATGGATGGATGGATGATTGGTCAATACTTTTTGCAGATGCATAAAGCATCCGTCACACATAGCATGGTCCAGTTATTTATCCGTTGGTCATTGAATGCTCGTAGAAATCTCACCGTAAGAATACAAAAAAAAGCTTTCTTAATTCCTCATGCTTTCTATACGTATTCCTATCTTCTTTTCAATATTTTGCACATGTAAATGAAAATTAGTAGTCCTTATAAAGATTTTCTTTAAAAAAATCAAGGCGTTAAGAACACTGAAGTGTTATTTGTCGAGAAAACCATTGGGTGGAATTGATAGTTTGAAAGAAAAAAAGAAATTATAATCATATATTGGATTGAAAGTCAACCTACTAAGCAAATAAACAATTTTAAATTTTGGTTAAAATGAGAGTCGAGTACTTATGACAAAGTGAGGATTATTTGTGTATCGGTGGTCTCCCTTGGAGCATTAGGAGCAGTCAAGAGTAACATCCCTTGGCAGTAGGATATATGATGGATACATAGGGAAACCATATGAATATATCGAATGAAATTAAAATTTTATCTGAAAACTACATGTATATATCCATGGCCATTAACATTTAATTCCCAACATTACATTAAATTATTTTGATATATAAATATTCATGCCCAATCAAATGGAGTAGCGGGCAATCATGGGATGAACAAGCAATGGGACGAACTGGTTTTGGAACGAAAAAGCTCAGGACAAAAAGATCGGTGAACAAGTTTTGTATCATTGCGCCAATAGAAGGCTGTGAGCGATTGAAGATACTTTCAATCAAAAATTGGTATTTCTAGGATCGATGGCCTTATCCATCGTGTTTAAACATACCATTTTCAATTACATATCTGAGTGCTGCTAAAGGCTCATTTGCTGTGTGAAAATGAGTATAATTGGGTTTATTTCCTTCGGCTTTGCACAAAATACGATACATGGTCTTCAAAATTCAATATCAAACTCATATTGGTATGCCATAAAAATAATTTAAAGTCCCTTTAAAACTAAAGATACCGATCTTTCAATTTCAGAAACGAAAAATATCAAGAGGTGTTATGGAGGAAATCATTCGAAATTCTGAAACCCTATCTAACTCAAGATGAAATGTCATACATGGAGGGAAAGGAGCTGGAAACGTCCAAAGACACATAAAATGAATCGTTATTTATATTTCACGTAGTTGATCAAATGCTGTTTTGCGTCGCTTTCAACATTTTATTTCATATCACGGCAACTCCTCACATACGAGTTATCCATGTTTGCCAAGGTTTTTATCAGTACAAGACAGGGCTCTGCAGTGTCTTGCCTCGGGATACTCCAATATAAAACCTCAGTCCTTCTGGCAGGGTTCGAACCTGCAAGGTCCTTACAAGTTCTGTACTTTACCACTAAACCAGGCAAGACCTGTCTGTGTCGGGTATGAAGGTTTTGTCACACGGGCTAACCCCTGTGGGGCTTATAAGTTCATACCCACAAAATGTCCCAATTGAATGCATAAGCGAACACAAATTTAGTTTGGCTCAAGTTATGGGATTTGTCTCTGAAACAGTAAAAACACTTAAGAGAAAAGGAGAATGTGCCGGTTACCAGCATTTGATCCTTTTTCCAATTTTGTCAAATATTTTTTTCCTCCATCCATGTTGTTGAGACAAGGGATTGTTTGTTAAAGGTTTTACTCTCTTCTACACATTCACGAGTTTTAATAAACCTAAAGATAAAACCTTTCGAAAACAATGTGGAAAAAGGAGAAAATGCTGGTTACACCAGCATTTTCCCCTTTTTTCCACAATGTTTTCTACCCTTCTTAACACAATGTTTTCGGTTTTTGAGTCACATTTAATTTGTCATTTGCAAAAACTGCATTTTAATTTGGACACGTCTTGAATTTTGTCATTGGGTAAAGAGATAAAAAACAGAGGGCAGTCCTCTTTGGCTCAGTGGCTTGGATTCTAGTGCAAGTTTTGTGATTGGGAAATTCTGGTGTTTTTTTTTCCGGCTGCGGCGCAATTCATAGATAAACGTTTAACTCATTACCAAAGGAGAAAATTGTAGGTTTGTCCAAATCAAAAGCATTTGCAGACGACAAAATGAAAGTGACTGAAAATCTTAAAATTGGTTTGTGAAGGGTAGAACACTTTGTGAAAAAAGGAGAAAATGCTGGTTACCAGCATTTTCTCCTTTTCCCACAATATTTTCTAAAGGCTTCTTTCTCAGGGCCGTCAAAAGCAGGGATTGTGTGATAATGGGTTAATCAAATCTTCTTAAGAAAAAAAACTTCGGGACTTTAACGACATAAAGGATAGGAATTCAGAAAACCTTGTTTGGGAAAAAGGAGAAAATTCAGGTAACCAGCATTTTGCATTTCCCCCCTCAATATCATAACCATCTGTTGAACGACGTACGTGTATATCACATTTTTATCTAACTGACAGAATTTTTTTTAAAGTTTGCATATACATAGCCCATCATGTCTCTATGAGATTACAGTGAAAACAAATATGGGTTACCGTGGTTGTTTCTGAGAAATTTGGCTTTGAAAAAGGTATAAGACTTTAAAAATCAGTTTTAGAAATTGGATATAACACGCTTTTCTTTCATGGTCAGGGGCCAGGCACACAAAACGTGATGTAGCCTACTGCATATGGTATAGGCCTATATAATTTGATATCAGTTGTTTCATGAACTTCGGCGAGTGATGTAGCCTACGTGCTTAAAAAAAAACTGTTCTCACATTTAATCGCCTCTGCCTCTGCAAGTACGAAATTGAAAAACAAGAGCCGTCAGAGACGGGTTATGCTCCCTGAACAAGTGCTTTTTATAAAATGTATGAAATTGATATAATTCACTTCTTTTATCCTAAAACGACCTGTCCATGCCTCCTAAAAATTGAAGTGAAAAGGCAATCACTATCTTAGAGATAGCCAACACAAACTTGTAGAGGACAATAAGCCCATTAAGCCCCCTTTAAGCCATCTTTTCCCATAAGGCAATATTGCATCATTGGAATGAATACAACCGGTGTGTGGTTTGTGGAATTTTTGAATAATAATTCAAAATTCTAAATTTCATAAATTTTTTAGCAGTCATGTAGTAAATATTACATAAAACGATTTTTACATGAAGCCCCCTTTTTCCGTGACACAGTCTGAAATTAAGAAACCGGGTAAGAGGTATCTGGGCAATGTACCAACGGGTTCAGATTTGAAATTTCACAAAGTTTTGAGCACTGATGTAGGAGAAACTAGTGAAAAACATTTTTTCCATGAAGTCCCCTTTTTCCGTGATGCAGCCTCAAATTGAGAAACTATGAAAGAGATTTGCGCATTAATAATTCATAGATTGAAAATAACAAGGGCACGTGTTGAAACTTGTAAAACAAGATATAACCATGAAGTTTCATGAAATTTTGACAAAAACTGAACGAGATATTAGTAGAAATTGCAATTTTGCATTAAGGCCCCTTTTTCCTTGGCATTTTACAAGAAACCCCCTTTTTCCATGACAGAGTGTCAAATTGAAAAACACATAGATAAAGAAACAAGAACACATGGTGAAACTTTGGAAAAACAATATATCCATAAAGTTCAATGAAATTCTGATCAAAACTGAATGAGATATTAGTAAAAATTTTGCAAGAAACCCCCTTTTGCCATGACAGAACGTTAATCTAAAAAAAATGCCTTGATTAAAAATAGCAAGGACACATGCTAAAACTTTCTATAAACAAAATAACCATGAAATTTCATGAAATTTTGACAAAAACTGAGCGAGATATTAGTAAAAACTGCAATTTGGTATTCAGCCCCTTTTTTTCCATGACACAGGGTCAAATTGAGAACCTGGGAAAGATTCATCGGCGCATTTCTCCAAGGAGTTCATATATGAAGTTTTTATCGAATTTGGTCCAGGGCCTGTATTCACCAACCATTCTTAAGAACGTTCTTGGTCTTAATCTTCAAGATTTTCTGACTGTGAAAGTAACAGAGCTTCTGAATGGCTAAACCAACTGGTTTAGCCAATCAGAAGCTCTGTTACTTTCTCACAGTCAAATTTTTGAAGAATAAGCCTAAGAATGTTCTTGAGAACGGTTGGTGAATACGGACCCAGGGGTTGTGGAGAAATGGCTTCGGACGGACAGACGGACGGACAGGCGAACCTGCGACTATATGCTCGCCCTTCAGGGAGCATAACAAAGGCTTTCATTATCCCATATCCTGCAATATGAGTGAAATGATACCTTCTACCTAAATTTTACTATTTTTTTTTTTTGAAAGATATCCTCTTATTGGACAGTGTGGATCAAATATCAGACTGCACGTTCTGTAATCTACATTGTCCACCAAAGTTCATTGTGTTGCGTTTAAATAAGAAAAATGACATAAAGAAAATGGTAACTAGGTTGCCCTGTGGGGTGCATCAAAGCAATTCTGTACAATTATGAAATTTATTGCTCACCTAGGTTGAGCGTGGCAATAGTTATATAAGCACCAAAACTCGAGTTTTGTCGATGAAAAAAATGTGATTCACTAGATGTAAAATCTTTGGAAATGTTGCTTATCAGGCCAACTGGTGTGCATATAATACGCTTTATCTCAAATTGTGACCGGTGCCTGGCGTGATTTTCACGAAGTTGTACAATATCACGTTTACATACCTATCGTATTATATCAAAATTTGATTGGGCTTCAACAATGTCCTATGGTTTTTTCACATACGTATGTATACCACCTGTCAGACTTACTGGCATAGTACAACAACTTTAAAGGTGGCCCTTCAGATTTTGGGACAAAAATTTTACAAAAAAATAATCTTTATACTCACAAAGCGTCATAATTTTCAATCATAAAACCCCAGTGGTCGAAAACCATCCGGCAACAAGAGAAATTGGAGATTTACTGCAGCCCAGGTTGACGCCGACGGGAAATACGGTCTATTTTTACACGCGCAACTTGCTCATTTACATACTGTAAATACACAGACAAAGCTTCATACATAGCGTCCGAAGAAGGCATTATGAAAAATAATTACATGTTTGTTGTGTTATGGAATTTAAGCGTCATTAGGCACATGCCAGTCACTTAACATTCCAACAATGCTTTTTTGGCGCAAAATCTAAAAATAGCTTAAGGGGCTACGTAGCCTTTAAGGGAATACCACCCAATTTTTTTGTAATATTACGATTTTTAATTATTGATGATTTGTATTTTTTTTTTTTCATATAAATTTCAGTTGTATATAATATTTTTTCAATTTGATGTGATGTGAAAAACCGAAATACCCACCTTTAAAGTGTGGTTCCTGATACGGGTTAATTTGGGATAGTAATACAACTATAATATGTTTCTTGATACCGGTTAATGATATATTGCAGAGTGTTAAACTCCGTTTTCAACATTATTTCAGTAAAATCATGGCGGCCAGTGCACCAAAACATGCTTTCTTGGAGTCTCTTTAACCAGTACTTGGCACAATTTTCTTTCCAAACCACGGCTGCTTTCCATGACCTGGGTTGATTCCTTTTCGTTGATACATTAAGCCCCCTTTTCACAGAGCATAAGTCAAATGCATGTAGCATTTCAAAGATGAACAAGGGTTTACCAGCGGTTCCATTGACTCTTCTTTTTAACAGTCTTAACTCATTAACAAACGACAAAATTTTAGGTTGTCTAAATCGAAAGCATTCGGAGACGACAAAATAAAATGACGGAAAATATGAAATTTGTTTTGTGAAGGATAGAAAACATTGTGGGAAAAAGAGAAAATGCTGGTCACCAGCATTTTCTTCTTTTCCCATAATGTTTTCTAAAGGCTTCTTTCTCAGGTTCGCCAAAAGTAGGGATTGTGTGGTAATGGGTTAAAGGGCTTTTATTTCCATGATATTTTGAGAAAAAGCGCTCTGCAGATAAATCGGTGAAGGCGTGGGCGATAACCCGCCGCAGGATAGGTTTTCTATCTTATGTCAACTTGCGTGATCTCATGCTGTCGTATTCTAGTTATTCCTTAACATATTACCCTCTGACAAAATTTTAGACTCGTCCATACAAGGTGAAAGCATATGCAGACGGCATCAAGAAATGTGGTTCAGTGCGTGCGATTCGATTTTTAAAGTGTAGAAAATATTTCGGGAAAAGGAGAACATGCTGGAAGCCAGCATGTTCTCCTTTGCCTAAGATATTTTCAAAAGCCTTGTCATGTAGACTAGTAAAATACCGGGTTTGTTTGGTAAAGTGTTGTAAGCACATTTTTACCACAACGAATATTTTTTTACCCAGTCTATGCAGGCCCGCGAAGATACTTTGGCATTCTCTGGCACAACTCAGAAGGGAAATAACTACGAAATTGCACGATTTTATATACAATGTACCGCGCTAGAGTAAACTTTCACTTTCGTTGCCTGCTCATGTCATATTCTTCGAGGATTTGACTTGTCTGCTATGGTGTATCAGTACCCTGTACAGGATGAATAGTAATACTCACATTAAAACTGAAACTAGCCGCTAATAAATTAGCAATAGAGAAAATGGCTGTAAACAATACTTCTTTATCTCCCGCTGCATGGCATTCTATAAATACTCATCTATCTAATTTGGGCATCCTGGGTACAGAACCGAACAACTTTCCTACGCGACAACCGTTACTTTAAATTTCAAACTAAAATAAACGTTTACTCAATATAACGCTACCTCGTGCAATTCCCTCTGCTATGATCAGCAGTTTAGAGAAATCTGGAACTAAAGCAGGTCTCATTTCTCCTCAGACGTAATGATAAAAGCTTTTTTCAACATTGCTACTTTATAGAGCGTAATACTACAGTCTGCCCGCTTTCGGGGCTAGTGATGCGTCATATAAGACATTCGAATCTTCGAAGAATATGACATGCGCAGACAACGAACAATACCCCTATGGAGAAAGCTAGCCGGTTTGTTTCGCTCCAGATTTCTTAAAAAAAAAATAATCATTTCAAACGGGGAGTGCCCCCTCTGCATATCAATGCATTATATTAAATTACGTAAAGCGCAAGAGATGCAGGGTAAATTGCATCAAATCTGGTCAAATGGAAGGCGCTATTTACCTACGTAACAAGTGTGCGGAAACTACTGTTTTCGCCTTCATTTGAAGCGCTAGAAAATAAAATCGGTATTTTTCACCGGTCATAACCATGAAATATCGTACAATATGTCACCGTTATTTTGCAATAAACTACCGAAAAGCATGAAATGAAACAACGTCTTCAATCTCTGCAAGGTCAGAAGCTGAGCTCTACAAAGCCTTCTTAAGGTAGTAGACCCCTAATGCTTCTAGTGCAACATGGAATAAAATTTCTTGATAGTTTATATAAAAGGATTTATACTGATATACATGTAATAATTTTGCACGTTTTTACCGAGCAGAAATTCCTTTGATGTCTATCTTAAAATCATTTGTTGATACTTTTGTTGTTTTATAGAAGAGGAAGATAATGATTATCTCCCTTTGTAATGAGAATAGAGTGGTTTTAGATTTATAAATGATTTCTAACAAGGAAGAAAAGGAAAAAGTGGCCAGTGCAATAATACTCATTTTTAGTCGTAGCAAATTTTGTAGGATAATTTTATAGAAGAAACAGTTGTATTTTTTTCTATCACTGCATGGTCCACTATCTTATATATACTCCTATTCTGCTAAATGAGTGAAACTCAACTTTCAAACAGATAGTAAAACCCAAAATTTTGAAATCTAGAGCTACAGTGGGGGAGGGGCAAACATCTCCTTATCGGACAGTGTAGATCCAAGATCAGACTACACTTTCTGTGCAGTCTGGTCTTGATCTACACAGTCCGCAAAAGGCCATTGCATCGTGCTTAACAGCATTAGTGTTAACGTGCTGTTTTAAGCAGCTATCTTGATGATGATCATGATGTTGTTTATTGATGTTACTATTACTACCACAGATGATAACAACTACAATAATAACAAATATGTTGTTGTTGTTGTCACCAATCAAACACTTTTTACATTTTTCCCAAAAGATAAAACTATCAGGGATTGGCCGTGGTTGTTTATCTTTTTTTTTTTTAATTCACTCGAAGAATTTTATATTTAAGCGTTTAAGAACTCTGTGTGAAAGCAGGTTTTCTGTTCCTTTTAATATGGCATAGGCCATGATCAGTCAGCACGGTGACACAGTCTGATCTTGTCTGATCTACACCGTCCACCTGTATTGTAAAGTCAGTAAGATAGATCTTCTTTTGTGCATCAGTGGACTATATATTTTTTTGTAAAGGTCAAGTTTGAATTTTTTATGTATATTTTGAAGTGAGAGAGCTGGTTTTGACAACATGGGCGGTGAAACTTCCTTTCCGATCGTTCAGCTACCGAAGGACAGAATTATTATAGTCACCGGGGCCAACTCTGGTTAGTTTACTTGTTCGTTTTCTCTCTCTGTCTCTCCCCTCCCCTTCTCTCTCTCTCTCTCTCTCTCTCTCATTCTTTCGCTTTCTCTGTGCGATGCTTAAAAATCTTTCACTCAGATTTGGTTTGAAGAGGTTAAAAAAGCCGTCCTTCGGCCTCGTTTTTGTCAACCCAGTATAGTGACAGAGTTCTGGTATCACATACAACCAGTCGATTTTCCTCTATATACTAGTGCATAACACAAAAGATGATGAATTTCTTAAATTATTGCTCTACCTATGCATTTAGATCTATAAGAGTAGGTTTATGTAAGAAATGAAAAGAATTTTATTTTTTTCACATAAAAAAAAACCCAAGATTCACACTGTATGAAACTGCGTGGCTGTTTCATACATAAGTGTGATTAGGATTTTTTTTTTTCATACCAACCTCCCCCCCCCCCCCAAAAAAAAAAAAATTATCTGCTTTCCTTACAATTTAATATTACAGACAACATACACCCACGGAAACTGCATTCATTTTCTTTATTTTTAAATATAAAGTCGGAGTTTCTAAAGCCCCTTCCGCTCATTTTTGTATGGCGCAAGAATACAATTGGGAATCAGTTTTCAGATCCCCAACACTGAAAATTAACCAATAAAACGAAAGTAAAAGAGCAAAGCAGTGTATAGGACCCGCAAAAGTAACCTTCAACGAAAGCGAAAGCAGTTCCGGTGTAATGCAGGGAAATGACCCTCCCCTACAAAATGACCCGGGTCATTATTCTACGTAGAGAAATGACCGCAGAAGTAATTTCACAACGTAGAGGAATGACCCGGGTCATTATTCTTCGTAGAGAAATGACCCTCTGGGGCCATTTCTCTACATAGAATAATGACCCAGGTCATTCATCTACATAGAGAAATGACCCATGGGTCATTCCTCTGCGTAGAGAAATGACCCATGGGTCATTTTATAGGTAAGGGTCATTTCTATATACTACACCGGCACAATGTGTTTTTCTTTTAATGGAGCTAAGATTTTTTTTTTCAGTCAATCAGAACTCACCAAAGTTAATGAAAACAACTGATCATATTGAATTATATAGGCTTACATATGCAGTAGGGCTGATTGCTACTAACGAAACCCTTCACCACACAATAATCTGTTAACAACCTTGAAAAAGAAGCCTTTCACCGGTTACTATAGCATTTCCCCGTTTTCCACAATGGCATTCGTGTAACATCGCCTTTCATCGCCAAAAAACGAACCAACTCGGCTAAGACGCTGCTAATCCGTAATCGATCGGCCTTAAGATGCTGGTTCCTCGCATAGATTATGGATTACCCGAGCCTTAGCCGAATACGTACGATTTTAGACGTTTCCCTTTAGAGTACCTTATCCTTAAGACTATGTTAACGCAAATTCCGACTGGCTAAAAGGTTTAGTTTAGCCAATCAAAAATCGTGTTACATTTAAGTGTAGAAAATCTCGAAGACTAAGACTAAGAATGTTCTTAGCCCTATACCAAAATGACAGAATTTTAAAGTAGTCAAAATTGAGAGTAGTTGCAGACAAATAAAAGCTGAGATTCATTTTGGGAGGGTAGAAAACATTGCGGGAAAAGGAGAAAATGCTGGTTACCAGCATTTTCTCCTATTCCCACAATATTTTCAAATGGATTCTCTCTCAGGGTCGTTAAAATAAGAACTCTGTAGTTAAGGATTAAGAATGGTTGACGGCCTTGATGCCAACTAACGTTGAACATTTCTTTTCATCTCGAGGTAGGAACTGGATATTCCATAGCAAAATGGACGGCAATGATGGGTGCAACCGTTATTATGGCATGTCGATCGGAGGAGCGGGCGAAACAGGTGAGCCCAGTTTATAGATAAATAGATAGATAGATAGATATTTATTTCAGTTGTACATAATAATGTACATCATGTAACAAACAGTTATATTTACAAATCAGCAATAGTCACAATGACACAAATAGAGAGAGAGAGAGAGAGAGAGAGAGAGATTTACTACAATTACTTATTTGTTTATCATAAGGTAATTTATAGGAAAATGTAAATAAAATAGCATTTAATCCGCAAGGAGTGTTTTACACATAACGTATCATATTGAGTTTACCTGCTTGAACGTGATATCAGAAATATATGAATTCACTCAATGACAGTGGATACATGTATATGCAGATTGAAAACAAAAGAAATACCTTTACTTGCGCTCGCTATTGGGCGTTTAATCTTTACCACACAATCCCTAACTTTAACAGCCAAAACAATGTAAAATTTTTGAGTCGTGTTTATTTCGTCATCTTTACATGCTTCTTAATTTGGACTGGTCTGAAATGTAACTATTTGGTAAAGACTTAACTCTTTACCAAACGACAAAATGTTAGACTAAAACAAAATGGAAACAATTGCAGACGACAAAATAAAAATTAATGAAAATTTGATTTTTTTTTTGAAGGGTAGAAAACACATTATGGGAAAAGGAGAAAATGCTGGTTTCCAGCATTTTCTCCTTTTCCCACGATGTTTTCTAACGGCTTCTTTCTCAGGGTCGTCAAAAGTAGGGATTGTGTGGTAATGGCTTAAGCAATAAAGGTAAACTAAATGAATAATCGACCTTTTCAGGCTATGTCCCGGATGAACGCAGAGTTTCTGGCAGAAAAAGCCAAAGGGACACGAGGTCTCCTGGAAGAGGACACACTGAGGCTGGAGTTTATGCGCATTGATCTGACAGCTCTAACGTCTGTTATGGAATTTGCCGATGCGTTCAAACAATCTGGAAGACCACTGCATGTTCTGTTTTGCAATGCTGGGATAGCCTTTGTTCCATATGGTATCGTACGTTTTTATACCCGCACAAAACGAATGTTTTCGGGGGTATACTGGAATCACCCTGTCTCTCCGTGTGTCCGTCCGTGTACAAACTAGAGCTGTCACTGAATGTGACTTAAAACCCCCGCCAGGGCTTTGACAGAAACAGGCAATTTAAGAAAAAGATTTCTAAGTTCAAGGGGAGATTACACTGGAATCAAAGAGAGAAGGTGATTGAAAACTGTCTTGCACAACTTCAGTATGCAATCAATTTATCAACAAACTTTCAATACATTAGCAGCAAAACTGTAGGAGGAGTTTACGACACAAAATTACTTGTATTTGTACACAGACAGACACACGGATGGACAGACAGGATGATTCCAGTGTACGCCCAAAGACATTTGTTTTGCGGAGGTTTAAAAAGTGTAAACTTCAAGGAAGGATAATTCCTCAACCAAGAGGAGTTGAAACTTGGAAAAAGCGTCTTGTAAACCTTCAATATATGATCAATATATGTGCAAAGTTTCAATACAGTTGAAGGAAAACTAGGAGAAATTTGCAATACAAAATTACAAGTATTTCATAGATTGATGGATATCAAGAAAACAAAAGTGTCAAGTTCAAGGGAGATAATTCCTCAATCTATAGGAGTTGACACTTGAAAATTGATTCTTGCAAACCTTCCAATATATAATCAATGTTGAAGGAAAACTGTAGGAGGACTTTGTGATACAAAAGTACTAGTATTTCATATACAGATCGATGTAAGAAAAAAAATGTCATTTTCAAGGAAAGATAATTCCTCAATCAGGAGTTGACACTTGAAAATTGCGTCTTGCAAATCTTCAATATATGATCAGTAAATGTGCAAAGTTTCAATACATTTGAAGGGAAACTGTAGGAGGAGTTTGCGATACAAATGTTAAATTACTAGTGTTTCTCCTCACCCAGGAGGAGTTGACGCCAGAAAATTGCGTTTTGCAAATCTTCAATATATGATTAGTATACATGTATGTGCAAAGTTTCAATACAATTGAAGGAAAACTGTAGGAGGAGTTTGCGATACAAAATTATTAGTATACCATATAGAGATGGATGTGAAGAAAAAAAAGTGTAAAGTTCAAGGGGAGATCATTCCTCAACCAGGAAGAGTTGACACTTGAAAATTGCGTCTTGCAAATCTTCAATATATGATCAGTATATGTGCAAAGTTTCAATACAATTGAAGGAAAACTGTAGCAGGAGTTTGTGACACATACTTAGCAGTATTTTGTACACAGACGGACACACGGACGGACAGGCTGACTGTCGCCCTCGTGGATTATTTATTCTGCCTCATAATTCACAACTGTGGTTTATTGAAAGACAAACCACGGTAGAATGATTATTTCTTAAATAGCAGTGAAAATATTTTTCGATATTCCACGTGTACAAATAGTAAAAATATCGATTTTTTTTATATTCTAGTTACCTAGGTACATAGCACGTGACTAACAACTATATGGAAATATGACGTCATTTACCTTACATTTCTCGCGCTTGACTTAATATGGTAATGCTTTGTTATGCGGATGTTTCTGAAATAGGGCACATTACAGCGGGTTAATTTCTTACACCAAGACCATCACTTGAACTAGTCTGGTACCCCTCCGTACTTAAGAGTACGATAACGTAGTGATAGGGGCAGGTAATCCAGACAACACTTGAACAAACTTCGGAGAGGTCCGAGCGGTGGTACATGACAGATATTTATTTACACTCTGGGCCATCTGGTCTTCGACAAGAAGACATTTAAAATTTGCACCAGTTAACTCGTTACCAAACGACAATATTTTAGACTTGTCAAAATCAAAAGTATTTGCAGACGACAAAATAAAAGTGACTGAAAAAATGAAATTTGTTTTGAGAGGGGTAGAAAACATTTTGGGAAAAGGAGAAAATGCTGGTTAGCAGCATTTTCTCCTTTTCCCACAATGTTTTCTAAGGCTTCTTTCTTCAGGGTCGTTAAAAGTAGGGATTGTGTAGTAATGGGTTAAGGCACTGCGTTAATCCCGAGCATTAACAACGTTGCGGTAGAACCATTTTGAAAACAATATGGAAGAAGGAGAAAATGGTAACCACATTCGAATTGTCGTCTGGAAATCTACGACGTATGAGATTTTGGAATAAGAATATTGAATACTTTTACACTTTTATTTTGTCGTCTGCAAATGCTTTCGATTTGGACAAGCCTAAAGTATCGTTGTTCGGCAATTAGTGAACTTATCTTTTTTGTTAATTTCAGCCAAAACAGTGGACGGTTTTGAGACTGTGTTTCAGGTCAATTACCTAAGTCAGTTTCTCTTGGTATGCAAATTACTACCCGTTATGAAGAAATCTGGACCCGACTGTCGAATACTGCTCATGTCAAGTCTCCTTCACTTCACAGGAAACTTTGACATCAAGAAAATGAACTTCGATGGCCCCCGAGAATCTTATTCGGGTTTTGATAGCTATGGTCAATCAAAACTGTGTCAGGTGACTCTCTCTTTCCCTTTCTTTCTTGCGGCCTGATGTATCGTTTCGAATTCGATTTTGCGCAAGGAAAAACGGATACCAAGTCTTTTACACTAAACAAAATAGAAAACTCGCCGATACTTATTTTGCTTTTAGCTTATCCCCGTGCTTTTAATCATGGGCGTTTTGCTAGAGTTTAACATCTGCATGGCCATAAAGCACTACTTCACATCTATAGGTTATTGTGATCATTACGTGATGTTAAAGTCATGAACATCTTTATCCCATGTTTGTAAATTTCTACTGTGACCCTTTATTTTTATGCGTAGATTACATATATTTGGCCAATCACAAAATGAGTAACAGTGACTGTCATTTCCTTTAGCACTTAAAGTAGGTCAAAAGTGAGATCATTCTGATACGCCGAAAAAAAGTAGGTTGGTAAAATATGTGGACATGTTTATTTTGCGGACCTCTGGGGGCCTATTTGCGGATCAAGTTGTGACACGAATCCACAAATGTTGCTACCAATAACCCATTGTACCCTGTGACATTTTATTCACACCCTAAGGAACGGACATATATGGGGGTAATACTCATCTTGAAAAACATATATGAGCCATGCTTTCTGAAAAGGGGGCTTAATGCATTAGCGAAAAGTATCGACTCAGGTCAGCTTGCACAGTTGGCGAAGGCTGACCTGGGCAGAAACTTTTGGCTATGGGTCAATTTTCTGTATGTACAGGGACCAGTTTGATATCTAATATTAGAACCGGTCATCAGAAAGAACAGATAGGCCTATTATGCATCCATATTTATGTGATGCCTTGCTTGATATCATGGATAAGGGAGATCCGTTAACTGCCCTTTTACAAGAGCATGACCAATATCCAGTTGCTTTTCACCTAACGTTACTATGCAAAACAATGGGAAAACGAGTCAATTTCTGGTGTGGCAGCTTTTCATTATTTCTCTTATTTTTACATTGATTCCTTTGTCTGCGAAGATACGATCTGTCTGCTACATGACACATCACCCACCCCCTCATACCTGGGAAAAGAAGCGCTTATACTGAAGCTATTAGCCTATTACCCAAGCATGTAGAGGCTGCTTTAACCCGTTCCCAAACAATCCCTGGTTTTTACGATCCTGAAATACAAGCCTTTTGAAAACATTGTGGGAAAAGGAGAAAATGCTGGTAACCAGCATTTTCTCCTTTTCCCACAATGTTTTCTACCCTGCTGGACACAAATTTCAACTTTTGAGTTCTGTTTATTTTGTCATCTGCAAGTGCTTTCATTTTGGACCATTCTAACATTTTGTCGTTTAAGAAAGGGTTAATAAATGCCTGGTGCATAGGTTACATGCTAGGTCATTATCTCCCGCTAGATGGCATTCTATGAATACTCATCTATCTGATTTGGGCATCCTGGGTACAGAGCCGAACCACTTTCCTACGCGACAACCGTTACTTTGAATTTCAAACTAAAATAAACCTTTATTCAATAAAACACTACCTCGTGCAATTCACTCAGCTATGATCAGCAGTTTAGAGAAATCTGGAACTAAAGCAGGTCTCATTTCTCCTCAAATGTATTGATAACAGGTATTTTCTATATTGCTACTTTATTGAGCGTAATATTACAGTCAGCCCGCTTTCGGGGCCAGTGATGTGTCATATAAGACATTCGAATCTTCGAAGAATATGACATGCGCAGACAACGCATGCTAGCTGAACATAGCGGAATGAATCGTACCAGGTAGCGTTTTATTGAGTAAACGTTTATTTTAGTTTGAAATTCAAAGTAACAGTCGTTGCGTTGAAAAGTAGTCCGGTTTTGTACCAGAATGTCCAAATTAGATAGATGTGTATTAAAATTTTGTAAAATGCCATCTAGCGGGAGATAATGACATTGAACCAGAAAGGGATTCAATGTTTATATCATTGTACCTTTAACGAAGTGGATCTTTACATAAACGGTATTTTTTTTTTTGTTTTAAGATTATGCAGATGTACAGTATGGATCGGCGTTTGAGGTCAAGTAATGTAACTATCAACAGCGTACACCCAGGAGTAGTGCACACGAACCTAGCCAGCACTGCAGAATCATTCACGGGAAAGTGTCTACGGTGCTGTGTAATCAAAGGTTAGTTACATTCGTCAAAATCTTGCTTGCTCGAACATTTAGTAAGTCAAATCTCCACTAGCACCGAACGAAAACAAAAGTTTGCCTCTGCTTTATAAAACATTAGTATAACTTTTAGCCATTCTCTGTGAAAAGGGGGAACTTAATGCATCTGCGTTATCGACCCAGGTCAGCCTTCGCAGTCCGCACAGGCTCACCTGGGTCGAAAGTTTTCGCTACTTTTCAATTTCAATTTTTCAATTTTCAATTTTCTGTATGCCCAAGGACCTGTCTACTTTATGATTATTAAAAAAGTGGCTGTCATATATTCATAAATATATGATAGCTTGATCTAATTGTTACAATAGATTACCGAGATGCATTAAGCCCTTTTTGTTAGAACATGGGTCTTTTACTTTCGATGGGGGTGGGACGGGGGGCGGGGGCGGGGGAGAATGGAACGAGGTTTCGATTCATTTCTTCAAATCAAAACTGGATGGAGATTCTAGTGATAAAAATAAATCTTGAGATAGTAACCACACCAGGTGTCGAGTTTTCTGTAACTGGATGATCTTATTGCACACCAGTCCACAATTTTCCAGAAAATCTCATATGTGTTAAGGGTAGGGTAACCTTATATGGATTCCTGTAACACCGCCTTTCTTTGCCGAAAAAACGTACGGTTTCGGCTAAAACCCGTGTAATCCGCATCGATAACGGATAACCAGAGTCTTAGTCAGATCTGTACGATGAAAGGCGATGTTACACAAATCGCATGAAGGTGCCTTATCCTTGAGCCACTTGCACCAAGAGCCGTTATGCCTAGATCTATATGTATATACAGTATACGCACCCTAAGTGTATGGACGAAAGGTCGAGAGTGTGTTTGAATGCTTAAAAACTCGTTTTATCTCTTAAGTCTTCCTTGTGCTCCAGCACTTGGCAGAATCTCTGCAGTGCTATGGACACTCCCACACGAACAGTGACGTAAGATTGTAATTGGTTTGCTAAACGCAAAAAGGGCATTCAGACATTTGCGTAAAGTGCCGTCTCGGATAAGCCTGCCCAGTCCGCGCTGGCTAATCCGAGACGGCACTTTACAACATTAGATTTTGTGCTACAGTATACTTGGGCAAAACAGAATATTGTATAAAAACTAAAAGTGCCGTTTTGGATTAGAATGTCCCTTTTCGCATGTTACAGACTGTATAGAACAACGATTTCATGATTTAAGCCTTTTAGACAAGACAAAATTTGAGAGAGGTCCGAACTGACAGCATTTTCGATGGTGAATAAAATGTGACTTTTATGACAGTATTTGTCATTAAACGGAGAAACCATTGTGAAAAGGAGAAAAATTGGTTAAAACCATTTCCCACAATGTTTTCAAAACCTTTTTCTTTTTTCTCAGGGTCATCGAAACTCGGGGTTGTCTGGTATATGGTTATCCAAAACGACTTTTTAAATCATAAGTGCTTTTTAAATGCTATGGCAGTTTTCTGTGCAAGCCATGATCGTTTCAGTGCATGTTTATAACATTATGGCGTAAGTTGAGTATGACGGTGGACAAATGTTTAGGCCTCGAACATTTAGGTCCGGACGTTCTAGCCTCAGACGTTTTGGTACCAGACCTTTTGGCCTCCATTTTGGTACCAGACATTTTGGCCTAGGACGTTTTGGCCTCAGACGTTTAGGTACCAGATGTTTTGGCCTCGGACCTTTTGGTATAAGACGTTTTGGCCTCGAACGTTTTGGTAACAAACGTTTTGGTACCAGACATAATGGTACCAGACGGTTTGCTTCCAGATGGCCTCGGACTATTTGGTACTAGATGTATTGGAACCAGGCGTTTTGCTACCAGACATTATGGCCTCGGACGTTTTGGTGCCAGACACTTTGGTGCCAGACATTTTGGCCTCAGATATTTTGGTACCAGACGTTTTGGCACAAGACGTTTTGGTATCTCACGTTTTGCTACTAGACATTATAGCCTCGGACGTTTTGGAACTAGACGTTTTGGTACCAAATGTTTTGGCCTTTGACATTTTGGCCTCAGACATTTTGGACCAGATGTTTAGGCCTTGGACGTTATGGTACGAAACCTTTTGGCACCAGACGTGTTGGCCTCAAGCGTTTTGGTACCAGACGTTTTGGCCTCGGACGTTTGGTGTCAGACGTTTTAGCCTCAGAGGTTAAGGTACCAGACGTTTTGGCAATGGACGTTTACGTACCAGACATTTTGGCCTCGAAAGTTTTGGTACCAGAAGTTTTGCCTCGGACAACTTGATACCAGACGTTTTGGCCTAAAATGTTTTGAAACTAGACTTTTTGGTACCAGACATTTTTGCTTCAGACATTTTGGTACCAAATATTTTGGTGCAAAACATTTTGGCCCCTGACGTTTTGCCCTTGGAGGTTTTGGTACCAGGCATTTAAGTACCAGATGTTTTGGCACAACACTCTTTGGTACCAGACGTTTTAGGCTCGGACGTTTTGGTATCAGACATTTTGGCATCAAACGTTTTGGTACCAGAAGTTTTTGTACCAGAGGTATTGGTACCAGACGTTTTGGTCTCAGACGTTTTTGTACCAGACGTTTTTGGTACCAGATATTTTGGCCTCAGATGATGTGGCATGGGACATATGGGTACCAGAAATTTTGGCCTCAGATGTTTTGGTACCAGACATTTTGGTATCGGACATTTTGGTACCGGATGTTTGATACCAGAGGTTTTAGTACCAGATGTTTTGGCCTCAGACGTTTTTGAACAAGACGTTTTGGCCTCAGATGATTTGGCATGGGACATTTTGGTACCAGAAAATTTTGGCCTAAGAGGTTTTGGTACCAGACAGTTTGGTATCGGACTTTTTGGTACCAGAGGTTTAAGTAGCAGATATGTTGGCCTCAGACGTTTTTGTACCAAACATTTTGGCTTCAGATGATGTGGCATGGGACATTTTGGTACCAGAAATTTCGGCCTCAGAGGTTTTGGTACCAGACATTTTGGTATCGGACATTTTGGTACCAGATGTTTGGTACCAGAGGTTTTAATACCAGATGTTTTGGCCTCAGACGTTTTTGTACCAGACGTTTTTGGTACCAGACATTTTGGCCTCAGATGATGTGGCATGGGACATATTGGTACCAGAAATTTTGGCCTCAGAGGTTTTGGTACCAGACATTTTGGTATCGGACATTTTGGTACCGGATGTTTGATACCAGAGGTTTTAGTACCAGATGTTTTGGCCTCAGACGTTTTTGAACAAGACGTTTTGGTACCATACGTTTTGGCCTCAGATGATTTGGCAAGGGACATTTTGGTACCAGAAAATTTTGGCCTCAGAAGTTTTGGTACCAGATATTTTGGTATTGGACATTTTGGTACCGGATGTTTGGTACCAGAGGTTTTGGTACCAGATATTTTGGCCTCAGACGTTTTTGTACAAGACGTTTTGGCCTCTGACATTTTGGTACCAAACATTTTGGCCCCGGCAATTTTAGTACCAGATGTTTTGGTACCGAATGTTTTAGCCTTGGAGAGGTTCGTACCAAACGTTTTGGCTTAGACATTTTGGTACCAGATGTTTGGATCTCATACGTTCTTGGTACTAAACATTTTTGCCTCGGACGTTTTGGTACCAGAAGTATTGGAACCACACACTTTGATTCCTGATATTTTGGTCTCAGACCTTTAGGTACCAGACGTTTTAGTACCTGACAATTTTTGTGTTTGACATTTTGCTATCAGACATTTTGGCCTCAGAATTTTTGGTGTCGGACGTTTAAGAACCACACGTTTTGGTACCAGGCATTTTGGTACCAGACATTTTGGTATAGGACCTTTTGGTCTTGGAAGTCTTGGTAGCAGACATTATTGTAAAGGAACGTTTTGTTACCAGACATTTTGGTACGAGCCACTTTGGTACCGGACATTTTGGCACCAGACATTTTGGTACATGACGTTTTGGTATTAGACATTTTGGCCTCAGATGTTTTGGTACAAGACGTTTTCAAACAAGATGTTTTAGAATTTGACATTTTGGTATCAGACATTCGGCCTCAGATGTTTTGGTTTTTGACCATTTGGTACCAGAGGTTTGGGTCTTGGATGTTTTGATACCAGACATTTTGGCGTCAGAGGTTTCAGAAACAGACGATTCGGCACCAGAAATCTTTGGTACCTATAATTTTTGGCCTCAGACCTTTTGGTACTAGACGTTTTCGTACCTGACATTTATTGCGTTTGATGTTTTGGTACCAGACATTTTAGCCTCAGAATTTTTGGCCTCAGATGTTTTAGAACCAGACGTTTTGTACCAGACGTTTTGGTACCAGACATTTTGGGTCTTCACGTTTTGGTACCAGACGTTTTGGCCCTGTGTGTTTTGGTACCAGACGTTGTAGTATCGGAATGTTTGGGCACCAGACATTTTGGTACATGACGTTTTGGTATCAGACATTTTGGCCTAAGATGTTTGGGTACTAGACATTTCCGAACGAGACGTTTTGGTACTTGACATTTTGGTATCAGACATTTCAGCCTCAGACGTTTTGGTATTTGACCTTTTCTGTACCAGCGGTATGGACCCTGGATGTTTTGGTACCAGACATTTTGGCGTCAGGAGTTTCAGTACCAGACGTTTCGACACCAGATGGCTTTGGTACTTATAATTTTTGTAACAGACATTTTTGCCTCAGACATTTTGGTATCAGACATTTTAGCCTAGGAAGTTTTGGCTCAGATGCTTTGGTATCAGATGTTTTGGTTCAAGATCTATTGGTACAAGATGTTTTGGTACCGAACATTTTTGATTAGACATTTTGGTACCAGACTTTTTGGCCTCGGACAATTCAGACCAGAGGTTTTGGCTTCAAATGATTTGGAACTAGACGTTTTGGTACCAGACATTTTTGCCTCATACATTTTGGTAACAGACGTTTTGGTACCAGACATTTTGGTAATAGACATTTCGGCCTCGGACTTTTTGCCTCGGAGGATTTGATACCAAACATTTCGGCCTCGGAAGTTTAGATTTCAGGTGTTTGGGTACCAGACCTTTTGGCCTTGGACCTTTCGGTTCCAGATGTTTTGGTTCCAGAAATTTTGGTAGCAGACCTTTTGGTACTGGACATTTTGGCTACCCACACTTTGGGATCAGACATTTTGGTACCATTCATTTCTGTACCAGATGTTTTGGCCTCAGGCATTTATTTTGGTACAAGACTTAAAGTATCGGACTTTTTGGTACCAGACGTTTTGGTACATGACATCTTGTCCTCCAATATTTTGGTACCAGACGTTTTGGTCCTGTGCGTTTTGGTATCAGACATTTTGACCTCAGATGTTTAGGTACCAGAGGTTTTGTAACCAGATGTTTTGGTACTGGACATTTTGGCATCAGATATTTTCAAATAGATATTTTGGCCTCATACGTTTTGGTATCAGATCTTTGGAACCAGACGTTTGGGCCTTGGATGTTTTGGTACCAGACATTTGGCCTCAGACGTTTCAGTACCAGACGTTTCGGCAGTAGACGTTTTTGGAACCAGACATTTTGGTACCATACATTTAAGCCTTAGACGTTTTCGTACAAGATGTTTGGTACCAGACAATTTAAGCCTTAGACGTTTTCGTACCAGATATTTTGGTACCGTTTTCTTAGGTACCGGACACTTTGGAATTTTTGCATCTGACATTTTTGTACCAGATGTTTTGGCCTCGGAGGTTTTAGTACCAGATGTTTTGGTATTCGATAATTTGGCCTCGGGTGTTTTAGTACCGGAAGTTTTGGTACCGGACCATTTGGCATTGGATGTTTTGGTATCAGACGTTTTGGCCTCAGATATTTTGGTACCAGACTTTTTGGTACCAGACGTGTTGGCCTTGGATGATTTGGTACCAGATGTATTGGCCTTGGGTTTTTGGTACCAGACGTTTTGGTACCAGACTTTTGGCCTCGGGTGTTTTGGTACCAGATGTTTTGGTGCGGGACATTATGGCCTTGGATGTTTTGGTACTAGACATTTTGGCCTCAGACATTTTGGTACCAGACATTTTGGAACCAAGTGTTTTGGCCTTTGACGTTTTGGTATCAGACATTTTGGTAACTGACCTATTTTGGCACAGACATTATAGCCTGGGACGTTTTGGTACCAGACATCTTGGAACCAGACGTTTTGATCTCAGACTTTTTTTTTTACTAGACAATTTTGGCCTCAGATGTTTTTGGCCTGGGACATTTTGGTACCAGACATTTTGATAACTGACCTTTTGGTACCAGACATTATAGCCTGGGGAGTTTTGGTAGACATATGATAGCCGACGTTTTGATAGCAGATGTTTTGGTACTAGATATTTTGGCCTTGGATAATTTTGAAACAGATTTTGTTTTGGTAACAGACTTTTTGGTTCCAGACATTTTAGTACAAGACATATAGGTACCAGACATTTTGAAACAGGACATTTTTGTCCCAGATGTTTTGGTATCAGGCATTTTTGCCTCATACATTTCGGGACCAGACGTTTTGGTAGCAGACCTTTTGGTTCCAGTCGTTTGGGCTCAGACGTTTCGGTACAAGACGTTTTTGGCCTCAGACATTTCGGCCTAGGATCTTCAGGTTAAACAGAAGTACAAATCAATTAGTCCCTTGTCTATTTCCTTATTTAACAACAAACATATGCCAAGTTCAGACTGTAAAGTAAAGCTGGTTGATCTTTTCTTGCAGCTGAGGACCTTTTTGTCCGAGTGCATGCTTTGTCGTTAAGACCATGTTTGAATGTTTGTTGTTATGTTATTTTTGATACTTTATCTACATTCTTTTGCTAGCTAAGGAAAGGTCTTTTTTTGGACCAAAACGACCCGGGCTACACTGTCCTACATTCGTATGATATGAACGGTTTCTCTCTGTGTGTATGTGTGTATGTAATTGTGTGTAATCCAAAATAGTATCAGTGATTGCTATGACTTCTTCATACGTCATGAGTTTTGTTTTGTTTTCTATGTATTGTGACAGTTTCTTCAAGTCCAGAGCGAGCCACTAAATGTTCTATTAACTGTGCAGTGAACCCTGGTCTCTCCAAAACATCCGGTGTTTACTTTCATGATAACAAACGCAAAAGGACGTCCGGAAGTGCAAGGTATACTACATGTTCTTACGTTTTTCTTTCTCTTTACTTCAAACCAATTTATTTTATATTGTTTTGACATTGTAACATGGAGACATCATTTGCAGACGGCCATCTAATTGAATGAATTTTTTTTCTTTTTTTTTTTATGAAAGGGTAGAAAACATAGTGGGAAAAAGAGAAAATACCTGGTACCAGTATTTTTTCCTGATCCTAATGTGGGGTTGTTATATCTCAGCATTGTGAAGGAATGGGCTTAAGGGACCAAATTGCGAAAACGCAAAATCATGGAAAGGAAAAAATTTTGAAACTGGCAAAATAATTCATTTCACTATGATGAAGGGTATTATGGGTGGGTTTGTGTGAAAGAATTGGGTTCAAAACCAAGAAGAATGCGCCATTTTTACAAAAATTCCCATCACTTTTTCTTTACCGTTAGTAATAGTATAGATCTAAATGTATTTTAAGAATACTCACGTGAATTTAAAGGTATGTTAAACAATACAAATACACAAAGTTCACCGAAAGATACCATATAGAGCAGGAAGTGCCATCATTCCCCGAAAAGCCAAATGTCACTCCATAGCTGGTATAAACACATAGTTGTATTGTTGACGCAAAAGGGAAACTAATGAAAGCCAAAGATTTAATATCAACAGAATTTCATGTCCTTTTAAAGCAACTTCACTTCTGTTCCAGAAATAAAAGAAATCAAGAGCTGCTGTGGAAACAATCCTTTGAATACTTGAAGCCCTATATTACAGAGGAAGAAATCGCAACAATAGACGGAAAGTAACAATTAGGTCGGATTTCGAGTCTTGACTGTCTGTCAGCGGGTATTGCACAAAAAGTGAATCAACCTGTAGAGTCGTTAGTACTGAGGACCATAGGCCTTTATACCGTCACTATACTAGTACTTTCATTATAATATCATTACCATTGCTGACGGTGTTGGTCTGGATCAGCATACACAAAAAAATTGAGTCTGATCTGGAGTCTTTTTTGTCAGTAAATGAGTATTGCACTCGAGTGAACCATCTCTTAGAAAATAGTAGTACCTTGGCCAGGGGCCTTTTATTGCGTCATCATAGTGTAATTGCGTTTGCGGGCCGTAAAGGTCTGGATCAGCTTACACATTTTAGGTCTGATCTGAAGTCTTGACTGTCAGTCAATGAGTATTGCACCCAAGTGAATCATCTTGTCAACATTGTGCTACATTGGCATCAGTGTTATGGGCCGATGGCCTTTATTCTGTCATTTTACTGTCATTGTGCAGGGGTTGACATAAGGATTTCTTCAGCACTTGCCCGGAAGGGGCAAGCTTGATTTTACTGCAGCTTCCCCCCCCAACCCCAGGTTCAAAGTTGGATTTTATTCCAGCTTGCCCCCAGGTTTTGAACTTATATCAGTTAAATGCATAAGTACTTGCTGCATTTAAATGTTTAAATGCAGTAAGTACTAATACACATGCAAAACGTAGCTAAAATTATTTAATTAAAAGGAGGCAAGAAAAATTAACATTTCTGAACTAATTTAATTCTCACAATAAAGTTCACATTAAACATTTCCATTTTTGTTGTGCAAAAATCTGCTGATTTTTTCATTAAAAAACAATCATCAACTTTGAACATGTGATCACTGTGCCACTTAGAATTTTATCCCTTAACTCTTTGCCAAACGACAAAATTCTAGACTAGTCCAAATTGAAAGCACTTGCAGACAACAAAATATACATATTTAAAAAACTGATTTTTTTTCCAGCAGGATAGGAAAAAACATTGTGGGAAAAGGAGAAAATGGGGGTTACCAGCATTTTCTCCTTTTCCAACAATGTTTCAAAAGGCTTCTATCTCAGGGTCATAAAAACCAGGGATTGTTTGGTAAATGGTTAACAATATCATAATTTTCTGATTAATCAGGAACTTTCACCCTGGAATTGAGTCTAAGTGAACTAGGAATCCGAAGAATCAGACTCAATATGAAAAAAAAAAATGGTGATTTGTCCAGAATTATCTGCACTCTTGCTCTTGCATAAAAGAACCGGTATATGTCTTTTCAGATTCTTCAATCCTTTCTTGATAGGTAATCTTTTTCTCAAAAAGGTTTTCATTGAAGGTTTCATTTTCATAATCATCATCACTAACATAGTCTTCCTCGATGTCTGACTTTGGTATAAAATCAGTCTGAATACCCATGGAAAGAAACACTGGAATGGGAGAGTCAGAACCAACAGAAACACTGCAAACATTTACAGTCTTCTCAGGGGTATTCCAACTGACTTGGTAATTCATACTGTGATTTTCATCAAGACTATGGCTTTTCTCATGATCCTTATGTACTTCATTTACATCAGATTCAGCATTTGCTTCATCAGTGTTCACATGTTCACTATTTCTCTCAGCACCATGTGTATCAGAACCCATCCTCGGAACCCAGGTTTAAGCATTACGTTACTCTCCATGCGTTACCCCTGGGAAAATTGACTAGCAAATCTTCGTTTCCTATAAATGTTCATATGGTCAGAAAGTACCCAAATAGCCAATCGAAAGATCTATAACATATTCTTTCTCTCTTGTTGGGAGGGCAATTTCACTTCTTCAGTTACTAAAAATAGAAATGACGGCATATTTGTGATAAAAATAGTTTAAATTTTCTCAAAGAAAAACTGAGATTACCAATCAAAATGCTTCATGAATAATTCATGAGAACGAGCCAAATAACCCAGGGTTGATTACAGTATGAATTGAAACTGGGTCAACGAGGATGATCAGAACCAGACTCTGCAACCTCAATTGCTTCAGGTTCCCCTCTATCACTTTTCTCATGTTCCTCATTTTTTTCATCAGACTCAGCAACAGCTTCCAACTCAGTAGTTGTTGTATTTATCACACTTTTTTCATCAGTTTTTCCATATTCACAATTTCTTTCAGCACCAATCTCAGCAGAATCAGTCACAGTCTTGACAACAAGCTCATCAGAATCAGACTCGGCTTCAATATCATCAGCAGTAATAACACCAGCTCCAACTGCAGTTTTCTTCACTGCCTGCACTTGACCTGTGGAAGTGCTTGACATGTCCTGGGACTGTCTGACCCTGCAGGGTGTGCTATTCCACAGGTCAATTGCAGGCACTGGATCCAACTTGCCAACGGGAGGAGATTCAAGAACTATGGTCAACTGCTCCGTCAAGTGGCTATCGAGAAGTTCGTTTCTTGAGTTTGTTTTTGTGTTTTTTAACATAGCTGAACCCTCTTCTGCATCTGCAGAAGAGGCCGAGATTGATAGTATAAGATCGACAATGTTCAGAATGTTCGGGCATGCTGACCTCAGTTGCTTGTTTATCTTCTCCAATGTGCTTGATTATAGTTCAGCAATCCTGAAAAATTAAACCAGCATCGGTAAATACTTTTGTTTATATAGAAACCAGCTAGAATCTTGCCAAGGTGTCACCAAGTCAAGTGATTTTAACTGAAATGGGTGTTGTCAGTTAAAACCATTTGACTGAAAGACACCTTCGCAAGATCTTAGCTATGCTTTTTATATGACGATCTAAAACAGAGGCTTTGATCTGTAACACACCTTAAATCTCTATTAAACAATAAAATTTTAGACTGGTCCAAATTGAAAGCACTTGCAGACGACAAACATACCTCAGGAATCAAAATTTGTTTCCAGCAGGGTAGAAAAAATGTAGGAGAAAATGCTGGTTACCAATATAATGTTTTCAGAAGGCTTCTTTCTCAGGGTCATTAAAAGTCTGGATTGTGTGGTAAAGTGTTAACTTAGGTGAAGATTGGCTGGCTGTTACGTGTCCTTGACCCTTCAGCACACAATATCAACTTTTAACTACCCCCGAAGTAGAATCCTTTTAAAATCAGTGGGAAAAAGAGGAAGTGCGAGTAACCAGCATTTTCTCCTTTTTCCACAATGTTCTCTACACTATAAAAAAAAATTGCATCAATGAGCCACACTGAAATTGTCATCTGCAAATGCTTTAAATGTGGACAGGTCTAAAATTTTATCGTGTGGTAAAGGGTTAACCTAACTCCCATCCTCACAGCCCCAGTAGTTTGTCCCACTGACACATCTCAGGCACTGCATTTATCTAAGCAGGGAGCAACAAATGCTCTGATCAGACTGGGCAAAATGCTTAGCCTGACCTGAAGCTTAGTTGTTCACATAGGCTTAATCCTTTCCCAAACAATCCCTGGTTTTCACGGGTCAGGAATAGAAGCCTTTTGAAAACATTGAGGGAAAAGGAGAAAATGCTGGTAATCAGCGTTTTATCTTTTTCCCACAATGTTTTCTACCCTATCATATAAAAAAATCATTTATTTAGCAACTGTTAATTTGTTATCTGCAAAATGATTTCAATTTGGTCTGATCCAAAATTTGCATTTTGGGAAAGGGTTAAAGTAAGTTTTTTGACAACGTGTCTGCTTTGAAAAGTAAAATAAAGTAATATACAAACCGTTTGTGAATATGATGTTTTAGCTTCGTCCACTCATGTGCGATTTGGTCCACCTCTACACCAGCCTCTTCTAGTGCTGGGAGAAAATGGTCAACTATCCGCTCAACATCATCATCACCGTAATCTGAAAATAAAATAGTAATCATACTTCTAGTTATTTAGTTTTATATTTCTTATGTTTCCCCAGACAACTTTGGACATACCAGTGGGTCGGGGATCAGACTATGATAGGTTTGGGGTCCGATTCAGTCAGTTCCTGAAGAGTATAATTATAGTCTTTAAATTTTCAAGAGTACTTTATTAACAGCTGGTTAATGATGCTGAAATTACTTTTAGCATGGAAATAAGTCAGCTATGTATTTAAAAGAAAATAGATGAATAAGTGAATAAAGGCAGTATAACAGTGTTATAGGTAAACGGTCAACTTTATGATCACAGATTACAATTCGCTGAGGCGTTGTTATAAAATGAAGTTTCTGACTGTAAAAAAGGCCTTACCTCCCCAAATGACAGTATTAAAGACAGTCATCCCCTAAAATGATCATTAACTTGCCCAAATTTTAGAGATTATTTCCAAAATGATCACTTGGCAATGATCAGAATGATACAATTGAATTCCACAACCTGCCTCAACTCTTTACCAAACGCCAAAATTTTAGACTGTTCCGAATTGAAAGCATTTGCGACAAAATTAATGAGACTCAAAAATTGAAATTTGTGCTGGAGAGGGTAGAAAACACTCTCGGAAAAGGAAAATATACTGGTTACCAGCATTTTCTCCTTTTCCTACAATATTTTCAAAGGCTTTTTTTCTTCGGGTTGTTAAAAGTTGGGATTGTGTGGTAAAGTGTTAAACACTAAATACAAATCTGAACAGCAGGAATGATTTTATTTACAGTCTCACCCAAAACAACTGTGTCTCTTATATGTTTTTCTCTTTTTTAACAATGAGCTCACTATTGCACAAGTATTGATAAATTCAGTAAAGAGTAAGGTTTTCAAATGCCAACTTCAATCATGCAAGTCAGAACTGTCTTACTGGCTGTCTTCAATGATTGTGACACACCCTGGGCTTGTTTAACCCTTTACCAAACAACAAAATTTCAGACTGGTCCAAATTGAATGCACTTGCAGACGACAAAATAAATGAAACTCAAAAATTGAAATTTGTTTCCAGCAGGGTAGAAAACATTGTGAGAAAAGGAGAAAATGCTGGTTACCAGCATTTTCTCACAATATTTTCAAAAGCTTTCCATCTCAGGGTCATAAAAACAAGGGATTGTTTGGTAAAGGGTTAATGAAGCTAAAATACAATTTTTAAAATGGCAATATGATAAACAGGATCTTACGCAAGTGGTTATTTCATATGAAATTTATATGAAACACAACCAAAGGCTTGTTTCATAATTTTCATATGAAATAATGACTTGTGAATTTTGAGGTCCTGTATTTCTGACACATTGACAGCTTGATGTTGGCATGAAGTCGAGTGTTTATCATTTCAGGACTAAGACAAAATGTGAACAGATCATTCATCTTTGAATATGCCCAAGACCCATACATTCGTTACGTCCCATACATTCGTTACGTTGTATATTTATAGAATTTTTTTCGCGGACCCGACTATCTTTCCATCTGAGTATCGATACAGTTTTTGCCAAATGATGAAATATGTATTTACATTGAAGAAGAAAGCTGAAATGCGTAAAAAATAGATACAGTGTGGTTTTAAAATCGTACCTTATTTCAATATTTCTCTTTTTTATTGAGAAACGTGTTATTTTATGGTAAAATAACTCATTTGCCAATACCAAAACATGACGTAACCATTTTAGGTGCTCTCGTCTACATTCTTTTGCACACGGGCCAAAGATACTGGAATAAAATACGGTTAAGTTCACCAGTTTCGATCCACCACGCAACAAATCAATCTGGCGAGTGTATGTCTGATTGACGTTTCGCTTAACCCTATCTTTATATAAAGTAGCTTTGATCTAATCGAGTTTGCTTTTTTCTCTTACCACTTTGGAAAAACAGTATAAATAAACGTATGCCGAGTTTCCATCTACTTTCTCAGTTTGATTAGGTGGGAGACATTTGATGAACCTAACTGTAGCATGAAAATTTACCCGGGAAATGACGTCAGTTTGATGTTGTAGTCTGACCAATCAGAGGGAACGAATGTATGAGTCCTTCGCTCGAGTGATTCAGCTCAAAACATACACAAGTAAAAAAAATAGTTTAAGTTGTTGTTAAGTTGTTTTTGTCAGATTTTTTCGCGTTTGAGATCTGTAAATATGTTCAATGTCATATTTTTATAAAGTTTGATCAAATCAGCTACCAAGTGATAACTCGCATGCGCAAAAATATGGTGTTAGAGTAACGAATGTATGGGTCCACAGGCTACTAAGTGTTAAGAGTATATTTAGAAAAAAAAAAAACATAAAAGGTGATGTCACAGTATTACCTGACTTACAGCTTTTCAAAGCCCTTTAACTCATTACCAAACGGCAATATTATAGACTTGTCCAAATTGAAAGCATTTGCAGATGACAAAATAAAAGTGACTGAAAATTTGAAATTTATTTTGTGAAGGGTAGAAAACATTGTGGGAAAAGGAGAAAATGCTGGTTACCAGCATTTTCTCCTTTTCCCACAATGTTTTCTTAAGGCTTCCTTCATAGGGGTATCAAAAGTAGGGATTGTGTGGTAATGAGTTAGAGCAAAGTCTATCTCACTCAATATTTCAGCCAGTGTTGCTGTATGTTACTGGAACTTTTTGCTGACTTCTCCAACAATATGTAGTATGTCTAGCATGAAATGGATCATCAGCCAAACATCCTTCGATCTAGCAATCTGATAGAAATGCTTGGCTTTATTGCCCTTTTCAGTTCTACTGATGGCAGCATCAATGTTCTGAAGCTGAAATTAAAATAGAGGTTCTTCAACACCAAAAGCCATATTTGATTTTTCACTTTCATTTGCAACCCTAGGTTGCCATTTTATTATTGCACTAGTGTACTATACTAGAATTATAAGATGGAAACTTAGGCCTGCATAAGCACATTTTGATAAAAGAAAGCACCCAGTATTACAGTTTTAGTTAACCCATTACCACACAATCCCTACTTATGACACCCTTGAGAAAGAAGCCTCTAGAAAACATTGTGGGAAAAGGAGAAAATGCTGGTAACCAGCATTTTCTCCTTTTCCCACAATGTTTTCTAACCTTCACAAAACAAATTTCAGATTTTCAGTCACTTATATTTTGTCATCTGCAAATGCTTTCAATTTGGATCAGTCTAAAATATAGTCGTTTGGTAATGGGTTAAGCCAATTTCAGCATGATAAAACCACCCTATTCTGAATTTTTACACACCTAAAAGAGCAAAGAAGATGTAATCATCCTGAAATCATCATAAATGTCTACACAAGCAAAAGTTTTTGTTTAAAAGAAAATTGGAATAAGCACTGATACAATCAGATTCCAAACCCTGCCCAGAAGCATGGCACAAAAAGAACCACATCCAAACGAAACATGGCAAACCGAGTCAACAGCTCTTTCCCTAATAGATGGTGCCTCAGAACAGTCAATAATGAGCTGGTGGGCTTAAGCATTCTTTACAGGCCCAATCCTTTATATGATCTTTTTCCTATATATAAACAATATTTTTGGGGGAAATAATTTTTGTATAATTTAGATCAGAACTACATAGCACTGTACAGGACAGATCTGACTTAGCTTCAACAAAATTAAATGAGTTGCACTTTTATAAAAACCTATATTGTCTAATCAATATTGTGGCATATCTGCAGCAGCATAGCTAGGGTGGAGATTGGTGATGATCAGACAGTTGATTATAGATACTGAGGTTAATCAGATTAGCCTGGATATCTACTATCTGATCATCATCAGTTTCCACCCTATGAGCTAAGTCATGAATGTATAGCTTTAGGAAAAGGTTTTTCCATGTAGACAGACAGTGAAGGCTAATCAAACCTGACCCCAAGGTTTTAAAACCTTTCTATGCTCAACGCAACTGAGCATAAAACAACCTCCTCATTTAATACTACTAAAATAGTCCATTGCAATGCCATTACACACCTAAATCATCAAATCCAATTATTTATCATGCTCATAAAAGTTAAAATGCCAACAATTTTTAGCATTTTACTATTTATGAGTATGATAAATTTCCTGCTCAGTAACGAGATGAGTTAAAAAAGTTTTACCATCATGGGCCTTGGTCACTGGGTGAGTGCCCAGGCTGATCTGAGTTTTTGCCAGGCTGCAAATGCCACAATGTTTTTTTTTTTCACAGTTCAGCTCAAATAATTTAAAACGTACCCGTCCCAAGTAGAGAACAAAGGCCTCATATCCCTTCAAGAAGGTTTCCATGGCAAGCTTCATGTGTCCCACCCATCTTGTTCCTCAGACTCTTGTTGGGAGAACAACTTTCCTTGCCTATTTCTGCTGCAGTGCTATTTTCCTCTACCTGCCCTTTATTATTCCCCCTCGACAAATGGCTGTGGGACGGGCGTATCTTGCGAATATTTGCCGCTGTTGGTCTGACATAAGGGGACTCCAGTCGTTCTAATCTGATTAGACCCATAATTGAACTCATCTAAGATCTTACGGTTATATATATTTTAGCCAAGTTTAATACTGATTGGTTACAAATTGCAGATGCTAGAGTGTAAACATGCAATTATAGCAATTTTTCTAATTCAAGGGCAAATAACTCCAGTTATTCTGGTCTGATCAAACGCATTATTGAACTCATCTATAATCTTTTAATCATATAGATGTTGACCAAGTTTGGTACTGATTGGTTGACATTTGTAGATGCTGGAGTATAAATAAAGTGAAAGAGGCAAGTAACTCCAGATTTTCTGGTCCGATTACACCCATAATCAAACTCAATAAAAAATTTGATCAAGTTTGGTGCTGATTGGTTGATATTTGTAGATGCTAGAGTGTAAATAAAGTGAAATACATTTACAGCAATTTTTCTAAATCAAGGGCAAATAACTCTAGATGTTCCGGTCCAATAAGACTCAAAATCCAACTCATCCGAGATCTTATGGTCATATATACAGTTTGACCAAGTTTGGTGTTGACTGGTTGATATTTGTACATGCTAAAGTGTAAACAAAGAAATGCAGACAGACGGACGACTGATGCTGACGGACGGTGAGTGATCACAATAGCTCACTCTGAGCACTTCGTGCTTGGGTGAGCTAACAAGAATTACTGACAGCATTTTAAACCGCAAAGGGCCTATTAACTCTTTTACAGGGTCATGATAACCAGGGATTGTTTGGTAAGGAGTTTAAGTGGTCGGTTGAACCTCTACAAATGAGGATCTCTCGGCATGGGTTCAAATCCGAACAGGTACAGTTTGTATCACTATGTGAGCTCTACATTTTGTTGCAAACTTTCATATTTGTAAAACCAATCCTTTGGTTTTGGGCAATGCTAACATTTTTGTAATGTAGTAGGGAGTTATGTTGTGCTTATAGCTCTAATGGTTAACCCATTACCACACAATTCCTACTTTTGACGCCCCTGAGAATGAGCCATGTAGAAAACATTGTGGGCAAAGGAGAAAATGTTGGTTACCAGCATTTTCTCCTTTTCCCACCATGTTTTCTACCCTTCACAAAACAAATTTCAAATTTTCAGTCACATTTATTTTTTCGTCTGCAAATCCTTTGAATTTGGACAAGTCTGAAATTTTCTTGTGTGGTGAAGAGTTAAAGGGGTATCTTGATTTGCGAATGGATATTCCAAATCACATACTATTTCCTTTTCAACATGTCCAAATGATGACTCGTGATCCCCCGCAGATATCATCATCACTGCTTGTAACAATATTTTGATCTTCACAGTCAGATGTTGTCATCATAGTGGTTTCCTGTTCCGGGAAAGTTTTCTTGCAAACTGCCTCACTGTTCAGAATACAGGGTCCAAATTTATCTGTCAGAAATGACATATGTGAAATATTTAACAAACATTTTTATTACAAAAGTCAGTGTAAAATAAATAATCTAGACATTTTGTGTCAAACAGTTGAACTCTTTACCAGACGACAAATTTTTGGACTGGACCAATTTGAAAGCATTAATTTTGCAGACAGCAAAATAAACATGGCTCAAAAATTGAAACTTGACCTTGAAGAGTAGTAAACATAGTAGAAAAGGGAGAAAATGCTGGTTACAAGCATTTTATCCTTTTCCCATAATGTTTTCTAAAGCCTTCTCTTTCATGGTTTATAAAAGTCATGATTGTGTGGTGAAGAGTTAAAACTTCATTTGCCTGCGTATCTTCAGAAGCTTTCTTTTTTTTAAAAAGGTTCTGTAGGAATATATATAGAAGGACAAATGACCAGGATAGAATCTGGGCTAGCACAAGACCTAAAGGCAGTTCACTGTACATGCTCTATCCAATATCTCTACCAAATAAGAACACTTTCAGACTCTGTCAGTATTGGCCCTTAACCATATAAATAAAGGAAACAAAACTTTCAAGCCAAATAACCATAAAATTCATGTTTCCAAAAAATCAAAATTTGTTTGGGAAGGGTAGAAAACATCATGGGAAAAGGAAAAAATGCTGGTAACCAGCATTTTTTTCTTTTCCAAGAATGTTTGTAAAAGGCCTCTCTCTGTGGGCTGTTAACAGTCGGGATTGTTTGGTAAAGGGTTAAAAGTAAAATCCCAAATTCTACCATTTCAAAGGAAATTTTGGCGAGAGAGATATCTCCTTATCAGACAGAATAAATTCAAGATCAGACTTCACATTGTATGGACTCTGATCTTGACCTACACTGTCCCAAAAGGTCAATGAGTCACACTTAGCAGCCAGAGGAATAAAAAAATTTGAAATCAACAGTCACTGCAACTTAAGTGGTGAAATTTATCCTTGATAGGAGAGAAACCAAATGTGGAGACAGGAGGGAATGCTGGTCACTAGCATTTTCTCCTTTTCCAATGGTGGTTTTAAAAGCTTTCCCCGCTAAGGACAAATAAAAAAAAATCAAGTGTTTGGTAAAAACTTCATACAAACACATCCCAAGCCTACCTTTACAATACACCACTCACTTATCTTATAATAAGACCATCCTTTACATTGGAACACATCTTTAAGGTCTGTTTCCTGATCTGGAGTTATGAACATCATGGTAAGGTAAGGTAAGGTAGAACTCTATGCTGAAAAGAAAAATATGGTTTAAACCATTACTGCACATTCCCGACTTTTAACGACCCTGAGAAAAAAGCTTTTGAAAACATGGTGGGAAAAGGAGAAAATGCTGGTAACTGTGCAGCATTTTCTCCTTTTCTCATGTTTTCTACCCTTCCCAAATCATATTTCGATTTTTCAGTCCCATTTATTTTGTCGTCTACAACTGCTTTCAATTTACACCAGTCTATAAATTTGTTGTTTGGTAAACAGTTAAACCATTTTTGCATAATCCAAAGTTTTAATGACCCTGGAGAAGAAGGCTTTTGAAAACATTGTGGAAATGGTAGAAAATGCTGGTTACATCCATCAAGGACAGAAAGTCACTGGAGCCTAGTTTTACCTGTTGTCTGCAAATTTGGTAGAGTACAAAATTTTGTCCTTTGGTGAAGGGTTAATGCATGTAAGAGTTGTGAATCCTGTCTTACCTATCACTTATTTTAAAGCGGCATCCACACATGCAAGCTTCACAATAGGCTTACTTGTGCGGTAGAAGTTGTGCAAATAGGATAAAATAGGATGCCTGTCCACACGTTTCAAGTAAGCATGTGCTAACTTCAGTTCCTGTTTAGATCTTGGTGGTGACGGTCATGTCTGATGAAGAAGACCTACTCGCGTTTTTTACTGAAGACGCGGCATGACACCTGACCACATTGCGCAAGCTTCACCATACAGTAAAGTTTGCACGCTATAATCTTTGACATGTCAACGGTTTTGCAGGCTGCGCTTATCGACTTGCACGGTATACAGGCTTCCCATCCACACGTACGGGCTCACTTGCACGAACTGGTTTGTGCAAGTAAGCCTACGGTAAAGCTTGCACATGTGGACACTGGTTAACTCTTTACCGAACAACAAAAGTTTGTAAAAGTTTTACATGCAAATTTGCAGATGACAAATTATTTGGGCTCAAATGGTTGGCTGTGTCTTTATAATGATAGTTCGGAAATATTATAGCTGTACAATACTGCTATTGTATTTCAGCGTGAAATAGGTAGTATAAACAATGACAAAACAACCAAATTTTTCACTCTTGCATTAAGGTAACTAATACACATAAAGTACATACTAATAGCAACGAACATTCAAAAATATTTTTTAATAGACAACTTGAATAACGATATGGAGTACATTTGATGTTGGGAACGATTTCTCCAAAATTTTATTTGGGGACGATTTCACAAGAGAAAGAGTCCCCATGGGACGATTTCTCCGGAGAAATCGTCCCCAAGCAGTTTGGGTACGATTTTTCCAGGGGACGATTTCTACAGCATTCAGAAATAGTAAATTAAGACTCAATCTCCTGCACAAATGCCACCGAATGCTCTCAGTTGTGATTTATCTAACTAACATGCTTCAAACTTAATTCAAAACTAATGGAAACAACTATTATACACCGGTCACTTCGTTTCCAGACCCGATCCGAAAATAAAAGCTAATTGAGACTCTCATCTTTGATTGGTGCAAAACGGAGAGGTGCGTCTTTAGTAGACCAATCAGAAACAAGAAAGTCCAGCCACTAAAATTGTGAACTTTTTATGGTCTAAGGGAGAAAACTCGTACTTTGATTGTTTCCTGAAGCCTAACAGAGTTGTTTCCCTTGTAGTAAGTGGACGGCATAAAACCGCAAACGAATAAATTACGCTATATGTGGAACGGCTGTAAGGAAGATCGGAATAAAAACGATTTCTACATTGATATGAAGAGAATGTGTGTTTTCACGATTAGATCAGCTATGTGTATTGTTCTGAAGATATAATTATGTAAGATTTATAGAAAATGCATTGAAAGATAAAGTTTCTCTTATCTTTGTGAGAGATTACATTTACTGATTGTTGTGTTTTACGGCGTTAATTTTAATTTCTTTTGTTTTCGGTCATGTCATGGTGATAGATATCATACTCATGTATAAACTGGGTTTCACCAGTACCAGGCTCGGGCTCTAAATTGTCCTTTCCCAAGGGAACTCCTGTGAATCCAAGAGGATCTAACCCAGGTCCTCCAAGTTGACTCTTAAACTTACAGGATTGCTTTTTAAATTACATGTAAATTTTTCCCGTGAAATTTCGCTGACTTAAATAGCATTATCGCTGGTTAAGTCGAGATCCATAAGTCAAATAAGAGCTGTGTTGTCATATTATATCGCTTTGAAAAAAAAAAAAGAAATAATAATAATAAATAAAGATAATTCCACGGCTTGAAAGTGCCTTTTAATTCAATATACTTGGCCATTTTCAATTCAATGGTGTTCGATTTATCCTCGCGTTTATAACAGTCAGAACTGTATGTTACAGTAAGAAACTGATCTAAAAATACAGCGCCGAATTATAAGCATATTTCCGTTTATCAAAGTGTCGATCTTTTACACATAACGAACAAAAAATGAACAAAATGAGCCGTGCTCTGTGAAAAGGGGGTTTAATGCATCTGTGGGAAAAATATCGACACCGTTCAGCCTGCGCAGTCCGCCCTTGGCTGAACCTTTTTTATATTGGTCAATTTTCACTGAAAAAAGTGGCTCCTATGGACACGTAATTACGGGATGACTTGGGCGAATATCGGGCTAGGCATAAAGGAGATGCATTAAGCCCCCTTTCGCCAGAGGACGGTTAAAATATATTCTATTGTTATGTTATATGTGAGTATTCTTCATATTCACGAAAAGTCGTTTTCATTTCGATCCGGTTTTATTTACAAACTACAATCATGTTACCCTTTTCATTCGTTTGCGGTTTTATACTGTCCTGAAATATGGGAGGTAACTCTGTTTGTCATAAAGACGAAAGTTAGTACGAGTTTTCTCCCTTAGATCACAATTTCAAACGTTTATGCCTTCCTGTTTCTGATTGGTTAATTCAATTTACACATCTCCGTAGTCCACCAATCAAAGTTAAGCTTTCAAAGTTTATTTATTTCCGGGAAGGGAAATAAGTTGCCTACCATCATGGAAAGAGATTCTCCTTGAGTTTAGTTTTTTAGCGAGTGATTACTTTCATAATTAAAATCGTAACTGATAACGCTTGATGGTGTTTTTAGCCTATTTCTCTCAGAGTCTCTCCTTTGAACATGCAGAAGCTAAAGGCAAAGTTGAAAACGTATCAACCTAACTTGTCAGCCGCGAGTAGGCCTACCCGTTTTTTAGCCATAACACCTTTCTTTTAGAATTACGTACAGAAAGACGATGCTAGTCGTTGATGATACGAGTGTACACAGTGGTCTAGCTTCTGTTTTTGGTTGTAAATTTGAAATGTGAAATGTGTAATGTCAGAAAATTCCTTGACAGTTGGCATACTTAATTTGACCACATGCAAGTTGGCAAAAAGGACAGATCAGGGTTCCCACGCAGTCGGGAAAACGGGAAAAAGTCGGGAATTTCGTAAAACCCGTTCCCGGTCTTGAAAAAGTCTTGATTTTTGTTATATCTATGAAAAATCGGGAAAAACCCGGGAAAAGTACGAAACGTTTTGGGTATGAAACAAGAATTTAGGACGATAATAATCTCCGATCTGCGTCCTCCATTTTACAGATAAAGGTCCAATATTTCTACAATATTGACCGTCATTGGTCGAAGAAGGTGAATTTCCCAAATACATTACGGTCTTTTTTTAGGTTCGCTGGTCCCGGAATAATTACTCTAATATTCAAACAAATCGGGATCCAGTGTATTGATTTCGGAGAACTCGGTACCTATCCTAAAATACAGTGCAGCTGTGCTTTGTATTTTCCGGGAGACGAGCTGAAGTGAATTGACGTGAAAATGAGCTACAACAGTAAATATTACTGAAAATTTAAACCCATAGCGATCTGAAAGGTTAACAGACTTTATCTTTATGAAACCACGTTATGATTCTAGTCGGGATGAGGTTGACGAGTCAGACGAAACTGAAAGTAAGATTGTTTGTCTGCAATCGTGGATCAAAACACTTCAAGTATTAAATCTAACAAAGTTACGATTATTCGTATTTTAAGAAACTTTAAAAGCAGGGCTATTGCCCTTTAAAAAGACCAATTTATTTATGTATTTCAGGTTATGAACACTGAAAAATTAAAGTGAAAATAAAACATGCTACTTTTGAATTAGGTTTTAGTTTCAATGACTGAAAAGGGAAAAGAACCTCTATTTGAAGGCTTACATCAAAACTGTTGTGCACTATGATAGTAAAATACTAAATGATATGCAAGGACTTGATCATAAAGAAAATAATTACCAACATTAGAAAGAACAACACATTTTTAGCTCGCCAGAGCACAAAGTGCTCAAGGTGAGCTTTTGTGATCGCCCTATGTCTGTCGTGCATCGTCCACAATTTCTTAACATCTTCTCCTGCTAAACCACTAGGCAAATCTTGATGAAACTTTGCAGGGATGTCCCTTATTTGATTCTCTACCAAAGTTGTTCAAGAGATTAAATTCCACCCATAACTCTGGTTGCCATGGCAACCAAAGAATGAAATAGAGCAAAATCTTTGAAAATCTTCTTCTCTGAAATAGAAGGCATAGAGCTTTGATAATTGGTATGTAGCATCTCCTAGTGGACTTCTACAAAGATTGTTCATATATTACCCCTTGGGCCAAAACTGGCCCCACCCTGGGGGTCACAAGTTCGAACATGGGAATAATAAAAGAAAATCTTTGAAATATCATTTTCTCTGAAACAAGAAGGGGTAGAGCTTTGATATTTGGTATGTTGCATCTGCTATTGGACCTCAAGCAAGATTGCTCATACGATGCCCCGGGGTTCAAACTGGCCCCGCTCCAGGGGTCACAAATTTGAAACATAGGAACAAAGATGGAAAACTTTTTTTTTTTCTCTGAAACTGGAAGTCCTAGTGCTTTGATGTTTTGTATGTACTATCTTCTAGAGGACCTCTACCAAGTTTGTTCATATGATGCCCCTGGGGTTTAAACTGGCCCCGCCCTGGTGGTCACAAGTTTGAACATGGGAACAAAGAAGGAAAACTTTAAAATTCTTCTGCTCTGAAACAAGATGGATTTTATGTACATGTGTTCCTTATGATAGTTTGCCAATAACAATATTTTACATTTTTTCATTAAATGTCATGTCATGTCATGGAAAAAGGGGGCTTGGTGTATATTTTCACTGTAGACCAATATCTCTTTCATTACAGGAAAAAATCAAATTAAAGTTCATCTTGTTAAGCCACAGACAATAGTTATTTGATTTTATTTCATGAAACGATATGTTATCAAAAATGGGGACTAAATGTATAGTTTCATTACGGACCATTCATAGTCAGTTGGCCCATCCGTCCATCCATATTGACGGTTATCTTCTATAGTCCTTGGCATTTATGAAACTTCATACATGTCTTCCTTTGGATAGTCTTGTGATACACTTTTCTTCTGTATGATGTGTCATGGAAAAAGGGGTTACCTTTCACATACTGGACTTATCGAGGTCCAATAAATTAATCAGTAATGTTGTGAGCTTTTAGTCTAGGGTTCCCAGTTTGTGCTGGCTTGATTACTGTCTCAGTCAACATCCTTCGAAATTTGATAAAAAGTTATTGAGACGAGTCTCATTTGTGTCTTAACAATGAGAGAATGATGTTTTTTAATCTGTCATTCGACCACCATTTTGACCAGGAAATGAACACCTTGCCTCTTAAAGTTAATTCAATCCCTAACTATACAATCCTGACTTTCAATGACCCTGAAGAAGAAGGATTGTGGAAGCATTTTGGGAAAAGAAGAAAATGCTTTTTGCACAGTTACATACCCTGTCAGAATTATTTGGCCTTGAACTTCGATATTTGGCATTTGTCTTCACTGTAGACCTTTACTGCTTAGTACTCAGGTGAGTGATATAGGACCATATGGTCCTATTGTTTCCAATTTGCCTGGTTATGTAGTCTTACAAGGATCTATACTATTTGCCTTCAAATTCTTCATTACTTGTAGGAACTGTAAGAGAACAGCATGGATCCTTATTAAACTGCCTGTATGGATAGGCTGATCTGAATCTATATTCGGTCATTTGCAGTTTTGTAACTGGCCAAGTAAAGAATTGAAATAACTATCATACTGTTAGAATGTTCTTTAAATCTTAATTTTTCATTAAAACAATGAATGTATGTAAGAAAGTAGCTTTCAAAAGGTTTTGCATTTCTAGTTTTTCTATTGCCAAAAACCTTGAATTTTGAAAAAAATCCTGGAAAAAGTCTGGAAAAAGTCTGGAATTTTGCAAGCAGAAAGTTGTGGGAACCCTGACAGATACTCGTCCAAATTTTCTGTTGCCAGCCCCTTGCCTAGATACCATACCTCTATTTGTCCTGCCATTAATCTTCAGTAGTTACAGCAGGGGTCATATTTTGTCATATATGGACTGGTTAAGAGTTAAACCTGTACCACCCAGCAATGTTATAAAGCAGTTGAATTTAAAAGCATTTGCAGAAGCCAATTTAAATGTGGTTAGAATAATGGCTTTTGTCCCTGAAAGGATAGAAAATATTGCTGCAGAAGTAGAAAGTTGTAGTTACCGGAAATTTCTCTTTTTCAGGCAATGTTTTGAAAAAAAATTTCCTTAAGAGTTGTTTTTACCAAACAATACAACTTTAGACTAGTCCAAATATTGGAAGCATTCCCAGCTGTCAAAATTATTGTGACTCTAAAATAGGAACTTGTTTTGGTAAGGGTAGAAAACACTGTGGGGAAAATGAGAAAATGCTGGTTACCAACATTTTCTACTTTTTTCCACAGATACATGTATCCATTTAAAGACTATGGTTTTCATTTTTTTCTAAAGTTTTTTGTTGTTGTTGCAGAGAGCAGGGCAGACACAGACATCTGGAACCTTGAAGGGAGTATTTTTAAGTGGCCAAATGAATGGTGCTCCATGGTGGATAGGTAGAATCAACCAACTAAATATGCACATCCCTACAGTACTTTCTTTGGAATGTTGTTAACCACTGACTTGAAATAATCAAAGTTATAACAAGATAGTAAATAATAAATGCTGTGGGTTTCTTATCTCTTTTCTATATGTTGAAATGTGTGGAAGATTGAACTGTTAGTTTTTAGCTCACCTGAGCACAACATGCTCAAGGGAAGCTTTTAGGATCACCGAGTGTCCGTCATGCATCAACAGTTCTTTAAACATCAACTCCTCCTAAACCACTGTGCCAATTTGGACCAAACTTGGCTGAAATGTTCCTTGGGAGGTCTTGTTTAAAAACTGTTCACAGAATTTTATTCCGTCAAATCTCTGGTTGCCACGGCAACCAAATGGAATTTTCCAAGGAATTCTTTAAAAATCTTCTTCTCTGAAACCACTGGCCAAATTTTGAAATAATTTCTCAGAGATGTTCATTGGGTGAACCTTTGCAAAAAGTGTTTGCGAAATTTTTATCCGGCAAGAAACACGGCTCTGGTGAATGGGGGCTACTTGCAATATACAGACATGAAGAAATTCTTGAAAATTCTTCTCTGAAACAGCTGGTCAGATTTTTGAATTATTTCACAGGGATGTTCTTCTGTTGACCCTTTTCAAAAATTGTTTGCGAAATTTGATCCATCAAGAAACATGGCTCTGGTTAATGGGGGCTACTTGCACTATACGAACATGAAGAAATTCTTGAAAATTCTTCTCTGAATCGGCTGGTCAGATTTTAAAATAATTTGACAGAGATACTCCTTGGGTGACCCTTTTCAAAAGTTGTTGACGAAATTTGATCCATCAAGAAACATGGCTCTGGTTAATGGGGGCTACTTGCACTATACGAACATGAAGAAATTCTTGAAAATTCTTCTTCTCTGACACCCCTGGTCAGATTTTAAAATAATTTCATAGCAATTAATGTTCCATGGGAGACCCTACTTAATTGACCAACGACAGACATTGTGTGATCACAAGAGCTCACCTGTGAGCACTTCATGCTAAGATGAGCTAAAAATACATACCAAGTTTGAAGTCATTCTGACTTGAGATCACAAATTTATATTCTGGACAAGCACTAAATGCTGCATTATCTCCCGCTAGATGGCATTCTATAAATACTCATCTATCTAATTTGAGCATCCTGGGTACAGAACTGAACCACTTTCCTACGCGACAATGGTTACTTTGAATTTCAAAGTGAAATAAACGTTTACTCAATCAAAATGTCACCGTGCAATTCACTCAGCTATAATCAGCAGTTTAGAGAAATCTGGGGCTAAAACAGGCCTGAATTTTCCTCAAATGTATTGATTAAAACCTTTTTCTCCATTGCTACTTTAGAGCGCATATTACTACAGTCTGCAGAGAGTGCGAATATTACAACAGTCAGGAGAGAGTGAGGTGTCATATAAGACAGGTCGACTCTTCGAAGAATATGACATGCGCAGACAACGCTAAATGCTGTGAAAATGACAATCAAAGGGAAATAACTCAAAGACAAGGTAGAGTTACAATTCTTACGCACTGCACTTCCAAATATTGCAATAAATAAGCATACTATATGTGAAGTCATTCCTACTTAAAATGACCAGGTTTTGCAAGAAATGCTATAAAAATGAAGATCAAAGGGGAAATAGCTAAAGATTGGTGCTAGGAAGAGTTATGATTCTTATGCAGTGCACTCTGTAATTTTTCAACAATTATGCATACCAAATTTGAAGATTTTCAGACTAAAAATGACAAAGTTATTCTCCGGACAAGCAGAATATGCTGTAAAAATGACGATCAAAGGGAAACAATTCAAAGACAGCACGAAGTAGAGTTATGGTTCTTTCAGACTTCACTCCATATTATTGCAACATACACAAATGCCAAGATTCAAGTCAATCGGACACGAGATGACAAAGTTATGCTCCAGACAAAGAACTGGATGCCGCCTGCTCGCCATGGGTGATCCCATAATACGTCCCGTCTTCTACAGGCATATAAAAATCCGTCAGAAGCCAGCACATTCAGGCACACCGAAAACAACAATCACTCAATGCACACAAGTCTTGTTTCGAAACCCCTTGTTTTTAAATTCACATATGGTTAAGAGTATTTCCTATCTATTTGCTAGAAGCTGAGTTTGTGACCTTCAATTCAGACCAAAATCTTGATACTTTTGAAGGGAATAGTCCAGGGATACAAGTAGAGTTGTCAATAATTTTTTCATTTAACCATCAGGTGTGACCTTGACCTGGGACCTATTTACCAAACAGTTTAAACAGCATAATATATTATCCACATATTAATGAAAAAAAAAAATCGAACTAATCATGAAATCCATCCATAAATGTAAAAATCAAACTTGTGACTCCTGGGCAGGGCCAGTTTTGACTCCAGGGGCATTCTAAGAAAAACCTTGGTAGAGGTCCACTAGGAGATGCTACTTACAAACTATCAAAGCTCTAGACCTAGTTTCAGAGAAGTAGAATTTTAAAGTTTTCCTTCATTGTTCTTATGTTTCAAACTTGTGACCACTTGTGCAGGGCAAGTTTTGACCCAGGGGCATCGTATGAAGAAACTTTGTAGAAGTCCACTAAGAGATGCTACATACCAAATATCACAGCTCTACAGTAGTTTCAGAGAAGAATTTTAAAGTTTTCCTTCTTTGTTCCTGTTTCAAACTTGTGACCCACAGGCAGGGCAAGTTTTGATCCCAGGGACATCATATGAACAAACATTGTAGAGATCCACTAGGACATCCTACTTACCAAATATCAAAGCTCTACATCTAGTTTCAGAGAAGAAGAAATTTAAAGTTTTCCTTCTTTATTTCTCTGTTTTAAACTTCTGAACCCCGGGAAGGGGCCAGTTTTGACCCCAGGGACATCATATGAACAATCTTGGTAGAGGTCCACTAGGACATGCTACATACCAAATATTAAAGCTCTGCACCTTCTAGTTTCAGAAAAGAAGATTTTTAAAAGTTTTCCTTCCTTGTTCCTATGTTTCAAACTTGTGACCCACAGGGCATGGCCGGCTTTGACAACAAGGTCATCATATGAACAATCTTGGTAGAGGTCCACTAGCAGATGCTATATACCAAATATCAAAGCTCTGCACCTTCTAGTTTCAGAGAAGAATAATTCTAAAGTTTTTTGACCCCAGGGGCATAATATGAACAAACTTGGTAGAGGTCCACTAGGGGACGCTACATACCAAATTTCAAAGCTCTATGCCCTCTAGTTTAAGAGAAGAACATTTTCAAAGATTTTGCTATTTTTTCCCTTTTGGTTGCCATGGCAACCAGAGTTATGGGTAGAATTCAATCTCTTGAACACCTTTGGTAGAACTTCACCCAAGGAACATTCCTGCTAAGTTTCATCAAGATTGGCCCAGCGGTTTAGGAGGAGAAGATGTTTAAAGAAATTGTGTACGACAGACATCTGGCGATCACAAAAGCTCACCATGAGCACTTCGTGCTCAGGTGAGCTAAAAATCTGACCATTGGTTTCAGAGGAGAAGACTTTTATAGAATGTCTTAGAAAATTACATTTGGTTGCAATGGCAACAAGTTTTTGATTGAATCAAAGTCTATGAACGACTTTTACAGAGGACCTCGAGTGGAACATTCCAGCTTAGCTGTAGTTGTGAAAGGCAATTAAACATTTATGCTAATTAAAAAAAATTATTTTGCTTTGGAATTGAAATGAATGAAATTGAAACATTACATATTTTTTCCCCCATTTTATTTTACTACATAATTATATCTTTACACACGCTTTTCTAGCCATTAACTTCAGTGACAGTTATTCTGTGTGTCCAGCAGCACACCCTTTTAGAAAACATAGCGGAGAAAGGAGAAATGATTATGAGCAAATCTCGCCATTCACTAAAATGGCTACATTTGCATTTCTGCATCAAACATACTTTCAAATCATTTACTGCCTATTTGTTAAGCACTAGACCAGACATAGCTGTACACCAATATTTTTTTTTTGGATTTAACTCTTTACCAAATGACAAAGATTGGACTAATCTAAATTGAAAACATTTGCAGACAACAAAATAAATGCGAGTCAAACATTGAAATTTGACTCGGGAGATGTAGAAAACTTTGTGGGAAAAGGAGAGAATGCTGGTTACCAGCATTTTCTCCGTTTCCAAGAAAGTTTTCAAAGGCTTTCTTTCTCAGGGTGGTTAAAAGTCAGGATTGTGTGGTAAAGAGTTAAAGAAATGGAAACCAGCATTTTCTCCGTTTTCTATACTGTTTTAAAAAACATATTTTCTTACAAATATGTGAACCATCACCCAAAAAGGGACCGTCTGTACATCAGTTAGATGAAAACAGATCAACAATAGTGCAGGTCACTTTAAGCTGATAATTAAAAGAATGATTGTATAACAAGGTACAATGACCACTTTTCATACAGAAAATGTCATTAGAGCAAAAAGTGTCAACCCTGGTCAGCCTGCGCAATTTGCGCAGTCTAACCAGGGTTGACACTTTTCGCAGTTCCCAGAAGGTCCCTTTTTGTGTGATGGGTGACATATTACGGTAAAAAAAGATTGTTTGAAAAAAGGGTTCAAGACAGATTTGATTCTTCAGTTATGATAACTTGACTTTATCAAGAACCTTAACCTTGGTGTACAATAATTTACTATACCTTCAACTTGATTGGACTTTTCACTTCTTTACCACATAATCCTTAAAGTCTTTACCAAGCAACAAAATTTTAGAGTAATCCCACATTGAAAGCATTTGCAAAGTAAATGTGAATAAAGAAATGAAATTTGTTTTAGTAAGGGAAGACCTACCCAAACTGAAAGCATTTGCAGACGACAATTTCAATGTGGCTCAAATGCTGCACTTTTGCTTTGACTGGGTTCAAAACTTTGCGCGAAGAGGAGAAAATGCTGCTTACCAGCATTTTCTCCTTTTCCCACAATGTTTTCAATACTTCTTCCTCAGGATCGTTAAAAGTTGTCATTGTGTGGTAAAGGGTTAATCCCTTATCACCAAAATTATAAACTGAAAACTAGAAAATATTGTGGAAAAAAGAGAAAATGCTGGTTACCAGCATTTTCTCTTTTTCCCCCAAGGTTTTCAAAAGGCTTCTATCTCAGAGATGTAAAACCAGGGATTGTTTGGTAAAAGGTTAAAAGAAATGCATTAATTCTCAGACAATTGGGGGAAGAAAGTTAGACACCTGCTTTCTCCTTCTCATTATCAAATTGAAGATAGGGATTAGGGAAATTTTTATCAAGATACTGAAATGTGATGTCATTAACCCTTTACCACACAGTGTCGACCTTTGACGATCCCTAAGAAAGTTCTAAGCTTTTGAAAACATTGTGAAAAAGAAGAAAATGCTGGTTATCCTTTTCCCACGTTTTCTATCCTATTTAAGACAAATTTCATCATTTGGGTTGCGTACAACTTTATCTTATAATGTCATTGTTACATACTGACTAATCATGCGACACTGATTAAGTGGAGTTACAACAGGGTTGCGTAATAACAATCTTACATTTTGACAAAATATTTTAAGGGTACATTAATTTCATCTGACATGAGCCAAACAGAGGAAAAAAATACGGAGAGAAAAATGGAGTTAAAACAGTGTTTAGCATGGATCCACTGTTGCAGATGGAAGATTAAATTAAGCCTTCAATGAATGCCATATGACTGCCATATGATTGGTTGGTTGTATTGGGGTTTAACACCACTTTAACAGCTAAGGTCATATCATGGCCGTCTGTGACACACATGTGTTTCCTGGCTTTCTCACACCGGCACTAACACAACTTCCTTTCCAAAGCCACCAACTACTTTTCTCACATGCTTCAGCAGAGGTGAGAGGAGAAAATATGCCGAAAAGAAAGTTCGCCTCAACCGGGTATTGAACTCACAACCACCAGGTCAGCAGTCTGACACGCTCACCACTGAGCCACCCGAGCAACTGCCATATGATTGTGTATCTTCACAGAATGCTAATACATGTGCTATTTAGGCAAAATAGTATTATATTTCATAGATTAACATAATCATTCATAATTTACTACTTTCCAAAATTTTTTTCATTTCTTACCATATTTTCTAACTCCTTAGAGAAAAGTCCTGTCCTTTCAACTTATTCTAATTTCTTTTTTCTCTCAGCAATACTTTCAATTTGGGCACATCTACAATTTTGTCAAAGAACTGGTAACAGAATTTTAGACACGACCAAAATGAAAGTACAGAGGACAAATAAAATCTAGACCAGATGATAATTTCTGTCTTCAACGCAGTAGAAAACACTGTGGAAAAAGGAGAAAATGCTGATAAGCAGCATTTTCTCTTTTTCCCACAATGTTTTCGAAAGCTTTTTCTTCTGAAGCGGGTGGGATGGTGGTGTCATTAAAACTCAGCATTGTGTAGTAAAGGGTTGAAAGCTTAACACTTTAGTTGATATACATAATGTAATGAAAATTTCTTTTAAACTTTTCATGATTACATGAATGTACATTATGAAAACTTGAAAATGACAGATAAGGCAAACAACAAGCCTTACTATGAGGAAATGAATTTTTAACAGTGAATGAAATTCTATGCAAAGTGATCTTCACTAAACAAAACTTCTAAACGGCCACTTTCAAGCCAGGATTCTCTGTAGACCTCTTTTTGGCATCTGCTGCCCTGAAAAGAGGCTATTCATTTCGTCTGATGTTTTGGAGAATAACTGACCAGCGTAAAAGCATACCCCAGTCTAAGTTTGAAAAGCATTTTTAGACTTGTTCTATTGAAATGAAGATATTAACTCATTACCAAACGACAAAATTTTACACTATTTCAGATTGAAAGCATTTGCAGACAACAAAATAAAGGTGACTGAAAAATTGAAATTTGTTCTGGGAAGGGTAGAAAACACTGTGGGGAAGGAGAAAATGCTGGGTACCAGCATTTTCTCCTTTTCCTACAGTGTTTTCAAAAGGCTTCTTTCTCAGGGGCATCAAAAGTAGGGATTTTGTGGTAATGGGTTAAACATTCATTCATCTAACACTGAAAACTGAAAAATATATTTTTTGAAAACTTTCCACTCCTTCTCTTGTGTTATATTTTTGTGCAAGAAATAATTTTCATTTTTTTCCTTATGGCTGACAAATTTTCAGCAATATCTGCTTCTCATTCTAACCTGGTTTGTCTGATAGGCATGACACATGCGCAAACCATGTGTTTTCCTTTTTCTTTTTTTTAAAAAGAGATGCCTTTTATCGGCAAAATCTAAAATCTTTTCATTACAATACCATGTCAATAATCCTAACATGTCTTAAGTCGTTTTTGTTTACCTGTCTGTTACTTGGTCAAATTTACAGGAGAAACAAAAAGTGGCCCGTTACAGGTTTTGCTGAGTGTATGGAAAAAATAAGAAAAAAAATATCTGTCTAGAAAAGAAATTTATCAAACACCAACAGGAATGACTGAACAACACATGACAAACACTGACTGTTCTAATAAAATATACGAGCCATACTCTGTGAAAAGGGGATTTAATGCGTATGCAAAAAGCATTGCCATAGGTGAAGCTGTACGGTTTGTGCAGGCATACCTAGGATGAACCTTTTGGTATTTGTTATTTCTCTGCATGCCAAAGGACGAGTCTACCTTGCGTTTCAATCAGACTTTATCGACCTCTAATTATGTGATGACTTGGTTTATAAAATATATCTAGGAAATGCATTAAACCCTCTTCTGTCAAGAGCATGGCTCATATCTATATCCAGAAAAAAGATATCTGCAACTAAATTTAACCCTTCGCATGCCACAGATTGCATTTTCTACATCACTTCTGCAGACAGTAAAAAAAATTATGTACAACAAAGATAATTCAGTCTGTTCTTGATACTAAATTGTCAAATAAGTCATATTTTAGCCAAAGTGGATTTGAAAGTGCCCCAATCACTTAACCCTTTCCCAAATCATAAATTTTAGACTGTCCCAAACTCAAAGTGTTTGCAGATGACAATTTTGAATTTGATGAGAATGGCAGAGTTTTCTGATAGGCTAGAAAACACTGTGGGAAAAGGAAACATTGCTCGTTATGAGCAATTTCTCCTTTTCTCACAGTGTTTTCTAAAGACTTGTACTGCATACATGTAAAAACCAGGGCTTGTTTGGGAAAGGGTTAATATTGCAAACTCTTTCACTGGATGAAATTCTAGACATTGAATTTAAAGGTACTTGTTGACAGCCTATTCAATATGACTTAAAAGGTTAGGATTTTGATTATAAAAGGTGGTTATCATTGTGAAAAAAAAAACATGCTGGTTACATGTATATGCCTGTGTGGTTTTTTTCATTTCTTATTAACCCTTTACCCCATAAGGCATTTCTATGGTATCTCTAATTGACCCTAAACAACAGCAAGGATGAAGCCGTTTCTTATGTGTATATTACACCTTTTGATAGGATAGAAAACATTGTGGCAAAAGGTGAAATTGCTCGTCACGAGCAATTTCACCTTTTGCCACAATGTTTTCCTAAGGCTCCTACAAGCATTGCGTTGAAATGAGTATCTGTGGAGTAAAGGGTTAAACTTTTCGAAGGCATTCTTGCAAAAGGCTGTAAGAGAAGAAAGACCATTTTTTACATAGTTTAACCATCAAGATACAATCTGAATTTGTTTTCAACCTTAATTAAGTAGGCTTTGGGATGAGCAAATAGTTACACCATGATGGTTTTATATTTTAGCCTTACTCTGTAAAAAAGGAGTTTATTGCACCTGTGGAAAGTATGTTTTCCTTACTAGTCAATTTTCCATATGTCAAAGGACCAGTCTACCTCATGATTTAACCCTTTACTCCATAGATACTCATTGCTATGCATTGCTTGTAGGAGCCTTTGGAAAACATTGCGGCAAAAGGTGAAATTGCTCGTGACAAGCAATTTCACCTTTTGTCACAATGTTTACTATGTCATCAAAAGGTGTTATATATACACATAAGAAATTGCTTCGTCCTTGCTGTTATTTATGGTATTTAGAGATACCATAGAAATGCATTATGGGGTTAACTTATTACCAAACGACAATATTTTAGGCTTGTCCAAATCGAAAGCATTTGCAGACGACAAAATAAAAGTGACTGAAAATTTGAAATTTGTTTTGTGAAAGGTAGAAAACATTGTGAGAAAAGGAGAAAATGCTGGTTACCAGCATTTTCTCCTTTTCCAACAATGTTTTCTAAAGGCTTCTTTCGCAGGGGCGTCAAAAGTAGGGATTGTGTGGTAATAGGTTAAGGGTTAAGTCAATTGTTAAAAAAAGTTGCTACTTTAGATCTAAAATAATATGGCTTGGGCTGGTATTTTGTATAATAGAGTTGCATTAATCCCCCTTTTTTCCAGAGCATGGCTCATTGATATTTGACTTGAGTGAATAAAAGATTGTGCTTCCAACTACACTGTTTTCCAACCTTTCAAAGATAAAAAAAAAATCTTAGTAATATTAAAATATGGTCTACAAATGCTAGGCCTTGGACAAAAATTTGTTGTTTGGTTTATAGCATCTGTTTAAGACTTAATCCTAGTTATATTATGGCAGCGAAAAGGTAAAAAAAGAAACTCTAGAAAATATTGTGAGCAAGTTCATTCGTCGTCGTTTCCACTTCATCCACCCACTGTATCACGGTCCCTGATGGCAAGTCCCCATTTTATATTGGTGAAGATGACTTTGGTTCCCTTTCACCTTTCGGCGATTTTGAGGCTGACCTCTTGGGCTTAGAACATGATCTGCTCCTGAAAAAAAAAGCAAAAAGTCTTTACTAGTCAGTAGAAAAAAAAGGATTTAGAAAATCCGCTTTATGGGTCCCTTGATAACAAATTTTAGACTTATCCATGCAGACGATAGACTGAATATTGCTCAACTAATGGTTTCTGTTTTGAAAGGGTAGTAAACACTGGAAGGCATGGAACAAAATGCTGAACACCTATATTTTCCTTCTCTTCCCCCTTTGTTTTCAAAGGCCTTCTTCCTCATGGTCATTGAAACTTGGGATTGTGTGGCAAAGGGTTAATGTATTTTGAGCTGTTGCGGACACCGGTGATTTAGTTCATAGAGGATAGTATAAATTCCAGATTTTCAGGAAAACAAAAGGAGGTAAGAAAAGTGGTCCTTTACAGCAGGTGTCTTTTGACATTCAAAAGTTGCAAAGCCAGTCTAACTCTATACCAAATGATAAAATTTTAGGCAAGTCCAGATTGAAAGCATTTGCAGATTAAAAACTAAAAATGATTCAAACTTTTCCTATGAAGTTTACAAGAACCTTTTTCCAAGAGTTCTTAAACAACAGAGCCATAATGGCCCTGTAACACTCCACTGACATTTTAACCCTTTACCACACAAATCGAAGTGTTAATGACCCTGAAAAAGAAGGCTTTCAAAAATATCTTGAGAAAAGGACATCTTGTCTCTACCGGTATTTTCTCCTTTTCCCACAACATGTCCTCACCCATCAAAGACAGAAACATTCATTTAAGCTGCATTCAATTGGCCATTTTTGCAATGACTTTAAACTTGGAACCGTTAAAAAAAAAAAACCTCAATTCTTCAATGTGTATAATCCCTGAATTCTAGACGGTCTCTGAATTAGAATAGCAGATCAACCGAAACAGAAAACAGAAAATACTTGCAGCCTGATTTAATGTCCCTTCCACAAGTAACCACATAAAAAAAGGGCAAAAGAAAAATCAACCAATGCATAGAATATTCCAGTCTTCTCAGACTAAGGTCTGGATCTGTATTCACCAACCATTCTTAAGAACATTCTTAGTCTTATTCTTCAGAATTTCGCCCCTGTGAAGTAACAGAACATCTGATTGGCTAAACAATTTGGTTTAGTGAATCAGATGTTCTGTTACTTTCACAGTCAGAAAATCATGTAGAATAAGACAAAGAATATTCCAAAGAATGGATGGTGAATGCGGACCCAGGTTCTGAGTAGACAGAGTCACAGGGAAATGTCCATAAATGTGAATTCAAGTAGCTTTAAAAGGCACTTAAAAAAGTAACCCTCAAAAGTTATTGTATGACCCTCTAAAATTAGGAATAAGGTTTGCAAATGATCCTCCAAAAACTGAAGCTGGCATAAACACTGAAGTTAAAATGCAGCACAGTTTCCCTTATCAGCTGGCAATCTTAAGCTAACAATCTGTAAACCAGTAGCCTAAAGGCCAGCAATATGCAAGCTGATAAATAAATAAAACCAGCGCACATGTAAACAAGTAATCTGAATCCCAGTCACTTTAAGCTTTGATCAAACAATCCATGGTTTTTACAACCCTGAGATAGAATCCGTCTGATTAAACAGTAGGAAAAAGAGAAAATGCTGGTAACCAGCATTTCCTCCTTTTCCCACAATGTTTTCTACCCTTCCCAAATCATATTTTGATTTTTCAGTCACATTTATTTTGTCGTCTGCAAGTGCTTTCAATTTACACCAGTCTATAAATTTGTTGTTTGGTAAACAGTTAAACCATTTTTGCATAATCCAAAGTTTTAATGACCCTAGAGAAGGCTTTTGAAAACATTGTGGAAATGGTAGAAAATGCTGGTTACACCCATCAAGGACAGAAAGTCACTGGAGCCTTGTTTTATCTGTTGTCTGCAAATTTGGTAGAGTACAAAATTTTGTCCTTTGGTGAAGGGTTAATGCATTTAAGAGTTGTGAATCCTGTCTTTCCTATCACTTATTTTAACACTTTACCGAACAACAAAAGTTTGTACAAGTCTTACATGCACATTTGCAGATAACAAATAAATTGGGTTCAAATGTGTGGCTGTGTCTTTATAATGATAGTTCGGAAATATTATAGCTGTACAACACAGCTATTGTAAATCAGCGTGAAATAGGCGGTATAAACAATGACAAAACTACCAAATCACTCTTGCATTAAGGTAACTAGATCTAATACACATAATGTATAAGACAACGAACATTCAAAAATATTTTTTATAGAGAACTTGAATAACGATATGGAGGACATTTGATGTTGGGGACGATTTCTCCAAAATTTTATTTGGGGACGAATTCTCCGGAGAAATCGTCCCCTGGGGACTATTTCTCTGGTGAAATCGTCCCCAAGCAGTTTGGTACGATTTCTCCAGGGGACGATTTTACCAGCATTCAGAAATAGCAACTTAAGATTCAATCTCCTGCACAAATGCCACCGAATGCTCTCAATTGCTCAGTTGTGATTTATCTAACTAACATGCTTCAAACTAAATTCAAAACTAATGGGACAACTATTCATAAACCGGTCACTTCGTTTCCTGACCCGATCCGAAATAAAAGCTAATTGAAACTCTTATATTTGATTGGTGCAAAACGGAAGTGTGTGTCTTTAGCTGACCAATCAAAAACAAGAAAGTCCAGCCACTAAAATTATGAACTTTTTATGGTCTAAGGGAAAAAACTCGTACTTTGATTGTATCCTGAAGCCTAACAGAGTTGTCTCCCTTGTAGTAAGTGGACGGCATAAAACCGCAAACGAATAAATTACGCTATATGTGTAACGGCTGTAAGGAAGATCGGAACAAAAACGATTTCTACATTGATATGAAGAGAATGTGTGTTTTCACGATTAGATCAGCTATGTGTATTGTTCTGAAGATATAATTATGTAAGATTTATAGAAAATGCATTGAAAGATAAATTTTCTCTTATCTTTGTGAGAGATATTCTCCGTCGTATATCATTGCATTTACTGATTGTTGTGTTTTACGGCGTTAATTTTAATTTCTTTTGTTTTCGGTCATGTCATGGTGATAGATATCATACTCATGTATAAACTGGGTTTCACCAGTACCAGGCTCGGGCTCTAAACTGTCCTTTCCCAAGGAAACTCCTGAGAATCCAAGAGGATCTAACCCAGGTCCTCCAAGTTGACTCTTAAACTTACAGGATTGCTTTTTAAATTACATGTAAATTTTTCCCGTGAAATTTCGTTGACTTAAATAGCATTATCGCTGGTTAAGTCGAGATCCATAAGTCAAATAAGAGCTGTGTTGTCATATTATATCGCTTTAAAAAAAAAAGAAATAATAATAATAAATAAAGCTAATTCCACGGCTTGAAAGTGCCTTTTAATTCAATACACTTGGCCATTTTCAATTCAATGGTGGTCGATTTATCCTCGCGTTTATAACAGTCAGAACTGTATGTTACAGTAAGAAACTGATCTAAAAATACAGCGCCGAATTATAAGCATATTTCCGTTCATCAAAGTGTCGATCTTTTACACATAACGAACAAAAAATGAACAAAATGAGCAGTGCTCTGTGAAATGGGGGTTTAATGCATCTGTGGGCAAAATATCGACACCGTTCAGCCTGCGCAGTCCGCCCTTGGCGTGACCTTTTTTATATTGGTCAATTTTCTTTTTGTCACAAGACCAAGCTATCTCATGATTAAGTTAGTAACTGAAAAAAGTGGCTCCTTTGGACACGTAATTACGGGATGACTTGGGCGAATATCGGGCTAGGCATAAAGGAGATGCATTAAGCCCCCTTTCGCCAGAGGACGGTTTAAATATATTCTATTGTTATGTTATATGTGAGTATTCTTCATATTCACGAAAAATCGTTTTCATTTCGATCCGTTTTTATTTACAAACTACAATCATGTTACCCTTTTCATTCGTTTGCGGTTTTATACTGTCCTGAAATATGGGAGGTAACTCTGTTTGTCATAAAGACGAAAGTTAGTACGAGTTTTCTCCCTTAGATCATTAATCGATCACAATTTCAAACGTTTATGCCTTCCTGTTTCTGATTGGTTAATTCCGTCCGTAGTCCACCAATCAAAGTTAAGCTTTCAAAGTTTATTTATTTCCGGGAAGGGAAATAAGTTGCCGACCATCATGGATAGAGATTCTCCTTGAATTTAGTTTGTTTAGCGAGTGATTACTTTCATAATTAAAATCGTAACTAATAACGCTTGATGGTGTTTTTAGCCTATTTCTCTCTGAGTCTCTCCTTTGAACATGCAGAAGCTAAAGGCAAAGTTGAAAACGTATCAACCTATCTTGTCACCCGCGAGTAGACCTACCCGTTTTTGAGCCATGTAACACCTTTCTTTTAGAATTACGTACAGAAAGACGGTGCTAGTCGTTGATGATACGAGTGTACACAGTGGTCTAGCTTCTGTTTTTGGTTGTTAATTTGAAATGTGGAAAAATAAAACTCGCTTTTTCAAAGGAAACCATTGGCCGAACCAGTCATGGATGGCTCTTCTTACTGTTTGTGAGTTGCACAATACAAGTCATCCTGAATAGGATTTTTTTTTTTAAAAATCTGTAATGTCAGAAAATTCCTTGACAGTTGGCCTACTTAATTTGACCACGTGCAAGTTGGCAAAAAGGAGATACTCGTCCAAATTTTATGTTGCCAGCCCCTTGCCTAGATACCATACCTCTATTTGTCCTGCCATTAATCTTCAGTAGTTACAGCAGGGGTCATATTTTGTCATTATATGGACTGGTTAAGAGTTAAACCTGTACCACCCAGCAATGTTATAAAGCAGTTGAATTTAAAAGCATTTGCAGAAGCCAATTTAAATGTGGTTAGAATAATGGCTTTTGTCCCTGAAAGGATAGAAAATATTGCTGCAGAAGGAGAAAGTTGTGGTTACCGGAAATTTCTCTTTTTCAGGCAATGTTTTGAAAAAAAATTTCCTTAAGAGTTGTTTTTACCAAACAATACAACTTTAGACTAGTCCAAATATTGGAAGCATTCCCAGCTGTCAAAATTATTGCGACTCTAAAATAGGAACTTGTTTGGTAAGGGTAGAAAACACTGTGGGGGAAAATGAGAAAATGCTGGTTACCAACATGTTCTCCTTTTCCCACAATGTTTTCAGAAGGCTTCTTTCTCTGAGTCCTGAAAACCCAGGATTATTTTGTAAAAGGGTTAATAAGGCAGATACATGCATCAATTTAACCCATTACCACACGAGAAAAATTTGGACTGGTCCAAATTGAAAGCATTTGCAGACAACAAAATAAAGGTGACTGAAAAACTGAAATTTGTTCTGGGAAGGGTAGAAAACACTGTGGGAAAAGGAGAAAATGCTGGTTACCAGCATTTTCTCCTTTTCCCACAGTGTTTTCAAAAGGCTTCTTTCTCAGGGGCGTCAAAAGTAGGGATTGTGTGGTAATGGGTTAAAGACTATGGTTTTCATTTTTTTCTAAAGTTTTTTGTTATTGTTGCAGAGAGCAGGGCAGACACAGACATCTGGAACCTTGAAGGGAGTATTTTTATGTGGGCAAATGAAGGGTGCTCCATGGTGGATAGGTAGAATCAACCAACTAAATATGCACATCCCTACAGTACCTTCTTTGGAATGTTGTTAAACACTGACTTGGAAAAAAAAAAAGTTATAACAAGATAATAAATAATAAATGCTGTGGATTTGTTATCGCTTTTCTATATGTTGAAATGTGTGGAAGATTGAACTGTTAGTATTTAGCTCACCTGAGTACAATATGCTCAAGGGGAGCTTTTAGGATCACCATGTGTCCGTCGTGCGTCGTCAACAATTCTTTAAACATCAACTCCTCAAAAACCACTGGGCCAATTTAGACCAAACTTGGCTTGAATGTTCCTTGGGAGATCCTCTTTGTTCACAGAATTGGATTCCGTCAAAAACTGTGGTTCCATGGCAACCAAATGGAATTTTCTAAGGAATTCTTCAAAAATCTTCTCTGAAACCGCAGGCCAGATTTTAAAATAATTTCACAGAGATGTTCCTTGGGTGAAACTTTGCAAAAAGTGTTTGCGAAATTTTGATCCGTCAAGAAACACAGCTCTGGTGAATGGGGGCTACTTGCACTATACGGCAAAGAAAGAATTCTTTAAAATTCTTCTTCTCTGAAATCGCTAGTCAGATTTTGAATTTATTTCACAGGATCTTCTTTGGTTGACCCTTTTCAAAAACTGTTCGCGAAATTTCGATCCATCAAGAAACATGGCTCTGGTGAATGGGGTCTACTTGCCCTATTCGAGCATGTAGAAATTTTTGAAAATTCTTCTTCTCTGAAACCCCCGATCAGATTTTAAAATAATTTCACAGCAATGTTCCTTGAATGACCCTTTTCAAAACGTGTTTGTGAAATTTTGATCCATCAAGAAACATGGCTCTGGTGAATGGGGGCTACTTTCACTATATGGAAATTAAGAAATTCTTAAAAATTCTTCTTTTCTGAAACTGACGGTCAGATTTTGAAATGACTTTTACAGGACTGGTGACCTTTTGAAAATTGCTTGGCAAAATAATGATTTTGTTTCCAAAGTTTAAATTCCTCAAAAAAAAAAAGGTTATGGTCCTCTCAAAAATTCAGATGAGCTATCCAGGGCCATCTTGGCTCTCTTGTCTCCAAGAGTTGTATACAAGATATAAAATAAAAGGACCATGATGGTCCTATATTGCTCACCTGAGTACTAAGCAGTAAAGATCTACAATGAAGATAAATACCAAATGTCAAAGTTCAAGGCCAAATAATTCTGACAGGGTATGTAACTATGCAAAAAGCATTTTCTTCTTTTCCCAAAACGTTTTCACAACCTTTCTTCTTCAGGGTCATTGAAAGTCAGGATTGTATGGTAAGGGACTGAATTGACTTGGAAGGCCAGGCATTAATTTCCCGGTCAAAATTGCAGGTTGAATGACAGATTAAAACATCATTCGCTCATTGGTAAGACTCAAATGAGAATTGTCCTGGTAACTTTTTATCAAATGTCAAAGGATGCTGGCTTAGCCAGTAATCAAGCCAGCGCAAACTGGGAACTCTAGACTAACAGCTCACAACGTTACTGACTGATCTATCGGGGCTCAACAAGTCCAGTATGTGAAAGGTAACCCCTTTTTTCATGGCGCATCTTACAGAAGAAAATTGTATCAAAAGACTATCCTAAGGAAGACATGTTTGAAGTTTCATAAATGCCAAGAACTTTAGAAGATATCCGTCAAGGTGGATGGATGGGCAAAAAGACTGTTACTGAAATTATACATTTAGTCCCCTTTTCTGATAACATGTCGTTCCATGAAATAAAATCAAATAACTATTGTCTGCACGGCTTAACAAGATGAAGTTTAATTACATTTTGTCCTGTAGTGAAAGAGATATTGGTCCATAGTGAAAATGTACACCAAGCGCCCTTTTTCAATGACATGACATTTAAAGAAAAAAGATAAAATATTGTTATTGGCAGATTATCAGGAACACAAGTTTGAAGTTTTCATCTTATTTCAGAGCAGAAGAATTTCAAAGTTTTCTTTCTTCGTTCCCATGTTCAAACTTGTGACCACCAGGGCAGGGCCAGTTTGGACCCTAGGTGCAACATATGAATAAACTTGGTAGAGGTCCACTAGAAGATGCTACATACCAAATATTACAGCTCTACGACTTCCAGTTCCAGAGAAAATATATTAAGTTTTCCTTCTTCCTTCCTATTTTTCGAACTTGTGACCCTCGGGGGCCGGGCCAGTTTGGACCCCAGGGGCATCTTATGAACAAACTTTGTAGAAGTCCACTAGAAGATGCTACATACCAAATATCAAAGCTCTACGACTTCCAGTTTCAGAGAAAAAAAATTTAAAGTTTCCATCTTTTGTTCCTATGTTTCAAACTAGTGACCCCCGGGGCGTGGCCAGTTTGGACTAACCCCACCCCAGGGGTCACAAGTTTGAAACATAGGAACAAAGAAGGAAAGCTTTAAAATTTTTCTCCTCTGGAACTAAAAGGTGCCGAGATTTGATATTTGGTATGTAGCATCACCTAGTGGACCTCTACCAAGATTGTTCATATGATGCCCCTGGGGTCAAAACTGGCCCCAATTCGGGGTCACAAGTTTAAAACAGAGAAACAAAGAAGGAAAACTTTAAAATTCTTCTTCTCTGAAACTAGAAGGTGTAGAGCCTTGAGATTTGGTAAGTAGCATCTCCTAATGGACCTCTACTAAGATTGTTCATGTGATGTCCCTGGGGTCAAAACGGGCCCCCAATTCGGGGGTCAGAAGTTTAAAACAGAGAAACAAAGAAGGAAAACTTTAAAATTCTTCTTTGTCGTCCACAATTTCTTTAAACATCTTTTCCTCCTAAACCACTGGGCCAATCTTGATGAAACTTGGTAGGGATGTGTGAAGCTCTGCAAAGTTGTTCAAGAGAATGAATTCCAGCAATAACTCTGGTTGCCATGGCAATCAAAAGAAAAAAAAATTGATACTCTGATACTAGGTGTAGAGCTTTGATATTTGGCATGTAGCATCTCCTAGTGGACCTCTACCAAGATTGTTCATATGATACCCCTGGGGTCAAAACTGGCCCACCTACTAATGAGAAAAAAAACTATTCAAACTAATCTTGAAATCCATCCATAAACGTAGAGTTATATAGGCCTAATGGTGTAGACAAGATCTATTTATGATAATTTTCATGTGTGACCCTGACCTTGGACAGAATTATATGATGAAATATTTCAAGTTGCACTATGTCCATGTTCTTTGACAAATCAAAATTTCATGAATACTTTCGTAAAAGGGTCACCCAAGAAATATTTCTGTGAAATTATCTCAAAATCTGACCAGCAGTTTCAGAGGAGAAGACTTTTATAGAATGTCATAGAAAATTCCATTTGGTTGCAATGGCAACAAGTTTATGATGGAATCAAATTCTATGAATGATTTTTACACAGGACCTCCAGTGGAACATTCCAGCTTAGCTGTAGTTGTGAAGGGCAATTAACCCATTAACCCATGCTGGTTACCATTTTCTCCTTTTCTCACAATGTTTTCCACCCTTCACAAAACAAATTTCAAATTTTCAGTCACTTTTATTTTGTCGTCTGCAATTCCTTTCAATTTTGACAAACCTAAAATTTTGTCGTTTGGTAATGGGTTAAACATTTATGCTTCTTAAAAAAATTCTTTCGCTTTGGAATTGAAATGAATGAAATTGAAACATTACATATTTATTCCCCCTTTTTATTTTACTTTACTACATAATAATATCTTTACACACACTTTCTTAGCCATTAACTTCAGTGACATTTATTTTGTGTATCTAGCAGCAGACCCTTTTAGAAAACATAGCGGAGAAAGGAGAAATGATTATGAGCAATCTCGCCATTTACTAAAATGGCTACATTTGCATTTCTGCATCAAACATACTTTCAAATCATTTGCTGCCTATTTGTTAAGCACTAGACCAGACATAGCTGTATACCAAAAATTTTTGGGGGGTTTAAAGAAATGGATACCAGCATTTTATCTCTTTTCTATAGTGTTTTAAAAAGAATACTTTCTTAGAAATATGTGAACCATCACGCAAAAAGGGACCATCTGTACATCAATTAGATGAAAACAGATCAACGATAGTGCAGGTCACTTTAAGCTGATAATTAAAAGAATGATTGTATAACAAGGTACAATGACCACTTTTCATACAGAAAATGTCATTAGAGCAAAAAGTGTCAGCCCCGGTCAGCCTGCGCAATTCACCCAGTCTGACCAGGGTTGACACTTTTCGCAGTTCCCAGAAGGTCTCTTTTTGTGTGATGGGTGACATATTAAAAGAATTGTTTGAAAAAGGGTTCGAGACCGATTTGATTCTTCAGTAGAAAAACATTGTGGGAAAAGGAGAAAATGCTGGTTACCAGCATTTTCTCCTTTACCCACAATGTTTTCAAAAGGCTTCTTTCATAGGGGTCTTAAAAGTCAGGATTGTGTGGTGAAGGGCTAAAAGTAGTATAACCCTAACACTTCTGGTCCAACATGGAATAAAAGTTCTTGTAAGTTGATATATATGGATTTATAGAGATATTACTTTTGCACATTTTTAACCGACCAGAAATTCCTTTGATGTCTATCTCAAAATTATTTGTTGATACTTTTGTTAGTTTCCTGGATTAAACCAAAGATCAAATTATCTTACAATATACTGAAAATCCATGCTGAAACTGCACTTTCTACCTGCATGTTGTCTTAACCTGTTACCACACAGCAAAATTTTTGACCTATCCAAACTGAAAGCATTTGCAGATGACAATTTCAATGTGGCTCAAATGGTGCAATTTTGCTTTGACTGGGTTGAAAACTTTGCGGGAAGAGGAGAAAATGCTGCTTACCAGCATTTTCTCTTCTTAACACAATGTTTTCAAGACTTCTTCCTCAGGATCCTTAAAAGTTGTCATTGTGTGGTAAAGGGTTAATCCTTCATCACCAATAATTATAAATTGAAAACTAAAAACTATTGTGGAAAAAAGAGAAAATGCTGGTTACCAGCATTTTCTCTTTTTCCCCCAAGGTTTTCAAAAGGCTTCTATCTCAGAGATGTAAAACCAGGGATTGTTTGGTAAAAGGTTAAAAGAAATGCATTAATTCTCAGACAATTGGGGGAAGAAAGTTAGACACCTGCTTTCTCCTTCTCATTATCAAATTGAAGATAGGGATTAGGGAATTTTTTATCAAGATACTGAAATGTGATGTCGTTAACCCTTTACCACACAGTGTCGACCTTTGACGATCCCTAAGAAAGTTCTAAGCTTTTGAAAACATTGTGAAAAAGAAGAAAATGCTGGTTATCCTTTTCCCATGTTTTCTATCCTATTAAAGACAAATTTCATCATTTGGGTTGCGTACAACTTTATCTTATAATGTCATTGTTACATACTGACTAATCATGCGACACTGATTAAGTGGAGTTACAACAGGGTTGCGTAATAACAATCTTACATTTTGACAAAATATTTTAAGGGTACATTAATTTCATCTGACATGAGCCAAACAGAGGAAAAAAATACGGAGAGAAAAATGGAGTTAAAACAGTGTTCAGCATGGATCCACTGTTGCAGATGGAAGATTAAATTAAGCCTTCAATGAATGCCATATGACTGCCATATGATTGGTTGGTTGTATTGGGGTTTAACACCACTTTAACAGCTAAGGTCATATCATGGCCGTCTGTGACACACATGTGTTTCCTGGCTTTCTCACACCGGCACTAACACAACTTCCTTTCCAAAGCCACCAACTACTTTTCTCACATGCTTCAGCAGAGGTGAGAGGCGAAAATATGCCGAAAAGAAAGTTCGCCTCAACCAGGTATCGAACTCGCAACCACCAGGTCAGCAGTCCGACACGCTCACCACTGAGCCACCCGAGCAACTGCCATATAATTGTGTATCTTCACAGAATGCTAATACATGTGCTATTTAGGCAAAATAGTATTATATTTCATAGATTAACATAATCATTCATAATTTACTACTTTCCAAAATTTTTTCATTTCTTACCATATTTTCTAACTCCTTAGAGAAAAGTCCTGTCCTTTCAACTTATTCTAATTTCTTTTTTCTCTCCGCAATACTTTCAATTTGGGCACATCTAAAATTTTGTCAAAGAACTGGTAACAAAATTTTAGACACGACCAAAATGAAAGTACAGAGGACAAATAAAATCTAGACCAGATGATAATTTCTGTCTTCAACGCAGTAGAAAACACTGTGGAAAAAGGAGGAAATGCTGATAAGCAGCATTTTCTCCTTTTCCCACAATTTTCGAAAGCTTTTTCTTCTGAAACGGGAGGGATGGTGGTGTTGTTAAAACTCAGCATTGTGTAGTAAAGGGTTGAAAGCTTAACATTTTAGTTGATATACATAATGTAATGAAAATTTCTTTTAAACTTTTCATGATTACATGAATGTACATTATGAAAACTTGAAAATGACAGATAAGGCAAACAACAAGCCTTAATATGAGGAAATGAATTTCTAACAGTGAATGAAATTCTATGCATAGTGATCTTCACTAAACAAAACTTCTAAACGGCCACTTTCAAGCCAGGATTCTCTGTAGACCTCTTTTTGGCATCTGCTGCCCAAAAAAGAGGCTGTTCATTTCGTCCGATGTTTTGGAGAATAACTGACCAGCGTAAAAGCATACCCCAGTCTAAGTTTGAAAAGCATTTTTAGACTTGTTCTATTGAAATGAAGATATTAACTCATTACCAAACGACAAAATTTTACACTATTTCAGATTGAAAGCATTTGCAGACAACAAAATAAAGGTGACTGAAAAATTGAAATTTGTTCTGGCGAGGGTAGAAAACACTGTGGGAAAAGGGGAAAATGCTGGGTACCAGCATTTTCTCCTTTTCCTACAGTGTTTTCAAAAGGCTTCTTTCTCAGGGGGTCAAAAGTAGGGATTGTGTGGTAATGGGTTAAACATTAATTCATCGAACATTGAAAACTGAAAAATATTTTTGAAAACTTCACGCTCCTTCTCTTGCGTTATTATTTTTGTGCAAGAAATAACTTTCATGTTTTTTCGTAATGCTGACAAATTTCAGCAATGTAAGCTTCTCATTTTAACCTGGTTTGTCTGATAGGCATGATGCATGCGCAAACTATGGTTTTCCTTTTTCTTTTTTTGAAAAGAGATGCCTTTCATAAGCAAAATCTAAAATCTTTTCATTACAAGACTATGTCAATAATCCTTCAGTTGTTTTTATTCACCTGCCTATTACTTGGTGAAATTTACAGGAGAAACAAAAAGTGGCCAGTTACAAGTTTTGCAGAGTGTATAGAATTAATAAGAAAAAAAAAAATGTATGTCTAGAAAGAAATTTATCGAACACCAACAGGAATGACTTAACAACACATGACAAACACTGACTGTTCTAATAAATTATACAAGCCACACTCTGTGAAAAGGGGATTTAATGCCTATGTAAAAAGTATTGTCATTGGTGAGGCTGTGCAGTTTGTGCAGGCATCCCTAGGATGAACCTTTTGGTATTTGTCATTTCTCTGCATGCCAAAGGACGAGTCTACCTTGTGTTTCAGTCAGACTTTATCGACCTCTAATTATTATGATGACTAAAAAATAAATCATGGAGATGCATTAAACCCTCTTCTGTCAGAGCATGGCTCATATCTGCTATATCCAGAAAAAAGATATCTGCAACTAAATTTAACCCTTCGCATGCCACAGATTGCATTTTCTACATCACCTCCACAGACGGTGAAAACAAATTATGACCATACAACAAAGAAAATTCAGTCAGTTCTTGATTCTAAATTCTCAAATAAGACATATTTTAGCCAAAGTAGGTTTGAAACTGTCCCAATGACTTAACCCTTTCCTAAATGACAAATTTTAGACTGTCCCGAACTCGAAGTAATTGCAGATGACAATTTTGAATTTGATGAGAATGGCAGAAAGTTTTCCAATAGGCTCGAAAACAGTGGGGGAAAAGGAGAAATTGCTTGTTACGAGCAATTTTTCCTTTTCCCCCACAGTTTTCTACAGACTTGTACTGCAGACACATAAAAACCAGGGCTTGTTTGGGAAAGGTTTAATATTGCAAACTCTTTCACTGGATGAAATTCTAGACATTGAATTTACAGGTACTTGTTGACAGCCTATTCAATATGACTTAAAAGGTTAGGATTTTGATTTTAAAAGGTGGTTATCATTGTGGAAAAAAAATATGCTGAATACATATGCATGTGGGTTTTTTTTTTTCATTTTTTCATTAAACTTTTCGAAGGCATTCTTGCAAAAGGCTGTACGAGAAGAAAGACCATTTTTTACATAGTTTAACCATCAAGATACAATCTGAATTTGTTTTCAACCTTAATTAAGTAGGCTTTGGGATGAGCAAATAGTTACATCATGATGGTTTTATATTTTAGCCTTACTCTGTAAAAAAGGAGTTTATTGCACCTGTGGAAAGTATCTTTTCCTTACTAGTCAATTTTCCATATGTCAAAGGACCAGTCTACCTCATGATTTAACCCTTTACTCCATAGATACTCATTGCTTGTAGGAGCCTTTGGAAAACAATGTGGCAAAAGGTGAAACTGCTCGTGACAAGCAATTTCACCTTTTGTCACAATGTTTACTATGTTATTAAAAGGTGTTATATACACATTAGAAATTGCTTTGTCCTTGCTGTTATTTATGGTATTTAGAGATACCATAGAAATGCCTTATGGGGTAAAGGGTTAAGTCAATTGTTCAAAAAAGTTCAACTTTAGATCTCAAATAATATGGCTTGGGCTGGTATTTTGTATCATAGAGTTGCAGTAACCTTTAAAGCGCTGGAACCAAATTAACTTCTTTTGTGGACAGTGTAGATCAAGATCAGACTGCACAGACCATGCAGTCTGATCTTGGATCTGCACTGTCCACTATTTTGTTTCATATTCTGGCCAAAAAGTCCTTAGTACAGCAATATTTCAGATGTTTTTCCCATCTACAAATGTTTCTTGTATTAATTCAGCACTTTAAGGGTTAAGCCCCCTTTTTTCCAGAGCATGGCTCATTTATATTTGACTTGAGTGAATAAGAGATTGTGCGTCCAACTACACTGTTTTCCAACCTTTCAAAGACAAAAAAAATCTTAGTAATATTAAAATATGGTCTACAAATGCTAGGCCTTGGACAAAAATTTGTTGTTTGGTTTATATCATCTGTTCAAGACTTAGTCCGAGTTATATTATGGCAGCGCAAGGGTAAAAAGAGAAACTCTAGAAAATATTGTGAGCAAGTTCAATCGTCGTCGTTTCCCACTTCATCCACTGTATCACGGTTCCCTGATGGCGAGTCCCCATTTTCCATTGGTGAAGATGACTTTGGTTCCCTTTCACGTTTCGGCGATTTTGAGGCTGACCTCTTGGGCTCAGAACGTGATCTGCTCCTGAAAAAAAAGATCAAAAAAATTCTTACTAGTCAGTAGAAAATAAAGATTTAGAAAAACCGCTTTATGAGTCCCTCGATAACAAATTTTAGACTTACCCTTGCAGACGATAGACTAAATATTGCTCAACTTATGGTTTCTGTTTTGAAAGGGTAGTAAACACTGGAAGGCATGGAACAAAATGCCGAATACCAATATTTTCCTTCTCTTCCCCCTATGTTTTCAAAGGCCTTCTTCCTCATGGTCATAATAACTTGGGATGATGGGGCAAAGGGTTAATCTATTTTGAGGTGTTGCAGACAGGGGTGATTAAGTTAATAGAGGACAGTAAAAATTCAAGATTTTCTGGCAAACCAAAGGAGGTAAGACAAGTGGTCCTTTACAGCAGGTGTCTTTTGACATTCAAAAGTTGCCAAGCCAGTCTAACTCTATACAAAACGATAAAATTTTAGACAAGTCCAGATTGAAAGCATTTGCAGATTAAAAACTAAAAGTGATTCAAACTTTTCCTATGAAGTTTACAAGAACCTTTTTCCAAGAGTTCTTAAACAACAGGGCCATAATGGCCCTGTAATGCTCCACTGGCTTTTTAACCCTTTACCACACAAATCGAAGTGTTAATGACCCTGAAAGAGAAGGCATTAAAAAATATCTTGAGAAAAGCACATGTTGTCTGCCAGAATTTTCTCCTTTTCCCACAACATTTCCTCACCCATCTAAGACAGAAAGATTCATTTAAGCTGCATTTAATTGGCCATTTTTGCAATAACTTTAAATTTGGTACTGTTAACAAAAAAAAAAAGTCATTTCTTCAATGTGTATGGTGCGTGAATTCTAGACGGTCTCCGAATTGGAATAGCAGATAAACCGAAACAGAAAATACTTGCAGCCTGATTTAATGCCCACAAGTAACCACATTAAAAAGGGCAAAAGAAAAATCAACCAATGCATAGAATATCCCAGTCTTGTCAGATTAAGGTCTGGATCTGTATTCACCAACCATTCTTAAGAACATTCTTAGTATTATTCTTCAGAATTGTGAAGTAGCAGAACATCTGATTGGCTAAACCAAATTGGCTAAACCATTTGGTTTAGCTAATTTGGTTTAGCCAATCAGAAGTTCTATTACTCTCACAGTCAGAAAATTATGGAGAATAAGAAAAAAGAATATTCCAAAGAATGGATGGTGAATACCGACCCCAGTTCTGAGTTGATTATCGAATCATAGGGAAAGGTCCATAAATGTGAATTCAAGTAGCTTTGAAAAGGCATTTAGAAAAGTAACCCTCAAAGTTTTTGCATGACCGTCAAAAATTAGGAATAAGGTTCGCAAATGACCCTCCAAAAACTGAAGCTGGCAGAAACACTGAAGTTAAAATGCAGCACAGTTTCCCATCATAAGCTGGCAATCTTAAGCTAACAATCTGTAAACCAGTACCCTAAAGGCCAGCAATATGCAAGCCGATAAATAAATAAAACCACCACACATGTAAGCAAGTAATCTGAATCCCAGTAACTTTAAGCTTTGACCAAACAATCTGTGGTTTTTAGGACCCCGAGATAGAATCCTTCTGATTACACTGTAGGAAAAAGAGAAAATGCTGGTAACCAGCATTTCTTCCTTTTCCCACAAAGTTTTCTACTGTGTTGGAAACAAATATCAATTTTTGAGTTACGTTCATTCTGCAGTCTGCAAGTGTTTTTAATTTGGACAAGTCTAAGATTTTGTTGTGTGGTAAAGAGTAAAAACTACCAACCTGTGAGCAAACAAAGCCATAACGAAAAATAGCTGATCATACCTGCTTCTGTCTCTGTTACTTTCCCTACGATTTTTGGACCTTCTTTCTGCACTAGCAGACCTATCTCGGTCTCTGCTTCTCGATCGCTTCCTATCTTGACTTCTTGATCTCTTTCGATCTTTACTTCGGGATCGTTTCCTGTCTCTACTCCTAGATCGTTTTTTATCATCGCTTCTGCTGCTTTTACTATCCTTTCCATGTTTCCTGTCTCTGCTTCTCGATCGCCTCTTTTCTCTACTTCCCGATCTCCTCCTTTCCTGACTTCTGGATCTTGATCTGCGATTTCTGTCACGGCTTCTTGAGCGAGACCTTGTGCGACTACGTCTCGAGCTGTAAAGAAGTTGTGTAAATTGTACAAAACAAAATATACCAACTTAATATGTAACCTTAGTTCTGTAGAACTAACAGTAAGAATCTTGAATAAAAGTAATTAACATTTCCAGTCAATAGACAAGATCGATAAATTTGAGCAGCACTCTGGAAAATGGGGTTTGATGCATATTTGTGGTATATTATACAAAGCATGTCATCATGTAAGAACAGATCTATAAAATCCACTTTGTCTAAAAACTGACCAGACATCAGGTAGAATGATCCTTGACTCTGGATATGCATTTCCAATTTTCAACCCATGTCAGCCTGCCCCTTAACCCTTTACCCCATAAGGCATTGACTCTATATAACAGCAAGGAAGAAGCTGTTTTTTATTTGTATATGACACCTTTTAATAGCAGAGAAAAACATTGTGACAAAGGGTGAAATTGCTCGTCAACAGTCATACTTTTTACCGATTTATGCAATAAGCCCCACTTTTCACAGCGCATGTCCCATTTTCATCTAACCCTTTATTACACAATCCAAGGTTATAACAACCCGAGCAAGAAAACTTTTGAGAACATTGTGGGGAAAGGAGAAAATGCTGGTGAACAGCATTTTCTCCTTTTCCCACAATGTTTTTGTCTCATTCAGACACAAATTCTATAATTAGAGCTAGGCTCAAAGTCTTCCGCAAATACTTTCAGAAATAGATCAATCTAAAATTTTGTCTCTTTCCCAAACAACAGAATTTTGGATGGGTTCAATTTGAAAGCAATTTGAAAGCACATGCAGATGACAAAATTTACACGGCATAAATGATGGGATTTGTATAAAACTGTTTAGAAAAACATCATAGGAAAAGGAGAAAATGCTGGTTACCAGTGCTTTCTCCTTTTACCTCAATGTTTTCAAGAAGCCTCCTTCTAAGAGTTGTTAAATCTTGGGACTGTGTGATATAGGGTTAAAGGCTGTTTTGACCAGAATACCTTAATAACAATACAGGATAATAAAACTTTCACCTTGATCCGCACCAGTCACAAAAAGCACCTGGAACAATGCCATGCAGTTTTTATAAATACAGAGCTCTGGATAGAGGGAGTGATCTGCATTTCAAAAATTGAAAATATTACATATTCTTCATTAAGCCCCATGTTGTGGGTTCTCATTAGAATTGTCTCATCACTCCCTCTTACCTGGAGCTCTGTAAATAAATGTATGTGTACCATCTTTTTGCCATACAACCATTAATTTTTAACAACCTCACAAAGGAAGGCCTTTCTTTAAAAACATTACTGAGAAAGAAGAAAATGTTTCTAGTATTTATTACAATGTTTTCAACTTTTTCAAAAACATATTTTTAAAGCCATATTAAATTTTGTTATCTGCAAAATTCTTTCAATACTGACGTCTTAAACCTTACCACACAATCCTAACTTTTCACGACCCTGAGAAAGAGAGAGAAGCCTTTTGGAAACATTGTAGGAAAAGGATAAAATGCTGGTAAACAGCTTTTCTCATTAATCTTTCCTACAATGTTTTCTACCCTTCCTCAAAACAATCTTAATATTTGAGTAATGTTTGATTTATTGTCTGCAAAAGCTTTCAAACTAGGACAAGCCTAAAATTTTGTTGTTTGGTAAAGAGTTAAGTCTAAATCAGCATGTCAAAAGCTTAGTTGTATGGTAAAGAGTTATCTCAAACCACAAGTGTCTAAGTTTTGTCCAAAGCAGGACAAAGGAAGGAAACTGAAAGCTGGAAAAGTGTAGCAGTTCTATCTTTTCTTACAAAATTTTGACTCTTCACACAAATTTATAATCCCTTTACAACATAAAAGAAGGCTAATGACCAGCTTTTTTTTCTTTTTGCACAATATTTCAAGTCTTCAGATCTGTAAGACTTTAATCCTTTACCAAACAATACTTTGTTTTAACGGCCCTGAGATAGAAGCCTCCTGAAAACATTGTGGGAAAAGGAGAAAATGCTGGTCACCAGCATTTTCTCCTTTTCCCAAAATGCTTTCTACCTTGTAAAAGAACAATTACACCATTTGACCAGCATTGAATGCTTTTGACTTCGACATGGCTAAAATCTTGTTGTGTGGCAAAGCGTTAAGGAGTTTGGTAAAGGGCTTTCAGTTGGATACTATCCCAATTACACTTTCACAGAGCATTTTTACATTGATTCTTATAGGCAAAAAGACAGTGTCAAGAATATTGCTCAAGTTGCTACCATAAATTTTAAATCCAGAGGTGGAAGCTGTTACCATATTTCTAAAATCAGGCTTTCGCAAAAGTATCTTAATTTGTCTGACAATGTAAATTTGATTACGGAAAAAGGAATTATTCTGGACCCATTTAAATACATAGTTACGAAGGACAAGGCGGACAAACAAACACGGAAAGGAATAACTACTTTTTCTAGCATATAAACATAGCTTCTTGTCTGCGTAGGCAGGGGTGGGGAGGATATGGTAATTCTAAAGTCATGTCCATTTTCATGGCTTCACTACATGACCAAAACTAAACTTCATCCATATTGAATGTATTTCATTCTGCAACTAACAATACAAACAATTGCAGCTGTTAAAAAGGCCTAAATAAAGGGATTTCTCTTAAGAGGGTTGGAAACATTTGGGGGAAAACAGGAAACAGCTGTTTGCGAGCTTCTTTTCTCAAGATATTTTCAAAATCGCTCTTCCTCAGGGCCTTGTAACACAAAGTTGTGCAGTACTTTATAAACCCTTTGTACTTTAATCCTAACTAAGATCCTGATTAAGAGCATTATTGAGAACATGGCAACCTCCATTTTCTTCCACAAGGTTTCAAACCTTTAACTCTTTACCAAACTATAATCTTGCACTAGTTCAAATTCAAAACATTTACAGACATCCAAATAATTGTGAACCAAAAATTGAAAATATTGGATCTGGAAAGTGTAGAAAACATTGTGGGAAAAGAAGAGAATACTGGTTACCAGCACTTTCTCCTTTTCCCACAATGTTTTCAAATGCCTACTTTCCCAGAGTCGTAAAAACTAGGGATTGCTTTGATACAGGCTTAATTGGTTCATCCTCTGTTAACTCTTCACCACCCAATACCGACTTTAAACGACCCTGAATGAAATACCTTTTGAAAACATTGAGGGAAAAGGAGAAAATGCTGGTAACCAGCATTTTCTCCTTTTCCCACAATGTTTTCTACCCTGCTGTAAACAAATTTCAATTTTTGAGTTACCTTTATTTTGTTGTCTGTAAGTGCTTTCAATTTGGACCAGTCTAAATTTTTTTCGTTTGGTAAAGGGTTAAATGAGGACTTGATTCGTCTACAAACAGTATTGACCACTCTTAGCTGCACAGCCTGTGCAGGTAGAAACAGATTGGGACCAAAACTTTTTGCTATTTTTAAATCTTATACATGTCAAAAAGAGTATTGAGAGCCTTTAATTTTTAGATGAAATGGATCTTAAAGGTCCTTAACTATGTAATGGTCTTCCTTGGTAAAATACATTGCGAAGATGTTTTAAACTCCCTTTTGCCAGAGCAGGGCTCATGTCAGACAATCTTAGAGATATTAACGAAAGGATAATTCATGCCAATTGGTAGAAAATTCCAAAAACAGGCTCTGGAGAAGAAGATCATTAACTCTTTACCATACAACGCAGACTTCTAACAAACTTGAGAAAGAAGCCTTTTGAAAACATTCTGGGAAAAGGAAAAAATGCTGGTCACCAGAATTTTTCTCCTTTTCCCATAATGTTTTTTTTCCTTATCAGAGAAAAATTGAACAACTTGGACCACATTGAAACTATCATCCACAACTGCTTACGATTTGGACAAAGCTAAAATTCTACCATCTGGTAAAGGGTTGAAAGCAGCTTTGGAGAAGAGTATTTTCAGAAAGCATAAACTTCTCTTGGTTTTGTGGTAATAACTAACAGACTTTTTATCTGAATATATTTGATTACGGTAACCCTTCACCACACAGCATCATATTTTAACGACTCCGAGAAAGAAGCCTTTGAAAACATTGTGTGAAAAGGAGAAAATGCTGGTAACCAGCATTTTCTCCTTTTCCCAAAAAGTTCCCTATTCTATCAAAGAATTGTTTTTGAGCCACCATGAAATTGTTGTCTGCAAATGTTTTCATTTAGGACAGGTCTAAAATTTTGTTGCGTGGCAAAGGATTAAACGAATTCTGAAAAGCACCATGGCAAGACAGTTTGTGTAGAGAATGGTCAAAAGTGAAAGAGAAATTTCTATGAAGACTTTTATTTTGTAAAATAGAAGTTAAAGCACTCATGTATGCATCATAATTATGAACACATAACATAGAACTGTGACATATTAATCCTCTCCCAAACAAGCCCTGGTTTTTATGTGTCTGCAGTAAAAGTCTTTTGAAAACACTATGGGAAAAGGAGAAATTGCTCGTAATGAGCAATTTCTCCTTTTCCCACAGTGTTTTCTACCTTTTTTAAGATCTTTTTCCCATTTTGTCCAAATCTAAAATTGTCCTCTGCAAACTCTTTCGGTCTGGAAGAGTCCAAAATTTGTTGTTTGGGAAAGAGTTAAGAGCCCTGGCTTTTGGAAAGTGGAGCTAATCAGGGAAATAACTATCAAAGCTATTCTGCTCTTCTTTATAGTATCCTATAAAATAGTATAAATTAAACAATTTTGTTACAATGATATGCCCTGCTGAAAAAGACCCTTTAAAAAATTCATGCGATCGCACAACTCAAAATTGCCCCTAGTTGGCCATTTTGCAACGAATCAAAGAAAGTATAAATGGTTGAATAGGTTATTGTACTCAGTATACAGTTTCAAGAAATTCCATCCAGTGGTATTTTAGATATTGTACCATATGGACACAGAGATGGACAGACGGATGGACTTATAAAGCTAAAACTGCATCCCTCCGCCTTTTTGGGGCCCTGAAAACAAGAAATAAACCCTTTGCCAAACATGTTTCCATGTTTAAACAACTCTTGGAGAAAGAAGACCCCTGAGAGCATTTCATGAAAAGGAAAAAAATGCTGGTAATTAGCATTTTTCTGTCCCTTTTCAGAAATGTTTTCAATTAATATCCTCCCTTTTCAGAAATGTTTTCAATTAATATCCCATCAAAGGACTTCAGCTTATTTGTACCACTTTCATATTTGTCCTCTGCAGATTAATACAAAATATATGAGTTGTTTGGAAAAGGGATAACAATTATAGAACACAAAACATGTAAGACAGTACAAAAAGCAAGGATATATATATGCAAGCAATAGACGCACAAAATTTTATCTTTTCACCAACAAACAAAATTTTAAACTCATCCAAATTCAAAACTTTCACAGAAGACAAAGTTATCAAACATGGCGTAGTACATGCAATTTTTCCATGAAAAGGGCAGAAAACATTGTAGGAAAAGGAGAAAATGCTGGTTACCAGCATTTTCTCCTTTTCCAACAATATTTTCAAAAGGCTTCTTCCTTAGGGTCGTACAACAACAGGAAATTTTGGTGCACGGCTACAGAGTACAGTTCTACACACTGTAAACGAATTTTTACTGGTACACAGACTGTGCTTACTCTAAAAACAAAACCTTTATGTTCTTAAACTCTGTCTGGCAATGTGTTAAAATCTTCTCACAGAAGAAACAAAATTAATGAGTAAACTTCTAGCCTTGTGTTATTGAAACTTTTTACAAAGTTTTTTTCTGCACATATCTCATTCTCTGCCCTAGAAAAAGACAGAAGAGCAAACAAATGAAATATGGCGAGAAACTATACAGCGATATACATACCTTTGGCCAGTTTTTTCCCATTATTATCATATCTAAATCAACCATTCACATTTAACCAATCAACTTCTGGCTGACAATCCGATCCACGGAAACAAGCCCTCTATTCATTGGTTCTCCACCAACCCAAACAACCAATCAGGGATGGTCTTACAAACATCCCACTCACACCATACCATGATCTTTCAATTTTACCAAATACCAATATCCTGATGAAAATATTGTAATTCAAATAAAAAGCCATTTAAGTATCAAAGAAATGTGCAGAACTTCTCCCACTCTTTGTGCAGTGAAAAATTTTTAGTTTAGATTGTTAAATGAGTTGTGTATTTACTTGGAATAAGAAAGACCAAGCCATTTAAGCAGTAACCTTGGCAAAGGCAATCTAAACCCCCATGCATTCAAATTTTGCTGAAATGTCTATTAAATAGATATCAATTTGATAACATGTGCACCCTTAAACATTTAATAAATCAAAATTTCAAAGTAAAAAAAATAATTTGAAAAACTCTAGGTTACCCAGAGAAAGAAGTTAAGGGAACTTTCATACACAAAAATAGCTGAGGAGCAATTTTCTAAATGTTGCAACCTTGTTTGAAATACACAACTGATTCTATGTCAGTTTCTAGGGGAAAGTCCGCATCTTCTTAGTGAAATGGTTCACAAGGTCTTGGGACACCATTATTGTATATGGTGGCGACTTAAGAGTGCAAGTCAATGTTTTACATAAATGACTTACAGTGCCTTCATCTTTCCCTGACATGGGGGCCACATATCAAAAGGTAGCTAGGCCTTACATATCCATCCTTATATTCTTCTACGTTCTTCCACGATGTTTTCAAAAGGTTTCTTCCTTTGGGTTGTATATACAGTGAATTGTTTATTAAGACTTAAACCCTTTACCACACAGTCCCAACTTTTCACAATGCTGAAGAAGGAGACTTTTGAAAACATTGTGGGGAAAAGGAGAAAATGCTGGTAACCAGCATTTTCTCCTTTTCCCACAATGTTTTCTACTGTTCCAAAAACAAATTTCAAATTTTTAGTCTCATTCATTATTTTTTCTGCAAATGCTTTCAGTTTGGACCAGTCTAAAATAATGTTGTTAGGTAATGAGTTAATGACATGGGAATTACAGATTACATAACCTAGTACTTGTACTCAACAAAACCTGTAATTCAAGGAAATCATTTCTCTAGAATAATTCTGATTATATCAAAAATTTTCCAAATACATGGAAGGAATGTCAAACCCAGTTTTTGGCAGGGCAATTTAGTTCTGATTATTGTAAGTTATGCATATAAAAGACAGACAGTTTGTCCTGAAAAGACTTCATCTGAGCTGAAATATATACCCACAACCCCTATGCCTAAAAGACATTTATTCATTTTTGAGCATTTTAGTATACACGTATATGCCTTTGCTTACAAAACAAAAGAAACAATTTTTTCACATCTATGATCATTCTTTACCAGGGTTCCAACTCCAATACCATTCTTAGGTACACTCCTAGCCTTGTTTCCCACATTTTCCAAATTTGAATGTAACAACTTCTGATTGGCTAAACCAATCTGCCAATCAGAAGTTGTGCTACTTTCTAGCTTGACGACCTAAAAAGCAAGGATGTGTATGTTTTTAAGAACAGTTGGTGAATGCGCACCCTGGTGACAAACAATAATCAAACTTGTCCCTAATGAAAGATTTGCAGATGGTCCATGACTGCCAATGTCTTTCAAATTTAAAATCTCTGAAAGGTTACAAAACAATTTTGGAAAAAGCGAAAAAAAAAAAATACTGGTTACCAAGATCCTACAATGAGTTTAATGGACAGTGGAGAGTATTCTGTGCAGTCTGATCCTTGAGGAACACTGTCCAATACTTTAGGAGGTACTATGGTGGGGAAGTTAGTTTAGTTTAAACATATTTTATTAATAGAATTACATAGAATTTCCAACTGGTTCAACTAGAGCTCTCACTGAATGTGACTTTATACCTCCACCAGCGATTTGACTGTATTTTGTACACAAGACAGACACACAGACGGACACAAAGACAGAGCGGCTGATTCCAGTATATCCCCGAAAACATTCCTTTTGCGAAGGTATAAATATATAAAGCACTGACAGATGACAAATACATTGTGGCTCAAATGGTGAGATTTGTCTATGATAATGTTGAAAATTTTTCAGATAATGAGAGAACACTTGTTAGCAGCATGTGAGCATGAAGGGTGGATGGCGTTGGGCATTTAAATGTAATCATTTCAATAAAGTATCCAAAGATACATGTAATGTGACATTCACATAACAAAATTAAGTTTTCTTTACAGAAATAGAAAAAAAAACATATAGTAGCGGAAAATCTGACCCACTGAACACCTTTGTTAATCTTTAACAGAAGTTACTCATAATACTATCAGTACAAACTTTCACTGCCATCTGATTTCTGGTATAATGGCAGTCATCTTGGTGACATAAACAGAGTGTGTTTATGGGTATCACCAAAAAACTATCCAAGGAAAGTTTCTTTGAAAAATGGTAAATTAATTAAGGAGAAATTTATCACATTTGACCACAATTGATTTGCCACAGAAAGCTTATCCATCACAAAAGCTCCCCTTGAGCACTTTATGCTCTAGTGGCTAAACTAAAAAGGAAATGAAAACAGAAGTAAAAAGAAGTGAAAGTTAAAGGAAAAACCAATGATGATAAAAGCTATCATCCAAAAGTAAAAATTCTTCTTAAAAACAAAAACTCATAAAAATTGCTTGAAGTGCTAGATTTACGTTCAATACCCATACCTACACCAAGATACCCTTGTCCTCAAAACAAATGATTTCCTTTAGGCACCAGAGATCCAGATAAGATGGAGTGATGGTATTCTGATCTATAATTTCTCTTTGAAACCGTATGTTGTGGGTACTCATTAGAATTGTCTTGATGAGACAATTGCAATGAATAACCATAACATAGTGTTAAGCCGAGAACAATTCATATTTATAATTTTGAAATCAAACCCACTTTCTCTATTTGGAACTCTGAGCCGTGTGTCAGAATGATTCTGCCAACTTCTTGATAATTGAAGAAATTTACTAAACTTGCTCTACTTTTAACAATTTGTCACAATCTTTTAACTTTTCACTCTGCAGCAAAAATCTTAAACCCTTTACCACACAACAAAAATTTAGACCATCTCTCTCATTTTGAAAGCATTTCTTGCTCATGTAAATGCACTTCTTGTTCATCTATGCAATGCTGCTGAAACGCTGGGACTTGTCTTTGAAATAAAAAAAAGTTTAAAAAAGAAATATGTGGAAAAAGGTGAAAATGCTGATAACCAGCATTTTCTCCTTTTTCCACAATGTTTTTAAAAGCCTTCTACCTAGGGGTCATTAAAACATGGGATTGCCTGGTATAGGTTAAAAATATTAGCAAAGTATGGGTAATCAGAAAGGAAAAAAAAAGCCTAATACATATAAATAATATACAAATTGTGAGAATAGGAGAAAATACTTATTGCAAGTAATTTTTCCTTTTTTCACATTTTTCCTAAAAATGGCATGCTGCAAAATGCTAAAAAAAAAGTTGTGAATTAAAGGCCATTGGGAGACAGTAAAGATCAAGATGCAAAGTGAACAGAAAATGCAGTCTGATCCTTGATATTAATTACCACTAAATTTTGTTTAGATATTTGGTCAAAATAATCTTTAAATTTCTCCAAGTTTTGATGACTGAATAAAAATGGCAAAAGTGGGTTTAATGCAACTCTGTGATATATACTTTGGATCCATGAATCCTTTCTGTCTTACAAGTGAGTCATGAGGCAGACAGGTCCTTTCACACGCAGAAAATTAACCAAAACCCTAAGGTTTGAATCAGGTCAGCATGTGCATACTGTGCATGCTGACATTTGTTGAAACTTTTTGCAGACACATTAAGTCCCCTTTTCCACAGAGCAATTGCTAAAATGTATTTCACATTCACACTTGGAGTAGTTAGAATTTATGCAAGCCCGAAAACCTGGAGACAAGGATTGCAAGGAAAATGGCAAGGAAAATGAATGAAGGAAAAATACAATGTGAATGTGAATATACTGATAAATCTCAACTTATTGAATGTAATTAAGTCACACAGCATTCCCCAATCAAGAAAAATTGCTACTCTTGAGACTTGTGGATAAATGAATAATTAATTTTGATAAATGTTGTTTAATGGTCCATCTACAGCTTTGGTCATTTAAAAGGCATGTCCATTCTGAAAGATGATCAAGTGGACTTCAATAGATACCTAGCAGCAGTTCTGACTGCTCATGTGAAGAATCAGAGCCAATGGTTAATGCCACACTTTTTTAATCTTCACTAAAGAATCTAGTGTCTTTTTGACCCTAAGAAAGGTTTAGAACAAAAGTTTTATACTTTTCAAAGAAAAACTCAAGTCATTTAAAAAATATCATCACTCTTCCATTGGGTCAAGTGTAAATCTTTGTCTGTCATAGGTTAATCCAATACCACACAATCCCAAGTCTAAAATAACCCTGTAGAAGGCATTTGGAAACATTGTGGGAAAAGGAGAAAATGCTGGTAAGCAGCATTTTCTCCTTTTCCCCAATGTTTTCTTCCCCATCCAAAACAGAAATCATCATTTCAGTTGCATTTAAATTGTGGTCTTTAGATTCTTGGACTTGGACTGGTCTAATATTTTGTCATTTGGTAAAGAGTTAAATGTTACAGGTAACAAAAATACTTGATGTACTGTATGCAAAAAACTAAACAAGCCTTTAAAGTTTAAAAGCATGCTTAGGCGTAGTAAACAATGCCTGTATTTTTTATCTTTGATCCCAAATCAAACAATCAAAATTAACAAAAAATGTGGAAAAAAAACCCACAAAATAAAAAACCTTCGATGGTTTGAAACGTGGTAATTACTGTATAATAACTTCATAAAAAAAAAAAAACACACACACATAAAAAAAAATAATTTGCTTACCAATTAAAAAAGCTTTAGAAATGTAAAGAAAAATCATGACAGTGTGCAATCTCAATTTACCTTCTTCTTTCCCTATTCCTCCGTCTTTGCCTCCAAATTTCATCACAATCCCTTGAAAAATGACCTTTTTCACCACACTGGTAGCAGCGTAAATTTGGGTCAAAACCACGCCTTCTTCTGCCCTTTGTTCTGGGCCTTGCATAGGAACACCGACAACGCCCACCAGATAGAATCCTGCTCAGAGATATATATATATAAAAAAAAAATGATTTCCATCCCTTCCAACCTCAATCTTTACTTTATCACTGTCCTACAGCAGGTTAAATAGCTTAGGTCATATCTCAGGACTCTAGTACTGACTAGGGCTCCGTACCGGTACTCGATATATATCGAAAACCGGTATTTTACGTTCGATAGATATATCGGATCGAACGTTTCTGTATCGAATAAAATATCGATCATCTAAAGAAAATAAAAGTAAAGCATATAAATACCCAGTTTAGTTGTTTTTAACGGCGAAATTCATTACCAGTTTACTTTAGGTAATCTCTGAAGTCGAGTAGTCGTAGAGGTAGGTGTGGCTACCTGGGAAACTTACAACCAATCGAAATGCGTCATTCTTTATTACTCGCCCTGTACCCGTTACACAATGGATGACAATTAGCTAATACCCCTATTCTCGTTCCCCCGTCATGTTGTTTGAAATCTGCAAATTATGCATCAATCAGCAGATTGCAGACAAATTTACGCTGATAATTGGTCAATATAGCTGATTAAAGAAAGGTAATGAACATCTCGTGATGTGATCGAGAGGTAGCGATGGAAATAATTGAAGCCGTGACCTTTCAACCTTCCTAAGATTTTATTTGGTCGATCTTTTAATATTGCCGAAAAATGTGGCTCGAAAATCAAATCTCTTTTTCCATTAGATTATCTGAAATCAGTGTTCCGACTCGCGTAAATTATTGTGTAAATCATTTTATAGACTTGATAAATGTTAATCACACGCGAGACCTCACGTAAGAAAAAACATGGACAAAAAAGGCCATTATCTGTTTATCGTGAGTAAAATAACAGGTTTTGATGCTAGTTCTAATCCTTATTGAGAAATCTATGTCGAGTCATGCGAACATACCTATCCAGAAATTAACATGCATGAAAAATTGTTCGGTGAAAAAAAAAAACAAAAAAAACACGGAAACCCATGACACAACAAAATGTCTCCTTGACATTGTCCGATCAGAGTCCTCTTAGACTGTCTTTTCAGCTTTTTAATGAGTAGTAAATGTAGATCTAGTTAGAATTCATATTAATTTAGGCCTACATAATTATGAAATTTCAATACAATCTAGAAGTGTTAAATTTATGGTATTTTGTTTTTCAGGTATGCTGAAAAAAGAACAAACAAAATTTTCGCATTTTTTTCTTTCTTTTCTTGAAAATTGAAATATCATATGATATATCGAATATCGATCATTTTGTATCGATACAAATATCGTATCGATCAAACTGACCGATACGGAGCCCTAGTACTGACAAAAATTTCTTTCAAAAGCCATTGACTACTTTTTCTCCCATGCATCAGAAGTGAGAGGCAAAACATTGCAAAAAAAAAAAAACAGCTTTCAATAACCCTTTACCACCCAATGACGTCTTTAAATGCCCCATAGGATGAGGCTTTTGAAAACTTTGTGGGAAAAGGAGAAAATGCTGGTAACCAGCATTTTCTCCTTTTCCCGTAAAATTTTCTTCTCTATCAAAGAAAAATTGTATCATTTCACCCATCATGAAATTATCGCCTGAAAATGCTTGATTTTGACAGGTCTAAAATTCTGTTGTGTGGTAAAGGGTTAACTAAATACTGAACCTAAAACCACCAGGTTATGATTCTGATATTGTTACCACGGAGCTAGCCATAGTTGATGTCCATCTGTAGTCACATGATAAAGAAATTACAATAAGACCTTGCAGATGCAGACAAGCTGAATTTTTCTTTGAAACAAGTTTTTATCAAAATTATTATTATTATTTTTTTTTTGGGGGGGGGGTTGGGGGGGGTGGGGGGAAGGGGGGAGTGTTAACTGGTTGGCACAAATAGGCTTCATTCTTAAGATATGCTTGAGGGGTAGGGTGTATTCAATCCTGGGCTTAGCCAATGTCCTTTCAAGGATTAATAATAGTCATTGCAACAAGATTCATTCCACTCCCACCACAAACCATTGTTTCCACAATGGTTATGTGGGAAAGCAGCCATTCGCTTGGAAAGAAAATTGTGAGGAGTATTGGTAATAGAGATTTTAAGACTAAGAGAACATGAATAGGTCCACTGGCTGTTGCATTATGACTGAATATTACGTCGAATACAGCATTAAAACCATAAAGTCATAAGCATCTGACTCACATTCCATCCATTTCTTTTATGGCTTGATCTGCATCTTCTTTGTACTTGTAGACAACAAATGCAAAACATGGTGGGTTTCTGGCCACCCAAATTTCTAATAGAGGACCAAATTTTTCAAAATGCTTTTCAAGCTCTTTTTTACTAGGATCGAGCCCCAGATCTGCCACATGAACTCTATAACCATCTTCTTCCTCTGAGCTCCGACTTCTGCTTCGGCTATAGCTTCGACTGTATCTTCTGCCTCTGCTTGGTGACCTAGAACGTGACCTTGATCTTCCCATTCTGGGAGCAAAACTGAAAAAAAGCATTTTTTAGTATTTAAACTTTCACCAGATGAAAAAAATGGCTCATCCACACGGAAGGAAATTGTAGAATATGAATATAGTTCATCTAATTTCCATCAGCTTCACTTAACAATAAAATTAGTCCAAATTGAAAGCTTTCACAGACAAAAAAAAATATGATAGAGATTTTATGAATCCATTTGCAAAAGCGTAGAAAACGTGCAAAGCTCCCAATTCCATTTCAGGAATTTTGTAATAACATGTAAATGTTATTTTTTTTTTTTTTTTTTTTTTGGAATATCAACAAATGATTTGACATGTTATTTAGATTGTTAATGATAAATTTTGCATGACTTTTTCATACTTACTAATTGAGTGTGTCTATATATGTATCTATGTCATCCGTGATGAGATTGTGAAAAACAAAGTTGGTTAGGCTGCTAAGGCCAGCTTTTGGACCCCTTTCGGAATTCGTAAAGGGGGAGAGGACTGTGCCCAGACCAGATCGGTATCGAAAAACTACAAAATTATCAGATCGTGGACCCAGCCAATGAACCTAAAAATTTGATGAACCAAGTCATGCAGCTTTCACCACATTGCTTAGTTTACTAAATACTTTTATCTCTTTACAAAGACAATACTCAAGACATGTATGAACAGTAAGCTGAAAGGATGAGAAATGGAGGAAACGCTTATCACCAGAACTTTCTCCCACTATTAATTCAAAAGCCATAATACCTGTAGTTCTCAGGGCCGTTGAAAACATGGGATCGTGTAGTTCAGGAATTAAAGTCTTGAAATTTTTTACCGTATGTCTGTTTTAATTATTGTTGAAAATGTGAGCTCCAGTTCATTCCTAGTTTTCGATTAAAATTTGGACTTCCTCTTTCATATTCAATTTCGGTATAGCTAAACAGCGAAAGGAACTTCCTTTCGCATCCTTTCGCGAAAGGAAGATTACGTCCACGAAAGGAAGATTCTTTACTATAAAAGAAGCATTTTCCTCATGAAAGGAAACTGCCGTTGATTTATTGCTTATACATTATAGGTATTTGTAAAAGTTAGATTATGAATTTAAGATTTTTACACTCGAAAAATCGTGTTTTACTATCGCGGTGAAAGTGTTACTATAAATAACCGTTCTTGCATGAAAGTATGTATGTACACGAAAGGAAGATTTTTTCCTCGAACGTAGTCTTTTTGCATGAAAGGATCTTTTCTGAATTTCAGAATATCTTTTCGACATGGATGAACTTGACTTCTCAAATTTATAAGTTTTATGTAAAACTTTTCTAGTAACGAGATTCTTTAGTGTAAGGAAATTCCTTTCGCGAAATACAAAGCCGTCTATAGAACCAAGATATAAAACTGTTCTTCTTGGAAGAGTATAAGACTTTAAGACTTTAAGATGAAATCATTAGAGTAGCAAACTTCGTGAAAGAAGAAAAATAAAATTTGACAGTGAAAGGACAGTTCCATCCATGAAAGGATGATTGTTTGCTGTGTCAGATGTGTTTTCTAAACGAAAGGAAGGTTTCACTGCCAAACTTGGTACACATTCCCGATATAATTAAAATTTTAATGTTGAATTTAAGTGGTTTAGACCGAAAAATTGTGTTGTAGCTGGTGCTATTTGAATGAAAGGAAGATTATCTCATGCAAGGAAGATTGTTCTTTTAAGCTATGAAATATATGAGATTTTTTTTAAAGTAAAGATATTTTCGAAATGAACTCATTTTATTATTGGAATGAAAGGAAGATCTTCTCACGAAAGGAAGGTTTTTCTTTTATGCTACGTAATATGAGATTTTTTTAAAACTAAAGATATTTTCGAAATGGACTCATTTTATTAATCAAATTAAGGCTCTTTTTTTTTTTTTTTTTTTCAAGTATGTTGATGTTTGTTGTTAGTATTTGTTATGAATGGTGTTGCCAATCCGGTATTTTGTTTGGAAAAATCTTTTACGAAATTTCGATTCTTTTTAACCGTGAAAAAAGTCGTTCATCCACGAAAGAAGGTTTCCTTTCAAACTTAATTCATTTTTCTCGATACGGATACATTCAGTTACACGTTAAATCTAAGCCTTATAACTGAAAATGTGCGTAAATTAATATTGTAAGCAATTGTGTTGAGCACTACGATCATTTTCACACTGTCGTGAAGGTAAATTCTCTCCACGAAAGTTCTTTATTACTGAAGTAGATGATGTTGTTTTCTACAGCATTCCTTTAGCAAAAGAAAAGCCTTCGTAACAAAATGCTTCACAGTTTCCGGGAAAAGTAATTTAAAGAAAAAAAAATGACAAAAATAAATATTTGATGTTGAGTTTTGATATTTGATATTTCTTTTCTAATATGTTAACCTTGCAGGGCGGGTTATATTCGTCCTTTTTTCCTGAACAGACGTTTCTGTCCCGACAGCTTTATTCCTTCTACAGGTCTTGTTCATCCCTAATATTATGTGAAAGAGAGTAATTGTTTACTTTACCTCTCTAAGGTTGAATGAAAAGAACATTTCCTAAAATTTTCCCGTCACGCACAAGGTCATATCATCGAACTTTTTTGGGGAAGGGAAACATGAGGACGAGTTATATCTTTTAAGAAAAAAACTTACATAGATCTCTCTCTATGAGTCTGTTTCTCTGGTTGTCCCTTCACCTGTCTCAGTCACTAGAATGTAACAGTATTTAATAACTTTCGGCAAAACAAGAAGAAATTCTCTCTCCAGCAGTTATCCATCGCTGGGAATAATCTCTCTCTCTCTCCCTTTCTCTCTCTCTCTCAACAAGTCCCTTTCTTCAAGTCACAGACAACTCTCTCTCTCTCTCTCTCTCTCTCTCTCTCTCTCTCTCAGTATGGTTTAAAAACATCCTGCAGAACTTTTGATTCAAGACGTCTTGCATGCAAAAGGGTGAACATCGAAATGATCAAGTCTGATAATTAGTTCATCAGAAAAAATGGATTTGCGTCTTAAGGGTAGCCTTGGCGTACTTTTTTTATTTGGTTAAGTCTTCAAACGAATTTCACAGCCTATGGTCAACAGACTCTGGTCAAACAGTTGCCTGGGTTCAAGTCCATTCCTGTTTTCAAAAATAACGTGTCAAATTCAAACCAAAGTGCCACATTCTGTGTGCCACATCTGTGAATTTAATCAATTCTAGTTGAATTGACTTCTTTTAGTTGTATGAACCATATCCTTTTACTTTATCATTTTAAACCACCTATACAGAGGTTGAGACCAGCCATTGGCGTATAAACTGTATGAAATGTACAACGCGGGAAATGGCCAGAAACTAAAACAGCCTGTGACGTTTTATATACCAAGGAAAAAGCATGATTTCGTATACAATAACATTTACAGAAGTATTGCAAGAATAGGATTTTATTTTATTTAGTACAATCAAAAGCTCAAATTTGATTCGACGTTATTCTTTATGATCTGTTGAATCTATGAAGTAGCTATAGTCTCCAGTTTCATTTCTTCTCATTTCAGTTTAATTTTACTCTTCTTTCAACTTTAGAAGTGTTCGTAGTGGTTAATATACAATGTCACTGTTACAGAAACCGCATCATTGTCATCATTGGCTATATTGTAACGTTATTTCTAGAAAAAAAATCGCCAATAGACTATATTTTAAAGGGAAAAATTAAAGAATTGAGGCATGTTTATCCTAACTCTTTCCCAAACGACATATTTTACAGTCCTCCAAACTGAAAGAGCTTTCAGACGACGATTGTAAATACATGTATGATAAAATAGAAGGGGGGGGGGAGTTCTCCAAAATGGTAGAAAACACTGTGGGAAAAGGAGAAATCATCCTATTTAGAGTGAACTCTTTACCAGACGATAAAATTTAGACTTTTTAGCGGATTTGCTAGAAGGCAAAATCCACTTACTGTGGTCGTTTTGACCGGAACCAAATACATCATGTACAATGACAGCATTTGCAGACGAAAAATCAAACTAAATGTGGCTTAAAATGGTATTTATTATTGAAACAGATTGAACACTTTGCGGGAAAATGGTAAATTGCCGATAACTGTGACATTGTATTAAAGTTGAAACCAAAGATCAGACAGCATGCTTTGTGCAGTCCGATATTAAATGTACATAGTGTCCTTAAAAGGCGCCCCTAGTTGCGTATAGTGAATAAACTGGATATGTGCCAGATTGATAGTCAGTTTACTACAAATTCTCAGCAGGGCGACTGATTGTTACATAATGTTACGATTGACCAGTTGCTGGCTCCGCCTACTACAATGGACTGATAGCTAATAAATAACGAACAATCCAATCAAATTCAACAATCTGCTCGCATCTTTTTCTGTGCCTACATTTTCTTAACCCTTTACCAAACAAGCCCTAGTTTTTACCTGTCTGCAGTATAAGTCTTTTGAAAACTCTGTGGGAAAAGGAAAAATTACCGGTATTGAGCAATTTCTCCTTTTCCCACAGTGTTTTCTACCATTTCGGAGAACTCTCCCCCATTCTATCATATTTACAATCGTCGTCTGAAAGTTCTTTCAGTTTTGAGGAGTGTAAACTTTGTCGTTTGGGAAAGAGATAGGATAAACATGCCCCAATTTTTTTTAATTTTTCCCTTAAAATATAGTCTATTGGCGATTTTTTCTAGAAATACAATATAGCCGATGACGACAATGATGCGGTTTCTGGAACAGTGACATTGTATATTAACCACTACCAACACTTCTGAAGTTGAAAGAAGAGTAAAATTAAACTGAAATGAGAAGAAATGAAACTGGAGACTATAGCTACTTCATAGATTCAACAGATCATAAAGAATAACGTCGAATCAAATTTGAGCTTTTGATTGTACTAAACAAAATAAAATCCTATTCTTGCAATACTTCTGTAAATGTTATTGTATACGAAATCATGCTTTTTCCTTGGTATATATAACGTCACAGGCTGTTTTAGTTTCTGGCCATTTCCCGCGTTGTACATTTCATACAGTTTATACGCCAATGGCTGGTCTCAACCTCTGTATAGGTGGTTTAAAATGATAAAGTAAAAGGATATGGTTCATACAACTAAAAGAAGTCAATTCAACTAGAATTGATTAAATTCACAGATGTGGCACACAGAATGTGGCACTTTGGTTTGAATTTGATACGTTATTTTTGAAAACAGGAATGGACTTGAACCCAGGCAACTGTTTGACCAGAGTTTGTTGACCATAGGCTGTGAAATTCGTTTGAAGACTTAATCAAATAAAGAAAAAAAGTACGCCAAGGTTACCCTTAAGACGCAAATCCATTTTTTCTGATGAACTAATTATCAGACTTGATCATTTCGATGTTCACCCTTTTGCATGCAAGACGTCTTGAATCAAAAGTTCTGCAGGATGTTTGAAACCATGCTGAGAGAGAGAGAGAGAGAGAGAGAGAGAGAGTTGTTGTCTGTGACTTGAAGAAAGAGACTTGTAGAGAGAGAGAGATTCTTCCCAGCGAAGGATAACAGTGTTGGAGAGAGATATTCTTGTTTTGCCGAAAGTTATTAAATACTGTTACATTCTAGTGACTGAGACAGGTGAAGGGACAACCAGAGAAACAGACTCATAGAGAGAGATCTATATAAGTTTTTTTTCTTAAAATATACTGTATAACTCGTCCTCATGTTTCCTTGCCAAAAAAAGTTCGATGATATGACCTTGTGTGTGAGGGGAAAATTTAGGAAAGGTTCTTTTCGTCCAACCTTAGAGAGGTAAAGTAAACAATTACTCTCTTTCACATAATATTAGGGATGAACAAGACCTGTAAAAGGAATAAAGCTGGTCGGGACAGAAACGTCTGTTCTGGAAAAAAGGACGAATATAACCCGCCCTGCAAGGTTAACATATTAGAAAAGAAATATCAAATATCAAAACTCAACATCAAATATTTATTTTTGTCATTTTTTTTTTCTTTAAATTACTTTTCCCGGAAACTGTGAAGCGTTTTGTTACGAAGTCTTTTCTTTTGCTAAAGGAATGCTGTAGAAAACAACATCATTTTCTTCAGTAATAAAGAACTTTCGTGGAGAGAATTTACCTTCACGACAGTGTGAAAATGATCGTAGTGCTCAACACAATTGCTTACAATATTAATTTACGCACATTTTCAGTTATAAGGCTTAGATTTAACGTGTAACTGAATGTATCCGTATCGAGAAAAATGAATTAAGTTTGAAAGGAAACCTTCTTTCGTGGATGAACGACTTCTTTCACGGTTAAAAATAATCGAAATTCCGTAAAAACAATTTTCCAAACAAAATACCGGATAGGCAACACCATTCATAACAACAAACATTATTTGAAAAAAAAAAAGGCCTTAATTTGAGCTTTAAAGAGCCTTAATTTGATTAATAAAATGAGTCCATTTCGAAAATATCTTTAGTTTTAAAAAATCTCATATTTCGTAGCATAAAAGAAAAACCTTCCTTTCGTGAGAAGATCTTCCTTTCATTCAAATAATAAAATGAGTCCATTTCGAAAATATCTTTACTTTTAAAAAAAAATCTCATATTTCGTAGCTAAAAAGAACAATCTTCGGTGCGTGAGAGAACCATCCTTCCATTCAAATAGCACCATGCTACAACACATAATTTGGAGTGAAATATTGTTGGAAAGGGATAAAATGCTATTTCCAGGATTTCTTCTTCTTCTTCTAAAGGAATCATTATGGTATATACAATCATTTCGTACCATAATCATTTCGCTTGCTTGTGCGAAAGGAAGATTATGTCCACGAAAGGAAGATTGTTTACTTTTAAGGCAGCGTTTTCCTCACGAAAGGAAACCGCCGTTGATGAATTGATTATATATTCTAGTTATTTGTTAAAGTTAGATTTTGAACTTGAGAGTTTCTAGACTAGAAAAATCGTGTTTTACTATCGCGGTGAAAGTATTACTATAAACAACCGTTCTTGCATGAAAGTATGTCCGTTCACGAAAGGAAGATTTTTGCCTCGAACGAAGTCTTTTTGCATGAAAGGATTTTTCTAAATTTGAGAATATCTTTTCGATATGGATGAACTTCACTTTATAAGTTTCATATAAAACTTTTGCTAGTAACGAGATTCTTTACTGTAAGGAATTTCCTCATAGCCAACTTTCGCGGACATGGAAAAATCGATATCGGCCAAATTTACCTGTACTTTTTCATATTGAATTATGAAGGGCCTAGCTAAATAAATGCTTATAACTTCATCAATTTTCAGAATTGAAAATTATCTCAAGTGAGGTAAGAAAATTCAATTTATTCTCTTTCAAATGAACTTAGTTTGAAAAATTTCGGAAAAGAAACTTTTGGTCCTTTTTTGACTTAAAAAATGTAGGTATGGTTTATATAGAATAAAGAGGAAAACGCATTTTCCGAAGTCAAAAACTGTAATATTTGTTTAATTTTCTTTCTTTGTGTTGAAAAGTCAAAATTATCTCAAGTGGAGTCAGTTAGTTTATTCATTTTTCTTTCAAATGGTATAAGTTTGAGTCATGTAGAAAAATAAACTTTTGGTCCTTTTTACGGTTTTTTAATGCCACTATCCTTTTTTTTCTTTTTCCGTGAACGTTCGGATTATGTCGGACTTTGCCGATATTGGCCGAGTCTTACTGTTAGATTATCCAGCTGGGTATCTTTATTGTGTTACGTAATGTTTTATTGACAAACGGACCCCCTGCTATGTTTATGATATACATGTATCCACATGATTATAAACTTGAATTTATACCCGGGTTGTTCTATCATGACAGTATCCCTATGATATTTTATTATGTACCGTATTTTTCTAAAAGACCAGAATTTAATACTTATGAGATTATTTCCTTTTACAATCATTAAGATTAAGATCTAAAATAAGAAAATGTACGTTTGATGATTTTTTTTTTTTCGACTTTTCAACTTTTTGAAATTAATGCTGTATCATTTTATTTTTCTGGCGACAGCTCACTAACTCATGTTTCCTTGCTTTTTTTTCAAATCGGTCTTTGATCTGTCATATCATATAGAGAGCATTTGAAAACATTGATGAAAAAGATTTCAACGCAGGTTACCAACATTTTCTCCTTTTCTTGCAATATTTTTAACTCTATAAAAGATAAGTTCCATTTTTTTTGTTTTATTTGTCTCAACAAAATTACTTCATTTTGAACAAATCTGGAATTTTGCCTTTTGGTAAAGATTCAAATAACAAGCTTAACCTGTGATTGCATAAATACGACATCTAACGACCCTGCTGTTGATTGTTTAGGATAAAATATGGAAACAGGCGCATTATCTTTTTACAAGTTATCTTCCACTTTTCAAACAATATTGTCTAATCACTCAATCATTTTCTCCTGCAGAGGGTAGTTACCGTTCAAAGAATAACAACACTTAAAAATTTACACAGATTATGAATATAGCGGGAAAAGGGTTTTAAAAAAAAAGGAGAATTCTTCTTTATCGGCGACTTAAAGATTTAGCTGCTTCATACTAATAATTATCATTTACAGGCAAGCCCCTGTATAGACTTATGAAATATCCCGAAGAAATGGCAACGTTTTGAAATTGATCTATGAGGAAAGGTAATATTGAACCTTAAACGGCAAAATTCCTGAGATTTAACGATCCTGAGGTAGAGGGCTTTTGAAAACATTGTGAGAAAATGAGAAAATGCTGGTAACCTGCGTTTAAACCTTTCCGGTTTTAACTCATTACCAAACGACAATATTTTTGGCATGTCCAAATCGAAAGTATTTGCAGACAACAAAATTACATTGACTGAAAATTTGAAATTTGTTTTGTGAAGGATAGAAAACATTGTGGGCAAAGGAGAAAATGCAGGTTACCAGCATTTTCTCATTTTCCCACAATGTTTTCTAAAGGCTTCTTTCTCAGGGGCTTCAAAAGTAGGGATTGTGTGGTAATGGGTTAACACAGCGTGCTGGTGAATTCTACTGATGATTAGTTGAAATGACACTGTCTGCATCATACATAATTTTTTTAGAGAAAGAAATACCTTTTTATCTTTATCATGCCTGTAAGCGGCGCTAGAGTGTCGCATCGGACCAGTTCACAAGTGCTGATCTATTATGATACTTTCAACACAAACTTTTTTGTAACTTTCTGTTGCGTCTCGAGAACATTTTTTTTCCATTTCGGATGCAATAAAAAGAATCTTAAGTATATAGTATATATAATGCATCGGCAGCGTTTTTAAGCTTGTGTGATAATAGTAGCTTGGACCTACTTTTATGTATAAAGATATAGTTTAGTGCATAGATAGACCTAAGTTGTTCCGAAAAACATACTTAAACAGCTTTTAGACTCGTTCAAAATGAAAACATTCTAATGCAACCAGAGCTCCGGATAAGGGGGAGTGATGACATTCTAAATTCGTTATTTCTCTTTCAAACCCTATGTTGTGGGTATTCATTAGAATCGTCTTGATGAGACGATTCTAATGCGTACCCATAACATAGGGTTTAGTGGAGAATAAATAATATTTTCAATTATGAAATCGAAATCACTCCCTCAATCTGGATCTCTGACAACTATTGATAGTAGAAGACATTGTAAACAAATGCAACATCGCTCATTAAGCCAAAATACAAATCGGCGCCAGACAGTACATGGAGTGTTCGGAACGAACCATTTTCTTTTATTTGTTCGATGGCCAACTTTGAATGAATGGTTTTTTTTTATATGCCGAATCTGTAACATTTCATGTGCATACATTTAGTCTACTGGTTCTGAGCAGTCGTTTAAATTATTTCATGTGCTATAACATTTTTACTTCTCCACCTTCCCAACTTTTTTTTTTCTTCTAAAAATCGTAGGAAGTGAAAATTATACAAATCAAAACTATCAAAGACAATTACCCAATCGAGATATAACCATAACTATTTACTAAATGACAAAATATATTGGGATTTTTTTTAAGTTGAAAGGACTTGCAGACGAAAAATGCGGCGCATAATGAAACTTGCTTTTGAAAGGGTAGAAAACACTGTTGGAAAACAGGAATGGTAGATAAAATGAGGGTCAGATTGGTCTTCCTTTCTCAGGGTCGGATTGGCAATGCTCATAAAGCAAATTTTCTTATCAAAAAACCGAATGACGAAATGACACCACCAAGTTAAAAACATTTGCAGACAAATTAAATGCAACTCAAATGATAATGTCTGACTTTGAAAAGGTAGAAAACATTTTAGGAACAGGAGAAAATTTTCTCTCTTTCCAGCAAAGTTTACAAAAGCCTTTTCTCTCAGGTCCGTTAGACTCGGGAGGGTATGATTGCTGTAGTGTTAAACTGGTACTCTCAAAACGCCGAATTTTCTGCTTAATTCAACTTGTTGATTTTGCCATGAATATCAAAGATTTTTTCTACCAAAATAGTTTTCGACATAATTATAGAATCTATCAGGTCCAAGATCACACAGCTTGTTTTGTGCAGCCTGTTATAAATCTACAATGTCAGCAGAAGTGCATTTGGACGGATTAGATTTCAGGATCAGGCTTCAAAAAGTGCAATTGTTGAGACAAGTTTAAGGACCAATCAGTGTATGTCTCAGAGAATCAAAACTTAACCCTTAATCCAAGGATAAATGAATTACAAACCGACAAATAAAGTTGAAATAAAACAATTTCAATGTTCTTTTCTCAAGAAAAATCTCGCTTTATCTGGAGGTGTAATTCCAATATGCTATCGAGTCTAATAAGGGTGCGCATTATTTGCAGTCTGATACTGATATTCAAGAGCCACACTTTGCTGTACCAAACAAAGGGTTTAGGTTAAAATCAGAAAAAAAATGCCAGGACAGATATACCGTCTAGGCAAGGATTGTGAATTTGAAGCAGGCTACTGTTACGTAATGTTACGTTTCTCTTATCTTTTATCGCTGCAGGCGATTACTTGTATACACGGTGTAAGTTCGCCAAACTCCGGAAACTCCCGGACCCTTTCGTATGATATCGATTATTTTCATCGACTTGTTGATATGAGAGACTGCCGATAAGGCATGTCCGTGAAAGTTGGCTATGATTGCGAAATAGAAATCCGTCTATAGAAACAAGATAATATGAAACTTCTTCTTGGAAGAGTCTAAGACTTTAAGATGAAATCATTAGAGTACTTAGCAAACTTCATGAAAGAAGAAAAATAAAATGTAATTATAGATGTCTGATAATTTAGACGTGATTTAAGTTTAAAATATGAGATTGAAATCACAAATGTAAAACACGCTGATCAGTGGTTGTTAAACTCGTATGATTGCCCTGTTCTTTCTTGTCCTCATTTGAATAGCATATTTTGGGGTGAAATATTGTTCGAAAGGGATAAAATGCTATTTCCAGGATTTTTTGTTCTACTTCTTCTAAAGGAATCATGATGGTATATGCAATAATTTCGTACCATAATCATTTCGCTTCCTAGCGTGAAAGGAAGATTAGACGTGATTAATGATTAAAGTATGAGAATGAAAACACAAAAATATTATTGGAAAGGGATATAATGCTAATTCCGGGATTTTCCCTGTTTGCTTTCTACGGTATCTTGAAATCGGCTCCATGCAATCCCTTCGTACCATAACCATTTTGCTCCCTTGCGCGAAAGGAAGATTAAGTCCACGAAAGGAAGATCGTTGATCAGATCTAGATCTATAAAGTGCGGGGGTACAAATTCATGAATGGCTAAAACTTCTTAAATAAGTATTTTTCCACATCAAGATAGATCTAATATGTTAACTGTTATGAAGGAACAGTCCTGTTATCAATTTTACCCATAATAGCATACTTCCTTCCGTGGGTCAACGTATTCCTCCTTTCGCGAAAGGAAGTTTCTTTCTCTGCTGCAATACTTGTAAATACACGATGAACAAAAAATTCATCTATATCAAGATGATATAGCAAGTGTCACAAGGAACCGTTCTCTTGCCAATTATACCCACCTTAAATTATAGCAAAGTAAGGGCCGGCAAAACAAAAATACCTTCCTTTCGTGGAAGAGCGCTCACCCTACTAGATCTACTAAGACTGCAGTTTTTGGTTTGAAACTGTTCAACATCTTAATTTGAATCATATCGAGAAACCATGCATTTTAGAAAAGAAACCCTTTTTTTTACACAAAGAAAGTGCCACTAAAACACTTCTTTCTTTTTTTGATGGGGGATGTAAAAAATTAAATTAAACCTTTAAATTTCATTTATGTTGCGAAAATGTACTAAACTTTGGAAAGAAATCTTATTTTCGATAGGAATAGAATTCTTGCGTAGCTCGGAGTGAATTTTCCTTTCATCAGGGATTGTAAAATGTACATAGTCTATTACATATGGTCCCTGTTTTCATGAATGGGGTTTTCCTCTAAAAGAAACTTTGCAAAATCATCAATAACAAATTCACTACACACTATCACTGAAAAAAAGCTGAAATTTAATCTAGATAAGGGGTACCTACTTCAAAAGAGATATTTCATTATTTATAAAATCATGTCGTGGAATAAACATTACTTGCGGGCAAAAATCTTCCTTTCGTGAAAGAAACTCAATTTTAGAAAGGAAATGCTATTTATAGTAACACCATTTACAGCGATTACTAAAACACGATTTTTCGGACTCAAACGTTCAATCCCAACAATTTTATTTCAACCGTACGAAAAAATTGACGTGAATTTTCCAAAAACACCTTCCTTTCGCAAGAAAAACGCTTTTTTCGTAGAAAACAATCTTCCTTTCGTGGGCATTATGTTCCTTTCGCGAAAGGAAGCGAAAGGAAGTTCATTTCGCTGTTTAGCTATACCCTTCAATTTCTGGTCCAAAGTCCAAAGCACGAAAACACATGACAAATTGGTTCGCTTCCAAAATCTCGTGTGAACGAACAGGAATACAGAAATAAGCTAGTGCAAAAGGTAAGTTGAATTTTTTATCATGAATAGTTGATTTTTTACCAACACGAGGCTGTGCTGTCAGTGTATGGTGTCCAGTAAGTTTTGCAAATAGGATTGTGCTAGCATTTGTTGACCTCGCCACCTCACCAGTCTGCTTCACGATATTTTCAGGGTGTGACTAAAACGCGGACGCGTCAAGCGGACAGAATACAGAGAAGAGGAAAAACGCGGACCATATGAAATACAGAGGGAAAAGGCGGACGCGGTCGTATAATTTATTATAATATTTAGTCTAATATTACGCTTTTTGAGAAAGTTAAGCATTTTTTTTCAGTTTGCTCTACTCAAAACTTTGTTATTCAATGAGATATATTTATATTTCAAGGTTTTTGGGAAAGATTAACAGAAAACTGTTGTTAAACTAACTCGGCAACATACCTCTTTCTTTTTGAGTTTGCCATTGAATTTTACCCAACATATGAAAGAATTAGAAAATTCTATGAAAGGATTAAATTTTCACAAAACTGAAGAAAACATCTTTAACATGGTACGTAATGGAATACCAGAAAATATGCAATGTTGAACATTATTTCATACTTTCAGATAGGTTATCGTGAAATATCGATGAAATATTTTTCGATATTTTCTGGTTACGACCAGTGAAAATACAAATTTTTAATATTCTAACTCTTCAATTGAAGGCGGACACAGCCGTTCCCGTGCACAAATTACCTAGGTTAAATGCGCGTGCCTCGCAACCAAATCGAAATATGACGTCATTTACCTCACACGTGAGATACAGGTATGTATATCTCGGGCTTAGCATTATGTTGTAATGCGTTGAGCACTAAGCGGAGGGGGTACGCCACAGGGAAAAGCAAAAAAAAAAAACTCTTAAAAATTAGTTCAAAACTGGCTGAAAACGAGTACATAGAGAATATTTGGGGTTTTTTTTCCGTTAAAGACCGAAATTTATTTTATCTCGTGAACATCATCTGTAATATTTTCACGAGTGGTGCACTCGTGAAAACATTACTGATGATGTTCACGAGATGAAATAAATCTAGATCTTAAAGTTGGCCCTTCAGATTTTGGGACAAAAATTTTACATAAATGCAAAAAATGCATCCTTATACTCCCAAAGCCTTTTAATTTCACTCATAGAACCCCAGTGTTCGAAAACCGTCCGGCAACACGAGAATTTAGAGATTTACTACAGCCCAAATTGACACCAACGGGAGACACGTTCTATTTTTAGATGATCAATTCGCTCATTTACATACAGGAATAGACAGACGAAGTTTCAAACATAGCTTCCGAAGAAGACTTTATGGAAAATAATTATTACATGTTTGTTATGTAATAGAATTTAAGCGTTATGAGTCACGTGCCAGTCACTTGACATTCCCAAAATTCTTTATTGATTTTTGGCGCTAAATCTAAAAAAATACCTTAAGAGGCTTCGTAGCCTTTTAAGGGAATACCATCATTTTATTAATATATATCTTTTTTAATCTTATGAATCTTAATTATTGATGATTTGTACTATTTTTTTTCATATGAATTTCAGTGATATATATATTTCTTAATTTGGTGAGATGTAAAAATTCTAAATACCCACCCAAAAACCGAAAAAGAAAAATCTATTTATTAAAAGCTTCTGACCCTTTCTTGGAGGAACTTTATCAAAACCCAGTATACATGTAGTTCTTTTCAGGTATTCCTCGTGGCGTACCCCCTCCCCATCGCAAAGCATTACAATATTACGTCAAGAGCGAAAAATGTAAGATAAATGATGTCATCATTCCATCTGGTTGTGAATCACGTGCATTTTACCAGGGTAACTAGAATATAAAAATCGATATTTTCACTGGTCGTAACCATGAAATATCGAAAAAATATTTCACATATATTTCTCGATAACCCTCCGGAAAGCATGAAATAAAGTGTATATCTTTAACAAGAAAGCATTTTTAAGGGTATTTTATTGGAACATGCTTTATTTGACTGTTTTCTTTGGTAGGTATATTAACAAGCCACCTTTGATTGGCCTAGACATTCCGTCTCAGCCTATGAGAATACTCGTAGCTTGCACTGGAATTTAGAGTGAGAACATAGTACTGCGCCTAGATGCCTATATAGCTAGAATGCATTTACCGTTTACATTTATTATGTACTGCCGGTATTTCTAGCGCCTCTTTTTAAGCCTTATCGCAACCGAGTTTTATATATTCACGATCACAGAAATAGATTCGTTCAGTGTAATGGCACTGAGTGGGATTTTTATGGCAATAGCTACTACTAGAGTAACGGAGAGTGTGGAGCAAGATCAGACTGCACGTATGTGCAGTCTGATCTTGCTTTACACCCTCCGCATAATACACAGATCGCTGCGACAGCAGGATAAAAGTTAAATATCAGGTGAATATTGAAAGGTGAGGTAAATTCAGAGCTTAAGCTGCAGCATCGGATATAATATAGACTACACATAGCTGTGAAGATGGCTCGAGGAAACTGTTATATTTGTATTCGTTATCTCATGTTTACGTTCAATTTTGTGTTCTGGGTATGTAGTTTTTTGATTGATTACGAATATGCTTTACGTTTTTTTCTAAATGTTCGAGTGTATGTTGCTTTTGATTGTCCCTGTCTCTCTATATCTCTCTCAAACCCCTGCTCACTCCCAGCCTCCCCAGTTTATCTGTCTATCTGTCCATTCGTCTGTCTGCCAACACCATCCCTCTCATTGCAAGCCTTCCCTGTCTGTTTGTCTGTCTGTGTGTCTGCGTCTCCCACACACACACACACTCTCTCTCTCTCTCTCCCCCCCTCTCTCTCTCTCTAAGTTGGCTAAGTGATATGATGATAGCGTATTAATTTCTCGACAACTTTACACTTTACTTTCTGAGAAAGAGCATTTGGACATGTACGTACAGTGTCATTTCGGATCAGCCTGCGCAATCCGTGCACACTAATCCGAGACGACATGCACTTTCCGTTCTTTTGTAATTTTCTGTTTTGTGCAAGTAACAAAATCGAATGTAGATCTAGACTTAAAGTGTTGTCTAGGATCAGGTTACTCAGATTGCACAGGCTGATCCGAGACGACATTTTACGCAAATGTCTAAATTCCCCTTTTCTCGTGTTGCAGACCGTGATGGCGCTGAAAAATTTAACCCGTTCCGTAATATTTATATGACTCAGACTGTAGTTATGATCCTATTAATTACATCGGTAAACAATCAATGAGCGCAAACAGTAGCCTTATTATTTTTTGCGCCGGGTACATTGATCGGAAATTGATCGATTCTTAGCGCGCGAGATTTCTCACATGCTGATGACAAGACACGTAACAATCCTTGTAATTGATTCTGTCAATTCTCTCGGCTCAAAAAAGCCGAGTCCCGGTTGATGATCGTGAGATCATATGACGAAAATGATAAAACAGAGATCTGTGAGTGGGCGATAATTATTATGTTTTATAAAGATTCGAAAGGAGCCAGCCGACAAAAATCAAAAAGTAGCTCGTTCATGCCTGGTCTCCTCTAATCGGGGCCTTGTGTCCTGACATCACGATGCTTAAGGTCAGTCCGAGTAGCCCATAGAGGTGGGTTTTTTAGCGGGTGGACGGGTGGGGCTAAAGTCCTGATTCATCAGAATCGAGCATTGTCGTATCTCTCCTCTATTAACCCATTAACCAAAGACAACATTTAAGACTGATCCTAATTGAAAGCACTTGCAGACGACAAAGGAAACGTGACTCAAAAATCGAAATTTGTTTCCAGCAGGGTAGAAAACATTGTGGGAAAAGGAGAAAATACTGAGAACCAGCATTTTTCTCCTTTTCCCACAATGTTTTGCAGCCTTCTAACGGCAAGTTTAAATTTTTGGACTATGCTTAATTTGTCATCTTCAAATACCTTTAATATGGGACAAAAAGTCTAAAATTCTATCGTTCAGTCAGCGGTTTTAGCCCGACATAAATCCTACGAGTATGTATGAGATTTTAGTTTATATATTAAAGTATTAAGCTGTTGGCACACCACTCTTGCTGTATTCACACAGGTGTCTTGCCACTGCTTGACCCATATGCTTTATATTTATTGTTTATTGTCGAAAATTACATAAGCCACCTGTGCCCATAAATACGGTTTGAGGAATTTCGCATAACAAGCAAAATTTAAATTGTTTGACTTATTTTTGTGCGGCTGGCTACCTCAGTTGTAAGATCATCCGACTAGTAACCCGGTGGTTATAAGTTCGATACCCGGTTATGGCAAAATGTCTTTCCAGCGAGTTTTCACATCTCACCTCTGATGCATGTCAGAAAAATAGTCAGTGATTTAGAAAGAAAGTTGTTTCACTATACAGATGTGAAAAAGCCAGGAAACATAAGCGCAGGTGCACGGACCGTCGTGATATAACCTAAGCTGTTAAGATGGCGTTAAACTCCAAAACAATCAATCGTTGACTTATTTTCGTAATGCGAAATTTTATAGTGAATTTGCTGAACAAATGATAAAGAAATGGGGTAACTTTTGAGGAATAAGAAACTATTTATTTCTTTTCTTATTTGTCCGTGCTAAAAAAAAAAAAATCATTTTTTCCCATGAAATTCGACTTTTAAACACGAAAGCTGTTAAAGTGGCGGTTCAGTTAAAGTTTAACCCTTTACCAGACGACAAAATTTTAGCCCTGTCCAAATTGAAAGCATTTGCATACGAATTTCAATGTGGCTCAAATGGTGCATTTGCCGTTTATTGAGAGGGTAGAAAACATTGTGGGAAAAGGAGAAAATGCTGGTTACCAGCATTTTCTCCGCTGGTTACCAGCATTTTCTCCTTTTCCCCAATGTTTTCTATCATACTGAAAACAAATTTCAATTTTTGAGTTACATTTATTTTGTCGTCTGCAAATTGCTTTCAATTTGGACTAGATCTAGTCTAAGATTTTGTCGTTTGGTAAAGAGTGAAAATTGGCGTTTTATAGTTTAAGTTTAAAAATAGATTCCATATAATTCATCTTTATCCTAATATCCAAGTCTGGAAGCAATATCGTCGGTTTGCGTCCAAAACCTTGTAACTACAGCTTGTAACAAGCTGTAGTTACCAGGTTATGGAAGCAAACCGATGATATGTCCTTTCACCATTGATGTATACAAATACACGATTTCGGAACGGCTAACTTTAAAGTTGTAGAAACGCTGTGGGAAAAGTAGAAATGCGGGTTACCACCATTTTCTCCTCTTCCCAGAGACTCTTCGAAACCCTCTTTTCCAAGAACCGTTTGATTTGACACTGAATCGTTTCTTAAAGGGTAAAATTGGCTGTTGAATAACGATCCAGTATATATCGTTATCGTCCATACAGGCAGTATACTGGAATATTGTTTTGACATTAGATATGACGTGTTTACATGTTTTACATGTTTTCTCAGCACCGACGCCCGGAAATTGTTACCTTTTCTTTTTGTAAATTTATGTTGGCATTTGAGTTTTTATTTTTCATTTTAGAGAGAGAGAGTCTGTCAGTCAGTCATTCAGTCAGTTAAATGTGAGTGAGTGAGTGAATAAGCTAGCTAGTGAGTGAGTGAGTGAGCGATTGAGCGAGTGAGTGAGTGAGCGAGCGAGCGAGTTAGTGAGTGAGTGAGTGAGTGAATGAATGAGTGAGTAAATGAATTGGCTAGCTGGCTAGCTAGTAAGTCAGTTAGTTAGCTACCTAGCTAAATAGAATTAGTTAGTTGGTTAGTTGATCGATTGGTTGGTTTGTTGTTATTGTTGTTTTTTTTTTAAATAAACTAAATAGGCTAGATTCTCATGTTTACCATCATCTGTTACCCATGATGTATTGTTTACGTACAGTTAGAACTACTGTGGTACACTTGGCTGATATAGCATCGTTCCCAGAAATACATGTAACATATGAGGGATTCCATTAGTTTCGTAATGGTATTTCGTGGAACTTTTGACCAATGAATAGTCACGTTACAACTGTACGGAAGATTTTCCTCTGTCTTTTTATCAACGACCATTTTAACTTGCATTCTTAATCTTATCATAGATCCAAAGAAAAGCAAAATTGCTGAATAGCTAAACCATTTAGGTTATCCAAAAAGAAGGAACGTTTGTTTGAAAATCAGATTTTTTTTTTGAGAATTACTCTTGGGAATGTATTCTAGGCTTTGTAATAATATCCTTTATTTGTCGCCATAGATAAACACCATATTAAATAGTTGTCAATTAACCTATTACCACACAATCCCTACTTTTAACGACCTTGAGAAAGAGGCCTTTAGAAAACATTATGAGAAAATGATTAAATACTGGTAACCAGCATTTCTCCTTTTCCCAAAAAACAAATTTCAAATGTTCCGTCGCTTTTATTTTGTCGTCTGCAGATGCTTTCGATTTGGAAAAGTCTAAAATTTTGTCGTATGGTAATGAGTTAAGGCACCCATAATGGGATTCGTGTAACATCGCAATTTATTGCCAAAATCGTACGGATTCGGCTACGACTCGGGTAATTCATAACCAATGTGGGCAACCAGCATGTATTGACCAATCGATTAAGGAGAACCCGAGCATTCGCCGAATCCGTGTGGTTTTTCTTTTTTCGGCGAGTCAAAATGGCTAAATTGAGGTGGTAGAAAACGCTGTGGAAAAAGGAGAAAATGCTGGTTACCAGCATTTTCTCCTTTTTTCCTCAGTGTTTTCGAAAGCATTCGTTTAGGTGCCCTCTGCTTAAACAGAATTGTTACAGTTTCAGTCCAATGCATGGAACCTACAAGACAGCCATTTTTTTACCAGGCCAAATGTATATAAAAACTTTCATTTCAGGTGCTTGGTGCAGCGGTTCTCGGTTTAGGTATCTGGGTCCGAGTAGACCCCAACTTCGCCCAGTATGTAGACAACACCGATCATTTTGATATTCTGTACACAGGGGCCTATATACTGATTGTGGTGGGCCTGCTGATCATGGCTGTCAGCTTTATGGGGTGTTGTGGGGCTCTACGAGAGAGTCAATGTGTTCTTGGAATTGTAAGTATTTAGAGACAGCCATGTGCTGAATGGCTTGCATCATGTGAAAAGGGGTATTCGGACATTTACGTAAAGTGTCGTCTCGGATCAGCCTGCGCAGTCCGCGCAGGCTAATCCGAGACGACACTTTCCGACTACATTAAATTTTGTGCTAGAGCAGACTTGTGCAAAGCAGAAAATTACATGAAAATGGAAATTATCGTTTCGGATAAGCCAGTTCGGACGTTGCAGGCTGATCCGAAACGAAACTTCACGCAAATGTCCGAATGCCTTATTTTCGCGGGATTTAATTTAACCCTTTCCCAAACGACAAAATTTTAGACTAGTCCAAACTGAAAGCACTTGCAGACGACAAATGAAACTTAACTCAAAAATTGAAAATTTGTTTCCAGCAAGGTAGAAAACATTGTGGGAAAAGGAGAAAATGCTGGTTACCAGCATTTTCTCCTTTTCCCACAATGTTTTCAAAAGGCTTCTATCTCGGGGTCGTAAAAACCAGGGATTGTTTGGGAAAGGGTTAATCTTTATATGAAATGGGCTCAGGGTTTGATGCATTCCCACGATGCATTTTACCCGCAAGACATCACATGCTTGTGGATCCATGAAATCTTTTTTGTCTAATAACCTTTGGATCATGGGATAAATTGATCCTAGGACATGCAGCCAATAGCAAAAAGTTTCTACTCATGTTAGACTTAGAAATGATGTCTTAATGTTTTACCTTCTTGAAATAAAGTTATTATTATTATTATTATTATTATTATCATAGCCTGGGCGAACTGGATAGGCTGCCATATATACATTTTTTCTCTGTATACCTACTGTTCAGTAGACAAATATATGTGTGGCGCAGTCAAGCAAAACTTAAATTATATTAAACATATATTTTGAATTTGCTGAAAGTGCCGCACACATATATTGTATAATGTAGGTCTTTTTACCGTCTGTCATACTCTCTAGATCTCGTGTTATTTCATGTTCATAAATGATTCTTTTTTGGGACTATGTTCTTGTCCTGTAATAAACTTTTGTTCTGTCCTGTTCATATAACTCATATAGTATTGTTCTGGTTTCCCAAACGAGCAAAATGTTGTTGAAATATCTGAAAAGAGCAAGCTGAAAGTGTAGATCAAGGATCAGACTGCACGTTTTGTGCGTTAAATAATGTTACCTAGCGACTTCGGTTAATAGATTTTCGTTTACATTTCAGTTCTTTTCCTTCTTGTTCATCATATTTGTAATACTACTGGGAGTCGGGATTTGGTCAATAATAGCCACAGACGAGGTAAATGTAAAATTTTATTAGATAGATAGATAGATAGATAGATAGATAGACAGATAGATAGATAGATAGACAGACAGAGAGAGAGGGGGGAGGGACAGATAGACAGACGGAAGAAAGGATGGACGGACCGATTGACAGACCGACCACATGACAGGTCGGCAGAGTTTATATAATGTTTCTCTCAGGGCACCCTCTGCCAGACAGTCCCGATGTCATGACTTTGAAAGGTGAGGCTTTTGAAAACAATCGGGAAAAAGAAGAAAACGCCAGTAATAAACAGTTTCTTCTTCTTCCATATTGTTATAAATCCTCCCATTGACAGATTTTATTGTTTTACACACATTTTATATCGTCGTCTGCAAATGCTTATAATTTGGACACATACCAAAAATTTTGTCGTGTGTTAAAAATGTTACTTAACTTTCAGGTTAGAAACATGGTGAAGAGTGCATTGGAGAAAGGGGTTAAAGGTTACTTTAACGACAATTCTGCTGAACATCGTCTTATGGAGCTTGTACAAACAGACGTACGTACTTGATAACAAGTTTTCTGTTAACCAATCATTACTTACTTCATTTAACCTGACCCGGGTCAACATCATTTACATAAATTAAAATTCTATATTTACCCTCGGCATCACACGGAGCTGTCTTCGGTTTTGTCCCGAATAGTCACGGAAATGTTCCGTACAGTATGCGCGAACTGAATTGCTTACTTGTAACTTCCCGATTTATAGTTGGACTTCTATTTATATACCTACCAATATATTCAGCATAAAGGTCAGGACCAGGGTCCGTATTCACCAACCATTCTTAACCCTTTACTACTTAGATACTCATTTCTACGCATTGCTTGTAGGAGCCTTTGGAAAACATTGTGGCAAAAGGTGAAATTGCTCATGACGAGCAATTTCACCTTTTGTCACGATGTTTTCTATGCTATCAAAAGATGTCATATACACATGAGAAAAGGCTTCATCCGTGCTGTTATTTAGGGTCAAGTAGAGATGCCATAGAAATGCCTTATGGGGTAAACGGTTAACAACATTCTTAGTCTTATTCTTCAGAATTTTGTCATTATAAAAGTAACAGAACTTCTGATTGGCGAAACCAAATGGTTTCGCCAATCAGAAGTTCTGTTACTTTCACAGTCAGGAAATCTTGAAGAATAAGACCGAGGACGTTCTTAAGAATGGTTGGTGAATACGGACCTAGGTTAACCCTTTACTCCATAGATACTCATTTCTACGCATTGCTTGTAGGAGCCTTTGGATAACATTGTGGCAAAAGGTGAAATTGCTCTTTACGAGCAATTTCACCTTTTGTCACGATGTTTTCTATGCTATCAAAAGATGTCATATACACATAAGGAACGGCTTCATCCTTGCTGTTATTTAGGGTCAATTAGAGATACGATAGAAATGCCTTATGGGGTAAAGGATTAAATGAGGTAGGTAATAACAAATAGTAACTTTTAACGGCCTTTGGGAAGAAAGCTTTTGATGCATTGTTGAAATAAGAACATACACTAAGTCTATTGCGCTGATACAAAGAGACTCAGTAACTTATTACAAAGTGTTGGTTTGACCATTTACCAAACAGTCCCGAGTTTTAATGTTCAGCCCTGGTGATGGAGGGCGATTTTAACTATTGTACGTAGAAGAGAAAATTTTGGAATCCAGCAATTTCTCCATTTTCTACAATTTTTATGTACGCTTTCAACTAGAAATTTATCTGCTGAATTATATTCGATTTTATCGCCTTGCAAAGGCTATCGATATGGAAGCGCCCGAAGTTTAATCGGGTAAAGGGTTGAATTTATAAACGCTAACACCCCCCCCCCCCCCCACACACACACATACACACTAAAGTCTTGTGAGTCTGATATTTTTTCTATCATATAATTACTTTGTCAAAAATGCCATGATGGTAGCAATTACGTATCTGATTATAAACAGTTTAATTTAAAAAAAATCTATTTCGACCGTGATAAGGAAACTACGTTCAGGATTTGTAAAGAAATTATTGGCGTCAGAACAAATTTCCAGTTTTTAGTCACCTTTATTTTGTCGTCTGCAAATGCTCTCAATTTGGACCAGTCTAAAATTTTCTCGTGTGGTAAAGAGTCAAGATGGCAGCTGACTAACTCAAGTCTTTTATAGAAGTAAGTAGTACATGGCCGGGGTTCTATGTGCTGTGCTCTTGGGTAATTGACTTTGGCATATGTCAAAGGTAGTTACAGAACTAGAGTTTCGTGATTGCAAATCGGGATATAGATGATAATCAACTGGTTGTTTGTGATATTAAGAACCTGTCACTATAATGGTGTGTGATCCGGTTGACAAAACGAGTCTGAAGGACGAGTATTTTATCCGCATCAAACCTCATTCGATTGACAGATTGTCAATATCAAACATAACCAGTTGATTATATTATTTATTAAATTCCTAATTCGCCCTTTTTTTATTCTAATATTTATCAAGTATGGTGCAATATCAGCAATAAAGGAAAAGAGAAGTTCCGGCAAATTTTCAATTCTAAATATCATCACTAGTGATGATACCATTTTTATCGACACTAGAAATGTTTTTCACTGTGAAAATTCCAAAACTATATCATCACTAGAAGTGTTTTTCACAGTAAAAATTCTAAATCTATATCGTCAACAGTGGTGTTTTTCACTGTAAAAAATCTAAAACTATCATCCTTACAAGTGTTTTTCACTGTAAAAATTCTAAAACTATATAGTCACTACAAGTGTTTTTCCACTGTAAAAATTCTAAAACTATGTCGTCACTGGTTGTGTATTTCACCATAAAAATTCTAAAACTATATCGTCACTGGTGGTAATTTCACTGTAAAATTTCTAAATCTATATCGTCACTAGTGGTGTTTTTCACGTAAAAATTCTAAAACTATATCATCACCACAAGTGTTTTTCGCTGTAAAAATTCTAAAACTATATCGTCACTACAAGTGTTTTTTACGCAAAAATTCTAAAACTATATCATCACAACAAGTGTTTTTCACTGTAAAAGTTCTAAAACTATATCGTCACTAGTGATGTTTTTCACTGTAAAAATTCTAAAACTTTATCGTCAGAAGTGGTGTTTATCACTGTAAAAATTCTAAAACTTTATCGTCAGTAGTGGTGTTTATCACTGTAAAAATACTAAACTATATCGTCACTAGTGGTATTTTTCACAGTAAAAATTCTAAAACTATATGATCTCTTGTTGTGTATTTCTCTGTAAAAATTTCAAAACTATATTATCACTTGTGGTGTTTTTCACGTAAAAATTCTAAAACTATATCATCACTAGAAATGCTTTTCACTGTAAAAATTCTAAAATTATATCGTCACTAGAAGTGTTTTTCACTAAAAAAATTCTAAAACTGTATCGTCGCTGGTTGTGTATTTCACTGTAAAAATTCTAAACCTATATCATCACTAGTGGTTTTTTTCACGTAAAAAATCTAAAACTATATCATCACTAGAAGTGTTTTTCGCTGTAAAAATTCTTAAATTATATCGTCACTAGAAGTGTTGCATTGTGAAAATTCTAAAACGATATTGTCACTAGTGGTGTGTTTCACGTAAAATTTCTAAAACTATATGATTACTAGTGATGTTTTTCTCGTAAAAATTCTAAAACTGTATCATCACTAGAAGTGTTTTTCTTTTTTTAATTAAGAATTTTAGAACTATATCATCACTATCGGTGTTTTCACGATAAAAATTCTAAAGCTATTTCATCACTCCTGGTTTTTTTCTCAGAAAAAATTCTAAAAGTATATCATCACTAATGGTGTTTTTCACTGCAAAAAATATGAACAAACATTCTAAAACTATATCGTTGCTATTGACGATGCCATTTTTATCATCACTAGTGGTGGTATTCAATGTAAAATCCCAGTAATTCACGGATAAGAATAATATTAACCCTTTACCAAACAATCCCTGTTTTTTTTTCGACCCTGAGGAGGAAGCCTTTAGAAAATGATTGTGTGAAAAGAAGGAAATGCTGGTTACCAGCATTTTCTCTTTTTCCCACACTGTTTTCTGTTTTCTATTCTTCTAAAGTCAAGTTTCAATTTTTGAGTCACGTTTATTTTGTCGTCTGCAAATGCTTCAATTCGGACCAGTCTAAAATTTTGTCGTTTGGTATAGATTTAACAAGAATAATTTATGAAGAAACTGTTCATATTTCAACTATTTTGGCTTTTCCAGTTTGAATGCTGTGGTGCCACCAAAGGTCCATTGGACTACCCCATTGACAAACTCATTCTTGTCGAGGCATGTCAGAAGCATATAACAGTAAGTTTTAGAAATGAAATCTAAACCATCACTCGTCACAACTCGGCCGATTCCGTATCAGGATCGTTTCCATTTCAACTGAGAATCACGTGATTCTATTTATTGACAGTCATTTAGCAACGGTATAAACAATCTCGATGAAGTTATTCACATCTGTCTACTTGTCGGTAAAAAACCTTCAATCGGAATATGATAAACCACGTTAAAAATGAATGTACGAACTGTTTTTCAACTGAAATATAGTCAGCAGCATTTCGGTAGAAAATTGAAACTCAAGTTTTCTTTTGTAAGAGGAGCCTGACAATTTTCAGAACGGTAAACCGACATGGGGAATTCGGACATTTGCGTAAAGTATCGTCTCGCCTCAGCATGCGCAGTCCGCGAAGGCTACTCCGAGGAGCCACTTTACGACGGCAATAGATTTTGTGCTACAGAAGACTTGCACATTACATAAAATTACAGAAAAATGAAAAGTGTCGTCTCGGATCAGCTTGCGCAAACTGCGCAAGCTGTTCCGGGACGACACTTTACGCAAATGGCCGAATGTCCCTTTTTGCGTTTTGCAGACCATATTCTGTCAATATAATGCGAAAAGTAATGATAATTATTGAACAACGATCTGGAAAAAAAGGAGGGTAAATACATCTTTCGTAAACCTAGAAAGTCAGCATTATGTTATACGGTATATAGATCCATTTTGTCCAAAATCTAAGAGTATCATGAGGTAGATCGGCCTTCTGAAATGCAGAAATCGCGCGGACTGCGCAGGATGACATGGGTCGATATTTTTTGCGGATACATTAAACCAATCTCCGAGAAGACTTGTCGAACGTTACTCTCACCATAAACCTCTGCCACGGGCTAAATGACAGGAGTTTTGTCAAAGCGAGTAAAACATGTTTTGTTACTGTTTAACTGTTTCGTGTGTAACATAGTTAAAGTAGGAAAAGGAAATATGATTCCGGATACATTTTCGGTGCATTCAAACTGATGATTTTACATGTATACAACGGAACTATTTTTTCAAGCTTTTTTACTGATCGGAATCTTACGCCAATTGTAAAAGAATGGCTGCGCCCATGAATAATGACAACAGGTTCGACACCACGATGGGTCTAAGTTTGTTAGATTAAAAAACAAGTTATCGTCATTTAAAAGACATTTAAGGTTTTCATAAAATCCCTCTTTTTCACATTTCCTACCACGAAGTCTTATTGGTCGTATGCTGTTTGAACAGCACATAAAACAATCCATTGGTCTTTCTTTCACCGGTGTTCGTGTTGCCATTTTAAGGTTATGGTCATGTGACGAAAATTTCACGTAATGACGAACTACTTTCTGAGCCAACTACAGAGGTGAATGGGGAATGATCCATAGAGCAAGAGAGTGACATTAAACAAGCAAATCGCAGCGTATGAGTGAAATAGAAACTGAAGTATCTTCCCAGGAAGAGAAACTAGACCTACATATATATGTAGTTTAGTTATTACAATTCAAAACTGTTTTGATCTTTACATTTGACTCACTGTAAGACAAAATGTGTGGTCCGATCTGCATTTTTAGATTGAAAGCTTCCTATGTTGTGATTTACCTTATACAGGTGACTGAATAGTCATATTTCTTTTTCAGCCGTGTCATACACAGTTATCGAACTTTGTAAAGGGAAATTTGTTGGTTATTGCCGGATCTTCGCTAGGTGTCGCTTTCATTCTGGTTTGTATCTATTGAATCTGTCTGTTTGTCTGTCTTCTGAGATTTTAATAGGTGCATATATGTCGCGAATCGATCCATCAATTTTTTTGAGAAAAGAAGTTTTATTTATTTTTCTCAGTTCCAATTGTATAATCTTGATTTTTCTCGACGGCTCTAAATGCAATCCTCTAAAGATCCCATTTTTCTTGTATCATATTTGGTTTGATCACAGGCTGTTCTATCTGTGCAGTCGGATATTGCCAAAAAGAGGTTTTATTATAGTGCAAAGAAATTTGTTCTCCTTTATGCAGTTGTTAGGGGTAGTATTTTAACTCTTTACCACACGACAAAATTTTAGATTGGTTCAAATTGAAAGCATTTGCAGACGACAAAAAAAGGTGACTGAAAAATTGAAATTTGTTCTGGGAAGGGTAGAAAACACTGTGGAAAAAGGAGAAAATGCTGGTTACCAGCTTCCTACAGTGTTTTCAAAAGGCTTCTTTCTCAGAAGCGTCAAAAGTAGGGACTGTGTGGTAATGGGTTAACTGAGATGAAGTCATGCATGAAGGAGTGGTCTCCCGCCACTATTAAAGAGAAAAGGATAGAATATTTTTGAAAATAAATGTATATTAATCTTTATAACCATTTTCTCGTTTTGTCGCAATATTTTTATGCATGCTGTCTGTAATGAATTAAGAATCTAAGAACTGTCGCTGTAAATTGTTTTCCCTTTTTTGCAGGTGCTAGGAATGGTGTTTTCAATCATCCTGTGCTGTGCTTTAAGATATGCTCAAGTAAGATTCTAGAAGAGAGAGAGAGAGAGAGAGAGAGAGAGAGAGAGGGCCGACACTTACCGCGTCGTGAGGACAAATCAACGCTCTCAGACCCTCGTCGTGAGGACACTATGGGAAAGTGAGGACACAATTTTTGTCCTCACTATTACTATGTCGATTTACATTCCGCATAGTTCAAAATGGATTTTTAAAACTTTTTTTTGCTGTGAGGACACAAGTCCTCATAGTCATTTCTCTCACTCTCTTGACCGTGAGGTGAATTTTCAATTCTAATGTTGAGTAGAATTGGACGGATACCAGTCACTTACTCCGTGGATCAAAGGATGGGTACCAGACGGAACCGGAAGTGCATATGCTTTGATGGCGGGATGAAATTGAAGCGAAATACTGAAATAAAGGTAATTATTTCCATAATTTACTTTTATATTTGTACAGGATATCGATTTTATCCATGAATTGTTGATTTTTTATTGAATTTCTACCAGTTTCGATGAGTACAAGCCAGATTAATTCAGTATGAGTGGAAAATGTGAAGAATGTTTCTTGCTTCGTTGTGTCATCGTAGTGTTCCAAAATTCAATCGATGCTCTCATGATAGCCTTGAGTGTTCGAATTCCGTGATGATGAGGAAACATCAAAATAGAACAAAGAGTTTCGAGAGGAATAGTAAGAAGAAAGTGCTTGTCTGCATAAAATAATCCTTTCTGATCGTTTTCATGTAAAAAAATTGATGTTAATTTCAACAGTCAGCCGCTTAAAAACGAACATGCCGTTGGCCTCCTTGAACCAAAATGGCGTGACCTAATATCTGGCAGCTCGGCAGTACAGTAGATTCCGCTTATTTGCAAGTCCTATTTGTCAGAGAAAATATTGCGAATAAGCGGTCGGCCCGATAATCCGATGGCTCTTTTCAGACCGGAAGTCAAACCAGAAATGCAGACGATCGTTTCGTTCTAATGACAGACGTTCAGCTCTTGCATCCCGATCATTTGATTAATGTTCATAATTTTCTAGATATGTGTATTTCAAACTAAACAAGTTTTAAAAAATCATTTGTTTGTTTACTTTATTTACCTATCAAGTGCACAAAGCACCAGAAACGATCCTGGCTGTTGGCCATGGTGATGCTTCGTTTGACATAAAATTCAACACAAACTTTTTGTCAACACAGGTTTCGACGTATATTTCCAGTTTCCGGTTGTCTAACATTTACTTCATGTGTACATGTACATTCTTACACAACATGATCGTGTACTGTGCACCTGTATAAACCCCGACTCGCCACCTGTTAGGTTGAATGGGTGGGTAAATTTTGTGTGACGTCATAGACTGATTGCCGCACAGACGATTCTATTTTAACGCATTAATTTAGGCCATACCATTCAAAGCAGGCCAAAGAAAAAAACGGTTTTCTGTGTTTTTCACAGTTTATATTCGGCACACCTTACTTTCACGCCTGTAGTTAAATTGTTTGTCACAAATTGGATTATCAACGAGACACAAACAGTTTAGTTTTTTTTCCCAGTGTGTAATTATCTGATCGGTAATAGGTTATTTTGATCGGTCTTTCTTGTAACAGGTCTGCAGTTGCTTTCGGGGAGCGTAGATAAAGATCAGACTGCACAGAGTGTGTAGTCTGATCATAGAACGTCTATGTACGTTTTTTTTTTCCCAAGTTATACCAAGACAAGATTTAAGTAAATGTAGTCATCTTTTCTCCGATTTTCCTGCCCTAAAATTACCATTTTATTAATCAGTGCTCTTGGTGGTGGATGTACAGCCTGGTACCCGAAATCTCGCGTAACCGTCCAATAGTTGAAAATCGGCAACCAGTGAAGTAAACTAACGTATCAATGCTGCAAAACAGCCACTGAGTTAACGAACTCCATGTTCAGAATGTCAGCCATTTGCAAATGTTTTGTAACCGTTTATTACACCATAAATGAAAAGAATAACATGAAATATGACAAGAATTTTTATCTTTAATGATTAAATTATGAAAACGGATCATGTTGGACTCGTCGTTTGTAAACTGCTAACGTTACATCAGTTTTTTATCTGCGATTCTCTGTACGCATTGAAATTCGACTTTTTATCTTTTTGAGTAACCTTTTTTTTCCCGAACAAATTGAAATTTTTCGCCGTCTTATCCCACGGAATTGCTAATAAACACTAGAATTTCGTTTCATTTGCTAATTTTTTGTTGCAAAAAACCGAAATGTTCTATTTATGGGATCCTGATTAAGCGTTGAAATTTACGTTGTCTAAATAGGAAATGGATCGGTGCTGGACCAAATCTTGCAAATAACCAATAATCCCGATAAACAGGGTTGCAATTAAGTGGAATCCACTGTAATACTTTAATTTCTTTTTGAAATGGCATGATAAAAATTTAAGGCATAGACAAAACAACACACGTTTTTCGTTAAAATGATTCTTTTGACCACTTGTTAGCTCATACTGTTAATTTATCAATGGGTATACCCTATTACCCTACAGAATCTACGTGCGGACAGGATGAGTTAACCCATTACCACACGAGAAAAATTAAGACTGGTCCAAATTGAAAGCATTTGCAGACGACAAAATAAAGGTGACTGAAAAATTGAAATTTGTTTTGGGAAGGGTAGAAAACACTGTGGGAAAAGAAGAAAATGCTGGTTACCAGCATTTTCTCCTTTTCCCACAGTGTTTTCAAAAGGCTTCTTTCTCAGGGGCGTCAAAAGTAGGGATTGAGTGGTAATGGGTTAAATCAACGGACTGAAGTACTAAACTGTATTACGCTCAGTACAATGCAAATGACAAAATTTTAGACTTGTCCAAACTGAAAGCATTTGTAGATGAGAAGATAAAAGTTACTCAAAAATTGAAAGTTGACTTCAGAAGAGTAGAAAACATTGTGGGAAAAGGAGAAAATTCTGATTACCAGCATTTTCTCCTTTTACCAAAATGTTTTCAGAAGGTTTCTTCCTATGGGTCGTAAAAACCAGGGATTGTTTGGTAAAGGGTTAAGTCTTTTCCAAATGAAAGAAATTTGGACCAGTCCAAATTGAAAGGATTTGAAAATTACAAGAAGTACCGGACTCAAAAACAGAATTTTGTTTTAAGTTGTAATTACCATGAACAGGCCCGTAGGAACAAGGGGGGCTAGGGGGGGCTCAGCCCCCCCCAATAATTTTGAAAATCATAGTAACTAAAATACGAGTTCTTAGCGCAATGAAACTACCACGCAAAAAACCTCAGTATTTCGAAGTTAGCCCCCCCAATCTTGAAATCCTTCCTACGTCGCTGATGAATTATTTGGTAAAAGGTTAAATAGTCGAATCATATTGCAAGGATACTTTCTGGCCATAAATGATGAGTCATAACAAAAGAGAATTAGATTGTAATGCTTGCTAATCAAATCTAAATTATATAATAAGCAATCAAATCTAAATTATATAATAAGCAATCATCTTTCGGTAACTCTAGGCTGTGTTACTCTTTACCAGACAATCTCGAGTTTTCTTGACGGTGAGAAAAAAGCCACTGAAAACACTGTGGGAAAAGCTGAAATGATGGTAACCAGCATTTTCCCTTTTCCTACAATGTGTTCTGCCCTCCAATAGCAAGTTTTAATCTTAGAACCAAGTTAATTTTTTTGTCTGCAAATCCTTCAGTTTGGACCAGTCTAAGATAATTATGTTGTTTGGAAAAGTGTTAAATAAAGTCTGCTGTAACCTGCACTAATTTATCGATTGCTGTCCTGGATAGTTTAACCTCATTATCTCCCACTAGATGGCATTCTATAAATATTCATTTATCTAATATGGGCATCCTGGGTACTGAACCGAATCACTTTCCTACGAGACAACCGTTACTTTGAATTTAAAATTTGAATAAAGGTTAATCAATAAAACCCTACCTCATGCAATTTACTCAGCTATTATCAGCAGTTTAGAGAAATCTGAAGCTAAAGCAGGTCTCATTTCTCCTCAAATGTATTGATAAAAATTATTTTCAACATTGCTACTTTAAGCGCAATATTACAGTCAGCCCGCTTTCTGGGCTAGTGATGCGTCATATAAGACAGTCGAATCTTCAAAAAATATGACATGCGCAGACAACAAGTTTAATCTGTAAAAGTTTAACATCTTGCTGTAAATCATTTAAAAGTGGGTGTTTACTGTGTTGGAAAATACACACTGCAGTCACAACCCTTACCTCGACTATCAACTAATAAATGCTTTATAATTTCTTTTTAGATCTGAATTGCCAGTGCTGAAGAAAAAGCGCTGGTCCGAGGTCTGGGACCTACTGTAGGGCTCTGTACCGGTACTTGATATATATCGAAAACCGGTATTTTACATTCAATAGATATATCGGATTGAACAAAATATCGATCATCAAAAGAAAATAAAAGTAAAGCATATAAATACCCAATTTAGTTGTTTTTAACGGCGAAATTCATTATGAGTTTACTTTAGGTAATCTCTAAAGTCGAGTAGTAGAGGTAGGTGTGGCTACCTGGGAAACTTAAAACCAATCGAAATGCGTCATTCTTTATTACTCGCCCTGTACCCATTACACAATGGATGACAATTAGCTAATACCCCTATTCTCGTTCCCCCGTCATGTTGTTTGAAATCTGCAAATTATGCATCAATCAGCAGATTGCAGACAGATTTATGCTGATAATTGGTCAATATAGTTGATTAAAGAAAGGTAATGAACATCTCGTGATGTGATCGAGAGGTAGCGATGGAAATAATTGAAGCTGTGACCTTTCAACCTTCCTAAGATTTTATTTGGTCGATCTTTTAATATTGCCGAAAAATGTGGTTCGAAAATCAAATCTCTTTTTCCGTTTATCTGAAATCAGTGTTCCGACTCACGTTAATTATTGTGTAAATCATTTTATATACTTGAAATTTGCATTACAAATGTTAATCACACGCGAGACCTCACGTAAGAAAAAACATGGACAAAAAAGGCCATTATCTGTTTATCGTGAGTAAAATAACAGGTTTTGATGCTACATGTAGTTCTAATCCTTATTGAGAAATCTATGTCGAATCATGCGAACATACCTATCCAGAAATTAACACGCATGAAAAATTGTTCGGTGAAAAAAAAAAACACGGAAACCCATGACACAACAAAATGTCTCCTTGACATTGTCCGATCAGAGTCCTCTTAGACTGTCTTTTCAGCTTTTTAATGAGTAGTAAATGTAGATCTAGTTAGAATTCATATTAATTTAGGCCTAAATAATTATGAAATTTCAATGCAATCTAGAAGTGTTAAGTTTGCGGTATTTTGTTTTTCAGGTATGCTGAAAAAAGAACAAACACAATTTTCGCATTTTTTTCTTTCTTTTATTGAAAATTGAAATATCATATGATATATCGAATATCCATCATTTTGTATCGATACAAATATTGTATCGATCAAACTGACCGATACGGAGCCCTAACCTACTGAAATGGAGATCGGACCGGGGGAAAAAAACAAGGCGAGGGTCCGATGGACCTGTCAAAATGGAGGTCAGACCTGCCCAGTCTTCATGGTAAAAAGTCTGATGCCCAGAAATAAATTCAGAATGACTAATTGGGTTGAATTAAGAGTAATAATTCTAATGAAAATTTGAGTCTGTTTGTTTAGGATTATCTTTGTGTGAAAGTGAACTACTTCGAGATTTTTCGGTACACCGGTCGTGTGAGAACGCTATGACATTGACTTATTTAAGTCATTGTAATATCAACAGTTTTCCCTGGTTCCCAGTTTACCTGACATCAGTAATAGTTGCCAGTGGTGAAGCCAGTTAAAATCTATGAATATAACGTCTGCACTTTTTGCTAAAAGCTTACGAAAAATGCATATTTAAACCTTGGTCGTCATCAAATTTGAAACAGAAAACACTGGGAGAAAATAGAACAGAGCTACATAATTAGAGGTAGATAGAAAGTATAAGAACAAAGATAGGGTTGGTTCGTTGAACATCAAATTGAAAGTTGGTCGTGGGTTTCGTCCCACAATGCAACTGTTCAACTCTGACTAACACACACAAAAGAAATATGTGAAATTGCAAATTTTGTTTTGGTCATCATAACAGTGCTAATTGTAAATGCTTCCTATGTGCCTGACGTATATTTGTCTTCAACTGAAGGCACTAAGAGCAAAAGTAAATTGAAATGGTACTCAGTAAGGGATTTTTTGGGGGTGTGTGTGGGGTGGGACAGTGGTCAATTTGGACATGACCAAGTATACTTCGTACCCTCCTGTTGTAAGGGCCCAGCTATTTCTATCACTATTTTTCAGCCCTGATTGCGCTTTGGAAATCTTTACCCCAGTTTGGTTACTTGTCTTTTTACATCATTCTAAGTCGTCCCTATGCCAAAGCTGATCAATTTTCTGAATGCATTTGATTTTGAAAAGTGTACTGATTCATCTTTGAATTTTAGAATTGTAAAAAGGGTCAATCAGTAGACCATACGGTTATCTATATTACAGTGAACTAGTGGGCCGTATTTAGATTGACTAAAACTGAAATAGTAAGAGTAATGAATTAGAGTCAAATACCTGTCCTTTCAATCTAAACTTACAAGTAAAGAACAAAAACTGAGTGTTCTAAACTTTTATTTCTTCACAACAGGTGATAATAACAACTTTTACTTAGTCACTTATGGCTTTACATCAGCATTACTCATTCTTGAGGTTTTTTTTTTCATTCCTACTGATTGGCTGGTTAGTACATTCTTCAGATGGAATTTCACATTTCACAAAGTCCTTTGATTATGCACTTATAAGAAGCTCCCCTTGGTGTTTCAAGCTGAAAATTCTAGGGAAAAAATGTGTCTTATTGTCGTGCATATATGGTAATTGGCCACAATATTTTTGGATTTAGGACGCTATTTGGAAATAAGAAAAACGGCCTCCGTTTCCAGTAACCCTGGCAACTTGTTATTTTCTTAAGCTTGAATTGTGGTGATATTCAGTTGCAAAAACACATTTAAATATTTGGCAAGCATCACAACCTGAAATACCGTGTGACCAGTTCAAGGATACTCACAGAATTTGAACACTCAATGATACTTGATTAAAGACAAAATTCATAAAAACTGGATTCATTTTAGTTGAATTTATAAATTATCTCATCAAAGTAGAAAGTATTGAACAAGATCTACGCACCCTTGTATCGACCCTTTGACACTTTTTTCGTTTGATCTTATATCTAATAATTATGAGAGGCTTTTTCATGAAACAAATGTTCCCAGTCTGATATGATGTTCCCAGTCTATGAATGCTTTCAGCCAATCAAATGTGTTGTAAATGGTTAAAACTCAGTGTGCAAGCGCCCAATGGATGAAAAGAACATAGAAATTAACCAAGTTCAGATAGAATCTACAAATACTGGTGTTATTATTATTATGTGAGATACTTAGATAACATTTGAGAGCATTTACACATAAATTACTTAATTTTCCTAGTAGATAAGGTAACCGTTAAAATGCTTATGTGCATGGAAATCGGGTGGACCAGATTGTTAAACAAAATGTTTAATGCTCTGAAGACATATAAATACTTCAAACAACAGAAACAAAAATAGTTTTAAAAACGACACAGACATATGAACTTGTAAGGCCATGGTATGATGTCCAGCTTTTAAAAGTGTAGAAGAGGTTCTGTTGGGTGCCTTTTGCATGCCATTTATGATTGTTAGCTTTTTAAAAGGATTTTGAGGAATTATTAATAATTTGAATGCCTCCTTGTCAATTAAGTACTCTACTGAGTATGATTTATGTTAAAATGCAGGAAAGTGTAAATGGACCAGTCCATTTTAACTCACTTGAGCATGAAGTGCAGAGTTATGTGCAAGGTGAGCTATTGTGATCAGTCATCGTCTGTTGTCTGTCCATCTGTCTGTCTATGTTTTCTTTCAAAATTTTCTCCTCCTTAACCAGTGAGCAAATCAAGCTGAAATTTGACAGGGATGTTCGTTTGGTGAAGCTTCAGCAAAGTTATAAAAAAACAATACATGTAATGAAAATAAAAAATTCTAAATTCTGTCAAAATCTCTGGTTGTCATGGTAACAGAAAGGCTGAAATATAGGTAATATCTTCAAACAACCTATGACAAATAAAGGCCTAGAGATTTACACTTTTGCATATTGCACCACATCTTCGCGAGCCAAGTTTACAATCACTACCTTGGCTGATTGAGCCCGATTTCAAGATCCCTGCGATCATGCACCCTCTATTGGATGCTGGTTATGACTCCCCTAAGAGTACATCATGTTTCTAAAAACAAAATCGTTTTACAAACCGCTTACGAATACACATGAAGCGATAAGTAGACATCCACATGGGTTTCCATGTTTTACCTTTTATTCGAAAGGTAGATACCTTGTTCTATTTTTGTCAAAGATTAAATGCTACGAGCGGTTTCATTCGTTGCAGCTAGAGCTGGCTGCATCCAATGAAAAAGTGTATCGGGTGAACGTAAAAATCAAGCTCGAGCCACCAAGGGTAGAGTAACTTAGTGAATCATCGGCCTTGGTTTGCGAAGATGATTGCACCACCCAGTTTCATATTTGAATGTTGCATGTTGCATCACCTGATGACCGCTTATAACAGTTGTTAGAATAATGCCTCTTGGGTCCTATTTGGTGCTTTTATGCACAAGGAGATTCAGGTTGGTTTGATTGATTGTATGGGGTTAAATGCAGCTTTCAACATGATTTAAGTCACATGGGCTACAGCACCTACACATGGATTCCTGGTATTTCTCAAACCAGTACTACCACAACATCCTATCCGAGCCTCCTGCTCTTCCCAGTTGGGCAATTATTCACCCATTGGTGAGAGACAAATGACTATGTCAAATGTTGGAAAGAATGTTGGCCTGGCTAGGGGATCAAACCCGTGACCCCATGATTCGCAGTCCACTGCCCTGCCAACTGCACTACGACCTCAGCCAACTAAGATGGGTGATTATGGACAATAACAGTCCTCTTTTTATTTGAGATATTAACGATCAGACTAATAGAATAACCTCAAATTCAGGGGTTTTGGTGAAGTATCAAACATTATATACTAAGTAAGTATATAACTCTCAAATCCTACAAAAAATCAAGATTAATTTTTTACATGCACAACGATTGGGATCTTAAATTCAATGTTGACAAATGTCAAGTCATATATTACAAACCTAAAAACCTAAAAAACTAAATTTCATTAATGATAAAGAGCTTAGGAAACAGAAGAGTTTTGTTTGAAGGGATCTTAAATTTAGTAAAAATATATATTTCAACAAAGATAAATAAGGCCAGAAGCATGTTGTCTCTTTTACAAGAGCTTTCAATTACAAGTTTGAAGTTAGTTTCTTGAGAAAATTAGATCAAATTAAAAAATAGCCTTTATTATGTGGCTGAGTGGTGACACTGGTGAGCATGTCAGACTCATGACCTGGTGGTTGTGAGCTCGATACCCAGTTGAGGCGAACCTTCTTCTGGCGTATTTTCGCGTCTCACCTATGCTGAAGCATGCGAGAAAAGTAGTGACTTAGGAAAGAAAGTAGTGTTAGTACTGGTATGAGAAAGCCAGAAGACACATGTGCATCACCGACTGCCATGATATGACCTTAGCTGTTAAAGTGGCATTAAACCCCAACACAACCAACCAACCTTTATTATGGGTGGGTGTTATTTAAAATATGCAGTCAGGAAATGCCTTTGTTCAAAGATTCTTCTTTCAAACCACTTTATATATTAACTCATTACCACACAAGACAATTTTGGACTGGTCCAAATTGAAAGCATTTGCAGACGACAAAATAAAGGTGACTGAAAAATAGAAATTTGTTCTGGAAAGGGTAAAAAACACTGTGGGAAAAGAAGAAACTGCTGGTTACCAGCATTTTCTCCTTTTCAAACAGTGTTTTCAAAAGGCTTCTTTCTCAGGGGCGTCGAAAGTAGGGATTGAGTGGTAATGGGTTAAAACAAAGAAACAAGGCTTGAATTGTTGTTATTTTTTGTGGTATGACTGGTTTCACAAAACAGGTCCAGACATCAAACAATAATAATTTCTAGTGTCATTTGACTTTATGCATATAATTCTTGTTTGGGCATATATTTGGATTTTTTGTTCTATATAACATATATTATACATGTACATACAATTGTATCTATTGCCCTGACGAGCAAAGCGAAACTGGTTGCAATAAGATTAAGTTTTTTAATTGTATCTGTGTGACTTTTTCATTTTTTTCTATATCTTACCATGACCCAGGAATACTCAATTTTTACACAAACATGTAGTGTTCAAAAGGGTCACTGGAGGCCAAACTGAGAAAATTGGCAGCCCACATAATTCAGCTCTGATTATAAACTGACGTGGGTAAAGATATTCAATGCACCATGTAAGGCAATCAAATTTAATTTTGAGGAACAGCTAGTCAGGTACAAAATCTTTTCAAATATGGTAAGAATGGTATTCTTGATCTTATTTTTATCAAGTCTAAAACATGGTGATCCCAAGATTTTTTTTTGTCAAAAGAACATCATTTTGAGAGATTATTTCTTGTTAAATATGAACATTCTACTGAGAAAAAGACCATAAGACCATTTCATTCTAATTAAAGAAAATACAATGTCTTTTTCAATGAAGCAATGATAGGATTGATTAAGCATATTATTTATTATAATTTTAATATAAAACAGATAAAGTTTATATCTTTTTAACTTGACAGAAACGATAAAGTCTTAACTCGTTACCAAACGACAAAATGTTAGACTTGCCCAAATCGAAAGCATTTGCAGACAACAAAATGTAAGTGACTGAAAATTTGTGTTGGGAAGGTTAGAAAACATTGTGTGAAAAGGAGAAAATGCTGGTTACCAGCATTTTCTCCTTTTCCCACAATGTTTTCTAAAGGCTTCTTTTTCAGGGGCGTCAAAAGTAGGGATTGTGTGGTAATGGGTTAAATGGAAAATGTATCATTATATTCTTTTCTTTTTAGTAAGGACACAATCTACAATTTAGTAAATGTAAATTTTGTCTTTCTATTCTGTTTTATAAAAATGTGGATATACATGTATGTCATGCAATTGTAACTCACTTTTCTGTATTGTGAGGACAGTCTACATTGAAATTGTGATTATCTCTCTATCTTGTTTTGTGAGGACATTGTCCAGAGAGTGCATGCAACTGTAACTCTCAGTTTTGTTTTGTGAGGACACAGTCTACAAAGTAAATACATTTATCTCTCTATTCTGTTTTGTGAGGACATTGTCCAGAGAGTGCATGCAACTGTAACTCTCATTTTTGTTTTGTGAGGACACAGTCTACATTGAAATTGTCATTATCTCTCTATCTTGTTTTGTGAGGACATTGTCCAGAGAGTGCATGCAACTGTAACTCTCATTTTTGTTTTGTGAGGACACAGTCTACAAAGTAAATACATTTATCTCTCTATTCTGTTTTGTGAGGACATTGTCCATAGAGTGCATGCAACTGTAACTCTCATTTTTGTTTTCTGAGGACACAGTCTACATAGTAAATACATGTAGAAGATGTACATATATCAAACTTTTGTGACTCACTGCAATCGGTTCAAGAATTATCTCCTCTGGAAATTTGTAATTTTGGCCTAATTATTGCTCTAAGGCAGTAGGAACATGAAACTTCATACAACCGTTGACCATGATTCTAGTAGCTGCCATCAAAGTTTTGGGTCACATAGGTAAAAGGTTCTAGGTCCCAGATTTAGTTTGCTTGAAAATAATTCCTTTGCTCTAGAAATCAGAAGGCTTAGAGGATAGATATTTGATATGTACAGGGGTGTGTGTGTGTGTGGGGGGGGGGGGCAGGCCCCTCCAATAATTTTATCACATGATACTACAGATTTTTCTAGAATCTTTAGAATCATTTGATGTCCATAAATGTCTTAAAATCGAAAAAAATAATAGCAATAAGTAATACAAAAATATGCTTCCTTGCATTTCTTGTGACGTCAGCGAATGGCCACTCGGATAAATCAAAATGTCCTGATAGAGCTGTAAAACATGACAGATATCTCCGGTTGAAAGGTGTCTACTGAGGTATCGTCGGATGACGCAGGTAAATTAATGTCTTGTCTATCGCTAGGCTGAAGGAGATTATGATCAATGTTTGTTTCGTGGGTGATTTTGGTTGGGAAAGGCTGTCGGGTGCACGCGCCAGCAATCGAGACGTTGCACTCCTTGTGTTTATATTATATAGGGAGGGATTTTTTTTTCCATATTTTATCATTTATTTTGGTTATAGAATGTCAGATTCCTGTGATTAAGGTAACCATAATGTTATGGTCCATATTTTCAGTCCATAATTATGTCTTGAATCAAGCAACTTTGCGAAATGTTGGATACACTGCTTTGATAGAGGCCTAGACAGCCAAGATTCATCAAAGAACTTACTGCATGGCTATTCAGCAGGAAAAATGTAACTTCTAGCTAGCTGTTGATGTAAATCCAACGTCTGACCTGGTCACATTATGAAAAATACTGTTTTGCGATTTGAATACCGCCGATTGCCATACAAAATACTGGTAAAAATGGCAGACCTATTACATTCAAATCCCCAACTCAAAAGTTGTTAAATGTTCAAACACAACTCGTTATCTGTTTACTCAAGAACACACGGGCTCGACAGTTCAGTGTATGTGCATTAGTGTTAAGTTAGTATGTGTGTCCTTCCGAATTTGTGCAGTCCATAACTTCTACAAGTGTAGACGGATTTCGAGATAACTTGGCACAATTGTTTTGCACAATTGTTCCCCATCATGAGTAGATCTGCCATCTGAAACATTTGTTTAGGTAGGGTCAGGGTCACAGCTGAAGGTCAAAGTTTTGTCAGGACCATAACTTCTACATTTATGGATAGATTTCAATATGAATTTGTACAATTATTCTCCATCATGAGTAGAAGAGCCCTTTGAAACATTTGATCAGATAGGTCAAAGGTCAAGGTCAAACTTGAAGTTCAAAGTGTCCAATATAAATAAAAAAAAATCTTTGTAGGCTGAACACCTTTTGTCCTTGGACAACCATTCTACTTGAAATTAAATGTTCATCCTAAGAAACCTAAATATTGTGCACAAAACAAAAAGCCAGTGTTTGTAGATTATACTTTTGAAAGTTTGATTGACTTATCATACCCTTGGTATGTGTCAATTTTGCAGATTAAGGATATTAAGTAAAATTATTACAGAAACAAATTTTGCTGTTTTTATGCAACACACATATATTATTGTTCAAATTTGTTAGCAGCAACTATCATTAAACAGCAAATTGACAGTTATAGTTCTTTCTGTTTTTAACAAAAGGGGATAAAATGGTTGAAGGCTTGTATAATTATAGTTAAAATTTCAGAAATCTTTTGTCAAACCATATTGCATAGATGAACTTTCATATGAGGTATGTCATATTATAAAGTCAACCTCAATCAACCTATTTAGTTTTTTTCTGAGAAAAAGTCAGATGTGTTCCTTAGATCAAGATGTTTAAGATTTCTAAAGATTCATTTGCCATATTTTGTGTGATTCAGATTGATTGTATGGGGTTTATTTGCACTTTCAACAGTATTTCAGTGCTGGTGCTGGTGTACCTAACGATGGCTTTCTGTCGTTTCTCACACCAGTACAATCACAACATTCAATCTGAGCCACCAGCTGCTCACCCCACTAAGACGCAATACTTATTGTTCGCCTATTTGTGAGAGACAAATTACACATTTCACAATGACTTTTGTCAAATGTCAGAAAGAGTGTTGGCTTGTGTGATTTAGAAGAAATTCTATAATGATCATGCGCAAGATATTCTGAATGAAAATTTTAAAAATTCTGAGGAAATCTCCATGTAAAGAACACACCTTACATGTTGCTAGAGCCTTTGCATAGGCTGCTACAGTGTTGTCACCAATAATTATATTTGACACTTTGCAGTCTGGTGACTAAATGCACTTTTTAGCTCACCTGATCACCTGAGCAAAACATGGTAATGGTGAGCTTTTGTGATTCTTGAATGTTTGCAGCAACATTATTGGCCAATCCTTTTGAAACTTGGTCAAAATGTTTGTCAAGTTATGAGGATGAATGCTAATTGATAGTGATGGCATTCATTTGAAATCACACAAAAAGGTGTGATATTATTGACAGTTTCTTTGTTTCATTCTAGAGATCACACTATTGACTTAATACTTGTCAGATCATCAGGTTGAAGTCTCTTAAAAATGGGGGTCATTCCATATGAAATCATGAGGAAAAGGGCCGTGAAGACAATGCCATTGTCTACACTGTAGAGATCACAATTTTGGCTGTCTTTTTTATAACTTGCCCAAAATGTTTGCATGGTCATGAGGATGGACCTTATTGAAAATGGATCATTAAATATGAAAACATGATAGAAAAGGGAAAAATGACAATTTCTTTTTACACTTTAGGAGTCACTGCTTGGGCTCAATCTTCTCCAAATTTGCATGGAATAAGGAGTGGCACCAGCCCAGTCATTAAGTTTCATAACAATATTCATTACTAGATCATTGATGAGCCAAGCCCACTTAGATCACTTGGTAAAATATGGTGCCCTCAATCCTAGGGTCGTAAGTTCAAACGCGGCTCAGCCAACATTCTTTTATCGTAACGTTACACTTAGTATCTGTTATTATGCTCTCTGAAGGGCAAGCATATAGCCACTGCTTGGTCTGTCCGTCCATCCTTCTTTCCATCCATGTGTCCGAAGGAATTTCTCCACAACCCTTTGACCCAATTGGATGAAACTTCACATACAAACTCCTTATGATATTGTGCAGATGACTTTTACCCGGTTTTTGTAGAGCCCACTTGCATTGAGCAAGACAAGTTGACACAATGACAGTTTAGTGTATGTGTGTTAGTTTATGTGTATGCCTGTTTGTCCAAATTTGTCCTGACCATAACTACTACATTTATGGATGGATTTTAAAAAAAATGGGCACAATTGATCTCCATCTTGAGTAGATGTACCATTGGAACCATTTGTTCCATAGGTTGAAGATCAAGGTCACAGCTAAAGGTTAAAGTTTTGTAGGGACCATAACTCCTACATTTATGGATAGATTTCAGTAGAAATTTACACAATTGTTCTCCATCATGAGTAGATTGCCATTTGAAACATTTGTTCAGGTAGGTCAAAAGTCAAGTCACACATGAAGTTCAACTATTTGTGGGCTTGACACCAGTTGTCCTTGGATAATCATTCTAGTTTTAAATATGTTGGAATAAAAAAAATATTTTAGAATGATATCTCTGGCTGTCAGTTCCTCAGTCAATGTATGTCATACTGTATGTGACAAGAACTTGTTCAGGAGCATAATCTCTCTCTGACGGCTCTTGGTTATGATAATTGTTTTCCAGGCCTTATCTTCTTAAGCATGCAAGCCACCAATTTGAAACACACACACACTGATGGAACATGCTTTGAACATGTATAGCACACAAAAAAATTTGACATGAAACTTTCCTCAAAGGGAGATCATGTTTGAATGAAAAAAATGAACTGTTAACAGTTAATACACTCACCGTAGTACTTCACTGGATTTATGTGAAACTTTTTGTGACAAGCACTTGTTCAGGAAGCATATTCTGTCGCCAAGTGCTTTTCCTTTATCAGGAGGACTTAAAAAAAAATGCTTCAATGATTGTAAGACATAATTCTTTCTTAATTTCTTATTTTTCAGCATTGATGCCACTTACTCAAAAGGATGGCTAGCACAGTACGTAAATGATGCCAAAGAAGGACAACCATCATGTAATTCTAAAATGAAACTTTACATTCAAGTACAAACCAAGACTTCTTGAGTTTGCATCACGTTCTTTTGATTATGGAGATGAAAACAACCTTTGGTGGTGCGAAAAGGGCAAGTATTTTAACATTGACATGATTGATCCTTACTAATAGTAAATAGTTACTATTCAACCCAAATACAAAGTGGAGGAGGTATACTGATTTCACCATGTCTGTTTGTCCATCCATCTGTCCTTCTGTAGACTTTTCCTTTCCATGCTCTAACTCAAAATCCATTAAATTTTGACCTAGGATCATGAAACTTTACAAATTGTTGCCCGTGAGGTGCCCTATAAATAACGGTCTCATTCGTCAAAGGTCAAGGTAACAGGTGAACTTGGCTTGAAAACTATTTTTGGGCTCTAACTCAAAAGCCATTTGACCTATGGCCATTGAACTTTATATTAATGTTGCCTATGACCCAAGGAAGTGCCTCATTGTTTTTGGGTCATATACATCCAACTTGCACCGGTCAAGGTAATAAATGAACTTTGTTTTAGAAACTGTTCCCTTCTCTCATAGCACTTTCTTAAAGTGTGTGTGTATGGGGGAGGGGTTATGTATTTGTACGCTTTTCCCACAGTTCTTGTTGAAAAAAGGAGTAGGGGACTACTTTGGTATTCTTTGAGAACAGAGTGGCCTTTTTGATGCCATTTAATGATGATATTTAGGAAAACATGTGAAATAGAGAAATTGCTGGTAACCGATTCCTCCTTTTCTCACAATGTTGTCCAACTTATATGGTACTTTTTGTTATGCTGGCTGAAAAAATTTCGGTGAGTATAGTTGCCATGCTGTGCGTCTGTTTGTCCGTCCATCCATACGTCTGTCTGTCCGAAGCCATTTCTCCACAACCCCTTGACTAAATTGGATGTAACTTCATATATCAATTTCTTGGAACATTTCCCAGATACCATTTTCCTTGTTTCTCAATTTGAGGCTGTGTTGTGGAAAAAAGGGACTTAATGTAAAAATTAGTTTTTCTCTAGTATCTCCTAAATTACTGGTCAGAATTTTATGAAATTTCATATTTAAGTTGCTCATCAAAACTCCCAGACCATGCACTATTTGTAGTTCATTTACACAAAAGTGTATTACGGGAAAAGGGGACTTAATGTATTATAGCTTTATGCTTATTTTTTTTTGGGGGGGGGGTTGATGAAAGTTTGTGATGGCAATTACTTCAAAAGCATTACAGCCATTAGTCTCAAATTTGATACGCAGATAGCTATTCAACAAGAACCAAAACTCTATCAAAATTTTTAGGGAAATTATCCCCCTTTGATTTTTTGAAGAATTTATTCCTATAAGGAAAATATCTCTGGAAAAGCTGAAGCCATTTACTTGAAATTTTATAGACAGATAGATTGCTTTGAGAGAAAGAGTAGTTTACACTTGATTCTCAATTAAACTCTTTACCAAACAACAAAATTTTAGACCTGTCCAAATTGAAAGCATTTGCAGATGACAAAATAAATGAAACTCAAAAAGCAAAATTTGTTTCCAGCTGGGTAGAAAACATTCTGGGAAAAGGAGAAAATGCTGGTTAGCAGCATTTTCTCCTTTTCCCACAATGTTTTCAAAATGCTTCTTTCTCAGGGTTGTTAAAAGTCGGGATTGTGTGGTAAAGAATTAAGAATGTGTTGTGGGAAAAGGGGGCTCCACGTTTAAATTTGTTTTTCTCTAATATCTTCTAAATTTTTGGTCATATTTTCATGAAATTTCACTTTTAACTTATTCATCAAAAGCTCCTGACCATATACTCTTTATATTTCATTAATGAAAACAGTGTTATGGGATAAGGGGATTTAATGACATTTTTTTATGTTTTATCTTACGTTTGACTTTTCACTTAATTTTCTGTGCACAAATAGATCTTATGTAGGAAAACAGCTGAGGATTTCAAATTATGTCATACATTTTGTGACAAGTACTGGTTCGGGGAACATTAACCGTCAATGATAGCTCTTCTTTTCCGTTGCCTTTAGGCACAGGTATATGGCATGTAGCGTTGCCTTATGGTCCTTTACCAAAATATATCTACATATATAGAGTATAATGACTCTATAATGAAATTTAGGCAAATGTTGCGGGATCCTGTATTTTATGTAGAGATAAAGAAGGAAATCTTTTAAAAGTCAGAAGGCCTAGATCTTCCAAGTTTTGCAATATAGCATAATTTATACTCATGGTCCTCTATCAAAATGCTTAAAATAATTACTCTACAATCAAAATTAGCACTATGCTGTGGGATCCTGCATTGGTAGGTAAAGAAGGAAATCTTTAAAAATCTTCTCCTCTCAAACCATTAGGCGTAGAGCTTTCAAATTATGAATGTAGCATTGCCTTATACAATGTAGTCCTCTACCAAAATACTTCCAGGGTTTTCCATGACGCACAAATCCTGCGTCATTGACGCAATTTTAATTCAAATGACCCCCAAAATAAATTGACAGTGCGTCATCGGTGACGCAACTTTCCAAAATCTGAATAATGTACGAAGTTGAATGAAGCGTCATAATTCCAAGCTTGTTCTTGCTTCAATGTCAGACGAACACCGTTCTTTTTTTAACTACTGGGTTTATTTTAGATAAAAGTGGTTTTCCAGTAATCTATTTATAGAATAAGACTGGTTTACGCATTATTGCCGAGATGTATATTGGACACGTGTCGTAAATATGGGCCCGGTCAAAGTCGTGGTTGGGTTCTCTCTATTTCCTAGCATATTTTACACGACTTCCGGTATATAAACGTACACATTACCGGTCTGTTCTGTTAGCGGAAAAATAATGTCATGACGAAGAAAACTGTAGAATTCTTCTATCGTCTGCTTCGTACAACTGCCGATCAAGCCACGTCAAGCAGCGATTCAGACGAAAATGTTTGGTTTGTCAAAAAGTGACATTTCCGTCAGAAATGATCGACCGACTTTTCAATCATGGAAGTTGGCGTTTAAAGGTAAAATGCATTGTAAATCATGTTTGAGGTTGATGATGAAGAAAGCCGTATTTTTGACCCCCAAAATTAATGAAATGACCCGCAACTAATGAGGAAGGGGGTCACAATGACCCCCAATTTTCAAAGCCGAGGGAAAACCCTGTACTTCATTCAAGTTATCACTCTATGATCAAAGTTAGCCCTATGCTGTGGGATAACAGATTTTACAGAGATCACTGAAGGGCCCAAATGTCCCACCAAATTTTATATTCTAGATTGAACCCTGACCAAGTAATAATCAAAGCTTTCAAACCAAATTTGGAAGAGATTCAGCATGCATCGAGAGTATTATTAACCTGTTACCAAACAACAATATTTTAGAGCATATTTTAGTTCATATTTCAAGCATTTGCAGATGGAAAAATAAAAGTGACTGAAAATTTGAAATTTGTTTTGTGAAGAGTAGAAAACATTGTGGGAAAAGGAGAAAATGCTGGTTACCGGCATTTTCTCCTTTTCTCACAATGTTTTCTAAAGGCTTCTTTCTCAGGGACGTCAAAAGTAGGGATTGTGTGGTAATGGGTTAATAAAAAAACTCCTGACTTTTTCCAGAGGTCCAAGATGTTTTGTCACCTGTTGAAAGAAGTATGTCAACAGCAGCTTCAGAAAGTTCCAACAGACAGCTGTCAACAGTCACCCAACCAACTAGTCTTCATGTAGAGATCCATTCATCCAATTTCAGCAGTAGCCAAACATTCCAATATTCAGCTGTTAACAGTCAACCAGCCAACAACTAGTCTTGAAGCAGACATCCCTGCGTTGGATATAGACAGTGACAGTAATTCAATCAAACGTCCCAACAGTCAACAGTCAACCAGCCTACAACCAGTTTTAGGGCAGAAATCCATCCATCAAATATAGACAGTGACAGTAATCCACCTAATCATTCAAACAGTCAACTGTCAATATTTAGTTAACCGGCCAAGAACTAGTTTTGAAGTAAAAATCCCTGCTTTGGATATATAGAGAGTGACAGTAATCCAACATTTTTCATTTTTTTGTGTACATCATGATGGCAGTGGGATAAAGCTTTGTTAAGCACTGCCTTCTATCGGATTGTAATCTAAATACCTTGATGGAAAACACCTTTGTGGATGTCTTATACATGATGATTATATATTTTTAACATTTTTTATGCCCCTGCATCAAGCGATTGGGGCATATTGTTTTACCATTGTCTGTCTGTCTTTCCCTCTGTCGGCAAAACTTAGCAGAAAAACTTAACATTTCCACTTACTTCAATGAATGAATAGTGTTTTATGGCCCGTCGACAACTTAGGTCATATTGGGCGCACTTACTTAGTAAACAATAATGCGAGGTGAAAATAACATACATGTACAACAACATAAGACAAACATGATAAATGAGGAATGGATGAAACACAAAATGATGCCCCTTTTGTTGCCTTTTACGACATGCATGCTGTCACTTTTGTTCCACCAGATGAAATGGCAGATGTGACAATCGCGGGACTGCAGTGGTTTATTCTTATACCCCCGATTAAACCACACGGGGTCCCACAGGCCAATTGATTCCCATTCCAAACCCTATTTACATCAAGAAAAAAAAAATATATAGGATTTGGAATAAGAGCTACCCAGCCTGCTGCAATCCTACGAATTACGAGGAAAGCAGCCGTTTGTCTCTAATTTTAGTCGCCTTCTACGACATGCCATAGAGAAAGGCCGAGGTCCTATTCTATAAACTAAAAAACCCCCGGGACCCCACGGGGAGTCCACTTACTTCAAGGCTATTCAAGAAACAAAGATGATATTTGGTATTTAGGTATACCTCATCAATATGCATCTAATGAGGGTTATATGTCCAAGGTCAAGGTCAAAATTTTAAACCCCATTATCTTAAAAAAAATCCTATCAAAACTTAACTAAAGAACTTAATATTCCCCATTACTTCAAGGCTTTGCAAGATGCAAGGTTTATATTTGGTATGTAGGTGTATCTCATTGTTATGCATCTGCTGGTGACAAGTTCAAGGTCATCTGTCAATGTCATTTATGAAGGTCACACTTCTTAAAATTAGCTATTACGGGGGTATTAGTGTTACACAAATACATCTTGTTTTCTTAGTTATACTTTAAAGGATTATGTCCAGGGTATTACTTTTAAGGTATAGATAGTTTTAGAAATCGAAACTCCATAATCCACACTCCATTAGAACAAACCTAGGAAAAGTCTGACTTGATTTTTAGTGATGTTCCATTCACAAGGTGTCAGTGGGGGTATATGTCAGCTCGTGACAGTTGTAGTTTCATCTGTTTGGAAAGTTTTCTTTCAAGTGATGCATTGGTTTAACTTTCATGTTGCACACTATTGACATCCAATTGCTGTGCACATTTGAATATGAATAAGAATTAAATCCCTATTTAGCTTTTCGTGACTGTATATTACTGAAATGGAATAAACTTGCTTTCACTTTTGAATCTTTCATTAGATTAGACCAGCTGTTTGCAGGGAAAACCCAAGGTATTGCTATTGCATTGGCATTGTTATTGTGCAAAATCTTTCAAGTTTTGCAAAAAAATCTGAAGTTTGAAAATATTTACTTTAAACTCAGAATATGTGTTCTCTATCAAAGGACAATGCATTTTAAGGGAAGTAACTCAAAGTAGTGTAATTATGTTACAGGTATGCAGCTTTTTAGCTCGACTGTTTTGGAACAAAAAGTCGAGGTAGTGTCATCACACTTGTGTCATTGGATTTATAGTCATTGGCGGCATGGTTGTTGATGTGACAAACTTTAACCTTGGCTATACCTCGCTTATATCTGAAGATATTTACTTGAAACTTGGAAGATATGTTTACTATCTAAAGAGCAATCTATACTAACAAGGGAGATAACTTTAAATGCATTTTTGCCAGAATTATTCCCCTATTTTGACTTAGAATTTTTCACTATCCAGGACCTATAGCCGAGCGTAGCACCCACTTGCAGTGCTCTTGTTACCTCACCTGAGCACACAATGCTCTTGCGATTGTTGATGTCTGTTGTGCATCCTCCAGTTGTCTTAGACAGTTCTGGTGTAAACAATACAGTGGTCACAATCTAGGCTCGTTCATTGTGAAACTTGCTCAGAAAGTTTATCTTGTTAACATCTAGATCAAGTTTGAACATGGTTTTGGCTGGATCAAAAAATATTTCACAACATAAAATCTAAAAAAAATCTTGTTAACGTTCCAGACAATATTGTCTCATTCTTATTCACTGTGCAACTTGCTAAGAATGTTGATGTCAAAGATATCTTGGTCAAGATTGAATATTGGTCTGGCCTGGTCAAAAAGTAGGTCACTAGGTCAAATCTAAGAAAAAAGACTGTTAGCACTCTTGAGGTCACAATTTTGTCTCATTCTTATTCACGGTGCAACTTGCTCAGAATGTTAATAAAAAGTCGGTCGCTAGGTCAAATCTAAGAAAAAACATTGTTAACACTCAAGGGACCACAATTTATGCTCAATCGTGAATCTTGCTCAGTGTTTTCAAGGCCAACTAGTTTTAGCTTGATAAAAAAGTAGGAATAATCTTTTTACAATTTTATCATCGTGAATCTTGCTCAGACTTATAAATACTTTAAAGTCCACAATTTTGGCTTATATGCTGTGAAACTTGCTCAGAATATCTATATTGGTGATATCTAGGCCAAGTTTGAATATGGGTTCAGCTGGGTAAAAAGATAGGTCACTGATTCAAATATTTGTGTGCTTATAAGCAAGCAGGTAAATAACGTTATTGCTTTTCAAAAGATATTTGGATAGATGTATATTGTATAATGTATGCATGTTAACTTTGCTGATTTATGCAGCTTTCTACTTTCCCGTTTTCATTAGCATGATATATCACCTTTGCCAAATTGTTTTATAAACTTTTTACTAAAGAAGCACCAAAAGTGCATGTTTTCAAAGGCTTTCATTCGAAGAATTATAAGATATTGACATCTGGATGATTTGTCTCCTTTTGCTACAATGTTTTCAAAAGCTTGACACGAAAGTAGCACAAAATATATTAACCTTTATGTCACCTTTTACCACAATATTTCTGATAGCTTGTCCTTTAAAAATGCACGCATAGCGATGTTTTCAAAAGCACTGTTCTAAAGAAGGATAAAATGCTTCGTCACCTTTTACCACAATGTTTTCAATAGCTTTTCTCTAAACGAGCGTAGAAATCACAATGTTTTCAAAAGCATTACTCTAAAAAGTATATACTGTTATGCAGGCTTTACAAAGTCTCATGTTAGACAAAAGAATTTCAAATCTCCCTTATAATGTTTAGTATATAGATGAAGTTGTATTAAAATTTTATGCTGATATCAAATATAAATATAGTACAAAAAGAAAGGTCTATATTTAACAGTAATGTTCTATACTGCGTGCATATCAGGTCACTAGGTGGTATAAAGTCTCATATCAGTCTTTTTATATAAAGTCTCTTTATATGCATTTTCTATCCTTCGTTAAAAGAAAGAAAAAAAAGTATATGTATTTTCTTAATATAAAATGAACATTGTTTTTCGACAATATGTATGTACATACTTGAAAAGCAGCCAGTTTCTTAGAAAGATTATTCTCGGTGAAGCGTAAGTGTAAAGGAAACCAAGAGAGCATGAATAAGTGCACTTGTTAGTGTGATATAATTGGAGTAATGTTGAATACGATATAAATACTACAAAAATAATTCAAACTATTCTCTCAGCAATAGAATCATCCCAATTTCGCAAAATAAAATGGACAATGATTTTCATTCAGAACAGGTCACGTATATTTTTCACTTACAGAATAGCGTTTTCACTCTTTGATTAACTATATAACTCTCTTTCCCTTTTAATAGTTTCAAGTACATGTATATCAAAAGTCACGTTGACTACTACATTGTTTAATTATTGTTATTTTGCAAAATGTACACTGGAGCAAATAAAATCTACATTGGAGCAAATAAAATGTATTGTATTGTTTAGATCAATGATGTCTAGGTCAACTTTGAATTTGGGATTAGCCAGGCCTAAAAAGTAGCTCATTTCATTTAATCTTAGACAGATCTCGTTAAAATCTTAGCAGACACAATTTTCAAGCAATCATAGCAAAACTTGCTAAGTATGTTTATCTTGATGATATCTCGGGCCAGTTTAAGATTGCATTTGGTATGGTAAAAAAGATCACTAGTTCAAATCATAGATAGAGAGAGAGATGCTGTTTGGTGAAGACAATTGTCCCTGCAAACAAAGAGAGAAAAAAGAGATACTCTTACGTAAGAACACTTGTCCCTACAAAAAAGAGAGTAAAAGGAGATACCGTTATGTGAGGACACTTGTCCCTACAAAAAAGAGAGAGAAAAGAGATGCTGTTACGTGAGGACACTTGTCCCTACAAAAAAGAGAGTAAAAAGAGATGCTGTAACGTGAGGACACTGTCCCTACAAAAAAGAGAGTGAAAAGAGATGCTGTAATGTGAGGACACTGTCCTCACACAGTATGAGAGAAAAAAGAGATTAATGTAACGTGAGGACAATATTGTCCACACAGTGACTCTAGCGACTCTCTTTTTTTATGATGATTTCAAGCCAAAGCCACAACAAGGTTCCTTTTGGATGGTAGAAGTGAAAACTGAAAGAGAGTTATGCGAAAAACACTCAGAAATGGTTGTCCTCAGATCCCGGTTTTTTGGCTAATGTCCTCTCTATTACGGATTCGTCGGCTAGGGAGGGAGAGAGAGAGAGAGAGAGAGAGAGAGAGAGAGAGAGATACTTTTAATCTGACTATTTAGAATTACGACTTCTAACTCATTGGTAAATTCCTAAAGGTAAAACAACCAGTCCCGGCAGCTTCCGTCTTTTGATGTAAGAGTTAGGCACTATCTCATCGGTAAATATCGTGTAACATCGACGTTTTCCAATTAGATAACCTTAATATGTTCTTTGTTGCCGAAGAGTTTTAGGTGAAAGGAACAACATTACATTCTAGCGTTATGGCCGTGTAAAACATTCGATTATTTACTTGGTGTCTCTAAATATAAATTGGCAGTATAGGAAAATATGGTTCGTATACTCAGTGCTGACTTGTAATATAATTCGCATCTAAGTTTTTTTCTTCTATTTTTGCAGATTGATTGATTCCGGGGGCAAAGGAACTGAGAACATGATCTCAAGGGAAAAAAAGGTGCAAAAGACAAGGAGAATGGCCGAAGTATGACGTTCAATAGAGTAAAACGAAAATAAAGTTAACCGAGTCATTTTTTGAACGGAATTTGTACTCTGTGTAACCTTGTTGATAAAGAAAATAAATTTCATTATATACTAAGATGTCATGGAATAATCTGTGTAACCTTGTTGATATAGAAAATGAATTTCATTATATACTGACTTAGCGACTGTAATGTCATAATCTGTGTAACCTTGTTGATAAAGAAAATGTATTTCATTTTATACCAAGATGTCATGTTTGCAGCCTTTTATCAGATGGTATACTTTTACAATACTCCAAAACAATAGCATCTATAGTACACAAAAGTCTGTGTAATATCTGTAACCTTGTTGATATAGAAAATGAATTTCATTTTATACTAAGATGTCATGTTTGCAGACTCAGCCTTTTACCAGATGGTATTCTTTTACAATAGTCCAAAATAATAGCATCTATAGCACACAAAATTTAACTTTGTTCAATTGATAGGATCTACCTCTGAAATCTTTAAAAAGCGCTGTTGGAAATGGAGAAAATGCTGGTAACCAGCATTTTCTCAATTACCAACAATGCTTTCAGAAGCTTGTATTCTCTCTAGGGTCTTTAAGACTCCGCAAAAGTTTTAGCCTTGTACTAAATACATATAGTAAGCATCCATCAAAGAGCTTCGGTATCCAATTTCGCATTTCTCTCTTACTTTTGAATTCTTCTAAGTTTTGTTTCCACTCTAGATCTACCTTGATAATTTTTTCTCCTCTCTCTATCAATTTTCTCCTGTCTCCGTTTTTTTTATTTTGTTGTACAGTTTTCTTTTTTTCTCATTTAGTTATCTACAACTTGTCTTTTATATGCTTTGTTGCCATTATCTATCTACATGTACTTGTATTGTTTATTTGATTGTAAAGGAAGAGCCGTTTTTAAGTTGGAACAACTTGTGGCCCGACCCCAATCATTAATTGAATAAAATATGTATAAACTAAACTGACTCGGTATTGTATGGTAATTGTTTAACCGATACCTCACCGGTACAAAGCTCCCAATGTAGGAGCTTAACGACAAACCAACCCATGAAGCTTTGCTTTTCTCTAGACATGGACCATCCCCATACAAAATTGTATGGGTCGTGACTGGTGAGTTGACAAAATGAAATAAGTAGTAATTAGCCAGTTTACGAAATTTGATTATATTTTAATTGGCAAGTTGTCGAAAGCGGAATAGATAGTTATTGGTCAGTTGACGAGTAGGTTGTGATTAGCCGATTGACAAAATGGGAATAAGTTGGACATGTATTTACCCAGTAGGGGAAATTGGGTTCTACAGGTCGCAATTAGCTAGTTGAGGGAGGGGCCTATGTTGTGAATTTGATGTTAACGAAACTGGAATAGGTTTAAAATCGGCATTTAGTCGAAATGGGAATCGCATGTAATTGGTAAGAAGGCGAAATTTGAATAAGTTCTGATAGCCAAATAGACAAAATTAGAATATAATACACATGTCAAATAGACAAAATTGGAATATGTTCTATTTGACTTGGTTGCGAAATTGGAATATGTTGTAAATGGCAAATAGACGAAATGGGATTAGATTATAATTGGCGTGTAGACGAAATGAGAAAAGGCCGTAAGTGGTAAGAGGACGAAATTGGAATAGGGTCTCAATGGCTGGCAGACAAATTGGAATATGAGCAAAAATCAATTGCAACATATAGACCATATACAACACAGTATTAAGTACTAAATGTATCTTTACAGGCAGATGCACATCGTCGGTTTACTACAAAAACCTCGTAACTACAGCTTGTTTCAAGCTGTAGTTAGGAGGTTTTTGAAGTGAGCCGACGACATTGCAATGCGATGGGGTGTTTTTGTAAGAAAATTCAGGCGTTTATTTATCATATGTTATTCTCCTTATCGATAAGTTAAACTTTTGCCAACGTTACAGGCACCGTTTTCTTACTGAATGTGCATGACAGCGTTCAAAGAGAGATAACTGTACCGGACTGGAGAAACTAAATATAAGAACATGTTATAACCATGCACTAGCAAGTAGACAAAACTGGATCTAGGGGTGGACCGGTAGTGCAGTGGTAAAACGCTGGACTATCAATCCTGAGGCCTCGATATCCGGCCTAACCAGGACCTCTTTGAGACACCTTGTGTTTCCTACCAAACTTAAGGTGAACTGGTTTGGAACCCAGAGGTGGCCTCGCATGTCTCGGTGCCTTACACCGGGTACGTTAAAGAACCAAGGAGGTCTATTCGAAGAAGAGCTAGCATAGGCGGATCCAGAGGGGGGGGACCGGGGGTCCAGACCCCCCCTGGAATTTTGACAAAAATGTGGTTACTCGTCTTATTATATGATACTTTGGTTTCCAGATTTCAATGGAAGTAAGCCGATTACTAGTTTGATATTGCACAGCATTTATGTAAAATACACTCATAAATTTAAGAAAAAAAGGTTCTAAATGTGGAGACTTCCTCATGGTTAGAACTGGAAACGTTGACTTTTCTTGTAAACGGCTTACATCCATTGAAATCTGGAAACCAAAGTATCATATAATAAGACGGCTAGAATTTTTTACCCGGATTTCCTTGTGTCCGATTCTTTCCCTCTAATGATCCATACCATATATGCCTAGAGCACGGAGGGACCTTAATCCTACAAATCATCATCATAATCATAATCATCATCATCATCATCATCATCATCATCAGCATCATCATCAGCATCAAAATTGGAACTTGCTATAACCCTATTCTTCTGTTTAAGAATTTAGACTGGTTCATTGCATTTTCTAGTTTTCGCACAATGTTATCAAAGGCTTTCTTTATGAGGCGTCGTTAACATTTGGGATTGTTTGATAGAAGGTTAACTTATGAAACAGGTATTAGACCGTCACAATCGGGCTTTAAAAAATCAAACAAAAAATTCCACTCAATATAGTCTGAAAAAGAAAAAAAAAACTGTCTATCACAGCGTAGATCCCAGTTCTTGATTTCCAGTTCATGCAAAGCCAAGCCAAGTCGCGCCAAGCAGTCTAAGGATAACCTTTGGAGTTTACAAGCACACAAGAGTTAAACTACAAATCACAGACCTCCAGATAAGAGGGAGTAATGGCTAGTCATAATATCTCTTTAAAATCCTATGTCGTGGGTACTCATTAGAATCGTCTCATTCGACAATTCTAATGAGCACCCACGACATAGGGTTTAGTGGACAATAACTGATATTTTCAATTTTTCAATATTTTCCTCTATCCAGAGCTCTGTACAATAATAACTTTTATGTCATACGAAAGCAGTGTTGATAAAAGGAATGATTGTTTTTGTACAAGAAGGCCTCTTTACCAACAATATTTTTCATAATTCTGTGTTGAACAAGGAATTCTTCCTGTAATTTGTAATTGTGTTTGCCTGGTCTAAACATAGTGAACACACTAAATGATAAACCCGGAAGGTTGCCGATTGGTATCAAAAAAGTAGGTCGGTATTACTCATCGTTTCGCCTACAGCCCTCAGCCTGGCGCCAAAATTAGCTGTGTATTTCATATTGGCCATAGCCAGTGGAACAGTTCCTGGTGAAAAAAAAACTGGCTGTGTTACCAGGAGATGTACAATATATTCGTCTGAGTATTTGACAGAAATATTGGAATTTTTGTGGCGAATAGATCTGTGGTCGGTGTGTGCCCCATTTCCGTTTTTTTTTTGTGCACATTACTGGGTTACACATTTTGCTTTTTCAATTCCGACAGTGCCTTACGGTTTTCACTATTCTCTGACAAGGAAAATATTGATAAAAATCTGGTGAGTGTTTTTTTTTATTAGTTTAGTAAGGAAATATATAAGTTATTGGTGCTATGCTATCGTTTAGGATGGTGAACGATAATTATATTGAACTACCCTCTTTTTCAATTGCAGATTTTGGAAAAGTCCAGTTGTGTCAATTTAACCATTACAAGACAATTCCGACTTTTGACTACCCTGAGAAAGGAGCCTTTTGAAAACATTGTGGGAAAAGGAGAAAATGCTGGTAACCAGCATTTTCTCCTTTTCCCACAAAATTTTCTACCATTCCCAAACCAAGTTTAATTTTTACAGTCACATTTGTTTTGTCGTCTGCGAATGCTTTCAGTATTGGCCAGTCTACAATTTTGTCGTTTTCCATTTCATTAGCATTAGGTCCTTTTTTCACTATCCGCAAATGGTCCTTTTTTCACTATCCGCAAATGGTCCTTTTTTCACTATCAGGAGCCTAAAGGTTAAGAAAAAAGTAATTTGAGAGTTAGTGAGCAAAAATAATGGCATTAAAAGTTTACCAAAAAGACCGAAAGATGCTGAAAGACAAAGGCATACGTACGCTAAAGCACGCATAAATACATGTACATGTATGCTGAAATACGAACTGAAATACTCTGAAATACGTATTTCGCTGTTTACCAGCTTATATCAGCGTATTTCTGTGTATTTTAACTTATTTGAACGACTTTTGGATGCATGTCAGTGTATTTTGAAGTTAAATCGGCACATTCCTCGCGTATTTCCGCGTACTCCAGCGTACTTCGACGTACCTTCACGTATTTCAGCGTAAATCGTTTGATTCCATCGTATTTTAACGTACGTTCACTAACTTCAGCGTACTTCGACGTAATCGACGTGCTTCAGCGTAAATTAATATTACGACAGGATTCATTCCTCTCTCACCGCAGATCATTGTTTCGACAATTGATATGCAGGAAAGCAGCCAGTGGCTTGGAAAGAATTTTTTTCGCGTCACTGGTAAAAGAGAATCCAGGAAAGCATGGATAGGTGCACTGGCCACCGGGATATCACCGAAATAATGTTGAAAACGGCGTTAAACACCATACAGTCAACCAATCATTCAGCTTAAATCGGATGTATTCCATCGTAATCAAGCATACGTCGACTTCAGCGTAGTCCAGCGTACATCAACGTATTTCCGCCTATTCCAGCGTACATCGACGTATATCCGCCTATTCCAGCGTACTTTGCCGTATTTCCGTCTATTCCAGCGTACTTCGCCGTATTTCAGCGTGTTTCAGCGTAAATCGGTATGTTCCGTCTTATTCCAGCTTACTCCGACTGCTTCAGTGCCTTTTAGAATTCTTCGACGTACTCCAGCGTACTTCGACGTAATTGTCGCAATTCAGTCTGAAACGTTGTATTCAATCGTATGCTAGCAAACTTCAGCGAATATCTGCATTTCAACTTTTTTCGGTATCTTTAAAGGTAGGTATACAAGGTTTTTTTATCTCACAAAATTAAAAAGTATATAAATATGTCATAGAAATTTATATGAAATAGAGCACCAATGCAAATCATCAATCAATAAGAATCATTTTTTTTTTTGATAATGTTACCTTAAAAGGCAACGTAGCCCCTGAAGGTATTTTTAGACATGGTGCCAATAAAAGAAAATGTGGTGATGTCAAGAGACTGGCATGTGACTAATGACGCTTGAATTCCATAACATAAGAAACATTTACATGTAATTGATTACCATAATGTCTTCTTCGAACGCCATGTTTGAAGCTTCGTCTGTGTATTTCCGGTATGTAAATGAGCGAGTTGCTCATTTAAAAATAGACTGTGTTTCCCTTTGGTGTCAACCTGGGCCGTAATAAATCTCTAATTTCACTTGTTGTCGGGTGATTTTCACCAACTGGGGTTTTATAAATGAAAATTAAAAGGCTTTGGAAGTATGATGATGACTTTTTTTTTTTGTGAAAATTTCGTCCCAGAATCATAAAGGCCACCTTTAAGCCTGTTTTGGCGTATTCCAGTGTATTTCAGTGTATTTCTGGTTTTACACGATGTACCTGGAAATGAAGATTACTGTTAAATTCATTACCGAACAAGCGAATTATACCATTAACAAATAGTAATTTACCCTTAGCGCACAGTTTGCTCCCTTGTACTGTACGTCTTTTGCTGATAGTGTAGACAAAGATCAATCGGCACGGACATGCAGACAAGCTTTGTATATAAGCACTCCGTCTCCTTGTCGTTTAACAGATCCAGTTACATAACACTCAAGTTTTGATACATGGTGCAAAATCTAAGTTTGTCAAAGAATTTCTGCGAAATAAGGGTTGGCTTTTACAGGTAGCACAATAGGGAAATTAGTCATCTTCTGTGAAAAGGGGGCTGAATGCGTCTGCAAAACGTTTCGACCCAGGTCAGCCTGCGCAGTCCGCGCAGGCTGACCTGGGTCGAAACGTTTTGCTACTGGTCAAGTTTTGCATGTCAAAAGACCAGGGTAACTCATGATTCATTCGGCTGATAGAAAAACTTGATTTTATGGATCCTTAATCCTTTGGCTGCTAAGCGTGATTGGCTGACCTTTTGCAGACATTGTAGATCAAGACCAGAGTGCATAGAATGTACAGTCTGATCTTTGATCTACACTGTCCGACGAGGAGGTATTATTCCCTGAAACATAATTTTTAAACAGTAATATTTAAGTTATTAATATCGAATTGAAAGTTTGATTTTAGGTATATAGTAGGATACGGGTTAATACTGTGAAGCCATTCTTTGTATCATGCACCACGGAGATGCACTAAGCCCCCTTTTGCCAGGTCATGGTTAAATGTATAAGGAAAAGAAACATTTTTCTAGGCTGCAAGGAAAAGCATTTTAGATAGGAAATCGCTACCTACCATATGGATGAAAAATAACAAACAACGAAGTCAGTAACTAATGTAGTGTATTTTCTCTCCAGATATCTAGGCCTATAATTATGTAATAAATGACTAAGCGAGTTGTTGCCAATATTAAAGGGACATCAATTTAGATTTTGTTACGAAGGGGAACTCTGCATAAAAACCGCTTAGATTTTCATTCGCATGCAAGGACAACTCTAAAAAATAAAACAAAGACAGAAATAAATATAGAAAAACAAAACATTTCAGAGTTTCCTTATTTTCAATATGAAATGTTTAAACTCGGTTAGTAACGGTATATAGCATTTTTTTCAGCTTTTGTCCCAACTAATGGTAGACAGTCAATGCGAGCCTATGGCGAGTTTGATTAACATATATTTTTCTTTTAGACAGTTTAACTCAATACCATACGACATTATTTTAGGCTTGTCCAAATTGAAATGATTTCCAGACGACAAAATAAAAGTGACTGAAAACATTGTGGGAAAAGCAGAAAATGCTGGTTACCAGCATTTTCTCCTTTTCCCACAATGTTTTTAAAAGCCTTCTTTTCCAGGGGCGTCAAAAGTCGGCATTGTGTGGTAATGGATTAATTAAAATTTAGCTCAAAGACCAAAGTAGATTCTTTTTATCTCATAACAATACTTCAAGCATTATGCCTATAGTGATATCAATGAGTCCATATATTCATGAAATTAGACGGACTCACTGACTGCATTTGCCGTAGTAATAGTAATAGTTTCAAGAAGTACATATATGAAAATAACTACATGATTTTAGATCTAACATGATCCCAAATCCTACAGTTGATTTGATCTTGAAATTTGTGTCTTGCGTTTTTAAAGAAAAAAAAGGCAGAAGTACAATAGCTTACTAAATGACGCCATGAAAAGCTCCTATGACCTCAAAAAATCTGTCTCGAACGCGAGAAACTTAAGATCTTACTTGCATTAGCATTTGAGATAAATTTTTTATCAAACGGGTCTAGAAAAATTTATAAAGCGAGCCTTTGCGATCTTAATAACATTTTTGGTTGACGAGATTCAGTGAATTCATAACAGCTGTATTACACTATTAAAGTAAGGGCAGATATGTGATCAAAGAAAGTTCGTGATGGGCATTTCACATGGAAAGAAAGGTGGGCTATGTGATAAAATATCATTTTCTTGTACCGATTGATGATTTATTTATTTTTTTGTCGTTATCCGATTAATGCTTTACTGCACATTCTGCATATTTTAAGTACTTTGTGCATATAACACAGTGTATCTTTTTTCAAACACCTTTCTTGTTATCGTATAACCTTGACTAAACAGAGCCCTCAGATCCAGGACTGGGCTCTAACTTTTGTGTTTTATGATCTTGGATCTATGTCGTCCGCATTTTAAGCTCATGTTTTCGCTTTTTACATCAAAAGGGTCACTGTGGTCAATTTCAGAAGCTGCGCTGTTACTTGGAACCATGGGGACGTGTTACACTTGCGTTCGGTACCTGATGTTCGTCTTTAACTTTTTGTTCATGGTAAGTTAGTTCCATTTCTGATTTTTTTTCTTCGAAGTGTTTTTGTTAGCTTCACTGGCCGGAAAGCCAGCAGCCAGCACCGGTGTCCGTCGTGCGTCCGAGGGTCCGTGCGTGCGTGCATTAACTTTTATTTCAAACATCTTCGATCTTCTCTGAAACTACCCATCCACATTTGATGGAACTGCACAGAAATTATCCTGCCATGGTCCTCTTCATCATTTTTTCAAAAACTCTGGTTGCCATGGCAACAAAACTGAAAAAAAATCTTCTTCTCTGAAACCACAAGGCCCAGGGGTACTGAATTTGGCATGTAGCTTTATTTAATGGACCTTTAACAAGTTTCTTCATATTATAGACCTGGGGTCAAAATTGACACGATTACAGGGATCACAAGCTCAACATTGGCTTCTATATATAGTCACTTCAATTTAAACATTTATCAAGAGAAGTAACTCTTGTTACGAAGAATAAAGTTTGTTATTATTTACCTCCATTAATTATCAAACTGAAGTGATATACGGTTGGTGCCAGATATTAAAGATTTTTGATTGAAAATATTCTGCTTTGAGGGAGAGCGATTCATTTTGATCCTAATATGTATGCTCACATGTGTAGAATATTAAATTCGATATGATTTCTGTCATTCAGTTTTTCCCAAGAACTTCACCTTTCATGCCAATGAATAAACCTGCTTTTGATGCCTGTAAGAGTTCATTGTTTTCAAAAGTCCTCATTTTAAGGGTCATGAACTTTTCAAATTGTGTGGTAAAGGGTTAAAAAGCCACTGGAGCGATACAGGGCAATCATGGCCCTCTTGTTATCTCATCGTATCCTACTATGATATTGGGAGTCAGTGGTTTTAGGTGGAGCGTTAGGCTCTCATATTAAAGGTTCATTGCTCGAAACTCATAATCGGAGGTATCAACTTTTTGGACTATCTAAGCTATGGCACGAGAACCGTTTAACCCTTTCCCACACAATCTCGATTCTTGAAAAAGAAGCCCTCTGAAAACATTTGAGAAAAGGAGAAAATGCTGGTAACCAACATTTTTTACATTTTCCCACAGTGTTTTTCATCCATATCAAAGACAAATTGCGTCATCTGAACCACATTTAGATTGTCGTCTGCAAGTACTTTCAATTTAGACAAGTCAACAATTTTGCTGTCTGGTAAAGAGTCAAGGTTTCCTAAAATCGAGGGTGACTTGATATAGTCTAAGTTGTAAGAACTTGTTTCACATTCGATGTAATTCTCTTTGCAGTGTGATCTTGACTCATTGTCCACAAAAACTATATATAAGCGGTTATTGGAGATATTTGTTGCTTGCAAATAGCTTTTCACGATGAACCATTTCATTAGAAATTCATTCATCGACGGTTGAATGACATATTAAGAATGTGAGACCTGAAAGATCATCCATTACTTTCTACAAGTAAAATTTCAAGCGTGTTTAGCACAAGTCAAACATAAAAGAAATCTTCCTCATCTTTTTCTTTTTCTACTTCTCAGTTGACCTCCACCTCATCATCAAAATTTTTACCACTACTATAATTAATACTACACATGTACTTCTACTACTACCACAGCACCTACTATTTTCATGAATATTTCAGTTGATCGGGATAGGTTTCGTTGGACTAGGGGTGTGGGCAAGGGTCGACGAAAACTTCCAGAAGTATGTCTCTGACGAACAACAGTTGAACAATATGTATTTAGCTGCCTACTTTATCATTGTGTCCGGGACTGTCATCATGGTTACAAGTTTTCTAGGGTGTTGTGGAGCGATCGCCGAGAACCGAGTTATGCTAGTCATCGTAAGTATCCCTAATATTATTATACTGAAAAGAAATTTCTCACGGTCCTATTGGATAATATGCCACATGCACACGGCCATGTACGCTGGTAAAATTCATGTAAAAGCGCTTACCCTTTTGGAAGCCCCGTATGCATGACTAATTCCTACACAACATCAAAAATGGCTTGTAAAGGGAAACTTTAAAACCCCTCTTGCACCTAGCCATAGGGCCTTGGGCTGTCAAATTTGGCATTTATCAAGTGTGTCCAAATGATAGCCCTAAGGTTAAATTTAGCCTGGACCCCAGGTTTCACAAGTTTGACGTGGGGAAACTTTAAAAAATCTTCTTGTACCTAGCATAAAGCCTAGGGCTACCAAATTTCGCATGTAGCTTTATCTAGTGGGGTTCATCAAGTGTGCCTAATTTATAGTCCTGGGGTCAAATTTGGCCCCCGTCCTGGGGCCACAAATTTACATAGGCTTATATAGGAAAAACTTTAAAATTCTACATGTAATTAGCCATAAGGCCTAGGCCTGCCAAATTTTGCATGTAGTTTTATCTAGATCTAGTGGGCCCTTACCAAGAGGAGCTAAATTATAGCCATGGGATAAAGTTTGTCTCCACATCAGGGGTCACAAGTTTTACATGGGCTTTTGTGGTAAAAACCTTATAAATCCTCTTGTTCCTAAGCATAATAAGACCTATGGCTACTAAATTTAGCCCTGTCTCATGAGTCTCATGTATTACAGGGCCTTCTATTGAGGAAATTTTGAAAATCTTCTCGATTATAACCACACATTCTAGACCTGTATTATTTGGTATAAGGCTTTGTCTTGTGGACCTCCCCCAAAATTAAAGTAATTATAGCTTTGTAGTCAAGAATGGCTTTGCCCGGGGTCATAACTTTCTCGTAGGATTTTATAGAAAAAAATGTTGTAGGTCTTCAAGTGTGAAACCAATTGGCCAAGTATTGTAATGCCTGGCTTGTAGTGTTTTTCACTTATTAGCCATTAGAGCGATACAGGGCCATCATGGCCCTCTGGTTCGAATTCTTCAGTATTTTCGAAATTAAAAAACCTGCACTTTCATCACAATAAATAAGACATACATATATTTTTCTCAAGGGTGGGAGGGCAATTCTATACGGTCTACGGAGTGACCCTTTCGGACATTTACGTAACTTGTCGTCTCGGATAAACCTGCACAGTCCTCGCAGGCTAATCCTAGACGGCACTTTACGTCAACATATTATTTTGTATTACAATAGACTTGCGTGAAACGTAAGCAATGTCCGAAAGCCCCTTTTGGCATGTTATAGACCATGTTATGCATCAACAAGATGCATTAGGCCCCATTTTGCTGGAGCATAGTCAAATACTTTGTTTTACCCCGCACTTGTAGAAGTGTTTTCTATTTTCAGTTTTTCATACTTGTGCTGATCGTCGCAGCAGTCTTTACCCTACTAGGAGTGGTTTCTGTGGTATTATTCTCCCAGGTAAAGTACTATACCATTAGCTTGCAACACGCGAAAAGGGGCATTCAGATATTAGCGTAAAGTGTCGTCTCGGATTAGCCTGCGCACTTCGCGCAGGCTAATCCGAGACGACACTTTACGACTACATTAGATTTTGTACTACATTAGACTTGCAACAAACAGAAAACTGCATAAAAACGGAAAGTGTCGTATGGGATTAGCATACGCGGACTGCGCAGGCTGATCCAAGCCGACACTTGATGCAAATGTTCGAATGCCCCTTTTCACATATTGCCGTTTATATATTCAGTTCCATAATTCAGCTTATTTCAGATTTAATACGCTTTTCTTTAAAACGTTAGTTAAACAGGAAAATTACCGAAAGAAGATAAAAATATAATATATATTATTTTAATGAAAATTCATTCAGCATTGCACAAAAATAAGCTATAAGCTATAAAAGTCTGGTTTGACCATGGAAACATTTACAAAATTTAATAAGCTTGTCATAATTATGTAATAGACCATTGAGTTAAAGGAAGCTAATATGATCGAATTCTTTCTCAAAAACCAACCTACGTGAGATCCTGTACTGCTTGCAACATGCAAAAAGGAACATTCGGACATTTGCGTAACGTATCGTCTCGGATCAGCCTACGCAATCGACACAGGCTAATCCGAGACGGCAACTCACGATTACATTACATGTACGAATGTCCCTTTTTCGCGTGTTCCGAGCCATAAATAGTACAGGCTTGACCAAACAAGCGGATGGCATAGATTCAAGATTAGACTGCACGTTACGTGCAGTCTGATCTTGATCTATGCCATCCGCAAAAGGCTCGGATTTCGCCTTTGGCGCCGACATGGTTAATGCAACAATTTTGATAACATGTCTGTTCTCTTTACAGATGAACCAGGTACGGGCAGCAAAGGATTTTCTAGAATTCCGACAAAGACAATTCGACCTTCCGATATAAGCCGAGCTCGGGAGACGAACTAACGATCCACTCGATTCAAAGCATGCACCGACCGAGAAAGAGGCTGAGCTCTGATTTCTATGACAAGCAATCTGATTGGATGAGATCATCTACATTTATTTCATGCTTCCCGGTAGATTATCGAGAAATATCGGTGAAATACTTTTTGATATTTCATGGTTACGACCAGTGAAAATACCGATTTTTATATTCTAGTTACCTATGTAAAATGCGCATGACTCAAAACCAGATGGAAATATGACGTCATTTACCTTACATTTATCGCGCTTGACGTACTATTGTAACGCGTTGCTATGCGTAGGGGGTACAACACGGGGGATAACTGAAAAGAATTGTACTTGATTTTGATAAATTCCTCCTAGAAAGAATTAAAAGCATGAGATAAATAGATTATTTTTTTTTCGGTTAAAGATCGAAATTAATTTCAACTCTGTGCCACTCGTGAAAATATTACCCATGATGTTCACTCAATGAAATAAATTTCGATCTTGAGCCGGGAAAAAAACCAGATAATCCTCTATGTATATATTACATCCAGGCTTCCTAAATAGCTAGTCTGTAAATTTAGCCATGCTCTGGCAAAAAGGGGTTTAAAAACATTTTTCCCTGATCATTTTTACGAAGCAAGTCATCATATGGCATGCAAATGGCATCATGGGGCATTCGGACATTTGCGTAAAGTGTCGTCTTGGATCAGCCTGCACAGAGACGGCACTTTATTATTAAATAAGATTTTGACCTACGGTAGATTTGCACGAAACAGTAAATCACATAAGAACGAAAAGTATCGTCTCGAATCAGCCTTCGCGGACTGTGCAGGCTGATCCCAGACGACACTTAACGCTAATGCCCGAATGCCCTTTTCACGTGTTATAGGCCATGTAATAATGGATCTACAAAATACATTGTGTCCACGATTGAACCATAGGGTGCACTGGTCCTTCGACATGCAGAAAGTTGACCAACAGAAAAAAAAGTTTCGACCCTGGTCAGCCTGCGCGGATAGCGCAGGCTGACCTCGACCGATACTTTTTGTATAAATGTTAAGCACCCCCGCCTTTGACCCTTTCCCAAACAATCCCTGGTTTTTACAGGTCGAATAGAAGCCTTTTGAAAACATTGTGGGAAAAGGAGAAAATGCTGGTAACCAGCATTTTCTCCTTTTCGCACAATGTTTTCTACCCTGTGATATAGAAGAATCATCTTTTTAGCAACTGTTAATTTGTCACCTGCAAATTGCTTTCAATTTGGTCTGGTCCAAAGTTTGACGTTTGGGAAAGGGTTAATACAGTATGAGCGAAGATAAGAAAAGATTTTTGAACGGTAGGTTATACGTGGACAAAGTTTGGGTAAGTTTGAGAAGCGTTTCTTTCAACCTTTTAAGCTCCTTTAGTCATATATTGCAGCAACAGTCTGCATACATGTATCCATAACTTTTCTAGGTTTCATCTTTACTTGACCCAGGACCCAAATACTGAATTCTATCGGATGAGTACACTGCAGAACCAGCCTATATCTAGATCGAGGCGACAGGCAAGTCCAAAATATTGACTCGTTCTGCAGCGTAAAAATCTACTTGAATTCGGTATTGTACCCAAGCATTTGGAAATTACCTCGTTATTTTATATTTCGTATTGACTCTAAAGCAAACGGCAAGTATAGGACCATTTCAATTGAAACAACAACAACAACAACAACAACAACAACAACATATCAAAAGAGGGTTTTGAAATTGCATTTTTTTACAAAGGACTTCGGTAGACTACTCTTCCGGTACATTACCGATATTCGGAATTCTAGCCTCGTTTTGAAAAATCCATATTGGACTCTTGTCTCGTTCTGAAAAATCTATATTGGACACTTGCCTAGTCTGAAAAATCCGTATTGGACTCTACAGCGTCTAATATGGTCTAAGATATTCTGTGCTCACGTGGTAGTATTAAAAGATTTTATTGGAAGTTAAATTGTATTTTATTTCACAAATACAATTTAACGTTCATAGAAATCGCTTTAATTCTTTACCACACGAGAAAATTTTAGACTGGTCCAAATTGAAAGCATTTGCAGACGACGGAAAAAAAAAAAAAGAAAAAAATTAAAAGTGACTGAAAATTTGAAATTTGTTTTGTGAAGGGTAGAAAACATTGTGGGAAAAGGAGAAAATGCTGGTTACCAGCATTTTCTCCTTTTCCCACAATGTTTTCTAAAGGCTTCTTTCTCAGGGGCGTCAAAAGTATGGATTGTGTGGTAATGGGTTAGTACTATCTCATTAGTACATAATATCATGGCCCATGTAAGACGATGTACAGTCCAATATGGATTTTTCAAATATAGATATTGGGAACTCTCGTCTCGTTTTGAAAAAAAAAATCAAGTCCATAATGGACTCCGTCATCGTTCTGAAAAATCAATATAGGACTCTTACCTCGTTCTGAAAAACCCATACTGGACTCTGCAGCGTCCTATATGGAATAAGATATTCTTTACTCACATAATAGTATTAACGCTTTGGCTGCTGATCGCGACTCACTGACCCTTCGCGGACAGTGTAGATCAAGATCGGACTGCACAAAACGTGCAGTCTGATCTTGATCTACACTGTCCGAGAAGGAGATATTTCTCCCATACAAATTAATTACAGATTAAACCCTTGAGTTTCTACTCTCCGCTTTAAGGTATCCTTTAACTTACACAGCAGGATAAGGGTTAAATTGATTTCATTGGACCTAGAATTTTATGTGTAAAATAAATCTCTTTATCGGATAGTGTAGATCCAAGATCAGACTGTACATTCTGTGCAGACTGATATTGATCTACAGTGTCCGCCAAAGGTCCTTGAATAGTGTATAACAGTCTAAAGGTTAATATTTTATTCATTCTCTAGCTAGAAGATGCTATAATAAAAGGCCTACAAAATGGTGTGGATGATTACTTTGTTGAAGACTCTATTGGAAAGCAGTATATGGACATTATTCAGAGGGAAGTAAGTATATATTTGTACGAGGGCTGTTCAAGATGGACGCGGAAAAGTACTGTCATTATCTCAAATATTGCTGAAATGGAGCGAAATGCGTACATGTTCACAATGTAAATGTCATGTCTATATTTCAACATTTATAATCTTACGAACGAAGTCCGTAACAAAGAAACAAATGAATAAATGCATGGCAGAAATAAGGATCGGAGCGGGATTCGAACTCCGAACTCCCGGACGCAAAGCCAATACCCTAACCACTGAGCCAAAGAGATATCTCTCTGACGCAGTAGCCAGGTATTGTATTTAAATCGGGAGTATGCCATGCAGGAAGGAGTGGTCTCCCGTAACACACCCCCTCTTAAAGTCATCATTTATTGATGACTCAAAGCCTTATTAGGCAGGAAGTCCGATTTTGGACAACAAATGGGACTAATGGCTCAATGGCCAATCCCGGACGAGCCCCCATCTTACGAACGAAGTCCGTAACAAAGAAACAAATGAATAAATGCATGGCAGAAATAAGGATCGGAGCGGGATTCGAACTCCGAACTCCCGGACGCAAAGCCAATACCCTAACCACTGAGCCAAAGAGATATCTCTCTGACGCAGTAGCCAAGTATTGTATTTAAATCGGGAGTATGCCATGCAGGAAGGAGTGGTCTCCCGTAACAATAAAGATTTGGTAGTTAAAGCAACGCCATAGCTGAAAAAAAAAAAACGGACCAACGCCATTCAGGGTCAATTTTACGTCGCGGTTTACATCACTGATTACCTAGGTAAGGTACTGTCTAAAGAATTTCATCTCTTTTTTTTCAGAATATTATCCGAGAAATATTATGCACCTTTTTGCATAGTTTCACACATATAGAGAAGTTTTTCTTGTAGGTATCAGACTCAACGGAAGCAATGGCTGACTCTACTGCACTCTAAACGTTGTTATGAACTCCGGTGCTATACAGAGAAATGACCCTCCTCTACAAAATGACCCGTGGATCATTTCTCTACATAGAGGAATGACCCATGGGTCATTTCTATTCGCAGAGGAAGGTCATTATTTTTCGTAGAGAAATGACCCCAGACGAGTCATCTCTACGGTCATTTATCTGCGTAGAATAATGACTCGGGTCATTCCTCTTCGTAGGGAAACGACTTTGGGGGTCATTTCTCTTCGTAGAAAAATGACCCGGGTCATTTTGTAGGGGAGGGTCGTTTCTATGCATTACACCGGCCCTCTGCTCTTCTGGTTACCTATCCCTGTTTCATGACCGTTTTCTTAACGCACATACCATTCGTATAAAACCAATTTCTTTTTATTACATAATCACCACACTGATCAACGTGAGCCGCGGACACCATGTGTTCTCGGTACACCAGATCAAATTTTTCCATGGAAGAACAGAAGGTGGTGTAAGTATTTTCATTTTTATGGACCTGATTAACCTAGATAGAAATGTTGATTTACAGCAATGTCAAGACGAATGATTGATCTGTTTACACACATACTAGGGAATAATAATACCGTCATATAAGCGAGCTGTGGCTTAATGAGCAACTGGGGTCTTATTGTTTTGAAGTTTGTTGCCGATTTTCGGACAAAATCCCCTAACCATTGTTCATTTTACAAGTTCGTATGATAAGATAAATGTATTCCCTAAAGGAACACAAAATTTCACTTAGAAATGTCCAAATTGTAACAATAAAAATTAATATTTCATATATCATGATCACCAAGCATATTGGATACAATGAAACATTATCAGTGATCATCTGCGTTATGAAATACATGTAGATCTACTTTCATGCATTATCAATGAATTTATTTAAAGAGCTGCAAGTACTTCCGCTTTATGACACAAAGAGAAAATAAGCCCCACCAACAAAAGCCATGTTTTTCAGCAGATCAAAAGTTATTGAAGGAATGTGATAGAAAGCTACCCAATGCCAATCTCGTGATAGAGTTCTTTTGAGAGGACAAATTTTACAATTTTCACAACGCACCGTAAACGGAAAATAAGCTCCTTCCACATAAGCCATCTTTTTTAAAGTATCGAAGTATCTCGAAGAAATTTATGGAATCATCCACGTTGAATTTTGTTGATTTCCAATTGTTGGTTTCTGAGGAGAAGTCAATTAAATAAAAATTTTAGAAATAAACGCGTAGACGAACAAACGCACGCATGCAAATGTACGAAGGGCAGAACGCCATTCTAATAGCTCGCTGGCAGTTGGCCAAGCGGATCTGAAAATTATTTCAACTAAGAATCGGGCCAAATGTGGTAAATAATGTACACTCTGTATTAGTTAATAGGGGTTTTTCTTTATAGACAATGTTTTTCGAAGCCATCTTTCCCAGGGACATTAAAGCTCGTGATTGCGTGGTAATGGGTTAATACACCATTCATAAAACTGAAACGTTGTAAAAAAAAGATTATGTCTTGCACCAACATTGGAGGCAATGACCGGTCAATTGTGATCAAGCATCGTAGGTCTACTTCGTAAACTGCCGTAACATTGCAAATATTTCAAAAAAGCAAGTGCTACAAGTAATGAAATTGTGTTGAGCATGCTCTTTATCAGGTAATTGACCGTAGTGACATAATGTTTACAAAAATAGTCTTCGTATACAGCCCATGCATCGAGTTTCAGGCAGAAATATTGATGATTTAAAGGTTGGTGTCCATTTACCACAATCTGTTTCTGATCTGGTGTCCATGTACATACTCTGAAAATGAAAATGGTGTCTTGTTAGCATATTTTCCTCTACCCAGGTCCATTCAAAAACGTATATTTTCACTTTGGATGGACATTTCTAAGTGAAATTTTGTGTTCCTTTAGGGAATACATTTATCTTATCATACAAACTTGTAAAATGAACAATGGTTAGGGGATTTTGTCCGAAAATCGGCAGCAAACTTCAAAACAATAAGACCCCAGTTGCTCATTAAGCCACAGCTCGCTTATATGATGGTATTATTATTCCCTAGTATGTGTGTAAACAGATCAATCATTCATCTTGACATTGCTGTAAATCAACATTTCCATCTAAGTTAATCAGGTCCATAAACATGAAAATACTTACACCACCTCCGGTTCTTCCATGGAAAAATTTGATCTGGTGTACCAAGAACACATGGTGTCCGCGGCTCACGTTGATCAGTGTGATCACCGTATGTTCTGAATTTCATTTGTTTCTGTTCTTGGTTGTTCATTTAAAACACGACATTTTACCGCAGCTCTCCGTTCATTCCTCATTTTGACTCACGTGAATAAAGAATATGTCCGCAAACCCTCAAATGACGTCAGGGTTAGACAACGAAATATGTGACCCCCTCCGAATTACAAGCACTTCAAGACGACCTTCTAAATGTGACTTAGTTACAGACATTTGTCTTCCAAAGGGTAGAAAATTTTGCAGGAAAAGGAATAATGCTGGTTGCCAGCATTTTCTTCTTTTCCTACAATGTTTGTAAACGGTGTCTCTATCATGGGCGTTAAAACTCAAAATTGCGTAGTAAAACGTCAAACTAAAATAAAGATACCTGTGTAAGTTTGACCATGTATTCTGTTTTATCTTTTTCTAGTTTGAATGCTGTGGTGCCGCACACGGTATACTGGACTATCCACTTGATAAGGGGATTTCAGTATGTGGAACACAAGTTGAGGTAAAAATTGGCGTCAAGCAATTGATAATCGTGTCCAATTCAACTGAAAATGGGATTTAACACAATGACATAAGTCGTGCTGTATTGAAAAGTGTTTAAATTCATGCAGAAAATATCGGCCAATGTCTGTCTGCGCGGTCCACGCAGACTGACATGGATCAAAACTGTTTGCATTTTCTACACTTTGTTGTGTGTCAAGGGACCTGTCTACCTCATGATTTAGACGGTTGCAGACAAAATGGATTCATAGTGTGTGACAGAGCGCTTTGAAAAATGCATAGCGAAGATACATTTTGCCCCCTCTTAGCTGTGAAGTTTTCACTGAAAAGCAACTATGTATAGTCGAGCGTTAGCGCTCGCATGCGATACTCTTGTTTCAAAACTTTGCAGTATTCCTGTTTATTACAAAGTAAAGTTTTCTAATCTAGATTACTTTTTATAATTGGCCTGCAACACGCCAAATAGGGACATTTGCGCAAAGGGTCACCTTGGGTAAGCCTACGCAGTCCGCACAGGCCAATCCGAAACAACACTCTCTGTCGTTATGTAATTTTCTGTTCTGCACAAGGCCTCTGTAGCACAAAATCTAATTTAGTCGTAAATTGCCGTCTCGGATTTGCCCCCGCAGACTACGCAGGCTGATCCGAGACGACGCTTTACGCAAATGTCCCAATGCCCCTTTTTGCCTACTGAAAGCCATATGGAGTGCAACACGCGAAAATGTGCATTCGGACATTTGCGTAAAGTGTCGTCCCGGATTAGCCTGCGCAGTCCGCGCAGGCTAATCCGAGACGGCACTTTACGACTACATTAGATTTTGTGCTACAGTAGACTTGCGTTAAACAGAAAATCACATAAAATCGGAGAGTGTCGTTTCGGATTAGCCTGTGCAGACTGCACACGCTGATCCGAGACGACACTTTACGCAAATGTCCGAATGACCCTTTTCGTGTGTTGCAGGCCATATATGATTCATGCACTGTGAAAAGGGGTCTCAATGCATCTCAATGCAAAAGTTTCGACCCAGTATAGCCTGCACAGTCCACCCAGGCTGACCTTGACCGAAACCTTTCTTTTCTGGTCAATTTTCTGTATGTCTCAGGACAGTCTACCTTATGTTTCAGCCAGTTGTCCAAAAGATGGTGCTATTATGGAACCCTAAAATTGTGGTGGCTTGCCTGGTACCACGGATCACGGAGATACATTACCCCATAAGGCACTTCTATGGTATCTCTAAATAGCTGCAAGGATGAAACCGTTTCTTATGTGTATATGTCACCTTTTGATAGCATAGAAAACATTGTGACAAAAGGTGAAATTGCTCATCACGAGCAATTTCACCTTTTACCACAATGTTTTCCAAAGGCCCCTACAAGCAATGCGTAGAAATAAGTATCTCTGGAGTAAAGGGTTAAGCTCCATTTTCTCAGAACGAGACTCATACATATATATTTTTTCATATTTCACAGCCATGTGCCGATAAAATGATGGGCTTTATTCGCACTAGTTTCGACGTAATCGTTGCTATATTCTTTGTCGTTGGCGCCGTTGCGGTATGTATTTTTTTTTTGTCAAGAATGCAGAGATTTTTGTTTATTTCATGGAGGTAAAAAAAGAAAGAAAAAAAACAACACTGTATGAAACTGCGAAGCGGTCTCGTAATAAAGTGTGTGTACTTTTTTTTTCATATCCAAGAAAACATGAAAACGTCTCCTCATTTCTTATAATACAAGATCACAGACAACAAATAAGTTCATAAATAAATTACCAGGTTTTACTGCATTTTTCTAGTAATATATTAAATATTGCAGTTTCTATTTTTCTAATGTGCATTTCATGGCACGTTTTATGTCAGAAATATATAATTCTTGACATAATCATAGCATAGTACAGATCTATTATAAGAAAGTTTGATACGCTAGAAGTCAGTTGAAAACTCGATAATTTATAACAATTAACTGGCAATGTGTTTAAGTTTTTCCTTACAATTTATGCATTTGTTGGATAAATTTTTTTGTTTAATTTATGGTATTCAGAGAAAATAAACTTAGACAGCATTTGAATTTCGCACTCGGTATAAAATAGGAAAGACAGCATTATGAAACCTCGCATGTGTACATTTTTTCACATTAGTTTGACAGGAAAAGTAGTTCCGGCACTGTATGATTTTCCATGGAGCTATGATTTCTTTTTCAGCTAAGTAGAACTCGCCAATAGTGATTATATCAAATCATTCAAAACGATTGAAAAAATCCAAATGAAAATGCGTATAATATAATTATATGAAGTTCATTTTTAGTCTTCATCGTAATTTCAGGTGGCACCTTCTTTAACATTTTTATTGTAACTTTTTTTTATATTGGAAAAAGCAGCATTTGCCTGCAAAAAAACATTCAATTTTGAAATCATTGTGTAGGTATATACCCTGGCACTCTCACTCATTGGATTTGCGCTCGTGTATTATTTGTTCAGTATTGACTTTATGGGAAAATATTAAATAACCATACATGCTGCCATGGACCAGCCTGAAAGCAGAAACACGTACATTGTTACTACTTGCGGAGAAATTAATGGTTAATAGCTTATATCATAAATTTTAATGAATAGGAGTTAAAACATAAGAATGCAAAGTTTTCGGTCGATTGAGCAAATTCCTCTAACCGTTGTCCAAATAGTTCTTAGTTTTATCAGTAGTGACATTTACTGGCTATTGGCCTTTATTGCTGTTTGCTCTCTTCGGCCTATTTTTAGCATGTGGCGCCCTGTGACCAATCAAAGTCAACCGTTGTCATGTGCCGCTGCCGCCCATCAACCCCTACGTTGATGGGTGTTTTTTTCTTTTTTTTTTAACCGCCCTTATCAATCATCACGGCGACATACTGTTTCCTCAACCCAGTCCCTCACGCTTTCAGTTTAGATAAGTCTAAAGTTCTGTTGTGTTTTAACTCTTTACCAAACAATCCCGATTTTTAACGACCCCGTGTAAGAAGCCTTCTGAAACATTGTGGGAAAAGGAGACCCTTTCCAAAACAAATTTGAAATTTTAAGTCACCTTCGTTTTGACGTCTGCAAAATTTTGTCGTTTGGTAAAAGGTTAAAGACTTTTAGAAGAGTACCAAGTCGTTTTTTGTAGATTCTCGGAATGGTGTTTTCTATGGTGCTGTGTTGTAAAATCAAGGACAGGGAGGTGAGATGGCTTACGTCGCTTTTAGTACTTCTATATTATTGTCTTATTTTGTCTGCATATCATATTATTTTTGTCTTTTTTCCGCTTTATCTGTCCGTATGCTGGTCTCACAGTCTCTCTTTCTCTCTCTGTCTCTGTCTCTCTCTGTCTCTCTTTCTCTCTGTCTCTGTCTCTGCCTGTCTGTCTCTGTCTCTCTCTGTCTCTCTTTCTCTCTGTCTCTCTGTCTGTCTGTCTGTCTGTCTGTCTGTCTGTCTGTCTCTCTCTCTCTCCCTCTCTGTCTGTCCCTCTCTCTCCCCAGGAAAACAACGGAACTAAACCTGTCTTAGGCCGTAGATCAACCTAACGTGTCATGGTCGCAATTACGGTCATGCACGTTATTGTCCGTAGTTCATTTCAAACATAGTCTGCCTTAGTGTTACTACTGTCGACTACGTTGAAGTACGTTCAGAGAAGGTTTAAATTGGAAATATAGAACGTCTAAGTAGGTTGCACCAAATGAAACTATGTTACAAGTGACTACTATTACTTAGGGTAATACTACGTCTAACTAAGTTTTTAACTATATTAAACCACGTTGTAGGGAATTACCGCAGCTGGCTGTAATTGAAGGTATCAAACACCACGGTTAAGTATTGTCAGTTACGGTTAACTACGGTCAACTACGTCCTACTACTGTCTATGCAGTGTCACAATAACGTAGTTAATCGTTACAAATTTTTGAACATGTTAAAAAAATTATGGGTTTTCTACGGGCAAATCATAAGGTTAAACTACGTTTATTCTGACTTTGAACTACGATTATCTAGGTGTAACTTACGTTTAATACTTTTAGCTACGGCCATCTACGGTAATTCCCCAACCACGATCAACTACTTAAGGTGAGCACACGGCTTAAAGGGCGCTGAATACAGCTTTAGCTGTTTTGAAGACTATATATTTCAAGATCAGGCAATTTTTTACGAACAGTATAGATTAAGATTAGACTCTAAACAATGGGCACTCTGCGCGGCTGTGCCTGATTTTTGACTTGAAGTTGCAACAATCTTCATCTTTTGTACTGACTTAGAAATCAATTCAATATATGTATAGGACTGTAATACTAATGTAATATATGAAACCATAATAAGCCATTAGGTAGCAGTAACTCGGTTTAATTCAATTTCCAAATTCCCCTGAAATGAAAGTAGTATTATTACAACAAATACCACGTCTGAATTATACATTATTCATATTGTGCTTGGCTTGGGAATATGTTTCATTTACGCATTATTGTTCATGGCATGAAAATGCAAACAAGTCGAGGGGACCATAATGAAATTGTTTGTTAGTTTGTATTAGAGTATAACTCCTTTTTAACATCTTAGGTAATATCACGGCAGTCAGTGCACTTACGCATTAGTTCCCTGGCTTTATCACTTCACTAATGTCTGAACTTTCTGTCAAAGTCACCGACTCAATCTGAGCTTGGATGTACAATGTTCGCTACGTTGACAAATTCTTGCTTTATGAAAGACATTGATTTCAACAATTTGATTATTTTTCCATTGATTTGTAATAGCCACTAGGATATTCGATAGCTTTACGAGTTAAATTACTTAGTACACGAGCAGTTTATTCATTTTGCCATTATATCATATTGTAAAAGGGCTATTAGCGATTCATAAAGGTTCTTCAGACTTCTCTATTTGTATGAAGGAAAGAATGGATCGAACTATTAAAGTTTCGGCCATAAAGAACAAAAGGAAAAAAAAAGAAAAGAAATAGCCACTGATTGTAAAGTGATTATGATTAGACTACCTCACTGTTACAATCTTTTCATACGCTAACAATGCATCAAAAAGGAGATATCGATACGAAGAAGGATAATTCAATGCTTTTATGCCATATTTGGGATGACATTTATTGTATGCAATCGGAAAAACGAGTTTTACAATCCTCTCGGGTGTCAGTGAATTCCATTTGGGGATGTCGCATTATATTCTCTCAACTGCCAATGGCGACTTTGAAAGTTTTTTTTTTTTCAGACGGTGTAGATCAAGATCAGACTGCATAGAACGTGCAGTCTGATCTTGGATCTACAACGTCCTCTTCTTGGTACTAGGCCATGATCACAGATCAGCCTCAGTGATAGAGGAGATCTTCTTTTTGACATCGAATACAATAGCTCTTAAATTTATTTATTTATTTATTTATTTATTTACCTATTTATCTATTTATATCTATTTCAGTGAAAGAAACACCCAGACAGAAGGCGATCAATTTAACCAGACGCTGTTCTACTAACTTCTATATTGAACATGTATTTTACGATAAGAGATATTTCAGATTTTAGTCGATAAAAAACAAACAAACATATATTATAACTAATGTTATTATTAACACATTTATTCTTACTCTTTACCAGACGACAAAATTCGAGACTCAATATCGAACGCATTGGCAGACGACAAATCAAGATTAACCCTTATTTTGCTAAATTATTAAGATTAAATTCTCAATTCGATATTAGGAACTAAAGAAATTCCTACTTCACAGTTATGCTTTGGGGAATAAATATAGAAATTTGAGCCATGCTCTGGCGAAAAGGGGCTTAACGCATCACTACGATGTGACAAAGGCGATAAGATTTGTCTTTCAATAGAGGGCACAAAACATGGTTGGAAAAGGAGAAAATGGTGGTTACCAGCATTTTGTCCTTTTAAAACAATGTTTTCGAAGGTTTTAATTTCTCAGGTTCGTTAAACACGACATTGTTTAGTAAAAGGATAGGCTACTTGTACTCATATTCAAGTATTCAATCAAATATTCAAGTATTGTTGTCATGTAATAAATGTCGTCAGTAGTTTTTCGTCGCCGTTTGATAATTTGTAATCATGGGGCGGTTCTCTTTTCAAACAATGTTTTCGAAGGTTTTATTTTCTCAAGGTCGTTAATCACGACTCTGTTTGGTAAATGAATAGGTTACTTTTACTCGTATTCAAGTATTCAATCAAGTATTCAAGTATCGTTGTCATATAACAAATGTCGTCAGTAGTTTTTGGTTGCCCTTCGATAATTTGTAATCATTGGGCGGTTTTTTTTCCTAACAATGTTTTCGAAGATTTTATTTTTTCAGGGTCGATAAACACGACATTATTTAGTAAAGGGATAGGCTACTTGTACTCATATTCAAGTATTCAATCAAGTATTCAAGTATTGTTGTCATGTAATAAATGTCGTCAGTAGTTTTTCGTCGCCGTTCGATAATTTGTAATCATTGGGCGGTTCTCTGGAACAGGTAGGGTTTGGAGGAAAACGTTAAGTGTTTACCAAACGGCTAAATTTTAGACTGAAGTACTTTGAAATCATTTGTAGACAGAATTTCAAAATCATGTGCAAGAAAAGGAACTCGTCTTACAAAAGGTAGAAAACATTGGGGTAAAATTGAAAATGCTAGTAACTGGCATTTTCCCTTTTGTTTTTTCCCGAAGGCCTTCTTCCTAAATTCCGTTAAAACCCATAAATTTGTGATAATGCATAACAATTCATAATGCAATCCACGAAGTACAACGTCGGTTTACTTCGAAAACCTCGTAACTACAGCTTGTAACAAGTTACGAGGTTTTCGAAGTAAATCGACGATAAGTGGACCCATTTTATCCACTTACTAGATCATTGGATAGACCAGTCATTCGAGATGCTGAGACTCACTTCTTACAGGCTGACTTTTGTCGATACTTTTTGCTGTTGCATTGGATAAGTATTATTTACATCTTCATAATTTAAAGTACATAATTTTATATATAGTAGTGTAAGTGTTTCCCGTTTTTTTTTAAACAGTTTGAAACGAGCTTCCGTGTATTTCATAATAATATGGCTTGCGACACGCGAAAAGGGTCATTCGGACATTTGGCATAAAGTGCCATCTCGGATCAGCCTGCGCAGTGCGCGCAGGCTAATCCGAGACAACACTTTACGACTACATTAGATTTTGTGCCACAGCAAGAGTTGCGCAAAAAACAGAAACTCATAAAACGGAAAGTGTCGTTTCGGATTAGCCTGCGCGGACTTTGCAGGCGGATCCGAGACGACACTTTATACACATATTCGAATGTCCCTTTTTCTGTCATGCAAACCAATTATGTAATTTTGCTTTTAGGCTTAATTTTTGTATAGATTTACATTGATGCATAATTTAGATAGATAGATATATATAGAGAGATAGACTGAGAGACAGAGAGAGAGAGATAGACAGACAGAGAGAGAGACAGAGAGAGAGAGAGAAAGAGAGACAGAGAGACAGAGAGAGAGACAGAGAGGGAGAGAAAGAGAGGGATGGAAGGAGGGTGGGAGGGAGGGAGGGAAAGAGAGAGAGAGCGAGAGAGAGAGGGGGGGGGGAGGGAGATGGAGAGTGAGGGAGAGAGAGAGAGAGAGAGCGAGAGAGAGGAGGGGGAGGGAGAGAGAGAGAGTGTACTTTTTATCGTTCTTGTTGTTGCGCTATATCTACAGGGATGAAGGATGGAAGGTTTATACGCGGGTCTACACGTGAATAAAACAGTTTTCTATACTCTTTATTCTTTGTTCCTTCTCTTGTTTGTTATACCCGAATACCTAATTATATATCTAAATGAACTCTACACACCAACCAAGTTTATGTAGAAGAAGCGAGCGGCGCATTGTTAGGGTAGAAATATTACATCAGTTATATCAAGGGGGTTAGTTCACCTATCCATGTTTGCCTAAAGTTTCTCACCAAGCCATTGGCTGCTTTTCCGTACAGTCACGCTCTAAACAATGTCAAGCAATCAAACAGGTATGATGAATCCCGTCGCAATGACCATCATTAATCATCGGAAAGAATTTGGCAGAGCTGATGAATCAATCCAGTGTCTTATGAATTTTAATCCTTGAATGTTTCTGACCAGCTAACCTGCTCTTCTGATTTTAGAAATTGATTTGCGTTTATTTATTTATTTATCGTCGCCCAGGGTGCCCATATGGGCGACCCACCCTTAACCCTTTACCAAACAATACCTGTTTTGTAAAACACTCAGATAGAAGCGTTTTAAAAACAAAGTGGGAAAAGGAGAAAATGCTGGTAATCAGCATTTTCTGCTTTTCCCACAATGTTTTCTTCCCTGATAACAAATTTCAATTTCTGAGTTAGGTTTATTTTGATGTCTGCAAGTGCTTTCAATTTGGACCTGTCTAAAATTTTGTCGTTTGGTAAAGGGTTAAGGTTGTTAGTATTGTTACGGGGGATAGTGCACATACAGGATAAAACCCATCTTAAGTTACGCCTGGTTCTTTTCTGTGCTCGGTGTAAAGCACTCTCACACGGGACCTCGGTTTAACATGACACCTGAAAATACTATCAGTGATTTTAGATAGCCAGCCTAGGGGATCGAACCCACACCCTCAAGTGACTCGAAACATCACATTCACGAGTCATACGCTCTGCCTATTAAGCTATGCGAGATGGTCTGGTTTTAAACAAATTGCACGTTCTGTGCAGTCTGATCTTGATCTATACTGACCGCAAAGGTCATTAGGTCGTGCTTAGCAGCCTATGGTTTAAACACTAGCGAAAAAAAGAGGCAATGCCCAGCTAAAACTAAATAACACCATTTTAGCGGTCTGATCTTAATCTACATGATAGTGTAATAGTCTGTAAACAGCATTCAAAAACCAGTCTAGCAGTTATGATGAATATGACATCCGGGGAGCCACGTCAGAGCTGACATTTATGAATAATTTATTCATAAATTCTGTTCCCATAAAATGCATTCCCGCAACGCATTCACTTTCGATCGATCAAAGTAATATTCAAACCTTGTATCAGAGCTTTCCAGATATATTCCTTTGGTGGACATAATCCGGTTGTATACAATTTGCAGTCTAATGTTTTAGTTACAATGTTTGTTAGATGCAAAGAGGATATTTATTTTTCGGGAAAAGATAGAAATTAATTTCATCTCGTGAACATCATGGGTAAAATTTTCATAAGTGGCGCAGCACTCGTGAAAATATTACCGATGATGTTCACGAGATGAAATAAATTTCTATCTTTCACCGAAAAAAGCACATATTCTTTTTATGTCATGATCCCCATGGACATTTTTCCACGCCTATATAATCACTGTACAAGAAAATATTGATGCGTAATGTCAATGGCGCCGCAAACCAGTTATTTCTGAAATAAGGCACATTACAGCATTGCAAAATTGACTGAAGTAAATTTATGCAGAACTCGGTGAGAAATGAACTAAGAAGTTTTAGACAATCTGTAGAGTGCAACTTAAAACTTAAAAAAAGAAACAAATAATAAGAGACAATTACAGCTGTCCATTCTTCGGTGAAATTTAACACCTTTTTCCATTGGAGCTGTGAGAAAGCAGTTGTCGAGCTATGTACAAAATCAGTTGTTATTCGACAACCAACACAAGAAAATAGTATTAAAACTAGGTTCTAAATTACCAAATTGATATTTAAAAAAAAAGGTGTGAAATGACCAAAGTGGTTACAAAATTATCAAAGTGAGTACAAAATGGCCAAAATAAAGAGTAACACTTGGTACGAAATGGCTTAGGTACGAAATGACCTATTTACGAAATGACTAGGAGCGAGGTACTTTTCAAAACCGAACAAAATATAGTTCCGCCGCTCATGCGGCGCCACAATGAAGAGCAAGTTAGTATTGTTTATTCATCTGTATGGAATACATGTTACAAAAATAAAAAATCGATACAATGAGATGATAAATATGCTTAAAACGGATGAGCACGAATGCTGAAACCTTCAGATTTCTTTTCTGATTTTGGGATAATGGTTATTGTACTATCGTACAAAAAACAAACATACCGAGTTGTGTACGCAGTGCCATTACTAGTTTCACTTGAAGGTTGTCCTTAAAGGGGAAAGAACAGATTAGTCTTTTAAATAAATGAATATGGATATATTTATTATATTTTTTGTCATTCTATAGCAAATATATGTCAGGCAAGCAAATTGCGAAGTGTCAAATTCATACATTGTAATGTTAGAAGAATAAGCTAATGTTCGTTTGAGACAACTAACAGTCGTTTTCTTTCGCAAACAAATCATTACCTTGACGTTGTCTGAATCCATGTTTGAGTAAAAATACGTCGCATGTCTATGGCAGTGACATCATCAAGTTCATGCATCAAATTTCACGTTTTACCAGGTTTCTTGATGTTACCACTGACGCAAGTTTTCATTAATTTGGAACACTCAGCGGGGAAATTCTATTTTGTCAGTGTACTCAATTTGTGCGATTATAAAATAGGGAACCGAATACAAGTTTGAATGGTAAGAACTTTGCAGTATAATAAATTTGTTGTACGGTCAGTTGGCAGGCAACTTGAAAACTTCTTCGACTCTGTGGGAAAACATGTCAACACCTCGTCTTCGGCTCCGGGCGACATGATTCCAAACCCCCATAAACAATTTTCCAAGTCCCTTGCCACCTGATTGTACAACCAATACAGTAATTTCAGACAAAAGATAGGAACTAGATAGCAACAGTAATTTAAATGAATAGAAAAGAACCAGATAGCACCGGCAGAAGAGTATGACGTATTACGGATGAACACTTCGACCAGTACCTGCAAAAATTCTGACCATCCAACTAAACTTGTAATTTGCTACCATTAGCAATTCAGTTAAACCTTTTACCACACAATTCCTGTTTTTTTCTGACGACCCTAACAGAGATTGTGTAAGAAACCATTTAAAGAAGAAAAGAAAATGCTTGCAGCCACAGTGCATTCAAATGTTGTATGATGTAATCAAGGTATCCCGGATAACAAACGATGGACTTGATATGGCCGTAACAGAATTTCGTAGTTTAGCTTTTTAGTGTCCATTATTACGACAAAAACTTGCTGTTCAACGTTTTTACCTTTACCACACAATCCTGTGTTTATAACGACTTTGATAAAAAAGAAATAAGGTTCATGGAACACTAGAAACATAGTCTCCTTTTCCAGAAATGTCTTCTACAATATCCGCCATTTTAACCACATTTAATTTGTCGTCAACAAATACCATTGACATGGGCAAGTCCAAAATTTGGTCTTTTGGTAACGAGTTCATTCATGTCAGACAAACAATTTTATCTTGCTGTAATTGTATTATTACACAGTTTGTCTAAAGTTTGACACATTCTCTCCATCATGGTCACATCCGTTATCCATGGTGTGCACTAATGCTTAATATCTTTGGCTCCCACTTGATATACCAAGCTTCTATAGGGATTACTTCATGAATATATCGCCGTCTTCAGTAACTGAAACGATGTCGTAATACAGTGTATAGTGATATAATTCGGTACGAGTTACGTTTGTGAAAAGTGGGTTTAATGTATCTGCAAAAGGTTTTGACCCATGTCAGCTTGCGCGAGCTGTTCAGGCTGATATGGGTCAAAACATTTTGCTATGGATCAATTTTCTGCATGTCAATAGATCAATCACTTTAATTCATGATTCAGCCAGTCTGTAGGTCAATTTTCTGCATGCCAAAAGATCAATCACTGTAACTCATGATTCAGCCAGTCTGTAGACTGAGTTATGTGACAACTCGCTTTATAGACCGCATTATGAAGATGCAGCCCATGTACGAAAATCCCGAAACTATTCTAAAGAGAAACATCGAAAAATTAGACTTACAAGAGGGACTCGATGCGCTTTCGTGTACACAGTAGATCGTGATCAGACTTCAGTTAAATTGTGAATGTGCAGCACATGTCTTTGAAAACTTACTCTTAGATATGACGTAATTCTATCTATCATTCTGCCGAAACTAGGCTAACCTTTTACTTAACAATCATGTGCTTTAACGACCTCAAGATGTAAAGCTTTTATACCTTTATATCGTTACGGAAATGGAATAAAATGCAAAAAACTAGAATTTTCTCTTTTTTTCAACGATGTTTTGTACCTTGTCACAGATGAATTCAATCATTTGAGCCATATTTGATTTGTCATATGCAAATTCTTTGGTTTTAAACTCTGCAGTGTCTTACCAAAGGACACTTTCACATCTTTTGAGCCTGTTGGGGATTGGAGATGTCACATGTACGAAGCCCCCGTTTTCATCACTTTGTCAAGTACGATTTGATGAAATTATATGATATTTTAATACGAAAGTTATGAATTATTAACTTACTTCTGTTAAGTGTTTCTTTTGATCTCCGTCTACTTTGATATGCGCACCATCCGTGATTTGCATATTACGCTCTGCGAAAATAAATGTGAAAAAAATAGTCAGTGTATTGATCAGTGTACTGATCATTTATCTAAACCGTTGGCATTTTGAAATGGAGAGCAAAAACATTGAAATAGATTGAAATAAATTGTCTATAAATAAGGATAATCAAAGGGCTGAAAGTCCCAAAAAGCTGATTTGTGTAGGACTATGGAAAAGACAGGATAAGGTAATGATATGAAGCATTGAAAAGCATCACTTTTGATATATACTTCTAGAAAGCATAACGAGATAGAACCTGATGAAACAAGCGGGGCCAAGAAATATGCATTTATACAAGTTGCATGCAAAACACTAATCTTGGAAGTTCTGGGAAAAAGTAGGAAAAAATCTGTAAAAATGAAATACAAATGCACGCAGAGCTCCGTGGCCTATACAACTGAAGTCATGTGCACGATAAAAAGTTGTTACATAGTGTGGTAATAGGTGTAAATGATTTGTTTTCAATGACATAAAGATGTTCACAACAAAGTTTGCATCACACAGTCTTTGATTTTTATTCTAAATTACATTTACAAATTTGCCACATATTTTTGCAATGTTTCTTGATTGAAACCCCGGAAAAAACAAAAACCACAGGTGCAAAGGGATTCATCATCTAGTATGTCAATATAGTGAGCAGTTAATTCTCAGTTTTGGTTCGATATTTAGGCTGTAAAATCTGTCTTCTAGAAAACATTCTAATTGAACATTCGTTATGATTCATGGTGTAAAATGTATTTCCAAACCTGATCTAAGTCAATTTGTAAATGTACTTTGAGTTAATGTGGGACAATATACGACTGGCGATAGCGTTTTAGTTTCACACCAAATTTGCGCTGCAGCACTTAAAACCGAAAGTAAAGTATCTATGCCGCTTATGCAAGCGATTGTATTCATGTCAGAGCGTTCACAGAGAGCAAATTTGCTGATTGAATTCCTCCAGAAGTTATTGCAATTGAACAGAGACAATATATTAAATACATTTAAAACAGAACACCCCCTTTGTTTTAGTAAGTAACCGGTATTAATAAAGCTTTTATTAATCCTCCTAAAGAGAGCAGATGACTTGTTTTGATATGTACCTGTTTGAAGCAAACAAATACCGAGAAGACCTATTCAGAGACTATGTGCGTGTTTAACACGATTTTGACAATTCAATGAAATAAGGGAATACGCTGAGTAGATTGAAATAGGAAATAAAAGATTAAAAATAAAGAGCAAATATACATTGAAACGAAGGATGAAAACATTTAAAGAAATAAAGAAAAATCATGTTTTTAAACAAATAGGCATACAAAAAGTCAGTGAATGGAAAAAGTTTCGATACATTTGATTTAATGTAGGCAACATCAGTTCAAGATTGATCTCGTATTACAAGGTTAAAGAGTCTTTTGTCTGTTTCGTCAAAGATATCAGTTATGAGATACCAAAACGATGAAATAAATAAATGAATAGATAAATAAATATAAAGGAAAAATTAAGAAAACTCTATGTGCGAAATTTATTGGTAAAGTGCATGTTTAGCTCACAAACCAATCTACTCATCTGTATCCTATTATTTCCTCGGGATAGTATTTACAGACATAATGTCAGAGATAAAAGACATTAAGAATCAAAATCCGCACAAATCATCAAGATAAAAAAAGTTGAACAAAACAATACTTTACAAGCACTTTTTGTAGAAAATATTGTCAGAAAAAGGGAAAATTTTGCAATCAGTTGAATGAAAATATTACGCTGCCCTCCATGTCCTCCAACTTCTCTATCTACTCTGCATGGTTTGTGCACAAATAGTCTACACCGTAATTGATTGTGGAGACTTACTTTATGGAAGTTCAAATGATTTATATATTTGATTCGTTCTGCTTTCAACAGATTTCTAGTCACTTTATGGCAGTAAGTTTACTTTATCTAGTTGCATATCTACAAGCTCTTCTAAGAACGGTATTTTTTTTTAAATCACAGACTGATTTACCGCATGAATAGATTCAATACAATGTCCCCCAAAATAGTAATTTCTTGCTCAATAAAATCTGTCAAATGAAAAAAATTTTTGACCAAAATCAGAGTCAATCATGCCTGTTACGTAAAAATAGTTGAACTATGGCTCAAATCGATGAGAAGAAAGCTACAAAAAGGTTGACTAAGTAACCCAAATCCAAATTATTGTTTAGTAAAGTGCAATATGTACTTCGTTTATAAGGCAAAATGCACGATCTGATGGCCTGATCTTGATCAATGTTGTAAAAAAAGTTGTAATTATTATTTTACAGGTTAAATAAAGGGTGAAAACAAGGTAGTTATGTGCACATAGCAAATGTCGCACGCTCGCTACAACAGTGACTTCAGACCTTTGATTATGAAGTGTTACTTGTAACTGTTTTAATTCGACACTCTTTTCATAGTGCTATCTTGGTGCATTACCATTCGTAAATAGAATTACTAAGAAAGGAGAGCTTCATCAAAATCTTAACAAGAGCACAAAATTTTACGCTGGAAAACATTTTCAAACGACAGCTCAAATGTGGTTCGAATAATGGAGTTTTTATTTTAGACATTTGAGGAAAAGGAAAAGATACTTGTTGAAAAAAGTTGCCCATTTTCCAAAATGTTTTCAAAAGCCTTCTACCTATAGCTTTTAATATAGGGATGGTTGGTTGAAGGCACATTCACGTTAGCCCTTAGCCCGCTAAATAAGTAAGTTGAAACTTTCAAGTCGATACTAAAAACCCGATCTTGTCATTTCAAACTTGTTTTTTTTTTTAAAAAGATATATCCTTATCGACAGTGTGAGATCCAAGAACAGACGTAATGTGTTGTCTGATCTTGATCTATACTTTCCACAAAAGGTCACTGGATAAAAATCATAGGACTGAAATTACTGTGTTGTTCAACCTGCTCCACATATAATATTGCACACAAACTTTTATAAGCGTATTTAGTTGATCTTCTAATTAAATGAAAGTAACCAAAAGGAAGCGGCAAGTATTTAACTAATCGATTTTGGTTGGTGGCGTACATGATTTATCGGAAATTGAAGCGTACAGAACAAAATCAGATTGCAGTGATGTGCAGGTTGATTTCGGTCTATTTTCTTCCTCAAGGTCATCAAAGGTAGTGATTTGAAATGAAAGGATTATCTCTAAATGTTAGTGTAGGAAGCAGTTCAAAGGGATCAACCATTACCTTCAAAACATCGAACGATAAACGTATCTTATAACAGAAACAAATGAAATTATTAGCTGTAATTGTCATGTAATATACAGTGTTTCAACCATTTATGTTTTCTGGGTGAAAAAAATAAAGCTACATCTAATATTGTGTTGATTATCACCCTGTAATGAAGAATTGTATTCACTGACAAATTCAGTACTGTTTAATCCCAAGGCTTGCTATCTGATAACCTTGAAGGTTCTTAGTCAATCACTTAAATTGATTTTAACATAAGGATTAAAAACAAAATTTGAAATGGTAATTTCTGACAAACCCTATTGGTGCCAGCAAAGAAATGGCTAATGAAAAGGCCAAAGCTATTACATTTTTAACGTCTTTGGCTGAATTATCTCTCATATATCGCAGTGTCGTTCAAAGACCAGACGTGCTGGTATATTAAACACAAATCCTTTGAAATGAAGTATTCGTTTGTTTTCCGGATTTCCTACCAAATCAGTCAAATGGAGAGGAAAAACGCTCACCTTTAATGCTTTCAGATATTTTTGTTTTCTGGTTAATGGCTTTAGAGGCACAACAAAATATCAATAATAGTAATATTAATTACCCAAGGGAGGAGCTACATATAGGATAACCTGTACTTAATAACATTTACTAAATCGTCGAAGAATCCAAACGAATTAAGGAAATTTTCTTAAAGATTACATGAGCGAACCAGCATAAACATTTAAAACAAAGTTGAAGCAGTATTGAATGTTCGCATAAGCTTTGAAAATTGATATTGTACTTTTTGCAAAGATTAGTCTGTTGTTCATAAAGTTTTGATTATTTCTTTCTTATTGTTTGACACTTTCTTTTTTAATTCTTGCTTTGTAAAACTGCAAGCCAGAATACAATTCATTTCCCTAAACCTAAAATTAATTGAAATGCGTTAGTAAGCTAACTTTCTGTCTTGTCCATACTAACGGTGACTTGTATAAACCTAATCCAACCAAGTACTATATAAATTGCTATGTGCTATATGTATAAAACCTAATAAAACCTATGTATCTGATGTGTATAGTAGTTATAACTGTGTCTAGCATTTCTTAACGAAGTGCTAGAACTATAAAGCAAGGATAAAACAATATACCAATTAATGATACAATTACTGAAATTGTACATGGATTATAACGTTAACTGTTCTGCAACAAACATATAGATACATCTATTGAAAAGGTCAAACAGGATAGGATTTAATCTCAATACATAGTTTAACTACTTCAGCACCATTGAAAAAAACAGCTTTTGGGCACGTCGTAGATCAAAATCAGATTTCAGAGAACGACATATGAGATAACGACCTTTCTATCTATAAATGGGTTGTTTTTCCGACCGCCATGAAAAGAAGTCGTGTCTGTATTGCTGGCGCTGATTATTAAAATTCTCAAATACAAAGAGGTGTTTGTCAATATATTTCGTCGGTTTACTTTGAAAACCTCGTAGCTACAGCGGGTTACAAGCTGTAGTTACGAGGTTTTTGAAGTAAACCGACGATGTACACATGTATACATATTATATTTAGGCATTACATTTGGCGTAAATGTTATAGCTTCCTTCCTTGACGGCTAATGAAAGATAAAGGGGATAAAAAGAGCATTGAACTAGATTTCGTTACCCAAATGTTTTATAACAGAGACTGCCAATTTTCATTCGGGTTTACCTTTAAATCAAAAGTCAACTGCCTTTGCTGACGAAATAAAATACAAGAATGTGTAGCCTGATCTTGTATTCTACGTCCAATTTCTATTCTAAAATGGTAGCAAAATACCTTGAAGTTGCAATGTATATGTTTTACTTTGAATTTCTCCAAAGGTCTAAGAATGAAATCTGACCGATAAATGTCACAGCGAAATTATTTCTAAAGTACCCGCTATTTGGCAAGATAATAGTTCACATTTGTAAAGAATACTAACAAATTTCTGAAGATGACAACCATAAATTGACAATAATAATAAGCAATTATTATACCATCAAAGAATACTTACGATGAGCCACATGAAGTTTGATAACTGCATTAACAAAGCCCTCAAGGTTAATATAGTCTTTAGCTGCAAATCGCAGAACTAATGCCTCCAGTATCTTGTTGCTGACTGAAAATCCTGTAAAATACAACCAACCCTGTCTTAAAAGGGCATGCAACCGGATTTCGTTTCGTAAGTCTTTGTTGAAATCATTACAATTTAAGAAGATTGATCGTTTTTTAGGTCTGCTGCAAAAGGGATTAAAAATGCATACAGAGAAATGGATTCCTTAAACACAATTAATGTCCCAGAAATTTTTTTTAATACATTTTCTTGTAGACTTTCTGTTCCCGTTTGGGACAGGTTACCACTGTTGTAAACAATGAACAAATACATTCCAAATACCCGATGTTGATAGGTTGCGTTGATATTTCAGTCGCAAAATTAAGATACTGAAGTTTTAAAGGTCGGGGGTTCAAATTCTAGCAATAGAAATTAATTTCTGCACAGTACTTGCGTGTGTCCATCTCTTTGAAAATCAAGTCAGGTCCTGTCGATTTTCCCGTTCTATTTACCTACTTTTCCTTTGTCAAAATCTAATTTACATAGCTTTATGAAGCCACCTCATGGATCAACAAACACGATTTTAAGACATCCGCTAATAAAATCAGGATTCACTTGGCGGTTTCTTTTCTATAAGACTAGAACATTCACAAAACTATTTTCCATTCGTACTAAGCGTTTTCACGGAGAAGACAACGATACACTTCGCAAAACAGTTTCCTCGTTTGTCGGGTAATGATTTTTATGAGAAGTTTGTCCATCTATACATGCGTGTGTGGACATGCCCACTACAGATGGATTGACAATGCACCTCTCAAATATCAGTATTTCTTTAGCGAGGATCAAAGTAACCACTTTACCTACAAACGCTTAAACGGCATTAGATCTCAAACAAAAGACGGAGAAAACGATTATATATCTGGAAGTCGATTGAACTGTATACCTGCGACTCTAAATGCATTTCGGAGAGCATATGATTCCATTACTGATCCATTTCCAGTGGCAAACTTGTAAAACACCGTCTGCAATCAATAAAAGGAACAATAATGATAAAAATACAAAACATAATGGTCTAGAGCTGTAACTGAGTGTGACATAATACCCCACCAGCGCTGTGACAGAAACAGGCAATTTAACAAAAAAAAAATCTAAGTTCAAGGGTGGGGGGGGGATTACCCTCGAATCATAGGTAGTAGATGATTGAAAATGCATCTTGCACCATGGCTCACGGAGATGCACTCTGTGCCTTTTGTCAGAGCGTGGCTCAATTATATTTTCGAACAATGATAGCCTGAGCTGACACTGCAGACTTAATCAATCCTTTTTAGAGATGTCTTAAACCCTCTTTCCACAGACTTTGGTTTGTATGAATAATGATACCAAACTTAATTGTGCATGGTCGTTGTTGTATACTATAGAAAACTGTTCCCGAATGCTATTTTAGTTCTTTCCAGGTCGAATCCGGCTACAGAGACATACCTGAAAAAAAAATGGTGATGTCTCTGCACAGATGTTGGGTGCATGTTGAAATTGTCGCAAGTTGACGACGATACTAGAATTTAAATGTACATGTTGTTTGCTTATTGAACAGTCCTTCGATTCAAATACAAATATTTTCAGTTTTTAAATGTTAAATATAAGAAAAAGTAGCTTAATTCATCTTTTGGTCTTGACAAATCCAATCAAATCAAATAATGTTCAGAAGGACGTCATCCCCCCTTCCCCCTAAAAAAACAACAACAACAGACAAACATATCAAAGAATGCCAAATCCGTTAACTTTTCACCTAGGTACTAACCTGCCAATGCGTCAGTTTTTGTATCAATTCCATGAATTCTGTGTAGGTCAGTCTTCCGTTCATTTCTCTCTGTGAACTGGTTAAGGTTTGAATTATAAAGTTATCATATCTGAACTCGACCACGCTGTTTTTGAGGACTGGTAACTGTCATTGTCAAAATAGTTTACTTTTCGTTCACTACTACTGAACACTGTTTTGCATTGTTTGTGTGAGAAACTAGCCGGTTGCCCCCAAAAAAGTTTTGGCATGATACTGGTAATAGAAGCCACCAAAGTCACATGGGCAGTTGTACTGGCAGCCGCAAATATCCAAAATATGGTTGAAAACGAAATATTAAAGCACGTATCAAACACAAACAATTAGGTAAGTTAAGTGAAGGATCAACTCTGAACAAGCTCACAAGTGCTCATCGCTGGAGAAGTAGTCATCAAGAAGGTACATGCTGCACAATAACCTCCAGAGAAAACTTTACCTTTGGGAATGTAATGGAAATATAGAAATTTGCTTTACAATATTTTATTTCAATGAAAGGATACATCGACAATTGTTATGGCGGACTTACACGTATCAGGCGACAAGAAGACTCTCTGTATATTTATTTCTATAAAAAGAAAAAAAAGTTTTGTACTGCATGTTATTTCAAATGATGGAAGCAAACAAATTTACTTAAATGTGTCATATTAGATTACAAAATATACACGTGGGAAACAGGCTATCATCTAATCATCTAATCATATCAAGGATGTTTAAGCTTTCAAAAAGAGCATAGACAAGATGTAGGAAAACAACCGCTTTGACTTTAAAACAACGCTAAAGAGTCTTGGGGAGAAAGATCTAAGTCAAAGGGGTTTGAAAAGTTTACAAAAAGAGTGGACAAAAGCTACTTGACAGATTTTATTGATTTAACCCACTTTTCAGGAACGATCAAAGAATCCTCAATGATTAAATAATTATGAAAACTAGCGGTGATACAGGCTAATAAATTTCCAGACTATTTCAATAAACTATTGGGTCTCGTCAAGGTGACATAATGCTCCACTTATTGTATTAATTTTGTCTTACCTTCATTGTTCTCTATTTCACAACACATAATCTTTTTCTTCTGTCTAATTGGTTGCTTATATGAGAGTATTTTTCTCAGAGCATAGGCATCTATTTCTTCATACTGAAAGATAAAACGATATTCGGTAGTTTTCTCAAAGTAAGTAAGCTCATAAGTAAACTAGTATAACCTCTGTGAATGTCACTGCAAATGAATGTAGAAAGCTACCTGCCTTTCGAAAGCAAACTAGTGTACTTAATACAAGATTACATAGGCATGCATGCACGCATTTCAATGATCTATTTGATGCTTCCATAATTCTAAGACAATTATGGCTTTTTTTTCAAGCTGATCATGAAATGCTCCTGTTTTACATTCATTTAATCATGAATAATGAAGTGATTTTTGACAACAAAATGTTTAATATAACTGTAAAATAGGCCAGAAGTACCACGATACATATTATAGTGAATCGCTTTTATTGCAGAGTAACAAGCTTTTGCGAAGAAAGATTATTATTGTAATGTCTTTTGATTTCCCTTTTATCTGAAGTAGCAAGAACTAAGTCATGTATTACGAAACGTGAAAGCAATTCGACACTTGGCTTATAAGTCTATCGTGACATTGTGTCTTTGTCATGATTTCTAGACAAAAAAAATACTTATGGTATCAAAATTCCTATTTAGGAGTACCTACCCTATTGCAGAACATTTGGTATCTTTTCTTTAATATGAATAACGTTTCCTCATCTACTTGCTTATCGATCTAAAAAGGAATTAAATAAAAAAGCTGCAGAAATCCCTCTTCATTTATTCGATAGTGTATAGAGCATTTGACGAGTGCAATATTTCAGGATCGTAAGCTGCTTTTGACAGAAAAAGAAAGATCTGTGAAAAAACAGATGAAACAATTGCGAATGCTTTGTTAGTTAGCATGTCACTGGGCAATCCTGATTCCAGCTAATGAAAGTGTGAACTGTCTTTGAAGCTACACATCTTATTTTTTTCAGGACCAAAATAATTTCTTTCATTTTTTTTGAATAGTCAAAAACTCCATTAACGTAAAACCCTGATTGTTTTTTGCGGAGTCGAAAACACATAGTGAGCCATATGCAACATCGGCTAACGACGCATTTCTTTAATTTAACGATCCGTTATAGTGTTACTTTTTCTCCTCTGATAATTTTCTTTTTATGATATTTCACAGCACAACGCAAGGCTACTTTCCATCACCTATCAGTATTTTGCTCCAAACTAACTATCTGACAATGGTACTCAAAGCTTATAATTAATGGAAAAAAAGTTTATAAAACAATGTGACATACCTGGTAAAATGAAGCTGTATCTGGGTCGTCAAGCTCCCTATTAAAAATAGTTTTGAATAATAAATACAGATTCGTAAGCTGTGTACAGGGATTTTGGAGTGAAAAACTTAAACGAATAAGCTTGACAGCTTTCAAATCTCAGTAATTTCAGTAAAACATCGCAAGAGAGTTAGATTGTATTTCGCATGTCACATTAATTAAAAAAAAAAAGATACATACATGGTAGCATTTGAAGCATTTGTATTCAACACCATTATTATAGTCACACTTGGGATCCAATTCCAAATGGCTCACGTAAAAGCCTTCATTTGATTGACTTTATTTTTCTCTTAACCATGCATGAATTACTGAAGTACATGTATATCGATTTCCAATATGTACAATAAATATTTGAAATTCTGACTGGTCCTTTCTTATTGTTTAATTTAAAGAAACTGTATGTTCCACTACTTCTTATTTCTTGTTAAAGATTGTTTCAGCTTCTTCCGTTTACTTCAGCTTTGAGATAAATAATGAGTGACTCAAAGAAAATCCAGCGTTAGGCTAGTTAGGAAAAATCAGCTAGTTTAAGTTCAAAACTGTTGTACATAACCTTCTTAGCCAGGGAAGTCCAGAAATAATGGCCCATAGGAACATTGCCGACTTTCAAAATTAACCTTTTACTCCATAGATACTCGTTTCTACGCTTTGCTTGTAGGAGCCTTTGGAAAACACTGTGGCAAAAGGTGAAATTGCTCGTGAAGAGTAATTTCACCTTTTGCCACAATGTTTTCTATGCTATCAAAAGGTGTTCTACACACATGAAAAACGGCTTTTTTTTTGCTGTTATTTAGGGTCAATATGAGATACCATAGAAATGCATTATGGGGTAAAGGCTGTGGGTTTTGATCGTCTTCTTCGGTCTTCAAGTGATGTTTATTCGCTTAGCCTTCCCATTTTCGACGTGTGTGTATACAAATACTCCACTTGACTTTTAGAATGGAACTTTTAATCCTACATTCTAAGCAAAATTCATAGTTTAAACAATCTATAAATTGTTTCAGACAACTGAGAGATAAAAAAACTTTCCACCAAAATGCTTGAGGATAAGGCACCTTAATGGGATTCGTGTATCATCGCCCTTCGTCGTCAAAATCCTACGGATTCGGCTTAAAGATTACGCGGTGAAAGGCGAGTTTACAAGAATTCCAATTGGATGCCCTATTCCTAAGTTGCAGATAGTTTTCCCTGTATTCATTATTTCATCAGCAAACTGTACAGCTTTATACGCAACACTTGTGTGCTTGGGTACCAAGTGCTCAAATTATACACATTTATTGTTTAAGCACAGATGTCCATGACACAAAAACCTTTTCATGTATTTTGCATATAGAGGTAACTTATAAATCTTTCATTAGTGTTAGACTGTATGCTTTGCTTTCACATGGTATCTTTTTACATAAAATGTATGTAAGCTGGTACCTTATTTCAAATACATTATGCCTGATTTTTACATGGTACCTAAATTTATGACAATACATTGTTAAAGGCTTATAAGATGGACTCTAGATTTTTTTTCTTTTTCATTTACTAACTGAAGATTTACATATAAATATATTATATTGAAATATGCTGTTTAAAAGCCAACTTTGAGCAACTTGTCACCCGGTACCTTTTTGCTTGCATGGCGCGAGATGATGTCCTACACATTTTTCTAATCTAAATGATTTAAAAAAAAAAACTGTGATGGCACCTTAATATAGACAAAAAGAGCACTGCATGCTTGTGCAAACACTTGGCTGCAGTTAGCGAAAATCATTGAAAAGGGGCATTACTTTGTAAAAAATATTTAGAGGGACCTGCCTGTATTGCATAAGTTCCCCTTTTGATAGATAAATAGCCCAAGTAATTCGCTTCTGTAAATCAGCGATATGCAAACAGTCTCAGTGTGCCAAATAGGACGAGGACACCGCTGACGATCACAGGTTATGGCAATATCTCTACGGTTTCTTCGAAAACAGCCCTGCCAGACAGGCAGATTTCATAAATGCAATAATTACCTGACCACTGCAGCCTTATTATCCATGAATACACGTAGATAAAATTTCCCTTCGATCCCAGAATGCTCTGTGACCGGAAGTATGACGTAGGACCCTGCTGGTAATATGAAAAACCGAACTATGTCCCTGTCACTTCGTACACCGGTGGACGCCACTTGATACGAACGTAAAAAGTTGTTAGATTGTAAACGGGTTGTTCTGCCCGGTGGTGCCTGGAATACATGCAAAAAAATTATATTTCGCGTGTCCATGGTTAGAAATGTTATGGGTAAAGAAATGTCGTAATTTAAGCTGGGGGAATTATTTCCCCGTCACAGTGAACTACTTTTTTTTTACCAAGTAGGTATAATTGTCTGACTCGACTACATAAAACCAATCGCGACCAAAATGTATATATGTCACGGATGTGTATTGAATTATGATATATTCCTACTCAAGACGAGTCACTTTTTTTTTTGAAAATATCGGTTATCCGGTAAATTGACTTGAGATCATTAGTTTTAAAAGTGGCATTCGTTGAAAATATATAAGTTATTTCATCAGCTAGTGGTTAATATGGAGAGATATTTGCCTCAAAAGGGAAAGGTCAAAAAGATTTTGGTGGGGGGGGGGTTAGAAGCACAGAATAATTAGAATAGATGCTTTTTCCTTTTAAGGATCGAAATTTACTTCATCTTGTGGACAGCATCGGTAATAATTTCAGAAGTAATGAATCATCGGTAATGTTTCCACGAGTGGCTGCGTTCACTCGATGAAATAAATAGAGGATATTTGTTTTTTATGGTGAAAGCTCGAAATTTTTTTCAGCTCGGAATTTATTTCATCTCGTGAATATCATCGGTAATATTTTCACGAGTGGCAGCGCCAAAAAATGTTCTATTTATTTCATCATTTGAACCCCTTCTGAGGGGAAACTTAATCAAAATTTAGTGCAAGGTTTTTTGCTGGTTATTTCCCGTGACGTACCCCTTCCGGCTAGCAACACATCACAATTTTACGTCAAGCGCCAGAAATGTAATGTAAATGACGTCATACTTCCATCTGGCTGTTAGGCTTCAATTGAAGAGTTAGAATATAGAAAGCGGTATTTTCACTAGTCGTAACCATGAAATATCGAAAAAAAAATTACCGATATTGTTCGATAAGCTACTGGAAAGCATGAAATAAATTTTGATCTTTCACCGTAACCAAAAATATCCTCTATTTCTTCTATTCCCACAATGCCATCAGATGTTGTCATTCTAGGGTTCGGGAAGACCAGGGATCGTTCAGTAAAAGTGAAAGGTTAAATGCATCACCGTTGTCTGCGCATGTCAGATTCGACCTGTCTACTATGACGCATCACTCCTCCCAATATTCGGAGGATTGTAGTAATAAGCGTTATAAAGTAACAATGGAGAAAATGGTTTTTATCGATAAGTTTGAGGAGAAATTAAGCCTGTTTAGCTCCAGATTTCTCTAAACTGCTGAGCGTAGCTGAATGAAACGCACCCGGTATAGCATTTAATTAACTAAACGTTTATTTTAGTTTGAAATTCAAAGTAACGGTTGTTGTGTAGAAAAGTAGTCCGATTTTGTACCCATAATGCCCAAATCAGATAAATGTGTATACAATGTATGTAGCGTGCCATCTAATAGATAATTTAATGCTATTGTGACTCAGTCGTTAAATAAATATATTTTCAGATTAACCTTTCTTATTTCTATATGAGATTTATCTGAGATCGAAATTATTTTGAAAACAACGTGAGAAAAGGAAGATACACTTCACCTTGAAAATTAATATGGCACAAGGAACGAACTCTTTCTCCTCCCCAAACAGTCTGTATTTCTGCATTAACGATAAAACTACACAACTTTCTCTCTCTATTTCTATGAAAAACTGACTGTTCAAGCTGATCAGAGCTGAAAAAGAATATGTATATTAGGATCTTACATCATTTGGTATTTGAGATGTATAGGATCTTAGATAAGTTGGCATTTGAGATAAGATTTGACTTAACTCTTTACCAAACGAGAAAATTTTAGAATGCAATAGCAGACGACAAAATAACTCAAAAATTGAAATTTGTTTCCAGCAGGGTAGAAAACATTGTGGGAAAAGGAGAAAATGCTGGTTAGTCAGTTTTAGAAATGAGGAGTATAATTTCAGAGCTTTGACTAGGTTCTTTTGAGATGTATTAGAACTTCCTAGTTAGGTATTATCTATACTTCATTTAACCTGATCCAAGTCAAAATCACTTATTACTTTTTACCCTCGGCATTGCTCGGTATATGTCCCGATTCGCCTCGGAAATATTTCGTGGGGTTTAAACCAATCAACCCATAACTTATTAAATAAGTTAATTGAAACTTTCCAGTCAATAGTAAAACAAACAAATATTGCAATTTCTTAGTTATCTTTCTTTGGGAAAATATTTTCTCATCGTACAGTTTAGATCCAAGATCAGATTGGACATTTTGTGCAATCTGATCTTGATCTACACTGACCGCAAAAGCGCCTTAAGTTGCGCTTTTTAGCCAAAGGGTTGAACTGCTTAAATGTGTTTATACATGTAAGTGCCTTCCCGTGTATATGTAACTTGACATGCACTTTTAAATGTCAGGATCAGGTTAAATGAAGTAGACAATAAAAAGCAAAAAAAGTTAATCGGGGAAAATTAAATTCTTGAATTATATGACCTATAAACACATACGTGATGACATTCCACCCCCGGCATTAAACCCACGTCTCCACTGTCGATGGGCTTCCACAGATTTCCATGGCAACCGATGCTTAAGCTTTGGCTCAAAGTTCCACGCCTCCGGAGAAAGATGACATATTTCTAGATGAGTGAAGTATTTCGAGAAATCGAGAAAAGACATCCTGCGAAAAAAAAAACATAGGCAAGAACAATAGGCATGCAGCTCGCATAAAGGGAAATTCGGACATTTCCGTAAAGTGTTGTTCCGGTTCAGCCCGCGCACTCTGTGCTGAGAAATCCGAAACATCAGTTTTCGTTTCTATGTAATTTTCTGTTTTGCGCCAGTCTAATGTAGGACAAAATCTAATGTAGTCGTAAAGTGCCGTCTCGGATTAGCCTGCGCGGATTGCGCAGGCTAATCCGAGACGACACTTTACGCAAATGTCGACTGTCCTTTTTCGCTTGTTGCAGGCTCATGATATGAACCATGCTCTGGCAAAAGGGGTTTTGATACATTATACCAAGCAAGTTATCACATAATTATTGAGCCCGCTCGGGTGGCTCAGTGGTGAGCGTGTCGGACTCATGACTTAGTGGTTGTGGGTTCGATACCCGGTTGAGACGAACTTTCTTTCCGGCGTATTTTCGCCTCTCACCTCTGCTGAAGCATGTGAGAAAAGTAGTCGGTAGTTTTGGAAAAGAAAGTTGTGTAAGTACCGGTGTGAGAGAGCCAGGAAACACATGTGCGTCACCGACCGCCATGATATGACCTTAGCTGTTAAAGTGGCGTTAAACCCCAAAACAACCAATACAACCAACCAACAAAATTATTGATCCATTAAATCCATCATTTTTAAAAACCGACTGAACCATCAGGTAGGCTTGCCCTTTGACAGTCAAAAAAATTGACCAAATTGACCATATATCGAATTCTTCGATTTTTTTTAAGTGATTTTGATGATTTCTACCTTCCAAAAAAAACAGGGTGTTAGATACATGAAGAGTGCTATGGGCTTTAAAATATGCTTGAGTACATTTATCAAAGAGTTTTAGCTACTTATCTAGCTTTTATCATTGAGAAACAATTTTAAAAGTTTCGTTAAAATACCTATATCCCCACAAACACGAATATTTCAGAAATTCGTCGTTTGGTAAACTTATTGTAAATCTTGCATGCTTTTCAAGTTTATAGCTTTTTTCTCTGCTAAGTAACCTTTCAAATAAAACAAATCTATTCGATGATCAAAAACACAAATTATTGTGATTTAAAAGTTCCTTTTGCAAGAGAAAAACTATTTTTCTTCGTATCAAACAATGAAGATCACACTGTCGACAATGACACCTTGAGTTGCACTTAACGTCCTAAAGATAGAAATATTGGACTGTTTACCAGAATTCATTTTCTCTCAAAGAACTGTAGGCGAGCCTTTGTCGAATATCCTCTGTCACTATCGTCCATACTGGTGACCTGTTTGATGAGAAAACAAGAGCACTGAATGCAGGTGTTGGATCATATTTGTAACAAATCATATATGTAACACATTTGTTACATACATGATCACATTCGTAACAGATAAAGTGTGTTACAAATGTGTTTGTCCGAAATGGGGGTTGACATGAGAAGCATATATGTAACAGGTTTAGTTGTCTATGTGTTACATATATGATCACAAATGTAACATGTGTTACATATATGATCACATATGTAACACATATATGATCACATATGTAACACATGTGTGTAATCACACACACACACACACCCCCACACCCACACACACACACACACACACACACACAAACGCATGAACCTCAACGTGACAAAATGTAACTTCGGACATTCTGTCATCACTAGTAGAAAGCTGCAAAAAGAGGAAAAATCATGTAATATAAATGTTTTAAAAATATCACTGTAATTGTAATCTTTCAACTGAATGAGTTTTAGAACATATTTATTTCAATACTTGGAGTTATCTGCCCTTGTCTCAGCCCATTTTATATATTTTCCTATATCTATCGTTAAAAGGTAACCATAGCAACCACATCGCAATAAATTACACAAAATAATTTCAACATATTGCCGTAACAATACGGGGTTTGATCAGTGCTTAAACAGTTTTAAGCAAATGCATCGAGTTTTGTAGGTTCTACTAACACGCAGAAATGCATTACGCAACTTTGACTTCATTTTTCAGGTAAATGACGTTTGTAGGGTTCATATAGTAAATTGGTCATAACTCACAAAATAACCTGAATGATCTGTTCAAATAAAGACTAACATACTCCAGAAATATTATACATTCAAAATAACGTTGTTTATCAAATACTCACCAATTGTCCGAAGGTACATTTTCTCACGTTGTGGCCCATATATATATGTTTATATATATAAACAGAGAGCAGCCACGATACCGGACATTATATTCATGAATATCCTTTAAAGAGTTGAGGAAATATGGAGCGGACGCGAAAGAGTGACGTCGACGTCACCGCCGATGACGACGATGGACAAAGTGACACAACAAATCAGTATCAAGATATTGGCCCATGTGGTGAATAAAAACCTGCTACAAATGTGTTTCAGATGTAAATATGCATTCTTTTGTACTGTTTTTAAATCAAAATTGACCTGTGACATATGTGATTTCATGTCACATCAAAAACCGGCATTGATCATATTCGTCACAAAATATGTTACATTTATGCTTGATTTCCGAGTCATATATGTAACACATGTTACATATGTGATCATATACAGGTGTTACATATATGATTTGTTACAAATATGATCCAACAATGCAGGTGTCTACGTTAAGAATAGTAACATATGCAGGTGTCAACGCTAAGAATGGTACCACTCGCGGGTGTCAAAGCTCAAAAAGAGCAACGCTCAACAAGAACACCTCATGCAGGTGTCAACCCTCAACAAGAACTTCACATGTCTGTGTCAACGCTCAACAAGAACACCATATGTGGCTGCCAATGCTCAACAAGAACACCACATACGGTTTTCAACGCTCGACAAGAACACCGCATACGGCTGTAAACGTTTGTCAAGAACACCGCATGCGGGGGTTGATGTTCGTCAAAAACACCGCATGCGGGTGTTGATGTTCGACAAGAACACCGCATATGGGTGTCGATGCTCGATAAGAACACCACATGCGGCTGTCCAAGCTCGACAAGAACACCCAATGCGGCTGTCAACACTCGACAAGAACATTGCATGCGGGTGTCAATGCTCGACAAGAACACCGCATGCGGCTGTCAACGCTCGACAAGAACACGCACGCGGGTGTCAACGCTCGACAAGAACACCGCAAGCGGGTGTCAACGCTCGACACGAGCACCGGATGCGGGTGTCAACGCTCGACACGAGCACCGGATGTGGGTGTCAACGCTCAACAGGAGCACCGAATGTGGGTGTCAACGCTCAACATGAACACCACATGCAGGTGTCAACGCTCAACAGGAGCATCAGATGCGGGTGTAAATGCTCAACAAGCGTACTGGATGTGGGTGCCAACGTTCAACAAGAACAGCACATGCAGGTGTCAACGCTCAACACGAACACCATATCCGGGTGTCAACGCTCAACAAGAACACCACATGCGGGTGTAAATGCTGAACAAGAGCACTTGATGCGGGTGTCAATGCACAACAAGAGCACTACATGCGGGTTTCAACGCTCAACAATAACACCGGATGCGGGTGTCAATTGAGCCAACTTCACGGACCCGATGGTGCAGGCAAGTTTAAGTTGATAATTCAAACATGATTGTATAACAAGGTACAATGACCACTTTTCATACAGAAAATGTCATTAAAGCGATAAGTGTCAACCCTGGTCAGCCTGTGCAATTCGCGCAGTCTGACCAGGGTTGACATTTTTCACAGTTCCCAGAAGGTCCCTTTGTGAAACGAGTCACATAATATTGATGCATCAGCATAAAAGCGTTAAGTAACACTCACTCTTTGTTCCATTCTCCCAGCCAGCCAGCTTTTCCCCAAGGGTTTCGAAGCCGTACCAGAACAACACTGACTCCTTGCACAGGGATCTAAATGAAAAGGATATAATGAAAAAGAAAAACTCCAAAACAAATTCCGTGCTTTGTTATGACCTTAAAAAAAAACATTTTGAACAAAAAATCATACGAAAAGGAGGTAACAACTAAAAATGAACTTCCTCAAACAGGAAAGCAAACAAAAGAATCGCAATTTGAAGTGTGTTTTTGTCCGAATATTTAGTTATATTTGGAAGTTTGATAGTAAAGCTCTCTTTCGATGTTTGTTTTCTTCGAAACAGAGGTCTTTACCTCCTTTCCCAAACATCTATGTGACTTTTGACCTTTTAAAACTGTGCTGCAATGGTGAGATCTGAAAAAAATAACCCTTACCGTTACTTTTGTGCACTGTATCGGGCAAGTGCTCACATAATTAAATTAATCCATTTTGTCTAACAAGCTTCCTCTCCTTTGACACGCAGAAAAATGGCAATTAGCAATAAGTTTCGACCCATATCAGCCTGCGCGAAATGCGCAGGCTGACATGGTCGATACTTTTTGCAAATGCATCAAACTCGTTTTTCACATAGACTAGCATGACTAATATAATTATGACCCGGTAAAAAGTTTAACAAACCTCGGCATAACCTGTAACACTGTATGCTTGACTAGTGATCAACCCTGTATTTAGTTGTCTGTGTGCGGAATCCTGAAAGACAGACATTTTCTACAGAATCAAACTGAAAAAGTAGTGCAGAGACATTCAGAATACGTTTTGTAAGGAATTAATATACTTTTCTTGCCGACCTCATGTAGTAGACACTTACAAAAAGAAATATATTCCTATTAGCATTTTGTTGTTGTTGTTGTGCGTAGTTGAACATGCTGGCTTTTGACCTACTTTTAGGGACTGATAACAAACTAATAAAGAGGAATTTGTGATTGGTAAAAAATGGTGTTTATTCTAAACGTCCCTGCCTATTTGCTCGCGAATTCACACCATCTATCTTTTTGAAATATAATTCTTGTTGAACGTGACCTTTTATTAGATAATGTACCACACAAAGCACATTTTCTTTAAAAAAGAAAAATGAAGTAGTATATTGCAACAGTGCCACTGTTTGTATGGACTTTACTTTCGGTTTGTTTTTTGGTTTAATTACTCGTACACCAGCAAGTCACAACCAAGATATAGGCCATTCTTATAATTCGCAGGCGCCTAGCTCCGGCACCAAAGACAATCAAAGACTGAAGCATCAATTTCTTCAAGTAACTTGCTAAAATACCCTCAGCCTATATATTCCACAGGCACCCTAACACGTTGCTTAGCATATCTCATTTGCATTGATTAAAGGGAGGTTATTATGCTTACCATAACATATTATTTTGTTATTACTCTGTGACAAAGAATAAATAACACGTTAAGTTAGACTTGACATACCCGTATGGAGGCACTCATTAGGGACGTTCTTTCTAGTGTCATATCGATCATCTTCTGCATTAAACTTGGGTTATCTTTGAAGATAAAACAGTCGGTGATGCCACCAGTTAGGTCCTGGAGGGCCCACTGCACGTGGCTACCTTGGATGGCAGAGTAGGACCCGTATAACCTGTGGTATGATACAGTTATTATCTTTCCCTGCGCCAGGTGACAAAATATTTGACTTGACTATTTACAAGACAACAACATTTTAGCATTGTCCAAATTGAAAGCATTTGCAGACGACAGTATCAATGTGGCTCAAACAGTGCAAGTTTTATTATTTTTACTTTTATTATTATTATTATTATTATTATTATTATCATATTTGAAAGGGTTGAAAACATTATGGGTAAAGGAGAAAATGCTACTTCATCAAGGACAAGTTCAAGCATGTTAGCCATCTTTAATTTGTCATCTGCAAGTGCTTTTAGTTTGAACCAGCCTAAATGTTTATAGTATGCTAAAGAGGTACAATTTCCAGCTGGAACTTTCATAGACTGTACTTTAATATCGAACGTAGAATTAAACTATATCCATACTTTTAAATAGTATGAATTATATTTGCCTACAATTTGACTACCAAATAGTGAATTTATGGCTGTTGGTGGGACTGCAATCCATATAGCAGAGAATAAAGGAGAAGTCAAGATAAATACATTTGAATATATGTTTTCTGTTCCAAAAGTGTCATTCAATCAGGATGTCAAAACTTAGTGGACAATGTAGATCTAAGATTACACTGCACATTTTGTGCAGTCTGATTTTGATCTACATTGGCCGCAAAATTAACCATAGTGTTATAGATACTTCAAGGATTTAAAAAAAATCAAACGATATATTGGCCTGCAACACTCGAAAAAGGGCATTCAGACATTTGCGTAAAGTGTCGTCTAGGATCAGCCTGCGCACTCCGCGCAGGCTAATATGAAACGACACTTTCCGTTTTTATACATTTTTCTTTTTTGCACAAGTCTACTGAAGAACGAAATCTAATGCTGACGTAAAGTCCCGTCTCGGATAAGCTTGTGCAAATGTCCCAAGGTACCTTTTCGCGTGTTGCATGCTAATTATAATCTTACTTGGCATAGGCTTTCTCGAATAATGCAGCCCAGAATTCGTTCGGGTCCTCATTTCTCATGAACAAAAGTTGTCCTGCAATACGCACATATAGAGGTACTCGTAATAAAGAAAAAATAGTGTAATTCTTGACGAAAACAATCTAGAATGGTCCAAGTTGAAGGTATTAGCAGATGTTGCATGAAATCTAACTCAAGTGATCAGGTTTTTCTTTGAAAGCTTTGACATTATAACAGTTCGTTTGAAGACAGGATCGTAATTTAAATTTTCATATTCAGTTAAAAGAAAGTAATAGAATTTTACAACTACATCTACCTTTTCGATTTTACAAAACATTGTTTAATCAAAGAACAAAAAACGATGCTTAAAGCGATTACAAACAGTTTAACCAAAAAATCCATTTGTCCCCCTGTACCATTTACCTATCTTCGCCCATATTCGCCAACCATTCTAAACTGTATTTCTACCTTAGAGTAACAGGATTTCTGATTGGCTGAAGCATTTGGTTTAGCCAAAAATATTACAAGGAATGTTTGGTCGATAAGATCCCGATTTTTATCAACTATACACATGTACCTTATGGTTTTTTTTTTTACATTTAAAAAAAAGAAAAAGAAAAACCTTTTATTGTAGGGAGACGGTCGTCCACGATAACCTCAATCCATTCTCCGTAACGCCAAAACCGGAAACGAAACACTCCTGCGTATTGTTCGTCGAACGCCTGGTCCCCAGGAATACATTTTTGAATGAGAGAAGGCGCCACCGTTAAACACGAAAATGCCGGAAGTAACCAGCTGGTTCCCGCTGTACCGGAAGTCACCGTAAAATTTCCCGGATTGTTTCCGATGAATTTCGGCCTTCTTGAAATTTCCTGTTACAATTTAAGAAAAGAACTCGTTTGACGCGTACAAGAGAAAACTAAAAATAAAAAAATCGAAAAATTGAAAAAAAAAAAACAAACAAAAAATGAACGATTGACTTTTTTGTTATCTTTCTATTTTTCTTGAGATGTAAAATTAGTAATGATCGAGTTTCTTTGATATGCCATGTCAAAGATAATCATCTAACGTGACTCCCGTAATCTAGAAGCGGTTTTAGCTGAAAATATATTTGTAATATTGACTTTAGATCAATGAAAATTGAGATACTCTTTTTTCCCGTTTCTAATTGGCGATGATTTGCATGCGTAATTTGATACGAAAGCACATTATACTTCCTTTTCCAGGAGCGTAGGTCACGTTATTTTCCCAACCTTTACATGGACGTCCCTACTTTTGAAGACCCCGAGATAGAAGCCTTTTGAAAACATTTTGGGAAAAGGAGAAAATACTGGTAACCAGCATTTTCTCCTTATCCCGAAATGTTTTCTACACAAGATAAATTTCAAATTTTCAGTCACTTTTATTTTGTTGACTGCAAATACTTTCGATTTGGACAAACCCAAAATTTTGTTGTTAGGTAATGAGTTAAGGATAGGCCATCCTAATGCATTTTCCTATAAGTTCGACTTCCATCACCGAAAAACGCACAGATTCGGATATTATTCAATTAAACCGTAATCGATCGGCCGATAGATACTGCATGGATTCCAGCATCGTTTACAGATTACACGAGTCCCAGCCGAATCCGGTCGATGAAAGGCGATGTTACACGAATCCATTCGGGGTCCTATCCGTAAGAAACTACTCACATGAGGTCTTTTCCACTCGATAACGTCAAGCGCCGGATTTCTGATCTGTATAGACTGTTCGTCTGCAGGAAAAGTCGGATCTTCGAAGAAAACGCGTCTGAAATAAATAGGGGTACCATCTATACTTGAAAATTTAATTGCTTATATTAACGGGCGTATAATTCGTTTGACTATTTTTTCTTTGTAATTCTATCAATCAGCAGGATGATTCAGTGGCATAATAAAGATCGGAAAACGCCGGAAAAAAACTATCTGTTGTTGTTGTTGTTGTTGTTGTTGTTGTTGGGGGATAGGGGGATGAAGAGGAGGATGAAGACGGGGATAAAAGGGGCTGAGAAAAGGGCTGAGAAATATGGCTATATTCTTTTCTTTTCTCTTTAAGTCAGACGCCATTCTTTTATAGAATGTGCCCCATTCGTTAGCACCTGTACCTGTCACATTCAAACCATCGTTTTTCAACCTAGACTATAGAATTCGCTATGTGTAAAGAATGGTCGGAGATTCAAACGATGACTTTATTTTCAATGGTATCCCACACAAGCTGTAATTACAAGGGTTTTGAAGTAAACCGACGATTTAATTCATCTTCAAAAAGTATAAACCCAGGTCAGCCTCCACAGTATACCGATGTCAGCCTGCGCAGTCACGCAAGCTGACCTTGCTGGAAACGTATTGCTAGTCACCAATATTTACTCCTTTTCTAAAAGTGGTTGATAGAAGCAATTTTTATTATATTACGTTCCTTTGATAAACCTTAAGTTTCATCTTTTTCGATTTTCAAAGTTGGTGTAGCACTCTATGACGTCATGTGCGGATACTTCTAATGAATAATTATAAACCGATGCTGCAAATCTTCGTACTCGAACATACAACTTACCGTAATAAAGCCCGTTCTCGTACAATTTCGAAAGTGTTGTGTTGGATCTTGGTACTATAGACCGATACACCGGAAATATTAAGGGTCTGGTTCAGAGAGGAAATGCTCTCCGGACGAGACGTGCTGAGGTTGGAGTTCATCTTTTACATGGTCTTCGGTCTTCTGAAAAGAGGAAATACTGTAACTGTCACTTTAACGAAACATAGGGGTCCGTAGTTTGACTCCTGTCACCCACAGACTAAAACAAGGGATTTAACTGTGTGCAGCTAGTTACTCGGCCCCGGTTACAAAAACAACGTATATTTCTACTGTAACTTGTATTATCTTTATTCTTTGGACAACTTATAGCTAAATCATTTGTCTACCAGAAAAACAGGACTGTTTGTCAGTGACTAATGATGCATGGCTGCTACTGTCCTTCGAACTTGTAAACTCGCTCAAAAAAACTTCGCCATTGACAAGCCCTAAGAGAGACGCCCATTGAAAACATTGTTGGAATAGGAGAAAATGCTGGTAATCATTTTTTATATTAAGTAGAGAACTTACCAATGAAAACAAAAAAAGGAGAAAGACAGATGAAGAGATATTGATGATGACAATCTTGATAAAGACTTCAAGAAAACATTGTTGCACTTGAAGAAAATGATATATATGCAGTATGTTCTCAAATTCCTCTTAAAAAGAGTAAATTAATCGATTTTGTCTTTGATAGGGTACTAACCATTGTGGAAAAAGGAGAAAATGCTATTTACCAGAACTTTTTGGTTTTTTCGCAACGATTTCGTAAAGATTCATTTGGTTAGTTGAGTAATAAAGGGATAAACCATCCATTCCGACACCGATGCAACAAGATAGCTGTTGAATAAGTTTTAAGGGAGGTAACTCCATTTTTGCAAGGTTTTAGATACAGGCTAGTTATAATGAATTTGTTCAATGGAAAAGAAGCTTCCAATAATAGAGAGTAATGTCCAAGTCAAAAAAGTTCTAGACATTGTGTGATATATGGAAAAAAACCGATTTTGTTGGTTTTCAATGGGAGATAATGTGACCATTCCTTGTAGTTAGCAGAAAATCATTTTTTTGACAGGAAAAAAGTTGACTTTGTAAAGTTTTTCACTCCAAACAGTTCTTAGTTTTGATGACCTTGAAGGAACAAGCCCTTTGAAAACATTGTGGAAAAAGGTAAAATGCCGGTAACCAGCATTTTTTCCTTGTCTCACAATGTTTTTAACCTTGCTGGAAACATATTTCATTTTTTTTAGTTACGTTTATTTTGCCGTCTATTAAATCTTTAAATTTTGACCTGTCTTAAATTCTGTCGTTTGGTTAAGGTGTTAACATCTTTGTCTTTGTGATAACATGTATTCAGAGCAACGGTCACTGATGAAAAATGACAGACAGATAAAGAGATATTGATGATAAAAATCTTAATAAAGACTTTAAGAAAACATCGTGGCACTTGAAGAAAAGTATTTACATGTATATGCCAAAGGTTCTCAAATACCTCTTCTTCCTTGAACTCTTTACCACACAATCTCAACTTTTAACGGCCCTGAGAAAGAAGCCTATAGAAAACATTAATGGAAACGGAGAAAATGCTGGTAACCAGCATTTTCTACCCTATGACATTCCGAAATCATCATATTACTAAGATTAAATTTGTTGTTTGCGAATGCTTTGAATTCGGTCCAGTCCAAAAACCTGTCGTTTGTTAAAGCGTTGATGAGAAAGTTTCTGAAAACATTTTTGGAAATCTGGACATCTTTCTCTCTCAGTGAACTTAAGAAGATATAGCCGTTACAAACATGGTGGGAAACTGAGAAAATGCTGGTATCAGAACATTTTATTTTCTACCCTTACCAAGACAAATGACTTCGTTTGAAAAAAAAAAAAAACTAATGTATTATCTGCAAATACTTTAAATATGTCTCAATTTACAATAGACTTTGCAATAATTCTGGTATTCAGTTAACCTTTTGCCACACAACAAAGCACTACACCTGTCCAAATTCAAAGCAATTTACACTTAACGCTTAACGCTTTACCTACCACAAATGTTTTGACTTGAAAGCATTTGCAGACGACTAAATAACCATAGCTCAAATGATGGTTCTTCCTTAAATGTGATAGAAAATATTGTAGGAAAGGAAGAAAATGCTGATCACCAGCATTTTCTCCTTTTCCCACAGTGTTTTCGAAAGGCTTCTTGCACCGTGCCGGACTGTGTGGTAAAGAGTTACATGAAATGATGGAATTTGTCTTTTACAGGGTAGAAAACATCGTGGAGAAAGGAGATATTGCTAATTACAAGCACTTTCTCCTTTCCCCTCGATGATTTCATATAGATTTCTTTGGTTTAACTGAATAGGAAAGGATTAAACCTTCCATTATGACATCAATGCAACAAGATGACTGCTTGATAAGTTTTAAGGGAGGTAACTCCATTTTTGCAAGGTTTTAGATACAGACTAGTTATTATGAATTTGTTTAATGGAAAAGAAGCTTTCAATAATGGTTAGTAACGGCCGGGTCAGAAACATACTAGAAATTGCGTGATGAATGGAAAAAGGCTGATTTTGTTGATTTTCAAAGGGAGACAATCAGACCATTCTTTAATATACGTAGAATCAAAGGACCGATAGTCCTGAGAGTCGCCTGGTGGGTAATGTGTTAGAAGTTTTCAGTTACTAAATGTCCAAAGGTAATCTATTACAAGCGTTAAAGATACAAGATGACTCAACGATAATATACAACGACTTTAAACCTAAAATGACATTTTATTTCAAAATATAACAAATGAAAAATATATTAAAGACACGATAAACACTGCTTGAAATTAAAATCTATGATTTATTCAACTGAGAATACGCATTCCAAAAATAATACTGACGCAACAAACGATCAAAGTACCCTCGGTACTCGCAAAAATAGACATAAACTATATAATAAAACATGCAGCGCTGTCTTACAAATAATCTCAGACAGAATCGTTAGATACTTCAGTCTTGATATAGGTATTATGGAATTTAAGCGTCATTAGTCACGCGTGAGTCACTTGACATTCCATTCCCACACTTTTATATTTCTTACTTATTGATGATTTGTATTGTTTTTTTCATACAGATTTCAGTGATACATTCTTTTTTTTATTTGGTAAGATGTGAAAAATCTAAATACCCACCTTTAAGCGTCGAAAATACCTAACGTTAGTCCTGAGTTTTGCAACCAAGTATTATAATTAACAGAAAGGACAAAGTGTAGAAGTAAAGAAATATATCGTACAGGCTATATCTCCATCACTCACAATATTTACACAAGCAAGTCAACTGCACAAGCGTAAATAGTCTAATTTGTACAAAACTAGGTTGAATGACTGTGTATAATTCATTTTGCTAAATGGGCTGATCTTAGATTACTTGTTCAGTTAAACTCTTACCAAATATATAACCTCGATCTCTCTCGGCGATAGAATTCTCTGAAATACTGAAAGATACAGAAGATATTTGTTTTTATTTCGGTGAAAGATCGAAATTTTGTTTCATCGAGTGAACTTCATCGTAACATTTTCATGAGTGGCGCAGACACGGGTGAAAATATTACCGATGGTGTTCACGAGATGAAATAAATTTCGATCTTTCACCGAAAAAAAAAATCTATTTATTTCATGCTTTTAACCTTTTCTGGGAAAAGCTTTATCAAAATCCAGTACAGTTATTTTCAGTTATATTCCCTGTGGTGTACCCCTTCGCATAGCAACGCATTACAATATTATATCAAGCACGAGAAATGATAGGTAAATAACTTCATATTTCCATCTTGTTGTGAGTCACGCGCATGTTAACTAGGTTACTAGAGTAAAAAAAATCGGTATTTTCACTGGTAATACCCGTGGAATATCGAAAAATATTTTCAGCTCTATTTTCTAGGTATCCTACCAGAAAGCATGAAATGATTTTAATCACGGAAATGTGATCGAAAACTAGAATTGAAAAGTGTTTTGGAAAGGGTAGAAACATTGTAGGAAAAGGAGAAAATGCTGGTTACCAGCATTTTCTCCTTTTCCAACAATGTTTTCAAAAGGCTTCTTTGTCTGGACTCTGTGATAAAGAGTTAACAAGTATAGACGGTATAGATCTAGGAACAGACTGTATGTTCTGTCGTGCAGTCTGATCTGGTTCATTACTGTCAGCAACAGACCTTGATTTTTACCTGTCCTTTTATAGGGCTTTAATTGTGAACTGTATCCCCCAGAATTTATTTCAGAGTATTATTCATTGTTTAATGAAAAGGCACCTTTTTAAAGAATCAAAGATCTATTATTATTTATCTTAACACGTCATAAACTTATCTCTAATTATCAATTCAAACTTTGAGCATAAACAAAAAAGCCTGTCAACAAATGAACCATGCTCTGGCAAAAGGGGGCTTAATGCACATTCGTGATACAGGATACCAGGCAAGTCATCACATAATTATAGATCCGTAATAGTCACTTTTTTTAAAGCAATAGACTCGATCATGAGGTAGAGTCGTCCTTTGACATACAGAAAAATTGATCAATAGCGAAAAGACTCGACCCAGGCCAGCCTGCGCGGATTGTGCAGGCTGACCTGAATCGATATTTTTCGCAGATGCACTAAGTCCACTTTTTACAGGCCCTGGCTCAAATATTTGTGTGTTGGCGTCGAGTCATAGAATGTCAAAGGTACTTTGATTTATATCTTCTTCAATGGCCGCCATTGACCGTGAAGTTGAACGTTCTTTTCTGTTTACTTTGTAAAATGGTCGCATTCTTCCTACCGAAAACTCTGCAACCTCCATCTTTACTTTATTAGTCTGTTTGATGCTTAACGCCGTTTTTAACAGAACTTAACTCAGATGACGAAGCGGTTAGTTCACTTTTTCATATGGCTCAAGGTTTTCTATACCTCTTTACCAATGGAAAAAGTTCTTTACTTGTCCAAATTTAAAACATTTGTAGACGACAAATGGAGTATTTCATTAAGGTGAATCTGCCTTTGAAGGGGTAGAAAACACTGTTGGAAAAGGAGAAAATGCTGGTTACCAGCATTTTCTCCTTTTCCCTCGATGTTTTCTACATGTTGGAAGAAAAATTCCATCATTGATCCTTACTTTAACTCTTATCCTGCTAAATAACTAAAACAAAATTTTCATTTCGATAGCAAAAGCTATAGCTATTTCAAAGTTATGTTTTGGGGAATTACATCTCCTAATCGGACAGTGTGGATCCAAGATCAGACTGCATGTTCCGTGCAGTCTGATCTTGATCTACACAGTCCGCAAACAGATCAGTGAGTAGCGTTTACCAGCCGAAGGATTAGGTTGAAGTCGTCAAATGCTTTCAATTTAGCTTCGTCTGAAAGTTTGATTTCTGTTAATTCGTTACAGTCTCTAGGAATACTTGAGAGCCCCGGTAGCTCAGTCGATAGCATTCAGGACTTGAGACCGAGGGACGGGGTCGCTGGTTCGATCCTACGCTAGGCAATTTTCTTTCCGAGGATTGATGGCAGTCATTGCTGTAGAATTTATTCCTTCTCTCACTGCATGATCATTGTGTCGATGATGGTTGTCTCGATGATGGTTGTGTGGGAAAGCAGCCAATGGCTTGGAAAGACTATTGTGCGGAGTACTGGTAAGGTAAGCTCCAACATCATTCAATCAATTAATCAATAAACCAACCAACAAATCAACCAACCAACCAACCCACTAACCAAGAAACAAACAAACAAACAGACGAACAAACCGATCAATCAATCAATCAATCAATAACAAGGAAAATTAATTTGGAAAATGAAATTTCTCGTATTGGGTTCAGTTTTAGGTGTATTTCTTTACTCAATATAGGGGAAATCGGTTTAATCTTCGTTCTTCATCGGACAGATTATCTGCTTTTCAAATCTTAACACGTTTCATTAATCAGTTTTGTTTTTAACCTAAAATATTTTTCAATCAATACAACACCTTTTCATGGGGAAAAAAACCAGCCCAGCTGTTGCATTTTTACGGATGTTTTGACCGAAATATGTAACAAATCAGAGTATAGAGTAGATGCAAGGTCAGACTGCAGGTTCTGTGCAGTCTGATCTTGATCTACAGTGAGGGCAAAAGCAACGTAAACCGGTTCATCTATTTAAACGATTCACTTTTTCCCTACGATAGAAAACACAAGAAGCTTTTGTAGATAGCATATAATAAGATCAGACCGCACTGAGCGTGCAGTCTGATCTCTGATCTACACTGTTCACTGCTCTATTATAGAATATGGATCGAACTGTGGCTTGATCTGGCTGCTGAGCTGTATTTTGTAGCCTTTGAAAAAAATATATTTATTAGGTAATGAAAGGAGTAAACGAAAAACTAATTGACAGTGCATTGTTCTAGTCAGACAGACTTCGAAGAAAATGTTTTTATCCTACTCTCACATATTAAACCACGAAAGTGTATTTTGATATTCTTATTTCAGTAAAAAAAAACCCTTCCCCACGTCGTTTATCTTTCTTTAACCCTTTACCAAACAATCCCTGGTTTTTACGACCCTGACATAGAAGCCTTTTGAAAAATTGTGGGAAAAAGAGAAAATGCTGGTTAGCAGCATTTTCTCCTTTTCCCACAATGTTTTATACCCTGCCAGAAACAAATTTAATTTCTTGAATTATATTTATTTGTTGTCTGCATGTGCTTTTAATTTGAACCAATCAAAAATGTTGTTGTTTGGTAAAGGGTTAAAAAGAACTTTCTTGTAGTAGTTTCAATCTGTCAGCGCGTAAACTAACCCCACTCCCCCACCCCCAACAATCTATTCCTGTAATCATTAACTAGATGAATGTTTTCTAAAACAAAAAACGACTGGAGTACATACAAAACATTCCAAGAACCCGAAAAGAAATTCCGTGAAGAGAATCGAACCGAAAATGAAAGTAGAACTATTCGTTACAACGGACGTTTCTTTATTCTGGACGGATCGTAGATCGAAAGATATCCGTGCAGTTTGAGCCATGGATGCGCTGTGAAAAAGAGGTTTACTGCGTCTCCATGATGATTTTTACCGAGCATCAAATGATGGATCCATTAAAATCCATACTGTTGAAAAACCGGCTTAACCCTTTACTCCATTGATATTCATTTTGACGCATCAACAACAGACAGGTTTTGAAAACATTGTGGGAAAAGGAGAAATTGCTCGTAACGAGCAATTTCTCCTTTTCCCACAATGTTTTTCATTCAATTAGATATTTGTATCCTCATTTGTCCATATTTTTGACATCATATCTTTATTTGCTGCTAAAATGGTAGAGTCTGAAATTGGCATATCAGGTAAAGGGTTAATTCTGAGGTAGAACAGTCCTTGGGCAGCAGAAAAAATAGCAAGAGCAAAAAGGTTTTGACACATGTCAGTCTGCGGCGATCGCACAGGCTGAACTCGGTCGAAAATTTTTTCACAGATGGTCTCTCACTTCTGATTCGTGAGAGAAAAGTAGTCCGTAGCTTGAAAAGAAAGTTGTGTCAGTGCTAGTGTGAGGTGTATAGGATCTGATATGCGTAGGCTTTTGAGATAAGATTTTATTAAAGAGTCAAGGGAAATGTCTGCGAGCCTTTGGCGAGCTTAATAAAATTTTCCTGGACGAGTTTAATAAGATTTTATGTCAAACGCCCACGAATGTCAGATTCTTTTTATCACTTAACGACATATTACAAAATATATACCAGACGATGTAAAAACATTCATAAATGCATCCACGGTAATGTCCATAAGACCCATGCACGCGCTACAAACTGCCGTGGCGCGGCCAAACGGCCTTGAAGAAAAATCATTTTGAAAACATTCTTAGACAAGGAGGATATGCAGGTAACGAGCATTTTCTCCTTTTCCCAAAATGGTTTCTGCCCTTTCAAGAATAATTCCCATTTTTAGAGCATATTTTGTTTGTATTCTGCAAATGCCATCAATTTGGAAACATTTGATATTTTGTTGTATGGTAAAGAATTAACTAATTACCAAACGATAATATTACAGACTTATCCAAATTGAAAGCATTTGCAGACGACAAAATAAAAGTGACTGAAAATTTGAAATTTGTATTGTAAAGGGTAGAAAACATTCCGGGAAAAGGAGAAAATGCTGGTTACCAGCATTTTCTCCTTTTCCCACAATGTTTTCTAAAGGCTTCTTTCTCAAGGGCGTCAAAAGTAGGGATTGTGTGGTAATGGGTTGAATAAAAAATGAGATAGAAAGAAGACTAGCAATAGGGTATAAAGATAGTTAGAGACCATGCAGATAGAAAGAGAAAAGAAGGATAGAAAAATAGAAAACGGTTTTACCCAGGCGTGTTAATATCCTCTAACTACCATTAACCCGTACAAAAATACTATTATAATACAATCCACTTTATAGTTCGTTTTATAAATTCTAATAGCCTCGTTATACCAAAGAATACAACGTATATATATATATATATATATTTCGTGGACCAGGGCATAAGAAAACGTCGCTTAAGGCATTCGACAGATCAATTTTACCCTCCTTTATGGAAACAGAGCAGAAGTAGCGTACTTTGAGAAAATGTAGTTTTATGTATGGGCAAAAAGTTTTGCAGGCATGACATGAGTCGAAACATTTTGCTATTTTTTATTTTTTAATTTTCTGCATGCCTAAATATCATTCTACCTCCAGATAAATTGAACAGTTGAAATAAATGAACATGGTTCTATAGTCATGTATTGACTGGCTCTGTATGTATGTTGCACCAAAGAGAAACACTAAACCCCATTTTGCCAGAGAGGATGGCTCAGTTAACCCTTATCCTGCTAAACAATAACGAACATGAACTTTTCAATGCGATAGTAAACACGGAAATATTGTCATTTCAAAGTCATGTTTTGGAGAATGACATCTCTTTATTGGACAGTGTAGATCAAAGATCAGACTGCACGTTGTGTGCAGTCTGATCTTGATCTACACGTCCACAAAAGGTCAGTGAGTCACGCTTATCAGCCAAAGGGTACAGTATTTTGCTTTGAGACGATTTTATGTTTTACACTTTACTAAAATAGAAAATTTAAAAATGCCCCCAACGAACATTTCTCCCCTTTTGTCACAATGGGCTTGACGTCTACGAGAACTCAACGCTTTGAATGAAATAGGCAAACACAGATGCTTTGTGGGGTGGTTTATATCAAGATCATACTGCACAGAAAGTGGTGATCAGCATTTTCTCCTTTTCCCACAATGTTTTCTAAGGCTTCTTTCTAAGGGTCGTCAAAAGTAGGAATTGTGTATTAACGAGTTAAAACGTCATTCAGACGAAAAAACTAAACGATTCATGATCAAGCCCGAAAAGAGGTTTAATTCATTTCACCAAAGAAGGCATCACGTAATAATTGGTCCAGAAACCTCATTTTGTCTAGTAATCGACTGAGTCCTGGGGTTGATTGGTCCATGAACATGCAAAGAGTTTACCAACAGCAAAAAGTATCGACCCAGGTCAGTCTGCGCGGACTGCACAGACTGATTTGGGTGGATACTGTTTGCAGATGCATTAAACCCCTTTGTCACAGAGAACCATTCATTCTAATTCTGGAGCTAATGAAAGGATTGATAAGCGACTTCAAGCTGGATGGTTTGTTCTGCACATTATGGCCAGTTTTCTTATGGGTTTACTTCAATGGTCTTTAACTCTTTACCAAACGACATAATTTTAGACTTATCATGGCCAAATTGAAAGTGCTTGCAGACTACAAAATAGAAGTCAATCAAAAGTTAATATTTGTTTCTAGCGGGATAGAAAACAGTGTGGGAAAAGGAGAAAATGTTGGTTTACCAGCATTTTCTCCTTTTGCCACAATGTTTTCAGAAGGCTTCTTCCTCTGGGTCGTAAAAACCAGGGATTGTTTGGTAAAGGGTTAAATGACGTTTATTCTTTTTCTGTTATGGACCGCTGAATTTTTCTAATTTACTCAAAGGACAAAATTAGCCGTTTTATTTTCATGTGACACAGGCGAAGCGAAACGAGATTAAACCAAAACATAATCGTCTGATCGAAAGATCAAGCTTATTCATGTTTAACTCATTTCCAAACGACAAAATTTTAGGTTTGTCCAAATCGAAATCACTTGCAGACGACAAAATAAAACTCAATAAATTTGAAATTTGTTTTGTGAAGGGTAGAAAACATTATAGGGAAAAGGAGAAAATGCTACTTACCAGCATTTTCTCCTTTTCCCACAATGTTTTCTAAAGAACGTCTTTCTCAATGTCGTCAAAAGGAGAGATTGTGCTGTAATGGGTTAATTCAAACCATGAGACAATAATCAGAGGGATCGAGCATTTTTTGAAAGAGCTAAATCGGAAAAACTGACGATAATAGTTGTAGAGGTGGAGAAGGGATTATCGGAGAGATTATCCAGTTTAGGATAGGTAGATCCAAATCTTGCACACGATAATCTGCATTACACAACAAAGAACGTAAATCTGATATGTCTGAAATAATGTTTAATGCGGCGTAAGACACAATTTAATCAGAGGGAATTTACAAGCTGTTTAGTACTGCGACATCATTGAAATAATATTGAAAGCGGTGTTAAACGTCGTAAAGTCAAACAAATTACTTTTGAGGTAATCTAATTCGGTCTCGCAGTCTGAAAGACACGTTTTCGGACTATTTTCATAGTGCCACGGTATTCTAAAGCTCCCTATATGTTATCGTAGATCTAAAATATAATATCAAATTGACAATAAGCACTGATTGAACAAAGCTATTTGCAGATATATACATATAGTAGATTTAATCAGCGCGACTTTAAAATGAAGTGTTGAAATTCCTTTTATTTATAGCCAAGTATACCCCTAGCCTCGTTTCCAGTCCGATCATTGTATTTTTTTTCCTTTTAATCCTTTCCTGCTAAAAAAATATGAAATAAAAATTTAAAGCCGAAAGATAAACCCCGAATACTGCTATTTCAAAGGTATATATTGTGGAAAAAATATCTACGTGCCTGACAGTGTAGAACTACGATCAGACTGCACGTTCTGTGCAGTCTGATTTTGGATGTAAAGTGTCTGTAAAAGACCAGTAAGAAGCCTAAGGGTTAACTCTTTTACCAAACGACAAAAAAAAATTTAGACTTGTCCAAACTGAAAGTAATTGCAGACGACAAAATGAAAGTGACTCAAAAATTAAAACTTGACTAGAAGTGTAGAAAACATTGTGGGAAAAGGAGAAAATGCTGGTTACCAGCATTTTCTCCTTTTCCTACAAAGTTTTCAAAGGGCTTCTTCCTCTGGGTCGTAAAAACCAAGGATTGTTTGGTAAAGGGTTTAAAGGGTGATATCCTTAGTCTTTTCAGACCTCACCTTCTTATGTTAACCGTGTCAATAAAATCCTGTGACGACGAATCACCCCATTTCAAACGCTCACATTACGGACAATGTAGAACAAAGATCAGACTGCTAGTTTTGTAGAGTCTGGTCTTGATCTTTGCTTTCTGCAGAAGCCTCTATGAATTTGCTTTCCTTGCATTCTTGAGGGCTATCTTATCAATCTACTGCATTGATTGCAGTGACAGGTGAACAATAAGATGTCCCCGAGTTGTTTAGAGTCTAAATACGTACAATTAATATATACGGCCAGATTTCTTGGTGTAAGAATTGTTATTTTTGTATGTATTAGGTTGTATAATGTAGGTGAACGTTGATAACCATGTAGTCAAATGCTTTCAATAACTTTTTGTAGTATAAGAAATTTGCATCATCATCATCATCATCATCAAATAATAATAATCATCATCATAAAAATGATAAGATTAGTAATAACGATAATAAAAGGTAGCAGTAGTAAACTTCATCATCATCAAAAATAATAATATTAGTAATAGTAATAACAATAATAATAATCATATAAGTAGCAGTAGTAAACATCATTATCATTAAAAGCAATAATAATAATAATAATAATAATAATAATAAGTAATAATAATAATAATAATAATAATCATATAAGTAGCGGAGGTAACCATCATTATCATTATCATTAATAATAATAATAATAATAATAATAATGATAATGATAATAATAATAATGATAGTAGCAATAAATATCATCATCATCATCATCACCAGACTGCACGTTCTATGTAGCATGATCTTAATCTACACTGTTAGTTTAATCGTTATGAGTCGCCTAACGGTACAAGTCCTAAAAGGGTAAAATGAACATAAAATCAAATTGGAAATCTTTAGTCCCTCTTTGAAGTGAATAGGGCTTTTTCCCTATGATTAATGCAAGGTTATTATCTGATCTAAATTCCCAATCTCTTTAACAATTAAATTCTGTTAATATCAATAAGCAGAGCTCCAGATAAGATGAAGTGATGGTATTCTAAATCCATTATTTCTTTTCCAAGCCCTATGTTGTGGGTACTCATTAGAATCGTCTCGACGAGACGATTCTAATGAGTACCCATAACATAGGATTTAGTGTAGAATAACTAATATTTTCAATTATAGAATTAAAATCACTCCCTCATATCTGGAACTCTGAATAAGTATTGTATTTTCCTGTACATGAGTGGTAAAAGCGTTGAATCTTCATTCGGAAAGTCAAGATCCGATCCCCGTTCCAGGATTTCATCAGCTGGGAGGGTCAGGTAAAGCAGGGCACCTCAAAGTCCCAACCTCGAACGAACAATGACGTTTAGATTGGTGTTTAATGCTGTTTTCATTTTATTTCTTTCAAAAATACTGCAGCGATAAGCACACATTCTTAAGCTTTCCTACAGTTTCTTTTTTCATTAGTACCTCGCATAACGTTATTTCCGTGCCACAAGCTGCTTTTCTATATTTATATCGTTGAGACAATGTTCAGTGGTGAGAGAAGAATGAATCCTGTCGCAATGACTATCATCAGTGCCTCAGATAAAATTTGGCCAAACTGAGATTCGAATCAACGACCCCTGGTTTTCAAGGCACGTATATTACCGAGCTTGGAAGCGATAGCCTGGAAGGACGAAAGTGACCTTGGTCAATGCTTATATATTTTTTGTTCGAGATCAACTCGACCTAGCATTAAATTTCAAAGTTGTGTAAATTTTATTTGATAAACCAAATGGATTAACTTCTACCTTTTCTTTGCTAACGTTGCTGCCTATTAAATCAAAACCTTCTTGTAACAAATTTTCAGTCTGTCTTAAGCATTTATATAAAATGAGACTTAAAAAGTCTAATCGCAAACTCATTTGAGAATGTACTTAAGTTTTTTAAGCAAGGCGATTGTATAGCTATGATCTGAATGGAATATTGTCGATAGAGGCGCTATAGTTCAGCCAAACCAAATTAATCTACAAAGCAATATAAATGAGCAAAGCATTAAGAAACTCATAACATTTTTTGGCATATTTTTATTGCAGTTTATTAAAAAATTACAAGACAAATTCAATGATCTTAAACATCTAGATTAGAAAAATAGTTCGCCATGTCACTGTAGTCTGTAAGGGTAATCTAGGCCGAACTTAACTCATTACCAAACGACAAAATTTTAGGCTTGTCCAAATCGAAAGCATTTGCAGACGACAAAATGAAAGTGATTAAAAATTTGAAATTTGTTTTGTAAAGGATAGAAAACATTTGTGGGAAAAGGAGAAAATGCTGGTTACCAGCATTTTCTCCTTTTTCCACAATGTTTTCTAAAGGTTTCTTTCTCGGGGGCGTCAAAAGTAGGGATTGTGTGGTAATGGGTCAAAGTGGACAGTAAATATTCAAGATCAGACTGCACAGAACGTGCAGTCTGATCTTGTACCTTCACTCTCCGATATTTTGAGTCTAAAAAATTTGCTCGCTGAGTGGTTGAGTGTGTTTGATTTTGACTTTACACATGTAGACACGTAAAATAGGATCTTATTTAAACGCAGTCAGCTTTGACAAAAACATTTATCTTCACACGCACAAAAAATCTCTATCAAACAGACAATTCAGAGTCATATAATACATTTTGCCTTTTTGGGATACCATGGAGCTTAAAATAATTCCAGGCTGTAAAAACATATTAAAGTTAAATTTCATCCAAAACCAAACTTGAGCTAATATGCACTCTCTTTACAATACTGAAGCCGCACTGGTAAAATATTTCGAAACTCTCAACCAATCATGTTGCAGATATCAAACACGTGATAAAGTCATGTTTTACAGTACAAGGGACATAGCGACCACATTGACTACTAAAGCTGTAAAACTCACAATTCTAAAACGCCACTATGTAATAACAATGTTGTGATACGAGAATTTTGTGGTAGCAAACAGTTTTTATATTTACCGACAGGTAAACCAGAATTTCGGCAGGTCTACTGTGCTTCATAGATCTATTAGTTTCTTTATGTCATGAATAGAACACTTTTTCCTGAATTGAAAGAGAAAAGATAATCTTTGACAAGAGTTTATTCCATTAGACCTGCAAAATTAAACACCCACGTTGCAGCAAAATGGTCAACAAATTTTCATTCTTCTTTTTACTTTAACGACAAGGCGTTCTGTCCCAGACATGGGTAAGATAAATGCACTCAAGATTTCATACAAAAAATGAAAGGGACAAAACAAAGTCAAATGAAAGAGACAAAACAAAGTCTAATCCGTGTCCAAAGAGATTAAACATTTTTTTCCATATTCAGTGGAACAATTGGGGAATGAATGATCTGTTACATGCCTAAGCAGAACACTGAAGTTGTCACGTTACACCGAATAATCCATGTCCAATAAGGATGAGACAATGTTTTTCCCAATTCATTGCCAAATGATCTCCTATCACCTTAGTAGAACACTGAAGTTGTAATGTTATACGGAATAAAATTGATTCTAATTTCGGGTACAATAAACCCTACGTAGCTACAATGCAAATCAAGCGACTACGCTGATAAATATTTATAATCTAACTATCGGTATAGTATATGGGATGCGCTGACTAAAGTATCTGTGACTACGACAATATATGTACGACAGTTCAAAACCCGCACCTGGCTGGTAGAGTGCCTACGTGTTCCTTTAAATCAGGGTTAACTCTTTACAAAACAAAACCTACTTCTAACAACCCTGAGAAAGTAGGTATTTGAAAACACTGTAGGAGATAGGAGAAATTGCTGGCAAGCAGCATATTCTCTTTTTTTTCTACAATGTTTTCTATTCGTTAACCCTTTATTTCATAGATACTCATTTCTACGCATTGCTTGCAAGAGCCTTATGAAAACATTTTGACAAAAGGTGAAATTGCTCGTAACGAGCAATTTCACCTTTTGTCACAATGTTTTCAATGCCATCAAAATGTGTCATATACACATAAGAAACTGCTTCATCCTTGCTGTTATTTAGGGTCAATTAGAGATGCCATAGAAATGCTTTATGGGGTAAACGGTTAAAAGACCAATTTCATCCATCACTTGGGCAGTGTTTGATTTTTTTTGCCAGAACAACCTTTACAGTAAAACGGCTTTTTACAATAAAATGTTCAATTTTCGTTATATTCCTTCAGTATTCACCTGTATCCACGCTTAAAATGGATATATTTGGATGATTTTAATTTAAAACTTTACATATAAACATCATAAGCCGCATTAGAACATTTTATAACAAAAAACCGTTTTATTATAAAAGTAACTCTTATAACCTTTCCATAGGAAACTTTAGCCATTAGCTACAATATTGGTTTGAAAACAGCACAGTTGGTGATAAACCGGCCACTAGAAACAATTTTTGAATCTTACAACGATCAGAACACACAAAGACAAGTCAAACAGGTTCCTATACAGTTAGTCAGCGTGCAAAACACAATTATTACAGTATATATACCAAAATATAGTGTATTGTATAATGTATAAACTTTTTATACCGAAATCTATGATGACGAATGAAGTGTGATATATACGATGAATCGATTTAAAAAAAAGTAATAGGAAATGAAGAGGGAAAATAAAAATGAAAATATCCAATATTCAGCAGAATCCGAGTTTCAAGAATGAAAGTTTTTACACCCAATTTCATTTGTTTATTTATTTATCTTTTAAATCTTTACCGAACAAATAAATCTTAGAAATTTATTATCTGAAAGCATTTTTGCTGACGACAAATCAAATGTGCTATTTGTAATGGAATTTGTCTGTGATAGGTTTGAAAACATTGTAGGAAAAAGAGAAAATGCTGGTCAGCAGTATTTTCTCTTTTTCCCCACAATGTTTTCAGAAATCTCTTTCCTCCGGATCGCTACAACTCCGGTTTTTATGGTAAAGGTGAAACCAGCTTTCTGTCCGTATATAAAGAGTAAATCAATAAAAAAAAAATACCGGAAGCTGAAATTCGTTTGAACATTAATCAATTCATAAATATGTTATAATTCATATTTTTGTACCGTATCCCGAAAGTTAAATTTCTTATGATGAAAAGTTTTAACGAAAAAATGGAAAATATAAAAGGTGAAAATAAAAGTATGAAAAATAAGGCAAAGATTTAAGTTTTCCCTCTCCCAACAAATTTTCATTTTGTGACAATGTTTTGGACTCTATCATAATCGCATTATTAATACAGTATCAATCTTAACCCTTTCCTAAACAAGCCCTGGTTTTTACGTGTCTGCAGTAAAAGTCTTTTGAAAACACTGTGGGAAAAGGAGAAATTGCTCGTATAACGAGCAATTTCTCCTTTTCCCACAGTGTTTTCTACCCTTTTTGAGAACTTTGTGCCATTTTCTCAAAATCTCAAATTGTCGTCTGCAAACTCTTTCAGTTTGGAAGAGCCCAAAATTTGTCGTTTGGGAAAGGGTTAAAATAGAAAACATTGAAGAGAGAGGAAGTAGGAGGTTGGAGATGAAATGCACACGAAAATGAAATGAGGCGAATATGCACTTTACAAAAATGACAATAACTTATATACAATACATCGTATAACTAGATTGCAACAATATATAGACTACAGCGTAAAGAACATCAATACAAACTATTACAGTTTAAACCCAGAAAAGCTAGCTTTGTTCAGCATGGGAACTTTTCTTCCCATTTTTTACCAGAAGACAAAATTTTAGACTTGTTAAAATTGAAAGCAATTGCAGACGATCGAAAAATTACACGACTCAAATGGTGGGGGTTTTCTATAAAAGGTTAGAAAACATTGATGGAAAAGGAGAAAATGCTAGTTACCAGCATTTTCTCCTTTTCGAACAATGTTTTCAAAAACCTTTATCGACGGGTTTCGGTTGTAATATGCAGTCCTGAATAAATGAAGTAGGCATTCTTATTCAGTCCTACGGTTGCAAATAATGAAATTCCAAGCTTTTTCGTCAGAACATCTGCCAAAAGAGGCGGACAATGCAGATCTAACATCGGAATGCACTATCTGTGCAATCTGATCTTGATCTACAATGCCCAGTGGTAGAATCAAATAGATGAAATTCGACGCAATCAAAGCACATGTATCGTGTATCCTTGACTGGGAAATTCTTCGTAAGTAGAATATATTCGGTAAAACTCTATATAATATAAATTTAACCAGCATTTTCTCCTTTCCCACAATGTTTTCTTCCTATTCAAGAACAAGTATCATTATTTTGAAAATATGTCAATTTTCGTCTGTGAATTCCTTCAATGTAGACGAGTATGAAATTTTGCTGTGTGGTAAAGGATTAAGAAGGTAGGTACATTAAACTCCCTTTTACACAGAGCGCCGTTCATATCGTCGATTTACTTCGAAAACCTCGTAAATACAGCTTGTAACAAGCTGTAGTTACGAGGTTTTCGAAGTAAACCGACGATATGCATTAAAGCAATAATACATTCTAGCATCAAGGCATTAACAAAAGCTGAGGTATGCAAGGCGATAGATCACAATTATACATTTTAAAAATAGACCAATACGGAATACTAACGTATCAATGAGTCAATTATTCATTACCCCCGGAGCGCTGGAAACGACTTACGATGCTTTTGCAGGCAATGTGGAATCCGATCAGACTTTAAATTGCTGACATTGTAGCTCAATGGTGACACTGCAAGGAACATGCAGTCTGAATTTGCAGAGTCCAAAAAAAAACAATCAGAATTCTTAATTGCCCTCCTGCCATTTTGCATTCGTCCTACAGTTAGACAAAGAAGGATAATCCACTTGCCCTCACCAAATTTTTACTAGTAGGAATGAGCGGACGAGTGCATTGTTTGGACCCTGACTTGGATCTACAATGTCTACTTATATGTGAAATAATCTTAAGGAGGGAAAAAACATATCCATGCAATGGCTAAGTTTTTTGTGAATGTGCTAAAATGCATCTGAGACATGCTCTGTTAAAAGGGGGTTTAATGCATCTGCAAAAAAAAGTATCGACCTATGTCAGCCAGCGCAGTCCGCGCTGGCTGACATGGGTCAAAACTTTTTTTGCTACGGGTCGATTTTCTGTTTTGCTTGTCCAAGGACCATATTACCTTATGATTATACCAGTTTTAGCGAAAACGAGTTTTATTAATTCATGTTACGACTTGCTTGCTTTGATTTGTCACGGAGCTGCATCAAACCCCGTTTTCTAAGAGCACGGCTCGTTTGGTTCATCATGACGGCACTCTGAGGTTTACAGCCGAAATACTATACAACAATCCCCTGGTTGAAAAAAACTGTTTCCCAAAAACTTTAATTAATGAATGGCTCATGATAATAACTTTTTTGTTGCATGTAATAGTATTGATAACATTATATCCAGATTTATAATTTCTATAGTACATGTGTATAAAAAACTCATAAATATGATCATAATTTAAAGGAGACACGTTCTTTACTTTTTTCTTTATGTTTTCTCAAAAAGCGAACATTTGGTTTCTCAATAAGAATGGGAATATTACATTAAACGGGTGCAAGATGAAAGTCAGTGGTAAAAAAAAAGAATATAGTAATAACAAATCTAAGAAAAGAACAAAAATAAAATGCAGATTTTGACTGAACATATATAAACATGAATTCATTCCTTACGAAAACCTTCCAAAAATATTACAAAAATCGCCCAAAGGCAGGCACGAAACATAAGAACCATACTCCAGAAAAAAGGGAGCTTAACCCATTACCACACAATCCCTACTTTTGACGGCGCTTGGAAAGAAGCCTTTTGAAAACCCTGTAGGAAAAGGAGAAAATGCTGGTAACCAGCATTTTCTCCTTTTCCCACAGTGTTTTCTACCCTTCCTAGAATAAATTTCAATTTTTCAGTCACCTTCATTTAAAGCAAATGTTTTCAATTTGAACCAGTCTAAAATTTTGTCGTGTGGTAAAGAGTTAAAGCATCTCTGGGATCTATGGTTACAAGCAAGTCATCATATCCTTATAGATACATCATAGACTTTTTGCAACAAATGATTTCGTTATCGGGTAGACTGGTCCTTGCTCATACAAATAATTGACCAATACCGAAGTTTCGACCCAGGTCAGCCTGCGCGGCCTACGCAGGCTGACCTGGGTCGATACTTTTCGCAGATGCATTGCTTAGTTATTTGTGGTCTTCATATTCATATGCTCGGACGGCACAAAATGGAGTTTGGATGCTTCCTTGGTAAGTATGGGTCAAGATCAGACATAGATTGTTTAGATCATATTATATATCTGCCATACTCAATGAAAAAAGGGACTTAATGCATCTGCTAAAACAGTGTCGACTCAGTTGCATTTAGCCCCCTTTTAACAGAGCATTGCTCATATATTATTGTTGTTGTTGTTAATGCAGTTTAGTTAAAATAAGCCCTGTTTGATATGCAAGAAAAGCCTTTAAACTTATAATTATGTTTCAAACTGCTCTTCAAATCTGTTTGTATAGTAGATGATTTTATTCTCTTTTGCAAAAATAAAAGAGGCAGACCAGACTGTCTCATGATCTATATCTTTATTTTTTTTTTTTCGAAATTGTTAGTTGCATTTTTTAAGGTACTGGACCCGAAATAGTAAACAGTTATTTCCACCATAATATTATCCTATTTAATATGCTATATTTAGTGTTATTATACTACTTTAACAGAGCCCTATTTTCCTTTTTTTACCTCTCAGATTTATCATTTATAGATCTAAAACCACTATATTCACATTATAAAGGAAAATGATCATTACCTCCCTTTTCTGGAAACTAACCAACGTATCAAAGAATAATTTCAAGATAGACACCAAAGGAATTGCTGGTCGGATAAAAAGATGCAAAAATATTACATGTCTGTATAAATCCGTATATATCAACTATCAAGAAATTCTATTCCATGCCGCACGAGAAGTGTTACGGGTCTACTACCTTAACTCTTTACCACACGAGAAAAATTTAGACTGGTCCAAATTGAAAGCATTTGCAGACGACAAAATAAATGTGACTGAAAAATTGAAATTTGCTCTGGGAAAGGTAGAAAACACTGTGGGAAAAGGAGAAAATGCTGGTTACCAGCATTTTCTCCTTTTCCCACAGGGTTTTCAAAAGCCTTCTTTCTCAGGGGCGTCAAAAGTAGGGATTGTGTGGTAATGGGTTAATTGGAGAGAGACTACAAGTTCGATACCTACCGATAAACTTCTTTCTAAACGTAAAAAAAATATACAAAACATGACACGTTATGAACATAGAACGAACATGTGAAACAAAAAAAAAAGGAAAAAAAAAAATGAAAAAAAAATCTGGCAAAATCAAGGCCCTCCATAATATACATGTACATACTTACAGCTTTGTTCAAACTGAATGTTTGAGCAATGCCAAAGTGAAAAGGGGGCTTAGTGCATTTGGAAAAAAAGTATCGACGGACGTCAGTTTGCGTAGTCTGCACAAGCTGAAACGGGTCGATACTTTTTTCATTTTGTAAAATATCTGCATGTTTAAGGACGATGCTACCAAATTCTACCTTGTTGTTATGCCAGTTTTAAGGTAGAGTGGGGTCTTCTTTAAGTAGTAACTTGTTCAGTATAGTGGGTTAATCCTTTATTATACAATGTCACTCTTTAACGACTCTGGGAAAGATGCCTTCTAAAAAACATTGTGGGAAAAGGACAAAATGATGGTAACCAGCATTTTCTCCTTTTCCCACAATGTTTTCTACTGCACAAAAGACAAAACTTGCACTATTTCAGCCACACTGAAATTGTCGTCTGCAAATCCTTTCAATTTGAACAAGGCTCACATTTTGTCGTCTGGTAACGAGTTAAAAATGAATTAAAACCCATTTTCACAGGGCATGACTCATTTCTGACAACTAAAAAAAATTATTTTGTCTAATGCTAAAAAAAACATTTGTAGATAACAAATACATACATTTAAAATGGTATAATTTGTTCCTGAAATTTTACAAAATCTTGTAGAGGGAAAAAATAAATTTTCTTTTTTTTTTTTCACAACGTTTTTAAAAATTATGTTTCTTTAGCGACATAAAAGCATAAACTTTACTGGCAAAGTATTACTTCTTTTTTTTTCATTACTTAATACTTATCTCGATTTCTAGTAGTAAATTAGGCCATAGGAAAATGTTATACACAAGATGCATTGTTTGCAGTGACCTTCAACGATGTCAAATACATAAGCCTCGCTCTGAGAAAATGTGAATGCGTGAAGCATGATACCAAACAAGTCTTCACATCATTGTGGGGTGGGGGGCTCTTAACCCTTTACCACATTACAAGATTTTATACCTGTCTGAATTGAGACATTTGCTGATGACAGTTTCAATGTGGCTCATTGAAACGATTTTTCTTTGAAAGTGAAGAAAACATTATGGGAAAAGGAGAAAATGCTGGTAACCAGCATTTTCTCCTTTTCCCACAATGTTTTCAAAAGCCTTCTCTTTCAGGGGTGTTAAGAGTCATCATTGTGTGGTAAAGGGTTAAACTGATGCATCTGCAAAAAGCATCCTTGATCCAGATAAGTCGAAACTTCTAATAATTTACAGATTTTCTTCTTGAATAGTGACCACACTACCTCATGATTCAGTCTATTGCAAGACTAAATGAGTCTTTTTGGATCCATAGTCAGGTGATGACTTTCTCAGTATAACGTAACACGGAGATGCATTAACTCATTACCACACAATCCCTACTTTTGATGACCCTGAGAAAGAAGCCTTTAGAAAACATTGTGGGAAAAGGAGAAAATGCTGGTAACCAGCATTTTCTCCTTTTCCCACAATGTTTTCTACCCTTCACAAAACTAATTTCAAATTTTCAGTCACTTTTACTTTGTTATATGCAAATGCTTTCGATTTGGACAAGCCTAAAATATTGTCGTTTGGTAACGATTTAACCGCTCTCGTCCCCTCTTTTCTCGGTTCACCGCTCGTATCTACGGCTGAAAACTCAACCCTCTGAGACTCCGACTGAGAGATTTTCATCTTACAGGGTTGACTCCAAATGAAGACGATAAAGATCCAAGATCAGACTGCAATATAATGTGCAGTCTGATCTCCATCTGTGCTGGCCGCTAAAGTCCCTGCTTTTACCGATTGCACTGATAGCGTAACTTTCACAATCGAAACTGAAAAGGGCACGCTTCCATAAAATGTTATAATCCACTGCTATTGTAAAAATAATGTACACGAAAAAGAAATAAAATTAAAATGAAAAGTCTCTGAAATTCGTCCGGTCGTAAGGCCTCCCTGTTTGGTACTGCTAGACTTCAGTACATTTACATACACTCGCCCAGAGGATTATTTATCATTCGTACAAGAAGGCTATTCATACATTTTATTCTGTTACAGTTGTTTATAAACTCAGCTACCTATGTCTGCTCTCTCTTTAGTCAATCTGAAATGAAAAAAAAGGATATAGGAAAAACAAAAAAACTTGTATAAGAAACAAGAGCAACGCACATAGATGCCAAGGAGCGCTTGCAAATGCTTTTTAACTCTTTACCAAACGACAAAATTTTAGACTAGTCCAAATTGAAAGCACTCACAGACGCCAAAATAAACATTACTCAAAAATTGAAATTTGTTTTAAGCAGGGTAGAAAGCATTTTGGGAAAAGGAGAAAATGCTGGTCACCAGCATTTTCTCCTTTTCTTACAATGGTTTCAGAAGGCATGTTCCTCTCGGTCGAAAAATTCTGGGATTGTTTGGTAAAGGGTTAAGTCTTTACCACACAATCTTGAGATTTAACGACCCTGAGTAAGACGGCTTTTAAAAATATTGTGTAAAAAGGAGAAAATGCTGGTAACCAGCATTTCACCTTTTCCCTTACTGTTTTTCTTTTTTAAATTCTTTAGTAGGCAACTTCGATTAATTAAGACAGTGTTTATTTATCGTTTGCAAATGCTTCACATTATGGCTGTAATAAAACGTTCTCGTTTAGTTAAGAGTTATGTGAAAAAATAAGTGAAAAGGGTTCATAAAAGTGTTTTAAAATCTTCAGATATACTAGTACCTTCAGTTCGGTATGGGTTTTCGCTGATTGCTTAGTAACAGCCAAGTTAATTTGAAGTGGCAAAACAGGTAGATTTATGCTATATTCGACAAATTGCTTGGTCAAAACTATTTTAGGCATTATGCTGTCATTTAAAAACTGGCATTCGAAAACTATGGACCTATCAGATTTATTCCATATAAAATTCACTTCAGTATTTCAATTTCCATTGCATGGCGGAAATGGAAAAAAAATATCCGCTTCCAAAAATTAGATCTTAGATCATAGGCCACTGAATCTCTATTGATCTATAACGGGATACCGTTCATTATCTTCTGGCACCGTTGCTATAAATAGCAAAGTAGCGACTGCTTTTATATCTTAGGCACAAGTAAACAGTTTGCTTCGAATTGGCTAGGGTCAAAAATAGAAATAAGTGAGTAATGTAGGTTTTTAATGCAATTTTGATAAGAAGAGTAGTTATCACACCTATGAATTGTGTTAGATTAAGGAAAAGAAGCATTTGTTTTGTATGTGAAACAGGGGTCATGACCTTTCCTTGTTTGTTCTGTAGTTTTGACCCCAAATGCGAAAGTGAGGGGTCATGGAGCAAGCGGCTGTTTTTAGCGGAGAAAACAAGTGTCGGGTCAGGGCACGAAAGATTGCGGAAAAACGGCATGGTAATGTGCTATTTTGGATTTCATCCCCAGATTATGTGCTGTTTGGAGTTTCAATTCAGCTTGGCACTTTCAGGCTAGCTTCCTGGGTTTGGATTTTGTGAATTTTGGAATATAGGCTAAAATGGCAATTTCTTTTTCAGGTTTTTTCCGACCATGTCACTTGCTTATATTGATCATTGATATCTATTTCACAAGTTAAACATGATTTATTGATAAAATCTAAAGAATTAGGATTGTGCTGTTGCATTTAAGTGCTCCTTATAATTTCAGGCTGACTATATAGACCTTTGTTTGAGGAAGTTCAGGTCGGCATACGGTGGACCGAGAAGAGTTTAGCCGACAACCGTGTACTGCTACCTTATATAGTAAGAGATAGAGACAGTCACCACAGTGCTATCTATAGTAACGGTGTAAATGAATAATAATAATTTCACTATCATGTTATATACACTCGCGATGCACCAGTATGCTTTTATTAATGGCCAGTGATCAACCCAGGAAAAATTTTAGTATTCTGTAATATATCAATACGGCTTCAAGGGCCTGTGATTAGATAGACCCCTTTAACATTAATCCAAAAGTCCCGAGTCATTATAACAGGATTTTTATTCACATTTTGCTTTTCATTCGAGTACAAAAATATATATATGTGAACAATCCTGACAGCTGACTGCGAAAGGTATTGATTAATACAGTTTGGCACCTTGTCTTAGATGAGGTTACTAAGGGTGAAGCTTGTCAAAAACAAAGCGCCTGTGCTTCAAACACCGCGTGTTTTACAATGGCATTAGAACTACATCTTATCAGATTAGCCATAATTTTTAACTTTCCATCTGTGAATGATTTCAATGAGAATATGTCAAAAAAATTTTCATCTGGTAGAGATAATGCAGACAACAAACTTTTGGCGTTCCGCCATTATCGACCTAACCTTGAAATTAAGGGAGGTAACTGTAATAACCATTAACAGGCGACTTGTTAACCCTTGTACTACTACGCGCGACTCACTGACCTTTTTGCGGACACTGTAGATCAAATATCAGACTGCACGTTCTGTGCTGTTTGATCTTTGATCTACACTGTCTGATAAGAACGTATTTTCTCTTAGAAAATACTGTTGGAATAGGAAAGTTTAATTAGTACCGTCACTTTAATTGATGTGCAACACGCCAAAAGGGACATTCGGACATCTGCGTAAAGTGTCGCCTCGGATCAGCCTACGTAGTCCGCGCAGGCTAATCCGAGACGGCACTTTACGACTACATTAGATTTTGTGGTACAGTAGACATGCGCAAAACAGAAAATTGCATTAAAACGGAAAGTGTCGTCTCGGATTAGCCTGCGCGGACTGCGAAGGCTGATCCGAGATGACACTTTACGCAGATGTCCGAATGTCCCTTTTCGCGTGTTGCTGGCCATATGGGTTTCAGTTCAATTTATAGCAGGTTTGGGATCAAGAAGCTTACCTGGGCGTCTCTTAAAGCACAGCAAAGGATCATGGAGAAGATCATTCCAAGGATCTGGAAAACGAAGTAGATAAATAAATACATATGTAGCTGTAAATCTTATTGGCGTCTTGTAGATATTATACGAAACAAACGCATTTGCTTGATAGAATTTGAATATGTATGATATTTATTATGAGGTTATTTAACACGTTTGGGTACAATACCATGAGTTCTTTTAACATGCGTGTGTACAATACTGAATTCTATTGGATGAGTACGCTGCAGAATCAGTCTTATTTAGGATGAGGCAACAGACTGGTTCTATAGTGTATGAATCCAATCGAATTCAGTGTTGTACGCAAGCATGTTAAATGACCTCTTTATTTCACACTTTCGTTTTGACTTTAAGTAAAACGACAAGTATAGGGTCATTTCAATTTGAATAATAAAAAAAATTCAAAACGTATCAAAAAGGGGGTCTGAAGTCGCTTTTTCACAACAACGGGCTTCGGTAGACTACTCTTGCGGTCCAATATCGATATTCGGGACTCTAGACTCGTTTTGGACTTTGCCTCATTTTGAAAAATCCGTATTGGACTCTTGCCTCGTTCTGAAAAATCCGTATTGGACTCTTGCCTCGTTCTGAAAAATCCGTATGGACTCTACAGCGTCTAATATAGGCTAAGCTATTCTGTACTCACGTGGTAGTATTAAAGCGATTTCATTGGACGTTAAAGTGTACGTGTGAAATAATAGCTATAGTGTTGAGAACGCCTACAAACATCACAAACACAACAAAATGTGAGAGAAAACAAAAAAAAACTTGACTCACCAGAATGACAGCAATACCAATCGCTACCCCTGCGATGATAAGTAGGTTTTCTTTGACAAAGTTAAATAACTCATTATTGCAAGGCTGAAAAGGAAAATAAATAACCTCAGATATAGAATGTCAATTATCAGAACAAGTGAACTGAATGCTTTGTGGAAAGGGGGTTTGGTGCATTTTCAAAAAATGTCGACCCAGGTCAGACTGCGCGAATTGCCCAGGCTGACCAGGGTTGACATTTTCGCTGTAATGATAATTTCTGTATGAAAAGTGGTCATTGTACCTTGTTATACAGTCATTTTCTAATTATCAAGTTAAATTGATCTGCACTATCGTTGATCGGTTTTAATTAAATTGAGGTAAAGAAGGCTACAGATAATGAAAGATTTAATAATCTGTCTTTGTTCTTGTTTGTAACCAAAAGTTAATTTCATTTCGCCCTAGATTGATTAAACTCATGAAATAGAAAGAAGGTACCGCGATGTGCTTTGCTTAAAATTCACGACGGACTTTACATGGTGCGTTACACATGCAATAAATGTCCAAATATGGAAAGAAGCACCCTAACAGTTTGATTACGGAGACTAATGACTCACCCTGGTGTATTTATAGCAGGCTTCAACCTTTGCCAGTTCACCTGCCGGATAGTCCATTGCACCCTTCGTGGCCCCACAACATTGGAACTGTCAATAATAACAAAAGCAGTTGTTTAATTAATTATATAGCATTTTCTGTTGGCCTTCATTTTAGAACAGATCAATAAATTACGTTTAAAATAAATGCATTCTGTAATAAATTTAATCCATGTAGAAAAAGGGGGTTTAATGCGTACACAAAAAGTATCCACCCACATCAGCCTGCGCAGTACGCTCAGGCTGACCTGTATCGAAATTTTTATTACTGGTAAATTTTCTACATATCAAAGGACTATTTTACATCACAATTCAGTTGCATGTTAGACAAAATGGGTTTCATAGACCCATGATTACTCACTAACGTAATTCTGGAGTTAGTACATAAAATGTCTCACTGTGGGCTTGTCCTAGAATAGCAGGCTAAATCATCTTTCTTTTGAATCAAAGAGCCAAACTTGCAGATTTAAAGTAAGACATTAAAACCATAGGCCTCTGAAAGTCCATTGGTCTATTAAGGGATAACAACATTTTCATTATCGGACACCGTTACTATAAATAGAACAATGGCGATTCCCTCCTCATCGTGTTTCGTACAACAACGTGTGCCACAAAATCAAAGAAAGTTTGACCCGTCCCCTTTCAGAGATTACACTTAAACGAAAACGGACAAATGAACAAAGTTATTGGTGTAGATGGGTTCATAAATGATTTTATTTTTCTTTTATACCTTGTTCTTCTAAAGTTCAAAACGGCTCTTGCCATTAAGCAACAGCTCTCAACTAAAATATTTAATATAAATCCTGCAACGAGTAAAGATTAATATTTTTTTCCAAAACAAAGATTGAATTTTTTTCTTTGGTGGTGTATTGAAGAAATTATCAAATTAATATTTTGTCTGATATAATGTATTTTTTTAAATCTAATCCAGTACCACTTTTTTTCATTTCTCATTGCGCATATTTTCAAATGCGTTTTAACCGTTCAATGGTCAAAAACTTTGGCGCGTCTTTTGATAACAAATTTCAATGAGTTATAATTTTCTCCATCACAATGACTTGTGTGACGTCAGCGCATGGCGATCCGGAAAATGTGGATGCTATTTTATTTTTGTTTTAGATGAGAGCTATTGCTTGATGGCAACAGCCGTTTGGTACTTTCGATGGTTAGGGTACAGAAGAAAAATCATTTGTGAACCCAGCTGCATCAGTAATTAGGTTTACTTTTTCCATTTCCTTTTAAAAATCATCTCTGAAAGGGGACGGGCCGAATTCTTTTTTTTTTTCGTTTTCGTTGCACACCCCGTCTTACTATATAAGATATAGAGAGAGTGGCCAATGTGCTTTTTATAGAAACGGTGTAAATGAAAATTTGGGTATATTCCGTAATATACAGGCGATGCACCTATGTGCTGTAGTATTCGATGATCGAACTAAGAAACTATTAGTGTTCCATGATAGACCAATACAGACTAAAAAGGCCTGTGGTCAAACCTACGTCATTTCAAGTAAGTTTTCACACACAAGGTTTTGTGCTTATTCCTCAAAATTACTTTAATACTTACGTCATTTTGAACCAAGTCCATAAACTGTCTCTCTGCTGATTTTTCTTCGAAATAACCAGCCACACCCTCTTCCAAAGCTTTGTTTACAACACCTTTTACCTGAAGCGAAAAAATACTAAATACTGCATATCTAGCTGTTATCTCAAATTTTTATCAAACAACAAAATTTTAGACAGTTCAAATTGAAAGCACTTAAAGACGACAAAATAAACGTATTTCAAAATATGAAATTTGTTTCCAGCAAGGTATAAAACATTAAGGGTAAAGGAGAAAATGCTGGTAACCAGCATTTTCTCCTTTTCCCACAATGTTTTCAAAAGGTTTCTATCTTAGGGCCTTAAAAACCAGAGATTGTTTGGTAAAAGGGTTAAAATCATTTTACTATAAAAGCATTCATCCTCCACTAGCGTCTTTACCAGTGGACAAAATTTTAGATAAATTCATTGAAAATATTATATTATTCTCCACTTAAACCAAATGTTATGGGTACTCATTAGAATCGTCTCACTGAGACGATTCTAATGAGTACCCACAACATAGGGTTTGGAAGAGAAATAATGGATTTAGAATGCCATCACTCCCTCTTATCTGGAGCTCTGGACAAATATTGACTAGCCTGCATACATGTAGCTTAATTGGTAGAGGGTACGACATGATCATGATCACGAGGGTGTGTCGGTTCGATCCCCACGGCTGGCCATCTAAAATTACTGATAGTCTTTCGGATGAGACGTTCAACCGAGATCCCATGTGACGGTGCTATACACCGAGCAAGTCAAAGAACTAGGCGAAACTTAGGACGGGTTTCGTCCTGTATCTGCACTATACCCCGGAACAATACTGACAGCCTTCGGCGGGCGTTGCCCTTATGAGATAGCGGTGGCGGCGATAAATAAACGCCAATTCAATTACCATCACATAAAGGGAAACAACTCTTATCGTCTTAAGAGAACTCGCGTTTTTGTAAGAGTTACAACATCGATCGCAAACGCATTTATTCAGACTGACAACAGTGGTTTGCGAATGAGTAATCAGCGTTACTGTAAACGCTTCACTGATGAATAGCCTCATTAATACTTTACCCTAAAGTCCGGAGTTCTTACCATGCTAAGAAAAAGTATTTTGAGAAAAAATGTGGATGTTCTGTGCAGCCTGATCTTAATCTATGACATCTACAACGGTGCTCGTATTTGCCAATGGCGCTGGAATAATCAAACTCGTTGGTTGCTGATTTTTCAATAGTAACTCTTTAGCGCCAAATACATAAACTCTATTTTTTTAACCTCTGAATTTACAATCCTACGAATATTAGACAGATTTATATCCTGTAGAGTTGACCAAACAGACGGACGGTATAGATCTAAGATCAGACTGCACGTTCTGTGCAGTCTGATCTACGTTCTGTGCAGTCTGATCTTGATCTTAACCGTCAGCACAAGTCCCAAATTTCGCCCAAAGAGTTAAAGTTACTAACGCAGTTTTACCCTCTCTTGAACCTCGTTATAGCAGAGTCGCTTTACCTTCTAAAAATAGCGCTCAATACTGATGATCGGAATTTCGCTAGAACGTCAGACGCTATCTTCTCCATCGAGAAGAAAAAACATGAGATAGACTGCAAATGTTCAATCTAGATCTAGATCTGCTTTCATTTTTTTCCCATTGAATGTTGTGCAATACTCGCTAAAAATAGTTAAAACTGTTTTTTTTTTTATCCCATGAGAAAAACATTCAAACAGAGGAGCTGCCATCGTGCAATGTTTGTGTACAAGACCCTCCGACCTCCCCCTGACAGTTTTCCGCAAAATGTATACATCTTGCACATGTTGCATTTTGCCTGTTGTATCTATTTCATGTTCGATACTGTTACAAGTAGGTTAACTCTTTACAAAACGACAAAATTTCAGATTTGTCCAATGATTGAGAATATTTCCAGACGACGAAATAAATGTGACTCGAACACAAAAGTTCCTATGTTTATATTTAACCCTTTACCAAACAATCATTGGTTTTCAAATATATAATTTCTCTTGTTGTCTGGTGGTTTTCGACTACTGGGATTTTATGCATGAAAATTGTAAGACTTTGGGAGTATAAGGATGATCTTTTTTTTTGTATTTTTGTAAAATTTTAATCTCAAAATCTGAACCTTTAGTAACATGTTTTGTAGACAAGTCTAATAAAATTTTACCCCAAACCCAACGAATGTCAATTTTTTTCTATCACAGAAATATCACAGAACTGTATCACAAGGGTTATACTAGTAGTTTGTGACGTGTTGAAACATTGGCCTACAAGTGCATTTTGTATTCAAATTTCCAGAAAACCTGTAGCATTTCTCTCAATGACAGATTTGTACATTACAGACAAAAATAGTCCCAAAGAAACATGCATTATAACGGTTTTGTTTTACATCTTAAATCTTTACCAAACGACAATATTTCAGGCTTGTCCAAATCAAAAGCATTCGCAGACGACAAAATAAAAGTGACTGAAAATTTGAAATTTGTTTTGTGAAGGGTAGAAAACATTGTGGGAAAAGGAGAAAATGCTGGTTACCAGCATTTTCTCCTTTTCCCACAACGTTTTCTATAGGCTTCTTTCTCATGGGCGTCAAAAGTAGGGATTGTGTGGTAATGGGTTAAGATACAAATATTTGCAGCTTTGTCACGATCACCAGTTTTGAGTTTTGACAGTCAATTTCACACAGGAACGTTGGTCAGCAATGATTTAGAAATGAGGCACACAATAAGCCTACAACATGCGAAAAGCGGCATTCAGACATTTCCGTAAGGTGTCGTTTCAGATCAGCCAGTGCACTCCGCGCATACTAATCAGAAATGACGTTTTCCGTTTTTATGTAATTTTCTGTTGTGCACAAGTCTACTATAGATCAAAGTCTAATGTAGTCGTAAAGTGCCGTCTCGAATTTGCCTGCGCGGATTTGGCAGACTGATCCGCCGTAGGCCTCTTTTCGCGTGTCGCACGCCAATTATATAATTACAGCACATTGACCAAATACGACACTTCGTACATTTTCTTATCTCACACGTGTGTAAAACGAAAAAAATTCGTAGAGGCTGTATTACATTGAAAACAGGGGATATTATCTGATAAAGGCAAATGTTGAAGATAAAGTAGTTCAGTCGCAATTTAATCCCTTAGCAAATAATTCTGAGTTTAAACGACCCACAAGGTAGAAAAGCGTTTGAAAACATTGTGTGAAAAGGAGAATATGCTGCTTTCTACAACGTTTTCTATCCTTTCATTGACAAATCTCATCACATAAGGCACATTAGATTTGTCATCTGCAATTGCTTTCAATTTTGACAAGTCTGAAATTTTGTCGTCTGGGAAGGAGTAAAGGTTGCTAAGTGCACATTCCGTCTGGGTGACATGCCAACAATTACAAACTTACCTCGTCTTTCGCAACAACAGCCCAGATTCCTGCACCAAGTAAGATGACGAAGATGATGAACAACAAGGCGAAGAACTGCAATGAAAAAAAAAGATATTACATTGAGTCATTCACTCTGAAAAGGGGGGCTTTATGCATTTGGAAAAAGTATCCACCCATGTCAGCCTGCGCAGTCCGCGCAGGCTGACATGGGTGGAAGCTTTTTGGTGTATGTAAATTTTCTGTTTGTCACAGAACCACTTATACCCCATGATTCAGTTGGTCGTTTGATCCAAAAGGATTTTATGGATCTATAATTATGTGATGACTGCCTTGGAATCTTGCATCACAGAGATCCATAATTATGTGATGACTGCCTTGGTATCTTGCATCACAGAGATCCATAAAGAACCATAATTATTGGCAGTGCATGGCTTAAGTTCAAATTGTTTTTGATAATTGGCTTGCTTGTTTATTTATATGACTTTTACAACCGTTTTCAACAATATTTCAGTTATATCGCGGCTGCTACTGTAATGATAAGTGCTTTCCCTGAGTTGCTTTTACCAATAACTCGCTCTTCAGAAATAACTGGCTGCTTTTACGCGTAAACATCGTCGAAACCATATTCAGCAATAATAGTGGGATGAATTCGTTTGCAATGACTATCATCAGGTTTTAACAAAAATATTGCCAAGCTGTTAATTCGGATAGGCAAGTCTTCTCCCTCCAGCTTGGTTTGAAGCCTAATAAGCTGAACTGGCTGTAAGCCTAGCTAACAAACCAAGCCTGAATACCCATTGAGTTAGAAAGTCAGGCTGGTAAACAAGTCTCGGCTCATTTGTGCTGTTGGTTCGACTAGGGGGCTAGCCAACTCCAAATACGAAGTCTTATGAATGAAACAAAACTAATGCATTATTGCCCCGTAACATAACTGAATGCTATACGGGGTGTTGCCCTGATGGGAAGGTTTAGTGACGATAAATAAACGAAAACTAACCAACCTAGCCACCAAATGAAAGAGCCAGAAAGATAGAGTTGATACATATTACATATGATTTACACGCCACTAGATATGTACCAATATTGCCGTGGGCGACAGACGTTATCTCCATTATGTAAATTGCAATATACAGACGCCCGAGTGAACAAGTGGGTCTTGATGGCCCTGGGTTGCTCATACAGGCCTTTGTATCTGCGACAAAGTAAATGAAAATAATTTCAGAAATAATAATTATGACCTGAGTCAACGTTCTGACTGTTTTATTAAAGTTGAGAAAACGATGACATCTATTATGGCGCAAAGGTATGTGTCCAACTTATAACCCTGTGTAACACAGTTTCTTAACTCGACAAATAATTAAATAGAACAAAGATGCATGATAGTTAGACTAAAACATGCCCTCTATAAGGTACAAAAGGTTTTGCAAGATTTTATCTTTAGGATCTGTATTAACCAACCATTCTTGAGATTACTTACTGGTCCTGTCTAAAAATTCTAAATTGGTAAGTAACACAACTTCTGATTGGCTAAACCATTTGATTCATCCAATCAGAAGTTGTCACTTTCAAGTTTAGAAAGCTTTGGAGATTTATAAATGACTAAGACGGTTAGTAAATGCCGACCCTAACCTCCTTGTTGACCGGATCTCAGTCGTAAGCAAAGTCGTTGGTGTTTTTTTTTCTGTCGAAAGAAGAACATTCAGCCACATTTCATGAGAATAGGGCTGAAAACGTGGCATGTGGAAAGCTTAGAAAAGCTAACAATAATGACAGACAACACATGATGGACGACGCACGACGGTAACAGTGGGAGCATAATTATAATCTCATCTTGAGCACTTGGTACCCAGGTAAGTTTATCAAGAGTCCCGTAAGGACCTGAATCGCTCTGCTGGTGGTTACTAAGTGGCGCATAACAACGGGAAGTAAACAGTTAATCAAGGGAAAATAAAAGGGAAAAACAATAATGACAGACAACAAACGACGGACGACAAACGACGGAAACAGTGTGAACATAATAATAATCACATCTTGAGCACTTGGTACCCAGGTAAGTTTATCAAGAGTCCTGAAAGGACCTGAATCACTATGCTGGCGGTTACTTACTGGTGTCTTTCAATGCGAAGGAAACAGTTAATCAAATAGTATCTTTGTGTATGTCACGAGCCTGTAAGCTCTAACCAATGAATACAGGTCTATCAAACTTGAAAGAGGCAAGCCACATGCCACATTTGCATACTTCCCGCCATAGAAATTATATTATATTATATTATAATATATTATATTAGCGAGATGCCCTTTCTTGGCAATTTGCAAAAAAAGCTTTAAGATCATCCATAGACATTGTGACGTGCGGACGGACACACGAAAGAAAGACGTAAACCCATCCATGACATAATCAGCTCTTCTAGCCATCAACCAGTAGAGCTATGATTTCGAACAAAAAAATATATACGTGTGTCTAACAGGTATTTAAAAACAGTATCGAAGCACGAAAACATAGAAAAGGCCTCCACAAACGCGTAGGCGCGATACTTCTTTGTTGTGATGGTTTGACATCAGTTGGAGAAGGGTTTTTACGTAACTTTCAACGGGTATTTGAGTCATATCACAGTCACAGCCCACGCAATACGAATTAACCCTTTACTATACGATCCTTACTTTTAACGAGCCTGAGAAAATGGCCTTTTGAAAGCATTGTGGGAAAAGGAGAAAATGCTGGTTACCAGCATTTTCTCCTTTTCCCACAATGTTTTCTACCTGTTCGGGAACAAGTTTTATCATTTAAAAAAACGTGAACTGTCCTCTGTGAATTCCATCAATGAAGATCAGTTTGAAATTTTGCTGTGTGGTAAAGGCTACAAATATAGCTCCACTGCAGGATCAAGAGACAGTTCGGTCATAATTTAGAATAAAACTGTGGACAGAGTAAATCAAAGATCAAACAGCACGTTCTGTTTAGTCTGATCTTGATCTACACTGTCCACAGACAGCGTTTGATGTTGTCTATAGTATGGAAAGAATTAAGCAAACTTAAACAGATTTTTAAGAGTCCGTCCATTTTAAACAAACAACAAAACTATAGACTTATACAAATTGGAAGCATTCGCAGATGACACAGTGAAATGTGGTCCCAGATGCAAAGAACTGGATTTGTCTTTCAATGGTGCAAAACGTTGCTGGAAAGGGAGAAAATGCTGGTTACCAGCATTTTCTCCTTTTACCACACTGTTTTCAAACGCCCTTTCCCTACATGAATCAGCATTTTCTTCATTCACAACAATATTTTAAAACAACCTTTTCCTACATGAATAATATAACTATGGGCTTTGTTAGAGGATTGAAGAAAACCACAACAGCATATTTAACCCTTTCCCAAACAAGCCCTTTGTTTTTAAGTGTCTGCAGTAAAAGTATTTTGAAAACACTGTGGGAAAAGGAGAAATTGCTCGTAACGAGCAATTTCTCCTTTTCCCACAGTGTTTTTTACCCATTTGGAGAACTTTCTGTCATTTTTATCAAATTTGAAATTGTCGTCTGCAAACTCTTTCAGTTTCGAATTGTCTAAAATTTGTGGTTTGGGAAAGGGTTAAGTAGCGAAGTGGCAGTCGCCTACACACGAGCAAAGAATTCGCACAGTAAGTATAAGTTTTAGAAATTTATTATTAATCTTACAGGCTATTCAGTAAACATTTAGTTTGACCAATCAAAAGCTGTTATTCTCTGTGGTTAAAAAAAAAACACCCTCTCATGAATGTTGTTTAGAATGATTGATCGACTGAGTGTTCAACACAACACTATTTCAGTTATATCGCGGCCTCAGATGCACCTATCCATGCATTCCTGGAATCTCTTTTACCAGTACTCCGTACAATCTTCTTCCAAGCCACTGGCTGCTTTCCCACGTAATCATCATCGAAACAATGGTCAGCAGTGGGAGAGGAATAAATCCTGTCGCAGTGACTACATTATCAGTTCTTGGAAAAAAATCCGAGCTAGGATTCTTAACAAAGGATCGAACGAACGACCCCTGTTCTCAAGTCCTACACACTACCGATTGAGCTACTGGGGCTTGGCGCTGTTTCGAATGGTTGGTAATTACGGTCCATGAAGTGTGTCGCTCACCACAGACAGAATTGTAATACCCCCTCCTGTGGGAGCACCTTTTGATCCCATAAAAATGAATATGAATTATCTTGGTAGATGTCTTCGATATGCCACTTGACCCTTTCCCAAACAATCCCTGGTTTTTACGGGTTTGGAATAGTAGCCTTTTGAAAACATTGTGGGAAAAGGAGAAAATGCTGGTAACCAGCATTTTCTCCTTTTCCCACAATGTTTTCTACCCTATTATAGACAGAAATCATCTTTTCAGCAAGAGTTGAATTGTCGTCTGCAAATGCTTTCAATTTGGTCTAGTCCAAAAATTTGTCGTTTGGGAAAGGGTTAACAAACATTACAATTTCGAGCCAAATGCTGTGAAATAGAAGAATTCATAGTTTCTTTTTCTTTTTTATAAAAACCTATATGAATGTGACAACCCACAGGGTTGGGCCATATTCTAGCCAATCCTAGTCGAGGTCAGCTTGATTAAACTACATACAAAATGATACAACATACTATATAACGCAACTTTACAACGTTAAATTGAGTGAAAGATTTACTTACAAATCCCAACATGCATTGGTTCTCCCTAATGGCACCACAACAACCCAGGAAGCCCACGACCATGATGAGGACACCCACCACGATAAAGATGTAGGCCCCGGTGTAGAGCATGTTGAAGTGATCGCTGTTGTTGACATACCTGCCGAAGTTCTCGTCCACTCGAACCCAGATACCGACTCCAAGAATAGCACAGCCCAACAACTGGAAATAGAAATAGAGAAAACATTTATTTCATGCTTTCCGGTAGGGTATCGAGAAATCGCATTGAAACTATTTTTCGATATTGGCCAGTGAAAACACCAATTTATATATTCTAGTTACATAGGTAAATTGCCCGTGACTCACAACCAGATGGAAATATGACGTCATTTACCTTACATTTCTCTCGCTTGACGTCATATTGTAATGCGTTGCTATAGCGGAGAGGGTACTCTACGGGGAATAACTGAACAGAACGAACTATACCAGATTTTGATAAACCTCCTCCAAGAAAGGGTTAAAAGCATGAAATAAATAGAAATTTATATCCTCTATTTATTTGTCCCAGTATATCAATACCGAAAAGAAGGTCAAAAGTCAGCGTGCTCCACCACGCCGAAACAAAGACAAATTCACCTATTGAGATGTGACCTACTAGTGAACTATATTGATATCATCGTACATATCTCTATAATTTTGTTCCGATAGACAAAGATGAGATAAAGACAGCTGGGCAGTCGCTTCGGACACCACAAGAGGCTTTTCTTCACTGCGTAGATCAAGGTCAGACTGCAGAGATTTTGCGGTCTGATTTTGAGATTACTTTTGTCCTGTACTTTTTTGATATTTTGAAGTCAAACCTGCACTGGAATGGAAATTTGAGACTAGCCTTATTTTCTTACTGATTGACAATGTTTATTTAACTCTTTGCCAGTCGAAAAATTTTAGACTTGTCCAAATTGAAAGCATTTTCAGTCGATAAACTCAGAGTGTCTCGAATGATACGACTGTCTTTAAATGGGTAGAAAACGTTATGGGAAAAGGAGAAAATGCTGATTATCAGCATTTTCTCCTTTCCCCACGATGGTTTCAAATGCGACCTATTCTGTGTTGGGGTCCTTGTACTTCAAGATGGTTTCAGTAAAGGTTAAATTGAAGTTGGGCTTTAACCAATCTGGAGACTAAACGATCCTGAAAAAGAAAACTTTGAAAACAGTTCAGGAGAACAAGAGAAAATGCTGACATTTCCTTCTTTTTCCAAAATGTTTCTCTATTTTCAAATGCAAATTACCACCATTTCTGCTACACATGCTTTGAATTTCGACAAGTGTAACATTTTGTCACGTGGTTAACGCTAGGCCTAAAGGGCTGAATCGTCTTTTCGTCTACCAGTTTAAACGCCCTCACAATACAGTCGTTATATATTTTGACGCAAATTTGGTCAAACGATAGGATGCTAGTATAGATTGCAAACAAATTCGCTTATATTTGGAGACATTGGATGTACAAGGAAGCATTACTTTGCAATGTTTCAGTCTGTAGTCTGCATCATGGAAGTTTTACTTTTGCAATATTTCAGTCTATAGCGTACATTTGACATACGAGAAGTCAAGCTTCGTGTATAGGCTTTTTTTTTATCTGCAAAAATTATCGACCAAGGTCAGCATGCGCAGTCCGCGCAGGCTGGCTTGTTTTTTTTTTTGTTATTCATCGATTTTGTGCTAAAGGACTGGTCAATAAACATTCTTTGGTCCTTTCCAGATGAATCCTGATATTCTATGAACCTAGGCCTAACAAAAAAAAGTATTTGTGTTTAGGGATTCGCTCCCAGACGCTGAAGGAGGGTTGATAGAGATTTCCATCCCCAAGAAACTTTCTACATGGACCACGCACCAAAATCATACCCGACAAATTTTTGTGTGTGTGTGTGTCAATCGTGTCGTAAAAAGTTAACGGTCGGCAGCATATTCTAGGTAGGGTTGGGAAATCCAAAACACAGGTATATTTTTTGATAAGCCTTATGAGAAAGAGTTTAGAAAACAGTTTTTGGAAAAGAAAATGCCGGTAAACCAGCATGTTTACCTTTTTCCCAAAATGTTTTCGTACCTTTAAAACACATTCTCGATTGATTGAGCCACGTTTCAGTTGTCGTCTGCAATTGCTTTGAATTTTGGCAAGACTAAAATTTTGCTGTAAGGTAAGTGGCAAATTTAAACCAGATATCCGTTAAAAAATCAATACATTGATTCTGAAAGACGCCAGGTTCTGTTTAATATTTTAGTAAACCTTGGTACAAACCCATTACAAAATAAAATCGCAAATTAACAACCATCAACAGGAAAACTTTTGAAAACATTCTGGGAAAAGGAGAAAATGCTGGTAACCAGCATTTTCTCCTTTCCCCCAAATGTTTTCTATTCTTTAGCATTTTCTCCTTTCCCCCAAATGTTTCCCATTCTTACAAAGGCATTTTCTATTAGTCAAACTCACCAATTAACAACCATCATAGCGAATACTTTTGAAAACATTTTGAGAAAAAACATTTTGGTAACCGGCATCTTCTCCTGTCCCCACAATGTTTTCTATTCTTACAAAGAAACATTCTATCATTTCAGGCAGATCAAATTTGTCGTATGTAGCTGCTTTTAGGAAAACACCTTTGAAAACATTGTGGGAAAAGGAGAAAATGGAGGTAACCAACATTTTCTCTTTTCCTTAATGTGTGTGTGTTTTTTTTTTATTCTGTCAAAGCAAACATTCCATCATACAGGTGAGCTGAACAGAAAGAACCAATGATGATAAGACACAATCATAGCCATTCTTCGTCGAAATTTAACATACAGTTTCAATTGGAACTGTGTACAAAAGCAGTTGTCGAGCTATGTGCAAAATCACTTGTCATTCCACAACCAACACAAGCCGGAAATAGTATTAAAACTAGGCTCTCATTTATCGAATTGTTATCAAAAACAGGGTATGAAATGACAAAACTGATTACGAAATTGTCAAAGTTAGTACAAAATGACCAAAATAAAGAGTAAAGATGGGTATGAAATGGCTTAGGTACGAAATGACCTAATTACGAAATGACTGGAAGCGGAGTAAACAATATGGCTGCCTCCATGCGTACTGTTCAAAACCGAATAAGAATATGCCGCCACAATAAAATTTGGTTTTATGCGTTTGCATTTTTTTTTTACCCTGGGCCTGCTTAGTAAGTTAAATAAAACTTTCAAACCATAGTAAAATCCCAAATGTATATCGTATATTGAGAAAAAGCACCTCGTTGACGGACAGTGTAGATTCAAGATCAGACTGCTTCTTCTGTGGAGTCTAATCTTGCTCTACACTGTACCGCAAAAGGTCAATTGAATTGCTCTTAGCTGCTAAAGAGTTAATTCACTGTATTTCGAAGATCAAAAATGATAAACATTTCGATGTCACATTGTCACGGCATTGAAATCGATCCGCAAAACTTTCTGTGTCAACTTAACCCTGTTTTTCACGACCCTGAGATAGAAGCCTTTTGAAAACATTGTGGGCAAAGGAGAATATGCTGGTTACAAGCATTTTCTCCTCATCCCACTATGTTTTCTACCCTGCTGGAAACAAATTTTAAATTTTGAGTCATATTTATTGTATCCAAAAGCAATCTGTTAATAGAAACAAATACATGTCAGTCGTTTGATTTTAATAGCAATGTCTATATTAAGCCAGAGTATCTACAAGATACCAGACAATCAATTATCAGACAGTATACTGCAGTCTGATCTTGATCTGCATCATCTGCAAAAGCAACAATGAAAGTCATAGCAAAGGATTCTTAGAACAAACTTCAGCAACAACCGTAACAAACGCTACTAAGCTCTAACAATAGTTCCAACAAATCACAGAAGCTTGCAAATACTAATACATATTCATGAGCTTCGAAATGACTAAGATCAATATAATTCATTACGTTACGCGGAAGCAAACTATAAAACTTACCGAAGGCGATATATTTTGTCGTGAAATAGACGTTATAATTCAAACAAATTGCCCATGAAAATGAACTATTTGGTGGGATTTTCGCATCAAAAGAAACTTATTACAAGTGAAACGTTCATCATCTTAGCTTCAATCAATTCTTTATCATATAACATCGGATTTCAATGATCTTGACGAAGGAGACTTTTAAAAACATTTTTCTACGCTGCCCGATAAGACGATACCCCCTTTTCCAAAAAATAAACCCTATCGACTTGGAGCTTTCATTTTACTAATTTCGCGGGCTAAGGGTTCATATAGGCCGATTCCTTTGTGATACAAGAACTGAACATGCTGTTCAATGTTCAATATTCAACAATGCCTGATCCATGTAAAAAAAAAAAGTTGTACAATATGAATTTAAATCAATAACACTAGTATAATGGTCCTTTTCTCGGAACTTCTGATCGATATGGAATTGAATTTCTGTTACCCTTTTCTAAACTATCTTTTAACGAATCCAACGAAAAGGCTTTTGAAAACATTAAGGAAAAGGGAGAAAATGCTGGTAACCAGCATTTTCTCCCTTTTCCTCAATGTTTTCTTAACTGTTTAAGGACAGTTTAGCCATTGATTTCGCTATGTTGAATTTGTTGTCTGCAAATGCTTTCAGTTTGTATATGCCTGAATTTCTTTCTTATCTTTCTTAATACAGGCTTCGTTTATCCGGAACAAAAGGAATTTCAGGAACATAAAAGAAAACAACGATAACAAAATTGTTCCTTTAGCGCAATTGTCCATTTGTCAGTATACTTTGAAGCCATTCTATAGTACAGACGTCAACATGCCTCCTTTGTTAGAGCAAAAATATCCCGAAACTGTCATTTTATGACAAATTAACGTCAGAAGATAAACGGCGCTTTAGGAAAAGGGAGTTTAATGCCATCTCCTTGATGCAGTTATACCAAGCAAGTAATATATATCCATGAAAATCTAACTTATCTAACAACTGATTAAGTCATGGGGTAGAATAGTTCTTGAACATCCAGAGAATTTATTTTTAGCAAAAAGTATCAAACCGTGTCTGCCTGCACGGACTGCGCAGGCTGATATGGGTCGACACTTTCTGCAGCGGTATTAAACCCTTTTTCCATATTGCATGACCGAAATACAAGGAAAAATAATCAGGATGGAAGCCCGGCTAAGGTTCAGGTCGTAGCTTTTATCACGACTCGTACAATTTCCTTCCGGTACGAAGCGACTGTAAGTCAAGTGAGGTATTGAGAATGGGCGTTTCTCAAAAAGTGTAAATTTCGTAAGATCGGACACAAATAAAGAATGTTTTAATAGTATTTAATCTGTGGTAATTTCATGAAACGGTAATCGGTGTTTTTAGTATTCAATCACTTTGTAGAAGAAGAAGAAGAACAAGAACAAGAAATTAAAGTACAGGATGATGATGTTGTTGTTTTTGTTGTTGATGGTGATGATGATTATGATGATGACAACGACGATGATGATAAATCTGAACATTATGTCAACATTTAAGAGCTAGGTCAGAATATCTCTAAAATAACACCCAAAACATATAGGCAGAAGTATTGAACCTACGTTGTGGGTACTTGTACATATATTTCCACAACAGGATAATCCATTAAAACATTTTGTGTTCTGAATAACACGATTGTTTTGTAACACATGTTAATCTTTTTTGAAAATAAACCATGATATATCCTCTACTTGAGAAATATAACTTTTAATTATATAATAATGTACACGAGCTTACAACCGCCTTCTTCTAGTGTGATCCTGTGATACAATCACAGGATCACACTAGAGGAAGGTGGTTGTACCGCCGAAGCTCGTGTGATACAATCACATGCAGGATCACACTAGAGGAAGGTGGTTGTACCGCCGAAGCTCGTGTGATACAATCACAGGATCACACTAGAGGAAGGTGGTTGTACCGCCGAAGCTCGTGTGATACAATCACAGGATCACACTAGAAGAAGGTGGTTGTACCCCCGAAGCTCGTGTGATACAATCACAGGATCACACTAGAAGAAGGTGGTTGTACCGCCGAAGCTCGTGTGATACAATCACAGGATCACACTAGAAGAAGGCGGTTGTACCGCCGAAGCTCGTGTACATTATTATTATTAAAAGCTTATTATTATATTTTTGAAAATATAAAATTTCTGCAATTTCTGGCAATCCGACTGCGACACGCTCTTGAAACTCAAAAGTAGCCAATGTTATATACAAATTAGGATTTGACAGGCAAATCTAGGCCACACGCAATTATTTTGTAAATTTGCGACGGTTACTATGGTTTCTGTAACTAATTCATGCACTTTACACGGTTTTGTTTTTTCCAGAAAAAGCATGACGGAAAGTGGATTCTATTAAGTTTTAAGTCTTTAACAGCGCATAAATTTTAGTTCTAAACTATAAATCTATTTGAAAAGCTGCTGCACTAGTCACGTTGTCCAATTGCTGACGATCGTCTAAAATACAGATTCTACTGTAAGTTAACATTTGAGATAAAATCTTATTAACCTTTTACCAAACAACAAAAACTTTATTTTGGTCCAAATTGAAAGCACTTGCGAACGACAAAATAAACGGAACTACAAATTGAAATTTGTTTCTAGCAGGGTAGAACACATTGTGGGAAAAGGAGAAAATGCTGGTTACCAGCATTTCCTCCTTTTCCCCACAGTTTTTGCCAAAAAGCCTCTGTCTTTAAAAGCTCGTAAAACCCAGGCATTGATTGGTAAAGGAAGCTTTTGGCGAGACTGCACTTTCATAAAAGTAGTTTACAGTATAGATCAGAGATCAGACAGCAAGTTCTGTGAAGTCCAATCTTGATCGGGTTACAACAGCTACCAGTGTCAACTACTGTAAGAGTTTAACTAACTTCAGTGCCAAAGACAGATGAACCATGCTCTTTAAAAAGTGGGAATTAATTCATTAGCGAAAAGTTACGACCAACGTCAGCCTGCGCGGTCCGTCCGGTTATCTTTGAATATTCTGCATGTCAAAGGATCATTCTACCGCATAATGCAGTCGGTAATTTGATAACTTGCATTTTATTGATTAACCCTTTACCAAACAACATAATTTTAGACTAGTCCAAATTCGAAGCGTTTGCAGACAACAAAATAATCGTTACTCAAAAACTGAATTTTGTTTCCAGAAAACAAACAACAAAATAATCGTTACTCAAATACTGAATTATGTTTCCAGAAAACATTGTGGGAAAAAGGAGAAAATGCTGGTTACCAGCATTTTCTCCTTTTCCCACAAAGTTTTCAAAATGCTTCTTTCTCAGGGTCGTTAAAAGTCGGGACTGTGTGGTAAAGGGTTGTTCATACTTATGTGATGACTTGCTTGGTATCAAGCATCACGAATATGCATTAAGCCCCTTTATGCCTGAGAATACATGTACTTTACACATAACTCGACCATTTTCAACGGCTAAATATACAATCCGCTTAAGGTAGTGGTCCCTGAATAGAAAGTAGCTATTTCCACTGTAATATTATCCTACAAAATTTGCTTTGGTAAAAAAGTATATTATTGTACTTCTTTAACCGAGTCACTTTTCCCTCTTTTTTCCTTCTTTGAATTAATATTTACAAATCTAAAACCACTGTATGTTCTCATTACAAAGGGAGATAATAATTACCTCCCATTTTCTGGAAACTAACGAAAGCATCAAGAAATAATTTCAAAGAGAGACATCAAAGGAATTTCTAGTCGGTTAAAAATTTGCAAAAATATTATATCTGTATATATGTAAATGCGTATTTGTCAACTGTCAAGAATTTTTATTACTTGCTTCACTAGAAGTGTTACGGGTCTACTACCTAAATTTCTGACGGACTTTTTGTCTTATGGACTGAACTAAACATGCGGATGACATAGATCAAAATCAGACTGCACGTTCTGTGCAGTCTGATTTTGATCTATGTCATTCGCAAAAGTCCCTGTTATACCTGGTATGGCGCTGGAAGGGTAAAATGGACAATTTTCAAAGCCGTTTTGTATCCAATACTGATTTTACACAGCAATAACTTTCCCTTTATTGCCCTCTCACAAAGAAAGATACGTAGTCATAGCTGTTAATATTTTATAGCTCTCTCTAGGTAAACTTTTTTATTATTCACCTGGTTTGTATTAATGATGTTTTCAGGGCATTTTCAACAATTATTTCGGAAATGTACATGTAACAGTAAGACCAAGGGTCATTGAGTCTTTGTGTGGTTACAAAGTTTTATAAGTCAAAGTGCTAGGCTGGTCTCTGCAACGCATTGCCTAAGGTCATCCCAATGTGACTTGCGTTGCATGCTTTTAGCGTACGTGGACCCTTCTTATACGTCTTGACCTGGTGGCACATTTTCATCAGATGAGACCCTTCTTGATAGCGCTCTAATGATTATTATAAAGACAAACATTATCTCCCCACAGGTGGCATTCTACAAATATAAATCTATCTAGTTTCGGCATTCTGGGTACAGAACAGGACTACATGTACTTTTCTACGCGACAACCGTTACTTTGAATTAAAACAAACGTACCTAATTGAATAAAACGCTACCTGGTGCGAAATATTCAGCTATGATAAGCAGTTTAAAGAAATCTGGAGCTAAAACAGGCTTGATTTCTACTCAAACGTATTGATAAAAGCCATTTTCTCCACCGCTACTTTATACCACGTATTACTACAATCTCCCAAATATAAGGGAAAGCGATGCGTCAAATCAGACAGGTTGAATCTTTGAAGAATATGACATGTGCAGACAACGTCGATACAAAGTTTCATCAGGATTAGATTATTTAACCCTTATTCTGTGGAAATAAATCATTTAATGTAGCATTCACACAGCTCAAATATATAAGTAGGAAGAGAATTTCAAATCCACCAAAGATATTTACACCTATAAAATGAACCACTACCTGTTTGCAAGATAAACTTAACCCTTTACCGAACAACCTCGCAATTTAAGTACCAGAAGAGAGAAGGTTAATGCAAACATTGTGGGAAAAAGAGAGCATGCTGGTTACCAGCATTTTCTCCTTTTCCCACAATGTTTTCTACCTTACAATAGAAAAATCATATCAATTGATCAGCATAAAATTTTTCGTCTAAGAACACTTTAAACTTTTAAAAAGGTATAAAAAGTTTGTCCTCTGATAAATATTTTAATTTTCTCTCTTGCTAGGTGACGGAATACATTTTCCGTATCGATCCTTTCTCTAAGGCCTAACAAAAATATCTGTGGTTAGGGTTTCGGTCCGAGATGTAGGTCTTCCCCCATCCCCTTCCCCCCCTCCCCCACTTTTCCAAGGATTTTTTTTTACTTAGACCATGTATCAGTGTCGCATCCGGACAGAATGTTTTCTACAATCATAGCATAAAAAGTTTAGGGTTGGCAACTTTTTCTGTGGGGTCGGGAAACCTTAAACAGAGACATTCCTTAAGGCCTTACACAGAAAAAACTTTATTCACTTACAAACTGTTAAACCTCTGATAATTGAAATAATGTAAGAAATTGGAAAATTTAGACTCAACCGAATTGAAAGCACATGCAGACGACATAGTAAACGTAACTCAAAAAATTTTAAGGTAGAAAACATTGTGGTAACCAGCATTTTCTTCTTTTTCCCACAATGTTTCCTACTCTTCTAAGGTCATGTTTTAAGTTTTGAATCAAGATTATTTTGTCGTCTGCAAATGTTTTCAATTTGGACAAGTCTAAAATCTAGTCGTTTGGTAAAGACTTGGGAATGTCAATGAGGAATTGAGTTTGAAAAAAGAAAATAACCTAGATTTTTATTAACTCTTATCCCACTAAATTAGTGAAATGAAACATTCAAATTGCTACTGAACACCTAAATTTTACCTTTTCAAGGATATTTTTTGGGGAAAGATATCTCCTTATCGGACAGTATAGATCCAAGATCAGACTGCACGTTCTGTGCAGTCTGATCTTGGATCTACACGGTCCGTAAAAGGTCAGTGAATCGAGCCAAGTAGCCTTAGGGTCAGCCTTTTTATATGTAATTCGGATTATTTATTGCAGGAGTGAAAGATCTTGTATAGAGTATACAAATTTACTGGTTTAGCCCTTTCCCAAACGACAAACTTTTGCACTAGACCAAATTGAAAGCATTTGCAGACGACAATTCACCTCTTGCTGAAAAGATGATTTCTGTCTATGATAGGTAGAAAACATTGTGGGAAAAGGAGAAAATGCTGGTTACCAGCATTTTCTCCTTTTCCCACAATGTTTTCAAAAGGCTATACTATTCCAGACCCGTAAAAACCAGGGATTGTTTGGGAAAGGGTTAATCGTTTACCACACAACTGCATTTCAAGCCTTGATGGAGAGAGAGAGAGAGAGAGAGAGAGAGAGAGAGAGAGAGAGAGAGAGAGAATGCGAGAATGCAGGGTCATAGGCTAGGCTTTCGGGGTTGGCATAGATCACCTCGAATCTATATGTATACTGTCCGCTTATTGAATCAAACCTTTATATTGCAACCTTTTCATCCAGTTTCAGTGGAATTTGTTTAAGTTGTCAAAGAGTATCGAGTTCAGATATAAGTAGCTGGTGTTGTAAGAGTTTTTATTGTTATTGATGATGATGATGATGATGATGATGGTGATGATGATGATGGTGGTGGTGGTGGTGGTGATGATGATGATGATGATGGTGGTGATGATGATGATGATGATGATGATGATGATGATGATGATGGTGGTGGTGATGATGATGATGATGATATTATTATTATAATTATATTATTATCATTATTATTATTATTATCGGACACAGATATTGCAATTTAATGCCTATTTTCGAATATGTATCTTCGAAAGGTGAGACGCAAGATTCGACTCTGTGCGATATGACGATATGGGTTCGTATTAACCACAGCCATTCTTGAGAATTCTTTCAGCTTTATTCTTCAGAATTTACAGAATGTGAAAATAAAACAACTTCCGATTACCCAATCCAAATAGTTTAGCCATTCAGAATTTAAGCTACAACCAACTTTTGAAAATCTTGGAATACAAGACCAAGAATGTTCTCAAGAATGGTTGGTGAATACAAAGCCTGGCAGATCTCAGAAATACACTGTCAGCACAATCATCTAAATCACTGCCAAACATTGAAAAGATTTGGCTGACTTGGCGGTATTTACTCTTTACCAAACGACGAAATCATATTTTTTTTCAATGCAGAAACCTTTGCGGCCGTAAAATACGAGGTGGTTAACCCTTTCCCAAACAATCCCTGGTGTTTACGGTTCTAAGATAGTAGTCTTTTGAAAACATTGTGGGAAAAGGAGAAAATGCTGGTAACCAGCATTTTCTCCTTTTTCCACAATGTTTTCTAAAGGCCTCTTTCTCATGGTCGTCAAAAGTAGGGATTGCTTCCCTATCATAGACAGTAATCATCTTTTCAGCAAGAGTTGAATTGTCGTTTGCAAATGCTTTCAATTTGGTCTACGGTCCAAAAATTTTCTCGTTTGGGAAAGGTGGTGGTGATGATGTTGTTGATGATGATGATGATGATGATGATCATCATCATCATCATCATCATCACCACCACCACCACCACCATCATCATCATCATCACCACCACCACCACAATCATCATCATCATCATCATCACCACCATCATCATCACCACCACCACCACCATCATCATCATCATCACCACCACCACCACAATCATCATCATCACCACCACCATCACCATCATCATCATTACCATCATCATCATAATAATCATCATCATCCTCATCGATTTATTTATGAAAGGGGATAGCGCATTGTCTGAAAAGGAGAAAATGCTGCTGACCAGCATTTTCTCTTTTTCAAACAATGTTTTCAAAATCTTTCGTTTTCATGGTCATTGAAACAAAGCATTGTATGGCAAAGAGTTAAGACTGGATTATCTCTTAAAACCAACCAACAAGACTGTAGAAATGTTCAAATTTCAAATATTTGCAGACGACAAATTATAATGTGGCTTAGACTGTGGTATTTTCCTTTGACTGTGTGAAACAAATATGATGGAAAAAGGAGAAAATGGCTTTCCATCATTTCTCCTTTTGACCCTCGATAATTTGTAAAAGTTTACTTTCTCGAGGTTCGAACAAGATTTGGGTCGTTTGATTTATGGATTAACCATTACAACACTGTAAATGTACAAAGGGCATTCGCATTGTTAATTCGGCCAATCGGCTTTAAGTGTTTAACTCTTTCCATGCTATAGAAAACCCAGAAGCTTTTGTGGGCAATGCCGATCAAGATCAGATTGCAGAACGTGCAGTCTGATCTCTGATCTACATTGTCCACCACCACATTCTAGATTATAACTGAATTTGTCTCTTGACCTAGCAAAGGAAATGTATTTTGAGAAAGTGAACCTTATTTGTTTTGTAGTTAGTCTTTCAGGGCAAAATCATTTCGACATGAAAACACAGTCTTGTGAAACAAAGGCAGAGATTTTCTTTCTCTCAAATACTTCACTTGAATTTTTGCCATAGGTGAAATTTCTGCGTATCAAAGGACCTGTCTACCGCAATTTTATTATTTTGTGATTGAATCGATTTTTAAAACAAACGAATGGATACGTGTAGCTTTTGTGTCGGCTTTCTGGGTAAAAAGCACGCCGAAGATAAATAAAACCTCCATTTCAGAGGGCTGCTCAATGAAATATGATGTCATTAAAAATTAACTACTACAAGTACCATTCCTACTACACCTACTTCTACATCTTTTTAGCAATAAAACAAATATGTTTCATAGCAAATACAAAAACAAAGCTTTTAAGTGATAAAACCATTTCATAAAGAAAAGTGATTTACATCGCTTAACTGAAGTGCACATAATGTTACTTGCATGAAATACACCATTGATTATTTTCTCAACAGGTTACCATGATAACTAGATTTTGACAAATTGTACAACTTCTTGGCGATTTTACAGATAAAGGATAAGTAAATATGTGTAGACGGTCACGTGGTTACATCTATATTACTTTGACGTCCATTTCCGATTTCCAGATTATGAGCGGATATTCGGAATCTTGTAAGTGAAGGCCTGATTTTTCAGTCTTTAACGCCAGTTCAACAGGTCTATATACTTCTTTCAATCGGAAGTGATTACATACAAGTACATGTTTTTATGGTATTTGTCCGAGACAATACCACTTTGAATTCAATATTGAATTTTGAATATCATGTATCGTATTTTGTGCAAAGCTGATTAAACTCATTTTTTCTCAGACAAATGAGTTTTTCGATAGCAATTGGATATGTAATTGCAAATGGCATGTTAAAAACATTGGGTGAGGCCATCGATCGTGGAAATATAATATTAATTTTTGATTGAAAATAGCTTCACCCGCTCATAGCCTTCTTTCGGCGCAATAATATATACAAAATTTTCGACTGTTCTCTTTGTCCTGGGGTCGTATTCATCAACCATTCTTAAGAACATTCTTTGTCTTATTCTTCAGAATTTCGTCAGCGTGAAAGTAACGGGACATCAGATTGGCTCAACCATACGGTTTAGCCAATCAGAAGTTGTATTACTTTCACTGTCAGAAAATCTTGAAGAATAAGACAAAGAACGTTCTTAGAAAGGCCCTGGGCTTTTTTTGTTCTAAAACCGGTTCGTACCTTGGCTCGTTTGTCCCATGATTGCGCATTACACAATTTGATTCTGCATGAATATCTATAGATCAAAATAATTGATTGTAATGTTGGGAATTAAATCTTCTAGGACAAAGATATGTAAAAACCATAGTTTTCAGGTACAAACTTACTTTTATTCAACATATTTATATGGTTTCGCTCTCTATCCATCATCTATTCTACTGTCAAGATACTTTATTCCTTACTCCTCTTAATGATCAAAGGGTTGTAGGTCCATTTGATGAAAACCGTCTAACAGAAGAATTGACAACTCGTCATACATATTTTAAAGTATAGTTCTAATAGTTATCTCAACTGTCAATAGCTTTGATTCGTAAAAGACACAGTTTTTCTCAACAATAAACAACTGCAAACAGTACTAAAAATATATGGTTGCTATGTTATCATTTTCACCTCTGAAAATGGCGGCCGCCTGTTGCTAGGGAAATAATCCTAATTTTTGAATGCGTAATGTACATTTAACCAAAAGAAGTATTCATTGACTTTCAAGCAAAAATTTGAATAATATTTCTTTTTCTTTCAAAGTATTAATTCTACACATTGGCTTCCGTGACAAATACCACTCCAGCGTTTCAACGCTTTGATAATAAATTGTTACACATGTGACAAAATGTTATATGTACTTCAAATGAGGAAAATAAACTGTCGCGCCCATTAACTCGGATAATGAATCCAGCTTCTCTCAAGTGTATGTGGCCAAATTTAACCCTTCGACTGCTAAGCGCAGTCCGATGACCTTTTGCGGACAGTGTAAATCAAGATCAGACTGCACAGAACGTGCAGTCTGATCTTGGATCTACTTTGTCCGAGAAGGAGATATCTGTCCTCCAAGAACAGCTTTGAAATACGAAAAAAAATTGGTTTTAACCCATTACCACACAATCCCTACTTTTGACGACCCTGAGAAAGAAGCCTTTTCCCACAATGGCCTCTTTCTCGTGTTTCAGACCATGGATTAAACGAATAAATATGGGACATCGGTCATTTCAATTTACGAAATTTTTCGCCCACTTCGCATGTTACACAAAATACCCTTCACAACAAGATAGGAAAAGGAAAAGCATTTCGAAGTCAATGAAACATTTATTTTCCCTCTTCTTTTGTTCAGCCTACTTTTCCTTATTGAGTAACGTTAACCTTTAGGCTAGTAAGCGCGACTTGCTGACCTTTAACGAACAGTATAGATCAAGATCAGACTGCACCTTTTCCCACAGTGTTTTCAAAAGGCCTCTTTCTCAGGGGCGTCAAAAGTAGGGATTGTGTGGTAATGGGTTAAATGTATGTACAAGGTTTTGACCCATGTTGGCCTGTGCATTTCGAGATTGCTTGATTGGTTTGTTGAATGGTTGGTTGGTTAGTTTGTTGGTTGGTTTGGTTGGCAAATTGGTTGGTTGGTTTGTTAGTTGGTTTGTTTGTTTGGTTCGTTGGTTAGTTTTTTTTGTAGGTTGGTTGGTTTGTTGGTTGGTTTGGTTGGTTCGAAGGTTGGTTAGTTTGTTGGATGGTTTGTAGATTGGTTTGTTTGTTTGTTTGTTGGTTAGTTTGTTGGATGGTTTGTTTGTTTGTTTTATTTTTGTTGCTTTTTTGTTGTTTGTTTGGTTTATTCATTGGTGCTGCGCCAAGAGTGAAAATTTTAACGATTATGTTCCCTCAATGAAATAAATTTCGATCTTTCACCGTAAAAAAAACAAATATCCTCTATATATTTCGCCAGCTACATGAATGAATGGAAGCTATCAAAAAGCAATGTATCTTAACTTTCCCCCCAGGGAGAGAGGGTTTTCATTATCCTGTTTACAACCCAACGAAACCTTGTAAAAACTCATTGTTGGGTGGAACGACAAGACATTTACGATGTAAGGGGATGCTATAGATAGAAAATTAACTCATGAAATTTCTTATCTATGAGGGTTCTTATTGGCATATTATGTTTTTTTATCTTTTCTTAGTTTTGGCATTACTTGGTTTCCCAAATTCCAATAGATCTGAGCCTTGCTCTGTTAAAAGGGGGTTTAAAGCACATGCGAACACTATCGACCCATGTCAGCCTGCGCAGTACGTGCAGGCTGATATGGGTCGAAAATTTTTGTTCAGATTTTCTACATAGCCAACTTTCACGGACATGCCTTATCAGCAGGCTCGCATATCAACAAATCGATGAAAAAAATCGATATCATACGTAAAGGTCCGGGAGTTTCCGGAGTTTGGCGAACTTACATCGTGTATACAAGTAATCGATATTCAATAGCCTGCAGCGATAAAAGATAAGAGAAACGTAACATTACGTAACAGTGGCCTGCTTCAAATTTCGCAAACTTTGCCTAAACGATATATCTGTCCTGGCATTTTTTTTTCTGATTTAACCTAAACCCTTTGTCTGGTACAGCCAGTGTGGCTCTTGAATATCACAGTATGAGACTGCACATAATGAACACCCTTATTAGACTCAACAGCATATTGGAACAACACCTCCTGATAAAGCGAGATTTGTCTTGAGAATAGAACATTGAAATTGTTATATTTCAGCATTATTTGTCGGTTTGTAATTCATTTATCCTCGGATTAAGGGTTAAATTTTGATTCTCTGAGACATAAACTGATCGGTCCTAAAACTGCTCTCGACAAATGCACTTTTTGTAGTCTGATCCTGAAATCTAATCCGTTCAAATGCACTTTTGCTGACATTGTAGATTTCTTTTTGCTGACATTTTGCTGCACATAACAAGCTGTCTGATCTTGGACCTGATCGATTCTAGATGTCGAAAATCATTTTGGTTAAAAAAAATCTTTGATATTCATGGCAAAATCAACAAGTTGAATTCAGCAGAAAATTCGGTGTTTTGAGAATACCAGTTTCACACGAGTTTTCACACTACAGCAATCTAACGGACCTGAGAGAAAAGGCTTTTGTAAACTTTGCTGGAAAGGGAGAAAATTTTCTCCTGTTCCTAAAATGCTCTACCTTTTCAAAGACAGACATTATCATTTGAGTTGCATTTAATTTGTTGTCTGTATATGTTTTTAACTTGGTGGTGTCCAAAATTTCGTCATTCGGTTTTTTGATAAGAAGATTTGCTTTATGTGACAGTCACATTACCAATCCGACCCTGAGAAAGAAAGACCAATCCGACCCTGAAAAACCAAGCACGGAAAGGAGAAAATACTTGTGGTGGGCGATTTCTCATTTTCCCCAGGGATCATATATAACATGTTTTCTACGATTCCCACAGTGTTTTCTACTCTTTCGAAAGCAAAGCTCATTATGTGCCGTATTTTTCGTCTGTAAGTTCTTTCAACTTGAAAAAAAACCAGAATCATATTAATATATTTTGTCGTTTAGTAAATAGCTAATGGTTATATCTTGATTGGGTAAACTTTGTCTTTTGTGTGCATGTGTGGTTTGATGGTTTTGATTTTTATAATTTCTGCTTTCTACGATTTTTAAAAGAAAAAAAAAGAAAGGTTGGGAAGGCGGAGAAATAAAACTGTTACAGCACATAAAATAATTTCACCGGTTGCTCAGAACCATTAGAGTAAATTTCATGGTTTTACGCAGACGAAAAGTTACAGATTCGGCATATAAAAAAAAGGCAATTCATTCAAAGTTGGTTTTCATCGACCAAATAAAAGAAAATGGTACTATGTGGCGCCGATTTGTATTTTGGCTTAATGAGGGATGTTGCATTTGCTTACAATGTCTATTACTATCAATAAATGTATTAAATGTATTAAGATGTTTCCATTTTGAGTGAGTCTAAAAGCTGTTTAACCCATTACCAAACAACAATATTTTAGACTGGTCCAAATTGAAAGCATTTGCAGACGACAAAATAAAAGTGACTGAAAATTTGAATTTTGTTTTGTGAAGGGTAGAAAACATTGTGGGAAAAGGAGAAAATGCTGGTTACCAGCATTTTCTCCTTTTCCCACAATGTTTTCTAAAGGCTTCTTTCTCAGGGGCGTCAAAAGTAGGGATTGTGTGGTAATGGGTTAAGTATAAGTATTTCGGAACAACTTAGGTCTATCTATGCACTAAACTATATTTTTATACATAAAAGTAGGTCCAAGCTATTACCGGTATTATCACACAAGTTTAAAAACGCTGCAGACGTATTATATATACTTAAGATTCTTTTTATTGCATCCGAAATGGGGGAAAAATGTGCTCGAGACTCAACAGAAAGTTACTAAAAGGTTCCTGTTGAAAGCAACAGATCAGCACTTGTGAACTGATCCGATGCTACACTCTAGCGCCTCCTCTAAAAAAGTTATGTATGGTGTCATTTGAACTAATCATCCGTAGAATTCACCAGCAAGCTGTGTTAAAAACCGGTTTCAAACCAAGATACATGTAGATCATTCTTAATACAAGGTTGATTGAGTACTATCTCTTGAAATAATAAATACTGATTACGCAGCAGGTAACTTTTTAAGTTACTGGTAAAGGAGAAGTAGCTTGTATTATTCCCATTTCCGTGTACATGCATAGTCTGTGTCATTTTTTTTTCTCATCTTTTATTCACTCATAGCGGTTATGCTTTTTGCAGGTTGCATCGTTTTAAAGATGGAAGAACCTCAATCGTTTAGGCTAATTCTTCCAATGAACAATTAAAATATTAAAGATGTTAAAGGGGGGGGAAGGACATTTGAAAGAAGGGAGAAACTGTTTGATTTATGTAAAAGAAAAGTTGTCAATTTTGATCTAGTGTTGTCATTCTTTGAATGGTAAATACTCTTTGCAGGAGAAACCGATTGCGTGATGTAGACAATATTGTTTGAAAAGTAGAAGATAACTTGTAAAAAGATAATTGCGCCTGTTTCCATATTTTATCCTAAACAATCAACAGCAGGGTCGTTAGATGCCGTATTTATACAGTAACAGGTTAAGCTTGTTATTTGAATCTTTACCAAAAGACAAAATTTCAGACTTGTTCAAAATGAAGTAATTTTCTTAGGACAAATAAAGCATGGAAAAAATGGAACTTATCTTTTATTGAGTTAGAAATAGTGTAAGAAAATGAGAAAATGTTGGCAACCAGCTTTAAAATCTTTTTCTTCAATGTTTTCAAGGCCTTCTATGTGATACGACAGATCAAAGACCGATGTGAAAAAAGCAAGGAAACATGAGTTTGTGAGCTGTCGCCAGAAAAAAATATTATAAGGCATTACTTTCTAAAAAGCTGAAAAGTTGAAAAAATCATCAAACGTACATTTTCTTATTTCATATGTCAATGTTAATCATTGTGAAAGGAAATAATCCCATAAGTATTAAATTCTGGTCTTTAAGATAAATAGGATACATAATAAAACATTTTAAGGATTCTGTCAGGATCAAACGGTATTCGATCTGAAAACAACCCGGGTATAAATTCCATTTTATAATCATGTGGATACATGTATATCATAAACATAGCAGGGAGTCCGTTTGTCAATGAAACATTACGTAACACAATAAAGATACCCGGCTGGCTTATCTAACAGTAAGACTCGGCCAATATCGGCAAAGTCCGGCATAATCCGAACGTTCACGGAAAAAGAAAAAAATAGAATAGTGGTATTGAAAAACTGTAAAAAGGACCAAAAGTTTATTTTTTTAAACGACTCAAAATTATACCATTTGAAAGAGAAATGAATGAAGTAACTCACTCCACTTGAGATAATTTTGACTTTTCAACACAAAGAAAGAAAATTAAACAAATATTACAGTTTTTGACCTCGGAAAATGCGTTTCCCTCTTTATTCTTTATAAACCATACCTACAATTTTTAAGTTAAAAAAGGACCAAAAGTTTCTTTTTCGAAATTTTTCAAACTAAGTTCATTTGAAAGAGAATAAATTGAATTTTCTTACCTCACTTGAGATAATTTTCAATTTTGAAAATTGACGAAGTTATAAGCGTTTATTTACCTAGGCCCTTCATAATTCTATATAAAAAAATGCAGGTAAAATTGGCCGATATCGATTTTTCCATGTCCGCGAAAGTTGGCTATGCGTGCCAAAGGACCAGTCTACTTCCAGATTCAGTCGGCTGTTAGATTCAATTAACTTTATGTGTCCGTAATTATTGATGACTTTTATGGTGCAGTGCTTATGAAAGTTTATATTTGATTGATTTGGCAGGATGATGGTCAAGGTCTGTGAACCATGCACTTCTAGGTTTTTTTAAGACTAGCGAAGCAAGTCTATAGACATCCAGACTGAGCCAGACACAATGTAAACAAAAGAACCCACAGTTGTCAAATACTACCTCAAAGAAAGTAATTCATTACTGTTAGGAATATTAATTCTGTCAAATAGCATTATCTCCCGCTAGATGGCATTCTACATATACACATGGATCTAACTTGGGCATTCTGGGTACAGAACCGGACAACTTTTCTACGTGACAACCGTTACCTTGAATTTCACGTAAAAATAAACATTTACTCAATAAAACGCAACATGCTACCATTCATTAAGCTATTATCAGCAGTTTAGAGAAATCTGGAATTAAAACAGGCCTGATTTCTCCTCAAACGCATTGATAAACGCCATTTTCTCCATTGCTACATGTACTTTATGGCGCGTATTACTACAATCCCTCCAAGCCTGGGATGGGGTGGAGGTGGAAAGGGGGGGGGTGTGATGCGTCATAGCAGACAGGTCAAATCTTCAAAGAACATGGCATGCGCTGACAACGGTCATACATGACAATTTTAACAGAAAGCGCGGAATCCCTACCATCCCAATTTAATTTTTCATAGCAGTGACAAATCAGTTAAGTTAGTACTTTTTCTTTGGCAAAAGAAATGTCGGCCAGAGCTTCCACAGAAGCACTCGACGGGCATTCAATATGGACGCTATCATAATCTCAGAAATAAAAGACAGCCATTCATCCATGTATCGCTGAGTTCTGCGAGTAAACATCATGGTTTGATTAGATGACTCACTCCAATTCCAGATCTCTTGGGGCTCATGATGGTCATTATACCCTTCCCCAAAAAAATCCCGTTTTCAGTGACCCTGGTGATAAAAGACTTCTGAAAACATCGTGCGGAAAAAGGAGAAAATGCTGGTTACCAGCACTTTCTCCTTTTTTCCACGATGTTTTCGATACCCTCAAACCCAGATCCATACTTTGAGCTACATTTAGTTTTTCGTATACAAGTGCTTTGTAGTTGAATCACATAGCTTCATGATAGTAATATGAAATACGTAGAGCAAGCAACATGTATTCCAATGTGAGGACCTATGTAGGGAGTGCGGAAAATATGATCTGATACAGCATATTCTGTGCAGTCTGAATTGATTTTAAACTGTATTCAGATGCTTCTTTTCTTGTTCTTACCGTTTCGAGTTGAATTTGTGGAAAAAAAAATCTTTCGGTCGATGTGAACATCTAGTTTATAGTGTATCCAAAATCCATCTATTTGGAATAAAAACCCATTACTCACTTCGTATAAAAAGCTATTCACACTTTAAACACTGTGGGCCAAGTTCATCGAGGGTAAAGCATGGCTTGAGAAACACAGAGGTATTCCTTTCTATTTCGAAACCATCCATTATTTTCTTTTCATCAAATTATTTATGAAATTACACAAAAACTGAAAAGGAGGAAGGGTCTAATTCGGTTATAAATAGCCTGACGGTCGTTTTCTGCCCACACTGTGGCGACTATTATTAGAAAATCAATAGCTTGTCTAATTGAGATGTTGTTCTGTTTGACTACAGCGTCGTGAAATACAACCTCGGAGCATCGTCTGGTCAGTTTGACAATAATACGGGGGCTATTGTCGGCCTCCAAGAATTATAGCCACAAAGTATCATAGACATTCCCCCATAGAGCCTGGCATTCAAGCCCCTTGTATTTCTCACCCAACTAGAGATGAACTGGTTTGGAACCCAGAGTTGGCCTCGCATGCGTGTACCGATGCTTTACACCCGGCACATTAAAGAACTAAGGAGGTCTATTCGAAGAAAAGCTAGGGGCTTGTACCTTGATTTCCTTGTATCTTATCTTTTCTCTCTAATGGTCCATAACAAATATGCCTAGAGCACGAAGGGTCCTTAATCCTACATAGTCATCATCATCACCATCGTCATCATCATCATCATCATCATCAGCCTTGTTTTCGATTTATTCAGACAGGTCCATGCCCAGCGCCATTTGCAAAGGTATACCATTCGCCAACTGCAGTGCCAGAATCGTCTCTTTTCAAACGGCACAAAAAGTTGTATACAGTTTGCCCTACTTTCTAAACCAATGAAAACGCTGGATTTCGTTCAAAACTGCTGGATTTAATTCCATACAGACTCAATATGTTGCAATATGTTATTAAATGGTTGACCTATATACAGTTGTATCCCGGTTAACGAGAAGCTCCGCCCACAGTATTTTAGCTGGTCCTTGTAGAGTAAATACCAATCTAATGCATACACTGTAGTAAAAGGGGCGGGGATTATTCCAAGTAATTGCATCATCGCCAAAAAAGTGACGTAATTTCCACGTGAATATCGGGACTAAATAACTCGTACTTGGCCACCTGGTATTTAACCCTTTACCAAATAACCTTTGGTTTTGACTACCAGGCTGGGAAATTTGGCTTGGGTCCAATTTGAAACCGTTTGCAGACAACAACTTGGTACTTGCTCAAATTAAAGGATTTGTCTGTGAAAAGAAAAAAAAAGAGACATAGCAGGAAAGGAGAAAATGCTCCTTACAAGCAATTTCTCCTCTACCCGCAATGTTTTCACGCGCCTTCTGCCTCAGGGCAGTAAAAAAGAGGGCTTATCTGGTATGAAGCAGATCCTTGACAATGAGCCACTTTAGAGGGACATGGGTGTTTATTGTACACACTTGTGTTAGCAACACGTCGCCTTTGTCGGGGAAAATAAATTCTTTATAAAATTCCTCGTCTTCAACCGGCTCAAAGCATGCATCCATTGCTGAATCTATAGCTTCAAAGAGCATGAAATTCGGCAGTTTCCGTACCTACATCTAATCTCGCCCGTAAAACGGCCGTTTACATTTGAACTGCGAGTAACATGATCTTATACAATGGCGGGCCAATGTGATTCATTTAGCAACGACTTAACGACCTCAATGAAGTTATTCACATCTGCGTATCTGTCGGTTAAAACTTCAATCGAAATTGATAAAAAAAAAATAATGTAGATCTACGAATTGTTTGTCGAAATATGGTTCGAAAGATTTCGATAAAAAATTAAAACCCAAGTTTTCTTTTGGAAGAGGAGCCTGACAATTTTCAGAACGGTATACCGGCGTATTTCCGAGTGTACCGATCTGCTGCATATCAATCCACTAGATACAGACGAGGCATATGATGGCTACCATCACCCGTGATAATTATGCCGAATGAGTCTGACTGCAGACAATTGTCCTGAAACTAGTTCAAGGACAACCTGAGTAACAGTTTTAACGCCATACGACTGAAAACGCACGTACGTACAACCGTCAATCAAAAGAGGCGTGTCGAACTGAGCTTTCTGTCGTTCTTGTATGGCTCTTTCCACCAATTCTTAGCTGTCAGTCAATTTGAAAGTAGGGCAAACTGTAAGTTAGTTATTGATCATATATTTCATTTGTATGAAACTAAATCGTCGGTCGGCTTCGCCTCCCTCCGATTTAATTCCATACAAATGAAATATATGATCAATAACTTATACATATAGGTCCCAATCCGAAGCATTAGCAGACAACAAATTAATTTGCCTTTAACAATGCGACTTGTCTCTTATATGTTGGAAAACATGGTGGGAAAAAGAGAAAATGCTGGTTACCAGCATTTTAGTCCTTCCTCACCATGTTTTCAAACGGGCTCTTCTTCAAGGTCGTTAAAATTTGGGGTTTTTCGTTCAAGAAGGGGTCTTAGCGCTTCGTCTGTATACTACATATAGCTTCAGACGGCTCTATACCAAGGCTGTTCACCTTCAAATCTCACGGCTAGTCAATCTTATGAATGCAAAGATGTTTGGACAATGATTAGTTGACTAAGTGATGTATTACAATGCTTTAAACGTTTTTCCAACCATGTCACGGCGACAGCTCACTCGCTCATGTACGTCCATAAGCATTTGACTGGGGCTCAGAAGTTTTTTGCCCAAGAACACTACCACGAGGAACCAAGTACTTCCAGAGACGCCCGAACCTGTAGCCTCCAGGTTAAAATTCTACACTACAACGGTCAAAAACAAAAAACCGTACTTGGTCACTCGTCACGTGATGATGAAACGGTTATTTACTCTGCAAAGATATTCAAAACGTTCCCCTTTTGAGCCCCCTCTCACTCCCTCCCCCCTCGCGAGTAATTTTGAAACTGATAACATGCTTTGTGCATATTGAAGGGCAATCGGTAGACTGGTGTGAGTCCGTTAAATAGAGCCTTTTCATTAAAACAAAATCATCAAGTAAAACTGCAAAGTGAAATCTCTGTGTTCTCAATGTTCTGATGTCTGATTTCAGAAGAAGGGCAAGTAACAACACATATTTCTTTGAGTTGATGTAGTTGTGTACCTTGTTTATTAGAATGACTTAAATGCAGGGCCTGAATGCCAGGCTAGGGCAATCGGATGCGATGTGTCTTGAAGACCATTAATTGATAGCCACATGTAGCCTTGTAAACGCTCGGAAAGTATCATAGATAAAGCTGCAAAATGTTTCATTCGAAGGTGTTTTATGTCACTTTCAAAGTTTCACCATTACTTAGTCATACCACGACAACGGCTCACATGTTTATGTATGACCTTGGCTTCATCATTTCAAGTCTAATGTATTTAAGCGTCTTGCCGGAGGACACCTACGGTGTGCCCACTGGCTTTTTATTTTAAGGACCCCCAGCTGTAGATCTAAGGTAAGATTTCATATTGAAGGGTATGCCAATAGTGACTCTCAACTAGAGGAAAAGCAAATTAATACTGATAATTTGCTGCGCTTAAGTCTCTGTAAAAATTTACATCTTTAAGCCATTAAAAAGCTGAAAAGACGGTCTGAAGCGACACTAACAGGACTATGTCAAAAGGAGCACTGTATTGTGTCATGGGTTTCCGTGTCTTTTCGTATCGAACATTTTTTCATGTATGTTAATTTATTGATAGGTATTTCTACGTGATTTGACAATAACTGATCAATAAAGGTAGCAATAACTTCAAATCCTGTCAATTTACACAAGTTAATATATATAATTATATTTTTTTTTTTGTGACATTTTTCTTTTTACGTGAGGGTCTTGTGTGCAACCAAAATTTGTCAGGCGAATTTTAATTCTATAACGTGGTTTACGTAATAAATTTTGTAATTCGGAAAGTAGCCAGTGGCTCGGAAAGAATATTGTGTGGAGTACTGGTACAAGAAATTCCGGGAAGGCATGAATAGATGCATTGGCCGTCGCTATTTCACTGAAATGGTATTGAAAAACGACGTTAAACACCATTATATTAAATCAATAAACCAATCGGGTCGTCAGAAGGGATTGCTTGGTTAGAACTAAGGGTTTGGACATTAATTTTATGCGCGAGATTACACATCTTCCTCAATACTGAGATAACAGATACACAGGTGTGAAATCTTGGAATGTTAATCCTTCGGTTTGTATGCGCAACTGAATGACCTTTTGCGGACAATGTAGATCAAGATCAGACTGCACAGAACGTGCAGTCTGATCTTGGATCTACACTGTCCGATAAAGGACATTGTACAATCTACACGTGTGCAAAAGCTTCTTGTTTGGTTTATGCTAACAAAAGAATTCGTCCGTTTTACCCTGAAATTAACAATTATCCTGCGAGTAACTAAAATGATTTTTTCATTTCTGTAATAAAAATCCAAATATTGCTGTTTCAAAGGTATGTTTAAGGGAATAATATCTCCTTACCGGACAGTGTAGATGCACGATCAGACTGCACGTTCCGTGCAGTCTGATCTTGATCTACACTGTACGCAAAAGGTCAGCGAGTCGCGATAAGCAACGCAAAGGGCAAGTTGCAACAGGTAGTTTCGAGAGCATGTTTGTTGACTTTGAATAATCGACATTCAAATAAATACTCGATAGATCTTCATGGGTATTGTACAAATAAACATTGTGACAAAAAGAGAAAAGGTTTGTAACGAACAACTGTCCCTTTTGCCACACATTTCAGTCCTTTTACGGTCGTTTGAACTCCGGATTGTTTTGTAAACAGCAATGCAAACACTGCGTGGCCTTAAGATATAGGTAACATAAACTGAACTCTGTATAGTTTACCGACAATAATATGTCACCTGGATATGGGTTAAATAATTGGGGGTTACAGGAAAAGTAAATTGATTGTTTTTTTGTATGTATGTGTGTGTTAAACGCCATTTCAACATTAAACACGCCATTTTCAACATTATTTCAGATACATCGCTGCAGCCTGTGAACCTATTCATGTTTTATCGGAGTTTCTTTAACAAGACTTTAGTACACCGCACAATATTCTTTCATAGCCACAGTTTTTTTTCCCTACAGAACCATTGTCGAAATGATGGTCAGCGATGGTAGAGATATCTTCAACCCTCGGAAAAAAATTGGCCGAGCCCGGGATCGAATCTGCGACCCATGTACTTAAATCTCTCTCTCTCTCTCTTTTTTTTTTTTTTTTTAATGGTGTTTTACGCCGCTTTCAACAGTATTTCAGTCATATCACGGCGACAGTTCACATATTCATGTTTCCTGGGTTTCACCAGTACTAGGCTAGGCTCTGAAGCCATGTACTTCAGTCCTGTACGTTGCAAACTGTGCTAGGCTCGGCTAGGAAGAGACGTTATAAAACACCAGGTACAAAAATCTCATTTCAAAACATTACATTCTAAAATGTACTTATATACAGTCCTTTTTTTTTTTAAAAAATCTCAAAACTTCGTTACATGTTATTGCACCGAAATTTGAAGTATATATACAATTGAACAAAATATTGCTGTTGAATTATACTTCAAGATCTATGTCATTGCCCTGGCAAAATAAAATACCACAAAGTCAAGACGATGCTCGTAAAATATGTTCAGCTTTCAAATCCTAGGCTGCGAGTTCGAGTCCAGGACCTTTTGCGGACAATATAGATTAACATCAGACTACACAGAATGTGCAGTCTAATCTTGGATCTACATTGTCCGATGAGTTTATATTTCTTGATTTCTTTCCCCAAAATAATCTTGAAACATGGGTATTCGGATTTTTACTATCGGCCTAACGTGGAGGGGGAACAGAGAGAGAGAGAGAGAGGCGGCCTAAAGGGGAGAGAGAGAGTGAGAGAATATCTGATTTTAGAACGAGACGAAGAAGGTAATTAGGAAGGGTTTGTTAAAACTGGTCTAAACATGCTGTTATTACTGTAGTTACAAGATCGGATAACAAGTTACATGCAGTGCATAGAAGTTCAGATTACACGTTAAGTGCGATCTAACCTTGCTGTTCTCAAATGACGTTCAATGGCTCGTATTCACAACTATTCTTAAGAACATTTTATGTCTTATTCTCCAAGGTTTTCTAAATTTGTAAGTAACACAACTTCTGGTTGGCTAAACCGAATGGTTTAGCCAATCAGAAGTTGTGTTACTTACAAATGTAGAAAATTTCTAGGGGAATAAGACAAAGAGCGTTCTAAAGAATGGTTGTTGAATACGGGCCATGCAACTGTCTGTAAAGAAGCCTACAGGGATCAGAGTATAACTATGTTAACTCTTTGGCTGCTAAGTGCGAGTCAAGGACCTTTTGCGGACAATGTAGATCAAGATCAGACTGCACAAAACGTGCAGTCTGATCTTGGATCTACACTATCCGGAAAGAAGATTTTTTTTTCTCCAAAAAATACTTTTTTAAATAGCATTAGTTAGGGTTTTTAGCATCGGATTGCAGGTTTCAGTTGCCTAGTTTAGCAGGATAAAGATGAACCCTTTACCAAACAATCCCTGTTTTTCACTACCGTGAAATGGAAGCATTTTGAAAAGAATGTGAGAAAAGGAGAAAAATGCTGGTAACCAGTATTTTCTCTTTTTCCCACAAAGTTTTCAACCCTGCCAGAAACAAATTTCATTATTTGAGATATGTTTATTTAGTCATCTGCGATGGCTTTCAATTTGGACCAGTCTAAAATTTTGTCGGTTAATAAAGGGTTAAGTCAATGTTTGCGATGGTTCAATCCAATTTCACGCTCTGTTTACATTTGTGTGTGTGTGCATAAGTGATGGTTTTATACATGGGGGATTGTATCTAGTCTAAATGTATCGATAATGGTATCACACCACTGGATTTTTGCAATATTGAAACAAGATTGAAAAGTACCATCTCTAAACTTCTGCTATACTTATTTGCAAAGATAAAGCTTTTATGTTTGTTTCTATCAAATACTTTTATGTCAAGTGGTCTACACCTGCAGGAAAAAAAATGGCACCTCAACGGATTGCGTATTTGGGTATTCCATCTCGAACACAACTACCGTTAAAGCCGCAGTAAAGCCAAAGTAGGTAATTTTCACCGTTTATAACTCGAAAATATATTGGATAACCCATCACAACACACATATATATATATATATATAAAAACTCGAACGTGTCATTTTCTGCATTGGTTGCCATAATATCCGTGAGCGAAAATGCATGGAGAAGCCCGTCGATTTCACAGAGGCCACTGATCGAGACAACCTTCGTCATCTTTCGTGTATATTCGAAGTAGGCTCCGAGAACGTCACGTGATAACATTGCATCTCATTAGTGCTATGACGAAGTAGACAGGACTATTGTTTGCAGTTCCAATATTATGTCATTGGAGAGTAAGATTGCTCATTCTGAACATGTCTTCTTATTTAAATGTAGTAAACTCTTCCTGTATTGATGAGATATGAATAAGCGACGATCAGCCTGTGTCATTGTTTCTGTTAAGGATGTCGATAAACTTCGGTTTTTCAAGCCTAGCCTGGGGACAAAACGATCAAGTGGATGGCGGATTTGCTTTGAATGACCACGTGGTGTTTACATCACTAACACGTCATTGTGGATATTTACGACGAAATGATCTCCCGCTAGATGGCATTTTACAAATACACATATATCTAATTTGGGAATCCAGGGTGCAGATCCGGACTACTTTTCTATGCGACAACAGTTAATTTAAATTTCAAACTAAAATAAACCTTTACTCAATACAACGCTACCTGTTGCGATTCTTTCAGCTATGATCAGCAGTTTAGAGAAATCTGTAGCTAAAACATGCCTATTTCTCCTCAAGCGTATTAATAAAAGTCATTTTCTCCATTGCTACTTTATAAGGCGTATTACTACAATCTTCCCAATATTGGGGGGAGTAATGCGTCACATAAGACAGCTCGGATCTTCGAAGAATATGACATGCGCAGACAACGCCACGTTCTCAAATGTAACTTACAAGTCACAATACCTATTTGCTCTGTATGGGAAGACTGACTTCGTAACAACTGAGCCAATGCATCTTATCATCAAACTTCAAAAACATTTTTTCAACAAGGATGGGTAAATATCTCAGCGAGGTGTCATTTTACTCATCAAAATATCGTACGATATGAAAGAGCCCCTTAATGCCAAATCGACGAAATACAGAGCTCCAGATAGAGGGAGTGATTTTGATTTTAAAATTGAAAATATTAATAATTCTCCACTAAACCCTATGTTGTGGGTACTCATTAGAATCGTCTCATCGAGACGATTCTAACAAGTACCCACAACATAGGGTTTCAGAGAGAGAAATAACGGATCTAGAATACCATCACTCGCTTTTGTTTGGAGCTCTGTTTGTTTTTGCTTACCAACAGGAAAACTGTACTTACAAACGGAGCTCACTGTTTCATGGCCAAAGTATGTGAAACATTTCACAAAGGCTACACAAGTCAAACGGGATGTTACATGACTTTGTAACTCTTTCGTTGCCAAACAAGCTCCTTAACTCATTACCAAACGACAAAATTTTGCGTTTGTCCAAATCGAAAGCATTTGCAGACGACAAAATAGAAGTGACTAAAAATTCGAAATTTGTTTTGTGAAGGGAAGAAAACGTTGTGGGAAAAGGAGAAAAGAGAAAATGCTGGTTACCAGCATTTTCTTCTTTTCCCACAATGTTTTCAAAAGGCTTCATTCTCAAGGGCGTCAAAAGTAGGGCTTGTGTGGTAATGGGTTAACCCTTACTCTGCTACACAACTGCAATAAAAGTGTTTAATTCGATAGAAAAAATCCCAATGAGGATATTTCAAAGTTATGTTTTGAGGAATACTATCTCCTGATCGGACAGTGTAGATCCAAGATCAGACTGCACGTTCTTTTAAAGTAACAGTACCTACCAAAACTAAACAAGGACGGTCGGTCCAAGTGTTAGCCGGTGGAAGAGAAATCAATATCAAAACTTTGTTAAAAGTTGCCAAGTCACTCCATCTTTCCTTTCCTGTTTGCCTGATTTTAAAAATCATTCTTCTGCTAACGACTGACTCCACCGACCACATAAAAACAGACTGTCAAATTCACAATATTTTCCACACTTTACGGTGGTGGACACGTAATAGAAAAACAGCTATTTCCAATATAATTATTATCCTACAAAATCTGTTGTGATTGAAAATGGGAATTACTGTAGTACTACTTTTACAGAGCCAGTTTTTCCTTTTTGTGCTTCGTAAAAATATCATTTATAAATCTAAAACCACAAAGGGAGATAACAATTACCTCCCTTTCATGGAAACTAACAGAAATATCAACAAATAATTTCAAGATAGACATCAAAGGAATTTATGATCGGTTAAAATGTGAGGAATTATTTTATCTATAAATCCCTATTTTACGCTAAGCTACACTAGAAGTATTAAGGACTTACTACCTTAAAAAGGTACGATTTAACTTCAAATATATGGCAACACCAACATTGCATTATTGCCTCTATTGGGCCTTTAAATGACGAGTCATTTTGATCGTTGTATTGGTTGCAACATTGGGTAGGTGTAGACAAAAGATCAACCAATCTTGTCGGTTGACGAACTTTGATCCGAATAAAAATTAATCCATCAACAGTTCGAGTAGCTCTACAAACAACGGTGCTTGTGAAGAGGAATAGATTTTCAAAATAAATTAAACCCACTCACTCCTTCCCAGATCTGTCTGGATATTTGGATGTAAATATTTACATCCTGTTTAATCAGGAGCATTTGTTCGGTCTGTATTGTTGAAAACCTTTTGCACTTAAACTGCACTTGAGCGTAAATCTAATCCTTCACGTGCATAGAACAATTGTCCGGATAGGCCTATTTCCCGTACCACAGAAATCAAAATCACTCCCTCTATCAGGTGCTCTGTTCGAGTACCAAAGACATCTTTTGTGGGCTGGAAATCAGTTCCCAGTAAAAATTCAGATTTTCAGCAGTATTTGCCGAAAGCTATCCAGCTTATTTCATGGCCCTGTGTCTTTGGTGTTTCCTTACGTGGGACCATGTCTGCGTTGGGTTTTTCCGTTTATAAAAGTATTTTCTGAAAGTGTTTTTTTTTAAATTTTGGCAAAATTTCGCAGTTATGATCTTGTTTGGCTTCTTCAGAATTTTGTTAAAGAGTTCGATTCTAGTTAAAACTCTGTATACAAGAAAAAAAAAACTTGTTTGTAGGACAACAAAACTTAAAAAACTAATGAAAAGCTCCTGAAACGTTCTTCTTTAACCCTTTACCACTCAATGACGACTTTCGACACCCCTGAAAATGAAGCCTTTTGAAAACATTGTGGGGAAAGGAGAAAATGCTGGTAACCAGCATTTTCTCCTTTTCCCACAATGTTTTCTACCCAATCAATAAACAGGAGCACCACTTGAGCCACACTGAAATTGTCGCCTGCAAATGCTACCAATTTGGACAGGGCTAAAATCTTGTTGTGTGGTAAAGGGGTAAAAACCGCAATGAGAAATTCCCTACTTCATGTGGAGTCTGATCTTGATTTCTGCTGACCGCAAAATAATGTGAAGTCGCTGTTAGCAGCATAAGTGTTAGTAGAACACTTAACAGTTACTAATGGTGGTCCAATTGAAGCGTCTAATTGTGTAACGGTTCAAAGTCCAAATTATTTTTTTATTATTGCCTCGGTGACATGAGCTGTCGCTGTGTAAGGAGGATCTACATGTCGTAAAATTAAACCGGTGCCTGGGAACTGCTAATACTCCAGTCATAGAGTTGCCATACAAGCCGCCAAATACTATACACATATAGCTGCTTTAACAACTTTAGTTAATTCTCCTAGCATAGAGTCACAGAGTCGCCATACTAGCCGCCAACTTCTATATACGCATACTTTCTTTAACAAGTTTAGTTGCCTTTGCAGTACTTTGTAGGAAAACTCAGTCCCGAACAATATCGCCCGTTTACTTAAAAGATCTCGTAACTAAACAGCTTGTAACAAGCTGTATTTACGAGTTTTTGTTAAGTAAACCGACGATAATAATTATGCTGATGTAAATTGAGTGGGACTTTGGTAAAATTAGAATAATACAACTACGTGATGCATACATACACCAAGCAAGTCGTCAAATAATTTTGGTTCTATTATATCCATTTTTAGGTAGGATGGTCCTTGTGGATGCATAAAACTGACCGAAATTAAAAAAGATGTTTGACCCAGGTCAGCCTGCTGCCAAGGTAAGCCTGCGCAGGCTGAGCTAGGTCGACACTTTGTTTGCAAATGCATGAAGCCCCTTTTTCACAGACCATAGCTCATACGCTTGTGGACCATGCTCTGTGAAAAAAGGACTTAATGCATCTGCAAAAAGTAGTAACAGACAGTAATCAAATGCATTTAAACGCCCTCTTTGTTTACATTTGGCCTTTACTGTCACTTTAATAACCCAAGATTTTGATGTACCATACAACAACATACATTTATTTGATCATTTAATAGGCCTACTCGCATGGTATCATGCCTCGAGAAGATATCGTGCACCCCCTTCTGCTACAGCAATGGGTCTGGGACATTTACCCCCGGACTTGTGCCCCAGACTTTTGCCCCCTTGGGACATGTGCCCCCCCAGACATGTGCCCTCCGACATGTGCCCCCCCCCCCCCGGACATGTGTCCCCTTAGGACATCTGCCCCCTGGACATCTGCCCCCTCAGTTTGTTAACAACTTGGACGTCGAGCTCCTTTAAGGGACAATCTCAAATAAGAAGGCCAAGATGGCCCTGGATCGCTCACCTGAATTTTTGAGAGGACCATATCCTTTTTTTTGAGGAATTGAAACATTGGAAACAAAATCATTATTTTGCCAAGCAATTTTCAAAAGGTCACCTGTAGAAGTCATTTCAAAATCTGACCATCAGTTTCAGAAAAGAAGAATTTTTAAGAATTTCTAAATTTCCATATAGTGCAAGTAGTCCCCATTCACCAAAGCATGTTTCTTGATGGATCAAAATTTCACGAAAAATTTTTGAAAAGGGTCATTAAAGGAAAATTTCTTTAAAATTATTTAAAAATCTGACCAGCCATTTCAGAGAAGAAGAATTTTCAAGAATTCCTTCATATCTGTATAGTGCAGGTAGACCCCATTTACCAGAACCTTGTTTCTTGACGGATCAAAATTTCGCGAAAATATATTGAAAAGAGTCACCCAAGGAATATCTCTGTGAAATTATTTCAAGATCTGACGAGCCTTTTCAGAGAAGAAGAATTTTTAAGAATTTCTTCATGTCCGTATAGTGCAAGTAGCCCCCATTCACCAAAGCCATGTTTATTGACAAATCAAAAATTCACGAACAATTTTTGAAAAGGGTCACCAAAAAAACATCCCTGAGAAATTATTTCAAAATCTGACCAGCGGTTTCAGAGAAGAAGAATTTTTAAGAATTTCTTCTTTGCCGTATAGTGCAAGTAGCCCCCATTCACCAGAGCCGTGTTTCCTGACGTATCTAAATTTCAAGAACAACTTTTAAAAGGGTCACCCAAGGAACATCTCTGTGAATTTATTTTAAAATCTGGCCAGCGGTTTCAGAGAAAAAGAATTTTTAAGAATTTCTTCTTTGCCGTATGGTGCAAGTAGCCCCCATTCACCAGAACCTTGTTTCTTGACGGATCAAAATTTCGCGAACAAATTTTGAAAAGGGTCACCCAAAGAATATCCTTGAGGAATTATTTCAAAATCTGACCAGCTGTTTCAGAGAAGAAGAATTTTTAAGAATTTCTTCATTGCTGTATAGTGCAAGTAGCCCCCATTCACCAGAGCCATGTTTCTTGACGTATCAAAATTTCACGAAGAGTTTTTGAAAAGGGTCACCCAAGGAGCATCTCTGTGAAATTATTTTGAAATCCGGCCAGTGGTTTCAGAGAAGAAGATTTTTAAAGAATTTCCTAGAAAATTCCATTCGGTTGCCATGGCAACCAGAGTTTTGACGGAATCAAATTCTGTGAACAATTTTTAAAGAAGACATCTCAAGGAACATTCCTGCCAAGTTTGGTCCAAATTGGCCCAGCGGTTTAGGAGGAGTTGATGTTTAAAGAATTGTTCACGACGCATGACGCACGACTCACGACGGACGACGGACGACGCATGACGCACGACTCACGACGCATGACGGACGACGGACGACGGACACCGGGTGATCCTAAAAGCTCCCCTTAAGCACGTTGTACTCAGGTGAGCTAAAAACCAACTTTGAGATATACATGTATATTGTACATAGTAAATTTGACCGGCACTATGAAAAAGACTTCTCAGCTGTTGTATCGTTAAGTGCTATTTTGCTGAAAATCTTCGGCCGATACATTGATTTCAGTTTTAATATCAAACTTCCAGTATGATAACTAGAGTCAGTTACTCATCTGGCACGCCTGCTGTCAACTTCTCTTTTTTTGCATTTTAAGAAAAATAAAGCAAAATTCAGGATGTTATTAGTTCTTCAACATCATTTAGAAGAGGCTTATCGTTTCCCAGGAGGCAGTTGTCCTACGAGGGAAAAAATCCGGGGGCAGATGTCCTACCAGGACAAATGTCCGTGGGGATGTCCTAAGGGGGGGAATGTCCGAGGGGAGTTGTACAGGGGGCAAATGTCCGGGGGCAGATGTCCTACGGGGGCGAATGTTCGGGTGGCAGATGTCCAGGGGGCAGATGTCCTAAGGGGGCAGATGTCCTACAGGGGCAAATGCCCGTGGGCAGATTTCCAGGGGGCAGGTGTCCATTACATATTGTTTATGCACCAAGAATAATGGTTTGAGATAAGACGCAAAAATGCACTTTCAAAATACCATTCATACATTATGAATGTGATCAGTCATTTCTAAAGTAAGTGGGTGGGGAAAACATGAGTGATAGAATTGTTTACGCATCAAGAATAATGGTTTGAGATAAGATGCAAAAATGCACTTTCAAAATACCATTCATACATTATGAATGTGATCAGTCATTTCCAAAGTAAGTTGGTGGGGAAAACATGAGTGATAGAACGTCTGTTTCGCAATCTGCTAAGGCCAGTGCACCTATGGTGATCCATCCACGCTTTCTTGGAGTTTCTTTTTATCAGTTCTACGTTCAATATTCTGCTTTTCCACATATATATTATAAATATATCGTAAAAACAATGGTCAGCTTTAAAAGAGGAAAAAATTCTGTCACAATGACTATCATTAATCCTCCGAAAGACAGTGGTCCAGCCGAGCTAGCGACCCTGTCTAGCCGAGCTAGCGACCCTGTCTAGCCGAGCTAGCGACCCGGTCCAGCCGAGCTAGCGACCCCCTGTTCTCGAGTCTTGTACTCTATGGGCTGAGCTACCGAAGTCTGTCTTGCCAGCATAGAAAACATTATGGAAAAAGAAGAAAATGCTGGTTTCCAAAGGGCCCTTTCCTCAGAGAAGTGAAAATACGGGATAGTTTTGGAAAGTGTCAAGTACATAACAGAATAGAGCGGACGTCGACAGACCAACTCCCATACTTATACCACTCTCAATTCTTCTCATATTTCAGTTCACATGTAACTGCAAGCGTCCATTATAGTCCGGAAATTTATTCACGTCCATCCCTTAACCGAACGTGAACGTTTCAAACGTGTCCAAACTGGTGGTATTTTCAGATAATCTGTGGCTCAAATATTGAAATTGGCTTTAGAAAGGGCAGAAAATATTATGACAAAAGGAGAAAATGCTGGGTTCCCAGCATTTCCTTCTTTTCTTATGATGTTTTCATACTTTTTTTTTTTGGTATAGAATCGATAAAACTCCAGATTGTTTGGTAAAGGATCGCAATAGCAGAGAAATCTAATTAACCAATTATCCAATTACATTACCATTTAGATAAGTTCAAATGGCATCGAATGATTTGTTTGTCTGGTATTCCGAGTCTCGTGTTCACCAATCATTCTTAAAAATGTTCTTGGTCTTATTCTTCAAGATTTCCCAACTGTGAAAGTAACAGAACTTCTGATTGGCTAAACCAAATGATTTAGCCAATCAGAGGTTCTGTTACTTTCACACTGACAACACTCTGAAGAATAAGACCAAGAATTTTATTAAGAATGGTTGGTCAATACGGGCCCAGGTACCGTTTTCAACATTATTCAAATTATATCTCGACAAATGTCACCTAGTATCCATGCTTTTCTCGCGCTTCACTATCGATATGGCGCACACCGTTTTCCCCCAAGCCATTGGCTGCTTTCACATACAGATATTGTTGAGACAATATTTAGCGGTTAGAGAGAAAAATGAACCCTGGCGCAACGACCATCACTGACCCCAAGAACGAATTAACTCGAGACGGGAATCAATCGATTGATTATATGCATTATCTCCCGCTAGATGGCATTCTACAAATACACATCTATCTTATTTGGGCATTCTGGGTACAGAACCGGACTACTTTTCTACGCGACAACCGTTACTTTGAATTTCAAACTAAAATAAACGTTTACTCAATAAAACGCTAGCTGATGCGATTCATTCAGCTATGATCAGCAGTTCAGAAAAATCTGGAGCTAAAATAGGCCAGATTCCTCCTCAAACGTATTGATAAAATTCATTTACTCCATTGCTACTTTATAGCGCGTATTACTACAACCACCCCGGTATGGGGGGTAGTTTAATAGACAGGTCGAATCTTCGAAGAATATGACATGCGCAGGCAAGTTGATTATATGGTATTTAACGCAGTTTTCAACGTCATTTCAGCTACTTTCGAAGCCGCTGGCTGCCTTCCCACATGACCATCGCTGAAACAATGGTCATTGGCGAGAGAGGAATGAACCCTGTCGCAATGAGTATCATCAATCCTCGGAAAGAAGTTGGCTAAACCGGAAAACAAACCACCGACACCCTTCCTCGAGTCCTGTATGCTATCGAATGAGCTTCAACCCATAATTATACGTAATCGATTAGGCTTCTTGGCTCAAATAAAAGATGTAACCCTAAAAGACGTCCCGAGGAAACTGTATGGCTGATCACCTTGCAGGAACTGAAAATTCCATTATCTCCCGCTAGATGGCATTCTACAAATACTGTCGAATCTTCTAAGAATATGACATACGCAGAGAAGGCTGAAAATTCTTTTCGGGCGAGGGGCAAAAAAAACTTCGCTGTTGTTATAATTATGCAGTGAACTTTCTAACCTTTGATATCGCTTTCTGTAACAAATTGTTATCTACTTGTAACAAGTTTAATTAGGTCTAACTGACCACTCCTTGATAAGACATTAACTCACAGCCAAACGACAACATTTTTGACTGGCCCAAATTGAAAGCATTTGCAGACGACAAAATAAACGCAACTCAAAATTTGAAATTTGTTTCCAGCAGGGTAGAAAACATTGTGGGAAATGGAGAAAATGCTGGTTACCAGCATTTTCTCCTTTCCCCATAATGTTTTCAAAAGCCTTCTATCTCAGGATTTAAACACCAGGGATTGTTCTGTAAAGGGTTAGGCCTTATCCTGTAAAGTTAATTCAAATAAAATGTTCATGCCGACAGAAATAATCCAAGTATATCCATTTCAAATGCATTTGATTGTAGGGATAGCCATTTCCTTATCGGACAGTGTGGATCTAAGATCCGAGTGCACGTTCTGTGCAGTCTGATCTGGATCTGCATTGTCCGCAAAAGGTTAGTGTGTCCTACTTAGCATCCTAATGGTCAATGCACGAAGATGAAAACGGATACTGAAAACGAGGCCGCGAACTAAGATACATGAAAGTTTTCAAGACGCAATTAAGTAGAGTATACTTTCATATTTTGAAAATTACATGCACAACATTCACCACACAATGACGAGTTTCACCGGCCCTGAGAAAAAAGTTGATTGATTGATTGTATGGTGTTTAACATCGCTTTTAACATTGTTTCAGTTATATCACGGCGGCCACGAAATGCACCTATCCCTGCTTTCTTGGAGTCTCTTTTTCCAGGACTCAGCACAATTTTCTTTCCAAGCGACTGACTGCGAAAGAGGAAAATGTTGCTTCTATTTTCCTACAGTGTGTTCCAAGGCAAGTACAATTTGTCCAAACAGGGCCCGTGCGTTCTATTCTACGCAGTCTAATCTTGATCTACACTTGTCCCTAATGCAAATGCAGTTGCAAAGGTCCCTGAAATGGTTAAAATACACAACCAAACTGTTACATCAGACGGATCTAGAGGTTACAATGTCGCGGTAACAGATGAAGGAAGGTAAACATGGCGGCCATCATTAATCATTCCGCAAACAAAATAGTACGCAAGTTGTCAAGGCAAGTGTTTCATCACGAACGAGTGTTCGCTTTGAAACCCAAACTATCCTCCCTTTTAAGCCCACTCTATTCTCCCTTCCCTCATGAATGTTTTTACTCTTTACCAAACCACAAAAATTCATGGCCCGCCCGGGTGGCTCAGTAGTGAGCGTGTTGGACTCATGATCTGGTGGTTGTGAGTTCGATACCCGGTTGAGGCGAACTTTTTTCGCGTATTTTCGCCTCTCATCTCTGCTGAAGCATGTGAGAAAAGTAGTCGGTGGCTTTGGAAAGAAAGTTGAGTTAGTACCGGTGTGAGAAAGCCAGGAAACTTATGTGCGTCACCGACTGCCATGATATGACCTTAACTGTTAAAGTGGCGTTGAACCCCAATATAACCAACCAACCAACCAATCAACCAACCAAAATTCATGAGCCACTCTGTGTGAAAAGAGGGCATAATGCATAGATATAACGTATACCCCGTATCTATGGTACCAGGCAAACCTCCACATACTAGTTAAGGATCCATAACAGTCACCGACTTTAACCTGAGGTAGACTGGTCCTTAGACATACAGAAAATTGACTAATAGCGAAAAGTTTCGGCCCAGGTCAGCCTGCGCGGATTGCGCAGGCTGACCTGGGTCGATACTTTTCGCAGATCCATTATGTCCCCTCTTCATACTTATCTGTATGTTAAGAGCGGTTGTAGACGGCAATCTAAATATGGTTAAACTGGTGTGATTTGTCTCATATTGGGTAAAACATGCTGGGAAAAGTATAAAATGCTAGTTGCCACCATTTCCCTCCTCCCAAATAATGTTTTCAAAAGTATCATCTCTCGAAATCATGGGATTGTTTCGTAAAGTGTTATCTTGTGTTTACAAATATTTGCTATAACTTGCCTTAAGTCGAAAGAAATCATGCTTCCTTGGTAGATTGGAGTATCCGTCCGAAAAAACATTGTCATAGGTCCAGATAATGGTACAGGGTTATCCGAGTGCTAAAAATACTGTCTCAATAAAAATCTACGTTGAGTAATTACGTTGAGAGTACTCATTTTTTCTTTCTTTTTATCTAGTCCTACAAAGAAGGTTTTTTTTTAACAAAGAACGAATAATATGATACAAGTCGATCCGATTCGATTGTATGATGTTTAACTCCATTGGCAACATTATTTCAGATATATCATGGCGCCCAGTGCACCTATCAACGTTTCCTTGGATTTTCTATTTCACCAGTCTTTTTCACCAGTACTCCGCACAATGTTCTATCCAAGCAACTCGCTGCATTTCCGCATAACGATCCTCAAAAGAATGATCAGCGATGGGAGAGGAGATCACCAATCCTCCGAAAGAAAGTGGCTAAGCCATGGATCAAACCCACGACCCCCACTTCTCAAGTTCTGCACACTACCGACTGAGTTGAACCCTGCAACATTGACTGTCATCTGCCCTCGTTAAGAGATCGGCCGAGCCGGGAAACAAATCAGCGAACTCCTGTTCTTCTGTTCTTCTAGGCTACTAGCTGGGCTACCGGGACACGGCTGACACAAATCAAGCACAGAAAATTAATATCTATCTGACATTTTTTCAAATGAAAATGTCTGAAAAGAGAGAGACAGACAGAGACGGAGACAGAGAGAGAGAGGGAGCAAGCAATCATACTAGTATGGTAGACGAAGTGGATAATTTATGGATTGAGGTTAATGAGACCAATGCCGTATGGAACTAATCGAAGTGAATTCCGAATTTTATGTCGTATTTTGACGTGATTTTCTCTATCCTACCATGTACAGGCACTTTGGCAGAGCGCTAGAGCCTGCTTAACCCTTTACTATGCGATCCTGAGTATTAACGACGTCCCTCCATGAAACTTTCACCATTCAGACTCGTAACAGACAAAACTAATTCTATGGATGCAAAGTTACATGATGACTATAGGTCGGTACAATAAATCACGGGTATGGATTAACCCATTACCACACAATCCCTACTTTTGACGTCCCTGAGAAAGAAGCCTTTAGAAAACATTGTGGGAAAATGAGAAAATGCTGGTAACCAGCATTTTCTCCTTTTCCCACAATGCTTTCTACCCTTCACAAAACAAATTTCAAATTTTCAGTCACTTTTATTTTGTCATCTGCAAATGCTTTCAATTTGGGCCAGTCTATAATTTGTCGTTTGGTAATGAGTTAAGTCTCCCATTGCTAGAGTGCTGCTCATGTACTAAGAATATTTACAATAAAGGTCCGTTTGTATCATTTTGGATTTTTGTAAAAAACAAAACCGACACTGTATGATCTAGTGCAGCATATATATGTGTACTCGTACGAAACTTCATATTACGGAGGCATGGGCTCTGATGCTGTTGTGTTGGTCTTCCGGTTCCGAAAATATCGGCTAAAAAAAAAGCACTGAAACACAAGTAAACTTGAACAATCTGCCAACGGAAATGTATTTGGACAGATTTCGATAGGAGATTGGCACTAGTGCTTTCTTTTTACAATAGGGTGTTGTAGGATTTTAGAACAGTTAAGCGGTATCTTTCCGGCAAAGAAATGTTGATTGATTGAAAGAATGGTGTTTAACGCCGCTTTCAACATCATTTCAGTCATATCACTGCGACAGCTCACATACTCATGAATGTTCATAAAAGCTCTTCGTTTCACTTGCTAGGGCTGTGAAGTGTCTTGCCCAAGGACACTCCTTCGGAATCAAAGAAATGTACCGTGTAGGAGATTGTAATTTAGACTGGTTGTCGAATATGGGCCTAGGACTAAATATTGATATCGTTATATAAATTCGTCTTTGTAAATGTTTGTGACTGTGTACAACTGTACTTGTCTGATAATACCCTTCTGTTCTGTTCTGTTTTGATATCATATAAGTGTCTTCCCAGTTCACCAAATTCCATTTCGCCCATTGCCATTTCGCCCTTTGCCGTCTTGTCCCCTACCCATTTTGCCCTTTTTCATTTTGCCCCATTGCCACCTCGCCCAATCATCTTTTCGCCCAATTACCGTTTCGCCCTTTTGCCAATTCACCTTTTGCCGATTCGCCACATGCCATCTCGCCCCTTTATCATTTCGCCCCTTCACCACTTCGCCCAATGCCATTTTGCCTAGTTATCAGCTCGCCCCGTCACCATTTTGGCCCTTACGTGTTGTAGCCTACACCCTGTTCCTTTACCACAGGCCTTTAATCATTACCATAATAACCCTAAAATAAGGTCCATAAATTGAGGAATTAACTTATTAGAGAACTTTTCACTAGTTTTGGGCCCAGATATCAGAAAAATGGCGTTTGGGCGAAATGGGAAGGGGCCTTGTGGGAAAAGGGCGAAATGGTCTTTGGGCAAAATGGGAAAGTTGGGCGAGATATCTTCTGGGTGAAATGAAAAGTGGGCGAAAATGAATTTGGGCAAAACGGGAAAAGGGCAGGACAGATATTTGGCGAAATGGGAAAAGGGCGAAGTTGGAAAGGGCGAAAAAAGAATGGGCGAAACGGGAAAAATTCTAGCGAAATGGGAATGGGCAAAATGGGATTGGACGAACCGGGAATAAACCATCATATAACACGAAGCAAGTAATCATGCATGAACACTGTATCCGCAGTATAAACTGCAATGCCTGTTTTACCTGTGTAATCATTTCCGTTTTCTACACGTGTGTGTGGGAGGCTCAAGGCTGAGGTGTGGACTGATTTCAGAGACTGCTTTGTGTAATCGCTTTTCAACAAGGACGCATGCTGCGTTCTCGTTTAACTCTTTCCTTTCCATAGATGAAACTAGAAGCTTTTATATGGACAGTGAAGACAGAACGTGCAGTCTGATCTTGATCTACACTGTCCTCTGCTTTATCCAAGGTTATAACCAAAATGTATCTACATTTTGCAGATGAACTATATTCCTAAATATAAGTTGTTGGTAATTCGTTCATTTCGTAGAGAAAACAGAAGTCTTTCGCTTCGAACTTAAAGATTTTCGCACCTAATTGAGGTCTAAAAGTTGATTTCAACTGAAACTGAAGATTCCAGTCATTATCCTCATAGTTCAGTAAAAGGAAGCGAATGGTGCAAATCAGAGATCAGACTGCATTTTCTGTGCATTATGATCTTGATCTAAGCCGCCTACATAAGTTAATTAGGTCACCAACGGCAGTGAAAAGAGTTAACTCCGCATCACTGATAGGAAACTCCTTCTACTTGATAGGATACAACCAGGTATTCTTTGGTATTTGATGGATGCGTGATAGTAGAAGTATAGCAAGCTGCTTTTAACTTTTTACCACACGTCAAAATTTTAGACTGGTTCAAATTGAAAGCATTTGCAGACGACAAAATAAAGGTGACTGAAAAATTGAAATTTGTTCTTGGAAGGATAGAAAACACTGTGGGAAAAGGAGAAAATGCTGGTTTACCAGCATTTTCTCCTTTTCCTACAGTGTTTTCAAAAGGCTTCTTTCTCAGGGGCGTCAAAAGTAGGGATTGTGTGGTAACGGGTTAAGGGCATACATAGAGCGTTATTAAGGCAATTGAGCAAGTCGTTTAACGCTGTGCCCAGCGACTACGTGTTTCTAGGACCCGAAAGTCTTTTGAAAAAAATAGTGGGAAATGAAGAAAATGCAATATTGCTTATTGTACTTTTTTAACGGCCACAAGTAGTTTGCTGCTAAATACATGTACAAAGAGTTTTGTCATAATCCAGAATGAAGTTGCGGACATTGTATAGTGTATAGTCAAGAGATCAGACTGCTAGTAATGAAATATTTAATTCTTTAGCTCCTAAACGCGACTTGCTGATCTTTTGCGGACAGTGTAGATCAAGATCAGACTGCACAAAACGTGTAGTCCGATCTTTGATCTACACTGTCCGTTACAGCATCCTTTCTCCGTTTCAACCATGATTTCATTGTGTCCTTTTGCAGGGTCGCATAAACTCGTTCTGTGCAGTCTGATCTTGATCTACACTGTCCGCAAAAGGTCAGCGAGTCGAACTTAGCAGCCCCAGGGTTAACAACTACAAGAAAAATATCTCGTACATCAATGCATATTAACTTAGCTTAAGAAAACATTGCAGGGAAAGGAGAAATTTCTTGTTGCAAACTACATGTATTCCATACTATATAACCAAAGGAAATCAAAGAAAAAGCTCAGCGGGGGGTACCTATTTATTGATGGAGATAACGTTTATGAGGATTTGATATTAGCAGTCACCAGCGAAATCAAAGTGCCGAGAGTCCCGAATTATGATGTCACTAACTTCAAACTTTAAGCTAGACCAGAGCAAAATTAAGAAGGTATTGATTATCTAGTTCTAAAATTAGCAAACTGGACTACGAGTTTATAATTATAATAAGCCTTTAACTCATTACCACACGAGAAAATTTTAGACTGGTCCAAATTGAAAGCATTTGTAGACGACAAAATAAAGTTGACTGAAAAATTGAAACTTGTTCTGAGAAGGGTAGAAAACACTGTGGGAAAAGGAGAAAATGCTGGTTACCAGCATTTTCTCCTTTTCCCGCAGTGTTTTCCAAAGGCTTCTTTCTCAGGGGCGTCAAAAGTAGGGATTGTGAGGTAATGGGTTAACTCTTTACCAAACGACTAAATTTTAGACTGGTCCAAGTTGACAACACTTGCAGACGGCAAAATACAGGTAGCTAAACAACTGAAATTTGTTTCCAGCAGGGTAGAAAGTATTTTGGGAAAAGGAGAAAAAATTATGGTTTCCAGCATTTTCTCCTTTTAGTACAAATTTTCAAAAGGCTTTTATCTCAGGGTCGTAAAAACCAGGAATTGTTTGTTAAAGAGTTAAGGTAAGAAACAGTTGAATGAAATTTCCGACTTTCATTAAGGATATGGCACCCAAATGGGTTTGGTGTTTCATGTCCGAAAAAAAAACGTACGTATTCGTCTAGGACGGGTAATCCGCAATCGGTCGGCCGATAGACCCTGCTTCCCGTCATCGATTTCGGATTACCCGTGTCCTAGCCGGCTGGATCCGTACGATTTTGGCAGTGTCAGAAAGGCGATGTTACACGAATCCCATTATGGTGCCCTGTAAAACTCCCCGAATTTCTTCTTGTTTACCAATCCCTCCTCCACTAGATGATGGATATAGAACGTATCTTCTACCTCACCGATAGTAATTATGATGAATAATTATTCGTCGTTATCATCTCAAAGAATGATAAACATCTAAGACTTACTTCACATGAAGATGAGGATGGTTGCACTTGAACTTCAAGTCCTGCGCTCTTGATGATTCATTCAGATAAGAGCCAAGTTCTTTAAAAAAGGGGCTGAATGCATCTAGAAAAAGTATCGGCCCAGGTCAGCCTGCGCAGTCCGCGCAAGCTGACCTTGGCCGAAACTTTTCACTAGAGGTAATTTTTCTGTATGTCAAAGGACCAGTCTACCTCATCAATAAGTCGTTTGTTACAAAAAGCGGATACTATGGATCAATAAGTACGTTATGGCTGGCTTTGTAACGTGGATCAAGGAGTTGCATTATGCCTCCTTTTTGCCGGGGCATGATTCTGATATAAGATTAACAGATTTGATCTACTGTAGAAGATGTACATCTGTACAGATAAAGAGAGTAGTTTGAGTATCTTGTATAAAGTGTTTTGCTTCGTGTTAACCCTTTCCCAAACAATCCCTGGTTTTTACGCGTCTGGAACAGTAGCCTTTTGAAAACATTGAGGGAAAAGGAGAAAATGCTGGTAACCAGCATTTTCTCCTTTTCCCACAATGTTTTCTACCCTATCATAGACAGAAATCATCTTTTCAGCCAGAGTTGAATCGTCGTCTGCAAATGCTTTCAATTTGGTCTAGTCCAAAAGTTTGTCGTTTGGGAAAGGGTTAAGGTGGCTTGATGATGCAAAAAATACCGACCCATGTCAGCTAGCGTAGTCCGCACAGTCTGACATGCCCACTGGGTCAAAACTTTTTACAATTTGTCAGTTTTCTCCATGTCCTAGGAAAATAATACCACGCGATCCTGTCGGATTTTAAAGAATCCTATTATCCTAGTTATGTGAGGACTTGCTTGGTATAATGTCCTGCAGAGGAGCATTGAACCCCCTGTTGCCAGATTATGGCTCCTATTCTTTTATCTCGCTTAAACCTTGTTAACTTCTAACCAAACGACAAAATATTAGACGTGTCCAAATTGAAAGCATTTGCACATGTTACGTCAAGCAGGAGAAATGTACGGTAAATTACGTGATATTTCCGTCTGGTAACTGTTTTCCGCCTTTAGCTGAAGATTTAGAATAAAACATCGGTACTTTCACTGGTCGTAACCATGAAATATCGAAAAATATTTCACCGATAAGCGTCCAGTGAGTATGAAATAAGAGTTTGGTCTTTTAATGTGAAGCAGTAATTCCAAATATAGGGAGTGATTTTGATTTCAAAATTGTAAATATCACTTTTTCTCTACTACATCCTATTTTGTGGGTACTCATTAGAATCATCTCATCGAGACGATTCTAATGATTATCCATACCATAGGGTTTGGATGATAAATAATGGCTTTAGAATACATGTACCATCACTCCGTCTTATCTGGAGCTCTGGTTCTGAAGTACGAATTAATTAATTTATGGTGTTTATAATGAATTTATGGCGCTTCGACAGCTAAGGTCTTAGCGCGCAATAAAGAAGTAATGAAAGAAATGGGGTAAGTAAGAATGAGAATTTAACCCATTACCATACAATCCCTACTTTTGACGCCCCTGAGAAAGAAGCCTATAGAAAACATTGTGGGAAAAGGGGAAAATGCTGGTAACCAGCATTTTCTCCTTTTCCCATAAATGTTTTCTACCCTTCACAAAACAAATTCCAAATTTTCACTTTTATTTTGTCGTCTGCAAATGCTTTCGATTTGGACAAGCCTAAAATTTTGTCCTTTGGTAATGAGTTAATAGGATGGTGAATATGGCCCTAAACTAACTGCTCGAGATACTCAATTTGTCTGAACATTCACATGTCAACAATCGTAACCCTTAACCGCCCAAATGAATGAAACGACCGTGACTTTCCAGCCGAATTTTGCTATTTCAAGAGAACATTTATGGACAGATATCTCCTTATTAGACAAAGTAGATGCAAAACCAGATTGCACGATCTGTGCAGTCTGATTATGAACCTAAACTGTCCACAAAAGTTGCGCTTGGCAGCTCAAAAGTTTAGGACATGGAAAGCAAAAGTGTGGGACTAGTCAGGCATGCATATAACCAACTGTACAAAAATAAATGCACAGGTAGATCTAGTCAACTACACAGATTGATAAAGATGCCTCCTCGATAGCTCAGTCTGTCGAGGAGTCAAGTTGTCTTTCTCTTTTCACACTTGTTTTTAATCTTTAGGATCCTAAGCGACTAGGTAACCTTTAGAGGACAGAGTAGACCAAGATCAGACTACACTTTACGTGCAGTCTGATCTTGGATCTACATTGTCGGTCCGATAAGGAGATTTTATTCACTGGTAAAAAAAAGTTTGTAATAGCATTATTTGTGGTTTTTACTATCGCCTTGAACGTTTCCTAATACTTCTTTAACAGGTCAATGGTTAGTAGCAATCGCTTGCGACCATTGGGCCTCCATTCTTTGTTGTCATGGTATATCTTTTCGTTGAAGCGGCCCGAATCCTGTTAAAAATTTTCAAGTCAATCGATACAATACATTGGGGACTGAATGCCTAATCCACAATTGTCAATTGTTGATTTAGGCTAGATAATCGATAAATAGATCTTGCACTCATGTTTTATCTGCGCAGAGTCTCCCGTTCAGTTTCCTCTCTAGTAGATCTGTATAGCACACTAGCCTGACATTCAGGCCCTGAATTTAAATCATTCTACATCAAACTAACAGAAATCGGTCATTCAGAACATTGAGAACACAGATTATTTGTTTTGCTGTTCATTATGTAGGGTTACTTAACTCTTTACCAAACGACAAACTTTTGGACAGGTCCAAATTGAGAGCATTTGCAGACGACAAAATGAATGTGACTGAAAACTCAAAAATTACTATGGGAAGGGTAGAAAACATTGTGGGGGAAAAGGGGAAAATGCTGGTTACCAGCATTTTCCCCTTTTCCAATAAAGTTTTCTAAAGCCTTCTCTTTCAGGGTTGTCAAAGGTCTTCACTGTGTGGTAAACGGTTAACTACAACAAATTTTACTTTGAAACATCACACGAATTCCTAGATCCTTTCGTCCGCTAGTTAACTCGTTACCAAACGACAAAAATTTAGACTGGTTCAAATTGAAAGCATTTGCAGACGACAAAATAAAGGTGACTGAAAAATTGAAATTTGTTCTGGAAAGGGTAGAAAACACCGTGGGAAAAAGAGAAAATGCTGGTTACCAGCATTTTCTTTTCCTACAGTGTTTTCAAAAGGCTTCTTTCCCAGGAGCGTCAAAAGTAGGGATTGTGTGGTAATGGGTTAAAAACCCTCTACGTTAAATAATATGAGCTATGATCTGGCAATAGAGAGTTTAGTGCATTTATAACCGGGATGTTCAGTTCTAAGCAAGTCATCACTGGAGAATTGTCTCAATAATGAGACGCCCCGGTGATCTTTTTCATATTTGGATATTTACTGTACACCGTACCGAAGCTGACATGGCCCTTCTGCATGCAGGAAATTGAAAATTAGCGAAATGGTTCGATTAAGGTCAGCTTGCGCGAACTGCGCAGGCTGACCTGAATCGATACCTTATACAGATTCATTAAACCACCTTTTCAAAAAGCAAGGCTCATATGGTTTTACAAAGGTCACAGAAAATTCACGTATCGTATTCAAGATAAGAATTGAATGATCTGTACAGAAGGCGAGCTTAACCGTGGAATATGCAGGTGTTTCTTCAATCTTGCTAAGCCGTACCTCAGAACGTTTGTAGCATGACAGAAAAAAATCACAGTTGAACAAGCACTTTGTAAACATAGTTAAATACCGATTTGAAAGCATAACAATGACATTTAAAAGTAGGTCGACTGACATTTAAAGTAGGTCGACATGTACTCTTAATGAGAAAATCAACTAGACTACATCTAAATTTAAAACATGTCCACATCATACAAAATATTGAAGGTTCGGACCAGGTAAAAGCTCTCTCTCGAGTATAGGAGTTCATTCACAATACTGAAAATAAGACCGACCTTTATAGCGAGCGGACACCGGTAACAAAACACAGCATACTCACCCAAAATAAGAAGTTAAAGGCGAACATCAAATATCTAATGCATGTATAGCAGCTTCCCATGGCCATCTTTCTTCTAATATTTCCAGCAATTCACAGAGAAAGCGAAATAAATACAATCCCGTGTTTAAATCACACCGAAACAGAGTACACAGTTTACTCGCGCGGTAATACGAATGCTGTTTACAGATACATAATACACACCAAATGCTAGAGCTACAAGTATAGAGGGTACTTGTGAGGTACAAAGTGGGGAGATAATATACTGCCAGAAATAACGCATAACCTAAATATATTTTTGTTGTGAATTTCGATTTGCAGATGAAGTTTTTTTTTATTGTAAACAATTATGTTATAATCTTTTATCTATGATCCTTTGTCTTGTTTACACATACTTGAAGCCTTTTTAAATCGATCGAAAATTTCGTCTGCTGTTTCCTACCAAAATGTGGTCGATTTTCATGGTTCCAAAATTAGTTGATTACTGATTTCTTTCTAGTATTTGTATGATAGAGTTTCATAGGCTACCTTAATCATTTTAACCACTGTTTGTTTAAAAACGAATGAAATGAAACCCAATTAAAAAAAAAAGCCAGTAACACAAAAGATAGAAATGATAACAAAGGGTGACTACTCAAAATGAATAACCTTTTTTAAGAAAACAGAGTGACGCTTCATGAAATTGGGCCAAATGCAGGTAACTTTTAAAAATTGCGCATTTATAATATGGCTTTAAAGTTCAGATCAAAATACAAACATTTAGATATATGTATTTAAAGTGTGTATTTTTTTGTGATAATTTCATTCAATTGTCATAATATTATGCACTTTAATACAGATGTAGTATTTGATTTTCGTTCCTTTTAGTTTTGGTATTTGAAGTTTTATGTTGTTTTGTCCTCTTTCGACGATACAGGCGAAAACAAAGGCTTTTCTGGTCGGCATAGCTGGGACGTAACTGTTGTCAGATAGAGGGAGTTATTTTAATTTCAAAAATCAAAATATTAACTATTCTCCACTAAATCCGATGTTATGGGTCCTCATTGGAATCATCTCGATGAGATGATTCCATTGAGGACCCATAACATCGGATTAAGTGGAGAATACCCACCCACAACATAGGGTTTGGAAGAAAAATAATGGATTTAGAATACTACCACTCCTTCTTACCTGGAAATCTATTTTGTAGAGATTTTTCACACTATTCGACAAGAGAAAATACTTAGATGTTTTGTTTGAATAGTGTTTTACGCCGCTTTCAACAGTATTTCAGTCATATCACGGCGACAGTTCACATATTTATGTTTCCTGGGTTTAACCAATACTAGGCTAGGCTCTGAAGTGTCTTGCCCAAGGACACTCCTGTGAAAAAAACCCAGTGGAGCCAGCGAGGCTCGATCCTGGGACCTCCAGGTTACGAGTCCTACACTTTACCACTGAGCCACACAGGACCCCTTTGAAAATACTTAGAATGAAGATCGAGCCTCGGACCTGTCGATAATTATCCCTACATCTTAACCACTGTGCTAGGCAGGAAGATAGTTATAGATTTTTATTGCGTATCAGAGCGCTTGTAAATTTACGAAATAGAATAAGTCTGAATGTGGTCATGCTCGACACTAGGGCCCGTATTCACCAACCATTCTTGAGAATATTCTTTGTCTTATTTTCAAGGTTTTCTAAATTTGTAAGTAACACAACTCCTGATTGGCTAAACCGAATGGTTTAGCCAATCAGAAGTTGTGTTACTTACAAAGGTAGAAAATTCTGGAGAATAAGACCAAGAACGTTCTTAATCAAAGCGCTGAAGGCACTGTTGTGGCGGTTGTCCGGTTGATCTTGAGTTTTTGATCAGACAAACAAGCTGACTCCTTTTATACCGCCCAATCATAATGTGGGGGATATAAGTTTTGAGCTTCAACAGGAAGTTATGGCCTGGACTGGACAAAAATTCCATCTGAATATCAACAAATGGCAATAACACAAAAAACATGAATGGCAGTTTTGGTTCTTATGCACTGCACTTCTCCATAATGTGTTCTGCCATGTATGAAGTTTCAAGTTGATAGCTTTTATAGTTTGAAAGCCCGGGTGAAAAATTCGAGGTGAAACGATAGACAGACTGATGGACAAGGTGACCCCAGCATTACCCCCTAAAACTTTGCTTGCTGTGGGTATTACAAAACAGGTAAAACAGTTTTGCTTATCACCTGGTACATGTATTTATTTAAATGTAAACTATACAGTAACAAATGTCAGAAATATTACCCCCATGACTATAATTTTTTTTCAAGTTCAACTTCACCGAGCACAAAACTTCAAATAATAATAATAATAATAATAATATTAATAAAAACAACAGAAAATTAGATATTATTCTTTCCAGTTAATCCATAACACATTCACTGGACCTAAGCTCAGTCAGTCTGTTTAACCAGATGTGTCAACACTAACAAAAAACAACTGCATATTCCAAGCAAAATTGCATTTTTGTCCATATTTTCATTTAGGCCTAATAATCTTGGATATTTCTTCGAGGTAATCATGCATATTCCTACCAAAATTGCATTTTTGTCAATGTGTTCACCTGAATAATCCTGAACATATTTTTAAGGTAATCAGTAACGCATTTATTGAATCTAAACTTCATCATTCTGCTTAACTCTTTACTAAACGACAAAATTTTAAACCAGTCTGTGTTGAAATACTTTGCAGACAACAAAATAAATGTGACTTAAATATTCAACTTTTTTTTTGGAAAGGGTAGCATTTTACCAGTATTTTCTCCTTTTCCAGCCATGTTTTCAAAAGGCTTCTTTGTTAACATCTTTAAATGTCGGGATTGTGTGGTAAAGAGTTAAAAATGTATCGACACAAATAAAAAACAACTGTATATTACAAGCAATTTTGATTTTTTGTCAATGTTTCCATCTTAAACTTGAGGCAGATGATTGTCAAATTCTTCACAAGAACATAGTTCTTCACGATATGCATATTAAGTCATCAGCAAAAATTTTACTGATGTACATCCAAGTAAACATTGTGTCGTTGAGTTTTGGAAAACAAATTGTTTCATTAGCCTGATAACATGTATCATGAAATATACATGGAGCGCTTACTGAACAATACTACTGTAAGTGTAAACAATCCCTGGTTTTTACAACCTTGAAATAGAAGTCTTTTGAAAGCATTTCGAGAATGGAGAATAAGCCGGTAACCAGCATTTTCTCATTTCCCCACAATGTTTTCTACCCTGCTGGAAACGAATTTCAATTATTTAGCAACATTTACTTTGTTGTCTGCACATGCTTTGAATTTGGACCATCTAAACTTTTTTTGTTTGGTAAAGGATTAATTATTCGCCTACAATAGTCGTGCAATAACCTGTTGGCATGTAAAAGAGCTACTAAACAAAATATCCAGCTTTAAGACTGAACAACTTTAAAACAGTATGTCCCTGATCTATCGACAAAATGGCATTAACTAACTACTCAATGATCATCATGCTGTTAGTAAATTAAACAATCTGTATATACACATAAGGAATACAATAGTAAATACCCATTGATTTAAAGTACTCAAGACCAACTCTGAGCCTTGTAATTACACAAATCTGTCAAAACAAACTACAGGTCACAGTAGTTTTTTTTTTTTTTGTTCTCTGATCTATGCTTTTTACTATCAGGTGACATATGTCAACGTGAACAACAAAAAGTAACAGCATATTCCATGCTAAACTGCATTTCTGTCCATGTTTTCATCTGAATAATTTTATCACCTACAATTTTACAAATTTTGGCAAGAACGCAGCTTTTTACTTATGCTTTCCAATTTGGTAAAGACATCAATGTAGACTAAAATCTCACACGATCAAATATGTACAGACTAATTTGCAAATATCTGCAGAAGTTGCTGAATATGTGATCTGCTTGACCTAATCGAAGCATTTTAAGAATAACATCAGCTCGCTGAAGCTTCCCTCTTTGATTAAAACTTATAACAAGACAAAAATTAGACACTATTGCTTTCTGGTAATCAATGACCCATTTACTGAATCTAAGCTCAGTCATTCTGATATGTCAACAGTAACAAAAAGCAACTGCATATTTCAAGCAAAATTGCATTTTTGTAAATGTTTCCACCTTGATAATCCTGATATATTTTTCCATGTAATCAATAATGCATCTACTGAATCTAGGCCCAGTATTTCTGTTTTAACAGATATGTCTGACACTAACAAAAAGCAACTGCATACTTTTAGCAAAATGGCATTTTTGTCAATGTTTTCAGTAAATAATCTTGAGAGATTTTTTTCGAGGTGGTCAATAATGCATGTACTGAGTCTATGCTCATTGAAACATTCTGTTTGAAAAAAATGTAAACACTAACAAAAAACACTGCATATTCCAAGTAAATTTTTTTTTTTTTTTTTTTTGTCATTGTCTTCACCTAGAAATCTTGAGACATATGATTTGGAAAATCTTCACAATAATATAGTTCTTCATGTTACCCTTGTTTAGTTATCAGCAAAAATTTAATCCTATGTACATTTAAGGAAACATTGTATTGTTCAGTTTGGAAAACCAGTTGCTTCATTAGCCTCAGTACATGTATCATGAAATATACATAGAGATATTTGTCTCTGACGTTTCCACAAAAATATAAAAAAATGTTACCTAAAATCAATCTTCAATTCTTAAGTTCAAAACACACCACTTAGTATCTCCGTAAACTATTTATTGATAATTCAATCTTAATTAGTGCTTAGAGATTTATATTTACAATTTAAACCAGTCAAGTGAAACCACAGGGTTTTGTCCATTTCACTGTGGTACACAAGCATTTCAGTCAAGAAAAGATGCATACTGAAATCACTCAGACGAAACACAAAGTAAAATGTTTTTAAGACTGTTTAACTCATTATCACACGACAAAATTTTATGTTTGTCCAAATTGAAACCATTAGCACACAACGAAATAAATGTGACTGAAAATTTGAAATTTGTTTTGTTACCAGCATTTTCTCCTTATCCCACAATGTTTTCAAAAAGATTTCTTTTCCAGGGTTGTCAAAAGTAGGGATTGTGTAGTAATGGGTTAACATACAAATCTTTGTGCACAATATCAGTAATGCTGCAGAAAGCTTTTAACAAGACAAGCATGCAAAGCTGATTTCCCAGCATATATGGTAGGCAAAAGTAAATACTAGCAGATAACTCTCAACTGAGACAAACTTTTTTGCATAACAATGACAGGCTGAAAGTTCCTAGTCATATTAAGACACGGAGAAATCTAAAATTAACAAAGACCAGAAACTGGCCTTTAGATTAATAACAATATGTAAGATTAAATAATTATTTTTTTCATACACGGTCAAGCAGATCAAAATGTCAAGAGTCTCATCAAAGCTGTTGTTCAACCATTTGAGAATTTTCAAATGACTTTGCATAAATGTTCATTATGGAAAATATAGCAAGCAACCCTGGGGAATACTACTGTGGCTTAACCGATTACCATACAATAAGTATTTGTCAGCTGCAAATGCTCTAAATTTGGGAAAGTCATAGGTTTGTAATTGTTAAATGAGTCAAAGAATTCTTAATTATTGGGCACAAACATTCATGAACACTTTTTGCACAGCAAAGCCTCCAATGAATCACACTGGAGTATGATTCGAATACTCTGGTAACCATAGATTAAATGACTGAAAACAGTTCATGTCCACTTGAAAATATTTAACCCATTACCACACAATCCTTACTTTTGACACCCCTGAAAGAAGCCTTTTGAAAACATTGTGGGAAAAGGAGGTAACCAGGATTTTCTCCTTTTCCCACAGTGTTTTCTGCCCTTCGCAAAACAGATTTGAAATTTTCAGTCACTTTTATTTTGTCATCTGCAAATGCTTTCGATTTGGACAAAGTTAAAGTTTTGTCGTTTGGTAATGAGTTAATATGAAAGCATTGTGAAAAAAAAAGCATTTGCTCAGACAACCAAATCATGTTTCCTGTCATGTTTCCGGCTTTAGTTACAAAAATATAAAAATACAACAAAAGTGGGACTTACCAATATGAAAAATAACAATGCTTACTGCAGTCTAAGTATTGTTTCAAATGGATAACTTCTTATTCATAATATGACAACATTTGAAAAAATATTTAGAAGAAAGACAATATCATCTATAAATACTAATAAAACACTATTGTACAAAAAGCATTCTATACATCTTTTTAGTCTGATTTTGGTATGGTCTTTCTGGTCTGATCCTCTTTCTATACCATTTCACCTGTTTCCAAACAGCAGCTTGAATCTGTTTGGTATCCACAATGTCATGTTGATCATAGCCAATACCTGTGAATATGTACATATATTATTGAGCCATGCTCTATAAAAAAAAAGTAGCTGCAACTGCAAAAAGAATAGACCCAGGTCAGCCTGTGTAGTCTGCCCAGGCTGACATGGGCCCACAATGTTTGCCGTTTGAATATCTTCGGTATTTCCATGGACCAGTCTACTTCATGATTCAGTTGAATGTTAGACAAAATGGAGTTTATAGATCCATAATTATTTGATGCCTTGCTTGGTATAATAGATCAAAGAAATGCATTAAGTCTCTTTTTCATACAGCATGGCCGATATTTTGACAAATTTTTATCTTTTTGTGTTTATGCCATGTGGTGAAACAGTGCCAGATTACTAAATGAGTGTATGGAATATTAATGATTTTCACAATTTGAAATGAAATGCTCATTATTATCTACTTCATTTAACCTGACCCAGGTAACAATCATTTACATAAATCAATATTCTATTTTTATCCTCAGCATTGCTCGGCATAATTATTATGTCCAGAATGGTCAAGGAAATATTTCACACAGTTTACGCAAATCAAACCTTTACCTACTAGATATGTTGATCTAAAACTTTCAGTGCAGGACACTTTCTCATTTTTCACACCATATTTTAATACCATGAAAAGTAAAATCATCAGCCTATGAGTATGGCATTTCAAGTTATGTCCTGCATATATTTCCAGTTCAGAAGAACCTATAATTTCAAGTTGCTAATGAATGAATATTTTTCCTGTGCAGAAGGGAAAACCTATTTTCGACTTGTACAAACAAAAAGTTACAATAAGTCATGCTATTAATCACTTTGTAAATAGGTGTTTATAACAAAGAGTAGTCACAATTTTAAGCAAAGTTTACCTGATATAAGACATCTGAATTGTCATCTGCAAATGCTTTCAATTTAAAAAAGACAATTTCGAATTGTGTGGTAAAGGGTTAAAAAATACAGCATGCATCTAATTTACATAATTCAAGGGTTTAGAAAAATTAATCTAATAATTCCTTATAGCCAAAAAATCAAGACAGCTGATTATTTTGAATTTAAATTTCATTTTGTCTCCCTATCTCAGAGCATAAATTATTATTTTCATGAAAAAAAGGTTTAAAAATATAAAACCTTCAGTATTTTGCCATGTATGCCTGCTTAGCTGCTATCTGGGTTGATTTCCTTAGAAAGTAATTCAATTGCACCTCCCAAATTGCTCTTCCATATTCTTTATATTTGCATCACTAGTGGCTTCAAAAAGCAGCCAGGTTGTCCAACCAGGTTATCTGTAAAAAAAAATGTTTTATAGAAATACAGTTCATTGCATTACAATGTATTAGAATTATCTACCATACAGTTAAAAAATTCAAATTTCAGTCTTTGGTCATAAAGACAATGAAAATAACAAATTATATATGATCCACCAGTCTGCCCAGAAATTCTGTAATTGTTCTATGTTACTTGTAAACACTTGTGAAAATATTCCACCAAAATTGCAAATTTTCCATAGAATGGGTTTTGTTGCCATTTTCAAATGTAGCTTGCAGACCTTTGAATTGGTATGTTGTTTCACAGTCACAAACAAGAAGTAGATGGAATTCTGAGTCCTTTGCAATTTACAAGGGCCCGATTTAGTTTTTAGAATTTAGTTTTTATTGAATTTATCCAATCAAACTGATCCTGCAACTTCAATAAAACAATTGCCACAGTACATATTTTCTATATTTTGATGTTTCCCCACCCAAAATGGTTTGTAACAAGACCCTCTTTAACCCATTACCACACACTCCCTACTTTTGACGCCCCTGAGAAAGAAGCCTTTTGAAAACACTGTAGGAAAAGGTGAAAATGCTGGTTACCAGCATTTTCTCCTTTTTCCACAGTGTTTTCATCCTTCCCAAAACAAATTTCAATTTTTCAGTCACCTTTATTTTGTCGTCTGCAAATGCTTTCAATTTGAACCAGTGTAAGATTTTGTCCTTTGGTAATGAGTTAACTATAACCAGAAGACAAAATTTTTATGACTGGTCATAATCGAAAGATGTTGCAGACAACATAATAAATCTTCAAATTAGTAAAACTTGTATCAAAAAGGGTAGAAATTATTTTGTAAAACAAAGAAAATGCAGGATACTATTATTTTCTTCTTTTCCCACAATGTTTTTCATAGCTTTTTTTCTTTAGTGACCTTAAATGCAGGAATGAATGGTAATTGTTAAAACTTCTCTTCACCGTAACAGAAAAATCAGGCCTGAGTTAATTAGGTAAAATTTGGTAAAGAGTAGAGAAATATATTTTATTGCAGAAAAAGTGAGTCAGACATATGTACATGGATTGGTACTTTCTACCAAACAACAAAATGTTAGGTTTGTCCAAATCTAAAGTATTTGCACATGACAAAATAAATGTGACTGAAAATTTCAAATTTGTTTTGTGAAGGGCAGAAAACATTGTGAGAAAATGCTGGTAACCAGCATTTTCTCCTCTTTCCATAATGGTTTCTAAAGGCTTCCTTCTCAGTGGCATCAAAAGTAGGGATTGTGTGGTACTGGGTTAAGCAAATAACTCGGGTATAACAAAATTTACAAAGATAAAAAGAAAGTATGATAGAGAATGCTGGAGAAATCGGCCCCTGGAGAAATCGGCCCTTGGAGAAATCGGCCCCCGAACGCTTGGGGCCGATTTCTCCGGAGAAATCGGCCCCAATAGAAATTTTGGAGAAATTGTCTTCAATGTCAAATTTTTTTTATATATAGATGTTGCTTTTTCAGAAAATGTAATTTTCATTTAGGTTTTATTTAACACATACACTGTGTAAGCCATGTCTTGTTTCAAGTTATATTTGATTACACCTTCTTTGTTGTTTTTATGGCAATTTTCACAGTTTTTCACACTGATAATTCTCTTTTCTCACCTTCACACAGGTAGCCTACACCTGTAACATTTCATATTATTGTTCTTAGTCGGATCAGATCTCTCTCTCTCTCTCTCTCCGTTTATGAATATTGTTCATGTCACAGAATGATTTTTAGAACCATCAGATGTCTTTCTCCAACCTTTTGTGTGTGTGTGTGTGTGTCTCTCTCTCTCTCTCTCTCTCTCTCTCTATCTAGATCAGGGTATTATACTCGCTCTCTCACACTGTATACTTACGCTGCATTTTCTGACTCTCTCTTTCTATCATTTTTCATTGTACTACTAGTGACCCAGTTATTTTGTGTAATTCATTCTTAACCAAACGGCAAAAATTTAGACGGGTCAAAATTCAAAGGATTTGCAGACAACAAATTAAATATAACTGGAAAAATTGTTTTTGTTTATGTGTGGTAAAAAGGAGAAAGTGCAAAAGTGCTGACATTTACTCCTTTTCCCACTATGTTTTTAAAAGCTCTCTCTTACAGGTTTTTTGAAAGTGCATCCTTTTTTTCGATGAAATAAAATAGAGTCCACAATGGCCTAATTATCAGTCATATCACTCTTTTATATACAGCGTAACAATGATTCATACTCTCGTTGGAGAACTCTTTCATTGGTCGAACCAATGATCGATTAACTTAACCCATTACCACACAATCCCTAGTTTTAAAAAACCTGTAGGAGACGGCTTTTGAAAACATAGTGGGAAAAGGAGTAAATGTCAAAAGGTTGGAGAAAGACATCTGATGGTTCTAAAAACCATTCTGTAACATGAACAATATTCATTAACAGAGAGAGAGAGGGTGAGATCTGATCCGACGAAGAACAACAATATGAAATTGATAACAATTACCTATGCCGAACATGCAGAAAGGGACAGAGAGTGAGAGAGAAAGGTGAAAAAAAAAAAGGGTTTTAATGATATAACAAATACACAGAAACATGTATGCATCGTGAGCATTTATATTTCATAATTCGTTCAATATCAATTTCAAACAAACACAAACATTCAACAATCTTTCAGGTGTAGGCTGCCTGTGTGAAAAACAACACAGAAGGTGTAATAAAAAACAACTTGAAACAAGACATGGCTTACACAGTGTATGTGTTAAATAAAACCTAAATGAAAATTACATTTTCTGAAAAAGCAATATCTATATATATATAAAATTTGGCATTGGGGACGATTTCTCCAAAATTTCTACTGGGGCCGATTTATCCAGAGAAATCGTCTCCAGGGGCCGATTTCTCCGGAGAAATCGGCCCCAAGCGTTTTGGGGCCGATTTCTCCAAGGGCCGATTTCTCCAGGGGCCGATTTCTCCTGACACCATCTTAATTACCTGAACTCAGTTCCATCCCTCTTGACGTGGTGGGTCATATGGGTCACATTATTTATCATAACAAAATTCACATTTCACATACAAGTATCCACCGTGTCCTTTCTATATTTCTCCAAACAACGCTGTCGTAAGAGAAGGAAACAGGCCAGAGAAGGCAAAATTGACACGCCCTCATTGTTTTCGATAGAACATCGAATTTAACCTACGTCGGCCAACCTTCAAACTATAACCTGTCGAGGCAACTTCAACATGATCACAAGCCTCAGGCAAACGATCCACAAGCATAGTTATGCCAGTCAAAACTGATCTCGGGGTAAGACTGGGCAGCCTTTCTTTCTGTTTTGCGTGAATCGGCCTTAATTGTAGAGTCGCGAAATTGCATGACAATCTTCTGCACCGGAAGTCTCAACCTCCGAGCAGAGTTGTCGTTCGTTACTCTCACCGTGCGAGAGAGTGCGGAAGTCTTAGAGAAAAAAAATCGTTTCTTTTTTTTTATTTTAGATCTATCGGTTACATTAATCGACAAAACACCTATAAAATATTTATATTCTTCATAAAGTATCATTGTATATTAAAACGAAATAATGCTAAAGATGATTTAATCATGCCGTGTCCGACGTGAATGCCCGACCATTCTCTGCAGCTTACCGAGGCAATTCGATTGTTACAAGTACGTAGTATACCGACATAAGCCGATGTTTCAGAATGCAATAACAGTTGGCCAACCTTACCTGTCTCTTAGAATGCATTTTTAAGCATAAAATCAATCACTATCAACACTTCTTTAATCAGTAAAATTAGTTTAAGCCGTCTTCTTTAGAAGCAGTAGCTTATTTGGTGGACTACTTTTTATGGAGTTAACTGAAATTTTATGGCGGTTATTAGGTATGTTCTTAACCGAATCATAGGCAATGAGTTTGGTTTTTAGACTTATTTATTTTTCGAATTTTGTTTCGAATTTTGGATTTTTTTTTCGAATTTTGGAATTTTCGTTGACTCTGTGGCGGCAACCGCCACAAAAATGGTTGGTGAATACGGGCCCATGATGCCTTTATTGATGAAGAGTAGGTGTCTCCGATGAAGAGTAGGTGTCTCCGGTTCGATTTTTTTCTGCTTTTCTAAGGTTAGTTTGGTGTTAAAAGCCGTTTTCAACAGAGTTTCGGTTAATTCTCGTCGCCTAGTGTACCTGCTCGTTTTTTCCTGGATTTTTTTTTTCTTGACAGGTTTTAGGGTCTACGGCCACGATCTGTCATATTAAAAGACGGAATTTGTCGATGTTTACCAATGAGTTAGGGACCGTAGACCTAGAGTCGTTTTATAGCAGCCTATGGCTTAATCCTTTACCAAACGACAGATTTTTAGACTCGTCCATTTTGAAAGCACTTGCAGACGACAAAATAAACACAACTCAAAATTGGAAATTTGTTTCCAGCAGGGTAGAAAAAATCGTGGGAAAAGGAGAAAATGCTGGTTGACGGCATTTTCTCCTTTTCCAACAATGTTTCAAATAACTTCTATCTCAGGGTCGTAAAAAACAGTGATTGTTTGGTATAGGGTTAATCTAGATGTTCTTTTTTTTTGTTTCATTTTGTTACGGACCTCTTTGCTGCAAACCTCAATCAGTGCTTTACCAGCCAAAAAGTTGTTTGACTTGTCCAAATTCAAAGCATTTGCAGACGACAAATTCAGCATGGCTCAAATGGTGGGATATCGTCGGTTTACTTCGAAAACCGAGTAACTACAGCTTATTACAAGATGTAGTTACACGATTTTCGAAGTAAACCAACGATATGTGTTTGAAAGGTCAAAAAACGTATGGGCCAGAGGCCAAAATAAGATAGATAGATAGATAGATAGATAGATAGATTTTGATTTTGAAATTGAAAATATTAATTATTCTCCACTTAACCCTATGTTGTGGGTACGCATTAGAATTATCTCATCGAAACGATTCTAATGAGTACCCACAACATGGGGTTTCGAAAAGAAATAATGGATTTAAAAAAGCATCACTCCGTCTCATCTGGAGCTCTGTAGATAGATAGATAGATAGATAGATAGATAGATAGTCTGAAAAGAGGAAATCCTGTTTACTAGTAATTCACTCTTTTACCACAATGTTGTGGAAGAACTTCTGACTTAGGGTCGTTAAAAGTTCAGATTTCTGGTAAAGGGATTATTCCATCTCATTTATGTCTATATTAAAATGAACTTTTCCTAACTGAAGATGTTTTGGCCGAAAGTTTTACATTCGGGTAATGGACGGTGTAGATCCCAGATCAGATTCTGATCTTAACCCTTTACCCCATAAGGCGTTTCTATGGTATCTCTAATGGACGTAAATAACAGCAAGGATGAAGCTGTTTCTCGTGTGTATATGACACCTTTTGATAGCATGGAAAACATTGTGGCAAAAGGTGAAATTGCTCGTCACGAGCAATTTCACCTTTTTCCACAATGTTTTCCAAAGGCTCCTTCAAGTAATGCGTAGAAATGAGTATCTATGGAGTAAAGGGTTAATTTACGCTGTCTGCGAAGCTACTTCTGCTCGCCATCGGGACTGAAAAGGTTAAACGAATCACAGGCTGCAATAATGAAAAACATTTGTACGAGTTATTTCCCTTCCTTCTTTATCTACCGAATGTGAAATTAAGTTGCCCTACTCTGCTGTTTATTCTTATTTGATTTGTTAAAGAAATGTGTAAAGAAGCCATTTGGTCTGATATTGCCTGGCATTCTCATTTCGCAAGAGACAAACGAGTTAGAGGTCGTGATATCTTGAACTACCAACGATAAGTAATTCTGACCTTTTTTGCACTGACAAAAAATGAAAGGGAGGAGGAGTTTGTAAACGTAATAGCTCAAGATCGGATTACACAGAAAATGTAGTCTGATCTTGAATCTGTGCTGTCTGCTTGCCTAGCATGTTACATTATAGTTGTACAGTTAGGTGGCAGGGGACTTGGAAACTTGTTCAGTCTAAGGGTTATTGCACACTGACAGAGAACACATGAATGTTCTGTAAACTTGTCTCGAGGGACTCGCACTATTACCGCCATTAACTGATTGATTGATTTAATAATGGCTAACTTCGTTTTCAGCATCATCAGTGGCCAGTGCACCTATCCACGATTTCCTGGAGCTTCTTTACCCAGTGCTCTGCACAATATTCTTTCCCGTCCTTAGGCTGCTTTCCCACATAACAAGACAATGATCAGCAGTGAGAGAGTAGTGAATCATGTCGCAGTGTTTTTCAACCGCCAACAGAAAAATATACATGAGTACAGAGATCAGTGTTTAAAAGTACATAATCTTTGACCCTTTACCACACATTCCCGACTTTGAACGAACCTGAGGGAAGAGGCTTATGAAAACATTGTGGAAGAAGGAGAAAATGCTGGTGACCAGCATTTTCTCCCTTTTCCCCGTTTTTTATCCTTATTAGACAAAGCATTCCATTTCAGCTACTTTTCAGTTATCATCAGAAAAGGCTTTGAATTCAGACAAGTCCAATTTTGTCAGTTACAAAAGAGTAATCGTAGAGAAAACCTTCTTCCCTTTCACCACGTCTATTGTTTTACATTAAGTCCTCGTTTTCATAAATATACATATATATGACGGTTGCCATGGTTTTTTATACACACCTTATGCCCTTGTGACCTATGGCTATCAGTTGCTACGTGACATTTCATGACTTTTCATGGGTGTTCATTTTGTTCAGTGATAGTATATAGATCTTTAAGCTTGGCAAATAACAAAATAGTGTTAAAATTCAGAAAAGTCAACACGAAAAGTGAACTTCCGTCGTAATATGATTAATATGGTGTTGATAGCGACATGAATTTAAACGGGGAAAAATTACTCTGTCCTTATCTTGCAGCAGTTTTAGTAATCTTACAGTAGTTTTACTAGATAGCTGAATTAGAGAATTCCCGTTTGAAATTCAAGCATCTTCCAGTCATTACATCATAATCCGACCATTGATATATACCAATAACAGGATCTTGCATCTGTGCAGTCGGCTTGGGTCCGTATTCACCAACTATTCTTAAGAACGTTCTTTGTCATATTCTTCAAGATTTTCTGACTGTGGAAGTAACAAACCCTCTGATTGTCAGAAGTTCTTTTACTTTTATATTGACAACATTCTGAAGAATAAGGCTAAGAATGTTCTTAAGAATGGTTTGTGAATACAGACCCTAATAGTTCAGTAGCCATTCTAAAGGAAAATGTATCGGAGACTGCAAAATCTGAGTCCCTACTATTCCTTGAAATCACTCTAATTTAATTAACAGTTTTACCAAACGGTGAAAATTTAGACTTGTCCATATTGAAAGTATTTGCAGACGATAAATAAAAGCGTCTGTTTACTTTAAAAACCTCGTAACTACAGCTTGTTTCAAGCTGTAGTTACGAGGTTTTTGAAGTAAACCGACGAAATATGGCTGATATGATGGATTTTGTTATTAAAATTCTACAAAATATTGGTAACTAGCAGTTTCTGGTTTTCCCTCAATGTTTCCAAAATCTTATCATTTTGGGGTCGTTTAAACTGCAGAATGTTGGGAGTAAGTAATGAGACAAGAAAAGTATCATAAGCATTTTTACATCTTTATGTAAAATAAGTATTATTCACAATAGCAAAAGTGATCAGCCAGAAAAGAAACAAGTACTACCTATACCATACCATAACGTGTTGCCACCACAAACAGAACTCGCGTACAGAGTTAGAAACCTGTCCCTGTTCTTATAAAACCTGAGTCATGCATACCTTTCTATAAGCTCAAACTTCCAATTTCACTGGTGCCTGTGCATTATGACAACGAGGAATAAAAAAAACTTCATTCATAAGGAAGAAAAGGAAAGTAATTCGAAAAATCTAATATTAGCTCTGTGAGGTGAATCAGATCAACTCTGTACAATTTTCAGGCGTCTTGTAACAGACCATTTTGAAAACATTGTTAGAAGAAAAGAAGTCGCTCGATACGATGAGACTTACATGTATGTATCAACTTCTGTTCAGATGTTCTGAATGAGTATTTGAGACAAATTCTGAATGCATTCAACTGAGAGTCATTACGTGGTTTTCGTTTCGTATTAACATTAGGTATGATTCAAGGTGACCGCATTTACATTCTATTTAACCACCAGGCTATTAATATTTCGGTGTTGATTTGTTTGTCTGTGATATGTTTTACGTCCCTTTCATAAGCATTAGTTTTTAATCGTGTAACGGAGACAGCTCATTCATTCTTGTTTCAATAATTTACAGAGATAAACATAATAACAATCAGCGAAGCAAGGGCAAAAGATATCTTTATAATGGTAGATCTACATACATTTCACTAAACTGTCCTCAGATGACAATACGTATCATTGTCGATTCAATTCTAATTCATTTTTGAGCAATGTAAAAAGTAAGAAGTTCAAAAGTGAATGAAATGATAGAGACTTTTTTTACCCTAACTACGTAGGTACAGATATGTATATAATATTATATGTGGCACATCACGCAAAAAGGGGATCATATGGGAATTCTGTACATCAATTAGATGAAAACAGATCAACGATAGTGCTGGTCGGTTTAAGTTGATAATTCAAAAATTATTGTGCAAGGTACAATGACCACTGTACACACAGAAAATGTCATTAAAACGAAAAGTGTCAACCCTGGTCAGCCTGCGCGATTCGCGCAGTCTGACCAGAGTTGGCACTTTTCGCAGTTCCCAGAAGGTCTCTTTTTGCGTGATGGGTCACTTGTATCCGAGTCATACTATGTGAAAGGGGTGTTTAATGCATCTGCCGAAATAATCGACTCATATCAGCCTGTGCAGATCGTGAAGGCTGTTATGAGTCGAAATTTTTAGCTATTTGTGAATTTTCTGCCCGCTCTGGGAGCATTTTCACGTAATGTTTTTGTTTACTAAAATGGATGGCATGAAAGTGACTTTTCGGATTAGCCCGGACAGTCCGCACAGGCTAACACGAGACGAGACTTTACGCAAATGTCCGAATGCCCCTTTTCGCGTGTTACAAGCCAATTATGATCCATAAAATCTATTATGAAAATTGACTTGGTATGTAGGGAGAGTGGTCTTTTGACATGCATAGAATTTACACATGGAAAAAAAAGTTTCTACCCATATCAGCTTTTACGGACTGCACAGGCTGATATGGGTTGATATTTTTTGCAGATGCATTGAACCTCGTTTGCGAGAGCATGGCTGCAAAATATGTGTTATGACTCAAGCTCATTGCATCGTGCAATATTTTACCTATACGTTTTATGCATTTTGAATTTTATCCTTGGGTCTGTATCAGAGCTCCAGGCAAAAGGGAGTGATGGTATTCTAAATCCATTATTTCTCAACTAAACCCTTTGTTGTGGGTACTCATTAGAATCGTCTCGTCGAGACGATTCTAATGAGTACCCCACAACATAGGGTTTACTTGAGAGTACTGAATATTTTTAATATGGAAATCAAAATCACTCCCTCTATCTGGAGATCAGCTGTATAATGATTTTCAGCACCCTTTTTAATAGCGTTGGGCTTCAATCATTATGTCGGCGATAGCTAATCTTCATCCTGTCTTTCCTTGGCTTGATCAGTGTCAGGCTGTGAGGTGGGGGGGGGGGGGCTTCCGTGCCTCTACTTGATTTACCTGTACTGAACAATGTTCGATCCCGAGGAAAAGGGCTTATGAAAGCACAGTGAGAAAAAAGGAGAAAACGTAAGTAAGCTGCAATGTCTCTTTTTCTCGGAAAGTTTTCAACTTGACGGACACTGCGACCATGTATGGAGTATAACGACGCCGGCTGACAGATTTCAAGATTTTACTTATTTATTTGAGCATGTTTTTGCGTTTTATGATTTTAGATTAAGTCAAGGCATTTTGTTGGCGAAAAGAAAAAGATTAGATCATTTAACAAAAAGTTGGATGTCAATTTAATTGTACGGTACTTAAATAACACGTGCTTAAAATTGCCAGGTTGTGGTTTGAATTTTACAAAAGTTAGCTAACAAACAACCCTTCAAGGGACCTCTAAACACAGCTCTTTCCGCTTTCCTATTGGATACCTCACGTTAAAACAAAAGGTATGCGCATTTAATAGCGCCCATAGCCCCGGGCGTTATTCAGTAGGACGCTATTTATTATCATAAAGCATTCATGCATACGTTCGTTCATGTATATACGACGGTTATTCACGGTATCTTATTTCCTTATAGGTAGACGACGAAGCGTTTATAATATATGGAGAGGCCAAAAGCTCATACCATCCTTCATCTAAATGTTCCTTTAAAAATAAGTCAGACAGATTTTTGTGGAGTAACTACGACTAAGCAACTTTCATCTGAGAAAACTTGAAATTGCTTGATGAACAGAATATCTTCTTAGTAGTACAAATGGAAAATTGCAACAGTCTGCTTTTCTTTGTGGTCCGATCAGGCCATGTCACACATATAGTAACAGGTAAACACTGGATGACATCGAAGGTCGATTCTGATGCAAAAATGTTTACACATGAAACGAGACCTGATCCAGACACACAGAAATGGAAACTGTTGTGCTGTTCCTATTAATAAATGCTTGCCTTTTATAAGTGTAAAGAACCCCGAAAAATAGATTATAGAATGTAAATAGAATGTAGAGGAAGCTATTTCTTCATACTCATTGTGGCACATAGAGATATTGCTGAAACCAAAGTCCAGCCGGGTTGCTGAATCCAACTCGTGACCTGGTGCTTGTAAGTTCGATAGGCAATTTTTCTTTTCGGCGATTTTCGGCTGTCACCCCTGCTACACGTGAGAAAGGAGGCCAGTGACTTGGAATGAAAGTCGTTTCAGTACTAGTTTGCGAAAGCCAGGAACACATGCGCAGGTGCACCGACTGCAATGATATGACCTTTTTTACTCCAATGCAATCAATAAAGGTATTTTTAAGCGAACTATATCTCTATGTACTGAAAAGACATTTATATATCCATGTATTATCATCATGTTTTTTACCCCTTTCAACAGATATAACACGATGACAGCTAGCTTGTTCTTTCATTTCTGGCTTTCACGTGTCCATGGGCTCTCTGTAATACCCCCATTCCACTAGACCGCGATCCACGGCGCTCTCACAGAGCGCCATAGATCGCCATGCAGAGCGCCAAGAACGCCAAGAACGCTAACAGATCTTTAGCTGATCACCAAGATCGCCAAGATCTCCACCAGTCTACTCCCTTGCACAAAGATCCGTGGCGCTCTGGTCAGAACGCCGTCACATCGCTACTGAATCGCTTAAATCGCTATCGAAACGCAACTTGAACGTAAACATCGTAAATGGAGCGCAATCGGATCGCACAAGAGCGCAGATGTTCCTCCAGTATGCCGGTCATTGCGCTCCTATGTGATCCGATAGCGACTTTTAGAGATTTAGTGGCGCTCCGTTGCGATCAAGTGGCGATATGATAGCGTTCCGATACGATCAAGTGGCGATATGATAGCGTTCCGTTACGATCAAGTGGCGATGTGATAGCGCTCCGTTACGATCAAGTGGCGATATGATGGCGCTCCGATCGCGCCTTTGGAGAACTATATAAAAGAGTGTCTGTCTCTCAGAAGTGTAGTGGTAGAACGCTGGACTTTCAATCCTGAGGCCCGAGGTTCGGTACCAAGCCCAACCAGGACCTTTCTGAGAACCTTGTGTTTCCCATTCAACTAGAGGCGAACTGGTTTGGAACCCAGAGGTAGGCTTGCGTGTGTCGGTGCTTTACACTGGGCACGTTGAGGAACCAAGGAGGTCTATTCGAAGAAGAGCTCGGGGCTAGTACCCGGATTTCCTTGTTCCCGATTCTTTTTCTCTAATGGTCCATACCATATATGCCTCGATCACAGAGGGACCTTAATCCTACAAAGTCATCATATCATCATTTCGCATTTTGAGACCACCTGGTGTAAGTACAATAAATGTTTTAGTCAACTACAGTATGCCACCTAGGGGAAGAAGCAAAAGTGGGGTCAAAGCTTCAGGTCGCTAACGGAGCGACATCAGGTCGTATAAGGTCGCAGCTCCTAGCGAGGCTACGATAGTGACTATGTACAGTTAAATCGCTGTCGGATCTCAATGATCGTTACTTGATCGCTAGCGGAGCGTCATCTGGTTGTTATCTGAGCGGGAGTGTCCTCATAATCACCAATCCGGCAGCGATCTGAGGCGATCTACGGCGCTCTGTATGAGCGCGCAGAGCGCCGTAGATCGCGGCCTAGTGGAATGGGGGTATTAGCTTTTGTATTCAAACGATCATTTGATCAAAATGCATTTTTGAATGTTACAACAGTCACAGAGAAAAGGGGGTGGGAGAGAGAGAGAGAGCATGCAAACAGACAGGAAAACAGAATAAATAAAAAGTATTGAGAGCATCGGATCGAATGAGTAATCAGCATTGCAATCTAACTCTATCTGCAGGCAAACATTCTATGCCCATGCTGAAAAACATCAATTACATTAAATTTATGCTCCTGTTTTACAGTTCATAATATGCCTTAATTGAATAGAAATTATTGATAAAAAGTGAAAAATAAATATGACAATAAAAACTAAGGTACATAAACGTTAAAGAAATATGATGATGACGATGATGATGATGATGATGATGGCTAAGCCTACGACATTGATGACGAAATTAACAATAAAGTTAATCTAGAAATCATTACATTTATACACAATATAAAACAACAAACAGTGCAGGTTTATTACGATTCTATTTGCATGTTTCTGTAGATGTACCTATCTGGTTCCTTCATGTTGTACTTATAAACGGCTTTTAAGCTTTTAAACGCCATCGAGTCCTACAGTTCTCGAAGCATATGAAAATTACGTAGTTTTATTACTTTTTCGTCATTTCAAGCCTCTTGGCTCTCTATACACTAAAAAGTATTTCATCATTACCAAGCCTTTGCCAAATGCGCGGGATAATAAAAACATGTAAGACAGTGTTATTTTGCTGCATCTTTATGCAAAATGTTGTCCATGATGCTGCGACGATTGTAAAATGGATTTCTTGTTTAGAGGCAATCAAAGCGATCGCTGTTGTCATTTCCGGTTTGAAATGAATATATGTGCCTTAAGTTTTTCTGTCCTTTTCACCATAATTACACAGCTAGTCATTCTACACACTTTCAAGCTTGAACACTGTTTTGTCTCCCTAAGTTTAAGGATGTATCATTATATCTAAAATGGAAAGGATACACAGAGACAGAGAGAATGGCAGATAGGACATGCAAACGGCCTATTGAAAACGGCTTCTTTACGCCATCGAGTCCTACAGTTCTCGAAGCATAAAGAAATCATGAAGTTTGATTGCTTTTTCGTCATTGCCAACGTCTTAGCTTTCTATGCATTGGCCAATATTTCATAATTTCCCACGATTAATCAGATAAATGACATTTGCTATATTTATCGGATGAAAACACATTTAAAACAGAGCTATTCTGATACAGTATCCCGTACGATTTCATAGGCAAATATTTGTTTGAATCAGTTGTCTTCCTCCTTTTGGATTTGTATCGTGGATCTAGCTTTTATCCTCCTACATCACAAGTCAGGAAGCTATTTTACATCATCATTGTCATTGTGGCAAATGTTGAAATTGCTAAAAGCTAGCTATACACGTATACCTCCCTTAGCCAATGATATCTCAATATTTCAAAAATTATCATTTAGATAAAGATTTGACAGAGGCCTTCTGTTTGCTTTTAGACTAGAACGACTATCTGCCGACAATGGTCTTTTAAAGATACATCTATACCCGTTTTAAGCATGTCTTTACCAATTTTACTCTTACTTGATAAACCTATAATCATTGTTGTATCTTTATGCAAAATGTTGCCCCTGATTGCTGCAAGGTTGCGAATGCTACGACAATTATAAAATGGATTTCATGTTTTGGAGGCAACAATCAAATCGATCGCTATTGTCATTGCCGGTTTGAAATGAATATATGTGACTTAAGTTCTTCTGTCCTTTATACTATATATATAGATTGATGATTTGTGTGTAATTACACAGCTAAGCCATTCAAAACACTTTTTTATGCTAATACTGCGTTTTCTATATAGTTGTAAGTATGTATCATTAAAAGCAAACAGAGAGGATACACGAAGACAGAGAGAAAGGTAGATAGGACATGCAAACATACAGAGCACATAGAACAACTTGAGAAAAAGAGCATTAGATCGGTTGAATAATGAGCGGTCTAAATCAATATGCAGATAAGCATCCTTTGCCTATGTTGAAATAGAAGTAGGCGACAACCACTTGTCAGTCCATAACCAAAACATGTAGTTGATAGAAATTATAAGTTTAAAAAAAAGGGAAATACAAATAACAATAAAAAAAAGGTCAAACTAAATGATATGTGATGATGACGATAATGAAGATGATGACAATGAATAGGACAATGATTACTTTTTGAAATTTGAAATATAAGCTTATAAAGTATACCATTGACTGACACACATAGTGAAAGACAAATAGAGCCGTTTTAGCAACATGGCGTTTTCAAGTTCTTTTAGATGTACCTATTGACTTCCCTTGTATTGAAAATGGCTTCTTTACGCCATCGAGTCCTACAGTTCTCGAAGCATAAAGAAATCGCGAAGTTAGAATGCATTTTCGTCATTGCCAGCGTCTTGGCTTTCTATGCATTGACCAATTTTCATCATTCCCAAGATTTACCTGTTAAAAGACGTTGTTAATTTGCACCGGATGAAATACATTCAAAACAGTGTTATTTTGCAGCAGGATTGCCTACAAATTCAAAAGCAAACATTTTTTTTACCAGTTGTCTTGTTCTTTCTGGATTTGGGTTGTTTATCGTGCTTTTTTTCGTACCACATCAGACGTGTGGAAGCGATTTTTTTTCATAATCATTGTGGCAAATGAATACCTTGCTTAAATCTTGCTATGCGCCTTTGCCAAAAAGATCTCAATATTTCAATAATGATTATGAAGATAAAGATTGAACTGAGGCCCTGTTGGCTTATCTATTCAAACGACTTTCTGACAACAATCGTCCTTTCAACATACATCAAGAATGGATTCAGCATTTCTTTTACCAAGGTCATTCTTACTTGATCGGCCTATAATAATCGTGGTATCTTCATGCCCAATGATAGTCCCGATTGCTTGAAGGCTGCAAAGGTTACAACGGATATAATATTGATTTCTTGTTTTGGCCATCAAAACGATTGCTATTGTCTTCTCCGGTTAAAATAAGGATATGTGCCCTAAGTTTTCATATCATTTACACAGTTTTATCAAGCTTTTATCGACCCATATCATAAGGGAGGAAGCTATTTCCATAGTACATGTGGCAAATGGCGACATTGCCAAAAGCGAGCTAGGCTCGTATATCTCCCTTTGCCTAAAAGATCTCAACATTTCAATAACGATTACATAGATAAAAAAGTGAGACTGAGGACCTCTATTTGGTTGCAGAGAGCATGAAAACAGACAAGAAAAAATAGAACAATAGAAAAATGATCATAGGTTCGAGCGAATAATTAGTGCTCTTTATCTATATGCAGATATACATTCAATGCCTTTGTTGAAACTGGAGCGAGTTTCAACCAGTTTGCACTGAACAGCCATTACACTTAATGGATAGAATTTATTCAAAATATGAAAAAAATACAAATGAAAATAAAAATGAAGTCAACTTCAAAATGATAGGTGATGGTAATGATGATGACGAGAGGGATTATGATGAGGATGATGATAATGATGGCAACGACTACGACTATAACGACGATAATGGAATAAGAGCTTATAAGCATAACACCGATACACAATATAAACCACAAACGTAGACGTCTCAGCAAATTTTCATTTACAAGTTCATTTAGATGTACCTTTAACATCCCTTGTATTGAAAACGGTTTTTTTTTACGCCATCGAGTTCCCGAAGCATAAAGAAATCGTGCAATCGAATTCCCTTTTTGTCATTACCAGCCTTTATGCTTTCTATGCATTAATATTTCATACTGCCCGAAGTTTTCTAGATAAATGATGTTGGTTATGTGGCCATGGTTATAAAATACGTGCAAATCCGTATTATTTTGATAAGCATTCCGTGCAATTTCAAAGACAAAGGTTTTCTTGAATCAACTGCCTTGCCGTTTTTGTGTTTGGGTCGTTAATCAGGCATTTATCGTTCCCGATCAGAAGTGTGGAAGCTATTTTTTAAAATCATTGTTGTAAATGGAGATTTGGCTAAAAGCTAGGAAAATGTCCCTTTGCCAAAAAAAAATATCGACATTTTAATAATTACTATGTAGGTAAAGTTTGAACCGAGGCCCTCTGTTCACTTTTGTATTCAAACGACTATTTAATGACATTCAGTATTTAAAGATACATCCTTACACGTTTTAACCTATTACCAAACGACAATATTATTGACTTGTCCAAATTGAAAGCGTTTGCATACGACAAAACAAAGGTGACTGAAAATTTGAAATTTGTTTTATGAAGGGTAGAAAACATTGTGGGAAAAGGAGAAAATGCTGGTTACCAGCATTTTCTCCTTTTCCCACAATGTTTTCTAAAGGCTTCTATCTCAGGGCGTCAAAAGTAGGGATTGTATGGTAATGGGTTAAGCCGATCTTTTACCAATTTCATCCTAACTTTATGTTTACAAAGATTACAACGGATAAAATATTGAGTTTATGTGTTGGAAGCCATCAAAGCGATCGTTGTAGCCATGTTCGGTCTGAAATGAAGGTATATGCCTTAAGTTTTTCTGTCCTTTACTCCATACATATTTGATTATTTAATTTATATTTGATATTTGGCGTTTACACAGCAGACTCATTCAACATACTTTTAAGCTGTAACAGCGTTTTCCTCTTTAACTGTAAGGATATATCTTTAAGTGCAAAAGCAGAAAAGACACACAGAAACAGAAAGAAACACAGGGGGCATGCAAAGAGACTGACAAAAAATAGCAACTTAAGAAAAAGAAATTAGTATTCTACCAGTAAATATATATGCAGATCAACATTCTCTTCCTATGCTACTATTTTTTTTTTCAGTGCATAGCTATCTTAAATTAATGAATAGAAATTATTGATTAAAAAAATGAGAAAATAAAATTATTATAAAAATAAAGGTACAAAAATGAAAATAATGAGTGATGATGATGATGATGATGATGATGATGATGATAGCAACGGCTTCAACAACGATGACGATATGATTAATGAAGTATGAGCTTACAAAGCATAACATTGATATACATTATAAAAAACAAACGTAGACGTGTTAGCAACTTTCCATTTTTAAGTTCATTTACATGTGCCTATTGGCATCCTTTGTATCGAAAACGGCTTTATACGCCATCGAGTCCTACAGTTCTCGAAGAGTATGGAAATCACGTAGTTTTATTGATTTTTCATCATCGCCAGCCTCATGGCTTTCAATTCATTGAAAAATATTTCATACTTCCCTAAGTTTACTAGATAAATGACGTTGCCCTTAGGACGGGGTAAAAAAAATATATATGCATGCCATGGTTAATGGACGATTTGCTGCAGTATTCCTTACTATTTGAAAAGTTTTTGTTGGAATTAATTATTTTTCCTTCGTTTGATTTGATGTCTAATCCAATATGAATCATCCTGAATTACATGTACAGCAAGCATTTTTTGTCAAAATTATTTTAACAAATAGAGAAATGCAAAAAGCGAGCTGTATCACCTTTTGTCAATAGGATATTCTTATTTTCACATATTTTGGTCTCTTCATACAATCTCATTCAGAAGTATTTTTTGCCGTTATAAAAAATAAATCATAATGACAGCTAGCTTATTCTTTTACACCAAAGCTCTGCGATATGATACTAGGTATGCAAAATAGACAATGAATCTCGTGCTTTGCTGAATAAAGCGTAGACATACGAGATTAGCGAAACGAATCTTTTGGAAGATCGTTCAAAATAAGGTATTTCGGGCAAAATATGGCTTTGTTGGTAGGGCTCACAGTCATATAGAGTGTTGCCTTTACAAATACGCCATTTTCTAAACAATACGAACTACAGCTTCGATACTTGATGCATATGACAATCCACCTGACATTTCTTATTGATTTATTGATTGATTGATTGACTCATTCATTTTTTTTGTTGTTGTTGTTTGTTCATTTTGATTTTTCAAGTCGCACAAATAAAAAAACCCTGGGGTAAAAAAAAGGCTCTCCCCCGTAAGTTCCTTTCGAATTTATTATTTGTGACATAAGTGATTTCCAAGATGCTAACGCAGAGTATCGCATACCTCGCATTTAAAAATTGAATGTTGAACTTAGTACATGTAATTTACTACCAGGGCTTTGTATTATTTGTGCAATATTGACACGTATTTCTTTGTTGCTATTACAACCCGCGAGCTTGTATTACCACAAATATGACAAAACCAATTATATTGCAGGATGTTAACCCGTCCCTAGCTAATTTTTAACCGTTCTACTCGTGTCAATGTTTTTTTTTTACAATTCTAGAACAAAGAGAACTTAAAACTAGTAAGACGAACAGAGAAGTTCTATAACGCTTTCGATGCCTATTAACCCCGCAACAAACAGAAACAATTTCAGGCTTTCAAAGTCGAAGGCATTTGCCGACGACAAATTATGAGGTATGTCTGTAAAGTAGTATAAACTACTGCAAAAAAGGGATGAATATGCATTTTTAGCCTCACCAGATTAAAATAATAAGTTGTTCCGAAATGTCCAGTGAAGTTTAAAATAAATGGTACTTTTTTTCTGAAGTCTTGTATGCATTCTTAGTTTATATTTAGAAGGTAATACAATTTCTGAATATTTGACCAATTTAGTTTAGCCAATAAGAATTTACTATACTTTAAGATGTAGAAAATTCTTGAAAATTAGACTGAGAATCACAGTTGGTATGGTTAGTGAAAATGGGGCAATTTTTCCCCAAATGAAGGAGGAACAGAAACCTATACATCATCGATAAGACAGATAGCTCCTTTTTCAGACCGTAGATTCTATGTTATTTGACCTCCTCAGGTATTATTATTGGATATTTTGACGGAACCGTGCTCATCAACCATCCAAATTTGTACTCCGGGGCCAGTATTCACCAACCATTCTTGAGAATATTCTTAGTCTTATTCCCCAAAGATTTCTAATGTTGTAAGTTAAACCGAATGGTTTAGCCAATCAAAAATTGTGCTACTTACAAATGTAGAAAATTCTGGAGTATAAGACAAAAAAACTTTCTTAAGAATGGTTGGTGAATGCAAGGTCTAACTCTCAAATATGACTTTAATTGCAATAAGAATTATATATCTCACTCGCTTAGCTAAATCGGTAAGTTTATCAGATACTGTCTTACTTTGTCTAATTTCAAGAATAGACTTTAGACAAAATCAACACAATGTCTGTCTAACAAACATATTTTGGATAAATAATTTGAAAGCACTTAAGCGACAAACTCAGTAAATCAGTCGGTAACATACAGAACCTCAAACAAAAGAGTCGCCGCTTTGATTCCCACCATGCCAAATTTAGTGTGGGGTTGATGATAATCAATGCGACAGGATTCATTCCTGTTTCGTCACATAACACTGGTTCATCAATGTTTAGGTGAGAGAGCGGCCAGTGGCATGGGAATACTAGTGAAAGACATTGTTTGAAGGCATGGAGAGGCATGGTGGCCGTCGCGATACCACTAAAATAATGTTTGGAAAATAGAGGAACCCCTAGCAATAAGTAATTAATCATTTTGTCCCTATTTTTGCTTGTTAATTTCATGAGAGTAGATGGGCTTAATTTAGATAGCACGACCGTCCAAAACTAGAAATTGCAGGGGCCAAATTTAATTCACCAAATTAATTCATATGGATATTACTGTTATCATCAATACTAAGTAAAAAACTTTTTTTTTTTGTTCATTGTTGTTGACGGATTTGTATTTCTCTGTATACGAAAAAAGACCAGCTTGTGTAATTGCACCCATTCGCTTATTTCTGGTGTTTATGTAAGTATTACTTGTAACTCTCTCAGTACCATATACTAGCGTACTCTGTCTCTGTGCACACTGAAACAACAATCAATTGAAATTCAAAAAGACTTGAATTGGGTATAGGCTTGACCAAACAAGCAGAAGGTATAAATCAAAGATTAGTTTTATCTTGATCTATGCCTTCCGAAACCAATTAAGTTTTCGGATGTTGCACGGAATGGATTAAGGTTATTGAGCATAAAGGAAAATCATGCCGAAACTTTGTTCAGTCAGGGTTTTTGGCTTTACTCCTTTTTACAATAAATACGTTGATGCCATTTGTTGTTACTCGCAGAATAAAATCCCTTTAAGGAATGCAAATGCGATACGCAAGTCGGCGTGTTTGTGTGTTTGTGTAGATATATAATATGAAACTGAAGCGAAACTATTGAAATGTAGGAGACCCCAGCCTGCTGTTTTGCTCTAGGTATCTCAAAGAAACAGTTTCATCGTGATTTGACTGATATGGTTCGGCAGCACCTTGTTGCGACTAGCAAGTCAAAGGAATTGCGAATACATTAAGGTCACTTAACAGTTGCCCGAAGTGAATAGTTTTACCGTTTTTTAGATAGACGATCGTTTTGAATAATAAGAAGAGAAGAGCTTTTGAAATCATTATGAGAAAAGGAAAAGATACTAGTTAACAGCATAATCTCCTTATCGCCTGATGTTTTTCCTTCTTTCAGAGACGAATCACACAATTTCATCCTTTATTTGTCCTATGGAAAATGCTTCATCTTGGACGTTTCCAAAACTATCCCATCTGGTAAGGATTTAAATGCCTGAATAAAACTGAGATATGTTCTGACAAAAGGGGGCTTAACCCATTACCACTCAATCCCTACTTTTGACACTCCTGGGAAAGAAACCTTTTGAAAACATTGTGGGAAATGGAGAAAATGCTGGTGACCAGCATTTTCTCCTTTTCCCATAATGTTTTCTACCTAATCAATAAACAATTGCACCATTTGAGCCACGCTGAAATTGTCGTCTGTAAATGCTTTCAATTTGGACAGAGCTAAAATTTTGTCGTCTGGTAAAGGGTTAATGCATATCCATGATCCAGGGTACCAAGCAAACCATCACAAACTTAAGGATCTATAATATCCACAACTTAGATCGGTATTTTTTTTTTTTTTTTTTTTTTTTTTTTGCGCAAATGCATGAAGCCCCCTTTTCACACAGCATGACTCAAATATGGAAACATAGAAGCCAAGTCATGTTTTGGGAGAATGGGGTTTAATGTATCTGCAAAAAATATCGATTCAAGTCAGCCTAATCAGTCCGCCCAGGCTGACATGAGTCAAGATCTTTTGCTAGTTGCATATTTTGTGCATGTCCTAGGAACATTTTACCTCCATACTCTATGAATTGGCAGACAGAATGAGCCTGATGGATTCCTAATCAATGATGACTTCCTTGGTTTACTTATCACGGAGATGCCTTAAACCCATTTTTGCCAGAGCATGACAAAGCTGTATGCTCCGTTTAATTCATGCAAACGGGCATGAGGTAAACTTGTAACACATAATTAATTCAAGAGAGAGAAAAATAATGATAATACAGCACATAATAATTTCTTGAATTATTTTAATCCTTTAATTCAATTACTTATAATCACATGCAATATCATGAATAATAAGAAGATGGTCATCAATAATAAAAGAACTCAATTATGAGTGTAAAAGTACAAATGGTTTATTGAATTAAATGGTGTCTGGAAATAAATAGGTATATAAATACCATATACTTTTTGTTGAATTCAGATGTATGTCTTAAAATAAAAAAAATAACTACAATTCTAATCACTCTCGCGAATGATCAGATCTGGGAAGGGTGGTTCAAAGATGTACACCTGATTTTCTGTTGATAGATGGTAGGAGTTACAAATCATTCAACAATTAATCAATTTTACTTGATACTTCAGCAACAATATTCGTACCGCAATGGCAAGCAAAATTAGTTATTGAAAGGCATTCTACCTATGGAAAGACTGAAATTGTTCTGGTGCGTACTCTGAGGCATTTTGGTGAAATGGTAAAAAAAAAACACTAAGTCCGGACAAATTTAATTTTTGTCAGCTACCCATATGGGTAGATATTCTAAGATAATAGTGTCTTTCTGTCATATTCCTTTTCTTTTAAATAAAAACCAATTTTGATTCAAACTTTCCCATTTGTCAGTTTCCAGTTGGAATATCCATGTACATGTAGATTCAAGAACATGTGTTGTGAAAATATGTAAACATATAAAATGTAAATGATAATTTGGACTAAAGTATGAAACGGAACATGATAATTAATCAATTTATTTAAAACTTACCTTCGAATGTTAAAACGCAAGGAAAAGTAACAGAGATATAAATAAAGTTTTTCCGCCCTCTAAACGAACACATTTAGTTTTTTCTCAAACAATCTCAAATTTTAACGATCGTGATTACAAGAGCTTTGAAAACATATTATGAAATGGAGAAAATTCTTATTAGAAGTAGTTTCTCCCTCTTTCTAAAGAAAAATCAAATAAATTTAGCGTACAAGAAATTTATTGTCTGCAAATACTTTCAGTCAGAATAAGTCTAAAATTTTGTCCATTGGTAAAGGGATTAACACTTAAGACTATCTAAAGTTCATCACGTCGTAATGACGGGCGAAAATCACGGATCTTGGGAAATCCACCTCAATCTCACACAGTGCCTTCCCCACGATCCGCGATCATAGCCCATGGCATATCGCGCACCTTAGGTCACTATTGCTGGTTCTCCTTCCATTCTTTATCCCGTTGAAACGTGCCTGTCAGAGTCAAGAGGCACCTTGATAGATAGAAACCATTCAAAATTCTGACACGTCCATTATTCAAGCCACACCGTTTTATCCGAGATCAACACCGTTGTCAATGATGCGAAGTACTATGTGAAAATAGGAATGTTGCAGCATCTTAGGGACGGATGATTATTCAGAAAGTTTTGTGTTTAAGATTTTCCTTTAAAGTCATTAATACCGAAACCATATTTTCCCCATAAACTGTCTCTCCTTCACGTACATCAAACCGAGTTCTTCTTTCAAATGACTGTTGAGACCTGCAATTAAACAAAATGTAGTAATTGATGAATCGTGTCTCTTCTTATCATGAAATAACCAATCTAATGGAAGAAAAACGTTTCTCGATAAAAACGCAAGCTCCCATATGGCCAACTCACTCCCTCGCACTGCAGTTTGGCATTTCCGTCACTCCCTCTAGCGGTAGCCTCGTTTCCACATTCAACTCCCATCTCCAACGAGATGTGCTTTTCTAACTCATTGTCATTTCGTTACGCCTGAAGCGTCAGCAATGTTTGCCCTCAAGTAAAACACATCAGAAAGACAACGCACACAAAAAACATGACATCTTGGTCTGATATATGGGGTTTACAGACATAAAACATTCATGACGAACGTTCGTTAACTTGTCATTGAAAGTTCTATCTCTCCCATTACTGCATATATAAAACATTTTAAGCTCCCAAGGTTGGCAGTTTTTGAAAACATTGTTGTGAAAGGCAATGCAAGTCGTCTTGGCAAACACACACACCGTTCCCACAATATGTCCAAACGTCATTTGGAAAACGCTAAATCTCTTTTCTTGCCCCATGTAATTTAAGGTGTTATAACCAAACTGACCTCTACTTTTTTCCAAGCTTCGAAACTAAACGCATGCAGTAATATAACATTTACATCTTTACTACACAACACAATTTTCGAATTACTAAAATTAAAAGTAGTTGCAGGCAACAGATTTAAAAGCAGCTCAGATTCGGTAATTGTCTTTTTTATTGAGAAGAGTAAACTTTGCGTGAAAAGAAGAAACTATTGATAGCAGTATTTCCTTCTTTTCTCACAATGTTTTCAAAAACCGTCTTCGTCGGGGCCATCAAATGTCGGAAAGATTAAAAGTCAACACATTACAATTAGCAGAATGTTTTCAAAGCCATCAGCAGCAAGTTTGTTGCAGGGAGTGACGAATCAGTGCACCCCTTTTCGCGCCAAAACAGCACATCTTGGACATATGTGACCCATCACGCAAAAAGGGACCTTCTGGGAATTGCAAAATGTGATAGGGTTGACACTTTTTGCTTTAATCATTTTTAATGATCAACTTAGACTGACCTACACTGTCGTTGATCTGTTTTCATCTGATCATGTACAGAATTACCAGATGGTCCCTTTTGCGTGATGGGTCACATATTTAAAAAAAATGATGGAACGTAGAAACTGTACATGTATCTACAGTGCATGATTTTAATAAATGAATTTTAATACAAATGCAAAATATAATAGTTTCTTCTTTGTTACCTATTAGCTTATTAGTCTTACAAATTGAAGCGTTGCATAGTAAAAGGAAATAAAAAGTCCGCTTTTGGTGGGAAAATGGTGAGAAATTTGACAAAATTTACATAGAAATATAAGTAAAAACATAACATATAAAAAAGCCTTAAAACGTAAACTTAACTAGAGAGAGAGAGAGAGAGAGAGAGAGAGAGAGAGAGAGATGTACTTAATACACATTGTCAGGGTTTGAGAGAAGCTCATGTCAGCACGCTTTCAATTAAAAAATATACAAAGTGAGAAATAAAATTGACTATGAATCAAAGTATGAGAAAAAAATACCCTTACCACACATTTCCGAATACTAAACATCCTGAGACTGAAGGCTTTTGAAAAGATGGTGGGACAATGAGAAAATGCCGTTATCCAGGATTTTCTCCTTTTCCCAACGTTTGTTCTAACTTTTAAATACAAAGTCCATGGTTTAGTTTTATATGTGGTCTATCATTGCTTTGGATTTCGAAAATTCTGAACTTAAGTCCTTCAATGAAGTTCTAAATATTGAATTTATGAATAGATAAATAAATAAGAATGCAATAAAATCACCTGTTTAGCATATTCTTGTTATCCAAAAAAAGATACTTTTTGAGAACTTTGGCATATCGCCATATGTGCCTACATGTTGGCTGGCCAACAGTTTATTAACAATTGATGGAAAACTGACCCCTGATTTGTATTTTTAAAGTCATTTCAGCCGATTGAAATCTTTGGCAAGTTAACAGTTTCGACAGCTCGATTTGAATAATTATGCTTTATCGTCGCCATTGAACAATAGTGTCTTAATTACGGCTGTCATCTACTGATCGTTACATCAGTTTTGCTTTCAAATACTGCTATATCATACATCAATGTCGATCAAGGACAGCTCAGCTTCATGTTCGACTGCTTATTAAGTACAAGATAGACAGTTATAGTATTGCTAAAACAATGATCTAACCATATTTGGGCATAAGACGCTACAAGGCAAAGCCTCGAGCAATGTTTAAAAAAAGAGAGGTATATGTAGTTGTCGAAGTGACATTGTCAAACAACGTGATTATTGATGAAGATTTTAAAACATTAGCTAAACTTGTATGGGAATAAAACGGTACTTACATCCATACAATCATTGACAAAAAAAACATCTGAAAACAATTCCTTTTTTTAAGTTTCGTCTATCTAAGATCTATTTCCGAAACATTGTGGCAAACAAAATATGTCTCAATATTGTCTTAGATTTCTGCTGGCCATGGCGACTCAACAAGATTTCACGGACTATATCAAAATCAGACTCAACAAAACGTCTCGTCTGGTCTATAACTAACATCCTCCGCTACACAATACTTTGCCATGACCAGTAAGGAAGAGCTTTTAAAAACTCTTTCATAACTGAATAAATGAACTGCATTTTCTTAAAGATTACAAATACAGTTTCGGTGCAGGATCAATAAGAGAGTTCAGTCATAATCCAAAATGAAGCAGTGGACAGTGTATATCAGGGATTAGACTGCACGTTCTGTGCATACTGATTTTGATCTATACTGTCCACAAAAGTAACCAGGTCCGTATTCACCAACCATTCTTAAGAGCATTCTTGGTGTTTTTCTTCAAGATTTTCTAACTGTGAAAGTAACAGAATTTCTGATTGGCGAAGTTCCATTACTTTCACATTGACAAAATTCTGAAGAATAAGACCAAGACTGTTCTTACGAATGGTTGGTGAATACGGACTCTGGTGCCATCAACTGTATGGAAAGAGGTGAATGCTGATGTACACTTGTACAGTCAGAAGAGATAGATATTGATACCGGTTTGGGATAGATATTTCTCAAAACCAATATAAATTTTAATGAGCTTTAAGGAATCCTTTTTTTTTCAGGATTTGCCTCGCCAATGATTTCATCTAACTTTATATTACGGGGTATCCCTTTATATTCAAAGTAAATCTGGATGCTATGCGCTGCTTTTTTGACGACAGTATTCTAAGAAGACCAGATGGCAGAGAGGGCGTTTGTCTGATCTTGAATCTAGACTGTCAGATACGTAGGTCTGCATATATCGCCATTTCCAGGCTGTTTTAACAAAAAAAGTCTGGCAAGGAGAAAAACAGTGTAGATCCAAACTCAAACTGCAGAGTCTGTGCTGTCTGGTCTGGTCCTACACTAGACACAATGCAATTTGAGTAACATTGGCCGCTTTCAGGGTTGGCTTTTATCGCGCCATAAGACAAAAAGAAAGGAATAGATATGACAGATACTTAATAAAAAAATAATAAACTAATCAATAAACAAATGTGAGATGTGGATGATTCAGTAATAATCACATACTAGTATATAATACATCTCATTAAACAAACAAGGCAAATCAAGAAATCATTAGACTGACTGCTGAAAACAAGCAAATGTAGGTAGGAAACGCCAGTGCTTCCAAATGTGTGTTGATACCTTCCGGTGTTAAAAAGCTGAAATACTTTCTTTTTCTGTTAGACCATGTTCAAATGATTGCCAATCTAAGTTTAATTTGCTCTGAATATGCTACAGGGCACTCAAGATCAGTGATTGGGCAAAATTGTGATCTCGATCTACACTGTTTGCAAAAGAACCTCCATGGATGTAGCCGTTCATTTTATAGCTTAATCTTTAGGCTTCTTTTACACGACTCGATACCATTTTAGATAACAAGGTAGATCATGACTAGACTGCAAAACTTGCTGTCCGATCGGACAAAACTGTCCCATCAGATGATATTTTTCCAATGCGAAGATCTGTGAAACCGTAATATATAGGCTAGTTACAATTGGCTGAACGTTTTCATTTAATTCACGAATAGGACTTTAAGTTTCATACATCACGCAAAGTTAAAAGGTCATTGGCGCATTTAATATGTAAGTATAAATCTTGACCCTTTTTAGAAACAGGTGCAAGCTTTGTTTGCCATTACTAACGATGTAGATCAAGATGAAAGCACTCAAAAGTAATTATGGTTTCGGACCTTCAAACGATGCTGTCCGATACGTGGTGAGAAGTTCTGATCCAAACTAAAATGTCCAGAACTTTTCTACAATTCTTGTTGTTTTTCTAACTTTTCTGATCAGTTCAGTTATATTAACACTCGGAACGTCAACTCTTTCAAGCGCCAAGTGTAGAAACTCTACTCCCTTCGATGGCTCATTAATACAATTCGCTGAAACTATTTTAATGTTTCCTTCCATGTAGGCTTTAATATACAAGCGAGTGGTATAGAGCAAGATCAGACTGCACGTTCCGATCTTGCTCTATGCCATCTGCAAAAGCCTGCGTTTTTTTCACCTGTGGCGTTCAAAGGGTTATTAGATCTAAAACGTGACTTCTTTTTATTTCTTTATATTCATTTTATTGTCCCGTTACAAACTAACTCCGTGTCTTTACGATCCAGAGATAAAAATCATTTTTAAAACACTATAGGAAATGGGAAAAAAAATGGCGACAAAATTTTCCCTTTACACTAGTGTTTCAAATCATTTCACCCATCGGTAGTATTTTTTTCTTATCTAAAACTAGTTTCTTTTTTCGCATGCTGGTACTATCAGTGAGGGGGTGTCAATTGCTTTTTTTTTTCATCTGGAAAAGAGTTATTATATATTTATTACTTTTTACGGCTTATTAATATTCTGGTCACGTGACGATAGATATGCCACATAAGCAAGTAGTTGACGTAGTCCCGGGAATATAATGCAACCTGGGACCCCGTCAACTTACTTATCACGTGACAAATAAATCTGGTTTCCTGGTTTCTCCTCCAGTGAGACCGTCTCCTGGCTCTGGTATGAAAATCTATGTTATTATCCTGCAAATATTGTGTTACAAAAACATAAAAGTAAGAGGAGTAAAATCTAACATGAGTTAGCATTTGAGAAAATAAACAATCATCGAAAGATATCAGAAACAAAAATTGTGTGACTCATCACGCAACAAGGGGCCATCTGGGAATTCTGTACATCAATTAGATGAAAACAGATCAACGATAGTGCAGGTCATTTGAAGTTGATAATTCATAAATGATTCTATAACAAGGTACAATGACCACTTTTCTTATAGAATATGTCATTAAAGTGAAAGTTGTCAACTATGGTCAGCCTGTGCATTCGTGCAGTCTGACCAGAGTTGACACTTTTGGCGGTTCCCAGAAGGTCCCTTTCTGCGTGACGGGTCACAAATTTTACTTCAAAAGTAATATTATGTCCGATTCTTTTTACCACATAACTGTATCTGAAGAATAAAATATGTACTTCATGATGTGTTTAGAAATAGGTCTACGTGTATGCAACAATGTATACTGAGTTTTACATGCAACCTGTTTTCAACAAACATTTTTCTTCAGGTCTGTTAAGCCGGCATTTGATACCAAAACTAGTCCACAACTGTACCTTACAAAAATCTGCAAACGATATCCTGATATCCGCAACTGTAATTCGCCAGAAAATTTGTACTGGCTGTATTACACCGAGAAAAGGAGCAGTTATTTGATAACTTTTTTTCGTCAAAATGCATTATAGTGTTTAGTATTTTCTGATTTATATAAACTACAGGAAAAAAAAAAAGAAAAATTCTGAAAAGAATTTAAAACCAGTAGATCTACTTATAGTTACAAACATTTTTATGAAGCCGGCTTTTTTGGCAGGAAAATATTAAACTTTGTCCGAACTAATTTGAAATTACGAAAATATAGGTTTCTTTACGATTTTTAACATTTTGCCGGGTAGTATAGATATAGACTTAAGGTTATTATGTCACTTAAATGCTCCCTGCATTCTTCATGCAACTTTCACAGAATAATGTATTTAGTTTTACGCATTGAAAGATTTGGACTGTTGACTTACACGTGAGATACTGAGATACTTGCCAAATATCCGAACCACAGTTTTCCGGCTGGCTTCTATTTTGTTTCATGTAATAGATTCAGACGACAACATGTAATTTTCTAACTTTCCTGAAGTATACTGTATTTTTTAAACAATGCACCCTGAACAAAAAAATCTTTCATATATACGTAACCTTTTTGAATTATTTTCCGTGTAAAAGCCAATGAAAATGTCCTCATCCGTGTGCTTAATTTGATATATGTTTAGCATTTACTGTGTTTTTGTTAAAACATTTAATGAATTCGGAAATTCAAATTTGACAAAAAAGCTGTATACATGATTTAGTGCATAAAACTGAACAGAAACCAAGTATTGTGCCATGAAGTTGAGTAAAAGACAATTACAATGTATCATATTTCATATAACTTTTTTCATTATTTCTTTAAAGTTAAAATACAAATGATTTAAATTAAAAAGCACCCTGCCATATTTCTACCAAACTTCATAAGTGGCGATTCTAAGTTTGAAAAGGAACATACAATATGAAATTATTTGTAGGTTATCTGTCCTTCAGTTGTAGGTTGCCATTCTGATAGCTTACAACTAATCCAAGTTTGAAGTTAATATTTACATCAATAACAGCGATGTGAGGAAAACAAATCAAAGTCTTCACATCCTACGACGATTCAGGCGAAGACAGTGCTAGAAGAATATCTTTTTTCCCCGAAAACACCAGAGATTAAGGGACTAAAGCTATTTATAACAACGCAGGAGACCCTACAAAGTTAGAGAGGAAACTATTATGCAGCACTGAAACAACAAGCTTAAGAGGAAAGGTACACACATGAATAATGAAGGTTATAAAGTTACACCTTGAGGCAAACCACTTTCCGTTGTAGATGTTAAAATTCATATCCATTACACAACTTGAGTATCATTTATGTAAAATATCATTTATGTAAAATTTTAAACAGGTAAGCACCGTTAAAACCGAGCTTTTTGTCCAGATTTAGTCAAGGGACTATGAGTTTGGACCGACAAACCTGGTGTGCTCTCTATGCAAGGAGCCAGGAGTAATATCTATGCTGTCCTGACTATCTGTTTCAACCTTGCTTCTAACAAGCCGCAAATGGGACTGTAACAAAAGTTATTCAAAGAGATACAATATGCAGTGTGATTGACTAATGAAGTTGCGTTTGAAACTGATATCCTTAATGTCGATGAATAATAACAAAACGTTCTTTAACAAGTTATTACTACAAATTCACATTACAGTACACGTGTACATGTCAAAATCGCTTAAAAATCTACACACAGCACCAGGTGAAATAACAAAGGAACATACATAGCTAAAATGGAAAGCAACAAATCACCGAAATACAAGCGCAAAGCATAATTATGATTCTTCTGTGTTGATCTAGGAAATTGAGGATATTTTATCCTGTAGGGTGATATGAGAACCGCACGAAATTGACAATGTCCCGAGAACTCTAAATATCTATCTCTCAGACCAAGTCAACTTCGAATGGTCACTCACATGGGTTTCTCTACTGCTATGAGTCCGGACTGCTAACAGCTACATAGTGGGAACTCGTCAGAGTAGTTGTGAATTTTATGTTTATTACCATAAAAATAACCATACGGTTTAATCAAATACAAATGAGGGGCGCTCTTGATACAGGGCTTTAATACATCTTATCATGGACATTACCAAAAGCAAGTTCTATAGCATGCATCCATTTTTGTAAAAAAATCGGCTGAATCATGATGAGATAGCAGAGTCATTTGCTCATCTGAAAATTTACCAATAACAAAAAGTTTCGACCCTAATCAGCTGAGCTGATGGCGCAGGCTGGCATGGGTCAATACCTTTTGCAGATAAATTAACACATTTTTTCACTGAACATGTCTCAAATTTTCTTGAAAACAGACGCGGAGCCAGAGAGATACAAGTAAGTCCGGCTCTCAGTATCAATTCTCTGAATATCATTTTTTGACAGAACGTAAAAAAGGCGAAAAAAGAAGAGAGCGTAGATATTCGAAACGCCTTTGGTTTGGGCTTCATCCGCCAACAATCCTGGCTACGCCTTTGAAAAGCATGCATATGTGGACATGCTTTATGGCTTGCAACAAAGAAAAAGGACATTCGGACATTTGCATAAAGTATCGTCTCGATCAGCCTGCAGAGGCTTATCCGAAACGGCACTTTACGATTACATTAGATTTTGTGCTACAGTAGACTTTCTTAAAACAGAAGATTACGTAGAAATGGAAAGTGTTGTTTCGGATTAGCCTGCGCGGACTGCGCAGGCTGATCCGAGACGACACTTTACGCAAATGGCCGAATGCTCCTTTTCGCGTGTTGCAAGCTATATAATAACGCTGAGCCCTGAGTTCATCTGAAAAATAATTGAGCTGTAATATCCACTGTAATTTCATTGAGTTGGTATTCTTTGGTTGTTATAAATCTTTGTTATATATGAATATGCATTTTGTTCTCGTAAATCAAACCATAATATCAAACACCCACAGACTAATAAGTAATAAATATTGCATGACAGGAGAAAAAAAGGTTTTTCATGCGAGGTTAGATCAGTCCAGAGTGTCATAGAAGTAGAGAAGGTACAGGATAAATGTACAAGAACTTGGAGGAGTACTGCAAGATGCTACATTTTCTCGTACAATAGCTTGTAAGAGTACCGCAAGGTGCTACATTTTCTCGTACAATAGCTTGTAAGAGTACCGCAAGATGCTAAATTTTCTCGTACAATAGCGTGTAAGAGTACTGCAAGGTGCTATATTTTGTCGTAAGCCGCAGACGCCAATGTTACAAAAAATTGATAAAAAGAAGTAAAACAGTTATCATAATCAATTTCTTTGTTTGGTGCAATGTAGCTATCTTTTTCCATTAAACCTTAATTCTCTATCGATCCATCCCGGATTTTAACGACCGTAAGAAAAGAGAACCTTTTGAAAACATTGTGAGAAAAGAAGAAAATGCTGGTAACCAGCATTTTCTTCTTTTCTGATAAAATTTCCTTCCCTTTCAAGGACGAATTTCATCATTTTTTAGCCATTTTTGTAATTGTCGTCTGCAAATGCTTTCAATTTCGACCAGTGTAACATTCTATCGTATAGTACAGGGTTGATTTATTATGCTATTTTTTTCAAATTTCATGAGGACTTTTTTTAAAGTCGTCTGCTACATAGGAAGTATTGACTTAAAATCATCCGTTGACAATTGTGTCTTCAATATATCAGCGTTTTACTTCCAAAACCTCGTAACTACAGCTTGTTTCAAACTGTAGTTACGAGATTTTTTAAGTAAACCGACGATAGAAACAAAATCTCTCCTTATTGACGGAAATACTGGTACAATCTAATGAAACTTAGAATGATTTTTGGCTTAAAAGCATCACTAGGAAGGGGGCAGTATAGATCAAAGATCAGACCGCAATTTTCACTTAAGTCCATATTTTTTTCGAAACAAGTGCTAACTAGGGGCATTGTAAGCAGAGTTACTACAAGAATGAGTACAAATATTTCTCTAAAACAATGTAAGTCGTGGATACATGTAAGAACACATGTTCTTTGCAGCCTGATTATTCATCTACATCGACCAGCCAGTTTTTAAAAATCGCCTCAGCATCTTAAAGCTCAGATAGTGCGGAATCAGTATGAGACAAGGCATTTTTCGCAAATCTGATCTGAATCTACACTGTCCACAAAAACAAAAAGAATCACTTCAAGGATTAGATCTAATGAATGGAAGAGACTTAAATTCTAAATTCTAAATTTTGCAGATGCTGAGTTCTCGCCAAGATTCGTCGATTTCCATTGTACCATCTATTACTTATTAATATAATAAAATTAAATATAAAATAGTGATGCAATTTTTACTTGCAATGCATGCTTATAGGAGCAAACGCATAGTCGTGAACATGCAAATTTATGGTTGTGAAAGCGTCATTTGCAGCACGTTGAGAAACATGTGATGTATCCAAAGTGAAGCAAAAAGAAGCAGAAATAGTGTTAATATATACGAAGCCACACTGAACAGGTTTATGATACGTTCACAGTGCATGAATTACGAGGTGATAAGTGCGCTTGATTTATGGTTGTACACTGTATGCATATATGGCTTGCAACACGCTAAAAGGGGTATTCGGACGATGGCGTAAAGTGTCGTCTGGGAATATAGCCTTTTCAGTCCGCACATGCTATTCCGAAACAACAATTTTCGTTTTTATGCAATGTCCTTATTTGTGCAAGTCTACTGTAGCACAAAATCTAATGCAGTCGTGAAGTGTTGTCTCGGATTAGCCTGCGCTGACTGCGCAGGCTGATCCGAGACGACACTTTACGCAAATGTCCGAGTGCCCCTTTTACCGTAATGCGAGCCATAACGTATCAACTCCTCTAGCCAAAGGTGAGGCTAGAAGCTTTTGCGGACAGTATAGATCAAGATCAGACTGAATAGAACGTGCAGTCTGATCTTGGATCTGTACTGTCCTCAAAACTTGTCTAGCACAGAATATGAATCTTTGGGATTTGTAGTTACTAGTAAATCTACACTGAAACGAAACCCTAAACGGCCACTTTTGTTTCTCCTATAAATTGGAGTAAGTTAAAGAAATGATAACTAGAATAAATTGTTACATATATCTAGACGTTAAGAATGGTATTGTGATGAAAAGAGTCTCGATTCTGCCAACAGAAGGTCTCTCTTTTCCAAGAAAAAAAAAGAAAAACTAGTTGTTTGCGCATGCGTGGTATCAACCGGCCAAAACATTTTAAAAAAGAGAAGCATAAGATACTGAATTTTTTAAGCAAATAAGAAAAACATGAAAATTATTTTCTGTGGTATAAAATGTAATCCGAAAAAACTAGCATGAAGTTATCAATGTTTTCAATTTATAATGTTGAGTGAATGAACAACAAAGTTTCTTCCGCGATAAAAAATGAATGAATTCTCTTCAGAATTTGGTTCAGGTATGTTTTCAGACCGATCAATTAATCTACAAAAAAGTGAAACAAAATAAGCTGTCCTTTTTATAGGCAGTGGAGAAAAGGTCTATGGAAAATTAAACCTTAAAAGTGGCCATTTAGAAGAAGTTCGTTTCAGTGTATTTCCAGCCCTTAACAGAAGGTCGATGTTGTGTACGTGCCATACTCTGTAAAAATGGGGCTTAACCCGTTACCATACAGCAACATTCTAGCCCTATCCAAGTTGACAGCATTTGCAGAAGCCAATTTCAAAGTGGCTCAAATAGTGTAATTTGCTTTGATACGTTAGAAACTCTGTGGGAAAAGGAGAAAAAGCTGATTACCAGCATTTTCTCCTTTTCCCACAATGTTTTCAAAAGGTCTCCTCCTAAGGGCTGTTAAAAGTCGTCATTGTGTGGTAAAGGGTTAATGCATTTGTGAAGAATCGACCCATATCAGCCTACTCAATCTGACATGGGCCAATACTTTTCATCATAATTAAATTTTCTGCATGTCAAAGGATCAGAATACCTCATGGTTCAGTCAATTATTTGACCAAAAAAAAGGTTTTATGGATCTATGACTATGTCATGACTTGATTGGTATCGTGCATCACGGAGATGCATAAAGCCCCCTCTTCCAAGAGAAAGTCGTTTTGATATTTTGAGCTGAAAGAGGTAAATAAATATACAGCATGCTATAATTATGCAGATTTTGCAAGACGTGCAGTGTGATCTTGGACGTATATCGTCCGCTTTTTATACGACACATTTTGCTCTTTAACTGTTTGAAAGACAACAAAAATTTCAGATATTCAAATTGAAAGCATTTGCGACCTATCGTGCAAAAAGGGACCTTCTGAGAACTTCGAAAAGTGTCAACCCCTGTCAGACTGCGCGGATTGCGCAGGCTGACCAGGGTAAGCACTTTTCGCTTAAATTATGATATTTTCTGCATAAAAAGTGGTCATTCTACTTTGCTATACATTCATTTTTGAACTATCAATTTAAATTAATTTGTACTCATTTTGGTCTATTTTTATCTAATTGGTTTGCGGAAATCCCAAATTGTTCCTTTTCACATGGCGGGTCACATTGACAGACTACAAACAAATATGACGCTATAATATTATTGTTTTTGAACGGGTAGATACCTTTGTGGAAAAAGAAGAATACTTTTGCTGATAAGCACCTTTCTCCTTCTTCTCCAGCTTCATTTTCAAAAGTCTTTCACATAACCTTGGCATTTAAATCTGTCTTTGTTTTGTACAGGAATGAGAAAAATTCGACAAAATCCAACAAATTAGCCATTTTCAATTTGTCATCAGCAAATGCTTTCAAGCGGGCATAGTATGATTTTTCTTTTTCTTTTTATCCAATAAAGACTTAAAGCAAAATTTCTTACTCATTCTGCTAAATAAATTTCAACACGATATTGCTGTCTTTCTTTTTAAAGCGATATCATTATTTTCCTTTTTACCCCACAAGGTTTTCAAAAAAAGAAATAATATTCTCGAGAATCGACAAACTAACGTAATTCTACATCAGTATTTGGCAACAACTGTCTTTGCCAGAGGACCCCGTGTTTCTTTAAATTCCTAGAGAACAAAGCTTCTGAAATCATCGTTATGAAAAGATAAGTACACTTTCACACACTTAAACACAGTGAGAAATAAGGAAAGAAAAAAAAGTCATTTAGATGATATTTTCCCATTTGATCCAACGTTAAAAAAGACTGATATGCCAAAAACAAAAGTGGTGTGCAAAGAGTATAGTGTGGTACACTCTTTCAGTGCCAAATGGTTCAACCAACTATATATATGGCAATGCAATTCATCGGAAATCAAAAAGATCCTTTCTAATCGCATGGGCCTACCTAAACAAGCGGAAGGTATAGGTCAAAGATCAGACTGCACATTCTGTGCAGTCTGATCTTTGATCTATGCCTTCCACAAGAAAAAGGCCAGGTTTTTATCTATGGTATTGAAGGTAGTCAAATACCAGACGCCAAACATGAGCATAATTACCATATAAAGTGTTACACGCCGACATTTTCGAAACTTCCGTGTTTCCATTTTTCTCCCAAAATCCACGTCACTTTAAACAATCCACCATTCACTACAAATAGAACAAGATTGCACATTATGAGACAATATGAGACATGGGGTGATTTTCTGCACAATTTATATGGTCGGTTTTTTTTTTGTTATCTTTGTATAAATCTTGCTGTTGGTAAAACGTCTACTTTCTGCCCATTTATGACTCGATAATTAATTATCTTGGAGATGTTGAAACTGATAAATTTATCAGCTTAAAGTAATCAAATCGTAAGATATCTTTGTCAAAAATCTTTGAAAATCTTATCTCTTAGTTTAATAACTATTGTCATCCCTAATCTCTTGCAGGTATCAACAATCAAACATAAGTGTTGGCACATTTCTTCCCAATCTCAGGCTAGAAAAATTAGATGGAAAAAAATGTACAAAAGTCATTCTTTTTTCTTTAACAAAGTCATAATAATCTATCATCTGATTGTTTTCACCATATACTATATCAACTTACTTTTTGTTTCAAAATATTTTTTCCTGATACTTTTTTTCCTGGTACTGTTTTTCTGATGCTGTTTTTCCATGAACTCTTTTTCCCTGATACTCTTTTTTTCATACTTTTTTTTTTCTGATACATTTTTTCTGATACTTTTTTCCTGATACTTTTATTTTTTGTTATACTTTTTGTCCTGATTCTTTTTGTCTTGATACTTTCTTTCTTACAATGGGAAAAGAATACTGATACGAATATATCCATTAAAAAAGAACCTTGTATTGGAGAATATGCAAGTCGTTTAAGAGTTTCGTACCCTTTACAAAACGAAATGTTTCGGACTTGTGCCAAACGAAACTATTTATAGACAAAAAATTAATCTTTGTCCAAAGTTTGCGAATTGCTTCTGTTTAAACTCGGCATTAATTGGAGAAGGGTTTTTAAATAGAACTCATAGTAATGTTCATGATTTATATCCATTTGTAAGCTTCAGGGCCAGTATTTTGTTAATTTTCCCAATATGTTTAAGGCTTTAAAGACTGAATAAATCTCACATCACATGTATTTAAATTGAAAATTTTGTAAGTGTATATGGGCCAGAGGTCTAAATACTTTAATAAAGGTATTGATGGATTGATTTATTGATTGATTATTTATTTGTTTATTTATTTGTTTATAATATCTGTACATTCATAAGAAATCTTTGAAACTATTCTTCCATTTAACAAACGCAAATTGCGATAATATATGATTCATATTTTGAGTATATGTGTGTGATTTATTTTGTACGTTACTTTCAGCTTTAGTGAAATCATTTAATCAGACCGACCGACCAACAGACAGACAAAGAGACAGACAGATGAAGAGAGAGAGAGACAGACAGACAGAGACAGAGACAGAGGGTGCAAAAAGAAGAGAGGGAGGGAGGCAGGGAAGGAGTAAGGGCCGCTCTGTCATATAAAAATTCGTCGAAAAACGAGTTATGGGGTTATGGTATCAGATTTTGACTTCGTCGCCCCGACCTGTCAACACGTCCGCATTACTGTTAAAATAGACGTCAAGTGATTCTGATCTTGTGATCGGTTATCGATCTTTGCCCTAACCCTTATTCTGCTACGTAAGTTGAATTTGTCTTTCAAGGCGACAGCAACAATCTTACTTTTCGATGAAAAAAATACTTACGTATCGGACAGTATAGATCTACTGCAACAATCTTACTTTTCGATGAAAAAATACCTACGTATCGGACAGTATAGATCTAAGAACGTGCAGTCTGATCTTGGATTTACACTGTCCACAGAAAGGTCAGTCACGCTTAGCAGCCTTAGGGTTAACATCCTTTCGAACCTGTTGCTGCTGTTTCTGCGACATTGTTGCCCAAGATCACAATGCACACAACATGCAGTATGATTTTTGATTTACGTTGTGCGGTCTGTTGAGATATTCTAGAAATGAAATAGCTTTGGAAACGGGAACAAATTTTCCCCTATAATTTGTTATCCCGCTGTTGCACTGTTTACCAAATGACATCGTTTGCCCAAATCAACCATATTTGCAGACTACAATGCTACAATGCAAATGTGCCTCAAGTTATAAGACGTTTGTTTGAACGGATAGGAAATATATTTGGGGAAAAGTAGAAAATATTGGTAAGCAGTATTTTCACAATATTTTTAGAAGCCTATTATCCCAGGTCATTGAAACACGGTTTCTTGGGGAAAGCGGGGGAGGGGGTGTTCAGGGTGAAAGAATCTCATACTGTCATCGATGGGTCATTTATCGCGGTCAATTTGACGGTGTCATAAATATTACGACACAATTTGATCCTTCTATTCCATAAATGGTACCTTGATTGCATCCGTTGATTAATAAGTCATTACTGATGAACTGAATTTTGAATTTGAAATTATTCATTAAATACAAGGGATGAAACACTTAGAAAAACGTTAACATGCTTTCTATGTCTATGTCTTTATTCTTTGCACACATAGGCTTGCAATAGAAACCAGTAGAGTACAAAATGTTGACAGAAAGAATGTACTTCGTTGATGATGAGATAACAAACGAATAGGATAAGTCTATTACTTCTGTCAGAACAGAACAAAATAGAAGTTTAATATAAGACAAGTACACAGTTATACATAGTCATGCAGATTGTGCAATGTGCAGTGAGATAGAAATATTGTTCCTGCCTACATTTACGGAAAATTCCATGCGTTTGGTACTCTAGAAAACTTATCTAAAAGGCTCAACAGAGTTTGTATTTTGCACACGAGTTCCACAAAGGTTACCTTTCACTATGATTTAAATATTTCATCCGAGATTTCTGCGTGTTTTAACCCTTTTCTAAACGACAAACTTTTGGACTAGACCAAATTGATAGCATTGGCAGACGACAATTCAACTCTTGCTGAAAAGATTATTTCTGTCTATGAAAGGGTAGAAAACATTGTGGGAATAGGCGAAAATGCTGGTTACCAGCATTTTCTCCTTTTCCCACAATGTTTTCATAAGGCTACTATTCCAAACCCGTAAAAACCAGGGATTGTTTGGGAAAGGGTTAATACGTATTTGTGCGGATGGACGTGTAAATGTTTGCCAGCGAACGAATTTGGCGATTGTAGGAAAAAAGTACCAGGAAAAAAAATTGGGATAAAAGGTATCAGAGAAAAAGTATCAGGAAAAAAACATCGGGATAAAAAGTATCAGAGAATAAGTATCAGGAAAAAAACATCGGGATAAAAAGTATCAGAGAATTAGTATCAGGAAAAAACATAGGATCAAAAGTATCAGAGAAAAAAGTATTAGGAAAAAATATCGGTATAAAATGTATCAGAGAAAAGAAATTAGAAAAAAGAAACATCGGTATAAAAAGTATCAAAGAAAAAGTATTAGGAAAAAACATCGGGATAAACAGTATCAGAGAAAAAGTACTAGAAAAAAAAAACATTGGGATAAATAGTATCAGAGAAAAAGTATCGGAAAAAATACATCGGGATAAAAAGGATCAGAGAAAAAGTAGTAGGAAAAAAGCATCGGGATAAAAAGGATCAGAGAAAAAGTAGTAGGAAAAAAGCATCGGGATAAAAAGTATCAGAGAAAGAGTATCATAATAAAAAACATCGGGATAAAAAGTATCAGAGCAAAAGTATTAAGAAAAAAAAACATTGGGTTAAAGAGTATCAGAAAAAGTATTAGGAAAAAACATCGGGATAAAATGTATCAGAGAAACAGTGTTAGGAAAAAACATTGCGATAAACACTATCAAAGAAAAATTATTAGGAAAAAAAATCTGGATTAAAAGTATCAGAGAAAAAGTATCAGGAAAAAAACATCGGGATAAAAAGTATCAGAGTAACAGTATCAGGAAAAAAAAACGGGATAAAAAGTATCAGAAAAAAGTATCAGGTAAAAATGTATCAGTTGACCAAAAAAATACTAAGTTTATATGGTGTGGGATGCAGAAATTTAGTCGATAAATTATACTGACTTTGGTAAAGAAAAAAAATGTTATTTGTACACTTTTCTTTTTAATCTACCTGGTCTGACAATGGGTAGAAATAGGCAAACACCCATGTTTGATTGTTGATACCTGCAATAGATTGGGACTTACTCCACTAAAGATATAGTAATAACGATAGTAACTAAAATCTTTGTGTCCGTGTTTTTATTTGCGTTTGTGTGTTTGCAGTCTTTTCAATCCAACAAAGTTCTACTTTTCGTTTGATAAAGTCACTGATATTGCCAAACTCTTAACATGTTGTCTTTAATCATCATTTTATTTCATTCCTGATTGATCATTCACTTACACTTTCATCACAGTATTCACAGTTTGTGAGCCTTACAAAGTTAATAGTTTACCAATTTAAGAAGGTAGAAGGACTTTGAAAACCTTGTAGGAAAAAAAGAAAATATTTCTTACCAGCATTGTTTCTGTGTTTAAAATTAATTTACAAAATTAATCACATAAGGTATCAACATCACAATTATATGACTTGAAATAAACACATGTATTGATAAAGTGTTACAACATTGAAAGAAACAGATTCTATTTTTTTTATGATACTTTCTTTCCTTGCAAAAATTGAAAGATTTTTCCCCGATACTTTTAACCCTGATATTTTCTTTCTGATTACTCGTTTTGGCACGTGTGTTTTGCATTTTTGGTGCAAACTAGTACTATCCAAATGGGACATGTTTGTGTAAACCAGAAACTTAAAGAAGTGTATAACTAGCATTAATTTGCACATACGCTCATATGTGTACATGTATTGTAACACAAAAGTTTACCGAAATGCCTACTTCTAACATAAAATTTTACCGAATCGCCTACTTCTAACATAAAAGTTTACTGAATCGCCTACTTGTAACATAAAAGTTTACTGACTCGCCTACAACTTGGTATATGGTGGGATTACATGGTGTCATCTACCAGTGCAAATGCCTCTGGGCTGCCTTTGGAGTCACATACTTTGCATAGATAGTCGTATAAATGTCCGGGCCAACGAGTATTTTAGCATATGCATTTTTTTTACCTAGGATACTTGGGTCTGATGATTTTGTTTGGTCTCACGTTAGACCGCCGAGTTGACTCATGCACAGAATGCTAAAATGGTGAATTATTATTGGTTAGCTAATTTCGTTCTAGCCAAGTTGCGGTCTGACGAATGTGGTATTGGTGTGAGATCTCAGGCTATTGCTGCATTTCTCAGTCCTGTGACAAGACCATTACGAAATCACTTGATAAATAACATTTTATTACACAACTTCCCTTGATTTAGTGTAAAATATTCATACGAATTTTCTTATCTTACACAGATCAGCGTCATATATGACGTCATTTTATACTTGGGTATGGATCAGGTTTCACATAACCTCCCTTGTTTTTAGTGTAATATACCAATTACGAAATGTCTTTCCTTTTACACGTTTGATATCACATTTGTGTGACATCATTTTTGATGTTATTTTGTACGTATTTCGTAGAAGTGAATGGGTCTTATGGATAATGCAGTGGGTGCATTTATGAATGTTTTTTGCATTATCTGATTTATATATTGTGAAACGTCGTTATGTGATAAAAAGAGTCAAACATTCGTGGGCTTTTGAGGTAAGATTTTATTAAACTTGTCAAGGAAAAAAATTAATGTTATCCAGCTTGCCAAGGGCTCGCTTAATAACATTTGCCTTGACCTGTTTAATAAAATCTCATCTTAAAAGGCCACTCATGTCAGATCCTATATTTATTTAATGCTTTTCAGTAGTTTCTTGGAGAATAATGTTGGGCTACATTGTTCCGACCAGTAAGATTTACCGTAAATGCTTCCGGAACTCTTCAATTGAAAGCGAAAACAGTAGTTTCCGCGCACAAGTTGCCTAGGTAAATTATGCATATCATTCATCCAGAGGGAAACATGACGTAATTTACGCGCGATTACCCATTATTTCGCGCACTATACGTAATAACATTTTAATACGTTGTAATGGGGGTGTAAGCCAAGGGGATTCCCCGTGGATTTTTATTAAAGTCTCCCAAAAACGAGCTACAAACATGATTTAGATACAATATCTTTTGTTTCAGTTACAGATTGAAATTAATTTCGTCTAATGAACAACATCGGTATTATTTCTAAACTTACAAAATTGTAAATTTTGTAATAATTGTAAATTTCAAGGCTAGCTATTTGATAAAAGCATTTAAGTTATTGTCTTGCTAGATATTCATCCTAATGTTTCTTCCTCTAAATTTGTTTCAAATTTGTTTCATATTCAAACCTTACAAAATTCTAGGAAAAGTGGTCATAGTTTTACAATATGATTCTAGATAGAAATCTAAATCTATCAGATATCGGTTAGGCAGGGTTTTTTCAAAGCAGGGTGATATTAATGCATGAAAATAACGTATTACCGACTGAAATCAGAACGTTTTACGGGACCAATTATTGCAGGGGGACGAGAAGAAACAGTTGAATACGTATGCTGAAAACTTTTCACGGTACAACAAAATTTTACCCCCATCCACGGTGAAAACTTTTCACTTTTTACATTTTTAACTTCTTTCTAAACCAGTAGTTCTAAAGCAATTGAAATTGACAAATAAAGGATAGAAAACATGGTGGGGAAAAAAAGGAGAAAATGCTTACCAGCATTTTCTCCTTTTCTCCACAAAGTTTTCGAGGGTCACTTCTTCATGATCTTTACAACGCGAATTGCCTAAGTAAAAGGTCAACTCATATAATTTCTCAATGTTTAGGTACATCGTCTCTTTACTTGGAGAACCTCGTAACTACAGCTTGTTACAAGCTGTAGTTACGAGGTTTTCGAAGTAAACCGACGATGTACGACGTGACGACAGAACGTACATGACAGTATGTAGATGTCAGTTGCCCCGGGGACATATGCAAAGATGATAGACGACTGCTTTACGTACAAGCCTAAGGCACGTTCTTTATTTTTACCCTTTATTAAACAGTTTCGAGCTTGTAACGACCGTAAAGAAGAAGACTTTGAAAACATTGTGGGAAAAGAAGAAAATGCTGCTGAGCAGCATTTTCTTCTTTTTCCCACAATGTTTTAATACCCTATCAAGGAGATATCCCATTTCAGGAACATTAAATGTGTCGTTTTTTTACTCTATACATCTTTTAATCGAAACTTTTGTCGTTTAGTTAAGAATTTATGTTATGCTCAACATGGTACGGCTTTTAGTATAGCTCATTTTTTCCCCTGTGTGAGAAAAAGAAATATGACTTTTTTTGCCCAACAATATGATTAAAAAAAAAACAGCCATGTTTTGGTTTTGTGTTCGCTTTCCCTGGGGTGAGCTGAATTTGATTATGAAAGTTTTGATTGTGTTGGTAAAGCCTCACAAGTCAGTCCGTAAGGTTCGCTCTGAACGATACGGACTGACTCGTGAGGCTTTGCCAACACAACCTTCATTAGTATAGACTACAGGATTCACCCTCCTCTCATTGCTGATTGTTGTCTCGACGATGGCTGTGCGGGAAAGTAGCAAGTGGGTTTTGAAAAAAAAAGTGTTCCGCACTGTCAAGAGAAATTCGTGCAATGGCCACCGCGATAGAAATAGATAATGTTGACAACGGGGTTGAACATCACACAACTAACAAAACAAATCTAATAGTGTTGGGTGTTTTAGGTTTTTAATATAAGCAGAACTCAAGATAGAGGGAATGATTTTGATGTCAAAATTAAAAATAGTAATTATTCCCTACTAAATCTTACGTTGTTTATTCATGGTTAACCCATTACCACACAATCCCTACTTTAGACGCCCCTGAGAAAGAAGCCTTTTGAAAACACTATGAGAAAAGGAGAAAATGCTGGTACCCAGCATTTTCTCCTTTTCCCACAGTGTTTTCTTCCCTTCCCAGAACATATTTTTATTTTTTAGTCACCTTTATTTTGTTGTCTGCAAATGCTTTCAATTTGGACCAGTCTAAAATTTTCTCGTGTGGTAATGGGTTAATACCAGTGAAAAAACCCAATTTTTATATTCTGGTTACCTAGGTAAAATCGATTTTTATATTCTGGTTACCTAGGTAAAATATGACTCACAACTAGATGGAAATATGACGTCATTTACCCTACATTTCTCGCCCTTGATGTAATGTTGTAATACGTTGCTATGTGGAAGGGGTACGCCACGGGAAGTAACTGAAAAGAACTGTACTGGATTTTGATATTTGAAGCTCCTCCCAAGAAGGGTTACAAGCATAAAAAATGTTGGGTTTTTTTTTTCGTAAAAGATCGGAATTTATTTCCTCTCGTGATCACCATCGGTAATATTTAAACTCATGATTCAGCCACGAGTGAAAAAATTACCGATGATGTTCACTCGATGAAATAAATTTCGATCTTTTACCGAAAAAACAACAACCCCAAATATCCTCTATATCATGGATCCGTAAGACTTTGCCACGTTTGGTACTTTAATTGGCATGAAACCAGAAATTCTTGATTACACATCCAACAACTCAGTCAAGAAAAAGCCTTGTCACCATGTTAGATTCATCACTTTATAGTGATGACTGCATATGGGGTGAGGTTATCGCTCTTTGAGCACTCTTGCATACATTTAGTAACAAAAAGGGCCGTGTCGCCTCGCGAGACAGCACGAGATTAATGGGACATTCAATGTAAATTGTAAGGTGAAAAAAGCGTTAGAAAAGGACGAGAATAACAGATGAGAAATGAGATACGAAATATTCTAAATTGCACCTCCACAATTGTATCTGTTTCCTTTTGATTGTAATTAATATTTTATGTCATGCGCGTTTGTTTACACGATGTCCGTGAATTACGAGTTCGTGTAAACGTTGCTTTTATCCGAAGAGTCCACCAGAGGAAATAGGATGTATTTAACCAGATCTTCCCTCAAAGCAACAACTGACCACTATTACTACAGTTTTCCTCCCGAAAACATTGATATTTTGTCTTTTCTGAAGGCAGGCCTTACTGGCGATGAGGTAATCGAAATAACTGGAACGTATTTCTAGGTGTGCCTCAGGATGCGTTGTCAAGCTAGAAAGATGCATTCATTTAGTCTTTTACTGCAAAGCAAAGTCTTTCAAATATGTGTTCGAATTACGTAATGAGTAAATGCTTAAGAACTTATAATTTTGAAATTATCCTATCTTACTCTAAAAGTAGCGATGAAGATATGCTTTTTACGGAAATATTTAAGCTCGCATACAACCAAACATCAGACATCATCAATCTCAAAGTTGCAATATCTGCATCATTTGATTTTAGTGACACTGAGATTTTGTCGTCTTATCAACAATTGAACGGGGGTGGGGGTAGGTGGCTTTTGGCTCTGTAACTAAAGCGAGATCTTCGGCCACAAATTTCATGAACTACGAGGAAAACAAATACATGTTAATTATATTGCACATGTCCTAAAATGTCATATTCTGACACCTGTTTTTACTAAATGGGACTATGCTTGCAATGGAAGGTTTCTAGCAGTAGTAGCCAAGCTTCTTTACCCACTCTGTTTGGCATAGAGTCATTTATAGGAGAAACTGCGCCTCGTCGCAACTGTAACAACCTTAAAAATTGGCTGGGGCAGCCATCGTGGAACTGCTTGATCACGTGGTTTATGCAAATTACATTTTAGATATTATAGGACAGGTATCAATTATTTATGATTTGAATATTCATTTGCCTCAGGCTACTTGCTAATTGTTGGATAATTAATCACGAGGTCATCAGTTCAATCAGCCCAGTGTGTGTTGTATGAAACGGGACGAAGTAGTACGGGTTTGATCAAAGATAGATTTCAGAATTCGCGTTGATCTCAATAAAAAAAGTTTCTCTAGTTTGATCTAATGAATCAAATAAATGTTTTAGGAGCTGACAATGGCAATAAATAAATACGTAACAGTTTTGGCTAAAAACATTGAGTGCAATGTTGAATGATCTAAACCAAAACAAAAAATATACCAACGAAGCAAAAAACCTAAATGTCACTTCTTGGTGCTCTTCGTCGCAGTAGCGCTTTATCGAAGTAATGCTATAAGAGTATTTAGATGGTTTTTGCGCGTATATGCTTTTAACTTTTGTATCGATGAGGTATTTATGGATGTACAGTTGTATGAGCAAACATGTCTTTTTTGCATTATTTCCTGTCAGATTTATCACAGTAGAAACAGGCAAGCAAACAGAGTAGCTCGTTTTTCTTTCATAGCGATAATACCTTTTAAAACAGTTGTAAAAAACTCATTGAAATAAACATATTTTCCCACGAAAAAGTAATTATGCCCAAATAATATACTTACAAAAAATATAAATAGACTTACCACGTGACTTTTTGCAAATTGTTGATAGGTGTAGTTCTGTTTCTTCGATTTTGTTCCGCGTAAAGCTAAAACTAACTTTTAAAATTATGCTACAACTTTATCCGCCATTTTGCCCAAAGTTGTCATTTGAGCGTCCTTCATTCGCATATGTAAACCCCAAACTAGATTTTGAAATCGTCTTCGTATACAATCCGTTTAATCCACGAATTAACACATGTGGAGAGGCAGACAACTTTTTGCGTCTTGTTGCAGATCAGATTGAAAATATTATGGGAAAAGGAGAAATTACTTATAAATAGCAATGCCTCGTGTACGCACAATTTCTTGTGCATCTGTATATGCCTATAAAACTTTTAATTTATGTTGATTGTCCCTGTCTTACAACGAACTTTTCAAAGTTAGCTGTTGCAAATTTGTATAAGAAGGAAAAGAGCACAACAACTGCCACAAGGGCTTTATTAATGGACTCAACCTCCCTGTCATCATTTGTCACAAAAAGGACTCCACTCCTTAGCAAACGACAAAATTTTAGACTCGTCCAAATTGAAAGCGTTTGCAGACGAACAACTATATATCTGTAACTCATTTGATGGGTATTTGACACTAAGACGGTTTAAAACATTATAGGAAAAAGGAGAAAATGCTGGGTACCAGCATTTTCTCCTTTTTCACATAATGTTTTCAAAAACAAATCTTTCTCAGGGTTGTTAAAACAGTTAAACATGGGATTGTTTTGTGAGGGTTTGAAGACGAAAACGTGCATTCCAACGACAAATTCAAATATCTCCTTAAATAGTAAATTCCGGGCCGTTTTCTGCAATAACTTTGAAGTCTTTTGGTAGCCTTATAGCAAAAACATGTGCTGCTGCAGAGGACATAGATTCGGATCAGACCGCACATAAGGTACAGTCTCCTGTTGGGTCTGTAGCGTTTGCTTGTTAAATCAGGCCTTAACCCATTACCACACAATCCCTACTTTTGACGCCCCTGAGAATGAAGACTTTTGAAAACAGTGTGGGAAAAGGAGAAAATGCTGGTAACCAGCTTTTACTCCTTTTCCCACAATGTTTTCTACCCTTTACAAAACAAATTTCAATTTTTCAGACACCTTTATTTTGTCGTCTGCAAATGCTTTCAATTTGGACCAGTCTAAAATTTTCTCGCGAGGTAAAGAGTTAAAGATAATTATCTGTTCGAGCTTTCGTCTATTGCATCTGTAGCCATCGAAAGGGTTCGAGTTATATTGGGATACTTTAGGCTAAAAGAGTGAATCTATCAACGCCGAATATGTAAAGAACATTATCTCCCGCTAGATTGCATTCTACATATACGCATCTATCTAATTTGGGCATTCTAGGTACAGAACCGGACTACTTTTCTACGCAACAAACGTTACTTTGAATTTCAAACTTAAATAAACGTTTATTCAATAAAACGGTAACTGGTGGGATTGGATTTATTCAGCTATAAGTAGCAATTTAGAGAAATCTGGGGCTAAAACGGGCCTGATTTCTCCTCGAAAGTATTGTTAAAGCCATTTTCTACATTGCTACTTTATAGCGCGTATTACTACAATTCCCCCCCCCCCCCAAAAAAAAAAATATTGGGGGGAATGATGCGTCATATGAGACAGATCGAATCTGCGAAGAATATAGCATGCACAGACAACGATGTCAATGATCACGGCCAGTAATTTGTCGGTTTATTTCGTGTAACATCGACATTTTCGGAAAGGCTATTTGGCCAAAGTCGGTAGCTTCCGTATTCTAAAATAAGAGTTAGGGCCGTAGACTCGCCAACTCATTGTTAGATATCGTGTAACATCGGCGTTTTCGTAAGGGCCAATCGGCCGATCTCGGCAGCTTCCTCAATTTTAATTTGACAGTAAGGGGTCGAAGACTTTAACTCGACCGCTGTCCACAGCTTAAAATGTGATCGTATTGGGACCATGAAAGATTTTAGTTTTTTTCAGTCTTTCAGGCCTTTCTAAGCCAGGATACAGTATAGAAGCAAGATCAAACTTAACATTCTGTGCAGACTTATCTTCATCTGTGTCGTTTTAATAAGGCAATATTTTTGCCTGTGGTTCAAAAAGGGTTAGATCTATGCTCTGTGAGAAAGGGGCTTATTACATCTCAAAAAATTATCGTCCCAGGTCAGCCTGCGCAGTCCGCGCAGGCTGATCTGAGTCGAAACCTTTTTCGAAAATTTTCTGAATATCAAAGGACCCCTTTGTCTCAGAATTCAGCTGTTTGTTATACAAAATTGTTAAGATAACTCCGTAATTCTGTGATGACTTCTTTTATCAGTTGTACGATCAGGTGGCATGGAACTTGGAAACTTGTTCTCGGCTGTGGCGAACCATTACTCTCCGAGCCGACGACGAGGTGGCAATATGATTCGCTACAGCCGTGAAAAAGTTTCCAAGTCCCCTGCCACCTGACCAAACAACAAATTTATTTCTCTGCGAAGTTTTCCTATTCAGAGTATTCAGTGAAATTTCCCCTGTTGTATGATCTCAAAAATTTAGTAAGCTGACGACATAGAATTTGCCTTCTGATTGCCCAAATTCAGGGAAAAAAGTGACGTCACTGACTTGAAGCCTGGTAAAATGTACAGTTTGGCGCCTAAACTTGATACTCCTCACTGCGACATTCAACTTGTTTTTATTCAAACATGGATTTAAACAACTATCATTATGCATTTAATCCTTTACTCCATAGATACTCATTTCTACGCATTGCTTGTCGGAGCCTTTGGAAAACATTGTGGCAAAAGGTGAAATTGCTCGTGACGATTGCTTTTGCCACAATGCTTTCCATGCTATCAAAAGGTGTCATATATACACATAAGAAATAGTTTCATCCTTGCTGTTATTTACGGTCAATTAGAGATGCTTTATGGGGTAAAGGGTTAATGAAGTGTTGGCAAAAATATACTGAAAAAAAAACACTAGGTTTTCATTTTTAAAGTGTTACCATATTAACGCTTCTAGTGCAACACTGAATAAAATTTCTTATTACCTGATAAATGAGGCTTTATACAAATATAATAATATTTTTGCACTTTTATTACTTGACCAGAAATTCTTTTAATGTCTGTCTTGAAATTATTTGTTGATACTTTTATTCGTTTCCTGAAAACGGAGGTCATTATTATCTCCCTTGTTATGAGAAAATCGTGATTTTTAAAAGACTTATAAGTGATAATTCTGAGATGGAAAAGGCACAAGTGGCTCGGTAAAAGTAGTACAATAATACTCATTTTTAGTTCTAGCAAATTTTGTAGGATAATATTATAGTAGAAATAGCTGTTTTCTATTAGGACAGTACCACCTTAACGATACAATGTATGACTATGAGTTTCGGCACTTCACAAGTTTATTTACCTGACGAGGGGATGGCTAGTTTTAACCCCGTTAATTTGTTTCAGATTGACACCAAATGATAATACATGTAACTATATCAATTTATTTTCAAAAATGACCCATTATTTCCGTTTTAACGACAACTATAAAGGGAAACAAATAATTACTTGGTGCAGGCTACTCAGTATGTTTGTCATGTGGGCCGCTCGTATCGGTCGACGCCGCCATTTTGGATGTTGTGTTGAAAGTTTAATCATGTATACGGGGCCCCCAATAGAGTTTAAAGTACTGTTACGTGCATTTACGTGGATTTTGCCGGTTTACATGATTATTCATATCATCCAATCATATCGAAAGTAATTTCTTTGCAGTATAACAAGATATCGTGCTTCAGGAAATGTATTAAGCCCCCTTATTCCCATGGCATGGCTTATTTTATATTTGACAAGCCAGCCACATGTTTGGCTGTGACAGAAGGTAACAAGATCTGGGCCTGTGTTCACCAACTATTTTTAAGAACGTTCTTTATCTTATTCTCCACAGTTTTGTGAATTTGGAAGCAACAACTATACTGATGAGCTAAGACATAGATTGGTCAACTGGTGGCCGTAATATAATTGAAACAATGTTAAAATCGGTGTTAATAACTTTACCGCTCGAAGAAATTCTAGACTTGACAGCATTGAATGCACTTGAAAATAAAATGTGGCTTAAATTATGGGATCTGTCATTGGTTGGAAGAGGGAACATTGTAGAAAAACGAGAACTGCTGGTTACAAAAGCCTTCCCTATCAGCTTCGGAAAAGTCGGGACTGTGTGGTAAAGGGTTAAACACAATACACAAAACTCATCAATGCATCCGTTTCGACCAAAAATTTATACGTACATCTTGTAACAAGGGAGATAACTCGTTTATTGACCGGCAACTTTTACACAGCAGTTATTGTTATTGAATGACTATTTTAACCAATTGGCTGCTTAGCACAACGAACTTACGTTTAGCGGACAGTGTAGATCAAAGATCAGAGTGCACAGAACGTGCATTCTGATCTTTGATCTACACTCTCCGTTCAGGAGATATTTTTTTACCAAATTAAAAGTCTGAAATGGCAATATTCGGACTTTACTATCGGTTTAACTCATTACCAAAAGACAATATTGTCCAAATCAAAAGAATTTGCAGACGACAGAATAAAAGTGACTGAAAATTTGAAATTTGTTTTGTGAGGGATAGAAAACATTGTGGGAAAAGGAGAAAATGCTGGTTACCAGCATTTTCTCCTTTTCCCACAGTGTTTTCTGAAGGCTTCTTTCTCAGGGGCGTCAAAAGTAGGGATTGTATGGTAATGGATTTAAAGTTTTATTTAACTTATTAAACTTGGTAAGAGTTAAAGACTGGAGGCAAAAAATGCATTTCATGCTTTTATTCAATTCATTCACTTGGTATTCATCACTCAAGTAGCCATCAATCATCATTAGTCGCTTGTTGCTGGTCATCCTTCTAGACTGTTGGCTCGGCGTCTTGGTATAGCTGTTTGATGATAATAATATCAATGATAACAATGATAAAGATAATAAGAATCTCACGAACAAAGTCCGTAACAAAGAAACACATGCATGACAGAAATACGAGGACCGGGAAGGATTCGAACTCTAGAACGCCCGGACGAAAGGCCAATAGCATTACCACTGAGATAAGAATATATTTCTCTACTGCAGTAGTCAGGTGTTTCTTACGAACATGAAAGTTCGCAACAAATGCATAGCTGGGATTCAAACCGGATCTGGCACGATTCGAACTCGATTCAGACAAATATCCTCGTTTTTCGAGGTTTAAAATACCAATTCAATAACCACTGAGCTACAGAGATATCACCCTAACACAGTTGTTAGGTATTGTATTTAAATCGGGACGAGGCCATGCATGAAGGAGTGGTCTGCCGTTACACACCCAGTCTTAAAGTCATCATTTTTTGATAGCTCAAAGCCTTATTGGGCAGAAAGTCCGTTTTTGGCCTATAACTGAGATTAATGGCTCAGTGGCCAATCCGGGTCGAGCCCCCATCTTACGAACACGAAAGTTCGCAACAAATACATTGCGAAAATACAAACCGCATCTGACGGGATTCGAACCCATACGGACAAATATCCTCTTTTTTTTGTTTTATTTGTGGAAGACAATACCACTATGAGTTCAATATTGACTTTTGAAGACCATGTATCGTATTTAGTGCAAAACCGAAAGAAATAAACCCAATAAATCTCTATTTTTCGGGAGCAAATGATTTTGTCGGTAGCACTCAGATATATAATTGGAAATAGCATGTTAAAATACACTGGGTGAGGCCATCGATCGTGGAAATACTAATTCTTTATTGAAAATAGCTTCATTCGCTCATGTCCTTCTTTTGGCGCAATGATATAAAGTCTTTCTCACGATTGCTTAGTTCTGGGCTTTTTCGTTCGAAAACCAGTTTGTCCCATGGCTTGTTCATCCCATGATTGCGCGCTACTCTATTTGATTGGGCATGGATATTTACAGATCGAAATAAATGATTGTAATACTGGAAATTAAATGTTAACGGCTGAAGATATATCAAAATCATAGTGTTCAGGTACAAACTTAGTTTTATTCGATTATTTTCACATAGTTTTTCTCTCTAATCACCATGCATCGTACTGTCAAGGGACGTAACTCCTGACTCCTCCTAATGATCAAGGGAGACCACCAATACACAAATTATCCTAACTTTATCATCAGTACTCTCCCTTCAACCAAAGTGGTATTCATGTGCACAGTTGGTTGATTTTCAAGCAAATATTTGAATAATATTTCTCTTTTGTTTCAAATTATTAATTCCACACAATGGCTTCCTTGACAAATACTACTTCAGCGTTCTCAACGCTTTGATTGAGGTTTAAATCGGGACGAAGCCATGCGTGAAGGAGTGGTCTCCCGTAACATTGAGGAAAAAGAAAATGCAGTCATCTTGTAATAAACTTCTGTACAAGTGAAATAACTCGGACATGGTTTGTCATCTTTTATACTGCAGTTATCGTTCTTATATATTATTCTAACCTTTAGACTGTTTAGAGCGACTAACTCACCTTTTGCAGACAGTTTATAGATCAAGATCAGGCTTCACAGAACGAGCTGTCTGATCTTTGATCCAGATTGTCCGATCGATAAGGTTGTATCTCCCCGAAAAAAAAAACTTAGACTCGTTAAATAAAATCTTATCTCAAAAGCCCACTCATGTCAGATCCTATATATCTGTTTCTGACAATTCAGCCTGAGATGCTGTTTACAGATATTTTTATATCAACAGATTTCAGCGAATTCTTGAAAAAGAAAAAAATGATAATGATAAAGAGATTGAGTTGTCCAAGTAGCAAGAACGCCACACAAAATCATATATAAGAGATAACGCATCAACACTTACTTGCAGCATGTATGGTAGAAATTCAAAATCATAATGTAGCCAGTCTGGTGCTAAAATGTAGAGAAGATATCCGCTGTTAGGATAGCGTTTCTCAAATGATGTAAACATTAATTTTAAAGGAAAATACAACCAGATCTCATTTCATTTTTTTAAAGGAAAAAAAGAGTCACAAAAAGTGATAAATACAGGGTGTCCGGAAAGTATGGTAAAACTATTGCATATCTGTTTGACGGCTTTAAATTTCAGATAAAGCCATAAATATGTATATACATCACAACATCGCAAAGGAAGAAGTTGTAACACAGGTTAAGGTCAGAACTGTGCGCCTCTCATGATATTCCGCAAAATGTTTTACCACCGGATGTCGTCTTCATATTATCATATTGACAAACGTTTCGTATAAAAAGTTTATCACAGTATTAGATGTCGGTGCCTTTGCGCCATCCCTCGTGCATATTTCATACAGGATGTTTGTAGTGGAATAAATTTTGTCGTTTAAGACATAATGACCCAATAACCTTGTGACATGACATTGCACACCGTACAGTTATTTTCTTTACTATGCAATGATTTCTCTTTGAAACAGTGGGGTTGCTGATATCCATAAAACCGTGTGTTTTTATTAGAAACATGTCCAGACAAAAGGAAGTGAAAAAACCTCATCAGTTACTAAAATGGTAACTACGACATAAAGGTATTAGTGTATTTCTTATTTGAAATCTGTGCAAAAGGGCGTAATGCACTGAAATCTTAACCCTTTCACAAACAATCCCTGGTTTTTACGGGTCTGGAATAGTAGCCTTTTGAAAACATTGTGAGAAAAGGAGAGAATGCTGGTAACCAGCATTTTCTCCATTTCCACCAATGTTTTCTACCCTATCATAGACAGAAATCGTCTTTTCAGCAATAGTTGAATTGTCGTCTGCAAATGCTTTCAATTTGGTCTAGTCCAAAAGTTTGTCGTTTGCGAAAGGGTTAATGAAATTATCACACACAAAACTGACACTTATGGCCTGCAACATGCGAAAAGAGGCATTCGAATATTTGCTTCAAGTGTCGTCTTCAAACAGCCTGCGCTGTCAGCGCAGGCTATTCCAAGACGGTACTTTGCGATATTAGAATTTGTGCAACAGTAGACTTTGGCAAAGTAGAAAATTACATAAAAAATGAAAGTTTCGATTCGGACCAGCCTGCGCTGACTGTGCAGGCTGATCCGCGACAAAACTTTACGCAAATGTCCCAAAGCCTCCATTCGTTGGTTTGAGGCCATATAATATACAACTAGATCTATATGTATTTGTTATAATCTGGATAACAATGAAACGAAAAAAAGATATACATGTATATAACGGAAAACGTGAAAAATGTGACATTTTTTTTCTTTTTTTTTTTTGTAAAATATCTTACTTCGTTCAAAACGCAGTCGCTGTTATTAAGCGACATAGTATAAAGTACATCTAACACCAAAAAAAAAAGCAATTGTGCATAATTTACCTGGCATGGGAAAATGACATTGAATTCGTTTTGTATGTTTTAGCTTAGAGCTCCTGGATGATAAGGAATTCATGTTGGAATTTTGTTGTATCCCCCAAACATCCTCTCTGTCTTCTGTCTGTCTGTCTGTCTGTCTGTCTCGTGTCCTCTGTCTTCCTCTGTCTTTCTCTAGTACTCTCGTCTTCTTCTTCTTCTTCGTTTTTTTTTTCTTTTGTCTTCTTTTTGTGCTTGATGTTTCATATTATCTATCCTTATTAATTATAATGTGAATCAATATTTTCTGCAAATCCAAATTTAAACTGAATTGAAAGCTGCCACTTTTTTCCAGACATATCAAAATTCCATTGGTTATGTAGTATACCGAGTTTACACTTAAAATAGTGATCAAAGCGTTCAGAACGCTAAAGTGGTATTTGTAGAGGAAACCATTAAGCTGCTTGTAAAATCTTTAAACAAAAAGTCGACGCTACTTAAAGTCTCAAAATTGACGTTATGCAGGACACTTTTTGTTAAATGGACCGGTCAGAAACAGTGTAGTGTATCAAAAAATGTTAAGGTAATTTCCGTGAATGATTTTTCAAATGACATTTTATTATATCTGCAAAAAAAGGTAGTGGCTTTCCAATTATTTCAAACGTGCATGTGTATACAATATTCATATTTAGAATAAGGACGTATATTTTGAAACACCCTGTACTTTCTCATGTCAAAGAGGGTACTGTAGAGAAGGAAACAAATGGGATTATCCTCGTAACCAATATAGACAGATAATATAAGAAATAAACATACTTGCTGGATGATCTTCAAAGTCAATAACCGCAAACAACGCATGTATGTCAGTTGTATCAAGCAAATCATTTTTATCTATGTCCCACCGCTCGAAGAAGAAAATGGTTGTCGTAGGATAGTCAAAATATCTTTTATTCCATTGGTAGTCAAAGTCAAAAATGTTGATCCCCATATCTATGAAAAAAAAAACAGGAACATCCTCATCAGCTCATTCATGGTTTCGGCACAAATACTGTATAAACCCTTAAATTGTTAAGTGCGACTCAAGTTCCTTCTGCAGACAATGTATATCAAGACCGGACTGCATATGTGTAAGATCAGGCTGCACTGAACGTGCACAAGCCTAAATTTTAGAAAGAGTTGAACTAGCCAAATCGCAACCAACATTTTTTTTCTATTTCCCACAATGTTTTCTACCCTTCCAAAATATCTCATTTTTATTACTCCTATTTTCTTCTTTGGTAATGCTTTTAAGTTGGACTAGTAGTGACCCTTAAGCTGGTATGCGTGACTCACTGACCTTTTGTGGACAGTATAGATCAAGATCAGACTGCACAGAGCGTGCAGTCTGATCTTTGATCTTTACTGTCCGATAAGAACGTGTTTTCCAACAAAAAATACCTTTGAAATAGCAAAATTTGGGTTTGTACTATCGGCTTCAAAGTTTCATTTCATTTATCTAGCAGTATAAGGACATTGAAATTATTCGTTGATACTGTTGTTAGTTTCCTGAAAAGGGAGGTAACTATTATCTCCCTTTGTAATGAAAATATACCGTTTAAGATTTATAAATGATAATTATAAGAAGGAAAAGAAGGAATATATGACTCGGTTAAAGTAGCTCAATAATCCTCATTTTTAATCATAGCAAATTTTGCAGGATAACATCATAATGGAAATAGCGTGTTTCATTAGGGGTCTACTATTTTAACTTTGCCTAACCGTATAGTAAAGAGTGAAGCAAGATCAAACATGCTAACCTATCGAATGGCTTGTCAAATTTCGGAAGAAGTTCACCATCTCGGGTAGAGTGACAGCATGGTCAGTTATGTTCACATCCATATCGTCATAGATGGCATGAATCTTGCTTTCAAGACTAGTTTGACCAGTACTTCAATAAAAAGAAAGAGACTAAATGTAGAAGTAGAAAAGGACGGTGAACACCAGGGTTCGGGAATGGATCGAGCTCCCGCTAATATGTGATTTTGGGAACATGTTGTCAGAGGGACTGTCTTTTTTTAACTCTGAAACTATTAAGCGTGACTCACTGATCGTTTTCGGACAGTGTAGATCCAAGGTCAGACTGCACAAAACGTGCAGTCTGACCTTAGAACTACACTGTCTGATACGAGATGAGGAGATATCATTCCCCCAAGATAGCAAAATGTTTTCCTTCAGCTGGAAAATTTCATTTCATTTGATAAGCAGGATAAGACATGACGAAATTGACACCCTAACCCTCAACTCCAACAAATGTTGTTACGGGAGACCACTCCTTCATGCATGGCCTCGTCCCGATTTAAAGACGTTTATGACAAATTCTTCCAACGGACAGATTTTTTTTAAACTTTGCACATACAAAGCTCATCATGTCTCTTGTAGATTACAATGGAAAAAAGGGGGGGTCCCCGTGCTCGTTTCTGAGAAATTCGCTTTTGAAAAAGGTATATACAGTTCCAAAATTCAGCATATTCTGGATTTAACACACTTTCCTTTAATAGTCAATTAAACAGGAAAATCACCAGAAGAATATACAAATATACATTACTTTAAAGAAAAATAATTCAGTTTTGCACAAAAAACAAGAAAAAGCCTGGTTTTGAGCATGGTAAATGTACCAATATGCATTTTATATATAGACCATAGAGTGAAAAAGGTAGATAATTTGACCGGGTTAAGGGTTAATCTTCAATGAAAACATACTTTCTGACGGACAGATTTTTTTTAAAATTTCCACAATCATAGTACTTATAAATCTTGACAATAAGAAAAAATAAAAATGGCATCTACCCGTGCTTCTTTTACCAGGAAACAGGGATGAAGGTCATGTTGGAAGTTAATTTTTCCCAAGGAAAACTATAAAATAGAAGTTCAGCAGACATAGAGGGAAAGAAGAAATTTCTCATGCTCATTAAAAGCGATTTTTCCTTTTCCCACATTAATTTTGGATCCTATACTCCTTCAAAAAATGAACATAGCCTATATACCTCAAATTCATTCAAACCCTTCATTATCTACATGTTGTTCTTTTTTTATAAATTTGCATACATGATTATGGCCATATGGCTCATAGAAATACAAAAAAGAAATGTCTGTGGAAAAAATGGGATAAAAGGTCGGCAGACATGATGGAAAAAGGAAAAATTATTCAGTAGAAGAAATTTCTCCTTTTCCCACAGTATTTTTCAAAGAGGAAAATTAATAGTTATACTTCAAGAAATAGGTAAACTTCAACAGCTTCAATTTTCTGCATATTCCATTGTTTGCTGTGTAACTGGACTTTTTTTTTTCAAATAGTTCTTTACCAGTCATATCATCCTTACACTGGCAGGCCAGTTTTATTGCTTTCACCTTTTTCCTGAAAGGATAGCATGACAACTGGCGTGCCATTGTCAGGAAAACGTCAGAAGCTGTATCATTTTCCCCGTTGGATGGCTGACATTGCGTAAAAATTTCATTTTTCCACGACAAATAAGCGTTCGTTTTGATGAAAACTTCCCCATTTTACTTCGACCATTGAATAATATGTCTGGTGCAACCGTACTGGTACCATCCGTAGAATGTTCTACTTGTAAAAGTGCACCATTGGTCCGCTGTTATCACTGCCATTTGTGTGAAAAATACAAAATAGCGCTGATAGTTTTACTATCTGTGAGAAATACACATGCGCAATATGGATGCGCGTGAACATTTATACCAAACGTCGTTAAATACAAAACCTAACAACTGCTTTCGGGGGGGAGGGGGTATCTCGTTGGCTCAGTGGTTAAGGCCTTTCGATTTCTGCCTGGTCCCTTATTTCTACCATGCAATTGTTTCTTTGTTACGGACTTTGTTCGTAAGATGAGGGCTCATCCAGGATCGACCATTAAGTCATTAATCCCATTTGTTGTACAAAAAACGGACTTTCTGCCTAATAAGCCTTTGCGTAATCAATAAACTTTAAGAGGGGCGGGGATGTTACCGGAGGCCAGTCCTTCATGCACGGCTTCATCCAATTTAATACATTACGGGTCTAACAACTGCGTTAGGGAGATATCTCTTTAGCTCAGTGATTAGGGTATTGGCCTTTCGTCCGGGCGTTCTAGGGTTCGAATCCTGCCTGGCCCATTATTTCTGTCATGCATTTGTTTCTTTGTTATGGATATGTAACAAATTATAGACTGGGAGAAGCCAAACCATATATAGATGCATAGATCTACGCGGTAATATCCATAACATCTCATTCACTTCCATGAAATACGTAAAATAATGACGTCAAAAATAACCTCACGCAATTGTGATACCAAACATGTATAAGGTAAGAAAATTCATGGTCCGTATATCACACCGAAAACAAGGGAGGCCATGTGATCAAAATGTCTTACTAGAAATTTCTTACCTTGATGTAATGAAGACCATCAAAATGATAGAAGCAAATTGTATTCGATACATTCTCTGAGCTGAAAATATACATTGCAAGATGTGATTTTTTTGTCACGTTTGGTTGATGGAACTGTGTTATAAGCTGCTTTTAGACTTATTTCACTCATATCACAGTAACAGCTCACTTATTCTCATGTGGCCTCGGGTTCACCAGTTATAGGCTATGCATGTTTAATATATTGCACCAAAACACTCCCACAAAATCCAAAATCCAATTGCTTCCAATGAAGCTCGAACCCGGGTCCCTTAAAATCTAATACTTTACCGCTGAGCCACGTATAAAGCCGCAACTTTAGTTTCAGAAGGGTTTATATTGTTTCCAAAATGCAAACCTTACAAAACAAGTCCTACCGAAGAATATAGCAGTACAACAAATGCAATAAAAATAGTCTTCGTTCTGTTTTTGAGATAACCCAATTCACGTTTGTGGTTAAGCCTTTACAAAACAGACCAAAATTTTTTATAACTCCGAGAAAAACACCTTTAGAAAACATGATGAAAAAAGGAGAAAATGCTGGTCACCAGAATTTTCTCCTTTTCCCATCATGTTTTCTAACCTTTCCATGACAAATATCATGGTAAGATCCATACTTAATTTGTCGTCCGCAATTACTTTCAATTGAATTAGTCTGAAGTTTTTGTCGTATAATAAAGAGTTTTACAGGTCAATCCATTTGGTGAAATTTCGTGACAAAATTCGTGAGATTAGATAAAAGTGTCTTCATAGTGACATCTTGTACATGTAGATTATATAAAAAAAAAATATATAACGAAATGATATAATGGAAAAGACGCAAAGTGTGTAAAATACATTGGAATCCAGCTCTGTGAAAAGGCTTTTTACTAATGCATCCGTGGAAGCTGACCTGAGTCAAAACGTTGTGCTAATAGTAAATTTTCTGCGTGTTAAATGACCATTTTACGTCATGATTCAATCGATTTTGCAGACATACCAAATGGAGCCACAGTTCATGAGGACTTGCCAGGTAGAATGTATTACGAAGCTGCATACATCCTTTTTCCCACTGTTTGTTTAGGTTTCCCTCTGGCCGATGCTTTCCTAAAGCCCTGATCTAGCGTTGTCCGCGCATGTCATTTTCTTCGAATATTCCACTTGTCTTATATGACGTATCACTCCCCTCAGTTTTGGGGGAAAATGTAGTAATATGCCCTAAAAAAAGGAGCAATGGAGAAAATGACTATTATTCATACGTTTGAGGAGAAAACAGGCCTATTTTAGGTCCATATTTCTCTGAAATATATATTTTTACTGGCAAAAATTATTTGGAAAACAATTCGATCGACTACTGCAAATCTTTATATACAGTATCTAAAAATAGATCAACATGGTACACCGAGTATATGTGCATTACCAAAGCCTGTTGGGCCTGTTTTAATAAATGGCCGGTACATAGGTTACATGCTAGCTGGTTATAGCTGAATGAATCGCACCAGGTAGGTTTTTTTTTGAGTGAACGTTTATATTAGTTTGAAATTTAAAGTAACGGTTGTTTTTTTGAAAAAAATTATTCCCCTTCTGTACCCAGAATGCACAAAATTAGATAGATTTGTATTTGAAGAATGCCATCTGGCGGGAGATAATGCTGATCTGGGTACCTCAGCTGGTAACACACATGTGGGGCTTACATATCTAAACCTTTACCGCTTTATCGCTTTTTCCCGATCCCTAGGTCATTTGAAGACTTTTGCAGAACCCAAAGAGTGGATGAACAGAAAAAAAAATCCGTCCTGTTAGAAAAGTTTTATTTTTTATTCTCATCCACGAAAGCAAATTTATTCATGTTTGGCACTTGAAGGAAAAAGGTCGACGTCTGTTAAGGTACAAGCATCACAAAAAATGGTTTCAACAGTCATGTTTTTCGCGGGTATTGCAGGTCTCGTCTATCTACGTGTCAGTCTATCCGAAAACCTTGTGGTCACCCTAGTGACCACTAAAAAAAGCCGCATACTCTTGAAACTTTGTCTGTTTTTTTAAATATCTTATACATATTAGAAAAATACTTATGTCAGGTCAGAAAATAGGTCAATGGGAGGTATTCCTGTCAGTTTTATTATCTCCCTTGCAAGATAAAGATTGAAGGTAACCAAACACCGCAGTGGTCCTTTCACCTGTATTCCTTTGTTTTTATCCTTTGTTCCTTTGGAGATGTTGCGATAATTATAACAATGATTTTTTATGTATGTTTAAGGTCCACATGTAATTCAAATCAATTTCTTTTCTGAATCACCTGGAACTTCGTATAGATCGATTTGTAAAACAATTTAACTTGATTTACTTGAAATATTGTCTGGGAAAATAGCTGTCCAGTGCAAGAAAATCAAGGATAAAATCCAAGTAATTCCCTTATCAGGACCAATGTAGTACTGTGTCTCGATAAAGTTTTTGATAAGTCTGAAAGTGGGTGACAAAGGTTAAAATGTAAGTCTCTTGGCCAAATCTTCTTGCGACTAGAAAGTGGCTATGAGCGATGGTAAAGTAACCGAAGCCTACCGGATCGAACAAAATAACCTAGTGAGACCGAGCAAAACTAGAACAGATTTCATAACCGGACTGGTTCGGGTTGGCCTTAATAACCGGATTGTATCTTTTTTTTTTTCTCCGAAATTCGCCAATATGTCAGTAATTGAAGTTCTTTGATTTTTTAGAGGCTTGCCTAAACAAGCGGACGTTATAAATTCAAGATCGCTGTGTGCGTGTGTAATAACACGTTTAATGGATGGATTGTTCTGATTGGCTTTTTTATCTTACTTCCTGGTTGGTTGTTTGAAATTTAATCATAAGGTATTGATCTCTTTTAACACGCTACCAAACAATCCCTGGTTTTTACGGCACTGAAAAAGGGGCCTTTTGAAAACAGTGTGAGAAAAGGAGAAAATGCTGGTAACCAGCATTTTCTCCTTTTCTCACAATGTTTTCTACCCTGCTGGAAACAAATTTCAATTTTTGAGTTAAGTTTACATTTTCGTCTGCAAGTGCTTTCAATTTGGACCACTCTAAAATTTTGTCGTTTGGTAAAGGGTTAACCCTTTCAGCTCAACAGAAGAGAACACAGGCGCTTGATCATAATATGAACATGGATTAGGCTGCAAGGAAACTGGAGTCTAATCTTGGTTCTGTACTATCCTTTTGCCTAGTGAATCTTATTATGTAAAAACATGTCTGGGGTTGGTTAATTGTATTTGAAAGGGTTCAAACTTATAATTACGCGCAAATTTGGCACTGGAAAGGTGAAATCCCGTATACCTGCTGAAACCGAGACTATGTAGATCAAGACCAGGTTGTGCAGGTCCTGGACCCTAATCTTTTTGGTACACTGTAAACTATTGTAATACAAGTTTTTACCAAAGCGACCTTAGAATGGCAGTATTTCATCTTTTTCTTTTAACTGAAAAGGTTTGTTTTATTAACTTAGCACTTATAAGGTAAAAATTCATTCTCACGATATGGTCTGCATCACCGGCGCGAAAAGGACAATTGGACATTTGCGTAAATTGTCCTCTCGGAGTTCGCGCAGGCTAATCCGAGACGGCACTTTACGACTACATTAGATTTTGTGCTACTGTAGACTTGCGCAAAACAGAAAATTACATAAGAAGGAAAGTGTCGTGTGGGATTACCCTGCACGCATTGGGCAGTCTAATCCGAGATGACACTTAACACAAATGTACCAATGCCCCTTTTCGCGTGTTGTAAGCCAATTATATCGAAAGAAGATTTTATCTATAAAACATGTTGTGTGTACCCGTTTAGTTCAGTATGAATAATTTTTTACCTTTTACCAAGTATATATTCTAACGACCTTTAAATAAAAGGATTTGAAAAACATCGTTGGGTGGAGGAGAAAATGTCGTCAACCAGGATTTTCTTTTTTCTACGACAAATTCTAACAAAACAAAGAAAAAAATAATCATCATTTGAACAAGTTGTAAATTGTGGTACAAAAATGCTTATAATCTGGATACATGTTAATACACTGCTCAAAAAAGTTAAAGGTTCACAAGTCCTTGACTTTGATCTCGAGATAATAATTTAGGTACAGGATAAGGCAACTAATTTTCTGCTCGTCAGTTTAGTATTAACACTGCAAAATCGCAGAAAAGGCAAAATGATGAATGGGCTGTTCCTGTCAAAGCCGTCTTTTTGATATGCCACACAGGCTTTTGAGTGAATCAGTGGTGTCATTTTTTATTCTCATTTTCTTCTTCCATTAGAGTGAAAAAATATGAGTTTTCAAACAAAATAACAAGGAAAAACAAAGTCCTTGATTTCCTTCTTAACATGGCTTATCAGCACCCAAAATCAAACAAACGAGAACAGTATTGACCATTTTGCCCAGTAGAATGTAAGTTGATGACACTCAATACACAAGCTCTGAGTGTTTAACAAAATGAAAGATTTAAATTTCGGTATTTCGATGATCCTTTAATTCTTTGCGCACTGTATTTTATCGTATAGCTTAACGGTCTTCGATATCCGCTCCCCATCTCCTTTATCACCAGTCTGCAGCTTGTTTTAATTTGGCCCAGTCCAAAATTTTGTTGTCGGGTAAAAGGTTAAACTAAATGAAATTTCTCGTCCAAAATAGCTTTCAATGAAATATCAAAGTTTTTTCCTTTTCGTCCTGCTACAAAGAAAAAGTACCTCGATATTCTATTAAAAAACTGGATTGATTTTAAAGAAATACTTTAACCTGGGCAAAAGGGTTCTATATTATTGTATTTTATAGACAAGTACACTTTAAGTATTGATTTGTCAATATTCTAGTTGAAATTCCAACTTCAGGCTGTTTCTTATATCAAGGAACGTCGGACTATGTCTTCTAAAACAGGAAAAAATGAGCGGTAAGTGACGGATTATTATTGATAGTAGAGGTGATATAGTAAGCAGTAGTAGGCTGATACACGTAATAGTAGTAGTAGCAGTAGTAGTAGTAGAAGTGTTAGTAGTCGTTGTTGTTGTTGTTGTATTAACTCATTACTACACGACAAAATTTTGGACTGGTTCAAATTGAAAGCATTTGCAGATGACAAAATAAAGATGACTGAAAAATTGAAATTTGTTCTAGGAAGGGTAGAAAACACTGTGGGAAAAGGAGAAAATGCTGGTTACCAGCATTTTCTCCTTTTCCTACAGTGTTTTCAAAAGGCTTCTCTCTCAGGGGCGTCAAAAGTAGGAATTGTGTGGTAATGGGTTAATTGTAGTAGTCTTAGGCATATGTGGGGGGCGGGGGCAGAGGCCAGCTTCGGAAAATTCGCACATAATTCTGATTGATGATCTATTTTAGTCTTCTTAACCCTTTATCAAACAGTCCCCTAGCTTTTACAACCCAAAGGGAGAAGGCTTCTGAAAACACTGTGGGAAAAGGATCTTGATCTTCTCAGTTTATGAATCTCTCGACCATGAATAGTTAACCCAACATCATTTGCGTATACTTTCAGCTAAACGCGTAGATTCTAGCCACTTGATCGTGGTCAAATGGGAGCCCAAAGACATCAAGCCGGACTTTCTAAAATCCTTTATCGGTACCAAAAGCGGTCGAAAAGTTGAAGTACTATTTGGAAGGAAGAAATTTACTGCACTGATACAGTTTGAAGAGAAAAACAAACAGAGTAAGTACTACGGTACACAACTATAGATGAATTCGTTTAAGATAGAGGACACATAATAGAAAACAGCTATTGCAACTAAAATATTATCCTACAAAATTTGCTATGATTAAAAAAGTGTAGTTTTGTCCTACTTTAATCGAGCCACTTTTTCCTCTTTTTCCTTCTTAGAATTATCATTCATAAATCTTAAACCATTATATTCTCATAAGAAAGGGACATAATAATTGTCCCCCCTTTTCTGGAAACTAACAACTGTATTAATAACAAATTTCAAGATAGGCAGTAAGAGAATTTCTGGTCGGTTAAAAATGTAAAAAAGTATTATACATGTATAAATCCGTATTTATCAACTATCTAGAAAATTTCATGCCATGCAACACTAGTATTACAGGTCTATTACCATAAAGGCAATATTGGAAAATAAACAATGTACCACAAACACAGAGACACAGATGTACTTTACGAAATTGACTCGTCCATTGTGAATGAGTGTAAAGCATAATTATGATGGGTCCCACAATTCGAGGCTTTTCTCTAAAGTTCCATCGAACTGTGAAGTCTCTTTCACCCATCAGCCAGAATGAAATGCATAAACATTTAAGATAATAGGTCATAGTTCTATTCAGTTATGGTTGTACGAATTAACCTGACAGATGTCGACTAGTTCATTTTTCATTTCATTGGCCTCGGGCCAGTTCGGATTTGCTTGCCGAAAAGTTACGTAAACATCAAATAATATTCAATACCATACTTAACGATTAAGTAGCAAATATGGCTACTCACGATGATTTCCGATTTAACTATTTTACCCCGATGTAAAAATGCAGTAAATTGGAACATAGCATCGCACGGACAAATCAATTTTTACAGCCAGTAATATTTGACAAATACCCGTTCTATGTATTGAATTAGACCCTTTTGTCCAGTCCTCGTGGTGTCTACATCTCACCATTGTCTACGTGAATTTAATAGATCTGAAAACCCGAACAGATTACTCTTACTACTCTACATATGGTGTTGTTTCCTTGGAAAGGCGTCCATTCGTCTTGCTTATGCGATAAAGTTCTCAGTGTTCAATTTTTGTGATACATACTTAACTTGAATACCTCGAAACCCCCTGAGAATAAAAGACATGTCTATACGATTTATCTTGCATGTGTTACTTACATGATTAAAGGTTTCCAACTTATTGAAAATGAAAGACATCCACTCCATGTTTTACCGGTATTGTCGTTTATACCTTAAGCTCACATTGTACGTCGGGTGTTATCTGATACTTGAGCGGGTAGCTCATTACGACGAGTGCAAAAGCCCTTAAAATCGTTTTATTTTCCAAATGATGGGACTTGAGAATGTTTCCTTTTTGTACAATTCAAAATGCATATTGTCACCTTAGAGGTTTGGGGTTCAAGTCTTGAAATTTGAAGCTTGTTTTCGGTTTGATTTTCTTGTGTTGTTGTTACTTTTTCCTTCATTTATTTTTCTCGATCATTTAATGCCTTACTTGTTTGTCTATATGTACTAAAATATATAGAAATGAATTAAAAGACAACAAACTAATTCAAAAGACTGATCGCTTATCTCTCCTGGCTTCTTTTTCTTTAAAAAAAAGTTTTGTCTTATTAATCCATACTTTTTACTTGACTCTTTACCACAGTTCCAAGTTTTTAGTGACCCATTATAGAAAAACAATTAAAACAAAAGAGGTAAAAGGGAAAATGCTGGTAACTAGAATTTTTCCATTTCCAACAATGTTTTCCTCTTTAGCAGGGACAAATAATGTTTTGAACATATTTAATTTATCATCTGGAAATTATTTCAGTTTTGGCTTGTCTAACATTTTGTCTTTTGTTAAAGGGTTAAGATCAGTAACTGTCGACAAACCGGAGGCCTCATGCGTCGGGCTCTTGTTGTGTCTTTTTTATCACTTGCTTATCCTTTCTGTCTTCGAATCATGAATATTTAATGTAATGTTTGACCAAAAGACGAATTGAATTTATCATATAACAGATGTGAAGTATTTACGAGGTTCCTGGAGTGATGACGGAGTGTGGAAGATTGTGGACATTTTCGGTATACCGCCCACAGTCACTGTTCACGTATCCAATTTACCCGAGTCCGCAACCCGACGGGACATCTACAAATACTTCGATAACGAGGTTAACACCAAAGGCCTCAATCTTGAGCCCAGAATAGAAGAGGGGCATTTTAACGCAAAAGAAGGATGGTGTTTGATGCAACTTTCGACACCGGAAGGTTTGTGATGTTTAATCCGTGGTTTCCTTTCTATTTTATTACGTGTCAAACCGTTAGTCCTAGAACAAGTTTTGCCATCCATTCTCACTTCCATCATAAGTCTTATTTTACATTTAGATAGCAAAACGATTTTGATAGGTAAAACCATTTTGATTAGCTAAACAGAAGTTGCGATACTGTAATTAAGAAAAATAAATAGAATAAAAAAAAAAAACGTTGAATAATTTTACAACGACTTTCGAACGATCGGTAAATACGGCGCAGTGATCTTTTCAGTACTTTCAGTACTTTGATTTCTAAACTGATCTAGGCATTTCGTCTGCCACATTTCGGACTGACTGTTCGGGAATAAATAGTTCGATACTGCGCTTGTTAAAAACAAGAAGTAGCATTGAATCATTGTGGAAAAAGGGGACTCAATCCCCGAAAAAAATTAGCAGCCTGTCAGTCTTTCCTTTTCATTGCCTTTCTGTCTCTACCTGTTTTTCTGTCTGCCATTAGTTGTCTAAATAAACAGACGACCAAATGTAATGTTAACACGTGACTGCCGAAATACTTAAGTGACACCTTACGGCTTACATTTAACATTTTGCAACAAAGCACTTCGTCTGTGTTTCACAAAAATGCTTTTAAAATTTCCACTTTTGTTCACCACCATTTTCAGATATTTTCATACAAGTCACATTTTTCCTTTGGGAAACGGTCTTGTGTCCTTCACAACAATGAATAAGAATATTTTAAAGAAACGTTGTGGGTAATGACGAAACTGCTGGTGATCGGCAGTGTTTTCTACCACATCAAAGGTAAATGACACCATTTGATCTGGTGTCTACCACTTTTTCATGATGGATTTAAGTATACTTTTATGGACTGGTATGAGTTAAGCTTTTAATTTGTTTTTCAGTTGTAAAAAAAGTTTGTGAGTCTTGTTCGAAGTTCTCACCGTTTAGAGAGAAGGTCATTAATATCACAAGATATTACGAGCCGCTGGAAGATCTATTCAACAAAACAGTGATTATTGAAAGTGAAGTGGTGCTAACAGATATAAATCCGTACAAATATGAATTCCTTAGGGACTTCGAGAGGAATAAAGTGCAAACGGAATTTCGAAAATTATGTGCCGGTTTAATCTGGGCAACGAATGACGCAGCAAAAGTTAAAGTTACTTTTTCCTGTAAGCATGAACCAGAGCATACCATCAATGCTGGGTGGAGTGAAACAGTTGAAGAAAAGCTATCAGAGATACTAGAGTCAGTTAAAGTGATTGAAAGAAGAATTGACGAGTCTGTTTGGGACAACGCCTGTGCAACCCAACAATACTTTGATGGTTTGGTGAAAAAAGATCAGCAATCACTGACCTTTACGATTGTTGCCTTTGACGACCACAGATTAACTGATTTAATTGATAAACTAGATAGTATAAAACCACCACCTGAGTGCTTTACAAAAGTTAGAGATGTTAAGGATCCTTATAAACTTGAAGCCTTTCAAAAGTTTGGCCTGGCAAGAAAACTGGCATCAGATCACGACATTGAAATAGCTGTGGATAAAGCAAATCTACAGCTTGAAATCCGTGGTGCTGAAGATAAAGTGGCGGGGGCTGACCAGGAAATCACAGTCGCGCTTTTGTCAGTTCGCGTTCAACGATATGATATCAAAGATGCCGACACAGTTTGTATTTTGAATACAAAAATGATGAAGGATGAAATCACAATCCTCATGAAAGCATATGACAATTGCCAAGCAACGATTGAAGGTAACATGTTGATAATTTACTGGGTAGGCGACATAAAAGCAGACTCTATTTACAAGGAAGTGCTAAATTTGGTCAAAGAAGAGGAGGTGTCTCTAGATGGAACTGTTGGATCAAAGATAGAAATTGAAAAACATATTAAAACTATTGTAGACTCTTACGGCCCATTGTTAAAATTGATTTTTAGAATAGAAGAAAGTAAAGTTATAGTAAATCTCAAATGTCCCGAAGAGTACATTGACCCAGTGACACAGGATATACAGACCAAAGTCGGTCTTTATCTCAAACGAGAAGAGGATTTATTGGTAGCACCTTTCTTGGTCGACCACATGTTCAAAAATAAATACTTTGACCAACTGGAAAAAGACATGAAATCAAAGAAAATTGACACTAAGTGCCTCATTCGTGATAAAGAGAATTTGAAACTGAGAGTTTATGGAAACCCTGATACGAGAGAAAAGATTAAACTGATGCTTAAAAGTTACACAGAGAAAATTCTAACAAGTTGGACAAGAGCGGAGGAAGATGGAATAGACGTGTATTTTGGTCAGAAAGAAAATATAGTCGCACTTAAAGAACTACAAATGAAGCATAACTGTTCAATACGCATAGCAACAAAAAATGAAATGAAACAAAAGAACATACATTGTATTGCTCTACTGGATACTGGACAAGCCATATTCGCTGGCACAAATGATCTGGCTCATTTTGATTTACCGATTGATGTCATTGTGAATGCGGCAAATGGAAAACTTCAAAACAAGAGTGGACTGTCTAAACAACTTAGCAAAGCAGGTTTGTTTCTCTCATTCAAGCCTAGTTATCCAACTAGTTATGCCAAAATGTTGATACAGTGAATAGGTTTTTATGACCGTTCAAAATATTCTTCATGAAAAGAAGCGACATTTTTACAAAGAGAATTATGAATTAATAAACCGTGCAGATTCTAATCAGATTGCACGTTTTTATCTTTTTTTGTTTTTTATTTCTTTTTTTATCAGGAATACTTGTCATTCAGCCGAATCTGTGTATTGGAATAATGCAAATTTACATTTCATTTATTATCAGTACTTGTAACTGTTTAACTTACCTACCAAAGTACTTAAGGTGAGGAATTGTGACGGATAAGGAGTCTGGACCCGTTCGTATGCCAAGCATCGTGCGAATTTAAGAGTTATTCCTCCTTCACTGGAAGGCATTTTGCAAGGAAAGTTTACTGAAGTATTCTCGCTTAGCACAAAATCAACGAAAGCTTAAAATAAAAACAATTTTAAAACAAGAGGGACAATGGGGCCCTGGATCGCTCACCTGAATTTTTAAGGGGATCATAACCTTCTTTTTTAGAAGTGTTGAAAGTTTGGAAAAAAATCATTATTTTCCAAGCAATTTTGAAAAGGTCACCTGTAAAAATCATTTCAAAGTCTGTCACCACCCCTACAATCATCACCACAGCTATTTTTTGACGAATTAGAATTCTGCAAATAAATCTTTGGATAGGTCACCATTGGATCATTTCTTGAATAAGAGCAGATGCCCGATAGTGGCTAAAAATATTTAGTCGAACAAGAGTACCGTATCGGGGTGCCAACGATTGGCTGTTGGGTGCTGGATAGTAAGTTAAAATTCTAAGTCGAAATATGAGCAGCAGTTATACAAAACGATTTTAGAGTTACCTGCCCTTTTTGTATGTGTTGTTCTTTTACTAGTGCACAATTATTCCAAGTTTCAAGCACATGCGTTGAGTAGAGACCGAGATGTAACATGTCAAATATTTTGCACAATGACAGCAACGCAGACGACAACAAAATCTAACTGGTGGTCTAAGGGAAGAAGAATTTCAAAGAATTTCTAAGTCCATACAGTGCAAAGAGCCTTCCCCTCCTCCACAGCAGCCATGTTTTTCCACGGATCAAAATTTTGCGAACAAATTTTGGAAAGGGTCACCAAAGAAACATTTCTGTGAAATCATTTCAATATCTGAAGATGTTTACAGAATTATTGCCACCATACGAGAGCATTCGCGCCATCCTTGAGCACGTTATGCTAAAAACGTGATCAAGTGACCATGTTTTTTTTTTTTTAAATCATTAAGAAATCGTTTCTTTTCGATTCTGGTCTAAATTTACAGTAGATATTATGAAATGTATATATGTAAGTTGTGAAGATATGATTAATGCCTAACGCGATAGCGTGAACGAGGCTGTGTACGGTGTATTTACTGAACTGAAAGTAGAGTGAGCAAAACGCGTGCCTATATGACCGTATTTTGTTCAGGTCATTGAGATCACGTAAGTGAATTAGCAATGATCCCGCAAAAAGGTAAGATCTAAGTACTAATGGGCTACGGAATTCGCATTTTATCTCTATTCCGCAAAAGTTAGGGGTACCTTTCACTAAACTGCGTAAATTAGCGTAATTTTAGGGTGAATAGATATACACACGTACAGTCTTTGCTTTACCCATATACGAGTATATAAATTGGCGTAAAGTTATGCAAATACTTACTGATTTGTTAAATTAGGCATTTCAGTAACAAAACAGAGCGAAACGAAATGAAATCGAATGAAATGAAATGAAGCGAAAAAATATAGGGCACAATAAGTATATGTTACTGAATTTGATTATTTCATGGCTTGAAAATCTGGTCAAAGTCAAGATTAAATGTTTAAAACGATAACCTTCTACCAGGACCTGTGGCTTTGGAAGTTGCACAAAAATTTAACAACACATGGGGGTGTCACTGACCGCCATGATATGACCTTAGCTGTTAAAACTGCGCTACTCTCCAGTACAAACAAACAAACAAAAATTAACATGTTTGGTGCAATTTTAATAAATTGGCATATAGGGAAAATCTAATTTTCTTCGTTTTCTGTTCTTCTGTCAATGTGGTATTAGAGTATTGTCAGAGGGCGCCGGAATATGTCGAGCTGCGGTAGCACAGTCCGTAGCATACAGGACTTGAGAATTAGGGTCGCTATTTTCGTTCTCTTCGTTTTATTTATTTTCTCGTTAGATTCCGTTTCGTTCCGTTTCGCTGTGTTTTGTTTCCGTTCTGTTTCCTAGTGTACATAGGGACCCGTTTTCAGACTCGATGCTTGCTTACTAAAACTGCTAGGCAAATTTTCACCTGTACGCAGTTAAGTGAAACGAAGCCCAGGTCCTGTGAACTCGGATGTTTGTTACAGGACCATTGTTATCTATATCATTTAGGAGGAAACGCTATAGAAAAGGAATGTAAAGCCTATATTCACAAAAATGGACATCTAAGCGAAGGTGATGTATTTATTGGAATACCAGGCAAATTGAACTGTCTAAAACTAGTCCACGCAGTAGGGCCGAACTGGAGGGGTGGAGAGTCTGATGAGTGGAAGGTCCTAGCTGCTACCATTATCAACATCTTAAAGGCGGTGACTGTAGAGAAAGACAACGTTCTGAGGTCTGTGGCTTTGCCTTTAATAAGCACTGGGATCTTCGGATTTCCTCAGAAGTTAGCAGCAAAGGTACTCAACACTTGCTCTTTTTTTGTATCACTGAAATCGACTTGTAATACAACGGTTTAAAAAAACGGCTTTCGTCGGGTAATATTACTGAAACATGTGTTTCGTAATTTTAGTAGTTTAATAGGGAAAAATGAAACATCGCGTCGACGGGTCTGAAACTTATGTGTAGGTGTCTCTGCCGACTTTTCCTACATGGCTATTTAGCTAGCAACACAGTAAAATACAAGTTGGTGTTCCGAACGGGTTACGCCACACCGAATGCGTAGAAACAAGAATACTGGGTATTTTAGCAAATTTTAAAAAAGAAAAACATTGGAACATAAGCTTTTCTGCATCTATTTCCCTTTGGTATCAAATTTATATTTGCAAACGAATATTGACAGTTGTCGTTTGTTTTTGTAGAGACAGGTTTCCCTAAAAGTAGATTGGCGAGAATCTAGTTTCATATTTCTTTAGCAGGCACCAAGTTCGAATTGTTCGGGGCCCATTTTCACACAGGGATTTGAATAATTGTAAGTTAAGAGGTATTGAAAGGGTCCGAGGTGTTAAAAGAGATGATTTTTTTCCAACACCATCTAACGTGATAGACCGTGCGTGCCCATAGTGTCAGTTTACTTCAAAAGCCTCGTAACAACAGCTTGTTTCAAGCTGTAGTTACGAGGTTTTTGAAGTAAATCGACGATAAACTGTAAAACCGGAAATGTTTGCGTTTTGGAAATATTCGCGGCTTTCGCGGATTGATAAAAATCGCAAAGGTATCTGCCAGTGTAAATTGAAGACAGACTAAGGTGTATTATCTAGCCAACGGGTCATTTTGGAGCGATTAACAGGGATCGTTGACGACATCAATGAGTGGATTTTTTCCAATCAGAATCGACCAGAACATCGGTCTAGCAGCGGTTAATACAGCCCATTTTAGGCATTTAAATACGTTTCATCGAAATAAAATGGGGATTTGTTAAATTTAATGATTATGAGAATAGTTCTCGCGGAAATGTAAACACGCATAAGGTCAGTATTTTGTTTTCCGAATACGGTCAGGTGGTAGGGGACTTTAAAACTTTTTAACGGCTGTGGCGAATCATGCGCGAATCAATAAAGAGGACAAATTGCATTGAAATTATATAAATAGAGCATGGATATGCAAACATTTCTTTTCTTTGAGCTGATATACTCATGTAACTTTTACAAAAATTTCTTCTAAAGATTGTCATGGAAACCCTGAAAAAGAGGTTTGCTGAATTCAAAAGTATCCGTGAAATCTACTTCTGTGATCCCAATCCGGCTATAGTTAGGGTGATTCAGGATCAGATGGAAAAGTCTTTTGGAGAAAGGAGCTTCCATGTACCTGTAGAGAATATTCGAGTCGGAGAAGGTATTTCATTTTTCTGTAATTACTTGAAAATGCCGAGACCTAGATCAGTATTCAACAGGCCCTTCTTAATCCTTGACCACACAATACCGAGTGTAAAAGACCTTGACAGAGAAGCCTTTTGAAAACATTTTGGTCAATGGAGAAAATGCTGGTAACCAGCCATTTCTCCTTTTCAAACAATGTTTTCGACCTAAAAAAAGACAACTTCCACAAGTTTAGCCACATTTAAAGTTGGCGTCTGTACATGCTTTCAATTTGTGTAAGTCTAAAATTGTGTAGTCGTGTAAAAGGTTAATGCAAATGCGGCCACTATAGATGAGGATCAGGGATCAGAGAACGTTAAATCTGATCTTTGATCTGCATAGGTCCACTTCGCTTTTATGTTAAAATCAAAACTAACCATACAAATACGATCAGTTGATTTTTTGTGGTATTTGTCGAAGACAATACCACTTTGAGTTCATTATTGAATTTTGACGACCATGTATCGTATTTTGTGCAAAGACGAAGGAAATAAACCCAATTAAACCCATTTTTTTTTTCTCAAGCAAATATTTTTTCGGTAGCCCTCAGATATGATAGGAAATGGAATATTAAAATACACTGGGTCAGGCCAGCGATCGTGGAAATACTTTTTTTTTTTATTGAAAATAGCTTCACTCGCTCAAAGCTTTCTATTGGCGCAATGATACAAATTCTGTCTCCCGATTGCTTGGTCATGGGATTTTTCGTTCCAAAACCAGTTCGTCCCATGGCTTGTCCATCCCATGTTTGCGCGCTTCTCTTTTTGACAGGGCATTAATATCTATAAATCGAAATAATTCATTGTTTTGTAACAAATTAAATGTTAACGGCCAAAGATACTTCGAAATAATAGTGTTCAGGTACAAAGTTAGTTTTACTCGATTATTCACCTGGTTTCTCTCCCTATCCACCATGAATCGTACTGTCAAGGGACGTTACTCCTGACTCCTCCTAATGATCAAAGGGATACCACCATTACACAAATGATCCTTACTTTATCATGAGTACTCTCCCTTCAACCAAAAAGGTATTCATTTGCTTAGGTGCTTGGCTTTCAAGCTAATATTTAAATAACATTTCTCTTTTTCTTTCAAATTATCAATTCCACACAACGGTTTCCTTGACAAATACCACTTCAGCGTTCTCAACGCTTTGATTTTGTTCAGTTCTTCGACAGTATTGCACCCTAGAAACAGAAATAAACAAAGAAATATAAAACTGTTTAATCATGAAGGAAAATTAAATAAACGGGAAAAATATTATTATTATTACTATTGTTATCGTTATTGTTATATTTATGATTTCTATTGTCATTATGCAGGCACAATGACAAAAACTGCAACCAAAAATTGTGTACTTAAAAGGAAGGGTACTAGAACATTACCACTACCCGGACAGAAGAAGATATTGATTGTGTGGGGACAGTTAGAAACTACTAGTGTATGCTGTTTTATGTCTTAAATTAGTTAACCTATTCTTGAGAGACACTTTGAAGGGTCAAAGCACCGGCCGCTCACAACAAATCAGATGTTTCAAGTTTAAATCCCATACTAAGACATGCTTCAGAACTAACCACATCAAGACAAAAAATGCTGGTAAAGTTTCAGGGAAACAGTCATAGCAAGTGATGTTAATATTTTGTACGACTCATTCAAGATTGCTGCTAGATAAATAGGCTTAAACCCATGTCACGTTTCTCCCACCTTATATGCTAAAACCTACATTGGAGGTTCAAAGAGACAGTTGATCAAGATCAGGTTGTAAGACAGGCTCCGCCTTCATACTTAGGATATAAATCACACAGTCCATGGATAATGAGTATAAAGAAACAAAGTTTTAGAGAGGTCAATACTATTAGATATGAGATCAGCTAGATTTGCTTGTATGTTCTTGTTTTTATACACCCGCAAAGCGAAAGTTTTCGGGTGTATACTGCAATCAGCCTGTCTGTCCGTGTGTCCGTCCGTCGGAGTGTTCATTCGTCCGTGTGTCTGTCTATATACAAAATACTGTCAAAGCGCTGGCGGGAGTATAAAGTCATATTCAGTGACAGTTCTAGCTTAGGTATGACGTCGTTTTTACACTATGTGCGTTTTATCATGGCTGTTAGTGCTCTTACCACTGCTTTCCTCGAGTATTTTTTATCAGTGCTGCACATGTCATTCTTTACAATTCACTGGCTACTTTCTCACATAAACATCGATGACACAAAGTATGGCGAAATTCAATTTTAGGGCATCTATTTCGCCGTCTGCAAATGCTTTTAACTGGGACAAGTCTAAAATGTCTCCACATAATAAGTTAAAAAGCTAAAAAAACGGGTGACTTGTTTTCGATTATAGATAATTTTTCCAATTCTCTAAAAGCTTCCACCAAATATGATCGTAATTTCTTTTTCGCAGGCCGAAGTTATCGTAAATACAACTGAAACTGCTCCCAGACCATCAGGAAAACTAAATGCTGCCATTCATAAAGCAACCGGCAATGGTCTTGATTTGAACAGGGAAATTGAAAACGCTTTTAAAATGAAGGTTGATAATAATGGCCAAGTCATTGCCGGCACTTTGATCCGCACGAAAGCAGGCCGTTTGCCATGTAATGACATATACCACATCAAAATTGCACCCTGGGATACTGCGAATGGAGAGAAGGTGAGATACATATAAAGCGAAGGTTATTGCGTAATCCTTTCACCAGCGATCCCCCTTTTTAGAAGTCTTGGGAAAAGGGTTTAAAACATCTTTGGTAAAGGTGAAATTGCTAGTGTCAATCACTTTTCTTCCTTTTCCACATTGTTTTCTACACTTTCCAATAACAGTGTATTGTATAATCCATATCCAACTTCTTTGAGTATTGACGATTCTAATAAAGAAAATTATGCCGTCGTTTGTAAAACAGTTAAATACAGTTATCTCAACGAAGACCGAGACATTCATTTGAAAAATGAAGGCAAAACTGAAACATGACCTTATGAAATCGTAACTGAAAATATTTAAACATTTGTAAAACTTATTAATGCCTGTGTAATAACCTTACAATAGAATGACACTATCATGATATTAAAGTTTGATGAATGTCTTTATTATTGCAGAACTATTTGATGTCTGTATAACTGAAAAAGAGCACTTCAAAGAGTGCTCTAAGCTAAAGAATTTCTAATTGAAAGCCAAATCACAGCATAACTTCTTTTATATTGTTTACTGCAAAACGGAAATGTATTTGTCCTCATGGTTGAAAAACTGGCCCCGCCCCTCGGCCTGCTACAGCATAAAATAATAATGAAGAAAGAAAGAACAAACAAGACAACCATATTTTATGCGTTAGGAGACACATCTTGATAATTGCATTGTCACTTTACCAACAAATCCCAAACGACAGAATTCCATCATTTGAGTAACTTTTGATATAGACCAGTCTGAACCGTTTGTTATCTGGTATCGCGTTCAGTCTGTGATATCTGATATGAAACATCTTTTTTCCCGAGCAGAGTGTAAGTAACAACATAAACCATTCTTATAAGAACCCCGATAAACCCAACTCTATTGCCTGACAAACCATTGGAACCCAGAAGTATGAGAATAATCAGGTTTAATTTGAAAAGATCCTTTTCCTCCAAAATTGGTACCTAGATATTTGAATATAATCAGATTTAATATTATGACCTTTCCCTCTGCAGAATGCAAGTAACAACATAAATAATTGTCTACAAGAAGCCATGCCCAATAAGGCAAAGTCTGTTGCTTTCCAAATCATACTTACCCAGAGTTCTTGATATGATCAGGTTCAGTTGTATGACCTTTCCCTCTGCAGAATGAAAATGACTGCATAGATTGTGATTACTTCTAAATTTCTACGAAGAAGGGATATTACCAATATGCCTCGTTCTTTTTTTTTGTTTTCTAGACGTAGTGAACTACTCTTTAGAGTCCCTATTATTTTGTTGTAAAGACCCATGAAAGCGTAGCGCCAGTAACTTTTTGTCATAGATACGTATTAGATTAAAAAGATACCGGTTAAAATTTTTCTAGGTGCAAAAATATGTGCATTAAAAGCCATGCCAATGTCTTAGATTTTGTGAAAAAATAATCCCCATGCAGGACGTAAACAGAATTTATTTGACTACGTAAATTCATATCTAAAAGAAGGCATACGAGGTAAGACCAAATCCATTGCCTCCCAATCATCGAAACCAAGAATTCTTAATATGATAAGGTTAAATTTTATATCTTTTCTCTATGCAGAATGTAGGTGACTACATAAACTCATGCTTACAAGAAGCCATGCGTGGTAAGGCCAAGTCTATTGCATTCCCAACTATTGGTACAGAGGAGTCTGGATATGATCAGGTCAAGGTTGCCAAGGCTCTGATCCGAATGATTGGCGAGTTCATGAAACTGCATATGAACTCTGCCATTGAAATCACAAAGATAGTCATCAACTGTGAGGATGTCGCTTGCACAGCAGTAAGTTAATTGATTTGAAGTGTAGTTTATAGCGATTTTAAATGCGTTGAAGTCTACAAGATAGTGTCTTTTTCCAAATTTCAACTTTCAGATTATCTCGACAGAAGGTGTTTTTATTAAATCTTAAATGAATTGTGTACTTATTAATGTAATATATCCTTTCTTTTATTTTGTCAGTAGTCCGAAGTGTTGAGTATTCAATAACAGAATAAAGAAAATTGTTTTGTGCATATCTTTAGCACAAAGATGTATTTGAACGGCGTTTTCTTTTTATTGTTTGTAGGTTAGTCTTGGTTAAGTAATAAGCCCTGGAAAAAGGGAGTTTAATGCATCTCTGTGATGCATATATCAAGCACATCATCTCTTCACGTATTGACTTTGTTTAACAACCGGTTTAGTCCTTAGAGTGCGTGCACCTTCGGCATGCAGAAAAGTGTCTAATAGCAAAAGATTTCGAACAACGATAGCCCTCGCGAACTGCATAGGTTAACCCATTACCACACAATCCCTACTTTTGTCGCCCCTGAGAAAGAAGCCTTTTGAAAACACTGTAGGAAAAGGAGAAAATGCTGGTAACCAGCATTTTCTCCTTTTCCTACAGTGTTTTCTACCCTTCCCAGAACAAATTTCAATTTTTTCAGTCACGTTTATTTTGTCGTCTGCTTCTGCTTTCACTTTGGACGAGTCTAAATTGTTCTTGTTTGGTAAAGAGTTAGAATAGGTCTACACTTTTTTGCAAAAGCATTAAACCCATTTTCAGATAACATCAATCAACAACTTTGATTTGTTTTGCAACGATGATAGATGAAATGATAATTATAATTAGTATTACTATCACTTCTTTATTATACAACTAGGCATTTGAGCACGTTATTGGTGTTATGTATTCGCAAAGGCCACATCGATTAGAAGCAGTGATAGAAGAGACAAGCAAAGGTATGTAGATTTCACTTTCATTTTATTAAACAAAAGTAAAAATTCCTTTCTAGAAAGATAGACTTTGCATCTTTTTCATAGATTTTACTATGAATTGATATGCATGCAAACCTGACAATGTAAAGCCTCTATAAGGTCAGTTTGTACCCGACATGAATGAAAATATGGCTTTTTTTCCCGATAAGATAATTCCGTTGATAAACCTCCTATATATTATATTGTTCGGCACGCAGTTTGATGTTAAACATTTCAGTATATTTGTAAAACGAAATCATCCAATTTTTTATACTACTTGCATGATTCATACAGACAGGTAAACACATACGAATCGTTCTCTGGCAAAAGGGTGTATAGTCCCTCAACAGGCACTGTACAGAGTAAGACATCAGATAACTAAGGATTCATAGACCCTTTTTGTCTAAATAAAGACAAAATCCTACTCTAGACTGGTCCCGTGATAGGTAGAAAGTTTACGTAGGGCAAAAGGTTTAGACTAATGTCAGCTTGCGATGACTGTGCATGCTATCATAGGTCGATAATGTTAGCAGACGCATCAAACCCCCTTTCCATACAGTATGGCTTACATGAATAAAAAGAGAAAGCATTTTTTTTTTTTTTTGTTTTGAGAACAAAACCAAAGACCAAAGTTTTGAAATCCGAAAAAAAAACAGAAAAAAACAAAGTCTTTTATCAGATATAGGTAGAGTCAGGGAAGAGGAAGAGAAGATAGAGAGGGAAGCAGCACACCTAAACCGGAAGTCGAAACAACAGGGAGGAGGACAGAGGAAGTTCAGTGTTACTCCAAAATGCAACATTGAACTTGAAATTGGCTACATAGAAAACTCTGACGTAAGTTTGACAAGCTCATTCCGCTGTCATATTATACGCTCAGTGGGCAAAATTTATTGTCATAACGATCCTGAGGAAAGAATGATTTTAAGGATTGCGACCGCTAACTCACCGGTAAACATCGTGTAACATCAACGTTTTCTTAGGGGTTATTAAGCCGATCTCGGAACGTCTTTCAGTGTTAGAGTTAGGGGCCATAGACCTTAACCCTTTCCCAAACGATAAATTTTAGACTCTTCTAAACTCAAAGAGTTTGCAGATGACAATTTTGATAAAGATGGCAGAAAGTTCTCTAAATGGGTAGAAAACACTGTGGGAAAAGAAGTAATTGCTCGTTACGGGCAATTTCTCCTTTTCTCACCGTGTTTTCTAACGACTTGTACTGCAGACACGTAAAAACAAGGGCTTGTTTGGGAAAGGGTTAAAAACATTATGGGACAAAGGAGAGAACGCTGATGAACATTATTTTCTCTTTTGCCCATTTCCAGTAGCATTTGAAAATTGAACTGCTGATTTTCAGTCTGTTCCGAACAGTTTATGAAAGATATATAGCGCAGACCCAAAATCTGTAAATAAATTCCTTCAGATCTGAACCTGCACTGTTTGCGAAATGAACCTAAAATATTGACCAGCACTCTAACTTTAAAAAGGCACCTTTTTCATATATTACAGACAGACGTCATCGTATGCACATCTTCTAGTTTCCCAGCTTTAAATGGAGCTATTGCTGTGGCCCTCAAAAAAGCAGGAGGTCCTCAAATAGAGAAAGACTGCAAAGACAAGTATAAGAAATACCCAGACAAAGGGATTGTATCAGCACCTGGTGGGAGGCTGAAATGTCAAAAAGTCTATATTTTGAAATTGGAGGATTACAAAAGGCAGGAGGACGGACAGGTAAAAGAATAGATCTATATAATGTTGGTGTACAAAGGAAGACTTAATTGTCTCAAATGAATGAATAAAAACTTAACACGAGCGAGTCTGAATACTTTACTTGATGATAAGTTTTAGGAAATTTAATCCCAAAGCCAACAAATGTCATATGTAGATCTACTACGAATTTGCAAATAATAGCTTAGAATAGGCAAAATCAGCCGTGTATTGATTATCATACTTTTCTTAGATAAAAGCAATCCATTTCTCTGGAAGAATTCATATAAATGACGTCACGTATGACCACACAAAGTGCTATCAAACTTGGGTAAGATAAGAAAATTACTAATTGGTGTATACAATGGAAAAATAGATGATTATCTTCCAAAGTGTTTTCTTACATGCATATGTATGAGTCAAGTCCGAGCGTTATCTAAATCACAAATACAACTGACCTGATATTTTTTCCGTATCGGTCATGCGCCCGGAGCAGAACATAATCATGTTCTCGAACTACTTTTGTGTATTTACGTCCAAATGCTACTTTCGTGAACTGTGCTCTGGCAAAAGAATGTTAAAAAAACTTCTGTTATGCATTATACAAAGGAAGCAACCACATAAAAATGTACCCGCACTATCCTTTTTATATAACAATCAAGTTAATCATAAAATAGTATCTCCCCTTAGTCCCCTAAAGATGGCAAAAACTTACAACCAACATAACGCTCCAACCTATGTCAGCCTGCAAAGGTCCGCGCAGGCTGATATGGGTCATTTTTTTCCTTTCCTGAGGGGCATAAACCCCTATTCACAGAGCATAGTCCGACTGAAAGTGAATCTATATTTCAGAAAATATACAACTATGTGAAAACATGTCTGGAGAAAGCTGATGTCGATAGATTTGGGTCTGTAGCTTTTCCAACTATCGGTACCGGTGGGTTTAAGTTTCCGGATATTACATCGGCAACCAAAACCTTCGAGGCAATTCAGGATTTCTTCAAGAGACAGAAAACTAATTTACATACTGTTCGACTCGTCATGTTTCCACAAGCACAAATGTCAATTCAGGTTGGTGCTATTAGTAAGGTAGCCTAAACTCAGGGCTCGTATTCACCAACCATTCTTAAGAACATTCTTTGTCTTATTCTCCAAAATTTTCTATATTTGAAAGTAACATAACTTCTGATTGGCTAAACCATTCAAAAGTTATGTTGCCCACATATTGTTTAGAAAATCTTGAAGATTAAGACTAGGAATATTCTCAACTTATTTACATTCTGTGCCTGACAATAATAACATTTTGCATTTAAAACCAACGAATGATAGATTCTTTTTCTCACAGAACCATATGTGGTGAATAAGCGTTTAGAATACAGAACGCTGTAAATGTACATGTGGCCATTTTCGTAAGTAAAGCCAGTTTTACTTCTATGAAAACGTATTAAAAATGATGTCACATATGGTCACGTCATATATTGCTTATTTCTAACGTGAGATGTAAACCGTTTTTGTTTAGCATTTAAAACAATGGTTGGTGAACAAGGACCCGGATCTCGATATAGCTCTATATGTCGCGGTAGTGAAAATAGCACGATGAATAAATTGCAAGTGGCCGTACAGGACAGCTTCAGACACGTGGATATATATATAATTTCATTTACATAGCGCTTCTTTTAAGAAACTGTTGTCATGTGAGACAAAATAAAAAACATCATTTCTAACATCATTAAAATCATTAGTCACGAACCTTTCTTTTTTACCACGTGTTTCATTGAACAAACTCCAATTAAGCTAGGGATATGATTTTTTATATACATCCATTTGCATCCTACACTATCTAAAACAAACTTCATCATTTGAACTACATTCAATATGTGCGAGTCTAAGAATATGTCATCTGGTTAAGAGTTTGATATATCGTCCGTTTACTTAAAAAAACCTCGTAACTACAGCTTGTTACAAGCTGTAGTTACGAGGTTTTTGAAGTAAACCGACAATATAATTCTGATAAACCGCGCATGATAAGCTATCATTTTTTTTTTCTCTCATATTCAGTTAATCGAAAAGTTTTCATACTGTTAAGAACCTGAATGTCATACAAAACAATTAAAAAAAAGCAAATACAATAATGAGCTATATACTATAAAATACATTTCAGCTAATGACTGGAACCATTTTCATGCAATTTCTCGTTTCTTATCATCGTATATAACATTTCAGACTTTCACTGACGAAGCTACCAAGGTTTTTGGTGGGTCAGGAGACAAACCGACTCAGCAACAAAACACTACAGGTATGGGATCGAAATACTTAATCCTCAGGTTTCTACTACCCCAATAATGATGTAGATGATTACACATATATGGTGTGCAACACGCGAAAAGGGACATTCGGACATTTGCGTAAAGTGTCGTCTCTGATCAGGGTGTGCAGTCTGCACAGGCTAATCCGAAACGACACTTTCCGATTTTATGTGATTTTCTGTTTTACGCAAGTCTACTGTACCACAAAATCTAATGTAGTCGTAAAGTGCCGTCTCGGATTAGCCTGCGCGGACTGCGCAGGCTAATCCGGGACGACACTTTACGCAAATGTCCGAATGCCCCTTTTCGCGTGTTGCACTCCATATATGAGTATCTTTGTAATGTCGTTTCTATTAACCCTTTACTACACAAGCCCGACTTTTATCGACCCTTTGGACTCGATAATCAATCACATTACACGCAATTATAGTGACAAATTTTTGATATCACACACAACCAGTTCATTATCTTCTGTTAATGCAATAGAATAACTTGATTTTTGACTATTTGTTGTAAATTTCAGAGCAGATCTATGAACGAGATAAATCGTCTTCAAAGGATTATTCTTGGGTTGTTCCAAACACAAAAACCAATGTTGAAATAATCTTCGGGAACCTTGAGAATTCTCAGGTAATGTTGAAAATAAAACCTCGAAACCTATCTTGTGAATGTTTATATCATGAAAATTAAATGATAAAATAATATTTTATCTTCTATATCCTATGTGTATGTATGCATTAAGGACGTTTTCGGTAGTAATTTCTGCACATCACTTTGGCGATTTCAAGGACGACAATAACAGACAGTAACTCTTCTCAAAAAAGGTACTTGTATATCGTTCGGACAATACCTTGAATTCCGGATACGGTACGTTTCGAAGCGAAAAATGAGTCTACAATATTGACTTAACGGACATTATGCAAAAAAAGATCTACAGGGGAAAAGATCAGAAGAATACAGGAAAGTTTTCGGCGGTATCGACTTTCTCAGAGACTAGTGTCTACTGAACATGACAGTGCCGATCGGTCTGAGCGCCTAAACGGTTACTATGGAAACGGCCATTTTACAAAAAATCTAACACGGCAACATACTTTCTTCTCATTTTTGTACTTACCATTAAATTTTGCTGTATATACCAAAAGATTAGACAATTCTATGAAAGGAATTTTTCAAAATTTTGAATTAATTGAAGACTACATGTTGATTTTGCTTATATTTTAGCGAGTCAAGAAATAGGAAAATTAAAAGAAAATGAAGTCAGATTATTATTTTATTCATGCAGAATCAAGAAATAATATATTAAATATGCAAAATAATATTTGCATTGTATAATAAACTTTCTATCACTGTATTACTGTCTTTTATGAAGATATAGTCATTTTAGGTTTTTTGATACAAACGGTTACCATAGAAACAGCCATTTTGCAGAAAATCTAACTCGGCAATATACCTTTTTCTTTTTATTTTTGAGTTAACCATTGAATTTTACCCAGCATATGAAAGAATTAGAAAATTCTATGAAAGGATTGAATTTTCACAAAACTGTAGGAAACGTCTTTAAGAGGACGGTTACCTACAGTTTACCATTGAATTTTACCCAACATATGAAAGAATTAGAAAATTCTATGAAAGGATTGAATTTTCACAAAACTGTAGGGAACGTCTTTAAGAGGACGGTTACCTACAGGATGTTTGCAAATCTGCATGTAATTCTGATTAACAAATCAAACCTGATATCTAAACTCCAGTGCTTGCATCTTCCATTAACCTCTGTTCATATATGGACATTTAATCGATTGAATTGCACTTTAAAGCCATTTTAACAGCTTAGGTCATATCTCCGGCAGTCAGTGCATCTTTCTCACACCAGGACTGACGCAACTTTCTTTTCAAGTCACTGATTGCTTTCTTACATGCATCAGAGGTAAAAGGCAAAAAATCACCGGTAAGAAAGACCTCAACCGGGTATCACAATCACAATAACCAAGTGACAAGTCCAATACGCTAAACCACAAGGGCTGGTCGGACATTCAGTATGCATTTGTTAATTTTCAACGTTTAAAACATAAAAGAATCATAATAATAAAAAGTTACGATATAGAAGGGACAAGAGGAGGGTAAAGGTTTATTTCTCGTATTGCCTAAATCTTTGCAAAACTGCCTACTTATAAAATTCTTCTACACGTGATGATGTGTTAAACTCAAACGGTTTGTTTATGCTATCATTTGAAATAGGCTGACGTCATCCTGAACACGACTACTAGTTTTCCCAATCTAAACGGCATTATTTCAACATCCCTCGTGAAGGTTGCCGGTGCTGAGCTACAGAGAGAGTGTGAGCGTTATCCGTCAAAAATTAAAGAAGGGGATATTGCAGAGACTAGGGGCTATAACCTAAAATGCCAGAAGGTCTTTCATGTTGTCCTGCCGCCTTGGAGTAGATCTGATAAACAAAAGGTAACTTTTCATATTGCAAGGGTTCATATTACTTTGTATCGAATTAGCCAATTCGTTTAGTTTCAAATCGAAGTACAAAAAACAATGCCTTCCAATATTTAGACCTGTTATTGACTGCTTAGGTAGTTCGAAGAAACTTGTCATCTTTTAAGATCCATACAATATACACCAACATCAAAGTGGAGGGGGGAATCAGGTCGTCCGCTTGTGTGTAGGCGCATGTTTGTGTCCCTTTCTCCTGTTGCACGTTTCAACCAATTTGGCTTATACAATGCACTTAGAACCAAGTGACATCTGTACCAAACTATACAGCTCTGTCACGTCAATATGCCTACCTCTTTCGTTTAGACTTTCTCATTATTCCTAGACTTTCAAAGAAATAACACTTTTTCAACTAACACCAATCTTCCTCGACAATTGCTTTCTAAAACCTAGCCCAAAGTCGTTTCATAATATATATGGCCCGGCTCCACACAGAATTCATGATTATATTTACACAATGACCGTCAAGGCACTGACATTCTGCGACTACAAGACATTCTCAAGTGAAACAGTAGAGTTACAGTCCTGTGCTGTAACCCTACACTACGTTCTTACCTATTTCAGATGATTGAGAACAAAGTCAGTGAATGTCTGCAAAAGATGAAAAGAGCAGGCCTCCATTCTCTAGCTCTTCCGTCCATTGGAACTGGAGGTTTTCAGTACGATCCTGGGATGGTGGCTACCGGAACTTACGAGTAAGGCGTTAGATTATTAGCACGCTAGTATGACTTTGATACCCATGCTGTTGACAACTTTGAAAAATTGCAGAAAAAGGATGTATTGTTTTAACAAGAAAGTTTTTCATATTCAAACAATGTTTCTTGAGGATGCTTCAGTTGGACCTAGTAAGTATGTGCTTAAGAAAAGATAAAGATCACTAAAAAGAAGCTCAAACAGATGAAAACGAGATTACTAATGTGATTGTAAAGTGCATATCAAGACAAATTCTTTAATATGTTAATAAGAGGTATATGGCCTGCAATACGCGAAAAAAAGGCATTCTGACATTTGCGTAAAGTGTCGTTTCAGATCAGCCTGATCAGTCCACACAGGCTAATCTGAACTAACATTTTCAGTTATTATGCAATTTTCTGCTTTGCACATGTCTACTGTAGTACAAAATCTAATTTAACGTAAAGTGACATCTCAGATTAGCCTGTGCGGACTGCAGATCTTTATGATAATCTGTTTTGGAGTATCTTGTTCAACAAATTTTGTATAAGCAGTTAGCCAAAATATTTAAAAAATTAAAAGTACTTATATGATGATAAAAGAACATACATTTTACATTTTACGTTTAAAGTGCGACGACAAGTGATTTAGATAAGATTTGGTCATAATTTATGTGTAATATTGCACTTTGTTTCTCGACGGATTTATTTCTCTGTAACATAGCGTGTGTTTGTTTACCTAGAGCTGTGAAGATGTTTGGTGAAACAAGTCCAGATTACAACTGCTTGGTAAAGCTTGTACTGTATCCACCTGCCAAAGATGTCAGTAAGGTATACAAGTATCAACTTTTAAAGCTTTGATGATTTATAAATTTAAATATACGAGTCATGCTCTATGAAACGGGGATTAAATGCTGTTGCAAAAAAATATCGACCCATGCCAGCACATGCAGTCCACGCAGCCTGTCGTTAGCTGAAGCTTTTTACTCTTAGTCAACTTTCTGTGTGCCTAAGAATCTTTATACTTCATGTTTAATTTGGTTATAGGACAAAACGGATTTTTATGGATCCATGACTAAGTGACGGCTTCGCTAAAATAGTACATCACGGAGATGCATTATATTTCGGAGTCTTGAGTACCAAATGGCTACGGCTTGTATGACTGTGTAATAGATTAAAAAGAACAGACGAGTTCCACCATGTTTTAAGATTTAATAATTCAAAACCCGGTAATTCATAATACAAATTATGATTTAAATTCCTACATATACTTCACAGAGTCTGAACAAATGAAGCTGTCTTAGAATATTAAAATTCCGTTAATCTAAAATCTGAGAGAGTCACTAAAAACATGTCAAATTCCTGGTCTCAATAAAACTCCAAAAATCTGAGAATCAAATGATGACAACGCACAAGTTGACGGTGATGCCAAGTACAGTATTTAATCTTTAAATTCTTTCAAAAACCTTTGTCGTATACATCAATCTCACTTCTTTTGTACTTCTTCCAACCCTTCAATGTTTGAGCCTTTATATATCATAACAAAGGACTCGAGTACACTCGGAATCTACCGGAATAATTTTTGAGAAAACAGTAGGATTTTTTTAAAAAAAATTACACGCTGGATTATGGCAATAATAACATTTTTGTCTTTGAGACCAGGGTGTGGACCGATCATACAAATACTTAACTACCTTAATTACCACCAATAGAAATAATTCGCTAATTACAAAGTAATCATGAAAAAATTATTTTGCTTTCTAGACTTTTATGCGTACATCTTGTTTGTTAACAAAACACCGAAAGTACCAGAATAGTAAGAAATATTCTGAAATACCTCTCCTCCCTCTAAAGGAAAGAGAGCTTTAAAGAAGACATATTTCTTTTAAAAACATAAAAGCATACAGCATTTACTATGAATGAGAGATACACATAACATAACATGATAACAAAATTTACAACATAAAATGAATTAACTGATTAGACCTGGAAAGCGCATCAGCTATTGCATTATGTCTAACCTTTATATGTTATAGTTTGAGATTATACTCTTGAAAAAAGAGGGTACGAACGCAGCAATCTCTGGTTTTTATTTTTCATCTTATGCAGAAATGTGGGGTGTGATCAGTGAAGATAGTCAGAGGAAATGAGGAGGATTAAACAGTGACTTCAAAGAACTAAAGAGAAAATATAAGAGCGAAACACTTTTTTTCCAATGGTGGCATAGATTTTCTGATGTTTATCAAATCTATGTGAGAAATAACTAATAGAATGATCAACACCATTTTCATATTTTAGCAAAAACACTTATCCTCCAACAATATCACTAGTATCAACAGCAGGTTTAAATGGTTTATACAAATTAGAGGCCAAAGGAATTGGTGCAGTTGTAATTTTTCGTTTAAAAACACAGTTAATGGAGATAATTAGTAGAAAAGTTTTTCAAAGATTTTCTGTAATAACTAGCCATGCCAAGAAAAGACATTAAGTTGCTTTTTAATCGTAAGTACAGGAAAATCATTCATTGCTTGAATTTTCGCAGAAACTGATTTCACCTAACCCTGTCCCACTGCATGTCCTTGGAAAATTCAAGTTCCGTGACAAGTTTCACTTTTGTTCAGATTTACTGTCAACTGTTACTCCGAAAGTCAGTCGAAGAAAGACTGAATTTTCCTCCCTCTAGTTGCTGTAGATAATGGCATTGATCAGTGTAAGCTCAAATACCATCAAGCCTAGAAATAAACATGTTGACAAAATGATGAAATGTTGCAGGTGAGTTTTTGTACCAAATGGCATTAATTTGCATTGAAAAAGACCGTCATGAGTACCGAAACCAATAATTTTTTTGGCTTTTTCAGTTAAAGGAATCTGCCAAAATCCTTTAACCCTTTCCCAAACAACAAATTTTTGGACTAGACCAAATTGAAAGCATTTGCAGACGACAATTCAACTCTTGCTGAAAAGATGATGTCTGTCTACGCTAGGGTAGAAAACATTGTGGGAAAAGGAGAAAATGCTGGTTACCAGCATTTTCTCCTTTTCCCACAATGTTTTCGAAAAGCTACTATTCCAGACCCGTAAAATCCAGGGATTGTTTGGGAAAGGGTTAAATAAGACAAAATTTGAAATAAATTCTGACTTTCCATATTGTCAATGCAATCATCAATTGTTTGAATTGGAAAAGTGTCCATTTTGGTGACATTGTTGATTTTCCGATAATCTGTACACATACGAAAGCTTCAATCAGGTATTGGAACCAAAGGGAAGGTGACGACCATTCAATTTTTGATGGATCATTAAAGTCATTTTCTAATAGCTGTATTGTATTCCTTCCTTCAAATACTTTTGTTTAAAAGGATGTGTCCGATATGGATGTTGTTTAATCAGTTTGGCATCAGTAAATCCCACATCATGAAAATCTTGTTAGTTCTTCAAGGTACATCAGTAAACAAGGGTTTGTATTCACAAATGGTTACTTGAGCTGTTGCTTTTGGAAATATTTTAAATGCTCTAGTTTCGAACCCAAGACCTAAAGATTGTCCGAGTTTTGAATACGTGAGCTACCAGGAAGTTACTCTTTATGGAGTTCAAAGGACCTCTGACAGAATGTCCAAAACTTAATCTAAAAGGACTAAACCGGAAATATTCTTGAAAAGATTTTCTAACAGCAAACAATAAAATATGAATTCCCTCATCCCAATCTCTGCTTGTTTGATGACAATGGATCTTTGTAATGTTTTGTAAGTGTTTGATTAAATCTTTCAGCTCATTGACTTTTGGAATGGCAAGCAGAAAACTTAAACTGAGGAATTTTTAACTCGTACATAACTCTAAAAATACCAGACTAACGTTAGAAGCCTGATCTGACAGGATAGAATTTGGAAGACCAAACAAAGTAAAAAATGTTTTGGCTTTGATATTTCTTAAAAGTACAGATTCAGGAAATGTTGTAGAAGCACACATGACAGTGAGCAAGTGTTTATTTCCGGATTTAGAATTTGGTGAAGGACCTACACAATCTAAAAGAACTCAACTAAAAGGCTCTTCAAAAGCTGGAATATTGATGAAGAGGCGCGCGAGTTGAATATTCTGTTTTGGCTTCCCGACAACTTTGCAACTATGACATGACCTGCAAAGTTTAGAAAATCCTTCTCATGCATGGCCAAAGGAAATGATTAAGTACCTTATAATAGTTTTTAGTAACTCCGAGATGACCAGCTGAACGATTTTCATGCATCATTGAAAGTACCTCATTTCTATTTATTTTATATAAAACAATTCGATCTTTAACAGCCTAGTCAGAATCTGTTTGCACCTAAGTGGGTCTTCACTTACGCATAAAAATATCTAAACTGAAGAAACCTCATCTTCAGGAAAGACCATATCGAAAAGATTAGAAATCTCATTTTTTTTTTTTTTTTGACTTGTTTCATAATTAAATTCTCACAGGAGAAAACCTGAGATCGATAAGTCACACCGGAATGATTATTAGATCTACTTGGTATGTGAGATCTGCATCTACATGTAGATCGTTAGAGGTAGATTATCGAATATCTTTTTAAGATAAGCCACAGTGAAGCAGAAAAGTAGCAGAAATCACCACTAGAAGAATGCACATTTGAAGGACCATGTCGTGCACTACACTGGAATAATTACCACCATTAACGACTAAAGGTTTCAACAAATCTTTAGAAGGATGAGAAGATAAAAGACTTTTGTGAAAAATAACCTTTTCGAGTAATCTAGGGAAACTTAGTTCGACAAAGTCTTTTTCAGGAACAACAACCCTATCATCAACATGTAATGTCTTTTAAGGAACGTGTAACGACAAAACGTCAATAGATCATATACAAGATAAGTCAGAAGACTGATAATAAATCTCAGGATAGGGCAGTGAAATTTGAAAACTTTCATCCTCATCCCAAACAATTGAGGTAAGAATGTGTCAGTCAGATCGTACTCTCAAGTACTCTTATTCCCATGATCCAAAATCTGAGAGCGTCACGAAGAACACAGGAAATTCTTGATCTCAATAGAACTCCAAAAAGCTGAGAATCCAATGATGAGTTAACGGTGATGCCAAGTGGAAATTTAATCGTTCATCCTTCCAAAACTTCAATCGTAAACATCAATCTAACTTCTTTTCTCCCTCTCCAACTCTTCGTTGTTTCAGCCTATTTATATCATAACAGAAGAATCGAGTTCACTCAGAAGGTACCGAAAGTATTTTCGAGAAAACACCAGGGAATCTTAAAAAAAAAATGTACACGCACGCTGGATTATGGAAATTATTACATAATATTTTTCCTTTGAGACCAGCATACGGACTGATCACACAAATACTTAAGTACTTACATTACTATCGACTAAAATCATTTGCTTATTACAAAGTTATTATGAAAACTTAATTTTCTTTTAAGACTATTCTTCCTATAGTTTTTTTGTTAACAAAATACCAAAAGTACTAGAATAGTCAAGAACATTCCGTAACAGCAATCAATCTCTGTTGCCAGAGCGCCACTCATATGTTAAACCTTTAAAAGAAATTTATGGGGGTTGAACAGCACGATTTGCACAGTGCTGGACAAAGAAACTCCAAGGACTGATGGATAAGTGCACTGGCATGACTGAATTAAGATTTAAAAGGATGTTTTATAAAAACAATTTCTTATCATCATCATCATTATCATCATCAGCAGCAGCAGCAGCAGCATGGTCATCATAAACCTATGGCTGTTTTCCAGCATAGCCGAGATAAAAACGTCATTGATAAGAAATGAGATCTTTGTACCGCTATGACTAACATTGTACCTCTATTAGTCTGTTGGAAGACAAAGCATTGGGACATTCAACAACTAGGACGTGAGAGTGATATGTTACCGTAGACTTCGTTTTAAAAGACAGAAGGCCATTGGATTCTCATGTGTGTTGATGTTCACTATTTCAGGTATTTACAGACTTACTGGGAAAAGCACAATCGGAACCGAAACCTAAAAAAGGTAGTGATAACGAGGCTAATTTTTCCTATTTTTTATTCTTGTTAAGATTTTTTCTTCTAGTTACTATCTTATTCTTATGGTATTATGTAAGAAACAGTGGATGAAAATATCGATTTTGAACAAAACGCGAAACAAGGCCTTGATTGTTGGTGGTCACGTTGAAAATGCCTTGCGTTTACCAATATTTCAACATCGCCATTTTTATACTCAAAATGAATGCGAGTTTATTATGAACAATGTGGAAAGTAAAAACGGTCAAATTTATGATATGCGTCCAGCTACCTTGATGATGACGTCTCGGGCTAAATTGAAATGACAAAAATTTCGTCCAAAATTGTAGTATATCTATTTATATAAATTGTACTAAAAAGATTGGGTAAAATAAATATTGCTTGATGGGCCTATGTCTACCAAAGCGCATCTTGCTGCATTAAGCTTTATTGTAGAAATTGACTCATGATTTGTAATGGAGAATAGTTCTAAATTTTTTCTTTAATGGAACCGAACTTTATTAATCGGCAGTACACTGAGGTTGTCGATTAACTAAATGGGGTTTGTTTTTGTTAAGACATTTTTTATTCTATATGTAGTTGGAATTCCTTCATATATAACCGTAAGAAATGAAACGAATTGTAAAAGTACTTCATAGCTATCCATACGAGGGACTTGCTCAATATATCCCCCGAGGTCTCCTGAGTAGATGGAGGTCTGACGAGAAGATGGTCATTAAGAAGCCTAGAAATTAATCAAAGAATGAAGCCGAACTGTTATATTGTATGAATATTCGAAAGGACGACACTTCATTGTATGGCTCTAATCTGTGCAGGTGTACGTTTCAACATACCAGACAACGAAGAAGAGGACCGCAGTGTCGAGGTCAGACAGAGAAAAATGAAAGATTTTGTTCTATTCCAAATAACATCAGACGATCTTAAAAAGGAGAAATTTGTCATCGATGACATCAGAAAGAAGATTAAAGAGGACACACGCTCTGTCGATATCGATCTCAAGAAAGATAAAATATTCGATGACATAGAGATATTGTCACAAGAGGCAAATAAGGTATGGTTGTCTTGTTTAAGACACCGAAACAGTTTCAAGCAAATCAAATCTCTTACACATATTACGTAACACACTGATCGCTATATAGAGAAAGTTACTAACATTCGGATCAGGAAAAGAGATAGAAAAAATGTTTCCTAACTCTTTACGAATTAGTGTGAACGAAGAGGTAATGTATGAATCCCTTTCCCTGACAAATTCCATGGCTTGATCTTCGTTGAATTTGTCAACTGCAAAATGCTAACAGCTTTTTGTCTGGTATCTAGTAACAATGATAGATACAGATTAGTTTTGTAAATCGATAAAATTTGTGTATTTTTATATTAAAAAATGACCTAAAGAAAATAATAAAGAATAAAAAAATGTACATTGGAGACGTTATTTCAAGATCCTGATTCAAATGTGACGCTACACTTTTACTTTTAAAAATGTGGTCGTGTGGATCAATACTCAGGGTGAACAATAAAACAGCTGGTCAAAAGCTTGGACAAAAGTTAAACTTTTACTGTAATTTGAATACGTGCCAATATAAATTCTGATGTCCTTTAATATAAACAGAAAATGCTGCTGGACATTGGTGAGGGATATAGCACAAAAATCGATATTGATTTGAAACAGAAGAAGATACATCTAACAGGAATGGGAGAAAATGTTAAAAAATGCCACGAAAAAATCTTGGACGAAATAAGAGACCTCAGATCAAATGAGGGGCAAAAGAAAGTTGGAAACGTCGTATACAAGGTAAATGCATGCACATGTATCTACATATATGTGTTCGATCATATTTCTTCATTATCTACAAAGCACGAGAGGCACTGTGTTTTGATCTACATATTTAACTAATCATAATGATTAGGAGCAATAATTGGTGTAGAATCGGAAAGAATGAAATAATTCATAGGTCAACAATGGTTAGAGGTTCATTTTTTTGCTGAGAAATATATATATAAAAAAATAGCTGATTGAAAAAAAGCGCTTGTATAAATGCAAACATATGTCAAGCATTTTTTTAGATTGGTTGTTAATAGCATGTAGACTGATCAGGAATTTATATAATTGAGAGCCATTTGCGGTGGAAAGGGGGTTTAATGCATCTCCAAAACGTACAGCCTGAAATGTGTCGAAACTTTTTGCCAGTTCTATTGGTCAATTTTATGCTTGTCTTTAGACACTTAGCTGACTTTAAAAATTGATCTGATATATCCATTGTGTTGTTCTTGATTGCAATGAGATCGGAGATCTATTAAACCCTCTTTTGCGAGTGTATGGCTTATGATAACTTTCTTAATAAATATCATTAAGGGTGTAAGTAGAATCATTACCCTAAACATAGGACAAGGTCTTGATTCTAATTGAACATTATATAAAGAAAGACTTTATTTCAGAACGTAGAATGGTGTTACACGGAAGACGATGGTAGAATCTGGGTGCCATATTCTAGAAGGATTGCATACACGTTAGAAGATGCTTTTAAACAAAGTGAGTATAGGTCTCTTATTCACTGAACGTTTTACATTAGTGATCCGTCAAGCGAAAAGGGACAATCTAAGAATTCCGTACATCAGTTAGATGAATACAGGTCGACGATATTGAAAGTAATTTTCAGTTGATAATTCAAACATTATTGTGTAACATGGTATGGTAGAATGATCACTTTTAATACGGACAATATCATGACAGCGAGAGTGTCAGTTCCCAGGGTTCCCTTTTTGTGTGATGGGTCACATCGGCATTGTAAAAGTTTTGATTGGCTTAACCAGTTGGTTTAACCTCTCAGTAATTGTACTAGACTTAACTCCGAAATCTAAAAATATCCTTGGAAATTCGGAAAAAATTGCCATTAAGAATGATGGATACGGGCCCTTGTAGATTGGCTTCTTAGCACTTGGTACCTGTAGGCAAACGAAATTTTGGTGTGTTTGAATAAAGGTACATGCATCTACCAACATTTAAGAAATGATTTTCTCAAGCGTTCAGAAAAGCCTGGTAGTCAGTTATGAGACACAATAAATAGACAACGAAAACCCAAGTGACTTATTCATTGCGCCTCATCAACCGTAGTTTATTGAACGATTAATCACGATAGAAATAGGGAATAATTGACTGTTACACAGTAAAATCGAAATTTCTTTCATCGAGTGAAAAGATGGCCTTTCTTTTCACAAGCTTTAAAGAAATTTTTTTATCATATACTGTAAAAGTTATAACATTACCCGGTGAATTATAATATTTACTCACGAATCATAAAGATATAATTCAATGCCAGACTACTTTATACTACAGAAGAGCATAAACAAAAGAGAAATATTTCGATTCTTACGTGAACAATTCTTGATCAAGGAAAAACAAGATGAAAATGGGAAAAAAAGATGATTTTTTTTTGTACAGAGCAAAAAGAAAACGCAATGTTTTTTTTTTTATTTATTTCGTTTTCTTCTTTTCAAATGACAAGGAAGAAATTATCGTTAAGCGTTAGAGTCGTTGTCTCTTCAAAAGCTCTGAATATTTCTGTACCTGACCCCAGTTTAATTTCCAATGCAACATCGGTCAATTTGATGTAAATCTGCAACAGTAAAAGACACTTGATTCACCGATATTTACTGGTAACAATGTTTACTGCTAACAATAGTTTCATCATTGTCATTTTTTAATAAAACGGTAATTATTGCTAAATCCTTAAGGTTTTTCCTTCCTCTTGGTCAAAATGCGGAAAATGACTATTCGTTTGTAAACGTCAAGTGACTTCCATTGGTGAAATATCCGAGGACAGAGACATGGGACAGCCATGCTTTAGTTGCACTGTGTTAATAAAACCGAATTCACTTGCCGTGTTTAAGTTAAGAAATAGTCTTCTTTCCATAGTGGTTGATCGTTCAACAAGCCACGCTTGTGGGTTATGAAGTTTAATAAATAAACTGAGGGCGATAAAATATAAAAGACTATTATTTCGTTTCTAACAAGACAAAGGGAAACAAGATTATATTCAGTATACAAAAGCGGATCCGGGTCCTTTTTCTTGAATAAACAACGGCTGTTCTACTTACGAAACAAACCAAAACCCCACTGGCCATTATATAGAAAAAAAAAATAAAATTTTAATAAAACCCCATGTATCAAAAACTTCAAAACTACGTAAATTTACTAATTTTCGTTCTCCCTTTCAAACGACAAAAAAGTGGATGTATCGTCAAGCATTAGCGCTGCAGAGTCGCTCTCGCAGTCAAATTCTGAATTCCCATTCACTATCCTATGTCCAATGCAACACCGGTCACTTTTTATGTTCATCTTCAACATTTAACATATTTGATTCACACACCCTTTAAATTTGAAACATTTGAAATACCAAAATGGTAAATATCGGTTAATCTTTGAGTTTTTCCTTTCTACTTAGTCGAGTAGAGAAGAAAGACAATTTGTTTACGCCAAATTCACATGTCATGTTAGAATATTATTTCTTCCGTGTCTGTCTGATCGTCTCGGACAAAAACGGTTTTGTCCCTAAAGTATTTGATTCAACATGAAAGATCACTTGTAAACATGCTTCTCCTAAAAATAAATAACATAATAAAAAGACACGTCTCTAGTCTTAAGACTGTTGTAGCGAATTGTAGTGCTAGACCTGAAGGTGTTCAGTGGAAGCCTTGTCTGAGCCAAATGGCAACAAGATTTATTTGTCTCTCATTACTGAAGTCTGCCACTTTGTTTACGTCGGAGAGGAAACAGTGCATTTGTAAGAGTGGTCCTATCCCTGCTCGTAAAGAAACTCAAAGGATGCAAAAATACCTGCGCCCAGAAACTGTGGAAAGAGGCTTGAAATACCTAGATGACACAACTTTAACTACATTTCTTCTCTTTCTGAAAAACGCACACATATAGACAAGCTTATGTTCACTCGTCTAATAAGGAGATAGGCACAAAACCTATATCATGCAGAAATGAAATACATAAAAGATAGACCTTTTAACTTTGCTATTTCTCTTACAGTCTTGTTTGTTACCAGTTAGTCGATACATTTTCGCATGTCTGCCCATTAAACCAGCCTTTCGAGCAGTATGACCATTTTTTATATACATTTTCTTTTTCAGATGAAGATAGTAAAGAATTTAAGGACAGTAATGACCAAAACTACGTTGTGGACTTCAGGAAGATGACGGAAAATCTGAAAGGAAGCGAGGACAAAAAATCCATTGTTGAAGTGATTAGAAAGGATCTTGCTATTGGTAAGGGTTTTCTTACTTACTGCAGTTTGATGCATTTCAGCCTTCAACTAGCGCGAAATCTGCACGCCCATACAATTCGGGACTTCGTAAAACACCAAGGATAGGATGCAATTACTACAAAATATTGTTCCATAAGAACATTTTTGGTAAACATGCAACAGCATGGTTACGAAATGCTCGAGAAAAAAAACAGAAGCTACATGTGTAACCTATTTATATCACACTCTTCCGTACTTTTTCAACCCGTTGAAAAGATTTATTTAATTCCAAACTGAAAATACTGGCCTTTAACTGTTCTAGGTTCGAAAACAAAAGATCTAACTCGTTACAAGCTACATGTAATACTTTTGATCCAACACTGCTGCCAAACACCTTCTCCTGAGTTGTTAAAGGTCCGAATTGTTCCGTGAGCTCTTCATAAGCTATGGAAACTGAAGCTGAAGAAGAGCTTATTAAACTTTAAAAAAGACAATGGACAATGGCAACAAGTTTATCGAATGGCCTAAATATATATCTTTAAAATTTCAGACTCATCTAATTAGGCTTTTACAAAGAAAGGACTAAATTTTGATGATATTTATGCATGTGCCTTTTGTATATTTACAGGTGATATTGATGCTTTGCCGGAAACATGGTCCCCCATGGGAGCCGTAGAAAACCTTAGAGATATAACTCTGAAAGAAACTGATCAGGAATATAAAGATGTGGCGGTAAATTTCACGAGTACCCTTGGCGCGTTTGCTCTGCAAAAGATTGGCAAAGTATGGGGGATATTTGTCTCTCTTTGTATTAGTTTTAAGAGTGTCTGAGAAATCATTTAAAATAATTGTACTTAGAATTATCATATTAATTATAATTAATATTTTTCCGAGTTTCAAATGCTTTCAATTTGGATCAGTCTGCAAAAATTAAAAATGATAATGTTAATAAGGTATATAATATATAGAATAATCAACTGGTTATTTTTGATATGAAAAATATCTCACTCGGATGCATCGTAAGGCGTTAGAAAAACACGTGCTGCGCACTCGTTTTTTCATCGCCTAACAACGCATCCTCGTGAAATATTTTTCATATCAAAAATAACCAGTTGATTATCCTTTTTTTTTAACCGCATTAAATCCCATTCGAGTGACAGATTTTTAATATCAGACACGACCAGTTGATTAACCTCTTCATTGTATTTCTAGCTCATCTTTTTTTGTTCTAATAATCATTAAGAATGGTACAATATGAGTAATGTCGGAAAAAAAGTAGTTCCTAGAAAAAAATCTAAAACTATATCGTTACCAGTGATGATACCATATTTATCATCAACTAGTGCTGTTATTCGCTGTGAAATCCTAGTAATCCACAACAAAAAATATAATAAATAAATTACAATTTTGTTTAAGATAAAACGAATCCAAAACCAGGCCCTGTATCAACAGTACGCTACGAAGAAAAAACAGCTGAAGACGGACCTGAAAGGAGTCGCTAACATAGAGAGAACGCTCTGGCATGGTATCAAAGAGGAGGCCGAGGCTTTTATCTCTTCAAATGGCTTTAACAGAGGCTTTGCCGGTCAGACCTTTGGTAAGACAGCCAGTCTCACTTTATGACATCGTTGGACCGAACCCTGTCAACCAGTTGGTAACATACAGGTCTTGAAATCGCCAGATTCCTGATTCATTTCGAAGGCTTAGTATTTCTTTCCAAAGATTACTGACTGTCATTGCGATAGCATTCATTCCTTTTCCACTGCTGATGATTGTTTTGATAATTGTTATGTAGGAAAGTAACCCGAAGTTTCTGAAGAATTTTGTGCGAAGTACAGGAAAGAGTAATTCACTGAAGGCATCAAGAGCACCACAACATAGTTAAAAATGTTCTTGAAAACAGCGTTAAGCGCAATGCGAACAGACAAATCTTTTCTTTCATTAGTAGATAAAACTGAGCAAAAGGAAAAACAATACTGGTTACATCTCTCCCACGATGTTTTCAAAAGGCTTCTACAACAAAGTAGATTAACCTCGGAATTGTTTAATAAGGGGAAAAAATCAAACGACTTTGCTTTTACCAATACAGGACAACTGTGGTATGGCCAAGGAACTTACTTCGCTGTCCAATCTGAATATTCCACGGATGCAAACTATTCTCCTATCGGTAATGACACATTTAAACGTATGTATCAGGTCAAAGTGTTGACTGGACAGACTCAAGCTGTCGCAAGAGGGTATAGCGACCGTTTCCCTCCTCTCTTACCAGGATCTACGACCGATAGGTGAGAGTTTTTGTTCTACAATGTCGTAAGGTCGAAACCTTAAGGATACAGGTGATCCAGAATGCCTTTTACCATTTTAAAACGTTGTGTCTATATCTACTGTATATGTTATAAAGAGAAGAGTAATATCTGGACAAAAAAAATGTGTGATAAAAGAAAAATGGCTCTTTGTCGTTTCTCTTTTATTAGATATTTTTTTGTTCCAGTATTATTCTTCTTTCTATAATATATGTATCAAATATATGGAAAGGTTTACTGACAAGATTGCGTTATGATATACAAAATTTGCTATGGACTACTAAGTCTTGTTATTTTATTTACTTTACAATTTATATAGCACTGTTAAGAAGACGTACGGAACTGTCCAGTATGCAAGGAAAAGTATATTTTGTTGTATTTATAATATTTATCAATGTTTAACAAAATAGTTCAAAGCAAAGAAAGGGAAATCTAAAAGACCCGTTACAGCTATACAAGATATTTTTTCTGTTTTTGTTTCAGGTACAACTCTGTCTGTGACGATGTAAATAACCCAAAAGAATTTGTGATCTTCAGCGACACCCAGGCCTACCCAGAGTACATCATTTATTATAATTAACTAAGTGACAAAACTTAAGCATATGCAGACGACACTGTTGAATATTTTCGTTTGTATAAAGTAATACAGGATTATGGGAAAAGGAGGAAATCCTTATCACCGGTTCCAACGACTGTTTTTTTTTTTTCCCGCAGTGCTTTTTCCTCGTAGTCGTCAGAATAGGATTGACTGGTAAAAGGGGATAACTCTTAGCCGAAAAAGAAGCCTTTAGAAAACATTGTGGAAAAAAGGAGAAAATGCTGGTAATCAGCATTTTCTCCATTTCCCACAAAGTTTTCAATCATATCAAGGAAGAATTGCATCGTTTGATCCACTATGAAATTGTCTCCTGCAAACAATTTCAATATTGTTAGGTCTAAAATTTTGCTGTGAGGGAAAGGGTTAAATACAATACCTGCGTAGGCTGACATGGGTCGATACTTTTTGCTGAGGCACAAAAAAACGTGTTGACAGAGCATGGGCGAAATAAAGAGACCTTGAGATGGCAAAAAATTGGCGGTAAAGGGAAGCCCAAAATGGCTTGTCGACATTTCTTCAGAGACCAATATCATAACAGCAGCAATTGTATAGAAGGTGCACTTTTCACTCTGTATGACATGAAAAACAGAACTTTACTTCATCGTTGTCACATAAATACGCACAGATAAATGCTAAAAACGACAGGAACAGGGGTAATTACAAAACAATTTATCGTTTTCATTAACCCTTTCCCAAACGAGAAAATTTTAGACTCGTCCAAATTGAAAGCACTTGCATAGGACAAAATAAACACAACTCAAAAATTGAAATTCGTTTCCACCAGGTTAGAAAACATTGTGGAAAAAGGAGAACATGCTGGTAACCAGCATGTTCTCCTTTTCCCACAATGTTTTCAAAAGACTTCCATCTCAGGCTCGTAAAAATCACGGATTTTTTGGTAAAGGGTTAATCCTTCACCTCATAGACGAAAACAGGAGCTTTTTGCGTTCAGCATAGGTCAAGATCGGACTACAAAGAACATGCAGTATGATCTTACATCTCCACCGATCGCTATTTCAGTCAAGGCTAGGAGATAGAAATCTTTTACGGTTTTCGGCACGTTTTATTTTAGACGACTAATTAGTTTGAGTTTATAGTTTTGGGGTTTGGAGAGTTTAAATTAGAAACCCTACCTGTTTAAGATCAGAGCATTGTAAATTTTCTGCAGGGCAATCGAGTTGAAATGAAATCACTCTGTGCCCGACTTTTGACGCCCCTGGAAAAGAAGCCTTTTGAAAACAATGTGGGAAAAGAACCAGCACTTTCTCCTTTTCCCACAATGTTTTCAACTCTATCGAAGAAATATTTTGAGCCACACTAAAATTGTCTTCTACAAATGCTTTCAATTTGGACAGGGCTAAAATTTTGTCGTCTGGTAAAGGGTTAACTCATTGCCACACAATCCCAAAATTTAACGACCCCGAGGGAAACACTTTTAAAATTAAAAACCTTGTTAGAAAAGGAGAACATACTGGTAACCAGCATTTTCTCCTTTTCCCACAACTCTTCTCAATGAAAAAGACCAATTTCATGTTTTTTAGTTTCATCTTATTTGTCGTCTGCTAATGCTTTCACTTTAGACAAGTCGAAAATGTTGTCGTTTGGTATACAGGGTTACGCGTGTCCCCGCCTTAAATGTACTTTTCATAGACAAAAGCTTGCAGTGTTAAAAGGTAGCTTGCCACAGGTGTCGAAGAAAAGATCCAGGCATTACAATTTTAACAGCGTTTTTTCCAGAATATTTCACCCAACTGAAAAGCAGTTAAAGACGATCAAAGATCGGGCTGCAGGTTTTACCCAGTCTGATTTGATCTGCAATATCAGCAAAAGACAGACCGATTTTGATTAACGTATTTTTGAAGAAAAAAAGCCTTATGAATGTCGATTTAGGAATAAAAGGTTTCCACTGTTCGTTTTTACTATTCTTATGTGTATATGATTATAGGGCAACAAGTAAGCATGGGGAATTTCTTTAGAAAATATATATTTACTTAATGCTTCAGTTTCGTATTTTATGATACAAATAAACCAAACCTTGTGTGATTTTATTTTTGTCATAAAATTTTAATCTTTTACCACCCCTGAGTAAAATAGTTTTTCAAAGCATTATGGGAAGAGAGGGATCTGCTTTTTACCTTACTGTTTCCACATTATTTTCTACCATTTGAAAGTCAAAACCCAACAGTCAGGGCACAAATTACTTTTCGTATGCAAATCCTCCCAGTTTAGACAAATCTAAAGTCTTGTAAAGGGTTAAAACTTCTATAAAATCTTTCCTGATGACAACAAACGTTTAATTGGATCCGTCAGCAGTGTAAATCAAGATTAGACTGTGTGAACCAGGCAGTATAGTTAAGAACTTCTTTTTACGGTGATTTTTTGTTCAATAAACTAGAGTTGTGAGTTATGAAGCACAATAAATCATCCAAAAAAGCGATAGCCTCTGCGTTTAATCATTGCGCCCCATAACTCTCAACGTGGTTTATTGAACGATAAACCAAGACAGAAAGAAGTTCATACTTAGAGTGAAAACACGGATGCAAATTAAATTCCATTCTAACATGGCACGCGAATTCGGCTCTATATACGAGTATTAGAATTGTTTTCAACAAACCTATTTACGTTGACAACCGTTTCATAGGTGCCAGTTACATATCCGCGAAAACATGAAAATTCGACTTACGGAACATTTCATAGCAGACAACACCTGTTGCTGAAGTCAAATATAGGGCAGTAAATTTCTTATTTTTTCTCCAATTTCTGTACCATGATAACAAACCCATTTACACTGACTACCGTCTCATAGGTGCCCTACACAAACTTTGGGTCTCATTTATTTGTCTGAAATTTTATCGTTTGGAAAAGAGTTAGAACGCTTATTTTGCTGGAGCTGATTATTGATGAATCAAGGCATGCAAGATAAAAATAAAAACAGCAGTTAAACAAAATAATAATATAAAATTAAAAAGACTGTCACTTTAAACCTTTTATTCAACTCTTAAATATACAATCGGTGTTATTTTACCATTAAAAATACAGTTAATTTGTGTAGTAAAGATCAAAAACATAATTTAAATCATAAAGTGGTTTTAAACATTTTTAAAAGCCGTCTAGAGAGAACACAGTGTCACCGCTGAAATGAATCGTAATTGAGTTATATATGGTAAACAAATGACCTTTGAAATATTAAACTCACAAAGGAACTGTCTTTTATTACTAAGAAATTCTTTTACAGGGTTTTAATATACACAACAGCAGTGTTACTGTGAGTAGTCTGCCGGTCGTATAAGTTACCAGTTTTGCAAGAACGAAAGCCAGTATGTTCCTCTGTCTTTTCAGACAAACAGCATTCAAACACGATTGTACACGTGGTAGTTCGTAGTTTTAACTTTTTTTCTTTAATTTCTTAACCCATTACCACTCAATCCCTACTTTTGACGCCCCAGAGAAAGAAGCCTTTTGAAAACATTGTGGGAAAAAGGAGAAAATGCTGGGAACCAGCATTTTCTCCTTTTCTCACAGTGTTTTCTACCCTTCCCTGAACAAATTTCAATTTTTCAGTCACCTTTATTTTGTCGTCTGCAAATGCTTTCAATTTGGACCAGTCCAAAATTTTTTCTCGTGTGGTAAAGAGTTAACCAAACGACAAAATTATAAACTCATCCAAATCCAAAGTATCTGAAGACGTCAACTTAGAATTTGCTCACGTGACTGGATTTGTCTTTAAAAGGGAAGAAAACGTTGTGGGGGAAAAAGGAGAAAATGCTAGTTACTTGCATTTCTTTCTTTTTCTGTAAAGATTTTCTAAAACCTTCTTCATTAGGTCCTTTAAAACACAGGATTGTGCGGTAAAGAGTTAAAAAAGGTGACTTAACCCTTTACCTTATATGCCAATTTGAGGCTCTTCCATTTCAGCAGCAAGTAAAGATATATGTGATGTCAAAAATATGGACAAATGACGATAAAAATATCTGATCTGGTGGAAAACATTGTGGGAAAGGAGAAATTGCTCGTTACGAGCAATTTCTCCTTTCTGTTGCTGATACGTCAAAATGAGTATCTATGGAGTAAAGGGTTAAAGTTAAAAGGGACGTTGCTTTTTATAATTAATTTTTCCTTATTTTGAAATGATTTCCTCTACTGGCCAGTTACTGTAATGCCGTTTTAACGGACGCTTGAATGATTGAAATAATACATATCCGAATTGCATTGTAATGAATGATCACATTTTATTACACATTTTAAGATATTGTAAACGTATTCAGGAACAATCCTGGTGGCTTCAGCGTGTCCGAGCTAAGTCATTACCTTGGAATGTTTCAGAAGTAAACGCATTTTTCGAGTCAACATCATTATTTTCGATATCATTTACGCCCCTAAAGGTACTCGAACTTAAGTTTTTGTTACCATAAACAGATTGCCAGGCCGGGTAACGCTTACCATAGGCAACTTGCCAAGCAGGACTTCGCTTTCCGTATGAAGCGAGCCAAGCAGCTTTTTTTCCATAGGTGTATTCCGAGCCTGGAATACGTTTCCCATAGGTTACGTGCCAAGCAGGTGCTCTCTTATCAAACAAAGAGTTCACATCGATGTCATTTTGTTCGTACATGGACGCTAACTCATCCTGCCGTTTTCCATACAGTGCTTGCCAAGCTGGTGCCCTTTTTCCATAAAGAGCTTGCCAAGCGGGTGCTCTTTTACCGTAAAGAGCTTGCCAGGTGGATGCCCGTTTTCCATAAAGAGCTTGCCAGGCAGGTGCCCGTTTTCCATAAAGAGCTTGCCAAGCAGGTGCACGTTTTCCATAAATAGCCTGCCAAGCAGGTGCACGTTTCCCATAGACTGCCTGCCATGCTGGTGCACGTTTTCCGTAAATTGCTTGCCAGGCTCCAGTTCTTTTACCGTATGTTGGTTGCCACCCAGGTGCCCGTTTCCCATATACTGCCTGCCAGGCAGGTGCCCGTTTGCCGTAAGTTACAGACCATCCAGGTGCTTTCTTGTCATACACAGAACTCCAGCCAGACAATCTCTTACCGTACGTTGCAAACCATCCAGGCATTCGTTTACCGTAAACAGCGCTCCAACCTGACCTTTTTCCAATGTCTCTATCTTCTCCATCTTCAAAGGGAGCTAACTCGCTTGACGATTTGCCTTGCCCAGACGAATAATCACTCTCTTTACTGTTAATGTCATTTAAATCCAGTTCGTTGTCAAAATCAGTTGGACTCTCTTCGCTAGTGTTGATACTATCAAATATGTCATCATTGATTTTGTTATTACCGGAGACCCAAGGATCTGCTTTGAAATTGATGTCTTTAATGGATTCGATTTCTTTAGATTTATCGTTCCTATTAATTGATCCTAAATGGTTAAAAGATGAGAGGAGCTCCTGTAATTCTATACGATATTTATTGTCATATTTATGGTCATCAATTTTATCGTTTCCGTTGAGCTTGCTTAAATAATTATCGGGAATGTCTTTTTCGGGCACATCGCCTTCAGAGCTGTCAGTGTTCAAAGATCTTTTGCCGTAATAAACGGACCAGCCCGGTAACCGCTTGAAAGGTACTCCGCGTTTGTGAAGAACAGGTGAGGTTTGAGCTATCTGGTTAACTACGTCACTAGCTCCCGAGACTACTTCTGAAAGTAGAAAATAAAACGGGCATAACAGCTGTACTAAATATACTTTGTGCATTTTCTTCTGCTGTCGACAACCTTTGAAACACTAGGACAAAAGAAGAAGTTGCTTGTAAAGAAAGAATTCTGATTTGGCAAAATTGCTTTCACCTTGTTTTCCATGTTTAACCATTTACTAAACAATCCTTTTTTTACGAAGCTGGGAAAGAAGGCTTTTGAAAACACTATAGGAAAAGGAGAAAATGCTGGTGACCAGCATTTTCTCCTTTTCCTACAGTGTTTTCCACCCTTGAATAGACAAAAATCATCATTTGCATTACACTTGATATGTCATCTACAAACGCGTTGAATTTCAATTTGGTCCAGCCCAATATTGTGTCTTTTTGGAAATATATATATATTTATCCATAATTGAAAAAAAGCAAATACAGAACATAACAATGTGATAGTTTGAATGATTTCAAGATATCGCTTTTCGATGAAGTTTCCATGCTTTATCACTTTAACAGACTCGTTGTTAGACGAGGCCTACAACATCAGCGAAAAACAGAAGAATAAAAATCGGTATAAGTAAAGAGGATTCTGATTTACATAGATCACAGACTTAATTTACATATCAGCAAACATCCAGTACCTTATCGATTCCATTTTGTTAATTCTATGACTTTGTAAGTAGACATCGTTCAAACTTGAGTGATAAAGATTTTTAAAGTTCAGTTCGTGTCAACATTGTTGTATTAAACAGAATGACGATTTCTTTCAGAAATAATTAATTTCAGTGCGGCAGTACATGAGGACTGTGGCGTTTTTCATTAGGATTTGTGTCACAGTCGGTGGACAGTAGACAAGCAAACTTATAATTGACAGTCTTAAAACAGTTAACATCTGTCTGGTCTGATTACATTTCATAAGTAAGCGTACTTATAGAGCGCTTGATACAAAAAAAAAACTGGTAATAAACTAATGAAACGTTTTAAACGAGTAAATTATTATCATTATTATTATGCGTGACCCATTATGCAAAAAGGGACCATCTGGGAATTCTGTACATCAATTAGATGAAAACAGATCAACGACAGTGCAGGTCAGTTTAAGTTTATAATTCAAAAACGATTGTATAACAAGGCACAATGACCACTTTTCATAAAGAAAATTTCATTCACGCGAAAAGTGTCAACCCTCGTCAGACGGCGCAATTCGCGCAGTCTGACCAGGGCTGACACTTTTCGCAGTTCCCAGAAGGTCCCTTTTTGTGTAATATTATCATTATTACTATTATTATTAATATTATTATTATTATCATCATTATTATTATTTCATATATTTTTTACACACATAAAAATCATTTAAGCGGGTCCCGCTATTTCAAGCGGGTTTTGTGTAATTTGATTTGATCTGCATTGATGCTTAAATGGAACAAACATCAAGCTTGTTAGTCAAAGGATTACATTGAAAAGAAAAAATAATAATTTACGGTGCCTCGAACGGTTTCAGGAAATAAGTAATTATCTTTTATGCCAAAAGATATCGACTCTCATATTTGGCCATACATAACATTTCGTATTAGTTTGATCGCCCTATGGGTGCTTGTCGAGTAGGTATGCAAGAAAAAACAGAACGCTGGTCTGTTAACACTTAGGCTGCCGAGTGTGACTCACTGACCCTTTGCGAACAGTGTAGATCAAGATCAGACTGCACAGAACGTGCAGTCTGATCTTGGATCTACACTGCCTGATAAGAAGATACTTCGGCTCGGGGCGACATGATTCACCACAGCCGTGAACAAGTTTCCAAGTCCCATGCCACCTGACCGTACAACTAATAATGTTCATGTAAAGTGCCGTCTCAGATCAGCTTGTGCGAAATGCTCAAGCTGATCTGAGACGACACATAACGCAAATGTCCGAATACCCCTTTTCGTTTGTTGTAAGCCATATAGAAGAGCGACCGAGCTGTTGTTGCCGTTACATAACTGAAACGCTACAAAAATAGTGTTCGGTACAAATTGAAGTATTGATTGATTGATTGATTGATTATACGGTGTTTAACGCCGTTTCAACATTATTTTAGTTAAATCGGCCAGCGCAGCTATCCATGCGTTCTTGGAGTTTCTTTTACCAGTACTTCACTACTTCACACATCATCGTCGAAACAATGGACAGCGGTGGGAACAAATTGAAGTAAAATAAAAAAAAAAACTCGTTAAAGTTCAAGAAAACCCGGGTTAGTACTATTGAACTTAGACTCGTCAAAACAAGGAAATTAATTAAGACTTTATGACACAAATCTAGATTTGAAAGGGCACGTAGGTGAAATGTGGGCAAAATATATTAGTTTTCTTATTGTTTCAGTGACTAGTATATATTTTAGGCTTCCTGGCAAATGGGGGTTAAATGATCTAAGTTGAAACTTTTTACCGGTGGAAAAAACCAACTTTTTCATGGAGCGTAACTGTACATCCTCAAACGAACGCTCCACATTTAGAAAGGTTACAGCCGTTGAAGCTTCGACGGCCAAAAATAACCCGGTTTTGCAAGACCTCTTTTCTATATAATGCCGTCTATTTCCTTGTAATCAAACTGAGGCTTCGATATATATACAAAGCTCCAGATAAGACAGAGTGATGGTATTCTAAGCCCATTATTTCTCTTCCAAACCCTATGTTGTGTGTACTCATTAGAATCGTCTCGATGAGACGATTCTAATGAGTACCCATAACATATGGTTAAGTGGAGAAATCAAAATCACTCCCTCTATTTGGAGCTCTGTACTTGGCATGCCAACTGCCAGCACTAAATGGATCCTATGTGACAGAAGCTAATTTAGATGGATTTGAATGCAGCTCGGTCCTTGTCCGCAACTAACACTTACTCGACCGTAATTGACAATGTTTCGTTTTTGCAAAGATCATTCAGCAAAATTAGACAGCATATATGTGAGGTGGTCCACAGGCTATGATTTTAAACCAATGATATAGATCATTTACAGATTTGAAAGAAAAAATAGTAAATCATGACGAAATATTTTCTTTTGTGATAATCAGTACAGTATATTTAATATTCGGAAGGAAAAAGTTCACCACTTCCAACTTCCAATTAGATTAGTTAGTAGACCGGTAGCCAGTCTGTGTCCGGTATCATTCATCTTTATTTATCCATTAAATGCGTCAATTAGTAGTTTATTTGACTCCTTCCCAAACGACAGATTGGAAACTCTTCAAAAGTATAGTTTTTTTCAAATAACAAATGGAAATTGGTTTAGCCGAACTTTAGCTTTCTAAAAAAAGTTTTTTTTTGAAACAAAATTCAGTGAAAAGGATCAAGCATTTTCTCCTTTTCCCAGTATGCTTTCAAAAAAAAGTTTTTTTGAGATAGCTGGAACACAAAATCACTTGGCTTGCAGCAACCAAAAAGGGGCAATCGGACATTTGCGTAAAGTATTGTCTCGAATTAGCCTGCGCGGACTGCTCAGGCTGATCCGAGACGACTTTTTACGACCACATTAAATTTTGTCCTACATTGGACCTGCGCAAAACATAAAATTACATACAAACGGAAAATGTCGTGTCGGATCAGCTTCCGTGGACTGCGTAGGCTGATCTGCGACGAAACTAAAACCTAAATGTCCGAATGCCCTTTTTCGTGCGTTGGAGACAATTTGGTAAAAGGTAAATCCGTAGGCTGCGAGAAAGTACAAAGTCATCAGCTGAAAATATTACGGTGAGATTTCTTCTGGGTTATAAAAAGTTTCAAAAAAAGAAAAAAATGGAAAAAAAAATGATAATGCCTCGTGCGTTTGGGTGCTTTTTTTTTTGTCCATTTGTGACCCGTCAGCCAAAAAGGGGCCATCTGGGAATTCTGTACATCAGTTAGAAGAAAACAGATCACCGGTAGTGCTGGTCGGTTTAAGTTGATTATTCAATTTATGAGTGTATAACAAGGTACAATGACCACTTTTCATACATAAAATGTCATTATAGCAAAAAGTGTCAAGCCTGCACAATCCACAAAATCTGACCAGGGTTGACACTTTTCGCAGTTCCAAAAATGTCCCTTTTAGCATGATGGATCACATTTGTTTCTACCAGTGTAAAATACACTGGGTGAGGTCATCGATCGTCTAAATACTAATTTATAATAGAAAAAAACTTCACTCGCTCACAGCTTGATATATAAACGCAAAGATACAAAATTTGTCTACCGATCGATTGGTCCTGGGATTTTTCGATACAAAACCGATTCGTCTCATGGCTTGTTCTTCTCCATTTGATTGGGCATAAATATTTATAAATCGAAATAATTGATTCTAATGTTGTGAATTAAAAGTTAACGACCAAAGATATTCCAAAATCATAGGTTATAGGTACAAACTGAATTTCATTCGATATATTTACATCATTTCTCTGCTATCATGCATCCTAGGGTCAACGGACGTTATACCTGACTCCTCCTTGTGATCAGTACTCTCCCATCAACCTAAAATGTCATTCATTTGCTTCGTAGATTGACTTTCAAGCCAATATTTGAATAACATTTCTCTTTTTCTTTCAAATTTTTAATTCCACACAATGGCTTCCTTGACAAATACCACTTCAGTGTTCTCAACGCTTTGATTTTTTGTTGGAGTTTTAAAACGGCTGTAGGAGCTAATATCATATCACGACGGTCAATACACCTACAAGTTTGTTTCCTAGTTTTTTTCGCCAGTGCTAACACAACTTTCTTTCCAAGTCACTGGCTACTTTCCTCACATGCATCAGTGGCGTTAGGTAAAAAGTCGCCGAAATGAATTTCGCCGCAACCGGGCATCGAATTTGCAACAATCAGGTCAGAACTAGATGCGTTTATCACTAAAAAAGCCGGTTGGGCTGTTATTCAATAAAAATGTTATAGTGAAGTCGTATTTTAATGATTGTTAACAGTGCTCGTTGCAATTTAATGAAAGTGGCTCATTCTACGTTGCAATTTTTGGTGAAAATATTAGCTGTTATTACCTGTTGAAAACAACAACATCGTCAACAACCACAAAATAATAATGATAAAAAAGAAACCATGTACTTTATAGTTTTATGAAACTTTTACAGTCTGAATTGTCATCTACTGAATATAGATACTCTGCAATTTAATGAAAATGTACGGTCTAAATTAATAAAAATGTCATGGTGTACGTTGTAATCCAACGGAGAGGTTACAGTGTAACGTAATTATCTGTTGAAAACAACAGTATCAACAGCAATAAAACATAAACTCCTCAGAAACCTTGAGGTCAATCAACCCCGTGAAGCTGTCTTAATACTGAACACTGACTAAAATACTTCCGTAAGTCCAGTCGAAGATCTACAGGTGAACGACCTAAAAGCGACAATTTAGAAATATTTACTCTTTTTCTAGGTACGACAATCTATGTTTGAAATTTTACTGTACAGAATTCTTTAAAAAATCAACCCAGCTAAATTTTGTTTTAACAAGTTTTACATTACATTTGTTGAAAATATACATGCCTTGTTTAAAAACTTAAAAAGGAAACGTAATGGGAAAATGAGTAATTATTATAAGCTCATGCCCCGGTGTTTTTTTCCAGGCTGCCAAATGCTGGAGTGTTAAAGTCTTTTTCGTAACATAATGGCTTGCGCGTGGGATTTTACTCTTCCTTACAGTTTCACTTAAACGTCGCTCTGGAAAGAAAGGTTTAATGTATCTCCGTGATAAATCCAGAAATAACATAAAGTGCATTTCGTCTAACAACAACCAAATCCTGGAGTACACTAATTCATGTACGTGAATATCTTTTAGGAATAGCAAAAAGTATCGACTCAGGTCAGCCTGCGCAGCTCGAGCTGCTTTGTTTTGCCGCACAGGACGGCGTTTAGGTGATGACCTTTTAAATCTCACCTTCTTGCGGCAACCGTCAGACTACGTTGAAGACAAATCGTGAAGACAATTCACTCCCCTTTTTCAAAAAAAGACAGTTCTTCGTAAAGCAAAGAACAGACGCGCCCGTGTCAATTACTATGTAAAAAATCCACGCAGATTAAAAATCTGAGCACAAACAATGAACTTCAGACTTTAATGTCTTAGAAATAGCTCTAGATTTTAACTTAACCTCGTTCCGCAGCTTTAAAATAGCCTGGTACATTTTGACTACATGGAGAATATGGAAAGAAGACAAAACGCCCAACCACTCGAAAACTATTTCATTTTACCCACACAACTTTCCTAAAAGGCAAAACGCTTAGATACATGACTCTATAGGACAAAGTAATGATTGAATTTTAATAAGTATGTCAAGTGTTGAAACCTATTTGCTAACAAATTTATACCGTCATCTTCCATTTGTAGTGTCCGTACTTTGATTTACAGATCTACTAAATCCTCTTTTCACATGGCACAGCGCATGTAAGTTGCGCTGATGCTTAGGCCGATACAGTATGCACTTAGCTTTTGTTTTGAGTTCCAGCAGTGGCAAATACTGTTTGTGGTATTTGTCGAAGACAATACCACTATAAGTTCAATATTGAATTTTGAAGACCATGTATCGTATTTTGTGCAAAGCCGAAGGAAATAACCCCTGTTATATTCATTTTTTCTTCAGCAAATAAATTTTTTGGTGGCACTCAGATATGTTATTGGAAATGGCTGTTAAAATATACTGGGTGAGGCGATGAAATGCTGATTTTTTATTGAAATTAACTTTAGTCGCTCGTAGTCTTCTGTTGGCGCAATGCTACAAAATTTGTCTACTTATCGGTTATTCCTTGGCTTTTTCGTTTCAAAACAACTTCGTCCCAATGGCTTGTTCATCCCATGATTGCGCGCTACTCTATCTGCTTGCTTATGAATATTCGTAGATCGAAATAATTACAGTGTATTGTTATATTTTGAATTAAATGTTAACGACCAAAGATATTTCAAAATCATAGTTTTCAGGTACAAACTTAATTTCATTGATATATTCACATCGTTTCTCTCTCTATCTATCATGCATCCTACTGTCAAGGGACGTTACTCCTCACTCCTCCTAATGATCAAAGGGAGACCACCAGTACACAACTGATACTAACTTTGTCATGAGTACTCTCTCTTTGACCAAGAAGATATTCATTGCTTTGTAGGTTGACTTTCAAACCAATATTTGAATAATGTTGCTCTTTTTCTTTCAGATTATTAATTTCACACAATGGCTTCCTTGCAAATACCACTTCAGTGTTCTCAACGCTTTGATCGAAGCATAACATTATTGTCGTCTTTTCCCGCCAAGAATAAACAGGCCAAATGATTTTTCCTAACAATTTTTTAATTTTCTGAAAGAAAAAAGATTTTTCTAATGCAAAAATCTATGTTTTATACATGCATCAGTATCAGTATAAAAGCAGTGGGGACTATAATGTAGTTCGTGTGAATAGCACACATTTTCTCTCACATAGTCTCGTACCAATAAATCTATCGTAACTGCTAGCGTTGTACATGACAAATGACTATTTTTATGGCCCCAAAGCGCTCTGGCCACCGGACGTTTACAAGTCTTGAGTGACGTGCTCTGCGTCCTTAAGTGGTAAAGATGGCAAACAAAGACTGAACATATCGTCGGTTTACTTCAAAAACATCGTAACTACAGCTTGACAAAGCTGTAGTTACGAGGTCTTTGAAGTAAACCGACGTTATGTGTCTGAGTGAAATAGTTCGAGGATGTGTTAGTAGTTCTTTACTAGATGACAAAATTTTAAATTTGTTTAACAATCTACAAAACGGCAAAACTTAACCCTTATCCTGCTGAATAAATGAAACATTGTGAGAAAAGGAATAAAATGCTGGTAACCAAGTAACCAACATTTTCTCCTTTTCCCAAAACGATTTCTACTACACTCCCAGAACAAATTTCAATTTTTGAATCACATTAATTTTGTCGTTTACAAATGCTTTCATTTTGGGCCAGTCTTAGCCCTTTAGCTGCTAAGCGCGACTCACTGACCTTTTGCGGACGGTGTAGATCAAGATCAGACTGCACAGAACGTGAAGTCTGATCTTGAATCTACACTGTTCGATATGGAGATATCTTTCCCACATATAGTTTTTCTAAAAAAAAAACTGGCCAAGAACTTTGCATTTTATCATCGGCCCTAGTGTACGTAAAATACCTTTTACCTGCATTTTCTCCACAAGTTTAAATATATATATTTATTTTATATCGATAGAGAAACAAGTTGTTATAACTTATATTAATCTCTCTCGATTCTCCTTCCTTGTTACTCGCGCCGAATGTGTGAGCCAATGAATAATTCCAGAGTTGAATCCCGGTCCCAGGTGTCGAACTTGGGACCTTATTCTTTACAAGGCCGACACCCTACCTTACAACCACGGATACCTCACATTTTCTTCTTTGCCACATTTTTTCAAAGGCACTATTTCTCGGGGTCCTTATGACTCGAGATTGTGTGGTGAAAAGCTAAGACGATTGACCAATATGACAAAACTAAAGATTTGTCTAAACAGAATGTGATTACAGACGCCAACAAAATGTTTTAGGATTAAAACTATGATAAGATTTGGCATCGAAAGGGTAGAAAACAGTTTCCAGCATTTTCTCACTTTTCCACAAGCCTCTAATTTTCAGAGTAGTTCGTATTTTTGTGTAATAAAAGATAGACCAAGACGGTATAGACGCAAAACCTGTCTCTGTGGGGGTTTTCACATCTACGTTATAAATGACTATTTGATATAATTATTGGATGTCGCAGGCAATTTTACAAAATGATACATTATTTATTACGGTCTAAATCTCTCCTCTGCCGACAAAAAACACAAAGACGAGCCTGACAAATAGGCTTCCCGTGTAATCTACTCCTTTGGCCGATATTTTACCCCCTTACCAGATGAAACAAGAAAAATCTTTGGAAAAAAAAGAAGATATTCGGCGTAAATTTGTCTGACAAAATGTCTGAAGGGGTCCGCAGAATAAACTTGTCCTTATTTTTGATGAATCGAAAATAACTATTTATTTATTCAAATGCTATATCAAAAAAAGAAAAGATCAAAAGCCAGCGCGTTCAGCTTAGCCGAAAGAAACTGTTGACTCATTTATAGACGCAAAAAAATAAGTGTGACGTATTAGTTATGAAAAGATCAAAAGCCAGCGCGTTCAGCTTAGCCGAAAGAAACTGTTGACTCATTTATAGACGCAAAAAAATAAGTGTGACGTATTAATTATGAAAATGTTGTCATTGGAAATGCAACTAGGAAAATTAACAGAATGTCGGAAAAAGAGAAAATGTTCGTTCCCAGCATTTTCTCCTTTATCCACAATCTGATAACCAGCATTTTTTCCTTTTCTCACAATGTTTTCCACCCTACTGGAAACAAATTTTAATTTTTGACTTGCGTTTATTTTGTCATCTTTAACTACTTTGACTTTTGACCAGTCTAATATTGTGTTGTTTGGGAAAGGGTTAAACAATCTAGTAGTCGATGTCGAGATGTTCAGAAACGATTTTTTTCCCTGACGCAGTAAGGTTTTAAACAAGTCTTACAACCAAAAACTTGCGCTCATCTCATGTGCTTTATAAAAGCTTTTAAATTTTCCAGAACGCCATGCGATGACGTCACACATTTCATAACCACCGCCGTGGATGTAATCGAACCAATAGAATTTCAATAGCAACCGACGATCTATGCCCTAAAAATCGTACGGAAAATCGTTGACCGAAAAACGTGCAGCACCCTGCACGGCGGGGAATCACGTGACACAACAACAACAACAATGACCGTTATTTGAAAAAATTCCCCGACTTCAGGTAAGAAAATCTTCAATAATTCCGTTAATACGTGACCGATTGGAATTTGGTTTGAAGCAGAGAAGGCGGAAGGACTCCAGGGATTTGCTTGATGTGTTAGATGTTTTAAACAACACCTGATTAAAAAGTTATTGACGAGCAAACAAATTTTTTACCCTGGATAATTTGTTTGCTCGTCAATAACTTTTTTATCAGGTGTTGTTTAAAAAATCTAACACATCAAGCAAATCCCCGGAGTCCTTCCGCCTTCTCTACTTCAAACCAAATTCCAATCGGTCACGTATTAACGGAATTATTGAAGATTTTCTTACCTAAAGTTGGGTAATTTTTTCAAATAACGGTCATTGTTGTTGTTGTTGTGTCACGTGATTCCCCGCCGTGACCCTGGGTAATGTAACCCAGGCGTTGTGAAACTGATCACAAATTGTATGATATAACTGACAGGGCAAATTTTACTACTATTTTAACAGACTTTCAAAATAACAGCTTACACAATCTTGAGTAAGATAAAGATAGACTTAATGCCAACCTTGGACTCATTCAACATCAGTTTAACTGGGATAAACGGCACAACCCTCCATTAGATTCAATGTTGAGAGGGGGATTATGCTATACGACGACCGGTTTCAGGCTAATATGTTCTCCCACATTTTCGGCATAATACGCGATTTGATTCAGTTTTTGCAGATTATGATCGAAGATTGCATTGTCTTTTAATGTGATTTGTCCAAATTGAAAGAATTTGCATTTTAAATTCAATGTTATTCAAATTAGGCAACTTGTCTGAGAATTGGTAGAAAATTATAAAGAAAAAGAAGAACATGCTGGTTACCAGCATTTCCTCCTTTTCCTCAAAAGTTTTCAAAAGCCTTCTCCGTCAGAGTCTTTTAACCCTTTACCCCATAAGGCATTTCTATGGTATCTCTAATCGACCCTAAATAACAACAAGGAAGAAGCCGTTTTTTATGTGCATATGACACCTTTTGATAGCATAGAAACCATTGTGGCAAAAGGTGAAATTGCTCGTGACGAGCAATTTCACCTTTTGCCACAATTTTTTCCAAAGGCTCCAATGAGTATCTATGAAGTAAAGGATTAAATTTTGGATTGTGTGGCAAAAGGTTCAAACTTTGCACAGAACTTGAAGTTAACATGCAGTTTTAGAGCACATAAGGACATGAAATTCATTTGGACGAATTGTAGAAACACGATCGAGCAGACAGAATTCAATTAGATTCTATGATTGCAATTATATTCTTGTCAAGTATCTGGTATCTTATAAACCATTACCTCACAATCCCGAGTTTTAACAACCTTGTCAAAAAAAAGGCTTTTAAAAACTATATGGAGTGCAACACGCGAAAAGAGTCATTCGGACAGTTGCGTAAAGTGTCGTCTCTGATCAGCGTGTGCACTCTGCACAGGCTAATCTAAAACGACACTTTCCGATTTTATGTGATTTTCTGTTTTATGCAAGTCTACTGTAACACAAAATCTAATGTAGTCGTAAAGTGCCGTCTCGGATTAGCCTGCGCGGACTGTGCAGGCTAATCCGAGACGACACTTTACGCAAATGTCCGAATGACCCTTTTCGCGTGTTGCACTCCATATGGGAAAAGGAAAAAAATGCTGGAAACCAGTATTTGCTCCTTTTTCTACTTTATTTTCTTCTCTTTCATGGTCAATTTCCATTATTTCATCCACAATTAATATGTCGCCATGCAAGTGATTAAGATTTCAAGATTTAAAAAAGTTTGTAGTTTGGTGAAAAGTTGATCAGGAGTATTTCTATATCTTGAATCGTGAAACGAATTTGAAGAGGGCGAAATTCATAAGTTTTAATTTATCGTCTGCAAACGAGTCTAAAGTTTTGTCGTTTTGGAAGATATTATCACTTTACCAAGGGCAACTGTTTAGATTCCTTGAGTCTGATCTTGATCTACACTGTCTGCAACCGTCCTTGATTCAAGCTTATCAGCCTAAGGAATAAAGAGCTAACAATGATGTTTCCTAGGTATTGAGCTACAAAATATGTTTATGAGGGCAAGAAGATAGACGGCATTTAGGGACTATTTACTCCTTGAGTGTAATAAATCTAGAGAGAAAGGTGTCACATGACTAACACAGCGGAGAAAGTGTAGACCCATAAAGATGAAAATTAGCTGGTGATACTTTCATGAAAAAATCCCCGAAGGAATTCGACGCCCATACTAAGGTCTTTTTTTGTTCCTGTTATGCGTTTCCAAAATAGAATTTGTCAGTTTATAGTTTACTAAGGTGAAAATTCTGTTACTAAGAGCCCGCCAATTTAACATGTAGCGTTAAAAATATATTATATAGGGGACAATGTAAACTCTTTCTGAAGGATGCTGTAAACTTTCAACAACATTTTAGGTAAACCACAGAGACAGATCTCTTTTTGTGCCATTACTGGGTCCCGTGTTTGTATGCGGTACTTTGCAAAAAGACTATCACGTGACTCAGTTCGCTACCAAAATCAAACTAGAGTTTACTTAAGTATAAAAGCACAATCTGTAAAAACCGAATCTTGTTAAGGACGATCAGAACGGATATCAGGGCCCGTATTCACTAATCATTCTTGACAATATTCTCAGTCATATTCTCCAAGGTGCTCTAAATTTGCAAGTAACACAACTTCTGATTGGCTAAACCATTCGGTTTAGCCAATCAAAAGTTGTGTTATTTACAAATGGAGAAAATTCTGCAGAATAAGACAAAGAACGATTTTAAGAATAGTCGGTGAATATGGGCCCAGGTTTAACTGAGATTCTACTGTTACGGGAGATCACTCTTTCCTTACTGCACTTTATTTTTGAACTTGTTGTTTTTAACCCATTACCACACAATCCCTACTTTTGACGCCCCTGAGAAAGAAGCCTTTTGAAAACACTATGGGAAAAGGAGAAAATGCTGGTAACCAGCATTTTCTCCTTTTCCCACAGTGTTTTCTACCCTTCCCAGAACAAATTTATATTTTTTAGTCACCTTTATTTTGTCGTCTGCAAATGCTTTCAATTTGGACCAGTCTAAAATTTTCTTGTGTGGTAGAGTTAATTGATAATGACCGATCGATCGATCGATTGGTTGTGTTTTACGGCATTTTCAAAATTCCACTAATTTGAACAGAAATCGTAGAGATTGCAAACGAAGCAGCCATGAATAAAACAGAATGTGAAGCAAAATTGTTCAATTACAGTATTTCGTATTTAGATCTAGGTGGGAAACGTTAGGGCAACATGGACAAAAACTCTAACTGATATCATTTTTTGTTTTGACTTGTTCAATGGTCTACAGATATAATTATATACTTTCTCTTGTTTCACTTTTAATTTCCATGCGATCGGTTCATAACCTACACAAGGCTTCTTATATAACTCTTTCACTGCTGAACAGATAAACTGCACTTTCTTAAAGGCTACAAATACATTTTCTGTGCAAGATCAAGGAAAATTCGATCATAATCTAGAACGTACCAGTGGACAGTGTGTATCATAGATCAGAATGCACATTCTGTGCTGTCTGATCTTGATCTACGCTGTCCACGCAAGCCTCTGGTGGCGTCTGTGATATGGAAAGAGTGCATGAGCGGAGTCGATGCACGAAAATGACCTAACAGAGCTCGGTTTCGTCTTCTGTCGTAAACGCATGAAATGCTTTGCCGCAGGACGTACAGGGTGCCGTCTTACGATCATTTTCTAAGAAATTGATACATATTTAAAACCTAGTTACTAATTAATCATTTTTTTTTTTTTTCAGGGAAACAAAAAACTTCAAACTAATTACACCAGGAAAAGAAACAGTTGCGGCTCTTTAACTCTGTCACTACTGAATAAATCAACAGCACCTTTTTCAAATGGTGAAAACAAATTTCCTCTGGTAGATCAAAAGACAGCTCGGTCATAATCTAGAGTGTAGCAGTGGATAGTGCATATCAGAGATCAGACTGCATGTTCTGTGCATTCTAATCTTGATCAATACTGTCCTCAAAATCTTTAGCTCCTCCAACAAATATTGTAGACTTTGCTAACGTGAAGGAATTGACAACCATAAGCCTTTTTTCTATTAAAAAAAATTGACTACACATTTTCACAGAACATGAAAGCCTATTTCATTTCGTGCTTTTTAGAAGAGAAAGTTTATCGATAAATAACAGTAGTATATTGTTCGATATTTTATGGTTACGACCAGTGAAAAATATCGATTTTATTTTCTAACTCTTCAATTGAAGGTGGAAAAAGTCGTTCCTGCGGTCTTGTTTCCTAAGTACAGTACGTTGTCTGCGCATGTCATATTCTTCGAAGATTCGACTGTCTTATATGACGCATCACTAGCCCCGAAAGCGGGCTGACTGTAATATTACGCTCTGTAAAGTAGCGATGTAGAAAATAGCTTTTATCAATACGTTTGAGGAGAAATGAGACCTGCTTTGGCTCCAGATTTCTCTAAACTGCTGATCATAGCTGAGTGAATTGCAAGAGGTAGCCTTTTACTGAGGAAATTCAAAGTAACGGTTGTCGCGTAGGAGAGTGGTTCGGCTCTGTACCCAGGATGCCCAAATTGGATAGATGAATATTTATAGAATGCCATCTATCGGGAGATAATGAAGAACAGTAATTTCGATCCTCATGGACCTTTCGTTTTTCAGTAAAATACAACTCAAGTGTAAATTAGAGTTAGAATACAGCCATTTTGTTACCTTTGGTGATTAATTACAAAAGTTTACCCTTAAAAGCCTTAAAAATGGTACTAAAAATAGCCAGTATTATCAAGTCCGAATTAGTTTCGCCCTGTAATTTAACTTGAGATTTGTAATACAAATGTGTGTAATTATAGATCGACATTTGATATCTGTCGCACTGAGAGCCATTGGTCAACTTTTCAACCCTTGTCCTACTAAACAAGTGAAATGAAACTTTCCTGCCTATCGTTAAAAATAAACAAATATTACAATTTCAAAACATTCTTTTTTCTAAAGGTGGAGAATAAATCGTTATCGGACAGTGTAGATCCAAGGTCAGACTGCATGGTCCATGCAGTCTGATCTTGATCTACACTTTACCGCAAAAAGACATTGAATTGCTCATCGCATCTTGAGCGTTGATTCCACAGATAGCATTATGTTAGACTTGTTCAAAGTTAAAGTCTGGACACAGGACAAACAAAACCTGGTTTACGTAATGACTTCGATTCTTGAAAAGGCAAAAAAAACATTGTAAGGAAAAAAGAATATTTTGCTGACCATCATTATTTTCTATCCTCAAATCTTTTCTTAAAAGGCGTTCTTCCATATTTTCGTTAAAACTCGGCATTATGTTGTAAAGGATTAAGGTGAAGTAATACAATTCGTATCAAGAAGCCATGTTTAAGATGAATAGTACGGCTTTGCCTTGTATTCGGTTACCTTAATCAGCATACATACAGCTATTGGAGCCGGTAAAAGAAACCTATATTGGTATATGTACTTGGTTTACATTACGGAAACCCCAATCACATGCACTAGCCAAGGTTCTTCCTACGTCAATGTACTTGTTTAATTGGTCAAATGCGGTAAGTTACAGACCTAGTCCGATCTTTTTCGTCTAGGTTGCTTTGGGTGAAATTTCAATCTATTAAAAAATAAACGTAGAAGTCAGCAAATGGAGACAGTAAATGAAAAAAATAAAAAAAAAGGAAAAAAGAAAACGGTTTGTAAAGCTACCTCTGAAAAAGGAAAATACCGATAGGTTAAGCTACCTAGGAAAAACGGAAAACACCGGTTAATTAAGCTTGTTCAGAAACAATGGAAAACACCGGTTAGCTCGGAAAAACGGAGAATACCGGTTAATTAAGCTATCTTTGAAAAAGTAACAGAACATCGATAGTTAAGATATTTGGAAAAACGAAAAACACTTTTAGTTAAGCAGTCTCGGAAAAAACACAAATCTTCGAGAAATTCTTGAAAAGAAATGAAAAATCCTGCGTCTATGCTGAGTAATTCTTGATTATGTCCCAAAATAGTGTTAAATTTTAGCGAACAATGGGAATTTAGTTTTTCTTTTGTCTCAGGGCAAGTAAGATCAATGCTTAATCTCCTTCACAGCATTAAAAAAATGTAGACCTTTTGCTAAAACTTCACGTGCACAATGCTGATCCTGGGAAAGAAGTTTTTTGAAAGCATTGTGGGAAAAGGAGAACATGCTGGTAATTAGCATTTTCTCCTTTTCCCGCAATTTTTCTATCCTATCAAAGAAAAATAGCATTAATTTAGCCACACTCAAATTGTCGTCTGCAAATGCTTTCATATTCGACAAGGTTAAATTGTGTCGTCTAGTAAAGGGTTAAGTTGTTCTCCTGGGCAAGTTTGAGAGATCAAATGTAATTTGGCGTAAACTGTAATGTTCTTAATAGTTTCAGTGCAAATTATATAAACTTTATCTCTTTCGACGGCTTAAAAAAAAAACCAGTCCATTGACACTCAAAAGAAAAACTCCGCATAGGCTTCACGAAATAAATTGATAGTTAAGATCAAAGATCAGTCAGCATCTTCTTATATTGATCTTTGCCGCTGACAAAAGGTGCTCAAAGGCTAACGTACCGTAATATTTGAAAATGGCGACTGTTTTGAAAATACATTGGACGTCTGACGAATGGCGAATTAAATTGTTAATGGTTTATATGCAATTTATGTTTTTTGGCTGATTTTAAGTTGCTGGCATTCATTCATTCATTCGTTCGTTCATTCATTCATTCATTCATTCATTCATTCATTCATTCATAGGCATTTACAACAAGCATGAACGGGATGGCGTTAAGCAGTTTGTATTTGGTAAGATGTGATTTCGACACCATTCAGATGTAGTGATTGCAATATCACTAGCCTATTGTTTACAAGACAATTAGGGATTATTTTTTCGGTGAAAGATCGAAAATTAATTTATCGAGTGAACATCATCGGTAACATTTTCACAAGTGGCACACGGGTGAAAATATTACCGATTATGTGCATGAGATGAAATAAATTTCGATCTTTCGCGGAAAAAAAATATGTTTATTTCACGCTTCTAATCCCTTTCGTGGGGGAGTTTAAATCAAAATCAAGTATAATTATTTTCGGTAATTCCCCGTGGCACACCTCCTCCGCAAAACAGCGCTTTACAATATTACGTAAAGAGTGAGAAATTTAGAGTAATTTACGTCATATTTCCATCTAGTTGAATGGCAAACGTTGTTTACCTAGGTAACTAGTGCGGGGAAACCATTGTTTCCGCATTCAATTGAAGAGTTGAAAATAAAATCAGTATTTTTCACTGGTCGTAACAATGAAATATCCTTATTTTCCGATAAACTACCGAAAGGCATGAAATAATAAATGTTCTTAGTCTGCGCTTAAATCTAACAATAGAACTCTGATATTAGCGTCAATCATTAACGTTAGAAAATACAATAATTTTTTACTGTGTATTCAAAACCAAGTGGTGACACAAGCATTCAATTATACTTCCGGTGGAAAAACGGTTATTTTCACGATCATATCCCAGTGTTTGAAAATCAAACTACTTCGTGAATAAACATAACACTCGTATATATGTACAGACTTGACGTTAATTACAACTGAGCAACTTTTCAATTTCAAAATTGACAACAAAGAAGCCTATCTGGTTTAGAATAAAGGTGAATAACTAAGTCGCATTATTTTCATTTAGACATTTAAAAATGGGACCTTCAGCATCGTTTAAACTTTGCTTTGATTAATGATATACTTTAACGAACAGATTTGTCTAAATTTTCACTCGCAAAGTAAGAAAATAAGAAAAGATATCGCCTATCCTTGCTTATTTCGTCAACAACATTGATAAAAACACTCTGGAAGTCATCATTTTCCAGTAAATAAAAAAGAATAAAAGCTCAGCAAGCATAGATGGAAAAGTAAAAATTGCTTATTAGGAGATATTTCTCCTTTTTGCCACAATAATTTTCAAAGTAGAAACAGCTATACTTCCACAGCATTTAATTTGTTTTCTTGTTTGGTATGTAACGCCGTGTCAAAAGTATTTTAATTATTTTCACGGTAACAGTTCACGGATCCATATTTTGCTCTTTACTTATATTACCCAAAGAAAGTGCTACTTGTTGCAGTGCAAGAACAGTAGTACCATGTGTGCGAAAAATACTTAGGCGCAATGTTGACTTACTACCTATGACAAAAACATATGCGCAGTATAGATGCGTGCTAACATTTGTGATATACATCGTTAAGTTCAATAACTTCCCAATTAAAGTCCCTAAATGATACAAAAGTTGTGCCCAGGTTTAAAATCAGAAACTACATCCATAATGCTCTTTAACCATTTGTGTTTTAACCCACGCATTATCACATGACAAAAATCGAGGCTGACCTTACTCGAACACACCTGTTTCAGATGGCAAATCTATTATCGCTCATAATATTGGATTCGTCTTGAGTATGGTAGAAAACATTATGGAAAAAGAAAAAGAAGAAAATGCTGGTTACTAGCATTTTCTCCTTTCTTTCCAGAAATGTTTCAAAGCCCTTCATCAGAGTGTATAAAAGTCGGGACTGTTTGACAAGGTTTAAATTCCGTACAGACAAAACAAATGCTTTTAAGGCGTTTACTTACAACTGGGAGTGGATGCGTTCATTTCGCTAACTCCGATTACATTATTATGTCTCGCTATGACATTGTGTTTGAGTGAAGCTTACCTCTCTTTGAACTCTTTTAGTGCCAAATAAAATTAATAAACTTAACGTTTTACCAGACAATAAAATTTTAGGCAAGTCCCAATTGAAAGCATTTGCAGACAACCTAATAACATTTACCCAAAAATGAAAATTTGCGTTGGAAATAATAGAAAACATTGTGGGAAAAGGAGAAAATATTTGTCACCAGCATTTTCTTCTTTTCCCACAATGTTTTTACAAGACCTCTTTCTCAGGGTCGTTAAAAGTCGGAATTGTGTGGAAATGGGTTAAACAACCATACAAGTAAAAGCCTAAGGAATTTTTCAACTGTTCGTTTAATTACAACGAGATAATGTTCTATTTTCGCCTTTTCATACATTATTCCATGTTAAATTCTCTCGTAAGAATGCTAAAATGTAACAGTAATTTCAAAGGCTTTTAACTCTTTACCTACCATACGGCAAAGCCTTAAAACTGTCCGAGTCCAAAGAAAATTACAGACAACAAAATAATGTGTCTAGTTGAAATTTGTTTCCGGAAAGTTGGAAAACTTAATTAAAAAACAAGGAAATGCCTGTTACCTGCAAAATAATCTCTTTTTCCTACCATATTTCCAAAAGTCTATTCCCGAATGGTCAGAATTGTTAGGTACAGGGTGAATTCTCTGCCATTCTGATCTAGTATGGTTTAACGTTAAGCATAATTATGTAACAGAATCAATCTGCCTGCCGGCCTACTTGTCCGCATGCTTGCCTGCCCGCCCACCTGTCTGCTAGACCGCCTGCCTGTCTCCCTGGCTACCCGTCTGCCTTCTTGCCTATGATTGCATACCTGTCTGCCTGCTTGCCTGCCTGCCTGCCTGCATGCCTGCCTGCATACCTGCCGGTCTGCTTGCCTGCTTTCCTGCCTGCCTGCATACCTGCTTACCTGCGTGCCTGTCTATCCGTCAACCTGCCTGCCTGCTTGCCCACGTCTTCCTGTCTGGCTGCTTACCTGCCTACCTACCCACCTGTCCACCTGCTTGCCTGCCTACCTGTCTGCTAGGCTGCCTGCGTACCTACCTACCTGTCTGCCTACTTGCCTACCCGTCTGCCTGCTTGCCTGCTCGCTTGCTTGCCTATCTGCCTACCTGTCCGTCTGCTTGCCTGCCTGCCTGCCTGCCTGCCTCTCTGCTTGCTTGTCAGCCGGCCTACTTGTCTGCCTGCTTACCTGTCTGCTAGCATGCCTAACTGCCTACCTGTATGCTTGTTTGCCTGCTTGTCTGACAAACATGCTATGCAGTCTGATCTTGGTCCACCTTTTCAGTTAACCCTGTGTTGCTAATCACAATCTCAGTGCAAATCTGCGGACAGTGTAGGTCAAGATCAGACTACTTTGCTTGCAATGTTGTCTGACCTTTAAAGACATAACATTTCTATTAAAAATCTTCAACAACAGTTCCATGTTTTCCCGACCCTACTGAGAAATTTGGACAAGTCTTAAATTTTATCGTTTGGTAAAGGGTTATAGATAATATCTTTGTCGTTTGACAACGATATAAGTATGGAAGAGTCTAAAACTGCTTTCGTCTGACTAAGAATTAAGTTTAATCTGCGTCATATCAGACTCCCCGAGGAGGTAATGACTTTTTTGAAATACCACGCGGTCCTCACCTTTACTTTTTCCAGAGCCAAAACTTTAGATGCGACATCTATCGACCGCTGAAATATATGATACACTGAGACTCGAAAAGATTTAAAAGTATCTAGTAGGCTTGAAGATTGAAGGAGAATGTAGACAGTATAGATGAAAGATCAGACTGCAGTTCTGTGCAGTCTGATCTTGATCTATGCCGTCTACAAAATGGCCTGTGCTCGGCAATGGGGGCTGAAAGAGCTGACGCTGTTTTATACTTTTCGGCGCCGATGGTAGTTTTGAGTTATATTTGCAAACAGTTATAGACCCGGACCCCTTTTTGTGTGGTCTTGTCGTTTTATTATGCAATGCTCAACGAAAATATTGGAAGAAAAGTAAAATTGCATGGCCATGACGCATAATATCAAGAGTGTCGTGACATAAAACCTATTTCGATTAAAACCCGACTAAATAACAAGGTAGAATAACTCAGAAAAAGTTACTAGCAAAAAGTTTCGGCTCATGTCAGCCTGCGCAGTACGCGCAGGCTGACATAAGCCGTAACTTTTTGCAGATCCATGAAATCCCCTTTTCACAGAGCAAGGTTCATATGTACGTTTATATTTCATTATTCACTGTCTGAACTCTTTAATTTCGGCACACAAGACGTTAACTAATATTACCTGTCTGCGGCAAGAATTTGCTTAAGTACTATTTTCCAGCTGCTTAGATTTATCAAAGGACTGAAATTCCGAAAAGCAGTAATGTGCTGGATAATGAACGGGACAGGATAATGTAATCATATAAAGGAATGAACAATAGATTTCATCCAGAATGGATTCAACAGCTTATAAAGTTCTTCTCCAATTTCCAGACATCGTTCAAGAGGGGAAGTGGGTTTGAGGGTTCATGTTGACATTGTCATATATTTACATATTAATGATACACTTCAATGATTTGTAAAAGAAAGAACTTTTTTCTGTAGGACGGTATTTGGCAACTGTGGGGTTGCTATGTTTACGTTTGAATCTAGGTCATTCTCAATGGCGTTAGACTAGGATTCGCTAAGCCATGGACGGAGGTTCATGTTATAAATTTGGTGCTGAAAGATACACAGAAATTCGAGAAAATGCTATAAACAGCTTTGTTGTTGATGTACAGATCCATCCTTATCTTTAAATGAAAAACGGTTCTGATAGGACATATACATTGTCATTTAACATGTTACTATTTCCATCCTTTCATCGTCAAAAAAAACCCCGAACGGATTCGGCTAACACTCGAGTAATTCGAAAACGATCGGCCGATAAACGCTGATTCCCCGGATCCTTTATGGATTACTCGAGTGTTAGCCGAGTCCGTAGAATTTCGGTGACGAAAGGCGAATAAGGTACCCTATCCTTAATTCTTTACAAACGACAATATTTTAGGCTTGTTCACATCGAAAGCATTTCCAGACGATAAAATAAAAGTGACTGAAAATTTGAAATTGGTTTTGTGAAGGATAGAAAACATTGTGGGAAAAGGAGAAAGTGCCGGTTACCAGCATTTTCTCCTTTTCCCACAGTGTTTCCTACAGGCCTCTTTCTCAGGGTCATCAAAGGTAGGGATTGTGTGGTAATGGGTTAATTCAGAACCTTTTTCCTGAAAGAATCTTAATTATTCTTTTTTTTTTTTTGCTTTGCCAAATTTAATTCATTTGTCACTTTGACGTCGATAATGAGTTGGTTGATAACACGTTAACGCATTTTCTATTTTGCACCTATTAAGCTCTTTCGGCGCCTAGAGCGAAAACGAAGCTTTTGCTAACTGTAGAAATCAAGATCAGAATGCACAGACTATGCAGTCTGATCTTTGACGTTTGCTTTGTCAAGCCAGTTAGAGAAAAATTCTTTTGGATTTCAGTGGATTGGATTTTCTGTAGTCGAAAAAAAAAAGTCGACCTTATATATTTAGCGCTGTAAAAGTTAAATATAATGGATTTTAATGGATTGTCGCAATCCGCATTGTTGCCATGGTTTTTTATCTAATGAAAGACACTTTTACCATTTTAGACTATGTATTTGGCCATCAAAAAGAGCAACATCTGTTACAGCGTGCAAAAAAAAAAAATCTGCAAGAAAGGTCTTTCTATTTTGAATTGTTTGCATTGATAAGGCAAACGATGTGGAATCAAGATTGGACTACAAGTTCCGTGCAGTAAGATCTTGATAGATTTTTAGTAATTTTCTGTCTCCTAAGCCGACGAATGCCAGATTCTTCTAATCGCATAACGATATATCACAAGTTATAGCTCAGAAGATGCAAAAACGTACACCCATGAGTTGAAACTTCTATGACTAAAACCTATTCTCTTCTCTGGAATAAGTATAAAATGATATCATAGTACGGTAATGACAAACATTGTTTACCTCAAACGTGTGTAAGATAAGAAAATTCGAAATTGCCATTCGGAGATCAGACCTTATCACATAACCTTCATTGCTTTCTTCAATATTTGTATTTGAAATATGTTATATATATTTAATGCCTTGAACTTAATTACTATGACCATTGAGCTTATATGCTTATCTCTTAAAATAAAATTTCTGTTCTGATATCATCCATCTATACTTGTAACTCATCTGCTTCAAGTTTGTTTCCAGAAATCACGATTAACCAGACAACAAAATTTCAGATTTGTTCAGCTTGAGAGTATTTGCAGACGATAAATAAAACTCGAATTACCTGAAAGAATCTACCCTTGAAATGTCAGAAAACGTTGTGGAAAAAGGAGAAAATGCTGGTTACCAGCATTTTCTCCTTTTCCCACAATGTTTTCAAAAGCTTAATTCCTCTGGGATCGTTAAAACTCAGGATTGATTTGTAAAGAGTTATACATGGGGGCCAGAAAGCCCTACTCTTCAATTTGACAAAAGGGCCCAAAAGCCATTGAAAAATCCATCACTGTAAAAACAGTCTTGACTTTAAAATTGAAATTGCATATTCTTGTAAATTGAAATTTAATTTACGAGACGATGGGGAAATTGATTCTGTTTTGAATATTTACGAAAAAAAAAGGGGAGTAAAATACAAAGAAAATAACGTTTCAGACTTCATGGAGGGTTTTTTTTTTTCTTCAGATTAGATTAGGTGGTGAAAATACGAAGGAAAAATTGTGCTGTAGTAGATTACATTAAAAAAGCCCAAAAATATATTAAAGGTCACTGAAAGGTAATGATAATTACTTTGTATATATGTCGTAGGCCAGATTGGAATCTAGGGAGATCTGGAATCTGTCCAGGCAGATCTGTAATGTGTAATCAGACCAAATAAGAATTATAATTTTTTGTAGACCAAGATATTTTTTTCCACTTTTTTTAATCATTAATCCACGTATGTTTACAACTGAGAGCTATTTTTAATCAAAGCAATTCATTTGGTTTTTTTTTTCCCCCAAAGTTGCACCATTTTTTTGGGGGGGCTAAAATGCAAAACATTTAAAATTCAATCTTACTCAGAATTTCTGATTAAACTGTGACTTCTTGTATTTTGGGGTTTAACCCTTTCCCAAACAAGCCCTGGTTTTTACGTGTCTGCAGTAAAAGTCTTTTGAAAACACTGCGGGAAAAGGAGAAATTGCTCGTAACGAGCAATTTCTCCTTTTGCCACAGTGTTTTCTACCCTTTTTGGTAACTTTCTGCCATTTCCTCAAAAAACCAAAATTGTCGTCTGCGAACTCTTTCGGTTTGGAAGAGTCCAAAATTTGTCTTTTGGGAAAGGGTTAAGTTCAATAAGAAGGTATTATGTGTAGTCACACTAAATGACACTGTATCAAACGAGAAAATACTTCAGTTTGGTTAAGGCAGATTTTGGAGCTGGTTAGCCAAACTGGAACCCTAATTTGGTCTAGACAGAATTCCAGTTTGGTCTACGCAGATTCAGAATCTGCCTAGATTCCGGTTTGGACTGCGACAAAATTCCGAAATTTTGCATTAAAAAGTTCAGTACAACAATTCGTTTTATTGCGGCATTTTTCGTGAACCTAACATAATATTTATAATGGTCGTTACTTGAATAATTGATGGTTTCCTAGTCTGCATTTGTTTTTTCGTTTTGTAGAATGACTATATCAGAATTTGATAGCATCTGCGTATATGCGCTTTTAACCCTCAGCCTTGCCAAATTTCTAATATGATCACCTTTTTTTCAAATTCTTACTTTAATTTATCAAAAATGACAGAACAGATTAACGTATTTTGGCTACAAATATGGAGTCGCCTGTAAGCAGTTATTCACGGTATTCTTGGTACTTAAACACAGGCTACCGAGAATTCCGATCTTTTATCGATTATAAAGATAAAAATTGAAAAAAAAAACCAGAAAAAGGAGAAAATATTGTTGTTATTGGGGTGTTGTTGATGAACTATTGATGAAATTATAGAATAATATTTCGTCTTTTATATATATGAGAGAGAGACAGAGAGAGAATGAAATAACCCGGTTAATACCGGACAGACACAAGTAAATTAAAGAAGCAAATAAACAAATAGATGTAACTTGACTATAATATGTGTATTTCAATTATTCATCAACTGTACAAACATTTTTCGGCTTTCGCCTCGTCATATTTTTTTCCCCAACTAAAACATTATTATGGATTTTATCTTCCATTTAAGATCATGCGTATTATTTACAATATATTGGTCAAATAATTTGTTGTGTCTTTTGATAGTAAGTGCACGTGATTGATAATCCGCTTCGGGAATAATAATTTGTGTGACGTCAGCAAGTAGCTATCCAAAATATGTAAAAAGAAAAACTTTCATAACAAAGCATGAGATCAGCTCCAATACTTAATAGTAAGTGTCATTTGAAACCTTTGAATAGCAGGCTACAACAGAAAAAAATACTGCATAAAGCCGCAGTAAAGCCAAAAATAGGTAATTTTCATCTATTATAACTCAAATATATATATCGGACAACCCATCACAACACATAAATGAAATCGGAGAAAGCCCGACCGTGTCAGTTACTGCACTGGTTGCCATGATATACGTGTCCAAAAATGCATGGGGAAGCACGTCGATTTCAGGGTCGCCATTGATCGAGACAACCTTTGTTATCGTTTGTATATATTCGAACTAGGTTTTCGAGAACTTCATGTGATAACTTGGATCTCACTAGTGCTATGACGTAGTAGACAGGACTGTTGTTTACCTTTCCAACATTCTGTCATTGGAGAGTAAGGTTGCTCATTCTGAACCTGTTTTCTTATTTAGATGTAGTAAACTCTTTCTGTATTGATGGGATATGAATAAGCGATGATTAGCCTGTATACGATGTAGATAAACTTGCGTTTTTCAAGCCTAGAATGGGGACAAAACGGTCGAGTGAATGAAGGGTTTGTTTCAACGCGTTGAATGATCACGTGGTGTTTACGCCACTAACACGTCACTGCGGAGATTTTCGACGAAAAGTCGGCTAAGCATCGGCGATCATCGATGTAAACAAACAGATAATGAATCATGGTAGAATCTGTTCTAGTGTCAGATTTCCTTTTGCTGCCACTGACTGGAACCTTTGCGAACTACACATTTATATATCGTGAAATTCATAATAATCACCATATCTTACATGGAAAAGACGAAATTTTACTTTTACTTTATAAACAGGTTGTTTAGTCAGTTGGACGCTACTGAGACTTTAACCCGTCTATACCAATCGCAAGGGTCCGCTTCCACAAGCTATTCCTAAGTACATCCTTAGTCTTATGCTACTGAATGTCCTACATTTGAGAGTAACACAGCTTTTGAATAGCTAAGAAACATTTTTTTGGCCAATCAAAAATTGCTGTACTCTAAAATTTAGAAAATTAGAATATACAATGGTACGTCTATAATCTAATGAACATGCACAGACAGAAACAACAAAATTGACGACAGAGGGCGTTTTTTGCCAATTAAGTGATACAGTAGACATCCGCGGATATTCTAGTAGCAGTTATCTGATTTAAGGAAATGAATTTTTAAATTTGAATTTTTTATAGCAGCAGAGACATGCCAACCTTAATTTGTAACATTCAAAGTAAGCGGAAAAAAATATACAGAAATTGTCTAGCTTTTGCAGGAGAAAAACAAACCTTTCGACTATTAAGCCTTTTCCACAAAACAAAATTTTAGACTAGTCCAAATGGAAAGCACTTGCAGACGACAAAATAAACCTTACTCAAAAACTGAAATTTGTTTCCAGTATGGTAGAAAACATTGTAGGAAAAGGAGAAAATGCTGATTACCAGCATTTTCTCCTTTTCCCACTATGTTTTCAAAAGGCTTCTATTCTAGGGTCTTAAAAACCAGGGATTGTTTAGTAAAGGGTTCAACGGGAAATATCTTTTTCAGGTAAAACATTGGTAGCCGTCTTTTAACTTTTAACCAAACGAAAGAATTCTAGACCGATCCATATTCAAAGCACTATCAGACGACCAAAAAACACCTGTAAATCAAAAATTGAAATTTGTTTCCTGCAGGGTGGAAAACATTGTAAGTAAAGGAGAAAATGCAGGTTACAAGCACGTTCTGCTTTTACCACAATGTTTTCAAAAGGATTCTGTCTCAAGGTCATAAAAAACAGGAACTATTTGGTAAAGGGCTAATAAGGTTACCGTTTACCGACCCGACTGATCAGAGAGAACCTTTATGTAATCGAAAATTCGAACCTTCGACCCTTGGACGTCTCGCTTCACAGACAGATGCACTTACCACGAGACCACAAAGACGCAATTTAGCCTAATTCTCGTAGTACCTTCCCCCAGAAATTTGATAACTTGTGCTGCGAACCGAGTAGACCAAGATCAGGCATCAAGAAACGTGCGATCTGGGCCCGTATTCACCTACCATCTTTAAAGACATTCTTAGTCTATTCTTTAGAAATTTGTCAATGAGAGAGTTTAGCCATTCGGTTTAGCCAATCAGAAGTTCTGTTACTGTCACAGTTTGAAAATCTTGAAAAGTAAGACAAAATATGTTCTTAAGAACGGTTGATGAATAGGGACCCTGAATTCCGATTTACGTTGTCTGCTTCATAGTATTTTTATCCGTTGTCTGCGCATGTCGTATTCTTCGAAGATTCGATCTGTCTACTATGACACATCACCTTAAGCCATGTACATGGCAAAAGTAGGGTTAAACCCAAGCTATTGCCAAAGCCTGCAAGGAGAGCTCTTTAAATAATGATAGGTACATGGGTTAAATACTAGCTGATCACAGCTGAATGAATGAAATGCACCAGGTGGCGTTTAATTGAGTAGATGTTTCTTTTATTTTGAAAATTAAAATAACGATATTATCTCCCGCTAAATGGCATTCTACAAATACAAATCTCTCTAATTTGGGCATCCTGGGTATAGAACCGGACTACTTTTCTTCGCGACTACTGTTACTTTGAATTTCAAACTAAAATAAACGTTTACTCAATAAAACGCTACCTTGTACGATTCATTCAGCTATGACCAGCAGTTTAGAGAAATCTGGCGCTTAAACAGGCCTCATTTCTCCCCAAACGTATGGATTAAAGTCATATTCTCCATTGCTATTTTACAGCGCCTCTTACTACAATCCTCCCAATATTGGGGGAGTGATGCATCATACCAGACAGGACGAATCTTCGAATAATATGACATGCGCAGACAACGAAAATATGTTTTGAAAAGTAGTCCGGATCTGTACCCATCAGAATGTCAAAATTAGATAGATGTGTATTTGTAGAATGCTATCGAGCGGTAAATAATGTTTTTTCATAAAAAAAGATGAAATTGCAAAAATCTACACCAACTGAACTAACTGCGTACATTTACTTAGAGGCACGCTCTGGCAAACGGGATTTAACCCTTTCCCAAATAATCCCTGCTTTTTACGACCCTGAGATGGAGGTCTTTTGAAAACATTGTGGGAAAAGGAGAAAATGCTGGTAACCAGCATTTTCTCCTTTTCCCACAATGTTTTCTTCACTGCTGGAAACAAATTTCAATTTTTGAGGCAACTTTATTATGTCGTCTGCAAGTACTCTCGATTTGGACCAGTCCAAAATTTTGTTTTTTGGTAATGATTTAATGCATCTCCGTGATCTGCTATAATAAGCGAGTCGTCAAATTGCTATGGATCCATAGAATCCATTTCATTTAACAATCAAGTTGATCATGAAGCAGAATGGTCCTTTTGACGCGCAGAAAATTTACCATGAGCAAAGGTTTCGACTCAGGTCCGGCTGACCTGGGTCGATATGTTTTGCAGTTGCATTAAATCCCCTTTTTTGTATAACGCATGGCTCATTTATTTAGCATTACAAAGGCTAGGCCAGCATACACCACAAGTAGAGATGCATTCTGGGTATAGGTCATAATTATGGACTCCCAGCAATACAGCAAGATGCCTACGCAAGGGCTTCTTTTCTAAATTTTCTTTTTTATTTTCAGGCTTTGATCTCCCTTTGTCCTCAATGTTTTATCATAATATCCCGCAAATATTTCTTATCTATGTAAACTCTATTTAAGTCTTTTTCAAACTAATCATAATACAGCTCTACAGTCCACAGAACTTCTAAAAGTCTACGGCCAGTATCTCATTGGTAAATACCGACATTTTCGTAAAAAAGATTCGGCCAATCTCGGTAGCTTCCGTGTTTTAATATGAGTGTTAGTGGCCGTAGACTTACTAACTGATCGGTAAAAATCGTGTAAAATCGACATTCGCGTAAAGGCTATTCGGCTTATCTCGGCAGCTTCCGTGTTTTATTATGACAGTTGTCGTGCTTTACTCTTTCAGCGTCATAGGCGAAAAGGTTTTTTTTCTGACGGTTTGGATCAAGATCAGACTGACAGAAAGTATAGACTGACCTTTGAACTACATTGTCCACTCAGCTGCATGGACATGCGTTCAGATTTAAAATCTCTCTGAGATTAATTTTGGAAGTAGCGAAAAATGTCGAATCAATATATTTGGCGCCAAGAAAATTGATACTCAATCGTTAAGATTTTAAAACTGTAAATTTATTCATTTACCGAAGAGATAAAGGTATGGTTTGGTCTTCATGCCAAAGCAAGCTGTTAAAATTAATTTAAACATGCTCATTTTACATCAATTCAGAAACAGGTTCTTGCAAAGTAACCCTTTACCACACAATGACGAGTATTAGCAACCCTGAGGAAGAAGCCTTTTGAAAATATTGTGGGAAAAGGAGACCAGCATTTTCTTCTTTTTCCCACAATGTATTTTTACCTTATCAACAAATAATTACAACATTTGACCAGCATTGAAATATTTGTCTGCAAATGCTTTCAATTTTGGCAAGGCTAAAATATTGTTGTGTGGTAAAGGGAAAAATCTCCCTGGATTCTGCTTCCTGGAAATCAAACAAGCACTCTTACCGACTGTGTGGGCCGATTTAAAGTCAGAAGAATGAGACTTTGGTCCGTATTCACCAACTATTCTTAAGAACATTCATTGTTTTATTCTTCAATATTTTCTGACGGTGAAAGTAACAGAATTTCTGATTTGCTAAACCAAATGGTTTGGTTTAGCCAATCAGAAGTTCTGTCACTTTCATACCGGCAAAATTCAGAAGAATAAGACTAAGAATTTTCTTAAGAACTGCTGGTGAACACGGACCCAGCTCCCGGGACACGATTCTTGCAATCATGAATTTCTTTATGTACTTACACATTTTGTTCATAGTCGGTTACAACCAAATTAATTTCAACATGTCCCATGTGATACTTTCTCGCTCTCGCTCTCTCTCTCTCTCTCTCTCTCTCTCTCTCTCTATCACTGCTCCTTGGCTCTCAAATTTACATTATGTTTGTATACAGTATTTGATCAAACTACGCATAAAAATTATTCAAAGTAACCTCTATCATGTACACGTATATCCTGGGTTTCACCAGTGCTGGGGCTATGAAGTGTCTTGCCCAAGGATAATCCCACCAAACCCCTTGAGTGAAGTTTGAACACAGAGTTTCCAGGTTGCGAACCCTACACTTTACCACTGATCCGCATAGAGTCCTTTTCTTAATGGGCAAAAGGAAACTGCGAACTGTCAGGCTGACCAGGGTTGACATTTTTCACCTAAATGACATTTTTCTGTATGAAAAGAGGTCATTGTACCTTGTTATACAATCATTTTTGGGATATCAACTTTAACTAACATGCACTAATTTTCATCTAATTGATGGACGGAATTCTCAGATAGCCCCTTTTTGCGTGATGGGTCACAAATAAATTTGATTGCAATGTCTATCAGCTTTTCACTAGTCTACAAAGTTTAAGCTTTGTCCATATTTACAGCACTTTTGAAAGAACAGAAAACATTGTAGGGAAAGGAGATAATGCGAGCTTTTCAGCATTTCTCCCTATTTTAATAACCCTTTTCCCTCAAGGCTGTTAAAAGTCGGAATTGTTTCGCAACGGAAATTAAAGCCCTTTGGCTACTAAGCGCAGCTCATGGACATTATGCAATACAGATCAAGATCAAACTGCACAGAACGTGCAGTCTGATCTGGGATCTACACTGCCCGATAAGGAGATATTTTTGCACAAACACTAATTCTGATGTAGTCCTAGTCTGGTTTTTACTTCACCTTGAAAGTTAATTTATTCAGCAGAATGAGGCTTGATTTAATCCAGTCTAAAATTCTGTTGTTCAGTATATGGCTCGCAACACGCGAAAAGGATCATTCGGACATTTGCGTATTATGCCGTCTTCGATCAGCCTGCGTAGTCCGTGCAGGCTAATCCGTAACGAAACTTTCAGTTTTTATATAATTTTCTGTTTTGCACATGTCTACTGTAGCACAAAATCTAATGTAGTCGTAAAGTGCCGTCTCGGATTAGCCTGCACGACTATGCAGGCTGATCAGAGACGACACTTTACGCGAATGTTCGGATGGCTCTTTTCTTGTGTTGCAAGCCATATAGGGTTCAGAGTATAAAAAGAGTCGAATGTCTACGACAACAAAGGCATGTTAGTATCTCGTAAACGTTAATTTTGCTTTGCGTCCAAAGTATTAACTTTTTTATATATTTGTCAAGAGTTAAGGGAGAGAGAGAGAGAGAGAGAGAGAGAGAGAGAGAGAGAGAGAGAGAGGGAGAGGAGTTCAGATGGGAAAAAAGTTTGATCAAGAGAATTTTTTTCAACACTAAATTATAAAAAGGATGTAAAAGAAGTTAGATTTAAAAAAAGAAAAAAAAAACAGACAGACTTAGTTGTATTTAAAAATAAAATAAAGAAAATAAATACAGGCAGATATAGATCGGCGCGAATAATGAAAAGGAAATGCGTTCACCCGTCTTTGTACGGCACAATGCGTTCATTTCTGTGTTATCTGTACTGAAATCATTAATATCCTGCTAAATAAATTAATTGAAACTTTCAAGTCGATTGAAAAAAAAATCCGATTGATCATATTTCAAATTTATTTTTTGGAGAAAAGTATTTTCTTATCGGGCAGTGTATATCAAGATCAGACTGCACGTTCTGTGCAGTCTGATCTTGATATACACTGTCCGTTAAGGGCAGCCTCTGAGTGAAAACCATTTTTTTTTATTCTTATTATTAAACGTGGCTAAACGGTAAGATTGGTCTTAAAAAGACTTAAACAAAAACAGTGTGAAAATGATGCTAATTATTGACCAGCATTTACTCCGTCCCCCTGCCCCTTCCCCCACCCCTCCCCCTCCCCCCCCCCCCCCCCACACACACACAAACACACAAGCCCTTTTTCCCTCCGGAACGTTTAAATCGGCAATGATAGGAAAAAGTTTTATAGCACAGATTTTGACAAATTAACCCTTTACAACACAACCGTGTGTTTTGAAGACCTGGAAGCCAAAGGCCTTTGAAAAATCCGTGGGAAGGAAAATGCTGGTTTTTTTTTTTTAAACTCTCAAAAATGAGCCATGGCAAAAGGATGCTTAAAGCGTCTCTGTGATGCATAATGCCAAGGAAACCATCACATAAATATGTATCCCTAATATCCATTTTTTAATAAGCAATCCACTGAATCACTAGATAGACCTGTCCTTTAAAGAAATACCATGGCAAAGAGTTTCTACCCAGGTTTTGCAGATGCATTAAGCCCCCTTGTCACAGAGCACAAATTAAATATATTTTCTTTCTTCTAATTGAACAACTGATTTATTTTCTGCACTGTGACATCCTCTGAATGTTGACAGGATTTTGTCATTTTGTAAAAAGTTTAAAAGAAATAATAATAAAAAAAGTCATAGGAATCCGTGTTCATAAAGAAGAAAAGCACGTTTCTATAAATACATACATAAAGACATACATTTTATAAACACATAATACAATTTCAAAATACATATAGTCTTACCTTTGCAAAACACGTGCTCCACAGAAAACCAAGTAAAAATGAGAAGTCTGCATAGGGTGGTCATATTGGCATGTGCAGCAACGAGAAAAGAAAACAGTGTATACACCTTACAGACTTGCTTTATCTACAAGATTTCCAAGTATTTTGGCAGGTTCACTTTCAGTATCGCAATCTTCTGCCGAGTTTAAAATAATCTTTGCTTTGGAGTTTATGGTCCCGTAAAAAGAAAATTTGTTTCAGGTTCCTAATGTTCCTCCAAGAAATATATAACCTTTCTACAATAGTAATTACAACCGTTTACGAGTAGAGAAACATAGTTAGCTTAGAGCTGTTCCTTGGCGAGTACTTCAAACAAACTGAAACGGCTGATCGCTGCGTTAATCTAATAGACGCCAGCGTTCAGCAAGTATATAAGTATTGGTACCAGAGAGGGCATCGGGCAGATATAATTGGGAGAGCCGTAACTAAGAACGATGACGTAGTTGCTCGATTTATTTTACGTCGAGTGCTGTCTTATCACCCGTGCGACAATAAATCTAAGCGACAACGAAGTATTTTTTTACCCTTACACCGCTTAACCTTATACCACACAACCTCGAGTTTCATCCCTTATCCTGTTAAATATCTAAAATGAAATATTTCAATTCAATAGAAAAAATCCCAAATATTGCTCTTTCAAAAATATAATTTTGAGAATTAGACAAACGTGCAGTCTGATTTTGATCTACGCTGTCCATAAAAGGTCAGTTAGATGAGCTTGGCAGCCTAAAGATTGACGACCGTGAGTAAGAAGCATTTAAAAAAGCACTGGGGGGAAAAAGGAGAAAAACCAGCATTTCTTCTTTTTCCAAGTTGTTAACTAACCTATGAAAGACAAAATCCATCTCCAGCTACATTTACGATGTAGTCTGCAAAATGCTTCTATATGGATAAATCGGGTCCATGAAGCTGGCTCAACGCTCAGTAATCGAAATTCAGCTCAACGGGCAGCTCAACAGCAAAAGTGCTTACATATGTCAAAATCAAAGTCCGTTTAGCCAGCTCGACATTCCAACTCAACCGCCAGCTCAACAGTAAAAATACTTATACATATGTTTCGAACAATGTCCGTTGAGCCACCTCGGCATTCCAACTCAACGGCCAGCTCAACAGCAAAAAAACATATATTTGTCAAAATCAAAGTCAGTTGAGCCAGCTCGACATTCCAGCTCAACCGCCAGCTCAACAGTAAAAATACTTATACATATGTTTCGATCAATGTACCTTGAGCCAGCTCGACATTCCAGCTCAACCGCCAGCTCAACAGTAAAAATATTTATACATATGCGTTGATCATTGTCGGTTGAGCCAGCTCGACATTCAACGACGCAGTGTTGGGGTATTTTTGCTACAGTTTTCTTATTTGTAAAGATTTTTGTTTGGCTTTTTTGTGAGTATGTTTGGATCATGTGTATTGAATATTGCAATTGTAGCGTTCCTTTTTCTTTTGTTAAAGTCTCTGTAGCGTGCAAATGTAAAGTGGCCTGTTTATAAAATTAAAGTAAATTTTATTTTTACTAAACATTTTTTCTAAAATATGGCGATTTTTACGACTTTAACGATATGTAAAGGTGCAGTTCGTAAAAGTTCAAGTCAGTGGCAGAAACAAGAATTTTGAAACTAGAACAGATCCTACCATTATCTGTTTGTTTACATCGATGATCGCCGACGATTAGCCGACTTTTCGTCGTGAATCTCCGCATCGACGTACTAATGAAGTAAACACCACGTGATCATTAAAAGCGTCGAAACAAATTCTTCATTCACCTGATCGTTTTGTCCCAATTCTAGGCTTGAAAAACCAAGTTTATCGACATTGTAAACAGAAACAACGACACAGGCTGATCGTCGTTTATTCATTTATAATCAATACAGGAAGAGTTTGCTACATCGAAATAAGAACTTGAACAGGTTCAAAATCTTACTCTCCGATTGCATAATGTTATCACGTGACGTTCCCGAAGACCTAGTTCGAATATCCACGAACGATACCGAAGGTTGTCTCGATAAATGGCGTCCCTGAAATCGACGGGCTTCTCCATGCATTTTCGGACGCATATATCAAGGCAACCAATGCAGTAACTGACATGTTAGGGTTTTCTCGTATCTTATATATGTGTGTTGTGATGGGTAATCCGATATATTTTCGAGATATAAACAGTGAAAATTACTTATTCTGTGGCTTTATTGAGGCTTTAATAAAATTGCCACGGAAGTTTGGGACAACCTTCATGTATAGCATTATAAGGTACCCTCAAGCGAGTTCATTCTTTTTTAATATCAAATCACCATAAAATGTGTTTAACAAAATATTGCATTTACATAGTATTTAATAGCATATAAACATTATTTCACAAAGCATGGCTCAGAAATCAAGAAAACAGAAGAGAATTTTGGATACCAAGATATTCTCATTTTCCCACTGTTTCCGACCTGTTAGAGACAAATATAACGGTTTGGGTCTCATTTCAATTCAGATAAGTCCATAACTTTACTGTTTGATAAAGGGTTGGAAGGGTAACAAATGTAGCGAAAGTAATGTTTCCTTGTTTGAACACAGCACAGGAAGACGTGTACTCATATTTATTTCAATTAAGTCTCGACGACAGAAATGTCTGTAATTAGTTTATCCCCCCCCCCCACATCGCAATATATTATGACCGAAACTCCAGATACAGTTATTGTATATCCCAGCTTTTTTTGTCGAATTTTCGTCATAGGTATGCCCGGCCCTGTAACTTGGTCAAAGCTACCATAGGATTTAGACTGAATTCTCTTATCTCCCGCTAGATGGAATTCTACAAATGTACATCTATCTAATTTGGGCATTCTGGGTACAGAACCGGTCTACTTTTCTACGCGACAACCGTTACTTTGAATTTCAAACTAAAATAAACGTTTACTCAATAAAACGCTACCTAATGCGATTCATTCAGCTATGATCAGCAGTCTAGAGAAATCTGGAACTAAAACATGCCTGCATTACCTCCCGTTAGCGGGCATTTTATAGATACACATCTAATATGGACATTCTGGGTACATAAGAGGACTACTTTTTTAAAACGACAACCGTTACTTATAATTTTAAAATAAACGCTACCTGGTGTGATTTATTCAGTTATGATCAGCTCGCAGGAAACCTATGCACCGGTCATTTATTAAAACAGTCTCTACAGGCTTGGGTTTAGCTTCAGTACAAGCCCTACTTTTCCCAAGTATCGGGGGAATGGGTGATGCGTCATATAAGACTGGTCGAATCTTTGATGAATATGACATGTGCAGACAACGAAACAGGCCTGATCTAACTTATTGATAAACGCATTTTTTCCCTTTTGCTACTTTATAGAGCGTATTCTACCACAATCCCCCAATATTGGAAGAGTGATGCGTTGTGATAAGACAGGTCTAATCTTCGAAGAATATGGCATGCGCAGACAACGAATTTTAAAACGAAATGCAGCTCCGAATTTTAACCGATTCGCCGCTGTTGTATCACTGGAAAAGTACATACATTTGCCTGAATATACTTTCCAAATCCAAGACACCAATCATCTTTTTCCATCTATCCTGTCACATGCAATAACTTCGAGGCGATAACAGGATGTGGTATATTTTTTCATGTTATTCATCGTTCAACCAAGTGATCATATCTAGGTACGCACCTGAGGCTCCTTTTTAAAAACCAACTCATTAAGTGAATGAAAGTATAATCAGCAGAAACTATTTGTGCCTAATACATTTCTATAAATAGTTTCCAGGGCTCAAGATAAGAGGGGGTGATGGTATTCTGAATTCATAGTCTTCCAAATGATTCTAATGATTCATTCTAGTGAGTACCCATAACATAGGGTTTAGAGGAGAATAATTAAAATTTTCAATTTTAAAAATCAAAATCACTCCCTCTATCTGGAGCTCTGGTTTCAACAGAATAGTCTTTTTTCGTTTTCTGTTTTGATGATACACTAAAAGCAAGGAAATAATTGTCTTTTTCGACACAACGTTTTTCGTTTGTTTGTTTTTTTTTTCGCTGGTAAACGTCACTTGGAACGTAATTAATGAATAATTATTATCATTCTTTATCAGCGTCTTTATTGCAGCTGCACTGTTTACATTATAATATTGTAAAGAAATTTCTTTAGATCTGATTGGATAATAATTATGCCTCGCACATATATATCATGTACACTGGCAAAACCAACTAAAAGCAGTTTCCCTTTCGGGAGCCCCGTATACATGACTACACTATCAACTCAACATCCAAAATGGAGGCGTCGATCAAGATTAACATCAAGATAACGCCCCAAGCTGCACGTTTTAGCGCGTAGTACCAAGGTTTCTGTGACGTCAGTTCCAGTGACGTCATTTTTCATTAAATTGGGGCACTCACAAGGGAAATTCTACTTCGTCAGCGTACTTAATTCTAAACAAAAAAAAAAAACAGGTAAAATTCGCTCAAAACAAACGTTGAAATGGTAAAACTTTGCTGTATAATAAATTCGGCTTTCTGCTCGGGACGATATGACTCACCACAGCCGTGAACAAGTTTCCAAGTCCCCTGCCACCAACTAATACTGTTATCCCCTTTTTTCTTTCTTTGGCATAGTGAAACAGATGTCAATCTGTGCGTAATTGCGAGCAAAATATTCAAATAAGAAGCATATGGATTATATATGAGAAACAGGATAAATAAAAAAAACTAGATAGTTGGTGTCCTATATTGGGAAAGTTTATCGGGCTCGAACTCCGGAATTTCAACGATTGGCCATCGGATCTATGAATAAAATCCCTACGCCATGACCAATAAACTTTCCCAATTCTGAAAAATAACCGTCTATTCTCTATGTATACAGGTTCGGGCTCTCATTTTCAGACGTCACCACCACTGGCTCCCCTCGGTGTAACATGTATTAATCAAATCAGACATAATCTAGAAACGACAAGCAGTGGTAATGTCACAGCGTGACTGTTTGTTATTATTACAGTATATAACGACCTTGTCTTTGAAACTGACATTTGCTTTCATGGCACCAACGCGAGGGTATCAAAACCTTTCAGAATGCGTCTATCTTTCAACCTTTGTCCTTTCATTTCCAACGTTGTGTGTATTTAATGGAGAATCTGCACAAAGACAAGGCAGCATTGACAAAATAATCGTCTTCATCATCATCACCATTATTTGTAGCATCATACAGCGAAGTCTCTGGGTTCAAGAGTCTGCTTCTCTAATACGGTAACAGTCATGCATTCCTCCTATGATATGCCAATTAGCATTTCATCTTAGGAATAAATTAGGCTTTGTTCAAGTCGAAAGCTCTGCAGACGACACAATACTTAGCCTGCTGAATAACTAAAATAAAATTTTCAGTTCGATATTATAACCCAAACATTGGTGTTTCAAAGTACTGTTTTGGGGAATAATAACTCTTTATCAGAAAGTGTAGATAAAAGATCAGACTGCACGTTCTTTGCAGTCTGATCTTGATCTACACTGTACGCAAAATATCAGCGAGTTGCGCCTAGTATCATAGGGATTAAAGAATCTAAAATGACTGAAAGTATCTTTGAAAAAAAAATAACATTAAAAACAATGAGAGGAAAAGGAAAATATGCTGATAACCAGCATCTCTATTTGTCCTTCAATGTTGCAAGAAACTTTCTTTGATGGCCCGAAAACACTGAATTACGTATTAAAGGGTTAAATAAACACAATTCATTATCCTGAAATTCATTAGGACTTTTGCTTCAACAGGTTTCACGGTATGTGGAGGACTTAGTTAATTTTGTGCATCACTTAAAGTTTAGACTGTACAGAGAATAAGTGGTCTGATCTCTGATCGCCGTTTACTAGTAGATTCTAGATCTTGAATCTAAATTATTTATGATTAACCTGTCTCTGAAGATTGGAAAAAGAGTTATTGTTTTTAGCTGTTGGAGCACTGAACTAACTTGCAATAACTTCGAGGCGATAACAGGATATGGCATATTTTTTCATGTTATTTATTGTTCAGCCAAGTGACCATATCTAGGTACGCACCTGCCAACTGTTATGAAAAAAACAAAACAGGGAAAAAAAACGTTTAAATTTTGTTCTGCCTAGGCTTCGTACGAAAACTAGCGAACAATGTAGATGCAAGATCAGAATACACATTTTTACATTCTGATCTTGTATCTACACTGTAATAAAAGCAGCTTAAGTCAGGTGAAGCACTTTTCGGTTTGAAACATGATAAAGAGATTTGCCTGTCGACGACAGAGTAATTTTAAAATAGCCTTGCTCTTTATACACATTGTTTTATGTCAAAAGCATTTACGAAGGACGAGTACAAGGTGTAAAAAATGATGTGATTTGTCTTTGCAATGGTAAAGTATTAATGGTTAAATCTCGATACACATTGTTTTATGTCAAAAGCTTTTACGAAGGTCGAATACAAGGTGTAAGAATGATGTGGTTTGTCTTTGCAATGATAAAGTATTAATGGTTAAATCTTTATACACACCGTTTTATGTCAAAAGCATTTACGAAGGTCGAATACAAGGCGTAAAAATGATGTGGTTTGTCTTTGCAATGGTAAAGTGTTAATGGTTAAATCTTTATACATCCTGTTTTATGCCAAAAGCATTTACGAAGGTCGAATACAAGGCGTAAAAAATGATGTGGTTTGTCTTTACAATGGTAAAGTATTAATGGTTAAATCTTTATACACACCGTTTTATGTCAAAAGCATTTACGAAGGTCGAATACAAGGCGTAAAAATGATGTGGTTTGTCTTTGCAATGATAAAGTATTAATGGTTAAATCTTTATACATACTGTTTTATGCCAAAAGCATTTACGAAGGTCGAATACAAGGCGTAAAAAATGATGTGGTTTGTCTTTACAATGGTAAAGTGTTAATGGTTAAATCTCGATACACATTGTTTTATGTCAAAAGCATTTACGAAGGACGAATACAAGGTGTAAAGATGCTGTGGTTTGTCTTTGCAATGGTAAAGTGTTAATGGTTAAATCTTTATACACACCGTTTTATGTCAAAAGCATTTAATAAGGACAAAAACAAGGCGTAAAAATGATGTGGTTTGTCTTTGCAATGATAAAGTATTAATGGTTAAATCTTTATACACACTGTTTTATGCCAAAAGCATTTACGAAGGTCGAATACAAGGCGTAAAAAATGATGTGATTTGTCTTTGCAATGGTAAAGTGTTAATGGTTAAATCTTTATAAACACTGATTTATGCCAAAAGCATTTACGAAGGACGAATACAAGGCGTAAAAATGATGTGGTTTGTCTTTGCAATGGTAAAGTATTAATGGTTAAATCTTTATACACATTGATTTATGCCAAAAGCATTTACGAAGGTGTAAAAAATGATGTGGTTTGTCTTTGCAATGATAAAGTATTAATGGTTAAATCTTTATACACACCGTTTTATGTCAAAAGCATTTACGAAGGACAAATACAAGGCGTAAAAATGATATGGTTTGTCTTTGCAATGATAAAGTATTAATGGTTAAATCTTTATATACACCGTTTTATGTCAAAAGCATTTACGAAGGACAAATACAAGGCGTAAAAATGATGTGATTTGTCTTTGCAATGGTAAAGTATTAATGGTTAAATCTCGATACACATTGTTTTATGTCAAAAGCATTTACGAAGGTCGAATACAAGGTGTAAAAATGATGTGGTTTGTCTTTGCAATGATAAAGTATTAATGGTTAAATCTTTATACACACTGTTTTATGCCAAAAGCAATTACGAAGGTCGAATACAAGGCGTAAAAAATGATGTGATTTGTCTTTGCAATGGTAAAGTGTTAATGGTTAAATCTTTATACACATTGATTTATGCCAAAAGCATTTACGAAGGTGTAAAAAATGATGTGGTTTGTCTTTGCAATGGTAGAAAACATTGTTAGAAGAGGAGGCAATGCTGGTGATCAACCTTTCCTACTTCTCTATAGTTATGACCAGAAGCACTTTCCTTCAGTGAATAAAGAATGGAGTCTCATCCCACATTACGACCAAAAAAAAAACTCATTTGGCGGATAAAGAAAGGGAACGTTTTGGTAAGGGTTCACTCTTAGGCTGCTCAACATGACTCACTGACCTTTTGTGGATAGTGAAAACCAAGATCAGATTACACAAAATGTGCAGTCTGATCTTTGATCTACACCGTCCGATAAGGACATATTTTCCTTAAAAAGCACCTTTGAAATTGCAAAATTTAGGTTTTTATCATTGGCTTAAAAGTTTCAATGCATTTAGGAGGAAAGGGGTTAACTCATTACCCAACGACAAAATTTTAGCTTTGTCCAAATCGAAAGCATTTGCAGACGACAAAATATAAGTAACTAAAAATTTGAAAGTTGTTTTGTGAAGGGTAGAAAACATTGTTTTAACCTTATTTATTTTACATCGATTGAGAAACAAGTTCTAGTTACAACCTATACTAATCTCTCTCGATTCTGTAGAAAACATTGTGGGAAAAGGAGAAAATGCTGCTTACTAGCATTTCCCCTTTTCCCACAATGTTTGCCAACGACTTCTTTCTAAGGGTCGTCAAAAGTACGGATTATGTGGTAATGGGATAAAATGATCAAAGAAATCATTCACAATACCCCCATTCTCGCATTTTGAAGTGTAACATGTTAGTCGCTAATGATGCTATCCGGTGCACACAGTGAGTACTAAACAAACGTAACAATGGCCAAATAATGCGATTTTCAACCCATGGTCAATACTTCCACCCAACTCAATATAGCTTGAAGTTTTGATGAGAAAAAAATAATAAAAGTACCGGTAGCATTGAAACTAAAAAGGAATCTATTTTGTATAATTGACAGGTTTTCAAGCAGCAATTATCCCTGGAGACAGTGTTCTTTAACTGTATGCAAATCAAACTATATCTTTGTAAGATTGTGGAAGAAAGCTTTATGTGTTATTGTTAGAAAAGTACAAGTATGCTTTGTTTGTTGGTTGGTTGGTTGGTTTCTCTGGTTGATTTTTCACTGTTTTATAAAACAGGGTTAGTCGTATGTTGAGCCAATAAACAATGAGATTTTCCTTGGGCGATCATCGAACACTTGTATCACATTGGTGCACATTGGCGACTCCCTCTATATTGTTTATAGTAAGACAAGGTGTGCAACGAAAATCGAAAAAAAATGACCCTTTCCCCTTTCAGAGATATTATTTAACAGAAGGTGGAAATATAAGCCTAATTACCAATGCAGATGGTTTCAAACAAAAGAGTATTCTTCTGTGCCCTGATCCACATAAGTTCCAAACGGCTCTTGCCTGCAATACCTCTCATCTTTAAAAAATAACGACGTATAATACAAATTTTTGTAGCCGACATATTGTTTACATCTTTGTGCATATAAAAAGTTCATTATGTCTCTGGGAAATTACAGTAAAAAAAAAGTGTCACCGAGCTCGTTTCTGAGAAATTTTCATTTGAAAAGGGTAGATACAGTTCCAAAATTTAGCTGATATTGGATTCAAAACGCCTTTCTTTAATAGTCAGTTAATCAGGAAAATAACAGGAAAAATATACACGAATATACACCAATTTAATAGAAATTCATATATTTTTCGCCAAAGAAAATGTAAATACCTGTTTTTGAACATGGTAAATGTACATATATGCATGTCATATATAGCCAATAGAGTTGAAAAAGGGAAATAATTTGACCAAATTAATGCTTAATATTTAAAAAATAAACTCCTTGTTACCGGACAGACCTTTCTTCAAATTTCCACTTTTATTAGTACGCAAAATGATCAAAATCGTGATACTGGATTAGATGCAAAGTCATATTATAACAGACGAAGTATTGATTTAATAATTTCATCAATACACCAACAAAGAAAATTTCGATCTTTATTTGAAGAAAAAAAATGTTATTCGCCGTAGGATTATAACGTGTGATGTCAGCGCATAGCGATCGAGAAAATGTGGAAGCTTTTGAAAAATCTTTCTAGATGAAAGCTGATGCTTAGATGGCATGAGCCGTTTAGAACCTTCGAAGATCAGGGTTCAGAAGAAAAATAATTTATGAGCCCAACTGCACCGGTAACAAGATTTATTTATCCTTTTCATTTTAAATATCATCTCTGAAAGGGAACGAGGTTCAAATTTTCTTTGATTTCGTTGCATACATTGTCTTAATATACACGATAAAAGGGAAACGCCAATACGCTATTTATAGTAACGGTGTCCGATCATGAAAATTCCGTTATCCCGTAATAGACCAAAGCAGTTTTATAAGCCTATAGTTGAACGATAGTTTTTGAAAGAAAGGTAAGTTAACCTTTTGGCTGCAAATAGAGACTCGCTGGCATTAAGCAGATAGTGTAGATCAAGATCAGACTGCACAGAACGTGTACATGGATTAACATCTGACAAGAATATGCATTTCTATCTTTTAAAAAATCAGCTTAACTTGCATTATTTGGAGTTTTACTATTGAACTATAAAAATGTCAATTTATTTTGAGCCATGCTCTGTAAAAAGAGGGCTCAATGCATCTGCAAATAACACCGTCCCATGTCAGCCTACGCAGTCTACTTTATTTGATCCACGTCGAGTTTTTTGTTTTGAATAAATTTTTTGCGCGTCAAAGAACCAGTCTACTTCATGATTGCTGTTGGACAAAATGGACCCACACTATTGTGACACCCCTCCTCCTTTTTTCCGAACGTATGGTTCATTTGATTGTAAGTTTCGGAGCAACAAATAGTTTCACGACTTGTTAACTCTTTAGCAGATGACAAAATTTTAGACTGTTCCAAATTCAAAGCACTTGCAGACGACACAATTAAAGTGACTCAAAAATTAAAAATTATCTTAGCAAGGGTAGAAAACGTTGTGGAAAAAAGAGAAAATGCTGGTCACCGGCATCTTCTCCTCTACCCGAAATGTTTTCAAAAGGCTTCTTCCACAGAGTCGTGAATACCAGTGATTGCTTGTTTAAAAGTTAATCCAGTTTGTAGAAAACGTTTGGAATCACTTGGACGAGATGGGCAGCTTATAAGAAATGCTGAGCAATTATTGCAGAAACTATGTTAATTGCAGAATAAAGCAAACCGCAGATATTCGTATAATATTTCAAAGGGCTTATACTGCAGACTTGGGATTCACAAACGATATCACATGGCAGTTTTATCAGGTAAATCTGGTATTTCATCTGTAAACCATGAGGCAACCTGAACATGAAATTCTAGCAGGTAGAATGATATCAGGTATTACGACAATTTTATTTTCGATAGATTTCAACGAACGGATAACGACATCAAACAAGGTGACATAATGTTTTCCTTTGACATCAACCGAAATTTGGCTCAAATATTCATTTGCTTTGAAAAATGCGTCCGTGAAGTTGGCTCAACGCTCAGTAATCGACATTCAGCTCAACACCAGCCTTGTTGAGCAAGCTCAAAATTCCAACTCAACGGCCAGCTCAACAGCAAAAATACATATATATTTGTCAAAACCAAAGTCCGTTTAGCTAGCTCGACATTCCAGCTCAACAAACAGCTCAACAGTAAAAATACTTATACATATGTTTCGATGAATGTGAGTTGAACAAGCTCGACATTCCAGCTCAACGGCCAGCTCAACAGCAGAAATACATATATATATATATATATGTCAAAATCAAAGTCTGTTGAGCGAGCTCGACATTCCAGGTCAACCGCCAGCACAACAGTAAAAATACTAATAAGAACATATGCTTCGATCAATGTTCGTTGAGCCAGCTTGACATTCCAACTCAATGGCCAGCTCAACAGCAAAAATACATGTATAAATGTGAAAATCAAAGTCCGTTGAGCCAGCTCGACATTTTAGCTCAACGGCCACCTAAACAGTAAAAATACTTATACATATCTTTCGATCAATGTCCGTTGAGCCAGCTCGACATTCCAGCGCAACAGCCAGCTCAACAGCAGAAATACATATATATGTCAAAATCAAAGTCCATTGAGCCAGCTCGACATTCTAGCTCAACAGTTAGCTCAACAGCAAAAATACTAGATGCATGGTCGTTGAGCCAGCTCGACATTCCAGCTTAACCGCTAGCTCAACAGTAAAAATACATATACATATGTTTCCATCAATGTCCGCTGAGCCATCTCGACATTCAAGCTCAACCTCCAGCAATACAGTAAAAATACTTATATATATATATTTCGTTCACTGTCCGTTTAGCCATTTCGACATTCCAGCTCAAAGACCAGCTCAACGGCAAAAATACTAGATCCATGGCCGTTGAGCCAGCTCGACATTCCAGCTTAATCGCTAGTTCAACAGTAAAAACACATATATTTAATGTTTCGATCAATGTCTGCTGAGCCATCTCGACATTTCAGCTCAACCGCCAGCACAACAGTAAAACAATCTTATACTGTTATACATATTAATTAGATCACTGTCCGTTTAGCCAGCTCGACATTCCAGCTCAACCACCGCTATTTCTGCTGTTGAGCTGGCGGTTGAGCTTGAATGTCGAGCTGGCGCAACGGACTTTTATTTTGACATATATACATGTATGTATTTTTGCTGTTGAGCTAGCCGTTGAGCTGGAATATCGAGCTGGCTCAACGTACATTGATCGAAACATATGTATAAGTATTTTTACTGTTGAGCTGCCAGTTGAGTTGGAATGTCAAGCTGGCTCAACGGACTTTGATTTGACATATATATGTTTTTTTTTGCTGTTGAGCTGGCTGTTGAGTTTGAATGTTGTGCTGGCTCAACGGACATTGATCGAAATATATGTATAGGTAAGTAAGTAAATTGTTTATTATAGTAACACGTGTACATAATAACATACAAAAAAAAGTTGACAAAATTTATAAAAAACATACAGCCGGCCCCATGGGCCTATAAGTCACTGTATTTTATTTTCTTTCTTCTTTCTCACCTTCTTGCTACAAGCGTTCATACAAGTTGAGCTGGAATATCGAGCTTGCTCAACAGACTTTAAATATATATGTACTTTTGCTGTTGAGTTGATTGTGGGGCTGATTGTTAAGCTGGAATGTCGAGCTGGCTAAACGGACTTTGGTTTTGACATATATATGTATTTTACTGTTGAGCTGGCCGTTGAGCTGGGATGTCGAGCTGGCTCAACGGATATTGATCGAAACATATGTACAAGTACTTTGACTGCTGAGCTGATTGTTGAGCTGGAATGTCGAGCTGGCTCAACGGACTTTGATTTTGACATATATACATGTATTTTTGCTGTTGAGCTGGTGGTTAAGCTGGAATGTCGAGCTGGCTCATTAGACATTGATCGAAACATATGTGTAAGTATTTTTACTGTTGAGATGGCCGTTTAGCTGGGATGTCGAGTTGGCTCAGCGGACATTGATCGAAACATATGTATAAGTATTTTTACTGTTGAGCTGATTGTTGAGCTGGAATGTCGAGCTGGCTCAATGGACATGGATCTAGCACTTTTGCTGTTGAGCTGGCAGTTGAGCTGGTATGTCGAGCTGGCTCAAAGGATTTTGATTTTGACATGTATATGTATTTTTGCATTACTGAGCGTTGAGCCAACTTCACAGACCCTTGAAAAATAAGGACTATTTTAACCCTTAGGCTACTAAGTGTGATTCACTGATCTTTTTGGGGAAAGTTTAGACCAAGATGGGCTTGCACCTCCAGTGCAGTAGTGGAAGAAATTGTCATACACCGTGAAACAGCCTTGGATAAAGTAATAAAAGATACCGTGGAACAACCGTGGACAAAACAGAGATACTTTGAGAAAACCGTTTATGCCATACTGTGCTTCAGCCTTAAATTTAAAAAAAAAAACACACAGACATACCGCGGGACAGCCGTGTATAAAATACTTTCAGATTCCGTGGAATAACTACGTATTAAAACAAAACAACTATAGATAAAATACCAAGCGATACCCTGGGTAAGGATACTCAGAGATACCCTGGAATAGCCTGTGGTACCGTGAGACAGCCGTAGATAAACGTTGTCGAATATACCCCGGGACGGCCGTGATTAGAGAAATCCTGGAATAACCAAAACATAGTTTTCCAGGGTTTATTAGTATCATACTAAGTAGAACCAAACAAGTTTTGGTACATATTTGGTACATATCTGCTACATACTTGGCAATTCTTCATCAAAACAGTACAATTTTCATGCATATTATTCAGATTAATGCTAAAGAGCAAAATTAACTAAAGGTGTTTTAACACATGTCGACAATTTTTCTGCTAGGGATTTAAAGCACAAACGGCAAAATGCGTTCGCAAATGAAGTAGAAATTCCCAATAACATATTTGTTAGATATACATGCATACACGGTGAGGGTGACTTAGAATTATCCTTTTTTTTTTCCCTATCATATACTTGCAGCCCTTCACACTTTTTCTGTCTCGGGCGTCTTCAATAGTTCTTTTTACAAATGGCATAGGACAAGGTTACGCTGCACCGAAAGTGTGGTCTGATTTTGATCTTCACTCTCCGTTCCCTGATTCTAAGCAATGATCAAAAGAATCTTCATCTGCTGTGGACATCTTCTTTTAGACCTCGGAAAATTTCAATTTATAAACTTGGCTCCAAAGGAGGTAAGCCTTTAACATACATGTTTGCATGTTCCTGGGGGAGAAGATTTTGAACGCATTGGAAAAATCTAGTGATCAGCTTTTTCTTTTTTTCCGCAATGTTTTCTTCCCTTTCACGAACAAATTTAATACACGATACACATTCGATTTGTCGGATGCAAATGCCTTTAATCTGGACTAATGTAAAGTTTTGTTGTCTGGTGAATAGGTTCAGCTTCGTAATTATCTTCGATTTATTATGAAGTACTTGGATGAAAGCTTCTGTTTGGTTCTAATAAAATGCATGACCTACTTATATCTGCATTTCGTATTTTTCACTAACCAAGAAAGTAAGATTTGTTGTCTGGAAATACTTCCAATATGAACTAGACTGAAATTGTGCGGTTTGGTAGACAGTTAATAAAAACCGTCGACATGTCAAGTCTCCTACTGTGTAACTGGAGGATAACTTTCATAACTTCTATTTCCTGAAACAAATATTACTCTGTGTTTATCTTACAATCAGGGGCATGGTTGCTTTTGTACTTTATTAAATGCAATAATATAAAGTCAGACACCATTTTCTTTAAAGTACGCAATATAATGGTAAAATCCCGCGACGGTTGCTTTCATTTCATCTTCTGGATTTCAATAACAAAGCCCGTAGGAAAGTTATTTCAAGCTTGTTCGATACTACTGCCTTCCTAAGTGAGTATATGCGATATAAACCCGCCCCGTTACACATTCTTACTACACTTACATGGTACTTTAATGTGTTCTTACGAACAAAGTTCGTAATGTTTACAAAGAAACAAATAAATGCACAGCTCAAGTACAAACTGCATCTGGCGGGATTCGAACCCTTAAAGGGACAAATAACCTCGTTTTTCGAGAGTGAAGAGACCAACACCATAACCACTAGCCAAGAAGAATTCTCTCTGACGCAGCTGTCAGATATTAATTTTATACAGGAAAGCTATGCAGTAAGGAAGGAGTGATCTCCCGTAACTGTGTGCAATTTCCGCTACAAGGGCCTGCAACTAACATAGATCATTCGGCATATTTTTGATGATCCAGTGATCAGGTCCCTCGGCTGTATCTGCTAATTTGACATGCATCTACACGGTACATTTCTTTGCATGTGTAATGCAGAGAAATGACACCCATTACAAAATGACCCACGGGTCATTTCTCGACGTAGAGGAATGACCCATTGGTCATTTCTCGACGTAGAAAAATGACCCGGTCATTATTCTAAGTCGAGAAATGACCCGTGGTCATTTCTCGACGTAGAGAAATGACCCATGGGTCATTCCTCTACGTCGAGAAATGACCGTTGGTGATTTTGTAATGGGGGTCATTTCTCTGCATTACATCGGAAATACGCTGGTTTAGCGTTCTGAAAAGTGTAAGTCTCCTTTTAGAGAATAAAAGTTGAATTTCAAGTTTCTATTGAAATCTTTCAAACCATATTTCAGGTGTCAAACAGTCCTTGCATTCATTTTGAATGGAGTTTATCCATTTTGATTGAAGTTTTCACCGACAGGTACATAGATATGAATAAATTTCATCGAGGTTGTTTATGTCGTTGCTAAACGGCTTACAGCGTCGCTGCCATGTATAAGATCGCGTAATTGACAATTCTAATGGAAACGACCGTTGAACAGACAAGGTTAGATGTAGTCGTGACGAGTGTAACCTAGATGTGAGCCTCATCTACAAACCCGTGAGCCCAGCGACAACATGTATTTCTGAATCTTGCAATAAAATTTTACTTGCATTGCTCCGACGCTTATAAAACTGCTGCGGAGACCTTGTTGAAAAAGCTGCTTCTTCATTCAGACATAAAACGGCGAATACAGGGTCAAGAACCCGTATTCATTTACCATTCCTGACATCATTCTTAGTCTAACTCTCAATAATTTCTACCTTCCATAGTAACAGAATTTCTGATTGACTTAGCAACATAAACGTGTAGATAGTATCAGACTGTGAGTTTTGGTACAGTGAAAATAGTGGTCTGGAAATTCACCGTCTTTGACACTCTGCTGTTCTGTCCTAAACAAAGCCAAAGTTTTGATATTTACTTCTCTTCCGGAGGTTTGCTACAGTAAAACGCCATAGTCTATGGAGCCGTTTTTCCGTGTCTCCTTTTCCACCAAATTGCGAGCAGCTAAATGAGCCAAAATCTTCGAAATTCGTCTAACTCTTGATCCACACATCATGTTATTTGTTGTTTAAGACTTTGGGACACTAATGCGTCAGTTAATTTAACAGCGAAGTTATAATTTAAGAACAGTTTGTGAGTTGCAACAATTCGAATAAACCGTCTTTCTCATAAAGGACAGGGCACCCAAATAGGATTCGTGTATCACCACCTTTCATAGCAAAAAATCGTATAGATTCCACTAAGACTCGGGTAATACGTAACGGATGCGGGGAAGCAGCGTCTATTATGGTCGATCGATTACGGATAACGGAAGTCTTAGCCGAAAACGAACTTTTTTTTCGACCTGTTTCGCTTTTTGGAAAGATGCAAGCAAAAATGATCAGTTCAAGGCAGTGACGCGTAGAGAAAGAAAAGTTTTGAACTCTATCATATATTCAATTCAATTCTTTCATATTCTAAGCAAATACTCAGAGTTTTAATAACCATAAGAAATAAGAATTTAAAAGAAAAAAAATCGTCTACAGGAGAAAATGCTGGTTACCAGCATATTTTCTTTTTCACATACCTTATTTTTTCCAAACTTTCAAAGTCTAATCATTTGTATCCAAATTGACAAATATTTTCAGTGTGGACAAGTCTACATATTTTGTCTTATAGACAACAGTCGATCCAGTTTGTAACATTTATGCTTTTTTACTGTGACTTATTAGCTCTCATAATTTGCAAGTCTGTTTTCGAAGAAAATTGTCGAGGTATTGTTGTTTGCGTCGTCGTTGTCGTCGTCTGCGACTTCGTGAGAAAACTTTGACGTCATAATATCTCCATCATAACCCAAGATATTGACCTCCGATTCGAACCAACTATTACTTTCAGAAAGGGAACCCATACAACAGCAGAAGGTAACCATCAAAATATTTTTGTCACAGTTATGCCCCTCTTTGATGATGAATGTCTAAAATCTTTGTCATTTATAGTATCTCTGTCATCACTGTATCTTTTTGTAAATTCAATGTTTACATTTTGAGTAATGAAATAAGTATTGCTGGCTTTGCTGAAGAACAGGATTCTGCACATGTGAACGGAGAGCTTAAAAATAACATACGATGGCAAAAAAAGGAGATCAGAGAAAGCCCATAAAACGAACGTAGCAAGTCAGGTATGGGGATCATGAAAGGAGAATGTTTTGAAAACCATGTGTAGGTTTTGTTCAATATACAAGAACAAGGAAAACTTTTTGCGGTATAAACTGATCCGGGAGCTCTAGTGAGATAGAAATGGATTTCGAAAGTCAAAATATAGATGTATGTATACTAATTGTAGATGATGACTTTACAACAATGGCTAGATTTAGGCAGGAGCTTGATCATGACATGGAGAAGGAAACTGACCAAAACCATACTGTTAGGCACTTTGGAACTTGTCTATTTAAGCTCCAAGCACAATAAACGGCACTGTCAGTCAAGTAATCAAATATCTGCGAAAGTGTATCAATCATACTGTAGCACAAAACAAAGGTAAGCCAGATGAAGTTAAAATGCACCTAGTTGGATTGTATCTTAAGTATTTGGGGATCATCAGTTATACGGCATCTGGTGTGGCTATAAAGAAAGACAAAAATGATTACAAACACAATAGTCTTTACATGTCTGATAAAGGTCTGTGTCAAACAAAGATGGTTACAAATACATTGGTCTTGCCTTGTGGGAATTCGCTGTCTGATGAAGGCCTGTGCCATTCATAATGTCTATTTTTGAAGTATTCATTCAAAATGCTTAAACCATTCCATTTGTAGGTTTCACCAGAGACAATAAATCCTTCAAAAGCATGGTTGCAAGCAAAGTCCTTAAGCGAATGTACCTTCCACTCAGAACCTGTTACTTCAACCTCAATCAAACCCCTGGATATATCTTAAAGATCTAGAAATGCTTAATAAAACTTGCTGTCAAAAGACGATTCAAAGAGGGTGAGTTTTCTGAAGAGTCTAGAATGACGCTCTGGGTCGCAGAAACTCGCCTCTTCTACCTACAAGCTATTGATAACTTTTTGGGTATCTTGCTGATATATTCAAAGCCCTAAATAACTTTTGTAGTAAGAGGCATGATTATCCTCAAGAAAGTAATTTGTGTAGGTGTGCGATTGTTCAAGAATCCCTTGTACCTTACACAAAGGTTCATTGAAACGTTAAACATCTAGGGCTTCTTTGGTTATGTTGTTCAGGTTACGTGAAAACTGCGTAAATCATCCAAATTAAAGAAACAACTTTCCTTCTCCATAATTTAGCCAAGCTGGACAGGCATTTTTATCGCTAGGTCAAAAGTTTAATTTCAACATTAAGATTCCAGTGTTCACTTGAAAAATAATGTATGCTAGACGATATATTTGCATAGAGTAGAAAGCTAGTAATCTACAGAAAATTCCTGATAGGTAAGAAAAGAAATTCGAATTTTTCTGACCGTATTATATCTTATGTTAGAATACCTTTTAGATGCAGTTTTTATACATTCCTCAGGGCCCTGCAGAAAATAATTAAGTCAAGGTTCCACGGACAAATGTTTCAAAGACATTACTAATAAGGAATAATATTAAACCTAGGACGACATGGCGGGTTTAAACTTTAGAGACTATGGAGAAGTTTTCCTCTTTCTTCATCTAAGCAATTCATGTTGCATTGCAATTACAATCAGCTAATTTTATAATGTGATACCACTGTTCCGACAATTTTTTAATAAACTTTAAAGTGTGGTTGAAATTTTCAAAATCGTTTTTCAGTGTCACCATAAGGTTTTAATTCAATGTTATTGTTAAAACCATCTAAGGATTGTTGAGCGTACATTTGACGTTTAATAGTTGTTCAAATGTGACCCATCAGGCAAAAAGGGACCATCTGGGAATTCTGTACATCAATTAGATGAAGACAGATCAACGATATTGCACTTCAGTTTAAACTGATCATTTAAAAATAATTGTATAATAAGGTACAATGACCACTTTTCATACAGAAAATGTCATTAAATAGAAAACTGTCGACCCTGGTCAGCCTGCGCAATTCGCGCAGTCTGACCAGAGTTGACACTTTTCGCTGTTTCCAGAAGGTCCCTTTTTGCGTGATGGGTCACAAATGTTTCATGTGTGATCCAAGCAGTTATTGCTGTAACCATGATAATAAACTAATAAAAGAGGTCAAACTCCAAGTGTCATTTAAAAAAAATTATCCCTATCGTGATACCATTTTTTGTAGTGATGTAAACCATTTATCCCTAGATGTGTGGTGATGTAGACCAGTTTTCCCCAGATTTTGTGTGATGTAAACCATTTTCCCCTAGATTTGTTGTGATGGAAAACTTTTTTCCCTAGATTTGTGGTAATGTTAACCAGTTTTCTCTAGATTTGTGGTGAAGAAAACAATCTTTGCTTAGATAGGTGTAATTGGTGTAATTGCAGAAAAGGATATCATGTTATTAAAAACATTGTCTGTAAATAGATCATGTTTATATATTACAAATCAGTAATGAGAGAATTAATCCACCCTGCAACTTTGATTTTAGTACCGCCTTCATTTAAACTGCAAAAACCTAACTCAATCTTTCCATTAGTCAAAATCTGATTAGCCTGACATTTTCAACAGACTCGGAACTAAAGTATTATAACAAAAGAAAAAAATAAGTGCACACTTATTTATGGAACTGAGTATATAGTTAAAATGGTATCTTTGAATACCATTCCATATTTTTTTCAAGCTTGCTTGTGGTCGTTTGAAACAAACGGTTATGCTGTGATTAAACGATACTCTCACCGTCTTATACTCTATCTTGGTTGATTGATACGTGTTAAACACTAGGAGGTATAATGTATGGCTTGGATAAAACGGAATACTCATCGATAAAAATTCTGTTAACACTTTACCAAACGACAGTATTTTACTCGTCTGTTGTCATGGCCGACTATAGAAGACAAATTAACTGTAGCTCAAATGATATTTTTAAAAACTGTAGGAATAGGAGAAAGTGTTGCTTACTATCCTTGTCTGCTTCTCCAAACACGTTTTCAAAAGCCTTCTGTGAAATGTTCTAAAAAACTCAGGAATGTGACAAAGATCCGAAGAGAAAGGAGCTTTGTACGTTTGGCTCATGAAAAAATTACATGCGATACTTCATGAATATAATTGGAAATGAAATCGTCATTTTTGTTAAACTTTTCTTGAATTCGATATTCCTCAAATTAATTTCAACAGATATATCCTCTTTTTTTCCTTTCGGACATGTACAAAACACTTAACATCAAAGAAATATCTTTATCGCATAAATACTCTTGTGGTTGTGTTAAATCCATGTTTTATCATTTTCTTGGTACCGTTTCTAATTAATTTATGATTGCGATTGCCAAAAATTTTGCCATCTGTCCATTCACAGTGAACTTGAGAAATTGTACTTACAAGTATTACATTTCACGTCTGTAATAGGGGAAGAAGCATGTGAACCTTTCATTAGCGAGAAGAATATTATTGGATCATAATCAATTAAGTGAGTACAGTGATATATATACTAATATTAGCTTATTCATTTAATTAACCATCCAGATTTGCTTTCTTTCGGTGTTTTCCTAATTCATTATTTCAAGATGAACAAGACGCCTACGACATAACTATTTTCACAGTTCTCTAAAAACTATGGGCGACATTAATTATTCAAGGAAGAAATCGCGGAACTATATTTTTTTCGGGAGGAGCGAAAGAAGAATACCTTACATAAATAATAAATGAGTTTCGCTGAACTTTTTTCATTACATTGCACCACAAAAGTAGCTTTTAACAGGTTTATATAAAGATCAGGCTGTACAGAATTTAAAGTGCTATCTTGCCCAGCAATGCATCTAGTTAATATTAATCTTTTCTGGGAAAAAAAAGATGTTTTATGAGTGCAGGAGGGGTTAAGGTTATGATATATAACTTATTAATATAATCTATGTATTGATCTTTCTGACAGGCCTGTGCTCGAGGCATGTTGCATGATCCACAATTAAATTATAAGGCGTGGCGTAAAGACTTTAAAAAGCTTTAATCGCATGAATACAGCCATTAAATTGGACTTACCAAGTGAAACGGCAAATCAAAATATATATTGTCAACAGTTGGAAAAGACAAAACAACTTTCAAAATTACTCTGAATGCCATTGGAAGATATTTTGAATGTACCTTTTGCTCTTGAAAGTTCACTGTCCGTCTGTGTTATTCTGATCGAAACAGCTTTCAAATCAACATACGAGCGTGTTTTGTCAAAAGGCGATTCAATACATATGTAACATGTATCTATCTACGTCTATTCGCGTCAGCCTGCGCATTTCGTGCAAGATGACCTTGCTCGAAAGTATTTGCTTCAGCTGAATTTGTGAGTCAAAAAACCGTTTCATTATTTTAGCTCTCAGGGTTGGAAATTCAGAGTTAAAAATGCCTAAAAATAGCGGACTGTGCCTCTGTTACTACTCTTCGATAAAATATGGTATCCCCACTTTTATCATCCCCATGCGGCCTACAGCCATACGGCTAGCAAAATTGCTTTGGAACAAACGGATCCTCAGGACACAGTAGCTTTTCTGTGGTGGTACAACGTACTCGAAAATTGGCATGATAGATCTTACAAGAGTACACACAACTCAATTAATCACTAGGGCTTTTTATCGATTTTCGTTTTACCTTCTTGGATATGCGAATAATCACGGCAGAAAGTTAATGCAATTATTGATATGGAGTAGTGGTAGATAAGATATGACAGCCGGTATTAAGAATTGAACAGTTAGTAAGTATAGAAAGCAATTTTTGCCAAGGAATTTAAAGCACACATCCACAGTTTACGTCTGCTGTTTTGACACTCTTGATTAAATAAGCATGCGTTTGTTTTTACATAATTTTGTACATAAATAAGTAATATTCGGTGGTAAAGATGCTCTTTTAACGTAATTATTCAACACTCCAAGCGTTTAAGAGAATAGAATTAGGAAAAAAGCATCAAATACAAAAAAATACAATAAATATCACGTTACCAATCAATTACTTGATTGGTACAATGTCACGGCAGGTATCGCCAAAGAAAATGTCAGATAACAGCTTTTCAATTTGTCTTTTGATGTCGCAACCCTAGGAGTATTTAACGTTTAACCCAGAAGACCTTTCACACTGATTGCCAAATATCAAACGAAACATTTCTCTTGTCTAAGCAGTATTTATTTATTCATTTATTTCATTATTTATTTATTTACATTTCTCTTGTCTAAGAAGTAGTTATTTATTCATTTATCAATTTTATTTATATATTCATTCATTTATTTGGTCTTGTCATGTAGCACACTCTTAAAAGCTGACGTTTATAGCGTTAAACAGCTGAGTATGGAGATTAACGACTCGTATTTAACAATATTAGCTTTTTAAACTGCAAATGAAAGACTGTGAAGAAAGGGCTAATCTGTCCTTTGATGCAAACGGTGATTCAGAGAGATGGCAAGGTGAACACTGCGAGAATAAAATGAGTTTCTTTGAAATATTTTCTAATCACCATCATTGTATGAGCTGAGAAATATGCGTAAATTCAATCAATCACTGTAGATGTACTTGCTTTGTGTTGCTTACCAATTGCTATTAAAATATCAGTCTAAAAGTAGTACTGCCTTGCTGATTCGACACTTTAACAATTATGTGCTTTAAGAAATATTTTCTTGGTCTTGTGTTTGATTCACTTGGAAATACCAATATATAGCCCAAGAATACAATTATTTATAAGATGTTATTCATTGGCGGGAAAGCTGCCTTCAGTGCTTTGACCAGCGTTTTGATTGCAGAATATAAAGAATATAAAGAAGAGTGAAGGAAGAAAACTAATAACGCCTATCGAATCTTTGTTTTTATATTAGTATGATTATAGTATTGGCTTTCGACAATACCATAATGGACGTAACATAAGACGCGATAAGAAAGAAAGAGAATTCAGGCGTCTTCCCAACTGATAAAAGACTTGCATGTATCTTGCTAAATAACTAAACGACATTTTTTATGCAATAACAAAGACAAATCGTCGGTTTACTTCAAAAATCTCGTAACTACAGCTTCTTCCACGCTGTAGTTAGAAGTTTTTTGAAGTAAGCCGACGAAATATTGCTATTTCAGTCATATTTATCGCACTTAGCAGTATGAGGGGTTAAGAGAATTGCTGTCCGAACTTTCGGAAATAAGGACCGTTTGCATCCTAGCCCAAGTGGAAACTGGCTCGCAACACTTCATTAATCTTTATCATTAAAAACAATTTATTCTATTTCTTAACTAACGAGAATGTTTGGTAACGGTCCCTAATCTTTATAATTATTGTGATTCTTGAAATAATGAATTTTCTCACAAAGTAAGAACTATATAAATCAAATCCAACTTCTCTTGTTCGCAACATACTGTGACACTGAAATATATGTCAATAAGAGTTCCATCAAGGGGTGACAAAAGATAGAGAAAAACATATGTTTTACAACATTTTCTCTTTTAAAAAAATAAACATAAAATGTAACCGTTTCTCCTGTGTTCTAAACTTCGCAATTATTTATCTAGAGGTACAGCAATTAGCAAATTCATCCCTCAGTTCCTCAGTGGGAAGCCGGACATCTCGCATGGCCTGATTAGCATTCAATAACACTGTTTGCAAATAAACAAGAACGTTTCTGGAAATAGTTATGAGAACATCGTTACAGCTACTTTTGACATTTATATCAGTAACCCCATTAGGCAATCTTTATATCATGTAATTGATAGTCACATTGCACACTTTTACACTTTTGCAGGTCATTTCCATTTACTCAATACACTCGTAGGCTTGCTATATTACTAAGACTTTGTGCTGGTTAACTTATAAGACACAATTTCCTTTCGGATATTCAGCCGTAAATTTTGCGCATGTCTAAAAAACTCAAGAGGCGCTGACTCTGTGACGAAGTTGATTTTTTTTTTCTTACTATATTTCGACACGCTATAGAAATATAGATTGTGTCGTGACACAAGGCCTGCTAGTAGCCAAAGATGAATCATTCGGTGTTCAAAATGCTAGCAAGAGTAATTCAGACCCTATACAAAGCATTGATAGTATGTTCAGCCTGATAATTTGTCAAAGTATGGTCTATCCAAGTTCCAGTTGTTAGCAGAAATATGTTGTAAAACTTTATAAAACTTGCCTACTCTAAATATTTATAGATATTTGTTTCTCTTTTCGGTGAAAGCCCGATGAACTGCAGAAAAGAAAACAGTAAAACCCACGTTGAATTTGTTAGAACTAAAGGACAGTTATTTGATAGGTGGTGCCATTCAAAGAAAATAGGTTCAGATCATGAAAAACTTGGACGACTACTGTTAATTGAAGAATATAAAAGGTGCATTAATTTAGATGTAAAAACCTTCTTCTTTAAGATGAGAAAGAAGTTAAAACTTTAGAAGAAGCTGCTTGCCTAGCTGAAAACTTTGCCTTGACACATAAAGTCTTTTTCATGAATAAATCAAACTCTCAAAAACCTTTTTCTTCATCTACTGGTCCTAAGCTGAATTTCAATCAACATAGTGACAATTCCAATCAGAATAGTCCCAAACCCAAGTCTCTTTATGAAGCCAAAGGTCAAAATCCCTGGTCTCGACCCACTTGTAATTATTGCAAAGAATCGGGTCATGTTATTTCTGAATGTCCTGTTTTAAAAATAAAAACACGAAAAAAACCACGAAAATTTTAAGCCGAGAGGCTTTACTTCATTGAAGTCTACACCCCAGTCATGTTTTAAAGACCAAACCTTTGTCCAGGCCAAAGTACCTGAGATTGATACTGTTACGGAGATTTATGAACCATTCTTATCAGATGGTTTTGTGTCACAAAAAAGTGATTTTGCCCAGTCTACCCCTGATAAAATTTTACGTTATACTGCAGCTTCCCAATCTCTTACTTTGGCAGATGTCCTGCCTTTTCTGGGACAAGTGTCCTTGTTAAGGGTGTAAAATGTGGATTTGTTAATATTCTGCTTCATAACAATTATTTGTCCAGTGACTGTTGGTATTAGAAAAAAAATCAAATTTTTTCATTTGTTATTAGGCAATGATTTACCCGGAGGTAAGGTAATTGTTAATCCACTTGTAACTGATACACCTTGCATGGATCGATCAACCGATCCGAATGAGGAAGAAATTCCTGACCTTTACCCTTCATTTGCAGTTACTAGAGCTGTGACAAAGAAAACTATTTTGACTGAAAATCAATCTGATATTGACATATCTGATTCTTTGTTATTTTTAAACGAAATTAACAGATCTATTTCACAAAACCCATGCGAAAATCAGACAAATTCCAAACATAATTCATCAGAATTGGATTACATATATTCACCTTTAGTTAATGTAGGCCATGATACAAGGTCAAGGCCTAAACTAATTGAAGACCAACACAATGATTCAGAACTTGCACCTTTATTTCAAAAAGATGTCAGTGAAATTGATCTATTATAGGAAACTGTTTGTTTTTATATGAAAAATGGAAAGTAAATGAGTAAGTGGGGTCCTCTAGAAGTCTTTGTTGATGATGAGTGGGCTGACAAACAACAAGTCATTATTCCTCAATCATATAGATCAGAAATATTGAGCTTAGCCCATGTACTAGCTATCTCAGGTCATTTTAGGTATCAATAAAACCTATCACAAAATATTTGATCATTTAGAGAAAACTCAATATAAAATGAAAGAACGATATAACAAAAATACTAAAGGAAAGGGTTTAAGCATGGATAAAGTTTAGCGCATCTTCGAATTTCTGGTAGGTCTCTACAAGCAAGATATTTTGGTCCTTGTTCTGTAGAGAAAAGGGTCAGTGACTTAAATTATGTGATAACAACTCCTGATAGGCGAAAGCAAAAGCAATTATGTCATAAAGATGTGTTAAAAGAATATGTTGATAGGGATAATTAAAATATTTCACCAATAAATGTAATTTCCTCAGTCCCTCAAAATCAAAATGACCTTAGCTATGAAGACATAAATTATGAAGAAATGAGCCTTGACAAGTCTAACCCTATTTGTTCAGAACTTCAAAATTCTATCATTTTAAGAAATTTAGATAAAGACTTTCACATTTAGATAATAACCAAAAAGATGAATTAAAAGAGTTAATTTCTGAATATGAGCACCTGTTCCCGGATATTCAAACACGGACAAATACAACATTCCATGACGTGGACATTCAAAACTTCAAAACCAGTGTAACAACATCCATATTGGAATGGATCCGAAGAAATTGGAGCATTTTAGAGAAGAAACCAAGTATCTATTGGACAATTACTTTATTGAACCTGGTCAAAGTGAATGGAGTTCTAACTGTAGTCTTGTGTCAAAGGCAAATGGAACTATTCGTATTTTCACTGACTATAGAAAAGTTGATACTGACCAAGACTTATTAGTTTCCATTGCCAAAAGTAGATGACTGCATCGACAATTTTAGTCATGCTGAATATGTTACTAAATTTGATCTAAAAAGATTTTGGCAAATTCCTCTCACTGAAAGAGCTAAAGAGGTTTCTGCGTTTGTAACTACTGGTGGACTTTATCAGTTCAAAGTTACGCCTTATGGGATGAAAAACTCTCCAGCAACATTTCAACGTCTTGTCAACATAATAATAGATTGGACAATTGTGGGGCCTACATCAATGACGACATCATTCACAGTGATGAATAGGATGAACATCTAAAGACTACCAGAGATTTTTTGATAGACTGAGTACGGCCAAATTAACAATTGACCTTATTAGAAGTGAATTTTGTCATGCTAGTTTAATATTTTTGTGTCATGTTGTTGGACAAGGACAGTTAAAACCCGTAGAAGCTTAAATAAGAGCTACTTCTGATTTTTCCTGTATCCACATGCAAAAGACAACTTATAAGATTTCTAGGTATTACTAGTTACTACAGGAAACTCTGTGGTAATTTTTCAGTCATGGCAGAGCCACTGACAAGTCTTCACAGCAAACGATAAAAATTTATATGGAATTATGATTGTCAAAAGACCTTCGATAAAGTAAAAGCCATACTGAAAAGTGAAACAGTTCTCTGAGCTCCAAAATTTGGGGAAAAAATAAGCTTGCGGTAGATGCTAGTGATACTGGAGCAGGTGGTCTTTTACTTCAAGAAAATTGTAATGGTGTAGACCATCCAGTTAGTCATTTTTCGAGAAAAGTTTAGCCTAAACAACTTCAGAAAAACTACTCAACAATAGAGAAAGGGTGTTTATCTCTTATTCTTGCTCTAGAGCATTTCGAAATATATTTGTCGTCTTCTCCTGCACCCATCATTGTATATAGTGATCATAATCCTCTGATTTTTATCCATAAAATGAAAAACAAGAATCATCGTTTACTCCGGTGGAGGCTGCTTTTACAAGAATATAATATGGATACTGGAAACATAAAAGGTAGGGATAATATTATCCCTGATGCTTTTTCTAGAGTCTAATTTCTAAATAGTTAACATTTTGTCTTTATGTTTAATGTATTTTCATGTACAGTTAAGTGTAATGATATGTTTTATATTCTATCAAAAGAAAGTTTTAAATCTTAAAACTTTCTTTTCCTTTCGGAAAGGAAGTGTTATGTAGATACGATATACCGTGACCTGATTTCAGAATATTCAACAAACATGAGGAACATTTATTGTTTTTCATTGTGGTTATTTTTAGAAACAGGTTGTTAGTAAACAAAGTGTTTACCAATCCCTGATTTCATTGTTCTAGAAAGGACGAATCTGGAATAAATTGGAATTGTTGGAATTGTTCATTTTTTATACAGATTGCTCAAATCCATTTGCAAGTTAAAACTATTGTTAATTCAGGATTTAGGAACCAGGAATTGTATTGTTTTTGTAGTCTGAACATAATTCTTAACTTTATGGGACTTATTATACTTGTTTCTTGTTCTAAAATTAAAAATTGTCAAATTTCTTTCTGTCTTAACTATAATTGTACTCTTTTTGTCTTCGTTCATTAGAAATATTGTTAACTGTTAAAGGCTTGTTGTAGGTTTTCTTTCTCGTTACAACGCATTATACCATTTTACGTAAAGTGCGAGAAATCTAATGCCGTTTCGCCTTCAATTGAAGAGTTGGAAATATAAAATCGATGTGCTCGTATTTTAATTATCGTTACCACGTAATATCGAAAAATATTTCACCGTTTTTTTTTTTTTCGACAAACTACTGAAAAGCATGAAATAAAATTTATTCAGCCTGTGATGTAGCAAGAAAAAAAAACTCGTCATTTGGGTCACATTTTCATTGTCATCTGAGGATGCTTTCAGTCTGGTCATGTCTAAAATGTTATCGATTGGTATAGAGTTTATATTAATTTAGGCCACAAATTGGGTCTTAGATACAATCCAGATGTGAACCATTTCGTGTGGCTGGTCGCTTTAGCTTTGGATGCGGAACGACCGGTCGCAAGTGATAACCAACGACGTTAATTCATGCATTTATATCATAGTGGAAGGTTTTAATTCTGTCTTGGAAGATTAATTGTTTCATTGAAAAAGGTCTAATGGAATAATCATTTTAGAGCTTTGAATTAGTTCTAACGACTAGATACACATCTATGATGTCTTTCTTATTGCACATTATGATTTTATAAGATAATAAAATGTATTCCTTCGTTAGCCGAACGTTTCCATGCGACAACGACGGGTTTGTAATAAAAAACAATAATTTCCTGCCACAGGTTCTTTTCAATGTCGATATAGGTCTGGATAATATCGCCAAGTTACAAAATACATATCCATGCATAATTATAAGCCTGCCGAGCTCCAGATAAGATGGAGTGATAGAAATCTAAATCCAAGTGCTACTTTTCTTCCAAACCCAATGTCGTGGTTACTCATTATAATCGTCTCTAGAGATGAGACGATTCTAATGAGTAACCATAACATTGGGTTTAGTGGAGAACAATCAATATTTTCAATTTTGAAATCAAAATCACTCCCTCTGTCTGGAGCTCTGAGTCTAGTTTCAAATGAATCGAGTTTAGGTTGAGAACGAGTATGCTGGTCCGTTTTAGAAATATAGGGCCATTCATTTCTATGAAATACGTACAAAATGACGTCAAAAATGCCGTCATACAATTCTGATATGAAACTTATGTTGATCGAGTTAAGGACGACTAAGAAGAAATTCTGGTATATAATTATCATCATCAATTAATGATATAGCAATTAATGTAATCTAATCTGGTCCTCGATCTTGCATTTAAATCATCAACTACATAAACCCGAATTACTGAAAAAGTTAATGCCATCCTCTAATGCCTGAAACATATCTACATTATGAACGTTATATGCCGGAGAATTTTCACACCATATATAAACAGAACAAGTAATTAAGTTTAACCAAATAATCTCAAGTTTCAACGAACCCCTGGGAAGAGATCGTTTGAAAAACAGCATTATGGGAAAAGGAGAAATGTTGTTGACCAACATTGTATCGTTTTCCAACAATGTTTCTTACCATATCAAAGAACTTCAATTAAATTGTACCTCTTCGGATTTACCGTATGCAGATGCTTTTTTGGAATAGTCTAAGGCTTGTCTTTTGGTAAGTGTTAAAAAAGATATTTTTCAGTGCTCACGTTCTACACTACCACTTTCCATATTTGGAAACACCTAAACTTTGAGCGAAAATAGTGGGAATGTCCGCCAAAACGAGGGTGTGTGGTAGGATAACAAACTATGTTTGTACAGAGCAGTGTCACTAATTATGTCTACAACTGCCCCTGGAACTTCCGGGCTAATGAAGTAAATTGGATGAGCCATTAAACGGCCAAGGTTCTGCTTGTTAATTAATTCCTCGACTGTAAACAAGTCCATATTGCGTAAACACTATTATAATTTGTTTAACGGTTTGAAAAAATACCGGGTTCATATACTCAACTGACGGTTCTTAATTCTTTCTTGCTTTAATTTCATAACTATGCGCTATTTGTAGATCCACTTTTAATATTTCAGCCTTTCAGATGGCTGATTTTTTTTTCTCTCTCTTTTTTCATTTATTCAAAGTACAGATAAATTTTGAATTGTGTATGAATACAAATTCAAAATTATTCAATGCTTTGACCGGGCCCTTTTATCATTTATAACTTGATTTAATCACTGTATGTTCTCCTCGCAAATTTTTTGAAGGTAAGAAAAGAAGAAACTTACCCCTTTGATAAAGGGAGTAAGCCCTTTTTTTTTTTCTTCCTTTCACACATTTATCGTCCTGACACAACGTGTTTCCATTGATATACGTCACGCTTATAGCATAGTTAATACATGTATATTGTTTGAATAATATCATTATTGCAGCTGCACATAATAAAGTACAGTCCTTTACACTGCCCGTTGGCTTTACTCCTATTTAAAAAAGGTAAGGAAATCTCCTTTTTTTTTTTCCTGGAAAAAATTCAGTTTCGTAGGATATAGCTTATAAATCAGAATCAGGATAAATAGCCTGGGTGGTTGTTGTCTTGTCTTATGAAAGTTTAGTTTATCGGGTTATGTCCCGTAAATTTTGCTCGATTCTCCTTCTTATAAAATTATTACGCCCTGCCCGATAAAATTTCCCAATCCTACACCAATAATCTATTCTCTATTTTATAGCCAAACTGTCGTATTTCAGCACTGATCAGCGTTCAAAAATATCGTGCTCTGCTACCAGATGTAGCAGACTAATGAGCCTAAGAAAGAATAACATCGACGGAAGTATCATTATGCGTTGTATTTCTCGTTTCATATACAAATAATGAGGTCCAATCATGCGATTAATCTATGAATTATTGATGTAAAATGGATTTATAACAGCCCCAGGTTTTGACTGATGCAAACTTTGAGGTCATGCACCGGTAAGAGTCGTGATTCAATGACAGAAAAGCTTTAATCTGTATCAAACAATAAAAACCTCGACCAGTCTTAAACGAAAGCATGTGCTGACGGCAATTTACAATAATTGTGACTCAAAAAGGGAGATTTTCTTTCTTCTTAAAGGGTAGAAAACACTTTGGGAAAAGTAGAAAATGCTGGTTACCAGCATTTTCTACTTTTCCCAAAATGTTTTCAAAAGCCTTCTTCCTCCAGGGTTGTTAAAACTCGTGACTGTGTGGTAAAGTGTTACATGGGACAAAAAGAAGACAGGTTTGCTATTATTAACCCTTTACAAAGCAGTCATATGTTTTACGACTTACACAACAAGGCTTTTATAAAACATTATGAAAAATGGTTTAGTGTATCTTCAAAGAGCATCGACTCATGTCAGCCTGCGCAGTCCGCGCAGGCTAACATGGGTCGAATCTCTTTGTTATCAGTAGATTTTCTGCATGACTATGGTACCTTATGCCGGTATTTTTGACAAACTGAATCTATACGATGCTACAACGCACTTTATATACTAGATTAACAAGATCCACTAAAGCCTCTTTTCTCAAACCGCCGATCTGTCATATTGTAATGAACGGTTCTTTTAATCATACGGTAATATCGGTCCTCGCATTCAATTGCCAAGGAAATTGCAGTTTTTAATCATAAGTTTATCGCTGGTATACTTTATCTGTCGGTCTAACGTGCATATTAGCTATATGTGCATGTGGTGTTCCGATAAAATTGTCTGTCGCCCTTTGTGCTTATAAATCTACCTCGTGGAACTTCGATGGATAAAAGGCTTGTCATAAAATGTGACAAATGGGAAAGTTACACATGAGCAATTCCTCCATATATTACATTATATTTCTGGTACACCAACTTTGCTTCACGGACAGACCGATGCGTATGTTCCTGTAACAAGATGGTACTGGGAACGTAACTGTATGGCGAGAAATATTGAATATTCAAGAATAATTCCATAGCAAGTATTCGTAACGCAAAGCGCCGAGAACAGGACGTTCACTTGTCACTTCTGGGCTATGAATGCCCATTCCTGCTGGAAAAAAGGGGGTCTGGGCCCGGGAAGCTACTGTTTTTTCCCCTCCCTCATTATCAGTCGTTTATAAGACAAAATGGACTTAATGGATGCATCAACCGGCCAATTAGCTCAGTAGGTAGAGCTTAGGACTCGTGAACACAATGTTTCGGTTCTCTACAGGTTGTGGGTTCCAGTCCCCGGCTGGCCAACTAAAAAGTTATTAATAGTCTTTCGGATGAGACGTTAAACCGAGGTACCGTGTGACGGTGCTATACACCGAGCTCGTTAAAGAACCAGGCGGAATTCTCAGTAGTTTCGTCCTGCATCCTTGCACTATCCCCCATAACAACTAACCGTCTTCTGGGGACGTCGCTCAGATGGGCAACCGGTAGCGACGATAAATAGACGAAAATAATCAATCAAATCAATAATGGATGCATAATCAGGTGATGACAAGCTTGGCATCATGGATCACGGAAATGCATTGAGCCCCCTTTGTGCCAGAGCATGGTTCATATGGCTTGCAACACGCAAAAAGGGGCATTCGGACATCTGCGTAAAGTGCCGTCTCGGATTAGCCTGTGCTGTCCGTGCAGGCTAATCTGAGACGGCACTTTACGATTTGTGCTACAGCAGACCTGCGCAAACCAGAAAATTACATAAAAACGGAAAGTGTCGGTTCGGATTAGCCTGATCAGACTGCTCAGGCTGATCTGAGACGACACTTAACATAAATGTCCGAATGTCCCTTTTCATGTGTTTCAAGCCATTGATATATGCATACCATTTTTGCCTCTGTTAAGCGATGGACTATTGTAACTGAGTGCAAATTCTCCACTTATACCAGATTTCATTGTTCACAATCCCACATAAATCAATGTAATTGTAGTTTATATCCCATAGAGGAAAACAAATATCTTCAACTCATTGCAAGCGTCATTATTGGCTATGAATGATGGGTTGTAGCCTGGGTTCCAATCCGTTCATCTTTAGTTTCCTTTTCTATCGTTCGGACTGTACTTTGTCAAAAGAGAGGGTTAGGGGACATCAAAAAACCGATCGCAGCGACATCTACTCATTTCCACTTAAAAGTATAGGGTAAGGCAGATGTCGCTACAATCCGTTTTCCATCATAAATAACTAAAAATAGATACCTAAATTCAAATAACGTCGGTTTGATCACTTCCTGTTTGTGATCACTTCCTGTTTGTGATACATCTTTTAAAAATATTGACGAAAAATTTATAAGAGGTTATTCACAATGACTTTAGATGAAAGTTTATCAATAACGATGGTTGTTGAAAGTTACAATGTATTTCTTGATTGTACAGACCGGCTCGGGAAAGTCGTTCGTATATAAAATTACCCATGTTGTATTTGAATTAGCATTAAACTGCGCAAATCCATCGTTTCAACATTGTGACGTCACGCTATAAAGCAATCTAAAATTAGATTACCTGCACAATGTATGGTCACTGGAAGGCCCTTGAATATCCCCAAGTGGTCATAAATATGGAAGCGTAGAATAATAATATAGAAGCCAAAGAACTACATGTATATCAGACCGCTATTTAAAGAGAGCGTGATGCGGAGTAAGTAAGAAATTATTACCGCCTGGACTCGCGCTAAAAAGTTCCGTCAGAGCTTAGATCTTGACTCGCTGGCTCTACAGACGACTTCCAACACGAATTACCGAAACAATCCCGGGTTTTAAGGACCTTGAGAAAGAAGTCTTTTTAACCCATTACCAAATGACAAAATTTTAGACTAGTTCAAATTGAAAGCATTTGCAGACAACAAAATAAAGGTGACTGAAAAATTGAAATTTGTTCTGGGAAGGGTAGAAAACACTGTGGGAAAAGGAGAAAATGCTGGTTACCAGCATTTTCTCCTTTTCCTACAGTGTTTTCAAAAGGCTTCTTTCGCAGGGGCGTCAAAAGGAGGGATTGTGTGGTAATGGGCTAAAGGCATCGCGTAAACTGGAGAAAATGCAAGTAACCAGCATTTTATGCTTCTCATACAATGTTTTCTACTTTTTGAAAGACAAGTTGTAGATTTGAATAGACTTTAAGACTACATTAGATTTTGTGCTACCGCAGACTTGCGCAAAACAGAAAATTACATAAAAACGAAAAGTGTCGTTTCGGATTAGCCTGCGCGGACTCCGAAAAAACACTTTCTGCAACTGTCCGAATGCCCCTTTTCGCGTGTTGCAAGCCATATGGTATCGATGGTCGAAGTCGTGATTGACCGATCTTATTCCTCAATTAATCGCAAGTTCATTAAGCTCAGTCACCACATGCCTCCATTCCGCTCCGTGCTCTTAATGTCCACGATTTGCTTTGTGAGAGTTTCCGTTTTTCTACCATTTTTCAAAGTCAATTTTTAATAAAGTGCCGTGAAATCGATTTGATATCAACTCCTATTGCTGTTTCTATGAACTGATCAAATGAAATTTCAGTGTTTCTGACCTGTTTTGCTTTAACCCTTCACTCAACAATTTCATGTTTTAAGGTATTCTTACCCTGAAGCAGCATATCTATTTCCAGTGTAACTTTTCTGTTGGAAATATGATATTATTAAAAATCATGACTATTGTAGCATCTTTACCAAGCCTCTTTTGGAGGTTTTGCTTTCATAAAGTTATCATTTTCAAATTTAAAACCGCTTTATCCTCAATTCAAAGGGAGATTTTTTTTACCTCCCTTTACCAAAAAGTTAGACGGGAATGAACAGAAACTATTTAGATTGACTATTGAATCACTATAAATTTTAAATAATCTAACAACAACAAAAAATTATGCCATGTTGACCAGAAGCTTCAGGGGAGAAAAACATTAAAGCCTAATATCCTCAATTTTCCCCATTTTCTAAAGAGGATAAAACTCACCAAGATTAAGCGGGAAAAGATTTTAGAAAATGGTAAAACAAACTGATAAGACGCATTTTTGTTTATGTGTGTGCAATCGATAAAATAGCTCACCCCAAAAGTATATATAGTTCTAAGAGTACGCGAAGAGATGCCAGCGCATTGTAGGAGGAAAAAGAAAACAGTGTCCAAGATAGTAAATGTGAACAAGCATTATCTACGTTATCGAACCGAGCATTTGAAATACGACTTACTTCGGTGTAAATGTATGATTTCCATCTTTTTTAAACAAGGTTTAAGACTCAAAACTGAGTTATGGGGCGAGCTTTTAAGACTCAAAACTGAGTTATGGGGCAAGGTCTGGTAGAAATTTAGATATCTGTTGCATTGGAAATACATGAAGTTCATTTATTCCTGCGTGATTATCAGACAGCTGTAATAATTGAAAAGAAGACCTTTATATTATCTAAATTATTTAAGATTTGATCCTATGTTTGACTTTAATAATGGTATGGAAAATGATGAACATTATTGCTTCAAATGCTGCCGTTATTCAGATAAAGAACCTCAATTTTCTGGGCAACAAGAGCAGTTTGTCTTTGAAAGAGACAAAGCATTTTAACGTATATGTAATCAATCTTTACAACAATAAGTGCTAATTTTATGGGAAATCCAAGAACCTAACATATAACATCTGTTTTCCTACTATACAAGAAGGATAGAAAAAAAACTGACCTCACATTTAGAGATTCTGATCATGATCTTCACTGTAAGCAAACGTACATGTATAACTGGCTGGCAACACGCGAAAAAGGGCATTCGGGCTCAAGATTGCGTAAAGTGTCGTCTCTGTGCAGAAAGTGTCACACGTTCTGTGCAGTCCGCGCAGACTAATCCGAGACGGCCATTTACGACTAGATTCGATTTTGTGTTACAGTAGACTTGTGCAAAATAGAAAAATTCATAAAAACGGAAAGTCAGACCACGCAAGCTGATTCGAGACGACACTTTACGCCCATGTTCGAATTCCCCTTTTCGCCTGCCACAAGCCATATAATGCAGCAATGAACATTCTATAGTTAAAAATTGGTACGGCTCTTCATAAAATAACGACCACTGCCTGACATTGTCTCGAATTATGAAACGAGATTAATATTTGAGCCATGCTCTGTGAAAGGGGGACTTAATGCATCTGCAAAAAATCTCGACTCAGGTCAGCCTGCGCTGTCCGCGCAGGCTGACCTGGGCCGAGACTTTTTTTGCTCTGCGGCCAATTTTCTGTGTGTCAAAGAACCAGTGTACCACATGATTCAATTTCTAGATCGTTTCAACAAATGTATTTTATAGTAAGATTCATAATTATGTGGTGACCTGCAGGGTAACATGCATCAACCAGACTCACTAGGGCCCCTTTTGTCAGATCATGACTCAATTCTATTACGACCTCATCCCACGCTTTATGTCTTTCTTCTACATCCAGAAATAACGAACCACCGGTATCTTTGATAAAATCATATTGAGCAATTAAATAGGCATTTCCAAGTGGTATCGCTTCCCAGGATGTATATGAACACTTACCCAGCAAAGTGAGTGAAATGAAACCTTCATCCAAATAGTAAAAACCAAGATTTTTTTTTCTATCTGAAAAGTTATTTTGGGGGGATCTGATATCTCATTATCGGACAGTGTAGATCCAAGATCAGACTGCACGTTCTGTGCAGTCTGATCTTGAATCTACACTGTCCGCTAAAGGTCTTTCAGTCTCGCTGTCCTTGCTTAGTGTTTACAGATCCTTATCGAATAGAGACGGTCGTTATCTGATCTATTTAGGACCAAAATAAATTTTATATTGCAAATAAAGATGATTCATCAATATTCTTAGCCATAAACACCTTAAAGCATAAAACAAAATAAAATGAACTGTTTAGGGCCATAAAAAAAGAAGAATCAGAACTGGAAACGAGGTCAGGAAAGTTCATCACTTTTTTTTTTTACTTCTCTTTTTCACTAAGGATATCCAATGGCGCCCTTTGCATATCAAACAGTGTAGATTACAGACAGTGTATATCTTCTATGTAAAAGAAAGAATTCTAGGACAATTGCCCCCCGAACGATTCCCCCCCACCCCGGACAATTCCCCCAGGACAATTCCCCCCCCGGGGGGGAAATTGTCCGGAGGGGGGGAATTGTCCGGGGGGAATTGTCCTTGGGGTGGCAATAGTCCGGGGGTAATTGTCTTCAGGGGGCAATTTTCCGAGGGGAATTGTCGGGGGGGGGGCAAATTGTCCTGATACGAAAAAAAAGATATGCAATGTGGTCTATATTGCTCATTCGAGTTAACCCTTTGCAAAACAACCCAGTGTATTACGGGAGGCTATGAAAACACTGTCGCAATAGGGGAAAATGCTGGTTTCCGGCATATTCTCCTTTTCGCACAGTGTTTACCTCCATTCAAAATATCAACTCAATCAGTTCAGACACATCTAATTTGTCATCTGCAAATTCCCTTATATTGGACAAATCTAAAAATGTGACGGTTGGTAAATGGGTTATCAACTCGCTAAGATCCAAAATGGTCTATTTCTGTTTATTTTTTTTTTTAAGTCCAATGGCCGCCAAAAGTAAACAGTGGGGGTGTTAAATGGCCTTATTTGTGAAAAGGGAACTTAATGCAATAGCGAAAAGTATCGACCCAGATCAGCCTGCGCAGTCCGCGCAGGCTGATCTGGGTCGAAACTTATCGCTAGTCATTTTCTGTAATCCAAGAACAATTTCACCTCGTGATTGAGCCGTTAATTTCAAAAAGTGGCAATTATGGATCCATACTGATAATGTGACTGCTCTCTTGGTATATTGTATCGCGGAGATGCAAGAAACCCCCTTTCTGCCAGATCACGGCCCATTTAAATTTCTGGTCAGGAAATTTAGTGACATTTATTTTCACTGAGAATCTCCAATGGCACCCTTAGCATATCAAACAGTGTAGATTATAATACTACAGACATTGTAGATTTTCAATGTCAAAAAGAAATGCATAATAGTTTAGTGCTGCTCACCTGAGCCAACCTTTTGCAAAACAACCCTGAGAATTAAGGGAGGCTTTGAAAATTAGTAAATAGCATTTCAGTAATGAGGAAATTACAAAAAAGAAAAAAACCTGACTGTCTGTCTGTCCAGCCATTCATCCATATTTATTCATTCACCATCTATCTATCTATCTATCTATCTATCTATCTATCTATCTGTTCTACGTCAATGCTTTTCTGTCCGCTCTGAAATGTTTCTTTTTACGAAAAAAAAAAAGTTGAATATCTCATGAAACGAACAACTTAAAAAAAAAATGTCGATACTGTGCAATATTAATGGTCTAAGGGAGAAAACTCATGTTTAATTTTCTGCAGCTAAGGACAGACTAAAACCAAATACGGATATAATCTGATTAAGTCTGTAGAGACGATCGATATATATATAAGTTATTTCTTCCACTGAATTGTTAAAGAGTTATCAAAAATTCCCTGTAATACTTGTGTTAGTACCTTCAGCTCCAAAGAATTTGTGCCATCAGACAAAAGAAAAAGTGGTTCAAAAACATGAATGATATTTTATTACCAAATGGTAGCCTCCCTTGTAATTCACCAAATTTCTAAACACAACACCCGCCAAAATTCAAAGATGTATTCTACCTATCAATGAAAAAATAGCCCAATCTTAACCACACTGAAATCGTTGTCTGCTCATACGTTCAATTTGGACAAGGCTAAAATTTTGTCATCTGGTAAAGGGTTAATTGCCAAATTAGTTAGCTGTAAAAGTATGAATGTGTGATATCTTTTTGACCAATCACATATGCAGGGACCATCTGGAAATCCTTTACATGTAATAAGAGCTAGTGCACGTATATCTGGGTCAATTGTTTCAAACATGTGACTGTTTATTAGATAAGTAAACATATCACCTATAGTAAATCCAATGAAGTGAAATATTAGTCTTGGTCCGCCAACGCAGTCAGTGGAATCTGGCCAGTGTCGATACTTATTGCAGTTTCTGGATGGTCCATTTTTTACGTGAAGGGTCACATTTACTAAACTGCTTTTGTTTTTTAAATACTACATTGTACTTAATTGCTTTGTTCATGAATAATAAATGTCCAAATCAAAAAAATAATAATGATAATAAAATGTAGACAAAAGACCAAATTGTAATAATGTACATGATGATCTTTGTCTACAATTCCTACAAAGTATTATTTAAGTTCGGAACTACAGTACATAAATAGAAGAATGAGAATAAATTCATAACTTACTACTTTTTTTTCTCCTTTTATATAAATGTGTTTACTTAAAAAAGCAATTATAGAAAAAGTATAAAAATCAAAGTTCAGATGATAAAGAATTGTTGTTGTTGTTGATAAATGTGTATTTACTGAAAAAATTCTAAAAAAAAAAGAAAAGATTCCAATTTGGTCTAGGCAGACCCTGTATCTGCCTAGCCAAACTGGAATTCTAATTTGGCCTAGGCAGATCTGGAATCTGCCTAGACCAAACAAGAATTCTATCTTGATCTAGACCAAATTAGAATTCTAGTTTGGCCTAGGCAGATTCCAGATCTGCCTAAGCCGATTCCGGATCTGCCTGGATTCCAATCTGGCCTACGACTTATACGGTAAAAGCCGTTTTAGGTAACGCGAAAAACAAAATATAAGAAAATATATAAAAATATATATAAATCTATATACCCGTGAGACTCAAATCTCGGTTCCAGCTGCAGTTTTCATGGAGCCATCTTGGATCCGCCGTTGGTACCCCTTTCGAGATATATGCATGTTATTATCCGAACAATTGTACAGGTTACCAGTCTAATGGTGCTTCCTTTACAACGAATGCGGTGTTTCCGTTAGAAAATGCAAGGCATCCATAATTACGCTTATCATTTTTTTTTAAAGACACAAAAATTAAGAGATTGAGAGTCGACAATTAACGGGTAATCATTAAGGCGAAATATAAAAAAAAAATACAAAAAAAAGAATTGAAGCAAAACCCAAATCTCGTCATGTCTTCATTCGAGACCAGTGACGTCATCCTACACCATATTACGTCATAGCCAGTTTCGTATTCAAAGAGAGTTAACTGCTGCTGGACTGCGATGGTAAATAGAAATACAAATGCATTATTCCCCTTTCATAGTCGATCTCTATCAAAATGATCGAATAATAATTGATGTAGATTTTTTTACAATGAATAGAATTGTTATAGTGACTGTAATATTAGTGACTGTAAGCCTAATAAATCATTCTTATCAGAACTAGGTCTTTGAAAACAGTTTATTTTTCTTTCTTGTTGCAATACTGTAGATCCAGTAGATCTATATAAATTAAATTTGCACCTCTACAACTACGGCATTTTATTTTCATTTACAAAGGGCAAGGTTGAATATCAAGGTTACATTTCTCAAAGAATGGCCGTTTCGGGGTCATTCGTGTTTTACAAACACTTCTTGTTTTTTTCTGGGCTTCTCTCAGAAACAACATCAAAATATTGTCATAGCCCTGTCTTTTTTTGTGTCTCCTTTATTATTGTCATGCAAAACTGTGTCATTTTATGATATATAATACAATCTTTACGTAGACTAATAAAAAATATTTTCTTCTCACTTAGACTAAATCTAGTTATAAAAAAATAAGTTAGAAACATATAGTCCATATTACAGGGGCAGGTAACTATCAAACAATTGGACACATTTATGCCCCTTGTTTGATACTAGATCTATTTTCACTGAAAAACAACTGTAGCAGAGTTTTGTCTCCTGCATCCCATCTTTTTTTTCCCTCATTCACCAGATCTAACACTCTCTTCTTCAAATTCATATCTATCGGGAGTACATTTCATTTCCCCTTTTTTGTTTTTTTTAATCATTGTTGATGTATAATGTATTGATTCATCAAAATGAGTAAAAATGCTTTGACTGAGCATAACTATGCCTTAAGCCTTAAAATAGAGCTATCAGTAATTATGCAAAAGCAGACCATTCTTACAACAATGCCTTAAGCCTTACAGCTATTAGTAATTTTACAAAAGCAGACCATTCTTACTATTTAGTTCAACAAAAAACATGGTAAGATTGAAAAGGTATGTTTATCATTCATACTTCTGCAAAAGTCACAAAGGAAACAAAAAAAATGTATAGAGACTTCAAAAGAACACATACAGACATTAAAAACAAAAAAAATATATATAGACATAAGTAAGGCAAAAAGAAACAGCTTGAAACTTGATGAAATCATGTAAAAGGACCAAATCAATGCATACATGGGTTGTTGGAAAAAAAACCCTAGCACACCTCTTGAGGAAAACTCAGTTATTAACCCTTTCCCAAACAATCCCTGGTTTTTACTGGTCTGGAATAGTAGCTTTTTGAAAACATTGTGGGAAAAGGAGAAAATGCTGGTACCAGCATTTTCTCCTTTTCCCACAATGTTTTCTACTATATCATAGGCACAAATCATCTTTTCAGCAAGAGTTGAATTGTCGTCTGCAAATGCTTTCAATTTGGTCTAGTCCAAAAGTTTGTCGTTTGGGAAAGGGTTAAATTATTCAATAATGATTCAACAACTGGTTCACATGAGGCACACAGGGATTATGAATATATGACGTGAACAACCACTCCCAATTTAGGGAAGCCTCTATTTTACAGATAGAAAATCAGGCATTCAAACAATTCGATGTTCCTGGTGATGCAAATTGTTTTTTCAGTTGTCTTAGCCTTGCACTATATGGCACTTATAAATACAAATGGAGGTATACTACGTAATCTCATCTGCAGTCACATTTTGAAAAACTGGGGCACATGGTGCGAATCTGTGATCTTGTCACATGATGCATCAGTATGCAATTCCCAAGCATATATATACATCACATGCTAAGCAGAAATTGTTGGGCTACCCCATATAAGATAAAAGTAGGAAGTAAAATTTCTGCCAACAGTTGTTCAAAATTTCTAGTCTACTTCAGATTGGACCCCCTCCCCCACCCCCCACTTTTTTTTTTCATCGACAAGAAATGATTTTCGATATAGATCTAAAATAAAATTGACAGGCTGATGGGTTTGTGCTTTTCCCGTTCATAGGTAGCACCTATTATTATACTTTTTTTCACATGGCGGGGAAAAAAAATGCCGATTTTAAATTTGCATATTCATAACTTAGACTACGACGTCAGCTGAATGACGTAGGGTTGTTTACCAGATGCCATCTTCCACTTGCCCAAAAGATTACGGTTACGGAAGTATTTGTCCAGTTGAATATCTTTCATCCAGTGAAACTCAAAAGATGGATAAAATTAAGATAGTGAAGCGGGTTGTTGCCGATTTAATTGTGTTAGGAATAGGTAAGTACCTCAACATTATTATCAAGGGCGGAAATGTCATTATTTTTTTTATGGTTTTGTTTACGGTACGGACAAAACCAGGGCCGAATTAATTGGCAAATGTCAAACTTGTAACAGTGAGTTACTGAAGTGATCGTTTATTTGTATTGTAGGTGCTGTTGCAGACAAATTAGGGCATAATACCGTAAAACGCCCCTCTGCTATACAGTCAATGCTTAAATATGGCATCGTTTTTTTTGAGTTTAACGAAAAAATTTAATGAAATTTTCAGCTTCATTCAGTTGAAAAATATTGAAGATTTGCAGTCAAATCAAATCAAATCAGTTGATTTAATTTTATATGAGTTGTTGTTGATGTTGATGTTGATCATTTGTAATTTTCTCTTTCATGCCCATACTTCTGTTGTTGTACATTATTTTACATTTTTACTTACATTTGTTCACGTTTCATACAAAAAAAAAAACAGTAATTGTCGACTCGAGTGGTTCACGATCGGATCATTACCCATCGTATATGAATGGGCTAGTCCGTCTGAACCGGACTGTAGAATATTCACCAGCCCTTAGCAACCAGCATAACAATCAATCAAATGAACGGACAAATGAGAAAGCGGCCATACTACCCAGATTGTCGAGGTAGGTTTTAAACGTCCTCAGATCGAACCTTCAAACAATTCTTTTCGTGTATTGTAAGTTAAACGTTTATTTCAGAATTGATAGTTTATTATTTTATGAAAGTTTTGACTCTTTAACTGAAATTGTTCATTTGGTGACCTTATTTCCGCTTAGGTGAACGGAGAAGAGAGAAAACAGTATATACGAAATGAATCCATGTACCAGTTGCAATTTTTATACGCCCGTCGAAGACGGGACGTATTATGGGATCACCCGTGGCGGGCGGGCGGGCGGGCGTCCTGGCGGGCGGGCGGCGTCCAGTTCTTTGTCCGGAGCATATCTCCAAAACTATACAAGCTAGGGTTATGAAATTTCATGGGTGGATAGATCTCATCGAGGCGGAGTGCAGTGCACAGGAATCATAACTCTTGCTCTCTTAATTTTTGAGTTATTGCCCTTTGTTGTTTTTCATACTTGAATTTTGTCCGGAGCATATCTCCAAAACTATAGTAGCTAGGGTTATGAAATTTCATGGGTGGATAGATCTCATCGAGGGGGAGTGCAGTGCACAAGAATCATAACTCTTGCTCGCTTAATTTTTGAGTTATTGCCCTTTGTTGTTTTTCATACTTGAATTTTGTCCGGAGCATATCTCCAAAACTATACTAGCTAGGGTTATGAAATTTCATGGGTGGATAGATCTCATTCAGGGGGAGTGCAGTGCACAAGAATCATAACTCTTGCTTGCTTAATTTTTGAGTTATTGCCCTTTGTTGTTTTTCATACTTGAATTTTGTCCGGAGCATATCTCCAAAACTATAGTAGCTAGGGTTATGAAATTTCATGGGTGGATAGATCTCACCGAGGGGGAGTGCAGTGCACAAGAATCATAACTCTTGCTCGCTTAATTTTTGAGTTATTGCCCTTTGTCATTTTTTATACTTGAATTTTGTCTGGTGAATATCTCCATAACTATACTAGCTAGGGTTATGAAATTTCATGGGTGGATAGATCTCACCAAGGCAGAGTGCAGTGCACAGGAATCATAACTCTTGCTTGCTTAATTTTTGAGTTATTGCCCTTTGTCGTTTTTCATACTTGATTTTTGTCCGAAGCATATCACCAATACTATACTACCTAGGGTTATGAAATTTCATGGGTGGATAGATCTCGTGGTTGGGGGGTGCAGTGCACACAAATCACAACTCTTGCTTGCTTAATTTTTGAGTTATTGCCCTTTTTTGTTTTTCATACTTGAATTTTGTCCGGAGCATATCTCCAAAACTATACTAGCTAGGGTTATGAAATTTCATGGGTGGATAGATCTCACTGAGGGGGAGTGCAGTGCACAAGAATCATAACTCTTGCTTTCTTAATTTTTCAGTTATTGCCCTTTGTCATTTTTTATACTTGAATTTTGTCCGGTGAATATCTCCAAAACTATACTAGCTAGGGTTATGAAATTTCATGGGTGGATAGATCTCACCGAGGCGGAGTGCAGTGCACAGGAATCATAACTCTTGCTAGCTTAATTTTTGAGTTATTGCCCTTTGTCGTTTTTCATACTTGATTTTTGTCCGAAGCATATCTCTAAAACTATACTAGCTAGGGTTATGAAATTTCATTGGTGGATAGATCTCATCAAGGGGGAGTGCAGTGCACCGAAATCACAACTCTTGCTTGCTTAATTTTTGAGTTATTGCCCTTTGTTGTTTTTCATACTTGAATTTTGTCTGGTGCATGCCCCAGCTTTACAACTTGGGGTAAGACGGGCGTATCTTGCGACAATTTGCCGCTCTTGTTTGACACATAATTTTGATTTTCATGGGTTTTTGTGATTTATGGCGGGGCGTTTTACGGTATTATGCCCAAATTAGCATGGAAGTCATCGTGGTTTCACTAGTTTTCGATAATTCTGCCGTACAGAATCACTATTGGGATTCTAGGTTATTACACGCACGGCTGATGAGGCCCTCATTGAGGCCCAATGAGGGCCGGAGAGTAATATTGGCCTGCAACCTTGACATCTGCCTGAGGGCTTTAGCCCAAGGGCAGATTTCGAGGTAGGACCGATATCACTCCCCGACTCTCATCAGAAACGAGCATGGTGACCCATTAGTACAGATAACTGTCCCCAAAGGTGATGCTACTTTTTGACAGTAAATGTCCAAATATGAAAAAGAAAACCGGAGCATCTCATTATTGAGACTACGTGTCATCTATGATAACGCGGTAATCCGAAAATTACTTAATTCACATATGTAGCGCCACCCAACCACTGTTTACTCTATAAAATCGAAAACAGAAGTGTTTTTGTATCACATCGATTAAAAAAAGATTAGACATATCTTCATAAATGGTAAGTTACTTTCAATATTGATAAATTGCTACCATAAAGCACAATTTTCCCCCATGTTTGAAAATAATTACCCCCTGTTCTTTGTAAAACCAAATTATTGATATTTGACAAGTGAAAGTCATCTGATGCGGTGTCCATAAGTCCTCGCCAGAAACAAAACTTTGGTACTTAGATAATTTTTTGAAAATAAAAGTTGAATTTTTCATGATTTTTCCAATATTTACAGAGTTAACACGGTAGCATAGTGGACTCCCATCAGAGGGTTTATCCATCAGAGTACCTGCATTTATTGTAACTTTACATGCAACAGTTTATCACAGTGTTGAAAAATGATACATTTGAGTTCTCCCTCTTGTTGTAAATTTTTGGCAAAATTAAATACTGCGATATCATGGAGGACCATCCTACTTACACATATGAAACTGAATTAACTTTTTACCAAACAAAAAAATTGTAGATTGGTCCAAATTGAAAACACTTGCAGACAACAAATTTAAGTAACTGAAAATTTGAAATTAAATTTTGTTTCCAGAAGAGTGGGAAAAGGATCAGCATTTTCTCTTTTTCCCACAATGTTTTCAAAATACTTCATTCTCAGGGTTGTAAAAACCAAGGATTGTTTGGGAAAGGGTTAAAGTTTTCTGAATCCTGAGGCCACAGTATTTTCAAAAGTCCTTTTCCTCGGGATCATTACAACTCTGGATTTTGTGGTGAAGGGTGAACCATATTTAACTTGTTTTATCAAAGGCTTCAGTTTCAGTTTAGATGAGGTATAAAATTTTGGTTTTAGGTAATGAGTAACATTCAACCTATTACCACACAATCTCTACTTTTGACGACCCTGAGAAAGAAGCCTCTGGTAACCAGCATTTTCTCCTTTTCCCACAGTGTTTTCTACCCTTCGCAAACCAAATTTCAAATTTTCTGTCACTTTTATTTTGTCATCTGCAAATGCTTTCCATTTGGACTAGTCATAAGATTTTGTCGTTTGGTAATGAGTTAACCCTTTTTCAACCAACAGATTTTAAACTCTGTCAAATTCAGAACAACTGTAGACAACAAACTCAAAAGTGGTACGAATGAGATTAAGCTCTCTGATATAGTTGAAAACATTGTGGGAAAAGGAAAAAATGCTGGTAACCAGCATTTTCTCCTTTACCCACAGTGTTTTCAAACGCCTCCTTTTTCAGGGTTGTGAAAACATTTGATTGTTTGGTACAGACTAAAGGTGTAAATGTTGGCAAACAATGAAAAGTTGTTGCATGTAACTTTGACTCTTTACCAAATGAAAAAAATATGGACTTGTCCAAATTGAAAGCATTTGCAGATGACAATTCAGTGTGGCTCAGAATGTGTGATATTTCTTTGATAGGGTGGAAAACATTGTGGGAAAAGGAAAAATTGCTGGTTACCAGCATTTTTGCCTTTTCCCACAATGTTTTCAAATAGCTTCTTGCACGGGGTTGTGAACACTCGGAATTGCGTGGTTAAAAGTTAAGCATATAGTATCACTCATGTCTTATAATTTCAGGTGGACTGGTTTTATTGCTGTACAGGTTCCATGTCAAACCCTATAAACGTGGATTTTTCTGTGACGACCAAACTCTACAACACCCCTACAAGGAGTCTACTGTTCCTTCCTATATCTTGTATATTGTTGGATTTGTTGGAGGTGCCATCATAGTATGTGAAAGTCATTAAAGTTTTTTAGTTCATTAGCTGAGTATATAACAAGATACATTCCTCTGCTGAACACTACCTTAACTCTTTACCAAACGACAAATTTATAGACTGGTCAAAATTGAAAGCATTTGCAGAAGACAAAATTAATGTGCCTAAAAAATTAAAATTTGATTTGGAAAGGGAGGAAAACATTGTAGAAAAAGGAGAAATGCTGGTTACCAGCATTTTCTCCTTTTCCTACAATGTTTTCAAAGGCTTTTTTTCTTAGGGTCGTTAAAAGTCGGGATTATGTGGTAAAGAGTTAATTCTTTACTATCCCAACTTTTTAACGACCCTGAAAAAATAAAAAAAGCCTTTGAAAAGATTGTGGGAAAGGAGAAAATGCTGGTAACCAGGATTTTCTTCTTTTTCCACAGTGTTTTCTTCCCTTTCCGAATCAATTTTTAATTTTTGATTCACATTTTTTTGTCGTCTGCAAATGCTCTCAATTTGGACTGGTCCAAAATTTTGCTTTTGATAGAGTTAACTCTGTACTGAACAACAAAATTTTGGACTTGACCAGATTCAAAGCATTTGCAGATGACAAAATAAATGTAGATCAAATGTTGATTTTTTTTTTAATCTTTGACAGGGTAGATAACTTTGAGGTCAAAGGAGCAAATGCTGGTTACCCGCATTTTCTCTTTTTCCTGCAAAGTTTTCCAATGCCTTCTCTGTCAGGGTTGTTACAACTTGGGATTTGTAGGATAATAGACTGTTAACGTACACTGGGATCATTCCTCTTGTTTGTTTGATATAAAGATTTGAGGTTTTCTACCTAGTTGCCTGAATACTGGTCTTTCACTTTATTTGAAAAACAGTGGAATACTGACATTTTAGATCCTTGTTTATCAGATAAGAGATACCGATAGCTCATATTACCTTCCCATTAGTTAATTTCCTAACCACATAATCCTGTTGTTTGGGGCCCAGGGGTTGCTTTCATCATTTGACAAAATGATGAAGATTCTAATAATATCTGATTATTGGATAAACCCAAAAACATTGTAACAAATGGAGAAATCCCTCCCGAATTTCCTTTTGTCACAATAATTTCATGATACATGTATTTGATATAGTGAAGGTCTAAAATGAGAGAGAAGTCGATTTTTACAAATATGTTTATTTAAAAAACAATTTTAATCTTGAAAGTGCCTTTCAAAACTACAGTTGCTCTTAAAGGTGGGTATCTAGAATTTTCACACCCCACCAAATTAGAAAATATATAAACCACAGAAATTTATATGAAAAAACAATACAAATCATCAATACTTAAGTCATAAAATAATAAGGAAAATTTTTTATGATGGTATTCCCTTAAAAGGGTACTTAGCCTCTTAAGCTATTTTTAGATTTCCCGCCAAAAATTAAAACAGGATTTGTGGGAATGTTAAGCAACTGGCACGTGACTAATGGCGCTGAAATTCCATAACATAATAAGCATGTAATTATTTTCCATAAAGCCTTCTTCAAATGCTATGTTTGAAGTTTCGTCTGTATATTTCCGGTGTGTAAATGAGCGAGATGCTTATGTAAAAATAGACCATGTTTCCCGTCAGTGTTCACCTGGGCTGTAGTAAATCTCTAATTTCTTTTGTTGTCGGATGGTTTTTCGACTACTGGGGTTTAATGAATGAAAATTATAAGGCTTTTGGAGTATAAGGATGATTTTTTTGTATTCTTGTAAAATTTCCGTCCCAAAGTCTTAAGGGCCACCTTTAACTCTTAACCAAACAACAAAATTTTAGACTTGTCCAAGTTGAAAGCTTTTGCAGGCGACAAAAAAAACTTGACTGAAAAATATAAATTTGTCCAGTAGGATAGAAAACAATGTTTTCTCAGAATCGTTAAAAGTCGGGACTGTGTGGTAAAGAGTTAACATATCTATTTTATATTGATTGAGAAACAAGTTCTTTAAACTTATACTAATCTCTTTCCATTTTGATTCCTTGGAATTATACCAGTTACTCACACGAAATGTATGGGCCAATGAAAACCTTTAAAGTTGACAGCCTCTCCTGGGCATTGAACACAGGATCATGTGGTCTGGGGGCCCATGCTGTACCTCACGATTATGGACACCGTGAAATAACCGCTCCATGTATCCACCATTACAAGAGTAAGCTCTTTATTGAATGACAAAATCGTAGGATTGTTCAAATTCAAAGCATTTCTCAGACAACAGATAAGGGTTGATTAAATGACTAAATTTTTCCATGAAAGGTTAGAAAATATTGTGGGAGAAGGAGAAAATGCTGGTTACCAGCATTTTCTCCTTTTCCTACCATGTTTTCAAAAGGACTTCTCTTGCATGGTTGTTAAAACTGGTGTGTGTGTGGTTAATTATTAAGTGTAGCAGTAATTGTTGTTTTTTCTTATCTATAGATCACTGCTGTGGAAAGTTTACGGCTATCTCAAGGCCTGTCGAGACCTGCAGAAGGGGCTGAGGGCAAACTACTCTACAGTAGATGGATTTTGATTATCAGAGAATTCTACTTGGCCTATGTACCATTCTGTTTTGGTGCAGTTCTTCAAAACTTGATCACAGATATTGGGAAATACGAAGTGGGTCGACTGCGTCCACACTTTTTCAGCGTTTGCAACATTGACTTTTCCAAAGTGAATTGTTCGGCAGGGTATATTGAAGATTTTACCTGTGAAAATGAAGTTGATGATAGAGTCAGGGAAGTCAGGTGAGTTTTGAGTTTGACATTATTTAAACACATGACCCATTCTCAGTGAAAAGGGGGTTTCTTGCATCTGCAAAAGGTACTGACCCAGCCATTGTGTCGCGACTGTGCAAGCTGACCAGGGCTCATGTTCACCAACCATTCTTAAGAACATTCTTGTCTTATTCTTCAGAATTTTCTACATTTGTAAGTAACACAACTTCTGATTGGCTAAACCATTTGGTTTAGCGAATCAGAAGTTGGGTTACTTACAAATTTGGAAAGCCTTGGAGAATAAGACTAGGAATATTCTCAAGAATACGTGCCCAGGGTTAGATCTTTTGGCTATTGGTTAATTTTCTTGTAGTTGTCAAAGGACCATTATACCGTCTGAAATTGTCAGACAAAATGGACTGTATGGGTTCAAAGTTATTTCATGACTTGCTCAGTGTAGCGCATCAAAGAAGTGTATTGAGCCCCCTTTTGCCAGAGCATGGCTCAAATGTAAAACTTTTTATGATCCTTAGCTAGACATGGAATTGCTTCTTTTTCCCCAACAGTCCTGTTCTTTATCATGGACCTTTTGCTTGTCTTATATCTTAACTCTTTACCACACAATCCCGACTGTTAAAGACCCTGAGGAAGAAGCCTTTTGAAAACATTGTGGGAAAAGGAGAAAATGCTGGTAAACAGCATTTTTTTCCTTTTCCCACAATGTTTTCTATCCTTTCAAAATAAATTTTCAATTTTTTATTCACATTTATTTTGTCGTCTGAAAATGCTTTCAATTTGGACAGGTCCAAAATTTTGTTGTGTGGTAAAGGGTTAATAAATGAGACGTTAAACTTAGGTCCCATGTGACGGTGCATGTACCTGGACAATAGTTATGTGGGAAATCAGGTAGTTGCTTAAGAAAGAAAATTGTGCAGAGCACTGGTAAAGAGACTCTAGGTAAGCATGGATAGGTGCACTGGCCGCTGCAATATGAGTGAATGTTGAAAACTGTGTTAAACACCATTTCGTCAATCAATGGTGCATATACACTGAACCTATTAACCCTTTCCCAAACAAGCCCTGGTTTTTACGTATTTGCAGTAAAAGTCTGTTGAAAACACTGTGGGAAAAGGAGAAATTGCTCGTAACGAGCAATTTCTCCTTTTCCCACAGTGTTTTCTACCCTTTTTGAGAACTTTGCCATTTTCTCCAAATCTAAAATTGTTGTCTGCAAACTCTTTCAGTTTGGAAGAGTCCAAAATTTGTGGTTTGGGAAAGGGTTAAAGAACCAGGTGTAACGTAGGATGGGTTTTGCACTATATCCTGTGGCATCCCCTGTAAGAAAACTTATAAGTCTTCTGGGGATGTTGCTCGTATAGGCAATCGATGGCAACTATAAATAAATGAAAAGTATTTAGTTTACCTTCTGATGCTTTATAAATAGCAATAGACAATTTTGAGGACATCCTTTTAGAATTTGGGTAATTAAGATAGATAAAGGTTTTAATATTGCTTTGGTATGAGTAAATTCTCCATTTGCCGTGATATTTTAAAGAAGTGGTCTGCTGTAAGAAGATAAAAAGTTATCTACAAGAGTTTTTGTGACAGACTACAAAGAATTTTCAGTTATTTGTTTGTTTTTCAGGTTATCATTTCCGTCGGGACATTCCTCCTTTTCTACATACATTGCAGTGTATCTCATTGTAAGTAAAGAAGATTTTTGTGAATTGTTAAATCTTTTGTTTTACCATCCTGAGGCTTTAGAAAACATTGTGGGAAAAGGAGAAAATGCTGGTAACCAGCATTTTCTCATTTTCCACCAATATTTGCTTCCCATCCATAGACGGAAAGGCTTCATCCATTTTTTTTTTTTTTGTTTACCAATGCTTTCAATGTGGTCAGGTCATTACAAAACTTTGTAGAATTTTACTGCGTACAAGTTTTGTTTTAAGTTTAAAAAAAAGGAATAACTAAGGAGTAATGTTTTGAACATTTTAACTTTACTGTACAGAGCATCTATTTATTTTAAAAAATAAAGAAATCCTATTTCGCTTACATCACTCATCCTTCCATCAAGTGTCAACATTTTCTATCTATGTTTAACCCATTATCACACAATCCCTACTTTTGATGACTCTGAGGAAGAAGCCTTTAGAAAACATTGTGGGAAAAGGAGAAAATGCTGGTAACCAGCATTTTCTCCTTTTCCCACAATGCTTTCTACTCATCACAAAACAAATTTCAAATTTTCTATCACTTTTATTTTGTCGTCTGCAAGTGCTCTTGATATAGGCAAGCCTAGAATATTGTCGTTTGGTAATGAGTTAAAGGATTCATGTTTGTATAGATCAAACAAATATAAATTACACCTGTATCATTCTGTCATTTCTGTGTACTTCTGTATAATTTTTGTAAGTCTTGGCCTTCACTTAGAAAGGACTTTTCCTTTACAGTATAGAGTGTTAATTTTATAAGTTTATAAGGAATTGTTTGTTTCTTTTACTAGTCAATGTAAAATCTAGAAATTTAATAGATGAGGAAATACATGTAATAATGTTTGGTTGTAAGCAAAGAAATTGTTGGTAAACATGAGTTTTGCTTCTGTTTGTTGGATTTCTTTCAAGGCTTCTTTGAATGTTCAGTTACAATTATGGTTAAATGTCTCTGCTAATACCAAGTACCTGTATGACATATACTTGTAGGTGTCAGTGGAACAATACAGGGCAATCATGGTGCTCTTTGTTTTTCTTGTTTTTTTTTTTCAGATTTACCTACAGATAAAACTGAACTTAACATTCAACTCACTCATGCGGCCATTTTTCCAGACCGTGTTGGCTTCTCTAGCCTGGTATACATGTTTAAGTAGAATTTCAGACTATAAACACCACCCAACAGATGTCCTTGGTGGAGCTGTTATAGGCATAGCATCTGCCATAACTGTGGTAAGTACTTGTAGTATTCTGTGGTCAAGAGAAGTGGGAAACTTCTAGGGCTCTGTGGGTTTATCAGATTCTAAAAGCATCATTGACCTGTAAAAGAACCATGGGCGAAAACAGTGAGTAGCAGACTCGATCTAAAGCTTTCTCAACCTAATTCAACCTAATTGAATTGTTAAGTCACTGTGACAGGATACATTTCTATCATTGCTTATTACTGTGCTAACTTTACAAGAGAAAAAATGGCCACTGCTCCAGAATATAATAAACATACTGGTTTTTGAACTTAAGGATATATATAATGAACTGGGCACTTTTATATGATAGAAATAATTGAGCAGTGCTCTGTGAAAAGGGAGCTTCATGTATGTGAAAAAAGTATTGATCCAGATCAGATTGCACAGGCTGACCTAGGCTGAAAGATTTTGCTGATGGTCAAATTTCTGCATGTCCAAGATCAGTTCTAAGTCATGATTCAAACGATTGATCCTTTATCACACAATCCTACTTTTGACGACCTTGAGAAAGAAGCCTTTAGAAAATATTGTGGGAACAGGAGAAAATGCTGGAAACTAGCATTTTCTCCTTTTCGCACAATATTTTCCATTCTTCACAAAACAAATTTCAAATTTTCGGTCACTTTAAAGTTTTATTTTGTCATCTGCAAATGCTTTTGATTTGGACAAGCCTGAAATATTGTCATTTGGTAATGAGTTGATAGACACAATAGACGGTATAAATCTGTAATCATGTTACCACTGCCTTTGTATCATGCGTCATGGAGACACATTCAGCCCCAATGTACAAGAGCATGGGTTCAATTATTGGAACATACAAAATGAAAATTCTGTTTCAGGCTTTTGGTGTATCAGATATGTTCTCTCAAGATCAAAAGGTGAAATTAAGCAAGAGAATACAAGACAATGAGTCCTTCACAACACCATTGTGACTACCAAAGGACCCAGGTGAACAAAGCCCTTTGATGGGTGATACTTCCTGATATGCTGTTTGGACGACCAGTATTATATGTACTAAACGGAAAAAGAGTCACAGGACAAACATTGTATTTAGTAACCACTGAGATATTTGAGACTATTGATGCATGGTTGGAAATGGTTAAATAACTGCAATTTCTAGTCACTATGTAATGTTAAATGTTATATCAGGAGTTAGCCAAATATTGAATCACATAAGTAATTAACATGTTTAATATTGAATCAAATAAGCAATCAACATGTTTAGCCTGCCTTTTTTCACCATTTACACATTACCCCACAGCAGACCATGTTTAATTTTGTCAGGGGACCATATTTTTAAAAAAATTGTGGCAAAAGATATGGCTGTTAATCAGCAATGTTTCTTCTGCCACAAGATTTTCAATGAGTAAACCTCATTCAAGGTGATGTTCCATTTTTCCTCTATCAAATAATTCTGAGTTTTAATGGCTCTGAGGGAGAAGCCTGTTTAAAACATTTTGGGAAAAGGAGAAAATGATGGTAACCAGTATTTTCTCCTTTTCTCACAATGTTTTCTACACTTTCACTGGCAAATCCATTATTTGAACCATATTTAATCAGTCCTCTGCAAATGTATTTGGTTTTGACTACTGTAAAATTTTGTCATCCTGTGAAAACATAAGACAGTTTCATCTGCTTCAGATTTGTTATTAGAGGTAATGATGTAATCTTGTATGCTTTTTATTGACAAACAGCATACTGTTTTAATTGATGCAAGGGAATACATTAATGTAATTATGAGACAGATAAATGTCTACTGTAACTTTATCAAACAAAAAGACATTTACATTTTCTCCATTTCCCACAATGTTGTCTATCCTTTCAGAGCCAAATTTCATCAGGTGGGCCACATTCAATTTGTCGTCTGCCTGAGCTTTGCATTTGGAAGTGTCTAAATTTTTGTCAGTAGGTACAAAGTTTATTTTCATTCATTTTGTATTTCATTTCCAGTCTTGATCCAAATTTGCTTATGCAAGGTTGAGATTCAGGTACATTTATCACCAGCATAAAAAAAATAGTTTTATAATTTGATATACTATTTGCATTTTTCCTCTTTTGAGATATACTGGTATGTTAAATACTATTCAAAGCTTTTCATTATTCATTTTTCCAAAATCTGCTGTAACTCCTTTTCACATGACAAAATTTTAGACTTTTAGAAAATAGTAGAAAGTGATTACTGCTTTTACAATTCGAATACAACTTTATGTACAAAGAATAGTTTTATTGGCTTTTTAAAACAGTGTGGAGTCAGATGATGCAACATGGATGTAGTGTTCTCTTTGAAACTAGTGATCTCAAGTCAATAAACCAGATTTTTGATAGGAGGAAATTATTCACTGTGACAGGGAAATAATTTCCCCCAGCTTGAATTACGTCATTTCTTTACCCATAAAATTTCTAAACATAGACACATGAAATATAATATAAGTTATTAAATATCAAGAGGGCACCCATACAGAAAGGGCATCAAAGTAATTTTGACATACCTTGCCTCCTTTGTCAACCAGGAATTTTCACTGAGCGTCAGTCAACTGTTTACCAAACACAAATTTTATGATAATTTCTGACTTTGAAAGAGTAGAAAATAATGTAGGAAAAGAAGAAAATGCTGGTTACCAGCATTTTCCTTTTCCCACAATGTTTTCTTTTGGCTTCTTTCTCAGGGCCGTTAAACGTCGGGATTGTGTGCTAAAGAGTTCAATCAACTGCAGCTGAGTGTTGGCTTCTACATGCAGTGCTCGTTCTGTTTATTAGTTTTTAAACTGCTATTATTGTTAACATATGAAGAGGATAAAAATATGTTTTTTTTTGTTATTTGTGTTAATCTGGAAAAATATATGTTTTGTAGTCTTTCTTTAGTATTGTATTTATTTCATAATCTCTATGAAGGCTTTCATACATTTTATATGTTATCTTTCTGTCACTGTGTGTTTTGACACAAATAAAAGAACAATCTCAAGATTGTATTCTGTTATTCTTTTATCATCAGCCCTTGGTCTGTTTTATTTAACCCATACCCAGATAACTCTGTGTTTTAATGACCCTGAGAAAGAACTTAGAAAACATTGTGGAAAAAGAGGAGCATGCTGAGTATGCACTTTCTCCTTTTCCCACATTTTCTGCTCATTCAAAAATAAATTGTAATTTTGTAATTGCATTTATTTAGCCATCTGCAAGTACTTTCAACTTGGATAAGTCTTACTCTTACTGGTTTCTGTATTGGTAAAGAGTTCATATTTTGCTGAAAAGGCGGACAGATTTTGGAATAATTTCACCAGGGTTTCCTAAATCACCCTCTCCAAAAAGTAGCAAAACGTCTCGGGTCCATGAGAAAAAAAAGTTGCTGCCAGAGGTAAGCTCTAAGACTGTTCATTGTTACTCTGTGCTCTTTTGCGGACAGTGCAGATTTAGATCAGGCTGCATTTTTCTTGTACAGTCTAATCTTGGATATAGATCTACAAAGCTAGAAACAGTTTATTTTTTCGCAGCACCAAGCATGTTGTGTATTAACACTTTGGCTGCTAAGCGTGACTCACTGACCTTTTTTAGACAATGTGTATTAAGATCAGAATGTACAAAATGTGCAGTCTGATCTTTGATCTACACAGACAAATAAGGAGATATTCCAGGAAACATCTTTGAATCAACAATAAATGGATTATTAATATCCGTTTAAAATTTTATTTTAGTTTTTTAGCAGGATTAGGGTTAAAAATAATGATAATAATAAGCCTTAGCTAGCATCAGTCTATATAAGCCCTGGATTGCAATAATATTTCATACAGAAACGAGCCAAGCAAAATCTGGCGAAAATGTGTACGTTTAATGGTCTAAGGGAGAAAACTCGTTCTTAAATCATTATTTATCAGAGTAGCGTCCCTTGAACTTTTGGTCAGCCTAAAACCAAAGACGAATAAAAAATAACAGATACCCGTTCTGAAGATACGATCGGTATGGAAAAATAAAACAAAACATTTTCTTCCGCTGAGTTATAATGGACTATGTTATCTTTTTGTTAATAGCATTATAAATATTAACTGACAAATCTGAATTCATTAGTGTGGCAGAACTTAAAGAGCAATTAAAGAATTTACAATAAGAATGATATTTTGTTATTAACCAGTTATCTCCCTTGCATCTTATCACATTTGTAAAGAGAGCAGCCGCCAAATTTTGAAGTTGTAAGTAATAGTTTGCTTATTCTAATTAGGTGTAACACACTTAAACTTAAATCATTAAATGAGATATTGAATCTATATTAATCTATTTACGAAATTCAATGTGACAGATAATTTTTCGTTCATTTTAATCATCTTAATAACTAGGTCATGGTTCCATTCACTCAAGGTCATGGACGATATCGTCCAGTGTGCCGATTTATCATTTCGTTTCAAACTAAATATCAGTATACATTCTACCAGTAGAAAAATCAAGATCAAATTATTTCCCATTGTCTTGAAAGCTCGTACCCTACATATCAATTCTTTTATAGTCGATTGTATGTTTATCCGAAATGTAGACTCTAGGTAGATCTAGCTAACCACAATTCTTTTAATCCATAGCCGAAATGGACACGGACTAGTCTATGACGGAAATCTGCGAAATGTTGGTAAGGTTTTCGAGATATTTTTAAGATTACGGAGAATTGGTTCATATAGTTTACATGAGGTTTTGGTTAATCTAGCATTTTATTTGGAGGGGGGGGGGGGGGGGGGGGGGGGAGCGGCGGTTCACACTAAGGGAGGTCACTCTTCATAATTTTGAGTTGTTGAAGGAGTTTTCTCCCTTGGACCATAATATAAATACAGAGTCCTGCCGTTCACATTTTTCATGTTGTTTAATATCATCTGAAAATGAATAGCATTTAGTGCATATTACCATTACTTACTAAAAATCTTGAGGCTACAGACTGCTTTTGAGATTGTTTTTGCAAAGTGATTGTCAAAACAAATTTAGATTCTTGAATCAAATTTATTTTGTTGTCTGCAAATGCTTTCGAAATGGACTGGTCTAACATTTTGTCATTAGGTAAAGAGTTAACTGTTTAAAAAACAACAATTTTTTTAGACTGGACCAAATTCAAAGCATCTGGAGACAACAAATTAAATCTTGTTAATATGATGATTTCTGATTTCGAAAGGCTAGAAAATAAAGTGGGGATAGGAGAAAATGCTGGTTACCAGCATTTTCTCCTTTTCCCACAATGTTTTCTTTAGGCTTCTTTCTCAGGGCCGTTAAACGTCGGGATTGTGTGGTAAAGAGTTTAATCAACTGCAGCAGCCGAGTGTTGGCTCCTACATGCAGTGCTGTTGTTTTGTTTATCAGTTTTTAAACTGTTAATTATTGTTAACATATGAAGAGGATATATATCATGGGTTTTTGTTTTTGTTTGTTTATTTGTGTTAGTCTGGAAAAATATATGTTTTGTAGTCTTTCTTTAGTATTGTATTTATTTCATAATCTCTATGAAGGCTTTCATACATTATATATATGTTATCTGTCTGTCACTGTGTGTTTTGACACAAATAAAAGAACAATCTCAAGATTGTATTCTGTTATAGATTCTTTAACTACCAGCCCTTGGTCAGTTTTATTGAACCCTTAACCAGACAACCCTGTGTTTTAATGACCCTGTGAAAGAACTTGCGAAAACATTGTGGAAAAAAAGAAAATGCTGGTAAGCATTTTTTCCTTTTCCCACATTTTCTATTGATTCATAAATAAATTGTAATTTTTGAATTGCATTTATTTCATCATCTGCAAGTACTTTCAACTTGGACAAGTCTAACATTTATTGGTTTTCTTTATTGATAAAGAGTTCATATTTTGCTGAAAAGGTGGACAGATTTTGAAATAATTTCATCAAAGTTTTTTCTTAGATCACCCTCTGCAAAAAGTACCAAAACAGCTCAGCTCCACAGAGAAAAGAAAGTTGCTGCAAGAGGTATGCTCAAAGGCTGTTCAGCATTACTCAATTCTCTTTTGCGGACAATGGAGATCAAGATCAGACTCCACTTTTCTTATACAGTCTAGTCTTGGATATACACTGTCAGATACAGTGGTTTTTTTTTTCCATAGCACCAAGCACTTCGTGCATTATTGCATAGGCTGCTAAGCGCGACTTGCTGACCTTTTGCAGCCAGTGTATGTTAAGATCAGAATGTACAAAATGTGATCCACACTGTCTGATAAGGAGATATTATTCCAGGAAACCTATCTCTGAAACAACAATAATTGAGTTACTAATATCCAATTAAAAAATTTATTTCAGTTCTTTACGGGTTAAAAATAATGATAATAGGAATACGCAATAGCTAGCATCTGTCTATATAAGTCCTGGATTGCAATAATATTTCATACAGAAACAAGCCAAACAAAATATGATTGGGGGGGGGGGGGGGGGGAATGGAGAAGTTTAATGGTCTAAGGGAGAAAACTCGTTCTTAAATCGTTATTTATCAGAGACTGAGAGTAGCGTCCCTTGAACTTTTGGTCAGCCTAAAACCAAAGACGAATGATAAACGATACCCGTTCCGAAAAGTTTTTAGATACGAATGGTATGGAAAATAAAAACAAAACATTTTCTTCCGCCGAGTTGTAATTGATTATCTTGTCTTTTTGTTAATAGCATTAACTGACAAAATCTGAAGTCATAAGTGCGTCACTCAGAACTTGAAGAGCAATTTTGTTATCAACCAGTTATCTCCCTTGCATCTCATCACATACTTGGAAAGACAACAGCCGCCAAATTTTTAACTTGTAAGTAACAATTTGCTTATCCTAATAAGGTGTAATACGCTTAAATTTTAATCATTAAATGGAATATTTAATCTTTATCAATCCATTTCGAAATTCAATCTGACAGGTAAGCTGGCGTTCATCCTGAACAATATTGTTAATAAGTAGGTCATGGTTTCCTTCATTCAAGGTCACGCATGATATCGTCCAGTGTGCCGATTAATCATTTCGTTTCAAACTCAGTATCAGTATACATTTCATCTGCAGAAAATCAAGATCAAATTATTTTCCATGGTTTAGAATCTCGTACCCTACATATCAGTTTATCATTTTTTTTATCGACGATTGCATCATGTTAATCCGAAATATAGACTATCGTGATCAAGTCCGTAACTTGCAGCGTAGGCCAACCACGATTTTTTCAATCCATGGTCGAAATGGACACAGACAGATATATGCAGACAAATCTGCGAAATGTTGGTAAACATTTTCAATATTCTTTTAAGATTACGAAGCATTCGTTCTTGATCACAATGTTTACAAGAGGTTTGATTCATCTAGTATTTTACTTGGCGAGGCGTCGCACTAAGGGAGATCACTCTGCATAAATTAGAGTTGTTGAACGAGTTCTCTCCCTTAGACCGTAGAATTCAATCATTCACAAATTCTCATTACTGATTAACAAGAATTGAAAAGCATTTACAAGTATTGCATATAACCATTACTAACCGAAATTCTTCAGGCTACAGACCGCTTAGAAATTATTTTTGCAAGAAATTGTTAGTAATATTCAATTCATTGTTTTGGCGACAATGTTTTGTAGTTATATTTAGTACTTACCTCAAGTTATACCGATTTTCTAAACTCAAACAGTATCAATCTTAAGTTGTTTGCTAAATAATTGTTTCCTGAGGGTATTACTCAGCCATATACCAAAAAACTTGTCCCGTCTTTTACATTTGCATACCATAAATGACCACCCTTTGTCTTTGATAGTATAGTTTGCCGAAGCTGCAAGGGCAACCCAGGTATTATTTCGTTGATGGTATATGAACTGCACATATTTACATATAACGGTACATAGTCACATGTAGCAGACCTATGTTGTGTATACCAACGTATGCAAAGTCTGCAGTAACGGAAAGTTCTAAGATATAAAAAATTCCGATGATAAGCTTCCTTCAGCAGAATTTTTACTCATGTTGCTTTGTGTGAATGTTAGGTGTCCAATACTTTAAGTAAACACATAAGTGATGATAACTAGGATTATATTTGGTTTCATAAAAGACAAGTAAGACACTGTCTGAAATAATAGTTTTAAAAATTAAAGTATGCTGATGCACACATATATGACATATGCATGACAGTCACGGGCTAGGCCATGATGCAAGCCTTCTGTTCCTGTACTATATAACTGTAATCTTTCATCAAATAATTCTGAGCTAATCATATAATCTGAATCACATTTATCTATTGCACATGCTTTCAAATCTGATCTCCAAACTTGGAAATGAAAATATTGGCATCTGGTGATTTCATCTGTGAAGTTTTTAATTTGCCTGAGATTTGCCGAGATGCTTCAGACATATTTGACCAGTGTGGGTTTGTTCTCCTCTCATAGAATTAATTAAGTTACACATTCATGGGCCATGCTCTGAGGAAAGGGGGCTTAATGTATCTCCAAACAGTATCATAGAAATGCATCCTCCACTTACATTTTGAAGCCAGGTGTATTTCAGCAATTAATCTACATCTTCCACTTGCAGTACCTTGAAATATTATAACAAAGTCAAGACACTTTTTTTAATAAAATGACATGTTCAATAGCAAAGATATCACTGAATATGCAAACTTCAGTTGTCCCGTTATGAATTAACCAAACGTGATTTAGGACTGCAAATGTCACCAAGTAAGAACATAAGCTTTAAAGTGTGCAAAATCTTGTTGGCTGTTGGTTATGTTTTTCAAAAAAAAAAAAATGTTCTGCTCTACGAATGAAAAGATACAATATTATACAAAACATAATGCAAGAATGCTCACCATTTTGAAAGTATCCAACACTAAAAATTAAGTTTGATATTTCTGGCTGTTGTCAACGAACATCACAAACCTGTAGTCACACATGTAGATTACAACATGAGTATTATTACAGTATCTGCACTCTCTTCTAGCCCTAACTGTAAAATTTCAACTCCACTCTGTATGTCATTAATTTTTTTAGAATTTCTGTCCAATTAACTCTTTACAACAACTTTGTACTGTACTTAATTGAAAGCATTTGCAAGCAATAAAAAACGTAGCTCCAAATGATTTCTGTCTTTGGCAGGTAAAAAACATCACGCCAAATGGATAAAATGCTGGTTACCAGCATTTTCTCCTTTTTCTAAAATTGATTTCAGAAGATTTTTCCTCGGAGGTTAAAACACATGATTCTGTGATAAAGGAATAAAAGGGCATGTCTGATAATGGGAATCAAACACTAGTAAATACTGCTGAACATAATTTTATTTAAGTGTAAAGAAACTGGACATTTAGCTGAAGTGAGGTAAAAAGGTGCAATTTTGACATTCAAATAACAGGATAGCTGTTTCTTCATCAGAAACTGTCTATTTCTCTGCGATCAGACATGATGTTATTCTTCCAATTCAAAAAAAAAAAAGACAACAGCAAATGTGAATATCTTGTGACACTCCAGCAAGTCTTTCCAAACTTCAAAAGCATCTAGAACATCTCACTTTGAGGAATACCACTGAAAAAATGTCATTTACTTCTCTTAATCATTATTGGTGGTTTGAAAACTACTGGTTGTCTGGAATCAGCAATAACAATTTTTTTTGAGGTTTGGTTTAATTACATGTGAGATTTCAAATTACTCTTGTACAAAACAAATACAAGTCATACATCAACTTTAAATACAACAGTTTTCAAAGATCTTTTTTATTTCTTTTCAACATAATTTTGACATCCATGATATAGACAATAAGAATGCAATGGACACAAAGACCTTTTTAAATGACAAAATATCATTTACTAATATGCCAATTAAAATGTTGAAAAAAAAATGGCTTGATCCCATCTGCAAAAGGCGTCTCTTTTCTGACTAAGTCATACTACTTTCAGTTCTTTGATGTTGCTTTACGCACTGGCATACATGTTGGTCAAAAGACCAAAATAGCCTAACAAATTCAGACTTATCCATAAGCACATGGCACACTGAATGTGTTTCAAATAAAGACATTTATCTCTGAAAATGGGGAAAACATTGTGGAAAAAGAGAAAATACTAGTTAAAGACATTTCTTTCACAATGTTTATCAAAGCCTTTTTCGTCTGGTTTATTTGCACTTAAGATTGTGTGGTAAAGGATGAAATGATGTATCAACCTGCAGTCCATCAAGGCAGCTCAAACATCTATAATATATTTGGCTAATTGTTTCTGAAGAGATCTCTTTAACTAGTATCAAATAGACAGTGAGTGAGTGCCATAACTCATACTGACCCAATCAAAAATAAAAACTTGCACAACCCTTTACCTCATGATAAAAGTTCCAAGTTGGAAGCATTCACAGACAGTACCAGTAATTGAAATGTAGCCCAAACAATGGAATTTGTCTTTGATAGGGTGAAAATGTTATAGGAAAAGGAGAAAATGCTGGTTACTAGCATTTTTTCCTTTTCCGACAATGTTTTCAAAGCTCCTCTCTTCAGGGCCATTAACTCTTTACGAAAGTTGAAACGACAAAATTATAGACTGGTCCAAATTGAAAGCATTTGCAGACAACAAAATGAATCTGACTAAAAAAATTAAATGCCTTTAGGGAGGGGCAGAAAACATTGTGGGAAAAGGAGAAAATGCTGGTTACCAGCATTTTCTCCTTTACCCACAATGTTTTCAAAGGCTTTCTTTCTCAGGGTCATGAAAAGTCGTGATTGTGTGGTAAAGAGTTAAAAGCCAGGATTGTGTTGTACAGGGATGATCTCAACTACATCTTGATTGATCGAAGTCTGAATATCTAAGTTTCAACAGCCACTCCTCCAAGAATTTGTCCACATCATCCGATTTTAATGGTACTTTGTCTACATTCTGTGATATGACGTTTTCTAACCTGCAAATATAAGTTCAAGCATAACTACGGATATTAGTTGAATATCATATTCGGCTGCCCAATCAGAAAGGGACGCATTCAAGAGCAAGTATACATATATATACATGTACACACCAGGTAGTTACATTTACATCAACAAGGTTTACTTGTAAATTCGATTTGTGTCTGAAAGGTATGAAAATATAGTGGGAGGAGAAAATGGTGGTAACCAGTATTTTCTCCTTTTCCCACTATGTTTTCAAAAGTCTAATTTGCCAAGGGATGTTAGAACTCAGGACCATGAGTTAAAAGATTAATTTATATACAGTGTATAACCCATACCTGTCAATAATCTCCCATGCTTTATGAACAAGAACATTTCCTTGGCGGATTAGCATTAGCTCATCTCTGTCTTTACAGCCATCTTCTCTAAATACTTTAATCTCCTCTCCATTAACAATGTCTCTGTTATAATGTTAAAAATATACATGTGTATATGATTACGTTTGATTGAATGATGTTTTGCATCCCTTTCAAAATAATGATGAGATATACGATTGTCATAAGAAAAATGCAAGGTCTCTGAAGTGTCTTGCCGAAGGATAATCCAACCAATGTACCAATTGTGAATTTTTAAAAAATTACAATCACAATTAACACAAACTATTTTCAATTTTCATAGTGTGCAAAATCTCTCACCTCTTTACCAAACTAAAAAATTGTAGACTTTTCCAACTTAAAATCATTTGCAGAAAACAAAATAAGTGTGACACAAAAATTGAAACTTGAGTTTAGAAGAGTAGTAAACAATGTGGAAAAAGGAGAAAACACTGGTTACCAGCATTTTCTCCTTTTCCCACAATGTTTTCAAAAATCTTCTTCCTCTAGGACGTAAAAACCAGGGATTGTTTGGCAAAGGGTTGAAATCACTAAATCTTAGCCAATTCAACCCCAACTTCATGGAATGGATTATTAATTGAATGTATGCCACTTTCAGTCACATTGCGGCAAAAGCTCACAATGTTCATGTATGTCTTGGGTTTCATCAGTTAAGTACTAGGCCTGAGCTCTGAATTGTCTTGCCCACATACAGTCCTGTCAAAGTCCCCATGCTTAACTCTTTATCAAACTTTGGACTGGACCAAATTCAAAGCATCTGCAGACAACAAATTAACTCTTGTCAATATGATGATTTTTGTATTTGATAAGGTAGAAAATATTATACAGAAAGGAGAAAATGCTGGTTACCAGCATTTTCTCCATTTCCTACAATGTTTTCTATAGGCTTCCTTCTCAGGGTCATTAAAAGTCTGGATTGTGTGGTAAAGAGGTAAATGAGGATGTAATCTGGGGCCTTCAGAATTTTACATTAATCACCAAGCCATGCAGGGAAAACAGATAGTTTTTGAGCACTTCTGTGATGCTACTGGTGATAAAAAATACAGTAGGAAGAAAGTGATCCAATTGGCTCATCTTACATTTAATTTAGGTATAGTCATCCTTGCTGGTACTGCATCATCTATGATAATGTAGTAATTTGGAAAAATACCTAATATGCATAAATAGTGCCACCTAGCCACTGTTTATTCTATCAAATCAAAAGTAGAGGTGTTTCTGAATGGCATCATATAAAAATAATAGATCTACATAATTGTAACTTTATAATGACAAGTTACTTCCAATTTTTACGAATTGCAATGATAAGGCACAATTTTCCTCCATGTTTTGAAAATGATTACCTACTACTCCACATAAAACCAATAATTCATGTTTGATAAGTAAAGGTATCTACTGTGACGTCATAGTCCACCTGAAACAAAAAGTACGGTACTTCAATTATTTTTTGAATATAAAAGTTACTGGTAGCTTGACCCAGATATTTTTGTCTTACATGCAACAGTTTATCACAGTGTTGGAAAATAATATACCTGAGTTCTCTCTCTTGCAACAAGTTTCAGCGAAATTAAGTACCAGGGTACCATTGAGGACCATCCTAAAAAGCACATTAATTATTCAGAAATGAATTACCTGTTTACCTTGCATTTTGCAGTAGTCTTACAATCACATACAATAATTTACACATTTTTGGAGGTAAAACTGTCTCACTTTCATGTTCATTACACCACTTCCTCAAAAGTTTGGTTCCGTGTGTACCCTGTGCATCTCTAAGATATTTATCTAGAGTTTTTCTGTAAAGGAGAAACATCCATAAGGTAATGAATCTAGTTTTTCTGTAATACAAATCATATCCAACTATCAACCGTGTTTGTCTGTTATAATAGACAAATTGATTGCGGTGAGTTGTATGTAATAAGAGAAAAACTGACTGCGATGAGTTCTTTTCACAGGTTTGACTTCGGTCCTGTGATATTCAAATGGTATTTGAAGTGAAAATGTAGCCTTTGGGATGCATACACAAACATTTGAAGTAAAATTAATGAGAAGTGATCTTAAAACAAGCCCTCTGGAGGATACACAAGGCTTCCTATATCTGAACCCAGTGCCTTGAGTAAGGATACAGGACAGGGCCTCCAAGTTGGACATCAACTTTGAGCCATGCAGGACAAAGGTTAAAACAAGATCTTAAAAGCTTTCAGTATGTTACGTAATCACACAAAGCATCACTGAAGTTTAACCTTTCCAAAAGTAAGCAAACCCACAACAATCCTTTTCACAATATTTTTAGTATGTTGGTATTGATCCATGCAAAGTCCAATGCAACCTGACTTCTGGGCCTGTATTCATCAACCATTCTTACAAATGTTCTTGGTCTCAGTCTCCAATATTTTCTTAATTTGAAAGTTACACAACTTATGACTGGTTAAACCATTTGATTAAGAATGATAAGTGAATACCGGCCCTGGTTCTCAATATGAAGGTTCTTACAGGTTTTTGCTATTTTCAGCAATGGTTGCCATATTGGTCACATGACCTGAATGATTTGAACATAGGCTACTTTATTCCGGTCCTTAAGAGCTTGCACATAAGGTTTTGATTTCATCTGATCCAGTGATTTCTGATAATATGTTTGTGTAATTTAGGACAGATAGAAGGACTGTTGACAGACAGCAAGTACTGGTCAAAGCACTTAGTGCTATACAGATGTAAAAGCACCTCAATTATACAACCACAAATTGAGGCCAAAAATACCTGTGTAAGAATTTTTTTCTTCCTGTTATAAGAACATCATATTCCGGGGATCCACAAATTAAGGATGATGGATGAAGAAATAATGTCTCAACACATCGAGGATCTCCACTTAATAGTAATTCAGCAAAACGAAAAATTTCGTGGATTGTATAGTCTACTGACTGTGTGTCACTATTCTGTATAAATGAAAAATATTTGATACAAAAGATGCTTTTGTTTGTTTTTCAACATGAATGTTATGTAGAAAATAACTCAACATGATTCTTTACCAAATAAAAAAAGTTTAATAATCTGAAAACAATTCAAGACAAGAATTAAAAAGGCGGGTGAAATGATGATATCTGTATTCGATAGAACAGAAATCATAATCATAATGGGAAAAGGAGAAATGCCAAGAGCCACCATTTCTCTTTTTTCCATATTTTTCCAAAGGTCATTTAACCTTTTACCACACAACGAAAACTTTTAATACCCATGAAAGACAAAGCTTTAGAAAACATTGTGGGAAATGGAGAAAATGCTAGTTACCAGCATTTTCTCCTTTTTCCACAATGTTTTCAAAAGGCTTCTTTCCAAGGGTCGTTCAAAACTTGGGACTGAGTCATAAAGGGTTACAATAAATGTGCCATACCATAAGTCGTCTATCACTAAGACAATGAACAATAAAATTTCATATGGAAAATAAACCTAGCTGTACAAGAAAGTCACATACTAAAGTTTTAAGTTAATAGACATTTTACTAGACCATTTGTCATCACAATCACTCATTCTAAGTACATGCTCAGGTGAGCTTAGAGGAAAACAATTTTCAGAATAATTACCTTAATAGTCTGTTTAGGTGGATGGAATCCTAATACCTCTGAAGTTTTTGCTTGATAAACAATAAACATGTCTGTGTCACTTGTTGGCACACTAAGGTTGTACCTGGAAACAAGGAGGTAACATTATTTCACACTTTGTAGTAGTTTATCGTGAAACAATGGCAGTGGAATATTGTTCAATATTTCATGGTCACAACATGTGAAAATAATGATTTCATTCTCTAACTCTTCAATTGAAGGCAGAAACAGTAGTGCCTGCACACAAGTTAACCTAGGTGAACAGCGTATGCCACTGAATTGCTTGGAAATAAGACATAATTTACCCTACATTTCTCGAGCTTTATGACACATGTAATGTGTTGGGGGGGGGAAGAAACCACAGGGATTACCAAATACAACAGTTACTGTAAAAACAACATGATTTTAAACTAGTCGAAATTGGAAGTATTTGCAGACGACAAAATTAACGTGACTCAAAAGCTGAAATCTGGTTTGGAAAGGATAGAAAACATTTTTTGAAAAGGAGAAAATGCTGCTAACCAGCATTTTCTCTTTTTCCCACAATGTTTTCTAAAGGCTTCTTTCTCAAGGTCGTCAAAAGTAGGAATTGTGTGGTAATGGGTTAAAAGCATGAAATAATTAGAAAATTTGTTTTTTTCCTTTTACAGATTGAAATTTATTTCATTGAATTAAAACACATGATATCAAAATTGACTTGGGCATTTTTTTATCATTTGAGGGAAGATCATTCCAAATCAAGAACTAGAGTTACAGTTCTTCTACTAAGCAATCTGCATGATGCTCCCTTAATATTCGATATCAAACAAAAAAATTTAGAACTGTTCCAAATTGAAAGGATTTGCAGAAGACAACACAGGTGAGATATCAACTGCTTTTCTAATATGGTATAGGAGAAATGAGCCTGACAAAACAATTCACATTTCAAAGATAATTCCAAACTGAAGAATGTTCAGTTTACCTGCCTTACATGTTTATGGTTCAAATAAGAAATTTCTGGAATTTAACCCTTTAATACAATCTTGACTTTCAATGAGCCGGCAAGGGAATTTTTTTGAAAACATTGTTGGAAAAGGAGAAAATGCTGGTAAATAGCCATTTTCTCCTTTCCCCACAATGTCTTCCAGTCATTCGAGCAATAATTGTCATCTGCAAATGATTTCAATTCAGACAAGTCTATAATTCTGTCGTTTAGTGGAAAGTAAAACAGGGAAACTTATGATGTGACAATTTATTTTCTCTGCATTCTCTGACAATGGCTTTGAATCCAAGTAAATGTGGACAGCAATGGAACTATCTATTACTTGCATGTCAGCCATTATTTTAACTCTTTACCAAACAACAAGATTTTGGACTTTTTAAAATTGAAAGCATTTGCAGACAACAAAATAAGCATGACTTAAAAATTGAAACTTGAATTTGTAAGAGTAGAAAACATTGTTGGAAAAGAGCTTCTTTCTCAGGGTCGTTAAAAGTTGGGATTGCATGGTAAAGGGTTAAAGAAATCTTGATCAAACAATCAAGTACAGAGACTTATAATATAGAAGAATATAAGCTTGTGCTGCCTAAGAAACTTTTGACAACTCCCTTGACCTTTAGTCTTGTGCCACCATCATATTTACTCAAATTGCTATAATCAAATAGAAGTGGCAGAGAAGTTAATACAAAATAATACAAGTATGCTATATTTATAACAATACCTCTGACTTCCAAAGGGACATGCTAAGATAACTTTTCCAAGGTCTTGTTCTACTTTTCTCACAATCTCTTTCCATGTTTGATTACTTGATTGGCTTTCAGTTTTGTAGAATGGTGCAGGAACATTTTCTAATTGTGTTCTAAGCTTCTCTTCTCTTTTTGAACATAAATTGTTGTAAAACCATTCCATCAGGTGACACAATCTCTCTCCTGTCTCAACAGGAAGTTCCTCCCAGTTTCTAGCTTTATTTACAGGTGAACCAGTCAAATCATTCAAACTTTCAGTTTCACTTGAATGCAGACAGCGTTCACCAAATTCTCTAATATAAATAACTTTCCAGGCTATTGTGAAGTATCTCCATTCATGATAAGATTGTTGTTCTGTTCTTGTACTACCACCATCTGTATCTGTAAAAGGTTGATGAATCTGTAAAAAGTATCGATACAGGTCAGCCCATGCAGTCCACCCAGGCTCACCTGGGCCAAAACTCTTTTCTTTTGGGCCTCATTTCACCAAGGTAGTTACAAATATAATTTGCGCAAGCTTTAAATAACTATATTACAGTAGCACTAATCTGCTATGAGATATGAGCTAACTATGCTGATTAGTCTAGAAAACTATTGCAATAAATCAAAGTTTCCTGGAAATTATATCCAGAAAACTATTGAGATAATTCAAAGTTTCCTGAAAATTTTATCTTTTCATTTTATATAGAAAAAATTTCCGGAAAACTTTGATTTATCACAATAGGTTTCTAACATAACCATGATAGTAATCATTTTTTGGCTGACTAGTGATGAAACTTTTTTTCTTCTGGTCTATTTTCTGCATGCCAGTTTATCAGATTATCATTTTACCTGTTGGTTCAGTTGGTTATTATGACAAAATTGGATTTTATGGATCCAGTTAAGTGATGACTTGCATGGTATATTGGATCACAGAGATATCATTAAGCACCTTTTTCCACAACATGGCTCAAACGCTTTTTTAATTTAACCCCTTACTCCATAGATACTCATTTCTACATATTGCTTGTTGGAGCCTTTGGAAAACATTGTGACAAAAGGTGAAATTGCTCGTGAAGAGCAATTTCACTTTTTGTCGTAATGTTTTCTATGCTATCAAAAGGTGTCATATACACATAAGAAACGGCTTCATCCTTGCTGTTATTTCGGGTCAATTAGAGATACCATAGAAATGCCTTATGGGGTAAAGGGTTAACCCAATACCTCCTGAAAGAATTTACAACAAATGACTTGGACAATATCCTTTGAAAAAACAGGTAATCAAAATAAATTATACTTTAAATCATCATGAAACACTCCATCAAATCACAGTACATGTATTTTATACTTCTCTGTATGGAAAGGACATATACCAGTCTTAATAATGAGCAGGATACAATGCTTTTTTTCATACTTGGACACATTTATTTTGACCCATACTATCTCAAGTCCATTGTGAATTTTCCATAGGCAAAGCTTCTGCTCTGTACTGACTTTCTGTCTTGCCGATTCAATCTGTATTGCAGCTAATTTAATTTAATGTTTGGCAGTCATTTTGTGCCTTCTGTAGGGAGTGTAAACATGCCACGTGATAGATTACTTAACTGTTCTTCTTGAAAAAAAATTATTGTAAAGTAAACAAAGGATTTTGAATTAAGCTAACAGAAGGTATTTTTAATTCTACAGATGTTGTCAATTTGTGAAAATGTAGGAGTTTAAGTATGCACACAAAATCTGTATTTCTATAATTGTCTCTGTACCAAGAGGCAACCATTCAAAAGATTACATTGCCTTTGGGTTCAGTTATCTGTACTAGTACATGTACTTGTAGACCACATATTAAATGTGGATCAAATTATGAGACTTGTCTGTAAAAGGGTATAACACATTGTGGAAAAAGGACAACACACTTATTTTCTTCTTTTCCGTTATAAGAAAAAGTCCCATTAAGTACAGAAAGTATTTAAAACAATTCAACAATACCACAACAATCTGCTTCTGAAGGGGCTGATACCATTTCTGCATATCCATGCCAGCCATGACAATTGTTGACACTGAACAGTAATATAACTGGTCCATTTGTAAAGGCTTCCTTCAGTATATCGGCAGGCTGTGGGGGGCTTGCTCTATCCCTACAGGCCCACTTGTTTGTTTCACTACACCTCCTCAAGTCTTGTATGGTGGCAACCTTTGCCACAAAGTATCTTCCTCTCTGTTTTTCCATGTTAGCATGACTTGTAACTGGGAAAAAAAAAGCGAGTATGGTGTTGTTACTTTACCAAACAATCTCTGGCTTTTACAGCTCAAAGGAAGAAGCCTTCTGAATTTCTGAATCTGAAAACATTGTGGGAAAAGGAGAAAATGCTGGTAACCTGCATGTTCTCCTTTTCCCACAATGTTTTCTACCCTTCCAATGTCAAGTTTCAGTTTTTGAGTCACACATTCAATTCTTCTAAATGCTTTCAATTTGGACTAGTCTAAAATTTTGTCGTTTGGAAAAGGGTTAATCCAACAGGACCACCAACAACGCTTTTAATTCATAGATAGATATATAAAGATAAGAGCGAGTTGCTCATGTAAAAATAGAATGTGTTTCCCATTGGTGACGATCTGGGCCGAAGTAAATCTCTTAATTTCTCTTGTTGTCAGATGGTTTTCGACTACTGGGATTTTATGAATGAAAATTAAAAGGCTTTGGGAGTACATGTATAAGGAAGATTTTTTTGTATTTTTGTACAATTTTCGTTACAAAATCTGAAAGGCCATCTTTTAACCACATTAAAGCCATACATGAAGGAATGGTCTCCCATAACACAACCCCACTTCAGTTAATATCATCATTTTTTGACGACTTAAAGCCTTATTAGGCAGAAAGTCAGATTTTGGATGACAAATAGGATTAATGGCTCAATAGCCAATCGCGGACAAGCCCTCATCTTAACGAAGTCCATAATAAAGAAACAAATGAACTAATGCATAGCAGAAATACGCAGATTGGGCACGATTCAAACCTAGAATGCCTAGATGAAATGCCAACACCATAGCCACAGAGCTAAAGGAATTCTCTCCGACAATGTTAGGTATTGTATTTAAACCAGAATGGAACTATGCATGAAGGAGTGGTCTTCCGTAACATAATGCAAACTCCATTGATCTCACAGGCCGAATCTTCTCATAAGGAGGATGAAAGGTATAAATCTTTATCGTATGATAAATGTCAACGAAAGAACACCCAAATTCTGATCATTATGTCCCGAAAAACTTCTAGTTCTATGAAACTGAAAGATCAGGGAGATCAGGTTACAATGATTTTTTTTTACTTCTGTTCCTATCCATATTTCTCTCTATATATTATGAAATGTCATGGCCCAAATCATCTAAAGCTTGGGGCTGGATTTTCTCCAACGAATCTTCTCGAAAATCGCTGGTCGGCCTGTTGCCGAATTGTCTTGGGTCCGAATCGACCGACATCCGATTGAAATTACAAGATAAAATAACCTGCTTCCTTTGTTACTAACTCTGCGCGCCTGAAAAATTAAATTATACCAAATTTTCACCTCACAATGTTATTTCCTTGCCTTTGCTTGAAACCGAAGAGAATTACGTAAAAAATTGCACAACTTTGACAAAGTTTCGTCCAGCACTTTAAAATTTTACGGAATGTGTGATCCACACGGCATATTGGTGATCATTTTTTTTCGCTAGAATGTAACAAAAGCATTAGCTCTTTCTCTTGCGCTGTTCTTGTTCCCCGATCACATTTTCTCGCCAACAAGAATAGATATTTGCGATTCCGTCACTTTTGTTTGCTCTTATAGTACTTTCAATCGGTAAACGAGCAAATGATGTAAAAATTATCAAAAAATCAAAGCAGTGAAAGTACTGAGGTAACTGGGTTCGTATTCACCAGCCATTTTTCGAATATTAAATAGTATAATCCTCAAACATTTTCTAGATTTGAAATTAAACAATCTGTCTGATTGGCTAAACCAAATGGTTAAGCCAATCTGAAGTTGTGTTACTTTCTGGAGAATAAGACAAGTATTTTCTCAAGGATATAGTTTGAGAATATGGACATTGGTAATCATGAAACAATATTAAATCGCAATTGAAGAAACCGAATTCATCAATGCATGAATAAATAAACTCAAGGGGTGGGGGTGGGGGTGGGTGGGGCAAAAGATGGGAATAGGCAAAACTGCAATGCTTAGATTTTGGGATGTAAACTAAAAATAAAAGAGCTGATGATTAAATTAGGTTGTCAAGTTGATAACATTTTCCTTTAGCTTGCCACAGACATTGCAAGTCTGTTCCTGTGCTTTTCAGGTAATACTTAAAATAGCTTAAGCAGAAGCCCATGGCTCTACTAACGAGGGGCAGGGTAGCTCAGTTACAGATAGGGCTAGAATCTCCACTCATGTTTTTTTCTTTATCCTGAATCTGAAATAGAAAAAGCCCATTTCAAAAGTTAATGATGCAATTGTGACATGATTCATTCCTTTCTCACCCTTAGATAATAGTGAAGATGTTTATGTGGGACGCAACCATAGATAAGAAGTTTATAGTACCGGTGATACCAACTCAAGGGACATATAGATAGGTTCTGAGTCTCAATTCACTGGTCCTCATAATATAGCTTTACCTTTTTCTTTATCCTGAATCTGAAATAGAAAAAGCCCATTTCAAAAGTTAATGATGCCATTGTGACATGGTTCATTCCTTTCTCACCCTTAGATAATAGTGAAGATGTTTATGTGGGAGGCAACCATAGATGAGAAGTTTATAGTACCGGTGATAGCAACTCAAGGGACATATAGATAGGTTCCGAGCCTCAATTCACTGGTCCTCATAATATGGCTTTATTTTAATAATACAGAAAATGGTGTTTGGGACAGTTCAAATTCTGTGCAAGTTTTATGCCCCCTTTCACCATAGAACGTATTAAGCCAGTTAGTTCCTTGGGTTGTGCATTTGTTTCAGTCTTTTAATATACTACCCAACATTTGCTAGGGATCACTGAGGTATTTACATATGGTTATATTTTGCAACTATGCAGTTTTGTATTAAAAACACCCACTACCACATGCAGTATATTTTATCAGTGTAGCAATGAATCATATTGAAAAACCATACCTGATACAGGTCACAAACATTTTGGCGGTTGAAGTTTATATGGTGATCCCTAGCAAATGTTGAGTAGTATATATTTACTAACCACCCCCCCCCCCCCCCATTATGGATAAACCAAAGTAATTAAAAACTAAAAATTTCTGTATCCATCTCACAGGCACTTGGATTATGACAGACTCTGCTTGATTCATTGAATGTTGTTTTACACCACTTTTAACATTAATTCAGTCGCATCATGGTGCGGAAATTTCACATTTTAATGCATTTTCTGGATTTCACTTGAGCTAGATATGGCTCTGAAGTGTCTCACCCAATAACACTCTCAAGAAAAGCCAAGTGGATCAGGTAGAGCTCAAGCCTGGGGCCTCCAGGATGCAAGTCTAAAACTTTACCACTGAGCCATACGGGTCCCAAACAAACTCTGCCTTCTGTAACTTCATACATGTACTGAGGAGGTGCCCAGCTATATAACCTGCTGTGCCTGACCCCTATCATATGTCGGTATTTGTCTTACATTGCTAAACTGGGATAGAAAACATTGTTATTATCTATTTCCTTTAACCTGAGCATGACCTTTATGCTGAATATGGGATATAGAATCAACGCCATGATGTGACTGAAATAATGTTAAAAGCGGTGTAAAACAACATTCAATGAATCGAGCAGAGTCTGTCATAATCCAAGTGCCTGCGAGATGTATACAGAAATTTTTAGTTTTTATTTACTTTGGTTTATCCATAATGGGGCTACTGTAAATATACTACTCAACATTTGGTTCATGGCTATCATATAAACTACATTATCTAAAGTTATCTGAAGGCATATAAGTAGAACTCTGACTATTATTCGGGAGGTTCAATACACACAGGTACTGTAAGTATTTATATTTACAGGGGTGGCCTATACAATTTAATTCATACATACTAAACAAAATGTTCCTGTGACTTTTTGGGACTGATGCCAAAGGCAACCTCCTGCACTGACGAAGGTAAAAACAGAAACAATGTTGACCTGGGTCAGGTTAAATGAAGTAGGCAATAAGTTAGCTTTGATCTTACACATGGAGTGGAACAAATGAATATATTTTGATTCAGTAATTAGGGTAAAATTTTACCCTAACTCTAATCATGAGATGGACATTAAAATTAATGCTGCCATGACTACATTGATTGGTCAATTAAATTATTTGAACTAACCACATGATAAAATAGCTCAAGCAATAAGATACCTACCATACATTTAGTTCATGATAATTTTTTTTTTTCAAACCAGTTAACTTTAGATAATGTAGTTTATATGATAGCCATGAACCAAAACCATAGTAATAAGTGCATATACAAATATATCAAGAAGATTGGTGGCTTACTGTTTATTTTCAAAATTCTTTTGATCAAGAAAAATACCTGTAGAAAATGAAATTACACAACTAGTTATGTAAATTTCACTTTTTCACATAGACTAAAAATAGAATCAGGAAGAAGTGAAGTTGGATCTTTCTTCATGAAAGAAAATTAATGCGCACAAATTTTACAAGTATCCTTTTGATAGTGAATCTTTTTTTAATCCACAGCGGGAGACAGGGGGATATAATTTTAGCATTGTGTGTCTGTCTGGGAGAGTATCTCCAATACCATCGGACAGAATTTTGTGAAACTTAATACATATGTACAATAACCCATTCTGCCAAGACACTGTTTTTCTTGATTTGATGAAAGGTGGCCAATTTTAAAATAAGTGGTCGAAAATATTTTTTCAGCAGGGGGTGTCAATTCAATGAAATTGCTTGTTTTTTTTAAATCAGTATAGCTGACTACACTGTTTTTCACCTTCTTCTTGGTGCTGATATACCGTAGGGAATAAATACATTATTTGGGAATATTTGGTACAAAATGTGAACATGTTTATTGTGTAGACCCCTGCTGGGCTATTTGCATGCATATTTATGAAAACAAAACACCAGTGTCGCAACCATTAGTCATTACCCCAGGGCATTGATAGATCCAACTCCAAAACAGTTGTGCTCTATGACAACAATCAGCAAACTGTTCTCAAATTGTAGCCCAATTCGCATACAGCCATCAGTGAAAGTCAACACAGAAGCAAGACTCATCTGTGAGGGAACCTGGGGTAACAAGCATTTTCTCACAATTTTTTTCTACCCTTCCCACAACAAACTCTTATCTTTCAGGCACATTTTGTGTTGTCTGCAAATGCTTCCAAGTTGGACATATTTAAAGTGTTTTTATTTCGTAAAGAGTATTCGGTAGTATGCAATACAAAAAACACCCATATTTCATCACTGGTTTTGTGTCAGCTGACCACATGCAACAGCAACTCTAATGACCTGTGTACAGTAACAAATAATATGTCACTGTATCATTTCTTGGTCTGTTTTTTGTTAGGTGTATACATGCAACATTATCTTTTTCAAAATATACACAATTATAGGTGTTACATCACTATATATGAATACATTCACTGTCAGTTTGGTGACCTCATCGTAAATCAATCTTTGACATGTGCACATTTAGAGATAGTTTATAACAGCATATGTATACCAGCATACATGTAATTTCACTGTCTGATCAACATAGTAAATTGTATCAATGTCTTCAACTTTCTCAGCATCTCCAGCTATTTTCTGAAAATAAAAAAGGAAAAACACAATATCAAGTACCGGTATAAGAAATGGTTGAGTAGAATACAAAATGAGACACCAATACATGTATTTTCTTATCCCAGTCAAACCATGATTTCAAAGTTACTAAAATTGGATGCTTAGCTTTGTAGAGTTTAGACTTGTCCAAATTCAAAGCATTTGCAGACGAAAATTTAGATTTTTGGCTCAAATGATAGACATGATGGGGTAGAAAACATTGTGGGAAAAGGAGAAAATGCTGGAAACAACTTTCAATTTTTGAGTTACTTTTATTTTGTCATCTGAAAGCACTTTCAATTTGGACCAGTCTAACATTTTGTGGTTTGATGAAGAGTTAAAAGTCGTGATTGCTTGGAAGAAAATTAACTTCTTCCACAATCGACTGCTTGTAACCTATGGACTGCTGGATACAATTTTATAAAAATGTACATAATTAATAAGACAAAGAGAGGAAGAAGAGCACATATGATTTAGTAATCATGAACATGATTTTTGCCTGACTCAAATACTGAGGCAAATGACACTGACAACAGGGCTGTTACAATACTTCTGCATTTTTTTTCTTGACCTAATAAGACAGCTGTTACTGTAGTATGACTGAATTAATGTTAAAAGTGGCATTAAACAGCATTCAATCAATCAACTACAACAGGGAATAGGAAAAGTATTAGCCCTTGGTGTCACAAAATTCCGCTTGGGAAAAAAGACCTTAGAACATCCTGTACAAAAAAATAAACATAAACACTTCCTGAAAACATTTCAATCTTGTCTTGCTTCTTATGGTGTGTATATTAAAAGTAGCCCCTGTCTACTAACCCTTTACCAAACAATCCCTGGTTTTTACGGCCCTAACATAGAAGCCTTTGGAAAACATTGAGGGAAAAGGAGAATACTAGTATGCAGGTAACCAGCATTTTCTCCTTTTCCCACAATGTTTTCTACCCTGCTGGAAATGAATTTCAATTTTTAAGTTGCGTTTATTTTGCCTCGAAATGTTTTCAATATGGACCAGTCTAAAATCTTACCATTTGGTAAAGAGTGAATTTGTGTGAAAAAGGTATTTAACTCTTTGCCACATAATCAAAATTTACACTGGTCCAAATTAAAAGCAGTAAAACAGTAAACTTAAACATTGCTTACATGGTGGGATTTGTCTTTTCAGATAAAAATCAGGGTGGGAAAAGAAGAAAATGCCGGTCACCATCACTTTCTCCTGTTCACAGAAACTTTTCAAAAGCCTTTTCCATGAGGGTCCTTAAAATTTGGAATTGTGTGATACAGATTTAAACGTTTGAAAAGCCCAGCACAATTCAAGTAGGAAAAGGAGAAAATGCTGGTAACCAGCATTTTCTCCTTTTCCCACAGTGTTTTCTACCCTTTCGAGAAGAAATTTCAATTTTTCATTCACCTTTAATTTGTTGTCTGCAAATGCTTTCAATTTGAACCAGTCTAAAATTTTGTAGTGTGGTAAAGGGTTAAAGTCCAATAATGAAATAAAGAGCACTAATTCCTACCTATTCTTTTTGTTCAGATTACAGACACCTTGCATTGTCAACAAGGCAGGGGAGTCTGGTTCTAAAGAAAGGATTTGATGGGCCAGTTCATCAAATTTATCTGGGTCCACATCAGTTATATTGTCCTGTAATTAGAAAGAAAAAATATTTTCTAATATTGTTTATAGCTGTCAGAATTTTAACCCTTACGAATGACTAACCCAAACAAACAAGTCATGCTCTCTGAAAAGGGGGTTTAATGTGTCTGAAAAAATATCAGCCCATCAAAATTGGTGCAGGCTGATCTAGGCGAAATATTTTCTTTTTTTTTTGGTAATTTCTGCACGTCCACGGACCATTCTACCTCATGATTCAGCTGCTTATTGGACAAAGTGGATATATGTGTACATGATAATGTGACTACATACTTGGGTTACGAATGACTAACCCAAACAAACAAGTCATGCTCTCTGAAAAGGGGGTTTAATGTGTCTGAAAAAATATCAGCCCAACAAAATTGGTGCAGGCTGATCTAGGCGAAATATTTTCTTTTTTTTTGTAAATTTCTGCTTGTCCACGGACCATTCTACCTCATGATTCAGCTGCTTATTGGACAAAGTGGATATATGTGTACATGATAATGTGACTACATACTTGGGTTAGTGCATCATGGTAATATATCAAACCACCTCTCTACTACAGTAAACCATGATTCACTATGTATTGTTTGTTTTCTCTTGATCCTTTAATGGTTAAATAAAGCAAAAGAATTCTTTTTTAAGGATCTGGTCCCAAGATTGCATTGTCTATGGTTGTTTTGCCAGAGTATTCAGTGATAAAGAGGGCATTACTGATTCAGACTGCTCATTCTCTGCAGACTGATCTTGTTTAACACTGTTACAAACTTAGCCATGCCTTAACCCTTAACTCTTTACCACACAACAAAATTTTGGACTGGTTCAAATTCAAAGCATTTGCAGACAACAAAACATAGGTGACTGAAAAATTGAAAACTGTTCTGGGAAGGCTAGAAAACACTGTGGGAAAAGGAGAAAATGCTGGTTACCAGCATTTTCTCCTTTTCCTACAGCGTTTTCAAAAGGCTTCTTTCTCAGGGGCGTCAAAAGTAGGGATTGTGTGGTAATGGGTTAACCAAATAATCTCTGGTTTTCACGACCCTGACACAGAAGCCTTTTGAAAACATTGTGGGAAAGGAGAAAATGCTGTAACCAACATTTTCTCCTTTTCCCACAAAGTTTTCTATCCTGCTGGAAACAAATTTCAATTTTTGAATTACATTTATTTTGACATCTGTGAGTGATTTCAATTTGGACCAGTACAAAATTTTGTTGATTGGTAAAGAGTAAATCAGCACTGTCCACAAAAGAAATTCGCACAGTGCTTGATGGGTTAATTGTCAACTAGCTTTTATGTTATACAAAATTCAAATGTTTTACTTATACTCACATTAAGTGCCATAAACAAACCATGTGCCATTCTCATCAACATTACTGTAAGCTCATCCTTACTGCAAATAAATTACGAGAGTTTTGACACAAAAATTAAATATTGACATCAAGAGTATATTCAAAATGTTCACTAAAAATATTAATCCTTTACCACACAATCACCAAAATTTTAACGACCTTGACAGAAATTGCAGCTAAAAACTGGTAACCAGCATTTTCTCTTTTTTTCGACAATGTTGTTTTTTACCAAATCAAATAATTATTACGATAATCACCATTTAGGTAGCATTTAATTTGTCATCTGCAGATGCTTTGAATTTGGTCCAGTCCTAAAATTTTTTGTTTCATTAAAAAAATTAATGCTATTCTTATTTTCAACATGAACGGCCTTTTGATTGAGCTAGCAAGCTGCCACATTGGGCAGCTTGAAATTTGTACCAAATAACATAATTTCAGAATTTTCCATCCACAGATGACAAATTAATAGGGTTCTTCAAACAAGTGACTGTCTGATGCTGGGTCTAGGGACATACCATATGTTGGTTCCCCAAAACATACTTCATATGATTGTTCTTTGACTCTTTACCACACAATCCCAACTTATGACGACTTTTAGAAAGAAACCGAAGGAAAACATTGTGGGAAAAGGAGAAACTGCTGGTTACCAGCATTTTCTCCTTTTCCTACAATATTTTCTACCCTGTTAAAGTCAGAAATTATCATATTAACATGATTAAATTTGTCTGCAGATGCTTTGTATTTGGTCTAGTCCATAACTTTGTTTTTTGGTAGAGTTAAACCTTTTAGCCTTTACCACACAGTCCAAAGTTCTTACAACCCTTAGCATAAAGGCTTTTGAAAAATAGTTGAAAAAGAAGAAAATGCTGGTAACCAGCATTTTCTCCTTTTCCCACAATGTTTTATCCCCCTACTGTAGAACTTCAACTCATTTGTACCAATTTCGAATTTGCTGTCTGCAGACATTTTAAAATTGGAAGAGTCTAAAATATTTAGCATTTTATGATACAGTCCTGTGTTTTAAAGCTTATTTATGAACAGAATTGTCATATTAAAAATTAATATCTGGAAAATAATTCATCTCAATGTGATCATGGAAATACATACTCTCTGTTCATAGAGGTAACATACTGCATTAGTGTTTGTTCTGCCTCCAGATATAACCCCTTCTGAATATACATCTCTAGGACAATCTGTAAAACAATAATAAAAAATAAATTACAAGCATTTTCTCCTGTTCCCAAAATGCTTTCAAAATGCTTCTTACCCAGGGTCATCAAAAGTTGGCATGGTGTGGTAAAGGGTTAGGTAGTTGTCTGTATATGCTTTCAATTTAGACGAGAGGAGGTAATCTGTGTAACAAGAAGTTGCTTTGATACAAAAGAAAACAATCTTCTTACCTCCCAGTAATTCAGGTCATCAGAATCTTTGGCTGTCTTGAGCACACTGTCAGCGCTTCCTTTCACAACATTGTGAAACACATCAAAAAACTGTTGTACCTCTTTAGTATTAAACTCCTCCAGTAACTATCAAATAAATACATGTAGAAGAATCATAAAAAAGAGGATAATCCACTGGTTGTGTTGATATTAAAAATATCTCACTAGAATGGACTCTCTCTCTCTATCTCTCTCTCTCTCAATAAAGCCACATTCAAGTGATGGAACAAGTGCACAAAAAATACAATTTTTGTAAGGCATATGCAACATCCTTTGTTTAAAATTACTAACAAAGTATTAACAAAACTACTAACACTGAATTGTAAGGTATGATGGGAGATGGCCACAACTCCCATCATACCAGTTGAAGTGGATGATAAAAAACCTAAAAAAAAAAAAATGGGTTTTTTAACTGCATCAAACCCCATTAGTGCAATAGATTTTTAATATTGCACACAACCACAATTCACCTTCCTTTATTCTAATACTTATCAAGAATGGTACAATATGACCAATATAGGAAAAATGTAGTTCCAGCAAACATTCTATGACTATACCCTCACTAGTAATGATACCATAATGATCACAACTAGTGGTGTTATCCACTGTGAAATCCCAGTAATTCACAGATAGGACTATAATAAAAAAGACATTAATCATCCAAATTGGATTAATTTTCCTTTCCTTGAAACATAAACACTATAAATACTTAAGGTATACCCTTTACACAACAACCATATATTTTCATAACCTTATAATAGACTTTTGTTTTGCAGATTAATGCCTGTTCTACGTGTAACTCTTTACCAAATGACAAACTTCAGCCCTGTCCTCATTGCAGATTACCAGTATTTTCTCCTTTACCCAAACTGTTTTCAAGCACCATCTTCTCTAGGGTCATTAAAACTATTGTTTCAACCCTTTCTGCATATTACAAAAACAATGACTGTTGCAGATGGTATATATAATATCAGACTGCACAGAACATACAGTCTGATCTTTGATCTATACCATCCACTGCTTTAATCAAGCCTATACAATCTAAATCTAAATTGTTTTAAGTTTCAATGGATTGTATTTATCCTTTAGGTTGAGTTACATGTATTTGGCACTGAGAGAATTACAAAAAATTTATATATTATCATTGGAAGCATAAATGGTTATAAAAAAAATTACATAATATACAGAAATTAAATTGCTAGAAATATCCTTACAGACTCTAGTGAACCCAAATATTCAGTGGAGTTGTGGCTATGTATACCTAATACAGTCTTCTGTTTAAGGCACCACAGTTTCAAGCCAAGAGAAATGTTTTCTGAAAACAAACAGATGGATAGATAGATATTTATTCAGACAAGTACACATGTACAGTATATAGTCATAATACATAAGCAATCATTAAACTAAAAATGAATAAAAAATCTACCTCAAAACAGATACACAACGACAATTTTCTTAGTAAACCTTAACTAATTTCTATAATTTAATATTGTATACAGAAGTACTTTAATAAGAGTAAACTTTATGAGTTATTATCAATTGAAAATAATACATTCTTTCTCTAAATGCATGCTTTGCATACAATGCAAGGTTAAATAATTTGATATTTGAAAAAAGAAGTTTTAACAATTTTAAGGTACATGTAATTGGATTTTAATAAAAAATACTTTTTTTAACCCTTTACCCCATAATGCATTTCTGTAGTATCTCTAATTGACCCTAAATAACAGCAAGGATGAAGCCATTTCTTGTGTATATGACACCTTTTGATAGTGTAGAAAACATTGTGGCAAAAGGTGAAATTGCTCGTCATGAGCAATTTCATCGTTTGCCACAATGTTTTCCAAAAGCTCCCACAAGCAATGCTTAGAAATGAGTATCTATGGAGTAAAGGGTTGATATATTTTTTTCGCAAGGAATGATAAAATGGACATTTCAGGATGAAATGGAATTCATCCTCTATGTTGTCAGAAAACAAACAAAGACTGTAAGAAAACTTGTGAAGTAACTGTAAAAGTTTATAATCAAACTCTTCACATAACATAAAATATTTAATCCTTTACCACATGGACCAGTGTTTTAAAAATCTTCAGGGAAAAACCTACGGAATATGAGCCCTACTCTGGTGAAAGAGGATTAATTCAATACCAAACATCAAAATTTTAGGCTTGTCCAAATTGAAAGCATTTGCAGACGACAAAATGAAAGTGAATGGAAATTTGTTTTGTGAAGGGTAGAAACCATTGTTGGAAAAGAGAAAAATGCTGGTTACCAGCATTTTCTCCTTTTCCAACATTGTTTTCTAAAGGCTTCTTTCTCAGGGTAGTCAAAAGTTTGGTTTGTGTGGTAATGTGTGAATGCACCTCTGTGATGCATAATACCAAATAAGTCATTAAATAATTCGGGATCAGTAAAATGGATTTTGTCTTGTAACTAGCTTAATCATGAGACAGACTGGTCCTTTGACAAGTTGAAAAATTGATCAATGGCACAAAGTTTTGACCTGGGTCAGCCTCCATACATTGCTTAGGCTGACGTGGGTCAATACTGTTTGGAGATGTGTTAAACCCCCATCACAGAGCATGGGTCATACATTGTGGGAAAAGGAGAAAATGCTGGTGATCAACTGCAAAAACTGCTTTTACTACTAATAATAAATGTCAGCATAACTTAAATTTTTTAACCCTTTACCACACAATGACGACTTTTAACTACCCTGGGAAAGAAGCCTTTTGAAAACACTTTAGGAAAAGGAGAAAATGCAGGTAACAAGCATTTTCTCTTTTTCCCAAAAAGTTTTCTACTACATCAAAAAATGATTGCACTGTTTGAGCCACATTGAAATTGCTGCAAGTGCTTTCAATTTGGACAAGGCTTAAACTTTGTTGTCTGGTAAAGGGTTAAGCACAAAGAAAAGCTAGTTGTTTTTATAGACAATGTTTTAATATAGATCTAGAATGTTGATTGCATAGATCATGATCAGATTCTGGATCTAAACTGTCTGCCATAAAATTAGTCTGACAAAATCCCTCTTGAAATTGGAATTCTTTGTTTGTTTTTCTGATTGAGGAATTCTAATATTCATTCAATGCTGAACCCTGTGCTAAACAATCCCCAAGTTTTAACCCTTTACCTAACAATCCCTTGTTTCCACATCCCGGAGTAAGAAGCCTTTTGAAAACATTGTTGGAAAAGGCGAAAATGCAGGTAACCAGCATTTTCTGCTTTTCCCACAATGTTTTCTTCCCTTCCCAAGACAAGCTTCAATTTTTGAGTCACATTAATTATGTTGTTTGTAAATGCAGTCAATTTGGACCAGTCTAAAACTTTGTCGTTTGGTAAAGAGTTAAAGACCCAAAGATATTTTTTTTTTGAAAACATGTTGAGAAAAGGAGAAAATGCTGGAAACCAGCATTTTCTCCTTTACTAAACATGTTTTTCTTTAAAGTTTCCCACAATGTTTTCTCCCCTTTAATTGACAGAACCATCACTAGTCAGATATAATTTACTGTCTGCAAAAGTCCTGAGAAAATGCTGGTCACCAGTATCTTCACCTTTCTAACAATGTTTTCTCCCCTTTCACAGACAGACACCATCAATTCAGCCACGATGAATTTGTTGTCTGCACATTCCCTGAGAAAATGCTGGTAACTACAATTTTCTTCATTTCCCACTTTGTTTTCTCTCCTTTCATTGACAGATACCATCATTTTCAGTCACATTTAATTAATTGTCTGGAAATACCCTGAGAAAATGCTGGTAACCACTACTTTCTTCTTTTTCCACAATGTTTTCTCCCCTTTCATAGACAGCAACCATCATTTCAGGTACATTTAAATGCTTGTCTACAAATGCCCTGAGAAAATGCTGGTAATCAATATTTCTATTCTCTCCTTTTCCAAGAGTGTTTTCTCCCTTTCAATGAACAGATCCTTTTATTTCAATCGAACTTTATATGATTTCTGCAGACACCATCTGAAAACATTAGTAGACAGTATTTGTCTGCTTTTCCCACTACGTTTTATTCCCCTTTCAGGGACAGATCTCATCATGTCAGTCACATTTGTTTACTACAAATACTTTTGAATTTGGTTTTGTTGTCTGGTAAAGTTACTATACAAAACATTTACCTCTGCTCAAGATATTAGTCAGAATATTTAACTCTTGTTCAAAGAACATTTGTCTCTGTGATTGGTCAGAGCATAAAATGGCTTCAGTGTGAATAGCTAAAGCCAGACAAGCCCAGTTCTCCACTTCAGCTGTCAAAAACAATACAGTCATTAAATGTACTTACTAACCTGTCCAAAATAAGAGTAAAAAGCATCAATATCTAACAAAAGATTAATCTTTTACAAAATGACGAAGTCCAACCCTGCATCATTTGAAGAAGGCAATTCTAGATGTGTTAAATATGAAAGTTTGTCTTTGATAGGTGATAATACTGTGACAAAAGGAAAAAAATACTGGTTACCACCATACTCTCCTTTTCCTACAGTGTTTTGTTTTCAAAAACTATCTTCATTAGAGTTATTAAAACTTGGGACTGCTTAGTGAAGAGTTACAGTCTGATATAAGGCTGGAATGGGTTAATATTTTTAAAAAATACAAACAGGAGCTTATTCTGGAAAATTTTCAAAAGGGTGAATATTAGACAAACTTCTTTATTAGACTGCAAAATGTTTAAAATATTGAAAGTATTCCTGAAATTAAGACTTTACCTAGAAATTAAGTGTCTCTTTTGCACTAACGAAGAAGACTTGAAAACAAATCATTAGAAAATACTGCTATCTTTTTTCTTTTGCCTAAAGCTGTTCTATCTTTCCAAGGACAAATTCCATTATTTAACTCTTTACCACACAAGAAAATGTCAGACTGTTCCAAATTGAAACCATTTGCAGATGACAAAATAAAAGTGACTGAAAAATTCGAATTTGGTTTGGGAAGGGTAGAAAACATTGTGGGAAAAGGAGAAAATGCTGGTTACCAGCATTTTCTCCTTTTCCCACAATGTTTTCAAAAGGCTTCTTTCTCAGGGTCGTTAAAAGTAGGGATTGTGTGGTAAAGAGTTAAGCAATATTCATTTTGTCTGCACACGCTATCAATTCACGCAAGTCTAAAAACAAAACTCTCATAAAAGGTTAAAACAGCAAGTTCAGTACAAGTTTCTGTTAGATATGTATATTTTACTGACCTGGATACAGAAAAACTGCTCTTTGGGCTGTTGTTAAAGCACTGTGATCTGCATTTTTGAGAGAATGGTATCCAGCACTCATTTGTCCCAGACTCATCATAGTGTATACATTCTAGAAACAATAATATGAAACTGAGAATTAAAATATTCTTTACAAAGGCTTCTTCATGTTAACCAGAGTACAAGAAATGGATATTAAGTCCATTCATTACTGTTTGAAAGCTGACAATCAAACTAATAAAGTAGCGATACAATTTGTTTCTTAATTCTTCCTTACCTCATGTAAATAGTCAAATATAATTTACACATCAAGCTTTTTCAACTCTTTCAGCACCAAAAATATTGCCTTCAAGCTTTTCCAAAGCTGATCATGAAAAAACAATCATGTAAAACTCAATAGGAGTTTTGTCTAAAAGGCTTGACTAAACAAGGAGACAGTATAGATCCAAAAGCAGACTACACAGAATGTGCAGTCTGATCTTAATCTATGCCAACTGTAAAGCCCCTGCTTTTGCTTTTGGTGCTAAAAGGTCAAGCAAGTCCATCCATTAACCCTTTACCAAATAACAAAATCTTATACTGGTCCAAATTGCAGGCGACAAAATAAACATAGCTCATAAAATGAAATTTGTTTCCGGCAGGGTAGAAAACATTGTGGGAAAAGGAGAAAATGTTGGTTACCAGCATTTTCTCCTTTTCCCACAATGTTTTCAAAAGGCTTCTATCTAAGGGTTGTAAAAACCAGGGATTGTTTGGTAAAGGGTTAAAGAAAAAATTCCTATCAAGAGGGTTTTTTTTTTTTTCAGTACATTTCATTTCATAAACAGGTGAGCCCTCAGGGGCTATATAAGTAGAACAAAATATAAATATTATCTGTTAAGTTGAAGGCTTTGTCAAGCTTAAACCATTGAATACAATCTACACTATTACGGACCAATTTTACCCCATGCGATGAGCTATTTCTAACATAGAGTAAAATTCTTCCGCTGCTTCTCTTTGCTCTTTTATTTTGGACTTTTCTATATATCATTTGATTTTTGTTTTATTTTTTGGTTATTTAGTCCATACCCATGTATGTATTTATAATTTATGTGTTTGGCGATGAACCTTATGTGTTCAAGCTGATATTATGAATAAAGTTTCTGTTCTGTTCTGTTCTGTACATTGAAACATATCAACCTTCTCTGAGAATTCACAACAGGCTTACCTAATACAGCTTGTTTGCTAAATAGAGGTGCCCAGTATAACAGGTTTATATGTCTGAGCGATTAGTACACTTCATGAATTAATTACCATTTGACTTTTCTATCAATAGCTTGTGCATGCATTATTTGTATTTATTTAGTGATGAATAAAATGTGCACAGGTCTTTAAGCCTTCACCAAATGGCAAAATTTTAGACCTGTCCAAATTGAAAGCACTTGCAGACAACAAAGTAAATGTGAGTCAAAAATTGAAACTTGACTCTAGAAGAGTGGATAGGATTGTGGGAAAAGGAGGAATGCAGGTTACCATCGATTTCTCCTTTTCCCACAATGTTTTCAGAAGGCTTCTATCTCAGGGATTGTTTGATAAAAGGTTTATACATTCCCAAACATATAACATTTTGAAAACATTGTTGGATCAAGAGAAAGTCCTAGCAAGGTCAATAACCCTGATCCTTGTAACTAGAATTTCCCCTTTTGTCCTTTCTTTGAATGTGCAATGTCCAAAAATTAGTGTCGGGTAGAGATATACAATAGTTTTATACCTGTTTATTTTGTTTGTCCAACAACAGTGCGGTTCCTGCACACTTTTCAATGGCTCTCCCTTTTTTAGGAAAGTATAATAACAGTACGGTAGACAACAACTTCCATAAATCTGGATCACAGGGATTCTGGATTAACAGTTTCTCTATCTGCCTCAAGCCTTCAACATCACTGCCCTGTAATAACAATTCAATTTTTTACCACACAACAAAATGTTAGACTCGTCCAAATTCCGAGCATTTGCAGACAACAATATCAATGTGGCTCAAATGATGAAACTTTCCTCAGACTGAGTATAAAACATTGAGGGAAAAGGAAAAAATGCTGGTTACCAGCATTTTTTTTCTCCTTTTCCCACTATGTTTTGAAAAGGTTTCTTCCTATGTAGCAAAGAGTTAACTTTTTACCACACTACAAAAATATAGATTTGTCAAAATAGAAAACATTTGCAGACAATAATGTAAATGTGGCTCAAATGATGGAATTTGTGAATGATAGGGAGGAAAACATTGTAAGAAAAGGAGAAAATGCTGGCTACTAGTATTTCTTTTTCCTCAGTGTTTCCAAAAGGCTTATTCCTCAGGATCCTTAGAAATCAGGTTTATGTGTTAAACTGTTAAGCACCATTGACTGGGCTTTTGCAGCAACCATGTACCGGTAGTCTGATCTTGGGATCCACACTGACCAATATAGTGAGCTTTTCTCCAAAGAAAGCATTGCTAATATGGCAGTATTTGAGTTCTTACTACTGGTTAGATTCACATTTATGTAGCTGGTGGCCACCATTTTACCCCTTTCCCCCCCCAATGTTTTCATAATTCTTACTCTTCAGGGTCATTAAAACTTGGGTTTGTGTGGTAAAGGGTTAAACCAGACAGCAATCATGACTACTACGTAGTCAAGTCTACCCAACAAATGACTTCTCCAGAAATCAAACTAGAGCTGTCACTGAATGTGACTCAATACCCCTGCCAGCGCTTTGACAGAAACAGACAATTAATTACTCGTATTCTGTACATAGACAGACACATGGATGGACACACAGACAGACAGACAGACAGGCTGATTCCAGTATGCCCCCAAAAACATTCGTTTTGCAGAGGTATGATAACAAATTATCTGTCACTATACAGAGACCCACAAGCAGCAAAAAGTATACAGTTTGGGGGTCAAAATGCCTTGAAATCAAGTGATACTACAAGTATGTTAATTGTAAAACTAGAATAGCAGTTGCCAACATTTCTCCTAGTTTTACAATTCATTTTTCTATTGGCAACATGAACTTTGACAGACTATATTCTAAAACATGGTTACACTCATAAAAATATCTATACACTTACATGGTTCAAATTAAAGTTGCCTGTCTGTAATTTTTTACTTTTGGCTGCTAGTGTGCCACATCCTTTACCACACATTCCTGTGTTTAATGACATAAAGTAAGAAGCCTTTTGAAAACATTGTGGGAAAAGGAGAAAATGCTGATAACCAGCATTTTCTCCCTTTTCCACAATGTTTTCTACTTTATCAAATACAAGCTCAATCAATTTTGTCACATTTAAATTGTCATCTAAAAATACTTTCAGTCTGGATAAGTTTATATTTGAGACATGTTCTGTGAAAAAGGGGCTTAATGGTTCTGCGAAAAAGTATCAATTCAGGTCATCCTGTGCAGTCCCTGCAGGCTGATCTGGGCGAAACTTCTCACTATGGGTTAATTTTCTATATGTACAAGGACCAGTCTACCTCATAAATAAGTAAGTTGTTTCAAGAAAAAATTAATAGTTATGGATCCATAGGAAAGTGATGGCTTGCTTTAACCCTTCACCACACAATGATGACTTTTAACGACTCTAGGGAAGAAGCCTTTTAAAAACATTGTGGGAAAAGGAGAAAATGCTGGTTACCCTTTCCCAAAATGTTTTCTTCCCTATCAAAGAAAAATTGCATCATTGGAGCCACTATGAAATTGTTGTCTGCAAATGCTTTCAATTTGGATAGGTGTAAAATTTTGCCATGTGGTAAAGGGTTAATTGTATGACAGATTGCAGAGCTGTATTAAGCCCCCTTTTGCCAGAGCATGGTTCATTTCTTTTGCTTGTAGAGTTTAAACAACCACATCATGTTCATACCTTTAAGTGACTAACACACATAGCAAGCAGTCCAAGATGTTTTCTGTGTTTCTGGTCCATGGTTCCCTCTAGTTTGTAAAGTTCCTGTAAGGCTGCCATGGCTAAAGTCTCGTCACTCTGTATGAGACCTAGAGCACACAGTGCCTCTAAACCATGGACTGAAGGCTCTTCCATTTGGGCACTGAAGAAACAAATGATTTTCAATGAAATATTTGTGATCCATCACGCAAAAAGGAACCTTCTGGGAACTGCAAAAAATGTCAACCCTGGTCAGACTGCGCAAGTTGCGCAGGCTCATCAGGGTTGACACTTTTCGCTTTAAAGACATTTTCTGTATGAAAAGTGGTCATTGTACCTTGTTATACAATCTATTTTGAATTATCAACTTAAACTGACCTGCACTATCGTTGATCTGTTTTCATCTAATTGATGAACAGAATTCCCAGATGGTCCGTTTTTGCATGATGGGTCACATTTTCATATGAATATTTAAGTCAACTCCATTTAATCCATTACCACACCATCTTTATATACAATATGTAGTATGAGGCATAAAAGCTCCTTTTTTCTTTTCCAAAAATTAAAATTAACCCTACATTAACCTTTTACAACTTAAGTTGAATGACCTTGAATCAGAAAGTTTTGAAAAAAAAAAATCACGCAACATTATCTACCCTATCCAAGACAGCTATTATATGAGATAAATTTAACTTGTCTACAAATGCTTTCAATCTGGTCTGGTCTAGAATTTTGTTTTATCACATAACCTCCCTTGTTTTCAGTGTAATATACCCATTACGAATTTTCTTATCTCACACACGTTTGATATCACATTTGTGTGACGTCATTTTTGACGTCATTTTGTACGCATTTCATACAAGTGAATGTGTGGCATGGAAAATACCACTGGTGCATTCATGAATGCTCTTGCATCACTTGCTCTGTATTTTGTGAAATATCGTTATGTGATAAAAAGAATCTGACATTCGTGGGCTTTTGAGGTAAGATTTTATTAAACTCGTCAAGGAAAATGTTATTAAGCTCGCCAAAGGCTCGCTTAATAACATTTCCCTTGACTCGATTAATAAAATCTTATCTCAAAAGTCCACTCATGTCAGATCCTATATTTCTGATAATAATTCAAAAAGATATCATGCTTTTGGAACCCACTGGAATAATACTGTTGGCAACAATGCTGAGAACAAACAGTTTCTCCTTATAATTAAAAGTAATGTGTGATTGGTCTGCAAGTGCTCTCAAATTTTACAAGTCTAAAGTTTTATCACAGGTAAAAGGCTAAAAGTCTTGGTAAATTGTTAAGCGATTGTTCTGAGCAATTTTCAAACACAACAAATCAATTAAACTATCCCTACTTAATCCAGAGTTTTCACTACCTTGATTAAGAACATTGAATACATTATGGGAAAAGGAGAAAATGCTGATAACCAGCATTTTATCCTTTACCACCAATGTTTAAATCATTTCAACACAAAATTTTAGACTTTACAAAGCATCTGCTCTGTGGCATGCAAATGCTTTCACTTGAGACAAATCTAAAATATTATTGTCTGATATAGAGTTACAGCTGCACAAACCAGAAATAATGCAAAAAATAAAACATCTTTCAGTATCTTACTAGCACAGATATTGTGGTAAAAAAATTATTTTATATGTAGCGAAGTATTGCTTCTTTTACCAACAATGTCTTTAAAAGCTATATTCTCCAGCATAAACAGTCATGTTTAAATGGAAATTCTGAAAGTCATCTTGTTACAATTATTATAACTAAGTCAACAATAAAAAAACTTGGCTGAAATTTACCTTTCAAATAACTTAGTTTTTGTACTTTCTGTATTTCCAAACTTGTAAATCACCATAGCAACAGCAGACAACACATGGGACTTATCAGCAACAGTCGGGGCAAGTTCTGCTGCCTTTGTGTATGCTTTATGAATAAATAATAAAAATTGTATGATTAACTGTAATAGCGTCTGATTGCCCCCATGTCATTTAAAGCTTTTTGTCTTACAATCTTGTTTATACAGGTATCTCTAAACATCACGTTAACATTACAAGCATAAGCTAAACAAACATTTTTCTATGTACTAGTATATGACAGAATAAGTGTGAAGAATTAAGACACAAACTAGAGCTGTTACTGAATGTGACTTAATACCCCCGCCAGCACTTTGACAGACAGGCAATTACTAGTGTTTTGTACACAGACAGACACACAGATGGTTGCACGGACATGAGGACGGACAGACACACAGGCTGATTCCAGTATACCCCCGAAAACATTCATTTCTCGGGGGTATAAAAATTGGCTAAACAAACACATCCAAGTTAACCGGGAGATCAAGTATTGTTCAATCAACTGAGCAGGAATCCAAGTAATTCTATTGCAATAAATAGTTCAGTCTGTCATCTGGCTATTTCAGCATTTGAAACTAAACAATACACCTGTTCTTTGGCAAAAAGAGTCTTTGTGACCCATTATATGCTTTACAACCCTTCACAGTGGTAAAGTCAAATATTTAAAGCACATCTCTACCACAGTGCCCATAAGATATGTTAAAAATTTTAGACTTGTTTGAATGTCTGACTTTAAAACATTTGTTGAGACAATTTGAATGTGGCTTAGTGATGTACAACTACCACAAAGGTAAAAATATATAATAAGTTAACTCTTTACCACACGAGAAAATTTTACACCTGTCCAAATTGTAAGCATCTGCAGACTGAAAATGTGAAATTTGGTTTGGGAAGGGTAGAAAACATTGTGGGAAAAGGAGAAAATGCTGGTTACCAGCATTTTCTCCTTTTCCCACAATGTTTTCTAAAGGCTTCTTTCTCAGGGTCATCAAAAGTAGGGATTGTGTGGTAATGGGTTAAAGCAGGAACAGTAATAAATATCAATGATCAAGGACACAGTTACCTTGAAAACTCTGTTCCAATTTTCCACACTTGTAAAAGGCCAAGGCACTTTGACAAAGATCTTCAAAACTGCTCACAGTTTGAATTGTTTCATAAAGATTGCCAGATTCTTCAAACTCGCCACAGGCGCTAGACAATAAATGACATAAACAAATCCCTTACAGTAACAAATAGATATAGTACAAAAATTCAGTCATAATACCAGATACTATTTCATGCTTTCTGGTAGGTTATCAAGAAATAGCGGTGAAAATATCTTTTTATATTCAATGGGTAGTGAAAATACCGATTTTTGTGTTCTAGTTACCCACTTAAAATGCATGTGACTCACAACCAGATAGAAATATGACTTCATTTACCTTACATTTCTAGCGCTTGACGTAATATTGTAATGCGTTGCTATGCGAACAGGGTATGCCATGCAGAATAATTAAAAAGAACTTCACTGAATTTTTATAAAACTTGTCCCAGAAAGGATTAAGAGCATGAAATGAATAGAATATTTGTGTTTTTTGAGTGAAAAATCAAAGTTTATTTCATCTCATGAACACCATCGGTAATATAACTGATGATCTTCACTCGATGAAATAGAATTCTATCTTTCACTGCAAAAAACAAATATCCTCTATATCATATATTCAAAGTTACTCCTAGCTATAATATCTCTGCAAAGCAGAAAGTGTATACAAGATAAGAGGGCATGTTCTATGCACTCTGATCTGATCTTGATCTTCATTGCCACTAATAGCGTACCAGAAAAGAAGACCTAAACTGAAAATGACAAGGTCATAGGATTAAACTTCTTTGCCCAAACATATGAAGTCCTGTATGGTTTACAGGTTATGGTAAAGGATTTGTGAAACAGACATTCTTGGTTAATTACTTATATTAATATCAAGTTTATCATCTAGTGTCCTTGAGCAAGGCACTTGAAACCAAAGCCTAGGGCAACTAAAACCCAAGAAAGACTTAAGGAAATGAACTGTTACCTTCATACAACTGTAAAATTGTGAAGCATGGCTTGAAACACCAATCAATCAATATAACTTTTGTAAGATCTTGTACAGCCCCCCCCTCCCCCCCTGTGGATCGCTCACCTGAATTTCTCAGAGAACCATAGCCATTTCTTTCAAAATTTAATCAGCCCTTTCAGAGAAGAATTTTTAAGAATTTCTTCATGTCTGTATAGCGTAAATAGCCCACAGTCATCAGAGCCATGTTTCTTGATGGATCAAAATTTCTAGAGCAATTTTTGAAAAGTTTAGCTAAGAAACATTTCTGAGAAATCATTTCAAAATCTGATCAGCCGTTTCAGAGAAAAAGAATTTCTTCATAGCCAAATAGTGCAAGTAGCGCCCATTCACCAGAGCCATGTTTCTAGACAAATCAGCATTTTGCAAACAGTTTTTGAAAAGGGTTATCAAAGGAACATTTCTGTGAGATTATTTCAAAATCTGATCAGCCGTTTCAGAGAAGAAGTATTTTAAAGAATTTCTTCATGGCCATATAGTGCAAGAAGCCCCCATTCACCAGAGCCATGTTTCTTGATGGATCAAAATTTCACAAACAATTTTTAAAAAGGGTCATCCAAGGAACATTTCTGTAAAATTATTTCAAAATCTGACCAGCGGTTTCAGAGAAGAAGAATTTTTAAGAATTTCTTAATTTCCGTAGAGTGCAAGTAGCCCCCATTCACCAGAGCCACATTTTTTGACGGATCAAAGCTTTACGAATACTTTTTGAAAAGGGTCACCCAAGGAACAATCTTGTGAAATTATTTCAAAATCTGACCTGTGGTTTCAGAGAAGAAGAATTTTTAAGAATTCCTTCATTTCCCTATAGTGCAAGTAGCCCCCATTCACCAGAGCCACATTTTTTGACAGATCAAATTTTTACTAACAATTTTTGGAAAGGGTCACCAAAGGAACAATCCTGTGAAATTATTTCAAAATCTGACCAGCCGTTTCAGAGAAGAAGAATTTTCAAGAATTCCTTCATTTTTATATGGTGCAAGAAGCCCCAATTCACCAGAGCCACATTTTTTGACGGATCAAAATTTTATGAACAATTTTTGTAAAGGGTCATCCAAGGAACATATCTGTGAAATTATTTCAAAATCTGAGAAGAAGATTTTTAAAGAATTCCATAGAAAATTCCATTTGGTTGCCATGGCAACCAGAGTTTTTTATGGAATCAAATTCTGTGCACAATTTTTAAAGAGGACCTCCCAAGGAACATTCCAGCCAAGTTTGGTCCAAATCCGCCCAGCGGTTTAGGAGGAGTTGATGTTTAAAGAATTGTTCACGACACACTGAAGCACAACGGACGACGGACACCGGGTGATCCTAAAAGCTCCCCTTGAGCACGTTGTGCTCAGGTGAGCTAAAAACACAAGTTAGCAGATCTATACAGTCAGACATGAGTTAAACATCTCCCAAACAAATTTAGTCCCATTTTTTTAAATGGATAACCTTTTGTTATATTTCATTATTTTTTGGCACATTTACAAGCCAAGTGAAAGGATGGCAAAGAGAAAACATTCTGAAGCCCAGAAATGGTAAAATGTGTGCATGTGTAATGCTGGTCTAAGCACATGGGCTGTTGCTGGTCAGTTTTGGTGATGCTTATGTCTGGCTGTATATAATGTTCTCCAGCTTATCTGAATAATCAACATTTCAGTGCTTGCTACTACTCACCACAACACTCTGGCATAATTACAAGTTACTTCCTGAAATCTCTCATCCTGCTGACTGTCTAACAATTCCAGAGCCCTAAAATATAAAATATGCCACTTCAGCTCTATGTAAACACTGTTTAAGATGTATGTAATCAGTTTAAAGGACCTAGGTTACTACTTCCACAGACCTATGTATCTATGGATTTCAGATCCATGTAACCACCCCTTTAAATCTATGTGCATACTTAACCTGTAACCACACAGCAAAATTTTAGATCTATCCAAATTGTAAGCATTTGCAGAGGAGAATTTCAAATTGGCTCAAATGGTGCAAATTTGCGCTGACAGGTACAAACTTTGTGGGAAAGAGGAGAAAATGCTGGTTACCAGCATTTTCTCTTTTTCCTACAATGTTTTCAAAAGGCTTCTTCCTCAGTGGTGTTAAAAGTCGTCATTGTGTGGTAATGGGTTACATACTAAAATCTATGCTTAATTTTGCTACTGCTGATTACCAGCATTTTCTCCATTTCTCAGATTTTTATTCAAAAGCTCTTTTTCATTTAAGTCCTTAAAAGTCTGGAATGTATGGTAAAGGGTTAAAAAAAAGATTAAGCAAAAGGAGAATGGTAACTCTAAGCGGCTCTAACCCCATAGCTTGATTAAGATACTAACAAATTAAGACTTTAACCCAGCATTGTCTCCTTTTCCCACAATGTTTTCTACTCTTCCCAAAACAAACTTCAATTTTCGAGTCAAATTTATTTTGTCAACTGCGAATGCTTTTAATCTGGACAAGTCTAAACTTTTGCCATTTGGTAAAGAGTTAAGACAAAAACCTTGAAAAAAATGTGATCCGTCACGCAAAAAGGGACCATCTGGGAAATCTGTGCACAAATAAGATGAAAGCAGATCAGCGATATTGCAGGTCATTTTAAGTTGATAGTTCAAAAGTAATTGTATAACAAAGTAGAAGACCATTTTTCACACAAAAAATATCATAAAAGCGAAAAGTATCAACCCTGGTTAGACTGCAAAATTCGTGCAGTCTGACCAGGGTTGACACTTTTCACAGTTCCCAGAAAGTCCCTTTTTGATTGACAGGTCACAAATACATACTGCTTAAACTGGGTGGCAGCTGTTCTGTACAGTTTCTGTCTTTCAAGTAAAAGTCCATACATGTTGTAAGCAACTGGATTAGTTTTCACTCGATCTGTAATTTCAAAGGCAAAAAAGAAAATGTTTGAAAATTATCTCTCCCTCTGTGATTTCTTTGCTATATTTACTTAATCAATTCTTGAGAAGTAGGCAGAAGATTGATCACTTTGACTTGCTTACACTGAAGATCAAGATCAGACTGCACAGGATGTGTAGTACCATTTAACTCTTTACCACACAATCTTGACTTTTAACGACCCTGGGAATGAAACCTTTCGAAAACATTGTTGGAAAAGGAGAAATGCTGGTAACCAGCATTTTCTCCTTTTCCAACAATGTTTTCAACCCATCCCAAAACAAAGTTTAACTTTTCACTCATATTCATATTGTTGTCTGCAGATGCTTTTGATCTGTACAGTTCTAAAATTCTATTATGTGGTAAAGAGTTAAAAACAGCCAAGTATAAGGAACAAAAATTGTACAGACAGAAGAGTGGTGTTGGAGGTGGGAAGACAAAGTATGAGATCTAGTGTGGGGTTGAGGAATTCAAGGTTACATTATTTTCATGTTAAAATTCTACATCTGACCTTTAATATAACTTAACCAGCATTCTCTTCTTTTCCCACAATGTATTCTAACCATTCAAAGAAAATTCAATCATTTTTGCCACAATGAATTTGCCGTCTGCAAATAGTTAAAATTTTGGCAATTCCTAATTTTTGTTAGTTTGTAAATGGTCAAATCATGGAACCCTTTGGTAAATTTTAAGCCATGTTTACCTGTGTATTTAGCCAGTGCATCAATGGATGCCGGAACAGCAGCCATTTCTTCTATAGCATACTGGTAGACGTAAGACTCATGAGTGTCTTTGCTTTTTAATAGTGTACACACCCAGTGAGCGTATCCTAGGGCACCTTCCAGCTGAAATGGGTATACAATTTTTCATACATCATGAAAAACAGACAATGATGTATAGGCTATATCAGCTAGTTTAAGAAATATTACCAAAACAAAAAGCATGGAATGAAGTAGGGGGGAAAAAAAGAAAATGCGACATAATAGAAAAAGTGAAAAAGGATATGATCACCTTGTATATAAATTAACTTTGTTTTACATGTACAATGCATCAACAGCAAAAGGTCATGAAACTCATGAAAGTTGGTGTAGTGGTAATACATGATACAATCTTGTACATACATGGTTGCCGAGATCTGTGGTATGTCTAAACAAGTCCATGGCATCCTCATGTCCCACCAATTCAGCTATGATGGCTTGACCTATCCAACAGCTCACATAGGAAGGTTCTAAACTCTGGGCAATCTTAAATGCTTCATGGGCTAACTGTAATGTAACAAAAACAGTCAACATCTGACTTGCAGTGCACCTGTGATAAGCTGCCAACAGCAGTAAAAGACCTCGGTTTTGGTTCTTCATTTTTCTTTTTTTTCTTTTCATCAACTTGAACTTGCATTAATTTTTTATCAAACAATTCGGAATTATAACTGCGCTGAGGAATAAGACTTTTTCAAACAAGAGTGACATTGGCCCTACAGCTCTCACCTGATTAAGGTCATCTACAGTTGATAGAGCTGCAGAGATCCCGATCATGATGACGTAAATTATTTGAGATGAACTCTTTACCATACGACATTATTAAAGACTTCTCCAAATTGAAAACACTTGCAGATGACAAAATGAATGAGGCACAAAAACTGAAAATTGTTTTGGGAAAGGTAGAAAACATTGTGGAAAAAGGAGCAAATGCCGGTTACCAGCATTTTCTCCTTTTCCCACAATGTTTTCAAAAGGCTTCTTTCTCAGGTCATTAAAAGTTGGGATTGTGTGGTAAAGGGTTAAAAGACCTATTTTTTGGCCAGATATGTCCCAATTTCAAACTTGTCCCAGATGTCAACAAGGCAAAGAATCTGGCCATGTTTTCATGAGTATAATTATGGCTGAAAATGTTGCTTCTAAAAACAATGTTTTGTGATTGCCATTGAAAAAGGGCCCACTTTCTTGCAGCTGGTGTATAACATATCAAAATTACTTGCTCAAGTACTAACATATCAATTCCATTTACCGCTTTAAACCGTCATGAAAGAATGTAATTTACACACACAAAGTGGCCACAGTGTGTGTTTCAAAAAAAAGTTGATATTCCGACTTTAGTGATTTTCCAAATCTTCATCAATATAGCTAATCTTCATTTATAGAGTAAATCTTAAGTGATATTACAAATCTTCAGTAATATAGCCATTCTTCAATGACAGCAAATCTTCCAAAATCTTTGCACTGAGAGGGTATAGCAGCAGGATAAAAAAAAAAACAACATTATTTATCAAAACTTACCTTTACATTGTCATGTTTTAGATAAAGTGTTGCTAAATTGGTCCAGGCTACTACATTCTGAAATAAATCAGTTAATTTATTGAATATGTTTTACCCTGCTCTGACATTATTTCAGTCATATCACAGAAACAGTTCACTTAGTAACCAGCATTTTCTCCTTATTCTTCAATGTTTTCTAAAACCTTTCTCTTGCACATTATTAAAACTCAGGATTGTTTGGTAGAAATCTTGGACTTCCAGGTTTCTAGCTCTATATCTTCTCCGCACAGCCAGGCAAAGCTGACCTTAGTTCTCCTCTTTCTTACAAAAGAATGATGTGAGAAATAATTATAAGTGTTGGTAAACCTAACCCTCAGGGTTGTAAAAATTCAAATGGAAATAGACCCTTACATGTATATTGCAGCTTCCTAGATACCTTTTCCAGAAATTTAACATTATTCAAAATTAAGTAAACATTAACCCATTATCACACAATCCCTACTTTTGACACCACTGAGAAAGAAGCCTTTATAAAACATTGTGGGAAAAGGAGAAAATGCTGGTGACCAGCATTTTCTCCTTTTCCCGCAATGTTTTCTACCCTTCACAAAACAAATTTCAAATTTTCAGTCACTTTTATTTTGTCGTCTGCAAATGCATTCAATTTGGACCAGTCTAAAATATTGTCGTTTGGTAATGGGTTAAAGGTCAGATTGCTCATCCTGGAATCTTAAAGGCCCTGCCAAATGCAAACAATGCAAATAATGCATCTAACTCTAAGAAATACTATTTAAAAAAGAATGTTTTATGTCCCTTTGGAAGACATCAATTGGAAACATTCTGGGATCAGATGTATATAAAAGTATGTAACACAGAGAATTTAAATAAAAGAAAACCTACACTATTTTCTACTTGTATTGACTTGATGAAACAGTGTTGTGCAAGCTCTGGCTTGTAATTACCTATAACAGAAATAACAACTGTCACTTAACATTACTTAAGTTTTTAACTAACCTCAAAATTTCTGATTGAACTAAATTGAAAGCATTAGTAGATAACAGTATAAAATTACCTCAAATAATAATTTTTGTCTCTAATAGGGCAGAAAAACATTGTGAGAAAAGGAGAATATGCTGATTACTAGCATGTCCTCCTTTTCCCACAATGTTTTCAAAAGGCTTCTTCCACAGGGTTGTTTCAACCAGGGATTGTGTGGTAAAGGGTTGGCCCTTGTATTGCAACAGGTCAATTTAATTGTTTATGCCAATAGTAAAGGTCAAGATCAGACAAAAGAAAACTTGATAAAACACTTTTTGCTGAGATATTAACAAAACACAGCATTAAAATTGCTCTCACAGCATCTTCAATACTGACTAAGTATTCCATTTAAATTATTTAAACCCCCCCCCCCAAAAAAAAAAAAACAGGAGCTTTGACAAGAGAAAACTGAAGTTTAAATGAACAAAAATGTCTAAGTTTGAGGGAAAAAGATTCTTCTGTTGACCCCTTAACTCACAATGCCGAATTTTAACAAAGCTAAGGAGGAAGCCTTTAGAAAATATTGTGGAGAAAGAAGAAAATGCTGGCAACCAGCATTTTCTCCTTTACCAACAATTATCTACCCTTTCATGAACATACTTTGGTCAAGTCCTCATTTCACTCATTTGCTAAAGGGTTAAAGCAAGACATGAAATATCTTGCACAATTGAATTTTGTGGATTTTAAAATAATGACAGCAAGGCTGAATGAGGAATTCGCAACACAAAGTATACTTAGATGGACTGATTGATAGATTGACAGAAATATTAATAGCTCGGCTGCAGTACACCCCTGAAAACTTTTACTCTATGGGGATGTAAGAACTGACCCTTTACCACATGACAAAACTATAGTCTTGTCTAAATTGAAAGTAGTTACAGAAAACAATTTAAATATGGTTTAAATGATCAAATTTGTCTTGGATACTGTGGAAAACATATTTGGAACAAGAGTAAATGCAGCTGATTATCAGCATTTTTCCTGTTCCCACAATGTTTTTGAAAGGCCTCCTTCCCAGGGTCATTAAATTTTGGAATGTGCAGTAAAGGGTTGACCCAATGAAATAGGGACTAATTTTAAACATCAGTAACTGGCACAAGTGGCTCAAAAATGCTCCTTCAAGCAAAAATACTTTGTTCCTTGCAATTTTTTCAAAAGCTTTCTATTGTTAAGGCATAAGCAAACCCATGTCTAACGGCAGTTAGCTGGCCACCATTTGGCTTAGCCAATCAGAAGTTCTGTTACTTAACACTGATGAAAATCTGAAGACTAAGACTGAGAATATTCTTAAGAATGATTGGTGAATACAGATCCTGAACTTGCTTACTAACAATGTAAACCTAGGCTTACCCTGGGAACATGATTGACTGGTTTTAATTCAATAGCCTTTTTCAGAGACTGTGCTGCTTTTTCTATGAGCTGAGAATCATTTTCTAGACAGCTAGACTAGTAATGGCACAAATAGTTCAAGATCATGCCATAGTGAGGTTCCTTTACCAAGTTAGGCACCTAATTATAAACTTGTTCAGTAACAATGTACACCTACCTTCTGAACATGCAATAAACCCAAGAGCTGTCCAATGTCTATGATTGGCTGGTTCTAACTCAATAGCCTTTTTCATAGACTGTGCTGCTTTTTCTAGAAGCTGAGAATCATTTTCTAGACATCTGGACTGGTATAAATAGTTCAAACTAAGATCATGCCATAATGAAGAGCATTCTGGGACTATCTTAACAGCTTTGATGTAACATCTGTGGAAGAAAAGAATGTTTTCTACAAATAATTCATGTAGAAAAGTAACATGGGCCAACAAATGTGATTGGCAACCAGAAATGGACAGAATTTGAACCTTTCTCCCTTTATTCCTTTATCTCAATATTTTCTACCTTTTCAAAGAAAAGTCTTGTTCTTTGTGCTGCACATAGCATGTTTGTAAATGTTTTCAATGTTGATGAATCTAAAGTTTTGTATTCTGGTAAAGAATGAACAATGAAATTTCTGTTTACCTCAAATTTTGATGTCTTCTACCACACAGTTAAGACACAGAGAAACAGATCAAACTCTGGATGGCATATCTGAGCTACTCAATTTCACATTGACTGATAGTATGATGTTTACTGCCAATTTCAATATTACTTCAATTCTATCGGGTGACCATTGCACCTATCCATACTTTCCAGGATTCCTTTTACCGGTACTCCACACAATCCTAGACCGGACAAAATTGTACTGATGACGACTTTCTAAATTCAGCTCAAAAATGCATGTAAGGCATTTATTTTGGGAAGGAGAGAAAGCATTGTAGGAAAAGGTGAAATTGCTGGTAACCAGCATTTTGTCCTTTTCCCACATTGATTTCAAAAGCCATCTTTCACATAGTCGTTAAAACTCAGGACTGTTTGGTAAACAATTTGATTTTTGCCAGAAAACAACCTTTTACACTGGTCCAAACTGAAAGTATTTCCTGGCAACAAATGGTTAAAATTGCCAGATTCAAATTGTGGTAAAGCATTCATTAACCCTTTACTCCATAGATACTCATTTCTACGCATTGCTTGTAGGAGCCTTTGGAAAACATTGTGGCAAAAGGTGAAATTGCTCGTCACGAGCAATTTCACCTTTTGTCACAATGTTTTCTACACTATCAAAAGGTGTCATATACACTTAAGAAACAGCTTCATCCTTGCTGTTATTTAGGGTCAATTAGAGATACCATAGAAATGCCTTATGGGGTAAAGGGTTAAAGTAGAATATGGAAAAAGATTGGCTTGATTCAAAAATCTGCTAATTTTCACAGAAAATTTTCAAAAGGGGTCTAATACGAGGTACCAGAATACAAAGGATCAAAATAGCTGATGTATCAGAAGCACATTGATCCAAAACAAAATTACAAACTTCAGATAAAACTGTATGTGATATGGGAGAATGTATATAACTTGGAAGGAAAACAGTAAAGTAAAGATATCTGACTCATACTCATAACCAAAAAACCATTACTTTACATGTCTCTGCTATTGATAGCTTTTAACTACACTGGGATAAGGCACTTTTGACTGCTACAAGCACACTCACTTTTTTTAAAAATGGTTCCCACGTCATTCAACTAAGATTTCTTATTTTTTTTTTAAAAGAGATAGTAATGTTAGTTGTCACGTGCCCTCACAATCATGGCATATTCTTATTTCATGAGATTTAAAAAAAGTCACCTAAATGCATGTCATCACTGGTTGTACATGACTTAACTCTTTACCACACGACAAAATTTTAGACTGGTTCAAATTGAAAGCATTTGCAGACGACAAAATAAAGGTGACTGAAAAATTGAAATTTGTTCAGGAAAGAGTAGAAAACACTGTGGGAAAAGGAGAAAATGCTGGTTACCAGCATTTTCTCCTTTTCCTACAGTGTTTTCAAAAGGCTTCTTTCTCAGGGGCGTCAAAAGTAGGGATGGTGTGGTAATGGGTTAATTCACTAACCCACTACAGTCCATAGAAAAAAAAAATGAAAAAGAAAGGGTCAGATATTACATCAAAAAACATATAAAATTCTAGGACTCACCTTTCTCCAAACTGAAGAGTTTCCAGTTTGTTCAATGATTTCTGCTCTGTCTTTTCAAACCTATGTAAAAACATTTTCAGAATGTGTTCACAGTTTGGAACTAAGATGTGAAAAGTAAGACAAGCCCCCTGAGAGACTCTAAATCACTCTTTTGGTGGTTACCAGTATATTTCAGCATCAAGAAGGCAAGGTATAATAAATTATGTAAAAAGTCTAATATCACATGATTATTGATCATTTTTAACTTTCATGCTTCAAGCTATTCTCCACTGATATAAAAAATTTGGTAGTGTACAGGACATCAGGGATCCAGATAGATGGAGTGATTTTGATTTCAAGATGGAAAATATTAATTATTCTCCACCAAACCCTTTGTTATGGGTACTCATTAGAATCGTCTCACTGAGACGATTCTAACGAGTACTCACAACAAAGGGTTTCAAAGAGAAATAATAGGTTTAGAATACAATCACTCCCTCATAACAGGAGCTCTGGGACTTACAACCAGTGTGTCACTGATAAGCATACCCAGCCCAGCCAAGTTTTATTTGAGGACTGGAGAAAGTAAATGCATCAGGATTATTTTGTTAGAATCACATTAATTAAATTTATTATTTGCAAGCACTTTACATTTAAGGAAGTCCTAACTTTCATTGTGTAGTAAAAAGTGAACACTTCCAGCATTTAAGTAAAGAAATGAACACTTTCAAATGAAAAAAAAAACAAAATATTAAACTTTCAAATACAATCACAGAGGATAGGACATGAAATATGCAAATGCTTTTATGCAGTCTGATCTTGATCTACATAATGAAACAAAAGCAACATGTAGGACTCTTACCGTTATCATAGCACAATAAAACTTATTTGAGTAGCCAACTAATAAAGATATTCAGCACTGTAAATTACTCAGCATCTTACATTATCTGATTTTTTTGCATTATATATGTAACTTATGTAACTTTGTACATGAGTCTTCAAGTGTTCAGCATCTAGCATCATGTGAAGTTTTCCACTTGGTAACTAATGTAAAATTGTACTCTAGTTTCCAAATGTTAAGTAGCTGATAAAACTTAAAACGTTCACCTAATAAGTCACAAGTCTCTAGAGGTGTACAGTATCTAATATTACCTGAAGTTTTCACTAGGCAACTCTGACATGTAACATTGTACATGGGTCTCCAGTTATTCAGTATCTAATACAACTTGAAATTTTCACCTGGTGAGTCGTAAGTCTCAAGATGTGTTCAGTATCTAATATTACCTGAAGTTTTCACTTGGTAACTCATGTAACATTGTACATGAGTCTCCAGCAAGTTTCCATAAACAGGATAAATCTGGCCTCATGCTGGCAGCCCTGTGAAATATAATAGATCTAATATTAAGTTAACCCTACCAAAAGACAAACTTTGGAACTTCATGAAAGCCTAGCATATTTGGAGCTTCTTTAAGCTAAATTAAAAATAAAAAAAAACAAGAGGACCATGATGGTCCTATATCGCTCACCTGAGTACCAAGCAGCACAGGTATAAAATAAAGATATATACCAAATAACAAGGTTCAAGGCCAAATGATAATGAAACAGGAGCAGCAAATTGTTGCAATCTAACTTGAGACTTTTAAGTTCCATTCCATACAAGCAAAAAATACTGTAAAAATGAAGATCAAAGTGGAATTACTTAAAATTCCTGCTACGTAGAGTTATTGTTCTTGTGCACTGTACTCCGTAATATTGCAAAAAACATGAATACCAAGTTTGAAGTCGTTCTGACTTAAGATGACAGTTATATTCAGGGCAGGCACTAAAATGCTGTAAAAATGACATTCAAAGGGAAATAACTGAAAGACAGCACAAGGTACAGTTACAATTCTTTGGCACTGCACTTCCAAATACTGCAACAAATAAGCATACCAAATTTCAAGTCATTCATCCTTAAAATGACAAAGTTTTGCTCCTGACAAAGCAAGAAATGCTATAAAAATGAAGGGGGAATAACTCAAAATTTGTGCTAGGAAGTTATGGTTCTTGTGCAATGCACTCCATAATTTTTCAACAATCATGCATATCAAATTTGACGATGTTCAGGCTGTAGATGACAAAGTTATATTCCAGACAAGCAGAAAATACTGTAAAAATTTCAATCAAAGGGAATTAACTTATAGACAGTATGAAGTAGAGTTATGGTTCTTTCACACTGCACTCTGTTTTATTGCAATAAACACAAATGCCAAGTTTCAAGTAAATTGGGCTTGAAATGACAAAGTTATGCTCCAGACTAAGAACTATTCTAAAAAAAAAACTTTCTAATTCAAGGGCAAATAACTTCTGTTGTTCTGGTCACCCATAATCGAACTCATCCGAGATCTTATGGTCAGATATATTTTGACAAAGTTTGGTGCTAATTAGTTGATTTTTGTAGATGCTAGAGTGTAAACAAAGAGAAATATAGCAATTTTCTTAATTCAAGGGCAAATAACTCCAGATGTTCTGGTCCGATTTGACCCATAATCGAACTCATCCGAGATCTTATGGTCATACACACTTTGACCAAGTTTGGTGCTGATTGGTTGATATTTGTAGATGCTAGAGTGTAAACAAAAATAAAATATAGCAATTTTTCGAATTCAAGGGCAAATAACTCCAGTTGTTCTGGTCCGATTACACCCATAATCAAAATCATCCGAGATCTTATAGTCATGTATATTTTGTCCAAGTTTGGTGTCAATTGGTTAAAAATTGTAGATGCTAGAGTGAAAACAAAGTCAAATATAGCAATTTTCTTAATTCAAGGGCCAATAACTCCGCTCATTCTGGTCCGATGAGACCCATAATCGAACTCATCTGAGATCTTATGGTCATATATATTTTGACAAAGTTTGGTGCTAATTAGTTGATTTTTGTAGATGCTAGAGTGTAAACAAAGTGAAATAAAGCAATTTTCTTAATTCAAGGGCAAATAACTCCAGATGTTCTGGTCCGATTTGACCCATAATCGAACTCATCCGAGATCTTATGGTCATACACACTTTGACCAAGTTTGGTGCTGATTGGTTGATATTTGTAGATGCTAGAGTGTAAACAAGAAAATGTGAACGGACGACGGACGGACGGACGACGGACGCCGACGGACGGTGAGTGATCACAATAGCTCACTCTGAGCACTTTGTGCTCAGGTGAGCTAAAAAGTACCATTACATAAATTAGAGAATCAGAGCTCCATATAGAGGCAGTGATTTTGATTTCAAAATTGTAAATATTGGTTATTCTCTAATCTCCACTATACCCTATGTTGTGGGTATTTATTAGAATAATCTGGATGAGACGATTCTAATTGGTACCCACAGAATAAGGTTTCAACAAGAAATAATGGATTTAGAATACTATCACTCCTTCTTATCTGGAGCTCTGGCGAATGTTAAATCCTTCAAGACTAAAATATCTGGAAAACACCAAAGGCAATAACAACAGGAAAGAAATGAACAAATAGGTGAAGATCAAAGATACCTCAGAAACTCAGTTGAGAAAACTTTTACAAATATATTGTTACAATGAATGACTGGTATTTACATATTGTTTACGGCTGAAGGCACATCTGCATAATACACAAGTAACTGAAATTTCCAAATTGCACAGTCTGTTGAAACTGCTGTGTTGTATGGAGAAAAAGATACACCTGTATTCTGTAGAGAAGTTTTCTCACATGCATCAAAAATAAAATGTTTACAATGGAAGGCATCAGTGAGGTCTACATATTACTCACAAAAATTACAGCTTACAAATAACAGTTGTTAAAATGGATGTAAGATAAAAGTGTGTACATACTTTAACAAGACTTGTAAAGCTTCCTGACATTTATCTCTGGCTCTACCATGTAGATATCTGGTGAGATATGATTTAGCAATCAGGTTGTAGGTCTCTCCTAGTCCTTTATGTATAAACACATACATAGATATCTTATACATCTTACATTACAGCTATTAAACAAGATTTCCTCACATTTCCACTTTTCAAACGGATACATCTGAAACATGACTGCAAATGGTGCTTGTATTTACTTCGAGCGTGTGTGAGAAAATTTGATATCGCAGGAGACAGAAGGTTAAACCCGATATCAAGATTTTCTTATGCAGCAAGAAGTAAATACAAACACTAAGAAAATTACTGCAATATAATATTTCTTTTCTTATATACCTTCAACTTTCAGCGACAATATTTCGCAATTTTTGACATTTTATTGGAAGATGGTAAACAAAAAGAGACAATTAATAGTGTGGATGGTCGTAACTCTGTTTTCATGAATGGCGGATTACTATAACAGCCTAATATTTTGACCAAACCAATTGCAAATCAATACATACTTAGTCTGTCTGCAAGACATGTCAGCATACCATATAGTATACATACCATATATTCACTGACTGTAGATACAGAATTTTTTTCAGTCATGTGTATTATTTCACCCTATTCAATGCATGTATTTGACCAGGAAAATTTACTGGTATGTAAAAAAATCGAAGATCCTTACACTAACAGACTATCATTCAAGCCTTGCTTAAAGCCCAAAAAATCTTCCCTGTCTACCTGTTTTCTTTGAACCTTTATATGAACATACACGAAAGGTTGGTTCAAGTATATGTATCTTGCCATTTCAGCTTATTTAATTAAAATTATGAAATCTTTGTACACCATCTGACATTTTACTCATCTGAAAATAACTCTGAAATCTATCCAGTATTTTCTCTATTTTTTCTGAATATTTTATATCCTGTTAAAAACAAATCAATCATTTAATTGACTAAAATGCTATCACCTGCAATTGCTTGCAATATGGACAGGTCTAAACAATCCCAACTTTTAACAACCCCAAGTATGAACGCTTTGGAAACCACCATTTTCTCCTTACTCCACACTGTTTTCTACTCTTCCCAAAACAAATTTTGATTTTTCAATCACATTTATTGTGTTGAATGCAAATGCCATCAATTTGGACCAGTCTAAAACTATGTTGTTTGGTAAACAGTTAAGAGACGAAATTTTGAAAAAAAAAACCCTTAATGAAGAGATACAAGTGAGTAAGATATAATAACATACCTTTAAGAGCTGGAACATAGTTATGTGATTTGACAAGAATCAGCTGATATTCTTCCACTGCCTCTGTGTACATCGCTAATGTCTGCTTTATAGATGCCATTCTGCATATTGAATAAGAAACAAAAGAACTAGTTCATACATGTAACATCAATGAAACTTCGGTAAGGTTCTCTATGGCATTGTGAATGTTGAAAAAGAAAAGTTGGAATCATTCTTTATCTCATAACCTTCCTTGTTTTCAGTGTAATGTTCCCATTACGAATTTTCTTATCCTATACACTTTTGATATCACATATGTGTGACATCAATTTGACATCATTTTATATGTATTTCATACAAGTGAATGGGTCTCATGAAAAAAAATCGCGGGTGCATTTATGAATGTTTTTGCATCGTCTCATCTATATTTTGTGAAATATTGTCATGTGATGAAAAGAATCTGACATTTGTGGGCATTTGAGATAAGGTTTTATTAAACTTGTCAAGGAAAATGTTATTAAGCTTGCCAAAGGCGTTTAATAAAATCTTATCTAAAAACCCAACCCATGTCAGATCCTATATATCTGTTATCTGCAAATGCTTTTAGCATTTCTATGTCTAAAAGTTTTTAGTTTGGTTTACATACACACTTTTACTACATCTTTGTCTGTAGTCACTTTGCTAGCCTAAACTTTTTAAGCTTCACACACAGAACTCAGCATCCTGACCACTGGTGGACTACCGTAGTTCTAGTACTTTCTCTTAACTGTTTTCATCAGATCTCTACCTGTCTCATCATTCTAAACTCTTGTATCCTAGTTTCAATACTACCCCCTAAATAATTTCATTCAGAAGTAACCCAGTCCAAGTACTCTAATTTCTTGCAGGTCTATGTACTCAAAACACCTGCAGACTAGCTTAATAATTTTGCTTACACATTTCAATCAGGTATACCAGTGTCAGTATCCTGATGCTTTCAATATGCATGATTCTAAAATGTTGTCATCTGGAATTAAGAATTAAACCGGCTAATCTCATGAGTATATCATAAGGCTGTTTATTCCCAGTAGATAAAAGTGTAAACTTTTACTTGATAATAATTACTTACTGATACAGACAATACATGGAATCTGGGCTCAGTTCTGATGCTTTATTGAATGCTTTAAGAGCAGCTGTGTAACTTCCTCTGGAGAAATAGGCTTCCCCTAAACATTCCCAAACATGTCTGAAAATATAAATCTATCATAAATATATCATACACCTCAAAAATCTGAAAAACTCAGAGCACATATATTAAAAACCAACCATGTCTGAAAAAAAAACCAGAATTACCCAATAATATTACCAAGATGCCTGAAAAATAATTAACCCTTTACAAAACATCCTAGTGTTCTAACGCTGGGGAGGTAGTATACACTGAATAAGAGAAAACAGCATTATATTTTTCTATGTACCTTTTATAGAATGTGGCTCCAGACAAGAGCTTTCAATTAGTGTGTCAGTATGCATAAAAATTCAGGTACTACAAAATAAACTTTCAGACTAGACTACCTATACATACACATCAGTAGGGTCAGCTCTCAAGGCAGCCTGTAGAGATCCTATTGCCACTGAAGGATCATCATGCTGTAGCTGATACAATCCAAGTCTCAGCCAGGCCCATTTTGCACTGGAAAAAAAGATTGATTCAATGGTATTTTTAACCATAAAATCCTGAATTTTAACAACCCTGAGGAAGAAGCTGTTTAAAAACAATGTGGGAAAAGGAGAAAATGCTGGTAACCAGCATTTTCTCCTTTGCCCACAATGTTTTCTACAGTATTAAAGAGAAATTCTATCAATTGCATGTATACGAAATTTAAACTGTCATTTTCAAATGTTTTCAACAAGTCTACAGTTTTGTTGTCTAGTAAATATTTAGAATAGTATTACCAGCACATGGTTGGGGCTATGAAGAGTCTAGCCCAGACAAAAAAGGAAATAGTGCCACAGGTATCCTAACCAACCTTTTCTCCTTCCCCACAATGTTTTGTGTGTTTTCAAAGACAAAACCACCATTACAGTCCAGTTCAGTATCATCATCTGTAAATGCTCTCCATTCCGATTTGTCCAAAACTTTGTTGTGTGGAAAGATTTCATTTTTTACAAAACTATCTAGCATTTTGATGATCCTGAGGGGACACCTAAATAAATCTACTTCTTGGTAATAAATGAATAGAGCCTTCAATCACTTCTTTTTACTCCTTATCACATGACAAAAATGTAGACTTTTCAAACATAAAAAGATTTACAGAAGACAGTTTATTTATGTAGGTAAATTAATCTAACAAATTTGTCTTTGAAAAGATACAAAATGGCAATAGGAAATATCGAGAGAAATGGACAAAATGCTTGTTACCAGCATTTTTCCCCAATGTTTACAAAAAGCCTCTTCCTCAGGGTTGTTAAAACTCTAGATTGTGTAGTAACAGGTAAACAAAATCTGCCTAGCAACAACTCACCTTCGTCTACATATCAAAGAAAAAGACCTATGATGCACAATTAATCCTTTACTACAAAATCCTGACTTTTAACGAGTCTGAGGTAGAAGCCTTTTGAAAACATTGTGGGAAAAGAGAAATGCTGGTAACCAGCATTTTCTCCTTTTCCCACAATGTTTTCTACTCTATCAAGAACAAATTGCATTTTCTCCTTTTCCCACAATGTTTTCTACTCTATCAAGAACAAATTTTGCTATTTCAGCCACACTGAAATATTTGTCTGCAAATGCTCTCAATTTGGACAGGTCTAAAATTTTGTTGTGTGGTAAAGGGTTAGGAGTCATTCCTGTATTCAGACAGAACCAGAGGTAAGTAAACAAAAACTGTCTCTACAACAGGTGATCCTCCCATACAAGCCTAATGACATCATTCAAGTAGGGATGTAGAATGAAAAGAGTGATCTCCTAGACCAGCAGATTGGAGAATACAGGTATGTGCTACACATTCACTCACTTTTAGCAATAATTCTGATAAATTCAGAACACAAATTGTACAAGAAAAAATTCACTTACCATCCAGCACTGGCCTTTGTTGTCACACTTATCAAGATTTTATTGGCTTGTTCCTACAAAAAAATAAATCCAAGTGACTTAAACATGAGAAAATGAAACAAGGCAGCATGTTGATTTACCCAAACTATAAATCCTTTATCATTCAATCCTAAGTTTTAACAAAGCTGAAGATGACCGCTTTTGAAGGCATTGTGGAAAAAGGAAAAAATGATAGTTATCGGCATTTCCTCTTTTTCCCACAATCTTTTCTACTCAAGCAAAGACAGAAATCATCACTTCAGCTACATTCATTTTGCTCTCTGCAAATGCTTTCTATCTGGTGGACACCATAATTTTTCCATCCTAAAAAGAGTTAATATGTGCAGAAATACAGATTTGTTAGTTAAGGATTTTCTTTGAATTTAGAACCCTAAATTTTCTGAATGTCCCAAAAAAACTATGTTTGCCTTCCTAAATTCATTTAAGGGGGTCAAATGAGCCCAATAGGAAAACACTCTTGTTGTTGTTGTTGTTTACTTTCAACACTTTTTCAGTCATACCACTGTGTTTATTACATTTATCTACTTTTCCTGAAATTCCCTTGTGCCTAGCCTGTAGCTGCTTTCACACATAAACATCAGTGACATCAGTGAAACAGTGTTTATCATTAAGAGAGGAAAGAATTCTGTCTCAATGAAATTTTAAAAACATCTCAAGAAAATTGCTATTCTGTCAGACTGAAGACTCTTGAATTATTAGCAGATATGATTATTAGCCATGTACATTATTGGTTAGGCAACCCCAATCCTAAAAGTGTTGTTGTTTTAAAGTTTTTCTTCTTTCTAACATCCTTGATTTTACAAGTTTTGATTGATCAAAAATGACTTCAACTCTTTACCCCTTAGGCTACTAAGTGGAACTCACTGACCTTTTGCAGACAGTATAGATCAAGATCAAACTGCAATGAATGTGTAGTCTGATCTTTGATCTACAGATTCTGAATAAGAGACATTTTTCTGTGAAAAAATACCCTTGAAAAAGCAAAATCTTGGTTTTACAATCAACTTAAAAGTTTCATTTATTTCGCAAGATAATAGGTAATAAAACCTTGACCTAAAAAAGCCTAAAATTTTGTCATCTAGTCATATCAGTTGAGACAGGAAAAAAAATGGGCATACCTCCTCCCCATTTGCATTCAAAACGTCACAGAGAGCTTGACCAGCTTCGTCATTTTGAGGGTCAAGGTCGAATGCTTTCTGGTAACATTTTCTGGCACGAGTCGTATCTGTTGTTTGCTGACGATAGTAGTGACCAAGGTACAAAAATATAATTGCATCATACGGATCTTGCTTGGCAGCCTGCAGTTCATTTAAGTAAAACATATTTATATATAAACACTTAACCCTTTACCAAACAACAAAATGTTAGACTTGTCCAAATTGGAAGCACTTGTAGACAACAAAATAAATTTGACTCAGAAATTGAGTCGTTAAAAGTTGGAATTGTGCGGTAAAGAGTTAATCTTTAACTAAAATGTAACACATTTTAAAACATTTCAAAGTCAATCTCACCATTTGATCCAAATTATATGATGTCTTTCCCATCATTTTTTCCTTTTTTCACATTGATTTCCTATGAGTTCTAGTAATTCAGGGTTGTGTGGTTAAGGATTAAGGTTTAACTCTTTACCAAACGAAAACATTTTAGACTTGTCAAAATTGAAAGCATTTGCAGATGACAAATTTAAAATAAATATGACTCAAAAATTGAAAATTGACTTTAGAAAAGTAGAAAACATTGTGGAAAAAGGGAGAAAATGCTGGTCACCAGCATTTTCTGCTTTTCTACAATGTTTTCTATAGGCTTCCTCCTCCAGGTAAAAAACAACAGAAATTGTTTGGCAAACGGTTAACACATGGAGGCAAAAGACAACAGTTCGCCAGACCAAAAAAATAACCAAACAGCTTGTTAGAGTTAGTTAGAGCTAGGTCCTAAAAACACTGGCTGAACATGGTTTATCTTCATATTCAGCACTTAAGTGATTTGTAGTAAAGTATGTTTGATCATACGTAACTGAAGCTCTACTGGTCTTTGATTGACAAACAAAGGAACTTTTGTTGGTCTATCAAAGCTATTAAATTGTGCCAAAAAGGCCAAACTTTCAATTTGAAGATGTTTCAAATTGTTTCTTAAATGCAAGCCAATCTACAGACTATAGTTTGTGAATATAAGAATCCGAAGAGACTTACCTTGAGTAAATTGCCAAAACTTTCCTGTTTTAAATCCTCCATTTTAAATTGGCAAATTGCAAGGTGAAGTAAGAATGTGGCATTTTGTGGATCCATTTGTACTGCTCTCTGGTAACTGCAAATTAAACAAAAGTCTTACTTGAAATAACTTATCCTCTTATCAGATAATCTCATGTCTTTCTGGCTCTGAAGCAGACAACATTCGAAAACATCATGAGAAAAGAAGAAAATGCTACTAAATATCACTTTCTCTTTTTCCCACAATGTTTTCTAACCTCTACAGAAATAAATTCCAGATAAGATTGCTTTAATAAAGAAAACGGTCAACACTTATGCCAGCTTCAAGGGCCGGTAAGTCTTTTAACCCTTTACCAAACAATCCCTGGGTTTTACAACCCTGAGATAGAAGCCTTTTGAAAACATTGTGGGAAAAGGAGAAAATGCTGGTAACCAGCAATTTCTCCTTTTCCCACAATGCTTTCTACCCTGCTGGAAACAAATTTCAATTCTGAGTTACACCTATTTTGTCATCTGCAATTGCTTTCAATCAGGACCAATCTAAAATTTTGTCATTTAGTATAGAGTTAAAATGGTTGCTATATACCTTGGAGGTGTGTTTTGAACCACTCCAATTCCCCAGTATCATCACCATGAAGTTCAAGTAAAAATTGCCTGATAATTGCGGAGCAATTCTTTTTTTCACATGATATCTGGAAAACAGGGACCAAATGACAAATATTCTCCAATCCCATCTTTGTTAGTTTGGTTTTATTGCCGTTTTAAAAACTATTTCAGCAATTTACATGTATTTGCCATGCTGAGGATAAAGGTAACAAAAAACTGTACCTTTCTGAAGCCTCTTTGTATTTGTTCTCTTCTTCAAGAATCAGTCCTTCCAGAAGCGCACTCATCGACATTGCATCTACCAAGCAAGCCTGAAATTAAAACTCTATACATGTATCTACAAATTCTACCTTTTAACTCTTTACTAAACAACAAGACCTGTATACATCAAAACCAATTGTAGAGGACAAACTTTAATCAGGCTCAAAAAGTTAGATACATCTTTGAGAATCTGGACAACACTTGATTGTTTTGTAAAGGGTTCAATTTGATATTTACTCAATATACTTAGGATAACCTAAGCAGACATTATCAAGGTATTAACTAGGGCTGTCATCGCATGTGACTTAACCCATTACCACTCAATCCCTACTTTTGACGCCCCTGAGAAAGAAGCCTTTTGAAAACACTGTGGGAAAAGGAGAAAATGCTGGTAACCAGCATTTTCTCCTTTTCCCACAGTGTTTTCTACCCTTTCCAGAACAAATTTCTATTTTTCAGTCACCTTTATTTTGTCGTCTGCAAATGCTTTCAATTTGGACCAGTCCTAAATTTTCTCGTGTGGTAATGAGTTAATACCCCCGCCAGCGCTTTGACACAAACAGGCAATTACTAGTATTTTGTACAGATATGGATGGACACACAGATAGACAGGCTGATTCCAGTATACCCCTCGAAAACATTCGTTTTGCGGGGGTATAAATATAAATGATATAACACCTATGCAATTGATACCATTCAGCTTTCAATTAATGTGCTGTGTAACCCTTTACCTTACAATCCCAAGTTTTAATGACCATGATAAAAAAAGCCTTTCAAAACATTGTATAAAAAGGAGACAATGCTGGTAACCAGCATTTTCTCCTTCTCCTTCAATGTTTTCTAAGCTTTCAGAGACAAATCCAATCATATGAACAACATTACATCTTTTGTCTGAAAATATATACTTTTTCAGTTTTGGCAAATTTTGTAAGGACTAAATTTTAGACAATGGATAATGTTTGCATGTTTCTTGGTTGTTTGAAAACCTATTCGACATTTTTTAAAAGTTATATCATGGTGACCTGAATCATAAATCAAAATTCTACTTTTATCCTGAATATCGCATGGGGCTGCCTTCAGCAATGTCCTGATTGTCCTGAACTGTCACAGAAATATTAGGTATGGTATGGATGATTTAAATTGCTTATCTATACCTTCCCTTACATACATGTATATAACTTCCCCAATAACAGTCTGAGTTCTATTTATATGCCAATCTAGGTCAGGTTTTGGTTAAATGAAACAGGCAGTACAAAAATAAAATGAAAAACATTAGACAAGTTAAAAAACAACCTTTGCACTTTCAATGTCCTTCAACTTGATGTGAATTAAACCTTTCATCACAATGATCTGTTTGTCTTCCAAGTTAAGTTCCTAAAATAAAACAGTTCAGATACTCTCAACTATCATGCCATATGGATGACTTTCCTACCAAGTTCTATCTATCTTGCTGCCATATTTGTATCTTTCCTACACCAGAAGGGGATATGTTTGTTGCTTGGTTTGACTTAGTAGAGGTGCTTTTTTAACAGTGGCATCCCTTACTACACCAAGCCAAGCAACTAGCATATCTAAGTCAGTTCCTTTCAAAGCCAACTGAGCCCAAGCAGAACAGTTGGTGGCATACAGGATTCAAGAAAGGGTCACAGGTTCTTTCCATGGCTCAGCCAAATTCTTTCCGAAAACTGAAGTTAGTCATTGTGAAAAAATTCATTCCTCTCTCACCACTAATCATCGTTTGGACAATGTTCATGTGGAAAAGCAGCCAGTGGCTTGGAAAGGATATTGTGCGGAATAATGGTGAAAGAAACTCCAGGAAATCATGGATAGCTAGGTGCACTGGCCACTGTGATTTGACTGAAATAATGTTGAAAAACGATGTTAAACACCATACTATCAATCACAGAACCAGCCAACTGCTTTCATTTTGTTCATGATACTCAGAGATCCAGAAACTTGCTTGCATTACACATCAATCATGCATCCAATTCTACCAGCAGCATAACAGAAATTTTCTCAAACCTACCTTTTTTTCTACTTCGAGCAGCAACTGTGCTGTCATACAAACTAGCAAAGAAGCGCTGTTTGTCACTCCTACACATGGCACCCCTTCAATCACTGTCTTACCCCTTTACAGAGAAACTTAGGAGATGCCATGTTCATGTATAATCTCAAAATTTAGGTAAGTATGTCCTAGGGCATTAAAATAAAGCAAGGTTATACCATGAGGATTTAAAACGGACAAGCCAAATATCAACCTTCAATAAAACTGCCATATAATAACAATGCTATAATTATTGGATCTAATAACTTTATACCATTGGTTTACTTCCAAAACCTCATAACTACAGCTTGTTTCAAGCTGTAGTTACGACATTTTGGAAGTAAACAGATGATACAGTTTGCAACTACATTTTAGAGGCGCCTTGACAAGTGCTCTCTGCAAAATTCCCTACTCTTTCTGCTCTCCTTGACAGCATTTGAAAGAAACATCTGCACATGCAAATGTGTTTGATGTCTTCTGAAGAGACATTTTAATTTATGTACCACAAATTCATGTTTTCTTTGGGCTTTTTTTTTGTCTTTTTCTTCTGTTTCATTTTACAAGTCTTGACACAACCCATGTTAATGGTCCATTAATAGCTGAACTTAAACGATGTGTATGTAAAAAATGTAGACAAATTGCATTCATACTGCACCATATAGTCTGTTGATATGTTACAATAGAATAACATAAAATTCTATTTGTTCTGTGCCAGATAGGACTAAGGCAATGATTCTACATAATCATATTCCTTATGAGAAAACAGCAGCATAAGGCAAGCTTTTTTTTTTCTACTTATTGCTTAAATTCTTTAACATACGACAAAATTTTATTGAGGGAAAAGGAGAAAATGCTGGTCACCAGCATTTTTTCCTTTTCCAACAATGTTTTCAGAAAGCTTTTTCCTCTGGGTCGTAAAAACCAGGGATTGTTTGATAAAGGGTTAAACTCTGACAAAATGGCACAAATTAAAGTGAATTGACTAACCGTCTGAACAATCTCTAAAGCCTTCATTAATGACATTTTGTTGCTGGTTGAGTAGAGAGCTCTGGCATGTATATTATATAAAACTTTTGTGACTTCTTGTGCAGGAATCATTAGAAGTCTGTCTTTCTGCTTCAAAACATTCAAACCTAAAGAAGATAGTAAGAATGTAAAACATTAAGTTGACTCTTCACCAATAAATATCGAATTATAAAACTTAAACCCTGAGATGATGGAATTCTTTTGTAATAGGTTACCCACATTTTCCTTTTTTCAGCATTGTTTTCCAGAGGCATCTTCCACAAGGTCTTTAAATCTGAGGACTGTGTGGCAAAGGACCAACTCTTCACATAATATCAAGATTTTTGTCTTGTCCATGTATTGAAAGCAGTTGCATAAGACAAATGTGGCTCACTGATGAAATTTGAAATTCAATAATTTTGATTTGAAAGCATTGTTGGAAAAGAGGATGATGCTAGCCAAAGGCATTTTCTGCTTTTCCTGAAATGTTCCAAAAATCTTTCTCAGGGTTGTACATACACAGGATTGCTTTGTACAGCATTAAAATCTAAAACCTGAAAGATAATAATTATGAGCAACAATTTTCAAGTTTTAAAATATTGAAAATACAAGTAAAATTGTCACAACAAAATTAAGAATTATTTAAATACAATCAGATTTCTATAGAATTTGATAGTCCTACTACTCCGATTTATCACTCATTCCTGTATTATCAAGATTATACTTGCCTCCAGCATATGTATTAAGACAACATATTTCAGAAATGTTAAAATAAGGAAATTCACACTCGACCAAATTGAAAGCAATTGTAGATAACAAATAAATGAACCATACTCAGTGAAAAGGGGGCTTCATGTATCTGCGAAAAGGATCAACCCAGGTCAACCTGCCCAGTCCGAGCAGGCTGACCTGAACCAAAAGTTTTCGGTATTGGTCGATTTTCTGAGTGGCAAAGGACCAGTATACCTCATGATTAAGTCAGTTGTTTAGAAAAGTGGCCATCATGGATTCATAATTATGTGATAACTTGCCTGGTATAATGCATCATGGGGATGCATTATACCCCCTTTTACCAGAGCATGGCTCATTAATACAACCCAAAAAATTGGGTTTATCTTTGACATGGGCTTTTACAATGTCAGCTAATCATTTCAACTTGAAGACAGCCACTAACAGCAAGGATATGACTACTGTATTTGCGATTTCGCAAATATGAAAAATTCAAAAACTTTTCTATACGTGTATTTTACCACAAGTATACCAACAAATAACAAGTGTCTTGAATTCACAAATACTTCTGTTTGCAAAATGTCTGTAATCGGTAATTCACAAATTCTCAATATGCCTATATATCCACACATACAGTATCTTTAAATTTTCTTCCTAACAGACTCACTAAAAATTAAAAATACTTCTCTTTTTAAGCATTTTCTCCATTAGAATGTTTTCAGAAGCCTTCTTCCTCAAAGTTGTAAGGATATCAGACCGTTTGTAATAGGTTAAGAAATAGCAAAAATCTTCAACAGAGCATACCTTGCTGACACACTGTAGATGCAGTCTCAATCTGATGTAACTGCAGACTGGTCCATGCCAGAAACACATGTATACAGACAATATTTGTAGAATGGTTTGCTGCTGTAATAGTTACAATAAATAAATCATATAGAGCTAACCATACCATAAAATAATATCCCACGCATAACTCTTTATCAAATAACCAAAGTTTAGACTTCACATGTCTGAAAACATTTACAGACTCCAACTTGACCGATTCAAAAGGTAAACTTTGTCTTTGGAAGGCTAAAAAACATTGGTTACTGCCATAGATGACATGATAATTTAAATGTTAAAGATGTCTTATTCCTAATAGATTTACACTAGTGCATAGCCTGCTAGCTCCAATGGAAGAGCACTATAATTATGAACATGGGGTCAAGGACTCATGTTCAAGTCCTGCAATCAAGTTCTTCTCCTTTAGCCATATAATATGCTTAACCCTTTACCAGACAACAAAACTTTAGACTAGTATAAATTGAAAAAGCATTTAAAGACGAGACATAGAAAACAAAGTGGAAAAGGGAGAAAATGCTGGTAACCAGCATTTTCTCCTTTTTCCACAATGTTTTCTACTCTATTTAGTCTTCTTTCCAAAAGTTGTTAACACTAGTAATTGTTTGGTAAAGGGTAAACCATTACAGAAGTGTTTTCTGGTTACAGTGGGCAATGTATGCAATTAATGATGGAATCAGTGTAGTAGTATCTATAGCATAAAGACCAGATTTCCGGGTAAAATCTTAGAATACAATAAATCCTTGCTAAACCACAGAATTTTAGACTAGTCTAAAGTGAAAGCATTTACAGACAAAAAAACTGGAACAAATGATAATTATGATTTGTCTTTGATTGGTTAGAAAACAATATAGGAAGAGGATATAAAATGCTTGATACAATGTTTTCAAAAGGCTGTTAAGGTATGGAATTGTTCGATACAGAGTTAATAGATTGCAGTGGAGGTATCTATACCTCAAACAGACTAATTTCACCAGCAGGGCCAGACATGGCCTAGTAGCACAGTTGAGCACTTGTACAGTGAGTCCTGGGCTTCGGGTTCAAACCTATGTCAGGGAACTTCATTTTTTCCTCATGTTATGTATGGTACAAGAGTGAAGAAGAGCATATACACCCAAAGGGGCTTGTCAGTGAAATGGTTTAAAATCTAAAATGCCTATAGAGGTCCAAATTTAAGAGTAACATACACAACTACACAGCATACAGATCCATTGTGGTAAACTGTATGTGGAGTTGCGCACACAAGATGATGCAACACCTCAGATAGACAGCCGGATGGAAGGATGGACAAACGACCGAGACAATAACATGATACAAACCTTCTGGTGTATAAAAATATAAAGGAGTTATCTATTCCTTATACAGATTTAAACCTATACTGGGGATGTATATGGCCAGGTAGCTCCATTGTTAAAGCACTTGCAAGGTCAGAAGGGGTCCATGATTTGAGTCCTGATTGGCCTCCTTATTTTTTCCCTTCTGTAAACATAAGGATGGCTCACCATTACAGAAATGTTTCCTTGCAGTCGTATAATCTTTCCCATACAGTGCAAGAAATCCTTTTGAAGCATCAAGAACGGCTCCTTCACTGTTTTTTCGACCATCATATGAATTGACCATAGCCTCAAAATCTTTGTTTAGCTGCATGTCTTTTGAGAAAATTAAGACTGAAAAAAAAGAAAGAAAAGAGTGTTTTGTTAAAGTAATGATAAATATAGGATCTTTTGTATTTCTGATTATTTTTTTTTGCAATTGTAATGCTGTTAGCAACATTGTGTCAGTAACATTTTAACAGTTAGTGCTCTATCAAGGCCATCCTGAAGTCTCTCTAACCCTTTCCCAAACACAACCCTGAAAAAGAAACCTTTTGAAAACATTGTGAGAAAAAGAGAAAATGCTGGTAACCAGCATTTTCTCCTTTTCCCACAATGTTTTCTACCCTCCCACAATAAATTTCAATTCTTGAAATTAATTTTGTCATCTGCAAATGATTTCAATTTGGACCAGTCTAAAATTTTGATGTTTGGTAAAAAGTTAAACAGTAGTTCGAACACTCTTCCCAAGCTATAGGAGCTTTCCAGTATTAGCACTTGAATTAATTTTGTCATCTGCAAATGATTTCAATTTGGACCAGTCTAAAATTTTGATGTTTGGTAAAGAGTTAAACAGTAGTTCACACACTCTTCCCAAGCTATAGGAGCTTTCCAATATTAGCACTGTAAAAAAAAATCCTGTAAGGTGAGAGAAGAACAAAGAATATTCCTGGGAACTATACAAGGTAAGTAGGGAGCAAATACCCTCTAAACGCCACATTGATGCTTCTCATCAAGTGAAAGATTGCGAATTTTGCATTGCAATATTAGCAACACTTTTGACTAGAATATCTTTACATAGCCTCCAGTGTAAAAGAAACACAGTTCTAAAAGGGACTTTTTAAAACTCTTTACCAAACAATACAATTTTTTATTTGAAAGATTTGAAAGAATTTGCAAAATTCAATGTATCTCAAAGATTATTTCTGTCAATAAAATGGTAGAAAACTTTGTGGGAAAAGGAAAAAAGCCATTCTGCTTGTTCAACAAGAAATGAAAGAAGTTCTACTTTAGAACAGGTAGTAAACATTGTAGGAAAGGGTGAGAATAGTGGTTAAAAGCATTTACTCCTTTTCCCACAATATTTTTTCAATATTTCTAGGGTTGTTAAAATTTGGGATTATGTGATAAAGGTTAACCCATTACTGAACAACAAAATTTTAGACTAGTCCAAATTGAAAGCACTTGCAGAAGACAAAATAAATGTAACTCAAAAATTGAAATTTGTTTCCAGCAGGGTAGAAAACATTGTGGGAAAATCCTTTTCCCACATTGTTTTCAAAAGGCTTCTATATCAGGGCCATAAAAACCAGGGATTGTTTGGGAAAGGTTTAATACTTCAACCAACCTACCAATGAACTTGTCCAACTGGTGAAGAAGGCTGTATTTTAATGCTGTATTAGAATCTGGAAATCTTCTGTATATGTCACTGTAAACTGTTGCCTTTATGTTGCATGGTTCTGTCTAGTGGTGAAATAAGGTTTATAGGTAATCATACATGAGATTTATGTGATGAGAACAAAATCTATAAAAGTATTAGAATATGAAATTTATAACTATGATAAAAATTAAATCTATAAAAGTATTAGAATATGAGATTTATAAGTATGACAGGAACGAAATCTATAAAAGTATTAGAATATCTAGTTCTTCTATCTTGTAGGTCCTAGATCAGGTGCACAGAATTTGCAATCTGGTCTTGGATATATACAACATCTCTTGATATTAAGTACACATGAGAAGTACTCTGACAAAATGTCTTAATGCATCTCTGTGATGCTAGACACCAAACAAGTCATTACACAATTATGGATCCATAAAAATCCATTTTATCAAATGATCAACTGAATCATAAGGTGGAATGATCCTGGGACATGCAGAAAATTAAAAGATGACCGAAAAGTTTCGACCCATGTCAACCTGCGCGGACTGCGCAGGCTGACATGAATTGATACCTTTTGCAAATGAATTAAGCCCCCTTTCAACAGAGCATGACTCAAATATGTCGTTCCTCCTTTCTGAAAATGTCGGTATATTTTTTGTTAATTAGGAAATCTAAAATTTTTCATTGTTAATCTTTTACATTAATCTTTAATTCTTTAATCTTTAAAGAAGTCAGGGCACTAAGCTTGTATCCTCCCCCACCAAAAGGAGCATAATTAGTACTTTTGTTCAATTTTGTTCAAAGGAAAGAAAGGGGGCAGCAGGACATGGTAGACAGACACAAATAGTTTAATACTGACAGAAGGAAGGATATACTAACAGATAATACCAACACAAGATTCCCTGTCTTAAAGGTTGAAATAATTAACTGAAAATAGGAAGCTAGGAAAAGATACCGACTTTGCAAGTAAAGGGCTGCCTTAGTCAAAACCTCTCTTAGAATATCATTGGAATTTTATGAACTGACTTCAAATTTAATGCAGCATGATCTAGTCTCATGTCCCAGGATAAAATCCGGACAGACACATGCATACATACACATGTGCATGCATGCAGGGACGTACATACACCGAAGCCACATTGTGACAACAATGTCACTAATCACAAGCAGGCTGGACAAAAGCCCCACTTCACTGTGTTACTTATTCAGGTTTACAATCAGTGTACAAAATAATTGACCCTTTTAGCACTGTGGGTAAAAAACGGGGGCTTTTGAGGAGGCAAAGATTAAAACTAGACCTATTAATGAATGTAACTTAATACCCCCCACCAGAAAACAGGCAATTGCTAGTATTTTGTACAGACTGACACAGGGACTGACACAGGGACAGACACACGGACGGACAAACAAGCTGATTCCAGTATACCCCCGAAAACATTTGATTGGCGGGAGTATAATGAGAAAGTACAGAATATGCAGTCTAATCTTGGTCCTACACTGTCTGCTTATTAAGTCCAGCATATACAACAAAAGTCTTTTTAGATGGCTATGAATTGCATTTTCAGATGTTTACAGAGGGGCAATTTTATCTATTCAGCTATGACAAGGTCAAACCAATCTTTCATTATAAAATACCACAAAATTTATATCAGAAACAGTTCCAGCATCACACTTGAAATGCTTGACATTACCTCAGAGACACCAGACAGGTACAGAGCTATAAATGTCTCCAAGTTGTCATCATACTCAGTCGACCTCTCTATAACCTCTTCACAGAGTGTGTGGATCTGTTCAGACAGAACGCAATCTTATTTATCAATTTTGTCTCATACAAAACTACATCAACATTCAAAACTTTCTTTAAAAAGCCAAAGCATCCTTAGCACAATATTAAGTGCAGGGTGCATGACATCAGATTGCACAGAACATGCAGTCTGAACTTAGATCTACATTCTAGGGGGTTCATTATCTTTTGTAAGATAATTTGACAAAAGCATTTGAAATGGCGAGATCCAATCATTTTATAACTGAAAATGTCTATTTCACAATTTCACTAATCAGGTGCTTTAGTTTTCATATGTCATAGCAGCCTCTGTTATTTCTTTCCTTTTTTTTTCTTAATCAATTATTGTTTATGTTATTAATCTTTCACTCTTCTTTCTTTTCTGTACTTCACACAGTTGTAAAATATCTCAATTCCCTTCTTTTCCTACCAATTTTTGTTTTTCAGATAATTGTAAAAGGCAAAGTAGCTGCCAAAAGTAATTAATGGAAGTGTTAAAATGGATTTGAATTTAATCACACCATTTCAAGGTATAGAAATTACTCTAAAAATGACAATCTGTTATTTTAACCCTTTACCAAACAATCCCTGCTTTTTACGACCCTGAGGTAGAAGCCTTTTGAAAACACTGTGGGAAAAGGAGAAATTTCCAACAATGTTTTCAACCCTATTGAAAACCAAAATTTCAATTTTTGAGTTATGTTCAACTGGTCGTCTGCAAGTGCTTTCAATTTGGACCTGTCTAAAATTTTGTCGTTTGGTAAATTAAGTTGTTCCAAGTAGCCAGAATTTAAAAATGGGTAAAGAGCTGCCAAGTTGCTTTATCTCTTGATTACCTTTAACCTGGTGTTTCTGCCAGTGACTAATACTTAACTCATTACCAAAAGACAAAATTTCAGGTTAGTCCAAATCCAAAAAGTGACTCAAAATTTAAAATTTGTTTTGTGAATGGTAGAAAACATTGAGGGAAAAAGGAGAAAATGCTCCTTTTCCCACAATGTTTTCTATAGGCTTCTTTCTCAGGGTGGTCAAAAGTAGGGATTGTGTGGTAATGGGTTAAACCTATGATACACATTGTCATATTAACAATAACTGCCATACTTTCAAATGATATGATTTGGATTTAAATGTATCTTAACACCTGTATTATTTACTTTTGGCCACTACTCTGTCTGTAAGTACTTCATTGCCAGTTATTATTATCACTGACTCAGACATCACATTTGATATCAATCCATCTTTGTTGCACAGTCAAAAAAACCTAATAGCTCTCCTATCTGATACAATGATACTAAACTTTGCTCAACCGTTTATCCAACAATCCCTAGTTTTAACAACAGTTACAACACCCAGCAAGGTTTTTTAAAACATTGCTGGAAAAAGAGATAAAGCTTGTAACCTGCATTTTTGCCTTTTTCCACAATGCTTACAACCCTTCCTAATCATGATTCAACTTTTGAGTCACATTTAATTGGTCATCAGTAAATGTTTTCAATAAGTACAGGTCCTGAATCTTGTCATTTGGACAAGGGTTAGAGATGTTTTCACCATGTCGTACACTGTTTTTCTGCCTTTTGTTTTCTATCATGTATTCTGAAAAAATTTTAAATGCTTCATTACCTTTTGTTTCTTATCAGGTATTTTAGATAATTTAAGAATGTTTAACAAAGTCTGCTGTAGGGCTGTTTTTCTGTCCAATACACTTTCAACTTTGACAGCATCCATCAACACGGAAACAACCTAAAATAGTTTCACAATTTCTAACCCTTGAACACAAAATCCAATACAACATGGCATCTGAAAACATTGTGAGAAAAGGAGAAAATGCCAGTAACCAGCATTTTCACTTTCTCCCAAAAAGTTTTTCATCGTTCATATCTACAACTCAGCCAATTTCTTGCCATAGACTGATGATAATCATTGTGAATTGGTTAACTCTTCACTCTTTACCACACAATGATGACCTTTGAAAGAGAAGGCTTTTGAAAACATTGTGGTAAAAGGAGAAAATGCTGGTTATCAGCATTTTCTCCTTTTCCAACACTGTTTTCTACCCCATTAAAGAAAACTCATTCCATATGAGCCACACTGAAACTGTCATCAGCAAATCCTTTCAATTCGGAGAGGTTTAAACTCTTGTAGTGTACTAAAGGGATAATTCTTCTCTCAATGCTCATCATAGTTTCAAAAATGGTTGTATGGGAAAGCAGCCAGTAGCTTGGGAAGAATATTGTGCAAAGTGTTGGTAAAAGAAATTCTGGAAAATCAGAGAAAGGTTCACTTGCTGCCACAATATAAGTAACATCGTGTTCAATACAGCTTTAATTACCACATAAGCAAACAAGCAGAAATCTGTCAGGATAGAATTTGCAGCTTGAAATCCAACTCTGCATAACAACAAAACTACTGACTTTTCAAATTCAATGCATTTGCAGTGTGGTATCCATGGTTGTGGTTAGTTTTGTAAATATAAGGTCCTGAGTTCGATACCCAGATATGGGTGTCAAGTTTGGGATTTTTCATTGGTCCACACATTCGGCATGAGTACTGGTATAGTTCCCAGGAAGCAGAATCCAGAGGGATTAGTATTAGTTGTAAGAACTTGTTTCTCAGTCAATGTAAAATAAATATGTTAAAGTTAAAGTATTTGTGCATGAAAATTAAATGTGGTGCAAATGATGAACTTCTTTTTTTCGAAAAAGGTGAAAAACATCATGGGACAATAAGAAAATACTGATTATCAGCATTTTCTCTTTTTCCAACCATGTTTTTAAAAGCCTTCTTTCCCAGGATCATTAAAACTTGGTTGATAGTTCTTATTATACGCAAATACCTTTTCCACCATGTCTGCCTCAGTTTGCTGGGTAACCAGTTTACTAATCTTTCCCAAACAGTCATGTCTTTTTTCTTCATCCCTGAAAGTAAATATATATCCAAATCTTCTGTAAAAATCTGTGATAAAAAATGTAAGTTGTTGGTATTTTCTCATTTTCCCACAATGTTGTCAAAGTCTCTTTCTCTATGGGTCATGAAAACTTGAGATTGTATGGTAAAATATTTACCATACAATAGAGAGTTTTCAAAACTCTGAGGAAAACAGCCTTTGAAAGCATAGAGAGAAAGGAGAAATTGCTAGCAACAAACATTTTTTCCTTTTTCCATAATGTTAACTATTCTTTCAAAACAAAGGCTTTTCTCTCTAGGATTATAAAAAGACAGCATTGTTTCTTAAATAATTAACTCTTAAATAAAGGGTGTAAGATCTGATCTGGCAGGGCATGGCTGAGCTCTGAAATAAGTTAACTGGTCCATTTTACAGATTAGTGGTCTGGAGCTGATCTGGAATTATTTGTTGTAAATACATGCATACACATGCAAAATCACAGTGCTTGAACATTGATTATAGACACATGAAATCCATACTCTTTAACCATCTGGAAACATTATGCAAAAAAGTACTTGTAATCCATGTTTTTCAATTCTTGTCTTTCTTATACAAGAAGTTGTGACCTGTCACACGAAAAGAGACTATCTGGGAATTCCACACATTAATTAGATGAAAACAGATCAAAGATAGTGAAGGTCAATTTAAGCTGATAGCTCAAAAATAATTGTATAGCAAGGTAGAATGACCACTTTTCATACAGAAAATATCATAAAAGCAAAAGCGTCAAGCCTGGTCAGACTGCACAATTGCATAGTCTGACCAGGTTTGATACTTTTTGCAGTTCCCATAAGGTCCCTTTTTGCCTAACAGTTCACTTTTATATTGGGTTTCATACAGCTACTCTCAATGATTCTTGAATTACATATATTTCCTCAATCTAAAATGCAGTGAACTGTAACACAGCTTTTCCCTAGCTGGTCATCTCTAACAACTATATTACAGACATGTCTACTTACTCCTTATATAGCTCTATCAGCTTCATGTAGACATCAAATCTATCTGAAATATACTCTGGTGACTCATGTTTTTCATAGAAGGAAGATAAGCCCTGAAAAAAGAAAAAATGCATACTGATCCTTAACTCTTAACCCTTTACTCCATAGATACTCATTTCTGTGCATTACTTGTGGGAGGCTTTGGAAAACATTGTGGCAAAAGGTGAAATTGCTCGTGACGAGCAATTTCACCTTTTGCCACAATGTTTTCTATGCTATCAAAAGGTGTCATATACACATAAAAAGTGGCTTCATCCTTGCTGTTATTTAGGGTCAATTAGAGATACCATAGAAATGCCTAATGGGGTAAAGGGTTAACAAACAATAAAATGTGACCCATCATGCAAAAAGGGTCCATCTTGGAATTCTGTTCATCAATTAGATCAGCGATAGTGCAGGTCAGTTTAAGCTGATAATTCAAAAGTGATTGTATTACACAGTACAAAGACGACTTTTCGTACAGAAAATGTCATTAAAGCAAAAAGTGTCAACCCTGGTCAGCCTACACAATTCCTGCAGTCTGACCAGGGCTAACACTTCTTCGTAGTTCCCAGAAGATCCCTTATTGCGTGATGGGTCACAAATATTAACCCTTATCCTGCTAAACAAGTCAAATGAATCTGTCAAGCCGATAGTATAAACCTAAATATTGCTATTTCAAAGATACCAGTACTATTGGAAGCAAACTGTTATCCTTATCAGACAGTGAAGATCAAAGATCAGACTGCATGTTCTGTGCAGTCTGATCTTGATCTACACTGCCTGATAAGGATAAAAGTTCCATTAGTCACTTTTTGATCATTGTTATGAGTCCCAAAGTGCACTTGGTGGTGTAATTACCAGAGTCTCCAGAGTGTACTTAAAAATGCCTACTTCTTTACCTGTATGGAGTCGATTTCAAAACTTGGAAAGTGTGGGCAGGTATCTGTGAAGGTAGAATACTTCATGGGGTGAAGTTAAACAAAATTTGAGAGAGGTCAACAATATGCCCTGGCCCTGCAGAACCCCGATGAAACTGTTCAATGGACACCCCTTGCATGTCCATGATCATGAGTATTTTCAAAAACTTTCTTTATCTTGGTCATTTCAAGTTGTTAGTTACCAACATTTTCTCCCTTTCACATGTTTTCAAAAGCCTTTCCTTTTAACCCATTACCACAGAATCCATACTTTTGACGCCCCTGAGAGAGAAGCCTTTAGAAAACATTGTGGGAAAAGGAGAAAATGCTGGTAACCAGCATTTTTTCCTTTTCCCACAATGTTTTCTACCCTTCACAAAACAAATTTCAAATTTTCAGTCACTTTTATTTTGTCATCTGCAAATGCTTTCAATTTAGACCAGTCTAAAATATTGTCGTTTGGTAATGGGTTAAGGCTGTTTGAATTTATGATCATTTTGTAAAGGGTTAAATTCATTTTTAACCCTTTACCACACAATCCCTACTTTTAACGACCCTGAGAAAATGGTCTTTTGAAAACATTGTGAGAAAAGAAGAAAATGCTGCTTACCAGCATTTTCTCCTTTTCCAATACAGTTTTCTACCTGTTCAAGAATAAGTATTGTCGTTTAAAATACATGAAAATTGTCCTTTGTGAACTTTATCAGTCTGGACCAATATGAAATGTTACTGTGTTAAAGGGTTAAATGAAAATTTGAATTTGACTCAAACCATCAAAGGTGAGAAACATTGTTATGAAAGGTCCTAAAGACATGGGATTGTTTAGTAATGTGTAAAAACTATTCATACCTGCCATGCTAAAAGTTGCGACCCATCAGCTGTAACTGCTCGCTTATAAGCCTTTAAGGCTTGTTCATTCTGTTCTAGACCCTCTGCCCCAACAGCTACCAGCACAAGGGCCATATAGTTTTCTTTATCTTCTGTTAACACCGCCTGCAAAAATATTGCGACAAAGTTAAGATAGCCTATTAACCCTTTACCACATGTTAGAATTTTAGACCTATTCAAATTGCAAGCATTTGCAGACGAAAGTTTCAGAGTGGCTCAATTGACACATTTAATTTTTGATAAAGCAGAAAACTTTGAGGGAAAAGGAGAAAATGCTGGTTTATACCAGCATTTTCTCCTTTTCCCACAAAGTTTTCAAAAAGCTACTTCCCCAAGTTTATTAAAAGTGTGGTAAAGGATTAAGTTTTGACTGTAAGATGTTCTTTTTAATTTATTAACAACTTCTTCACTGGTCAAACACCAGAATTTTAAGGATAACAACATATTTTGCAGACAGCAGATTATATACTGCTGAAATAATAGAGTAAACAGTGGTTAGGTGAAACACCGTATGCAAATTAGGTATTTTTCGGATTACTGCCGTATCAAAGATGACACAGTTCCACCAAGGATGAATGTAAATAGTGAAACCTTATCACAAGTAATGATACTTTAAAGATGAAGAGATGTTGGTTTACCTTACAATGTCGCAGTGCATCTTTGAATTCTTTGTTTCTGATAGCCTCTCTAGCTGCCTTGAGTAATGTCTTTATCTGTTTATTATCCATCCTGTAGAATGACTTAAAAATAATAAATGTTACAAAGTGACTATTTACCCGACTGTCATGTACGCACCGATTAAAGCGGCACATGAAGGGCAATAATTAAAAAAATAAAGTTGGCATATCAATGGTTCATGTGCACTGCACTTCCCCATAATATGTTCGATCAGTGTTTAAAGTTCCAAGTTAATAGCTTTTATAGTTTTGAAGTTATGGCCTGGACATTCAAATTGAAAATTAACAAAGGGCAATAATCAAAAAAATAAACGTGGCAGATTTATGGTTCATGTGCACTGCACTTCCCCATAATATGTTCTATCAGTGTTTAAAGTTCCAAGTTAATAGCTTTTATAGTTTTGAAGTTATGGCCTGGACATTCAAATTGAAAATTAACAAAGGGCAATAATTAAAAAAATAAAGGTGGCAGATTTATGGTTCATGTGCACTGCACTTCCCCATAATATGTTCTATCAGTGTTTAAAGTTCCAAGTTAATAGCTTTTATAGTTTGGAAGTTATGGCCTGGGCATTCAAACTGAAAATTAACTAAAGGCAATAACTCAAAAAAAGAGTAGTAAAGTTATGGTTCATATGCACCACACTTTCACATATCTGTTATGTCAGTGTACATGTAGTTTCTAGTTGATAATTTTAATCTATTGGAAGTTATAGCCTGAACAAAAATTCAAAGTGAAAAGTTGGCTAATTCAGCAATCAAGGGCAGATAATTTTAGAACATAAACAGTGATCCAAATTTTGAGAGTCACATGCACAACTAGACATCATGGAGATTCATTGTGGCAAGTTTCAAATAGATCTAATTCCAATGGAAACTGCAGGAGGAGTTGTGCACACAAGAAACTGCTAACGGACGGACGACTGGGTGTATAACATAATATGACCCTTCGAGCGTATAAAAAGGATGCCAGCTATGCCAGTGCATTTGTTCTGTGACACCCCGAATAAATTACTATAGCCGTGTGCTCCACTGAGACCATCTATGCCGTACCGGTTCACATGGCATTCCGCATTTTGGCCAAACCCATTTACACAAGTGTACGTTAAGAGTCCGATTCTTCAGTGCAGACAAGACCGTATCGTGTACTGAATGAAGAAATCGGAAGTAGTGTGCCTGTAAGTCGGCCCTCCAAGACAATATTTCGTCAGTCCGGGCATAACCGTCAGGCACCCAACAAGTTTTCCTTCATTGAGTACACGACAGTTGGCCACAAAGTATGAATTTTCTTCAGCGTGTACATGAGTCAGGTAAACATCATCGGTCTAAATGTTAGCTCTTTGCCTGGCACAAAAAAGACTTAACAGACATCTTTTTTGAAACCATGTATAGACAACTAGCTGTAATACTACTTCCTCTTACAGGTTTTCTGTATGCAACAAAAATAAGCATTTGAAACCAGCAGGGTCCAAAAAATCCAATCGTCCGCTTGTCCGAATTTGGTGAGGGCCAGTGGATTATCCTTCTTTGTCTAAGTGTAGGACGAGTGCAACATGGCAGGAGGGCAATGAAGAATTCCTAAATGTTTTGAACCCTGACGATAATTTCTTGCAGCTACTTTGCATAGGTCGAAGTATACGAGGTCCCAATCGGACGCCGAATAGCTTCGACATCAAAGGGTGAACATAAAAAATAATTGATCAAATCCTAGCATATATGCCCAGGCTATGGTTTTCTAGATGCGTTAAAATAGATCTACTCTTAATAAAATTTTACTAATTACTTATTAATTTACAATTATTCGAAAGACAAAGTTTGAAACGTAAGACTAAATGAGAACAGCAGACGTCACTTCCATGCAGCGTCTCGGAAAGTATGTTTAACACGCTAAGTGAATTTCACGAGCGCCGCTTAAAAAATTTAAAAAGATTGACAGCGGAAAAATCGTTCAATTTTACGCAATTCTAGGTTTAGGGTTTCAAGTTTTCGCTTCTTCTGGGAAATGATGTCTAGTCCGAATGATACATATGGTAATATTTTGACAGTGATATATATATAAGTGATTTGTATCTTTAAGTCATGGGTTTTCGCGTATATGAGACGATTCAGACCCAGAAATTCGGCCAGGTATCCAACTCGGGATCATTAGGTTGTAAGGCCGGAGCTCTACCTCAACCAAGGACACCTGGGTGTCCGTGGTTGCAATACAGATTAAACTTTCGAAACAGAAAGTCAGCATAGAGCTGTTTGCAGATTACCTTCAGTCTGAAGGTGTCTGCTCCGATGCTATTTTTGTGACTGGTCTTCGCTAACACCTTCAGTCCAGCCATTCATTCAAGGCTTCTGGAAAAAACACGATGTTACCCGCATCTTTTCGAACGGCTCAATGCGACAAAATTTCCAATGACAGCTAATAAAATGGGTATGGATCGTTAGATAAATGATTAATCTTTAAGAGCACACAAAATATGCTGCAAAATACCAATTAAATCAATGGGAATTTACCTTTTTCCCAACGTAAATAAATCCAGCATAATTTGTAAACAACTAACACGGCGACTTCCGTTAGTCAGGCATGCGCACTCAACGGAATTTGAAATTTGTACAGTCTGGTTCCCTAACCCTATACAGCCAAGTTCGATCAAGGTGCGTTTGTTTACAGCAAAATTCGCAACTAAACCATCCTGTAGCGTGTCAGAGATACTGCGATTTCTGCCGAGACATGCGCATTGAAAAGATCACCATGTTTTGATTTCTGGTGAAGTAGGTCAACGATTATTTACGTTGAAAAGTACAGATTTGCACAAAGGTAAGAGTTGGATATTAACTGACATCAGTTTTTTTGTAAAGATTAATCATTTATCTAACAATCCATGCCCATTTTATTAGTTGTCATTTGAAATTCTGTCGCATAGAGCCGTTCGAAAAGATGCGGGTAAAATCGTATTTTTTCCATACGGGTTTAATGAATGGCTGGACTGAAGGTGTTAGCGAAGACCAGTCACAAAAATAGCATCGGAGCAGACACCTTCAGACTGAAGGTATTTGCAGATAAAATCTGAGTAACTAAAATTGGGGATGATCTTCCTCCTAATTTGGCTGAAATATTCTCATATGTGGGCCCAATCTTCTGGGGTCAGAAATCTTTTTCCACCCGATTTTTTTGTACACTTTAATAAATGATTGATTCTGATAGTATGTAATATTTTCTCTAACTTTAAAACTATGTTCATGATTTAATTCAGCAAAGTTGGGGATTGAATAGACAAGTTACGTGTAGACTGAAATTAACCCATATATCTGCCCTTCATAACACTTTACCACATGCCAAAATTTTATACTGGTTCAAATTGACAGCATTTGCAGATGACAAAACAGATGGGACTAAAAGATTAAAATTTGTTTTGGGAAGGATAGAAAACATTGTGAGAAAATGCTCAAAACCAGCATGTTCTCCTTTTCCTTCATTGTTTTCAAATGCTTTCTTTCTCAGGGTCATTAAAGTTGGCACTGTGAGTGTGTGGTAAAGGGTTAAACATTATTAACAAGAACAACCTTGAAATTGCTAATATGAGACCCTTCATTTCTAAAATGAAAATGGTAGTTTGACAACATGTTCAGTTTATTTATTGGTGACAGGTCTAACAAATAAGTTATAAATATTCAACATTAGTTCAGAATTATTTGTTTATCATTACAGAGTTTTGGGGCAAAATTTACACTTGTTATGTAAGCACTGAAAGCAGTTGCAGATGATAAATGAGGTGTGGCTCAAATAATAGAATTTGTTTTTGAAGGGGAAGAAAATTTTTTGGGAGAGGCACAATGCTTTCAAAAGCCTTCTGTCCTAAAGTCATGAGTCGTAAGATGAAATTGTTTGGAAAGAGGTTTTACAGAGCTCCAGATAGAGGAAGTAGTTTTGATATATATATCAAAATTTAAAACATGAATACTATTGTTCTCGACTAAACCCTATGTTGTGGGTACTCATTAGAATTGTCTCATAGAGACGATTCTAACGGGTATCCAGAACATAGGATTTCAGAGAGAAATAATGGATTTAGAGAACCATCGCTAAATCTTATATGGAGTTCTGCAGGTTAAATGTATTTCACTTATTAATTGTTGTTTTAGCAAATTTAATACATACATTTAACATGTTACTGGTAATTCATCGATAGATGTGTTTTTAGGTTATCATGGCTCCGAGTCCATGACCCTGGGAACCCCTACCAGCCCAACAAGCCCTCATCAGTCTCAATATCTACCCAGCTATCTACTTGGAGACTCGATGTCACATTCAGTGAGTGTATTTTATTTTGCCAGTAGTCAATGCATTAACAGAATGCAGATATTAAAATTCAATTCTTGTATTCAGATCTCTTTACTGAAGCTTTGCTGTATAAATTGCTAAACCCTTTTCCACACAGTCCCAAGTTTTAAGGAACCTGTGAAAGAAGGCTTTTGAAAATATTGTGAGATAAGGAGAACATACTGGTATCCAGATTGTTCTCCCTTTTCTTAGTTTTCTACATTATTTTCTACTCTGTCAAAGATAAATCCAATCACATGAGGCATATTAGATTTGTTTGACTGCAAATACGTTTAATTTGGACAAGTCCTAATTTTTTCTATTCTCAAGAGTAGTAAGTACTATTACCATCTGTATCAAATCTGTAACAGACAACTTTCAAGTTCAGGTACATCCATCAGTGTGGATATTTACTCTGTGCTAATGGTAACCAAACAATCTCAGGTTTTCACAACACTGTAAAAGAAGCCATTTGTAAATATTGTGGAAACAAATTTCAATTTTGTAGTCTCCTTAACTCATTACCAAACTACAAAAGTTTCGGTTTGTCTAGATCGAAAGCAATTGCAGATGACAAAATAAAAGCGACTGAAAATTCGAAATTTGTTTTGCGAAGGGTAGAAAACATTGTGGGAAAAGGAAAAAATGCTGCTAACCAGGTTACCAGCATTTTCTCCTTTTCCCACAATGTTTTCTAAAGGCTTCTTTCTCAGGGGCGTCAAAAGTAGGGATTGTGTGGTAATGGGTTAAATTTGTCGTTTGCAAATGCTTTCAATTTGGAACAATCCAAAATTTTGTCATCTGGTAAAGAGAACTTTAAACATGAGCTAAGTTGTAATACGCAAGAAAGTTGTAAAGACACAGTGGCAAGAGGAGAAATAGCTTGTTCACAACACTTTCTTCGTTTGTCATGTTTTCGAGAGTTGTCTGCTGCAAGACATATGACAAAAGGATTTTTCTTCTAGCCTGGATCGTCAAGACTGTGGTCAGGTAGTGGTGGCAGTCCTCCCAGGTCGGCCCACAGACATGGCGGTCTTGTATCACCAACCACAGCATCTCTACATCATCATCCAGCAATCAGCACCCCAAGGTTAGTCGTAAAGTTTAATAACATTTTTACAATGTTTATAATAAATCCTTCACTCTACAGGTGCTCGTTAGGTACCGGTATTCTGAAAACTTTTTACAAATTATTAAAGCATTAACAAACAACAATACTTTAGACTTGTCCAAATTGAAAGCATTTGCGGACAACAAAATAAAGTAAAAGTGACTGAAAATTTAAAAATTGTTTGGAGAAGGGTAGAAAACAGTGTGAGAAAAGGAGAAATTGTGGGTTACTAGCATTTTCTCCTTTTCCCACTATCTTTTCTAAATGCTTCTTTCTTAGGGTCGCCAAAAGTATGGATTGTGTGGTAATGGGTTAATAGAACATCAGTGTGAAGAAAATTAGGAAAGAAAGATATATAGTTGGAATAGCATGAGCTAAGAAAAATTTTGTGGCAAAAGGATTAATTCAATGTTTCAAGCAAATGCTCCTTTTCCAATATCGTTTTTTTGAAAGTTGTCAATTAAAGGAGCATTAAGAGTGTTCTTTTAGAGGATTGGGTCAACAATATTAGGAAGGTTTTGTCTTCATTGTCAACATATTTAACTCTTTACTGCACAATCACAAGTTTTAACAACCTCATGAAAACAGGCTTTTGAAGACATTGTTGGAAAAGAAGAAAATACTGGTACCCAGCCTTTTGTAAACATAGTGGGAAAAGAAGAAAATGCTGATAACCAGCAATCGAGAATTTCTCCCTTTGCCGCCCTTTTTCCACCCTTTCAAAGACCAGTTTCTTAATTTGTACAATCTTAATTTGTCATCTGCCAATGCTTTGAATTTGGATGGGTAAAAAATTCTGTTGTTTGGTATAGAGAAAAACAGTTGGTATCTTAACCCTTTACCAAACAAACCCTGGTTTTTCACGGCCCTGAAGAGAAGCCTTTTGAAAACATTGTTGGAAAAGGAGAAAATGCTGGTAACCAGCATTTTCTCCTTTTCCCACAATGTTTTCAACCCTATTGGAAACAAATTTCAATTTTTGACTTGAATTTATTTAGTCGTCTGCTAGTGCTGTCAGTTTGGACCGGTCTAAAATTTTGTTGTTTGGGAAAGGGTTAACCCTTTCCCAAACAAGCCCTGGTTTTTACGTGTCTGCAGTACAAGTCTTTTGAAAACACTGTGGGAAAAGGAGAAATTGCTCATAACGAGCAATTTCTCCTTTTCCCGCAGTGTTTTCTACCCATTTAGAGAACTTTCTGCCATTTTTAACAAATCTGAAATTGTCGTCTGCAAACTTTTAGAGTTTGGAAGAGTCTAAAATTTATCGTTTGGGAAAGGGTTAAGCAATGCACTGCAGCAATCATCTGTGATACAATTTTCACAATTTAATAGCATTTCTTATTATTGCTATCATTTCAGATTAGATTCTAGTTTGAGAACAAAAGATAGGATTGGAGGCCCACCCATTAAAAGTTTGTTACAACCTTCAAGTCCAAACCTGTCAATATCAAACAGTCCTTTCTCAACTCCAGCTCAGGTATGTAAGCGCTAACTTCTACCAATTTACAATTCAACTCCAAATTTAAACAGTCTTGAAGAGAAAGAACTTTGTAGATAAAGGTGAAAATATGGGTAATTACTGGTATTTGCTACCACTTTACAGACAAATACCATTATCTGATCACTTTTGAAGTTTTCAGGAAGTATGACTTATTAGTTTTCTGCTTTTAGACATCTTTTGAAGTTGCTAAGAGATCGAGAATTAATGCAATTTTGCCAAGCAGTTGATTTTTTTTTTCACTTTTTATCAAAGAACAGAATTTTAGATTCATCTAAATTGAAGGCATTTGCAGATAACAAATGAAATGTGGATCAAATGATGAACATTGTCTTTGAAAAGATGGAAAACTTGTTTTGAAAAGGAGATAAATGAGTCGTGATTGCTATTGTCTGCAAATGCTTTGATTTTGGAGTAAAATTTTGTCATTTTGTAAAGCGTTTGCAAGGGGTCCACTATATAACATTTTTCCATACTTATTTATTGAAATTTCATCACAGTTGTGAACTTGTGTCAGATCCTATTTTAATGCTTTTTTACATTAATTTATCGTTGATTAGTACATAGAACAGAAGAAATAGATAATTATCAAGAGAGTTATAAATGTCGAAACTTAAGAGTCTGACAGTTTTTCTTACCTGTTCCTAAAATGGAAGTTTCATTACCATTTTTAACCAATTGAAAGAACCTGTTCAATGAAATTTGCTGTCAGACTTCAAGAAAATAGCAAGCTGCTGAAAATGCTGTGGTATTGACTTATCAGATTCAATCCATGTAATTTAAAGGGAGTTAGAGGAAATAGCCCATACAAAGCACAAGCCCCGATTTTGTATTCTTAATGTAACTTATTGCATGTTTATCACTTCAGTTTAGCCGCACAGCAAGTTTAAATACTCCTGCACCACCAACTACAGGTAAGTGATGTCAAGTGTGTAGAAACCATGTCCATTTTGCTTGTAAGTTATTTTCTCATTTTACCTTTAAATAATATCAACAAAAAGAGTTTGATTTTTGGTGCCACATAAAATGCCATTTATAGTGATGTGACACATTGAGAGATGTAAGATTTAATTTTTGCTTTTCAATTGCGTGACATCTTAACTCTTTCATCTGTCAGTCTGTATGCCTGTCCATCCATCTGTCCATCCATTGGTTAGCAATTTTTTATGAGTGAACCTTCTCCTAGAGTTTTTGTTGGAGGAAGTTCAAACTTACCACAATGAATCTCTATGAAAAAACTGGTAACCAGCATTTTCTCCTTTTCCCACAATGTTTTCTACCCTATCATAGGCAGAAATCATCTTTTCAGCAAGAGTTGAATTGTCGTCTGCAAATGCTTTCAATTTTGTCTAGTCCAAAAGTTTGTCGTTTGGGAAAGGGTTAATGTAATTTTGTATCATTTCATATGTACTGTATCATAAATACCTTAATCTTTGTTTCTACAGGTTTATCCCACAGTCTACATGAGAGTATGTACACCCCTGAGCAGACACATGCCACAAATTCCCGTGTTCCTATTTCACCAGCACAGCTAGACCCATTCTACACACAGGGGTAATAAAACCAAAATTATTTAAATGTTTTTATACTCTAATTTAATCACAAAGCCACTCTTGTTTTCAATGTAATACAGCTAGTACAAATTTTATTCTCTATACACATTTGAAATAAGGAAAAGGTGCAGTTTTTAGCTCCACTGGCTGAAGGCCAGCGAGCTATTGTCATGGCGTTGTGTCCGTCGTGCGTCGCACCGTCTGTTCGTCCGTCCGTGCATGCGTGCGTGCATCCGTAAACTTTTTCTTTAAAAAACTTCTCCTCAGAAACTATTGACTGGATTTTTACCAAATTTCACAGGAATGTTCCTTAGGTGGTCCTCTTTCAAATTCTTTCAAATAATTGTGTTCCATGAATAATTCTGGTTGCCATTGCAACCAAAGTAAAAAACCTTTAAAAATCTTCTCCTCCCAAACCGCTAATTGGATAGCATTATTATTTTGCAGGAATGTTCTTTAGATAGAGGTCTACAGAATTCCTTAAAAAAAAAAGATCCGTCAAAAAACATGGCTTTTATGGGAGTCTCATTTTTCCTTTTATTGTAAAAGTAAAATCTTTGAAAAATTTCTTCTCTCAAACTATTCGTTGGATTTCATTGTTGTAGTGCAGGTTAGTTCCTATGGTGGTAAGTCTTTACCATACAATCCTGACTTTTAATGACTCTAAAGAAGAAGTCTTTGGAAAACACTCCTGGAAAAGGAGAAAATGCTGGTAATCAGCATTTTCTCCTTTTCCCTCAGTGTTTTCTGTGCTATCAAAGAGAGAAATCATCATTTCATCAATGTTTAATTTGTTGTCTGCAAATGCTTTCAGTTAGGTCACATCCGAAATTTTGTCGTTTGGTAAAGAGTTAAAGATGGTTGCTTTACATAATCTATAATCCTTTTCATATAAAACAAGAGAACCTCTGCACTTTTATTAGTTGTGGTAAAGGTTTCTTGACCTACTGGTGACCTAGTACAAAGAGGGACAGGGCTTCACTGTTGTGATAAGGCATTTTGTTATCCAATCAAACTGATCCCTTAAAACAATTCCCACAATACATATTTTCTATATTTTGATGTTTCCCCACCCAAAATGGTTTGTAACAAGACCCTCTTTAACTATAACCAGAAGACAAAATTTTTATAACTGGTCATAATTGAAAGATGTTGCAGACAACATAATAAATCTTCAAATTAGTAAAACTTGTATCAAAAAGGGTAGAAATTATTGTGTAAAACTAAGAAAAAGCAGGTTACTATTATTTTCTTCTTTTCTCACAATGTTTTTCATAGCTATTTTCCTTTAGTGACTTAAAATGCAGGAATGAATGATAATTGTTAAAAACTTCTCTTCACTGTTACAGAAAAATCAGGCCTGTGGAGCGATACAGGCGCTCAAGCGCCTCTAGTTTATCAATGCGCTGTTACTAAACACCTCATTTCTTAAACATCACTGACCAAGATTCTCTTAACCTTTATCCTGCTAATTAATAACTAAAATGAAATTTTCAATTTCATAGTAAAAACCAAAATATTGCTATTTGAAAGTTACTATCTCCTTATCAGTGTATAATTATCCAAAATCAGACTGCAGATTCTGTGCAGTCTGATCTTGGATATACACTGTCTGCAAAGGTCAGTGAGTCATGCTTAGCAGCCTAACAACACTGTAACTAGCAAAACTGATGAGTGACAAAGCTTTAAACAAAATCAAGTATATGGAAGTTTCTGCAGAACTATCTTTTATCTGCGATGTACACAGCTTTCAAAGAGGCATGTAGGGTTCATGTACAGGTAATTGTAAGCCTATGTTTTAACAATTGTGAACAATTATTCTCAAGATACAATTATGTGATAAAAAGAATCTGACATTTGTCAGCTTTTAAAATAGATTTTCGTGTAACCCTTTACCAAACAATCCCAGGCTTTTATGACCCTAAGATAGAAGCCTGGTAACAAGCATTTTCTCCTTTGTTCACAATGTTTTCTACTCTGCTGGAAACAAATGTCAATTTTTGAGTTTTGTTTCTTTTGTCGTCTGCAAGTGCTTCCAATTTGAACCAGTCTAAATTTTTGTTGTTTTGGTAAAGACTTAATTCATCCTCATAAATAATCTTGAGCTAGCCAGGGGCTTGCAAAATAAAGTTAAGACTCAATAAAATTTTCAACTCAATTGCCAACTAGTGTCAGATGCTATATATATCACTCTATGTATACTCTGGTATATTGATAGAGGTGAGGTATTTGCCATGAGGGACACACTTTTAATCCTTTTACGAAATGATCCTGTTTTTACGATCCTGAAGAGAAGGTCAGTAAAATCATTGTGGGAAGAAGGAAAATTGCTGTCAACCATCATCTTGTCTCTTTTCCTGCAATTTTTTTTAACCCTTTCAAAGACAAATTCCACCATTAAAGCTCAACTTAGTTTGTTGTCGGCAGATACTTTTGTTTGTTGTCCACAAATGATGTGACCTGAAAGTTGGACTGACTCTTTACCATCCAAGATTTTTTTTCACACAAATTTGTCCGCAGCAATACTCAAATAGTTTTTCACAACTCTTGTACTAAACCATTCTGCATTCTGTGACAAAGACCTGTTTTTGTAACAAGGAGCTAGTGGGGGGTATAATCATGTTTAGTGTTAGCTCTAGTTTTATTTGTCTTTAACAATAGGGAATCACTGACGACAGATGATGTTTTGGATGATACATGGATCACAGTGTTTGGGTAAGTAGTAGAGTCTTGTCATATAGCAGTCTACTGCTAGAAACTGAGATATAATGACCCTATAGAATAAAACTTTTGAAAACATTGTGTGAAAAGGAGAAAAATGCTGGAAACCAGCATTTTTCTCCTTTTCCCACAATGTTTTTGATGCTGTCCGATACAAATTCTGTTGTTGAGCCACATTTAATTCCTGGGTTGCATTTGTTGAGAAAAAGGTTAATTAGCTCACCTGATGATTTCTGATTTGGGTAGGTAATACATGGGAAAAGGAGAATTAACCAGTATTTTCTCTATTTCCCCACAATGTTTTTTCCCACCTTGAAACAAATTTTAATTCTTAAGTCATATTCATTTTGTTGTCTGCAAATGCTTTAATTCAAACAAATCTAAAATTTTGTCTTTTGGTAAAGGTTTAAACAGGGTTTTCCCTCAGCTTTAAAAATTGGGGGTCATTGTGACCCCCATCCTCATTAGTTGAGGGTCATTTCTTCAACTTTGGAGGTCAAAATAAATGGATCTCTTCGTCATCAAGCATGATTTACAATGCATATCACCTTTAAACTCCAAGAAAGAAAAGTATCTAAGCCATTTCTGATCGCTGCTTGACTTGGCTTGATCAGCAGTTGTAGGAAGCAAACAATTAAAGAATGTTGGTTTTCTTTGTCATGACATTAATTTCAATGAACAGTACAGACTGGTAATGTGTAATTTGATATACCGAAAGTAGTGTAAAATTAGCTGTGAAATACAGAGAACTCGAGCAAGACTTCGAGTGGGCCCATATTTATGACCCATGTCCAATATATTTTACGGCAATAATGTGTAAACCAGTCTGATTCTGTAAATAAATTCTCGGAAAACCACTTTTATCTAAAGTAAACCTTATACATAGTTAAAAAAAGAATGGTGTTCGTCAGATAATGAAGAAAGAACAGTTTTGGATTTATGACGCTTTATTCAAGTTCGTAGATGATTAAAATTTTGGAAAGTTGCGTCGCAGATGACGAGCTGTCATTTATTTTGAGGGTCATTTGAAATAAGATTGTGTCTATGATGCAGGATTTGTGTGTCATGGAAAAGCGTGGTTTAAATAATATCAAGGATGAAAAAGTGTATTAACTTGTATTTTTGCAGATTTCCCCCATCTGCAGCTTCCTTTGTACTTCAGCACTTTTCACAGTATGGCAGTATACTTAAACATAATGTAAGTTCATCACTTCATAGCTTAGAATTTTCTTTAACCTATTTACCACACAATCCCATGTTTTAATGACCCTTTTTGGGTGACCAGTATTTTCTTCTATTCCCACATTTTCTTCTACTTTTTAAAGACAAATTTCATTATTTGAACCATATTCGATTTCTCTCCTAGAAATGCTTTCTAATGAATCATTTGTAGTTGAGAATATTGATATGGTTCAAATATTTGTGTGATTTTGTAAAATAAATATATGTCAGGTTAATTGGTTTTTGTGCCCATTAGCTGTTTTTATTCAAATTAAAGTATCAAAATTAATGGAACCGTTTATTGTGTACTTTTGTATCTTGTCTGACATGTCATGTCATGCAACACTTGTAAAAATCTGCAACCTAAAACAATAGATACACATGTACATGTATGCACCACATTCACTCATATTTTTTTTTTTTCCTTTCAGATTTCAACAGATGGAAACTGGATGCATATACACTACCAGTCTAAAATTCAAGCCAAGAAAGCACTTAGTAAAAATGGTAAAATTTTGGGAAACAGTATAATGGTGGGAGTGACACCATGTATTGATAAGGTTTGTAGATTCAAAGAATTTCTCCTGATTGAGATCCAGTGGCACATTCCTTTAGGCTATGCCCAGTAGATATCACAGTAACATAAGGAAAGAATGTTATGCTTGTCTTGGTGGAGAGTTAATCTTGTAAATGGCTTTCAGACAAAAAAAAGTAGGTAAAACCGAGGGCATTTGTAACAAGCAATACAGTCGAATCTCTATACCTCGAAGTTCGGGGGACATTCGTAAAAACTTCGTCTTATAGAAAGTTCGACGTGTAGATATCGGAGTGCTGGGTAAGAATTATTTAGGTGGCGAAATACCGGAAGTAAATAGGGGCATTTTTTGATTTGTCTTTATTTGACTAATCGAATACAAAATAAGATAAAATCGAATACAAAATAAGATAAAATAAGTTTTATAATTATTATTTTTTTTTTATTAAGAAACAGTGTTTTTATACAAATACTACAACTTATATGAACAATAAACATAAAAATTGCAAATTGACCGGGTCCTTCACCAAACAAGTTCTTTATGGGAATATTACCGTTGGGTTCTTCACTCGTCGATGTAAATTACAAATGTAACACTAAAATCACTTTTCCGACCCTTTTTATTTAAAACAAGAAATCACTCAAACTTTGAAGTTTTAATCTCACAGTCAAAAAGTCAATCCAAAATCAAACAAACAACCGATAATCAATACTGTAATACACTTGTTAATTACCGGAGTTGTCAAGTCGAACGGTGTGAAAAACCTGATTGACAGCAAATATCGTCCTTTACAAATTAACTACGAGGTAAAGATGTGTGAATTACGTTCAAACAATGGTGATTGGACCTTGAAATTCATTTGACGTATGGATAAATTTCGAGGTACAGATAACGACGTATGGAGGTTGAATTATATTGAAATAAAGAGCAATGAGATCGGGACCTGGAAAAAACTTCGACGTAGGGATAAGTTCGACAAAGGGACGTTCGAGCTAAGGACATTCGACTGTATCTGCTTTTTCCAGTGTTTTTCTTCTTGTCAAAAAATTTGAGCTAATTTCTATCAATTTTAATCTTGTCTTTAAATTCTTTCAAATTGAATAGTTGATGTAATGAAATAAGGAGATAATTCATCACCATTATTTTTGTAGTGAAATAACTTTCTGGAGTTATATATGGAAACAAGGATATGCATGAATGCAAGTACAAGTGTATTGTTTTAGATCTCATCAGTCACTCTAATGATTTTGTTAGATTTTTTTAGCAGTCAGTTTTTCTCATCACTTTTTTAACTTTTCTTACTTTTTTCAAACAGAAAATGATGGACATGAACAATAAAGAAAATGACAGCTTAAACTCAAGTACTGCCATGTTTGGGACACCAATAGGAAATGGCACTGCCACATTCTCCAATAATTTAAAATATACCCCAATAAGACCACTAGTGGCTGCACATAGAGCAGCCAAAAATGAACATGAGGTTGGTGAATCAAATTACATATATGTTTCTTTTTGTATTTTCTAATTTTACTTCTATAATCTAATGAAGGCTTCCTAGCAAGTTTTCACAATAAATGCAAATACATATAAGAGACATTTATTCTCCTGTAAAGACAGCTTTTGAATATTTTATCAGAAAAGGAGCAAAACTGCCTATTGCAAGCAGTTTCCCATTACATGACCAATGGTTTTAGAGGAGACGATTTTTAAAGATTTTCTGTGAAAATTCCAATTGGTTGCCATGGCAACGAGAGTTTTGTATGGAATCAAATTCTGCTGTGAAGTTTTATAGAGGACCTCCAAAGGAACATTTCTGCCAAATTTGGTTGACATTGGCCCGGTGGTTTAGGAGGAGATGATGTTTAAGAATTGCATGTGGGCAGAAATTTTCCTTGGGTACCTCTTTTCACAAATTGTTCGCAAAATTGTGATACAGCGAAAAACATGCTGGGGGTTGGGGGTTGAAATAATTCTACAGAAATGTTCCTTGGATGCCACTTTAAAAAAAATTGCTTGCAAAATTTTGATTTATAAAGAAACGTGGTTGTTGGGCTATTTGCACTATATGGACATGAATTCCTAAAAATTCTTGTTTTCTGAAACCACTGGTCAGATTTTGAGATAATTTCACAGAAATGATCCTTTGGGGACTTTTTAATTTTCATCAAAAGACTGTATAGGTATTTTGATGAAAAGAGCTATTGCAGGCATCAACCTATACCAGGTAAGTAAGTGCACTGGTGAGAAAGGTGCTGATATGCACACTGTCTACTTGATGTATTTGATAGCTTTATATTGCAAGAGGTAATATAAAACTGTTATCTTTGTATTACATGCATAATGTTTCACCAGTGTATCAAAAGAGCCTTTAACTTGGATCACCATTTCTGTAGTTTATGATGGATTGTTTTCTGAATTTTATACATACTTTATTTATGCAGAATTCTAATTTATAACAAACATGGCTGTGGTGATGATTGTAAGAGTGTCGACAGATTCTGAAATGATTTTTACAGGTGACCTTTTCAATACTGCTTGGTAAAATAATGATTTTATTTCCAAAATTTCAATACTTAAAAAAAAAAAGCTATGGTCCTCTCATAAATTCAGGTGAGCAATCCAGGGCGATCTTGACACTCTTGTTTGGTCTTGGAACATGATAGGGGATTTTTTTAATCAGTCACAAGGGTTTAGAATTATACCAATTTTATGCAGCTTCATTTAGGTTCTGTTCAGCCCAGATTCTCTTTGTATGACATTGAACCCTTCTTTCGACGGTATCTCGGTCATAGCAATATCTCACTTATGCATGCTATGACTTTGATGAGTAGTAAGCATAGGCTTTAAAGTGTCTTGCTAATGGACACTCCCATGAATATATCAAAGCATGGGTGAGGATTAAACCAAGGACTTCCATATCACATATACTACACCCTAACAGCTCAGTCACACAGAATCCATCAGCCAAACAGGGACTGTACTGTGTTTTTGAGCAATGCTCTGAAAAGGGGGTTTAATGCATTTGCTCCAGCCTGTGCACTTGAAACATTTTGCTATGATCATTTTTTGGCATGTCTTGGGACCAGTCTACATCATAAGTCAGTTGGTTTTACCACAAAACAGATTTTATGGATCACTAATTATGTGATGACTCCCTTTGTGTCATGCATCATAAAGATGCATATACCCGCTATTTGCCAGAGTATGGATCATTTATTTTGATCTGAGATTTTAATCATAACTCTTTACCACACCAGAAAATTTTAGACTGGTCCAAATTGAAAGCATTTGCAGACAACAAAATATAGGTGACTGAAAAATTGAAATTTGTTCTTGGAAGGGTAGAAAACACTGTGGGAAAAGGACAAAATGCTGGTTACCAGCATTTTCTCATTTTCTCACAGTGTTTTCAAAAGGCTTTTTTCTCAGGGGCGTCAACGGAGAAAATGCTGGTAACCTGCATTTTCTCCTTTTCCAACAGTTTCCTAACCATCCAAACTCAAAGTTCAATTTTTGAGTCACATTTATTTTTTGTCTGCAATTGCTTTCAGCTCTGACTAGTCTAAAATTTTGTCATTTGGTAGAGTTAATTTTGTATTTTTGAATGTTTGCAGGTTATACAGAACAGTAATGCCCCAAAGAAAAACAATGGATTTGTTAGTAAAGCCATGGAATATATGTTTGGTTGGTGACCCCAGTATCATGTGAAAGATAGCATATGTAAACTTTTACCATCTCTCTTCAGGACTTAATTGTAACGAATTATACTTTCTTACAAAACTAGCATACATGTATATATTTTTGACCCTGAAAACTTAAAAGGATCCCTAGAAAGAATACTTATGAAAACAGAGTGGGCAAAGGAAAAATGCCAGCTTTTTGTGCCTTTCCCACAATGTTTTCCATCCTTCTCAAAACAAATCTCAATCTTTCAGTCACATTTATTTTGTCATCTGGAACTGCTTTCAATTTGAATTAGTCATTAACTTTGTAGTCCAATAAAGGTTTAACTCTTTACGAAACAGTCCTGTCTTTGAAGAAGGAAGACTTTTCAAAACAGTGTGAGAAAGGGAGAAAATGCTGGTACCTAGCATTATCCCTTTTTCCCTACAATATTCTCTGCTCTTCCAATGACATGTTTCAGTTTTTAATCTCATTTATTTTTTCATCTGCAAATGTTTTCAATTTGGAAAAATGTAAAGTTTTATCATTTGGTAAAGAGTTGACCCATTGAAAATATGTTTGGTTATACAGACAGAAGTACATATGACTCCAATAATGGGTTATCTTTCTGAAAATATTGTGGTTTTAGCATTTCTCCTTTTCCACAATGTTTTTAAAAGCACACATCTTGATAGTCATTGTAATCCACACAGGATTATTGGTCATAGGTTATACTGTATTCTTATAGTTTTGCGATAAAAATTTTTCTTACCATACATGTCCATGAGCCATGCTGTGGTTAAAGGGGGCCCCCATTGCTCATATTTATTATAAAAATTAAAACTGTATCATGTAAAATAATTTGTAAGTCTATGCAAAACTTTTCTTTAAATTGTGATTTTAATTTGAAACCAATAAAGTCTACTATTTTTTATTTGAAGTGTTTTCTTTCCTGTCAATTTTGTTCTAACTCTGCTGGTTCGTAGTTTTCATCAAACTTGGTTGTTAACTCTTTACCACACAATCCAGCATTTTCTCCTTTTCCTACAATGTATTCTACCCTTCCCAAATCAAATTTCAATTTTGGAGTTACATTCATTTTTTGTCTGCAAATGCTTTCAATTTGGACCAGTCTTTCCCTATACAAGCCCATATAAAAAGATAGTCCTTTTGTCCAATTTTACCCCAGTGCTATAATTTGAAGAAACTTGGAAGAGGTCCACTAGATAAAGCTACATGCCAAATTTAGCAGCCCTAGGCCTAATGGTTTCAGACAAGATTTTCAATATTTTCAGATTTGTTGCAAAGCCAACCAGAATTTTTTAAGAAATCAAATTCTTTCAAGATATTCTGAAGAAAACCATGGCAGGGTCATTTCTGTGAAGTTTTGTCAAAATTGGGCTTGTAGTTTCAGAGATGTTTGAAGTAAATTTTAGCGCATGGATGGGTGACGCAGGGATAGACACACAATGGACACCGGGCCATGACATTAGCCCACTGGACTTTGCCCAGTGGAGCTAACTAGAATGTTTTCAACCTATGCATAAAAATTTTGTCCAAAGCCCTCTTCATAAAATAGAAAACCAACGTCCAAGGTGTTAAGCTTGCTATATCTTTATTGATATATTTACACATATATTTTAATAAATCTAGTATTTATTATGCATGATAAATGAAAATTTGTACAATATGTGAGTTCAAATGGTATAAATGCATAACAACATAACACCTTTCTATTTGTATGACTACACCTAGATACCATCATGACAACGATGGTCTTATGTAAATCAAGATCAGACTGCAATTTGCAGACAGTATAGGCCTGCACTTATTAAACTTCTATATAAATCGTCAGCGGAGTTCATGCTCAAATTTATAGTCTTATTACTTCAAATAGTCACAAACTTTGAAAGAGAGAGATTTTTACTCTTTGCCAAGTATCAAAATTTTACACTGGCCCAAACTGAGTGCATTTTGCAGATGAAATATTAAATGTAGATAAAGTGATGCTAATTTTCAGTGAAAGTGTAGAAAACCTTGTGGGAAAAGGAGCATTTTCTCCTTTTCCCACAAGACTTTGAAAGGCTTCTTCTTCAGGGTCATTTAAACCAGGAATTATTTAGTAAAGGGTTAATTTTGATAAGAAGACAGAACAAACTAGAACTATCACTAAACGTGATTATACCCCCCCCCCACCAGTCCTTGTCACAGAATGCAGAATGATTTTGTACAAAAGTAAGAGTAAAATAAAATTCATGCTGATGGTGTAAACTCAATTTTTAATGTTTGAAAGGTATATTTAGAAGAAAGGGATCTCCTAATTGGACTCCTTAATCAGACTGCATTCTGTGCAGTCTGATCTTGATACACAATGACCCCAAAAGGTATGTGATTCTTACTTAGCAGCCTATGGATTAACTTCTACCATCTTCGGAGCATCAGCAGATTTTTTTTTTTTTTTTTTTTTTATTGGAAAAAGGGGACAATGCTGGTTCCCTGGGTTTTCTCCTTTCAGTACAATGTTTTCAAGAGCCTTCTTTGGTTTGTGTAATAATAATTAGCCCTTTACTAAACAATCCCTGGTATTTACGGCCCTGAGATACAAGCCTTTTGAAAACATTGTGGGGAAAGGAGAAAATGCTGGTAACCAGCATTTTCTCCTTTTCCCACAATGTTTTCTACCAAATTTTAATTTTCTGAGTTACGATTGCCGGTATTTTGTTATCTTCAAGTGCATTTAATTTGGACTGGCCTGAAATTTTGTCAATTGGTAAAGGGTTAAGAACACAAATAAGATTTACAACCTGCAGTTTTACCCATTAGCATACAACTTGTTATTCCCCCACCCCTGTAAAGTTTTGAAACAAAACTGTTGGAAAACAAAAAACATTTGCCTGTTAAATACCAAATTTCCTTTTCTTTAGTACATTTTCATATCATTCAAGGAATCCATTTTTCTTTTCTTTATATGTCTCTTGCATTCTACTTTAGGCTGTCTATAATTAGCTCATTGATTCAATTTAGAACAATACACAAGATAGTGTTCATTGATGAAGAATTTGCTCATTCTTTTCTATTTAAAAACTTAGGTCCATGTTTTTTTAATATTGATTTGATCATAAGGATGAATGGAAACATACTCTTTGTAGAAAATGTTCAAACATAGAATAATGAGTTTAAATACACTTAGAAAACTGCAACATAAATGCCCTATCATATATATTTGTAGAAGAGAATTAGAATGAACCATATGTGAATCTTTACCCATAATACGAGGCTAGTTTTCGTCATACTACTGACACTAAAAAATGACATGAAAGTGAACTATCTAAAGGGAAATGATAAATCCTCCTTTTCCATACTACAGAAATCACTTTGAAACAAGGAGCAGCTACATGTAACCTGGCAATTTCCTTTTCTACTATTTCAATGGTCTTCACTACATTATAAAAGCATTTTACTGAAATGAATTTTCATGGCTAACGGAACCACAATACACAACAACAAAAAAAACTTTAGACAAGAAGTTAACACACAACAAAAACAAAAAAGAAATTGCACTAGATGAAAGAAATAACCATGGAAGCAATACTAACAGGTGACAAACACATAATAATATATTCGACATGCTTTGGGGAATGGGGTTTCGAGCATCTGCGAAAAGCATCCACCCAGGCCAGCTGGCACAGTCCACAAAGGCTGAACTATGTTGAAACTTTTTGTTTATGGTAAATTTACTGTATGACCAAGGACCATTCTGCCTCAGGACTAACTGGTTCTTGCACAAAATTTATTACATTATTCTATACTCATGTCATCACTTGTTTTGTATAATGTATTGGAGAGATGCATTAAACCCAATTTTGCCAGAGCATGGCCAATTTACATTTACAACATGAAACACATAGCTGATACAACACTAACACATAGCATATACTGTCCAAATCTTAATAAAACCATTTATGAATTTCAAAATATTTTGTATGAATAGAAATGCATATGCTATAACTCTTTTAACTCTTTACCACACAAGAAAATTTTAGACTGGTCCAAATTCAAAGCATTTGCAGATGACAAAATAAAGGTGACTGAAAAATAGAAATTTGTTCTGGGAAGGGTAGAAAACACTGTGGAAAAATTTACCAGCATTTTCTCCTTTTCCCACTGTGTTTTCTAAAGTCTTCTTTCTCAGGGGTGTCAATAGTAGGGATTGTGTGGTAATGGGTTAAATGAAAACTACATGTAATTTGAAAAAAAAAATCTAATTAGGAGCAGGAGAATTACAAAAACTTATTGCATATACACATATATAGATTTCTCACATACATGTATATGTCGTAGGCCAGATTGGAATCTAGGCAGATCCGGAATCTGCCTAGACCAAATTAGAATTCAAATTTTGTGTAGACCAAAATGCATCGTTTTCTAATATTTTATTTAAATATATTGATTTAATTATGTTTACAATTGAGAGGTATTTTCATTTAAAGCATTTTATATGATTTTTTCCACAATCGCTCTTTTTTCCACCTTTTTTATTAGTACAAAACATTCAAAATTTATATTTATTCTGAATTTCTGACTAAAACTTCTTTTATTTTGGGGTTTACGTATAAAATTAAGATGATTCATATGTAGACGCCCTATATTCAACGAGAAATTATTAAAATTTGGTTTAGACAGATTGTAGAGCTGCAAAGCTAAACTGGAATCCTGATTTGTTATAGACAAATTCCAGTTTGGTCTAGGCAGATTCAGGATCTGCCTGGATTCCAGTTTGGACTACGACATATATACAAGTACATTACTTACTTGTGCACTAGTGAATTTCAAATCATTACAGATTTGTTAAGTTGAAATTTTAAGCATAGTGCTTTGCACTGTACAATTTACTTTAGTTTAAACATATTTATTTTACATCGATTGAGAAACAAGTTCCAACAACTTATACTAATCTCTATCAATTCCGCTTCCTGGGAACTACACAAGTACTCGCGCCAAATGTGTGGGCCATCGAAAAATCTCAAAGTTGACACCGGTTCCCGGGTATTGAACTCAGGACCTTATGGTTACGAGGCCGACGCTCTACCTCACAGCCACTGACACCACACTGTACAATTAACTCTATACCAGATGAAAGAACTTTAGACATTTTCCTATTCAATTCTTAACCAAACAAAAACAATTAGACTTGCCCAAATTGAAACATTTGCAGAACATGAAACAAATGTGACTGGAAAAAAGACAATTTATATTGAAAAATATATAAAACATTGTGGAAAAATGGTTGCCAGCAATTTCTTTTACTTCTGCAGTGTTTTTAAAAGCCTCCATCTCTAAGGTTATGCAAAGGGTTACAAACCTTTTCAGGCAATAAAATGAGTATGATTCAAATAACTGGATAAATAATGTCTCGAAATGTTTGAAACTTGTATGAGAAAATTAAAAAATGCTGGTAACCAGGAGTTACCCCTTTTCCCACAATTTTCCCACTATGTTAACTCTTTACCACACAAGAAAATTTTAGACTGGTCCAAATTGAAAGCATTTGCAGACGACAAAATAATGGTGACTGAAAAATTGAAATTTGTTCTGGGAAGGGTAGAAAACACTGTGGGAAAAGGAGAAAATGCTGATTACCAGCATTTTCTCCTTTTCCCATAGTGTTTTCAAAAGGCTTCTTTCTCAGAGGCATCAAAAGTAGGGATTGTGTGGTAATGGGTTAATTATCCTACCATATCAAAGACATGTTCTACTGACTGAGCCAAACTCAAGTCGTTATCTGTAAATGCTTTCCATATGAATGAGTTTATAATTTTGTTGTTTGGTAAAGAGTTTAATGATTCAGATATTTTTCACATCATGTTTGTAAAATTATTCACACAAATTATAACACATATCGACATACATGTAGTATCATGTCTGCAGAACTTGATATATGTACACAACAAAACAACCTGAACACATGTTTAAAGTAAGTTAAGGTCTGTAAGTTATAAATATTTGTATTTAACCCTTTACCACACAAGGTAATTTAGGTATACATGTACCGTTATCTTCTATCACAATTGATTCTTTGCCCACATTGTTTTCAGAATTGTGCATGAACTGATATTTAGGAAAAGAGGTCAAATACGGTGCGCAAAGGAACAACTGCTTGCAATAAGAAGTGGGTTTTTTGCCCACAGTGTTAACATGTATATCTATATGCATGCTAAATGGTTAAACACAGCATGATGAGAACAGTATAAGCAGTGATTCTGCATCATTATGTAAATATCTTTCAATAGCACATGAAATAAACTAACAGGTTTCTAAAAGTGGAATTTCATTTGCAACAGCTTTGTAGAAAAGTTTTTCAACAATGGAAATACAGCTTTGACTACCTGGCATGTTTTTCTTCACTGTGTATGTATGTAAAACATTACTTTATCTTTATTTTCAGTCAAATCAAAGCACCCAGTGCACCTATAAATGCATTCCATGAGTTTATTATACCAATGGCCGCTTTCCAATATAAAAATCACTGACATATGGCCAGCAACACACGAAAAGGGGTATTTGGACATTTGTGTAAAGTGTCGTCTCAGATCAGCCTGTGCAGTCCGTGCAGGCTAATCTGAGATAGCACTTTACAACTACATTAGATTTTGTGCTACAGTAGACTTGTGCTAAACAGGAAATTGCATAAAAACGGAATTTGTCATTTCTAATTAGCCTACGCTGATTGCACAGGCTGATCTAAAATGACACTTTACACAAATTCAAGAGTTGCAGGTCATATTGTTCTCTACTTGCCATATTTTCCTAAAAGGTTTTTTACCCTTTCAAAGACAAGAGTTCATCATTTGAGACACCATTCATTGAGGGTAGAGGTTACCTGCATTTTCTTCTTTTCACACAATGTTTTCCATCTTTTGTAAGCCAAATCCAATCATTTCAGCTTTATACAAATTGTCATCTGCAAACACACTCCCATTTGGTCAACTTGAAAATTTTGTTGTCTTTTAAAGAATTCATAATGCTCTACTCTGTCATTCTTTACAACATGACAAAACTGTAGGCTCTTACATACCAAAAACATTTGTACAAGATCAGGTGAAAGTGACCCAAACAATGGGATTATCTTTGAAAAAGTACATGTAGTTAACATTTTCACCATGGTAAAAAAATTGATTTCTTGAACTTTGAGAAGATGGAGTCACAATATACTGACAGGTGTTGCTGTAAAAAAAAAAGCTGTATTTCTAAGCTAGACTCTCAGCTGGCCCAATCTGACTTAAAGCCAAAACCAATATATCTCTCTTCTCCTTAAAAAATCTAAGCTCTCTTCCAGCAAGTCTTGCACTTTCAAGTTCTTTCTCTGAGATATCAAGCTCTCTAGCGATGATTCCTGTGCATTCCTGCTCCCTTGCGATCCAATCAAGAGCCATCTGTGAGCGCATGTCATCGTCCAAGGCACGGTTAGAATAATGTGCTAAAACTTCCTGTCGCGAACAGTTCCTCTCTCGCATTGCTTTCAAGCTGCCATTCCAGTGAAGCAGTTGAAAAACAGTCATTAGTTCTTGAAATTCCAACATTGTACGACCTTTATTCTGTTCTAGCATAAATCTGAAGGCTCCAATACCAGTATTGGGGTTGTCTGCTTCATCTAGATTACCCTGGACATGAAGAAAAAGAGAAATAATTTTAAAGAAAAAAGGTTACATGTACACATAATGTATATGTAGATCAAAACAATTACTCTGATTGTTTGAAATCCTATCCTTACACTGAAGATCTCTTTTAACTCTTTACCACAAAATCCAGACTTTTATGGACCCTGAGAAAGATACTGTAGAAAACATAGCTGGAAAAGAAGGAAATGCTGGAGGCAGCATTTTCTCCTTTTCCAACTAAGTTTTCTACTCTTTCCAAATCAAATTTCAATTTTTGATTCACATTTGTTTTGTTGACTGCAAATGCATTCAATTCTGACTTGTCCAAAATTTCGTCATTTGGTATAGAGTTAATCATAACTTTTTATCAAACAAAAAATTTTACATTCCTACTAATTCAAAGCTTTCATAAGTGACAAGCTAAATGTGGCTCAATGTATGAAACTTGAATCTAAAAGGGCAGAAAATATTGTGGGAAAAGCAGAAAATACTGGTTACCAGCATTGTCTCCTTTTCCGACAATGTTTTCAAAAGCCTTCTTCCACAGATGGTGTGAAAAAGGGTTAATGCAGATCAACTGAGAAAACAACGAAGCAGAAAGAAGGTAAAGAGTTAAGCTGAGCTTGGATTCAAACTCCTGAATCTTAGATAACAAACCATATATGACATCAACTCAGCTTTTCAAAGTTTTATCTATGTACGAACAGAATGTCTTTTCTGTATTTCAATTAAGAAAAAAGAAACTTTTGCTTTCAGACACACCTCAATCTAGTCTACTAAGTCAGCGAATATAAACATAAGGTAAGTACAATACTGAATTCTATTGGATGAGTACACTGCAGAACCAGTCCAAATTTTGGACAAGTCGCAGCCGAGTCCAAAACACAGACTGGTTCTGCAGTGTACGAATCCAACTGAATTCAGTATTGTACCCAAGCATGTTAAATGGCCTCTTTATTTCACACTTTTGTAATGTTGTCTGTAAATGCTTTGAATTTGGACAGGGCTAAAATTTCGTTGTCTGGCAAAGGATTAACTCATTACCAAATATTTTAGGCTTGTCCAAATTGAGAGCATTTGCAGATGACACAATAAAAGTGACTGAAAATTTGAAATTTCTTTTGTGAAGGGCAGAAAACATTGTGGGAAAAGGAGAAAATGCTGGTTACCAGCATTTTCTCCCTTTCCCACAATGTTTTCTAAAGGCTTCTTTCTCAGGGTCGTTAAAAGTAGGGATTGTGTGGTAAAGGGTTAAGCATATATAATAAAGTAAGGAAGTTTGAACCTTAAATGATGTCAGAGCATCATGAACTGCCCTGTCAATAAACTCATCTGTTATCTTCCTTGACGGGTGCTCGTTGAACACAGAATTCATCAGAGCTATTTTAGCTGCACTTCTTCGGGCTTCAGCTTTTGTCGGGCATTGCTGAAAAATAGATAATAAATATATCACTCTGCTTGATCTGATGGAGAAAGAAAACAAATAATAGTATGGATGTCATTAATACTAGCATTCAGAATGTATGTTCTTTTCTTCTGTTTATTTACTTTTTCAGTTCAATAATTTTACAGGTGAAATTTGCAACCTGTAATAAATCTGCTTTATTGAACTCTTTACTAGAAGAAAACACTTTCGACTCATCTATATTGAAGGTATATATAGATGACCAATAAACTTTTGTCCAAAACCAGGGAATTGTATTTTAACCCTTTACCCCATAAGGCATTTCTATGGTATCTCTTATTGACCCTAAATAACAGCAAGGATGAAGCCACTTTTTATGTGTATATGACGCCTTTTGATAGCATTGAAAACATTGTGGCAAAAGGTGAAATTGCTCGTCACGAGCAATTTCACCTTTTGCCACAATGTTTTCCAAAGGCTCCCACAAGCAATGTGTAGAAATGAGTATCTATGGAGTAAAGGGTTAAAAAGGGTTGAAAACATTGCAGGAAAAGGAAAATATGTTGGTAAAAACATATCTTCCTTATTTACGAGGTTTTTAACCATTTACCACATAATGCTAACCTTTGACAACTCCGAAATACAGGCCTTTTGAAAACATTCTGGGAAAATGAGAAAATACCTGTAAGCCGCATTTTCTCCTTTTCCGATGATGTTTTTTTATTTTTACCCTATCAAAGAAAATGTGTACCATCTGAGCAACATTGAAATTGTAGTTTGCAGATGCTGTCAATTTTGGCAAGGCTTATACTTTTACCATAGACAAAATATTAGCTTTGTCCAAATTGAAAGCATTATTTTGCAGAAAACTTCAATGTAGTTGAAATGGTGCAATCTCACCAGCATTTTCTCCTTTTCCCACAATGTTTGTTAAAGGCCTCTTCTACCGGGTTGTGAAATCCCAGGACTGTTTGGTAAAGTGCTAAATTTGTCATGTAATAAAAGGCTCAAAAAGCCTTCAACTGTTTGGTAGTAAAAAAAGTGATTATTTGGTAAAATGGTTAATCCTTTACCAAACACAATCCCTGGTTTTTATGACCCAGAGGAAGAGCTTTCTGAAAATACTGTGGACAAAGGGGAGAAAATGCTGGTTACGAGCATTTTCTCCTTTTCCCACAATGTTTTAAACTCTTCTTAAGTGAAGTTTCAATTTTTGACTCACATTTCTTTTGTTGTCAGCAAATGCTTTTGTTTCGGACAAACCTAAAATTTTGTTGTTTGGTAATGAATTAAGAATGGCATTAGTAATCCCATGCCACACTCAATTATAGCAATCTAAAAATGTAGATCGATATCTTATTCCACAAGACCAATATGAACATAATCCAATACTATCTACCCTATATTTGAAAGACGAAATTCTTTGTGCCAATTATTTACTTTACTTAATGCAGCATATCTCTATATATTGAACAGGGGCATACCATACACTTAAAACTGTCCTTATCACAGCTGACACAAGAAGCCTTTGTGGACAGTGTAGATCAAGATCAGAGATCAGACTGCACAGAATGTTGCACAGGATATGCAGTCTTATCTCCAATCTACACTTGCCTCTACATTTTTCCAGTTTTTGAAAGAACTGATTTTTCATGTTGCAGTATTTCCAAAAACAAAGTATTTGAAGATGAAAAAGTAAATGTGAGAACACATGAGAAAGGACAGCATTTGAAAACATGAAAATACAATAAAATGCCGTTAACCAAAAAAAGTTGAAATTGTGATTGAATGGGTGGAAAACATTGTGGTAGAAAAAAGGAATAAATACTGGTTACTTCCGTTTTCTCCTTTTTCTGAAAATATTTTCCAAAGCTTTCTTCTACATGTTAAAACTAGGGATTGAGTGGAAAGCTATAAATTATAAGTTTTAACAACTTCTAGTGATTTATTAAAACTTTTACCAACAACCTCATTTTTCAACATCTTCACAAGAAAGCCTTTTTAAAATATTGTTAGAGAAGGACAAATTGATTGCTACATGAGATCTCTCCTTTCCAACAATTTTTCTCTACCCTCAGAGAATCTTATTCAACCTATCTAGTGATTTATTAAACACTTTTAACAATAATCCCATTTTATACATATTCGCAATAAATAAATTGAAATATAATTAGAAAGGACAAGCTGATTGCTACAATAGATCTCTCCTTTTCCAACTTTTTTCCTACCTTCAAAGAATTTTTGCTCATTTAACTCTTTACCATGCAAGGGAATTTTAGACCATTCCAAATTGAAAGCATTTGCACAGGACAAAATAACTATAGCTAAACTGATAATACTATCTTTGATAGGGTAGAAAACATTGTGGGAAAAGGAGAAAATGCTGGTTACCTGCACTTTTTCCTTTTCCCTCAATGTTTTCAAGATGCTTCTCTCTTAGGGTCGTTAAAATTCGGGATTGTGTGGTAAAGAGTTAAAAGCACAAAGTTTCAATTTGATATTAAATTTTTTTTTAACTACTTTCTATTTGAAAAACTACTTTCAATAGGAAAAGGGGTAATCCTTACCACATAATCCTGAGTTTAACAACCATTTGAAAACATGAGAAAGGACAGCATTTGAAAACATGAAAATACAATAAAATGCCGGTAACAACAATTTCCTCCTTTTCCCACATTTTTTTTCTACCCCTCCAGAAGCAAATTTCTAATTTTAGGGTCACACTTATTTTTTTGTCTGCAAAAGCTTTCAATTTTGACCAGTCTACAATTTTGTTACCATGTAAAGAGTTACAATTTCTATAAATATTCTGCCACATGGGGAGGGCTCTTTCAGATTAGGTTTTAAATTGTATCAATCTATTCAAAGCTGATATCACTTGTTTAACATTCCTTTTTTTCACATGGCAGACATCCAATATAAAAAGTAGTCAAAATTAAGAATAATTGATAGGAAAATCAATATGATTAGAAATTATAGATTCAATGTGCTATACCTAACTGGCAATTTAAGGTTTATAATCTACGCTGTTTATAAACTGACAAAATTTTAAACTGGTTCAAAATGAAATCTTTTGCAGACAATAAATGTGTCTAAAATGCTACAATAAAACTTGGAGACTTGGATGGAAAAGGAGAAAATGCTGGTTACTAAAGTTTTCTCCAATTCCCACAATATTTTAAACATGATTTGTCTCTGGGGTTTTTAAAACTCTTGATCATGTAGTAAATATTTAAATTTGATTAGAAATGTACTTTTGAACACTTTAGATCAGATTGCCTATAACATGTAGAGACTACATCCTCGGATACCCCGGGGTCTCCCTATTTGATACGCTACATCGACCCCTGGGACAATTAGTTGAATTTCCTTCGCTTTTCCGCTGGCCGAATGCTGGCTTTTCATTGGTTCCATCATCATTTTGTGATGGGCGAGTGTACTGTACGCTATGACGTTTCGTATCGATTTTCAGCGGCTCGCTTTACCGCTGGCCGAATGCTGGCTTTTCATTGGTTCCATCATCATTTTGTGATGGGCGAGTGGACTGTACGGTATGACGTTTCGTATCGATTTTCGGCGGCTGATTCAAAGTTTTATTAGTCAATTGTCCCAGGGTCGATGTAGCGTAGCAAATAGGGAGACCCTGGGGTATCCGAGGATGTAGAGACTATATCTATCCCACAGTTTCTTTACACCAAAGAGCTTCAACAACCAAGGGCTTATGTAAGTTGTTTTGGTGTAGGGTAAGTAATCAAGGGGTTCTAGGCTTGGTTATCTCTATAGGCAATGGGTCCTTTTTTGAGTGCCCTTTGGCCAGGCACTTCAGAGCCCCAGTCCCACCCTTGAAAACTCCATGAAAACAATAATAAGTGAGTTGTTGCTGTGAAAAGACTGAAAATACATTTAATCCTTTACAACACAATTTCAACTTTCAACAAACCCCAATAAAAAAGCCAGTTAAAAATAGTATAGGAAATGGAAAAAGTGCTCGTAGGTAGCATTTTCTCCATTTCCCACAATGTTTTTTACCCTAGTTATCACAAATTACAACTTTACTCTACATTTACTGTATTTAGTTGTCTGCAAAAATGGTTTGAATTAGAAGCAGTCTAAAATTTTGTTGTTTGGTAAAGAGTTAACTTAGGGGTGGTCAATATATATGTATGTATAAAGTATAAAACAAACCTGAAAACTCCCAAAACAGCTCCCTCCGGGCAGGGACACAAAACACACATACGGGGGTGAATTAGAGGGCTGGGATTCATACACCACCAGGGCCCCATTTTTTAGGTCCGCCCCTCTCTCCTGTTTCATCTGCCAGAACTCTTGTAAAGCTTCCACAACATTTACTGAAATAGATTTTAAAACACTGTTAACCCTTTACCAGGCTACGAAATTTTAGCCCTGTACAAATTGAAAGCATTTTGCAGACAACAATATCAATGTGGCTCAAATGGTGTGCACAATTGTTTATTGATAGGGAAGAAAACATTGTGGGAAAAAGGAGAAAATGCTGCTTACCAGCATTTTCTCCTTTTCCCACAATGTTTTCAAAAGGCTTCTATCCAAGGGCAGTTAAAAGTCAGCATTGTGTGGGAAAGAGTTAATCCATTTCTAAATGCAATACTTTTTGGACATTGTTTGTTGCCAAAGATCCATAATCCTATCCCAAATGATATACATGTATATGGATTCTTCCAAATTAAAAGCAATGGTAGATAAAATTCAGATGTGGTTCTAACAATGATTAACTCTTTACTACATCACAACTTTTAACAACCCCGAGAAAGAAGCCTTTTTAAGCCAAAGTATTCAGGATTTTCCAGAAAACCATGTTTCTTCAAATTCTGACCCCAAAATTTTTAAAATGACTGCCAGAATTGATATGTGTGTGCCTCCTTTTAATCACCTGAAAAGATCAAATGACCGCCACATCAGAAAGTCAAGGGGAAACCAAGGCATATCTAACAAATATCTGTGTTTAGGGTTTCCCAACTAAACCTAGAAAATGCTGCCGACCTTGACCTTTTTTTGCTACCATTGAAAAGAAAAGAATGTATTGGGTGTGATTTTGCAACAAGGATAAGTCGGTCAAAGTTTCTAGGAGGAAAAAATTCCTACCTACACTCCCATAGCATCTCAGACCAAAATTCTAAACACAGATATCTCTTGTTCAGCCTCATACAAAGATCTGTAAAACTTATCTCTAACTCTAAAAGCACATCAAGTAATAAAAATTTTTAACACCATCTTAACACAGAAGGTAAACACTTCTGCTAGATTAAACTCTTAAATTTCAACAGCTGACAAACTCACTGTGTTGTAAGCTGTACGGCACAAAATGTGTAGTCACTTCCAAGATGGCGGACTGTTTACTTGGAGAAAGGTGGGTGTCACATTTTATCATCAATAACTTTTTTTCTTGAAACCTTCGAGACATGATACTTATAATATATTGTGTGGGAATGATGTGGTAAGCCTCGGTGCTATATAGCAAAGAGCCAGTGCCATTATTCGATACGTTATATCGGCGTAAACATTGCCATTGGGTAAAATTTGAATTTGAAGTGAGGAACTTGCATCGTTTTTAGGTATAGAATGGAAAATAAGCTAATGCAGTGGGTGAAGGCTGTTGTTTCTGTAGGTATTCATCACGTGCTTTCCAATGATTACGGTCATTTTTGTGAAACATGTCTAGAAAGACCCGAAAACATGTGTTTTGTATATCGCTAATGCAGCGGTGTAGTCCACATCAACAATTTTACACACAGCGGTGTAGACACGGCGTTTTCTGAACGGTTTAGACACACACATAAGCTTTATATACTGTACCGTTTAGACACAAAATCTGATTCTATCTGTGGTCTAGACATGAACTGCAAAGACTTTGGTCTTTTGATATTTGTGTTGCATACCATTTACCTGCTTTAAAAAAACTTTGTCTATCTTATATTCCAGTTGCACGCCATTCACGTGCTACCAATGCTCATTTGGAGGAGATTTAGAGACTCTTGTTTGACACTTCATGGAACAAAAGTAACATCAGGGCTTTTGGAAATACATGTACAATACTATTGCTATCCTGTAATTTCTAAAAGACAAACTTATATCAAATAAGATGCCACGGGAATTATTCATGTTTTGAAAGTGTTTCACTAATCATCGACTGCCTTTCTTTCAAAATATGGGAAATCAAAATTGCTTTGGTACTTCGCGAACGGGTCTGTATATTCACCTACCAGATGTAGCCTGGCATTCAGGCCCTGCATTTAAGTCATTCTAATAAACAAGGTACACAACTACAGCAAAGTCACAGAAATATGTGTTGTTACTTGCCCTTCTTCTGAAATACAGACATTCAGAGCATTGAGAACACAGAGTTTCCATTTTGCAGTTTTACTTGATGATTTTGTTTTAATGAAAAGGTTCTATTTAATGGACTGGCACCAGTCTACTACCAGATGTAGTCCGGGGCCAAAAGAAACATTACGCAAACGATAAGAATAAAAAAAAAACTTTATGTGATAACTAATCTTGATGGGTAACATTCGATTTTATAAATATAAATCCATGACCCGTATATAATGAAATCAAATTGTAGAATGGTAAATGAAAATTGTGAATATCGATCACATGGAATTCCATCTTATGATTTTTCCTTTTGGGGTAAAAAAACAATAATTACGTAATTTTTACCGCATTTTTTTTTTTTGATCCCCCATTCCCTTTTAACCTACTGGTCATATTTTACTCGAACAGTGGCACAGAAACTAAAAGCTTTAGAGAGATCCTTATACTCATTTTAAGCCAGTTTTAACTCATTTTGTTTTTATTTTATCAAAATATAGTCATTCTTATATCTTCATGCCAAATATTTCGCCTGACAAGCTTGCTTAGATAACAATCGATAGAAAATGCATTTCGCCGAGTTGCGGCCTTCCATCTAAACAGACTCATCGTTTCTGGTTTTTGAATCGAAGATTTTCGATATCCGTTATACATTCTGGTATATTTGTATAATGATCATACATTGTCTCGTGACTATATTTGACCTTCGCCCTGCGTATACTGAGAAAACAAAAGAAAATGTAGCCTTCTCTGTTGCAGCCTCGATTTTCAGACGTAGGTCGCGGCCTATATGCAAGCAATCTCCGAGCAGAGTTGTCGTTCGTTACTCTCACATACAACTCTGCGATGGACTAAATGACAAGAATCTTGTCAAACAGAGGAAAAGATGTTTTGTTACTGTTTAACTGTTTCGTGTGTAAAATTATAAGGTAGACAATGGAAATATGATTCTGGATACATTATAGGTGCGTTCAAACTGATGAATTTACCTGTATACAGTATAAAATGGAACTATTTTTTTTCGAGCCTCTTTACTGATCAGAATCTTACGCCAAGTTTAACAAAAATGGCTGCGCCCAGGAATGATGACAACAGTTTTAATACACCTATAAATCTTTGGTTATAAGATTAAAAAACAAGTTATGGTCCTTTAAAAGACATTTAAGCTTTTCAGAAAATCCGTCTTTTTCACATTGCCTATCACTTAGTCAGATTTGCCGTATGCTGTTTCAACAGCACAAAAAGTAATCGATATTGGTCTTTCTTTCACCGGCGTTTGTATCGCCATTTTGAGTTCTGGTCATGTGACGAAGGTATCGCGTACTGACGGACTACTTTCTGAGCCCACTACAGAGGTGAATGTAATGATCCGGAGTGCAAGAGAGTGATATGCAAGTTACACCGTATCCGACTTTAGGCGGAAAGCAACGATAAATTTCCATGACGCACTGTCATTGTTTACAGCTTCGATCGTCAGCCAGTTATCTTCCGACCAATGCTCGGTTTCTAACATAAACCTATTTTTTTTCAGTTACACCATACATGTCAGTAATTTATCCTTGCGTACAATAAGGACCGATTTTCTGTACCATGCTATGTTTTTTATTAATTGAACAGCATTTCTGCTCACCGGCTGTAGACGGGCATCTTTAACTAGATATTAAACAAACAGATACCAAGATACGAATCAGCGACAGTATTTAAAACAACTTCGAAATGAAAATGATTGTCAAGTCCAGGATGGTAATCATCATCCTAAGTGAATGATTGAAATTATGGCTGCCACCATGATGGAATTGATTTATAAGTGCACAGAAATTAATTAGTAATTTCATAATTTATTTCTTCGTGATATAATACTCACTATTACATAAATAATATCATAGATAATGTCTTGATGCACTCTTTTGTTCCCAACTATCTCTTTTCGTTCCACGATGATCCTTTTTTGGTTCCAGATGGTTCCTTCCGTGGGTGTCGGTAATAAGGGAGACTGTCTCGAACTGTTGGTGCCAATTTTCATGATTCTGGATTAACGCCTAGTTACGTTATCTTCAGAAAAGAAGATTCAAGACCAAGCCAGTTGTGTCTAAACCGTACATATATTGTGCTTTAAATTGTGTCTAAACCGTTCAGAAAAAATCAGGTCTACACCGCTGTGTGTGAAATTGTTGATGTGGACTACACCGCTGCATTAGCGATATACAAAACACATGTTTTCGGGTCTTTCTAGACATATTTCACAAAAATGACCGTAATCATTGGAAAGCACGTGATAAATACCTACAGAAACAACAACCTTCACCCACTGCATTAGCTTATTTTCCATTCTATGACTAAAAACGATGCAAGTTCCTCACTTCAAATTCAAATTTTACCCAATGGCAATGTTTATGCCGATATAACGTATCGAATAATGGCACTGGCTCTTTGCTATATAGCACCGAGGCTTACCACATCATTCCCACACAATATATTATAAGTATCATGTCTCGAAGGTTTCAAGAAAAAAAGTTATTGATGATAAAATGTGACACCCACCTTTCTCCAAGTAAACAGTCCGCCATCTTGGAAGTGACTACACATTTTGTGCCGTACAGCTTACAACACAGTGAAACTACTTGAATCAGACTACAAATGTACAAGTGCATCAAATACAAACACACCTTATTATTTGTTGTCTGCCAATGCTTTCATTTTTGGCAGGTTTAAACTTTTGTCATCTGGTAAAACAGTTAAGTTCTTTTCTATGTAGTTTAGGGCAAAACCAAACTGCCAAAAAATACTCTGTGAGACTATTCTAAAGGACATAGTCTCCATAAAAAAACTCAAGTTTTTATCCATAGGCTGCTAAATAAAAATTAATATAACGAGAATTTCAACTCAATAGCAGAATCCCTAATTTTTGTTATTTCAAAGGTGTCTTTCGGGGTAAAACATCTCCTTAGGTCTTACAAAAAAGTATCTATGTTTATGGTTTTGGTCCGAGATGCTGTAGATAGGAATTTTTTTACACGGACCATACGATGAAATCACACCTGACAGAAAGTTTTCTTCAATCCTAGCATAAAAGTTTAGGCTCAGCATTTTCTAGGTAAGGTCTGGAAACTCTAAACACCCCTTGGTTGGCTCTATCAGACCGTGTAGATCTAAGAACAGACTGCATATTCTATGCAGCCTGATCTTGATCTATACTGTCCACAAAAGGTCCTTGAGTCGCGCTTTCAATTTGGACTAGTTCAAATAAATATGAATAAAAAATTGAAATTGGATTTGGGAAGGGTAGAAAACATTATGGGAAAAGGAGAAAATGCTGGTTACCAGCATTTTCTCCTTTTCCCAAAATGTTTTCAATATGCTAATTCTTTTATAAGAATCGTTAAAAGTCGGGATTGTGTGGTGAAGGATTAATTAACTCTTCACCAAAAGACAAAATTTTTGACTATCCCAAATTGAAAGCATTTGCAGATGACAAAATAAATGTGAATCAAAACTTGAAATCGGATTTGGGAAGGGTAGAAAACATGGGAAAAGGAGAAAATGCTGGTTACCAGTATTTTCCCCTTTTTCCGAAATGTTTCCAAAAGGCTTCTTTTGTTAGGGTCATTAAAGGTCTGGATTGTGTCGTAAAGAGTTAATTATAATTAAGGGTTAATATACTTATATTTTGTAATGATATTCAAAAGTAACCAAGCATTTTGGAAATGTTCAGTCACCGGAGAAAAGATATTCGCTTCAGGACTTATTTTTCATAAATCAATTTGTAAGAGGTTGCCGTAGATGTAAAATCATACATGTACAATCAATTAACATTCTTATTTCCAAAGTCATCAGCTTTGAACTTTCAATAGCCCTTTTTTACAATTTTTTTGCTGTGAATGAATTTTTTTACTACTGAACAAACAAAAGTGGTTTTTCTCATAGACTAATAGTACATTATTTTCCTCTGCAAGATCAAATGAAGGTTTGATCACAATCTATGATATTACAGTGGACAGTGCAGATCAGAGATAAGACTTCACATTCTGTGTAAAAGTGAAGAAACTTAACCTTTTACCACACAATGATGACTTTCGACAAGCCTTTTGAAAGCATTGTTGGAAAAGGAGAAAATGCTGGTAACCAGCATTTTCTCCTTTTCCCACAGTGTTTTCTACCCTTCTCAAATCAAGTTTAATTTTTTCAGTCACATTTATTTTGTTGTCTGCAAATAGACAATTTGCAAACGGGAATGTTTGTGAATTCAAGAAACTCATTTTTTGTTGATATACTTGTAAAATACATAAGAGAAAAGTTTGGTCATTCCACAAATTTGCTAAATTGCAAAAATCTCCATGTTGCAAAAAATTCCACTTATACAGCATTCCACACAATCCAAGTTTTAATAAGCCTAAAGAGATGGGCATTTTCAACAATTGTGGAAAAACAGAGAAAATCCTGGTAGCTGGTAGTATTTTCCCCTATTTGCACAATGTTTTCAACCCTGTCACTAACATATTTTGTCATTTTTGCCACTTTGAATTTGTTGTCTGCGGATACTTTAATTTTAGATCAGTCTGAAATTTTACTAACCTAAAAAGTGTTTATCTAAAATTGCAGATGATTAACTAAAATGTAACTTAACTCTTCACCAAACGACAAAAGTTTAGACTTGTCCGAATTCAAGGCATTTGCAGAGGACAGAATAAACATGAGTCAAAGCGAAATATGTTTTGGAAGGGTAGAAAACATTTGTGGAAAAGGAGAAAATGCTGCTGGTTACCAGCATTTTTCACCTTTTCCCACAATGTCTTCAAGAGGCTCCTTTCATAGGATTGTATAGTGAAAATGTTAACCCTTTACCAAATGACAAAATTTTAGACTGGTCCAAACTGAAAGCATTTGCAAAAGACAAAAGAAACATAACTCAAAAATTTGAAATTTGTTTCCAGCAGGATAGAAAACATTGCGGGAAAAGGAGAAAATGCTGGTTACCAGCATTTTCTCCTTTTCCCACAATGTTTTCAAAAGGCTTCTATCTCACGGTTGTAAAACCCAGGGAATGTTTGGTAAAAGATTAAATGATCAGATCTATCTCTAAAGGAGTAGAAGAGGCTCTTGTCCAAATTTCGCCAAAACCTGGGATTGTATTGTAAAGGGTGAAGGTAAACAGTTCAGACAGTATTCAAAATAAAGTTGTAACAGTAACTGAGTGGGAATGATTCAATACTTCAGGTATGACAATTACAGGATGGACCCTTTACAGCTTACTCACATTTGGCCTGAAACACCCAAAAACAGGCATTTGGACATTTGCATGAAATGTTGTCTCAGATCAGCCTTTGCTGTCCTAGCAGGCTTATCCGAAGTATTACTTTACGACTATGTTAGATTTTGTCCTACAGTAAACTTGCACAAAAACAGAAATCTGAATAAAAAGCATAAAATTTCATTCATAGTTTCATACTGCACAATTTTGCCTGGAACGTGCCAAAAGGGTCAATTGGACATAAGTATAAAGTGCTGTCTCAGATCAGCCTACGACTCCATTGCATTTTGTCCAACAGTAGACTCGCTAAAAACAGAAAATAAAAGGAATTACAAGCATTTGCCCCTTTCCCAATGAGGAATTTTAATCTTTGGAAAACAAGCAGAAATTGAAATAATTGACAAACCTTAACATTTAACCATTTACCGTACTACCTAAGGTTATTAAAACCCTTGGAAAAAAGCACTTTGAAAACATTGTTGGAGAAAAAAAAAGAAAAAATGCTGGTAAACAGCATTTACTCCTTTTCCCACAATGCTTTCTGCCCTTCCCAGAACATTTTTTTTTCTACTTCATGCTTTCAGTTTGAACAAGTCTAAAAGTTGGCATTTGCTAATGAGTTAAAAAAACAGAAAATTGACCAAGATAATGATTAAGGGATAAATTTATGCATATTTCCTTTCCTATTCAGAAATACCGAACAGAAAATTATCATGACCACTGAAAAGAAGCTCGCAATTTCACCTTTTGTCACATTGTTTTCTATGCTATCAAAAGGTGTCATATACACATAAGAAACTGCTTCATCCTTGCTGTTATCTAGGGTCAATTAGAGATACCATAGAAATGCCTTCTGGTGTAAAGAGTTAATAAGGCCTCAATTAGCAAGCACTAATATTACAAAATTTCACAAAATCATTTCCATGTTTAATAAACCGTTCTTCACTCAACCGACACAGACAAATCCAGTCTTTTTTAGCATTATTTGGCCCTTCACCAAACAATGCAGTTCTTATGACCCGGCAAAGACAGTTTATAAGGATTTTTTAAAGAGGTAACAAAGTACATATAGCATTAAAGCCTTGACCTGCCATGATAAACCAACCAAAATTCAGAACCCTAACCTAAAAAAAATTTAAAATGGGGGATTTTATTTTAAAAGGGGGATTTCATTACATGTTATCTCCTTAACCCTTTCCCAAACAACAAATTTTTGAACTAGACCAAATTGAAAGCATTTGCAGACGACAATTCAACTCTTGCTGAAAAGATGATTTCTATCTATGATAGGGTAGAAAACATTGTGGTTACCAGCATTTTCTCCTTTTCCCACAATGTTTTCAAAAGGCTACTATTCCAGACCCGTAAAAACCAGGGATTATTTGGGAAAGGGTTAACCCTTTACCATATATCATCCTGATGTTTAATGGCCCTAATGGATAAGGACTTGTGAAAACATTGTGGGAAATTGAGAAATCCTGAATACCAGCATTCTTGCCTTTTCTCACAATATTTTGTAACCTTTCAAAGAAAAATTTCCAATTTGGAGCATCCTTTGATTCACAGACTGCAAATGCTTTAAATTTGGACCAGGCTGAATTTTTGTCATGTGGTTAAGACTAAAGATTTACTCTTTATCAATAGACAAAATCTTAAACTGGTCCAATTTGAAAGCATTCACGGATGGCACAATGAAGGTTGCTCAAATGTAAAAATTTGTCTTGAATAGGAAATATTTTTCCAAAAACTTGCTGGGGAAGTCTTATTATCAAACATTTGTGGAAAAAGAGAAAATGCTGGTTACCAGCTTCTTTTCCCTTTTCTAACAATGCTTTCAAAAGCATTTCTTCTAAGGGTTGTTAATAATCAGGATAGTGTGGTAATGGATTAAACACATTGTATTGGTGAGAGATATCCATTTTCTGTCACTAGCTAGCAATGTGTAAATACTGAATACATGCACCTCCACTTAAAAGTTAAGATTTATCCATCTAAAATGCATTTTGTTGACAAAAGTCAGGTTTAGCCATGTGATCAATTTTTTCTTCCAAAATTCTGAAGAAATCTAGGCATAAAGAAGAAAATGCTGCTAAAGGGTTAACTGACTTTTATGTAGTTTTGCAATTAAATTTCCCATTCAGTTGGTAATATGTTGCAAAGATACTAAGACACACATACATGTAGACATATAGAAAACACAAAGGTTAAATTAGGTTTTTGTGGTTTTACTGTAAAATTTCTATTGGTAACAGTACATCTGTTATTGCATAAGAAGGGATAAAACCATTTGAGCCATGCTCTGTGAAAAGGGAGGCTTAATTCACCTGCGAAAAGTATCCACCAAAGTCAGTTCGAGCAGGCTGACTTGGGCCAAATTTTTAGCTATGGTCAATTTTCTGTAGGTCAAAGGACCAGTCTACCTCTTGATTCAGATAGTTGTTAGACAAAGTGGATTTTGTGAATCCCTGATTATGAGGTATCTTGCTTGGTAAAATGAATTAAGGTAATGCATTAAGCTCCCTTTTACCACAACATGGCTCATTTATGTGGTCATTGATGATATCACTATGCTTTTATTTCTGGTGAAGTTTATAGCATAGAGCGGTTTGAAAAGTTGCTGGTAAAATTGTACTAATTCCAGATGTCTTTAAAGAGGGCTGCTTCGAAGGTTTGCAGAGACAAATAACAAAGATAGCTTCGGGTAAACTTTCTGATACAGATCACATAATTTTTGCAGCTTTATTGCAAGCTTTATTTGGTCTCCTGCAAATGCTTTCAAGATGGACAAGTCCAAAATTTTGTGATGTGGTATAGAGTTAAGTAATAAACTATTGGCCAAAAAAAAAAAAAAGGTTGAATTGAATTCAAATTTGATTGATGGCTATATATATGTGAAGGAAGAATTTAAAGGATTAACTCCAAATATCCGTAAGACACACTATTTCATTAACTTCCATGCTGGAAAACAATAATGGCAAACAGTCTGGATAATGTCTTTAATTTTCAAGATAATCCAAAATAATCTATATAAATTTTTTGTGAATTAATTAATAAGAGACTTAGTAATAATTTACCCTCAGTGCATCAATTATCCACAAATATCTCCAATTTCTCATGATTTTCAGTAATAAAAGTACCGTAATTTGCTTAAATTTTTGGACAGTAAAAAATAATTAATTTATTTTTGTGTCCCAATACTTTGGTCTACAAAAAATAATTTTTTTGTCAGCTGCCCAAAACTTATGGTTATCTGTCACACTGAAAGTCACTCGTCGCTAACCCGTGGAATATTGCCGACATTGAAATATTGGAACGTCAATGATGTCAGGTTTGCAGGGTGATCTATTTTTAGACAGATTGGAATTCTACCGATCAATTTGAGCACTAAGAGTTTAAAACTTTGCTTTTTCTCGTTATTTTTATTGATTATTAACTTGTCACTCATTATTGTCTGCATCTTTGGATTGTGATGACGATGTTATTTTGCGTTTGTTGATAAATTCACAACATGTCTTAACCTCCTTACATGTTCGTGAGGTGAACAACATTAATTCCACTCTGACAAGTACCTGCTTGGACCGATCCCAAATTTGATTGGTTCGTCAATCTTCGATCGATAAACCTTAGGTAAAACTGTGTACCTTAATTTCTATTTATAAACATTGAACTCGATTGACCATGAATTACACGCGTGTCAACTCTGTCAACTTCACATGTACACACATTATATATACACATTATGGATCTTGGATAGAAGTTTATCATACCCTTTTTATACTTATGTCGGATTTCTTTTTGATGTAGGGTCTAAATTAGACTGTCAGGTGAGCAGGGTTTTTTTTGTCTTGAATCAGGTAACTCCCATTGAAATCGTGAGGGTTGGGAAGCATGCTTGCGACATTACGTGTGGAGAAATTAAACTACGATAAAGCCGAAATAAATATTTGCAAACAAACGTTTTCAAACCAATTGAAAGATTTTTTTTTCTCTAAAGACAGATATTCACTGTCCCAATTCTTTGGAACAAAAAAATAAAGATCTCGCTTTGCAATTTTTAATATGTCCAAAATCTTTGGGTCATGAAAAATAATTATTTTCGCGAATTTGAAGGTGTCCCAATTTTTTGGGTGTCCCAAAATATACACAAAATACGGTAGTATCAAGTTATTTGACATGGAACAAAAGTGTTAGGCCACTGTCTTCGAACGTATTGGAGAACTGTCTGGTAGATATTTTTTAGGAACTATCTTCTCCATGAACTGTCTTAAAAATAGTGCCCTAACACTAAAATCTATAACAGGTATTGAAAGTTACTACAGTATCAATGACTACATTACCCAGGATTCACTCAAAGTAAAATACAAACCTCTGCCATATCCTTGAGTATGTTTTGCAAAACTGTTCACAACAGCATCAACTGCTTCTTTCAACACAGTTTTTGCTTTCACATCATTTAATTGCTGTTGATTTCTCATCGACATGGCAGCAGCAGCCATTGCCTGCGCAGACCGTGACCCTATCGAGGTTGGATCTGTCATGTTATTTCTGGGAGAATTTTCTGATGAATGAGTTACTCTAGGAACTGGAACCGGTTTGGGGCGTCTTGAATCTGCAGACGCCATTAACGCATTTTTAGCAAAATATGTTGATTAAATCCTTTTCTCACGACCGTTACATTGTCTGAAAGAGGGATTTTCAAATTTCTGAAACTGTCCATTTAAATCTAAATAATTGTCAATTCCAAACTTTCACTGTTTCTGACTCAGAAAATAACCACAATGCTGTAATCATACTTTTACATTTTTTGTATAATGTGGTGACACATATAAAAAGGTAATAGAAAGGATGATTCACTTTATGGTAGAAGTACCTGTAACAGTCAAAATAAAATATTAAGTCACATGTCTGAAGCAGAATATACAGAGCAGGCACTACTAAATGACAAAACAGCGAAGATATTTGTTGACTTTTCACTTTCACCGCGGAGCAGTAATTCCGCATTCCATAATGACCTAAAATAGAGATTTATATTTGATAATTATTTTAAAAAAGGCTTTAATTTTGTACGATTCAGTCAGAAATTTGTATGTGAGAACACACATTTTTTTTTTTTTTCAATATTAAACCGAAATTATAAACTCAGAAAATGAAACGTAAAACCGGGCAAGATGGCGGAATCCATCTGAGAAAGAAGTGCAACTGAGTCGATTAACGTACTTAAAAGGTACAAGAAAAGCAATATACAAAAATTTGATTGATGAAATAGCCGTTAGAAATCTGTTGGAAACAATTTTGTCTTTTCAAATCGCTGAGAGCAGAAATTCATCAAGTTTATCTGAGAAAAACAGTTAAATTTCTTTGAAGGGAAGTAACCAATCTTCAGTAGTCCGGCGATACTCTCCGCAGTGGCCTCCCTTGTCTTTTTTTTTCTGTAGATCAATCTTTTCAGGGTGGAAGTATAATAAATGTCAAATATACGAGTGGATGAACACTGTCTTCATTATTTCTATATCAAATGGCAGAATTTTAGACTTGTCCTTTTGCAGACAACATTTTGCCTCTGGCTAAGCCTTAAAGAACCTACAACTTTGGTTGGGACTTTAAAATTTGGGATGGTGTGGTAAAGGGTAAAGGTATATATTCAAAAAGCAGTATGATTTTGAGACAAACCACACAATCCCGACTTCTAACAAGCCACATTGTTTTCTACCTTCCCAAAATTGAGAGAGATTAATATAAATGGTTAGAATTTGTTTCTCAATCAATGTAAGATAAATACATGTTTAAACATAAACATACCCTTCCCAAATTAAATTTCACTTTTTGATTCACTTTTATTCTGTCATCTGCAAATGCTCTCAATTTTGTCATTTGGTAAAGAGTTATACCCCCATTCCACTCTCACAGAGCTCCGTAGATCGCCATGCAGAGCGCCAAGAACGCTAACAGTTCATTAGAGGATCTCTAAGATCACCACCAGTCTACTCCCTTGCACAAATATCCGTGGCGCTCTGTTTAGAATGCCGTCACATCGCTAATTAATGGCTTAAATTGCTGTCAAACGCCACTTGAACGTAAACATCGCAAATGGAGCGCTATCGGATTGCTCAAGAGCACAAATCTTCCTCCAGTATGCCGGTCATTGCGCTCCTATGTGATCCGATAGCGACCATTAGAGATGCAGTAGAGCTCCATTGTGATCAAGTGGTGATATGATCATCCTCCCATACGATCAAGTGGCAATGTGATAGCGCTCTGTTACTATCAAGTGGCGATAGGATAGTGCTCCGTTAAGATCAAGTGGCGATATGATGGAGCTCCGATCGCGCTTTTGGAGGACTATATAAAAGAGTGCCTGTTTCTCAGACCGGTAGTGCAGTGGTAAAATGCCGGACTTTAATCCTGAGGCCCGAAGTTTGATATCCGGCCCAACCAGTCACCTTTCTGAGATGCCTTGTGTTTCCCACACAGCTAGAGGTGAACTGATTTGAAACCCAGAGGTAGCCTTGCGTGTATCAGTGCTTTACACTTCGCATGTATACATGTTAAGGAACCAAGGAGGTATATTCAAAGAAGAGCTCGGGGCTTGTACCCGGATTTCCTTGTGTCAGATTCTTTTTCTCTAATGGTCCATACCAAATATGCCTCGAGCACAGAGGGACCTTAATCCTACAAAGTCACCATATCATCATTTCGCATCTGGAGACCACCTGGTGTAGGTACAATAAATTCTTAGTCAACTACAGTATGCCGCCCAGGGGAAGGAGTGAAAGGAGGGTCGAAGCCTTGGGTCGCTAATGGAGCGGAAAGATATAAGATCGCAACTCTTAGTGAGGCTACGATAGTGACTATGTACAGTTCAATTGCTATCGGATCTCAATGGTCATTACTTGATCGCCAGCGGAGTGTCATCTGGTTGTTATCTGAGCGGGAGTGTCCTCATAATCACCAATTTGGCAGCGATCTGAGGCGAAATACGGCGCTGTTTATGAGCGCACAGAGCGCCGTAGATTGCGGCCTAGTGGAATGGGGGTATTAAGGTGAAAAAACAAGGTAGTGATAACCATCATTTTCTTTATTCATTTCAGACACATATAACTTGTCATCAATTTAATTTGATACCAATCTGAACAAGTCTAAAACTATGTGTATATTATGTCATAAAAGATAAGTACTGTTTACCATTAACTTTCTTTATGATACTGATGTATTTCAGATTTGTATAGTCACTCTGAAGAACAATGTCTGTGAATATGGGAGGAACATCTGTTGCTATAATCGGTGGAGGTATTTCTGGACTTGTTTGTGCCAACAGACTTGCACAACTAGGAATTAAAGAAACAACAGTTTTTGACACAGGTGCATGTATATAAAAAGTCAAACATTTCTGGAGAAAAAAAAGAAAATCCAATCCTATTCTACCTACAGTATCTCTGACTTAAACCATAAACACAGATAATTTTTTGTTTGGCCTCAGCAAAAACCTGATCCTGGATCAAATGCAATGTTCATGTGGGGTCTACTTTTCCCTGCATGTTTTCTACCCTTCCTATAGCATACTTCAAGTTTTTCAGTCAGAAAAACATGTCTTCATTTGTTTTCAATTTGGATCAGTCTAATACTTTGTTGTATGGTAAAGAGTCAAGAACTTTCTAGATCTTATCTCTAGAATTTTCTAAATATAAAAGTAATATAACTCCATATTGGCTCATCCATTGGGTTTAGTCAATTAGAAAATGTGTTACTTTCAAATATATAGAAAATCTTAGGAAATAAGGCGCAAGAAAATTCTGAGGAAAGACTGGTATATAAAGACTCAGGTTTTGGTTTCAAAAAAGCAATCATGGAGAAAATGAACCTAGAAAAAAATTTACAAATTAACTACAAATTTAACCCCTTTACTATATGACAAAAATGTAGACCCATGCAAACTGAACGCATTGGCAGACAATAAATGTGCCTGAAAAATTTAAATTTGTATCGAAAAAGTAGAAAACATTGTGGGAAAAGAAGAAAATGCCTGTTACCAACATTTTATCCTTTTCCCACAGTGTTTTCAACAGGGTTCCTTCTCTGGGTCATTATAAGTCGGGAATGTGTGGCAAAGGGTTAAACCTAGTGATAGAGTGTCAGCCTTGCACAGGTTTCCTGCATCAAACCCCATGATTTGAGGATCATACAGATTGCTGGAAACCAACTGTGTAAATTTTTCCAACAGTTCTCGTTACTATTTCAAAGACAACCAATTCACATTAATTTTTTTCTGCCAAATTTCATCAAACACCTGAAGGATTGTATTATTTGATGGCACCGGTTGTCCATCTATCCATCCGTTCGTCTGTCTGTCTGTTAGCAATTTCTTGTGCGCGCAACTCCTACAGTTTCCATCAGAATAAGCTTGAAACTTACCACAATGAATCTCTATGATGTGTAGTTATGCAAGTAACTTTTTAAATTGGGTTCTCGATTTTAACCCATTTCACTGACAAGCGGCTTTGGGCACATATGCGCCACACTTCAACAGACTTGTGTTTTCAAAATGGATGAGTAAGAACTTGACAATCTGGTAAAAAGTTCACAGAATGCATGCAAAATGAGCAGTAGGGGATCAGGATGGTCCTCTTGGTTTTTGGCAAAGCAACAAAAATTCTTGTATTTTAACAACCCCAAGGGAAAAACATAAGAATATTGTGGGAAAAGGGGAAAATGCTGGTTGCATTTTCTCCTCTTCCCACAATTTTTTAAACTGTCCCACAGATAAATCTTAATATCATATGAGTTACACTTATTGTTTGTTTGCAAAAGCTTTTATTTAAGACAAATCTGAAATTTTGGTAATGACATGATAGCCTCAGCCCAGTGCTGATTCATGAAACTCAGGACACTCATATATAAATAAACTGTTGCAGTGTTTAATTATGACTGAAATGATGTTGAAAAAGGTATTAAATGCCACACAATCAATTACTGGATATTTTTCATTACAGGTAAAAACTCCCCTGGTGGTAGGTGTTCCTCTCGCCAAGCTCTCATTAATGGTCAACTTTGTACATTTGATCATTCAGCCCAGTATTTCACCGTTAGTGATTCGAGGTTTGCCAAAGTTGTCTCATTTTTACACAGAAAAGGGGCCGTGAAAGAATGGAAAGACAGAATTGGACATTTACAAAATGGGATTTTCACAGTTGATACAAAACTAACACAAGCTTTTGTAGGTGTGAATGGAATGGCAGATATTCCAAAATGCCTTGCAGCTTCACTTAACATGAAAGGATCAACGTGGGTTGCCAATGTTTCATGGGACATGACAATGAAAAAATGGAAAGTAGACCACTATGGATATTTTAATTACTTGGTGATTGCTCATAATGGGAAATGCGCTGATAAGCTGATGGCTAATTCTGGGGCCACTGATGTACATAGGTTAACTCAGGTGCGATTTTGTGATAGACTGTCAATGAGAGACAAACGCATGCAACTGTGTTCAATCTGGGCTTTACTTGTGTGCTTTCCAACAAGTCTACAGTTACCATATGGAGGTAAAGGGTTTTTTGTGTATTTTCACTGTCATTTTGCTCTAACATTAGGTCAGGGCACCCATTACTTCATCCCTCAGGTTTCTGTATCAGTGATACTGGCCGAATTGTCTCAGAGCCACTGGTTGCTATCCCTCTTAACCCTTTACCACACAATGACGACTTAGTACCCCTGAGGAAGAAGCCTTTTGAAAACATGGTTGGAAAAGGAGAAAATGCTGATAACCATCATTTTCTCCTTTTCTCATAAAGTTTTGTACCCTATCAAAGCAAAATTGCAACATTTAAGCCACTTTGAAATTGTTGTCTGCAAATGCCTTCAGTTTTGATAGATCTAAAATTGTGCTGTGTGGTAATGGGTTAACAAATCAAACTGTCCCAAGTTTACTATGATCATGAAGAAGAGGGCTTTTATAAAAATCTAGTTGAACGAGAAGAAAATACAGAGAACCAGCATTTACCCCTTTTGCAACACTGCATTCTTCCCTTTAAATGACAAACTGTATTTCATTTGCAAAATCCTTCAATATGGACCAGTCTAAGATATGGTCCCCTGGTTTAAAGTTAACCATTTACCTAACATTGCCCTGTTTAAACAACAACATGTTTGAATACAATGTGGGAAAAGGTAAACATGCTCTAACAAGCATTTTCTCTGTTTCCCACTCTGTTTTCTACTATATGACTCGCCATCATTTGAGCAGTCTTGAACCTGCAAAATTATTGCTTTGAAACGGATAAGTTCAAAATTTTGTCATATTGTGAAGAGTTAATTAAGGCTAAATAAGTTGAATGTTCATGAAAATATGATAGAAGAAAGAGATTGCTGTACTGTACTATATATTCAGTTGTTTCTCTATTGCAAGGTGTCCATGTAAACCATGTGGATATATCCTGGATGGCTAATAACACTGCTAAATTAAAGTCTACTTCCACTGAACATAGCCAGGCAATGAATAAAGAGTGTTGGACTGTGTTCAGTACTAGACAGTTTGGCTCCAGGTTGGTTCTCAGCCTTCTTTTAACCTTTTACCTAAAAATCACTGGTTTTTATGACTCTAAGAAAACCTTTCGAAAACATTGTTCAAAAAGGAGTAATTCAGAGTATATGCTGGTCACGAGCATTTTCTCCTTTTCACAGGGTGCTTTTTAACAGTTTCTTTCACTCTGTAGTTACTCTAAGGGAGTGTGTGGTGCACAGAGTCATCTCTCTGCAAGTCAACAAAATTTCAAATTTGTCCCTGTAAGCAATTTTTTTCATTTAATCCAAAACATTTTCAACCGTTTACCAAACAATCCCTAGTTTTAACGGCCCTGGGAAAGAAGGCTTTTGAAAACATTGTGAGAAAAGGAGAAAATGCTGGTAACCATGGGATCATAAAAATAAGGGAACATTTTATACTTTTTTGTGTTTGACAAATTATATAAAATGAAGGGGGTTCCAGCTGTAGTTGTAAAAGATTTTTTTCTTTTAGGTATAAGTGTCCACAAGAAAATATACCCCCAAAAATTGAAAGGGAGGTAACTGAGAAATTACTTGAAGCTATGAAGCAAGCTACTGGTTTAAAGGCGTTACCAACTCCTATATATACAAGAGTACAACTTTGGGGAGCTGCAGTTCCCTTAAATGTTTTTAAAGTATGTATTATTTCATCAACTTTCGCATGAATTTTACCAATTTAATCCTTTGTTGATTATTTCCCTGTTTTATGAACCTTGAGAAGAAGGGTTCTGAGAACATTGTGGGAAAAGGAGAAAATGTTGGAACAATTGAATTATGGGAAAAGGAGAAAATACAGGTAATCAGCTTTTTATTCTTTTTCCACAATATTCTTACCTTTTTAAAGAACTTGTCCTATTAGAAGAATCAGATTCAAATTGATGTCAGCAAATATTTTCAGTATGGACAAGTCTAACGCTGTGTGGTCCGGTAAATGGTTTAAAATCTGATGTGACTTGAACATATTTCTATGTCAGTTAACTCATTACATTTTAGGCTTATCCAAATTGGAAGCATTTGCAGACAACAAAATAAAAGTGACTGAAAATTTGAAATTTGTTTTGTAAAGGGTAGAAAACATTGTTGGAAAAGGAGAAAATGCTGGTTACCAGCATTTTCTCCTTTTCCTACAGTGTTTTCAAAAGGCTTCTTTCTCGGGGGCGTCAAAAGTAGGGATTGTGTGGTAATGGGTTAACTCTTTATCAGCATTTTCTCCTTTTCCCACAATTTTTTCTACCCTTCACAAAACAAATTTCAAATTTTCAGTCACTTTTATTATGTTGTCTTCAAATGTCTTCAATCTGGACAAACTTAAAATTTGGTTGTTTGGTAATGAGTGAATGGAATGAGTTAAATTCACAGATTTCTATTTCACTGCAAACAGAGTAAAGAAGAGTGTATATTTGATGGTAGCTACAATGTTGGTATATGTGGAGACTGGTTGACTAGTCCCTGTATACAAGGAGCAGCAGTCAGTGGACTAGCCCTGGCAGAGAAAGTACACCAACATGCATCAGGTAGTCTATAACTTACATTTTCATTATACCCCTGCAAGACGAATGTTTTCTGAGATAAACTGGAATCAGCTTGTCTGTTCGTGTCTCCATCCATTTGTCCATCCATCTGCATGTCCGTCTGTGTACAAATAAGTGCCTGTTTTTGTCAAAGTGCTGGCGAGAGTATTAAGTCGCATTTAGTGATAGCTCTAGTTTGACCTATTTGGTTGGAATACAACACAAAAACAATGTAAGAAGTTGCTAAATCTCTCACCATGAGAATAGTAAAACTGTTTCATTGAATTCATGATACAGGGCAAAGTATTTTTCCTACTTTCGTGTTGTGTTTTGTGTTTTTGTTCAGTAAATTAGTTGTTATTGACTCTTGTAGCTCTGATTAATGATATGCACCTATTTCACTTTGAAAAGCAGTGAAAAATATGGCTAAATCAAGGTTGTTGTTGTTAGAATATGAAACATAGTAGTGGAAATTATAGATCAAAGATCACACTGCTTCTTGTGTGTACTCTGATTGTGATCTGTTTTTATAAACAATTTAGTTTGGTTGCAGGACTTTAACCCTGTACCAAACGACAAAATGTCATACTGGTCCGAATTGAAAGCATTTGTAGACGACAAAATTAACATAACTCAAAGATTGAGATTTGTTTCCGGTACGGTTAAAAACATTATGGGAAAAGGAGAAAATGCTGGTTACCAGCATTTTCTCCTTTTCCCATAATGTTTTCAAAAGGCCCTTTCCTTCAGGGTCCTTAAAACTCAGGATTGTATGGTAAAGAGTTAGGAATTAAAATTTCAATCTGGTATTTTTTAAAGGAAATGCAACAAGCACAACACTTATACCAGATTTCAATCCAGCAGATGGAGGAACTATTGGAGCTTTCCCAACAGACTCAAATATGATCTACAGACCATGATAGATGTCTTTATATACAATCATTGTTTTTTATAACTATTTAAACATATTTTTATTACATTGATTAAGAAACTAGTTCTGACACCTTATACTAATCTCTCTCGATTCTGCTTCCTGGGAAATACACTAGTACTCGCACCGAATGTGTGGGCCGATGGAATATCCCAAAGTTGACATCCGCTCCCCTGAATTGAACTCAAGACCTTTTGGTTACGAGGCAGACGCTCTACCTCACAACCACCACACTACTAGTATTTGGTAGTCAGCTGTTCAAAACTTATAAGAAAAGAACCAAGTGTTTGTAAGAACAGCTTCTTTTCCCACAATGATATCAATACATTTTTAAAAAAATGTTTTTATTTCGTTTTTGTTTTTCTATGTGTTAGTTGTACTGTTTGCCTGTTGGTTGACCAGTCAAAAAAGATCCAGCATTGAGGGCTTATATAAATAACAACCTAAGTGCTGCTCAAAAGATGGGATACATGCCTTTGAAAATGTACTTTTGCAGGAATGGAACGAATTTCTTTTTAGACTCATTTTCTCCTTTTCCAACAATATTTTCCAAAGCCTTCCTCAAGGTGATAGTCACTGTGAGAAGATTGGATTTTGGAAAAATCATGGGGAAATGCTGATAAATTTCTCGTTTTCCTGCCATGATTTCTATCTTTTAATTAATCCTTTACTGCACAATGCAGACTTGTAATGAACCCTTTTGAAAACATTACGGGAAAAGGAGAAAATGTGGGGAACCAGCATCTCCTTTTCCCACAATGTTTTTTACCTTATCAAAGAATAATTGCAGCACTGAGCCACATTGAAATGGTCCTCTGCAAATGCTATCACTGAGGACAAGGCTAAAGTTGTGTCGGTGGATGAAGAGCTGAAGAGAAGCCCCATCATTGAAGCACTATTCATTTTGTCTTCAATGAATCGAACTTTTGTGAAACAGTTAAGACTCGCAATGCTGTGTTGACCTAGGTGTATATTTAAACCCTTCCCAAACAAAAGATTTTAGACTTCCAAACTGAAAGAGTTTGCAGACAACAATTTTAGATTTGATGAAAATAATAGAAAGTTCTCCTAAAGGGTAGAAAACACTGTGGGAAAAGGAGAAATTGCTCGTTACGAGCAATTTCTCCTTTTCCCACAGTGTTTTCAAAAGACTTGTACTACAGACACGTAAAAACCAGGGCTTGTTTGGGAAAGAATGAATGAATGAACAGTGTTTTATGGCCCGTCGACAACTTAGGTCATATTGGGCGCACTTACTTAGTAAACAATAATGCGAGGTGAAAATAACATACATGTGCAACAACATGTATAAGACAAACATGATGAATGAGGAATGGATGAAACACAAAATGATGCCCCTTTTGTTGTTTGGGAAAGGGTTGACAATATTTTAGATCTGTCCAAAATCAAAGCGCAGAGCCGCAATAGCTCAGTCAATAGCATGCAGGACTTGAAAACATGCAGACAACAATTTAAATGTGGTTACCAGCATTTTCCCCTTGTGTCACTCTGTTTTCAAAAGGCTTTTATACCAGAGTTGTGAGAACGCAGGATTATGTGGTAATGGGTTTAGGATATTGACTTTGTGCAATATGTTTTTCCTCTAAATTAAATGAATTCTTCCATAGATTTTGAAATTACATTATGCTAAGCAGATTGGGGCTTGTTGTATAACTTTTCTTCTTTTTTCGCACACAGTTTTACCTTGTCGGAGAATATTGATCAATGTTTAGTAGTCAGACTTTCTATCCACAGACGTTGTAGAGTTAACCCTTTAGCACAAGATCTTCAGTTTCCACAACCCTTACAGATAAGGCTTTTGGGCCAAGCCCTGTTAGGTCAGTCAGCATGCTGGACTTGAGACAAGGGGTTGTGGGTTCGATCCCTGACCCTGCCAGTTTCTTTCTGAGGATTGATGACAGTCACTGCAAAAAAATTTATTTCCCTCCCACTGCTGATTGTTGTTCTGACAATGTTAATGTAGGAAAGCAACAAGTGGCTTGGAAAGAAAATTGTATGGAGTACTGGTAAAAAGGGACTCCAGGAAAGCATGGATAGGTGCACTGGCCAAAGCGATATAACTGAAATAATGTTCAAAATGGCCTTAAAAACCATACAATCAATCAATAAGGCTTTTGAAGAAATTACAAGAAAAGGAGAAAATGATGATAATCAGTAAGCTCTCCTCTTCCCACACCTAATACACCTTTTCATGGAAACAATTATTTGAAAACAATTTTGAGTTGTCTTCTGTAAGTGCCTTCGATATTGATGATTGAAAAATTTTGCTCTTTCAGTAAAAGGTTAAAAACATCTCTTTGGGAAAGGTATAGATATGAAGTAATACAGGATCCCACCTTGTATTATGTATAAACAACAGTGGACATAGATACCCTATTAACCCATAACCATGCAATCCCGCCTTTTAGGACCATTAGAAAGAATACTTTGGAGAAAGGAGAAAATGCTGGTAACTAACATTTTCTCCTTTTCCCCACAATGTTTTCTACCTGCTGGAAACCAATATCAATACTTTTAACAACCTTGAGAGGGAGGCATATAGAAAACATTGTGGGAAAAGGAAAAATGCTAGTAACCAGCATTTTCTCATTTTCCCATAATATTTTCTACCCTATCAAAGTCAGAAATCATCATTTTACGAAGATTTTATTTGTCGTTTGCAGATTCTTTGAATTTGGTCCAGTCAAAAAATTTGTTGTTTGGTAAAGAGTGAAAGAAAGCAATACCAATATAAAAAGTTACCAATGCTTTAATGTAATCTCGTATCAACATTTCATATTTAACCCTTTATCATATAGCCAGATGTTTTACCACCACTTAACCCATTACCACACAATCCCTACTTTTGACGCCCCTGAAAAAGAAGCCTTTTGAAAACACTGGGAAAAGGAGAAAATGCTGGTAACCAGCATTTTCTCCTTTTCCCACAGTGTTTTCTACTCTTCCCAGAACAAATTCCAATTTTTCAGCCACCTTTATTTTGTCGTCTGCAAATGCTTTCAATTTGGACCAGTGTAAAATTTTCTCGTGTGGTAAAGAGTTAAGAATGAAGCCTTTCATCAACATTGATGGGGTAACTGGTTGCTCTTTTTCCATCGTGTTTTCATTTCTATTATTGAAAAAAAGAAGAAATGGCAGAAAAAATTATTATAGGAAAAGTAAAAACTACTGGTTACCAGCGTTTTCTCCCATACCAAAACAATGCTTTCAAAACACTGGACTCTTCCTCTGGATCGGTCAAACACGGGATAGTATGCTAAAGTGTGGAAGTAAATATGTGACCAATCACACAAAAATGGACTATCTGGGAATTCTGTACATCAGTTAAATCAATACAGATCAATGATAGTGCAAGTCAAATTAAGTTGATCACACAAAAATGATTGTATAACAAGGTTCAGTGACCACCTTTCAGCCAGAAAATGTCATTAAAGCGAAAAGTGTCAACCCTGGTCAGCCTGCACAATACCCCCAGTCTGACCAGGGTTGACACTTTTCGCAATTCCCAGAAGGTCCCTTTTTGTGTGATGGGTTAAATAATATTATAAAGGATAAATCCTGTAAAAACACCAACATGCTCCAATATAAAGAAAGTCAAGTTAACCCTGTAAACCCCCCCCCCCTTTCCAAATAAATCTCATCCTTGAAGAAGAGAATGGCTCGTTTGAAGATTCTGTTGGAAATGGAGTAAATGCTAGTAACCAGTATTTTCTCCTTTTCCCATAAAGTTTTCTAACAAATCAGAGAACTAATGCTTTCAATTTACAGGAGTTTAAATGTTGCCGTTCGGAAAAGGGTTATGACTGTCTCACAAACTATATGACAGGGTAGATCTTAGATCAAACTGCACATCCAGTGCACTCTGATCTTAAATCTTTATCTTCAATGAGGGTCAAAATTATCCCTGATGATCTCTGGAATACAAAAAGATGCGGGTAATAAATTGTGTATTTATTAATTTTCGATCCTCAAATAAAAATCGTGTATAGATAATTTTTGTCTATATACATGTATATAATTTACATACAATAGCTTTGCATAAACTTTACAGGAAAAAAACAACAACTGAATAACAGTGGCCTTATTTTGCCAAGCTACCCTTTACTATTAGCTTAACGTTTACTCTACAAAGTTTAACTCATTACCAAATTCCAAAGTTTTAGGTTTGTCCAAATCGAAAGCATTTGCAGACCACAAAATAAAAGTGACTGAAAATTTGAAATTTTATTTGTGAAGGGTAGAAAACATTGCTGGAAAAAAGGAGAAAATGCTGGTTACCAGCATTTTCTCCTTTTCCCACAATGTTTTCGAAAGGCTTTTTACTCAAGAGTCATCAAAAGTAGGGATTGTGTGCTAATGGGTTAACCCTTTACCACACGAGAAAAATGTAGACTTGTTCAAATTTAAAGCAGTTACAGATGACAAGTGTAATGAAAATCCAATCCCAAATGAGGACTATATTTACATAACAAAAATGTAATTTTTCAACTTGAAAATGCTTCTTATCCCTCACTGTCAGAATTTTTGTAAAATCCATAGTATTCAAGCTTTCGGGCTTTAAACCAGTAAAGCTAAAACAGGCCAAAAACTTTTCATGCCATGAACTCCCAAAATTCTAGGTTCCAAAATTTTAGATTCACAGTTTACATGGTGATAAATATTAGAGGGACCTGTGAAATAATTTGAATAATACAAACTTATTTATATCATTTAAAGGGTCATTCTTAACACTAATAGACCCTTTCACAATTATTTAGGTCTTCTTTTTTATACTGAAAAGGTGTGGTTGGCTCCTTTCAGAGATGTCAAGATATGTCTTTACAGAGAAAAAGAGCTGTTAAAGCTTAAAATGTGTAGAATAGTTCAGATATTGATCAGCTGTATAAACACGTAAATAATTGATAAATATTGTGTGAGGATAAAGAAACTCTGACAAGAGACTGGTCTTGATTTAAAACCGGAAATGACAACACTGCTTCTTTTGATGGCCCATTGAGAATGAAATGTATTTTCTATGGGTTGTTAACTGGGCTACCTTGCAACCGTCAGGGGTAACATTTTGCATGGAGATATAAGAATGATTACAATTTTCTATGGTTCAGAGGAAATGGGTTGATAAACTAGAAGGCCCTGAAGGGCCTGAATATGCTCTACTGGCAGAGAGTTTGCTTTCAAATAAAGCAAACAGGAATTCATTACGCAAAAATACAAAATAAATTGACATTTTCAACTCAAAATGGCTACTTTTCCATTACTGTTGGTTGAATTTTTTCAAACTCAACAGGGTTAAAAAGCTATAGATGGGATAAACAAGCTGAAAAATTCATAAAATCTGATCACAAATAAATACTTTATCATGTAAACAGGCAATGAAATTGTTCAATTTGAAAAGACTACTTTTCCCATACTGTTTGTCAGATTTTTTTCAAAACTGATATGATTAAAGCTTTTGATGAGATTAACAAACTCTGCAAGTTTCACGGAAGTCTGACCAAAAATGAAGACTTAATCGAGTAAACAAGAAATGAAAGTTTTCAACTTGAAATGGCTACTTTTCCCATACTCTTTGTTGGAATTTTTTCAAAATCAATAGGGTAGAAGCTATTGATAAGATAAACAAACTCTGCAAGTTTCATGGAAATCTGACCTATAATGAAGACTTTATTGCGTTTACAAAAAATGTAAATTTCACACTTGAAATGGCTACTTTTCCGATACTGTTAGTCAGATTTTTTTCAAAATCAATAGGGTTAAAGCTATTGATGAGATAAATAAACTGTGCGATTTTCACGAAAATCTGACGATAAATGAAGACTTTGTCGCGTAAACAAGATTTGGAAATTTTCAACTTGAAATGGCTACTTTTCCCATACTGTTTGTCGGATTTTTTTCAAAATCAATAGGGTTGAAGCTATTGATGAGATAAACAAACTGTGCAAGTTTCACGAAAATCTGCTGATAAATGAAGACTTTATCGCGTAAACAAGAATTGGAAATTTTTAACTTGAAATGGCTACTTTTCCAATATTGTTTGTTGGATTTTTCTCAAAATCAATAGGGTTGAAGCTATTGATGAGATAAACGAACTGTGCAAGTTTCACGAAAATCTGACAACAAATGCAGACTTTATCGCATAAACAAGAAAAAGACTAACGGACGGACAGACAGACGGACGGACGGACGACGGAAACCCCGCCATGACATAAGCTCTGCTGGCTGAAAGCCAGTAGAGCTAAAAAATCACTGGAAATGAATAAAGACATATCTTTAACCCTTTACCTGATATGTCAGTTTGAGGCTCTTCCATTTCAGCAGCAAATAAGGATATGATGTCAAAAATATGCATAAATATCTGAGTGGAAAACATTGTGGAAAATGGAGAAATTGCTTGTTACGTGCAAATTTTCAAAAGGCTTCTTTGTCAGGGTCGTTACAAGTTGTCATTTTGTGATAAAGGGTTAACTTCTGAAGGTGCTCAAAGCTTATATTAATGTGCAGAGATGCAATACAATAAACAGAGTTTTTTTTTAAAATATTCCAAATTTAGAAATATTATACTAATTTACTTTATCTCAACTTTTTACAAACAACATAATATTTCATTCATTCAAATTCAAAGCTTTCGCAAACAGTACTAAATGTAGCTCAAATGTTGTAATTTTCTCTGAAGCAGAGGAGAATAATGGGAAGGTAGGAAATGCTAAGGAAATCTTAGACTTGTCTAAATTGAAAGCATTTCTAGAAGACAGAAAATGGGGCTAAAAAAGTGAATTCTAATTTGTGAGGGATAGAAAACATTGTAGAAAAAAGAGAAAATGCTGGTTACCAGCATTTTCTCCTTTTCCTACTATGTTTTCAAAAAGCCTCTGCCTCCGGGTCATTAAAATTGTGTGGTAAACATACCAAAGTGGCATTCCGACAAAACAAATAGCTTTTGAAGTTTACAGCTTTTCCAATTTGACATTTTCTTAAAGATGACAAAAAATAATGAAAAAAAAAACATCCAATTTTTTCCACACTCATGGGCAATACAAACTGCCAGTGATCAATAGCCGAGCCCAACAAATCAAAACTTCATGGCTGCTTTGAACTGATTATCTTGACTACCAGGCTGAGTAGATCCAGCTCCATCTTTATCCTGTCTGGCAGCAAAAGTTTTACCGTTTCATCTGTGGTCTACAGTTGGCTAGCACATTAGTCTCTCTGTTTACACTGCACTCTGTTCACACTAACCTTGTAGACTTGACCATGGTAATCTCATTTTCACGAGCTACACACATAATTGCAAATGAAACTTCTCCATTATTGCCTCTCTACCACACAATCCTGAGTTTGAATGCCCCTGAGAGAGAAGCCTATTGAAAACATTGTGGGAAAAGTAGAAAATTCTTTTTTCTCCTTTTCCCACAATGTTTTCTACCCTTCCCAAAAGATACTGGGTATGCGGGTTGCTCATGATTCTATCAACCAATTGTAATGCTCTTTAAGTTGCTCATGATTCTATCAGCCAATTGTAATGCTCTTTAAGTTGCTCATGATTCTATCAGTCAAATGACCTATAGCATATAGATGAACTGTGCTTATCTGTTCACCTAACAACCCTATGTTATGATGACCCTTAAAAAAAGACCTTTTGACAACATTCCACACATTGTTTTCTACTCTTTCACAGGCAGATTTGATCATGTAAGCTACAATGAATTTGTCATCAGCAATTGCTTCCAACTGGACAAGAGTAAAGTTTAATCATATAGCACAGTTAAACCAATATAATGTTGTAGTGGTGTCTTCCCATTTGTCCCACATTTTAAATTAACAGTGCGGCATTTACCTGTAAGGGTTAGGGGTGAAACAAGGGTATAGTCTGCATCAGAGTAATGTGGTAGGCAAGAGATTTGGAAAGAAGAACAAATTAAAGAATTATTCTCTTTTCAAACAAACATTTTCTCCACCTTTTAGAAACCACATAGTAAATACTAAACCGTTTGCCTTAACTAAATCAATAAAGAAAAAAAAACTTAAAATTGGATTCTTTCATACAATTTTGCCTATAATATAATGTTATTAATCAAGTGATTTCGTATTGGCCCAGTTACAGGTCCGAGGTCAGCCGTATTGGCCCGAAGCCAAAGGCTGAGGGCCAATACGCCTGACCGAGGACCTGTAACTGGGCCAATACGAAATCACTTGATTAATGACAATTTTATTAATTAACCCTTTACCAAATAATCTCTGGATTTTACGACCCTGAAAAAGAAGCCTTCTGAAAACATTGTGAGAAAAGGAGAAAATGCTGGTAACCAGCATTTTCTCCTTTTTCCCACAATGTTTTCTACCCTGCTGGAAACAAATATCAATTTTTGGGTTACGTTCACGTCGCCACCTCCTTGAACATGATTGGCTAAAAGTAAGTGCAGATGCTCACGCGACTGAACTTTTGACCAATCACGTTCAAGGATTTCTGTATTGGTCGCGGGACATTAGTATTGATACGAGGTCAACTGTATTGATCGGAGGTCAAGTCGTATCAAGCCGGGGTCGCGACCTGTTTACTATACGAAGTGAGAAATGTGACTGGTATCGCGTGGACCGGTTTCCATATAACTTGTAATATCCAATAGTTAATTAATAACTAGTAGTATTGATACAGACTACAGTTGTAAATTAGCTCTAGGATTATCTGTGCCCTTCCTGTACAAATTCCCATCTCCAACATTTATATTTTGGTATAAAGATTAAAATGTGGAACAAATGGGATTAAACCGTTTTATCTGAGGGTTTCAAAAAAAGATGTGATACAAAGGATCCACAAATAACACGCGAGATTTCTGGCTAAAATAACACATATGTATACATATATCACAACTCGTGCCTTTCTGATTATATACACATATAAAATTTATTCCTTCACCATTTGACAAAGTCTTACCCATGTCTATACTGTAAGCATTCTCCTTAACCTTTCATGAGAGCAATTTCACCCACTATACTTTACATTCCTTCAAATGCCATCTCTTGGACAACATTTAACCCTATACCAAACAACCCCAAATTTTAACAATCCTGAGGAAGAAGGCTTTTGTAAACACTTTGGAAAAGGAGAAAATGCTGGTAACCAGCACTTTCTCCTTTTCCCAAACTGTTTTCTACCATTGCCAAATCAAACTTTTTGATCAAAGTTTTTGAGTAACAGTTATTTTGTTGTCTACAAATACTTTTAGTTAATACGAGTCTAAAATTTTGTTTTTTGGTAAAACGTTTACCACACAGTCCCGGCTTTTAACGACCATGAGGAAGAAGCCCTTTGAAATCATTGAGGGGAAGGGAGAAAATACTGGTGACCAGCATTTTCCCCTTTTCTCACAATGTTTTCAGTCCTATCAAGGAAAAGTTGTGGGTTTTTTTGCCACCTTTAATTTGTCATCTGGTTAATTTATGTTCTGTAACTGTTTGCAATACAGACAAGTCTTAAAACTTTGTAATCTGGTTAAAAACCCAAAATAGGTCAATTTCAAATATTAATCTTTTCACCACAAATATTTACAAAACAAAAATTATTGTACTATACATCGATTTCAAAATTTTTACTTCTACATCACAGCTCTTTTTGTAGTAAATATTATAGTAGTAAAAATTTGACTTGACATAATTATGAAATTATATAATGTGATCAAAATTCATCAACTCTTTACCAAACAACAAACATTAAAGACTTGTCCGAAAGAAGACATTTGTAGATGAAACCTCATCCTCGGATACCCCGGGGTCTCCCTATTTGCTACGCTACATCGACCCCTGGGACAATTGACTAATAAAACTTTGAATCGGCCGCCGAAAATCGATACGAAACGTCATAGCGTACAGTCCACTCGCCCATCACAAAATGATGATGGAACCAATAATAAGCCAGCAATTGGCCAGCGGTAAAGCGAGGGAAATTCAATTAATTGTCCTAGGGGTCTATGTAGCGTAGCAAATAGGGAGACCCGGGGTATCCGAGGATGATGAAACCTCAAATGTGGCTGACATACTGAAATTTGTCTATGAAGGGGTACAAAACAGTGTAGGAAAAGGAGACAATGCTGTTTACAAACAATTTCTTCTTTTCCTACAACATTTCCAAAAGCTTTCTCACCCAGCGTCACTTAAAAGTTTGAGTAGTTTGGTAAGGGCTAAATAGACAATTACTTGAAACTTCAATATGTGTCTGAAGCCAATTTCAAACATGATCCTGTGCTTTCATTCAGAGAAAAGGGACTTTTGAAAGCAAGAAGGAAAAAAATAAATTGCTAGCCACTGGCATTTCATAACCTCAATATTTCTACTAAACAACAAGCAGTCCCATCAATTCAATAAGTTCTAATACCATCAATTTAGACAAGACTTAAGTTTTGTGCTCTAGTAAACAGTAAGAATATTAACCTATCATTTTAGTTCATTTTGCCTATATACATGTATAAATTTGAGAAATTCTTCCCCTTCAACTCATTACCATTCAATCCCTACTTTTAACAACCCCAAGTAAAAAGCCTTTTGAAAACATTGTGGGAAAAGGAAAAAATGCTGATAATCAGCATTTTTTGCTTTTCCCACAATTTTTTTTACCCTTCAAAAAACAAATTTCAAATTTTCCGTCACTTTTATTTTGTCGTCTGCAATGCTTTCGATTTGGCCAATTCCAAAATTTTGTTGTTTATTAAAGAGTTTCAAAAAAACAAAGGTCTGAAGTAGTTCTACTAACTTACAGGAGCTACCAAGACTTTTAATTGACTGAAACTAATCTCATCAACATATCAGATTTGTGAAAGTAATTTGATATATTAAAAAGCTTTAGGAACAAATACTTGAGCAATACTCTGTGAAAAGGGGGCTTAACACATGTGCAAAAAGTATTGACCAATGTCAGCCTGCTTCGACTGTGCAGGCTGACATTGGCTGATTCTTTTGCATCTGATTAAAATATCTGCATGTAAAAGGACCATTTTACAATCAGATCCAGTCCATTGTTATATAAAAATCGGTATTGTGGGTTCATATTATGAGACGATTTCTTTGCTATAATGCATCACTGAGCTGCATTAACCCTTTACCACACAATAACGACTTGATGACCCTGAGAAATAAGCTTTTTGAAGACATCGTGGGAAAAGGAGAAAATGTTGGTAACCAGCATTTTCTCCTTTTCCCACTACATTTACTACCCTATCAATAAACAATTGCACTGTTGGAGCCACATTGAAACTGTCGTCTGCAAATGCTTTCAATTTGAACAAGGCTAAAATTTTGTCATCTGGTAAAGAGTTAAGCCCCTTTTTCATTTATAAAGCTTGAAACTTTGGTTCTTCACAGCCCCTTTTTCATTTATAAAGCTTGAAACTTTGGTTCTTCACTGCTAAGTATTTGTGTTGTGTTTATGTTAAAGCTCTATTATTTTGAACTCCACAGTTACTTTGTGTTGTGTTTATAATTGCTGAGGCGCTATTACTTTGAACTCCACTGTTATTTTGTGTTTATAATTGTTAAGGTTCTATTATTTTAAAGTCAATGGTTCTTTTGTGTTGTGTTTAAAATCAGTTAAGGCTTTTAACTGTTTTGAACGCCACTGTTGCTTTGTGTTGTGCTGTGTAATTGTGACTGCTGCTCTGTCTGGTTCCCAACTTGGTTTTCTACACTGTTATTAGTGTTATTATTGCTGTCCTGTATCTCTGCCTGGTTCCCTGTATCGCCCACTGTATTTGTTCCAGTAGAATCAGCTGTTGTGGAGTCGGTATATAGTTCACTGTATGCTGGAGGTTTTTCGTTTGGGATGAATTCTGGTGGAAGCTGGGCTATTTCAGAATATGGTGGAGGTTCAAACATGGTAGGGGCAGGATCATATCCTGTAACTGGAGGAGAGAGGGGAGCAATCGCAGTATGTTGTTGTCGTCTTGTTGTTGTTGTACCAAACCTGATGATCTGTCCCCGCTGCTGAGCTAAAAGGAAGTAATAATAAAAAAAAAAAATGTCACCAATTCTATTCATTCTGTCCTTTTGTAATATATGTAATCAATGTTTTCAGAAGAGCATCTAATTTCATTATCTTCTGAAATAAAAAAAGGGGGGCTTAATACATATCCATGATTCAGTATACCAAGCGAGTCATTATGTAAACAAATACCCATAAAATAAGCTTGGCTACATGAATGACTGAATCATGAGGTAGAACAGTCCTTGGAAATACAGAAAATCAACCAACAGCGAAAAAGTTTCTGCTAAGTCTGCCTGCACGGTCTGTGCAGGCTGACCTGGGTTGATACTTTTCGAAGATCCATAAGGCCCCCTTTCTACAGAGAATGACTCAAAGAACTCTGTTATCTTTTTACCTGTAAATAACCATCCTTTACCAAACAATTCCGTATTTTATTAACCCTGAGAGACAACACTTCTTTGATAATATTGTGGCAACAATTTTCAAAAATATTTCCTACTGTTTCAGAGACAAATTCAATGATTTTAGCCATGCTTAACTCTTTACCACTCAATCCCGACTTTCAACGACCCTTAGAGAGAAGCCTTTTGAAAACATTGTTGGAAAAGGAGAAAATGCTGGTTACCAGCATTTTCTCCTTTTCCCACAGTGTTTTCTACCCTTCCTAGAAAAAATTTCAATTTTTCAGTCACCTTTATTTTGTCGTCTGCAAATGCTTTCAATTTGGATCAGTCTAAAATTTTGTCATGTGGTAAACAGTTAATTTGTTATATACAAAATAAAACTTCAAGTTTGGAAATGTTGTCACTTGGTACAGAAATAGTGTTATTTGGTAGGTACACAAGCTTCTATACATTTTAAAGAGAGATACAAATGCTTACCAAGTCTCATTTGTCGACGTTTGGCCAGATAGAGTAGTACAAACATAAATGGAATGAGAACAGCAATGAGGTAGTACCATCTCATTGAGCTGGACCTGGCAATAAAATAGTGTGGAAAAAAGATTTAACCGTTTTACCACACAATTGCAACTTCTGACATCCTTGAGGTAGAAGCCTTTTGAAAACATTGTGGGATAAGGAGAAAATGCTGGTGACCAGCATTTTCTCCTTTTCCCACAATGTTTTCTACCCTTCCCAAATCAAATTTTGATTTTTTCAGTCGCATTTATTTTGTCGTCTAAAATGCTTTCAATTTGGACCAGTCTATAAATTTGTCGATCTGTGAAGAGATAATCCCTACGTATGCTGAAATGGTTCTTTTCAATTGGGGAAAAACAAATTGAATCATTGTTATTTTAAAGATCTTTGGCTGGAATATGTTACAAAGCAATATTAATGCAGTCTGCAGTAGCAACTTATCAACTCTTTACCAGACGAAAAAATTTTAGACCTGTCTAAACTGAAAGCATTTGCAGATGAAAATTTAATAAATGCAACTCAAATCATGGAATTTGATCTTGATACAGTTATGGTTACCAGCATTTTCTCCTTTTTCACAATGTTTTCAAAAGGCTCCTTTCCGAAACAGTGTTAAAAATCATCAATGTTTGGTAAACTGTTAAGCTGGTTCCAGTCATTCAAAGACTAATTCTGACATAGTTGGACCCTAGGCCCTATTTCACTTCAGCATTTTTTTTTTTCTTTTCACACCCATCTTTTCAAAAGCCTTTTCTAAAATGTTTTTTAAAACTTGGTGATTGTTAGTAAAGGTTTATACAGATGCATGTACACAGCTCCAAATAGGAGGGAGTAATGGTATCCTAAATCCATTACTCTCTTCCAAACCCTATGTTGTGGGTACTCAGCACAACCTCAAGGTCAGATTGCGCACTTTCTGCAAAGTGCATGGCCAAGGTGTGGATTTAACGCTAGAATTCTGGATTATAAATTTCACTGCTATACTTTTACTTGCATAACCAAAAAATAAGCTGATTCTTAGATAACTTTCTGGAATGTTTGTCCATTGCAGTTAATAATATCTGTAATTCCAACTTAAACTTACCATGGTGCCCTACAATACCCATTGACACATCGAGAGCCCCTAGAACAACATGTAGAAAATCCGCAACAAGAGGACCCCGCAGGACAGCATGTTGACATACCACAGCATACTGCACCTTTTTCACAACAGGTATTTAATCCACAACACTTGGTATTGGATGGACAGCATGACATGACACCACAACATGTGTTCGGCTCTATGCAATATGACAATCCATCTGCAAATTAAGACAAATCTTGTCATCTCCAGTCAAAAGAAATCTTATCTTGCAGCAGGACACCACAAAAAAATTTGTGACAAAAAAGAATTTCTCTTGATTTCACTTTGTGACCCATCACGCCAAGAGGGACCTTCTGGGAACTGCGAAAAGTGTCAACCCTGTCTGAACAGGGTTGACACTTTTTGCTTTTATGATGTTTTCTGTATCTAAAGTGGTCAATCTACCTCGTTATGCAATTATTTTTTAACTATCAAGTTATCAACTTAAAATTTTCTGTATGGAAAGTGGTCATTCTACCTTGTTATACAATTATTTTGGAACTATCAACTTAAATTGACCTGCACTATCGATGATCTGTTTTCATCCATGTGATGAACAGAATTCCTAGATGGTCCCTTTTGTGTGACTGGTCACATATACACCCATCACCAAACAATCCCCTGATGAAACAAACTTCAGAAAAACAGCTTTAGAAAAACACTGTGGCTAAAGGAGAAAATGCCTGTAACCAGTCTTGGAAGATTGATCAAGCGAGCATGACTGACCAGTATTGAAACAATGACTGGGCAAGCAAGTGATCGGGGTAAGCGAGTGTGATTGGGGCAAGCGAGTGAGAGCGAGAGAGCAAGGGAGCGAAAGTCATTTTATGGCATGTCAACAGCGAAGGTCACATTGAGATATTGGGCACATTATATGAATGAACTTGATAATGTGAAGTAGTGGAACAAAAGTTTATAAAACACTGTTATTGAAAGAGCATTTCACTGTCACAGCAAGGCAAGAGTCAACATCTACTCCTATGGGCAGCACTCTTGGTAAATCAGGCTTTTAACTCTTTACCAAACAACAAAATGTTAGACTGGTCCATACTGAAAGCATTATCAGACAACAAATTAAAAAGCGTCTCGATTTATGAAATGTGTCTCTGAAAGGGTAGAAAACCTTGTGGGAAAGGGAGAAAATGCTGGTCGCCAGCATTTTCTCCTTTTCCCACAAGGTTTCCAAAAGCTTTCATTCCAAGAGTCATTAAAACCAGGGCTTGTGTGGTAAAGAGTTGATGCATCTCCACGATGCAACATACCTAGCCTGTCATTGCAGAATTATTAACTCTTTACCAAACAACAAAATTTTAGATTGGCCCAAACTGAAAGCATTTGCAGACAACAAAATGATTATGACTCAAAAACTGAAATTTGTTTTAGGAAGGGAAGACAACATTGTGGGAAAAGGAGAAAATGCTGGTTACCAGCATTTTCTCCTTTTCCCATAATGTTTTCAAAAGGCTTCTTTCACAGGGTCACTAAAAGTAGGGATTGTTTGGTAAAAGGTTAAGGAACCATAATAATCCATTTTGTGAAAAGATTTTAAAAAATCTGGTTGTAGAATGGTTATTAAACATGCATAAAATTAACAAACAGCAAAAATTTTCAACTAATGTCAACCTCTGCAGACTACTAGTCTCTAGAATTATTTGTTTCTTGCTTCAAGGTCCCAAGAATATATCCACCATAATGGAACATACCATTTGTTGGCGGAATTGTCTATATTTCATTTAGCTAGAACTGAATACTGTTTGTTTGAATGGTGTTTTACGCCGCTTTCAACAGTATTTCAGTCAAATCACGGCGAAAGTTCAAATATTCATGTTTCCTGAGTTTCACCAGTACTAGGCTAGGCTCTGAAGTGTCTTGCCCAAGGACACTCCTGTGAAAAAAACCCAGTGGAGCCAGCAAGGCTCGAACCTGAGACCTCCAGGTCATGAGCCCTACACTTTATCACTGAGCCACAGAGGACCCAAGAACTGAATACTATTTTAGATACAATTAACCCATTTTGTTGACCTTTATCTAACTCTAACCAAAACATGGTATCACTTGCCTGCACAATAAACCATCTTCCCTTTTTGTCTACACGTGCGACCCGACAAACTGTTGAAGGAGCATTCTTCTGTCTCTGAAAAGCACATCAAATCAACAGATAAACATTTAGAAAACCTAAATTAAAAATGCATTACAAGGAAACAATTTACCAAACAAAACCTACTCTTTGCCAAACAACAAAAGTTTGGCCTACCTAAACCAAATTTAAAACATTTGCAGACAACAAAAAAGAATGAAGTTCAGATGATGATTTCTGTCTCTGATAGGATAGACAACATTGTGGGAAAAGGACAAAATGCTGGTAACCAGCATTTTTTCTTTTTCCTAGGATGTTTTCAAAAGCCTTCTTTCTCAGAAATGTTAAAACTTGAAATTGTCCAGTAAAGTATTAATCACCCAAAGTGTAAAGGTTTTCGAAAAATTGCAAGAAAAGAAGGCACTGCAGGAAAGCATTTTACACAATATTTGTTTGCTCTTCAAATTTCATCATTGCCCTTCAAATTTCGTGTGCTAATGCCTTCAATAAGGACCAGTCAAAAATTTTGTCCTCTCTTCACTCCACCTAGAGGCAAAATTATGGTCTTCACTAAGCCAAAACATTTGCTGATAATAAATTAACCCATTACCACACAATCCCTACTTTTGACGACCCTGAGAAAGAAGACTTTTGAAAACACTGTGGGAAAAGGAGAAAATGCTGGTAACCAGCATTTTCTCCTTTTCCCAATGTGTTTTCTACCCTTCCCAGAACAAATTTCAAATTTTCAGTCACTTTCATTTTGTCGTCTGCAAATGCATTCGATTCGGACAAACCTAAAATCTTGTCGTTTGGTAATGAGTTAATCCTTTATCAGACAACAAAGTTTTAAAATTGTCCAATTTGAGAGCATTTGCAGACAACAAAATAAGTCTGACTCAAAAGTTGAAATTTACTTACGGAAGGGTACAAAAACAAAGTAAGCATGACTCAAAAGTTGAAATTTACTTACGGAAGGGTACAAAACTTTATGGGAAAAGGAGGAAATGCTCAGGTTGTCTGAGCTCTAACAACCCTCAGAAACAAGGCTTTCAAAAACATTGTGGGAAAAGAAGAACCAGCATTTTTTCCTTTTCCCACAATGTTTTTAAATTTTTCAAAGAGAAACCCCACCTTTTGAGCCGTGTTTAGTCAGCAAAGGCTGTTACAAACGGACAAGTTAACTTCTTTTTCTCTGAAATTCTTTGTACTGCCGTTTTAACAACATTAGATCATATCAATGCACCTATGCATGTGTTTTCTGGCTTTCTCACATCAGCACTTTCTTTACATGACACAACCTTCTTTACAAGTCACAGAATATTCTCACATGTATGAAAGGAGAGATAATATACTGTCTGAAAGACAATTCTCATCTGCAAATGCTATCATTCAGTGAAATGGGCTATGTTACTGCCCGAGTTATTTTCTGATTTCAAACCAAATTTTTACAAATGTTAACCTTTTACTCAAAAGATATTCATTGCTTTTAGAAGCCTTTGGAAAACATTGTGGCAAAAGGCAAAATTGCTCATGACGAGCAATTTCACCTTTTGTCACAATGTTTTCTATGCAATCAAAAAGAGTCATCTAATACACATAAGAAACGGCTTCATCATTGCTGTTATTTAGGGTCAATTGGAGATACCATAGAAATGCCTTATGGGGTAAAGGGTTAATGGGAATTTTATATGACTAAAGTTTTCCCCTCTTTGGTGACAGTAACCTACCAGTTTTGTTACAAATGTGGGGAAAATTATATTCAATATGATTTATGAGTGTTAACCAATTTCAATTTGTAGAAAAAAAAAGTCTAAAAAGGCTCCTTCACAAGTTTGTTGGCAAGAAAGTGGGATTGTAGGGATGAAAATCCTTATTGTCTGTATATCATCTAAGTTGATCTTTGTCTACACTCTATACAAAATATATCCACAAACATGTACAGCAGGATCACACTTAATCCTTTCCTACACAATCATAAGTCTTAATGACCCATGGAAAGACGATCTTTAGAAAATATTCTAGGAAAGGAGAAAATGTTGGTTACCAGCATTTTGTCCTTTTCCCATTATGTTTTCTAATCTCTGAACTGTTTACCTAACAACAAAATTGGACTGGGCAAAGTTGGAAACAATCTAGACTGGGCCAAATTGGAAGCAATTGCAGACTACAAATAAAAGATGGCTCAAACATTGTAATTTTTTCTCCATAGAATCAACAACATTGTGGAAAAAGGAGATGCAGGTAACCAGCATTTTCTCTTTTGTTTTTCCACATTCTTTCCAAAGGGCTTCTTTCCATAGGTTATAGGTTGTAACCCAGGATTGTGTGGTAAGATTTAACTCTTTACCAGGTGACAAAATTTTACACATTGTCCAAATTGAAAGCAATTGCAGTCTACAATTAAAAGATGGCACAAATGTTGTAATTTGTCCTTCATTATAATCATAGAATCAAAAACATTGTAGAAAAAGGAAAAAATGCTGGGAACCAGCATTTTCTCCTTTTTCCCATGATGTTTTCAAAAGGCTAACCCCCTTCTTTCCAAAGGTTGTTATAACTCAGGACTGTCTGGTAATGGGTTAAGGACAAAATTTTGTGATATGAGCCACCTATGACTTCTGCAAATGGTTTCAATTTGCACATTTCTAAAATCTTGTCAATAAAAATTATAGAAGTCCAAATCACATAAACCAACCTGTGCAGCAATCAGATCCACACTTGTTCACACATGTAACATTTAAGCCACTTGCAAAAACTGTGCTGACAGAAACTATGCTGACAAAAACTGAAACAAACAATGAAATATTATATATGTTATGGTAGTTCTTAGTTTGTTATTTTGATGTTTGGGACTGTTAATTCTTACGAACAAAGTCCGTAACAAAGAAACAAATGAATAAATGCATGGCAGAAATAAGGGTCGGAGCGGGATTCGAACTCCGAACTCCCGGACGCAAAGCCAATACCCTAACCACTGAGCCAAAGAGATATCTCCCTGACGCAGTAGCCAGGTATTGTATTTAAATCGGGAGTATATGCCATGCAGGAAGGAGTGGTCTCCCGTAACACACCCCCTCTTAAAGTCATCATTTATTGATGACTCGAAGCCTTATTAGGCAGGAAGTCCGATTTTGGACAACAAATGGGATTAATGGCTCAATGGCCAATCCCGGACGAGCCCCCATCTTACGAACGAAGTCCGTAACAAAGAAACAAATGAATAAATGCATGGCAGAAATACGGGTCGGAGCGGGATTCGAACTCCGAACTCCCGGACGCAAAGCCAATACCCTAACCACTGAGCCAAAGAGATATCTCCCTGACGCAGTAGCCAGGTATTGAATTTAAATCGGGAGTATATGCCATGCAGGAAGGAGTGGTCTCGGACTCTCCCGTAACATAATATTCATGCTGCACAAGAGTTTCTATTCCTTTTAGCTCTTTACCATATGACAAAATTTTGGACTTGTCCAAACTGAAGGCATAATGCAGACAACAATCTAACTGTATAAATGATGGAATTCGTCTTTGATAGTGTAGAAAACATTGTGGGAAATGAAGAAAATACTGGTTACCAGCATTTTCTCCTTTTCCCACATGATTTCAAAGGAATTCTTTTTTAGGGTCATTAACAGTCAGGATTGTGTAAAGGGCTAAAGGAAACCAAAAAGTTGCGGATGATTAGTTGTATTGTACGATGGGTAAACCATTGATCCCTTAGATAAGAGGTTTAGGGTTGCAATTCACTAATATCCTTTGAGAAATACTTGAATTATGGCCTGCACATTCCTTTAATGAGTCTAAAATTTTGATTTGTGGTTAAGGGTTAACACTTTTTTGTAAAACATTCTTTCCAGGCTGGATCTATCGACTGCTTAAACACATTTTCAAGAAAATCTTAACTAAAAGCGAATGATGTGATTCAAACCAATAACCAGTTTCCTTTATACTCCTATTTAACCCTACACTACACAATCCTGACTTTTAATGATCCTGATGGAGAAGGCTGTGGAAAATATTATGGCGAAAGGAGAAAATGCTTGTAAACAGCATTTTCTACTTTTCCCACAACGTTTTCTACTCCATCAAAAATAATTTTCATCATTCTAACAACAATTGCAAAGTCATCTACAAGTGCTTTCAGATTCAGTATGGACAGGTCTAAATTTTTGTTGTGTGGTAAAGCATTAAATTAATGACAAGGGGATTGTTTTGGGAAACGAAGTAAACAATTCTTTATCTTCAATAATAACCCTAGGATGTGGGTATTCATATTGGTATTTTCTTGATAAGGCAATTCTAATGACTATCCATAAAATTTGATGACCATCCTTCTACATTAACTTATTCATACTAGACTCGGTTATTAAAGTAGGTTGTGTTACCATGCTAAAATCTCAATCTGTTTAATCCTTCAGAAGATGACAAACTTTTATGCTAGTCTACTTGAAAGTGGTTGCAGACCTGGTCTGGTGTCTTGTAAATTGCTGCTTGCCTAGAAGACTAGAACTGATTTCTCTTTAAAATGGTTGATATTGTTATTATTAGCATTTTCTCCTCCCCTCACGATGATTTCAAATCCTATCAATCCATATTGGTCTTGAAAACATATGTTTAATTTACTGAAAAAATACTAAGTGTCAATTATTTCCGCAAGTTTAACTCTTCACCACACAGTCCAAACTTTTAACAACTATGAGCACAAAGTCTTTTGAAAATATTGTGAGAAAAGGAGAAAATGCTGGTGACCAGCATTTTCTACTTTACCAACTGTTTTTTTCTTCTCTATCAAGAAAAATTGAGTCAATTTTGCAAGCTTTAATTTGTCATCTGAAAGTACTTTTGATTTGGAAGACAAGAACTTCATTGTTTGGTTGGTTGTGTTGGGGTTTAACGCTACTTTAACAGCTAAGGTCATATCATGGCGGTCGGTGATGCACATGTGTTTCCTGGCTTTCTCAAACCAGTACTAACACTACTTTCTTTCCAAAGCCACCGACTGCTTTTCTCACATGCTTCAGCAGAGGTGATTGATTGGTAAAGAGTTAACCCTTTCCCAAACAAGCCCTGGTCTTTACGTGTCTGCATTAAAAGTCTTTTGAAAACACTGTGGGAAAAGGAGAAATTTCTCATAACAAGCAATTTCTCCTTTTCCCAGAGTGTTTTCTACCCTTTTTGAGAACTTTCTGCCATTTTCTCCAAATCTAAAATTGTCATCTGCAAACTCTTTCGGTTTGGAAGAGTCCAAAATTTGTCGTTTGGGAAAGGATTAAGGCACAAAGTTCTGTCCCTATTCTTGGTATTTCTTAAACTCTTTATAACACAATCCTGAATTTCAATGACTCCAAAGATTAATGCTTTTGAAACATTGTGTGAAAAGGAGGAAATGCTGGTAACCATTATTTACTTTCCCCACAATGTTCTCTGTCCACCCAAAAACAAAGGACAACTTGTTCATGACTTAATATGCACTTGCTTGCAATTTGAAAACTATGCCGTTTTATAACAGGTTCTGTGCATGTCTTTAATTGGTGCCTTACCAATACAGTACCACCAGTATATACGGAAGTTTTTTCCGTAACATTTGTGGAAGCCGAACCCAATTTACTGACAATTATCGTCAAAATTAATGTTAAAAACTATAAACAACCTACTTGCAAGAGGAAAAATAACGTGTTTTTTCGTCATTACTCTGGAATGTTACTTAATTTCGTAATATTTGAAGTGTTAAATGCTATGTAGGCCTACAGGAAGTTTTCTACATTCAATGTTCGTTTTTCACAGTATTTGGTTAACCCAGTTACGAAATAATAAGAATCGGAATACTTGCATGTATTCCTAGGCTGATTTATGTTCGAAATATTGCGATTAAGTGAAATTCACGCCCCCCCCCCCCCCCCAAATCTCCGAGCAGAGTTGTCGTTCGTTACTCTCACCATACATGTCGAGCAGAGTTGTCGTTCGTTACTTTCACCATACATGAAAGTGAATGATCCAGAATGGAAGAGAGTGCATACATGTATGTGAATGATCCGGAGTGCGAGAGAGTACGTGATCCCCCCCCTTTTCGTAATTTCTATAGTTTATTATACGGCTTCAAAGGTTGACATCATTTCACGACGGTTATTAATACTTGACCTAGATCTATATGAAAACTACATGTCCGTGTTGTCATCATTACAGATTGACTTTTTACCACACAACAAAACTTTGGAAAGGTACGAATGAAGTTTTCAAGTTGTCACAAAAAAACTGATTGATCACCATGTAGAAACAGACCCAGACTGCCGATGGATAAAAGAAATTTGAGGCCTCAGAACAGCTGCTGTACTCGACTATGATTTTGAGAGAGAGGGCGATGAGAGACAGAGAGAGAGAGAGAGAGAGAGAGAGAGAGAGAGAGAGAGGAAGAAGAAAAAGAAGAAAGAATTAAGAAAGGAGGAAAAACGATGAAGAAGACTGACACACACACAGACAGAACAAATGAGTACACTGTGTGTGCATTATCCTTGCCTGTTGACTTCTGCAATATAAGGTGCATGAAAAACATTAGCACTGTTTGGCTTTCAGTACCTTCGATCGGTACTTTCTTTCTAATCTCTGTTGGGCATTATGTCATTCTTATAAATTTATACAAACAACCTGCATGACATCACCCCATCCCACCCGCATCCTTTACCAAACAATCACGAGTTTTAACAAATTTGGGAAATTTAAGGTAAGAAAAGGAGAAAATGCTGCTTACCAGCATATTTTCTGCTTTACTCATAAGGTTTTAAACACTATATAGATCACAGCCGAATTCCATTTTCTCAGTCCCATTAGTTAAGTTGTCTGCAAATGCAAGCTTTCAATTGTGCAAGCCTAAAATATTGTTGTAATCTATCATGGTAAAGAAGTAACCCGATTTGTATTTTTAAAACACACCCCAATCTGTACACGACATTTCGTCTTAAAGGAGCACGGACTGAAAAATCGTCGTTGCACTGGCAATTTTTCTTTATCAGAAACTAACTCAAATTAATTATCGACCCTAATTCAGAAGCCTTCAAGGTCGTGTGCTGCTGAACTGGCCACCGTTGTATACTGTGTATACACGTAGGCGGTATCAGGGGCGGTAACCAGGCTAGTGTGCTGCTGCATTTCGATCATTTCAGGAGGTATGTATTTAAGCCTAGAACGGGGACAAAACTATTAAGTGATGTCTGCGCATGTCATATTCTTCAAAGAGAACCATCCGTTATCCACCCACCCCATTCGGAACACCTCGGTCAATTCTACGAATCAAGCGAGGCTGGATCGCAAGATTGGCCGAGGTGTTCCGAATGCCACCCACCCCTGGGAGTTGTAGTAATACGCGCTATAAAGTAGCAATGGATAAAATGGTTTTAATCAATAACTTCGAGGAGAAATCACGCCTGTTTTAGCTCCAGATTTCTCTAAACTGCTGGTCATAGCTAAATGAATCGCATCAGGTAGCGTTTTATAGAGTAAACGTTTATTTTAGTTTGAAATTCAAAGTAACGTTTGTCGCGTAGAAAAGTAGTCCAGATGTGTATATTGTAGAATGCCCATCTAGCGGGAGATAATCTGAATGAAAATTTTGTTGCGACACATTGAATTATAATGTGGTGTTTACGTCACTATAACGTCACTGCGGAGATTTACTTCGAAAGGTCGGCTAATCGTCGGCGATCATCGATGTACACAAACAGATAATTTACGGCATGGTAGGATCTTTCAAAATTCTGTTTTCTGCCATGGACTGGAACTTTTTACGAACTGCACCTAGCTTTACATATCGTTACATTCATAAGAATGGCCATATTTTAGCATGGTTTAAATAAACTTTACTCAGCTTATTTTATCAACAAGCCATTCTACATTTAGACGTTAACTGAGACCTTAACAATCCTTTTTTTTTTAAGACATGTAGATCTAGACTCTACATCTTTACTCGTTTTTAGCAAGGTTTCAGCCAGTTTTAACCAACTTTTATTCTTATTCGGTGGGAAACTTTGATGACTCTTGTATCTTCATACCAAATGTTGCCCCTAATTCCTACAAGGCTGCACAGATTTCGACGGATTGAAAATACATGTGGTTTTTAGCTCTACAGGCATTCAAAGCAATCACTGTTGTCGCTTCCGGTTTTAAATGAGGACAAATCCCTTGAGATTTTCTACTCCTTAAAACATAATATTATATCGTCGGTTTACTTCAAAAACATCGTAAATACAGCTTGTTTCAAGCTGTATTTACGAGGTTTTTGAAGTTAATCGACGATATCTTGGTAATATTTATCTATCGTCGAATGTCCAAGGTTATTCCGTTCACGAGTGTCCTTGAAACGGTGAGTTTGTGTACATCTCGTAGTTCTAACACATATTTTGATGACGTGACATGGTATTTCTGCTCGAAATCCTTACCAGTATTCGAATGTCTCTTTCTCCTTGAATTTCAGACAAATACGCCAGAAAATAAACTAATTATCACATGTTAAAGAAATCTACGTATGTTTTCTTGATATAGATCTAATGTCGTGTTCCTTTTCAAAAAATGCAACTATCATCGACTTTTTGCTGTAGATCTAAATACTACCGAGCTACCGGAATTAGGTCACGCCATGTTTGCAATTGAAGGCCTACGGTATGTTATTTATTTATGCACATTGAACATGAAAATAGGTATTTAAGTTATTCTTTTGATATGAAAGTGACCAGAAATTATTGTTTTATGAGGGCAAGTAATTTTTAGCTCATATTCTGGTCTCAATTCTTAATTTCGAGGTTATATTTACACAGCTGAGCTATTCTAAACACTTTCAAATATTACAATAGCGCCTCTCTCTCTCTCTCTCTCTCTAGGTGTAAGGATGTATTTTTAACCCTTTCCCAAACAATCCCTGGTTTTCACGATCCTGAGAAAGAGGCCTTTTGAAAACATTGTGGGAACTGGAAAATACTGATAACTATCCTTTTCAATCTAGAAATGTCATTTGACCTGTAAAGAGTTCAGATTTCCAGACGACAATACAGGTGTGACAAACGGGGCAGATAGTCATCGTTTTTAAGAAAATGCTGGTTGCTTTTTAAATCCTTCGTTAAAATCAGTATCATGTGGTATGGGATGAAGTGATACCAGAGAAACTAGGAAGTCATGCGATTTTTAACTATTTACTAAATAACTATGGATCTACTCTAATAGACTTTCTTTTTCCATTTTGAAAAAAACTTTAGATGAACGATGAAATATAGGTCAAATGATTGGATTTCTCTGTAAGTTTTAGAAGGATAACAATATTATGGGAAAAGAAGAAAATGCTGCTTGCATTTTTTTCCAGTCTAGCAATTTTCTTTTTTCATAAATGACTGTTTTCAAAAGCCTGTCCAAAAAATAAGGATTATTTGGTTGAGACGTAAACATTCATGGTTAGTACAAAAAAGATGCGCACGAATTCATTATTATGTACAATGTATGTGAGGTCCCAGCCCACATAGATCAAGTTTTAGAGCGTAGAACTTGCAAACATCAAGTCTTCCAGGTCACTTTAAGGTGTGGGTATGAGACACACGGCTGGTCATCTAAAATTGCTAATAGTAGTCTTTCTGATGAGACGTTAAACAGAGGTCCCGTGTGACATTGTTATACACCGAGTATGTTAACCCTTTACCCCATAAGGCATTTCTATGGTATCTCTAATTGATCCTAAATAACAGCAAGGATTAATCCATTTCTTATGTGTAAATGACACCTTTTGATAGCATAGAAAACATTGTTACAAAAGGTGAAATTGCTCGTCACGAGCAATTTCACCTTTCGCCACAATGTTTTCAAAGGCTCCTACTAGCAATGTGTAGAAATGAGTATCTATGGAGTAAAGGGTTAAAGGCCCAGGCGTAACTTAGGATGGGTTTCGTCTGGTATCTTGCGCTATCCCCCGTAACAAAACCATGGCAATATGGGCAACCGGTGGCGATGATATATAAAGGCAAATTCAATCAACCACATGTATGTACGGAATGATTAGACAGTATAGTTCTCAACTGGAAACCTCGAACATAAACTACAGATGCATAAATGACACACCAGTCTAGTTTTGGACGAACCATCAAGGATCATATGACACACAAAGGAGTAAAAAGGAATTTCCTCCTTTTGGATTTGTACACTCATCGCAGAAAAAAAGGAGCAGTTGTTTGTAATAATTGCATGTCCTTGTACCCGATATGCACTAGAAAGTTGTTCAATGTTTCACTATTAAAGTCGTTGACTACATGTATTTATATGACCATTGGGTGACGTTTGTTTTGTTTCAGGTTTGTTTGGCACTGAACAACGTTTTCAAATTATTCCAGTTATGTGTCAGCAGGCAGTACATCCATGGGTTCCGGGAGGTTTCTGAAACTCGTCCTAGGTATTTAAAGTATTCTTACCAATCGTAATGTGTTTTTTTTTTGTCAGGAAACTTTTCACGATCTTGATAAAATTTTCAGGAAACTTTGATTTATCGCGATAGTTTTCTAAAATTATCACGATAGTTATCTCGTATCTAGTGGCAGTGATAGGCAACCACACATTTTCAGACCGATCTTAGATCAACCCCCATTCGGCATACCTCGGGTGATGGGCGCCATCATATTAGATGTAGGTACGGAATCGGCCGAGTTGTGACGAGTGGATCAACCCCGTGTGCTGTTTGACCCAAATTTATTACCAAAGGTTTTTTTTTTAATTGCAGTTGAAATATATTGTTGCCCTCTGCCAAAAAATCCCGAGACTTGACGCCCATATCTGTTGGAAAAGATTGTGGAAAAAGGAGAAAATGCTCGCAACCAGCATTTTTCTCATTTCCCACAATGTTTTCTATGTAGTCACAGAAGGAAACCTTAGAATGTCCCATATTTTACACTTTGTCTGCAAATGCTTTCATGTAAAACAAGTACAAATATTTTGCATGGCTTTTTTTGTGATAAAAAATAATACCTCGGGGGGAAAAAAAGGTCAATTTCAATGATGTAGGGTTTTAACCCTTTACCAAATAAATCCCTGGTTTTTACGACCGTGAAATAGGAGCCTTTTGAAAACATTGTGGGAAAAGGAGAAAATGCTGGTAACCAGCATTTTCTCCTTTTCCCGCAATGTTTTCTACCCTGCTGGAAACAAATTTCTATTTTTGAGTTACGTTTGATCTATCATCTGAAGGTGCTTTGAATATGACCAGTCTAAAATTTTGTCGTTTGGTAAAGAGTTAAATGTGATAAAAACCTTGGATGGGTTGTCATTCCTTCCCGGTTTTGGTATTTTAGAATAAAATGTTCCCGGGTAGATAGGGCCTCGCATGTGATTGGTCAATGCACTTTTCATAAAAGGAAAGTTGAATAATATATATAGCTACAGCATTAGATGCGGCATCACGGAACGCCGTACAAATTAAAAATCGCGGTATTTCGAGACAAGGAAACACATTGAACGAACGCTGTATACGGATTATTAAGTTTTTCTTTTTTTATCTTTATTGTTTCTAAACGTAAGGATTGTTACTTGACTTAAAGAGATCTAGAGCAGGTCACCAGCGGAGGAGAAATACTTAAAGGAATTGAAACCGTTTTAACTCATAACCAAACGACAATATTTTAGGCCTGTCCAAATCGAAAGCATTTGCAGACGACAAAACAAAAGTGACTGAAAATTTGAACTTTGTTTTGTGAAAGGTGAAAAACATTGCGGGAATAGAAGAAAATGCTGATAAGCAAAATTTTTCCGCTTTTTTTTTTTCATAATGTTTTATACCCTTTTAATGACAAACCCAGTCATTTGAGTTTCATTTGATTTGCCGTATGCAACGCTTTCAATAACGATAGTCTACAATTCTTGTCTTCTTCTAATGAGTCAAAACATCCAGGTCTGTATTCTCAACCATTCTTAAGACTGTTCTTGGTCTTATACATCAAGGTTTCCTGACTGTGAAAGTAACAGAACTTCTGATTGGCTAGACCAAATGGTTTAGCCAATCAGAGGTCCTGTCACTTTCACATTGACAAAATTCCAAAGAATAAGAATAAGAACGCTTTTAAGAATGGTTGGCGAATACAGACCCTGGCAAATGTTCTAGATTGCAGGAAGAATCAATTAATATTTCACTATTTTTTTTCAGTTTTTCGAGGAAATCTGTGATATGGGCTGGTGTTTCAGAATTGTGGTTACCGTCTTGACGTTCGTTAGGGTAATGACGTGCCTAAAACACATTCCTGTGGTGCATAAGCCAACCGGAGGTGAGCAGAAACATTTACTCTTTATCAAACGACAACATTTTAAACTTGTCCAAATTCAAAGCATTTGCAGACGACAAAATGATCGTGACTCAAAAGTTGAAACTTGACTTTGGAAGGGTGGGAAAAAATGTGTTTAATAATGTTTTCTGTAGGCTTCTTCCTCGGGGTCGTAAAAACCAGGGACTGTTTGGTAAAGGGTTAAGCGTTTACCATACAATGACGCCTTTTAACATCCCTGAGATAGAAGCCTTTTGAAAACATGCTGGGAAAAGAAGAAAATGCTGGTAACCGGCATTTTCCCTTATTCTCCAAATGCTTTGTACCATTCCCAAATCAAATTTCAGTTTTAGAGTCACTTTTATTTTGTCGTCTGCAAATGCTTCTAATTTGGACTAGTCTTAGGTTTTGTCGTTTGGTAAAGAGTTAAAGCATCTTATTGCGGTAAAAGTTTTAAACTTCTAAATATGTGAAATGAAATTTTCAATTCGATACTAAAACGCCAAATAGTTTAAACATATCTATTTTACAATGATTTAGAAACAAGTTCTTACAACTTATACCAATCTCTCTCGATTTTGCTTCCTGGGAACTACATCAGTACTCGCGCCGAATGTGTGGGCCAATGAAAATCTCAAAGTTGACATCCGCTCCCGGGTATCGAACTCAGGACCTTTAGGTTATGAGGCCGACGCTCAACCGTAAGACCACGGACATCACCAAAAAGCTAAATATGGCTATTTGAAACTTTTGATGAAAAATGTTCCCTTATCGGACAGTGCAGTCTGATCTTAATCTTCACTGTCCACAAAAGGCCCTAGGGTCGCTCTCAGCAGCCCAGGGTTAATGCATTTTCCTCGTGCATTTTATCACGCAATTCGCTTCTTGATATGGATCTGTTTTATTTAAAAGCCAGCCAAGTCATTAGGTAGAATAGTCCTTTGAGAAACAAAGAATGACTGACTTGTTTTCCCGCATTTTTCTATATTTAAACAGATAACGTGAACATCGAGGTGATACAAGAAACAATGGACAACAATGGGAGGTCAAGGGCATTTCACTTGCTTCCAGACAAATTAAGCATTGATATAAACAAAGGAAATGAAAAACGAGTTAGATTAAACCTTACAAGAAACTCGGAAATGAAACAAGATATTCCTATATCTGTGGAACGTAATGGTCGGATCCTATACCAGTTTTTGGAACAGCCTGACGTAAGTAAGATAAACTAACGATTTTTGTGTTTTGTCCGAGGAGTTAAGCAATCATTAAAACAAATTGTTAGTGCCAAATTAAAGGCATTTCTTTTACAGAAATAGCCCCTCTCATGGTGTACCTAATAGCCACTCAGAATGCAATTTAGAAAGTGACCGTCATGTTTCTTGGTATCGCCGCATCACCAATGCCCTCAGCGCTTTGACTATTATAAAATCACGATTTGTGAAAAGGGGGTTTAACGCATTAAATAACAAATTAAGCCTAATTTGTAATTTTACATTGTATTGATGAAAGTTATATGACGTCTTCAATAAATGAGCCATGCTCTGGCAAAAGGGGGCTTGAGGCATCTTCGATTTTCATAGGAGACGAATGTTCGTATACATATCAACGTTCCGTGAAAAAGGGGCTCAATATCTCTTGCGAAAAGTATCGATTTGGTAACAACTTTTCGCTATTAGTCGAATTTCTGCATGTCAAATGACCATTCTATCTCAAGCTCCAGTCGATAAAAAAAAAAAAAATTGGTGGATTCATAATTACGTTATGTCTTGTATTGGTGCGATGCATTAGGGAGATACATCAAGCCCGCTTTTGCCAGAGTACAGCTCATACATAAACGGATCTATTCCCGTGCAGTAATACTCACGATTTAAGTTTATATTTTACAGATAGTTAACTTTTACCAGGATAAACTGTCGTGTGCATCATTCCTGGTAACCAAGGTGAACCCAGCAACGACAACCCTCCCGAACAGTCTGTATAGATTTGTAAGTTATCTCACTTCTGTTTAGATTTATAAGTTATCTCCCTTGTTTCATTTCCCCGTCATTTCATATCGTTGTCTGCGCATGTCATATTCTTCGAAGATTCGACCTGCCTGCTATGACACATCACCCATCCCCAAATACTTGGGAAAAGTAGGGCTTATACTAGCTATTACCCAAGCCTGTAGGGACTGTTTTAACTCTACCACACGAGAAAATTTTAGACTGGTCCAAATTGAAAGCATTTGCAGACGACAAAATAAAGGTGACTAAAAAATAGAAATTTGTTCTGGGAAGGGTAGAAAACACTGTGGGAAAAGGAGAAAATGCTGGTTACCAGCATTTTCTCCTTTTCCCATAGTGTTTTCTAAAGGCTTCTTTCTCAGGGGCGTCAAAAGTAGGGATTGTGTGGTAATGGGTTAATACTTGGCCAGTGCATTGGTTACATGTTAGCTGATCATAGCTGAATGAATCGCGACAGATATATTTTTATTGACTACACGTTTATTTCATTTTGAAATTCAAAGTAACGGATGTCGTTTTGAAAAAAAAAAAAGTAGTCAAGAGTCTGTACCCAGAGTGCCCAAATTAGATATGTATTTGTAGGATGCCATTTAGCGGAACATACTATAGTAGTGCATTTCATATTTCTTTCTTTTTTCTTGGGGTAATCACTTAGATACTTTTTCAGACTTAGCAAAGCATCTTTCAGGAACAAAGTGACTCAATGTACTTTCGCAACATTGTTTGGTCTCTAATGCGTTAATAATAATGTAATTAACACGAGATACAAAACCTTGTCAATGACCTCGACCCCGACTTGTAGAAATTTCAGTATTAAAGTGTAAAATTAAACTTTTTTGAGCCTACAAAATCGATTCCTTTTCACTACTGGAAGTATAGATCTACATGTTTCGGTAAAACTAGAGGGATTTTTATCTTAGATCCTTGCCTTACTGGTAAACGATATACTTTTTCTTCTTTGCCGTCTACTTAACTCATTACCACACGACAATATTTTAAGCTTGTCCAAATCGAAAGCATTTGTAGACGACAAAATAAATGTGACTAAACATTTGAAATTTGTTTTGTGAAGGGTAGAAAACATTGTGGGAAAACGAGAAAATGCTGGTTACCAGCATTTTCTCCTTTTCCCACAGTGTTTTCTAAAGGCGTCTTTCGCAGGGGTGTCAAAAGTAGGGATTGTGCGGTAATGGGTTAAACCCTCTAGATAAATCTACGTATTTCATGTTGAAAATTTAAAGATGCGCGTCTACAGCCGGTGAGCGAAAACGCTGTTAAATTTCAAGCAATTTAGTATGGTACAGGAATCAATCCTTTTTGTAAACATGAATAAATTACTGACATATTTGGTGTAATTGAAAAAAAAAAGAAACACGGAGATTTTGTATTAGAAATCGAAAATTGGTCAGAAGAAAACTGCATGGCTGACGATCGAAGCTGTAAACAATGGCGGTGCGTCACGGAAATTTATCGTTGGTTTCCGCCGAGAGTCGGATGCGGTGTAATTTGCATATACATGTATAGGCAGAGACCTCCATCTGAAAATCGAGGATGCAAGAGAGAAGCATCCATTTTCCTTTATTTACCACATCAGACGCAGGGCCAAGGTCAAATATAGTCACGTGACAGAATGCATGATCCTCATACGAATCTAACCGAGTGTATAACGGTTATCGAAAATCTTCGATTAAAAAACATGCATTTTCTATCGACCGTAATCTAAGCAATCTTGCAACCGTCAGGCGCAATATTTGGCATGAAGATATAAGAATGACTATATTTTGATAAAATAAAGACAAAATGAGTTAAAACTGGCTGAAAATGAGTATTAGGGCCTCTTTAAATAAATGTGACCCATCACGCAATAAGGGACCATCTGGGATTTCTGTACATCAATCAGATAAACATAGATCAACGATAGTGCAGGTCAATTCAAGTTGATAATTCAAAAATGATGATATAACAAGGTACAATATGACCACTTTTCATACAGAAATGTTAATAAAGCGAAAAGTATCAACCCTGGTCAGCCTGCGCAATTTGCGCAGTCTGACCAGGGTTGACATCTTTTGCAGTTCCCTGAAGGTCCCATTTTTGCGTGATGGTTCAAAAATATTTTGTTGGTTCAAATTTAGAGTACGTACATCACATCTGTCATACCGGTACTCATGAATTTCTTCAGATTGGAACATTTTATCTTGGATCCGACCTTGCAATGGTCCAACTGTCAAACAGCTCCAGCCCGGTTTACCAGCTAACGTTGTTACCAAAGCCTGAATTGACTTTCGATCACGTTAAAGAAGGTGAGTTTGAGTTGGCAAGATCTGAATGCAAAATAACAGACATTTCAATAAATATTTCCTGATATTCTGCTTTAACCTTTAACCAAACAATCCCCATTTTTCTCGACCCCGAGGAAAAAAGCATTTCGAAAACATTGTGGGAAAAGGAGAGAATGCTGGTTACCAGCATTTTCTCCTTTTTCGAAAATGTTTTCTACCGTTCCCAGAACAAACTTCAATTTTTGAGTCAGATTGATTATGTCGTCTACAAATGCTTTCGATTTGGAGAGTCTAAAATTTTGTACGGTTAGGTAAAGAGTTAAAGAACTGGCAACCAAATAAGCCAAATCTATGTGCCGCTTGAATACATGCGAATATAGGCCGTAAATAAAAACAGGATACCTTTTCGTTTTTTCGGTGAAATATCGAAATTTATTTCATTGAGTGAGTATATTCGGTATTTTTTTCTAGAGAAGCGGAGCCACGAATGAAATTATTACCGATTATGTTCACGAGATAGTTAATCTATACCGTCGGCTTGTGTGGTCAAGCCTATACAATCAAAATCTTTTTAAGTTTTAAAGGATTCTATTTAGAGCCGTCGAAAGAGGCCAGATTTATTTATTAGGCGCTAAAGAATTAAAGATATTTCTTGTTGATAAATCGGTCCGTCGGTGTACCATATGGATAAATTTTGAGCCCATATTCACGAAACTTTGCATTCATAGTCCTATTCTAGATTAAGAAAGTAACACAATTTCTGATTGGCCAGACCATTTGGTTGATATTATTATAAGAAAGGTTGATGAGTACAAGCTCTGGAGAGTGTATAATGAACTGGTACCCGAAATATAACCTTGTTTTATAGATCATCCGCAGTTTGAAGTACATGGTGTAAGCTTGAACCGCAGTCGGCTTCGGCGAAGTGACAAAACCAAGTACGAGATTGAAATGTTAGTAGTCGCAGATTATTCCGTCTACACTTTGTAAGTTTTTTCTTAATCTGTTTGATCAGTTTACTGTCTTTATAGTCAAACGTACCGTTATTTATCGGTTAACTCGTTATCGCTAAAAAAATTCTCTTGATGTCCCGGCTCTGGACTGCTTTTGGACATTGATTGGGAAAAGGAGAAATACTTGTAAAGAGTAATGTATCTCTGTCTGTACATGGTTGTGTGTGCGTGTGTGTGTTTTGTATGACAGAGCCAGAGGATGTGTGCTTTAACACAAAATAGTATTTCGAATTCATCTTAACCCTTTCCCAAACAATCCCTGGATTTTAAGGGTCTGCAATAATAGCCTTTTGAAAACATTGTGGGAAAAGGAGAAAATGCTGGTAACCAGCATTTTCTCCTTTTCCCACAATGTTTTCTACCCTATCATAGACAGAAATCATCTTTTCAGCAAGAGTTGAATTGTCGTCTGCAAATGCTTTCAATTTGGTCTAGTCCAAAAGTTTGTCGTTTGGGAAAGGGTTAAACTTTCATAAATCATAAATAGGAACGAACACCATTTCAGAATAGCTTGATTTTCAGCTGGTACCAGCACTCTGAGGGAAAGTCAACCATAGAGAAAGACAAAGATGCGAAAAACAACATCCGAGATTTCTACGGCCTCGTAATGAACTCAGTAAGTCATAAACAGTTTGTGTCGTGCTTATCTATCACACTATTTCAATTACAGTTTCCTAGACAACCTATCTATTTGGTTGATACAGAATGAAGTTTTGTATTTTTTGTCGTATTATCTCTAATCACAACACAAAAAATGGCATTTCCTGTGCTGGCTTAAGTTATTTGGTTTCCTAGAAATGCATGACCAAAATAATTGTGACAAACACATTTTTTTACTTACCCCAGTTTAATTATAAAATGAACACAAGCTTTCGGAGGTACAACCGCCTTCTTCAAGTGTGATCCTGTGATAGAATGGACTGCAGGCATTCTATCACAGGATCACACTTGAAGAAGGCGGTTGTACCGCCGAAAGCTTGTGTTCATTTTATAATTAAAAGTTACATATCTCAAGAAGAGGATATATCATGGTTTGTACCCCAGTTTACTTGAGTTTTTTTTATCTTTACTTAGGTAAATAAATATATCCATGTATGAGTTGTTGGTTGAAAAGAAATTGCTCATTGAAAAGAAGGTAAAGGACATGCCAAATACTGATTTTTCAAACCACTAAAGAAACCATGAAATATTTATAAATAGTAAAAAAAAATGCAACTTGTCCATTATTCACTTTCGTTGTCGGCAATAATAATAGCGCACGGAGATAACAGAATATTCGCAGCGGGCACTTACAATCTTGTCTGATAGTAACACTCATTGTTTATACCATGAAAGAAACCGTGATCTTTATTCCTGATAGGTTGACCTCAGGTACCAGACAATCGATAATACAGACTTCGAGGTCCGAGCTCTAATGACAGGTGTCCATGTAGCAGATGTAAGTTTCTCATCGTCATTGTAATCATCATCATCATCATCATCATCGCCCCTTTGTCGACGTCATCGTCTACGGAGTTTTTATTCAAGCCTGCAAGAATTTCAGATTTATTTCTTTCAGACAGATTTACAATTTTAAATGATTAGCCTTCAATTCGAAGAGAATCGGCTTCCTTTTATAGTACAGCAGATACAAAAAAAATTGCCTTAGAAAAAAATCTCTGGTCTTGGATCAACCAGTTACCAAAAAACACTACCAAGTTTTGTGAACTCTGGGAAAGACAGCTACACAGACATTGTGGGAATAGGAGAAAGTGCTGGATATCCGGGTTAGGGGGTTCTCAGCGTTGCGTCGGTTTACTTAAAAAAACCTCGTAACTACAGCTTGTAACAAGCTGTAGTTACGAGGTTTTTTTAAGTAAAACCGACGATTGTCTCCTTTTTATACGAAGTCTTTTGCCTGCCCAAAATTATATGAACAAAGTTCTGGCTAAAGAGTGTTTTATGTATCTGTGTGATGTGTTATACCAATCAAGTTACCACATAATTATTGCTTCATAAAATTCAGTTTGTCTAATAAACAACAGGGAGTGTGGTCCTACGGCATGCAGAAAATTTATAAATGGCAAATAGTTTCGACACATGTACGTCAGCCTGCGCTGTCTGGGCAGCCTGACAGAAGTCGATACTTTTTGCAAATGTATCCCCCTCTTTAACTCATTACCAGACGACAAATTTTTAGGTTTGTCCGAATCGAAAGCATTTGCATTGTAGACGACAAAATAAAAGTAACTGTAATTTTTTAATTTGTTTTGTGAAGGGTAGAAAACATTGTGAGAAAAAGGAGAAAATGCTGTTTACCAGCATTTTCTCCTTTTCCCACGATGTTTTCTAAAAGGCTTCTTTCTCAGGGTCATCAAAAGTAGGAATTGTGTGGTAATGGGATAACAAGATTGGTCCTCTGATCGTTCTATTTTACATTTTACACAAGACAAAATCCTCGTCTCTGTGGACGGAGAACAACAAGATAGATGAAGACGGGACGAGAGTAAATGCCAACAAAATGATCAAAGATTTCCGGACTTGGTGGAACAATCAGGACTCGTTGATCAAAAAGCATGATCACGCCATGTTGTTTACAAAGTAAGGGATACAAGCATGCTGGCAAAGAAACAAAAGAAGTATTCTATTCCAGCAAGAGCGATGTTCATTCTAAATTTTTTAATTCTTATCATTTCCTGAGTATAGACCGTACCATTATTTAGATCTTTCTTTAAGATTTACCTCTACATTCTTGGATAAAAACATAGTTAAAACTTCATGACGACTATGATTATTCAGATATTGCTCAGGTGTGTAAACATGGGAAAAATAGATAAATATTGTGTATGAAATAAATAAAAGATAAATATAGTGTATGGGATAAATAATCGATAAATATAGTGTATGGAATAATTAATAGATAAATATAGTGTATGGAATGATTAATAGATAAATATAGTGTATGGAATAAATAATAGATAAATATAGTGTATGGGATAAATAATCAATAAATAAAGTGTATGGAATAATTAATAGATAAATATTGTGTATGGGATAAATAATAGATGAATATAAAGTTTTGGATAAATAATCGATAAATATAGCGTATGGGTAAATTATCACTAATTATAGTGTATGGGTAAATAATCAATAAATATAGTATATGGGATAAATAATCGATAAATATACTGTATAGGATAAGAATTGGTAAATATAGTGTATGGGTAAATTATCAATAAATATAGTGCGTGGGATAAATAATCGATAAATATAGTGTATTGGATAAATAGTAGATAAATTTGAAGTGTGGGATAAATAATCAATATGTATAGTTTATGGGATAAAGAAAATCAAGGGATTGTCCTCATGTAAAACCAAAAACTATAGCAGCGATAGCTTTGAAGACATCCAAAGCATGAAATGCATTTTTTATCCGTCGTAATCGGTGCAACCTTGCGTTCATCAGGGGAAATATTTGGCATTAAGGCACTCGAATGATTATAGTCCCATAAAATAAGGATGGCATGGGTTAAAAACTGACTAAAAACCGACTAAAAAAGGAGTATTTAATGTTTTTTTGACAATGTTTAACTTAAATCATCATAAGATATGTCAGTGAACATCTTAAGATTACAACAACATTACTTAAGGTAGTAGACCCGTAACACTTCTAGTGCAGCATGGAATGAAATTTCTTGATAGTGGATAAATACAGATTTATACAGATATAATACTTTTGCATACTTTTGACCGAAGTCCTTTGATGTCTATCTTGAAATTATTTGTTGATACTATGAAAAATAACACTCATAGTATTTTAATTATTCACTAAGGAATTCAAAGTGTCATTATTTGTTAATACTTTTGTTAGTTTCCAGAAAAGGGGGGTAATTATTATCTCCCTTTATAATGAGAATATAGTAGTTTTAGATTTATAAATGATAATTCTAGGAAGGAAAAAGGGGAAAAAAGTGGCTTGGTTAAAGTAGTAAAATAATACTCATTTTAAATAATAGAAAATTTTGTAGAATGATAATATAGTGGAAATAGCTGTTTTCTATTACGGGTCCACTACCTTAATGCATCTGTTAAAAAGTATCGACTCAGGTCAGCTTTATATCCGCGCAGGCTGACCTGGGTCGAAACTTTTTTTATTTGGGTTAATCATTTGCATGTCAGAGGACAATTCTACCACGGGATTCAGTACAAAATGATGATGATGTCGATGTGATAAATTGATTAATGCATCATGGAGATGCAAAGGACTCCCTTTTGCCAAAGCATGACTTATTTGTTATTACAGGATGAATCTCACCACTGTAACTTCGGAAGGATATCACAATATTATAGGTATGTTTTACCCATTCTTTCTCTCTATCAATTATCACCAGTCAAAAGCGCGCGAACAGGGCCACGTCTCCATTTGCTCCCGCCAGATGGCATTCTACAAATACACATCCATTCAATTTGATCATTCTGGATACCGAACCGGACTACTTTTCTACGCGACAACAGTTACTTTGAATCTTAAACTATATTAAATGTTTACTCAATAAAACGCTACCCGGGTGCGATTCATTCAACTATGATCAGCAATTTAGAGAAATCATGGAGTTAAAACAGTCCTGATTTCTCCTCAAACGCATTGATAAAAAGCAATTTCGTCATTGCTGCTTTATAGAGCGTATTACTACAACCCCCTCCACTCCCCCACCCCCACCCACCCCCCCCTTCAATATTGGGGGTGTGGCGTCAAAGCAGACAGGTCGAATCTTCGAAGAATATGACATGCGCAGACAATGACCAGGTCTCACGAAAAAAGGCAAATCTCTACTCAAACCCAATAAAGGTCTCAAGTTCTCCCTTAAGTTGATTTTGTTATTTGAGACACATTTCCCTTGCATTATAGACTATAGTATAACGCTCTGAAATTCTGCGCTAAAACAACGTGTCAGACTCACGTGAGCAAAATAAATAGAAGATAATCAACTGGTTATTTTTGATATGAAAAATATCTCACGAGGATACGTTGTTAGGCGTTGAAAAAACGAGTGCGCAGCACGCGTTTTTTAACGCCTTACGACGCATCGGATTGAGATATTTTTCATATAAAAATAACCAGTTGATTATTCTATTTATTACCTTATTAACATTATTATCTTTAATTTTTCGTTTGAAAAGTAGAAATCAATACTTTTGATAGAGAGAAGAAATCAGGGACATAGTGCGGATGAATACATAACTTACGGCAGGAAGTGAAAGTGAAAGTTAATATCGTCACTAGTGATGATATCAAAATTTATAACACTGGGAAATTCCAGGATTTCACCGCTAGGTATATAATAAACGGACTTACTTCAGTTGAATGTCACGGGATTACAGCAGATGGCATTCTACAAATCCACATCTAATTTGGACGTTCTGGTTACAGAACCGGACTATTTTTAAGAACAGCAACCATTACTTTGAATTTCAAAATGAAATAAACGTTTACTCAGCAAAGCGCTTGCTGGTCGGTTCATTCATCTATGATCGGCCAGCATGTAACCTATGCATAGCCCCTACATGCTTGGGTAATAGGCTAATAGTTTTGGTATAAGGCCTACTTTTTCCAGGTATCGGGGGTGGGGGTTGATGCGTCATAGCAGACAGGTTGAAATCTTCGAGGTATATAACATGCGCAGACAACGGGGATTGCAGAGCCTAAGAGAGCTTTTTACTGCTCGTTGTTTAACCCTTTACCCCATAAGGCATTTCTATGGTATCTCTAATTGACCCTAATTAACAGCAAGGATTAAGTCGTTTCTTATGTGTATATGACACCTTTTGATAGTGTAGAAAACATTGTGGCAAAAGGTGAAATTGCTCGTCACGAGCAATTTCACCTTTTGCCACAATGTTTTCCAAAGGCTCCTTCAAGCAATGCGTAGAAATGAGTATCTATAGAGTGAAGGCCGGGTTAAGACGTATCTTGTCCTTCATGTAACTGTATGTCCACGTAATTATGTCAGTACTAGACTGATATACTTTCATCTGTTAAACTTGCAGGTTTTGCCAGTGTAAGCGCTCTATGTAAAACGTACAGACAGTCCCTGGTACAAGATGATTTTTATGGAGTAACACCGGTCACTGCTGCACACGAACTAGGCCACAGGTATGCCATTTAGCCTGCAACACGCCAAGAAGGGCATTCGGACATATGCGTAAAGTGTCGTCTCGAATCAGCCTGCGCTGTCCGCGCAGGCTGATCCGAGACGGCACTTTACGATTACACTACCTCCCATAGTAGGTTTGCGCAAAACAGAAAATTATATGAAAATGGAATGTGTCGTTCTGGATTAGTTTGTGCTAAGTGCACAGGCTGATCCGGAAAGACAATTTGCCCATTTGCCTGAATGCTCTTTTTGGCGTGTTGCCGGTGTAATGCAGAGAAATGACACTCCCCTACAAAATGACCCATGGGCCATTTCACTACGTAGAGGAATGACCCGGGTCATTATTCTACATAGAGAAATGATCGCAGAGAGCTATTTCTTTACGTAGAATAATGACCCGGGTCATTCCTCTACGTAGTAAAATGACCCATGGGTCATTTCTCTACGTAGTGAAATGACCAATAGTTCGTTTTGTAGGAAAGGGTCATTTCTATGCATTTGTGATACAAATATAACTGTTTCAGCCTCTCGACACAGACAAATTTTTGTGTGTGAAAAACGAGCCTTATGCTATTGTGTCCAGTTGTAGGCTATCTCACAAAGGTGCAGAACTTCAGAAATAGTTTAATTTTTCAAATGTAATTGCCGAAGGCCAGAGATGCTCTATTAAATTTGCCTTTACATAGTTTCCGTATGCCAGTGGAAACAGGGTGGCTGTACTAACTGGCTTGCAACACGCAATCGGGCGTTTGCGTAAAGTGTCGTATCGGATCAGCCTGCGCAGTCCGCGCAGGCTAATCCGAAACGACACTTTCCGTTTTAATGTATTTTTCTGTTTCATGCAAGTCTACTGAGGGACAAAATCTAATGTAGTCGTAAAGTGCCGTCTCGGATCAGCTGATCCGAGATGGCACTTTACGCAAAAGTCCGAATGCCCCTTTTCATGTGTTGCAAGCCAACTAGTATATGCTAATCTCGACCTGTCAGAAACCTCCTTTTATTAATGGCCTGCAACACGGGAGAAGGGGCATTCGGGCGTTTGCGTAAAGTTTCGTCCCGGATCTGCCAGCGCATTCTATGCAGACTAACTCGTGACGACACTTTCCGTTCTTTTATAATTTTCTGTTACGGTGCAAGTCTACTGTAAAACAAAATCTAATATAGCCGTAAAGTGCCGTCTCGGATACAGCCTACGCGGAATCCGCAGGCTGATCAGAGACGACACTTTACGCAAATATCCGAAAGACCCTTTTCCGTGACGTGTTTAAGGCCATTTATTCTTTATGTTCGTTTCTTTCTTTCTTTTTTCATCACAAATCGACCACCTGTCGATACTGATAAGTTTGTTAACTCTATTTAGAAAATATTCTTAATCCCATTAGCCTGGGAGCCCAACATGACGACGAGCCGGAAAATGAATGCCGGGGCGAGGACGAATACATAATGGCGGCAACCCAGTCTTCTCTCGACGAACCTATTGAACTCCTGCGTAGACAATGGCGTTTCTCAAAATGCTCAGTAGACTACTTCAGAAAATATATCACGAAACTGAACATGTAAGAAATTTTAATCTACTGTTTTTAAACATCAGATGTAACACTAACGGCGTTGAATGAAAGAACTTACAAGATATGCGTATATAGGCAATGTTATGCGCAAGATATAGGAATCGCTACAATTCTATATACTGTTATTTTGTGCTAAGTGTTAGCAATTCCCACTTTTATTTCGAATTCTAGATTAGACATATTTTGTTGAATATAATAACATATATCAATCAATGACACTTTCTGTAATTCTGTTTGTATGTAAGTTGTACTCTTTGTTCGTGTATCACGTATGTATGATTTGAACAATAAACTTGATTGATTGATTGACAACAAAATATTACAAAAACGATCGAAACGAAAGCATCAAAGCTTCTATAGTTCCTCTCCCTAAAGAAGGTCACGTGGTATAACAATTACAGTATACCAAATTATTTGAATATTCACACAAAAAAATGATCTGAGAGTGAAAATTTTAAAGAACGTCATTGTCTAAATCATGTGATTTTAGCCAATCAGAAATTCTGTTTCTTTAAACTATGACTTATTCTTGAGAACAAGACTCAGAACATTTCTTAAGAATGTTTTATGATTTTCACGGATAATCATTTTAAGGATGTGATAATTTTAGAACACACTGGTAAATTAGCAGTGTTTTTCGTTAGGCCCTATATAACGATGAAACTGATTAATTGTTTCGAAAAAAAATCTCCTTCCGAAAAGCTGCAGAAAGATAAATTTCTTTTAGAAATAGAAAGACATGTAGGTCTATCTTTCAGGGAAAAGAACAACTGTTTAGCTGAAAGATCGGGTGTACGCATTGTCGGCGAAATTCCATACGAATTACCCGGGCACATCTACGGCCCTGATACTCAGTGTGAGAATGCTGTGGGAGCAGGATCTTTTTTAGGAAGGGTAATTACTTGTACAGATAACTGTACCCAAAGGCGATGTTACTTTTTGACTAGTCGCGTCTGGGTACAGAGACGATCAAGACAAAATCAGATAAAAGCTCCGCACAGATTTTGTGCGCAAGTTTGAACTCGCATAATTTCACAAATAGAGCACGAAAGCAAGATATTTACACACGTGTTGGTTGTGTATTTAATAACCCTTTGTTTGAAATACAAATATTTTCAATTTAAATGCTAAATGTCAGAGAAAACCGTGCATTATATGTTAGTCGAGTTATCATGTACCCCAAAAACAAAAATGATGGCGGCACGATAAATTTTGTCGGTGCTTTTCCGAGATTTACATGTTATAAAACGACACCCTCAAGCTCTTTGATGAGCTTAGATGAGCTAAAAAAGACAAAGCCTTTTGATATGATAATCTTGATCGAGAAGACAAGCTTAACGACTTACCAAACAATACCGAATTTCAACGATCCACTCTTCAGGAGATTTTTGAAAACCTTGTGGGAAAAGGAGACAATGATGGTAACTAGCACATGTAACCTGTCATCTTTAAATACTGTAGATTTGGACAAGTCCAATGGTTTATTAAGTGGTAAAAACTTAAGGTTTTTGGCCGCGCTTTGGCACATTACTTTTACGGGGTTCAACCGATTTTCAGGCTGCATTACCGTCAACGAAATACATTGTAACGATGAAAACTAGATCGTTAAGGTCATCAGTTTTTTGTAGTTAAGTAGCCTAGCTTTCGTTTTTGTCAACAAAATGGTACCTTAAATTCGATAACTCTGTATTTAAAAACATTTCTGAATTAACCAGGTGGTTAATTAACTGCAGCGATCTCTTATTTCATTATTTACTAAACAGGTTCACGAAGGTAGTGTTCATTTTATTGGAATTTTTATCGATTTCTTATTCGAGTTATGCCTTTTTCTCTCTTACCTTTGAAATCAAAGCACTGAAAGTTCTGACAGCACTGTTATGTTTGTTTTGACCATACAGCAAAATATACTGGCTTGCAAAACGCGAAAAAGGGGCATTCGGGCATTTGCGTAAAGTGTCGTCTCGGGTCAGCCTGCGCAGTCCGCGCAGGCTGACCCGAGACGGCATTTTACGACTACACTTTACGACTACAGAAGACTTTTGAATAACAGAAAATTACATAAAAACGGAAAGTGTCGCTTCGGATTGGTCTGTGCGGACTGTGCAGGCTGATCAGTTACTACACTTTACGCAAATGTCCGAATGTTGCAAGCGTGAGTAATGGCGGAAATCCGCTATGTAAACTAATCTTACATTCTAACTCTTTACCAGACGACAAAACAATCACATCGTACACGTGGAAAGCATCAGTAGACGTCAAGTTACTAGGGGCTTAGATGAATATCCGGGAGATTATATTCAAAATGACAGAAACCATCACAGGAAAATGGAAAGTCTTGTGACCAGTTTTTTCTTTTTTCTTTCCTGGTTTTCTAACAACATTTTCAAAAGAAAACTTCCTCGGAGTGATCCTGGGATTGTTTGGTAAATGTCAAAAACGCCGAGATGTACCCTCTATTACAAGTTTCCATTATTTCTTCAAAGAAAATGATTACATAATATCCGCTATTTCTGACAGTTTCATGAAGGACCTGACTTTTCTGAGATTTGTATAAAGATGCCATGTGTTATACCAGACAGATATGGTTACCACTATAATGTTGAACCTCTAGATGGGACACTTTGTGGACCAGGGAAGGTCGGTGCATTTTCATTTAAAGTCTTTACCAAACGACAAAATTTTGGTCTAGTCCAAATGAAAGCATTTGAAGACGACAAAATAGATGTGACTCAAAACTTGAATCTGATTTTGGGAAGGGTAGAAAGCATTGTGGGAAAAGGAGAAAATGCTTGTAACCAGCATTTTCTCCTTTTTTTCAACAATGTTTTCGAAAGCTTTTTTCCTCAGGGTTCTTGAAAGTCGGGATTGTGTAGTAAAGAATTAACTCTGTACCAAACGACAAAATGTCACACTAGTCCATTCTGAACTCATTTGCAGACGACAAATTAAGTCTGACTAAAATGAAGGAGTATGTCTTTGAAAGGATAAAAAAAAAACATAGACGGAAAATGAGAAAATGCTGGTAACTAGCATTTTCTCATTTTCCCACTATGTTTTAGAAGTCTCCACGGTCAGGGTGGTTAGAACTTCTAATTGTGTGTTAAAGGTTAAATTGTTTATTCATAATAAATTATTTTAAGCTAGACGCATTGTTTTCTTTTGCAAATCAGAATGTAATGTTCAAAGTAGATTCTGTTACAAGCAGATCTTTAGATATCTCTCTCACACAGTTGTTAGGTAATTGTATTTAAATAGGGACGAAGCTATGCATGAAGGAGTGGTCTCCCTTAACATCACCAATTGCTTTCATGTTGGACACGTCTAAATTTTCATTATCTGGTCAAGGTCTGAACAATGACGAAAGATCTTGTGCGAAAAAACGACTAAGTTTAGTCGTAAATAATAGTGGAAATTACACGAAGAATATCATAGTGCTCTGGCGTAAAAAAGGAAATAATGCTACCCTGGTTTTTTTTTCTGTATACATTCGTGTATTTTGCATTGACACATGTTAATTCTCGTAATCTTCAATTGCACAGAAGAATTATTTGTACTTGAAACAAGTTTTGTAAATTATTGTAACAAAGACAGACCGTAGCAATAGATATTTCATCAAAGTCCGAATCCCCATTCGCATACATGCATTTTTAACTTTTTATTGTGGCTTACAAACTAAAGCTATATATGGTTATGAAACTTACATGAAAAAAAAAATAAATAAATGCAATTTACCGTGAAATATTATTTCAGACTCGATACAATGTAATATCATTTAAATTGAAATTGAAATTCAGAAGTTGATGAAATATTTATGGCCACTTAATGTAGATGAGTTTTCAATTCTAGTACATCACCATGTATTTCTAAACAGGTGTGTAAGTTTGGAAAATGCCAAGACAGTTCAGACATCGGAATATCCATGAATGGTAAGGCAATTCTGTTTTACCCTCTTTCCCACACGACAAAATTTTAGACTGGTTCATATTGAAAGCATTTGCAGACGACAAAATAAAAGTGACTGAAAAATTGAAATTTGATCTGGGAAGGGTAGAAAACACTGTAGGAAAAGGAGAAAATGCTGGTTACCAGCATTTTCTCCTTTTTTTACAGTGTTTTCAAAAGGCTTCTTTCTCAGGAGCGTCAAAAGTAGGGATTGTGAGGTAATGGGTTAAACTTGCGTCGGCCACAAAACAACTTGCGTTAACATTTATCCCGCTGAATAAAAGCAACTTTCAAGCTGAAAGTAAAAACCAAAATACTGTTGTTTGAAAAATGATTTTGGTGGAAATATATCTCCTTACTGGACGCTGTAGATCAAGATCAGACTGCACGTTCTGTGCAGTCTGATCTTGATCGTCTGCAAAATGTCAGTGAGTCGCGTTTAACAGCCTAATAGTTTAGTTTTTACCAGACAGCAAAATTGTCCAACTTTTAGGCAACATAAATGTGTCTCAAAAGATGGAATTCTGTCTTGTAAGAAATATCGTCGGTTTACTTTAAAAACCTCGTAACTACAGGTTGAAACAAGCTGTAGTTACGAGGTTTTTGAAGTAAACCGACGATATCATTTTCTACCTTGTAGTTTTTAACCCTTTACTCCATAGATACTCATTTCTACGCATTGCTTGTAGGAGCCTTTGGAAAACATTGTGGCAAAAGGTGAAACTGCTCGTGACGAGCAATTTCACCTTTTGCCACAATGTTTTCTGTGCTATCTAAAGGTGTCATATACACATAAGAAACAGCTTCATCCTTGCTGTCATTTAGGGTCAATTAAAGATACCATATAAATGCCTTATGGGGTAAAGGGTTAAACACAATTCCTATATTCTTTAGACCTACATCATGTCTACTTCATGACTCAAAAGATTGTGAGACAAACGGATTTTATGGATCCATTCTCAGATGACGACTTGCTTGTTAGAATATGCCATGGATGATGCATTAAGCTTCCTTTCCACACAGCGTAGCTTGCATATTTTGCACTGAGTTGGAACTATCCATTTCATTCATAAAGCGGCGCCACATTGGCTGATACTGAACACGTGACTGGATCCAAGATCCAAGGACCTCATTCAACTTTTGTGGTGCCGTGTAGTTTCTGTGTGAAAAAACTGTTTTCACTAATTTCGATGACAACAATATTTCACATAACTGATAGGCTGCTAAGCGTGACTTGCTGTCCTTTTGCGGACAGTGTAGATCAAGATCAGACTGCACAGAACGTGCAGTCTGATCTTGTATCTACATAGTCCGATCAGGAGATTTTTTTTCTCCAAAAAAAATAAAATTTTATTTATAATCAATCGCTTTTTAACTATCGACTTGGAAATTTCGTTTAACTCATTACCAAACGACAACATTTTAGACTGCTTCAAATTGAAAGCATTTGCAGACGAAAAAATGATGCTGACTGAAAATTTGAAATTTGTTGTGTTAAAGTCTAGAAAACATTGTGGAAAGGGAGAAAATGCTGGTTACCATCATTTTCTCCCTTTCCCACAATGTTTTATAAAGGCTTCATTTTCATGGTCGTCAAAAGTAGGAATTGTGTGTTAAACGGTTTACTAATTTAGCGGGATTAGGGTTAAAAACGGACCTCTTTTTTTCTACGATGCAGGTAAATGTTTGTTTGGTGACTCGCCTGGTATCATAGGAAAGGACGATGGTACATGTGCAGAAGAAGTAGGCTCTCCAAGGAGCGCATACAAATGTTACAATAGTTACTACAGGTCAAGATGCTGTGAGACATGTCAACGGCATACAGAGATGTTTGGCATCAGCAATGGTAACTCGTTTCATACTAAGGAAGTGGACCCGTAATAGCTTTTTACACTATAGGATTATCCTACAAAATAAGTATTATTGTACCACTCTAAGCGAGTCACTTTATCTTTTTTTTTCCTCCACAGAATTATCATTTATAAATCTAAAGCCACTATATTCTTTATACTTTTTACCCTTTCCAGCATTTTCTACTTTTCTCACAATGTGTTCAAAAGGCTTCTTTTTCAGGGCTCTGAAAACCAAGGATTGCTCGGAAAAGTAGTTTAATCAGGCGTGTATAGCCAGGCAGGCAACCATTCGTGTAGCCAGTTTGGAAACCGGGCTTTGACATTAACCATCAAAGCACGAAATAAACGAATTGCTCTTTTTGAATCAGAAGGAGAAACCAATTCGTCTCAAATTCAAAAACTGCTTTTGCTAAAAAATAATCAAAGTACTGAAATTACCAATAGAAGGTGATGGTAGATACTTGCTAGCAAATAGATTTCAACAATAGACAGACTAATTAAAATTCATTTATAGGAGGTGTTTCAAATTTTCACTTTTTACATGTACAGTTGACTTGTAGAGCCCCTTTTTGGGGTTACTTTTAATGTAAAAAAAAATGTTATCTTTTTAACTGACTCAAAGCACAGGCAGTATGGAAAGACAACGTCTCTCGAACTATCATAACATTCATAATAAACACAACAATTCCTTGCCAGATTTTCATCTCGTAAATCAATTTTCCGTGGTTAATAGGTGACATACGTTACATTGTTCATCCAATCTTCATCTTTTCTCCGTATAGCTCAACATGTTTTCGATGAGGAACAGATTTTTGGATATTTTGTCCTTTTATCGCGTGTTTCAGATTGCAAATACGGAGACAAGGTCGACAACTGTCAAGAACAGTTGTGTCACCTATACCAGGACAGTAGTCGATATCAGACCAGTTGTTGTTACACATGCAGACACAAAATAGAGCCACCTACATGGACGTTACCTCACTATGTCACAAGTCCGTCTGTGAAGATTACACCTTGGATATTTCGACCCTCCACGACTGCACAGATACCATCCATAAAACCTTACGCCGGTAAGAAACTCTGGGCCAGTATTTTTGGACCTTTCTAGACTGAAGTCTAATTAACCCATTACCACACAAATCCCGACTTTTAACAATCCTGAGAAAGAAGCCTTTTGAAAACACTGTGGGAAAAGGAGAAAATGCTGGTAACCAGCATTTTCTCCTTTTCCCACAATGTTTTCTTCCCTTCCCAGAGCAAATTTCAATTTCTCAGTCACCTTTATTTTGTCGTCTACAAATGCTTACAATTTGGACCTGTGTAAAATTTTCTTGTGTGGTAAAGAGTTAAGCCATGCTCTGGCAAAAGAGGAACTTGATGCAGCTCCGTGATACATGATACTAGCCCAATGCATCGCATAATTATATATCATATATAAGAGCCTTTTTTTTTTTTTTTAACAAACGACTTAATCATGAAGTAGACTAGCCCTTTGACATACAGAAAATTAGCCAATAAGTGAAAAATCTCGGCCCAGGTCAGCCTGCGCAGAGTGCACAGGCTGACCTGGGTCGATATTTTTCGCAGATGCATTGAGTCCTCTTTCCACAGAGCACGGTTCAATTACAAACATCTATAAAAGTCTAGTTTTGAAAAACACAAATTCTGATTGACGTTACCAGACAGTTTAGCTAACCAGAAACGTTGTTTCTTTCGAAATGTAGTATAAGACAAAAAAAAAAAATGCTGTTCAGACGGGTTGAAGAATGCAGGCCTAAGTAAATTCAATGGAGCAGCGGTATCATTTTGTTCTCGGTATCTATCAAATAAAATATGTTTGAAAAGGGGTCATAATACATCTTAATGCAGGACACCAGTATTTTCAATCTTTCATTTTTTTTCCAAACCATTTACCACAATGTTTTCGAAAGCCTGATCCAACAGGGATGTAAAAATAGGGATTGTTTGGAAAAAAGTTAAATGCATCCATACAGTTTGTACTTGGTGAGAAAAAAAGAAGTCTGGATTTTTGGATACCTTCAGTACTTTTATCATATACTTTCTATTTTTGGCGTAAACGAAAACGCTTGCTTTTGACCTACGACCTTTTGGTATTAATACACTCGAACGAATGAATAGCAATTTCTGACTGGTCGAAGATGTGGACATGTACATGCTGCGAGCCCTGCAGGCCTATTTGCAGACGAATACATCTTTCTTATATTTCATTTGTCTATTTCTAGAAATGTTATAGGTAAAGAAATATCGTAATTTAAGCTGGAGGGGAATAATTTCCCCGTCACAGTGAATATTTTCTTCCTGCTGAAAATCTGGATCTACTTTTTTTGAAAATTTCGGTTTTCCGGTTAATTGACTTGAGATCACTAGTTTTAAAAGTGGCATTTGTTGACAAAATAATCAGGGGAGATATAATATATCATTTATTTCATCAGCTTGTGGTTAATATCGGCAAATATTTGCCTCAAAAGGGAAAGGTCTGCGAAAATAACTTGTACCTTACGGCACTCGTTATTTTCTCATGCATTTCCCCTTTTCAGCAAATATTTCCCTATATTAACCACAAGCTGATGAAATAAACTCTATATACTAAACACCATAGTAAATGAATTTAATCCTTTTCTTCTTCTAGTTGGTCATTTGATATTTCTTAAGCGTTGCCCTTTAACTCATTACAGTATCTTGCACACAATTTTTGGACATATTCCTCGAAGTAACTGCTTTTTTTGTACCTCATACGCCATCTTTATCCTCTAATTATTTAAAGACATTTCTTGTGTAAGTAGAGTCAGTGTTAAAATCTGTCTCATTTCAATATAACTTGATTTGCTTCTTTCCAGGTTCATGTATAAGGTCCTGTACCGGTGTGGTAGATGGAGATTATCAGTCTTGTCTTGGTTGCCATATCTACGCGTCGTGTTATAGACAGACACTGTACGACGAGCGGCCATGTCCGGCTGGTCTAGTATGGACGGATGACTTGAAACGCTGCGAATTTGATTCAAACACGTGCTAGTGTCATGTGACGTCTTTTAGATAATAATATCGGACAGTTGCTCTTGTTGTAACCAGAATGAAACTGTAGAAAGCGCATTTTACATCAAATAAATTAGTAAACACCTACAATATTATTTCATTTAATCAGAACTCATTATCAAGCGACGAAATTTTGGAATCTACCAAACAAAAAGTATTTGTGGCAGACAGAATAACTAATGATGATTTCTGTCTATTGTGTGTTAGAAAACAATGTGAGAAAAGGAGAAAATGCTGGTTACCAGCATTTTCTCCATTTCTCGCAATGTTTTGTAAAGCCTTATCTGCCTAGTTCGTTAACAGTGCATGTGTAACTGTGGTTCCCCACCCACCGCACTGTTCGGATCTAGCTCCGTCATATTTTTTACTTCTATTCTTAAACATAATGAAGCATATAGCCCGGAAGCATTTCGATAGCAACGCTGATGTCACATCTACCCACAGTGTATTCTATTTTTCCGAAAATTCAATCATTTTTGCCGCTTGTAATTTATCATCTGCAAATGCTTTCACTGCGGACCAGTCCAAAATTCTGTCGTCTGGTATGGAGTAAGTATTTAACTGACCAATATTATGGGTTGCCAAAGCAAAAATTTAGACTCAAAGGCGAGAGCATTAGAATGGAATCGACTTCTCTACCACTGGAAATTACTTAGGCATTTGGACAAAAATGATAACAGACCGCAGTATTAGTTGTCGACATCATTCTATCACGTGACTAACTGACTAGCACCAAAAAAAGTCCAAACCAGACTGCACATGAATGTTTAGTATAGAGTGGTTGACTGTAAAAATCCTAAACCTGACCTGACTGTTGAGTTCGAAATGGTTCCAGATTTAGACTACAAATGACTTGCAATCCCATGTTGTTCAGAGCCCTTCGCTAAAAGTACCCCATAAAGGTCTCACTTAAAGGTAATCTCTTTAGCAAGGGCCCTTTCTGACCTGTTTCAAATTGAAAAACAAAATCATTCGATAAAGAAAATGAACCACAAGGGTACAAAACATCGTCAGAAGAGAAAAAAAATGCTGGTACACGGAACAATGTTCCATTTTTTTCGAAAGCCATTCTCTCCAGCATGGTTACCGCACATAAAATACATGATTATATGGCTTGCAACACGCGAAAACGGTGTATACGGACGTTTGCGTAAAGTGTCGTCTCGGATCAGTCTGCGCAGTCCGCGCAGGCTGATCCGAGACGACACTTTACGACTACATTACATTTCTGTGCTACAGGAGTCTTGTACAAAACAGAAAATTAGATAAAAGCAGAAAATATCGTTTCAGATTAGCCTGCGCAGACTTATCAGAGGAGAAACTTTACGCAAATGTTCGAATATCTCTTTTTTGCGTGTTGCAGGACGTATAGTAATGGACTAAAAGGTTTAATTAATATTCGTTTCAACATCAGATATTTTTTTATTTTTTCATTTATAGCCTTTCTATAGGATGACCTGGTGAATTTTGTACTTAAATCTATGCCAGGGTCATGAAGTTTGATCTAAAGTTTGATCTAAAGTTGTATAATTAATTGGTGTACCACCACTCCCTGTGCTATAGACAAAGTCTATAAATAAAAAAAGATATCCCTATGGGATTCAGATGAATTAAATCATCGTTAAAACAAAGGGAAACCTTAAATAAAAAGGAATCAATCGAACATTGATTTTGATTCAAGTGAATTCTGACCATTCAGACGACCAAATAAATCGTGCTGTTTATTCATTAACGAACGTTTCTGTTTGCCTTAATAATTATCTCGAAAACGACCATTAATTTGTAGACAGAAGAATCATGTTAAATGGAAATTGATAGATGTCAGAATAACAGAACTTTCAAGTGTGATAATTTCATGTTTTTGTCGGGCTTCTAAATCGGTAAAGATATTTATTCAGCTCAAATCATATCACAGGATTTAAAATGTCTTTGCGCGTGCTGTGTATGCTACTGTTGCCGATCTTTGTAATTACTAAATCCTTGAATGACACCAGAACACTGGTAAAAGATTTGCTGAAGAATTATGACAAAAATGTTCGACCTGTGGACAACCAGGACTCGGTAGTTAATGTCAGTGTCGTAACTTACCTTAAATCTATCCAGGAGTTTGACGAGGTCAGCGAGGTATTTGCGTTCACCGGTGCCTTCATCATAATGTGGCACGATGCCGGGATGGTGTGGGATCCTGGTAGTTATGGTGGAGTTGACGAAGTCATGATATCCTACAGAAAAGTATGGGTACCTGATCTAGTACTGACTACACCTTCCAACGAAATCGATTCCTTTGGAAAACCGTGGCAGATGGTCAAGTACGAACCGTCTGGACATGCTTCCTGGACAACTGGCGGTCTCATGAAGTCTACATGTTCTGTTGATGTGGGCAAGTATCCCTTTGATAAACAGACCTGTAAAGCTGACTTCAATGTTTGGGGTTATGACTTTGATGAAGTAGAAATATACACAATATCAGATAAAGTAGACATATCTCTATTTACAGGCAACGTTGCCTGGATACTGGAAGGCACCAAAGTGCAGACTACAAGACCAACAACATGGTCACAACTAGAGGTCATGTTTTATCTCCGACGTAAAGCCTCCTTTGTTGTTGTCAACATTTTGATGCCGATTTTATTCCTAAGCCTGATTAACGTGTTTGTTTTCTTGTTGATTCCCGAATCCGGGGAGCGAGTGTCCTATTGTATAACTGTATTGCTGTCCATTGCGGTGTTCATGACGATTATAAGTGATACGTTACCACGGAGTTCAGAACCGTTACCGATTATCTCGTACAAACTGATGTTAGACATGGTCGTAAGCTCCCTTATTACATTTGTCACCGTTCTAAACCTTCGTCTGTACTACAAGGTTGACAAAAAACCAGTTCCGGGATGGTTATGTAGCTTGTATTTATTTCTCTATCGTCCTCGGCAAAAACCTGGTAATGAAAAAAGAGACTCAAAAGTTCATCCTGAACAAACGAATAACGTTTTGGCGCTATCAAGCGTCATTGATGAAGACTTAATGATGTCAGAAGTTACAAAATCGACAAGAAGGACATCGACAAAACCAAACCTCGATCCTGTGGACGCTCGCTTGGAGAACCTAATAGCGGAACATGACCGGGAAAGCTTGAAAGTGACTTGGAGAGATATCAGTGTTTTAGTTGACTTTATTTCGCTCCTTTTGTTTACTGTAATGTCTGCGCTCAGCTTTGGCATTTTTCTGCTATACGCGAGTCTTAGTTAGATTCTGTCAGTGATACGTGTTCCATTTAGAATCTGCCACATATCTGTTTCCCATCAATGGGTGTAGATTCGAAATGTATCAAAGTCTTACACCTAAAAGGAGTAGACATTTCATTTAAAAAAAATACCGGTAGTTTATCGACATAATAATGATTTTATCGACTCAGTTTGAATCCCGGTTTACAGAACTGTGCATCTGTTCTATTTTAAATAGAGCCTGAAGAAGAAAGCTTTTAGAACATAATGAGAAAAGAAGAAAATCCTGGTAAAGGCAATTTCGTTCATTCTCACAAGGTTTACTAACCTGCTATTGACAAATACAATTACTTCAGATACGTTCTATCAATCTCCGAGCAGAGTTGTCGTTCAGGCTGACATGGGTCGAAACTTTTTATTATTTATTATTTATTTATCTTCTGCATGTTAACGGACCATTCTTTCCCTCTGTATCTAGTGGATTGTAAGACTGAATTCATTTTATGGATTCATAATTACGTGATTAACTCCTTGGTGTATAATTGTAATCCATCATGGCGGCGCATTAAAGGTGGCCCTTCAGATATTGGGACGAAAATCTTACAAAAATACAAAAAAATCATCCTTATACTCCCAAAGCCTTATAATTTTCATTCATTAAACCCCAGTAGTCGAAAACCATCCGACATCTAGATAAATTAGAGATTCACTACAGTCCAGGTCGACACTGAAGGGAAACACGGCCTATTTTTACATGAGCAACTCGCTCCTTTACATACCGGAAATATACAGAAGATGCTTCAAACATAGCGTCCGAAGTTCTAGACATTATGGAAAATAATTACATGTTTGTTATGCTATGGAATTTAATAGTCATAAGTCACGTGCGAGTCACTTAACATTCCCGCAATGCTTTTTTGATTCTGGCGGGAAATCTACAAATAGCTTAAGAGGCTACGTAGCCTTTTAAGGGAATACCACCAAAAAAAATTTTTTTTGTAATTTTATGATTCTTAATTACTGATGATTTGTATTGTTTTTTCATATAAATTTCATTGATATATATGTTTTTTAATTTGGTGTGATGTGAAAATTCTAAATACCCACCTTTAAGTTCCCATTTATCAGAGCATGGTTCATCTGTTTTTCCAATCGATGTTTTTTTCATGATTTTATTTTCTTATGCAAGTTTTTATGTATCAATTTTAAATTATTCAACTTTTACCACATATACAAATCAGCAACATGTAAAATTTAATGTTGGTGAACACGCTGTGGCGAAAAAAAAACCCGCAATTTTCTTGTCACGAGAATTTTTGCCATGCTGCACAAGCTGTATTACGGGTCAATTACCTTAACTCATTATTAGAATATAGGTCAGAGAGGAGCTATGCTTTGACAAAAGGGGGTTTAAGGCATATTCCGCACTGGACCATAACAAGCAAGTCAGCAAATGATTTTGGATCCATAAAACACATTTTTGTCCCAACAAGTAACAAGCAACAAAATCATGAGATAGACTGGGTTTTTTTACAGGAAGGAGATTTGACTAACAGTAAAAGATTGTGGCCCATGTCAACCTGTGCCGACTGCGCAGGCTGACATTGATCAAATACTTGTTTGGTAATGTATTAGACCCCCTTTTCACAGAGCAAGGTTCAAACGATACTATCTCAGAAAATTGAATGGCGAGGTTGAAGACAATAGCCGTTTAACCCTTTCCTAAGCAGTCCCTGGTTTTTACGACCCTGAGATAGAAGTCTTTTGAAAACATTGTGGGAAAAGGAGAAAATACTGGTAACCAGCATTTTCTCCTGTTACCACAATTTTTTCTGCCCTGCTGGAAACAAATTTCAGTTCTTGAGTGCTGGAAACAAATTTCAGTTCTTGAGTTATGTTCATTTTGTCGTCTGCAAGTGTTTTCAGTTTGGACCAGTCAATCATTTTGTCATTTGGTACAGAGTTTATTACTTACAAGTATATCATTCTTTATGAGCCATCCTCCGTGAAAATGGGCCTTAATGCATCTGCGAGAAGTATTGACCCAGGTCAGCCTGTGCAATCCGCGCAGGCTGACCTGGACCAAAACTTTTCGCTATAGCTTAATATTCTGCAAGTCCAAGGACTGGTTTACCTTATGGTAAATTCAGGCTGTTTAACTCATTACCAAACGACAATATTTCTAGGCTTGCCCAAATTGAAAGCATTTGCAGACGACAAAATAAAAGTGACTGAAATTTTGAAATCTGTTTTGTGAAGGGTAGAAAACATTGTGGGAAAAGGAGAAAATGCTGGTTACCAGCATTTTCTCCTTTTCCCACAATGTTTTCTAAAGGGTTCTTTCTCAGGGTCGTCAAAAGTAGGGATTGTGTGGTAATGGGTTAAACAAGAAAAGTGGATTTTATGGATTAATAATTAGCATGATGGCTGGCTTGGTGCCATGGATTACAGAGCGGTATTAACTCTTTACCGCACAATCCCTACCTTTAACAGCCGTTAGAAAGAAGTCTTTTGAAAGTATTGTAGTAAAAAAGAGAAAATGCTGGTTACCAGAATTATTTAACCCTTTACCACACAATCCCTACTTTCAACGACCGTTAGAAAGAAGTCTTTTTGAAAGTATTGTAGGAAAAAGAAGAGAAAATGCTGGCTACTAGACTGATTTAACCCTTTACCTCACAATCCAGACTTTTAACGACCGTTAGGAGGGGGGAAGCTTAAAAACATTATTGTGGTAAAAGGAGAAGATGCTGGTAACCAGCATCTTCTCCTTTTTCCCACAATGTTTTCTATCCTATAAAGGGTAAAATTAATGTTTTGAGTTTACATTAATGTCATCTACAATTGCTTTTAGTTTGGAAAAGGGAGAAAAGAAATGGTCGTCAAGTTTAAAAAAATGATAGGAAGTCGAAAGTAAGATGAAAGAACAAAGCTTCTGATTGGAAAAGCTTTTTCCACGATAAATCCCAGCTGTGATAGTCAAAGTGCCATTTGAGATATAAATCAACGGGAACAATTCCCGTTTTTTTGTCCTCTGTAATTTTTTTCGTCCCAATGGAATAAAGGTATAGTGCTCTAACGTCGCAAGCTTCACCGAGTTCCAGTCTCTCGCTAAAAACTGAACCCATAAACTTTTAACCCTTTACTCCATAGATACTCATTTCAACGCATTGCTTGTATAGCGGCCTTTGGAAAACATTGTGACAAAAGGTGAAATTGCTCGTGACGAGCAATTTCACCTTTAGTCACAATGTTTTCTACCCTATCAAAAGGTGTCATAATTATACACATAAGAAACAGCTTTATCCTTGCTGTTATTTAGGGTCAATTAGAGATACCATAGAAATGCCTTAAGGGGTAAAGGGTTAATCACAGGATTCAGAATTTTATCAACCCTGGTGTAAAAGACTTTCTGAAAACACTATGGCTAAAGGAGAACCAGCATTTTCTCCTTTTCACAGAATGTTTTCTAACCGCTCTGATACAAATCCCATCATTTTATCCGGTTTTGTTTGTCGTTTGCAAATGCTTTGAATTTGAACCGGTCTGAAATTTTGCGGTTTGGTAGGGATTGTAGTGTTACGGGAGACCACTCCTTGCATGCTGTAACAGAATCATACCGAACACTGGGTTAATTAACCCATTACCACACAATCCCAACTTTTGACGACCCTGAGAAAGAAGCCCTTAGAAAACATTGTGGGAAAAGGAGAAAATGCTGGTAACCAGCATTTTCTCCTTTTCCCACAATGTTTTCTACTCTTCACAAAACGATTTTCAAATTTTCAGTCACTTTTATTTTGTCGTCTGCAATTGCTTTCAATTTGGACCAGTCTAAAATATTGTCGTCTGGTAATGAGTTAAGCTGAACAGAATATTAACCCTTATCCTGATACATAACGCAAATTAAATTTTCAGTTCGATGTCTATAAACCCAAATATTGCTATTTCAAAGTTATGTTTTGGGGCATAATATCTCTTTAACGAACAGTATGTGGATCAAAGATCAGACTGCACGTTCTGTGCAGTATGATCTTTGATCTACATTGTCCATAAAAGGTGAGCGAGCCAAAGGGTTAATTGATAAACTGTCATGTGAATCTCCTTCAATATTCGTGTTTTTTTTTTTGGAAAAAAAAGGCCCTTCCCCTACATTATAGATCGACGAGTAAAAATTGTTTACTTTTGATGGAAAAGGTAAACAGAAAGTTGAACGGGATTGTTAAATCAATCTGAGTTTTCAATTTATTACGTTATTTCTATACAGGCTTATAATAGACATATCACTACATGGCAGTGTAAGTGACAAGTATATAACAGAACAAGAAAATATTGATGCGTAACATCAATGGCGCCGCAAATCAGTTGTTTCCGAAATAGGGCACGTTACAGCATTTCAAATTGACCAAAGTAAATTTATGCAGAATTCGGTGACAATCTATAGAATGCAACTTAAAACTTTAAAAAGAAAGAACCAATAATGATAAGACACAATCATAGCCATTCTTCGGCGAAATTTAACATAGCTTCAATTGGAGATGTTTACAAAAGCAGTTGTCGAGCTATGTACAAATTCAGTTGGCCTTCGGCAACTAACACAAGAAAATAGTATTAAAACTGGTTTCTAAATTACCGAATTGATATTAAAAACTGGGTATGACAATACCAAAGTGGGTACCGAATGATCAAAGTGAGTACAAACTGACCTAAATAACAAGTAAAGGTGGGTAAAAATGGCGTAGGTACGAAATCACCTAGTTACGATATTACTGGAACCGGAGTAAACAAAATGGCTGCCTCCATAGGTATTTTTCAAAACCGGATAAGAATATACTGCCGCCGCCCATGTGGCGCCACAATAAAGAATGCTATCAGAAAGAATTATTTTTATCCGACGCAGTATTTGGGAACTGTTTTTTTTTTTTTAGTTTATACTGTATCTGAATCAATCTGGATGCCTAAAAAATAGTTTCGCTTATCTGAAGATGAGAAATACTTGCAGAAACAAGAGCCGTCAGAGACGGGTTATGCTCCCCGAACAAGTGCTTGTCATAAAATGTATGAAATTAATATAAATTCAATTCATGAAGCCCCATTTTTCTGTCATGCATCCTCAAAGTGAGAAACATAGAAAGAGGTATTTGCGCACTGTTCTGAGGAGTTCAGATATGAAGTTTCATAAAATTTGGTCCAGGGATTGTGGAAAAATGGCTTCGGACGGACGGACGAACCTACGAACGCGCAGCGTGGCGACCATAATTTATGCTCCCTGAAATGTTTATATAACCACGTTAAACGGTCATATATGGCTTGCAACACACAAAAAGGGACATTAGTTCATTAGTTCATGTGCGTAAAGTGTGGTTTCGGATCAGCCTACGCAGCCTACACTTTCCGCTTTTATTGCTGTATTGCACAAGTCTATCGTAGTACAAAATCTAATGTAGTCGTAAAGTGCCATCTTGGATTAGCCTGTGCGGTCTGCGCAGGCCGATCCTGAGACGACACTTTACGCAAATGTCCGAATGACTCTTTTCACGTGTTGCGAGCAAATTATAGGGACAATTTTCTCCCGAACCATGACTCCAGCCGCCAACCTCTCGCTCACAAGTTTTTACGTCCCAGAAAAAAGAAAGCTTTTAACAGCATCGCATGGTAACCTTATAATCTGTTTTATGACCTATCGCTGACACGTGATAATTGCTCACGTGTTTTGTTATTCATCGATTCAAACTCTGCTAACATTAATTTTGTTTTACAGGGTACGTACAATACTAACGTTATGACTTCGGTATTTGTTTTTTTTTTCAAATAATGTCTCTTTCATTTCATGTAAAAAGACACATCAGTATATATGCAGAGTAATTTAATTATAATTCGAAACGTTAGAGAGCCAATCGAAAGTAATCCTGTAATTCACATATATACATCTTTGAGTATTACCACCATCCAAATAATATTTTGATGACCTCTAGAAAGAAGCTTTTTGAAAGAATTGTTAGAAAAAGGAGAAAATGCTATTTACCAGCATTTTCTAACAACGTTTCCTATATATTATAATGAACATCCCCACACATTTGAATTAATGTAATTTAATATATATTTCTGCAAAGTCTATCAGCCTGGGCGAGCCCATTATTTTACTGTCTGATAAAGGGTTTATCTCGTTACAAACCCAAGAGATGATATTAGAATCACAAAGCACGTTAATTACAGGTATTAGACGACCAGGGCGAATATCGAACATTAACGGGGAAGCTTTACTGGAAGATACTCGGATTATTCTGCCAAATTTTAGGGATGCAGAACAACTGCTATGTAATTGAGCTATGCTATGTTAAAGAGGCCAGGGCCCGTATGCACCAACCATTCTTAAGAATGTTCTGTGTCTTATTCTCCAGAATTTTCTACATTTGTAAGCAACACAATTTCTGATTGGCTAAACCGAAAGGTTTAGCCAATCAGAAGTTGTGTTACTTACAAATGTAGAAAACCTTGGAGAATAAGACTAAGAATATTCTCAAGAATGGTTGGTGCATACGGGCCCTGGTTTGAATCATCTGAACAAAAAAAGGATCGACCTAGGTCAGCCTGCATGGTGCGTGTAAGCTGACCTGTTTCGAATCCTTTGCCATTGGTAAATTTTATGCATGACCAATAACTATTCTACTTGATAATTCGGGTGGATTTTAGACAGATTGGATCTTATGGATCCAATATCATGTAAGAACTTGTTTGGTAAAATGCATCACGGAGATATATAGGCCTGCAACACGCCAAAAGAGGTATTCGGACATTTGCGTAAAGCGTCGTCTCGGATCAGCCTGCGCAGTCCGCACAGGCTGATCCAAAACGGCACTTTCCATTTTTTACGTAATTTTCTGTTTTGCGCAAGTGTATTGTAGTACAAAATCTAATGTAGTCGTAAAGTGCCTTCTCGGATTAGCCTGCGCGGACTGCGCAGGCTGATCCGAGACGACGCTTTACGCAATTGTCCGAATGCCCCTGTTCGCGTTTAGCGAGCCAAATTTATATTAAAGACCACTTTGACAGAGTATTGCTCAATTAGTTCAATGTTTTTCAAAAGCAATGGTGGTACAAAAATGGGACTGGTCAACGCGTTTGTAACTCTTGCAATCCTGACACGAGGTGCGTTTTCTAGAAACTCTACGTTATCAAAGACTCTATTGGATGACTTACTGATAAATTATGACAAAGATGTGCGCCCTGACGAATTCGACAATATTACTTACGTTTATTTAGACATCTACCTGAAGTCCATCCAAGACTTTGACGAAGTGAAACAAACATTTGTGCTAAGCGCAGGTTTTACTCTGACATGGAACGATACCGAAATGGTGTGGGACCCGAGTGATTATGGGGGAATCTGGAAGCTGCAAGTCTCTCACGACCGGGTATGGACCCCCGATTTCATCCTTGCCACTTCATCTAAAGAGATTGGTACATACGGGAGTGCATGGCAAAAAATATCCTACGAATATGATGGTATAGCTTTTTGGATGACTGCGGGACTAATAGAATCCACATGTGAAGTAAACGTGAAAAAGTATCCTTTCGATACCCAACAGTGTATCGCACAGTTTATTCTGTGGGGTTACTCAAGATACGAGGTCGATTTCATAATTGACAAACCGTATGTTGATCTGGTTCTATATAAAGGTAGCGGATCTTGGGATCTAGTTAGTACCACCGTCGCAAAAAGTTTTCTCAGAATCGTGGATTGGCCACAAATCGATGTTTCATTTAACATGAGACGAAAACCAAACTTTGTTGTGATCAATGTTATAGGGCCACTCTTTATCCTGGATTTTCTAAATTTGATGGCATTTTTCTTGGTACTAGAATCCGGCGAGCGCATCTCGTATTGTCTGACAGTATTACTGGCTATCACTGTTTTCCTGACCATTATCAGCGACACTATGCCCAGCACCTCGGAGTCCATGCCTTTGATATCGTATAAACTGATGACAGACCTCGTGATCAGCACCTCAATTACTCTGGCATCCATTTTCAATCTGAGTTTGTACCACAGAAGAGAAACCAGGAAAGTTCCAACATGGCTTCGTCAGCTATATCTAACAATGCACTCATTCAAACAGAAAACAAACAAAACCGATTGCAGAATTAAAAACATCGTGAACAATGGAAAGCTACAGGACGTTGAAAATAAACTCACTAAACCAGATATTGATCTTGTAGAGAGAAAGACTAAACAACGCCTAGTTTTGGAAAGACCGGTAAGCTGGAAAGATATCTGTAACATGATGGACTACTTGTTTTTTATAACTTTCATGTCTGCGTTCGTTCTAAGTTCTCTTTGTTATTTTCTGTCTGTGGCTTCGTAGCTGTTTACACAGAGGAGAACTGTCGGGGCATAAGGAACGGTAATAGAGAAAGTGTTTTTTCTGTATTACAATTATTATCATTTAACCCTTTCCCAAACAAGCCCTGGTTTTTACGTGTCTGCAATAAAAGTCTTTTGAAAACACTGTGGGAAAAGGAGAAATTGCTCGTACCGAGCAATTTCTCCTTTTCCCAGTACTATTTTTGAGAACTTTTTGGCATTTTCTCCAAATCTAAAATTGTTGTCTGCAAACTCTTTTGGTTTGGAAGAGTCCAAAATTTGTTGTTTGGGAAAGGGTTAATAATTGTGACCCCCCATCTGGGCATTCTGTACATAAATTAGATGAAAAATGATCAACGACAGTGCAGGTCAGTTTAAGTTGATATTTCAAAAATGATTGTATAGCAAGGCATAATGACCGCTTTTCCACAGAAAAAATGTCACTAAAGCGAAAAGTGTCAATCTTGGTCAGCCTCCGCAATTCGCGCAGTCTGACCAGGGTTAGACACTTTTCGCAGTTCCAAGAAGGTCCCTTTTTGCTTGATGGGTCACAATTATTATACATTCTGGGAAAAGGGGGTTAAATGAATGTTATATAAGTTATATCATCTGACAGCTGGTTGAATCATGGTGTAAAACTGTCCTTTGAAATGCGATAAATTAACAAGTATCAAATTTTTCTACTCATGTCAGGTTGTGCAGTCCGGGCAGGCTGACATGTCAGAAGTAATACGATTTCAAGGTTATTTACATTGCAGGAAAAATCTGAACACGTATCAGACATTGTAGATAAAAAGAAAAACTACAAGCTCAATGCTGCCTTTCATCTCCGCTCCTATAGGCTGATTCACCCATATTTATAGCCAAAAATGACAAAGCCTGGATTCTTTTTTCCACAGCAATATTTTTGACTTGTTCAAAATAATCTCTTAACTTGTCCAAAATTCAAACCAATAACTACAGATGACAGCTTAAATGTAGCTCAGAGACTGGAATTTGTCCGCAAAAGGCAGAAAACATTGAGAAGAAAGTGCTGCCCACTTACAATTTCTAATTCTCCCATAATGTGCCCATGTCCATAGGCCTCCGCCAATGGATAGTAAGACCACGTCTTATTAGATACACTTAAAACCCTAAAAGTGAACAAATCGGGTGTTACAATGCATTTAGATTGAAATAATGTCATTTACAATTTTAAGGTATAGAAATTTTTGTGAATGTGACAGTCTATTATCGTACGCTCGATCCATATGTTAACTCTTTACCAAACGACAAAAATTGGACTGGTCCAAATTCAAAGCACTTGCAGACGACAAAATAAAAAAAACTCAAAAGTTGAAATTTGTTTCCAGCAGGATAGAAAACGTTGTGGGAAAAGGAGAAAATGCTGGTTACCAGCATTTTCTCATTTTCCCACAACGTTTTCACAAGGCTTCTATCTCAGAGTCGTAAAAACCAGGAAATGCTTGGTAAAGGGTTAACTGCCAGAAAAAAATGAAATTCGTCAGGTCAAAAGCTGCCAGGTTGCTTTTTATTTTGTTTATTTTTTACCTGATTTAGGAATTTATTTTTCTCCCAGTGATCAAAACTTGAACCTATGTGCAACAACAGATTGTCATCTTCACAATAATTTCCATAATTTTAGAAATATACTTTAACCTCAAAAATCATTTAAAACCCTTTACCACACAATGCCGACTTTTAATGACCCTGAAGGAGAATCCTTCTGAAAACATTGTGGGAAAATGAGAAAATGCTGCTGAGCAGCATTTTCTCCTTTTCCCATAATGTTTTCTACCCGATCAAAGCAAAATTGCACCATTTGGGCCACTTTGAAATTGTCATCTACAAATGCTCTCAATTTGGATAGGTCTAAAATTTTGCCGTGTGGTAAAGGATAAAACGCCCGCCTTTTTTAAAAAGTAGCTACCGGGTCTTTCAACTTCTTCTAGTAAGTAAATAATTCATGTTGCTGTGTGAAAAGTCTTGCCCCACAGAAAATTTACATGGTACTTTTGATATTTTGATTCAAATGGCGTTCTGGAATCGGTGAAGCCGTGGGACATTTCCTATCTCTCTTCATATGCCCGCCACTCTTGCTGGAGACAACAGGTGGCATCATACTCGAAGAACACCGAGGTTGTAGGCATGGTGATGGCGGCCGCGTTGGATTGTAGTTGTTGATTGTCAGAGATGTTGCGAAAAACCCCATCTTCTCTTTGCGATCTTTTGTCCACGGAGCTCCTTTCCTTTGAAAGTCTTCCAGCTGGGGCATCTGCTGTTTGAAAAATATTAAAGATTCATTTAGCCATATGCCTACTATAGCTATAGGTGGCTTGACGCGCTGTTCCAGCCGTGAATGTGTAGATCACAGTTACACTGTACAGAAGAAGAGGTTTGACCGTTGAAATAATTATACCTTTATGGGATTTCAGTACTGACCGGGAGTGTCTGTTTAATCTATTTAGGATATAAACAATAACGAAAGAACAAACATTCATTACTAAGTATCAAAGGATCACTCTAGCTCATGATTCACGGTTTTTATTTGACAAAATTCATCATATGGATCCGGTTGCTTGACAAAGTGGATCTTATGGATTCACCATTACAATGGTGATTTGCTTAGTACCATCGATTTCGGCAATGCATTAAGCCTTCTTTTCACAGACTATGGCTCAAGTAGTTTCAAATTACATGTATTAAGGTAAGACCTGCGTAATGCACTTCCGGTGAACATGGGGCAAAAATTCTAATTGGTTGATGAATAAGGATTAATGCAGAAATAATATTTTTGCACATTTCTAATGGATCAGAAATTCCGTTTAATATGTCTATCTTGAAATTATTTTTTGATACTTTTGTTAGTTTTCTGAAAAGGGAGGTAACTTTTATCTCTTTTTTAATTGAGAATATAGTGGTTTAAGATTTATAAATGATAATTCAAAGAAGGAAAAAATAGAAAAAATGAATCAGTGAAAGTAGTTCAATAATACTTGTTTTTAATTAAAGCTAATTTTGCATGATGATATTTTAGTGGAAATAGCTGTTTTACACTACACAGGTCTTACCTTAAAATTTAGTGTTTTTATATCAGATTGAACGCTTTTTTTTCCACTTCTTTAGCAGGATAAAGGCTAATCTTATTCACAAGGGTTTTCTAAATTTGAAAGAAATACAGCTTCTCAGTTTCTGATCAGAAGTTGTGTTACTTTCTAAATCTTAGACTAAGAATGAAAGTATGAATGGTTGGTCCGTATTGACCAATCAATCTATTACACACTATTAGTAACTTTTGTTCTATTTTAGAATTCTGAGACGATTAATCCTTTGCCAAACAATTCAAGCCCTGGTTTTTACGACCCTGCGATAGAAGTATTTTGAAAACATTGTGGGAAAAGGAGAAAATGCTGGTAACCAGCATTTTCTCACAATGTTTTCTACCCTGGTGGAAACAAATTTCAATTTTTAAGTCACATTTATTTTGTTGTCTGCAAGTGCTTTGAATTTGGACCAGTCTAAAATTTTGTCGTTTTGTCAAAGGTTAAGCTCTCTGGGACAATTACGTCTGTCTTCAAAACTAAATTTTGAAATACAGCTGTAGATCTAATGGTTGGTGAACACAATCTTCTGTTTTCTTTCTTTAAGACATTAGCAATACAATATAGGTATTTATAATGGAATTTATAATCTCTCAACCAAAACACAAACTTGTGCATGGCCAAGTTATCCAACTCATCTTGTGTAGTTTATAACTTACCAGAACGTGGACTGGAACTCGAGGTGGTTTGCCGACAGCATTCTGGGGTCTGGTTTTCAAAGCCTGCGGCCATTTCGGTGAGTGGATACCGGCAGTTATGGTCTGCGCCTTGTCTGTCAATTGACTCTGATGCGGGTACCAGCGCTGTCCACAATTTGTGGGAGACTGAGAGTGGGTACCGGTACACTTTGGGTTGCCACAGGAACACACGGGCTGTTGTTCATGAAGTATTATGCCAAGTTTCTCTACTGTCTCGTATAGTCTTCTATATGTATACTCCTCTCTGTTTAACCGAGACAGAAACAAACCCTTGTCTTCATAATTATAAGTATATGAAAATTTGAGGTAATATCGAAAACCCACATGTAAGTCATGGGAATTTGCACATAAGTGCTTTCGCTGCAAAGGATCGGACAATGTAAATCTAAGATTAGACTTCAGAGAACTGTTCACTGATCTTATATCTACACTGTACCCAAATTCGTCCCGAGTTGCGATTGGTAGCAAGGGTTTATGTAAAATCTTTACGGTGATATTGTGACTGTTGGCCTGATTTACGGATTAGGCACAGACTTTTGAATCTCTATTGGTCTATCACGGAAAATGACTGAAATTTTCCTTGGTCTATCGAATACACCAATTGGTGCATCGTATGTCACGGAATACACTCATATTTTCATTAACATCGTATCTATAAATAGCACATTGGAGACTCCATCTATATCAAATTATACGTTACAGAGGGAATACCCAATCTCCGACCAGAGTTGTCGTTCGTTACCTCACATACATCTCTGCGATGGGCTAAATGACAAGAATCTTGTCAAACCGAGGAAAAGATGTTTTGTTACTGTTTAACTGTTTCATATGTAAAATTGTAAGTTAGACAAAGGAAATATGATTCTGGGTACATTATAGGTGCGTTCAAACTGATGAATTTGCCTGTATTAAATGGAACTATTTTTCTTTTAGCCTCTTCACTTTTAAGAATCTTACGCCGATTGTAACAAAAATAGATGCGCCCATCAATGATGACAACTGATTTGACACACCGCTGGATCTAAGTTTGTACGATTAAAAATCAAGTTATCGTCCTATAAAGATATTTAGGCTTTTCAGAAAGTCCCTCATGTGTTCATTAACTATCGTTTAAGTCTGATTGGTCCCATGCTATTTAAACAGCACACGAAACAATCGGTATCGGTCTTTCTTTCACCGGCGTTTGTGTTGCTATTTTGAGTTATGGTCATGTGACAAAAATATGACGTAATGACGGTCTACTTTCTGAGCCCACTACAGAGGTAAATGTAATGATCCGGAGTGCAAGAGAGTGAGGGAATACCTAATGTGCTATTTATTTTATATATAGTAACGGTGTCCGATAATCGAAATTTCGTTATCGGTTGACAGACCAATGGAGTTTCAGAAACCTGTAAGATTATGTAGATCTAAACAAATGAATGTACAATAATAAGGCATCTCAAATGTAAGGTAAAACACTTTGACATGCATGATTTTGCCCCTAAGTAAGTATTTTTGGGCTGTCCTCAAGGAACTTATTTCCGGAGGCAAGTTCTCCTCAATCAAAGTTTTCTTGTTATACTGCGTTGTTGTAGTCTGTTGTTGTTGTACATTTGATATGCTTCAGCGTCGACATTTTGCCACTTGTATAATAAACAAAATATCCAAAACAACAATACAGAACGGCTATTATTCCCTCAAAGTTATTGGATTTGTATATTTACGGATATGGTTTGTCTTGTGTCTACCGATGTTTCTTTTTTTTCATTTAACTTTTTGAGACTTGTCCAAATTTAAAGCATATTAAGACCACAAAATAAACGTGATTTAAAAATTGAAACTCTTCTCTACTTTTACTCTTTGTCCGGTATTTAACGTCGTTTTCAACATTACATCAGCTATATCGTGACCAGCACACCAATCCACGCCTTCGTGGATCTTTTTTAAGTGCGTTGCTAAACAAAAATCTGACTGAGCCAATGGGTGCTTTCCCACATAAACTTCATAAAAAAAAAGTTCAGAGATGAGTGAAGATTGAATCATGCTGCAAGGACTATCATAGATCTTGGAACAGAATTGGACGAGCTAGGCAACTGAACCAGTGAAATCTGGTTTGAAGAGCTGAAGTGCCTTTCTCCCCCCCCCCCTGTTTTTTATTCGACAATGTTTTCTAACTTGTCAACTTCGTTTACCAAATAGCATGTCTCCAAGGTACACGCTTAACTCTTTACCAAACAGCATGTCTCTAAGGTACACAATTAACTCTTTACCAAATAACAAAATTTTAGACTCTTCGAAGAAGGTTTTGAAGGCGTGGCTAAATCTGTACAATTTGTCTCTGAAAATGTAGAAAACATTGTTGGGAAGAAACTGCTGGATACCAGCATTTTCTCCTTTTTCCCCAGGGATTCTATATTTTCCAAAACTGTTTTTAAAAGGCCTCTTCCTTAACGATTCATAATAAACAGAATTGTGTGGTTAATGATTGAAGCCGGTTGAGAAAAGCAATTGAAAAATTTGCAGGAAAAGAAGAAAACATTTTCTCCTTTTCCAACAATATTTTCTGCCCTTTCATAGAGGAATCCCGTCATCTGAACCACATTTCACTTGTAGTGTACATACTGTGACCCGTCACGCAAAAGTGACAATCTGGAAATTCGTGCATCAACTACATGATAACAGACCAAAGATGAGCGCAGTTCAATATAAGTTGATAGTTCAAAAATGATTCATAGTATAACAAGGTATAATGATCAGTTTTCATACATAAAATATCATAAAAGCGAAAAGTGTCAACTCTGGTCAGACTGCGCAATTCGCGCAGTCTGACCAGGGTTGACACTTTTCGCATTTCCCAGGAGGCTCCTTTTTGTGTGACGGGTCACATTTACTTTGAGTTTGAGTGACCCTAAACATTGGTAGTGTTGTAAATAGAGGGAAAAAGCTTACCTGTACTGATCAATATAACTAGCATATCTTTTAAAATGTTTAAAATTCTTGCCCACCCTGATGGGACTGTTTATGGCACTTATACAGCTCAACGACCCCCCACATTGACGCCCAGTGGACTCGTCTGTTGTGTCACTCTGAGTATTTCTATATGCACCCTCAGATACACTGACTGATCTGTATCGGGGTCCTTGGCGTATCTTGGCCGGGAACTTGTCTTGCCGTGGATTTCGCAGGTTTTCCTGGAATGTTTTGGGCGATACCGCTCCACCGACAAAGGGACGACGGCAAGCAGGTTTGGTTTCCGGAAGCACAACAGCCGGATTTAGGTAAGAACTGGCTGTATGACGTTTGGCGCATACAAACCATCCACACAGGTGCTAGAAAATAGAATGAAATGTGAATTTAACATATTAGCCAACAATTATTCTAAGACATTTCAACCTAAATTAAAAGCCTTGTAATACAACATCTGCGTCTCGTTCAAGGCACTAAATTAAAAACCCTTTCCCAATCACAGGGGCGTAACCAAGAAAAAGTAAATTATATGCACGCCGTAGGCGCGAGTGGGGGGAGCACGAGAGGGGGTTCTCCCCCTCTCTTTGGGGGTGGGGGTCGGGCCTCCCCCAAGAAAATTTCGAACGACTTTAGAACGACTTCGAGCCACTTGACTTCTAAGGTAGAAATTTGGCCTTCAAAGACAGGTTTAGCTATGCCTCAACGGCCAAACTGAAAAATACGCGAAAAGAGGCAACCTACGACCTATTCTCGATTTTTTTACATTAAGCAGGTGCGTGGTGTGCGCAATAGAAATTACGCCTATGCAATCATTTCCGGGTTTTCACAGGCCCTGATGTAGACTGCTTTTGAAATTATCATGGGAAAAAGAGAAAATGATGGTAAACTGCATTTTCTCCTTTTCACACAGATTATTCTCCTCCTTAAAAACCCATGAGGAACCTTCAAGATAATGGACTGGATCGCCGATGATTAATACCCAGGTAAGACCTAAACAACTTATGTTGGTTTTTTTACTCACTACTGGTAGTGTTTATAGCTTTGTTCGTATTTATAAAACTATTACCGTTTGACTCTTTCAAATGGGTCGAAGTTTTTTTTTTTTTTATTTTTAAGACAAGCCTTTACTCCGTCTTTTTTTCTCATGAAATATCTTGTTAGAAACACAAGCTAATTTTAATATTTTGTTTGGTACAAGTAATTATATGGAATCGCAAATTCAAAAAATTGAAAATTTGTGGAAAACGCTGTGAATTGTACTTCGATCCGGTTGTAGTACAATCCGGTCCGACCCTGTGAGTATACCTCAACTTTAAAATCAAGGTATCGAAACGCACTCTCTTGCACTCCGGATCATTACATTTACCTCTGTAGTGGGCTCAGAAAGTAGACCGTCATTACGTCATATTTTTGTCACATGACCATAACTCAAAATAGCTACACAAACGCCGGTGAAAGAAAGACCAATACCGATTGTTTCGTGTGCTGTTTAAACAGCATGGGACCAATCAGACTTAAACGATAGTTAATGAACACAAGAGGGACTTTCTGAAAAGCCTAAATATCTTTATAGGACGATAACTTGATTTTTAATCGTACAAACTTAGATCCAGCGGTGTGTCAAATCAGTTGTCATCATTGATGGGCGCATCTATTTTTGTTACAATCGGCGTAAGATTCTTAAAAGTGAAGAGGCTAAAAGAAAAATAGTTCCATTTAATACAGGCAAATTCATCAGTTTGAACGCACCTATAATGTACCCAGAATCATATTTCCTTTGTCTAACTTACAATTTTACATATGAAACAGTTAAACAGTAACAAAACATCTTTTCCTCGGTTTGACAAGATTCTTGTCATTTAGCCCATCGCAGAGATGTATGTGAGGTAACGAACGACAACTCTGCTCGGAGATTGATCGAAACGATGAAAGATCGCAGACGCAAACAAGTTGAGCGGGACCAAAACGGAAAAAGTTTGTACATACGTACCTGTTATAAAATACTGAATTTATAAAATGTTCGATAGTTGCTAGGAGAATTCTCTTACGATAGTCACTAGAAGAATTCGCTTTGTTCAGTGTATTTACCGTTAATATTACTTGATTAAGATAGTTCGCGTCCGACTGACTGAAGCCTTGAAGGTGGGCCGATGTTTGCCGGGTTTTATGTAGACCGGGTCGAACCGAAAAACTCCGATGTGAAAAAAGCGATTTTGAAAGTGTTGAACTTTACTTTTTCGTTACTTGTTTTGTAAATAAAGTCATACTTGTTAACCCGTAAAACGCCTCTCTGCTATACACTCGATGCTTACATGTGACATTGTTTTTTGAGTTAAAAGAAGAAATTTAATGAAATTTTCAGCTTCATTCCGTTGAAAAAATTGTATTTGATGTATACGAAATGAATCCATAAACCAGTTGCATTTTTTTGACACATAATTTTGATTTTCATGGGTTTTCGCGATTTATGGCGGGGCGTTTTACGGTATTATGCCGAAAATGCTGGTAACCAGCATTTTCTCCTTTTCCCATCATGTTTTCTACCCTTCACAAAACAAATTTCAAATTTTCAGTCACTTTTATTTTGTCGTCTGCAAATGCTTTCAATTTGGACCAGTCTAAAATACCATCGTTTGGTAATGGGTTAAGTAAATAACATTAACCCTTTGGCTGCTAAGCGCGACCCACTGACCTTTTGCAGACAGTGTAGATTAAGATCAGACTGCACAGAACGTGCAGTCTGATCTCGGATCTACAGTGTGTGATAAGGAGATGTTATTTTCCAAAACATGCCTATGAAATGGCCATAGTTGGTTTTACGATTGAATTTAAAATTTCATGATAGATCTAGGACAAGGGTTAAAACCATTTGGGAACAACACATTACATGATGATTTCCGTCTTTGGTGGGGTCGGAAACAAGCTGGGAAAAGGATGAAATACCAGTGTCTAGCATTCAATCATTTTTCAACAATGTTTTCTGAAACCTCCTTCCTCAGGATCATTGTTATTTCAATGGTATCATTTGGTAATGAATTAAAATCTGCATCCACAATTTCCTTTTTGGGATCAATGAGTCTTTGCTACAGGGCACATTCTGGCCTGGCCGGGTTCCAGTTTGTTTTTTATTTTCCTTTTCTATCATTCATACTCAATAAACAAATAGCTCCCATAGATCTATACAGTATAGTTTACCACAATTAACTCTTTACCAAACAATGAAATTTTAGTCCAGTCCAGATTGAAAGCATTTTCAGATGACATACATGTAATAACATGAGACTGGAAATTTGTTTTGAGAAGGGTAAAAAACTCTGTGGGAAATGGAGAAAATGCTGGCAACAAACATTTTCTCCTTTTCCAACAATGTTTTAGAAAGGCTTCTTTCTCAGGGTCATTAAAAGTTGGGATTGAGTGGTAATGGGTTAAGAGATCATGATAAAGAGTAATTTAGAAATGATCACCACCTCGACCCAGACTAGAGTAAGACATGCCCCTTTCTAACCTTTAAGTTTTTACCACACAACAACAATTTTGACATGTCCAAGATAAAAGGGTTTGCAGACAACAGTTCAAATTTGGCTCAAATGATGGAACTTGTTTTTGATGTGGTAGAGAACATTGTGGGGAAAGGGAGAAAATGCTGGTAACCAGCATTTTCTCCTTTTCCCCACAATGTTTTCAGAAGGCTTTTTTTCACAGGGTAGTTAAAAGTAGAGTATGTGTGGTGAAGGGTTAAATACTTTGATGTTTATAGCTAGAAACAAGCCAGTGCCTTAACTCTTTTCCAAACGACAAAATTTTAGACTGGTCCAAATTCAAACCTTTTGCTGACGATAAAATAAAATTGACTAAAAATTTGAAATTTGTTTCTTGTACAGTAGAAAACATTGTGAATAAGGAGAAAATGCTGGTTATCAGCATTTTCTCCTTTTCCCACAATGTTTTCAAAAGCCTTATTCTTCAGGGTTGTTAAAAGTCGGGATTGTGAGGTAAAGTGTTAACCCTTTTCTAAACAATTCTGAGTGCCAACTACCTTGAAGAAAAAGTCTTTTGAAGTTATTTTAGGGGAGGGAGAAGATCTTTTACAAGCATTTTGGGTTTTTTTTTTTTTATTTCTTTTATTTCAGAGATAAGTTCCATAATCTTAGTCACATTCAATTGGTTATCAGCAAATGTTTTAACCTTTTACCACACAATCCCGACTTTTAACGACCCCCACAAAGAAGCCTTTTGGAAACATTGTAGGAAAAGGAGAAAATGCTGGTAACCAGCATTTTCTCCTTTTCCTGCAATGTTTCCTACTCTATCATAGACAATTTCCATCTTTGAGCTATGTTTAAATTGTTGTCAGCAACTGCTTTCAACTTGGACGAGTCCATTATGTGCATGTGTGGTAAACAGTTAAATTTAGACAAGTTTTAATTTTCGGTCAACTGGAAAGGATTTGAAATAGATTGGTTGCAAGTAAATAATGGGGAAAAAAATCCAGTTATGATTGGATAGCCTTAGGGTCACAATTTGTCATATGGGTATATATAACTGTTATGATACTGAAAGCAGCATGAACCATTTAACTCATTACCACACGAGAAAAATTTAGACTGGCCCAAATTGAAAGCATTTGCAGACTACAAAATAAAGGTGACTGAAAAATTGAAATTTGTTCTGGGAAGGGTAAAAAACACTGTGGGAAAAGGAGAAAATGCTGGTTACCAGCATTTTCTCCTTTTCCCACAGGGTTTTCAAAAGGCTTCTTTTCTCAGGGGCGTCAAAAGTAGGGATTGAGTGGTAATGGGTTAAAGAAAGAAACCAAACAATTTATTCTTTGTTTATTTCAGAAAAAGAGAGATATTCACAGTAAAATGAAGTTTTGCCAACATTCATAAAGAACTAAATATTAACTCGACCTTTTTGTGCCTAGGCGATGGATGATAGATATGAGTGTGATTATTGCACTACTGCCTTTTGTGATATTGGTGGTCTAGAACAGCATATTGTAGATCATTTAACAATAAATGAGGATGAATTGCAAGTATTTAAGGATTTGATACCACATCAAGAGAGCAATAAGAAAAGACAGACTCCATCCAGTGATGAAATGAACTCTTCCGTAGAGCTTCATAGATCTGTGGAATCACAGGAATATGAAAGCAGTGATGTGTCACAAAGAGACAGCAGCTCTATAAAGTGTAGTGAATCCAAAATAGCTCGTAGAAGTTTCATTCCATGTTGTATTTGTGGTCATGCAGTTACCAAGTACCCAAATATACACAGCAAAATGGCAAGCAAGCAGGTTTTAATGGAACACCAGTGCACAGGTTGCAGTTTGTTTTTTGAAACTTTAGAATCCTTAGAAAATCATTTCAAAGAAGAAAGCTGCAAGGACTTTTGCTATATTCTAGAGCAAGAAGTGAATTTTGGTGCACTAGCTACCAAAAATGACAGGCCAGGCCTTTCCCAAAACAGAGAGAGTTCAAATCAAGGTTGCGCGGATAGGAAATTGAACAAATGCTCATATAAATGTGGCAAGTGTGACCACCTATGTAAAGATTTCAGTGATTGGCTTGCACATGAAGAAACACATATGAATCTACAACCTTTTTGTTGTGTACTTTGTTCTACAAATTTTACTCAATACTGCAATTATATAGTTCACATTGAAAAGCACCGTTATTCCAATGCTAATAGTCAAAACCAGTTACCTTTTTCAGTTCAATGCAAGAAATGTCACAAAAGTTTTGCAAATGCATGGGACTTAATGATGCATGACAAATTAACACATGTTGATCATTACCCATTTAGATGCTTTGCATGCTCAAAGAAATATAAGCAGATTCGTAATCTACGACAACACAAAAAAAAATGCTTTAAGCAAAAACTTAGACAGAGTTTGGGATATGCAGAAGTGTCAAAACATGAGACTGTATTCCACAAAGCTGTTTTTAAGTTCCAAGAAATTCTGTGTGAAGGAAAAAAATTAGAAATGGATATTCTTTGCCCAATTTGTAAGAAGCAGGAAGGGTCATTTCCTGGTCTTACTCATCACTTTGCTGGCCATTTTGGTTTTCTCCAGTGTGTTTATTGTAATGAACCATTCAAGAAAAACATCACATTGGAAAGCTTTGTGTCTGATAATTCTAAACAGTTTGCATGCCAACAGTGTCAGCGGGGCTCAAAAGATGCAGAAATAATTCCAGATCTAGTGCGTAAGAGGAAACGCAAGACAAAGTACCGCTATGATCCTAAGAAAAGCCGCTTGTATTATCTAAAAACACCTAAAATCATTATGTTATGTGATACATGTGGTATAACTGTCAGAGGAAGGCAGCCGTTTTTCAAGCATATAGAGACTCATAACAAGCCTGCCTGTACTGATATAGATTTACATTGTCCAAAATGCAACACTTTATGTGGAAGTCCTTCTCAACTTAATATGCATCTAAAAAGGCACCATAAATCTTCAGGTCAGATCCAGTGTAAGTTTTGTCAAAAAATGCTATCATCTAAAAAGTCATTAGATGGCCATGTGTCCAGATGTCGGAGAAAGAAGCTAAATTTGAGTGTTTTGAATGTAACAAGAAGTTTGTGCTTAAAAGTGAGCTGATCAAACATAATAATATCCACATGTCAGAGTCCAAACCCTACAAGTGTGATCAGTGTGAAGCGGCCTTTACTCAGAACTGTAATCTCACAAAACATAAAATTATACATACGGGTAAGCGCCCTTATAAGTGTGACAAATGTGACGCAGCCTTTGCACATCGTAGCAATTTAAACAAACATAGTCGCATACACACTGGCAAATACTCATTCAGATGCAATATATGTAATCGTGGTTTCAGCGCTACAAAGGAGTTAACAGTGCACAAAAAATCTCACAATAGTTTATTGCAGTATCTCAAGTAGTCTTACAATCAAATTTTGGATGAAATAGATACCTTGCACAGCCTTAGTAAAATTCTCAGTTAAAAAGTAACAACATCTGATTGACTAAACCATGTGATTTACTTAACCCATTACCAACTGACAATATTTTAGACTGGTCCAAAATGAAAGCATTTGCACACGACAAAATAAAAGTGACTGAAAATTTGAAAATTGTTTTGTGAAGGGTAGAAAACATTGTGGAAAAAGGAGAAAATGCTGGTTACCAGCATTTTCTCCTTTTCCCACAATGTTTTCTAAAGGCTTTTTTCTTAGGGGTGTCAAAAGTAGGGATTGTGTGGTAATGGGTTAATCAGAATTTCATTACTTTCCATAGTAGAAAATACTTGAGAGTAAGACTAAGAATTTTAACCCTGGGTCCATATTCACCAACCATTCTTAAGAACATTCTTGGTCTTATTCTTCAAAATTTCCCGACTGTGAAAGTAACAGAGCTTCTGATTGGCTAAACCATTTGGTTTGGCCAATCAGAAGCTCTGTTACTTTCACATTGACAATATTCTGAAGAATAAGACTAAGAATGTTCTTAAGAATGGTTGGTGAATACGGACCCTGGCAGGTTTCATGAGTTTGAATCCAAGTCTTGCAAACTTTTTTTATGAGAATAAGCTCTTCACCACATGACAAAAATGTAGACTTGTCCAAATTGATATTTCTACCCTATCAATAAACAATTGCACCATTTGAGCAACACTGAAATTGTGGTCTGGAAATGCTTTGAATTTGGACAGGACTAAAATTTTGTCATCTGGAAAAGTGTCAATTTGGTAAATTCTTTCCCACAATGTTTTAAAAGCATTCTTTCAGAGTGTGTTGGAACTCATGACGACTATTTGGTAAATTCTTTCTAACAAGATTTTTTTTTTTCAAAAGTATTCTTCGTGAAGGCATTAAAACTAATGACTGCATGTATTTGGTAAATTCTTTTGTTGTAGAAAAGCAGCTTTTGGTATGGAGCATTATGCAAAGCACTGATAAAAATACAGATGTCTACGAGGGGTGATCAGAAAGAACATGGATCTGTTCATTATATTGAAAAATGCTTTGTGTACAATAACAACAACTTGTAAAGATGAGCATTATTTACCGGTACCTAATAACTGTCTCAAGCTTTCAAATGTGGTCATATTAAAGTAGGTAAAGTGTGATGTCATTTTAACACTTTACAGCACAAGAAAATTTTAGACTGGTCCAAATTGAAAGCATTTGCAGACAACAAAATAAACGCTAATCAAAAATTGAAATTTGTTTCCATCAGGGTAGAAAACATTATGGGAAAAGGAGAAAATGGTGGTTACCAGCATTTTCTCCTTTTCCCACAATGTTTTCAAAAGGCCATTTTGTCAGGGTCATTAAAAGTCAGGATTGTGTGGTAAAGGGTTAATGATATAAACTGTTCGGTTTAAACTGTGTTACTTCAGAGAATTTTTGAAAAATGATACATTGATTAGAATAGTTGATTACTGGTCAGATGGCATCAAAGCCTGACAGGTAAATCTATGTTCAAAAAAAAGGAGTACTGCACAGATTACCCAAATCCTTGTTTTGGCTCATCCTCCTACGCTACATCGATCCCTGGGACAATTAATTGAATTTCCCTCGCTTTACCGCTGGCCGAATGCTGGCTTTTCATTGGTTCCATCATCATTTTGTGATGGGCGAGTGGACTGTACGCTATGACATTTCGTATCGATTTTCGGCGGCTGATTCAAAGTTTTATTAGTCAATTGTCCCAGGGGTAGCGTAGCAAATAGGGAGACCCTGGGGTATCCGAGGATGGTTTTGGCTTTATTTGTGATGGTTATTTACTTTGTGGCCTTAAAAAACAAGGGTGTATAATGCCCATAACACAGGCATGATGAGAACTGAAAGAAGCTTCGTCCTTTCCCTTTCCATTTTGTTTGATACATATTTGTAGAGAAGGCAAGACTTTAGACTGTGAAATGTAAAATCGTAGCAATTAGCGTGAAAGTGAAATTACAAAGAGCCAAGTGATAAACATTAAAACTGCACAAAAGAAGCTGTCTGATCTTGCTGTCTAATCTGTCCAAATGCAGTTTTGCTGACACTGTACGTCAATATCAGGCTGCAAAAAACATGCAGTCTGATCTTGGACCAGGGATCATATGTTGTGTGTATAAGATCCCTGTTTTGACTTAATTTAACTCAAAATGCTTTTGGTTAACTCCTTACCACACAATCACAACTTTTAACGATCCTTAGAAAGAAGCCTTCTGAAAACACTGTGGGAAAAGGAAAAAAGAATGCTGGTTACTAGCATTTTCTCCTTTTCCACAATGTTTTCTACCCTTCCCCCTAAAAAATCATTTTTTCAGTCTCTTTTTTTTTTTTTGGTCGTCTGCAAAATGCTTCGAATTTGGACCAGTCTAAAAGTTTGTCATTTGGTAAAGAGATAAAATATAAATATATGGGGTTGTATTATAGAATTGAAAATTTTAGTCACATTTATGAGGGAGTACCAGTTTAAACTATTAAATCGAAGGTTCGATTCGTGTAACAGTTGAATCCTGTACCATATAATCCCATGGAAGAAGGCTTTTGAAACACAGGAAAAGGATGAAATGGGCTTAACCCATTACCACACAATCCCTACTTTTGACGCCACTGAGAAAAAAGCCTTTAGAAAACATTGTGGGAAAAGGAGAAAATGCTGGTAGCCAGCATTTTCTCCTTTTCCCACAGTGTTTTCTACCCTTCCCAGAATGTTTTTCTACTTTTTTGTCACCTTTATTTTGTCATCTGCAAATGCTTTCAATTTGGACCAGTCTAAGATTTCTCACATGGTAAAGAGTTCAACCCTTTACCATATGATAAAATCCAAGGCTGGTCCAAATTGAAACCATTTGCAGACATCAAAATGAATGTGGCTAAAGAATTTAAATCCATTTTAGGTAGTGAAGAAAAAATAGTAGGAAAAGGAGAAAATACTGGTTACCAGCATTTTCTCCTTTTCCTGCATTGTATTCAAAAGGCTTCTTTCACATGGGTGTTAAAAGTAAGGATTGTGTGGTAAAGGGTTAAACCCTTTACCGGGTGACAAAATTTTAGCCCCACCCAAATTCAAACCATTTGCAGTCAACAATTTCAATGTGGCTCAAATGGTGCATTTGTTAATTGATAGGGTAGAAAACAATGTGGGAAGTGGAGAAAATGCTGGTAACCAGCATTTTCTCCTTTTCCCACAATGTTTCCAAAAGGCTTCTTTCCGAAGGTCGTCAAACATCATCATTGTGTAGTCAGGGTAAACAGACAATTCCTTATTTTCACACAATGTTTTCTATCCTTTCAGAAACTTATTTACATTATGAGCTATATTTGCCATCTGCATGCAGCAAATGCTTTTGGTTCATCAAAACCTAGAATTTTGTTGTGTGGTAAAGTGTGAAATGGTTATATCTAGATAGGTAATGTAGTCAGAGTGTCTAAGATATTTTGCAAGTGCGCTTTGTTAGTTTGATTTATACAATAACAAAAAAACATGTGGAAGGAAAAGAAAGTACCCATTTTTTTTTCATATTCTGAATTTTTATTAGAACTGTTAGAGTGCATTGTTTTATATGTACAAAAAGTTTCAGATTCAGCACTAGAGAAACCATTCATTTAGAATTATTTTTGGTCGCAGAACAAAAAAAATTTGGCTCAAACGATGGATTTTGTGGTAGAAAGGGTAAAAAAAATCACTGCGAGAAAAGGAGAAGATGCTGGATACTAGTATTTTCACCTTTTCCCACAATCTGTTTTCCCACTCCCCTCCCCCTTCCCCTCCCATGATTTTGAATTAGTCTAGACGGGCTTACTGGTCACAAATTGCGATTGCCATGAAAGTACATGTATATCATTTTTCAAAATTAGCGTGGATGCTGTGGCAAAAAAGGGCATTTGATGCATCTCTGGTGGGACTGTGAAAAAAGGCTATGGATGGTTAGAAGGTAATGGTGGTTGCCATCATTTTTTAAGTATCCACCGGACTGTATGTTTCTTTAACAAATGAAAAAGAATAATGTCTACAGGAGCTTATCTCTCGAACGAGAGATTAGAATTGCTATCGTGATATAATCGATATAATCTTGAAAATAGGATCAACACCGAACAAGTAATAACCGACATGCTTGCAAGGAACCGATCCATGAGTCTGTCCAATCTAAGGGAGGTAACTGCATACTAAACAAATATTTTTATATATAAGAGTTACTTACCTTACCCTTCCCTACCGTATTGTTCACACAGGTACGACTGGCGGTACCTGTTGATTGTCCGTAGATACAAGAATTACTGAAGTCCACCGGCTCACTCAGTACGCTCCGAGGTGTTATATTCTCTTGTCCGTAAACTGCGAGGTTCCCCGACACCTCATCTCTATTTTTGAATGCAGAAAAAGAAATATTATAACATATACTAACTGCTACATAGATGGAAAGAACACCAATAAATTGTAATTTTGTCCAGTGTGATATGATCATTAATTAACCGTTACCCGAAATTTGGAAAAGAACTTTATAAGCCTAAGCTTTCGTTCTAGAAATCCTTTTCTTCAGTATATCTGCCTCATGATTATATTATATTGTCTATTGTAAACTTATATATATATTACTGTGGAATAAAATATGTTTAAACTAAATTGTGATTTCAATTTTTTGTCAGAAAAAAATTACCACATTGAACGATAAAGATTAAAATCCAACTATGCACTCTGCTAGTCTGCTCTTAATCTACAATACCCTCAAAAATGATTTACGCAATGATTAACATACAGCAGCCTATGGCTTAACCCATTACCAAACGACCGTGAATATTTTAGACTGGTCCAAATTGAAAGCACTTGCAGATGACAAAATAAAAGTAACTGAAAATTTGAAATTTGTTTTGTGAAGGGTAGAAAAAATTGTGGAAAAAGGAGAAAATGCTGGTTACCAGCATTTTCTCCTTTTCCCACAATGTTTTCTAAAGGCTCCTTTCTCAGGGGTGTCAAAAGTAGGGATTGTGGTAATGGGTTAACTTCTTAGAGTAGACAAAATTTTAACCTTTACCACACAATGACGACTTTTGACGACCCTGTAAAAGAAGCCTTTTGAAAACATTGTGGAAAAAGGAGAAAATGCTGGTAACCATCATTTTCTCCTTTTCCCACAATGTTTTCTACCCTTCCCGAATTACGTATCCTCTTTTGAGTTACATTTATTTTGTCGTCTATTGTGGTCAAATGTTTTAAATTTAGGCCAGTCTATGACTTTGTCGTTTGGTAAGGGGTTCAATGAAACTTTTTAAAGCCGATTTTCAACACCCAAATGTTGCTGTTTCATAGTCCCTTTTTTGGGGGGGACGGAGGGGGAAACCTCCTCGTCCGACACCTTAGATTCAAGATCCAACTACACCTGTGCTTTATGATCTTGATCTACAGTGTTTGCACAAGGTCTTTAAGTCTCACTCAGTAGTCGAAAGTATAAAATTTGCAGACGGCAAATAAATCTGACTCGAATGATTGAATCCTTTTTAAATTGAGAAAAAGCATCTTTAACCAGTATTTTCTTCTTTTTTTTTTCCCACAATGTTTTCTTCCTTTCCCGGCAAAACAAATTTCAATTTCTGAGTCATTAATTTTGACGTCTGCAAATGCTTCTTATTTGGACTAGTCTAAATTTATGTCAGTTGGTAAAGAGTAAAGAATCCATTACCACACAATCCCTACTTTTGACGACCCTCAGAAAGAAGTCGTTAGAAAGCATTGTGGAAAAAGAAGAAAATGAAATGCTGGTAATCAGCATTTTCTCCTTTACCAACAATGTTTACTACTCTTCACAAAAATGTGTCAAACTTTCAGTCACTTTTATTTTGTCGTCGATTTGGACAAGCCTAAAATATTGTCGTTTGGTAAAGAGTAAAACTGCGTAGCCTACGCAAATTTTATGCGTACGCAGGCAGTATAGTGAAAGGCAGTCAGAGGGCCCGTTACAACAAGGGAATAGTTACGAACATAATCTGCGTAAATTTCACGTAACTATAGTGTAGTGACATTAATCTGCCACGAGACACGTGAAAACTACCGTATGATCAGATTATCATGATAGTTTTCTTGTATCTCTTGGCAGATTAATGCCACTACAGATCTATTGGTACAGTTTCGTAAAATTTACGAATTTCGTTCGTAAAGTTCTACCTTGGTTAAACGGGGTCCGGATGAATAATTAAGTCTCTGGTTTAGGATAGGTTTTACGTTTCACATTACCTTTCATCATTAACAATACCGTCATCATCAACAGTTCGAAGTTGGTTGGTTGCACATGCGTCGAACATCTTTTTATAGACACAGGAGATGTAGTGTGGGTTCACTTGATAGATGAGGTCCCGGAATCCTCCCGTACATTTCAAAGTGGGCTCGTTACACCAATCAGAAAACTCGCTTTTCCCGAAAAATCGGGAATATTTGTCCAAGTTGTCAGATCGAGCATTAGACGAACAATCTTCGTGTAGCATGGTGACTAAAAAAGACCATTTGTGGATTTGTTTCAGGTCATTGATCATAAATCATAATCATTAAAAAAAAGATTGACCTAAAACTCAGAGCCCCTATGCTGTATAAGAAAAAAATATATAGATCTACATCTAAATCTACTTCGCGACTGCTTGAAGTATGTATATTTATTTAAACAAATTGTTCTCCATGAAAATATCTTCTTTTTTTTTTAAATACTGATATCTCCTTAAAGTTACATCAAAGGTCTACATATAGGCCTATAGTATAGATATAAGCATACCGTAAACACAGTTATTTGTTTAAATTCTACATAGATGATGGTGAAACATTTTCAAAATTCGGTCAAACGTAGATAAATTTATAATCTAGATCTACCTTTGCAGTCTGCGGAACACCATTTTAAACGATTATGAAAGTTATATAGATCTATTAGATCTATATAGCTAGATAACTTTATCAATATAATGTTGATCTTACGTTAGTCTATATCTCGGAACTTAGGACGCTTCAAACGGAATCGGATTCCTGGAAAAATGGAGTAGACGTCTATGAGATCAAATTCGTAGAAAAAAAAAATGAATAGCATGCGTGGATCCAGATATCTTTCTCTGGGGGGGTCCCACCGAAAACGCACTCGTCTTATTATATGATGATTTGATTTCCGGATTTCAGTGGATGTAAGCCGTCTTCAAGAAAAGTCAACGTTTCCATTTCTAACCATAAGGAGGTCTCCACATTTAGAACCTTTTTTTTTTTCAAATTTATGTCTGTATTTTTTACATAAATGCTGTGCAATATCAAACCAGTACCATTTCATAAATCCGATGACCACATTTTTGCCAAAATTCCAGGGGGGGAGGGGTCCGGACCCCCGGTTCCCCCCCCCCTCCCCCGGATCCGTCCATTCATGAATAGTCAACTTCTTGTTTTCTTTATCTTAAAAAAAAAAAAAACTTCTTTGAACATGCACAGTAAATCTTGGCTCTCTCAATCTGAAGGGGGAAAAAACATTGTCTACATAGAAGCCGGGTGTTTGCCAGCACAGTCTAAATCTATTCTTGTTTCTGATCTCGATCTAGTTTAAACATAGATCTAGATAGTCTATATAGATCTATTTACTTTAGACCGGATCTGTAACCATAGACATCAACTGAGAAGTTTTTACAAATTCTTGCACCTTCAGTTAAAAATAGGCCTAATTGATCACCTCTCTCGATTCTGCTTCATTGAAGATACACAAGCGCTCTCGCAAAATGAAACTGACCCTACAGTGCAGTCTGATCTTGATCGAACTATTCGCAAAAGTCACAATGAAAAGCAAATTGGATCTAGATCTATTATAACTAGATATAAGTATATCTACAGTACAGTTGTACTGTATGTCTACAGTACAGTTATACCGTAGGTCTACATTCTTCGCTTCCGGTAAGATCCACCGTCTTGACCTCAATATAGAATGGGAATTTTAGGAAGTTTTTCTAATCGCGAAATGTTAGGTCGACACAATTACTAAAGATTTTACGATTTCTAACGCTAGATCTACTTCTTTAAATCGTGGTTGTTCAGCTCATCTTCAAAATTAAAAGACGGTGTAAAAAGTTTACGATAATCCATCAAACGTTTCATCTGCAGATTTTGCCTGTGCCCATATGACGTAACCAAATACGTCATTTGCCATCTTTCCAGGAAGATGGATCCAGTTGAGAACTTCAGGGCCAGTGAAAAAATTACATTGTCCACAGCGTGTGTTCTTTCAACATCAAGCTCGACAAAAACCATACCGGCTAGTTACCTCTTTAAACTTGATTTCTGCTTGTGGTGGAGTTGTTCGTATGTTGCCGTCTTTAGAATATTTGACGTCATACGTATTGACCAATCAACGTCGTTTTGATCATATTTCTTTGAATCGCCGCCGACTTTCAGGTGTTCTTTGCTCCCTAGCCAGAACAAAATCAGATCAACGGCTTTTATTTATTTTGATATTTTCGAAGACATACGGTCTCTCATTTGTTATTTCGGTTTCAACAATAGTCATTTCTATTTGTTTTCTATTTACTCTACGTAGATCTACCTCGTGAAAAACCTGCCTTACTGACCTCATGAATAATTCATAAGGTGTAGAAGGAGGCTAAAGTGTGAGGATTGCAGGGTTGAAAATGTCGGATCGTGAGAGTGGTGACGAGCAGCAAGCTCAAGGTATATATGAACGATTTATAGAGTAATTTAAGTGGCAAATAATCTGTGAAATCACGTTTTGTTTCTTTATGTCTATAATCATTCCTTATGCTGACATAGCAAATTTTGTTTCCCGTACTCGTGTCAGGTTGTCGGATTAACGATGTTTCATTACTTCGAGATAAAGAAAGTATTCGTATTCCCCTTGTCAATTTTATAGAACGGATTTATTTGCTTGCATTAGATACATTATCGTCACATTTGCAAGTGTCTGTTGATACAGACACTCTATGCAGACCTAAATTGACATACGGCTTGAAACCGAAAACACGAGAAAACAAACATGGCGAAATGTTGACCTAATTAAGGACCGGAATTTTCCCTAAATAACAAAAAAAGGAAACTGGATTAATGCAGCAATCTTGCATTTTAGATCTGCATGCTTTAAATTTAGCCAGTTATGATACATTCTCTGCGTAAAACATTTCGTTAGTATAGGTTGATTGGTTTCAAGGAAGTGTTGTGGTTAAATGGTTATCTCCCTTTGTAAATTCCCCACCTCCCACCAATGTTACTTTTCATTTTATGAGAAATAATTTAAAACTGTCTTCTCGCACAATACTCGAAATGAAAATCACAGACTTTTTTTTTATGTTGAAGCAAGATGTTTTGTGCTTTTTTTGACTCGGTGTTGAACTTATAATGTAGATCTTAATACAGTAAATTATATTCAGTTAGTGGTATTTGAAGCCCCTTTCAACAGAAATTCAGTCATATTGTATGGTCCACATGTACCCAGATATTGAAAAATTGTCTCACCCATGGAGCATGCCCTCCATTATGGGTTGTGAAAAAAACCAATAGAGATAAGATGTTTTTGTGGATTGCACAAGATTATTGGGTTGCTCTTGCAGAATTTTATCTGGTGAGCTATAGGCAAATTGGATAAAACTGAGCCTTTAACTTACTAATTCAGGATAACTACCATCAGTTCTATATATCCCATAACTCACATCTAATCCATGTTCTACTACATTGAATTTTTTCACTGGAAATAACAGATATTTATCACATTTTTTTTCTGAATGCAAGAATGTATAAAGGATCCTAATTTATCATGTACATTAGGCAGCTATAATAATGGCTTCATGAATGATTTAGATTATGTCATAGAAGTGAAACTAATCCACAGAAAAACAGTGATAAATATTTCGCTGTTTCAGTGATCTATACATTTAACCCTTTCCCAAACGACAAATTTTTGGACTAGACCAAATTGAAAGCATTTGCAGATGACAACTGAAATCTTGCTGAAAAGATGATTTCTGTCTATGATAAGGTAGAAAACATTGTGGGAAACGGAGAAAATGCTGGTTACCAGCATTTTCTCCTTTTCCCACAATCTTTTCAAAAGGCTACTATTCCAGACCCGTAAAAACCAGGGGTTGTTTGGGAAAGGGTTAATTTAAAAAAGTGTGTTTATATGTTGAAACTTTATACAGAAATTCAAAACTCTATAACAATTTTCATTGATGTTTCTTTCATTAAAAATCATTGAGCTGGCAGGTGTACACTGATCTGGTCATGAGCTGGATGGATTGACAACCAAAACAAATAAGCAGTATGCTGGTATCAGGACAAAGGAATTGCCTTTGACAAAATGAAACTTACAACAGAGACTTCAAAACAAATCCCCCAAGTCCACCAGATTTTGAAATATATACAAATCTGTCACTAATCAGTTCCAATGCTGCACTTCAGGAAAAAAGCTAGCTGCAGAACTCTATCATTTGCTTTATTTATTCTGAAGAAAAAGTTTTCTCAGTTTATAAGTATGTTTGTGCTTGTAATGAATGATTCTGAATGTCTCATGCTTAGACTTTATATATGAATTGAGATATCCTCATTGGTCATGCACTTATCATCATTACAGTGCTCCAGATAGAGGAAGTGATTTTGATTTCAAAAGTAAAAATATTAATTACTCTCCATCAAATTCTATGGTATGGGTACTCATTAGAATCGTCTCATATGTCAGTAGCTATTTTTCCTGATGATCAAAGCTTACACAGTGTGCAGGAGTAACAGAAGAATGAATTCTATCACAGCCAGGATTCAAACTTTCAAACATGAGATTACCAGCAATAACCACCTTATGAGCAACAGTATTGTAGACTCTAGAGCTCTAGATAAGAAGGAGTGATGTTCTTTTTTAACCCATTACCAAACGACAATATTTTAGACTGGTCCAAATTGAAAGCATTTGCAGACGACAAAATAAAAGTGACTGAAATTTTGAAATTTGTTTTGTGAAGGGTAGAAGACATTGTGGGAAAAGGAGAAAATGCTGGTTACCAGCATTTTCTCCTTTTCCCACAATGTTTTCTAAAGGCTTCTTTCTCTGGGGCGTCAAAAGTAGGGATTGGGTGGTAATGGGTTAAATCCATTATTTCTCCTCAAGCTTTATGTTGTTGGTGCTCATTAGAATGGTCTCGATGAGACAATTCTAATGAACACCCTTAACATAGGGTTTAGTAGAGATTGAATAGTATTTTCAATGTTGAAATCAAAATCACTCCCTCTATATAGAGCTCTGGATTTCTATGTGGATCATCTGCAGGTAACCAAAATAGGAATTGCTAAAATCTTTACCAAGCCACGAAATATTAGTCTGGTCCAAATTGAAAGCATTCACAGACAACAAAGTAAAGAGGTCTCAAATGTCATAATTTGTCCTTGAAAGGGAAGAAAACATTGTGGGAAAAGGATTGAAACGCTGGTTAACAGCATTTTCTCCTTTTCCCTCAAATTTTTTTAAGTCTTCCACTTCAGGTTTGTTAAAAGTCGCGATTGCATCGTAAAGTTTCATAGAGAGATGATTTAGAAAGGGATGAAAACATTGCAGAAAAAGTAAGAAACTCTAGTTACTAGCATTTTCTAGTTTTCTGACAATGATTTTTGTTTCCTTGGATTTGTTTTGTGATGAGCTGTTAAGCCTGACTGGGTAGCTTGGTAGTTGGCATAATCTGACTTGTTACCTGGTTGTGTTTGGTTCAGTACCCATTTGAGGTAAACTTTCTTCCTCAAATTCTTTAAAATTCTAGATTGTTGCGGAAAGGGTCAATACTTAAGATATACACAGACAAAAGTTTTTTGGGGAGTAGAATGTCGTTTGTTGCTGCTTGTTTGGGATAAAATTCAAAGTTCAGAGTTAATTTGCATGGTCTGTTTTTCATGATCAAAAGAACATCATTTTTGCAATCTCATTTTTCACTGTATAGAGATTTGTGTGACTTTTAATTTAATCCTTTATCACACAGTGAAACTTTCTTACGACCGTGAAAAAGAAGTCTTTTTAAAACATTTAGGGAAAAGGAGAAAATGCTGGTATTAAACCAGCATTTTCTCCTTGTCCCAAAATATTTTTCTACTGTAGCAAACGATGGTTACACTGTTTGAGCCACAGTGAAATTGTTGTCTGCAAAGTAATGCTTTCAGTTTGGACAAAGCTTAAATTTTGTTGTCTGGTAAAGGTTAATAATTATATAAAATAATAGAGAATTTCCAAAGACTATGCAAACATTGCTTATCTGGTATTTGTTCAGTGCAGATTTTGAAGAGATCACCTTACAAGTATGAAAACAGCTGTATTGACAGCAATGCTATAGATTTTTAAATTGATGGTGGTAAGTGCAAAGGACACTCAATAGTATAAAGGATTAATTTTGATTCTTGAACACTGCATGATAGATTGTTGCTAAAAGTTCTCTCAGCATTTTGGGAGAGTCTATTGTATCCTGAAGGGCTAAATGTTATTGTAAGTTTATGAATATTTAGATGGTCAGCTTTTAAAAAATAATGACTTTTGTTGTTATTATAGCACCGATTCTGTTTCTGTACCATTTTGTCTTGTTAAACCTTGATTCTTATTAATCTGATGGATGAATTTTGCTATTGGATTGTTCCAGTTTCTCTTTGAAAGAAGGTGGGGAGCATAAATTGATTTAGAAGTGATAAAATGAAGAATTAACTGTAGTCCAAGTGTATCAAATTACAGAATTTTAGACTTGTCAAAATTCATCGCAATGACAGATGGCAAGATTGAACATGGTTCAAAGGCAGAATTCTGTTCTTGATACAGTTGGAAATATTGTGGGGAAAGGAGAAATGCTGATTACCAACTTTTTCTTCTGTATCTTAATGTTTTCAAAAGACTGCTTTTTCAGAGTCTTTAACCCTTTGCCACACAATTCCGACTTTAAACACGCTTGAGGAAGAAGATTATTGAAAACATTAAGGGAAAAAAGAGAAAATGCTGATAACCTGCATTTTCTCCTTTTTCCACAATGATTTCTACCCTATCAAAGAAAGATTGCACTGTGTAATCCATAACAACACAATCCCTACTTTTGACAACCCTGAGAAAGAAGCCTTCAGAAAACGTGGTGGGAACAGGTGAAATGTTGGTAACTTGCATTTTCTCCTTTTCCCACAATGTTTTCTACCCTTCACAAAACAAATTTCAAATCTTCAGTCACTTTTTATTTTGTGATCTGCAAAAGCTTTCGATTTAGACAAACTTAAAATTTTGTCGTTCGATTATGGTTTTAGGTAAATTAATATTGCTGTCTGCAAATGCTTTCAATTTGGAAAAGTCCAGAATTTGGTCATTTGGTAAAGAGTTAAAATATGGGTGTGTTTGGTAAGGGTTTAAATCCATAGAAGTGCCAGATAAATGAAGGCTTTGTATTTTTCTGACTTTTGAAATTGCTGTGTGCCATGGTTAAAAGGTTTTTGGACAGAATATGACCCAAAAGTCAAAAAGTGAATACCTAAGATCAGCATATTTGCCACAGTCTGATCAGAGGTACAGATGATACTAATTAACTCTTTACCAAACAACAAAATTTTGGACTGGTACAAATTGAGAGCATTTCCAGACTACAAAATAAATGTGACTAAAAGGTTAAAATTTGCTATGGGAAGGGCAGAAAACGTTACAAGCATTTTCTCCTTTTCCCTCAATGTTTTCTAAAGCCTACCCATTCAGGGTCTTCAATAGTCACCATTGTATGGTAAAGGGTTAACCCTTTTTTGGCTAATTGATTGGCTAATTTGAAACCAAATAGGTTTGTTAACCAGAAATTGCTCAACTTTCAATAAAATATCAGACTTTGAATATTGTTCAGAGACTTTGGAAATAAAGTATTGAAAACAATGTGGGGAAAAAGAGAAAATGCTTGTAATCAGCATTTTCCTCTCTTTCCACAATATTTTCAACCCTATCAAATACAAATTCTATCAGTTCAGCTTCATTTAGTTTGTCATTGAAGATGCTTTCAGCTTGGACCAGTCTATATATTGTCTTTTGGTAAAGGATTAAATTGAATTTAATGATTTTCGAGTTTGTTTTATTGTGTACTGTAGGGGGAGAAGATTCATATAGCGAGGGGAAAACAGACGATAGTGGTATGTAATAATGCAGAAAAAATAGTAATCCTAGTTTATCATGTATCAATCAATTAATCGACTTTTTTAGTAGATTAAAATTTTGGTATAACATTAAAATCCCAAAGGATCGGTATTCACCAACCATTCTTAACAAATTTCTTTGTGTTGTTCTTCAGAATTTTCTAAATTTGAAAGTTACACAACTTCTGATTTTGGGTCACCCAATCAAAAGTTGTGTTACTTTCAAATTTAGAAAATTGCAGATATATAAAAAAGAATGTTCTTGTGGATAGGGCACCCTTGTTGGATTCATGTTACATTGTCTTTCATAGTCAAAATCTTATGCATTTAGCTAAGACTTGGAAAATCTGTAATCAACGCGGGGAACCAGTGTCGATTGGAGGATAGATTACGGATTTATCCGAGTCTTAGCCAAATCCAAATATTTTTTCAGTGATTAAAGGTAGTGTTGCATGTATGCTATTAAGGTGCCCTATCTGTCATTCTTTACCACAAAATGTTGACTTTTAAGGATCTTTAGGAAGAAGTCTTTTGAAAACATTGTGTGAAAAGTGAGAAAATGCTGGTAACCAGTATTTTCTTCTTTTCCCACAATGTTTTCTGTTTAGTGAAAGGAAAGTTTTATGATTTGAGCCACATTGAAATTGGCATAGATCTGTAAATGCTTTGAATTTGCCTGGGTCTATCATTTTATTGTTTGACAGAGTTAAGAATGGTTGGTGAATACAAAGCCTGAAGTAGCAGAGTTAAACTGGCATGACCTCCCCTATGTACATGTAAACAGATATCCAAAACAGACATTTTTGCCCACCATCTCGACCCTTTGGCTGCTATTAAGCATGACCTTATGTGCATTTTCAGATAGTGTAGATTGAGATTAGGTTGCACATACCATGCAGTTTGATTTTAGATTTACACTGTCTATAAACCAGATGAATTTTTACAGGAAAAAAAAAAAACACTTCAAACCTTTACCAAAAGACAAAACTTTGGATTTAAACAAAATCCAAACTATTTAGAGATGACAATTCAAATGTGGTTCAAATGATAAATTTGCCAACAGAAGGATAGAAAATGCTAGTAAGCATGGTCTTCAAAAGTTGTCATTGTTAAGGTTGTTCAAACTTTGTTAAGGTTGTTTAACCCATTACCACACAATCCCTACTTTTGACGCCCCCAAGAAAGAAGCCTTTAGAAAACATTGTGGGAAAAGGAGAAAATGCTGGTAACCAGCATTTTCTCCTTTTCCCACAATGTTTTCTATCCTTTAAAAAACTAATTTCAAATTTTGAATCACTTCTATTTTCTTGTCTGGAAATGCTTTCAATTTGGACAAGCCAAAAATTTTGTCATTTGGTAATGAGTTAAACTTTGGATTGAGTGATCTTGGTCCTGATCTCGATCATGCGCTATCCGCATGAGTAAGCTATTTATGGATTAGTCTGATGGTTAAAGGCCCAGTTGTGGCCACAAGTAATCAATGGAAGTGCTGAAATGGATTTGAATATAACTTGTGCCATGTAAAAGTATAGTGATGGAGATGACAATCTGTTACTGTAGTATGGTTGGTACAAGTATTAGTCGCTGGCAGAAAAGTGACTTTTAAAAGTAGATAAAAAGTAATCCAAAGACAGAACAATTTTAATGTTGTTTTTTAAATATTTGGTAAGGAATTAATGGATATATGGTAATTCTAAATGTATTTCAAAACCAAAATTTTTACTTTAGGCTGACACCGGGCCTTTAAGATAAGATAGCAATAGCTTCTATGACCAGGGACAAGCAAGCATATGATTCAGTCATTCATGCATCTGTCTGTCCATTCTAACTTCAAGTACAAAATTGTGTGTTAACAGTTAATGTGTGTTAACAATTAACGTTAGTGACAAACAACTTCTGGTACAAATACACTGAATGTGCAGTCTGATCTCTAAACTGCACCATCCACTATTTTATTCTAAATTATGAAGAGAGTGGTTCTTCATCTTGCAGATAAGATCTTGAAAAAGCTTACTTATTTTGTAGAGAAAGAGTTTGCCCTTTACCATACAACAATGAGTTTTAATTATCCTGAAAAGGAAGGCTTTTGAAAATATTGTGGGAAAAGGAAAAAATGCTGGTAGCCAGCATTGATTTAGGGTAAATACAATGTACTATGAGTTATGTGCCTTTTCCAACTTTTCTTTGTGAAAACAGGGGTATCTATATATATTTCTCTTTCAAACCCAATGTTGTGGGTGCTCTTTAGAATCATCTCTGCAAGATAATAAGCACCCACAACATAGGTTTTGGTTAAGAATAATTCTCCGTTTCAAAATCAAAATCACTCCCTCTATCTGGAGCCCTGTATATGGTGTTCATATATTTCCAGCTTAAATTTGGCTCTCTTGTATTTTAACAGTTGTAAAAGTTGCTCCATGTCATGAAAAGTATTTTCATTTTCATAGGTTATGGTATTTTTATGATTTTTCATTAGTTAATTGGTGGAGGTTTGAATAATACTATTTACCTACAGGTCAACATAAGTTTGATCTTTGATTCCTCATTGAAAAATCCCATTTTTAACTCTTTACCACACGAGAAAATTGTAGACTGGTCTAAATTGAAAGCATTTGCAGAACATAAAATAAATGTGGCTGAAAAATTGAAATTTGTTCCGGGAAGGGTAGAAAACACTGTGGGAAAAGGAGAAAATGCTGGTTAACAGCATTTTCTCCTTTTTCCACAGTGTTATCAAAAGGCTTTTTTTCTCAGGGGCGTCAAGAGTAGGGATTATGTGGTAATGGGTTAAACAACATTGAGAGATCTAGCATGGCTCAGTGGTAAAGTGTGGGACATGACATGGAGGGCCTAGGTTCAAGCCCATCTGGATCACCTGACTCTGTATTCACCAACCATTCTTAAGAACATTCTTTGTTTTATCCTTCAAGACTTTCTGACTGTGAAAGTAACAGAACTTCTGATTGGCTAAACCAAATGGTTTAGCCAATCAGAAGTTATGTTACTTTCACATTGACAAAATTCTAAAAAATAAAACTGAGAATGTCCTTAAGGATGCTGGTGAATAGGGACCCTGGACTTGTTGTGGGAGTGCCCTTGGGCAAGATATGTCAGAGCCCCAGCTTGGTACAGCGACAACCCAGGCCATAATGAATATGTGAGGTGCTGCTCTGATATGGCTGAAATGATGTAGATAGTGGCTTTCATCTCTGGTTTTTACAACCCTGAGAGAGAAGGCTTTTGTAAACAACATTTTCTCCTTTTCCCATGATGTTTTCAATAGGCTGTTTTGTTAGGATTGTTTAAGCACAGGATTATCTAGTATGGGGATATAGACATAATTATCATATTGGATACATTCCAACAGATCATATATGTAATTATTAAGAATGATAAACATTTGTCATGTAGAGGTCGTAATTTAGTCCATTGTTACAACACGCTTCAGATTTGTTTCAGACGCAAATATTAGCTATGACTATAATAAGCTCTTCACTGATCAAGTCATTGCTTAAAGGTGGCCCTTCAGATTTTGGGACAAACATTTTACAAAAATACAAAAAATTAATCTTTATACTCTGAAAGCCTTATAATTTTCATTCATAAAACCCAAGTAGTCGAAAACCAACTGGCAACAAGAGAAATGAGAGATTTACTACAGCCTAGGTCGACGCCGATGGGAAACACGGCCTATTTTTACTTAGCAACTTGCTCATTTACATACTGGAAATACACAGATGAAGCTTCGAACATAGCATCCGAAGAAGACATTATGGAAAATAATTACATATTTGTTATGTTATGGAATTTAAGCGTCATTAGTCACGTGCCAGTCACTTAACATTCCCACAATGCCTGTTTTGATTTTTGGTGTGAAATCTAAAAATAGCTTAAGGGGCTATGTAGCCTTTTAAGGGAATACCCTCCAAAAAAAATTTTTTGTAATATCAATATGATTCTTAATTATTGATGATTTATATTGGTTTTTCATATAAATTTCAGTGATCTATATATTTTTAATTTGGTGTGATGTGAAAAACCTAAATACCCATTACCAAACTACAATATTTTAGACTGGTCAAAATTGAAAGCATTTGCAGACGACAAAAGTGACTGAAATTTTGAAATTTGTTTTGTGAAAGGTTGAAAACATTGCGGGAAAAGGAGAAAATGCTGGTTACCATTCCTTCTCCCACAATGTTTTCTGAAGGCTTCTTTCTCAGGGGCGTCAAAAGTAGGGATTGTGTGGTAATTGGTAAAAAATGGCGTGAAAAAAGTTTCGGACAAAAGTCTATTGTAAAGTATTGACCTCTTTTCTTGTTACCATAAAAAATTTAAGACACAACCAGATTGAAAGCAGTTGCAGACAAGACATCAAGTTTTGCTGAAAGAAAATTTGTCTTTGAATACAGGTAGGTAAAGTATCTTCCAGAAAAAGAAAAATGTGGCTAGTCACTAGGATTTTCTCTTTTTCTCACAATTTTTCAAAAGCCTTCCTGAGGGTCAGTGGAACATCCACAGAGTCAAACAAACACTGGGTCCGGGGGTTAACTAAAAAACTCTGTGTTTTTATGACTTAGTGGTCGAATGTCTTACAAAACATTGTGCTAAAGGTAGGTAACCAGTATTTTCTGCTTTTCAGACAAGATTTCCTACCTTTCCTAATATAAATCCAATCATTCTAGCAACATTTAACCCATTATCACTTAGTCCTTACTTTTGATGACCCTGAGAAAGAAGCCTTTAGAAAACATTGTTGGAAAAGAAGAAAATGCTCATTTCTCCTCAAACGTATTGATAAAAGCTATTTTCTCCATTTTCTACTTTATGGAGTGTAATACTACAGTCTGCCCGCTTTTGGGGCTAGTGATGGGTCATATAAGACAGGTAGAATCTTCGAAGAATATGACATGCGACAACGAAACTAACCTCACTCTCAATTATGTTACCTAAAACTATGGTCACATTTACGGTCATGCATGTAGTTGTCCCAAATTAATTTCAAACACCGTCTGCCGTAGTGCTACTACGGTCAACTATGTTAAAGTACGTTCAGAGTAGATTCAAATTTGGCAATTTAGAAAGTTTAAGTAGGTTGAACAACATTTAAGTAGGGTTAACTACATTCAACTATGTGCACCAATGGGAGACACGATCTATTTTTAGATAATCAATTCTCTCATTTACATACAGGAATACACAGATGAAGTTTCAAGCATAGCATCCAAAGAAGACATTATGGAAAAATAATCATTACACGTTCCTTATGTAATGGAATTTCAGCGTTATTAGAGCGTGCCAGTCACTTGACATTCTCACAATGCTTAATTGATTTTTGGCGCGAAATCTAAAAATACCTTAAGAGGATACATAGCCTTTTAGGGGAACTCCATCAAAAAAAAATTTGGGAGTAATTTTATGAGTCTTAATTATTGATGATTTGTATTATTTTTTCATATAAATTTCAGTGACATATATAGTTTTTAATTTGGTAAGATGTAAAAATTCTTAATATCCACCTTTGAAGTCAAGCCACTAAGCCAATGAATACCTTTTCCGATGATGGGAGAGTACTCATGACAAAGTTTGGATTATTGTGTATTAGTGATCTCCCTTTGGTCATCAGGAGGAATTATGATTAACGCCCCTTCACAGCAGAATGCATGACGGATAGAGAGAAAAAACATGTGAATATATCGAATAAAATTAAGTTTGTACCTGAAAACTATAATTTTGAAATATCTTTAGCTGTTGCCATTTAATTCCCAACATCACAATCATTTTTTTTTTTTTTTTTCGATCTATCGATATTCATGCGCAATCAAATAGAGTAGCGTGCATTCATAGGATGAACAAGCCATGGGACGAACAGGTTTTGGAACAAAAAAGCCCAGGGTCAGTAGGCAAATTTTGTATCATTGCGCCAATAAAGGGCTATGAGAGAGTGATGCTATTTTCAATCATAAATAGGTATTTCAACGATCGATAGCCTCACCCAATGTATTTTAACATGCCATCTCAAATTACATATCTGAGTGCTACAGAAAAACTCATTTGCCTGAGAGAAATTGAGTTTAATTAGGTTTGCGGCAAACCATAAGTGTGCACTAAGTTTATTACTATGTTTAACTATGGTTAGCTGTGTAATTATGTTCAACTACGTTTGATACTTTTAACTTAAGTCATCTACGGTCATTCCCCACCACGGTGAACTACGTAAGATGTGACAGCTTTAGCTGTTAAACTCCAATACTAAATCAGACTTGGCACCTGCATCTGGGGCACTTGTTTGTATTCAAATGCTTTTGCTATATGCACATCTAGTATTGTGACTAAGTCAACAGTTATCTCCCAGCATCCCAGCATGTTTGAGTAAATGGGCAATCAGAACATTTTGCTTGCATATCCTATTTAGTGCTGAATAAATGCAAGACAATCAGAGGGTTAACCTTTTACAACACAAGCCTGAGTTTTAATGACCCTTAAAAAGAGTCGTTTGAAAACATTGTGTGAAAAGGAAATAAATGACAGTAATCAGCATATTTCCTTTTTCCACAATGTTTTCTACTTTTCTCCAAACGAATTTCAATTTTTGAGTTGCACCGAGTATGTCATCTGCAAATGCTTTCCATCTGGACTAGCGTGAAATTTTGCGGTTTGGTAAAGAGTTAGGTAGTGAAAGGCTTTTCAGGTTTAAATTGGTTCAGAATAGCATAATCAATCTCAGTTTAGCCTTAGGTCACAATAACCGAAAATAACCCTAAAAACAACAATTTGTAGCCTTCATGTGTAGTTGAATAGATTAGATAAATAAAACAAATGCTGAAATATCAGAGATGGTCTTAAAACAAAGAATGATGATGATAATATTCAGGTATTATTTAGCTCACCTCTGCACCTAGTGATCAGAGTGAGCTATTCTTATCACCGACTGTCGGCGTCCATTGTCTGTCCATCAATTCACATTTCTTTGTTTACACTCTAGCATCAAAACATATATGACCATAAGATCTTTGATGAGTTTGATTATGGGTCTAATCGGACCAGAACAACTGGAGTTATCTGCCCTTGAACAGGGTTCGAAATTCCTACATATTTACCCTCAAAATGCAAGCCAGAATTGGAAAATGCTAGTTGAAATTTCAATCACTTGCTAAAAAATGTGAGTGCAAATTATTGAAGAACAGTAAATTACGGAATGTACTAAATTTCATAATTATGTGAATACAAAAAAAAAGGGTATTTCTTCTTGTTCTGGATAAACATCCGTCATGTCACACTAAGAATACTGTTCGGCAGCTGTTGATGATTTTACATGACGCCATTGAAGCCTCCGAGTTGTGGTTCGTTATCTGAGTTTCGTAAGGCAAATGTGTTTGTCTGCACTCACAGCCGATACTGAGGTTTTGCATTTTTTATACGGAAAAACGGCAGGCGAATTCAGTCTCTGATTATAAAACAAAAAATTTTTCAATTTTTCATGAAAAGATAATAATTATGCACAAATAGCAAAGAGAAGCAAGTCAGACGTGGTGGACTCGCTAAACCAGTTACTGGACATACAGATATTCGGATGTGATATGTCCGTATTTCATTTACAAAATCGTCCACCATTGTAAGTTTTATAGAAGTTTGACTTTGTTTTAGTGCAGGAATTCAACTGGAATTGAATTGATTGTTAAATGAGGGTTTTAATATCAATTTTAGTACCTTTTTTGTTTGGTTGTTTCTGAGTTGACAGGTTATGTAATAGAATAGAATTGAACGGTTTGTACCAGCCATTCTTTCTTTACAATTGGTAGGCAAGCTGAGCCTCAAAAGAAAAAAGAAAAAAAAAATGCGAGTTCAATTTTGATTTTGCAAGTGGAAATAAAAGCTACTTGCTAAAATTTGCAAGTGGATATTAATTTTAACCAATCAGCACCAAACTTGGTCAAAATATATATGACCATAAGATCTTAGATGAGTTTGATTATGAGTCTAATCCGGTTTGAACGACCAGAGTTATTTGCTCTTTAATTAGAAAAACTGCTATATTTGCATTTGTTTACACTCTAGCATCTACATTTGTAAATGAGTCAGCACCAAACTTTTTTAAAATATATAATACTGTAAGATCTTGGATGAGTTCGATTATGGGCCAAATTGGACCAAAATGTTAGAATTATTTGCCCTTGAATTAGAAAAATTGTTATATTTGACTTTAAAAATGTAGCATCTACAAAAATCAACCAAGTTTAAGTCAAAATATTTTTAATTTTAAGTCAAAATCACTCCCTCTATCTCAAACTTTGGTTCATTCCTTTAATAATGGTAGATTCAAATAACTGTTTCAAGAGAAGAAAGAGGTATGTTATGTGGGCTAGTACTAGAGAGACAGACAGATCTTGAATTGTTACAAATGTTTCTGTTCCAGTTGTGTACTAGAGATTTCTGCAACCTGACAAGTACACGAAAGCTGTAGGTTAGGATGTGATGGGAGGGCTAACTCTAACCAAACAAATATTTAGGCCCATCCTAAGTTGAAACTACTTGTGGTTGCAATGGTGACGTTTGTCTCCAAGAGGGGAAAAAGAAGAATTTGCTGGTAATCAGAATTTTTTTCTTGCCCACAGAATTTTCAAGACTTGGGATGATGGATTATAATAATTATGGTATTTTATGCTGTTTTCAACATAGTTTCAGTTATATTGTGGCAGCCAGTGCAGCTAGCCATGCATCTCTGGATTTTCTAGTACCAGTACTCCATACAATCTTCTTTCCAAATCACAGGCTGCTTTTCCAAACAACCATCTTTGAAACGGTGATCAGCAATCTGGGGAAAGAAATTGGGCAAGTGGGGGATCAAACCACAGATTAAAGGTGGCCCTTCAGAATTTGGGATGAAAAATTTACAGAAATACAAAAATATCATCCTTATACTCCCAAAACCTTATAATCGTCATTCATAAAATCCCAGTAGTCGAAAACCATCCGACAACACGAGAAATTAGAGATTTACTACGGCCAAGGTCGACATCGACGGAAAACACATTCTATTTTTACATGAACAACTCCCTTATTTACAGTGGAAATACACAGACGAAGCTTCAAACATAGCGTCCGAAGAAGATATTATGAAAAATAATTACATGTTTGTTATGTAATGGAATTTAAGCGTCATTAGTCATGTGCCAGTTACTTAACATTCCCACAGTGCATTTTTTATTTTTGGCGCGAAATCTAAAAATAGCTGAACTCTTTACCCCACAATCCCGACTTTTAACGACCCTAAGAAGGTAAGCTTTTGAAAACATTGTGGGAAAAGGAGTAAATGCTGGTAAACCAGCATTTTCTTTTTTTCCCACAATGTTTTCTACCCTCCCAAAACAAATTTCAATTTTTGATTCACATTCATTTTGTCATCTGCAAATGCTTTCAGTTTGGACTAGCCTAAAATTTTGTCGTTTGGTAATGAGTTAAGAGGATACGTAGCCTTTTAAGGGAATACCATCAAAAAATGTTTTTTGGGTGATTTTATGATTCTCAATTGTTGATGATTTGTATTGTTTTTTTTTTCATATAAATTTCACTGATATATATATTTTTTGATTTGGTGCAATGTGAAATTTCTAAGAACCCACCTTTAAGACACAGAACTGTTTGTGAAAAGGTTGATTACTATACTCAACAAAAATTCTTCAGACTTGTCCAAATTTTCATGATTTGAAAAGAAGGAGGTAAACCTTTTGGGATGGGATTTTAAAAAAATGATTGGGAAAGAAAATGCTAGTTACCAGCAATTCCCTCATTTCCTAAAATGAGTTCAGAAATCTCTCTCTTTAGGATTGTTGAAACACAAGATGGTTTAGTATTCGATTAACTCTTTACCACATAATCTCCACCTTCAACAACCGTATGGAAGAGGTCTTTTAAATAAAGTCTGGGAATACTAAGGAGAAAATGCCGTTAACCAGTATTTCTCCTTTTTCTAAAATGTTTTCAGCCCAATCAAGAACATTATTTCATCTTTTGAGCAACCGAAAATTTCCAGTCTGCAATTGTTTAGAGTTTGGACAAGTCTGAGATTTTGTTGTTTGATGAGAGACAAGGGTTTAAATAAAGAGATGAAAAATTTAGAATAAGTTAAAATCTATGATTGAATTGATTGATTTGTTTAGTGTTTTAGTGGGCTTTTCACACTATTTTGATCTTGTTACAGTCATTGCTCCCTTATCATAAGTTTCCTGGGTTTCACAAGTACAGGCTTAGGGCAAGGGCTCTGATGTGTCATGCCCCAGAGTACTTCCTCAAAAGATTCAGTGCCACAGGAGAAGATCAAAACTTCCAACACCTGGGTAGTTAAATGTTTACTAAACGCCAAAATTTTAGACTGGCCCATATGGAATGCACTCGCAGATGACAAAATAAACTCAAAAATTGCAATTTGTTTCCAATAGGGTAGAAAACATTGTGGGAAATGGAGAAAAGGCTGGTTACCAGCATTTTCTCCTTTTCCCACAGTGTTTTCAAAAGGCTTCTATCTTGGAATAGTAAAAATCAGGAATTGTTTGGTAAAGGGTTAATCCACAACAGTAACCATTGTGCCATGCAGGACCTTTATATCCAAATTAAAAGGGTTTGGACTTTGCCCATGACACTGATAAACTTAGTGCCTGTTTCAAGAATTTTCATGATACTAGCAATAGAATCATTTGTCTGGAGTGATAATTGAATACTTGTTGTATGTCTATTTACATTTGTTTTAATTTTTATTTACATGTTTGCTTGGTGTAGGGAATTTGATTGTCTGGACTAAACTGCATTTTCTACCAGACATGTTTGGCATTTATTTAGAAAATATGTGTTTTTAGGCTGACATGTTGGATTGGGGGAGTGATTTAACCCTTTACAAAACAATCCCAGGTTTTCAGAATACTGAAAAGGAAGCCTTTTGAAAACGTGGGAAAGGAGAAAATGCTGGTAACCAGCATTTTCTCCCTTTCTCACATTATGTTCTACCCTTCCCAAAACAAATTTCAATTTTTGAGTAACCTTACTTTTGTCTTCTGCAAAAGTTTCTTATATGTAAGTCGTGTGATAAAGAGTTAAAGGCAGATCCAATATTTATGAAATTTTACAATTCTAGAAGTCCATGGTAATTTGTGATACATTTTAAGAATTTAAGAGAAATTAAGAATTTAAGAGAAATGGAGAGGTATCTTTTTCATTTTAAAAGCATTAAGCCCCTGTCACACCAAACTAGATCTTAGAACGTCTTGCCCTGTCCTGACATGATTAAAAAACGTTTGGGGCCAGGGTAGAACGGGTAATTCTAAAATGCATTAAGCCCCAATCTCACCAAATCTGTTCATAGATTGCCTTATCCCAGTCAACAAAATGGTCAAACGGGCTGCGGTTGGGATAGGACATGTAATTTTGGTCGGTAAAATGCGAACCGACTGCCAATTGATGCCCCACAGGGCCACGTCTCTAATGGAATCAAATATCGGCAGTTCCATTTGTTGTGCATCCATCACGTTATCACTCTGTCTAATTACAGGACAGGATGGACGGCAAAACATTTTAAGCAGGATCAAAGTTTCATGTCCACACCGTCAAAACATGGTTCAAGTCTGTTTGCCCAAAATTTTCAGAACAAGTTTGGTGTGACGGGTGTTACTTGTATTCTTTCCCCAAGTCTAAAGTATGTTGCAGGGCCATAACTTAGATATTTTTTATAGAATTATTTGTTGAAACTGAAGAACAAAACAGATACAAATCATTTTCTGTGAAACAAGGGCTATTACAACTCTTTACCAAACGAAAAATTTATAAACTGGTCAAAATTGAAAGCATATGCAGACGATAAAATAAATGGGACTGAAAAATTGAAATTTAATTTGGGAAGGGTAGAAAGCGTTGTGGGAAAAGGAGAAAATGCAGGTTACCAGCATTTTCTCCTTTTCCCACAATGTTTTCAAAAGGCTTCTACTCGAGGGTTGTCAAGAGTCGTCATTGTATGGTAAAGGATTAATGCACCCACAAACAGTATCACCCTAGGTCAACACAGTCCAAGAAGGCAGGCTTGTGTTGAAAGTTTATGCTATCGGTCAATTTTTTGCATGACAAAGGACCAGTCTAACTCATGATTGAGTTGGTTGTTAGACAATGATTTTCCATAGTTACATCATGTGGTGCCTGGTACAATGCATCAGATGGTGCACTAAGCCTCATTTTGTCAAAGCATGACTCATTCAGAAACATACAGAATACATATCGCACCTGTATGCTTTTGGTAGAATGCTTTAACCCCTTACCACACAATGACAACTTTTAACGACCCTGAGGACGAAGCCTTTCGAAAACATTGTGGAAAAAGAAGAAAATGTTGGTAACCAACATTTTCTCTTTTTCCCACAAAGTTTTCTACCTTTCAAAGAAAACTTGTGTCATCTTAGCCACTAAAACATTGTTGTCTGTATATGCTATCGCCCTCGTGGATTATTTATTGTGCCTCATAACTCACAACTGTGGTTTATTGAATGATATACCACGATAGAAAGAAGATTACTTCTTAAATAAAACATGATAGAAAGAAGATTATTTCTGAACTAGGCTGTATGATATTGACAGACTGTATTTCTATTTTCAGTCCAAGGAGAGCAAGAGCTGGCTACAAGAACATTAACCATTCAGTCCAAGAGGTTCTATCTAGATGTTAAACAAAACAGACGTGGGCGCTTTATCAAAATTGCAGAGGTAACTACATCGATGGATGTAAGGAACCAATAAATTCTTTAACTCTTTACCAGACAACAAAATTTTAGGCTTGTTATCCCCCGCTGAAGGCAGAGGGATATAGTTTTAGCGTTGTCCTTCCGTCCATCCGTGTGTCCGTCCCGGCAAATATCTCCAATACCATTGGACGGAATTTCATGAAACTTTATACCTATTGCATATTGTCAACATTTTCCAATTTGTAGCTGCGTCATGAAAAAAGGGGACTTGATGTTTTATTTCATTTCTTATGAATGCAACTCGTCCCATATTTCTTGACAGAATTGAATAGAATTTTTACAGAACGTTTCTCATCATCTGACCTATCGCATATTCTCAATGTTTTGCTATTTGTAGCTGCGTCATGAAAAAAGTGGGCTTCATGTTTTATTTCATTCTATTTCTTGTGAAGGCAACTCCTCCCACATTTTCTCGGCAGATTTGAATTGAATTTTCACATTGTAATGTAACCTATTCTAATGCCTCCCACATTTCTGGGCAGATTTGGATGGAATTTTCACATGATCATGTGACCTATGGCATATTGTCAAGGTTTTGAGATTTGTAGTTGCATCATGGAATAAGGGGGCTTCATGTTATAATTTCATTTTTCACCAGTTTCTATTTAACTCATTACCAAATGACAAAATTTTAAGTTTGCCCAAATCAAAAGCATTTGCAGACGACAAAATAAAAGTGACTGAAAATTTGAACTTTGTTTTGTGAAGGGTAGAAAACATTGTGGGAAAAGGAGAAAATGCTGGTTACCAGCATTTTCTCCTTTGTCCATAATGTTTTCTAAAGGCTTCTTTCTCATGGGCGTCAAAAGTAGGGATTGTGTGGTAATGGGTTAATTACTGGACATATCTCAACAGATTTGGATGACATTTTCACAGATCATGCGACCTAGCGCATGTTGTCAGGGTTTTGCAATTTATCACTGTATCATGGAAAAAGGGGGCTTTATAACGAATTTAATTTTTTATCAATGTATCTCCAACATTTGCACATAGTTTCATTTCATAGCACTTCATATTTTTATTGGTTGGTCAAAGCCAGTGACCGATGAGTCCATTGTGCATCCATCTCTCCATGCATCAGTCTATTCGTAAACCTTTTAGATCACAAGTAATGCCATATATCCATTCAGTTACCCAGGCAGGTGCTACAAATTTCAACGCTTTTGTCTCTAGCTACCTGCTTGAAATGGCAGCAGTCTTGCGGCTTATATTGTGAGAGGGATATCTTCTAAAGCCCTTGACAAAAATTGATGAAACATCATGCATGTTTTCCATTGGATAGTCCGTTTATACATTTTTTTTTTCTCACACACATATACACATACAGTCGAGCCGCAATTATCCGGACACTTCTGTTCCCTATGGATGCTTCCGGACAAGCCGTATCTCCGGATCAACGAAGTAGGACCCAAAATGAGTCCATGTCGATGGCGTATTATTTACACCGTGCATCGTAAGAATTTCGCTAGTGTAATTATGTTTTACACAATTACTTGTATGCATGTACATATGTTTTGTTTCTATACGATTGTTCAGATACATAATAAAATAAATTGTCATAAAAAGACATGCATGTTTTTAATAATCTTTATAGTGAGTTTGGATTAAAATTATTTTTAAGTTATAATTACTGATCAAGTAATAATTAAACAACAAAGGCGTGAAATTGTCACGAAAGTCAGTACTGCGGGTATGGATAGTCTGTCAAACTGAAACTTAATGATGGCACGCGATAGTCATTTAACACTTTCGGAAAACACTTCTAATTAACACGTGTGTTTTCAAAACGTGTGAAAACTGTCTGCAACTATTGATACCAGACTGACACTCGTGTTATTCACGTGTACTAACAACCAGTCCACAACCGCTCGAAGTAACCTGTATCGATATTTATGACACCGGAGAAAATAACAAGTTTAAATTGTGTAATACACAGTCAGGCCATGTCCGGTGTTTCGGATAAGATATGTATTAGTCTTTAACCCTTCGTTCCCGATTTTTTCATTCTGGTTCCGGAACGCGGATTTCCGGAATAAAAAGTAAAATTTGTACAGAAAATATTCGTTCCCTGATGTTTCTTTCCGGATCTTGAGATTTCCGGAAATTTGGAGCCCGGATAAACGCGGCTCGACTGTATATATATTTATATAAAAATGACATGTCATGGAAGATAAACGCGGCTCGACTGTATATATATTTATATAAAAATGACATATCATGGAAAAAGGGGGTTTTATGTATATTTTCTTGATTTGTTTTCATTTTATGAAATGCCAAGTTCTGCAAAAAGGGTACTTAATGTATAATCCTGTTATGGAGTGCTTATATATTTTTTTATGTAATGAAATCCTGTGCCATGGAACAAGGGAGCTTAATGTATAATTTCATCATGGACCAATAAAAAAAAAAAGGCCACATGTACATGCGAAACACAATACCTCTTATACGTTTGTATCAAAAAAGGTCTTTTCCGGCAGGGGATATCATTTCAATGAAATTGCTTGTTCAAATTGAAAACATTTGCAGACGACAAGTTAAATTTGGCTCAAATGATGCATTCGTTATTTTATTGGGTTGAAATTGTCGTGGGAAAAGGAGAAAGTTCAGGTTATTAGCATTTTCTCCTTATCCCACAATGTTTTCAGAGGCTTCTTTTCCAGAGTCGTCGAAAGTCAGCATAGTGTGGTAGAGGGTTATCCAGATTATATGTATTTTTATCATGCTTAAGCTATGGAAACATTTTTCATGATTGTCAAGAAAAGGGTCATGAAAATTCTTGTGATACTAGTAAAGGAGTGTCCTTAAGCAAGGAGCTGCATAACCCAGTTCATTTGTGAAACCCAGAAACAACATGAATGCTTGCGATGTGACTGCACAAAGGTTCTGTGGTTTTTTAATCTGTACACCCTAACTGCAAAATTTTAAGTTCAACCAAATTGAAAGCATTAGCAGACATTGCAATTTTGATTGTTTCTCGGAAAATGATTTTTGTCTTTGAAATGGTTGAAAACTTTGAAAAGGAGAAAATTTTGGTAGTTTGATTTTCTTTCCTGCAATGTTTTCAAAAGCTGACACTTGCCAAGGCTTGCGTCATACAATTTTAGTCAACTTGTTTGAAAAAAAAAAATGACATTACATAAATATTCATGTAAGATTCTCTATATCTGGGGCATTCTTGCTGCCTAGAAAGTCATTTTTTTTTATTATTATTTTCCACTTGATAAAAGTAAAATGAGTAACCTTAGAAAAAGTGCTAAAGTTACAAAATGAACTGTTTCATTTAGGAAAAGAGATCAAACCACATGAAAGTGGCATAAAACACATACAATTAAAGATCATGCCATTGCAATGTCAGTTAATTCCACATCATAGTGGACAGTATATGATTGTTTACTTCCAAATTCTGGTAACTACAGCTTGTACCAAGCTGTAGTTACAAGGTTTTGGAAGTAAACTGACGATATCCAAGATCAAGCTGCACAAACTGCGCAGTCTGGTTTTGATTTACACGTTTTGTTATTTTTAGAACACAGTCATATCTTCATCTGCATTGTCTACCAAAATCAGGTGTGCATTGTGATTTAAGTGTGAAAACTTGAAGGTATTGATTAATTTTAGGTGGGTGCAGGTGGAAAGAAGAGTCGTCTTCTACTTGCAATGTCGTCTGCTGCAGAGTTCAGAGATCATTTGACAGATTTCAGTGACCATTATTCATCCCTAGGTATGTAAAACCATTCACGTAAATACTTTTGGTAAATTTAAACCTTTACCACATAATGCCGAATGTTAGCTACTCTAAGGAAAGGATTTTAGAAAAATTGTAGGAAAAGGAGGAATTGCTTGTAACCAGTAATTTCTCTGTTTTTACACAGTATTTTCTACTCTCTTAAGGACAAATTTGGTTATTTGATTTACTTTTCATTTGTCGTCAGCAAATGTTATCAATTTAGACCTGTCTAGATTTATGCCATTTGGTAAAGAATATGCTATTTGGTAAAGAATTAATCCTTTACCAAACAATCCCTGGTTTTCACAACCCTGAGGAAGAAACCTTTTAACCCTTTCCTAAACAATCTCTGGTAACCAGCATTTTCTCCTTTTCCCACAATGTTTTCTACCCTGCTGGAAACAAATTTCACTTTTTGGGTTCTGTTTGTCATCTGCAAGTGCTTTTAATTTGGATCAGTCTAAAATGTTGGTAAAGAGTGAAAGACATTGTGGGAAATGGAGAAAATGCTGGTAACCTACAATTTTTCCTACCCATCCCAAAACAAACTACAATATTTGAGTCACATTATTTTTGTTTCCTGCAAAAGTGAAAATTTTCAACCCTTGTCAGTCTGCACAATTCATGCAGTCTGACCAGGGTTGACACTTTTTGCAGTTCCCAAAAGGTCCCATTTTGCATGATGGGTCCCAATTATGGTTCAAACAATAGAATTTGTCCATGCAAAAGAAAATGGGAGTGGTTCTTGTGACCAGCCTTCTCTCCTCCTCCCATTATGTTTTATATGTGTTACAGGATACCACTCCTTCATACATAGCTTCGTCCCGATTTAAATACAATACCTGACAACTGTATTGGAGAAATATCTCTTTGGCTCAGTGGTTATGGTATTCGTCTTTTAATCCTTGAAAACCAAGGATATTTGTTCTTTCAAGGGTTTGAATCCCACCAGATGCACTTTGTATTTGAGCTATGCATTTATTTATTTCATTTTTACGGACTTTGTAAGATGGGGGCTCGTCTGAGATTGGCCATTGAGCCATTAATCCCATTTATTGTCCAAAATCGAATTCTGCCAAATAAGGCATTGAGTCATCAATAAATGATGACTTAAAGAGGGTGTGTATTACGGGACACCTCTCCTTCATGCATAGCTTTGTCCCAATTTAAATACAATACCTGACGACTGTGTCAGAGAAATATCTCTTTGGCTCAGTGGTTATGGTATTCATCTTTTAATCCTGAAAAACTGAGGATATTTGTCCCTTCAAGGGTTAGAAACCCGCCTGATTCGGTTTGTATTTGAACTATGCATTTATTTGTTTCTTTGTTACAGACTTTGTTTGTAAGACATGGCATTCACCGGGGTCAGTTTCAAACTGATTTTATACAGTTTAGACCATCAAATAATAAAAACTAGTCTGATGTCTGATCTACAATTTCTACTTTGCTGAGACAATTTTGACAAGATGCAACCTTTAATAGGAATTCTTTGTTTCTTACTTATGATTGAAAATGCATGTTTAAGTATGTTTGAAGGACTGATAGGGTCAAAGGATAGCACCAAATGATCTCAACGAATTTTTCTAATGGTGGATGAATCCTCTCTGTCATGTGTTTACTCTTTACCAAACGACAAAATTTTAGACTTTTTAGTCCAAATTAAAAGCACATGCAGACGACAAAATAAACGTAATTGAAAAATTGAAACTTGACTTTAGAAGGGTAAAAAACATTGTGGGAAAAGGAAAAAATGCTGGTTGCCAGCATTTTCTCCTTTACCCACAGTGTCTTGAGAAGGCTTCCTCCTCTAGGTTGTTAAAACCAGGAATTGTTTGATAAAGGGTTTAAGTGTTTATCTTGTCTGGCTTATTATGAAGGAAATAGATCAACCTTTACCGAATCAACAGATTTGAAACTCTTCCAAATTGAAAGGATTTGCAGACAACTAATTCAAAAGTTTTATTCATGAATCTAAGTTCTTAGACCAGAAAAGAAAACATGGTGAGAAAAGGAGAAAATCCTTGCTAATCAGCATTTTATTTTTTTCCAGCAATGTTTCAAAACGCCTGTTCCGTGAGATTGTAAACATGTTGGCTTGCTTGGTAAAAGGTCAAATCTTTATGTCCTGTTAACAGCAAATCATTGTGAATAATACAAGAAATTTCGTGATAAGCAAATTGTTCTCCTACCACATTGTTTTCATACTGTTTTGCCAGTGTCAAAACTTTCATTCATGACTGTATTACACTGACTTGTTTTTGAGCAGTTGATTAGTTTCGGAGGTAACAAGTCATTGGACATGTAACTTTGTCTGTTTCAGGCCCACCAAACCCCGATAATTTACCTGAGGATGGAAAACTGAAAAGTGAAGTAATGTCAAAAGACAACAAAAGATACTATTTAGATTTGAAAGAAAACCAAAGAGGACGTTTCCTACGGGTAAGTTCAAACATTGCATACTGTAGGTTCAAACAAACACTGAAGGACAAGGTTCATTGACCCTGGTGGTAATCGGAAAGAAAGTATCGGGAAAAAATGTATCAATTTTTGCTAGGAGAGAAAGTTTTAGGAAAGAACAATTCAATTTCTGTGAAGGATGTGATACTTTCTACCCAAACAATAAAACTTTAGCATATTTTGTATAGAGTTTAATCTTTGATTTTGTTAACAGTTATTGTAGGAAAAAGAGAAATTGCTTGTTACAAGCAATTTTCATTACAGTACAATTTTTCTTGTTTTCTTCATTCACATTAATGTCAGGTTTGCTGAAAGACAGGAAACTCTGACATATTATTAAGAGTTTGACAATATCATTGACTTAATCAGAGAGAAAATCAGACCTAAATAAGATTTATACAGAATGCAAATTACAAAAAAATACACAAATTTATAAATGCAAATCGAAAATATCTTATTTATATATTATAAATGTATTAGTTTTTATTGTAATTTTGCAGGTATCAACAATCAAACATCAGTGTTTGAACATGTCTTCCCAATCTCAGGCCAGAAAAAGTAAATGAAAAATGTACAAATATTGTCTTTCTTTTTTTAAACAAAGTCAATATAATGTTCCTCATAATAACTTAGTCTTTTTTTTGATACAGATACTTTTTATCCAGATTCTTTTTTTACTGATACTTTCTTTCCTACAGTTGACCCTGGTAACCAGCATTTCCTGGTTTTCCCACAATGTTTCGTATCCAATCAAATAAATTGTACCATTTGAACGGTATGAAATTGTCTTATGCAAGGTCATAATTTTGTGGTTTTGGATATGGCTGTCTGTGGTAAACTAGGATGTAATGTGTTAGTAAAAGACTGTTACAGTGTGATTCTCGTATACATTTTAGGTTGCCCAGACAGTACAGAGAGGTGGCCCTAGGTCACAGATTGCTATACCAGCCCAGGGACTGATTGAGTTCAGAGACGCACTAACGGATCTCTTGGATGAATTCGGCACAGATGATCATGGTTAGTGGACACTTTTCAACATCATAATTATATTTTTGATCATTTAAGTGGCTTTCACAACTGTAGTTTCCTCTTTGGTCAGTAGATCAAGATCAGACAGCACAAAACATGCAGTCTGATCTTGAATCCACACTAGCTGCTTTGCTGAGTCATTCTGGCCTGTGGCAGTCTATGCACAACAATATTTACCCAAAATAGAGCTGATCATATTTTATAATCGCAACAGATTTTAAAATGATTGATCAAGGAAATAAATCGGGCATTAGCCAGTAAATCATAAGAGAAAAAGAAAGACAAAGAGAGAAAAAAAAAACTTTCTTTTAGTGACATGTTCCTTATTGGCAAAGATGTCTCTTAACTCATTACCAAACAACAAAATTTTAGGTTTGTCCAAATTGAAAGCACTTGCAGACAACAAAATAAACATACTGTAACTCAAAAACTGAAGTTCTTTTCCAGCAGGGTAGAAAACATTGTGGTAAAAGGAGAAAATGCTGGTTACCAGCATTTTCTCCTTTTCCCACAATGTTTTCTAATGGCTTCTTTCTCAGGGGCGTCAAAAGTAGGGATTGTGTGGTAAAGAGTTAATAGTTTACCACACAGTTCCAGTTTTTACTACCTTGAGAAAGAAGGCTTATAAAAATAAAAAAAACTTTGGGAAAAGGAATGAATGCTTTTCACCAGCATTTTCTCCATTTCCAACTATATTTCTTCACTTTAACCTTTTACCAAACAATCCTTTGTTTTCACAACCTGGAAGAAATAGCGTTTTGAAAACAATGTTGGAAAAGGAGAAAATGCTGGTAAGCAGGTTTTTCTCCTTTTCCCATGATGTTTTCTGTTTTCCTAAATCAAGTGCCAATTTTTAAACCCCCGCAAAACGAATGTTTTCCGGGGTATACTGGAATCGGCCTGTCCGTCCATGTACAAATTATTAGTAATTGCCTGTCAGAGCGCTGGCAGGGGTATTAAGTCACATTCAGTGACAGCTCTAGTTGAGTCCTGTTTAAACTGTCCTCTGCAAATGCCTTCTATAAAGAGTCAAGAGACAAATCTCATCATTTGAGCCACAGGTGGTTAGGCATCTACAGATGCTTTCAAATCGGACCATTCCAGCATTCTCTTGTCTTGTAAAGGTTTAAGATATCTTTAAATTTTGTGCCAGAATTCACTAAGATTTCTAGGAATGTCACATGACCAGTAGCAAATGTTGAAATTGAGGATTTGTATTCATTAGTATGATGATATCATATCTGATGACTAAAGAATTAAAATTTGTTTTAGGAAGGGGAGAAAATATGGGAAAAGGAGAAAATGCTGGTTACCAGCATTTTCCCTTTTCCCACAATGGTTTCAAAAGGCTGCTTTCACAAGGGTATGAAAAGACAGGATTGTGTGGTACAGGGTTAAGTAATTTTTGCATAGCTTTGCCAAGTTTTGGGCTTTTCCAAAACAACAAATTAAATGCTTCTCAGTTATAGGAAATTGTATTTGGAAGGGTAGAAAACATTGTAAGAAAAAGAGAAATACTGATATTCTACATCAAAAGGCTTCATCCCCAGGGGTTAAAGACAGGGGATTGTGAGGTAAAGGCAGTCCACTTGTGGAAAGATAATTGGATAAGGCATTTGTCATAGAGACAGGTCTGGAAATGATCATACAAAGTTAACTCTTTAACCCTTAACCACACGCCAAAATTTTAGACCTACCCAAATTTGCAGACAGCAATTTCAGAGGGGCCCAAATGGTGCAATTTTTCTTTCAGGAGGTAGAAAACTTTGGTGAAAAAGGAGAAAGTGCTGCTTACCAGCATTTTCTCCTTTTCCCAAAATGTTTTCAAAAGGCCTCTTCTGTAGGGTCATCAAAAGTCGTCGTTGTGTGGCAAAAGGTTAACAAACAACAAAATTTAGACTTGTTGGACTGATAACTTTTACAGACAACATATTCATTGTAGCTCAAATTGAACAAGTTCTTTGTGGTAGGGTAGAAAATATTTTTGGAAAAAAAGAGAAAATGTAGGTTGCTAGAATTTTCCCCTTTTCCTGCAGTATTTTCAGTAGCTGTGTAACTTAGTATTGTTAAAAAATGAGATTGTTTTGTAAAGGGTTAAAACTGTTTTGTTGCAGTGCTATGACTGAAATATTGTTGAAAACTGCATTGATAACTGTCAAATTAGAATCAAATGACGCAAAATCGAGAAAAAGTTGCGATAAAAATGAGTGTTTCTAGTATATTTTTCAGAAGGCCACAGTGACCTGCCAGAGAGTAAATCAATAAGGGTTGAGAACAAAATGTTTTACTTTGATGTAGGATCCAATAGACGTGGGATTTACCTCAGGATATCCGAGGTAGGCATTAAATTTAGATGTCTAAAACTGCTTGTCTGAAAGTCTCTTTGTCAAAATATTATCATAAAGTGCATATGTTTTTTCTCAAAATTATTGTATATTATTCAAAATTTTGAAATGGCTTATGATTTAGGATCAAAAGACCTGCGATGTACCCAGGGATTTTTGAGGTTCTCGTTAAATTTCTTTTTCGAAATATGCATATGGAATGTGTTAAATATTGTCTAATTTTTTTTGTCTGAATGTCAACATAGGACATTGAATGGGTGTAAAATTTCACTTGCAAAATACCTCGCCAGCTTTAATTAGTGGAGGAGTACATTTTCTGACAAGTAAACAAAGTTTTAGCTCTGCTGTTATTGAAGAAAACAATAAGTTATTGTCACAGACATGGCATTGTTGTCGTTTGCGTGAAAACTGACATATATATCTCTGTGATTACTGAAGGTAGTTACTTCAAACTTGGACAGGTTGTTTTCTATTAAAAGGAGAACTCCTGTAACAGGACCAGGTAGGGTAACAGAAAAAATCCTTTGGACAAAAGCCCACTGGACAAAAGCTCACAGCTAGTTTTGGCAGGGAGGACAAAAGCCCACTGCATATAGGATGAATTTTAAAGCCATTTATCTAACTGAAAGTGGGATATAATCAGCACAAGTATTTACTCTTAGGCTGTTAAGTATTACTCAGTGATTTATTGCGGACAGCATGGGACAAGACCAGACAGCATGAAACATGAAGTTTGATCTTTGGTATAGACTGTCCGAGATGCATGTCTTTCCTGCAAATACCTTTCAATCAAATGCATGATTATAACTAAAAATGGGCTTTTGTTCTAGTGGGTTTTTGTCCCAGTGGGCTGTTATCCTAGTGGGCTTTTGTCCTAATGGGCTTTTGTCCTAACGCTGGGCAGCTATGAATCAAAATGTTCTTTACTCCATCATACCCCTCTTTAACTCTTTACCACACGACAATATTTTAGACTGGTCCAGATTGAAAGCATTTGCTGACGACAAAATAAAAGTGACTGAAAATTTGAAATCTGTTCTGGGAAGGGTAGAAAACACTGTGGGAAAAGGAGAAAATGCTGGTTACCAGCATTTTCTCCTTTTCCCACAGAGTTTTCAAAAGGCTTCTTTCTCAGGGGCGTCAAAAGTAGGGATTGTGTGGTAATGGGTTAAACTTAGAATCTTTACTTAAAATCAAGCACCTGCAGCCAAGTGTTGGCACCTGCATGCAGTGCTCTTGTTATAGATCTATCAGTCTACAAACACAAAATATAAGTAACACCTAGATTGTCCGGGATCTATATTCACCAACCGTTCATAGTCTTGTACTCAAGAATTTCTGAATTTGAAAGTAAGACAACTTCTTAACTCTTTATCAAATGACAAATTGTTGGACTGGACCAATTAGAAGCTGTGTTGCTATCTAAATTTAGAAATTGAATCCCTTACCAAACAAGCTGGTTTTTACGACCCAGAGGAAGAAGCTTTCTGAAAACGTTGTGGGAAATGGAGAAAATGCTGGTAACCAGCATTTTCTCCTTTTCCCACAATGTTTTCAACTCTTCTGAAGTCAAATTTCATTAAAGAGTGAAGGATAGTTTGTGAAGACAGACAGAGCTGTAACTTCTTCCGAGTCTTTAACCCTTTACCAAACAACAAAATTTTAGACTGATCCAAATTGAAAGCACTTGCAGACGACAAAATAAATGTAACTTAAAAATTGAAATTTGTTTCCAGCAGGGAAGAAAACATTGTGGGAAAAGGAGAAAATGCTGGTTACCAGCATTTTCTCCTTTTCCCACAATGTTTTCAAAAGGCCTCTTTCTCAGGGTCGTTAAAAGTCGGGATTGTGTGGTAAAGGGTTAACTGGTTCTCCTTTTTTTGTTACAATGATGGCTGGGAGTTGAATGCCATTTTAAACTCTATTGTGTTTATGTCAAGGTCAGCTGCTACTGAGTTATCTTTTTCTTGTAAAAATTTTATGTTGAGACACAAGATTGCTATTTAGGAAGAAAATAGGGGAAAGTGATGACAAGAAAACAGTCTGAGCATGTCATACGCCACAATTCATAACCTTCAGAACCTTAAAGTTTTTCATTTGGCCTAAATTGATAGGCTTAACCCTTTACCACACAGCAATGATTTTAGCAACCCTGACAAAAAAGCCTTTTGAAAAGCCTTTTCTACCCTATCAAAGCAAAGTTGCACCATTTAACCCATTACCACACAATCCCTAGTTTTGACATCCTTGTGAAAGAAGCTTTTTGAAAACACTGAGGGAAAAGGAGAAAATGCTGGTAACCAGCATTTTCTCCTTTTCCCACAGTGTTTTCTACCCGTCCCAGAACAATTTTCAATTTTTCAGTCACCTTTATTTTGTCGTCTGCAAATGCTTTCAAATTGAACCAGTCTAAAATTTTGCCGTGTGGTAAAGAGTTAATCCATTGTAAAATTGTGCTCTGCAAATGCTCTCAATTGGTATAGGACTAAAATTTTACCGTGTGGTAAAGGCTTAATTTGAAATTATGAACAATGGTGTAATCTGCCAGGAACATTAACCCTTTACCACACAGTGACCACTTTTGATGACCCTGAGAAGGAAACCAATTGAAGACATTGTCATTCAATTTCATGCACAATTCAGTACCATATATCAGTATAACATGAATAAAGATATAAACTTAAAATATGTACATACTACAGAGTATATTTTACTCTTTACCACGCTATCCAGAATGTCAACAACTCTGATGAAGAAGGTATTTTTAAAAAAATTGTGGGAAAAGAAGAAAACCTCCTTTTTATGCAGGTTCAGTGCCAAAAACATGGTTCAAAGTTTATTTGCTATAGAATTAACCCTTTACCAGATGACAAAATTTTAGTCTTGGCCAAATTGAAAGCATTTGCAGACGACAATTTCATTGTGGCTAAAATGGTGCAATTGTTTATTGACAGGGTAGAAAAAATTGTGGGAAAAGGAGAAAATGCTGGTTGCCAGCATTTTCTCCTTTTGCCACAACATTTTCAAAAGGCTTCTTTCCAAGAGTCGTCAAAAGTCATCATTGTGTTGGAAAGGATTAACTATATCAATATGAATTGATCAGATCCCAAGGGCAAGTGATATTGCCACATAAATGAGTTATTTTTTCCTACTAATTCTTAAGGGCCAGTGAATAAATACATAACTCTACATTCTTGTTTGGTGTTTAGTTCAGGATATCAGAGGTTCTTATTATGTCTTAACGCACATTTCAACATAATCCTGAGTTTTAACACCTCTGAGAAAGAAGCCTTTTGAAACATTGTGGGAAGAAGAGAAAATGCTGGTAATGAGATATTCTCTCTCCTTTTCCCACAGTGTCTTCTATCCTATCAAAGGCAAGTTTCATCTTATGAGGCACATTTATATGTCATCTGCAAATGCTCTGTATTTTGATAAGTCTAAGATTTTGTCATGTGGTAAAGAGTTAACACACTACCACAAAATACTGAGTTTTAACAACTCTTGAGAAGGAGGCCTTTTGAAACAATTGTGGGCATAAGAGAAAACGCTGGTAACCAGCATTTTGTCATATTCCCACAATGTTGTCTATCCTTCCAAAAGCAATTCCTGTGAGTCACATTGGTTGGCTGCAAGTGCTTTCAAGTTGGACTTGTCATATATTTTGTTTGCCTAATTTATAAAGACCTTCTCTCTAGAAGAGTTTGTCTAAATGTCTTTAACTTTTTGTGTACTCAATGTCTTAAAAGTTGTTTCTGAAAAGTAAAGTCTTGGACTCAGTATTTTAAAATGTTTTACTTTGGTATAGGATCCAATAGACACAGGGTTTACCTTGGACGATCAGGTCAGCATTGTATGCCTTCCTTCCTCAGTCAGATTGCTGCAGGTGTTTTTGAAAATATCCTTGGGAAGTATCATGAAGTATACATTATGGACATGTATAAAGGTTTAAGTCATGTATATACATGAAAACATTGAGGGCAAAGGAAAAAGTAATGGTCTTCTTTTGTCATAAATGTTTTCAGAGGTGTTCAGTACATTCCTATGTAGTAGGGACTCCGAGGAGGAGGGCTATTGAAAAGTTAATGGGCAGAAGTTAAATATACTGTTGACCAGCATTTTCTTCTTTTCTCAGTTAGTAAAGTTTTCTTACCCATTCCAAGCAAAATCTTTTACCACACAATGCAAACTTTTAATGACCCTGGAAAAGAAGACTTTTGAAAACATTGTGGGATAAGGAGAAAATGCTGGTACCCATGATCAAGATTAAGATCAAGATTATGCGCCAAGGCTGCACATTTATCACATATTACCAAGGTTTCAGTAACATCAGTTTCCATTGAATTGAGGCTCTCAGCAGGAAAATTGACTCGAAAGCAAGTAAAATTTGCTTCACAAACATTGGAACTGTAAAACTTGGCAGTATAATAAATTTGTTGTACAGTCATGTGGCAGGGGGCTTGGAAATTTGTTCACAGCTGTGGTAAATCATATTGCCAGAGCCAAAGAGCAGTATGATTCACCACAGTTGTGTTTCCAAGTCCCCTGCCAACTGATTGTGCAACTAGTAATGTTCTTGATAGGTCCAGTATGTCTCTGTGATAATGATGCTAGATTACTAACCCAGGGGCTCTGTGTTTGATCTTCATGCAAGGTATTGGGCTTTTCATGGAAATGTCCTCGGGTTACAGACAGTTTAACTGAAAAAGCAGAAAACAATTCAAATCTGTGTGATATCGCCTCAACTCTTTACTAGATGTAAGAGAAGAAAACACTGTGGAAAATGAAGAAAACCCTCGTTACAAGTATTTTCTCCTTTTCCCACTGTATTTTCAAATGCCTTCAACCTCAGAGCCATATAAAAACAGGGCTTACCTGGGAAAGGGTTACAATCACTGAGATAATGTTGACAGTAGTGCTAAAAACAATTCAGTTAACCAATCAAATCATCTCCTATGTGTGTCCACACTGACTTTGCTACGACTATAAGCTGTTTAGTGTGTTAAATGAATCTATTTCTAGGTACGAGCGGGCTTCAGAGCATCAATCACCATTCCAGAACGGTCGTGGGGTCGATTTCGTGACTTACTGACAGAGTTTATGGAGAAACCAGGCGATGGTGACAAGTAAACAAGTATTTGGATGGGGGAACTGTAAGGGAATGTGCTCAGTGAACGAACCTGTACTGAAGATGTAGGAAGAGTCATTGATTTTGTTTCATTGTTCTTGTTAAATGGATCCATACGATCCGTATCTGTGTTCTGAGGACTTGATTGAAAATTGAAGAGAAATCCCTTGTTTTTCTTGTTAGTTAAACAAGGTATCTTTAAGAAGTGTGAAAGAACTATACATATTTCTTAATTCATCTGTGCTATATAGCACTAATGAAGTAATATTCATGAGTGCAATACAGCACTATTGAGGTAATATTCATTAAGTGTGATACTGCACTATTGAGGTAATATTCATCAGTGCTTTTATGCACATTGAGGTTATTTTAACCATACAGTTTGATTTAGGTAAAGAATTCATGATGAGTAGGTCACTTATATATAATAATAAAGAGGTAGGGAAAAGACTTGAAAGAGAATACAATGTGTAAAGTTAAATGACAAGTGATGAAGGAAAAACCTGGAAATACCACAACTCATCACTTACTTTCAGCTTACGGAATGCATGATTTAAACTATTGATATAGAGGGTATTTTTGAAAACAACTTGCGGGTTAAAGTGACCCAAGGGAGAAACGTTTGAAAGAAAGTAAAATATTTCCATTGACTGATATGTAAACACTGTTAGAAAAGGAGAGATTGCTTCTGACAGGCAACTAATTATTTTACTGCAGTGTTTTTACAGGCTGTGTCCTTTAGAGGGGTGAAAAGTTGTACTTGTGTGGTTATTGTTTTCATCTGGCTTTGGACAGCAGGGATTGTAAGAAGATAAACAATAAAACCCTTTACCAACACTGAGAAAGACATCAAACATGAAGGGAAAAAGAGAAAATACCATCACTTTCTCTTTTTTCAGCAATACTTCTAACTATTTCAAAGACAAATCTGATCCAGATTTAGGCAGCTGTATGCAAGTGCTTTTCATTATTATGAGCAAGTCTATAACTTTGCTGGTTGGTAAGGAGTTAAATTAGATAGTCTTACGTTTTATAGCTAATTATATTATTCCTATCATTGTTGATCATAATAACTGTATTGCATGTATTGTTTACTTTTTTTGTATTTTTGAAGTAAGTTCATGAGGCACATTTCCTTCCATGATCCATTATACCTTTAATGGCAGGTGCTTGCTGGGACCTGTTTTAAAGACAGAATACGGTATGGGGTTTTTATTACGATTGATATCGGCATAGAAATAGTTGTAAAAAACAGTAAAATGTACAAATGTAGGAATGATTTTATGCTTTTTATGGTGGCACTGAATTGTAAGAGTAACTCACTGTGTAGAATGTGATTGGATAATGTTTGATCAGTCAGGTAAAATGTGTACTGAGTTAAAGGTATGATAATCTGTCTCAAATAGGGATTGTTACTAACATCGATTTTGCTTAAATGATGATAAATTATAACTAGAAAATGTGGAGAAGTAGGTAATAGAAAATGAAATATGTTAGAAAACAATGATGTGAAATAATGTTACTTGCTTACATGTGACTCTGAGTTTCAGATGACAAGAAAGGCAGTGAAAATACTGTAATTAGAAATGAGACAGAGAGCTAGACAGGGATAAATGTTGTATGCTAATATTTGGTAGATGCTGTTTTCCAGCAGAAAGATACTGAGAAGTAAACTCAATTATGTACAGAAATGTTTTTGTAATGAAGACAGTCAATCCTCTCATCAGTTACATCTATGGTCAACTTATGACATTGATAGTCTGTTTTGCACGACACAGACAGTCCTGTATATGACAGGGACAGTTCTTTCGATAACAAGGACAGTCTGCCTTTCACTCCTTACTCAACAACAAAATTTTAGACTTGTCTAAATTGAAAGCATTTACAGACGACAAAATAAACTTAACTCAAAAATTAAAATTTATTTCCAGCAGGGTAGAAAACACTGTTGGAAAAGGAGAAAATACTGGCTACCATTTTCTCCATGTCCCACTATGTTTTCAAAAGGCTTCTTTCTGAAGGTCGTTACAAGTCAAGATTGTGTGGTAAAGAGTTAATTTAGTTAGTCCCCTTAACAAGATCAACTCTTTATAACATGATCAGCACTCTTTGTATCATGGTTATTCCTCTTTATAGCATAATGCCCTTAATAACTCGGTGGGAAACATGTAAGAGTCCATTATTTGTTTCTCACTCAGGGTGCTGGAGTTTTAGGGACTGACCTTGTGTAACAGCCCTGGCTTAATACTTAACAAGGGCACACATGAATAGTGAGCTGTTGCCATGATATGACTAAAATTATGTTAAAAATGGCGTAAAACACCGTTCAATCAGGATAGTATTGACAGTCTTGTCTTCTTCATGTGCCTCCCATGTTATAACTACCCATGTGTTAAATGGACAACCTTTTCATTTCATGGGCAGACTACTCTAAAACAGAGACTTTCCTCTGTATAACATGGACAGTCCTCTTTGTAGCAGTAGTCAATTATCTGCTTAACATGGACAGTCCTCTTTGTGGCAGTAATCAATTATCTGCTTGTCATGGAGAGTCCTCTTTGTAGCAGTAGTCAATTATCTGCTTAACATGGACAGTCCTCTTTGTGGCAGTAGTCAATTATCTGCTTAACATGGACAGCAGTCTATGTAGATAAGGCAGTCCTCTTTCTCCTTCCCTACCTGGGTATAGTCTTTATAAATGGTTTTGAAATGAATAAGAACATAAAATGCAGGCGGTCCACTTTAACTCTATACCAAACAACAAAATTTTAGACTTGTCCATATTGTCCAAAGCATTTGCAGACGACAAAATAAACTTGAATCAAAAATTAAAACTTTACTTAAGAAGATTAGAAAACATTGAGGGAAAAGGAGAAAATGCTGGTTACCAGCATTTTCTCCTTTTCCCACAATGTTTTCAGAAGGCTTCTTCGTCTGGGTCATAAAAACCAGGGGTTGTTTGGTAAAGGGCTAAACATGGACTATTTTCTTTTTAATTTTACCCCATCATAACATGGGCACATCATATTTATATGATGTATGTGGGTAGTCATCTTAATTGCAAGGATATTCCTCTGTATAACAGAGACTACCACCACATAACATTGCCAGTTCTTTGTATAATATGGGCAGTCCTCTTTTACATATACACTCCTCAGTATAAGACAGACAGTCCTTTTCTTAACATGAACAGTCCTATGTAAGATGGACAGTCCTCTGATGCATGGCTATAGAAATCATGGACAGTCGTCCTCTTAATATAGACAGTCCTGTATGACATGTCTGTCATCTGACTTACCTGTGATATTTACCATATATCAGGGAAATTGTTTGGTTGTGAGAGTGTGGGGTCATTTAAAGTCAATATGGGTGAATAGAAAACAACAACAACAAAAAAAACATTAACACAATTTCTTTTTTAATAACATGGAAGACTTTGTACAAAAAGGACAATTGCTTGATTTCTTAACAATTTGGTCCTTTTCCTACAATGTTCTCAAAAACTTTTCAAGAGTTTACAACACGGTGTATGTTAGGCCATTATAAACAACCTTAGATATTCATCACCTACCATTTAATCAATTCTCTTTCAAATAGATAGGAGGTTACAATTTTTGATAGAAATATTCATTATTTTCACCTCTGATCATTGAATTTATTGAATTTATTTCTCACTATCTTGATTAAATATTAAGCATATCATATGAAATACATATCCTAGAGAAAGGGTCTAAGTGTCTGGTTAAAGGTACCTTGTGCAGATGATGTTGACAAAAGTGATTGTTGTTCACATCGATTTTAACACTTAACTCTTTACCATATGACAAAATTTTCAGCCGAACAAAATTGAAAGCATGAATTTTTTTTGTTTACAACATATAAACCCTTTACCAAACTACAGTTTTGGACCTTTCTAAATTCAAAACATTTGCAGATGAAAAATAAAATAAGGCTGAACTGAAAGGGTTGAAAACATTGTGGGAAAAGGAGAAAATGTGACCAGCATTTTCTTCTTTTTCCTCAATGTTTTCTAAAGCTTTCTTTCTCAGGGTCGTTAAAACCTGGGATTGTATGGTAAAGGATTAAATCACCTCAAATGAGGATTTCCGTCGTCGAAATTGTAAGAAAAGATTGTTGGAAAAGGAGATGATGTATGTTACATGCCTTTTCTGCTTTCCCGACGATTTTCTTAAAAAGCATTCTTTCTCAGGGTTGTTAAAAGTTTGGACTGTATGGTGTACGATATAAATTTAAACCTTTTATGGTGTCCTTTAGATGCGGACAAAAACCCATTCTTAATGTACAAAATTAATAGATTCTACAAATTTCATTTCTGGAAACCAATTTATGACATCCAAGCATCATTTGCAAAGGACTGAAATGGAAACCAAAACAAAATGTTCACATAACTAAGAGAGAAAGTTAAATACAGCTTGTGTCCTGAGAATTTACCACTGCTTCAAGATATGACACCCATAAATTGGCAATTTAGACTCTTAAACCTTTACTCCATAGATACTCATTTCTACACATTGCTTGTTGGAGCCTTTGGAAAACATAGTGGCAAACGGTGAAATTGCTCGTGACGAGCAATTTCACCTTTTGCCACAATGTTTTCTATGCTATTAAAAGGTGTCATATACATATAAGAAACGGCTTCATCCGTGCTGTTATTTAGGGTCAACTAGAAATGCCTTATGGGGTAAAGGGTTAATGAAGGAAGAAATTCACTGCTCTGATACCTGGACCAGACTTACTATGTATTTTGATAAGAGACAGCACCTGTTGAAACAAGCATGAAATGGCGAGTGGATGGAAATGTTTACTTGTTATCTTGATATTCAAACTTGTTAAAGTTGAAGTTACTGTTTATGTCTGTTGTCATGGATTGTATTATTGAAGGTTGGATACTTAATGATTCGAGTAGTTTAACTAGGTCTTTAATAATAATTCACATTCATTTGGCAAGTAGAGAATATATTTTTATTCTTGTGCTTGAATCATAAGTTTCATCTCAATGTGGGAAAATGAATTTCAGATAACTTCTATTAGACATAATAAACCCATAATTCAAACATAATTTCTAGTTTTTACTACATTTGAATACCAAAGTTCTACCAGATTGAACTTTTTAATGTTTTTTTTTTATCACTGCTTAACCCTTTCCTTGATATTCCATACCACACGACGAAATTGTAGACCGGTCCAAATCGAAAGCATTTGCAGACGACAAAATTAACATGGCTAAAAAAATGAAATTTGTTCTAGGAGGGTGGAAAACACTGTAGGAAAAGGAGGAAATGATGTTTACCAGCATTTTCTCCTTTTCCAACAGTGTTTTCAAAAGCTTCATTTTCAGGGTTGTGAAAACCAGGGATTGTTTAGGAAAGGATAAACAACATGCTCTAGACTCTTCCAAATTGCATCGGCATCTGCAGACAATGAATCTGAAAGTGGTACAAATCAAATAAAGTTCTTTGACATAGTGGTAAAGAATGGGAAAAGTAGAAAATACAGGTTTCTCAATTGTTTTCTTCTCTGTTTTCAACTCTTTCAAAGATGAATCCATCTAGGAAAAATGCTGGTAAACAATATTTTCTCCTTTTCCCACAAGGTTATCTGCTCATTCAAAGACATTGAACACCATGTCAGCTGAATCTAGTGTGTCATCTGCAGATGTTTTTTCAGTCTAAAATTTTGTTATTTTGTGAAGAGTTAACCCTTTTACAAACAATCCATTGTTTTCATTACTCTTGAGAAAGAGGGCTTTTGAAAAATTTTGGGAAAAGGAGAAAATGCTGGTAACCAGCATTTTCTCCTTTTTCCACTATGTTTTCTACCCTATCAAAGACAGAAATAATCATTTGAGCTAATTTAAATTGTTGCCTTCAGATGCTTCCAGTCCTAAATTTCGTTGTGAAGTAAAGGATAAAACCATAATTTCAACATGGTTTCTGCAAATGCTCACAAAATGGTCCAGTTGAAGTTTCACTACATGTATATGGTTCACTGTTAAAAAACCCAACCATTCAATGATACAATCACAGATGAAAGTTTGTGAATGGGAAAAGTGAAGGATAAATTGTTTTGTTGATGAATCTAGAAGAAAAATACAAAAAAATAGTAAAAAAAAAAAAACCTTTGTTGATGTGTTGTTATTGGAAATTGTTTGCAACTGTATGTACAATGTAGTTGGGTCAGGATGCTGACCCTCAGAATGTCAATCACAACTGAAGTTAATTTCGGAGGCTTTGTAGGTCAAGATTCGACAACATAAGACAAGCTTTCTGATCTTTGATCTACATTGCCTAATATGTTGAGATATGCTGACCAAAAATAACATGATTTTTACAATATTTTGTCTTTTTAAACCTTTATCATGCAATCCCAAGTTTTAACGTCCATGGAAAAGAGTGCTTTTGAAAAAAATGTGGGAAAAGGAGAAAATTCTAGTAACCAGCATTTCCTCCTTTTCTTACATTGTCCTTTTACCCATGTCATTTGATGCATCATTCACAAATGCTTTCAATATTTGGATGAGTCTGAATTCTTTTGTGTAGTAAAGAGTGAATAGGTTGAAATTGTCCGGATACATGAAATGTTCTCTTACATATTTCTCTTTTATGATAAAAACTTGGTAAGCTTCATAGGTTCAAGTTAGAAATCTTCTGTAGTATACTTCTCCTTTGTTTTCCTTTAACCCATTACCACACAGTCCCTATTTTTGAAGCCCCTGAAAAAGAAGCCTTTAGAAAACATTGTGGGAAAATTTTCCCATGATGTTTTCTACCCTTCACATAAGAAATTTCAAATTTTCAGTAGCCTTTATTTTGTTGTCTGCAAATGCTTTCAATTTGGACCTGTCTAAAATTTTCTCCTGTGGTAAAGAGTTAACCCATTACCACACAATCCCTACTTTTGACGCCCCTGAGAAAGAAGCCTTTTGAAAACACTGTGGGAAAAGGAGAAAATGCTGGTAACCAGCATTTTCTCCTTTTCCCACAGTGTTTTCTACCCTTCCCAGAACAAATTTCAATTTTTCAGTCACCTTTATTTTGTCGTCTGCAAATGCTTTCAATTTGAACCAGTCTAAATTTTTCTCGTGTGGTAATGGGTTAAGCACAGCAATAGATTTTTATGCAATCTGGGATTTTATACACACAGAGGCTCTTTGTATGTTCTGTAAAAAAACAAAAAATATTTTTTTTTTTTGTGCAAAAGATAATGCTTTTGAGCACAAGAGTTAAAACTGTCACCATATTTAACTCTTTACCACACAATCCCGACTTTTAACAACCCTGAGATAGAAGCCTTCTGAAAACATTGTGGGAAAAGGAGAAAATGCTGGAAACCAGCATTTTCTCCTTTTCCCACAATGTTTTCTACACTGCTGGAAACAGATTTCAATTTTTGAGTTACATATAATTTGTCGTCTGCAAGTGCTTTCAATTTGGACCAGTCTACAATTTTGTCATTTGGTAAAGGGTTAAAGTGGCAGCTTCAACAACAGATACTTTTCAACTCAATGCCAAATGACAACATTTTAGACTAGATGAAATTGAAAGCATAAAAATTTTGCAGATGACAAAATAAATGTGACTAAAAAATAAAATTCCTTTTGGAAAGGATATAAACATTGTGGGAAAAGGAGAAAATGCTGGTTACCAGCATTTTCTCCTTTTCCCACAATATTTTCAAAAGGCCTCTCATTCAGAGTTTATAAAAATAGTGATTCATTGGTAAATCTTGATTGTTTGGTAAAGGGTTAACTCTTTTCCAAATGACAAAATTTCAGGCTTTTCTAAATTTAAAGCATTTGTTGACAACAAATGAAAACATTGTTTGAAAAGGAGAAACTGATGATCACCTACATTTTTCCCTTCAGTGTTTCCTAGAGCCTTCTTCCTTAGGGTCGTTAAAGATCGGTATTGTGTGGTAAAGGGTTAATTCTTTGATATAGAGTTAGGAGAATTGAGGTATTAATATGTTAAATTATATGAGCCTAGCAGTTGTTTCCAGGTGCATGTTTTTGAATATTCAAGAGGGGATCATGCTTACTAGTTGAATTCAAGATGTCACTTGTTTTCATTCACAAAATTGGCCTTATCTCAACAAATTTTACATTTTTTTTTTTTGTGCAGTTAATTTTGATCATAGAAAAATCTATGTCAATCAATAGCAAATTTCAATGCATACGTATTTGAATTAATTTTTACCTTGACCAATGTAAATGCATTAGAGTTTTCTCTGAATCAAGTCAACTGATTAATTATAAAAAAAAATAAGAGATCGTGATTGGTTTATATCAATATTGGTTGACATGTGGTTGATATCAAGCAAAGAAAAAAAGTCATGGTTGGCCATTTTGATACATGAACAACAACTATTGGTCTATATCCTTTACTTGTATTTGTATTTCTTTGAAACAAGGCCTCTGGTTGGTCAATTTGAGATATAAGAGACAAAATGATTGGTCTTCAATGATTGGTCTTCAATGATTGAACAATGATTGGCATATGTGGCATAGAACATCATAGTCTTTCATAGCAACATCATTTTTAGAGCAGTGCGCAGACTTTACCTAACAATTTCGAGTTTTAACGGCCCTGCAAAAGAAGGTACTTGAAAACATAGTGGGAAAAGATAAAAATGCTGATTATTAACAGTTTGTCCCTTCTCCCCCTAATGTTTTGTCTTTCAAGGATGAATCCCATTGTTTCAGAGCTATTTTTTTGTCAGCAAATGCTTTCAGTATAGACAAGCAAGTCCAGAATTTTGTTAACTGGTTAACTTTTTACCAAACAACAAATTGATAGACTTGTCCAAATTGAAAGCATTTGCAGACCTCAGAATAAATGTGACAGAAAAATCGGAACTTGATTTGGGAAGGATAGAAAACTTTTTGGGAAAAGGAGAAAATAATGGTTACCAGCATTTTCTCCATTCTCCATTTTCTCCATTTCCCACAATGTTTTCAAAAGGCTTCTACCGCAGGGTTGTCAAAAGTCGTGATTGTGTGGTAATGGGTTAAAACAAGTTAAACTTAATTATGATACGACATTTGATCATCCATCCTCTATGTCTAGTCGCCATACTGTAATTAGTAAAAAACATTCATTGCTGTACAGACAATATTGCTTCCCACAGAGAACACCATTTTTGTTACGTAAACCACAGTATTTCACAAAATCTTGCAACCAGTAGATTCTTTAACTCTTTACCAAATGACAAAATTTTAGCCCAGTCCAAAATGGAAGCATTTCAAGACAACAATTTCGGTTTGGCTCAAATGGTGTAATTTTTCTTTGATAGAAAAGAAAACAATGTGGGAAAATGAGAAAATGCTGGTTACCAGCATTTTCTGCTTTTTCCACAATGTTTTCACACGGTTTCTTTTCCAAGAGGGTCAAAAGTTGGCATTGTGTGGTAAAGGGTTAACTGTTTACCACACATTCCAGACTTTGAAGATGACAGCTTTAAAATACTGGTTATTTGCATTTTATACTTTTCCCCAATATTCTCTTCACATCTGCAATCAAATTTCAATATTTGAGCTTGGTTTGTCGTCTGCAAATGCTTTCAATTTGGCCAAGTTAAATTTTGTCGTTTGATCAAGAGTTAAAACGGTTCATAAAAAAAAAAAAAGGTCACATTATTTTATAAACTCATGATTAAGTGTAAAAATCTATGAAAGAAATTCCGATACTTCGTTTTTTTTCACTTAATTTTTTACTCTTTACCATACAAGAAAATCTTTGGCTCAACCAAGTTAAGAACACCAGCAACCAACAATAGATGATCGCTATCTTAACCTATTACCACACAAGAAAAATTAAGACTGGTCCAAGTTGAAAGCATTTGCAGACGACAAAATAAAGGTGACTGAAAAATTGAAATATGTTCTGGGAAGGGGAGAAAACACTGTGGGAAAAGGAGAAAATGCTGGTTACCAGCATTTTCTCCTTTTCTCATAGGGTTTTCTAAAGGCCTCTTTGTCAGGGGCGTCAAAAGTAGGGATTGTGTGGTAATGGGTTAAGATGGTTAGAAAACAATGGGGGTAAAAGGAGAAAATGAATATTACTATCCTCCAGAATCTTCAAAGTACTTCTTCCTAGTGGTCATTAACCCTGTGCCACACGTCAAAATTTGAGACTCGTCCATAGTAAAGGAACGTATTACAAGGATTTAAATGTTTTTCAGTTGATACTTTTTGTCCTCCAATAGATAGTAAACATTGTAGGAAAAGGAGAAAATGCTGGTTACCAGCATTTTCCCCTTTTCCCACAATGTTTTCAAAAACTTCCTTTATCATGGTCATTAAAAGTTGGCTTGTGTGGTGAAGGGCTAAAGGATGGGATTAGTGGTAAAGCGTTGACAAAGTTAAGATTTGTGATTCCTATTTTTGATCAGGTTTTGCTTTGCAGTTTATGGTTGGCTATAGCACTCTCTGCTTGTTAAGACATGAAAATTGGTTTGTCCCAGTGGTTTTAAACCATGGCCACAAAACGTGTTGAAATACATCTGAAAGCCTTTTGAAAACATCATGATAACAGGAAAAATTGCATGTAGCATGCATGTAATTTATCGTTTTAACTCTTTGTTTTCTATATTAGCAGAGAAAATCAGCTCATCTATAGACCTATAACTAGTCTGCAGATGTTTTCAGTTTTGGCAGAGTCTAAAATATTTTTTGTTTCTGGGAAACTTGTAAGCTTCTTGAAGAGAAAGGCTTACGTCAGGGGCCATAGTGAATTTTTCTTTGGACCAGTACAAAAATATAATTATGTAATGCCAGTAACCAGAAATACGAAATACTAATTAACTCTTTACCTCACAATCCCTGGATTTTACGACCCTGATATAGAAGCCTTTTGCAAACACTGTGGGTAGAGGAGAAAATGCTGGTTATCAGCATTTTCTCCTCTCCCCACAACGTCTTCTACCCTTCTCAACACAAATTTCAGATTTTGAGTTATGTTTGTCGTCTGCAAGTGCATTCAATTTGGACAGGTATAAAATTTTGTTGTCTGGTAAAGGGTTAATTAGGCTGTATAATTGTTTATACCTGTCACCAAAGGACAGATTGTCCATTTGAAAGCATTGTGGAACACACATGTGGGGGCAATGTCTCAAAGACAAAGAAACAATGTGAGAAGAGGAGAAAATGCTGGTAAAAAGATATTAAATCTTTTTGAATTACAAAAACAGACTCTTCCACTGTTCCAAATTCAAAGCTTTGGCAGAAGACAAAATAGAATCAAGCTCAACCAATGGGATTTAATCACAACAGCATAGAAAACTTTGTTAGAAATGGAGAAAATGCTGCTGGTAACCAGTAAAGGTGAACCTTTGAAACTTCTCTAGTCAAGGCTCTATATATAGTACTGGTTGCTTTCCCAGGAATTAATCATCTAAAGTACATAGTTACAAGTTGTAAGATTAAGTCAGTTTGAAATTGAACTAAAACCATCAAGTCTCATATTTTAATGTGTAGAGTTTATACTGTAGTACTCCCAACTTTATTATTATTTTTTTTAACCCTAACCACACAAACCTGTGTTTTAATAACTCCAATGAAGAGGACCTTTGAAAACATTGGTGATAAAGGAGAGAATGCTGGTAACCAGTATTTTTTCCAGTACCCAAAATGTTTTTAACCATTTCAAAGACAGAAATCATCTCGGAGCTATTTCTAATTTGTCACCTGCAAGTGCTGTCAATTTTGTCTGAATTTTTTATTTTTGTTGTTTGGTAAAGAGTTTACTGGATATATTTAGTTATTAGTTTTTATTTCGAATCTTGCTACTTACTGCTTGACCCTTTATTGAATTATTCAGTGTCTTTATCACCCTAACACACGACTTACGGAAAAAAATATGTGGAAAAAAAGGAGAAATATGGTGACCAATGTTTTCTTCTTTTCCCACAATGATTTTAACATTTTAATAGGCTAAATTTTAAAGGTCATTTGCAAAATGTCTTCAATATGGGTGAATCTATTATTTTGTCATCAAGTAAAGTGTTAAATCAGTTTTCTAAATGTGCATCTACTATTAAATCCATTAAGTTCAAAATCTGACTTTGAGATTTGTTAGTGTTTTACGCCCTGTATGATATTCCTTTACCATCCCATAAGTGCAACAGCCAAATACATTATACATGTGTTAATCCTTTACCAGATGACAAAAGTTTAGGCGTTTCCAACTTCAAAGCATGTGCAGACAACAAAATAACGTGACTGATAAAATGAAATTCATTTTAGAAAAATGTAGAAAACATTGTGGGAAAAGGAGAAAATGCTGATTTCCAGCATTTTCTCCTTTTCCCACAATGTTTTTAAAAGCCTTCTTTTTCAGTCGTCAAAAGGTGGGATTGTGTGGTGAAGACTTAACTCTTTACATGATGATCCTGGGTTTCAAGACTTGTTTTAACCTTTTACCACAATGTTTTCACCCTTCCCAAAACAAATTTCAATTTTGAGTCACATTAATTTTGTTGTCTGCAAATGCTTTCAATTTGGACCAGTCTAAAATTTTGTTACCTGATAATGAGTTAACGCTTTCCCAAACAAAAAATTTTAGACTAGTCGAAATTCAAAGCATCAGCAAACTAAAATAAAAGTGACTGAAAAATTGAAACTTGGTTTTAAAGGGATAGAAGACATTGTGGGAAATGGAGGAAATACTGATTGCCAGCATTTTTCTTCTTTTACCATGATATTTTCAAAAAGCTTTCTCAGGGTTGTTGAAAGTCAGGATTGTGTGGTAAAGGGTTAATATAGGAAGTACGGTAATATACACGACTCCTATCCATGGAATTTTGAGTCGATGTTCTTGGTTTCAACAGTTCTGTAACTTTGAGAATTGACAGAATTGATTGTGACAGAATTGTTTCGCAAGTCTCAAGAAGGTTTTTAAAGATTTCCTTCATTGTCTCTATGTGAAATCCAAGACCAACAACATAGGTTTAATTTTCACAGCAGGGCCATAATTTGAAGTATTTTGGTAGAGGGCCACTAGATGATGCTGCATGCCAAATATGAAACCTCTAGCCTTTACGGTTTGGGACTAGAAAATTTTCTAAGATTTCCTTCTCATCTCTGTGAAATCCGAGACCCCACAACATAGGGCTAATTTCTGCACTAGGGCGATAATTTGAAGTATTTTAGTAGGGGGCCACTAGATGATGCTACATGCCAAATATGAGAGCTCTAGCCCTTAAGGTTTGAGACAAGAAGATTTTCTATGATTTCCTTCTTTATCTCTATGTAAAATATGAGAACCCACAACATAGGGCCAATTTCAAGACTAGAGCCATGATTTGAAGTATTTTGGTAGAGGGCCATTAGATGATGCTACATGCCAAATATGAAAGCTCTAGCCCTTACAGTTTTGGACAAGAAGATTTTTTTAAGTTTTTTCACTTGGTTGCCATGCAACCAGAGTTCTACATGGAATTCAAATCTTTGAAGTATTTTGAAAGTGCATCACATAGGGATCATTTCTGTGAAGTTTGATTGAAATCTGATTGTTAGTTTAGGAAGAGAAGATTTTTTTTGTAATTGTGAACAGACGGATGGACAGACGGACATTGATCGATCACAATAGCTCACCTTGAGCACTTTGTGCTCAGGTGAGCTAAAAATGCTGGTTGCCAGTATTCTCTCCTTTTCCCACAGCTTTCTTCAGAATTGTTTAAAGATGAGACTGTCTGGTAAAGAGTTAAAGTACATGTACAGAAAAAAACTCTTTACATGCCCAGTAAGTGAACTGACTGCAGTGATATGACTGAAATAAAGTTGAAAATACCAGCTTGCCCGATACCACTCAGCAAAATGACTTGTCTATACCGAGTCTTTGTCATGGGTCACTTGTTTGATGTAACTGTGGTAGAAAACTTTGTGGGGAATGGAGAAAACATTGTGCTGAGAGGAGAAAATTGTGGTAACTAGCATTTTCTCCTCTCCACAGTGTTTTCAAAAGTCTGATTGTTTGGGGTTCTTAAAACCCAAGATTTTTATGAAACAATCAAACTTTGGTGTATATAATTATAACATTTTGAATGATAACAGATCGGCACTGTTATTTGGCCCTGTATGTCTTTACTGTCAGCGAGCAACATGTAATGTCCGCTATAGAATTTCGAAGAACCAGGTAAGATGCATGCAATAGAAAAAGTAACCAATTACTGAATGAACACTGTTCCATATACCCTTGTTTTCTCTTTCACATGAGGATAGAAGTATTTTTTATATATGAACAAGTAGAAAGTTAGTTTATGACTCAAATATGACCTTGACTTTGACCTTCCAAAGTGAATTATTCAAAGCCACTGCACATGAAGAACAAAGATAATTTAGTTGTACTCTGTCTAAATGTAGCCTTTACATTGGTATTGTTTGTCTAACAAGAGCTCAAGAAAATGGGACAATGTACACCAAGACCATAACAAAAATAACATGTTACAGAATATTATATTTATTTTAGATGAAAACCACATTTTATACTGTAAAAATAAAATTAGATGGTTTCAAAGTGATTTTGTGATAATATATAAACATTATCCATTAAAAAAAAAAATCTTAACAAAAAATATCTAGATCTATAAAAACAAGAACAGAAGCAAAGACAAGTATTCACATATGTTTGTCCCACATTTTTCTCGATTGCAATCACACAACAACGTGTGTTTCAACAATATTCTAATATTATGCAGGTTCCTTAAAGTCACAGTAGCTGCCAAAGTAAATAATGGGATGTTAAAATGCATCTACCTTTAAACATATTATCTAAAAGAGTAGAAATTATTGTGAAGATGTCAATCTGTTATTGTATGGTCAATCTATGACTTAGCTTTAGGCAAGAAAATGAATTTTAAGTCTAGGTTAAAAGAAAACACAAGACGGAGCAACCTGGCAATTTTTGACCTACTTTTAAACTTCAGTTTCCTGCCAGTGACTATAACTTGGACAGAGTCTACAATAATGGTTTGTCATCTTTACATTAACTTCCATACTTTAACTCTTTACCTAATGACAAAATTTTAGACTGGTCCAAATTGAAAGCTCTAGCAGACGACAAATGTGACTCGAAAATTGAAATTTGTTTCCAGTAGGGAAGAAAACATTTTTGGGAAACAGAGAAAATGCTGGTTACCAGCATTTTCTCCTTTTCCCATAATGTTTTCAAAAGATTTCTACCCCAGGGTCGTAAAAACCAGAGATTGTTTGGGAAAGGGTTAAATTGTATGATCAGAATTTAATTGCATTCTACAACTCCCATTTATTTACTTTTTGCTGCTATTGAAACAAGGGGTCTATTGCATTCTAAGAATGTTAGCAGAGAAACAAGAAGGTTCATGTACAGCAATACAATCAAAATTGAACAGTCCCAATATGCATCAACCTTCTTCCAAACTATCCTGCGTTTTAATGACCTAGAGAACAGATGCTTATTAAAACATCATCAGAAAAGGAGAAAATGCTGGTAACAGTGTTATCTCCATTTCTCACGATTTTTTTTTTAACCTTTCAAAAACAACACAGCCCCATTTGAGTCAACTTAAATATGCTTTTAATTCGGGAGTCATGTTGTAAAAAACTGTCATTTGGTAACAGCTTATTATCTATACAAAGAAGTTAACTAAGTCTTGTCCCCTGATGCAACTATGCCGCAGACAACTACAAAAGTGTTTACCGGTATATGGATCGTGGTTACTCAACACCAAAAAAAATCACTGACAAAGGGAGATAGTTTCAAGCAATTTCTCCATATGCCACAATGTTTTTTTTAAAGTGCTCAGCTGACAGAAGTTTAGTTGATGTCATGGTTCATTTTCGTCAATTCAGAAACCCATAAGCCACACTGAGAGTCAAAGTACATAATTACAAACTTAATTCATTCCATAAAAAGTATGAAGCACAATTATGAATTAGTGTGAATCTGAGAATGTGTTACAGTCTGATTTTTCAAAGTTTCAGTGGTTGGTAGATAAATGAATCTTGAAAATAGAATTTAAGTTGCCAACTTTGTACTTTTCATTTTTCTGCCTGCCATTGGAGTATAAACACTGTGAAACCTTGATAATATCAGCAGATTTCCTTCCAAAAGTGGGGAAAGTTTGTTCAATGCATGGTAAATATCAACAAGTGGCAAAAGGTTACACATCCAACTTGAAATCATACACAGAGAACAAATCTGTCATGGGAAAAGTAGAAAATGCTGGCCAGCAGTTTTCTCCTTTTTCTCCCACAACGTTTTCTACCCTATCAAGTACAGAAATCATCATTTCAGCTACATTTAATTTGTTGTCTGGAAATGCTTTGAATTTAGTCTTGTCTAAAATTGTGTCATTTAGTAAAGAGTTACAGTAAAATTATAACAGAGCAATGCCCTGTCAGAAATGGGGCTTAAACCATTACCACACAATCCCTACTTTTGACGACCCTGTGAAAGAAGCATTTAGAAATCATTATGGGAAAAGGAGAAAATGCTGGTAACCAGTATTTTCTCCTTTTCCCACAATGTTTTCTACCCTTTCCCACCAAAGAATTCAAATTTTCAGTAACTTTTATTTTGCCCTCTGCAAATGCTTTCGATTTGGACAAACCGTGTCAGTAACTTTTATTTTGCCTTCTGCAAATGCTTTCGATTTGGACAAACCTAACATTCTGCCGAGTTAAAACATCTGCAAAAAATATCTAACCATATCAGCATAGTCCGAGCCAGGTGACATGGGTTAAAGCTATTGGCTATTTGTAAATTTTGTGTAAATAATGTCCAAGGACCTCCATATCCAGTCAATTGTCAGACTAAGCCTCTAAACCAAACAATTCTGAGTTTTCACTACCCTGAAGGAGAAGCATTTCGAAAGCATTGTGGGAAAAGGAGAAAATGCTTGTCAACTGAAAAATCAACATTTATTCTGGAGGGGTAAAAAATATTGTGGGAAAAGGAGAAAAAAGCTGGTTATCAGCATTTTCTCCTTTTCCCACAATATTTTTTCCCCTTCCACTTTGAATTCACATTATTTTGTCCTGTGCATATGCTTTTAGTTTGGATATGTCTAAAATTTTGTCGTTTGGTAATGGAGTTTTACCCTTGACCAAAAAATCCTAACTTTTAACGACTCCGAGAAAGAAGCCTTTTAAAAAACATTGTGGGAAAAGGAGAAAATGCTGGTAACCAGCATTTTCTCCTTTCTCCCACAATGTTTTCTACCCTTCCAGAACAAATTTCCATTTTTGAGTCCCATTAATTTTGTCATCTGCAAATGCTTTCAGTTTGGCCATGTCTAAAATTTTGTCATTTGGTAATGGAGTTTAAAAGGATTTCAAGGATCTATAATTAAGTGATGTCTTGTTCTGTAGAATCACAGGCCTCTGAAATTCCACTGGTCTATTACGGGATAAAGAATTTTTCATTGGTCTATTAAGTGTTTAAAGAAGAATTTCGTTTATTGGACACCGTTATTATAAATAGCACATTGGTGATTCACTCTTTATTATACTGTGTTATTTTTCCCTTTGTCGTTTAAATATCATCTGTGAAAGGGGACGGGGGTCAAATTTTGTTCGATTTTGTTACACGCCTTGTCTTTATTATATACAGCAAAGAAGCAGTTGCCACTGTGCTATATATAGTAACAGTGTTGAAAATTTCACTATTCCGGAATACATACAGGCAATGCACCAAAATGCTTTCATAAGTGTTCAAAGATCGACCAAAGAAAATTTTATTTTTCTGGGATGGATCAATGGAAATTCAAAGGCCTGTGATAGAATAAATCATGGAGACACAACTCGCTTTTGCCAGAGCATGGCTCAAATCATTTCCGTAATAAACATAATACTATTAGGAATACTAAAATCAGTAAGTACATGTATGTAATAAATATAATAATACATAATAATTTGGTGATTAAAAACTGTCATTTGCAGAGTTAAGAGTAAAATATTTAACAAAAGATGCTCACAAAAAAAGTGATAGAAATTCTGTATGAATAACATACTATATTTACACATACACAGTCATACAAAATCTTACTCATACCTCTTAACCCTTTCCCAAACAAGCCCCTGTTTTTATGTGTCTGCAGTACAAGTCTTTTGAAACACTGTTGGATAAGGACAAATTGCTCGTAACAAGCAATTTGTCCTTTTCCCACAGTGTTTTCTACCCATTTGGGGAACTTTCTGCCATTTTTATCAAACTTGAAATTGGTGTCTGCAAACTCTTTGAGTTTGGAAGAGTCTAAAATCTGTCATTTGGGAAAGGGTTAGTCCATTAAGTCTTATCCTGCTAAGTAAATTAACTCTTTACAAAACACTAAAATCTCAGACTGGTCCAAATTGAAAGCCCTTGCAGGCAACAAAATAAATGTAACTCAAAAATTAAAATTTGTTTCCAGCAGAGTAGAACACATTGTGGGAAAGGCGAAAATGGTGGTTACCAGCATTTTCTTCTTTTCTCACAATGTTTTCAGAAAGCTTCTATCTCATCATAACTATGATAACTAGGGATTGTTTAGGAAAGGGTTAGAAGTAACTTTCAAGTCAATTGTATAAACACAAATGCTGCAATTTCAACTTTATTTTTTACAGAAAAGTATCTTCTTATCAAACAGTGTCGCTCCAATATTAAACTGCATGTTCTATGCAGTCTAATCTTGATCCTGACTTTTTGCAAGACGTCAGTGGGCATTGCATAGTAGCCTATGGGTTAACATACAATTGTATGGTTCTGCATTTAATTATTAGTGCCTTGTGAAAATGTGGCAAAAAGAAACAAAAATTAATGCACCCTTTTTGCCATATTTTTTAAAAGACTTTCTCTTTCTTTCTAATGCTTCTTTACACCATTCCTATAAGTTTAAGCATACTTTAAATAAACATGTAAAATAATGGGTTAAGATAATTCATGTTTTAAGTAGAAAATTTACCGGTTTTTCTTTGAGCAATATCTTCTTTAGTTCTGTCACAAAGCTTGTGCAGACACTGACCTCCATTGTCACATGTCATGTACTTTATTGCAACATAGCATATTTCATAGCAACATATGTGCTCTGATGAAACCATTTACATGTACTTCTTTGTGCAAAATTTTACAAAGTCAATTTTAGCACATGCACTTCATTGCTATCAAATGTCATTCTTTTCTTTGCAGTGCAATTGACGTGTTTTGTCACAACTTATCATGTAATTTGTAGATAAAACATTTCATGTAATACATTGCAAAATATTTGTGTTATTCATTACAACATCTGTTGCATAATACATTTCAAGACATCATGAAAACAGAATAAGCTTCTTCGTAACACAATGTCATGTCATACAATTCACTGCAAAATATTTGAAGCACATGTAGTTCACTGATTCATTAAGTCATGTACTTCATTGGCACTAACATAGTATGTACCTCTGTGTAACATGTCTTAACTGCTACATGTCATACTCTTCTTTGTAAGACATGTCCTGTAATTTAATGTTAATGTACTTTAATACCACATTTACAACATTACAACATATGTGTTTCATTGCAACATATGTTCTGTACTAAATTGAAATACATAATGCTCTTCTTTGCATCACATACCATATACTTCATTGCAACATGTCATTTACGTAATTGCAATATTTTTCATGTACATGTACTTCATTCCAACATGAATGCAAGGTGCATCTGTGATATATTCCAGAATTTACCTCAGCCAATGTTTGAAAACTTTGTGGGAAATGAAACAATTGGGTGTTACAGGCATTTTGTATCATTTCCTACAACAATTTCAATATTGGTCAAAGATATTTTCCTGTCCTTCAATCCTCACTACTCTCTATCACTTGAACTAGAAAGTGTAATGTCAGCAGCTTTAAACTGATGCATAGGTTTGAAATAAATCTTTTTAAGCCATGCCCTGTGAAAAGTGGATTTTATGAAAAAACATCTTCAAAGGTCAGCCAACTAACTTTTCACCATTGTAAAATTTTTACAAAATGACCATTCGACCCTTTACCACAAAATCCAAAATTTTAACAACCCTGAGAAAAAAAATAAGCTTCTGAAAACATTATGAAAGCTTCTGAAAGCATTATGGGAAAAGGAGAAAATGCTGGTAACCAGCATTTTCTCCTTTTCCCATAATGTTTTCAACATGTATTTTCTCTTTTTCTTATAATGTTTCGGAGCCTTCCTAAATTACACTTCAATTTTTGAGACACATATGATTTACTGTCTGCAAATATTTCCGATTTGGACCAGTCTAAAATTTTGTAGTCTGATAAAGAGTTAAACTAATGATTTAGCAAGTTGTTGGATAAATTAGACCAAGATCATGCTACAACTTGCTTTGTACACGTATGATGCTTTATGAATATACATTTAACTCTTTACCAAATGACAAAATTTTTGACATGTCCAAATTGAAAGCACTTGCAGGCTACAATATAATAGCAACTCAAAAACTGAAATTTGTTTCCAGCAGGATAGAAGACATTTTGGGAAAAGGGGAAAATGCTGGTTACCAGCATTTTCTCCTTTTCCAACAATGTTTTCAAAAAGCTTCTATCCCAGGGTCGTAAAAATCAGGGTTTCTTTGGTAAAGCGTTAACCCACTTTTCCAACAGCACCGCTCCATTAAATTACAATCAATATCATCATACTATAATGCAACTATACAATTTGAGAACACAGGTAGCTATGTGGTTGATGTTTATTTGTCCTTCTTTGTTTCACTAACACTGTTTGAAATGCCGTTTGAAACATGTCCATTTTCTTTCCCATCTTTCTTATCTTTGATGGCCTGCAATAAATAAAAGCACCACAAAAAATAATGTATGCTTCAAAAGCTAAATGTCAGGTGAAGGGATAAAGTGTTAAATTCCTAAGTCAGAAGTTCTGGGTTTGAATCCTTTAGCAAGCTGATAGTGTGTGATTGCCCCTAGGCAAGGCAATGAAACCTAATGGTCAAGTTCAGGTAGATCTAAGGAAATGTACAAATCAGTGATTTGCCATCATAAAATAATTGACAAAAACTACTATGGTGAAATAACCGAAAAACTATTGAAAGAGTCATGTCTTGACCAGAAAACCTTGTCATATTTTGGCATTTGCAGATTACAAAGTAAGTTTGTATTGATTTGTAGTCAAATAGGATCAAAACATGGTATGAAAAGGAGAAAATGCATGTTACAAGCAGTTTTCTTTTCCTACAATGTTATAAAAGTCCTCTTTATCATACAAAATTCTTAAGAAAATAGAAAAAAATCAGTAAGTAAAATAAGTAAAGTATAACCAAGTTTTATCAAAATGATATGCTAAGTATTCATACATACATGTAAATGATCCAAGACAATTAAAGAAATGAGAATGAAAAAAAAATGTTACACCCAAAGCATCTTTCACTTCTTTAGTTTCCTTTGAGTCCTGTGTAGATCATGATCAGACTGCACAAAACTTGCAGTCTGATCTTTGATCTATGTTTCTGCTATGCTGATACATTCCAGACAGAGGCATCCTTTATATTTTAAGAGGCTCTAAAATGAAAATGTCTGCCTGGTTTACATGGCACTTTTTCATCACCCTATGGAGGAAGGCTTATGAAAACAATGAGCTGTTTTGAGCTGTTTACCTGCAATTTCTTCTTTTCCAAACATGTTTTCAGCTCTTTTTGAAAAATAAATCTATCATTTTAACTGCTTTCTTATTGGTCTGCTTTCAAAACGGCAAATTATAGTACTGAATATTTTTAGCTCAGAAAGAGCTAAAACCAATTTATTTTGTAAAATAGTGTGGTTTGGAAAACAATTAAGCAATTAAGCCGGCTGACAAGGTTTACATAGCACAAATACAATACCTTTCTTTGTGATTTGATATAAGCTTGGAAATAGAAGTTCAAAAATAAGAGTAGAATGGTGGATGCGTATCCCACGACAGCGTATTGCATCCAGAGTGGGAACTCACACTGTACTATGAGGGACTGCACTGCGTGCAAGATTCCAATGTTGAATTGTATCTAAAAATAACCAAAGAAAAAACAAAACTTGATGGTGTAACAGTAAGAAGGAATATAAAAGCACACTATGTTTACCTGTAATTTAGGCTTCTTTATGTAGGCTTGTATATAAAAGTTGAGGAAGAGAGTTATAATGGTAATGCCATAGATAAGGGACGTCCATAACATCCAACGTGGGTAGTCACATTCAATTACGAGGCTATTTATTCCGTAAACCATCCCCGCAAAAAACTGAATCTGTTGACAAGGAAACAAAACATGCAATAGTAGCTTTCTCTTCATGCAGACAGGGATTGAGGTTAAAATGCACCTGTATCAATTTTTACAAATAAGCTCACCCCCATCATAAGATTACATTTAATTTCCAGCTTTTACAGCCAACTTTTACCACATTATACTGATCCCATTATGAACTTACATTTCATGTCAAAACATACACTGCTAAATTAGTCTTATACTACATTTAATCTTATGAAAACAAGAGGACCATGAGAGCCCTGCAGCCGCTGACCTGAGTCTTTTGACCAAACATGACCCATTTTTAATCTCTTTGGATATTATGACAAATAAAGTAGCAAGCTTTCATAATTATTGGACTAAAAAATTTGGGTTTTGGCTTGTACACAATTTTTTGTAAAGAATTTCAGTAACCTACATTTTAGCCCAACAAAGCCCATTTTCCCATTGTAGATAACATCAAACAAAGATCCTGATCACCTTTCATAAGTACTGGACAGAAAATGTGGCCTCTAGAGTGTACATAGAAATTCTCCAAGATTTGACATGGTCACCTAGTTTTTTACCCAATGTGACCCATATTCAACTTCAGCATATTGACCATCAGGAAAAACATTCTTACTAATTTTCATAAATATTGAACAGAAAAGCTATTCTAAAGATTTCACATGGTGACCTCCTTTTTGACTCATCATAACTCATTTTCAAACCCAGTCAAGATATTGTGACAAACATTCTCACTAACTTTCATTAGTATTGTACCAAAGATTTGACCTATAGAGCGGACAAAGGTTTTTCTAAGATTTCTAAGATCTAGTGACCTAGTTTTTGACATGACATCACCCATAATCAAATTTGTCTGAGACTTCATTAAGGCAAACATTCTGACCATCTTTCAAGCATTTTGGACTGAAAATGTTGCCTCTTGAGCATACACAAGGATTTTCTAAGATATGAGCATGTGACCTAGTTTTTGACCTGACATGACCTATATTTTAACTCGTCAGATATCATCAAGAGTAACATTCTGACCACATTTCAAGAGTTTTGGACTTGAAATATGGCCTCTGGAGCATACACAAGGTTTTCCTCAGATATGACCATGTGACCTAGTTTTTGGCCTGACATGACCTGTTTTTCAACTCTTTTAAGATATCATCAAGACATACATTCTGCCCATCTTTCAAGAGTTTTGGACTGAAAATGTGGCCTCCACAGTGAACACATTGTTTTTCTAAGATTTGACCTAGTAACCTAGTTTTTGACCCAACATGACCCTTTTTTGAGCTCTTCTAAGATATTATTATAACAAACATTCTGACCAACTTTCAAGGATTTTAGACTGGAAATGTGGCCAACACAGCTTTCACATTTTTCTGAGATTTGACCTTGTGACCTAGATTTTGACACAACATGATCCATTTTCAAACTAGTTGGAGATAATTGTCACTTTCAGTCCAATACTCATAAAAATTTCAGTTTGTCTTGATATTATCAATCAAGACGAATATTCTGAAATTTTTATGAGTATTGGACTGAAAATGTGGCCTCTACAGCACACATAAAGTAAAAGTTGATGACTCTCTACAGATGATGGACTTCAAACACAGCAAAATCGCAAAAAAAACACACCTTGAGCACTTTGTGCTCAGGTGAGCAAAAAGACCAGTTACTGAATTTTCAAGGAAGTTTTGGGCAGAGAATATAAAGAAATTGTAGAAAGTATGAATCAAAGATCAACAGGCATATTTAAGTTATTGTCATCTGTGGATGTTTTCAATTTGGAAATCCACACTTTTGTCTTAAGGTAAAGACTTAATCTCACCTTAAAACACAATTTACAGTTTGACATGTGAGATAGTTAAAGATGGTAGATTATCAATCAAGCTTTAACCCTTTCCCAAACAATAAATTTTGGACCCTTCCAAACCGCAAGAGTTTGCAGACGACAATTTTTGATTTGGAGAAAATGACAGAAAGTTCTCAAAAAGGGTAGAAAACACTGTGGGAAAAGGAGAAATTGCTCGTTACGAGCAATTTCTTCTTTTCCCACAGTGTTTTCAAAGACTTTTACTGCAGACACGTAAAAACCAGGGCTTGTTTGGGAAAGGGTTAAGCACCATAATAAATGCAGAGTATGAAAGTATGCAGTTTATACAATTAAATGTAATACTTGTATATATATAAGCATGCAGCCCCACAATACCATATAAATGAACAAATTACTCTATAAGTATGTATCACTTTATTGTTTTGAGTTTTCTGACCCTTTTACCAAATTAGAATTAATAATGAAAAGAAACATTGTAAGACCTGTGTTCATAATTATAATCATGACTTTGATGCATCTTAACCCTTAACCAAACAATCCCTGTTTTTTTACCAGCCTGAGATAGAAGCGTTTTGAAAACATTGTGGGAAAAGGAAAAAAAAGCTGGTAACCAGCATTTTCTCCTTTTCCCACAATGTTTTCTACCCTGCTGGAAACAAATTTCAATTTTTGAGTTATATTTATTTTGTCGTCCGCAAGTACTTTTAATTCAGACCAGTCTGAAATTTTGTTGTTTGGTAAGAAGTTAAATCATGAAATGTTTCTAGACTGCATAAATAAATACTTTAGGGTACATGTAAGCTAGATCCAACACACAAAATGACTTCACCAAACAATTCCAAAAACCTGACAAAAACGTTTCTTGAAAGCATTGTTGAATAAGGACAAAATGCAGATCAACATCATATTCTCCTTTTGCTACATTTTTTTTCTACAATCCAAAACACAACTTCCAGTTTTTAAGTTACATATTAATTTGTTTGCTTGCCTGCATATGCTTTTAAATTCCGCACATTTAATATATTGTTGTTTGGTAAAGAGATAATAACCCACCACCTGCTTTGAAAGAGTAGATAGATTTGATGCTCAAACACAGTCTAAAAATCAGACACTGAAAACATTTAAGTCAAAAGCAGATGACTTGCAAGAGTTTATCTAGAGACAGGGAGATCAAATTTTGCACTCATTGAAAGAACTTACACAACACATTAACTCTATACCACACAATCACGACTTTTAACACCCCTGTATAAGAGGCCCTTTGAAAACATTGTGGGAAAAGGAGAAAATGCTGGTAACCAGCATTTTCTCCTTTTCCCACGATGTTTTCTTCCCCATCCAAAACAAAAATCATTATTTCAGTGACATTTGTCGTCTGCAAATGCTTTCAATTTAAACCAGTCTAATTTTTTGTCGTATGGTTAACCCAATCCCTACTTTTGACGCCCCTGAGAAAGAAGCCTTTAGAAAACATTGTGGAAAAAGGACAAAATGCTGGTAACCAGCATTTTTTCCCCTTTTTCCACAATGTTTTCTACCCTTTCCAAATCAAATTTCGATTCTTCAGTCACATTTATCTTGCAGTCTGCAAATGCTTTCAATTCAAACCAGTCTACAATTTTGTCATGTGGTAAAGATTTAAGAGATAAATAAGATTCAAATAATGAGCTCTATCTATGAAAGAGTATATCATATTGCAGGAAAAGGGGAAAACGCTTCTCAGCATTTTCTCCTGTTCATACAATGCTTTGAAAGGCCTTCTTTCTCATATTCATTGAAAATAAAATAGTGCAGTAAAGCGCTAACAATTGAAGGCTGCGTGTACTTACCAACTGAATAATGGTCAAATATCTTTTCCACCAGAGATATTTCTGATACTGAGGTCCGAGTGCTGCAATACCGTAGTATGTGTACATGATTACATGGATGAATGAGTTTACCATGGCACCGAAAAATGCTGAAAAAGGAACAGACAAAATATGTAATACATGGGACAAATATGTAATACAGCACACGCATAGGAACAATTTGTAATAAACACACAGGACAAAAAGGCAATATAAACATACGATAAATATGCAATACACACAGGACCAATATGCAATACACACAGAGGATGAGTATGCAATGCACTTGTTGGATACACACATAGGATAAATAATAAAAGGACAATAAACATAGAACAAGTATGTGATAAACACATAAAATCACTATGCCAGTTTATAATTATGTGAATGAAAGAAATTTACCATGGCATCAAAGAGTCATGCATGTGTGTAACCATGGTTTTAAAATCACTTTGCTCTCATATTTAAATAATATATTCTATGTATTTCCATATTTTCTTTATATCAACTTTATAAATTTAGGGGGTAGCACCTTTGGCAAAAACAAAGTACACAGATGTTTTCACACATAGGACACATAAAAAAATTGTGACATATAGAATTTATAAGACATTAACATTGTGTAACACATACATATGACAGAGGCCTAAAACAGAAAAATCATTTTTTCTGATACTGAGGTCTTAACTCCTTACCAGACAATAAAATTTTAGCCTTGTCCAAATTGAAAGCATTTGCAGACGACAATTTCAATGTGACTCAAATAATGGAATTTGATCTTGATAGGGTAGAAAACATTGTGGGGAAAAAAAGAAAAAGCTGGTTACCAGCATTTTCTCCTTTTCCCACAATGTTTTCAAGAGGGTTCTTTCTTATTGGTGTTAAAAGTTGTCATTGAATGGTAAAGGGTTAAAGCAGGAATAACATTGTATGTGTGCATGATTTCAGGGATAAAGGAGTTTACCATAGCATCAAAATGTGCCAAGTCAAATTACCATTAAAATACATGTATTCATGAATGTCTGCCTCTTTAGAGGTTATAGCCATGACATGTAGGTTCACGGTACATATTGTTTCGAGGTAATCAGTATTTTTCAGTGTCTGGCTGATTGTCTGGGCTCAATTTTGACTGTAAATACCTTGAATTGGACATTGCTTTACCTCAGCCAACTTTATTTTTTCAAAGTAAAAGATTAGAATGGAAAAAAATATATCTGAAGTGAAGACAATGTCATCAGCATCCATGTGCTTAAGTCCAATTACCCTACCCTCTGAAATCCTTCATCATAGGCAGTTTTACTTAAAAACATGCCTAACGACATATTAAGATCATCTGGTAGGTCATTTGGCAATATTTTCAAATCATGTGACTGCAAGTTGGCACCAAATCTGTCAAGCTGTATTGATTTTGTTTACGAAATCCATCAAAGTCACATTCATCAATTCCAGAATGACACTGGCACAGTGGTGAAGGTCAAGGTTGATTTTCTTTGGAATGTTTGGATGAACTGCAAGATATTTTCTTTGATGCTAAGCAAAAGATGAAATCAGATATCATATAGTGATTTATTCTCAATTCTGTATAAATTTTGACTTTTTCTTGATCAGACCGTAGCTACCGTGAACCAACAAAGCGCAGGGCTTCAGAAAACACCGTTGAAAAAGATTTGATAAAGACACTAACTCTTTATCACACAATGACAACTTTTAAAACCCCTGAAGGAGAAAGCTTTTGAAAACATTGTGGGAAAAGGAGAAAATGCTGCTAACCAGCATTTTCTCCTTTTTCCACAATGTTTTCTACCCTTCACAAAAACAAATTAAAATTTTCAGTGACTTTTATTTTGTTGTCTGCAAATGCTTTTAATTTGGACAAGCCAAAAATGTTGTCGTTTGGTAAAGAGTTAAATTAAATGATTTAGTCTTTACTTCATACTTACACTGTCCACCAGCCACCCACTTGACTCCCATCCACCAGATAGGAAACATTGTGGCATGATGATAAACATGTAGAAAACTGATCTGATTGTTCTTCTTCCTCAAAACAAAAAATACTGTATCCAACATTTCCACACATTTTGAGAAATAAAACCACCATAGTGCTTTGGCAATCTGAAATGAACAATAATAACATAGAATATATGGAGAATATCAACCATTGACATTATATAAATAACCACAGCCGTGAACAAGTTTCCTACCACCTGACCATACAACTGATAAAGTCACTTTTCTGGAGCAAACCACAGTTTGGCATTCTAATATGTCCATATCTTGTTTGATACTTGCATAAGACACTTTAACATTGCAGTGTCTGGCTCTTTTTCTTACAGACTTAACTAATTCATTATATAGATATAGCAGAGCTCCAAACAAAGGGAGTGAATTGATTTCAAAATTGAAAATATTCATTATTCTCCACTAAACCCTATGTTGTGGGTACTCATTAAAATCGTCTCGATGAGATGATTCTAATAAGTATCCACAACATAGGGTTTGGAAGAAAAATAATGGATTTAGAATACCATCACTCCCTCTTATCTAGAGCTGTGATATAGTAGTAATGGATAACTTCTAAGAATGATCCTGTAACACTTTCAGAAGGACAACTATGCAAGCTAAGAAAACATTCCAAAGCTGCAAAAGCAGCATAATCATAATCATCATCACATGACATCATCATGAAGGTAGAATTGTCACACAGCAGACAAATAATCCCTATCAGCACCTTGTCACTGAAGCAGCACCATCGGAGAACAGAAAAGGTTTTCCAGTGATGTTCACCTGTGGCCTTGACCTTTGACCCATGTCATCTAAAACCAATAGGGTATCTCCTTGGGTCACAAGCAACACTTGTACGAAGTCTCAAGCCCCAAGGTGTAGACATATTGACAGACAGATAGACAGACATAGTGAAACCGGCATACCCCCTCTACTTTGTAGGTGGAGGGGCCTTCACCTTTTACCACACAATCTCGACTTTTGACGACCCAATGCAAGTAGCCTTTTGAAAACACTGTGGGAAATGGAGAAAATGCTATTTACCAGCATTTTCTCCTTTTCCTACAATGTTTTCTACCCTGCTAGAAACAAATTTTAATTTTTTGATTTTTAATTTGGACCAGTCTAGAACTTTTTCTTTTGGTAAAGAGTTGAGGAGAGAAAACTGTTGTTCCTACCCTGACTTCATTAGGGTTGTCTGAGTAGTCAACTGTCTGACAGGAATAACTGTAGCCCAGCACTATAGTGGAGTTGTAAAATAGCTGAAACAGTTTTAAAAAAAAAAAACCGTATAAGCCATGCTCTAATAAAAGGGGATTAAATGCATTTTAGTGATACATTATAACAAGCAAGAAATTATATCATTATGGATCCATTAACCCTTTACCAAAAAATCTCTGGTTTTTATGACCCTGAAATAGAAGCCTTTTGAAAACATTGTGGGGGGAAAAGGAGAAAATGCTGGTCACCAGCATTTCCTCCTTTTCTCACAGTATTTTCTATCCTGCTGGAAACATTTTTTATTTTTCAATTACATTTATTTTGTGATATGCTAGTGCTTTGAATTTGGACAAGTCTAAAATTTTGTCGTTTGATGAAGAGTGTACTCGTTACCAAACAACAAAATTTTAGGTTTGTCCAAATCCAAAGCATTTTGCAGATGACAAAAAAAAAAGTGACTGAAAATTTGAATTTGTTTTGTGAAGGGTAGAAAACATTGTGGGAAAAAGGAGAAAATGCTGGTTACCACAATGTTTTCTGCCCTATCATAGACAGAAATCATCTTTTCAGCAAGAGTTGAACTGTCATCTGCAAATACTTTCAATTTGGTCCAGTCCAAAAATTTGTCGTTTGGAAAAGGGTTAAGCCACAAGACTGTTTGATAAAGGAAAAAAAGATTTTGAGCATAATGGGTTTGAATCAGGAACTGCAATTTGTATAAGGCTTTTGCAGCTAGAATATCTCTGAAAACATTGAATACCTATGTCAAAATCATATTTTCTTGAATTGTGATTTCTGTCTTTGATCTGCAATGACGGCGAGTTTTATGTTGGTCTTCGTATAACTCTGTTCTACTAGGGGAGGTAACTTTATTTAAGATTACCAATTTCTTTGCACTAAGAAACAATAATTATTGCCCTTGTTTCTTAAACAGAACAAACAAATTCAGCCTGTATCAAATGATGTAATTCTAGACTTGTTTGAACTGAAGGTCTGTGCAGACAATGTGACTCCAATGATGAAACTGTCTTTCCAAGGTAAGAAAATAATGTGGAAAAAGGAGGAAATGCTAGTACAGCATTTTCTCCTTGTCCCACAATGTTTCGTAAGTCCTTTTCCTTACGATTGTTAAAACTCAGGATTGCAAGATAAAAAATCATAAAGTACCTATACTTACTTCTGTACAAATGTTCAGGTTTATGGCGATACAAATAAAGTTGTAGATAACAATTGGCCACTTGAGTTTAAATGGTTCCCTATTTCTCATTATGGCAGGTCCAATCCATGTTACCAACAGTACATACACCGCTGTGATTATGAGTGTCGGTGTGTAACTCTTCATCAAAAACCAGTTCTCTACACGCTTGTCTGAAAAAGCCCAGAAAGGCAATTTATGAAAATTAAAACAAGAGGGCCAAGATGGCCCTGGATCGCTCACCTGAATTTTTGAGATGACCATAGCCTATTTTTTTTTTGAGGTATTGAAACTTTGGAACCAAATTTATAATTTTGCTAAGCAATTTTCAAAAGGTCACCTGTAAAATTCATTTTGAAATCTGACAGTCAGTTTCAAAAAGAAGAATTTTTAAGAATTCTTCATTTCTGTGTAAGAGCAAGTATCCCCCATCCACGAGAGCCATGTTTCTTGATGGATCAAAATTTAGGAACAAGTTTTGAAAGGGTCACCCAAGGAACATTTCGGAAAATTTCTTTTAAAAATCTGACCAGGGGTTTCAGAGAAAGAGAATTTTCAAGAATTTCATCATGTCCATATAGTGCAAGTAGCCCCCATTCACAGGAGCAAGGATCACCTAAGGAACATCTCTGTCAAATTATTTTAAAATCTGACTAGGGGTTTCAGAGAAGAAGAATTTTCAAGAATTTCTTCATTTCCATATAGTGCAAATAGCCCCCATTCACCAGAGCCATGTTTCCTGAGTGATCAAAATTTTGCGAACAGTTTTTGAAAAGGGTCACCCAAGGATCATCTCTGTGAAATCATTTCAAAATCTGTCCAGCCGTTTCAGAGAAAAAGAATTTTTAAAAAATTTTTCATTCTTGTATAGTGCAAGTGGCCCCCATTCACCAGAGCCATGTTTCTTGACCAATCAAAATTTCGCAAACGCCTTTTGAAAAGGGTCACCCGAGGAACATCCCTGAGAAATTATTTCAAAATCTGACCAGCGGTTTCAGAGAAGAAAATTTTTTTAAGAATTTCCGCATTTCCCTATAGTGCAAGTAGCCCCCATTCACCAGAGCCATGTTTCTTGACCAATCAAAATTTTGCGAACAATTTTTGAAAAGGGTCACCAAAGGAACAATTCTGTGAAATTATTTCAAAATCTGATCAGTGGTTTCAGAGAAGAAGAATTTTAAAGAATTCCTTCATTTCTGTATAGTGCAAGTAGCCCCCATTCACCAGAGCCACATTTTTTGATGGATCAAAATTTCATGAACAACTTTTGAAAAGGGCCACCCAAGGAACATATCTGTGAAATAATTTCAAAATCCAACCAGCGGTTTCAGAGGAGAAGATTTTTAAAGAATTCCTTGATTTCTGTATAGTGCAAGTAGCCCCCATTCACCAGAGCCACATTTTTTGACGGATCAAAATTTCACGCACAATTTTTGAAAAGGGTCACCCAAGAACATATCTGTGAAATAATTTCAAAATCCGACCAGCGGTTTCAGAGGAGAAGATTTTTAAAGAATTTGCTAAAAAATTCCATTTGGTTGCCATGGCAACCAGAGTTTTTGACGGAATCAAATTCTGTGAACAATTTTCAAAGAGGACCTTCCAAGGAATATTCCTGCCAAGTTTGGTCCAAATTGGCCCAGCGGTTTAGGAGGAGTTGATGTTTAACTCTTTACCAAACAACAAAATTTTAGACGTATCCAGATTGAAAGCATTTGCAGATGACAAAATAAACATGGACTGAAAATTGAAATTTGTTTCAGGAAGAGAAGAAAGCATTATGGGAAAAGGAGAAAATGCTGGTTACCAGCATTTTCTCCTTTTCCCACAATGCTTTCAAAAGGCTTCTTTCTCAAGGTTGTTAAAAGTCAGGATTGTGTGGTAAAGAGTTAAAGAATTGTTGACGACGCACGACGGACGATGGACACCCAGTGACCCTAAAAGCTCCCCTTGAGCACCTTGTGCTCAGGTGAGCTAAAAAAATACATGTATGGTATTCAAAGAAATGAAATTTGTTTCAAGACGTGAGCTGAGTAATAACTCCTTCACTCTTTACCAAACGGCAAAATTTTGGACAGTTCCAAATTGAAAGCACTTGCAGACGACAAAAAAAAAAAAATATAACTCAAAAATTGAAATTCGTTTCAGTAGGGTGGAAAACTTTGTGGGAAAAGAAGGCTGGTTATCAGCATTTTCTCCTTTTCCCACAATGTTTTCAAAAAGCTTCTTTCTGAAGGTGGTTAAAAGTCTGGATTGCGTGGCAAGGGGTTAACCGTTTTAACATACTATCCCAAAATTTCCACCATGCTTTTTCTACAATTTTTTCTTGACCCTGAGAAAGCTACTCGGGGTACTTAAAACATCATGGGAAAAGAAGAAAGATGCCATTAACCATATTTTTTCTTACCAACAATCTTTCTACCCTTTCAAAAGATGAATTGCATCATTTTAACTATAACAACTTTTAACACCCCTGTGAAAGAAGCCTTTTTGAAAACATAGTTGGAAAAGAAGAAAATGCTGGTAACCAGAATTTTCTCCTTTTCCCACAATGTTTTCAAAAGCTTTCTTTCTTAGGGTCGTTAAATTCCGGGATTGCATGGTAAAGAGTTAAAATTTACCGTACAATAAAATTTCTAACTTATCTAAATTCAAAGCATTTGCAGACAGTAATTAAAATGTGGCTCTAACAATGGGATTTATCTCTGAAAAGGATTAAAACATTCTGGAAAAAGAGAGAGCGCTGGTCCCACAAAGATTCCTAAACCCTTTCCTATCAGGGTTATAAAGTCGGCATTGTGTAGTAAAGGATTAAAGTTTTACCTGACACAGAAAGGGCCCAATCATAAAACTCCCTAAATTCATTATACTTTTCTGCTACCACATCCATCTTGATTTTCCCTGTTTTCGTCTTCCTGAAAATAAAAGAACATAAAAATAGAAATGATATTCATTGTGAAGTCTGTAAATGTAAACCTTCATGCAAAGAGAGACCATCTAATAACTGCAAAAAGTGTCCACCCCGGTCAGACTGCACAAATTGCGCAGGCTGACTAAGGTTGACACCTTTCGCTTTTATATTTTCTGTATGAAAAGTGGTCATTCTACCTTGTTTCATTTTCTAACTTCAATCTTAAACTGACCTGCACTTTCCTTGATCTGTTTTCAGTAAATTGATGTACAGAATTCTAAAATTGTCCCTTTTTTTGCGCAACAGGTCACAAATACTTTGGCCTCTCTAGAATTTACTTGTGTGGTATAGGCTTCACCAAATGACAAACAATTAGATTTGCACAAATTGAAACCATGTTTAGACAATAAATGGAATCATCAGCTTGGCTATCCCCGGTAGTCACTGGCAGAAGATTCATTCCTGTCTCACGACTGTTCATTGTTTCCAAACTGCAAACCATAGGTTCAGATTTAATAAAATTCATTATTCTTATTTAGTATTTACCATGGCATTATTGATTCCAAAGTTAAAAGCCAACCTGATTGGGCAAAACACTGTTAACTGCTTACCAAACAACAAAACTTTAGACTTTTCAAAATTGGAAGCATTTGCATACAACTAAATAAATGTGACCAAAATTGAAATTTGTATTTGGAAGGGTAGAAAACCTTGATGGGAAAGGATAAAGTGCTGGTTACCAGCATTTACTCCTTTTCCCACCCAGTTTTTAAAACGTTTCTTTCTCCGGGTCCTTATTGTTAGAATGTGGTAGATGGTTAACCCCTTAATCATGCAACTCAGTGTTTTAACAACTCGTAGACGTAAAAATATTAAAAAATTTGTGGGGAAAAAAAAGAGATGCTGATTAACAGCAATTTCTCTTTTTCCCATAATGTTTAGAGAGTAAAAAAAAAAACTTCTCTTCAAGGTCATTAAAACACAGGATCGTATGGTGAATGGATCAGGATGTATTTAGAGGTTATCTGATCTACTGCAATACATTTCAGGAGATAAAACTCAAACAATGCTGTCTACTTGAGTTTCATTATGTCCACTTTTCATCCTATACCAAACTACCTTGTATTGTTAAAGGGACAAGTTTGTCTGTAAATGTTTTCTGTTGGTATCCAGCTTTTACTCCTTTTTTTGCACAGTGTTTACTACCCTTGAACAGGCAGCCCCCTATAATTATTCTCTGAACCTGCAAAAATATCTTTCATGTGGGAAAAATGTACTTTAGAATACATTTCAAATAGATTTGAAAGGAAAAGGTCCTAACTAATAATAGGACATTTTTCATTACTCTTTATTGAGTGTCTCAATTTATGGCCTTTGTCTCTGAAAGGATAGAAAACCTTGAAGGAAAAGGACCAGCATTTTCTCCTTTAGCCACAATGATTTCTAAAGCTTTTCTTCCAAGAGTCTTGAAAACCAGTGCTTGTTTGGTAAAGAGTAAAGCAATGGGTCAATATCCAAGAATCCCTACCTTGGCAAAAGACTGCAATAGGATCACGTTATATTCTTCTATGATACCACTGTGACCTTGACCTTGGTTCACCAATCTGCCATCAACTAGATATGCAAATTTAATAACTTTGCAAATCTTTAGCTTGTAGAACACTGAATTTATTAATGAACCTACAGAACTAGGAGCCAAAGTATTGTTATGCAATGGGTTTTTTGGTCAGAAATGTAATAACATAGTATTTACTTGACAATGAGGATCCAAGATTGTTGTGGTGTTCCATATCTATAGTATCTTAACTCATTACCAAACGACAATAATTTAGGCTTGTCCAAATCGAAAGCATTTGCAGACAACAAAATAAAAGTGACTGAAAATTTAAAATTTGTTTTGTGAAGGGTAGAAAACATGGTGGGAAAAGGAGAAAATGCTGGTTACCAGCATTTTCTCCTTTTCCCACAATGTTTTCTAAAGGGCTTTTTTTCCAGGGGTGTCAAAAGTAGGGATAGTGTGGTAATGGGTTAATCAACAATATCTGTGAAAGCAATGCAAGTTATACACAGCATTGTAAGGGTTACTGTCAGAATTTTATGGAAATTTATGTGAAAATGATGTATGGAAACGGATATCGTAAGTTTACAAATGACACGTGCTCATGAAGACTTACATGTCATGTGTATGACCCAAATGTGTACAACCACTTTTAACGCATCTGTAGAACACACATGAACATAGCATTTATAATGTTTCATAAGTAACTTCTTTTCTCCACAACATTTTCCATATCATGTTCTGTTACCTGCCTTCTGAACTCTTTACCCAACCAAAGAAATTTAGATCAGGCCGAATTTGAAGTGATAGCAGACAGCAAAATTGAGGTAGACCATCTGATGAAATTTATCATTATGTTAAACAGAAAACCATGTGTCAGAAAAGGAGTAAATGCTGGTTAATAGAATTTTCTCTGTTTCCAACTACATGTACATGTATGTCTTCGAAAATAGCCTCTTTCAGCATGGTTGTTAAAATTGAGGGTTGTTCAGTAAAGAGTTACAAGTCCACATTTCCTTCCTTTCAATTATTTGTCCTATGGGTGATATTTAGTACATTTTGGCTGGTCTACAATCAGCCTATATTGTAAAGAGTTAAAATAATACATTTCCCACAATTTTTCTGTCCTTTTTACAGGAAAATCCTTTCTCAATTACAGGCCAAAGAGTGGCCAAAAGTAAAGAATTGTGAGATCAAACTGCAGGTATATTAATTTCATGCCGTTCAAAGGTATACATACATTGATATTAATACAATGTTTATAACAGTACAGTCTGTCAAAGTTCCAGTACAAGAAAATAATCTCCTCATTTTATTCCTTGCATTTTGTTCTACATTATGACTCTCTATTTCAAATTCATGAATGTCACCTTCAACTTTATATAATGGTTTCATACCAGTTTATTCCTTTAACAACCCTTTAGCAAAGGAGCTCCTGCTTTTAAATGACATGGACAGCTCATTTATTCATGTATTTCCTGGGTTTTACCAGTACTAGGTAGGGCTTTAAAGTGACCTGCCCAAGGACATGCCCACAAAAGGCCCATTGCATCCAGTGGGGCTCGAACCCAGAACCTCCAGGTTACAAGTCCTACCCTTTACCACTGAGCCACACATTTTCTCCTTAAAATTCTCCTTTGATCCATAGGCTCTTGTTGGTAGAATTTCCAAAATTAGTACAAAAAATGGGTTAATTGAAATCTATTTCTGTTAAGTAAGAACGAAACTGCCAAAAATATATATACTACAAATTTATTTATTTCCTTGAGATTTATTTGGCAGTCTGTCACACAGTTTCTTACACTTGTTAACCCTTTGCTGGCTTTGAATTTACGTAAAGGACAAATACCACTATTACAGTGCTTTGATATAGTTATATAAAATTATTTAAACAAAGACTAGCTGTTGAGCTGGCTTTTACAGCTACAGGGTTTGGTGTATTCATCTCTGTGATATTTAACCCATTACCACACAATCCCTACTTTTGACGACCCTGATTAAGAAAACATTGTGCGAAAAGGAGAAAATGCTGGTAACCTTTACAAAACAGATTTCAAATTTTCAGTCACTTTTATTATGTCGTCTGCAAATTTTTTCGATGTGGACAAGGTTAAAATATTGTTGTTTGGTAATGAGTTAAACCTTTACTAGACTATAAAATTTTAGCCTCATCCAAATTGAGACTGAACATTTGCACCATCACAGTCTTGTCTCCTTAGAATTGTACGAGTGAGATTCAGACTGTATGATATTTGAACCCATAACCAAACAAACACAGGTACAACTTTTCACAAGCAGTAAAGTTTTTAATAAAAAAATGTGAGTTTAAAATTTATAAAACTAAAGTTTGTGAAATGGTAGAAATCAATGTGGAAAAAGAAAAAAATGCTGCTTACCAGCATTTACTCCTTTAATCAAACTGTTTGCAAATTTCTTTTACTTAAGAGTCCTTAAGAAAAAAAGTTCCTTTAAAAAAGGTATAATCCATCAAAGGGTTGACAAAAGAATAACTTTCAATACAAAACTGACCTCTCAACAGGTACAAACTTGTTTAAGCTTTTTGTTAGTTTTCCACAGTCTATGAAAATCTAAGGTAAATTTCTTTTTAATACAGTATTGACAACATTTTTGTATTCAACTCTGTTCAATAAAACTTTAAGTGTTGAATGATCAACAATCAATAATCAATGATCAATAATCTCTAAATAATGCAACATCATCTTTTCACATTTATGCCTTTTGTGTCAAATGATGGTATTTAACCCATCACCACACAATCCCTACCTTTTGATGACCCTGAAAAAGAAGCCTTTAGAAAACTGTGGGAAAAGGACAAAATGCTGGTAACCAGAGGACAATAAACAAGAAACAAGATGACAGAAACAAGACAACAATATTTTGGGATTGTTCAAATGGAAAGCATTTGCAGAGGACAAAATAAAAGCGAATGAAAATTTGAACTTTATTTTGTGAAGGGTAGAAAATATTGTGGGAAAAGGAGAAAATGCTGGTTACCAGCATTTTCTCCTTTTCCCACAATGTTTTCTAAAGGCTTCTTTCTTAGGGTTGTCAAAGTAGGATCGATTGTGTGGTAATGGGTTAAACACAATAGCTAAGCCTAACATGAGCAAAGGGATTGTAGAAAACCACTTCTTATTCCTTTAATTCTTTCTCAAGTGTCCAAATTTTAGACTTTCACAAGTCGATAGAACAATTTATGTTTCTTCATGCAAGAACTCCTTTCTGGAAGTTTAACATACATGCTCATCAAGTTATTAAGTACATGTATTTAACTACAATAAATGAATGTTCATTGCAAAATTCCGGAAACCTGAACTTCTCGATCTAATTCTACATGAAGAAAAATAGTCTTTTGTTTATTCAAGACACTCTGTTGCATTTCATTTGAACTAGATCTAGATCTAGATTAGAATTAAGAAAAGTTCTACAAGTCTAATTTACATATATGAACTGAAGCACATGCATATATATGTACATGTACGTGCATAGATCACCTACCGAGAGTAATATTTCCTGGTTTAGACTACACTTCTTCCGTAATCATGATCAACATTGCCTCATGATGAGCTGAATGAAAGATCTTTCTTTACGGAAGAAACACATTTTTTGGACGACTGAACAATATTTCGCTCTCGATCTACCCAGCCCGTTATCTTATCCGAACCTCATACCAAGGAAACCCCTGATCACGCGTGTATTTTTAGACCCGACATATCTTCTGAAAATGAAAGTTGTAATTGATGCTTACCTTCTAAAAAGCTGTATTTCTATGTCCTGGGTCAAAATGAACTTCAAGCTTTCCAAACAACTTTATTTCTTCACTCTAGACCAAAACATGCACGGAACTGTCGCTCTTATGAGCCGGCGTTTCTAGTGGCAACACGAACACAAATAAACATTTCAGGTGCGATGGTAATTAGAAGGTCAAGGTCGAATTAGATCCCGCGTTTGATTGGTCAAACATGTTGTGTCACGAGGGATTTCCCGATCACACGACAGCATGTGTTGTCTGCTACGTCCGATTTAGACCTGAATCTGTGCAGGATTTTTAGAAATAAGGAAGAAAGAAGCTTTCGATCTTTTGTTTCGGTGTTGAAAATAAAGCTTTAAACAAGGTAAGTGATTTTTGTTGAGGTTTTGTTGGTTAAAATATTTTAGATATATTTGTTTTGGTTGCGAGGTGACGATGTTGATGTAAACAGTACAGTACATGTAGATCTACCTAAATTCTAAATGAAAATCCGTGAATGAGCGTTAACCCATTTGTGTCAAGCATGAACACTAGACTCTATCATATCTCTGCTTTTAAATCTTTACCAAGCGACAAAATTGTGGACTTGTCAAAATTGAAAGCGTTTGCAGACGACACAATGAACTTGACTCAAAAATTGAAACTTAGCTTTAGAAGAGTAGAAAACATAGTGGGAAAAGAAGAAAATACTGGTTACAAATTTTGTCTTCATTTACAAAAAGTGTTCAAAAGTCGTCCTCCCTGGAGATGTTAAACTTCTGTAGATCTACCATGTTGTAAAGGATTTATGGGTAATCTGATGATATCTTTGTCTTGTTTATTCAGGTCTGGCAATATTATATTATACCTTTGCTAGTTGGTTTGCATAGCTCCTAGTATAGATTAAGATTAGACTATACATACATACATACATACATACATATGTAGTAGCATGTAATCTGATCTTGTATCTATAGATCTATTTTGCTTGACAATTTTTCCATCCTGTTAACCAAAGAAATTTAACCCTTTCTCACCCAATCACAAATTTTAACTTTCTTAGAAAAAAGGCTCTCAAAAACATTGTGGGTGAAACAAAAATTTTGGAGGCCAGCAATCTCTCTCTTTTCCAAAATATTTTTTTTCCATTTCACAGACAAATGCCATAAATGATAATGCAAAATGCCAAATGTAGTTTGTCATCTGTAAAATGCTGACCTGTCTATAAGTGAAGTCAAGAGTGATCATTATTCACTCGTTTCACAGCAGCCAGTGCACCTATCTTTAAGCTTCTTTTTTTCACTTGATCTACTTTGTAAAACACTCTTTTAACAACATTGGCTGCTTTTCCTTATAAATTATTGTTGAAACAGTGTTAGAGTGTTGAGAGAGGAATTGATCCTGGTGCAAGAAACTTCATAAATCCTTTAAAAGAGAACTTGATAAGACTGAAATGTAACTCATGACTTCTGGAATTGAAGGCTTGTATGTTACCCACTGCGTAGCTGGCTCAGGTTGTAAATGATGAATGGTGGTAGAAATCTGATGAACATAAACAAAAAAATATGACATTTTTTTTTTGTGTTTTGTTTTATAATAACCCTCCCTTTACCTACATCTAGTATACTTTTACTTGAAAACATTAAAATCTTTGCAAGGTATAGTAAGTGAATACAGATTTTAAGAAAAATAGTGGCTAATTTTGAGTACTGTTGTCTCCTTTTGCCATGATATTTTTTAGAAAAGGTCTGCTGAAAGACAAACAAATTCATTAGTTTAAACATATTCATTTTACATTGATTTAGAAACAAGGTCAGGCAACTTATACTAATCTCTCTGGATTCTGCTACCTGGAAACTACACTAGTACTTGTGCCAAAGAGGAGAAGCAGAAAATGACAACAGCTCCTGAGAATCAAACTAGTGACCTCATGCTTACAAGGCCAACACTCTACCTCACAACCACAGACATCACGATATATGAGCCATGCTCTTTGAAAAGAGAGCTTAATGCCTTTGTGAAAAGTATTATACCATGTCAGCCTGCACAGGCTGACATGGGACTTAAATTTTCACTCCCTTGCTGCATGTCCAAGAACCAATCTACCCCATGATTCAGTGTTTTTAGACAAATCGTTTTCATGGATCCTGAATTATGTAATGATAAGCTTAGTATACAGCACCAGGGAAATGCATTAACCCTTTACCCCATAAGGCATTTCTATGGTATCTATAATTGACCCTAAATAACAGCAAGGATGAAGCAGTTTCTTATCAGGATATGACAACTTTTGATAGCACAGAAAACATTGTGACAAAAGGTGAAATTGCTCGTCACGAGCAATTTCACCTTTTGTCACAATGTTTTCCAAAGGCTCCTACAAACAATGCGTAGAAATGAGTATCTGTGGAGTAAAGGGTTAACCTATTACCACACAATCCCTACTTTTGACGACTCTGAGAAGGAAGCCCTTAGATAACACTGTGGGAAAAGGAGAAAACGATGTTAACGACAAAATGTTAGACCTGTCCAAATTCAAACCATACGCAGATGACAATTTCAGTGTGGCTCAAATGATGAAACTTTCTCTTGACTCAGCTGAAAACATTATGGGAAAAGGAGAAAATGCTGGTTACCAGCATTTTCTCCTTTTCCCATAGCGTTTTCACAGGCTCTCTTTCTCAGGGTCGTTAAAAGTCGGGATTGTATGGTAAAGAGTTAAGCCCCCCTTTTGCCAGAGTGTGTTTCATATATTCAAATAAATTTGTTTATTAGAGGTTAAGATTTTTATAAATTCATGAAACTTCAGAAATGATTCATCACAGAAATCAGTGAGATGGTACTGGCAAACTATTACTTAACTGTTTATTATATGACAAAATCTTAGACAGGTCTAAATGGAAATTTATCCTTTGCAGATGACACATTGAATGTGGCTCAGATGTTATGATCTATCATTGAAAGGGTACAAAGCATTGTGAGAAAAGGAGAAAAGGCTAGTTACCAGCATTTTATCCTTTTCCCACAATGTTTGCTTGATGATATCTCTGACTATAATGTCATGTCAGGTCAAAAAGTAGGATCGTTTGGAAAAGGGTTTTAAAAAAAAACAACTTTAAATGCTTTATTTTCAGAACCAAGATGGGTCTCCAAGATCTTATTGACCAAGCAACAAATGAAACAGGTAAGCTTTGTTAGTCATTGTTTGGTCATCATAGATCTTAACCCTTTGGATGCTAAGCACGACTCACTTACCTCTTGTGGGCAGTGTAGATCAAGATCAGACTGCACAGAATGTGCAGTCTGATGTTGGATCTACACTGTCCAATAAGGAGATGTTATTTTTCAAAATATGCCTTTAAAATGGCAATACATGTAGATCTACATATGAAGCTTGTACATGTATGAAAATTCTTCAAACTGTTTTTTCAAATATGACAAAGTGTGATATTCTTTAATTTATTAATAAATCAGAGACCCAAAATAAACTTGAATTAATTAAAACACTTTGTTTTTTGTTTCTTTTGTTTTATGTTAGGCATCGAGTCTACTTGCACTGTGACCACTCTGTGGTAGAGAATACTGCTCTGTGTTAAGCGCCATCTGTCATATGCAGCCACTTTTGGTTTGTCCCTTGGCTGGCTGCTTAAGACAGTTTCGACTGTAATTGGTTTTTATGGTCAAAATTGAAAATTTCATGTTAGTTATTTAGCAGGCTAAGGGTTAAGTCTTTTGTAACAGTTTCCTTTAGATTATATAGGTAATTAATTGTAGAACCAAGAAAAGTTGCTATTTATCTATTTCAAACTATGTGCCTTTCAAAAACAGAAGAATAGTGTAAAATCACGCAAATTGTCAGTCAGTAATTTTCATAAAGATTTGAACACATGAAACACGATTTAGTTGCGCACCATATAATTTGGACAGAGAAGATCCAAGATTATTAACCCTTTACTCCACAGATACTCATTTCTATGTAGTAGCCTTTGGAAAACATTGTGACAAAAGGTGAAATTGCTCGTGACCTCTATGCTATGAAAAGGTGTCATATACACGAGAAACAGCTTCATCCTTGCTGTTATTTAGGGCCAATTAGAGATACCATAGAAATGCCTTATGGGGTAAAGAGTTTATGTACTTGGATTGTGAGACCATAAAATAAGGAATTCCATCATTTGAGCCGTATTTAATTTATGGTCTGCTGCTGCTTTATAATATATGACTCTAGAAAGTTGTTGTTTAGTAGAGTCAATCAAACTGTTCAGTCACTTGCTCAGTAAGCTTAGTAAGGTTGGAGTATATTTATATATTTCAGATCCAAGAACTCAAGACTGGTTCCTTATTCCTTCTGTTTGGCCCACTGTTGGAATAGTTCTATGTTATATAATAACTATACTAGGAGGCATGAGGGTGATGAAGAAAAGGGAACCATTTCAGCTCAATGAAATTATGATGGCTTATAATTTCTCACTAGTGTTACTGAATGCCTATATTTTCTATGAGGTAAGTATTACTTTGTGTCTCTGAACTCTTCACAATACAGTAAAATTTTAGACTCATACAAGCTAGTCCAAAGCAATTTCAGATGTCCAAGTACATGTATATACATATGACTCAAAATGTAGGATTTCTCTTTGAAAAAACAAACTGAAAACATTGTGGGGGAAAAAAGGAAAGTCTGTCTTCCTCAGGGTCATTAAAACTTGGAAAATGTTTGATATAGGGTTAATTTAGCCCCTTTCCCAAACAGTTCCAAGTTTTGTTTCCTGCTAAACCCTTAATCAAACAATCCTGAATTTAAATAGCTAACCCTGATAAAAAATGGCTCTGTAAAATGGTGTTGGAATGGAATAATATTTTCATTTTTCCAAAATGTTTTCTATCTTATCAAAGACAAAAGTTTAACCAAAGATGCATTTTGTTTTCTGCAAATGCTTTCATTTTGTATGTATCAAAAATTGTCTTATAGTGGAGACAAATCATGACATAGGCTAGTGAAGTGGGTATCAAAGCAGGCCAATGGAGAAAATTGGAGGAAAGGAAAATTATAGGGTTTTTTTTATATAAAGAAAAAATATAATGACAAGCTACTGCTCCTTTCTCTACAATGTTTTTAAAAGCTCTCCACTACAATTAACAGAATGTTGAATCAAATTATTCAGTATAGACAAACGTTAATGAACATGAACACAAATCATTATCCTATATACTGGTATTTCAATTTTGTGTGACAAGTTGGTTTATATTCTGTGTTTTCAGTTTTGTGTGACAAGTTGGTTTATATTCTGTGCCCATGATTTCAGTTTTGTGTGACAAGTTGGTTTATATTTTGTTTTCAGTTTTGTGTGACTAGTTGGTTTAATTTTGGGTTCAGTAAGATATGTCAGCGTCTGGAAAGAGATACAGAAATGTCAGACAGATTGGCTAGAGCATGTTGGTGGTTTTACTTTTCTAAGAGCATAGAACTTAGTGATACAGTAAGTATCTTAAATATGATATCTGCCTGTATATAATTAATCCAGTTCATTAACTCTGTATAAATGACAAAATTTTTGGTTTGTCCTTTAATGACGGGATGAAGGCAATCAGACATTGAATTTATCTCAAGTTCTTACATAATTACGTCTTGGAAGAGTGATAACATTGTTTGAAATGAAGCAAATGATGGTTTCTGAGAGAACCCCATCAGCAACATATGCAAAATGCAATCAGTTAACTCCTTACTACACAATCACAAGTTTAAACGAGCCCTTTAGGAAACACCTTTTGAAAACATTGTGGGAAAAGGAGAAAATGCTGGTAACCAGCATTTTCTCCTTTTCCCACCATGTTTTCTACTCCATCAAAGACAAATTTCATCATTTAATTCTTTCCCAAACAACAAAATTTTGGACCAGTAGAATCTACAGATTGAAAGCATTTGCAGACAACAAAATAGAAGTGAATCAAAAATTGAAATATGATTTCAAAAAGATTGAAAACATTGTGGCAAAGGGTGAAATTGCTGATTACCAGCATTTTCTCTTTTTCTCCACAATATTTTCAAAGGCTTTCTCTCTCAGGGTCGTCAAAAGGATTGTGTGATAAAGAGTTAAACAACATTGAAATTGTCATCTGCAAATGCTTTCAGTTTGGACAAGTCTAAATTTTTGTTGTGTGGTAAAGATTTAAGAGCAGTAGTACAGAAGAAATAGTACCTAATTATGGTAGTGATCATAAAGTGCCAAATATATTTTCTCTGTAGAAAAAGCCTGCTCGAGGCCAAAGGAACTGTTTATAAAACAACGAACAATAACTCCCTGTATAGAAGACATTTGCAAATGATAATTTAATTTTGACTGGAATCAGGTTTTGCTTTCAATGAGGTAAAAATAAGTATAGGAAAAAGAGGCAATCCTGATGATCAGGATTTCATCTTTTTTCCACCTTTTTAACCTCAAAAATCTCCTTCAAGGTCATCAATCTTTTGGCTGGAAATGTTCGTCTAATTATTCTTGCTTTACCAAACTCCGAAATTTCATACGTGACTAGATTGACAGTATTTGCATATGACAAGTCATATTAAGTATAGCTCAGAAGACGATTTTTGATTGGTATCTAGTTTAACTCTTTACCAAACGACAAAATTTTAGACTGGTCCAAATTGAAAGCATTTGCAGATGACAAAAGAAAAAGTAACTCAAAAATTAAAATTTGTTTCTAGCAGGGTAGAAAACATTGTGGGAAAAGGAGAAAATGCTGGTTACCAGCATTTTCTCCTTTTCCCTCAATGTTTTCAAAAGGCTTTTCTTTCAGGGTCGTTAAAAGTCGGGATTGTGTGGTAAAGGGTTAACTCTCTACCACATTACAAAATTTTGAACAAGTCCAAATTCAAACAGTTGCAGACAACAAAATAAATTTGATTCAAAAATTAAAATTTGATTGTTGAAGGGTAGGAAACATTGTGGGAAAAGGAGAAAATGCTGGTTACCAGCATTTTCTTCTTTTCCCATAATGTTTTCATATGGCTTCTATCTAGCTCAAGGTTATCAAAAGTCGTCATTGTGTGGTCATGGTGTTGTAAAGGGTTAACTGGTTTAGTGTCTTTGAGATTTTCATTTGTTAATTATTATATCCATCTGGTAATGGATTTTCTTTGAACACTTCTGTATCTATTCATATGATTACTGAATATTTTTCAGGTATTTTTCATGTTGAGAAAAAAGAACAATCAGATATCATTCCTACATCTTTACCATCACAGTACAATGCCACTGATATGGTGGGTGGGGGTGAAATATGCACCAGGAGGAGAGGGTGAGTCTATACTTACTACCACATTTAAATTGTTGCAGTACTGATTTTGTGGGGGTGGGGGTGGGGGTGAAGTTCAGAGCCGAGGGAGTGGGGGTCTTTACATGTTACAAAAAATAAACATCTCTTCATCTTTAATCTTTAAAAGGTGCCGATATTTGTGTTTTCAAGCCAAATTTAGTATGATTCAGATCATAAATCAGAAACAGGATAAATAGAATAGATGGTTCATGCTTTGAATTTGGAAAGTTTCTCAGGCTAGGATCCACAGGCTCAACGGATAAAATTTGTAGATCTACTTACCTATAGACACTATGCCGTGCCCAATGAACTTACCCAATCCAACACAACAGTCGATTTTTTTTTTTTATCTGATGTCTTTGCTAGTTTTGAAGCTCAATGAATGTCTTTAGTTCTTTAAGTTTGTCCAATAGGGGTCGACAGACTGAGTCAGCCATTTTCTTTTTCAAACAGGATGTTCTGAGAAGGTTAGTTTGCAAGCGAGTGTTCTGTTGCTATAGATCTTAGAACAAATATATCTTGTCAATGGGCAGGATATCAGATATGAGCCCATTGTCATATCTGCCCTCGCATGACACTGATATTACACCATCAGGAGAAAATCCGACTTTTATTAGTAACATAATTTAATAAACATGTATATTAAAGAAAATTCATCACATTGCATGAGTGTTACAGAATGTAAATTTGTATCTTTTGTTTCTTCAAAACTTTAACATTACCTTGTCCTCTATGAAGTCCCAAAGCGATGGACAAAACCATTTTACATCTTATGACAGATGAAAATTTTAAGAATTTTCTCCTGTTCTTCGGTAGTGTCTTGTCTTGCATGGGTTATCACGTCATTATGGACCCATTTTAGTTGTTGTCAGCAGATGCTTTCAGTAAGGATGAATCTAGAATTTGATCTACTAGGAAAGAGTTACAATATTTGCTCATAATTGATGATTATGAAATCACAAATTTCTTTGTATTTTACAGCATATTTCTCTGCCAGTATAAACAGTGGTATCCATGTACTGATGTATACATACTATCTGTTGTCGGCCATGGGGCCACATATGCAAAAGTATCTCTGGTGGAAAAAATATATGACAGTTATGCAACTGGTAAGCCTGCATGCCTTTCAACTCATTGATATGAACCATGGTTTAATCCCTTACATAATGTTTTCAGGCTTTAACTACCTTCAGAAGGAAGATGTTTGAAAACATTGTGGTTTCCAGTATTTTCTCTTTTTCCCACAATGTATTCTACTCTTTCAATACAAATTCCATTATGTGAGCCAAATATTGCAGGACAGGTCTGAAATTTTGTTGTTATTTGAACAGTTAAGATTTACGGTTGCTACAGTCTAATAATTATTGAACAACAGATAAATATTTGAAGGCAGGAAAACATGCTTTTTTACAAATTAAAGCATGTTCTGGGAAGTGGGAGTAATTTTTACCATCAGTTATTGCTCTTTTTTCACCTGTGTTTTCTGAAATACAGTGTTCCAAGAAGTAATATTTTTATGCTCCCCGAAGGGTGAGCATATAGTCGCCGCTTCGTCTGTCCGTCCGTCCAACCTTCCGTCTATCTGTCCGAAGCCATTTCTCCACAACCCCTGGACCAAATTAGATAAAACTTCATATATGAACTCTTTAGGGTAATGCGCCGACATAGCTTTCTCAGTTTTTCCATTCAACCCCGTGTCATGGAAAAAAGGGGCTTAATGCAAAATTGCATTTTTTACTAATATCTCATTCAGTTTTTGTCAAAATTTCATGAAACTTCATGGTTATATTGTTTATGGAAAGATTCAGCATTAGCCAGTGCTATTTTTAATCTAGACGTTTTTTTTAAGTTGATGGTTTTGTCACGGAAAAAGGGGGTTTCTTGCAAAATTCCAATTTTTACGTCTGTCTCATTCAGTTTTGGTCAAAATTTCATTAAACTTCATGGTTATATCAAAGTTTCACCATGTGCTCTTGTTTCTTTATCTATGTGTTTTTCAATTTGACCCTCTGACATGGAAAAAGGGGGTTTCTTGTTAAATGCCATGGAAAAAGGGACCATAATGCAAAATTGCAATTTTTACTAATATCTTGTTCAGTTTTTGTCAAAATTTCGTGAAACTTCATGGTTATATCTTGTTTTAGAAGTTTCAAAATGTGCCCTTATTATTTTCAATCTATGAATTATTAATGCGCAAATACCTCTTTCCAGGTTTCTCAATTTGAGGCTGCATCATGGAAAAAGGGGACTTCATGGAAAAAATTGTTTTTCACTTATATCTCCTACATCTGTGCTCAAAACTTTGTGAAATTTCAAATCTGAACTTGTTGGAATGTTGTCCAGGTACCTCTCTTCAGGTTTCTCAATTTCAGGCTGCGACATGGAAAAAGGGGGCTTCATGTAAAAAGTCATTTTATGTAATATTTACTACATGACTGCTCAAAGTTTTATGAAATTTCGAATTTTGAATTATTATTAAAAAATGCCACAAATCACACACCAGTTGTATTTATTTCAGTGATGCAATATTGCCTTATGGGAAAAGAGGGCTTAAATGGGGCTCAGTGGGCTTATTGTCCTCTACAAGTTTGTGTTGGCTATCTTTAAGATAGTAATTGCCTTTTCACTTCAATTCTTGGGGAGCATGAACAGGTCCATTTAGGATAAAAGAAGTAAATTTATATCAATTTCATATATTTTATGACAAGCACTTGTTCGGGGAGCATAACCCATCTCTGACGGCTCTTGTTTAACTGAGTGCTGGACTTTAGTGTTCAGCCACTTAAAAGTATGTACTTTTCCTAGGTTATTTTTCTCACCTATTATGAGCAGAAAAGTTGTTATCATACTTCCGTCAACAAAATGGGGAGGGGCGCAAACCTGGAATTATGTTGGCAGTCTCTCGGATTTAATCTATAAATTTTTATGTTTTCTTTCAGATGCAGTTTTGGGGTATACTTGGACACACTGCCTTTGCAATCTATCTCGACTGTTTCCCAAACCTGTGGAACTGGGCACTTATCTTTTACGACTTTACCCATATTGCCCTGTTCTCAAACTTCTACTACCAAACATACACCAAAAAGAATAGAAATGCTCAGGACAAGAAGAGGTCAGAGAAAAATGGAGAAACAGTGACTCAGTTGAATGGCTTTGTTAATAGCACACACATTGTTGGTAATGGCGTTCATCCGCAGAAACCAGTCCGCCAGAGATTACGGAAAGATTGAAAAGTGCTCCTCTTTCTTCATGATAGAGTACACGTGTCATTCATGATCTGTGAGATTTTTGCAAATACCGGTACATTTGTCAGACAACTTTATTTAAAAATTAATTATTATTGGAACCTTATTGCTGGAACAATTCTGCTTTCCAAGTCTGAAATAGATAAGTCTAAAATTTTATTTTTCTGGCAAGATAATAAGAAATTATGTATGTGAAGGGCATAGCTTCTATATAATGAATAATGCACAAGTGGGTAATATAGAAAAATTGAAACAGGAACAGTTGCATCTTCATGATTATGCCTAAAAGTACGTAAGAAAAATGAAAATTTCCAATTGATGGTAAAATCCCAGATATTTCATTCCAGTATGAGCGAAATCTCTCTGTATTGGACAGTGATTTCCTCTGTCCCCAAAAGTGCTCTGTGTCAAGCATAGGAGCCTCTAAAGGATGAATTAGCATTTTGTTGTGGAGTGTTTAATGATTCTGAACTGTAGGTCTGCCCCAGCATGTTATAATGATGAATGTGTCATAATTAGCTTTGTTTGTGTTTGTCAACTTGTGTGTCCACCTTGGTTTTTTAGGTGTAGATTGCTCAACTGATACACTTTCTCCTCAGTGCATACTTATCATAAATACATGGTCATACCACTTTTTTTTTCCAGACACTTTTTGAAAATACTTTTGTACACACATAAAAAAGTCCACATTAATTTTGCAAATGCAGACAATCGACCGAATGTTTATGTATCAACCTGTCAAACTGAGGCTCTATCATGTAGTGTGTATCATAATGTCATGGAAGCTTGATCTTACAGATGAGCCTCAAGTATAATAGCTCAGGGATTCTAGACAGAATTTCAGTATTTTACTTATCAGTCCACAAATATCTTGATAAGCTACATGTAGGAATCATAGATTCAGTGGTGAATGTCTATTAGAATTGTACTTAACCCTTTAACACACAATCCCGACTTTTAACGACCCTGAGAAAGGAGCCTTCTGAAAACATTGAGGGAAAAGGAGAAAATGCTGGTTACCAGCATTTTCTCCTATTCCCTCAATGTTTTCTTTCCTTCCCAAAACAAATTTCAGATTTTAAGTCACATTTATTATGTTGTTTGTAAATGCTCTTAATTTAATATTCTGGTAACTTTATAAATTCTTTTTCCTCAAGGTGGTTAAACAAACTAGCAACAGACAAGTGTAGAATACATGGGAAAAGGATAAAATGCTTGTTTCAAACATTTTCCTCTTTTCCACAATGTTTTCATAGTCCTTTTTTCTCAGTGGTTGCGAAAACATGCCATTGTGTGGGAAAGGGTTTATGTGATATGAGTACATGAACTGTGTGTGAAACCATGAGGCAAGCACTTTTTGTGTTTACCAGAGTCTTTTTAAAGTAGTCTACTTGTCAGCAAAATCAATTATTATCCCAGATAAGTAATGTGCGAATGAGATTTTGCCATAGTGCATCAGAAGATGATGTTATAATGGTATAATACAAATACTTACCATTATATAATGTTGTATAGGTGGGGGTTTAACTCTAGCGCATCACAAAATTTCAGACTTGTCCAGATTCCATGTATTTGCAGAGGATAAACTAAATATGAATTGAAAATTGAAATTGTTTTTGGAAGAGTAGAAAACATGGGTAAAGAAGAAAATGCTAGTTACCAGCATTTTCTCCTTTTCCCACAATGTTTTCAAAACCCTTTTTTTTAGGGACATTAAAGGTCGGAGTTGTGTAGTAAGGAGTTAAAATGGACAAATCTGTATGAAACCTTGGTAAGGAAGGATAATTTTCATTCTGAAAAGAAGCCAAAATTATACACATGTATTTATCATTTTATTGCAAGATTACAAAGTCATCTGATCATGATCTACTCTGTCAAAGGCAACTTATGTTGTGCCTTGTGCTATACTGTTCAGTTATATTTATTTATACATAATCTGTCACCTTGTAAATAAGGTCATACACTGGTACTGCCGTGTTGTAATCTGTCCAGGGTAGATAATTCACTGGATCAAACTGGATCATGCCTTTACCCTTGATTGGACTGTGAGAAGATTATATTTTCAGAAAAACTAGCGTTTGCTTAAAGAATCGCAAGCTTAAAGATGTGAAAAGCAGTAAAAACACTATGAAATCAGGTTCATGGTACCAATGGACTCATGTTGGTTGATAGGCTAGAAAACATAGTGGAAAAAATAGGGAAAATGCTGTATTCCAGCATTTTCTCCCTTACCCAACATGTTTTTGTGAGACCTCTTTCTGATGTCTGAGAGAACATGGAATTATTTGGGAATGGCTTTACCCTTTGCCACATATTAAAATTTTAGACTTACCTAAATCTAAAGGTTTTGCAGACAACATACTAAGTTTTGCTCAAATAATGTGGGTTGATAGTGAACGGTAAGAAAATATTGTGGGAAAAGGAGAAATACTGACCCTCCTTTTTACCTTAAGAATGTTTAAACTCAAGGTTGTGTGGGAAAGGGTAAAGGCATCTTGGTAAAATAGATACAACCATCTCTTAGGTTAATCCATTACCGCACAATCCCTATTTTTGACGATCCTGAGAAAGAAGCCTATAGAAAACATTGTGGGAAAAGGAGAAAATGCTGGTAACCAGCATTTTCTTCTTTTCCCACAATGTTTTCTACATGTCACAAAACAAATTTCAGTCACTTTTGTTTTGTCGTCTACAAGTGCTTTCATTTTTGAAAAGCCTAAAATAGAATCATTTGGTAATGAGTTAAATATATTAGCTATACTCTGTAAAAAAGGGGTTTACTGCATCTGCAAAATCTATTCACCTGTGTGTGCCTGTGCAATCTGAAACTTTTCACTACTAGTCAATTTTCTGTATGTAGGCATCTTCGCGTGCCAAGCTTACGATTACTACGTGGATCTTACCTCGGCTGATTGAACCCGATTTCAAGATTCCTGTGATGTGCCCTCTATTGGATGCTGGTTATTACCCCCCCCTTTACATCATATTTCTAAAAGCCAATGAAATATTTTTTACAAACCGCTTACAAATACACATAAAGCGATAAGCAGACATCCACGTGGTTTTCCATGTTTACCTTGTATTTGAAAGGTAGAGACCTTATTCTATTTTTATTAAAGATGAAATGCTACGAACGATTTCATTCGTTGCAGTTAGAGCTGGCTGCATCCAATGAAAAAGGGTATGGGGGGAATGTAAAAATCAAGCTCGATCCACCAAGGGTAGAGTAGCGTAGTGAATCGTCAGCCTTGGCTTGCGAAGATGGTATGTAGGAGGCTTGATTATGTAAATAGCACAGATGTTTTTGTCTTGTAAATAATATGGATGTTCAAGAGTGATGATCTGCCACTAATTTTTAACACTCCGTGATGGTGTTTTTCAATAGATTTATAATTTTAATCATCTAACACATATATCATATCTGTGTTTTCTATTTATTTTTTATAATGTTTGTTAATGTAATCTTTTTATTTTTTGTAACTGTACAAAATATTTTCTATGCAATATTTTTCTATGCCAATAAGGAAGAACACTTTTACACCATTTGTGTTTTCAGTGGTTATTTTCATCATAGATCTTAATTCATTATTAATTGTCACATTATTTAACCCTTTACCAAATGACAAATTTTACACTGGTCCAAATGGAAAGCACTTGCAGACAACAAAATAAACGTAACTCAAAAATTGAAATTTGTTTTCAGCAAGGTAGATAACATTGTGGGAAATGGAGAAAATGCTGGTTACCAGCATTTTCTCCTGTTCCCACAATGTTTTCAAAAGGCTTCTTTCTCATTGTGGTAGACAAAAAAATGTCTGCTGGGTTTATTTGGCATCCTTTAAGTTAAAAAGCTTTTAATAAAACAATCCAGGTTTTTACAACAGCTGCCCAAGACATTGTGGGAAATGGAGAAACTGCTGATACGCAGCATTTTCTCCTTTTCCAAGAATGTTTTCTACCCTCTGAATGACAAATTTCATGTTACAGGTTGCAATTCATGTGTTGCCTGAGAATTCTTTATATTTCGACATGTCCAAAATTTTGTTGTGTGGTACAGACATAAGATAAAAATACACCAATATGAGTTGCAGGGGACAACTGTTGAAAAGGAGTTGTTACTTATCAACTTTGTTAACCCATTACCACACAATCCCTACTTTTTACACCTTGAAAAAGAAGCCTTTAGAAAACATTGTGGAAAAGGAGAAAATGCTGGTAACCAGCATTTTCTCCTTTTCCCACAATGTTTTCTATCCTTCACAAAACAAATTTCAAATTTTCAATCACTTTTATTTTGTCATCTGCAAATGCTTTCTATTTGGACAAACCTGAAACATTGTCGTTTGGTAATGAGTTAAGTCACATTTCTGATGGAATGATAAACTGTCAAATCTTTCAAATAAATCACCTAAATCAAGTAACCCAATAGTTATAACACCCCTGGGGTAGAAGGTGGGAAAAGAAAATGCTGGTAATCATCTTATTCTCTTTCTCCCACAAGGTTTTCCTTCCTGTTCAGCAGCATTTCCTTCTTTTCCCACAATGTTTTCAGAGACCCTTTATGCACAAGGTCTTTTAAAAAAGTGGATTGTTTGATAAAGCTTAAAGTGCCTATAATGCTCTCTCTGTTTTGGTCTCTTGCTAAATTGTTCAGCTACATAAATATATTCCCCACCTTATTTTTTTAATTGTTTCACATTTTTTTATGTAAAGACATCTCCATTTTTGTTTGTTTTCATTTTGACTTGGTCTTTAATCTCATAATAAAGTGATATTTTTAAAAAATAAATTCTAAGTAAGATTTTTCTTGTGTTGTTATCCATGAAGCAAACTTTCAAGGAAAAAAACATATTCTTTATATATAATTTTTGGTCGAAGTCCAGTGGGCTTATGTCATGGCCCGGTGTCCGTCATGCGTCCATCCGTGCATGCATGTGTGTACCAGTCCATGTGTTAACTTTTATCTCAAACATCTTCTCTGAAACTATCAATCCAATTTTGATGAAATATCACAGAAACAATCCTGCCATGGTTTTCTTCAGAATTCCTTGAAAGAATTTGATTCCTTTACAAACTCTGGTTGCCATGGCAACAAAAATGAAAAATAATGTAAATCTTTGAAAATCTTCTTATCTCAAACCAGAGGGCCTAGTGCTACTAAATTTGGAATGTAGCTTTATCTAGGAGACTTCTACCAGTTCCTTCAAATAATATCCCTGGGGTCAAAATTGGCCCCACCCTTAGGGTCACAAGATATAGATGGGCTTATATAGGGAAAACTTTAAAATCTTCCTAGTACCTAGCCATGGGGCCTTGGGCTACTAAGTTTGGCATGTATCTTTATCAAGCTTGCATCTACCAAGAGTGCCCAAAATATAGACTTGGGGTCAAATTTGGCCCAGCCAGGGGATCACAAGTTTTATATGGGCTTATTATAGGGAAAACTTTAAAAATCTAGTACCTTGCCATAAGGCCTAGGGCTATCAAATTTGGCACCTAGCTTTATAAAGGGGTTGTTTACAAAGGGTGCCTAAATTATAGCCCCAGGATAAAATTTGGCCCGGTCATGGGGGTCACAAAGTTTTATTTGGGCTTATATAGAGAAAAGTTTCAAAATCTATTTGTACCAAGCCATAAGGCATAGAACTACCAAAAACACAGCACAAGGGAGACAACTCGTATACTGATCGGCAAATTCTATAAAACAGTTACCGGTCTTGTAGGAATCGTTCAACACTCGGCTGATTGGTTCTATTGTATGGTGGTTAACGCCGTTTTCAACAATATATCAATTATGTAGTTGCGGTTAGTGCACCTATCTATGTTTCCTTGGAGTGTTGTTTACTAGCCTTACGCATAATTTGCTTTCCAAGCTACTGGTTGGTTTCCCATACAACCATCTTCGTGACAGTGGTCAGCTACCGGGGCTTGGCTTAACACGAGACAAAGACCTTTTGCAGATAGCGTAGATTAAGATGGGACTACGCGGAATGTGCATTCTGATCTTTGATCTACACTGTCCTTGAAAATAACTTCAAAATAGTAAATTTTGCTTCTTAGGCTCAGTTTGAAACTTTCAGTTGTCTTTGTTATTAAATGACTCGCTTGCTTAACCCTTTACCAAATAACCCCTGGTTTTTACGGCCCTGGCAGAGAAGCATGCATTTTTCCCCTTTTCTCACAATGTTTCTTATCCTGTTAGCAACAAATTTCAATTTTTTACTCACATTTATCTTTTCGTCTGCGAGTGCTTTCAATTTGGACCAGTCTAAAATTATGTCGTTTGGTAAAGAGTTAACCCTTTACTCCATAGATACTCATTTCGACACACTGATTGTAGGAGCCTTTGGAAAACATTGTGACTAAAAGGTGAAATTGCTCGTGACGAGCAATTTCACCTTTTTGTCACAATGTTTTCTATGCTATCAAAAGGTGTCGTATAAACTTTAGAAACAGCTTCATCCTTGCTGTTATTCAGGGTCATTTAGAGATACCATAGGAATGCCTTATGGGGTAAAGGGTTTAATGCATGACGGAGATGCATCAGTTCCTCTGTTTCCATGGCATGGCCCAAATGTATTTTCCGGATTCTAAATGACTCTCTTCGAAAGAGTCAGTAACTTTCCAGGCGTTGCTGCACGATAGATATAACTAATTTCTCCCTTTTCCCCCACGAAGTTCAAAAGTCGTCTGGAACAAGACAGGGAAAAAAAACGTGTCTGCAGGAGGTATATTTCATAAGTTTGGCTTCAAAAGAGTCAGAGTTCCAGATGGGTGAATTGTGTGATGAGGGTATGGAAGCTGTGTATATATAGATCGATTACTTTTTGTGATTGATTTTGAATAATAAATGATCTGTAAAAAAATCATCTACAGACCATTTTATCTAGACTGATTTACAACAGTGAACGTTTGGTTAAATTATGATTATGAAAAAGGATAAATGTAGTTATAGATCTAGAGGTAATGCATCTGTCTGTCTGTCCTTTCACGGTGTTAGCCTTTTCCCAAACAATCCATGGTTTTCAAGATTCTGGGATAGAAGGCTTATGAAAACATTGAGAGAAAAGAGAAAATGCTGGTAACCAGCATTTGCTTCTTTCCCTCAATGTTTTCTATTCTATCTAGGACAAATTCGGCCCTTTGAGCCACATTTTAGCCTATTTATTGTCTACAAATGCTGTCAGTTTTGAAAAGTCTAAAATTTTGACGTTTGATAAAGATCTAATTTGTTCATTTTAGCCTTAATTTCAATAAAGACTGGAAAATCGACGATTTCAAAGAGTTCACAAGTTTTCGCGCGACATAATGCTTTCTGTGACGTCAGGACGTCACGTGCAATTTTTAATATACTGTTCATTATTATCAGACATGTTTTAATGTCTGCTGGTTGATTCCTGTTGATTAATTTGTGATTTATCTGTGATTGACGATGCAAAGAACTTATCAGCCCTACACGCCGGTAACCAACGTGTTTTTGAAACAAAAGTGGGATAAAGATGTTTATAGGATACACAGAAAAAAAGTGAGAGCGGGTAAAAAAAGAACCTTTTTTAAACTCTTTACCACACAACCCTGATTTTAATGACTCTGACAAAGAAGCTTTTTGAAATCAGTGTGGGAAATATTTCATCAAATTCATTATTAACCCTTTACTACACAAGCCCGGGTTTTAACGACCATGGAGAAGAAGCATTTGAAAAACGTTGTGGGAAAAGGTGAAAATGCTTGTAAATAACCACATGAGTCTCGGTCAATCAAATGGTCAGTTTTGACCTTTTGCTCTTATATTCAAATGTTCACTCTTCACCTTCTTTTCGTTTGGCAGCTAGAGCTAGTATAGACAACTGTCCGCCCCAGGTACACATGCATTTAAACATCAAACTGAAAAAGTTGCAGGTAATTTCTTACATTACTCTTAAATTCTCATAATTTCCGTAAAAAATTATTTAGCCCCCCCCTTCCCTCCTCTTTACAGACGAATTTGAAAACATCTTTCTAAAAATTATTGACGACCATTATGAATTAAGGTTTAATTGAAAATTAGAGGACAGAGAAATTTATCAAAATGAAAAAAAAAAAGTTACAAATACGTGAAGTTGGTTCTTTGTTAAAATGTTTACGCCATTTGTAGCATGATGTGGCATTTGTTGTCGCACACCTACGGTGATCTCGTTGTGTCTGAGACAATCACATGGTAAAATATAAAGTGCAAAATTACTGGCCAGTATACAACCAGTGTCCTGTGCCGACTTATATCGCATAGTTTTTCAGAAAAATGTCATTTCTACGGAATACCGTTAGGGCCATCGTGTTTGAATGTGCTAATTTGAAACACGATACTCGATAGTACGATGACGATAACGCGAAACAACGAAACCACGATGGTGAAAACGCGATAGTACGATGACGATAACACGATACTACGATGGTGAAACCACGACAATACGATAGTACGATGATGATAGTGCGATATAGTATCGTGTTTTCACCATCGTACTGTCGCGATTTCACCATCGTACTATCGTATTTTCACCATCGTGCTATCGTAGTATTGCATTATCACCATCGTACTATCGTGTTATCGTCATCGCACTATCGTGTTATCGTCATCGTACTATCGTGGTTTCATCATCGTACTATCGTGTTTTCACCATCGCACTATCGTAGTTTCACCATCGTACTATCGTATTATCGTTATCTTACTATCGTATTATCGTCATCGTGCTATCGTGTTTTCACCATCGTACTACCGTGTTATCGTCATCGTACTATCGTGGTTTCATCATCGTACTATCGTGTTATCGTCATCGTACTATCGTGGTTTCATCATCGTACTATCGTGTTATCGTCATCGTACTTTCGTGTTTTCACCATCGTACTATCGTATTATCATCATCGTAGTATCGCGTTTTCACCATCGTACTATTGCCTTCCGGTGCGCATGCGCATCCTCCAATATTCAAGACCTACAGGACAAAAGTACACATGGACGAGTTTATTCAAAATCATTTTGAGAGAGGCTTTGCCTGTACGAGTAAATTGGGTAATCTACGTACCCTCTTAGACAAGTGCCGACTCAATTGCCTTATGGATAAAGCACCTGCTTTTAGTGAAGTAGACCAAGGTTCAAATCGACATAGAACTCTCCTTTTTTTCAACTAGATTTTTTTCCACTATCTTAACTTTCTTTAAACATTGATATAGTCAGAAATATAATTTGTATCAAGAACTTTTGCCTTTGACTTCAACAAATTTGTATAAGTGACTTCAGAAAGGGGTATTTAGGCAAAAAAATGGCTTCTTTTTTTTTTCCTATAATTGGGTACGACTTAATGTCTAGAGCATAATCCTCCCAGCCCTGGTATCTCAATCGGTAGTGTACAAGACTTGAGAACAGAGGTCACTGGTTTGATCCGCACCTCGGCCAATTTCTTTCCGAGGATTGATGATAGTCATTTTGACAGGATTCATTCCTCTCTCTCTGCTGATCATTGCTCTGATGATAGTTATGTGGGAAAGCAGCCAGTGGCTCGAGAAAAATATTGTGGGGAAATAAAATTTACAGGAAAGCATGGATAGGTGGACTGGTTGCAGTGATAAAACTAAAATAATACTGATAATGATGTAAAACACCATACAACCATACAACTAAAAGATATGTGTATATTCCTTTCATAAACTTCTGTCTTTCTCCAACAAACAAATCAAACCTATATCTAACCAACTATTTTTTAGATTTACTAATCCCATTTCACCTTATGTTTAGAATATATACTTATAGAACAGGAAAATGTTTTTTCTAAAAATTTACTGGTAGGTGTTGTTCCACAATCTAATTGGGTTAATGTTTCCTGTAACTTTTTTGCCACCAAAAAGAAAAATAATGATAAATTCAGGGTATTTCAAAGCTTGAAATTAGATTACTCCTGTACTGTAAGATGGTTTTGCTAAAAAAGCGTCAGGTAGAAGATTGTGCACTTTCTAATCCACAGTCTAAGCTCTCCAAAAGCGATTTTAACCCCCACGGGCAGTGGAAGAGGTAAAGAAGTTCGGCACTGGAAAAATATTGGATATCTATGGACTAGTATATAGTCTCGCTCAAAATGACTTTGAATAAACTCGTCCACGTGTACTGTTGTCCTGCAGGTCTTGAATATTTGAAGATGCGCATGCGCACCGGAAGGCGATCGTACGATGGTGAAAACGCGATACTACGATGATGATAATACGATAGTACGATGGTGAAAACACGAAAGTACGATGACGATAACACGATAGTCCGATGACGAAACCACCATAGTACGATGACGATAACACGATAAAACGATGACGAAAACACGATAGTACGATGACGATAATACATTAGTGCAATGGTGAAACTACGATAGTGCGTTGGTGAAAATACGATAGTACGATGATGAAACCATGATAGTACAATGACGACAACACAATAGTACGATGACGATAATACGATAGTACGATGGTGATAATGCGATACTACGATAGCACGATGTTGAAACACGAAAATACGATAGTACGATGGTGAAATCGCGACTGTATGATGGTGAAAACACGATACCATATCGCAATATCATCATCGTACTATCGTATTGTCGTGGTTTCACCATCGTAGTATCGTGTTATCGTCATCGTACTATCGCGTTTTCACCATCGTGGTTTCGTTGTTTCGCATTATCGTCATCGTACTATCGAGTATCGTGTTTCAAATTAACATATTCAAAGGCGATGGCCCTAACAGTATTCCGTACATTTCTGCTACATACAGCATGTAGACTAGATGAAACGGATCTGAACATGGACTTATTTCAGACTGAATCCAGTTACTACTCACATTGAACTAAACTCTCGTATCAGAACTGCCAAGATCTGATTAATTGGCTGGTAGGATAACTGGTTGATTCATTGGTTGAGTGATTGATTGATCGATTGACTGATTGAGTTGGTCGGTTGGTCGGTGATTAGCAATTGTTTTTGCCTGGCTCGCTGCTTGAATGGTTGAGCTTTGTAACTTGTTTGCTTGCTGGATCGATTGATTGACCAACCGGCCTATGGACTGATCACCGATGATATTTTCTCCAGCAAGAAGCAACTCGACTCGCCAACATAGAACGCGATAACCGGCTGTTACTAGAAAAGATAGCGCACATCATGCGGACTGGTGGACGTGTGGATCATAAAAATACAGACTATTATCGAGGTAAAAGGTATGGATTTGGTGCAAAATGTCTTAGATTATTACATCTTCTGACAACTTCGTGTTTGACCCATCTTTCACAACAGAAATATAAAAATAAAGCCTATGATTAATGTCGAACATGATTTTTTTTCCCAAGATGTCTTTAACACTTACCTTGCTAAAGATGAAATCGTCGGTTTACTCAAAAAATTTCTTAACTACAGCAGGTTTCAAGCTGTAGTTGCGAAGTTTTTGAAGTAAACCGACGAAATAAAACTTTCAATACCAACAGTAAAAATCCATATATACCTATTTCAAAGGTATGTTTGGAGAAATGATATCTCCTTATCGGACAGTGTAGATCAAAGATCAGACTGCACGTTCCGTGCAGTCTGATCTTGGATCTACACTGTCCGCATAAGGTCAGTGAGTCGCAATTAGCACTCTACGCGTTAAAAAGATGTTGGATGCATACCGTAGTTCATGCTGATTACACGCTATTTCCAAAGTGGTTTTTTCTGACAAGCTTGCATCGCTAAGTTGGTATAGCGTAAGACTCGTGAATGTAATGGTTACAGGTCACTTGAGGGTGTGGGCTCGATTCTCACGGCTAGCCATCTAAAATTACTAATAGTCTTTCGGATGAGACGTTAAACCGAAGTCCCCTATAGACGCTGCTATACACCAAGCATGATAAAGAACCAAGCATAACTTAGGATGGGTCTCGTCCTGTATCTGCACTATCCCCCGCAAGCATACTAACAGTCTTCTGGGGGGGGGGGCGTCGCCCATATGGGCAACCTGTGACTACGATATATAAACGCAAATTCAATGAATCAAGCCGTCAGTTGCAACTTTGTATAACAAATGTAAACAATTAATTCTAAGCAATCGAGCGAGTATAATAATTATCATATTCTATGAAATGGCCTGCAACACGTGAAAAGGGACATTCGGACATCTGCGTAAAGTGTCGTCTCGGATCAGCCTGCGCAGTCCGCGCAGGCTAATCCGAGACGGCACTTTCCGTTTTAATGCCATTTTCTGTTTTGCGCATGTCTACTGTGGCACAAAATCTACTGTAGTCGTAAAGTGCCGTCTCGGATTAGCCTGCGCGGACTGCGCAGGCTGATCCGAGACGACACTTTACGCAGATGTCCGAATGTCCCTTTTCGCATGTTGCACACCAAATAGGGGCGTAATGCATCTGCAAAAGATGTATTGACTCATGTTTAGCCTGCGCATTTCGCGCAGACTGACCTTGTCGAAACATTTTGCCACTCGTCAATTTACTGCTTGTAAAATGAGCACTTTAACCTCACTGTTTGGTCAGTTGTTAGATAGAATGGATCGTATGGAGCCCCAATAATATTATGACTGTTTGGGTTTAATCCATCACAAAAATACATTAAGCCCCTTTTTGCCAGAGCACGGCTCAATTATTCATGTCATTGTATCATTATTTGCTCTTGACAGTTTGAACCAAGCCAAAAGACAGAGACAGTTGTTACGAGTGACTCACGAAAACCAAGCCATTCTAAAACGGATCACCCTTAAGGAGCCCCACTACAACCATAGAGAATGGCTGGCACAGTGGCAGGTACGGACATTTTCATGTTGCAACTCTCTGGCATATTACTAGTATTATCCCCCACGAAGGCGGAAGGATATAGTTTTTGCGTTGTGCGTCCGTCCGGAAAGATATCTTCTCTGGAAACTTCATACGTATATATTCCTTAATCCGCGAATACACATTTTTTTGTTTTTATCTAACACAGTTTCACGAAAAAAGTTGGCTTGGTGTTTACCTTGGCGCCGCATGAGCGGCGGCACTATATTTTCATTCGGGTTAAAAAGTACCTATGGAGGCAGCCATATTGTTTACTCGGCTTCAAGTCATTTCATAACCAGGTCATTTCGTACCTAGTCCAATTCGTGCAATTTTTTATGTTTTCGTGTCCCGGCCTATTCTTTATATATTTTGGTCATTTTTTGTACTCACTTCGATCATTTTGTTCCCACTTTGGTGATATTATATCCAGTTTTTAATATCAATGTGGTAATTTAGAACCTAGTTTTAATAATATTTTTGGGGGTTGTTTCTCGAATGACAACTGCTTTTGTATACAGCTCCAATAGAAAATATGATAAATTTCGCCGAAGAATGGCTATGACTGTCTTACCATTATTGATTCTTTTTATTTGTTTTTTTTTTTTAAGGTTTTAAGTTGTATTCTAAAGATTGTTTAGGACTTCTCAGTTACTTTCGCCGAAGAATGGCTTTGGCTGTGTCTTACCATTATTGATTCTTTTTATTTCTTTTTTAGGTTTTAAGTTGTATTGTAAGGATTGTTAAGGACTTCTCAGTTAATTTCTCACCTAGTCTTGCATAAACTGACTTTGGTTAATTTGAACCTACTGTAATGGGCCTTAATTCAGTTTTGCATAAACTGACTTGGGTTAATTTGAACTTACTGTAATGCGCCTTAATTCAGAAACAACTGATAGCAGCGCCATTGATCTTATGCATCAATATTTTCTTGTTTCTATTATGGACCAATATCTCCTTAACTACTGGACAAAGTTTTATAAAACTTCATATTTATATTGTTTATCAGGCATGGACCAAATACAAAATGACCACGTGTACATGCAAACCACTATACCTCTTAAATGTTTCTATCAAATGATTTTTTTTCGGCGGGGGTGGTGGTTTCATTTCAAAGAAATAACTTATTTATACAGAATTAAGCCATATCACAAAATTTCGTGTTTTGACGGCCCTGATGAAAATTGTATTTGAAAACATTGTAGGATGAGGAGAATATGCAGGTAACGTGCCGTAACTCCATTCTCCCGATTTTCATTTCTATCTAAAGAGATTTCATGTTTAGATTTACTTTTTCTTTTTCGCCTACAAATGCTTTCAAATTGCTCGGTCGAAACTTTGTTGTCTGGTGACCTCTTTCACTACAAAGTCAATAATTTACGCCTTTTCATTGGCTATAAATGTAGTTCCACAGCAAGACGCAGAGAAAATTTGGCCTTAATCTTAAATACAGTAGTGGACAGTGTATGTCAGAGATCAGACTGCACGTTCTGTGCAGTATGATCTTGATCTACACTGTCCACTAAAGCTTCTGGTGTCGTCAAAAGTAAGGAAACAGTTAAAGGTGGCCCTTCAGGTTTTGGGACGTAAATTTTACAAAAATGCAAAAAATCATCCTTATACTCCCAAAGCCTTTTAATTTGCGTTCATAAAGCCCCAGTAGTCGAAAACCATCCGATAACACCAGAAATTAGAGATTTATTACGGACCAGGTTGACACCAACGGGACACGTTCTATTTTTAGATTATCAATTCTCTCATTTAAATACAGGAAAACGCAGACGAAGTTTCAAACATCGGTCCAAAGAAGACATGGAAAATAATTATTACATGTTTGTTATGTAATGGAATTTAAGCGTTATTAGCCACGTGCCAGTCTCTTGAAATTCCTACAATGCTTTATTGATTTTTGGCGCGAAATCTAAAAATAGCTTAAGAGGCTACATAGCCTTTTAAGGGAATACCATCAAAATTTTTTTTTGTAATTTTATGATTCTTAATTATTCATGATTTGTATTGTTTTTTTCGTATAAATTTCAATGATATATATATTTTTTTAATTTTGGTGATGTGAAAATTCTAAATACCCACCTTTAAGAGTCCATGTAGGAAGGGACGTAACTCGTGTCACCTTAGCTCCGTAAGAATCCATTTTTTGCGACAACTTATTTCTTTTATGTAACCCTTTGACTACTAAGCGCGACTAGCTGACCTTTTGCGGACAGTGCAGATCAAGATCAGACTGCACAGAACGTGCAGTCTGATCTTAGCTCTAGACTAGGAGGTATTATTCCCTTGAACATAACTTTAAATTCGCAATATTTGAGTTATTTATGTAGAATTGAAAATTTAATTTTAGTTATATAGCAGGATAAGGTTTAAATGATAACTTGTATTTCGTTGCCTGCCCGGACGGCTCAGTCCGGGTGGCTCAGTGGTGAGCGTGTCGGACTCATGACCTGGTGGTTGTGAGTTCGATACCCGGTTGAGGCGAACTTTCCTTTCCGGCGTATTTTCGCCACTCACCTCTGCTGAAGCATGTGAGAAAAGTAGCCGGTGGCTTTGGAAAGAAAGTTGTGTAAGTACCGGTGAGAGAAAGCCTGGAAACATATGTGCGTCACCGACCGCCATGATATGACCTTAGCTGTTAAAGTGGCGTTTAACCCCAATACAACCAGCCATGTATTTCGTTCTTACCTATTATGCTTTCAGACCAGCCAGCAGTATTTACGCAATATTTCGAAGTATCCCTCATACACGTGGTCGACGAAAGAAAAGCTGCCCGCCATTTCGAAGAAAGAGGCAGCAGACGAAGAGTAGTACTTACCTGATAAGCTCTATGCACATTTATATTTAATCATATTTTTCAATTATACCTAATAAATACTCAATCAAGAAAACAATGCAGAGTTTTCAAACAAGCCCAAGCTCTTTAAAACACTTTTGAAAAAAAATATCTCTATTTATCTAAATTGAAAGCATTTGCAGACGACAAATTAATGTGTCTGAAATGATGGTATATGTCTTTGAGTGGGTAAAAAACGTTGTGCGAAAAGAAGAAAATGTTTGTTTTCCCCTTTTCCTAAAGTTTCCTAGCCTTTCACAGTCAAAAAAACATAATTACAAGCACATCTAAATTGTCGTCTGCAAATGCTATGATATCAGACGACTCCAAATTGTTGTTGTTTGGTAACCCATTACTCGCAAATCTTTAACCCTTTACCAGACAATCCCTGATTTTTTACGACCCTTGGAAAGAAGCCTTTTGAAAACATTGTGGGAAAAGAAGAAATTACTGGTAACCAGCATTCTCTCCTTTTCCCAAATTGTTTTCCTCTCTTCCAAAAACAAATTTCAATTTTTGATTTACATTAATTTTGTAGTCTGCAAGTGCTTTTAATTTGAAACAGTCTAAAATTTTGTTATTTGGTAAGAGTTAACGTAACACAAATTGATTGATTGAGTGGTGATTTACACCTCTTTCAACAACATTTCAGTCATGTCATGGCGACAGCCAGCATATTTTATGTATTTCCTGGGTTTTGCCATTACTAGGCCAGGATTCTGAGGTGTCCTTCCCAAGGAAGCTCCCACGAAGATCCCAGTTGAGCCAGTGCGGCTCGACCCCGTGGCATCCAGGTTACAAAGTCCAACACTAAATTACTGAGCCGATGAGGACCCGGAACGGAACACAGATTTGAAAGTAGGATCTAATTATTCTAACATGACACGTGAATTCGGCTCTGTAAACACAGTGTAACGAAAGCGTGGTAAATTTCAGAAATAATCTTCTTTCTATCGTGGTTTATCTTCAATAAACCACAGTTGTGAGTTATGAGGCACAACAAATAATCCATGAGTGGCTATATAGCCCTCGTGGATTATTTGTTGTGCCTCACGACTCACACCTGTGGTTTATTGAACGATAGACCACGATAGTAAGAAGATTAATTATTTCTGTATTCTTTAGCATTCTTCCGATTTAACTTAAAAATGTTCATCATTCATCAACTTTTTGAACAGAGGCGTGAGCGAAAAAAAAAGGGAGAGGGCTGTTACAGACGGTATACCCTAAGATCAGGTAGTAAAGAATACCGTTTGCTTGGCGAGTAATACCTCGAAGACATAAGTCTCTCTCAGTTCCAGTGGATTGTAATTACAACAGGCGAAAGGATCAGGTACAAGTATACAGCTGGCGCTGAAAATAAAAGGAAAGTTAACTTTGCCAGCCCGCATAGCTCATGTGGTGCGTAGGGGAAGGACTTGCAAACATTACGTCTTTGGTCACTTGAGGCTGTCCATCTGAAAATAGTAATAGTCTTTCGGATGAGACGTCAAATCGCGTTCCCATGTGACGGTGCTATACACCAAGCACCTTTAAAAGCTAGTCTTAATTCATCTTCGCAAGCCAAGGCTGACGATTCACTACGCTACTCTACTCTTGGCAAATCGAGCTTGATTTTTACATTCCCCCGATACGCTTTTTCATTGGGTGCAGCAAGCTCTAACTGCAACGAATGAAATCGCTCGTAGCATTTTATCTTTTATAAAAAATAGAACAAGGTCGATACCTTTCGAATAGAGGGTAAACATGGAAACCCACGTGGATGTCTGCTTATCGCTTCATGTGTATTCGTAAGCGGTTTGTAAAACGATATTTCATTGGCTTTTAGAAATATGATGTAAAGGAGGATATTAACCAGCATCCAATAGAGGGCGCATCGCAGGAATCTCGAAATCGGGCTCAATCAGCCAAGGTAAGATCCACGTAGGGATCGTAACCTTGGCTCGCGAAGATGGTCTTAATTTGGTATCGGTTTCGTCCTAAACCCTGCTCTGTCCCCAAAATTGTACTAACAGCCTTCAGAGGGGCGGGTGGCAACGATAAATAAACACAAAAAAACAATAATTGATCAATCAAAAGTTAAAATAGTTTTTTGTTATAACATCAATATTTTTGTTCCTTGTTCATATACTAACAATCCACAACAATGAACAGAATTTCATGACTTTCGGAATCATTCTTAATTTAAGGACTGTGGGTTTAGATATTTTCCTTAAGTTTATTGTATCTACGATATGCTGTGGCAAATGGAGGCTTGGTGCATCTCCATGATGCATGATACTAAGTAACTCATCACATAATTATATATCTATAAAACACAGTTTGTCTTACAACGGCATGAATCATGAGGTACACCGGTCCTTTGACATGTAGAACATTGACCAATAGCACTGTCAAGGCTGACCTTGGTCGTCACTTTTTGCCGATGCATTAAACCCCGTTTTCACAATTCATGGCTCTTAACGTTGCTACCAAATAAAGAATAATAGTCATGAGAAAAATCTAATTCATAGTCTCCAGTATTGCTTTCAAGTCGGACAAGCCTGTAAATTTTGTCGTCTGATCATGAAAGAGTTACGTGTTTCTCTCAATTGTTCAATACGCCGAATATCTATTGGGACTGCGAGAGAACAGTACTTCGATTTTGGGAAGGAAATGATATCGTACACGAAATGTTCCGTTACCTGAATAATTGAAATTGTTATTATACTTGTGGGAACACTGAGTATCGTACACGTTGTGTTTCGTACTTGAATTATTGAGATTATCATAGTGCCTCTGGGACATGGACTATCGCCCACGAAAATTTTCGTAATTTGGAATAATGAAATTATCATTGTACGTATGGGAAATGGAGTATCGTGCACGAGATCTTACGTACCTGAAATATTGATGTTATTATTGTTCGTGTAGGACACTCATTCTCCATGACATAGGTGTTTTTTGTGTTCTTCTTTGGCCTGTTGCCTCCTGCAAAATATTGCAGCAGACAGACATGGAAATATCCTTTCAGAATATGAATTATAAAATGATTTTTCTTTTTGTCTATACGTTCTAACAAGCGACCGTCAAATCTTAGACTTGTCCACATTGGTAGCATGTATGCAGCAGCTGACAAATTAAATGTGTTTCCAATGATGGCATTTGTTTTTGAAAGGGTGCAAAAAAATGTAAGAAAAAAGAGACCATACTTATGACCAGCGTTTTCTCTTCCCCCACAATGTTTGCAAATGCTGGTTTCTTTTCTCAAGGTAGTTAAAGTCAGAATTATCTGAGGGATAAGTTCGTTTATATACGAACGGCCCATTGGATACAGAAGGATTAACTCTCTGCCAAACGACAAATTTATAGAGTGGTCCAAATTGAAAGCATTTGCAGATGACAAAATAAATATGACTGAAAGAAAAACAACGAAATTTGATTGGGGAAAGGTAGAAAACATTGTGGGAAAAGAAGAAAATGCTGGTTACCAGCATTTTCTCCTTTTCCAACAATGTTTTCAAAAGGCTTCTACTTCAGGGTCGTCAAAAGTAGTCATTGTGTGGTAAAGGGTTGAATTAATGCATTTCGGTGATGCATCCTACCATGCAAGTCATCACATATTTATGGATCTATTAAATCCATTTAGTTCAACAACCGACTAAATTTAGATGTAGAATGGTCCCTAGACATGCATGAAATTGACCAACAGCAAAAAGTTTCGATTCATGCCGCCTTGCAGAGACTGCAAAGGCTGTCATGGACGATACTTTTTTTCAGATTCGTTTAGCCCCCTTTTCACAGAGCATGGCTCACATGAATATCGTATGCAGGTGGTAGTGAGTAAAAGTGAGTTATTGCCTTATAAAACCGCTTTAAAAATCCTTACAAAAGACACTATTTGTTGTAGTTAAACTGCTTTTTCCGCCATGTTTTCCTCACACTTCAACTAAGTATTTCTCTTTACCTGAGATGCTTCTTTTGTAAGTTAAGGGTTCTATTGTTTTGATGATCAAGCCTGAACAGTAATTGGTAAACAATGATATCACCGGAACAAGGGGATAAATGATGGGCTGCTGTTTAACCCACTCGGCAAACCTTGGGTGCATCATGATGCAGTTACGGAACCCCAAGTTGTGACGAGTGCAATGTAACCTTCCAACTCCCTATTCGAGGAGTATGGTGGCATATTTTTGCCGCGAGATACGAGGTAGTTATTTCGATAATTTAAGATAACTATCGTGATAAAACAAAGTTTCCAGGAATTATTTCGTTGATAATGAAAATTTTCACGATAAAAATATCGCGATAATTCTGTTATCGTGATTTTTTTTTTCGTGCCCACAACTGACAACCATTTGTATTTAAATACAATAAGACACGGTTTCGGAACATCTTCGTCTACAACCTTATGAATTCTTCTTTTCTCTGAATGGTTTTAAAGTTATTTTAAGAAGGCATTTTAATTCGCCTTTTTGATTTCACATAGGTCTGTTAATTTCTAGTCTTGTCAAAATTGACTAGTTATGATACAATTGTCAATAATTCGAATTTTCACCGACTACAATCTTTTGAATCAAAAGCTACTAAATTCATCCAAATAGTGAATTTTATTTTTATAGATATAGGGTAGATCTAGCAGATAACTATCACGAATAATCTTTTATCGCATAGCCTGCATTGTTTTCAGTGTAATATTTATACTCATTACGAATTTCCTTATCTTATACATGTTTGATGTCACATTTGTATGACGTCATTTTTGATGTCATTTTGTACGTATTACATAGTAGTGAATGGGTCTTAGAGATATTCCCGCGGGTGCATTTATGCAGGCCTCCTAGTGAAACCTTTAAAACCTTTAAAAACCTTTAATTTCAGAGCAAACCTTTAAAACCTTTACATTTCCCCCAGAAAACCTTTAAAACGTCAAAATAGCCTGTAATTCTCACTTAAAACCTTTATATTTGCTCTGACTGGTTGCCGTGCTAGCTTAAAGCAAAGGTGATGTAGATCCTACACTGTAAAACAGGAGCTATGTATGATATAAATATGCAGAGAAAATAGGTATACACATTAAATAAGGTATGTATTATATTGCATAATTCAAACAGTATATAACATCAAAAAAATGACTTTGGTATGACTGAGGGTTTAATAAAGAAATGAGAACTTCGACGAAATAGCCTTTATTTACTCTTTATTTTTTCATATTTTACACTAAAAGGCCTTTATTTTCATACATTGGAGCCTTTATAAAAACCTTTATTTTTGTTTTGGCCTGCTAGGAGGCCTGATTTATGTATATTTTTACATCATTTAATCTATTTTTTGTGAAATTTCGTTGTGTGATAAAAAGAATCCGACATGAGTGGGCTTTTGAAATAAAATTTTATTCAACTCGCCAAGGAAAAATGTTATTGATATTGCCAAAGGTTCGCTTGATAACATTTTCCTTGACTTAAAATTTCATCTCAAAAGCCCACTCATGTCAGATCCTATATACAGAATGTAAGCTTGCACGTTAAAATACTAGTATTGAGTTTATCGAGATATTTTTTTCGTGATTCGGCTGAAAGGACATTTATCAAAGTACTAAGGTAAGAAAATGAGATTATTATTAACGAATACTTTTTGCACGTTACTGTATCTCGATATAATTTTCAAGAAACTTTAATTTATCGCGACAGTTATCTATAATTATCATGATAGCTATCTCGTACCAGGTGGCAGAAATATGCCACCATAGGGAAGTAATTCGGACTCCTGATATAGATCTAGTGGGATTTCGTGCCGCTGAAATTTTTAACGCGTTACATGCACAGTCAGCAAAACACAAAATTTCAGTCTTGTGAAAGACTGCTTTGGAAAAAACATCATGGCAAAAGGAGACATTGCTTGTTATTATTCGAGAAGTAACTTGGACTACTGATTTCTGGGATTTACTGTTTTAAATCAGCGTTTAAAACCATTCACCACACAATTCCGAACTTTACTACCCAAAGGGGAAAAAGCCTCGAGAGAAACAGTCTGGAAAAAGGAACACAGTTCTGTTTACCAGCATTTATTTATTTATTTTTTTTTTTTTCCACAACGTTTTCTGTCCTATCACAGATAAATCTTGTTAAGACGAAAGTGCTCGTTTTCAGCATATTCTCCTCCCTGCCTCTGCCTCCCAATATTTTCATAAGCATTTATTTCTTTTTTCCACAACGTTTTCTATCCTATCACAGATAAATCTTGCTAAGACGAAAGTGCTCGTTTTCAGCATTTTCTCTTCCCTGCCTCCGCCTTCCAATATTTTCATAAGCCATATCTGGCAGGGTCATTAAATCTCGGGATTGTGTTGTGAAGGGATCTATATCAGTCAATAAATATTTTGTAAGGATATTTTCCATGCCGTTTTTCTGCAATATTATTTCAAGGGACTGAATGCGTTATGTCTTTACCATTATCCAGCTAAATAAGTAAAATGAAATTTTTAATTCGATAGCAAAAACCGAAATATTGCTGTTTCAAAGGTATGTTTTGGAGAGTAATATCTTCTCATCGGACAGTGTAGATCCAAGATCAGACTGCACGTTCTGTGCAGTCTGATCTTGATCTACGCTGTCCGCAAAAGATCAGTGAGTCGCTCTTAGCAGTTTAAGGATAAAATCAGAGTTTGCGTGACTGGACACTATATAGAAAATATGGAGGCGCTATCAATGCATTATTGTTTTCAACTGACGGAAGATCCTTCGTCAAACCCAGGTAAGCTATTTATCTTTGTTTTCTGTTCAATCTTGCGCACCATAAAAAAATAAACACAAGCTTTCGGCGGTACAACCGCCTTCTTCAAGTGTGATCCTGTGATAAAATGCCTGCAGTAATGTTCAACATTACTGCAGGCATTTTATCACAGGATCACACTTGAAGAAGGCGGTTGTACCGCCGAAAGCTTGTGTTTATTTTATAATTAAACAATCTTGCACACATCAGTATTTATCATTTCAGTTTTATCACCTCTCTCTCTCTCTCTCTCTCTCTCTCTCTCTCTCTCTCTCTCTCTCATTTTTTTCTCTCTTTCTGTCTGTCTGGATTTCTCTATCTCTTATGGTTTGCATATATCTTTCACGAGATACGAAATAGCTTTCAAGATAATTTTGGAAAACTATAGAGATAATTTGAAGTTTCCCGGAAATTTCATGGAGATAGTTCAAACTTTCAAGAAAAAAATAACATCAGGATAAACTTAATATTTTAACACAGAATTTCTCAATCGTACACGAAGCTGAATTAAAATTATAGCGATTATTGTAACTATTACTTGTATAGATCTATAAATTGAAACTATTATCATTTGTATAAACTCGGTAGTTTTCTCACTTCAAAAAATTGCTATGGTGGCATATTTCTGCCGTTAGATACGAGATAACTATCTTGATAATTCTATAAAACTATCGCGATAACTTAAAGTTTCCTTCGGATTTTATCGAGATAATAGAGAGTCTCCTGAAGAAAAAAAATACTTATATCACGATAAACTTAATATTTTAACTCAAAATTTCTCAATCTTACACGCAGCAGATATTCGAGATAAATTATCATGATAGTATCCGTTCCTCGATATCTATAAGTAGAAAATTCACCATTTGGATGAGCTGGGTAGTTTTTGACTTCAAAAGATTGCAGTATGTAGAAATTCGAATTATTACAGTTGTAGCTTCACTGGTAAACTTTGACAATACTCGAAATGAACAGAAGTCTGTAAAATTACAAAGAAGACTCGAAATGCCTCCTACGAACAACTTTAAAACCATTCAGGGAAAAGGAAGAACTCATAAGGTTGTATATGAAGATTTTCCGAAACCGCATCTAATCATAGGCACCGTGAATGTAGGTTGTGGGCACGAAAACAAAAAAAAAAAAGAAATATGATAATGGAATTTTTTTTCGAGAGAGATATCTCCATACAGTTTTGGACAATGTAGTCTAGATCCAAGATCAGACTGCACGTCCAGCATTTTCTCCCTTTCCCACAATATTTTCTGCTCTTCTAAAGTCAAGTTTCAATTTTTAAGTCACGTTATTTTGTCGTCTGCAAATGCTTTCACTTTGGACAGATCTAAAATTTTGTCATTTGGTAAAGAGTTAAGCCAATTGTCAAAAACTCAGATTTTGCTATTGTAAAGGTATTTTCCTGAACGGAAACATGCCCTTCCCCGGCTGTGTAAGTCAAATATCAGACTGCACGTTCTATATAGTCTGATCTTAATCTACACTGACCGCAAAAGGTCAGTGAGAGTTGCTAAGCAGCCTAAGGATTAAAATTTTACCACAAAATTCCGAGTAGAGCTCTATTATGACCCTGAGAAAGAAGCGTTTGAAAGTATTGTGGGAAAAGAAGAAAAAGACGGTAATCAGCCTTTCTTCTATCCTTCGCACCGTGAATGTTTTACCGAACTACAGTTTTTTATTTGTATCAATTTCAAATTTGTCATCTACAAATATTCTCAACATAAAAGAGTTAACAATAATTGTGTTGTTTTGGGAATGGGTCACCTCAAAAATTTTACCAAAATCTACGAACAGACTCTTTTTCTGACTTTAGATGAGTTCGGTTCAGACTCGATTCGCAAAATAAACTGAATTAAGGTCTACGGCCCCTAACTCATAGGTAAACATCGACATTTTCGTAAAGGCTATTCGGCCAATCTCGACAGCTTCCGTCTTTTACTATGAGGGTTAGAGGCCGAAGACTTACTTACTTACATTGACGTTTTCTTAAAGGCTATTCGGCCAATCTTGGCAGCTTCCGTCTTTTAATATGCGTTCGGTTAAAAGACTTAATTCTATTATTTTGCTGAGTTGAGTCTAAAACACTCTGTCAGCTCAGGATTTTAGAACATTACATAGTTCTGTGTATTTTATAGAAACAGGTCTCGAATAAGGATTTTGAGTTCAAATTAAGTAAAAACTCATCTTCGCGAGAAATGGTTACGATCACTACGTGGATCTTACCTTGGCGGATCGAGCCCGATTTCGCGATTTCCGCGATACTTCCCCTATTTGATGCTGGTTATTATCTCCCTTTACATCATATTTCTTATAGCCAATGAAATATCGTTTTGCACACCGCTTACGAATACAATAATTCAACATGAAGCAATAAACACAAACGTAATTCGACATTCCAGGGTCAGGTGCTGGGATATAGCCTAAAATCTCTGATACTTTATTGGTCACACTGAACCTTTCTGTAAGTAGTGTTCTTTTATGTTTTTTTGGGGGGGTAATAAATCATTACAGAACATCCAAGGAGGTATCCGTGCTTACCTCCTATTTTTATCCGAAAGGTCGCGACCTTCTTCTATTTTTATCAAAGATGAAATGCTACGAGCGATTGATTACGTGCAGTTAGAGCTGGCTGCAACCAATGAAAATGCGAAATCAAGCTTGATCCGCCAAGGGTAGAGTAGCGTAGTGAATTGTCACCCTTGGCTAGCGAAGATGGTAAAAACTGGACTCGGTCCTAGTTTATGTTACTGGCTTTTTTCATATGACTTGTATTCATTATTAAATGCCATTTTTAATCGTTGGGTTTTTATATAGGATTCGTTGACATTTTAGAAATATACCCGATGATAGATATAGAGGATATTTGTTTTTTTCGGTGAAAGATCGAAATTTATTTCATCGAGTGGACACCATCGGTAATATTTTCACGAGTGGCGCAGCCACGAGTGAAAATATTACCGATGGTGTTCACGAGATGAAATAAATTTCGATCTTTCACCGAAAAAAACAAATATTCTATTTATTTCATGCTTTTTACCCTTTCTGGGAGGAGCTTTATCGAAATTCAGTACAGTTCTTTTCCCTTATTCCCCGTGGTGTACCCCTCCCGCATAGCAACGTTACGTCAAGCGCGAGGAATGTAAGGTATATGACGTCATATTTCCCATCTGGTTGTGAGGCACGCGCAATTTACCTTGGCAACAAAAACATGAAAATCGGTATTTTCACTGGTGGTACCAGTGTAAGATCGAAAAATATATTCACTGCTATTTCTCGATATCCTACCGGAAAGCATGAAATAAATAGGAATATTTCCCCCATCACAACTTGAATCCTGATAACCTTTGTATCATATCCTGTCATTGATAAAACTTATCATTTCAGCAAAATTTCAAATTTTATTTCGGCCCCAGTCTAATTTTTTTCCTTATGTGTTACTTACTAACTGCGCAGTCGTGCTCGGCAAATATTCACAAACTACATGCCAACCCTTTAACCACACATTCTCTAGTTTTAATTGACCCTGAAGTAGAAGACTTTTGAAAACATTGTGGGAATAGGAGAAAATGCTGGTAACCAGCATTTTCTCCTTTTCTCACAATGTTTTCGACCCGATCATAGACATGAATCGTCATTAAATCTTCATTTATTTCTCATAATGCTTGCTTTCAATTTTGTTCCGGCCAATTGTTTGTCATTTGGTGGAGAGTTAATGGGTTAATATTTGAAGTAGATGATTTCTATTTGTTCATATCGATTCATGCATTAAAAAAAGATATTTTTGAAGGCCATTAAACTTGGAGTAATATTGAAACAAATTTGAAGTTGTGTGTATTTTCAGAGTAAAGCTAACCCTTTGCCTACTTCGTCCACTACTCTTTTTACACAGTGTAGATCGAGATCAGGCTACACAGATCGTGCAATCTGATTTTTTTTCCCCAAAATTTTCAATCCAAACTGTCCATTACGGTCTTTTACGGGGACATTGTTTCTGTGTTTCAGATAGATTTGAAATAACAAAATATCGAGTTTAACTGTTCGCTGGATTATTTATTTGTTTACTGGTTAAAGGGTGACTAATGCACTGTATTGATCTTACTCTGCATGACAGTAAAGATATCTTCTGCACGGTCTTTAACCTTTTAACCCTTTACCTGATAAGTCAATTTGAGGCTCTTCCATTTCATCAGCAAATAAAGATATGATGTCAAAAATATGGACAAATGAGCATACAAATAGCTGACTGAGTGGAAAACATTGTGGGAAAAGGAGAAATTGCTCGTTACGAGCAATTTCTCCTTTTTCCACAATGTTTTCAAAAGCTGTCTGTTGTTGATGTGTCAAAATGAGTATCTATGGAGTAAAGGGTTAACTCCTTACCAAACGACAAAATTTTAGACTGGTCTTAGACCAAATTGAGAGCATTTGCAGACGACAAAATGAATGTGACTAAAGTATTGAAATTTCTTTTAGGAAGGTAGGAAAACATTGTGGGAAAAGGAGAAAATGCTGGTTACCAGCATTTTCTTCTTTTCCCACAATGTTTTCAAAAGGCTTCTTACACAGGGGTATTAAATATAGGGATTGTTTGGTAAAGGGTTGATTCCCTCAGATCCCAATATACTAATATTGGTCTTTTTGGAGGGTTGAAAATATACTTTACCAAGACTCAGATTAGATTAAGGTTTTTGACATAAAGGTTTGAATGAACATGTGGACTGCATAGATCAAGATCAGACTGCGCCTTTGATGAAAGTTTTCTTTCTTCCTTACAAGAAAATTCAGACCCCCAGCCTAATACCAGTGAGGCAGTGGGCACACATGAACTTGGTAGGTTGTCGCCGTGACTTGACTATACTTAATGTTGAAATCGGATTAAAACACTCCTCCTCCTCCTCCTCCAAGTTATTGAACTGCTTTTGTGAATATGAACATGTTCTGTGGCGATCAGGCAGTCTCAACCCAGTAATTGTGAAATATGAACGACCAAATAAAAGAATGAGTCGGTTTACTTAAAAAAAACTCGTAACTACAGCTTGAAACAAGCTGTAGTTACGACGTTTCTGAAGTAAACCGACGAATTCCTATCGTTGAGACTTCCATTTTACTGGCAGACTACATATTTGTTTGGCGTATAACGCCATTTTCAACAATATTCCAGTGATATCGTCGCGACCGGGGCACCTATCAATACTTTCATTAAGTTATTTTTTGCACCAGTTAACAATATTCTTCCCAAGCCAATGGCTGCTTTCCCATGTAACCATTTTTAAAACGATAATCAGCGATAATCACCGTCGCAATGAGTATCATCAATCCTCGAAAAGAAATTCGCTGAGCTTCTAATTCGCTTGGTCAGCGATCCCCACCCCCTTTGTCAAGTCCTGTATATTAGTGACTGATTGGTTTAATTTATTTATCATTGCCTAGTTGCCACCGGTTTCCCATATGGGCGACACCCCCAGAAGGCTGTTAGTATTGTCACGGGAGATAGTGCAGATACAGGACGAAACCCATCCTAAGTTTCGCCTGGTTTCTTTAACGTGAGTGGTGTATAGAAACCGTGACACGGGACCTCGGTTTAACGTCTCATCCGAAAGGCTGTTCGTAATTTTAGATGGTCAGCCATGGAAATCGACTAGCGCCTGCACTACTGCGGCTAGGTCACTGTACATGTAGCTATTTCAGTCGTTCGGTAATGTAGGTGCGAACATGATTGATGCTTTTCACAAAAAGTTTTGTGCCAAATAAGGCAATTTTCCCGGAAAATTAGGGACGCATTCGTTTCAATTAGCGGTAAGATCAATAGATAATTACGTCTAGTCTTCCCATGATCCTTTCACTTTGAACACAGCTCTTTATCCTCTCGCGACTGTGGGGTACGACGTATACTGGGTACAAACGTCATTTGTTTGAGCCATGGGCTTGCAAAAGGGGGTTTAACTCTTTACCAAACGACGATAACTTAGACTGGTCCAAATTTAAAGCTTCTGCAGACGTCACTGTCAAAGTGACCGAAGAATTTTAAGTTTGTATCGAAGAGGAGAGAAAAGATTGTGGGAAAAGGAGAAAATGCTGGTTATCAGCATTTTCTCCTTTTCCCACAATGTTTTCAAAATGCCTGTCTCTTAGGGTCGCCAAAAGTCGGCAATGTGTGGTAAAGGGTTAATGGATCTCTATGATGCACCATACCAAGCAAGTCACATAATTATGGATCCATAAAACTCACTTTGTCTAACAACCGACTGGGTCTGGAGGTAGACTGGCTCTTTGGTATGCAGAAAATTGACCAAATGGCAAAATAATTTCGACCTATGTCAGCCTCAAAATAGCTAGTGAGAACAGTTTCCAACTCAAAACCGTTAACTCTTTACCAAAGAACAAATTGTTGAGCTTGTACAAATTAATTGATTGGTTTGTTTGTTTGTTTGTTTGTGGGTTGGTTGGTTGGTTGATTGGTGATCAATCAATTGAACGGTGTTCTACGCCGCTACAAAATTATTTTTTACTATATCAATGTGAGAAGCGTCTTTAAAGACGTCCAAAGGCCTAAAGAATATTTTGGGACATGATTTAACTCCACAAAACCATAGGATTCTCTTCCGGCTCTTTATTTATACCGAAAATTGACGACTTAATGTTCCTTTACGTTACATACAAAATTATTCAAGACAAATCATGGCGACAGTTCCCAATGCTCGTATTTATATGTCCTGGGTTTATCAGTACTAAGCTAGGGTTCTGAGGTGTCTTGCTTAAGGACACTTCAACCAAAAAAAAAAAAATGCTGCCAGTGAGGCTCGATTCTGGGACCTCCAGTTTGCCAGGCTTTACTTTACCACTTAGCCAAACAGTACCACTGGTTATTCTGAAGGCATTTGCAAATGACAAATCAAATTGGGCCCGAAGGACACCAAAGAATCCAGTTTGTCGAGTAGAAAAATAAAGTTCGTTATATAACAAACGATAGCAGTTCTTGATAGAAAACACGTGGGAGAAAATACACCAGTATGCACTGCAAACAAAAAAGTCGACAGAGAAACAAAGTACGACAGCGCAAGTGGGACAAGAAATGTCTTTAAAAAAGATAGATGGCGTAAGAGTCACTGGGCTATTTAGTCTAATATAAAGAGAAATGATGAGAACAGTTAGCTTCTTTTGAATTGTATTACATATGTTTGAGAGCAGAATTATCAATAAGGTTTGAGAATTAGGAAGCATTTTTTAAATACAAAAATGAAGCACCTTTCAAACATCGACGACTTTGCGTTATCAGAAGGCGGCGTTTTATCACCCTCTCAATGCTGACCACACCCAACTTCTCTAACTAGGAGTAATTTAGTAGGAACTCAACGTCTTATAGTAAGCAACGCAATAAAACCGATTGTTTCCCTAGGTAGGCATAGTTATTAATTCACATTGCAAAGTGAATCCCCACATTCAATACAGAACATCTTTTTTTTTCATGGTAACACGAAACGAAATAAGTTGTTTTACAACCCGTTTTCGTGTGATGTTTGGTTTTGCGCGAGGAAAACGGGTACCAAATCTCTTACACTAAACAAATCGGAACACTCGCCAATACCCAGTGCTATTAGTTCAGCAGGCGCTGCATGAATGGCGGCACTATATTTGTATTCGCTTTTGAAAAGTACTTATGGAGGCAGCCATATTGTTTACTCAGATTCAAGTCATTTTGCGCCTAGGTCATATCGTACCTAGGCCATTTCGTACAAATGGTCATTTCGTACTCACCTATTCTTTTTATTTTGGTCATTTCGTACCCACTTAGACTATCATTTCGTACACAGTTTGGTCAATTCATATCCAGTTTTAAATATCAATTTGGTAGGTTGGAACCTGACTTTAATACTATTTTCTTGTATTGTTTCTTGAATGACAACTGTTTTTGTACATAGCTCCAATATTGAAATTATGTCAAATTTCGCCGAAAAAATGGCTATGATTGTGTCTCACCATTATTGGTTCTTTTTTAAGTTTTAAGTTGCATTCGAAGGATTGTTTAAAACTTCTCAGTTCATCTCTCACTAAGTTCTGCAAAAATGCAGTCAATTTAAAATGCTGTAATATGCCTTTTTTTCTTTGGAAACAACTGAGTGCGGCGTCATTAATGTTATGCATCAATATTTTCTTGTTTATTAATATGATTTCGATTATGGATGTTTTGCCTGAGTTTAACACCTGCATGGCCATACAGCACAACTATACACAGGAAAATGTGATCATTACGTGATTCTTTAGTCATTAACACTTTTGTCCAATATCGGTAAATTTCTACGGTGGCCTTCATTTTTTAGTAGTTTCCATATATTTGGCCAATCACAAAACGAGAAACAATTCATTTCTTCCTATTACATGTACTTAAAATACTTTTAATAACCCAAAGTTTGCAATTTCAAAGAGTATTTTGTTAGGGAAAACATCTTCTCGGACTGTAGATCCAAGAGTAGCCTTCACGTTTTGTGCAGTCTGATCTTGATCTACTTCTTTTCCAACAATGTTTTCAATTTTTACTGTTTTCGACACAAATTCCGTCATTTGAACAAGTTTTTCATTTGTTGTATGAAAATGCTTTGAATATTGATGTCTGAAATTTTATCAGTTTGTCAAGATTGAACGTCCGTCTCTCTCTTGAACGATATTTTAAAATTTATCACAACTTTATCAGCTCGTTTGCAAGCTAAGGTACATGTAGCTTTCTGGTTACTGTGACAAATTATCACGATTATCCAATGAAAATAAATGCCATGACGTGTCTCATTTTCATTGGATAGTTATCACGTGACATTATACCATGATTGATTGATTGATTGAATGCCGTTTTATGGTGCTTTCAACATTATTTCATTCATATCCTCACGACTGCTCGCATATTTATATATTTCCTGGGCTTCATCAGTTTTCTGGAGCTTTGAACTGTCTAGCCCAAGCGCACTCCAACAAAGCCCAGTGGATTCAGTGAGGCTCGAGTTTGGGGCCTCGAGGTCACAAGCCCCACACATTACCACTGAGCCACATAGGACCCCGACATGATAACCATAACATGGGAAACAAGATTTTGTTTTCTCACACATGTCACTTTTCTGCCTCCGTAGCTATGGAAGACGACCTTCTCGAAGTGAGTAGACAAGGACGTTGCAAGTTCTCAGAAGTTCAATGCCGAATTAATTAATTCATTACCAAACTACAAACTTTGAGGCTTGTCCAAATCGAAAGGATTTGCAGACGACAAAACAAAAGTGACTGAAAATTTGAAATTTGTGTTGTAAAGGGTAGAAAACATTGTGGGAAAAGGAAAAAAATGCTGATTACCAGCATTTTCTCCATTTCCCACAATGTTTTCTAAAGGCCTCTTTTTCAGGGTCTTAATAAGTACGGATTGTGTGGAAGCGTTTTATCGAGTAAACGCTTATTTTAGTTTGAAATACAAAGTAAGGGTTGTCGCGTAGGAAAGTGGTTCGGTTCTGTACCCAGGATGCCCAAATGAGATAGATGAGTATTTATAGAATGCCATCTAGCGGCAGATAATGGTCATCGTTAGGCTAAAACTATGGCTTTTCGTAATTGAAGTATTTACTTCAAACTTCGGATAGTTGTGAAGTATCACTCGAGAAATATGTTCAAAGAGGGCATGTAACCCTTAAATAAAATTTTGACACAATCATAAGCCTCTTTTCGAATGAGAATTCTCACTCACAAGAAGAAACTGCAGCATGACATTGGCACTTACATGAAGCACTCTTGTTAACTTGTTGCAGCAGATATTACAAAGGCATGCTTTAGTACTAAATGTTTATTCTGGATTATTTCAGAATTGATGTCATTATTACAGACTCTACCTGGGGAATTTCTCGAAGTGGTTGGCACGGTAACAAATGTTGGTACACCGTCTGGAGATTGTCTACTACTGGCTACAGATCTGGAAGGAAGGTAAATCCGTATATATATATATAAGTCAGTGACTCAGTCTACTTTAATCGAGCCTTTCTGCAGGTTGTTTGCTTCGTTAACTTCGTTTGATTGTCCGTCGATCGATCTTTCGATCCTCCCCGTGGGGTCCCGGGGGTTTTTTACTTTATAGAATAGGACCTCAGCTTTTCTCTATGGCATGTCGTAGAAGGCGACTAAAATTAGAGACAAACGGCTGCTTTCCTCGTAATTCGTAGGATTGCAGCAGGCTGGGTAGTTCTTATTCCAAATCCTATATTTTTTTTCTTGATGTAAATAGGGTTTGGAATGGGAATCAATTGGCCTGTGGGACCCCGTGTGGTTTAATCGGGGGTATAAGAATAAACCACTGCAGTCCCGCGATCGTCACATCTGCCATTTCATCTGGCGGAACAAAAGTGACAGCATGCATGTCGTAAAAGGCGACAAAAGGGGCATCATTTTGTGTTTCATCCATTCCTCATTTATCGTGTTTGTCTTATGTTGTTGCACATGTATGTTACTTTCACCTTGCATTATTGTTTACTGAGTAAGTGCGCCCAATATGACCTAAGTTGTCGACGGGCCATAAAACACTATTCATTATTACATTCGATCTTTCGATCCATCCAATCATTCACTCTTCGATTCCTTCTTTTATTCATTGGTGTCTAAATACGCTTCCAACGGTATTTCAATTATGTTACAACGGAGTTCTCTTAATAGTGTAATTCTCTAATATCGCATAGGCCAAGCTGTGCAATGATACTTCTGAGAAAAACCAGAGCATAGGATTAGATTCAAACTTAGAACCTCTCAATTACTAATCTTTCTCTTTAAGGACGCATTTAACAATTTTTTCTATCGAACAATTTTTTTCCTAACTTTGCACATTCAAAGCTAATCATGTATCTTGGAGATTACAGTAAAAAAAGATATGGGAACCCGCGTTCGTTTCTGAGAAAATTGCCCTTGAAAAAAGGTATACAATCCAAAATTCCACTTATTTTGGATTTTTTGCGTTTTACTTTAATAATTTAACAGGAAAATTACAGGAAAAATGTAGAAATGTACATCATTTTAATGAAAACTCATATATGTTTGCACAAAAGAAATATATGAAAGCTTAGAATGATAAATGTACAAATACATGTACGCATGTTCTATATAGACCATTGAGTTAAAAACGGAGATAATTTGATCGAATTAAGGGTTAATCTTAAAAAAAAAATTAAAAATACATACTTTCTAACGGATATAATTTCCTTAAAAATTCCACACTCATAGTATTTATAGTTCTAAGCAAAAGTAAAATGGCACCTACCTGTGCTTGTTTTGTCAGAAAACAAGATTGGAGGTCACTGTGAAAATTATTTTTTCATTGGAAAAAAAAGGATAAAAGCTCAACAGACATAGAGCTCCTTTTCCAACAATAGTTTTCAAAATGGAAATAGCTATACTTCCACAGATTTAAATTTCCTGCCTTTGTTTCCTTGTTAGGCGCGTAACGCTGTGTCACCAACATTTTAATCATTTCTCGGTGACAGTTCATAACTGAATGAATCGCACCAGGTACCAGCGTTTTATTGAGTAAACATTTATTTCAGTTTGAAATTCAAAGTAACGGTTGTGGCAATACTCTGGTTCTGTACCTTGAATGACCAAATTAGATAGAGGTGTATTTGTAGAACGCCATCTAGCGGAAGATAATGAATCTATACAGTATTTTAATGTTTCAGTCACCTGCTTGTCCACATATACCGCAGCGGACTAGTTACAATAGATATCCAGTATTTTTCCAACAAACACAACGATAAGAAAACTAAACAACGATGTTCGTTTGCGGTAAGATACATATGAACCATGCTTTGGCAAAAGGGGGCTTAATGCATCTGCAAAAAGTATCGACTCATGTCAGCCTGCGCAGTCCGCGCAGGCTGGCATGGGTCAAAACTTTTTGCAATTGGTCAATTTTTGCTTGCCAAAAGATCCGTCAACCTCATTAATTAGCTGGTTGTCAGACAAAATGGATTTCTTGGATGCATTTATAACAACTTGCGTGATATATTGCATCATACAGAGATGCATGTAACCTTTTGTTGTCCCCACCCCCTTCCCTTTCCCTTTACCAAAGCATGTTTTTCGGTTTGACCAATTAGGACACCTACTGCATTTCACCCATTGTAACAAAAAGCCTGAAGTTAACCTTACAGAAAATACACTAGCATCAGAACTTTTAAATAAGTCTGTAAGTAATGGATTTTTAAATGAACAGAAATATAATGACTTGGCATTTGAAATAAAATTTTTATTAAACCAATCTAGAAAAAAATCATGAAGCGAGCCTTTCACTAGTTTAATAAAATTTTACCTCAAAAGCCAATCAGTTTCAGATTCTTTCATCACATTATTTTATATCAAGAAGTATGGTCCATAATATACAAAAAATATATTTTCGTGTACATTCATTGTGTGCACGATATACATGTGTTAGATTTTGCTTGAATAGAGACCTATTCGCTTCTTTGACAGTGGTATAAGTATCAGACTAAAAGCAGTACCGGTACCAAAGAAGCTTACATATAAGGACTTTTTAAACCCAGAGATATTCAATTGTAGATTTGTCACAATCATAAATTTCAGAAGTTGAATTGATAAGGAAATCTGCGCTCGCAATATTATAGAAACATGTCATTTAAATATATGCAGACCTTTGACCAACACTTGTAGTTGCTTTCAAACGTTGGTAAGAAAACTTTTAATGAGTATATTACACTGAACGCAAGGGCTATCATGTTATGAAATATAATTATGTATATTCTCTTGGTCAGTGAAATAAGGTACAGTGTTCATACCTCAGTGGGAGCCCATGGGTTGGTCACGTGTTAGTACTGTGGGAAAATGACAAAATAACCAAATGAGATACAGCTTTTCTTGATCAGCTAGCTTACGTTTCAAGATAGTTGATGCCACACTTATTTGTTGCTCTGATTTATACTGTAGGCTGGAAAAACGCTTGAGAATAGAATTAAAGAATTGTTTGAGGAGAAATGCGAATTTACAAGAAGGTAAGTGTATAGAATATTTTGTCATGCACGACTATTTGTATTTTAACAAGGACTATATTTAAAAAGAAAAAAAAAGAGAATTTGTTCGTGATGAATAAAACAAATGCTGATTGGGGAAAAATGGTAATAAACGTCAACAAGATTCGTATGATGTATCCCAATTGCTGCTACTACTACTCTTTATTCCGACTTTTAACACCTAAACCTACACTGCTTCTAGTCATAACAATGGATAAACGTAGACATTTTTTACCAAGTTCTATATAGTTTGAAAATCATTTTATACACTGGAATTATGCTACGAGAAAATGATAATACCAAAAACTTTATGAACTTTTGTGTATTTTAACGTTTGGCCGACAACAAATAGCTAACAAAGACGTATATATTTTACACACAGTATTCCAGGTTCGTTAAGAAGGGGACGTATATGTCCGTATTTTCAAAAAGGAGACGATACATTGTACGAACAGAAAGGCGTGGAACTCGCATTTGAGATTGACTCACAGTGGCAAAACATCAAAATTTATAAAACCCCAGACTTCGGAAGCATGCTTTGTTTGGATGATGATATAAGTAAGTGATCTTTTACTCAAGCTTTCATTGGCAGGGTTTAAGTACGAATGAAAAACTGACCCGGCAAATAAAAGAACGATATTTGCTAGTTTGAGCACATCTGTTCCAAAATATTTAGGTGAATGTCGTTTTGTAGATATCTTGCCTCCCATCCATAGTAATGCACAAAAAATAAAGTATCGTACCTTAGAATATTTCGTATGTTTTCTAGTGATGGCAGAATCAGACGACATTTACACCCAGACATTACTGGGCACAGGACGGAACCATTTTGAAGATAAAACTGTTCTGATACTGGGTGGGGGTGATGGCGGCTTGCTCAACGAGTTACTGAAACGCTCTCCAAAATTTGTCTTAATGGTGGAAATATCCTTTTTGTATTTCCGATGTACCAGTTAGTCGTGTATCTCGTGAAATCAATTTGTGAAAAACGACAACTGCAGAAAAGAAAAGGAAGGCTTATTCTAGAATAAAGTGTGTCTAAATTCCCCTTCTTTATGTTTTCAAACTTTTCTTTGTATAATTTGAAGTACACTTGAAGTTTGGTGCCAAAACATTCCACTAAACACAAAAAAATTTATCGCATGAAAACTTGACGAAAAAGTGGACGCTATATATCCAAGATAAGATTGTGCGTTCCGTGCAGCCTGATCTTGATCTATCCTGCCTGAAAAATAACTTTCTTAATAAGCACTTGTTGCCAAAAGAGATGAATGTGACATCGTGTTATTTAAAAGCTTCAAAATAAGAAATTAAAGAAATCTTGAATTTTTACTCTGTTTTAACAATTGTCCTCCAAAATAAATGAAATCAAAATTTTAAGCCGATAGTAAAATCCAAAATTTTGTCATGTCAAAGGTATTCCTCTTTTGGAAAGTATGTCCTTATCGGGCAATGTAGATCGAAGATCAGATTGAACTTTCTCTGCAGTCTGATCTTAATCTACACTGTCCGCATAAGGTCACTGAGTGGCGCTTAGCAGTATAAGGATTAATTGTATTTCCTACCTTAACTGTGCTAGATAGATATAGAAGTAATCAAAGCGTGCAGAAGGTTGATGAGAAGTATATGTGGTGACAGTTTGGACCAGCTCACGGGAGATAACTATAGGGTGACTATGTGTGCGAGTTATCGTCCTTCGAATATAAATAGTTTAGGTTTGTTATGAAAGAGAGAGACAGAGACAGAGAGGAGGAGAGAAGGAGGAGAGAAGGAGGAGAGAAGGAGTTAGAGATAATACGAGCCAGCGTCATTAAATCAGGAAGTTGTGATATTTAATAAACGCTTAACACGGACGGACAGACAGACATACAGACTAAATGAATAAAGGACGGACTAAAAGGCAGACAGACTAAAAGAGAGCCTAAAAGAGCAAGGGGAAGATCAGACAAATAAACTAAAGTGCCAGTCTAGGTACTACTCTTTGTTTATGAAATAACTGCCGCATCAACTGAAAAAAAAATGAGAAAATTGAGAAACGGTGCATGTCAAAAGAAGGTGTTCCCCTTAGAATATTTTTGTAAAGAAAAATGACGATTTCCTGCAGATATTTTCTCCATGTTGTCACTTAACCTTTTAGCAGAATTTTGACAAAATTTCTGCAGTCGTCTATATTGTATCATCAGACGATAGATTTTGGACTTTTCCAGATTGGATGTATTTGAACGCAATAAATTTATTGTGGCTTAGATGATTGGCTTTGTCTTGAAATGTAAGAAAATATTGCGGGAATAGGAGAAAATGTTGGTTTCCAGCATTTTCTCCTTGTCCAACAATGTTTGCAAAAACTTCCATTCCCGAGGCCATTGAAACTAGGTACCATATTGTCATCTGATACAACTATTTTGTTTCCATTTCAGTTTACATGATGTCTCATTTTTTTTAGTTGCATCTTTTCTTTATTCAGATTAGAATCGAGGATTGTCGTAAAGTGTTACAAGAATGTCTAAACAACAAAACCAAGTTTGATTTCATCATCAACGACTTGTCCGAATATTTGCTCAACACAGAAGTCGGTAAGTACAGAGTTTATCAAAGTTTCGTAAACAAAGTTTTGAAATCGTACATGCTGAAACCATTTTACGAAATGATTATGGAATTCGTCTTTGAAAGTGACTAACAAATTTACAATGCCTTCGGGGCATTGAGGGCCATTCTTCAGTTATTTTCCTAGATTCTTCTCCAGTACTACATTGGTCCTGATATGGGAATTACTCGGACTTTATCTTTGATTTTCTTGATTTCCACTAAAGCGGTTTTTTTCCCGAGACAATATTTCAAGTGAATATAGTTAGATTGATTTGCAAATCTGTATACGGAGTTCCTGGTGATGGAGAACAGAATTTGTGTTAAATTACATGTGGTTTTTAAACAAACATCATAAATCGTTGTTATAATTATTACAACATCCCCAAGGGATCAAAGGATAAAACAAAGAAATACATGTGAAAGGACCGCTATGTTATTTGATTACCTTCAGTTTTTATCTGGTAAGGGAAATGATTTAACTGGCAGGAATGGCCCCCAATTACTACGTGTATCTTATTTCAAACGAAATACGCCGTGTTCATGCACGGGATGTCCCGAAACGAATATTGGAACTTGCCGATTTTTGTTCTTCACGAAACAAGTAGCTCGTAGCTGAAACGCTTTTGATTCAGATATTTTTACGTAAAGTTTTTATATATATTTATCTTTTGGGGACTTGGACAACCTCTGATTTTACTGTAATCACTTGTCTTTCAACTATATTTTTTAGGTTACGATTTGGATTTCGTAACGTCTGCACAGATCCTGGAAATGTCTATGGAAATATTGGAGCATGGCGGGAAGTATCTTTCTAGGGTAATTACCTTTATATGAGTCCAGGATGCCCAAATCAGATAGATGAGTACATTTATAGAATGCCATCTAGTGGGAGATAATGCTATCTGACTTGGGTACAGAACCGGACCACTTTCCTACGCAACAACCGTTACTTTGAATTTCAAACTAAAGTTATACAAATGTTTAATCAATAAAACACTACCTGGTGCTATTTCATTTAGCTATGATTAGCAGTTTACATAAATCTGAATCTCAAACAAGCCTGATTTCCCCCGGAACTTATTGTTCAAAGCCATTTTCTCCATTGCTTCCTTATAGCGCGTATTACTACAACCTCCCCCCAAATGGGGGGTAGGGGATGATGCGTCATAGCAGGCAGGTCAAATCTTCGAAGAATATGATATATGCAGACAACGGAGCATGACTCATTTATCTTCTTTCATCAGGGTGACGCAGAGTCCTGCCAAAGAGCAAAGAAGGCTTTTGAACGAGATATAGAGGCCAACAGACTACAGTTTACCAAATATGTTGTCGAAGTTCCTTCTTACCGGGAAAAATATCCTTTGCTATAGCGTTTTCATCTCTCTCTCTCTCTCTCTCTCTCTCTCTCTCTCAAAACCCTCAGCCCAATCACTGTTGTGAGAATAATACAGCGTCCCCAAAACTGTGTACGACAGTATTACGACAGTATTATTATCAAACACTTGGTATACCTGCATAGTTAGATTCCTTAACATTATGTAGATACTGTTTGTACGAAATATGGAGACCCGCTCTACAGAATGGTGTTTAAGATAACGACTCGACATGTCCTTGCTATGCAATACCTATCATTAATCTTTAACCCTGTACTAAACAGTTTAGCTTTTTAACGACCTGTTAGAAGAAGGCTTTTGACAACATTGTCGGAAAAGAAGAAAATGCTGGTAACCTCATTCAACTAGATATTCTATCCTGAATCTAGGATCGGAACTTTTTTGATGTTGTTGATGTCCAGATGGGCAAACTTTATGTCAGGGTTGGCTGTTGTAGTTTTATTCAACAGATTCTTATCCATCTTAACTCTTTAACAAGCAACGAAAGTGTAGACTGGTCCAGATTGAAAAAAATTGCAAACGTCAAAATAAAAGGGACTGAGAATTTGAAATTTGTATTGGGAAGGGTAGAAAACATTGTGGAAAAATAAGAAAATGCTGGTTACCAGCATTTTCTCTTTTTCCCACAATGTTTTCGAAAGGCTTCCTCCTCATGCGTCGTCAAAAGTCGCATTGTGTGCTAAAGGTTTAAAAATATAGCAGAATCAGGAGAAATGTAGCCGATTTATATTGGGAGTTCTTTTTAGCCCCAAACGAGTATATTAGTTGTCGGTCGATGAAAAAGACAAAGTACTTCTGAAGCCACATCCTGTGTGTATCAAATCACACCAAAATAAAAATATTTACAGATGACCTATGGCTTTTGAGCAGCAGATTATCCACGTATGGAGCGCCACAGACATTCTCCGAGCATCGACGCCACGGCTGATACACAGCACGAGATGAGGCTCTGCAGTTTTCCTGAACCTTTCCCCGAGAATTCGTTCCGCCGCTAGATGTCTCGATAAGTGATTTCAGTGTTTTAGGACCATTTTCGAGGGGTAGATGCGAAACTATACCATCTCCAAAAGCTCCAGATAAGAAGGAGTGATGGTGTTCTAAATCCATTATTTCTCCTCCAAACCCTAAGCTGTAGGTACTCATTCAAATCGTCTCGATGAGACCATTCTGATGAGTACCCATAACGTAAGGTTTTGTGAAGAATAATTGATATTTTGGATTTTAAAATCCAAATCACTCCCTCTGTCTGGAGCTCTGATCTCCGCTTTGGAAAGGTTTACAGGAGGGGGGGGGGGGGGGGGGGGGGGGGGGAAATCTTCTCATTTCCTTGAAGTCTATTGTTTCTTGTTTAAATATTTTGTATTGATGTGTGTGAATGAATTCAGATAGAGGGAGTGATTTTGATTTCAAGATTAAAAATATTTATAATTCTCTAACCCTAAACCCTATGTTATGGGTACTCATTAGAATCGTCTTATTGAGACGATTTTAATGAGTACCCACAACATAGGGTTTGACAGAGAAATAATGGATGTAAAATACCTGTTATCCGGAGCTCTGAGGTGTGTTCAACATCGTGGGCGCTTCACAAAGCGCCTGGCGAGAATGCACCTCGTTAATTGAACGCAAGCGAGCGCTCGCTTATTTTTCAAAAGTGGCGCCAAAAAAAAAACCTTTCTGGGACATAAGACTAGCCATCATGACAGAGTTATCTGTAAAATTCAGTAAACTATTTAATGATAAAAAAGCATGAACAAAGAAAACAGTGGTATGCTGAATATCTTTGTTCCGATCACAGATCATATAAAAAGAAAAAAAAATAGAATAAAATATTGAACTTAAATAGGTTCCCAGGAAGCAGAATCGAGAGAGATTAGAATAAGTTGTAAGAATTTTTTTCTCAATCGATGTAAAATAAATATGTTTAAACTAAACAGAATTTTACAGATAACTCTGTAATGATGGCCAGTCTTATGTCCCAGAAAGATTTGTTTTTGGCGCCACTTTTGAAAAATAAGCGAGCACTCGCTTGCGTTCAATTAACGAGGTGCATTCTCGCCAGGCGCTCTGTGAAGCGCCCGCGATGTTGAACACACCTCTTTACATCCAGCATGCTGTCGGATTATTTGTCTCCTCCGTTCGTGAGGCCGTTCTCGGCGACCCTGTGATCTCCAACCACTGATCTGGTTTAGTATATGGTATTGGAAGTTCAAACTTGCCTAAACACATAGTAGAACTGCTGCAAAGAGCTTTAAGTAACAATTAAGTCCAAAAGTAAACAAAATGGGTGTTTAAATGTACATGTATTTAAAATTTATGCCATACCTTTTAAAAATATGGAATTTATTGTGAAGAAGACAATCTGTCACTTATGGCCAGTCCACGTGTAATTCGCTGGCATAGAAATTAGTTTCAGAATTAGTTAAAACCTGCCTGATAGCTGTATCTTTTGTTTACTATTTGCCTGATTTTAAAACAGCCACTAAAACATGGCCCGACCGCAAGATAACAGACTGCCATCTCCAAAATTTTTTCCTCTCTCTTAAAATAGGTATGATTTAAATGTTATTGTTTTGTGACACCTGCTTTGAAATTTTGTCCTCTACTGGGCCTTTAACCCTTTCCCAAACGATGAATTTTGGACCCTTCCAAACCGAAAGAGTTTGCAGACAACAATTTTAGGTTTGGATAAAATGGAAAAAAGTTCTCAAAAAGGGTAGAAAACACTAGGAAAAGGAGAAATTGCTCGTCACGAGCAATTTCTCCTTTTCCTACAATGTTTACAAAAGACTTTTACTGCAGACACGTAAAAACCAGGGCTTGTTTGGAAAAGGGTTAAATTCATAAATACTTCGGGAACAGTCTGCCAAACAACCCTTACAAGCTGCCCTCACAGACAAACTCGTGCTTGCGGCATCTGGGTAACTCCTAGGCAATGGGACTGCTTCGATACTTCCAGGGATCGTTTATCAAGCTTTACTCGGTAAAAAGAGGTCTGAATGCATTTGAGAAAAGTGTTGACCCACCGTCAGCCCATGGGCCGAAACTTTTCGCCATCTTTCAATTTTTCTGTATGTCAAAGGATAGTTCTGCCTCGTGATTCATCCGGTTGTTGGACATGATGGATTTTAAAGATCCATAATTAGATTATGTCTCACATGGTATAATGCATCATGGAGATGCATTAAAGGTGGCTCTTCAGATTTTGGGACGAAATTTTTACAAAAATACAGAAATTCATCCTTATACTCCCAAGGCCTTTTAATTTTTATTCATAAAACCCCAGTAGTTAAAAACCATCCGACAACAGGAGAAATTAGAGATTTACTACGGCCCAGGTCGACACCGACGGGAACCATGGTCTATTTTTAGATGAGCAACTTCCTCATTTACATACCGGAAGTACACAAATGACGCTTCAAACGTAGCGTCCGAAGAAGAAATTATGGAAATAATTGCATGTTTGTTATGTTATGGAATTTAAGCATCATTAGTCACGTGCCAGTCACTTTACATTCCCACAATGCTTCTTTTGATTTTTGGCGCGAAATCTAAAAATACCTTAAGAGGCTACGTAGCCTTTTAAGGGAATACCATCAAAAAAATTATTTTGGCAATTTTATTATTCGTAATTATTGATGATTTGTATTGTTTTTTCATATAAATTTCAGTGATATATATATATTTTTAATTTGGTGAGAGGTGAAAATTCTAAATACCCACCTTTAACCCCGTTTTTCTCAGAACATGGTTCATTTATATGAGCCATGCTCTGACAAATGGGGGCTTAATACATCTCCATGATCTATGGTACCAAGCAAAGGTATCGCATATTCATTGATCTATAATGTCCAGATTTTTTTAACAACCAACTTAATTATGAGAGAGACCGGCCCTGTGGCATACAGAAAATTGACCAATAGCGAAAGGTCTGTGCAAGCTGACCTTGTCGATACATTTCGCTGATGCATGGCTATATTTTGTATTTAACTCATTACCAAACGACAACATTTTAGGCTTGTCCAAATCGAAAGCATTTGCAGACGACAAAACAAAAGTGGCTGAAAATTTGAAAATTGTTTTGTGAAGTGTAGAAAACATTGTGGGAAAAGGAGAAAATGCTGGTTAACAGCATTTTCTCCTTTTCCCACAATGTTTTCTAATGGCGTCTTTCTCAATGGCTGGGTTTGTGCTGACGTGAAGTCTGATCTAAACTCTTCCTCAGACTGTCCAGTTTTGAAAACAGACAACAACCTAAATGTATCTCAGATCGCTTAAATCGCTTTTGAACGGACAGAAAATATTGTTGGAAAAGGAGAAAATGCTGATTACCAACATTTTCTCCTTTTTATTTAAACAATGTTTTCCAAAATCCTTTCTTGGGGTCGTTACACACGGGATTGTATGGTAAAGGGTATCCGTTATGGTGAGACATATGTTCCAGACAGAACTTCATTATTTGCATTTTTTGGGGTTATCTCTGTTGGCATCACATTTTCGAGCAGCTAACTTGCAGTGTGATTTTAACACAAACTTCCTTTGAACAATCACATTCCATATAGTCTAGTATTGTTAACCAATCATTAACTTTTCCAAGTTTGTTTGTATAGAATACATGTTTTAACCAAAGATAGCAAAATAAGTGAGTTATATATTTTTATATATCCTTCAGTTGACTTTAAATAGACAGAGAGACGGACAGGTAGGCAGTCAGACTCAGGCAGAGAGAGGGAGAGAGGGAGTGGGGTCATGGGGGATTTTCATCCACTCATAGGCCTCTTAAATATATTTAGCAGTACGATCATCCCTTTCTCTTCCGATTAGTCTTTTTAACATGTGAAAATTCGCTCAAAATTAGCCTTCTTGCCATCACATTTTGAAGTCTGTATTTTCCATCTGCTTTGTTTCTCCTGTAGGGTAACAGGACGTTTCGCCCCCAAGACGTTTCCCCCCTGGTCGTTTCGCCTCTATTTTTCACCCCTAGTCGTTTCGCCCCCAAACCATTTCCTCCCCTAGTCGTTTCGCCCCCAACATAATTTAAAGAGAGAAACAGAGAGACAGTGAGCACCTTAAGAGAATAATGGTTCAAAGATTCTTGAATGATAGTGTATATTAAGAATTATTGCATTAGGTCTAATTCAAATCATAAAGTAATCGAGGCATCATGTACATAGTACATAAGCTAATTAGCTTCTACAGAATCATAATTTAATGAAAAGAAGAAGAAAGAAAATATATATACATACATGTTGACCGATGTAAGTGTCCTTGATAGTCTTTTGATACAATAAACTGAAGTATTAAGGTTTTTTGCATCGATACCGTTGATCACCTTGTTTATTTGGTTGAGTTATTAATCACGCAATGCTTTTCGCGCAATGAATGTGACTAATGCTGAGGTGTGAAAACGCATGTTTTATTCAAAATTAAACTTCTTTAGTTATATCTGCTACATTTTTTTTTTACCCAAAAAGTAAAATGAAAAATCATGACAAGAAAAAACTAGACTGAATATATATACTGATATAACTGCCTTTGTATAGTTATGTAATAGAATCATCATTTCCAAAGGAAACGTGAATGTCCGTCAATAGTTTATATATACATGTATATATAAAAAAGCCAATCCTAGATTAAGGTTAAAATTCAGAACAAAAAAAAAAATAGGCAAAAGAATCATTTAGAACTGGATCTCCTTTTGTCATTATTCTGATCACCTATAGCAGACAAAGATGATGCACCATATGACGCCGACCTGATCACGGTCTTTACCTGTCTTTGACCTTCTACGTTATCTTTTAAAAGATTAAAGACACCAGGGATTCTATATATATATGATCCCTGATGACACCCAAAATTGTTTTCTGCTTGAAAGAGTCCACCGTGTTGTTGGTCAAAAGGCTACCACGTGCCGTCATAATCCTATTAGGCCACTGATAATCAACTCGTTAATTACGTATTACGCAATCTTTGTCAGTTTGACTTTGCTACAGTGAAGTCGCTTAATCCTTTGTCACATTGTGCATTACTTTCAATATTGTCTGCACCGATTTTTATCAAAACGTATAGATCGATGTGTTTATATATCTTTATGTAGAAATACAAATGTGTAAAGAGATTTCACTGTCTTCATTTATCATTTATATATATGAGGTTCAACGTAAAAAGGGCTGTTATTATACAGAAAAGTTGTGAACTTCAATCCAGATTGCGTCCTTCTGTCCGTCTCTCCGTTCGTCCGAAGCCATTTCTCCACAATCCCTAGACTAAATTGGATGAAACTAAATATATGAAGGATCTTGCGCCGATGTATTTTTCTCGGTTTTCCAATTTGACGCTGTGTCATGGAAAAAGGGATTTCTTGTGAAAAAAAAAAATCCAATTTCTGCTAACATTTCCATCAGTTTTCGTCAAAATTCCATGAATCTTCGCATTCATATTGTTTATGAAAAGTTTCAACATGTGCGCCCCCCTTTTTTTAATCTATGTCAAACCATGTTACGGGAAAAGGGTGCTAAATGTCTGATAAGTTGTTGCCTTTATTGCTCTTAGTAAATTGAAAATTGGCAAATGCTGTTTTGCAGACGGGACCAAACACAAGAAGCCTGTTTGACCCCCACCCTCATCTCCTGTGACTAACTATTTACCGAAAGCCTTCACTTTCCTAAACAGAGACCTGTTCGGGGAGTACAATCCGTCTACGATGGCTTTGTTTTGCTCTTTATTATTTCCATGTACAAATAACACAAAAAGGGGAGGTGTTTTGGTAAAATGCAATAACCGTTGATAGCCTGGTACATGAAAGAAAGCAATTTAAAACAAGCGTAAATGCTGGTTGCCAGTATTTACTCCTCTTTTCATTGAATTAGACTATTCAGACACTAACATTAAAATTTGAGCAACTCTTGATACTTCCTTTTTGGCCGTTGTAAAGCTAGGGTGATGTTTCTTTCATTATTAGAAGCTTTTTGCTTTCTTTTTAAAGTAACAATTTTTACCCTTTTACCACACGCATAAGAAATAAATTTTTTATGAGGGTCTCATTGTCCAAATTATGCAAATGCCAAACAAAAAAATGCATATTGTGTTTCTTAATATTGTCCTGCTCTTAAAATTGATAAAAGTTCTAAGGTGCAATTCAGCTTTTTTTGAACAGGGGGGCGAAACGACTAGGGGGGAAACAACCAGGGGGGCTAAACGACCAGTGGGGGCGAAACGACCAGGGGGGAAACGACCTGGGGGGAAACGTCTTGGGGGCGAAACGACTAGGGGAGGAAATGGTTTTGGGGCGAAACGTCCCGGAACCCTCGTGTAGCCTATATATATGTGTTTTGCTACAAACTCACCTAGATTTAGATCTAGGTCTATATTAAAATGAAAAGGTCTTATTTTAACAGGGTTTTGCTGCAGCTCTGCTGCCAATTTTGAGCAGGTATGTAATAACTCATTCCATAGATCTAGCCTTCTTTGAATGAACAACACACGTTCAACAGAGTACTTTGATTTTCGCGCGAGCACCCCCCACGCCCACCCACCCCCCTCCCCTCCCCTCCCCTCCCCTCCCCTTCCCACTCTCTTGCATCCGGATCATTACATTCATGTATGTGAGGTAACGAACGACAACTCTGCTCGGAGATTGCCCCCTTCCCCCTCTTTTTTCTCTCTGAAGGGAGGCAACTGCGATCTTGGTTCCCGTTCTGATATCACGTGGACCGCACTCCCTTTGTGCGCATGCGTTGTAGGACAAAGCACAGCCATTCGTGTTAGAACGTTTCCTGACGACATAGACACACAAAGTAAATAAAGGTGCAAGAACAGAAAGTTGTATGAGGTAATTGTGATAGTAGTTATTTTTTTCTTAGTTTTTATTCGAACTTTTTGTGTTATCAGTTCATGTTTTGAAAATATAACCACAATAAAGAGGAAACACTAATATATACATTGGTTAAGAAATATGATCGCCGCGCCCATTTTGGGATTTCAACTTCATACAGTAACAGGTTCTTCAGAAAATATTCTACGAAGTCAAGTCATTGATTAATATATATATTCTTTTATTTGTTACAGCAATGTCTCGACAAGATTTAGACTGTAAAGTCTACATCGGTGACCTTGCTAGGGACACAAAGGAAAAAGACGTAGAACGAGCTTGCAGCTATTATGGTCCATTAAAAAGTGTATGGGTTGCTAGAAATCCAGCAGGGTTTTCATTCGTGGAATTCGAAGATCCTAGAGATGCTGAAGATGCTGTAAATGGGCTTGATGGAACGTATGTATTGCATTTGTAGAAGATAGGATATTTAATATGTGAATGAAAAAAGAATATGATACCAAGGTTTACAGTCAAAACGTCCCACAGTCAAAACGTCCCACTCTTGGTTAAAACGTCCCCCAGATTTGGTTAAAACGTTCCACTATTCTAAAGAATTGGTCAAAACGTCCCACTTCGAATTATTTAGTTCTAATCAGTGACAGATAAAAGTGTAAGTGGTAGATAAATTTAATATTTTTTTTTGTATAAATTATAACAATAAAATTGTTTCTTTACATATTTTGTTGGTGTTAATTGCAAGTGTGATAAATTGGGTATAGGTGAAAAAGAAAACTGGTTAATTGGCCGGCATACAATGACTAATGAACAGAACAGACATTTTAAATACTTTCTAGTCGTACATAGTCATTCAAAATAAATACGAATTAATGGGAATCAACTTTTTTTGACATTGTTCCTTTATGCAGATAAAGCGGAATCTTTATAAATTTATAATTAAGTCGCACGTTTGTCAAAACGTTCGACTTTTTGCGATGAGCTCGAGGAGCTCAGGGTGGGTTGGGGGGTGTCTATAGTGGGTTGAAAAATCATGCAAAAAATTGGATCAAAAACGTCGTATACACTTCATAAACGAGGTGCAGTTACTCTGCTTTTAACCCAATCGCTGTAGAACTACTTTTTCTTTGGTATGTCTGGAATTTGTTCTTTATGATGGGACTGGACCCGGTAACTCATATAACTCATATACCTACGCTAGAAAAAGGAGAACGTGACTCAAATTTTAAATTAAAAAAAATGCGGTTATTTTGTATATCATGTGAAAATTTAACATCTATCTTTGTTTAGATGGGTAAAGAAAACACAATTCAGCTAAGATATCCCCCATCAATGCTTAATGTGAGTTTAAAAGGGATCGCGGATTAATATGGCTTATCGAGAGCACCTTACTGTAAATATTCATGTATTATCGAGACCGGTAGAGCTTCGCTTATAAGGGTGGAATTTCGGACTCGAGTGATGTCATTTGAAATCAACTCTTTTAAACCATGCAAACCATGAATTCAGGGTTAAATATCGTAAAACTCGCTCTAAATTTGAAAATTTGTTTCGTTCCGCAGCTTTGACCTAGTTTGTAACGACGCACGTCTCGGATGAAACACCCCAAACCACTCGAATACCCCAAAACACCCAAAAACTATTCCATTACACATCAAAAAACTTTTGTAACACATAAAACTGCATGCGAAACGCTTACATACACGATTTTATGGAAATCAGACATGAACTTTTGCTATCAATTCTAGTATTTTAGGTCTTTGATCAGCTTAAGTTTGAAGTACAAAATTGTACTTTGATTAAGAAAATGCAAATGGCGGACGGGATAGAAAACAAACGCACATGTTTAACGATTAACACCAGTAAAGTTAAAATGTTGATTACTGCATTTGTTCGGACCCCAAAAGAGTGGCGACAAGGATATTTCATCCCCTCCGTATACAGTAAATACAACATGAAATATGAAACGCAAGGTAAAGTACAGCAATTACGACCGTACATTGACAGTTGCACTGTTGAGGGGGTTTACAGTCAAAACGTACTCAAACCAAAACGTACCCAAGTCAAAACGTACCTGAATGGAGTCAAAACTTACCCAAATGAAGTCTAAACCTACCCAAGTGGAGTCAAAACGTACCCAATGTGTAGTCAAAATGAACACATGATTTTTATAGTATAAATTTCTAACTTCAATTTATGTAAAAATTAATAGAAATTACGTATTCGTCATCAAGACGATTTATAACTCTTGCTTTATTTTAAATTTGCCTTACATGATTAAAACCAATGATGAAACTTATTTAACAATAAACATAGCGAAGTGAATCAAATGCTTAGTGATAAAATCACGTTTTTCTTTCTATTTTTTTTTTAAGGAAGATAAAGTTACTATTAATGAAAAAAAAAAAGCATATTGGATACTTTAAAAATATTTATCCATCATTATAAAAATATGTTTTATATATGAAAAAAAAAACATAAGCATCAGCACATTTAACTCTTTACCACACAAGAAAATTTGGACTGGTCTAAATTGAAAGCATTTGCAGACGACAAAATAAAGGTGACTGAAAAACTGAAATTTGTACTGGGAAGGATAGAAAACACTGTGGGAAAAGGAGAAAATTCTGGTTACCAGCATTTTCTCCTTTTCCCACAGTGTTTTCAAAAGGCTTCTTTCTCAGGGGCATCAAAAGTAGGGATTGTGTGGTAATGGGTTAAAGAAATGATATAACAGAAATGTGATACATTAATTACATTGTTTGGATAGCAAAGATACAATTTCAGCACTCAAAAAGAGTGTAACAAATTTAATGTGGTGATTAACCCATTACCACACAATCCCTAATTTCGACTACCCTGAGAAAGAAGCCTTTAGAACACATTGTGGGAAAAGGGGAAAAAATGCATTTTCTCCTTTTCCCACAATTTTTTCTAACCTTCACAAAACAAATTTCAAATTTTCTGTCACTTTTATTTTGTCGTCTGCAAATGCTTTCAATTTGGACAAGCCTAAAATTGGGCTGGTCTGGTAACCAGTTAAACTAATTATTCACAATGGTCTTTAACCTGTTGTAGATTGCATAGTTATTAATTACTTTGCAAATATTTTTTATAGTTTGAGAGTCAGTTTGGTTGAGATGAAAAACCTTAGGACTGTTTTTTCAGCTAACCTGAGCACAACATGCTCAAGGGAAGCTTTTAGGATCACCTGGTGTCTGTCATCCATCATGCGTCATCAACAATTCTTTAAACATCAACTCCTCCAAAACCGCTGGGCCAATATGGACCAAACTTGGCTGGAATGTTCCTTGGGAGGTCCTCTTTGAAAATTGTTCACAGAATTTGATTATGTCAAAAGTTTTGGTTGCCATGGCAACCAAACAGTTTTCTAAGAAATTCTTTAAAAATCTTCTTCTCTGAAACAGCTGGCCAGATTTTAAAATAATTTCACGGAGTTGTTCCTTAACGTAGTGGACCCGTAATAGAACACAGCTATTTCCACTATAATATTACCCTAGAAAATTTGCTAAGATTAAAATTGAGCACTATTGTACTACTTTCACCGAGCCACTTTTTCTTTTTTGTCCTTCCTAGAATTATCATTTATAAATCTATAACTACTATAATTTCATTACAAATGGATATGATAATTACCTCCCTTTTCTGGAAACTAACAAAATTATCAACAAATAATTTCAAGATGGACCCCGCAGGAATTTCTGTTCAGTCAAAAATGTGCAACAGTATCATATCTGTACAAAATATGTCTTATCAACTGTCCAGAAATTTTATGCCATGCTGCACTATGCTTATTACGGGTCCACTACCTCAAGTGACCCTTTCCAAAACTTTTTCGTGAAATTTTGATCAGTCAAGAAACATGACTCTGGTGAATGGGGGCTATTTGCACTATACAGGAATGAAGAAATTATAAAAAATTCTTCTTCTCAGAAACCACTGGTCAGATTTTGAAATAATTTCTCAGGGATGTTCTATAGGTGACCCTTTTCAAAATTTGTTTGCGAAATTTCAATCCATCAAGAAACATGGCTCTGGTGAATGGGGGCTACTTGTACTTATATGGACATGCAGAAATTCTTGAATATTCTTACTTCTTTGAAACGGCTGATCAGATATTGAAAAAAGTTCACAGAGATGTTCCTTGGGTGACCCTTTTAAAAACTTGTTCGCGAAATTTTGATTTGCCAAGAAACATGGCTCAGGTGAATTGGGGCTACAATATGGAAATGAAGAATTTCTTGAAAATTCACCTTCTCTGAAACCCATGATCAGATTTTAAAATAATTTCAAAGCAATCTTCCTTGGGTGACCATTTTCAAAAATGTTTTCGAAATTCTGATCCATCAAGAAGCATGGCTCTGGTAAATGGGGTCCACTTGCACTATTCGGACATGAAGAAATTCTTGAAAATTCTTCTTCACTGAAATGGTTGGTCAGATTTTGAAATGATTTCACAGAGATGTCCCTTGTGTGTTCCTTTTCAAAAATTGTCAAGTGCTAGCATCGGTATGCAGTGGCACTGTTTCAGTAAGTTCCAAGTAATAGAGGTGACCAATGACATACATTTAATATTGTTTTGGGTATATTATGTCAGGCTATATGCCAACATGGATATATTAAAGAAAAAGAAAAATGAAAAGATCTAACTTGGTGGGAAGCTGCCTATTACAAGTAACTGCATTTGCTCAACTAAATTGCAGACTAGTCAAAATCGAAGAATTGCTGAAAACTAATCAAATTTGACTTACGGTAAACCATTAAATTTTAGTCTAATTGGAAGAAAACCTTGAGTAAAAAAAAATGAGTTTTTCTTTCTTTCAGCTCTGTTTTCCAAAGCTGTTTGAATTACATAAAAGCAAGATTGTCCTGTAAAAGGGTGATGACCACCTATCAGTCCCAAAATATCAAGGTTTCACCATTAGTGCGACTTTCAGGACCTTCAGTCCTTTGATTTATAATTTATAAATTCCTATTGGAATATATTTCTGTGCGTTGTGTGCTCTGCAGTGCTCTTGTAATCGAGTGTTTATGCAATATTAGTACATCATATTATTCCTTAGAGAAGGAAATTTAAGATAAATTTTATTCACTTAGTATGCACATACATTTTGCATCCATGTTAAAATATTAATAGGTAATCACAGATAATCATGTACTGACCCTTAGCCTCATGATCCTTAGATTTAATAAATATGAAAGAGAATGCTTCTGAAAACAGCATTTGACAATGAGAAAACACTGGTAACAGCCTTTGCTTTTCCCTCATTAATTCTACAATATCAAAGATAACAAAAACTGTCATTTGAGCGAATGCAGTACATTGTAATTTGTTCGTGTATGTTGGCATACTTGTAAAATACTTTCATTTTGCTCCAGTCCAAAATTTCATCGTTTTTAAAGAGTTTGACATAATTTTCAAATGCTATATCATGAGAGAGAGAGTGAGAGAAAAAAAAAAGAAAATGTGAAAGATGGAAAGAAAGCAAGGACAATTCAAGTTTTTAGTTACAGTAACTATCGTATACGACATTCTTGCAATTGGCACTAGTTAGATTTGGTGCATTATTGATCGGGGTCAATTAACTTTTTCAGAAGCTATATCACTATTAAGTGTGACAAACTTGGTTTTAACACCTAACCCTTTACATAGCCTGGGCTCCAGTTCAATCGGGGTTCAATCAACCCCCTCCCCCCCTTTTATATTCAGACCTTTTTTTTTTTTTTTTTCAAAAACATGACGCATGTTTTTGGGAAAAAGTAATGGCAGAATATAAAAGAGGAAAATTATCAACCACACTGAAGAATTGGACTCGACCATTGTGTGAGAATTAGAAAAAGCCATTAATACACGATTTCCCATTCCTGTTAAAATTCCTGAGACCGCAATCACTATAATGGCAAAGCCGTAATAAACTTAATGTATGCAGCTGCTTTTTATACGCCTGTTGAAGACGGGACGTATTATGGGATCACCCGTGGCAGGTGGATGGGCGGGCGGCATCCAGTTTTTTCTCCGGAGCATATCTCCAAAACTATTTTAGCTAGGGTTATGAAATTTCATGGGTGGATAGATCTCATCAAGGGGGAGTGCAGTGCGCAGGAATCATAACTCTTGCTTGCTTAATTTTTGAGTCATTGCCCTTTGTTGTTTTTCATACTTGAATTTTGTCCGGAGCATATCTCCAAAATTATGCTAGTTAGGGTTATTAAATTTCATGGGTGGATAGATCTCATCAAAGGGGAGTGCAGTGCACAGGAACCATAACTCTTGCTTTCTTAATTTTTGAGTTATTGCCTTTGTCGTTTTTTCATACTTGAATTTTGTCCGGAGCATATCTCCAGAACTATACTAGCTAGGGTAATGAAATTTCATGGGTGGATAGATCTCACCCAGGGGGAGTGCAGTGCACAGGAATCATAACTTTTGCTTGCTTAATTTTTGAGTTATTGTTCTTTGTAGTTTTTCATACTTGAATTTTGTCCGGTGAATATCTCCAAAACTATACTAGCTAGGGTTATGAAATTTCATGGGTGGATAGATCTCATCAAGGGGGAGTGCAGTGCACAGGTACCATAACTCTTGCTTGCTTAATTTTTGAGTTATTGCCCTTTGTTGTTTTTCATACTTGAATTTTGTCTGGAGCATATCTCCAGAACTGTACTAGCTAGGGCTATGAAATTTCATGGGTGGATAGATCTTATCAAGGGGTAGTACAGTGCACAGGAATCATAACTCTTGCTTGCTTAATTTTAAAGTTATTGCCCTTTGTCATTTTTCATACTTGAATTTCGTCTGGTGAATATCTCCAAAACTATACTAGCTAGGATTATGAAATTTCATGGGTGGATAGATCTCATCAAGGGGGAGTGCAGTGCACAGGAATCATAACTCTTGCTTGCTTAATTTTTGAGTTATTGCATTTCATCATTTTTCATACTTGAATTTTGTCCGGAGCATATCTCCAAAACTATACTAGCTAGAGTTATGAAATTTCATAGGTGGATAGATCTCATCAAAGGGGAGTGCAGTGCACAGGAACCATTGCTCTTGTTTTTGAGTTATTGCCCTTTGTTGTTTTTCATACTTGAATTTTGTCCGGTGAATATCTTCAAAACTATACTAGCTAGGGTTATGAAATTTCATGGATGGATAGATCTCGTCAAGGGGGAGTGCAGTGCACAGGAATCATAGCTTTTCCTTGCTTAATTTTTGCGTTATTGCCCTTTGTCATTTTTCATACTTGAATTTTGTCAGGTGCATGCCCCAGCTTTACAACTTGGGGTAGGACGGGCGTATCTTGTGACAATTTGCCGCTCTTGTTATTGAATGTCTGAGTTACTCATTTAGTATGTACAACTATTGTTCCTATAAATGGGCAAATCATTGCAAACAGTGATTGCTCTTTTCCTTCTTTGCTCCCAACAGATAAGATTTCGGATCAATTGGATAAGGGTTAAATGAAAACTTAACACAATAAAATATATCAGTTATCTCAAAACACTTCAGATAGCGAGGCGTTTGAGCGTGTTGAATAAACATTCGTGCAGGGAGACAATATGGGCCTTAACCCTTAGCCCACATACATATAAAAATATTTGTATTATTTAGCCTACATTAAACAATCATGATTCCATTTGGCTAAAATCATAAAAAAAAAGGATCAATGGACAAGAGTGTAGTCTGGTATTGAAGTACATAGCTACGGTATTGAATATTGATATACTAGTAACTTGAGTAAGTCATATTAATTAAGTTGAATGTCATAAGATTTGTCGAAAATTAATTTTCTGCCCTTTAAAACTATAGGTTTGGCAGGATATGGGTTAATATGCAAAGCCCTGTAACTATAAATTTATGACATCATAACGTTACACATTGACTGTGGGTTTTCTGAAATAATCAACCAAGAATAAAGTAATTATTTTTTATAAGATATACACGGACATTATAGGGGGACGTTTTAACCATTTTCGAATGGAATATGGGACGATTTAAACAAAAGTGGGACATTTTGACTGTGGGACATTTTGACCGGATACTGATACTAAGGGTAGGCCGATTTACGGATGTTTCGATTAACGGATGTTTCAATAACAGATGAGTTTGGTATGATAGATTTATAGAGTAAATCAATTGGATGTTTGGGTAACAAAGCAATTTTATAGTGTTTATGTATTCTGATGTTCTTCACACCCAATAAATGGCTTTATTTTGTTCACACCTTTGTCATTTAAAACCTTAATTTGTTATTTCCTCTATGTTTCATAAATAATTTTTAAATGTACCTCATTCCATTCTGTATGTATTGACCATGTGGATTGCCTATCTTTTAAGCGAAAAAGGGTGGAGAGTAAAAAAAAAACAAAAAGGTTTGAATCTATTTATCAAGGGATAGAGTCGATCCGGGTAATTCCGTACACCTTTGGACAAAGTTGAAAATTGTATCATCAGCTTTAAAATGGTGATCATGAAAATGTAGTTATCATGAAAATCAAAGTTTCCTCTTTCGAATACAGCCACTAGAATATGTTGATTTGATTGGTTGTCACAACAGGCGCGGGAAAAGGGCTTGGTAATGAGGTTGACTTATTCCGTACACCTAGCGGGTAAATCTGAACACTCCTTCAGAAATTTCGTACTCTTGTTTCAATCACCTCTCAGAACTTGTATTACATTTTTACTCAAAATGTATGTTTGTTTATATGCAGATATAGCAGTCGAGAATGAGAAGTTGTGGTCTTTTTTCTCAACAAAATATCAGAAAATAGTTTTGAAACCAAAGTTCACAAAGCACATCAAAGACCAAGGCCTCCCTGATGAGTTAGTTATGCTCACTTTTGTATTGGGCATTCATACTGCGTTAAGATCAATAAAATATCAATTTTTATACGGAAAAGGTCTAATAATGAAAAACTCAGACATTCAGATACAATACTGATGCTGTAAATCTATATGGTAATCTGCTTTCACAGTTTTATACATGTACGGAATTGCCCGCATCCGAAACAAGCCTTTATTTTCACCTTAGGCTAGATCCATACAGTTTAAAAAAAGTAAAATAATTCTACTTTACGTTTTTTTTTTTTTAATAGTGTCAATTCTTTACATCCATTACAGTCTAGAAATGATTTTTAATCGATCCTTAATAAAATCATAACGCCTAGAGATGTGTAAGTCGCTGCGAGTGACCTTGTGCTAATCTTGTTTGAGATGGTATGCCAAGGTTCATTAGGTACAGTGTCTCGTCCAATCAGCATCCAGAAAAAAATTGCGTCACTGTATAAAGTTATTTTTTAAAGCAGGATTTTCTAAAAGGACAGCTTCGTCAATAGAGGCCTATATATAGAAGGAGGGGGTTACGGTTTGCATTAAGGACGTCATTTCGTTGTGTGTACGGAGTTTGCCGCATGTACGGAAATAGCCGGATCGACTCTAAATGGCTGAAAAGTGCAAAAGTAAAAGGTTTGAAAAAACAAAGCCATACATTAAGTGTAGAGAACATCACAGAACATAGACACAGACTGATAGATAAATGATTTAACTTCATGTTTACACCAAGTTAAGTGCAAGGCTTTTGTTCATATTTTTGTAATTACCATTTATTTCACTTGGACTCATCTATGAATTATAAATTCACTTAACTGAGCATGTGTGGTCAATTTGAAAAAAATATATTGTGTGATCGGCAATTTAAGTGATAAATAAGACTCCTCATAAGTGAAATACATCCAGTACTTTTAGTTTTCTATTAAATGCCCAAGATGAAAACACATAAGCCAATAAATTTTGAAAAAAAAAAGAACTTTATCTACCAGAAGTGACTATGGAAACACGCACAGTAAATGTCAAGCCTAGCCTCGATTTCCAGGGGAGTAGGTCAACAGATATTTACATTCTGACATAATGGAATTATAAGGAGGTAACACTTACTTCTTTTAGTCATTTTGGTGTTTTTGTGAAGATTAATCTTTAGTCTTTTGATTAAGGACTTCATTGTTCACTGACAAATGAAATGGTCAATGTATATGGCCATTTGAAACAATGCTTGTATTTAAATTTTTCACTCTAGAGGGGTCGTAATCAGAGAATTTGCTGTGGGGGCTGGTGGAGACACAAAAATAACATTGGAGCTATTCCCATTTTTATCCATGAGATGTTTTGTCGTTTGATATCATACAAAAATGTCTTGGATTTGTCTTCAAAAGTGTCAGGGGAACAGTTTCCGACTCTGATGTGGAGCTGTTTCGAAAACTTGTGTCTGGGATCTGTCTTTTTTCCATTTATGTACAGTACTTATTAAAATACCTTGTCCATGTTTCAGTACAATAAATAAGTACTTACCATGCGAATTGTGAAGTGATTGGGTGCATACTTAAATAAATCACTGGCAGGGGCTTCTTAAGTATTTGTGGCTCATACAAATAGTAAATGAAGATGGAAAAGAGTAATTGAATTTGGCCTTTGATTCTTTACTCCAATAGATGGAAGGCAGGTACGAAAGGATGCTGTCTTCTGATGTCGCATGTAACTAAAGACAATAATATTGAAATATGTGTTTGATTTCGATACCTTGCAAGGTTGTGAAAAGTTTTAACTCATTACCACACGAGATAATTTTGGACTGGTCCAAATTGAAAGCATTTGCAGACGACAAAATAAAGGTGACTGAAAAATAGAAATTTGTTCTGGAAAGGGTAGAAAACACTGTGGGAAAAGGAGAAAATGCTGGTTACCAGCATTTTCTCCTTTTCCCACAGTGTTTTCAAAAGGCTTCTTTCTCAGGGGCGTCAAAAGTAGGGATTGAGTGGTAATGGGTTAAGCTGACTTTTAAATGTGGTTAGACAAAATGCCAGTTTGACTGATAGGCAAAATGAATTAAATAATACAACCTGCCGCATTGGAAATAACACATTAACATCATAGACAGACTTTAAATCCTAAGTTTTAACAACCCTTTCGGAAACATTGTAAGTAACATTTTCTCCTTTTCCTGCCCTATCAGAAGTACAGCTCGGTTGTTTCAATTTTGAATTTGTTTACAATTTTTTTCCTCTTTCTTTAGTTTAAAAGTGTCAAAAGTGCCAATGCTTCTTTGTTTTGGAAAGTGTTAACACTGGCAGGTGAAAATTGTCTAAGTAATGCTGTTTAACCCATTACCACACAATCCCTACTTTTGACGCCTCTGCGAAAAAAGCCTTTAGAAAACATTGTGGGAAAAGGAGTAAATGCTGGTAACCAGCATTTCCTCCTTTTCCCACAATGTTTTCTAACCTTCACAAATTTCAAATTTTCAGTCACTTTTATTTTGTTGTTTGCAATTGCTTTCAATTTGGACAAGCCTAAAATATTGTTGTTCAGTAATGAGTTAAAGTCAGGGTTTTGTTATAATGCTACATCTGCAGGTAAGCTTGTCCGATTTTGTTATTTTACTTTAGCTGAATTGGTGATGGGCTCTGTTTCAGAACATTAAATGGAAGCAGAATTAGGGTGGAACATTCCACTGGCAAAATTCGTCCTAAACCTTGGTTGAGAACTAGTCGCAGTGGAGGCAGAGGTGGGAGACGCCCCTTCAACCCAGATGATAAATGTTACCAGTGTGGAGAAAGAGGGCATTATGCCTATGACTGTAGCAGATACAATAGAGGTGGTGGAAGCAGGAGGTACTCGAGGTAAAATTTTCAAGAAAACTGTCATGTTTTTATTGAGAAAAATAAAGCACAGTGCCCAAAGGTTCTGTGAAGGCAAAGATTCTTGGACACTGTCCCAGTGAAGTTAAAATATGTCCCATGATAATTTTCGCTGGTGGACCTTTGTCCCTTTCAACTTTACTTCAGAGATAGTCTTCTGTGCATATGTCTCGCTTTATTTTCAAATACTCCCCACCTCTTTACCAAATGACAAAATTTTTCACTTGTCTACATCAGACGCATGTGCAGATGACAAAATTGATATAGCTCAAGTGATGATTTTTGTCTGATAAAATAGAAAGCAATGTGGGGAAATCTGCTGGCAATGCTTTCAAAAGCTTTCTTTCATCAGGGTTGAATTGGAAAAGATTAATTCTGTTAATTAATGGGGTGGTTGACCCCTGCCTGAGTCTTTAGCAGAACACTGCAGGGCTGAAAAATAATGATAGTAGTAACTATTTCTGAATTTGTTTTTAGGACACAAGACTTTCTACTTAGAAGACTCAACAGGTCTGACCTCCATTTTAGACAGGTCTGGTGGACCCTCGCCTTTTTTTTTCCTTTCTTCGTTTAAGTAGGTCCCATACTTCAGGCTAGCTCTATTTTTCAGCTCTGCACAGTAACTTTACTGAAATATGTGAACAGTAATGGATTTTTTTCCGAATAATTTGTCTTTTTATTTAATGATAATTTAGATTTTGACAATTGTATTTACTTCATGAATACCTATCATACTTTCAACTGCTTTTGTAAACAGGTTAGATCAAGATCATACTAATCTTGGACCTGGGTTTTGCTATTGTTTGTTAGATATTTTGTTCCACAGAGTCCATGAATAGCAACATCTTGTGTCCTTTCTTCAACCTGAAAATATCTATGTTATGATTCCGGAACTTGGAAAAAAATGATTGTAAACAAGTAATTTACCTTTTTAACTCTTTACCACACAATCCCAACTTTGAATGACCCTGAGATAAAAGCTTCTAGAAAACATTGTGGGAAAAAGGGAAAATGCTGGTAACCAGCATTTTCTCCTTTTCCCACAATGTTTTCTACTCTTCACAAAACAAATTTCAAATTTTCAGTCACTTTTATTTTGTGATCTGCAAATGCTTTGGATTGGACAAGCCTAAAATTTTGCCGTTTGGTAAAGAGTTAAAGTTTCAACCGACAGTTTCTATACTATACTCAAACATGAAAAATGAGGATGGATCCTGTGTCCATGTGCACCCCCATTTTGAAAAAAAGCGGGGGGGGGGGGGGGGGGGGGGGGGGGGGGGGGGCGCAATTTTCAATGGTACATGTACCCAAGATGGTTGGATGTTTTTGGTAAAATGGACAGTTTTGAACTGGGCCTTATTTGGAATGTTATCATTTTGACCCACTTCCTGTCAAAGAATGTTACTTTGTGGACAAAATATGTTAGCTAAAACAGCTTTTGCACTGCTGTTTTATTGAAAACATAAGTATTGTCTGTAAGACAAGAGCAAATTCTTTTGTTTTGGACTTTTTCATTGGAAATTTTTCATGCGAGAATTTCATGCATTTGGCATGAATTATGTGAAATCCGGGAAAAATCAGTGTACATCCTGCATTCACTCATCCACGAATAGACACTAAACTTTACCCTGTAATTTTAATCTGCCAATGTATAGCTATAACAGACAATGTTTGAAAAGGAAAATTTCATATTACTACAGAAAGTTCCCTTTCCAACATTGTTACTGTGGCAATTACAAAGGTCATCATTTGAATTTTTTGATGCTTGCACAAGGTTGTCATGTGATGATGAGTTAATTCATTACTTTTTGATTCTTTGTTGACTTACTAATATTTTGACTTCCAGGTTTTTTTCTCTGTTTTCTTTTGTATTGAGTGTTATAGTTGAACTGTATTGACAGCATTTTTTGCCTAATTTTTGCAGATTTCACTCTTATTTGCCAACTTTCTTGAACTGCATCAAAAGAGAGATAGATATCTGCCTCCGTCAATGTTTGTTCAATGATGATTTGACTACACGAACGTCATGATTAGATCCACAAAACCTTCTCATTAAGATCTTCATTAGAATGGGCAGATTTCGGCCGTCATCCTCGATGCTTTGACATCAAAGTCCATTCTGCCAATCGTCTGTTGACCATGATACGTACAAAATTCAGCTAAACTGAATGGACTTGTATCGATTGCACAACATTGACCAACTGAATCAGCAAACCCTCTACCTTAGATTTGTAATGCTAACTCTCCATTGGGATCAAAATGAGTTGAGCACACACTGTTACTTGTTGAGATCATCTCGTCTAGCTGTAGAATTCAGCCTATCCACATCTGATATTATAGTCACTGACTCGTCAACCCACTTGTAGTATTGTAAAGAATCAACTTCTATAGATTTCAGCTTTCAGCAACACTGTTGAGTGTGTAAGTTCATATTTGATATTCTTCAGGGGTATCAAAAAAGTTTGATATTTCTCAATGTTTACATTAGACTTTCAAAGGTATATGTGAAATGCCATGCATTATAGACATGCAAAAGTTCAAAAGTTTTACTAAAATTGAGATTTTGACCTCTAGTCATCGGAATCTTGATATTGAACTGATTTTGAGCTATATATGAAAAAAACAACCATGAACTTGCAAACCACAGGTCAAACTTCAAAAAATGCTTTTTCTCGTCGCAGGAAAACCTGAAGTATAATTTTGCTATTGGCAATCATTGTACATATTTGACTATGATTCAAAAAGGGACACTCTAGGAATTCAGTGCATTAGATGAAAACAGATTAACAAAAGTGCAGGTGAATTTAAGTTGGTACATAGTTAAAAAATGATTGTATAACAAGGTGGAATGAGCACTTTTCATACAGAAAACAATAAAAGCGAAAAAGTGTCGACCCTGGTCAGCCTGCACAGGCTTGCCAGGGTTGACATATTTAGCAGTTCCCAGAGGGTCCCTTTTTTGTGATAGGTCACATGTTTCTATAACTCTTCATCTCCTTGTACTACAGCAGTATTTAAGCTCTTAAATAGACAAAAGTTATTGAGATACACAACAAAATTTGCATACCATGAATTAAATGTGACTTGAATGATAGGTTTTATTTTTGAGGGGTGACATACATGTGGGAAAAAAGATTAACATGCCTTTTTATTAGGATTTCCTTCTGTGAACAAAATTATTTTCAATAACTTTCCTTATTGAACTGGGTTTTTTCCTTGTTGAACTAAACTTTTTAAATGGTATTTAACCCTTTACCAGACGCTAAAATTTTAGCCATGTCCAAATTGAAAGTATTTTCAGAGGACAATTCCAATGTGGCTCAAATGGTTCAATTATGCAATTATGCTTCTTCCAACGGTCATGAAAAGTTGCCATTGTGCGGTAAAGGGTTAAAAAACATATAAGTCTCTTGACAACGTTCTTGATGTTGGGCTATTTATTCTACAGTTCTGTTGTCGTTGTATTGAAAGAGTTGAGAAAAATGTTGGAATTTTTTTGAAACCACAGTGATTTGGACATGAGATCATCCAAAAGTAACTTTTAATTCATAACCCTTCCACAATTCAGAAAGATGTTCCAATATGTAAACTGATTTTGGCTACCCTGAATCACACATTCCGTGGTCCAACTGTTCAATAGGTATCAGTATTTTGTACAGATTTACAGCATCTCACAAACTATCAGACTTTGTATATCCTTGAGTGTTAACCCTTTCCCCAACGACAAAATTTTTGACTAGTTCAAATTGAAAGCACTTGCAGACAACAAAAAAGTAACTGAAAAAACTAAATTTTGTTTCCAGCAGGGTAGAAAACATTGTGGGTAAAGGAGAAAATGCTGGATACCAGCATTTTCTCTTTTTCCCATAATGTTTCAAAAGGCTTCTATTTCGAGATCGTAAAAACCAGAGATTTTTGGTAAAGGGTTACAGGGATCTGTAAAGATAATAGGCTTACTGTGTAGTCAGCATACCAAAGACGGGGGTTGAGAATCTTTTCTTTAAAATGTTAGAATTGAAGATAGGGAGATTATTGCCATTTGGGATCTGAAAAAAAAATCTTAAAAAGTAGCCACAGCTTTCTCCAGTTTTAGATTATATTTTAATTTAGACTGAATTTAAAGCTGTGAAAAACTTAAAAACACTCAGTATTGAACACCTTTACTACATGTGGGTGAAGTCAGTTGGGGATGAAAAAGGTACAGATTTTTTACATAAACACTGCTGCGTACATTGCTCTAACATTCTTTAACCCTTTACCAAACAGTCACTGGTTTTACGACCCTGACATTGAATTCTTTTGTAAATAGTTTGAAAAGGAGAAAATGCTGGTAACCAGCATTTTTTTTTTCCAGGTATTGCTTTATATCTTTCTTCAAAATTCTTCAAAAACAAATTTTGATTTTTGAGTCACTTTCCTTTCGTTGCCTGCAAATGTTCTCAGTTAAGACTTTGAGGTATAGGGTTAACCCATTACCACACAATCCCTACTTTTGACGCCCCTGGAAAAGAAGCCTTTTCAAAACATTGTGGGAAAAGGAGAAAATGCTGGTAACCAGCATTTTCTCCTTTTCCCACAATGTTTTCTGCCCTTCACAAAACTAATTTCAAATTTTCAGTCACTTTCATTTTGTCGTCTGCAAATGCTTTTGATTAGGACAAGCCTAAAATATCGTTGTTTGGTAATGAGTTAAACAGTTGCAGAAAAGGGGATGAATTGTCTCATTGAGACACTTCAAATGGGTACCTACAATGTTGATTTCTAAAAAAGAAATATTATTCGAACTATTGGTACACCCCCCACCCCCTTATCTGAATCTTTGCTCAAGGTTTATTACTGTTTCCACAGATCTAGAAGTCGCTCAAGATCAAGGGGGAGGAGAAGCTATTCTAGGGGAAGAAGAAGTTATTCCAGGGGCAGAAAAAGTTACTCAAGAAGCAGAAGTAGGAGTCGAGATAGAAAATCGGGAGGAGGAGGAGGGTAAATGATTTTCTTTTTTTTTTATCAAAATCAATTGTCTTGTTTTCTGTTTTAGTTGTGGAGCATTATATTAGCATATGATTCTCTGAAATATAGATTGAGATGTTTTGGGGACAAGAACTTGATGAGGAATGATGAGTCGGAGCTTTCTTTTATCCTGCTTTAGTAATCCACTCGGCCTTTAAAGTCTTTTACAAAATGACAGCTTTAGATATTCCTCAGCTTTTATTGTTTAAAGAAAGCAAAATAGATGTCTTTAAGTTATGGAATTTTATTTCTAAAAATATTGAAACTTTTGGGGAAAAGGAATAATTCTAGTGATCAGTATTTTGTCCTTTTCCTCGCTGTGTTTACAAAAAGTTTTCTCCTTAAGGTTGTTAAAAACATGGTTGTTTGTTACAGGGTCAACCATTCTGTTTTTTTTAATTACAGACGTGATAAGAGGAGAAGTAGAGAGAAATACAGTCGAGACAAATACAGCAGAGACCGATACAAGAGGTGGGTACTGTGTAATGATGATAAAAGTTTTGTAATATAGACTGCCACTCTTAAAAAAAAAGGATGCAGTTCTTTACATTTAATCAACTCATTCAATTGACTCTTTAACACAACATCCCAAGTTTATTGATCCTGAACAAGAAGACCTTTGAAAACATTGATTTAATTTACTTGTTTTTGATTTCAGTTTTGGCAAAGGTAAAATTTTATTGATCTGATAAGAGCTAACTGGGTGTCTGTTTTACAATAGGGATCTTGCTGTATTCCTATCAGAAAGAACACTGCAGCTTTTTACTGAATAAGTGCCTTAGTCAATTTCGTTGGGGGGGGGGGGGGGGGGGTGCCACTTTTATGCAAACATTCATCACTAAATCCTATGTTTTTAAGAACTGGAAGAAGTAGGCTATACTGCCCATAGCAAATATCGTAGGAAAAGTTGAAAATGCTAGTTAGCAGCATTTCATCCTTTTATCATGTTCCTTTCACCTATACATTGGCTGATATTTGTTTTTTTTTCTCCAGCATTTCACTGTCCAAATAGAATTCAAAGTTTTGTCACTTGCCATGTAAGTTAGTAAAGGGTTTAAGAAAAAAAATGACGGCATAACCGAACTCTTTTATCAAAAAATTTATCATATAAATTAAATTTAACTCTTTACCACACAATCCCGACTTTTAACGACCCCGAGAAAAAAGCCTTTTGAAAACACCGTGAGAAAAGGAGAAAATGCTGGTATCCAGCATTTCCTCCTTTTCCCAAAATGTTTTCTACCCTTTCCAAAACAATTTTCAATTTTTGAGTCCCATTTTTTTGTCGTCAAGGTACTAGGTCTAGAGTTTGTCGTTTGGTAAAGAGTAAAACAACCCTAACAAAGAAGGCTTTTAAAAGCATTGTAGGAAACTGAAATTACAGTAAAACCTCTCCTCCAGACCACCCCGACAGTACGAGCAACCCGCTATCAAGAACGATTTTTGCCAGAACAGAATTTTTCTGTCTTCAAGATCAATGATCATAACCCCAGAAATACGAGAAACCCCCAATTCCGAAATTACGACCACCGTTTTCAGTACCAATATGATTTACCTGCAGATTTTAACCCTGAGAAACGACCGCTCGATTTCCATAACATCTTTACAAGCAGCTTATTTTCACGCGTCCACAATCACGAACCATAGACTGTGCCACATGTATGAATATTCTTTGGTCCGATGGAAATGACAATCAATTATGGGTCTGTTGTTTGTCCATTGACCATTGATTGTAATGTGATTGTGTTAATTAATCAGGATGTTACGTAACATAATCAAAGACCCGTGAATGGATATTCTTAAACCATCGATTTGGCTATCACATGGCAATCAAGCGTTTATCACACGTCTCTGACCTGGATGACAAACATGTCTACATCCAAGTGACCAGGATTTGTTGTTTATAGCTGACTGATGTAATTTACGATATTTGGGTTTAGCGGTGATCGAGATGGGATTATCATTTTGCACTTAGAACTTTACATACTGTTATCATATCGTAACGAATATGCGATTTATTGTTAAAAAGTTAACAGGAAGACTGTAAGAACAACGATCAGCAGGCCTGTTCGAATGATCAACTGGGATGAAAAAAGGAGGGGGGGGGGGAGTATGAGTTTTAAGGACTACACGAAGTGAAAAAGCATAAATTATATCAGAACTAACATAAGATCCTTTAAGTCATCAGATGCAATTAATTAATGTACATACCTGGTTTTGATAGTTTTAACTCATTACCAAACGACAAAAGCTTTAGCTTGTCCAAGTCGAAAGCATTTGCAGACAACAAAATATATAAAAAGTGACTGAAAATTTGAAATTTGTTTTGTGAAGGGTAGAAAACATTATGGGAAAAGGAGAAAATGCTGTGTACCAGCATTATCTCTTTTTCCCACCATGTTTTCTAAAGGCTTCTTTCTCCGGGTTGTCAAAAGTAGGGATTGTGTGGTAATGGGTTAAATAGGCAATAATGAATTGACATGCTTTTACAAGTGGATTTATTTAACAAGTTCAAGGGAAAAAAAATTTTTTTCAGTGAACATGAAAATAATGTTGTAATTTTCATTTGTCCACTTAGGCTTCCCTACGTCAAATGCATTTATTACTCACGTCATTTAGCCCTGCACAAGTCTACTTGTCTAGCTTGGTTTATATCAAAATGTAGGCGTGTGAAACCTGGAAATCAGACCACCCCACCAATAAGACCAAATTTTAAAAGTACATGTACCATGAGTGGTCTTAATAGAGGAGTTTTACTGTATTATGGTGATAACCACCATTTTCACCTTTTCCAAGTTTGTCTTTACCATGCCTGAAAACAGACTCCATTAGTTGAGCCACATTTGATATTGTCATCTGCAAATGCTCTGAATATGGACTAGTGAAAGATGTCATTTGGTAAAGGTCTCAGAGCTCCAGATAGAGGGAGTGATTTTGATTTAAAAATGGAAAATATCAATTATTCTGCACAAAATCCTATGTTATGGGTATTCATTAGATTCGTCTCATTGAGATGATTCTAATGATTACCCAAAACATAGGGTTTGGAAGAGAAATGATAGATTTATAATACCATCACTCCGACTTTAATATCTGGAGCTCTCAAGTTAATCTATTACAGTGATATTATTTCAGCCACACTCCATCAAGGTCTAGAAGTAGGTCGAGATCTCCAGCTAGAAATGACGACTAGGCTGACTGAACAAAGTGAAGACATCATAAAACAAGAGATTGTAGAAAGGATAGAAGTTTTCACTTTTAAAGACTTAATCGTGAGGGAGAACAAGCACTTGCTTACATATTTCTAACCCCGAGTATTCTATGTGCCACTCACCAGTTTTGCAGATAGTGTAGATCAAAATTAGATTGCAAACAGCTTTCAGTCTGATCATAGATCTACAGTGTCCAATATTGTCTGCTTTTTCTGGCAAAAAGAAGTATTAAATCGCAATGTTTTGGCTTATGGTTTTAAGTTTTGGCTTGAAATTTTAAGGGATAAACTTTTCAGTGTCTCCAAGTGGAGTAACTCTTTACCGCATAGTGCTGACTTTTAACATCCCTAGGAAAGAAGCCTTTGAAAACATTATGGGAAAAGCAGAAAATACTGGTATCCAGCATTTTCTCCTTTTCACACAATGTTTGCTTTCCAGTGACAAAGTTTCATGTTTTAATTATGGTTAATTTTTCGCCTGCATTATGCCTTAACTTCGGACAAGGCTAAAGTTTTGTTGTGTGGTTAAGGGTTAGAAGTATGCTTTTGATAACACAGTAAGTTTTTACACTTTTCGTGAAATAAAAATATGTTTTGCCTCACAATTTGAATGGTCTGTATACTAACATCCTCTACAGAATCAATTTAGACTTTCATATTCTGTGTTGACTATTAGAAATATGCATGCAGATGAGGCATGCTCTGGCTAAAGGGGCTTATTGCTTCTCCATGGTGTATTTTACCAAGGATGTCTATAATTGTGACCCATCATGCGAAAAAGGAAGTTCTGGGAACTGCGAAAAAGTGTCAACCATGGCCAGTCTGCTCAAATTGCCCAGACTGACCAAGGTTGACATTTTTCGCCTTAACTCATTACCAAACAACAATATTTTAGGCTTGTCCAAATCGAAAGCAACTGCAGAAGACAAAATAAAAGTTACTGAAAATTTTAAATTTGTTTTCTGAAGAGTAGAAAACATTGTGGGAAAAGGAGAAAATGCTGGTTACCAGCATTTTCTCCTTTTCCTACAATGTTTTCAAAAGGCTTCTTTCTCAGGGTCGTCAAAAGTAGGGATTGTGTGGTAATGGGTTAATTACATTTTCTGCATGAAAAGTGGTTATTGTGCCTTGTGATGTAATCATTTTACTGACCAGCACTTTTGTTGATCTGTTTTCATCTAATTGATGTAAAGAATTCCCAGATTGTTTCTTTTTGCGTGATTGGTCACATTTATGGATCTGTAACATCTATTTTGTCAAAGAACTGACAGAATCATGATATACTGTGGTCCTTGAAATTGCAGAAATTTGAATACAACGAATCATTTCCAAGCAGTATTTTGATTCATATGATTTATACGATAAATATACGATAAGCGATTTTACTGCATCAGTAATTACTGAAGGCTTTCTACCAAATATTTGTTGGACTTCCATATTAGTTTATCCCATTCAGTCAGAGAAAGCTAAAGTGATTGGTACGGGACTTTTAGATAAAATAATTACATGACAAACATTTGGGAATCTTTGCATAATTGTTTATATTTGTGCTATCCATTTTTTGATTGCATTGTTTTTCATCACCATCTTCCCATCAGAAATAATACATTGTGATGACTTCCAGCTTAACCCATTACCACTCAATCCCTACTTTTGAAACCCTTGGAAAATAAGCTTTTTGAAAACATAGTGGGAAAAGAAGAAAATGCTGGTAACCAGCATTTTCTCCTTTTCCTACAATGTTTTCAACCTAATCAATAAATAATTGTACCACTTGAGCCACACTGAAATTGTCGTCTGCAAATGCTTCCAATTTGGACAAAGCTAAAATTTTGTCGTCTGGTAAAGGGTTAAACCCAAGGTTGCCACACACAACCTTTATTATTGCTTAAAATTTACTGCATGTTTAGATCAAGTCCAGACTACACAAAAATGTGCATCCTGCTCTTTTATCTCCTCTGTGTGTTACTGTAAGTTACCATATTGGGAGTCAAAATGCTTTGGAATATTGAATTCCACTTGTTTTCCCAGACAGATGATTATCATTACATTAATTAGTCTGATAAAACACTATCCCAAGTTTTACCAAACCTTTAATGAGGTCTTTTTAAAAACATTGCTGGAAGAGGAAAAAAAAGCTGGCTACCAGCAACTTTTTTTTTCCACGTTTTTTTTTTTTTTTTTTTCTCTTCTTTTGAGATGAAATCCCAATGAATAAACCAATTATAAATTGGCATCTGCTAATGCTTTTATTCTGGACAAGCTATACAGGCATAAAGTTAAAAGAGACAAATACTCTGAGGGTCAGCGTTATTAGATTTTGTCCAATTTTGTAAGATACATGTATATATGCTTTTCATCACACAGCTTATCAATATTGATGTAATGTTTTTAACTCGATACGAAACTAGAAAATCTCTACTAATATCACTTCAAATAATTTGACACTTAGAAAGTAGAAATTTAAAGATACTTTTACTTGTATTGTCAAGATAAAGCGGGGAAAACATAAACAAACCGGTACAAGTAAAATATTCTTATCATAAACCACATCTGTATGTTTCATCTGTGTGTAGAATTCTCACGATATCAGTTTCATTAAATGTTAACTGTTAATTGCTGTTTTGTGGTTCTTTTTTGGTCCTTGTGTTGTCTTGTTACAAGGCCAGGGAAAAAAGCTATTTTAAGATCAACGCCTTAACCCTTTACCAAACAACATCTGGTTTTTTATGACCCTGAGATAGAAGCGTTTTAAAAACATTGTGGGGAAAGGAGAAAATGCTGGTAACCAGCATTTTCTCCTTTTCCCACAATGTTTTCTACCCAGCTAGAAACAAATTTTAATTTTTAGCTCTACTGGTTGAAAGCCAGCAGAGCTTACATCATGACATGGTTTCCGTCTGTTAGTCTTTTTCTTGTTAAAGCGATAAAGCCTTTATGTTTGGTCAGATTTATGTGAAACTAACACTGTTTATGTCATCAATAGCTTTAAAGGTGGCCCTTCAGATCTTGGGACGAAAATTTTAAAAAAATGCAAAAAAATCATCCTTATACTCCCCAAGCCTTTTAATTTGCCTTCATAAAACCCCAGTAGTCGAAAACCATCCGACAGCACGAGAAATTAAAGATTTACTACAACCCAGGTTGACACCGACGGGAGACACGTTCTATTTTTAGATGATTTATATACAGGAATACACAGACAAAGTTTCAAATATAGGGTCCGAAGAAGACATTATGGAAAATAATTATTACATGTTTTTTATGTAATGGAATTTAAGCATTTTAAGTCACGTGCCAGTGACTCGACATTCCAAAAATGCCCTATTGATTTTTGGCGGGAAATCTAAAAATATCCTAAGAGGCTACGTAGCCTTTTAAGGGAACACCATCAAAAAAAATTTTTTTTGTAATTTTATGAGTCTTACTTATTGATGATTTGTATTATTTTTTCATATGAATTTTAGTGATATATATGTTTTTTAATTTGGTGTGATGAAAAAATTCTAAATACCCACCTTTAACCATTTCAAGTTTAAAAATTCCATTTCTTGTTTACGCGATAAAGTTTGTATTTTTGGTCAGATTTCCATGAAACTTGCAGAGTTTGTTTATCTTATCAATAGCTTCAAGCCTGTTGATTTTGAAAAAAATCCAACAAACAGTATGGGAAAAGTAGCCATTTCAAGTTGAAAATTGGACAATTTCCTTGCTTGTTTACACAATGAAGTCTTCATTTTTGGTCAGATTTATGTGAAACTAACACAGTTTGTTTATCTATTTCAAGTTTAAAATTTCCAATTTTTGTTTACACAGAGTTTGTTTATCTTATCAATAGCTTCAATCCTGTTGATTTTGAAACGAATCCAAGTAACAGTATGGGAAAAGTAGCCATTTCAAGTTGAAAATTGAACAATTCATTGCTTGTTTACACGATAATGTATTTATTTGTGATCAGATTTTTGTGAATTTTTCAACTTGTCGATCCCATCAATAGCTCTTTAACCCTGTTGATTTTGAAAAAAATCAACAAACAGTAATGGAAAAGTAGTCATTTTGAGTTGAAAATGTCAATTTTTAAGTCGCACGTTTGTCAAAACGTTCGACTTTTTGCGATGAGCTCGAGGAGCTCAGGGTGGGTTGGGGGGTGTCTATAGTGGGTTGAAGAATCATGCAAAAAATTGGATCAAAAACGTCGTATATACTTCATAAACGAGGTGCAGTTACTCTGCTTTTAACCCAATCGCTGTAGAACTACTTTTTCTTTGGTATGTCTGGAATTTGTTCTTTATGATGGGACTGGACCCGGTAACTCATATAACTCATATACCTACGCTAGAAAAAGGAGAACGTGACTCAAATTTTAAATTAAAAAAAATGCGGTTATTTTGTATATCATGTGAAAATTTAACATCTATCTTTGTTTAGATGGGTAAAGAAAACACAATTCAGCTAAGATATCCCCCATCAATGCTTAATGTGAGTTTAAAAGGGATCGCGGATTAATATGGCTTATCGAGAGCACCTCACTGTAAATATTCATGTATCATCGAGACCGGTAGAGCTTCGCTTATAAGGGTGGAATTTCGGACTCGAGTGATGTCATTTGAAATCAACTCTTTTAAACCATGCAAACCATGAATTCAGGGTTAAATATCGTAAAACTCGCTCTAAATTTGAAAATTTGTTTCGTTCCGCAGCTTTGACCTAGTTTGTAACGCACGTCTCGGATGAAACACCCCAAACCACTCGAATACCCCAAAACACCCAAAAACTATTCCATTACACATCAAAAAACTTTTGTAACACATAAAACTGCATGCGAAACGCTTACATACACGATTTTATGGAAATCAGACATGAACTTTTGCTATCAATTCTAGTATTTTAGGTCTTTGATCAGCTTAAGTTTGAAGTACAAAATTGTACTTTGATTAAGAAAATGCAAATGGCGGACGGGATAGAAAACAAACGCACATGTGTATAACGATTAACACCAGTAAAGTTAAAATGTTGATTACTGCATTTGTTCGGACCCCAAAAGAGTGGCGACAAGGATATTTCATCCCCTCCGTATACAGTAAATACAACATGAAATATGAAACGCAAGGTAAAGTACAGCAATTACGACCGTACATTGACAGTTGCACTGTTGAGGGGGTTTACAGTCAAAACGTACTCAAACCAAAACGTACCCAAGTCAAAACGTACCCGAATGGAGTCAAAACTTACCCAAATGAAGTCTAAACCTACCCAAGTGGAGTCAAAACGTACCCAATGTGTAGTCAAAATGAACACATGATTTTTATAGTATTTCTAACTTCAATTTATGTAAAAATTAATAGAAATTACGTATTCGTCATCAAGACGATTTATAACTCTTGCTTTATTTTAAATTTGCCTTACATGATTAAAACCAATGATGAAACTTATTTAACAATAAACATAGCAAAGTGAATCAAATGCTTAGTGATAAAATCACGTTTTTCTTTCTATTTTTTTTTTAAGGAAGATAAAGTTACTATTAATGAAAAAAAAAAGCATATTGGATACTTTAAAAATATTTATCCATCATTATAAAAATATGTTTTATATATGAAAAAAAAAACCATAAGCATTAGCACATTTAACTCTTTACCACACAAGAAAATTTGGACTGGTCTAAATTGAAAGCATTTGCAGACGACAAAATAAAGGTGACTGAAAAACTGAAATTTGTACTGGGAAAGATAGAAAACACTGTGGGAAAAGGAGAAAATTCTGGTTACCAGCATTTTCTCCTTTTCCCACAGTGTTTTCAAAAGGCTTCTTTCTCAGGGGCGTCAAAAGTAGGGATTGTGTGGTAATGGGTTAAAGAAATGATATAACAGAAATGTGATACATTAATTACATTGTTTGGATAGCAAAGATACAATTTCAGCACTCAAAAAGAGTGTAACAAATTTAATGTGGTGATTAACCCATTACCACACAATCCCTAATTTTGACTACCCTGAGAAAGAAGCCTTTGAAACACATTGTGGGAAAAGGGGAAAAAATGCATTTTCTCCTTTTCCCACAATTTTTTCTAACCTTCACAAAACAAATTTCAAATTTTCTGTCACTTTTATTTTGTCGTCTGCAAATGCTTTCAATTTGGACAAGCCTAAAATTGGGCTGGTCTGGTAATGAGTTAAACTAATTATTCACAATGGTCTTTAACCTGTTGTAGATTGCAAAGTTAATTACTTTGCAAATGTTTTTTATAGTTTGAGAGTCAGTTTGGTTGAGATGAAAAACCTTAGGACTGTTTTTTCAGCTAACCTGAGCACAACATGCTCAAGGGAAGCTTTTAGGATCACCTGGTGTCTGTCATCCGTCATGCGTCATCAACAATTCTTTAAACATCAACTCCTCCAAAACCGCTGGGTCAATATGGACCAAACTTGGCTGGAATGTTCCTTGGGAGGTCCTCTTTGAAAATTGTTCACAGAATTTGATTACGTCAAAAGTTTTGGTTGCCATGGCAACCAAACAGTTTTCTAAGAAATTCTTTAAAAATCTTCTTCTCTGAAACAGCTGGCCAGATTTTAGAATAATTTCACAGAGTTGTTCCTTAACGTAGTGGACCCGTAATAGAACACAGCTATTTCCTCTATAATATTACCCTAGAAAATTTGCTAAGATTAAAATTGAGCACTATTGTACTACTTTCACCGAGCCACTTTTTCTTTTTTGTCCTTCCAAGAATTATCATTTATAAATCTATAACTACTATAATTTCATTACAAATGGATATGATAATTACCTCCCTTTTCTGGAAACTAACAAAATTATCAACAAATAATTTCAAGACGGACCCCGAAGGAATTTCTGTTCGGTCAAAAATGTGCAACAGTATCATATCTGTACAAAATATGTTTTATCAACTGTCCAGAAATTTTATGCCATGCTGCACTATGCTTATTACGGGTCCACTACCTTAAGTGACCCTTTCCAAAACTTTTTCGTGAAATTTTGATCAGTCAAGAAACATGACTCTGGTGAATGGGGGCTATTTGCACTATACAGGAATGAAGAAATTCTAAAAAATTCTTCTTCTCAGAAACCACTGGTCAGATTTTGAAATAATTTCTCAGGGATGTTCTATGGGTGACCCTTTTCAAAAATTGTTTGCGAAATTTCAATCCATCAAGAAACATGGCTCTGGTGAATGGGGGCTACTTGTACTTACATGTATATGGACATGCAGAAATTCTTGAATATTCTTACTTCTCTGAAACGGCTGATCAGATATTGAAAAAAGTTCACAGAGATGTTCCTTGGGTGACCCTTTTAAAAACTTGTTCGCGAAATTTTGATTTGCCAAGAAACATGGCTCAGGTGAATTGGGGCTACAATATGGAAATGAAGAATTTCTTGAAAATTCACCTTCTCTGAAACCCATGATCAGATTTTAAAATAATTTCAAAGCAATCTTCCTTGGGTGACCATTTTCAAAAATGTTTTCGAAATTCTGATCCATCAAGAAGCATGGCTCTGGTAAATGGGGTCCACTTGCACTATTCGGACATGAAGAAATTCTTGAAAATTCTTCTTCACTGAAATGGTTGGTCAGATTTTGAAATGGTTTCACAGAGATGTCCCTTATGTGTCCCTTTTCAAAAATTGTCAAGTGCTAGCATCGGTATGCAGTGGCACTGTTTCAGTAAGTTCCAAGTAATAGAGGTGACCAATGACATACATTTAATATTGTTTTGGGTATATTATGTCAGGCTATATGCCAACATGGATATATTAAAGAAAAAGAAAAATGAAAAGATCTAACTTGGTGGGAAGCTGCCTATTACAAGTAACTGCATTTGCTCAACTAAATTGCAGACTAGTCAAAATCGAAGAATTGCTGAAAACTAATCAAATTTGACTTACGGTAAACCATTAAATTTGAGTCTAATTGGAAGAAAACCTTGAGTTAAAAAAAATGAGTTTTTCTTTCTTTCAGCTCTGTTTTCCAAAGCTGTTTGAATTACGTAAAAGCAAGATTGTCCTGTAAAAGGGTGATGACCACCTATCAGTCCCAAAATATCAAGGTTTCACCATTAGTGCGACTTTCAGGACCTTCAGTCCTTTGATTTTGTCTTTTTGCATCATGAATTCCTAATGTTTGCTTTATTTAAAAGCAAAATCTCTGCAAATAGAGCATATTCAGGCCGTTCAAGGCCTTCTAGTTATGTTTTACTTTGTCGTCTGCAAGTACTTTAAATTTAGACCAGTCTAAAATTTTGTAGTTTGGTAAAGAACTTAGTAATTTTCCTGTTTCCCATAAAGTATTTTACCAATTCATGGACATATTGTTTGGGCCAAATTTAAATTTCTCATCCGAACATCCTTTCAATAAAGACAACTCAGTCTAAAGTTTCTGGCCTAGTAATGAGGTATGCATATGAATTAGACATCCATCATGCTGCAGAGGTCGGGTTGTCTGCTGCTGCTGCAGGCTGGAGCTTTATTTCCAGTCCAGTAGTGTTTAAGATTGGTTATCCAGGAGTACATGTACTTAGCTAGATCCTCATCCAGGATTTCCTCCATTTACCACAATATTTTTTAGACTGTGTCCTGTGGAAAAAAACGCTAGATGATTTGGAAATGGATTGATTCAACCTAATATCTTGACTAATATCTTTATGTAAATGTATTAATTGTTTCAAGAGCACGCATATTAACATACGGTCTGATTTCCAACTGGTCAAACTCAAAAGATTTATAGTAAGTCATTGTATCAGGATTTGGTTTTGTGTCAGTGGATTATTTTGATAATGTACACGTGTAAATCCAGCCAGCTCCTATCAAAGAATCACATGTGAATATGTGGTTACTTGAAAATGTAAACATTCACTGTTTGCAGAGAAACAACTGATAATTTAACCCATTACCACACAATCCCTACTTTTGACACCCCTGAGAAAGAAGCCTTTTGAAAAGACTGTGGTAAAAGGAGTAAACGCTGGTAACTAGCATTTTCTCCTTTTCCCAGTGTTTTTTACCCTTCCCAGAGCAAATTTCTATTTTTCAGTCACCTTTATTTTGTCGTCTGCACATGCTTACAATTTGGACCCGTTTAAAATTTTCTCATGTGGTAAAGAGTTTAAAAAAAATGTGGACATGCCAAACATAGTTTCTTCAGTTTCCTTTTCCTTCATAGCACTACGTTTGAAAGCATTGTGGTAAACAGAATAAGTTCCCTCTTATAGCCACAATATTTCAAACTTACTTATTTTGTCAAAGAGTGCTATATGTCAAGTACTGGTACTAGTTTTTCCAAAGTTATTGGTATATCTATGTTTGATATTTGTTGAGTTTTAGGTAGACTTGGAGTCTTATTACTTTTAACTTTGAAAGGGATCTTGGAATATACAATGGACAAGGGCTGTTAAAACATTTACCGTTGTCATCAGGGCTCTACAGGGCAATCATTAATCACATTCAAATTTTGTTCACTTCACATTTTTAAGTATTGTCCCTTGATGGAAAGACATTTCAAGTCTAGAAATCCATTCTATATTTAGGCTTAGAAAGGGCCTTTTCAGGTATACCCTGGAGACACTTGTAACATCATTGCATTGGTGGTTTCAGATATAGGTAACATGAACTACGCTGATCAATAGTATTAAGGCCTTGAATTTACACACATTGAAATATAGAAGAAAAGAGATCTAATTCAAGTATTAATCACATCGTTGAGAACACTGAAGTGGTATTTGTCAAGGAAACCCACTGTGTGGAATTAATAGTTTGAAAGAAACAGAGACATATTGTTCAAATATTGGCTTAAAAGTCAACCCACTAAGCAAATGAATACCTTTTCGATTGAAGAAAGAGTATTCATTACAAAGTTTGGTTTATTTTTGTATAAGTGGTCTCCTTTTGATCATGAAGAAGAAGCAGGAGTAACACCCCTTGACAGTCAGATGCATTACGAATACAGAGAAAAATCCTGTTGATATATCGAACAAAATTAATTAAGTTTGTTCCTGAAACTATATACTTTTGAAATATCTCTAGCATTTTACATTTAATTTCCAACATCACAATCAATATACGATTTGCCAACTAGGTTTGATATAAGCGATATTTCCATTTTATTGTAAGCGGTGCATCAGTATATCACGTGACACCGGACAATCATAGCATTATTTCAGTAACAAATGCTGTATGTCCCGTTGGCAAATCCTTTAAATTTGGACAAATTCATAACTGAAAAGAAAATGACATAGCAAAAAATCTATGGAAATCAATTATCAGACAATTCATACATATTTCATGATATTGCCTTTGAAAAAAATCATCATAAACAGACAAAATATGCATTTTATAAAATCTTATTTAAATAAAGAGCATGTAGAGACTAAGAACAGACTTACCCTCTGAAACCTGCATAAAATTCATTATCCTGACCAATAATGATCACCAAAGGGGTAAATTAATATGAAACAAAAGATAAGAAGAGTCAATTTTATGTGACATGTGTGTGCTAATCTGTAAGAAGCAAGTACATTACAGCTGTTCTAAAGGCCACCCACCCTGCAGTGCAATACCGAGATCAAAGGAACACCGATTTAACCCTTCACCCATTTTTTTTCAGTAAGACTTCATTAGTTTTAATACTCAAAATGAAGCTTAAAAGAAGTTATGGAAGGTCTGAAATTTGATCACATTTCTTTTGTTCATGATCTATAACATGAAGTTATTCGTCAATAGGTACATGCCTGAAAGTGCAATAAGAATGTTTGATAATAGTGCTTTAAAATCACTAAATGGACTGTCCCTGTCTTTCTGAAGACACTAAACAGCTAATCAACCATTTACCAAAGTATTTCGAGCAACCCGTATAAGGGGGGGCAGACATGCTAATTTGCCCCACCGTCTGTTAATTTGTCTCACTTTCTCGACCTTAACACACACACACACACACCCACCCCACCTTCCAAAAAAATGTAATCAAACTGAATGTAGTTCAGAAACATCTGTGAAAAACGAATTTTCAAAGTGTGAGAGAACATACTTGGGGAAAAAAGGAAGGGCTTGCAACATGCATTTTCTCCTGTTTCAACAATAGTTTTTTTTTTTTTTACTTTTATAAAGACAATTACAACCATTTGACCCACGTTTATTCAATCGTCTACATATGCTAAGTATCTGGACAAGTCCAAAGTGTTGTCGTCGGGTGAAAACATTCGCAGTAACTATTTAAAACCCTATGCCACATAACCAAAGCTTTTTACGACCCTTAAAAATATAGTTTTTAACCAACCTTTTCTCCTTTTCCCTTGCTATCCTTCCTAAAGAAAATTTCATTTTTAAGCCACATTCAAATTGTTATCCGCAAAGACTTTCAATTTGGGCAAGTTTCAAATATTTGTTTCGTAAAGAGTTGGTGAAAGATTCAGTGTTGTAAAAAATGGGGTGTGGGGGAGGGGGTGGATAACATCAATATACCTGCAGTAGACCTTTCCTATTTTTATGTCTGATTATTCAACCAATGTTTGCGTAATTCTGTACCTAAGTTTGTAACGTACAGGCTCTAAGTCAGGAATCTGTGGTTTGATTTATTTAAACTATTAATGTGATAATTTTTCCGAAAAAAAGTTCCAGTATCTGCTATAAGACAGAGACAGTCTACTAACAAAAAACTGGGACATCAAACATTTTGAATTTATAGCAAAAATCTAAACTTTGAAATAACATTTTTAAAAAATCTGTATGGTTGCATGTTTGCCATGTTCCTGTTTGAACTACATTATAAGTTGTCTATCGTAATAAAGTTTAATTTAAATTTCAAACCTTCCATTTCCTCTAGAAAAGAAAGATGTTAGACATTTTTTTTAGGATTTTCTTTTTGGTTTTCATTTGTCATCTGAAGTTCTATCAATGTTGAAAAATTCAGTTTTGTAGTCTGCTAGATTTGTTTTTCAGTTAGCACCATTCCAAAATTTTCAATGAAACCACAGCAGCCACTTCACCTATCCAAGCTTTCCTAGCATTTCTTCTCTAGTACTTTGCACTATGTTCTTCCCTAGTCACTGGCTACTTTCCCACACAACCAGCTGTGGCATCATCTAAACAATCATCAGTAGGAAGAGATCAAATAATCCAGTTGCAGTGACTATCAAATCTTGACTCATCACACAAAAAGGGACCTTCTGGGAACTGTGAAAAGTGTCAACCCTGGTCAGACTGCACAAATTGCTTTAATGACGTTTTCTGTATGAAAAGTAGTCATTGTACCTTGTTGTACAATCATTTATAAATATCAACTGACTGCACTATCGTTGATCTGTTTTCAAATAATTCATGTACAGAAATACGAGATGGTCCCTTTTTTAATGACAGGTGACATCTTTTCTCAGAGAAAGAGGCTAAGCTGGAGATTTGAACCAGTGACATCTTTTTTCTCAAGCCCTGTACATTAACCCTTTACCAAGCGACAAAATTTTAGACTGGGCCAAATTGAAAACATTTGCAGTGACAACATAATTGTGACTCAAAAATTGAAATCAGTTTCCAGCAGGGTAGAAAACATTGTGGGAAAAGGAGAAAATGCTGGTTACCGCCATTTTCTCCTTTTCCCACAATGTTTTCAAAAGGCTTCTTTCTCAGGGTCATTATTCCTTTCCCTAACAATCCCTGGTTTTTAAGTGTCTGCAGTAAAAGTATTTTGAAAACAATTTGGGAAAAGGAGAAATTGCTCGTAACGAGCAATTTCTCCATTTCCCAGTGTTTTCTACCTTTTTTGAGAACTTTCTGGAATTTTCCCCTAGTCTAAAATTGTCGTCTACAAACTCTTTCGGTTTGGAAGGGTCCAAAATTTGTTGTTTGGGAAAGGGTTAAAAGTTGGGATTGTGTGGTAAAGAGTTAAACAGAACATCTTTTTTCACCTTTTTAGCTTTGACCTCCCCTTACATACTTCAGCAAAATACAGCCTTTGTCAGCAAATCTCTACAACAAACAATAATTATATGGACTGGACCAAATTATATAAGACAAATTGACTACTGCTCAAACAATAATTTCTGTCTTCTGTAAGGTAGAAAACGGTGTGGGAAAAGGAGGAAATGCTGGTTACCAGCATTTTTTTCTTTTCCCAACATATGTTTTCCAAAACACTCAGTATTTTCAAAAGCCTTCTCTTTTCTCAACAGCCTTCTCTTCTCATCACCTTCATTTTCTTCTTTTCCCACAGTGTTTTTGAAGGCTTGCACTGTTTTCAATAGCCTTCTTGGGTTTTGTTAAAAGTAGAGATTGTATGATAACTATTAAAGGAAATATAAAGACAAAAAGTCATGAAATTAACTTTATTTATTTCTAAATACAGTTTTATGCATATTTATACACTTATTTTATGAAAATCTTCCAATAGGCAATTGATTAACTCTCTACCAAACAACAAAATTTTAGATTTGTCCAAATTGGAAGCATTTGCAGACAACAAAATTAATATGACTCAAAAATTGAAATTTGTTTCAGGAAAGGGGGGAAAATATTGTGGGAAAAAGAGAAAATGCTGGTTACCAGCATTTTCTCCTTTTCCCACAAGGTTTTCAAAAGGCTTTTGTCTCAGGGCTGTAAAAACCAGGTATTGTTTGAGAAAGGGTTAAAGAAATCATGAAAACAAAATAAAGTCAGTAAATTCATTTTTCCTGTTGAAAGAGCATATTGACGTTTAAATTTTAACTGTTCCTGCTGCTAAATCTGACATTTCAACTCTTTAACAAACCATAAAATCTTAGACTGATCCAAACTGAAAGCACTTGCAGACAACAAAATAAATGTAACCCAAAAATTAAATTTGTTTCGAGTAGGGTAGAAAACATTACGGGAAAAGGTGAAATGCAGGTTACCAGCATTTTCTCCCTTTTCCCACAATGTTTTCAAAAGCATTCTATGTCAGCTTCATAAAAACCAAGGATTGATTTGTAGAGGGTAAATAATTGATTGAATGGTGTTTAACACCATTTTCAACAATATTTCAGTTATATCGCGGTGGCCAGTGTACCTATCCATGCATTCCTGTAGTTTCTTTTACCAGTACTTTGCATAATTTTCTTTCCAAGCCACTGGCTACTTTCCCACATGATCATCATCATAACAATGGTCAGAGATTGGCGAGGAATGAATCCTATCGCAGTGACTATCATCAAGGTAAGGGTTATACAAAATAAACAGAAATTTAGTCAAGATAAAGAGTTAACTCATTACCAAACGACAATATTTTAGGTTTGTCAAAATCAAAAGCATTTGCAGATGACAAAATAAAGGTGACTAAAAATTTGAAATTTGTTTTGTAAAGAGTACAAAACATTGTGAGAAAAGGAGAAAATGCCTGGTGAAAAAAAAAGTCAATAGGAATTTGGTTGAGATAAAGAATTAACTCATTACCAAACGACAATATATTAGGCTTGTCAAAGTCAAAAGTATTTGCAGGCGACAAGATAAAAGTGACGAAAAATTTGAAATTTGTCTTGTGAAGAGTTGAAAACGCTGTGAGAAAAGGAGAAAATGCTGGTTACCAGCATTTTCTCCTTTTTCCACAATATGTTCCACAGGCTTCTTTCTCAGGGTTGTCAAAAGTGTGGATTGTGTGGTAATGGGTTAAAACCAGTAAAAACTTGGGTTGGACTTGAAACATTCTTACATTTAGGTGCAATGCTATGGCGTTTCTTAAATTCGGCCAGCCATCCATTGGAATAAGATAAATCCTGAATCCCCAGCTCACAGCCAAGTTTCTTCGCCTTCTTGACAAGCATATTACCACTTACAAAAATATCATGTGTTTTGGTGTGCTAGTCTGAACCCTGTAATCTTCCGAACCACTGGTCCATTTGTCTTTTTTTTCAAAAAAAAACACTGAGTATTGATGGTGGAAGACTCTTGCCCCATTTTTTCGTTAAATACTTCACAACTTCTTCCTGAAAATATTAAGGTTTTTTGTCTCATGCTTGGTGACTTCTCTCTTCTCCAACGAGGTAAACTAGTTTCTGCGTTTTGCACCTCACTTCCATATTTACACTACAAAGATAGAAAGAAAAAAATTCATTAACCCTTGTTTACCTCTAGGAAAATGTATTTTGAAAATAATGTGGAAACGAGAAAATATTGGGAACTAGCATTTACTCCTTTTCTGACAAATGTTTTTTTTTTCTATCAAACACTAAAACCGTTTTTGAACTACATTCCCAATATGTTTTCAACTCTGTCAAAGACAAATCTCATGCTTGAACTACATTTCATTTGTTGTCTGCAATTCCTTTTTATTTCAGCAAGTCAAACAGGAGCTGTCACTTAATGTGACTCAATAAATACCCCTACCAGCCCTTTGACAGAAAAGAGTGTCAAGTTAAAGGGGGGATAATTCTTCAACCAGGAAGAGTTGACACTTGAAAAAGGCATATTGCAAATCTTTCAGATAATGATTAATATATGTGCAAAGTTTCAATACAGTTGAAGGAAAACTGTAGGAGTTTGGGACACAAAATTACTGGTATTTTGTACACAGATGCACAGACAGAGACACAGACAAACAGGATGATTCCAGTATATCCCAGAAAACATTCCTTTTTTTTTTTTGGGGGGGGGGGGATACAAAAATTTCTCATTGTATTGGTAATTTATATAGAAGTAGTTTCTAGTTACCATGCAGCATTTTCTCCTTTTCCCAAAATGTTTTCAAAAGGCTTCTTTTTCAGGGTTTCTGTAAATTACAGATTTGGTAAAATGGACATACTGTATGTAGATACATTTTTATCTTGAATGTGTGAAGGATATATGTTTTCTTAACCTTTTTTTTCAGTGGTCTAGTCTTGGCGTTTGTTATATTTTGTAAGATTTTCATTAATTATGATTTATTCTGATCAATAAACTTTTAAACTTTGTTTAAGTCAAATAAATTCATTCATTCATTCATTCATTCAATAAAAATGTGAAGTCAAACACAGTTAAAGACAGGTGAAGGTGTGATAAATATTATACCGCATATTAATCTCTTTATAAAAGGCTGAGTAGAATACAGAAAATTGTACAGATTACAGATATACCCATACTCGGAGTAATTAATACCCTTGAATAAAGTTATTTTTAAAAACAAAAACATGTTTGGTCACACACCAACACAAAATTATAATGATATGACATCTTTAAAAGAAATTAAAGTAACTTGATAATAAAAACTCGAGTTTAAAAAGTGCTCTAAGAAATGAGGTGTCGATATGACCAAAGTTTGCGAACATTTTTCCACCGGGGATCGAAATTACCAAAAAAGTGTCGAAATGACTGGATGTCGAAATTACTGGGTGTTCAAATGACTGCCATTCGATAGAAACAAGTTTTTACAACTGTATTTATACTTAACTCTCTCAAAATTTATGCTATTTTCCTTTCAACTCACTTAGAGTGTTGTATTGAATATATTTCAAATTTTTCTCACAATTCAAACTTTTATCCGAATATATCTACAATCCGGATACTGAACAAATGAATCTCGTTCATGTTTACTGTTTTATTGTCTTTGATATGGTTCATATGCAAAGATATACAAGTGTTTACTTTAAAAAAAGAAACATGCTACTTACAACCATTGGCACCCGTAGAATCGTTAAGAAATCATGGAAATAGTGCCATATCTTCTCTACCAAGCTTATTTGCTATTTCCGGTTTGTTCCTTTCGCATTAACTTTTGTTTGTAACACCAATTTACGTTGCTTTTTCTCCTTAATTTGTTTAATTTGTTGCTACTATCGCTTATTTTCGTCCATTTATCTGCACTTTGGTTTGCTTTTTGTTCTGGGCTGATACTCTTTCAAAATATAAAAGTCTTGCAAGAGAATGATGAACGACTAATGGTCAAAGGGAAACAACTCGTACAAAATTTTATAATTAGTAATCCTACAGTTGCCTCCCTTATTGGAGTGGAAAGGGCTTATTTCTAACTGCTTCACGTCGTGAGTACGTACATACCATTGGATGGTACGCCTACAAAACAAAGACTCCGCCCAAAACCTCGCTTTAGCTACTTCCGGAGGTGCTAAATTACTGCGGCTACAGTATGTGCATTGTATGTGCAGAAGGCGGGACATGGAACCTCCTCTTCCTGTCTCTGGTCCTTATATGCCTGTGCACCTACCAAAAAATGCTAGCCAAGAGCAAGCATAAAACCGAGGACGAATAAACACGGTAACGTCTGTAGAGACGATCCGTTTGACAAACGATAATTTTTCATCGAGGTGTAACGAATTTCAATCAGTTCATATGGTCAAATTGGTAATTTTAACCGCTCTAAAAACGACTTGCCACCAGACAGAAAAAAACAAAATTGGTCAAACTTATTATTTTTCTTAACAGGCGGCAGGTAGTCTCACGTTTATTTCATGTTAATTATAACCGCCAATGTTTGAATTTGGAATTCAATGTAAGATCGCGCTACAATAAAAATGCAACATTTGGTTACAGATATCATTGAGGTAATAGATGTTCAGTAACTGAAATTAATGAGTTAATGATAACCACTGCGATAACTTAATGCAAACTTATTCAAACAAAACTATGTTTTCATTCAATAACGATACCGACATATATCGCTAAATATAGAAGGTCATTTTATAGCTCAACTTCAAAACATAAATTGGCTTATGTTGGAAGATGATGTTTAGTTAAAATAAATCCCAATGAATATTAAACCGTTCCCGTTACAAACCCATAGAGCGCCAAATAAACAAGAGATAGATCTAACTTCAGTCTAAAAAAACTTTCCGAACAATTAAGGTACGTTTTAAAATTGCATAAAATTGTCCAGAAAGTCTGAGGAAAGTGGACGCTGAAGATCAAAGATCAGATTGAACGTTTTGTGCAGTCTGATCATTATCTACACAGACCACAAAGGCAACTTTCATCATATATGGCACTTTTAAGTTTTCGTTTTTACGCGCCTTAAACATCGAACCTCTGTCGACGATTTGAACCAACAGTGCAAGATCAGACTGCACAGATCGTGCACAGAACGTGCAGTCTGATCTTTGATCTATGCTGTCCGCTGATGCAGTCAAGGCTATACAATCAAAATCTTTGTAAGTTTCAATAGATTCTCTTTATAGCCGTCGGCTGGAATTTAAGTTTATTTATTTTGCACAGAAAGGTTTACGAAACAAGTAAACTGTGTAGACTCAGAATCAGATAGTACAGTCTGTGAAGCGTCATTTTAAACTATGCCGTCCGCAAGCTTCATACCTTTGCAAATGGCGATTTTCAAAGATTCAATCCTTTATCGGTGATTCCATTCGAATTTCAAGTAGAAAAAGCAGGAAATAATCTTATTCAAAACTTCGATTCCAGTGTTTTGTATTAAAATCAATATCAATGACACTCTATGGTTAAAATTAATTGAAATCTTCATCAAAAACAGATTAAAAACAGATTATGCACGTCACCTTTCTCCCTAGTGTTTAGTACTTTGATCCGTCAAGCGTCTAGGAGAAATGATGAAGGGCGGATCATTATAAGGGAGGCTACTCTTGCTTTACTCTTACTCCTAGACAGTACGAGTTTTCTCCCCTAGACCTTTTTTTTTTTTTTAAATCCCGGCTGCGATAGTTTTGCAGCACGAGTCTATGGGCATCATTTATTGGGTTGATTGATAAAAGATATAATTCGATAAACTGTATCTAATTGAGGAAAATGGCTATTTATCTATTTTTTTCGTCATATATGAAACAAGGAAAATCATATTTAATTATGTAGACTACACCGTAGCTTATTTGAATCGATGAAATTTTTTGTCAAACAATATGCTTGTATATGACTCTTTCTTATACATTTTAATCAAATAATTCTTATGGAATTTAACCCTTTACAAGACAGTCCCGATACTTAGGGACACTGTTTAGGGTTTTGGAAAACATAATGAGAATTTTGAGGAAAATTGCTGGTTACATGCTCTTTTCCTTTTGCCACAATAATTTCATATCCTTTGCAAAGTCTCTTTTGAGAAACTTTTGATCAATTCTATCTGTAAATGTAATTGATACTGAACAGTACAGAACTTTTATAGTCTGGTAGATTTGTTCGTTTAAAATTCAGCTCTTATCCTACTAAGTGACTGAGATGAAACCTTCAAAACTAATTGTAAAAACCAAAATTTGGCTATTTCAAAGGTTTTTTTTTTTTCAGGATAAAATATCCCCTTATTGGACACTGTAGATCAAAGATCAGACTATATGTTCTGTGCAATCTGATCTTGATCAACACTGTCTGCAAAAGGTCCTTGAGTTGCACTGAGCAGCCTAAGAGTTGATATAATAAAATACTTTCAATGATATCACAGCTGCAGCCAATTCACCTGTCCATGCTTTCCTAGCATTTCTTTTCCAGCATTTCTCACTATGTTCTTCCCAAGCTGCTTTCCCACATAACCATCTAGGGCTTCATACACAGGTTATTCAGAAGCAAGATAGGAATGTATCCTGTTGCAATGACCATCATAAATTCTCTGAGAGAAATTGGCAAGCCGGAGATTTGTACCAGCAACATGCTTGCTCAAATGTTGTTATCAGCTGAGCTACAGAGCATTTTCATCTTTTCCCACAATGTTTTCAAAAGCTGTCGATTGCTCATCAGAATTCTCCTTTTCTGGTCACAAGCCTTTTCTTCTTTTCCAACAATGTTTTCAAAAGCCGTCTCTTTATCTGACAGACTTCTCTTCTGGTCACCAGCATTTTCTTCTTTTCCCACAATGTTTCCAAAAACCTTCAATGTTTTAAGTCTGTGTTTTACGAGACGACAAAGTTTTGACCTCGTCCAACTTGAAAGTATTTGCAGACAAGAATTTAAATGTGACTCAAATAATGAAATTTGGTCCTGATAGGGTAGAAAACACTGTGGGAAAAAGAGGAAAATGCTGGTTCACAGCATTTTCTCCTTTTCCTGCAGTGTTTTACAAAGGCTTCTTCCTCAAGGGTGTTTAAAGTCATCATTGAGTTGTAAAGGGTTAAAAAGCCTTCTTTTTCTTCAAAGGTATCCTGTCTAGTTACCAATATTTTTTTTCTTTTCCTACCATGTTTTAGAAAGCCTACAGAGTTTTCAAAAGACTTCTCTATTTGGGGTTGTTAAAATTCAGGATTATGTGGAATGGAGTAAAAAGAATGACAAGATAAAAAGATAGAAATTCATAAAACAAACCTTATTTATTTAACAATTCAGTTCTGTACATATATATACATGTATTTTACAAAAATATTCAGTTCTCTGTGTGTAATTACCGAACTCTTTAACAACAACAAAATTTTAGACTGGTCCAAATTGAAAGCACTTGCAGACCACAATATAACTGTAACTAGAAATTTGAAATTTGTTTCCAGCAGGGTAGAAAACATTGTGGGAAAAGGAGAAAATGCTGGTTATCAGCATTTTCTCTTTTTCCCACAATGTTTTCAAAAGGCTTTTATGTCAGGGTCATAAAAACCAGGGATTGTACGGTAAAGGGTTAAGAATTATCATTAAAACAAAGTGAAGTCACTAAATTCATATTCCTATTTAAACCTTTACCACACAATCCCAACTTTTAACAACCCTGTGAAAGCAGCAGTTTGAAAACATTATGGGAAAAGGAGAAAATGCTGATAACCAGTATTTTCTCCTTTTCCCATAATGTTTGCAACCCTGCTGAAAACAAATTTCAATTTTTGAGTTACGTTTATTTTGTTGTCTTCAAACGCTTTCAATTTGGACGAGTCTAAAACTATGTAAGTTGGTAAAGATTTAAAAATTTGAATCAGTGTTTACATTCTCACTATTTCCTGAACCTGAAGCTAATTCTTTAACAAACAAAATATACTGAAAGCATCTGCAACTGACAAATGTGGGTCAAGGGATGGTAACTGTTTTGAGTTGTTAAAAAATACTTGGGGAAAAACAGCATATAGGTCATCTACATTTTCCTCTTTTGCCATAATCTTTTCAAAAGCTTTATACCTAAGGGAGGCCAAGCCCTGGTACCTCATTCGGTAGCACGCAGGATATGAGAATAAGAGGTTGTGGGTTCCATCCCTGGCTCGACCAATTTCTTTTAGGGGATAACTGATAGTCATTGCCACAGGAATCATTACTCTCCCAACACCGGCTAGTGCCTTGGCAACGGTTATGTGGGAAAGCAGCCATGTGTTTGGAAAAGTAAACTGTGTGGAGTACTGGTAAAAGAGATGCCAGGAAAACATGAACAGGTGAACTGGCCACTACAATGTTAATGAAATAATACTACAGTGGCTCTAAACACCATACAATCAACACAATGACCAGCAGGTATTTAACTTTTTCCACATAATCCTGTTTTATCAATCCAGATGATGAAGGCTTTTGAAAACAATGAGGTAAGGGAGAGAAATGCTGGTAATTAGCATTTTCTGCTTTTCTCACAATGTTTTCCATCCATTCCAAGACATATCTCAACATTTGGTTGACATTTAATTTGTTGTCTGCAAATGATTTCAATTTGGACTGGTCTAAAAAGCACCATTCTCTCATTTTCCCACAATGTTTTCTACCCTTTCAAAGAAAACTTTCCTACTCTGTGCATCACGCAATTCGTCATTATTAGCCTTTTCCCTATTCAAATATTACTTTAGCCACAAATTATTAATCTACAATAAATCTTAATCCATGACGGTCAACCATAATTTAATTTTTTACCAAACAACAAAAGTCTAGACTTGTCCAAACTGAAAGCATTTGCGGACATCAAAATAAATGAAACTCAAAGAATGAAGTTTGTTTCCATCAGGGTAGGAAACACTGTGGGAAAAGGAGAAAATGCTGGTTACCAACATTTTATCCTTTCCCCACAATGTTTTCAGAGTCCAAATTCAGGGTTGTTAAGAGTTAGGATTGCTTGGTATAGGGTTAAAGCAGTTGAAGAGGACAGTTTGAATTTAGCTCCATGTTTTGAGATTTGATTTCAAAATGGGTTGAAACCATTGAAGGATGAAGAGGAGAAAAACCTCAGATACCAGCATTTTCTCCTTTTCCATCAGTATTTTCTGCTCTTTTAAATCATGAATCTCATAATTTTAGCTACATGTAATTTACAGTGTGCAAAACATTTTAACCCTTTACCAGACGACAAAATTTTAGCCTTTGTCCAACTTGAAAGCATTTGCAGACGACAATTTCAATGTGGCTACAACGGTGCAAATTTTCTTTAATAGGGTAGAAAACATTGTGGAAAAAGGAAAAAATATGTGGTTACCAGCATTTTCTCCTTTTGCAACAATGTTTTCCAAAGGCTTCTTTTCCAGGAGCATCAAAAGTCGGCATTGTGTGTTAAAGGGTTAACCTGGAAAATTTTGTAGTCTCAGTTATTACGAGTTAACCCTATTCCAAACGACAAAATTTTAGACTGGTCAAACTCAGAAGATTTATAGTAAGTCATTGTATCAGGATTTGGTTTTGTGTCAGTGGATTATTTTGATAATGTACATGTGTAAATCCAGCCAGCTCCTATCAAAGAATCACATGTGGTTACTTGAAAATGTAAACATTCACTGTTTGCAGAGAAACAACTGATAATTTAACCCATTACCACACAATCCCTACTTTTGATGCCCCTGAGAGAGAAGCTTTTTGAAAACACTGTGAGAAAAGGAGAAAATGCTGGGCCATAAAAACCAGGGATTGTTGGGTGAAGGGTTAAAATATAAATGAATCAGGAAGAAATTTTTCACACTTGATACTGATAAAGAACATGGTACTACAGGAGGTAATGGCAAAAAAGCTGGTTAACCCTTTTCCAAACAAGCCTTGGTTTTTACAGCCCTGAGATAGAAGCCTTTTGAAAGAATTGTGGGAAAAGGAGAAATGTCGTAACCCTTTAGCAAACAACTGGTTTTATATGACCCTGAGATGGAAGCAGTCTGAAAACATTATGGGGAAAGGAGAAAATGATAGTAAACAGCATTTTCTCCTTTTTCCACATTGTTTTCTACCCTTTCAGTTTTGAGTTATGATTATTTTGTCATCTGCAATTGCTTTCAATTTCGACCAATCTAAAAATTTGTTGTTTGGTAAAAGAGATTCCTTATCTTTGCAATATAGGCGTTTTTGTTATAGACTGGTAGATCAGATAAAAAGCCTAACAGGAGGAATTGTGACTGCTGTATCAGTCACCAGTATTAAAACTTTACTAGAGAAATACCTTATACGACACCATATCAAACCGAGCGAATGTGACATCTACCAAAAACTGGAGATCACTATTTCATGGCAAAAAATAAAACTCATATTGAGTCTTTAATGTCAAATTGGAAGTCACACAGAGTTAAGAGAAGGCTACATAGGGCATTGTTTTTTAAATACATTTCAATGCACCAGTAAATGGCACATTCCCTGAATATATCAACCATATATGATTTGGAACATGCGAAAAAAGGCATTCTGACATTTACTTAAAGTGCCATTTAAAATCAGCCAGTACAATCTGCGCAGGCTAATACAAGATGGTATTTTAAGGCTACGTACATAAAGATATGTGCTACACTTGACTTATGCAGAACAAAAAGATATACTAAAAAGGAAAGTATTGTTTCGGATCAGCTTGCACAGACTGCGCAGGCTGGTCTGAGACAACACTTTACGCAAATGTCTGAATGTCCCATTTTGCGTGATACAAACCATTTTTTTGTGCCTGTAGTCGGAGCAGTAATGAATGAATAACCATGATAGATATCTCTGTATGTCTGTCTTTACCCTTTTTTCCCCATATTTCACACGTCGCTGTTTTTTATTCCGCTCTAAAGTGCTTTCTATTTTAAAAAAAAAAAACACGTTTCAGAATGTTTAAAAAAGAAAAAGAAAAAAAATTGTACAATTGTCAAATATTTAATGGTCTAAGGGAGAAAACTCGTATTTACTTGTGTCTTAAGTTATACCACAGTTGCCTCCCTTGTAAGCAAAAAGAGTAAAGTACGGTCACCTCAAAGCATGTAGTGACGATCGGTAGTACGATTTCTTCCGCTTAGTTTTTACGAATTATTTTTTTTACGGCAGCTTTATAACTAGCTCCAAAAAATAACGACTCGTGACATCAAACAAAAGAACAACCACTTTAAATATTTATATTTCGTTTCCAGACAGTAGTATTCTACAGTGCATTTCGTCAACCACGTTTGAACACAACATCCGCCAAATCCAAAGTGGGAGAAATAACGGTTTATTTCGAGGTAACATCTCACATAGTAATTACAGATAATAAAAGGCTTGAAAATCAGTCAGTAACAGGGTTGTATGTGGCCATAAAGATCACTTAAGACCAACATGTACAAAGAAACATAAATAAGCTACGTCACGATTCCCTCTCGCAATCCAGTCAAGGTTGGGTTGAACTAAAGCTCTAAGTACAGAGTTTGAGTATACTGTTCCGGTGTAGACTCGGCGTGATATCCCCCTAAAAAGTTTGGGTACGCTATAACAAAATAGATATGCTGGAATATGTAGAAACATGTATCACATAGAAGATCTGGAAATCAAAATTCAATTTTAAATGTCGTCTTAGCTGCAAATTATATGGCAATATTCATGTTATTATATCAAACTACTTTATACCAAGCTTTATATTCTTGCGCTGAAGTCCGGGACCTTTCGGGGGGGTAGGGGTTTTTTTTTTATCAGTGTCGTCAACGGCCAACTTCTTTTGAAAAGGGCCGAGTTATTACTCTTGAAATTATATTTTTTCAGCCCGTCTGGCTTTTTTTTTTTTAAAGTGCAAATAATCATTGTTTTATCTAATTGTATGTGGTAAGGACATAGAATGTACATACATATATGTATGGATACGTAAAGGACTCTTTACAGTGATGAAGACTCTAAAGAAATTAGGTACATAGACAGCAATGTTTTCTAGTCTGTCTGATTCAAAGTTGAATCAATTTTTACACATTTAATTTTGCGAAATTTTAAACTTGTATAAGGCTTGCCATTATCAAAGTTTTTATGTCTGGCGGACGCAAAATCATGGATAAAATTTTGGCTTCGACCAAAGCTTTTGCAAACTATATAAACTTAATGTTGTTCAAAGATTTTTTTTTTTTTTTCTTTGATTCGGTAAAATACTAGTGTGAAAAGGAGAAAATGCTGGTCGCTGTGTTTTCAAATCCTTTCTTCAACATGGTCATTAAAACTCGGGATTGTGTGGTAACGGGTTAAATTATAATTTGCAACAAATTTTAGGTTGACAACTTTAACAAATTCACATAAAATGAGAAAGAGTTACTAGTTAATGTTTTATGATATGGATACATGTAAAGACGTCTTTGAAAATAAACAAATTAGATCTACCCTCCAGAAAAAAAAAATTCCTTTCCATTCAGAATGTTTTCAAGATCCACCTCCAACTAGACCAAAAAAAAAAACCGAACAAACAAAACTGTCTGTAGGAGCTATTTAGTTTGTGTGACTTATAAATTTGTCCCCCTATAGACCTAACTCTTTACCAAACAAGTCTGAGTTTCTGGGTTCTGGTAACCATGAGAAAGAAGCGGAAAAATCGTAAAATCATTGCGGGAAAAGAAGACAATACTGGTAACCAACAGTTTCTCCTTTTCTATAACATTAACTACACTTCCCAAGACAAACCTGTCATTTGATATACATCTATCATAATTTGCCATCTGCAGATGCTTTCAATATAGACAAATATAAACTATGACCATCAGGTAAAGAGGTAATTTTCTACAAAACGACAAAATTTTAGACATATGTCGACATCGAAAGCATTTGCTGATGACATTTGAAATGTCATTCAAAACATTAAATTTGTCGTTCAAAAGGTACAAAACATTGCATGAAAAGAAACAAGATGCTGGTTACCAGCATTTTTATTCTTTTTTTTTTCCCACAGTTTTCAAAAGCCTTCGTTTTCGGGATCATTAAGAGTCGGGACTGTTTGTAAAGAGTTAGGAAAACTTGTTGACAATGACTTTATATATAGGCCTACATATGTCCTTTTTCTGCCCATATAGCCCAATGTAGGAACACGTTAAAAGCATACATGTAGACCTATAATGATTTTGAAATCCAGAGACATAAAAAAACATAGAAAATGACGCTCTTAGTACATTTCTGATTTTTACTATTTTTGTATAAGGCTAATTTCGAGTTTTAGCATTTAGCAAACTGAGGAAAAAGTATGTTTGAAAACATTGTGGAAAAAGCAGAAAATGCAAGTAAACAGCATTGTCTCGTTTTTTCACGATCTTTTCTTGTCTATCATACAAATTCTGCCATTTTAACCTGAATTGAATTGTCGACTGCAAATCCTTTGGATTTAAAAATGTCCAGCGTTTTCGTGGGAGTTGAACTAAAATTCCAAAGCGTTTGAGTAATTTTCAAGCTGCAAAAATCCGGGATATTCCGGCAAAATTTAAGTCGGAACTACTTTAACTCAATCTCTTTCTACTACTGTTTACCTAAACGCGGTGGAGTAATAGTTTCACAAGCATCGTCAACTGTTTTGAGTCGCAATGACTGGAAGAATTACAAGAATAAGGAGAGCCCCGTGTGTTAATTTCAATCTTCTGCCTTACATTAAATCTTTCTCAGCAACAACAGTACCCTAATTATCAAAATTAATATGATTTCAGACAAAATGTATGTCGTCACGCCCGTTTGCAGGATTCATTTCATGTCGATCTAAATATAGATCTATCTAGAATCTATAAAAACGACACAGAAAACAGCTGAGTAAGTAAATCTTGCTAGAATTCGATAGAATCCTTTTAACTTCAGATTGTATTCAACAGATACTCTTTTGATTTTTGGAAATAATAAATTGATTAGTCCATGCAATTCTGCAAGTCGACCTGTTAAAAGGGAGGTAACTTTTACTTTATTTTCACTCTAAGAGTGTACGAGTTTTCTCCCCTAGACCGTGAAAAGGAAGAGTGACTACTCGATTATTTACTGGTATTGTTTTGAAGTGAAACTTTAACATTCTACCATACAATGCCAGATTTGAAGAACAATGAGGAAGAAACCTATTTAAAATGTTGTGAAAAAAGAAAATGATCGAACATCATGACATCTTTTTTCTACATTGTTTTCTACAATGTCAAAATTTGAAACAAATTTGTTGTCTCAAAATGTTTTCTGTGTGGACAAGTCTTAAATTTTTGCTTTTTGCTAAAGAGCTGATAATACATGATGACCATTATGCAAGACACTCAATACAACAGAACACTCATGACATTATTGTGGCAAAAGAAGAAACTGTTTTTAATTAGTAGTTAATTGTTTTTAAAGACAAATTTTCACTAACTTCCCAAGTTACATACCGTATTTTATATTGATTGTTTAGAGTTGACTGTAATGAATTCAATGAATTGCTAAAAATTTGTGTCATGATGTTATCATTTAACTCATTACCATAAAAACTTGTTTTTATGAGTTTGAGATGGAATGTTTCTGAAAACATTGCAAGAAGAGAGAAAAAAATGCATGTAAAAAGCAATAAATTCCACCAGATTTTTTTTTCATCTGGACCATCCTTGGTTTTTTCACCCCTTTGAAGACTAACTGTATCATTTTTATCCATACTGTCATAATTTTGTTATCTGCAACTGTTTTACAGTTTGATATTCTATAATTGTGTTATCTGGTATATGGGTGTTCATATATTTACCACACAACAAAATATCAGACTTGTCAATATAAAATATTTGAAGGATTTTCAGACCACTAACAAAATGTGGCTCAAAACATGATACATGTATTTGCCTGCTTCAACTCTTTACCAAACGACAAAATTTTGGACTAGTCCAAATTGGAAGCATTTGCAGATGACAAAATGAAAGTGACTGTAAATTTGAAATTTGTTTATTGAAGAGTAGAAAACATTGTGGGAAAAGGAGAAAATGCTGGTTACCAGCATTTTCTCCTTTTCCCACGATGTTTTCTAAAGGCTTCTTTCTCAGGGATGTGTGGTAATGGGTTAGAAATGTTTTAGGAAAAATGCTGCTTACCAATACTTTCTCCTGGTCTGTCAATGTTTTCAAAAGATCTCTTTCTCAAGGTCTCTAAAACTTGCATTCATGTGTTAAAGAGTAAAAGCTGTGGAAATTTTCATGTTTTTTATGTGACAAAACATTTGTGACCTGATCCTTATTACTTACTTGATTACTTATTAGCCAATGGAGCAATACTGCCATCATGGTTTTCTTGTTTCAAAGTTAATAGTATTCTAACGTTTGATATTTGTCGAGTTTTAGGTAGGCTTGGAGTCTTATTACTATTAACTTTGAAAAAATATCTTGGCATACAAAAGTAATGAACAAGGGCCATTCATTTACTGTTGTTGTCAGGGTCATTTATCACATACCAATTTTGTTTACTTCAATGTTTTTAAGTATTGTCTCTTGACGGAAACACATTTCAAGTCTAGAAATCTATTCCGTATTTTGGCTAAGAAATAGGCCTTTTCAGGTATACCCTGGAGACACTTATTTAACACTTTACCAAACGACAAAATTATTCACTGGTCCAAATTGAAACCATTTGCAGACGACAAATAAAATGGACTGAAAATTTGAAATTTGTTTTGAGAAGGGTAGAAAACATTGTGGGAAAGGGAGAAAATGCTGGTTACCAGCATTTTCTTCTTTTCTCACTATGTTTTCAAAAGGCTTCTTTCTTAGGGTCGTTAAAAGTCGGGATTGAGTGGTAAGGAGTTTTAAAAAACAACCTTGACTGTTAAAAAAAAAAGAAGAAAAGTGTACAGTTGTGGAAAATTTTAGTTATCTAAGGGAGAAAACTCGTATTTGCTTGTGTCTTAAGTTATACCACAGTTACCTCCCTTGTAGTCAAAAGGGAGTAAAGTACGGTCACCTCAAAGCATGTAGTGACGATCGGTAGTGCGATTTCTTCTGCTTAGTTTTTATGAATTATTGAATTTTTTACGGCAGCTATATAACTAGCTCCAAAGAAAAAAATCATGACTCATGACATGAAACAAAAGAACAATTACTTTAAATATTTATATTTCGTTACCAGACAGTTGTCTCCCTTGAGTTTCATCAACCATGTTTGAACGCAACATCCGCCAAAATTCAAAGTGGGAGAAATAACGGTTTATCTCGAGGTAATGTCTCACATAGTAAATAAAGATAATAAAAGGCTTGAAAATCATTCAGTAACAGGGCTGTATGTGGACATAAAGATCACTTAAGACGAACAAGTACAAATAAACATAAATAATCTAGGTCACGATTCCCTCACGCAAGCCAGTCAAGGTTCTCGACCAGTATCGTGAACTGTTTTGAGTTTGCAATGACAGGAAGAAATACAAGAATAAGGAGAGTCCCGTGTGTTAATTTCAAGCTTCTGCCTTACATTAAATCTTTCTTTAATAACATTAACCTAGATAACTAAATCAATACTATTTCAAACAAAATACATGTCACGTCCGTAAGCAGGATTCATTTCATGTCGATCTAGATATATAGATCTGTCTAGAATCTATAAACAACACAAAAAACAGTTGAATAAGGAAATCTTGCCAGAATTCAGTAGAATCTTTAAAACTTTAGACTGTATTCAACAGATATTCTTTTAATTTTTGGAAATAATATATTGTTGATTAGTCCATGCAATTCTGTAAGTCGAACTGTTGAAAGGGAGGTAACCCTTACTTTAGTTTTACTTTAAGAGTGTACGAGTTTTCTCCCCTATACCGTGTAATGAAGAGTGAATACACGATTATTTACTGGTATTGTTTTGAAGTGAAATTCAACATTTTACCATACAGTGCCAGATTTGAAGAACCATGAGGAAGAGACCTATTCAAAACATTGTGGAGAAAGGGAAAATGATTGAACAGCATTTTATTATTTTTCTACATTGTTCTCTACCATGTCAAAGGTTGAAATTTGATAGTAATTTGTGGTCTTGAAACGTTTTCTGTGTGGACAAGTCTTGAATTTTTTGCATTTTGCTAAGGAGCTGATAATACAAGATAACTACTATGCAAGACACTCAATACAACAGAACACTCATGGAATTATTGTGGCAAAAGAAGAAACTGCTTGTAATAAGTTATATTAAACTGTTTTTAAAAACATGTTTTCACAAATTTCCAAAGCTACATACCTTAGTTTGTGTTTGTTGTTTTGTGCTGACTATTTTGAATTTAACACTGTGAAAAATTTGGGTCATGATGATATTATTGAAATCTTTACCAAACAAGCTTGTTTTTATGTGCCTGAGGGAGAGGGGTTTCATAAACCATGCAGGAAGAGAAAAAAAAGTTGCATGTATAAAGCAATACATTCCATCAGAAACTTTTGTTTGGTCATTATTTCCATTATTTTTTTTTTTTACCCCATTAAAGACAAACTTTTTCATTTTTACCCATACTATATTAATTTTGTTGTCTGCAACTGCTTTCAGTTTGATATTCTAAAATTGTGTTATCTGGTATGTATGTTCATGTTTTTTTTATGGAGAAAGAAGACTGCAGATTTTACATCCTCACCTTAGGAATAAATGTAGCGATTTAAAGCAACACTTATTTTGGAAAAATATTGTAGAAAACCCTTTATGTCGTTGCGGGGAAATAGAATCCAATAAACACTACTTCTTTGTTTGCAAATTTTATCGTAATATTAGGACAGCATTCAGACGATGTATCTGTGAAATATCTGATTATAATATTGACGTTGTCCTTTTTGGAGATAATAATCTCTCCCTTGCTGAAAATGAAAATAATCTTAAATGCAGTCCATGCTTTTATTGAAAATAGCAGTAGATTCTCCTGAGTTTCAAGGTAAATTTAACGTTACCAGTGTATGGTACCTCTCTTTTGATATTGTACTACTGCAGACACACATATACGCGAGGCCTATAAAAGTTAATTTTACATTTTCTTTCTTAACTCTGCACAACCTCTGATTTTTTTTTCTTCATTCCTCATTTTTCACCGTTACTCTTTAAATTTTTCACTGTCAGTTCATTATTTTGGTGTCTTTATCTATTTTTGTTTACTGTAATTGTCATACCACGTGTTTTTCTTTAGGGAGATGAACTATATAAGCTTTGATGCTTTCGTTCTAATCCTATTCGCAATATGTTGTTGTACATGAATAATATTTGTAATTACATTGAATAAAATATGTTTAAACTATGTTTATGTTACTATTTACTAGATAACAGTGTTTCTACTCTACCAGATAACAGTGATTCTACTCTACCAGATAACAGTGTTTCTACTCTACCAGATAACAAAACTTTGGCTTTGTCCGTATTTGAAGCATTTTTGGACCACAAACAAAATGTGGCTCTAAACATGTGACATGGCTTTGGCTGGTTAGAATTAGAAAATATTGTGGGAAAAAAAGACCTGGTTACCAACACTTACTCCTCTTCCATCTGTTCCATCGATGTTTTCAAAAGTTCTCTTTCTCAAGGTCTCTGAAACTTAGGTTCATGAGTTAAAGAGTAAAGGCTTTCAAAAGTGTTGTTTTTTTATGACAAAACATTTGTGAGCTGATATAAGCCAAATTTGTCTCTTGGTCTTTTACCACACATTGCAGATTTTTAACAACCATAGGAGGAAGCCTTTTGGAAATATTGTGGGAAAGGAAGAGAAATGCTGGTAACCAGCATTTTTTTTCCTTTTCCCACAATGTTTTCTACCCTTTTCTCCTTCTCCCAGAGTTTTTTCTACCATATAAGAGAAATATTGTACCATTTGAGACACAGTGAAATTTTCGTCAGCAAATGCTTTCGATTTGGACAAGGCTAAAATTTTGTCGTCTGGTAAAGGGTTTACACTGTACACTTGCTTACAGGTATTCCAGTGAAATGCATAGATATATGTATTTTCAATATTTTCTACACTTAAAATATTCTTTTTGTTCATTCCACACATTAGAGTTTAAGTGTAAAGATTTTCACTTCTCCCTGTATCAAACAACAAATATAAACTTTTCCAATTTGAAAGCAGGCAGAATTTTAAATGTGGCTGGCATTAAGTAATATGACTGTGAAATATAGTACCAAAAAAGAACAACATTCTATTAGATTAATTTGCTTTTGGGTAAATAAAGGCCAGCAGTTTTGAACAGCTATAGCCATTTGAAACTTGTATACTGGTGTCATAAACAGCAAGTAAAATAACCTACATGAACCCACCACATCAACATGTGCACAATATATACCAATCCCAAATTACCATTTACTAGTATTCATTTGATTTTATCATTGCCAAATAGTCAGTCAATGTCGGCCATCATGCCCCTTCTCCCCCCTCCCACCCCACGTCCCCTCCCCCTCAAAAAAAAAGAAAGAGAAAAAGGAGAAAAGTTATCAGCCACCAAGAGCTGAACAGATCTACTTTCTTACTTATCTATTTAGTCTTTTCCTTATTTTTAAAGGTTTTCTACACGTAACTAATTCTAATAGAAATAAAACTTGAAATTACTTGAATAATTCTTAATATGGAAGACTAGCCAAACCGTGAACGACTCGTGGTGTACGGCAAAAAAAAAAAAGTTTACTAAAGTATATCGACCCGAAACGGGGGGGGAATTCTATGATTATTTAGTCTTAACCCAAATATTATTGTTGTTGTTCTTTTTAGCTGGTTTTCCGCATTTGATAATTGACATGTAAAGCAGGGTACCAATCAAAATCATAGGTTTGCTTGATTACAAATAACGAGGAATTCAAAATAATCACGATCATATGATCCAATCGTTACGATAAAGATTCGCTGTTGAATCGAATTTTATTTCATTCTTTGCTCGTCATGTCGATAAAGGTATCTTTTGAAATAATAAGACAATCAATCAAACAAGATGATACTTCTAAATCCAAGTATTTCTAGTTCATAAACCAAATAAAACAGATGGAACAATTGAAGAATACCTAGCGGCGTGTATGAAAACAAACTAACCTATTTTTGTAGAAAAATCATGGAGACGAAGTCTGAATTTCAGAATGAAAAACGTTATAGGAAAATATCTCATACAAACAGAGGAAGGAATAGGTACAAAAAATTTGTCGGAAACCGTGCTGAAGGTAACCAACTTAGAAGTTTAACGTTCCTTGCAACAAAAATCAAAGTTTTAACGACCTGATGGAATAGGCTCTGTTGACCCCCGATTCGGGGATGAAAACCTAGGTTATTTTAGCCAGGCAGTTTCTAACATTTGGTCGAGTTATTGACATAGCCATGTGTCGTTGGGGACAACGGATGTTAGTTAGTTAATTCCGTTTATTTATGGTTGCAACCGGTTGCCCATCTGAGCGACGCTCCCAGAAGACAGTTAGCTGTTACGGGGGATAGTGCAAGGATACAGGTCGAAACTACTGAAAGCTTTGCCTGGTTCTTTAACGTGCTCGGCGTATAGCACCTCGGTTTAGTGTCTCATCCAAAAAATAGTACAGATAACTGTCCCCAAAGGTGATGTTACTTTTTAACTGGTCGCCTCTGGGTACAGAGACAATCCGGACAAAATCAGTTGAAAGTTCCACACTGATTTTGTGCGCAAGTTTGAATTCTTATAATTTTGCAAATAGAGCACAACACTAGGATTTAAACATACCTGTTGCTTGTTGCTTCCTTCGAAATACAAATACTTTCAATTTAAATGCTGAACGTGAGAAAAAAACGTGTATTTCATCAGTTACTTGAGTTTTTTTATGTTCCCCAAAGCATACAACATGGCCACCACGCACCACAAATTCGTCAGTGATTTTTCGGAGATAAACATGTTATAAACTACTTCTACAAGCTCTTTATGTAATGAAAGGTTTAACAACTTACTTTTGGTCATGTTTATTACTAAAAGTCAATTGCATTTCGCTGCAATACGGATAAAACTGATGAAACAGAAAGTCAGTATAGCGCTCTATATTTGCTACTGGAAAATTTACGATTGACTTAAGACGGTACAGTAAATGTCCAAAAATGAAAAAGATCACTGAAGCGTCTCATTATTGAGACTAATCCGAAAGACTATGAGTAATTTTAGTTTGCTAGCCAGGATTTGAACCCACAACCTGTAGTGACCCGAAACATTGTGTTCACGAGTCCTATGCTCTACCTACTGAGCTATATCAGCTGGTGCACGCAAATCCCATGCCTTGATGTCTAATATATATATAGCCACAATATGTTGGTTCACGGTACATATTGCTTCGAGGTAATCAGTATTTTTCTGTGCACCAACAAACCCCAAGGATACAGTGCCCAGATGTTAACCCTTTTGCACGTAGTCCTGTGTTTTAACTACCTTGAAAGAAGAGGACTTTGAAAACATTTTTGGTTAACCAGCATTTTCTCCTTTTCAAACAATGCTATTCACCTGATCCAAGACCATACTGCTTCAAGGTAATCAGTATTTTTCTGTGCACCAACAAACCCCAAGGATACAGTGCCCAGATGTTAACCCTTTTGCACGTAGTCCTGTGTTTTAACTACCTTGAAAGAAGAGGATTTTGAAAACATTTTGGGTTAACCAGCATTTTCTCCTTTTCAAACAGTGCTATTCACCTGATCCAAGACCATACTTAATGCATATTAGGGCTTCAAAATTTTTTCAAGATCCACCAGTCCTGCAGGACAAGTGCAATAAAAAATTCACCCACCCCTGATAGCTTTTTACTTGTCCTGCAGGAAAGATATAAAGATAATCCAAACATGAAACTTTTTATTTACTTAAAAACAAGATTACCACTTCTCATTGTCTTCCTTTACAAAGAACCTTTTGATGCCAGTCATTTTGTTAACATACTTTCTGACACAGACTCCCAAAACTGAAATTGAACCATCAGTTTTCTATTTATAGTAAAACATGGACATGATTAAAATGCTGACAGTATGTACTGGAAATACAGGTAGAGTGATAACATTTAATAATTGGTCTAAATAATACGATTATAAACATTTTGTCAGTAGAATTTAAATAATTCAGTTCACATCATTCAATTTGGCTGTTGTCCATTTTAATCATGTTGTTAAACATGCATATTGCTCTGAATAAGGGAGTTTTTGGGATGGCATGCTAATTGTACTGAAATCGATCAATATCTTTTGGGAAATCCTGGGTGTTTGACTGCCTTGAATTAACCCTTTACTCCATAGATACACATTTCTATGCATTGCTTGTAGGAGCCTTTGGAAAACATTGTGGCAAAAGGTGAAATTGCTCGTGACAAGCAATTTCACCTTTTGCCACGATGTTTTCTGTGCTATCAAAAGGTGTCATATACACATAAAAAACAGCTTCATCCTTGCTGTTACTTAGGGTCAATTAGAGATACCATAGCCAAGAAATGCCTTATGGGGTAAAAGGTTAAACGTTTATAGATGCAAAGCTAATCAAATTCATAGCTTTGAAGGATTGGAATCACATTTTTACGGTTTATTAGGGGATAAAAACATTGCTTTTTTCTGTCACAATAAGATACAGACTTGTCTTTAATCCAGACTGTTTTTCTCATTAACACAGTTGTTAAATTTTCTTACTCGTTCGGCAGGACAACCATTTGCAAATTTCTGCTTGCCCAAAAGCTGAGCTCACTGTCATGAAGAGGGGACAAGTGGAATTTTCAAAGCCTGCATAATACATTTATTGCAACAGCTTCAAATTTGATCTATTTCTGAAATTTTGTCATTTGGTAGAGTTAAAAAGGCTTGGCAAGTGGAGAATAATGTTGGGGGGAAAAAAAGACACAAAAGCACAAAATGTTGTTTGGATAAGTTCAGTATAAAATATTGTCATCTCTTCAAGAGTTAAATCCATTCCTGGATCATTCGATTGATACTGGTTTTATTTCCTTCCAACAACAGGACAAGGATTTGCAGATAAGAGAAAGAAGAAAATAAAACAAGAGTACTTTAGAATGTTACAGAAAGAAAAAAAGAAAGGTATTTCACAAACTCAGAGAGTGTGGTCACCAAGATTGGATGAGGATGAGAGAGAGGAAGACAGGATGAAGTTTAGATCTTCTACTCTACAGACAGTACTAGATGGAGGAAGTAGTGAACAGCATCATGGTGCAGAAGAATCACACAGAAGAGATCTTAGGTTTAATAGGAGGGTAGAGCAGGAGTCAAACATAGATAGCCAAAAAGCTGACAGACATAACAGGTAGTTAGGCTGTAGATTATTGTACCTTCACCAAACAATGGCCATTAGATGAAGGCTTATTAAAGCATCCAGAGCTCCAGATAGAGGCAGTGATTTTGATTATAAAGAATAGAAAATATTAGTTATATTTTAGAATAGACCCATCACTTCTACATTCACAAGTTCTTTCAGTTTGAACAAGTGAAGAATTTTATTTGTTTTAAACTTTTTAAAATAAATGAGTCTATTTTAATCAAGTGTAACCAGCCTTTTACTCGTATTATCATAATACAATACAACTCTTTACCAAACATCAAATTCTAGGCTTGACCAAGTTGAAAACATTCACAGATGATGAAATAAATGTATCTTTAGTGTTAACCTTTGTTTTCAGCAATATCCGAGTTGTATCACAGCAGCCAGTGTACCAAATCTTGTACATGAATTGTGTTCTTGGAGTTTCATTGACTACACTTTACACAGCATTCCATTCAAGCACTTAGCTTCCTTTTCATATAAATCAGTGTTTAGTGTGCAACTGAAGTTTTATATAACCTCTTGTGAAAACATTTTTACCAAAAGAAAAACTTTAATTCAAGCATCCTGTCTTTTACTTTCCTCTTTGTCACAATATTTTCAAACTCATCTGTAGGTGGTAATTGACTGACTTATATCAGAGCACCAGATTAGAGGGAGTGATAGTATTCTAAATCTGTTATTTCGCTTCCAAACTCTATGTTGAGAGGATTCTAATGAGTACCCATAACATAGGGTTTAGTGAAGAATAATTGATCTGTCTGGAGCTCTGTAATATAATTATTATTTCTTATCCACAGGAAACAAAGGCATGGAAAATTTAAGAAGGAAGGCGAAAATATATTTTCAAGGGCCATTCATGAGGCTAAATTAAAAAAAGAAGAAGCCCAAAAAAGAAGAGAGGTTAGTAGTCATAGGTTCATAAGTTCAAATTCTCATTTCAGTTTGGTTTTGATGATATATACATGTATATGAGCCATGCTTTGGCAAAAGGAGGCCTATTGCAACACCATGATACGTGATACCGGCCCAAGTCATCAGATAATGATGGATCCATGACAGCCACCTTTTTAAATAACCAACTTCATCATCAGGTAGACTGGCCCTTTGACAAACAGAAAACTGACTAATAGCAAAAAGTTTTGGCCAGGTCAGCCTGCGCAGACAGCACAGGTTGGTCTGGGTGGATAATTTTCACAGATGCTTTAGGCCCCCTTTTCACAGAGCATGGCTCATATATATGTACTCACTACCATAGAAATACAACATGTTCTTGCCTTTGAAAACAGTTTTGGAAAAAGAGCAGTTGTGTTTCCGAGACCAAGTAGTATGAATAAATCAATGAGTATTGTTGCATTTGTAAGTAATTTCACTTCATCTAGTGACAGATAACATTACTAAACATACTCAACTAGCCATGTATTACATAAAGGGTATTGATATGAGTTGAAAGGATGGGGTTGGAGAGATAAGTTCTGCTAGGTTCAGATGTGATAAACTGTGCTCTACCACAGTTAATTGAAGTCAAAAATTTTGCTGACTGGCATTAACCCTTTACCAAACAATGCTGACTTTAATTGACCCTAGGTAAGGAGCCTTATGAAAACATTGTAGGAAAAGGAGAAAATGGCGGTAATCAGCATTTTCTTCTTTTCTCACAATGTTGTCTACCGCATCAGAGGAAAATGGCACCATTTGAGCCACATTTAAGTTGTTGTCTGCAAGTGCTTTCAATTTGGACAGGGCTAAAATTTTATTGTCTCTTAAAGTTTTAACCTTTATCACTCAATCTTTTTACTATTACTAACCCTAAATTTTGAAAAGATCATGGGAAAAGGGGAATATACTGGTAACAAGCATTTTCTGCCTATTCAACAGTGTTTTCTAGTATTTCAATGAGAGAAATGATGTTTTGAGCAACACTGAATTTTGTTGTACACAGATTCTTTCAGTTTGGTTGGATCCAACTTTGGTTGTTTGAGAAAGAGTTCAGGGCTGATTTTTTAGTTTTATTCTTTTTTTCATGAATAATTTTACAGCAAAAGCAGAAAGACAGGGAAGAGAGGGAGACAGCTCTTCAGAACTACAGAAAAAAGAAACGGGAGAATTATTACAAATTTCATTGTAAAAAGACTAAAAAGGGACAACCTCTTATGAGATATCAGATGGAATTTTTATTACATAAAATAGAAAAACAAAAAGAAAGAGAAAACAATAAAAAATAAAGGGTGAACAAAATATTGGTAGATCTCGTCTTACTACTTGTTTCCTCCTAGACTGTTCTGGTTTTAATATAGATTTAACTCTGTAGTACACTATCCCGCGTTTCAACAATCTACACTAAAAAGGCCTTTAACTCCTTACCAAACAACAAAATTTTAAACAAGTCCAAATTGGAAGACCTTGCAGACGACACAATAACTTGACTGAAAAATTTAGATGAGTTCAGAAAGAGTAAAAAACATAGTTGGAAAAGGAGAACATGCTGGTTACCAGGAAGGCTTCTTACTTAGGGTTGTTAAATGTCGGGATTGTGTGGTAAAGGGTTAATAGTATTGTGAGAAAGGGAGAAAATGAGGGTTACCACCATATTGTCCTTTTCCTGTTATGTTTTCTACTGTTTGCCTACAAATGCTTTGAATTTGGAAAGGTTGAAACTGGGTGCTTTGCGCTTTCTAATAGTGTTTTCTATCATTTTGCCATTTGAATGGCATTTTAGTTTTTGTCAACAAATGCCTTGAATTTGGAGAGGTTGAATTTTTTGTCGCTTGATAAGGACTTTTAAGCTCTTTACCAAAGGACAACATTTTTGGCTTGTCCAAATCAAAAGCATTTGAAGATGACAAAATAAAAGTAACTGGAAATTTGAAATATGTTCTGTAAAGAGTAGAAAACATTATGGGAAAAGAAGAAAATGCTGGTTACCAGCATTTTCTCCTTTTCCCACAATGTTTTCTAAAGGCTTCTTTCTCAGAAAATAGTGCTGTATTTGGTCATCGCTCTGTAATTATATGCTTCATATCTAACACATTGCCGACCAAGAATCCTGATGGAAATTAATAGTCAAAACTTTTTATCATGATAAAGTTGTTGATTTAATCACTTTAAGATTAAAAAAAAAAAGAATTTTATATATGCAAGTTCGTACTATTTTCCGTTCGTAATGTACCTGTCAAAGTAAGCGAAGAGGCTTCAGGTAAATTTCACTACACTATACATGTATGCCTCTGGTTTAACACATTTTGGACTGTAATTCTTGTTATACAGTGATGTGATAAACAATCTGACACTCTTTGGCTTTTGAGGTAAAAATTTATCAAACTCGTCCACAAAAAATTGTTACTTAGCTCGCCAGCCAATTTCTTTCCAACGACTGATGCTAGTCACTGTGACAGGATTCATTCCTCCCTCACTGCTGACCATTGTTTCGACAATCATGTGGGAAAGCAGCCAGTGGCTTGGAGAGAAAATAGTGCGAAGTACTGGTAAAAGAAACTCCAGGAACGCATGGATATGTGCACTAACCACAGCGATATGACTGAAATAATGTTGAAAAAGGCTTTAAAAACCATACAATCAATCAACCATAATAATTCTACCCATTCAAAGACAAATTATGTTACTGAGCCATTGCAAATGCTTGGACCTGTTTAACTTCTTACTACACAATCCCTAGTTTTAACTCCCCTGAGATTTAGGCCTTTTGAAAACAATGTGCAAAAAGAAGAAAATGCTTGTAACTAGCATTTTCTTCTTTTCCCACAACATTTTCTTGAATATCTGATACAAATTCCATCCCCTGTGCTATACAAATTATGTTGTCTGCTAGTGCTTTGAAGTTGGACCCATCTAAATATATAGCTGTTTGGGAAAGATTTAACCCATTACCACACAATCCTGCCTTTTAACAACCTTAAGAAAGATGACTTTTGAAAACATTGTGGGAAAAGGAGAAAATGCTGGTAACCAGCATTTTCTCCTTTTCCCAAATTGTTTTCTACCCCGCTGGAAACAAATTTCAAGTTTTGAGTTATGTTGTTTTGTCGTCTGCAAGTGCCTTCAATTTGGACCAGTCTTAAATGTAGCTGTTTGGGGAAGGTTTAAATTTTTGCACAAGGTTTACCATACACATAATAACTTGGATAAAATACATCTGGATTTAACACATTACCAAATGACAAAGTTTTAGACTAGTCCTAATTGAAAGCATTTGCAGACAGCAAAATGATGGTGACTAAAAAGTGGAGATTTGAAGGGTAGAAAACATTGTAGGAAAAGGAGAAAATGCTAGTTACAAGCATTTTCTCCTTTACCTATGTTTTCAAAAAGGCTTTTTTCTCAGGGTCGTTAAAAATGTCGTCATTGTATGGTAAATGGTTAATAAAGGTACACTAGTGAAAACCAACAACTTGAATTTAGAGTATTTGATCTTTAAAACTTTATTTTCAATGAAAAAGTAAGTGAGTAACAATCATGACCATTCTGACAGTTACTAAATAAATGAAACTGACATTTTCATGCAGAACTAGAACTGTCACAGCTGGATGAATAACACCCAATCTCCCACGCATACCCAACCCAACAGCTACATTTTCATTTGATGAGAGAAACAAAAATGAAAGGTCTGTAACTAGTAGTCAAATTCTATAATGAAAACCTTGCTTACTGGGCTTAACTCATTACCGAATGACAAAATTTCAGACTTGTCCAAATCGAAAGCATTTGCAGATGACAAAATAAAAGTCACTGAAAATTTGAAATTGTTTTGTGAAGGATAGAAATGTGGGAAAAGCAGAAAATGCTGGTTACCAGCATTTTCTCTTTTTCCCACAATGTTTTCTAAAGGCTTCTTTCTCAGGGTCATCAAAAGTAGGGATTGTGTGGTAATGGCTTAAGTTTGTCCACAATTACTTGAAGAACAGAACTAAAAGTTAAAGTGTTTAGCTGATAAACTTACTACAAGGAGAGTTATGATTATGAAAATGAGTGTTACAAGGAAGATGTTGGTGACAGCATGAACCAGCAGTCTTTAGAACAGGATGCCTGTAACAAAGATATAAGGAAGTTTGAAGGAAGCACTAGTCTAGTAGATTTGATACCATAAAAAGAAAGTTTAAAGCTGTTGAGATCTGTGATCAGGAAGTGGTTAGTACCCTGGCAAGCAATCTGAACTTTTTCGTTCAACCATGGACAAAATGCGATACCAACACTTGATATGTGATAAGAACACTGCACATCCTGACAATTGTGACAGTCTTGTGGTGGTTCGGACAAATCCACTCATATGGGACATTGTCCCAGCTTTGGCTAGATCTGCTTACCAAAAGATGCAAAATATAGAAGTCTCTGTATTAAATCAGCCACTGTAATGGTTTAAGTTGTAGACAAAATGGCAAAGATGGAAGAATTTTTGCAGAAAAAGTGTGGAGACATGGATAATTCTCCATGTAGAAATTTAGATACTATGGTGGATGAATGCAACAATGCTTTGGCATTAATGGGAAACTGTAACAGATATATTTGGCTAGAAAAGATTTTTTGAGGCAACAAAATAACAAGGAGTACAGTCACTTGTGTAAACATAACTGCCCCTACACCAGATTTGTCTTAAGTGATGATGTGTCGAAAGATGCACAACAAATTGAAGATTGTTCAAAGACGACCATAAGATCTTCACTAATTGCCAGTGAGAGGAGCACTCAATCGTAGAAAAATGAGTTGAGGGCCCCTAGCAAGGTAGATTTGCTTTTAATGAACCTCAACCATCCACGTCAAATTCTCAGCCAAAAAACCTACAACAGCAAGGAAGCCTTTCATTTTACAGACAATAAAAGATCAATGGGTATGTACAGAATTTCAAGCTGGTTGTTTAAGTAAATTTGTTTGTAAATGGAAGACATTAACAAATGAACTGAACATTTTAGACAGGGTAAAACACTGATATTAATTTGGAATTAATTACCTGACTGGTATGACTTAAATCCAAGAGTTCAATATAATTTCAATAAAAAGGAGGAAAAAGTCAGTGAAACTGAGATTGAAAAACTACCAAACATTGGGTGTTAATACTAGTTTAGCCGTGTGTAGACCCAAATTTTATCACCGATTTGTCTTAGGCCTAAAAAGAATGGGGGAAATTGAATGGTACTAAATCTGAAAAGTCTAAATGAATTTATCCCAAATAAACACTTTAAGATGGAAACATTTGAGAAAGCTCTCACTCTTATCAGCAGGGGAAATTACATGTTATCCATTGATTTGCGTCATGCCTATTACTCTATTAACCCATTACCACACAATCCCTACTTTTGACGCCCCTGAGAAAGAAGCCTTTGAAAACACTGTGGGAAAAGGAGAAAATGCTGGTAACCAGCATTTTCTCCTTTTCACACAGTGTTTTCTACCCTTTCCAGAACAAATTTCGGTTTTTCAGTCACCTTTATTTTGTCGTCTGCAAATGTTTTCAATTTGGACCAGTCTAAATTTTTCTCGTGTGGTAATGGGTTAAAGAATTAAATGTTTAAAGAATTGATGACGGACGACAGGTGATTCTAAAAGCTCCCCTTGAGCATGTTGTGCTCAGGTGAGCTGAAAAAAAGTAACGAATTTACTTCCAGATTTCAATCCTAAATTCAAAGGCCATAGAGAGTCGGTCTTGTGGATGTACTTGTGCCCACATAGCCGCCCTGTTATACCAGTTAGCCCATTATAAAACCCTCAAAATGTACGCAGTGCCAGAAATTGTATCGAAAGCTTCACAACAACAGTGGCATTTCCCACCACATACTCATGGTATAACACCTAGACCCCTGTTGGATATAAAATTTGTTAAGCCAAAGGCATCTGGTAACTCTCAGCAAAGTGTGTGCAGTACTCTTTATAATCCACTTGATACACAATTTCCAGACACTCACTTTTTTCATGGACTTCAACATATTATACCAATGTTTGATAATATCCAACTTCAACAAGTTTTACCTGACAGTTTTGATTATTCAAACACTAAACATTATTTGGAAATGAGCTTGTGGGAAGTAATTTGTGCCATCAGTTACCCGAGGCCAAGTCAGATTGAACAATTCTACATATTAACAATGTCAACTTCCCATCTTTACCATCATTAACACAGGATTTAACATGTCCCTATCAAACAGTTTTATCACAAAATGAACATGTATTCTTTGATAGGATATCAGTTACCCTTCTGCAGGCAGATGAAATAGAAGAATCAACAAGAAAACGAAGTAAATGCCCAGAATGATATAACTTAAGATAAAAAAGAATTACTTCTTACAATTCAAAGAGGGAACAATGAGGAAAAAGGACTTTGTAAGCCTTACCGAGAGATTCACATTCAAAAGAAGTGTTCAAACACAAGCCATGAAGTATGGACTTGATAACAATGAAGTGAAAGCTGTGTTGGAGTATGCCACCCATAAATTGGTGAACATAAAGCCTTATGGGTTTGTCATTAACCCAGCAGCACCTTATATAGGGAGTTCCCCCGACAGAGTAGTATTTGACCCAAATGAGTTGTGTCCATTTGGAGTTCCACAGGTTAAATTCCCATGAAGGATTCATACAAAGATGTTCTATATCTTAACCCTTTACCACACAATCCCGATTTTTGTTGACCCCGGGAAAGAAGACATTTAAAACATTGTGAGAAAAGGAGAAAATGCTGGTAGCAGCATTTTCTTCTTTTCCCACCATGTTTTCTATCCTACCCAAAACAAATTTCAAATTTTCAGTCACTTTTAATTTGTCGTCTGCAAAATGCTTTCAATTTGGACAGATCTAAAATTTTGTTGTTTGGTAGAGTTGAGGAGAATAGTGAGGGCACATTCAGTTTGAAGCATGACCAGGCATACTACCTTCAAGTGATTGGTCAGATGACAATAAATGGTTTGATATGGATCAACTTCTGTGTTTGAACTCCTAATGATATGCATATTGTGTGCGTCTACTTTGCCAATGAACTTTGGGCTTCTACCCATCAAAAGCTGTCTGTGTATTACTTTGATTACTTTATTGATTAAATATTTTGTTTAGTGTGTACTGTTTAATGCTTTAGACAGAGACAAAGCTGGTTGCAATTTATCTATCTAATGACCGTACAGCTCTAACCTTAACCTTGTGTCTGCATGGCTGAAGTTTTGATAACTGTCACCAACTGATTATAAAAAATTGCCGAGCCACTTGAACAAATGCAGTCAACTCGTTATCTCAAATCCCTCGGGACAACACATATAATTTGACATATCAGGATTTCGATATAAGAATATGAAGACAGACTTGCCTAACACCAGACGTAAAAACAAATAAGAAAGGAAATAAATCGTAGTCCTGGCCATGTAAAACAACCTCTAAAATGGCTTTTTTTTTAACTTCACATCAAGCTTACCTATCATGCCACTGTTTCAAATAGCAGAAGCAGTTATCCACTGGAAATCTAAAGGTCCCTTGCTGGGACAGACTTAATACACAATAATGTTGACATATAAAGATTACTTTTTAAAGACATTTTGCTCACTCCATCAAGATAAGCAATTATCAAGAGAGACAAACCAACAATCCTTACAGTTCAATGTATTTTTCATAATGTGTGCAGGTCTTACATAAACTGCTGTTTATGATACAAATTGTATTTCGTTCAGCGTTGTCTGCTCATGTCATATTCTTCGAAGATTCGACCTTTGATGCATCACCCATTCCCTGATACTTGGGAAAAGTAGAACTTATACCGAAGCTAAACCCAAGCCTGTAGGGACTGTTTTAATCAATGGCTGGTGGATAGGTTACCTGCTATCTAATTATAACTGAATTAATCGCACCAAGCAATGTTTTATTTGAGTTAGTGTTTACTTTATTTTGAAATTCAAAGTAACAGTTGTCGTTTTGAAAAATTAGTCCGCTTATGTACCAAGAATGCCCATATTAGATAGACGTGTATTTGTAGAATGCCATCTAGCTGGAGATAATGTTTCCTACAGTAGAATTTAATTTTGTCTAAAATGAGATAAACTTCCGCCCCACGCATGCACATCAGTTAACTTCTGTTTCTGCGTAAACATGGTTCAGCAAAGCTCAACCTAGTTATTTTTTTAGGGTTTTAGGGCATTCGGACTTGCATATTGTGTTTTATAGTGACATTTAGTGTGGTTGTGCATATCGTGACATTTTTTACCATATTCGTAAACATCAGTGGGGTTTTTTAGTGTTCTTTCAGTTCCTATGCACTGCCCGTAAGGTGGTGGGGTAAGACAGAATGAATGAATGAATAGTGTTTTAAGGCCCGTCGACAACTTAGGTCGTATTGGGCGCACTTACTTAGTAAACAATAATGCGAGGTGAAAATAACATACATGTGCAACAACATAAGACAAACATGATAAATGAGGAATGGACGAAACACAAAATGATGCCCCTTTTGTCGCCTTTTACGACATGCATGCTGTCACTTTTGTTCCGCCAGATGAAATGGCAGATGTGACGATCGCGGGACTGCAGTGGTTTATTCTTATACCCCCGATTAAACCACACGGGGTCCCACAGGCCAATTGATTCCCATTCCAAATCCTATTTACATCGAGAAAAAGATACAGGATTTGGAATAAGAACTACCCAGCCTGCTGCAATCCTACGAATTACGAGGAAAGCAGCCGTTTATCTCTAATTTTAGTCGCCTTCTACGACATGCCATAGAGAAAGGCCGAGGTCCTATTCTATACAGTAAAACAACCCCGGGACCCCACGGGGAGGTAAGACAGAAATTATGTCAAATGAAAAGGAGACCACCAACAAAAAATCAAAGAAAACGACTACAAAAGAAACATAACCCTCGAATACGAAATCAGATGGAGGACCCTCGCAGAATCCAGCTAGTTCTGTCAACTTAGCTGTTATTTCAATGCTTTCATAAAATCTGACAAGTCAGCTTTGCTGGCTTGGGTTACAACTATGGAAAGAAAATTTGTCAAATATGATGCTTTTTTTCGCCGAGAGCGCACATTATTATGAAGAGGAAAATTATAGGCCTCCCAGTAAACGACCTTGTATGTCAGTAGATGATGACAACTTAGGAAATAATGACTAAAATCCATCAACTAGTGATTTCAAAGGTTGGCAAATAAGTACATGATCGAGGAGATTGTGAGTGAGATAGTCAACAAATTTATTCACACCTTCTAATCCGATATCTAATAAATCAGTTAAGATAATATCGTATCGTTAGAATTGGCACCCTATTATGTTCAAACAATAGTGGATAAATACGGATGAAAATATGATCTAAGTACGAAATTGCTCTCAATTACTTCAACAAAACAATTTTTTGGATGCAACGGTTTCGAGATAAAACAAACATCAACATAAAGAGGCACAAAGTTTGGACGTAGCGTTGACTTTGCCATTACTGGAGTTTTGAGATAAGCAATTTCCACATAATAAGAGTCAAATGTAAATATCTTTAAGAGACTTGACATATCCACATCACAGACTAGCCACATATTTTCTGTGACAGAAAATATTTTATTAATATACCAGAACAACTGGCTTAAAAAATGCCAAACAGCCGGTGTAATGACTGGATATATTCTAATTTCTGATCCCCTGCTAGAAGGAGTCTGCACACCTGGCGTAATTTTAACTTAAAAACTTAAAACATTACAATTCTTTAAGTTTTAGTCCAAAAATAATATCTTCTAAAATTTGCAACATGGACAAAAGAAATAAACCATCATCCTCTGACTACCATGTCCAGGTTGTAAGACAATTGACCCCCTTACAAATTCTCCAAACATCACCACAAAAGACTATGTCTAGAAACAAACACTACCAGATGTTTTACATGTTCTATCTACAGCTTGAAAGAATGCTAAAGAACAACGTATTGTCACAAAAAAACCAACAATCGAGCAATCTTGGTCAGTTATTAACAATAAAGGATATTGGATCAACAATATTCAAATTTATCACAGTAAAGAAATTAAGGTCGTTCTGATTGTTGGTAAACATTCTGGGCCGGCAAAGAAGGTTGCCTGCTAGTTTTTTAACACCGCCTGCTAGTACGTAACCACAAAATGAAATCAGAATGGTTCATGGTTTTCACTACTATTAATAGATTATTCCAAATACATGTACTGCTGTAAGCCAGTCATAAGTTGTGGCTGTCACAAATCATTTGCTGGCTCCTCATAAATGTGCGGTTGCAAAATTCCCTTAATAACAAACCAAAGTCTTATAAGAGTAATATAAAAAAGAATAACCAGCATTTTCTCCTTCTCCCACAATGTATACTACTCTTCCAAAGTCAAAGTTTCAATTTTTGAGTCACATTTATTTTGTAATCTGCAAATGCTTTCAGTTTGGACTAATCTAAAATTTTGTCATTTGGTAAAGGGTTAAAACAAAGAATTGTTCAGTCAAGGGTTGAATTTAGAATGATTTTTTAATCCAGCCCCTGGCCCCCAGAACCTGTCTGCTATAATTTATTAATACTTGCATCCCTTATTTCAAATAAAGCACAACTTTCACTAGTTCGCGCACAAATCTGGTATGCTGTTTCTCCTAATTGATTTTTCAAGCTTGTATCACAGTCTTTGTGCATCAAGAGTACTTCAAGACAATTTCTACAATGTTCATACGCAGCTAGATGTAACGCTGTTTGTCCGCTGTTTGTCTGAGCATTGATATCAGATCCATGTTGTAAGAGTAACATTAGCACATCTGACTGATCCCATCTCGCTGCACTGTGAAGTGGGATCCATCCATCATTAGTTAGTGCTGTTATGTCTGCTCCTGTTTCTATTAAATACTGAAAAAGAAAAAAACTAGAGCTATCTCTAAGCGTGATCACACCCTTCACAAGCTCTTTGTCACAAAATGAGGGATGGTTTAGTACAAAAGTAAGAGTTGAAAAAAGTTTAAAGGGAGATAAGAGATAATTATGCAACAAATCGCAGCAGAGTCATTGAAATAATCAAATTGCACATGCACAACTTCATATACTAGTATATATTGAGTTCAGTACCTGAAAACCTGTCAGAGTATTTTGCCTGACAAATTTGTGTGTACAGACAGACAGACATACAGCCATGGCAATTCAAGTATACCCCCCTCCACTTTGTTGTGGAGGCATAAAAAGTTGAACCATCACAGGCTAGCAAATGATTTATTACAACTTGGTTGCATTGTGACTGGATCAAGAAAAAAATTCAAAGTGCTACACCAGTAATTGTTGATCTACCATAATGGGAAGTGTAGGTGTTTAAGTTCCCATAGTAAGAAAGCTCCCTTTAACTCTTTACCAAACAATCCTTGGTTTTTACGACTCAGAGGAAGAAGACTTCTGAAAACATTGTGGGAAAAGGAGAAAATGCTGGTAACCAGCATTTTCTCCTTTTCCCACAATGTTTTCTACTCTTCTAAAGTCAAGTTTCAGTTTTTGAGTCACATTTATTATGTCGTCAGGAAATGTTTCTAATTTGGACAAGTCTAAAATTTGGTTGTTTGGTAAAGTCAACAAAACCTTTAGACTGGCCCCAATGGAAGGCTAAGCAGATGACAAATCAATATACATGTATGTGTTTTGTCTCTGCAAGGGTGAGAATTATTGTGGAAAAAGCATCCACTTATTTCAAGGATACAATTGTCCAAATTAAAGTACTTGCAATGACAACTTGATTGCCACTATAATGACTGAATTTGCTCTTGAAATTGAAAGAAACATTATGAGATAAGGAGAAAGTGATGGTTACCAGCATTTTCACCCTTTTCCTTCATGTTTTAAAATGGCATCTTTTCTAGTGTGGTCATAATCTGTGAATGATGCTTTATGACGCTTTCAACATTATTTCAGTCATATCACAGCGACAGCTCAAATATTCATGTTTCCTGGGTTTCACCAGTACTAGGCTAGGGCTCTGAAGTGTCTTGCCAAAGGACACTCCAGTGAAAAGCCTAAAGGAGCCTGTGAGGCTCCAGCTCGGAACCACCAGGTCATGAATCCTACACTTTACCACTGAGCCACACAGGACCCTGTACAGGGTTATATCATGTTCTTAAATTTTGACTTGACTGAACATACCTGTACCATGTTGGCATGTCCATTATAAGACGCCCTATGTAACGCTGTATATCCATCATTGTCTGTAGATCTAATCAAGTCTGGCTCCTTTTCCAATAATTCTTTCACACAGTCCAGTTGATTGTTCTCTGCCGCCCATAAGATCTTCTTCTGAGGATTTTCTGTAACAAAACAACACTGGTTTACAAGTTATTCCATGTTTACCTCTTTACACAATAATGACTTTTAATGACCCTGAGGAAAAAGCCTTTTAAAAATTTTGTGGGAAAAGGAGAAAATGCTGGTAACCAGCATTTTCTCCTTTATCCACAAAATTTTCTACCCTATCAAAGTAAAATTGCATTATTTCAGCCACTATAACATTTTTGTCGACAAATGCTTTCAACTTGGATAGGTATAAAATTCTGCCATGAGGGAAAGGGTTATAAGTTAACCCTGGTTTACAAAGTATCCTTAATGTACAAGTTACTCCTGGTTTACATGTTACTAGTAAAAATTAGAAGGTGTCCAAATATACCCTCCATCATGTCTGAAAATTCCAGACGTGTCTGAAAACTATAACTCCGTACGTTCACATTTTAGCTACCTTATATTGCATCAATTTTAGTTATGCTGATGGTGAGTTCCTCAAATAAACGACGGGATACAGTAATGTAGTGCTTTCTTAATTTTCATAGTTAAACCCATTTTGCGCTTTATCAAAATAGTTGTGAAAACAAATTCTTAGCTGTCTGAATAAACCCGATACTGCTCTAACTAGGTAATGGGTTACACTTGCTATTTACTTTGAATTTCTTCTGAAGTGTCCTCATCAACACCTTCATAATCCATCTCCCAGAAACTCTGAAACCTGTTTGGATCTCCTCTTTTTGCTTCTAGTATCTGTGAACAGAAAAAAAAAAAAAAAACCCTAGAACTACAGTTCATTTCAAACAGACAAAATTTATTCAACTTTTCAGCCACACAGTCCGGAGTTCAAACATCTTACATGAAAAAGGCTTATGAAAACTGTGTGTAAAAAAGGGAAAAAAAATGCTAGTAACCAACATTTTTGCAACTTTGTCAAAGGTTTCATAAAGCTTTGCAAAACATGCCATGATGGTATGACTATGGTACGAAGCGGTATAATTGTGATACGAGATAGTTATGGTAAGAATTGGTAAAATTATGGTACGAAGTGACTGGTACGAAATGGTTGCGATCTGAAACGTCCGTATTTCTGTCATTCAAACATATCGGATTATCCAATCCGTCTATTTATGAAGACTGGAGTTCTATTGCAAAAAGTTAACCTGTTGCAGAAGATCTGGTGTTATTCCGAGATCTAGAGGCGGTACATTGTCTTCATCTTCATCCGACATGCTTTTAACTGATTAATTTGATAACCTAGCGGTTGAGAGAAAGACCAGTCACAATCGCAGTCCCTTGGCGCCCAATTATCTTTTACGAACATGTTATTGAAACGCAGCACCGACATTTTGGCGGGAACTGCGATGTTGGATGATTAAAAAATAAACTGTCATATAAGTTCAGTGTCGTTCCTGTATGCTGATTGCCATGATTGAATTCTTGGTGTCAGGAAATGGCGAAAAATGGAAAATCTGATATTTCTGCCTGTTGAAGAAATTCGATTCAAAGGTATATTTCAGCGAAAATCAATCATTGTCCGGTGACCGTACCGTCGAGTGTCCTATTTCCGTGAGTGTCCTTGAACCGGTGTTTTTGTTTTGATCTCGTTCCGTATCCGATTTGATGACGTCACGCGATGTCTGGGGTGGTAACCTTTGCCAGCTTTCGAATGTTTTATATGTAGGAAGAGAAATTCACCCAGAAATGAGACGAAAACAGGTAAAAAATAACCAGAATCCTCTAGGAATAATCTTAACATTATTTTGACTATCTCATTTATATGGCATTGAAAAAAATCTGTTACTTGATCACTTGGAAAATCAGAAGATTCGGACCCATGAAGATTCGGCCCAGGGCCTTCCAGCGATTTACGGATGTTTCGGTAACAGACAAGTTCGGTAACATAGACTTGTAGAGTAAATTGATTGGATGTTTAGGAAACAAAGCAATTACATAGCGTTTATGTATCATGATGTTCTTGACACCCAAAGCATGGCTTTATTTCGTTATTTAAAACTTTAATTTGTAATTTCCACCATGTTTCATAAATACTTTTTTGTTATGTACCTCATTTCATGCTGTATGGCCTTTTCTCATTTCACCTTCATTTTCGCTTCTCCCTTCATGTACTAAAGCAGAAGGAATAAGCGCTCGTGATGTTTTGTTCCAACCTGGTTCTATTCTACTCTGCCAGATATTATGAATAACATCCTATCCTACATCAATACTATTTTTGGTAACGGGCTTGTTCGTCCCTGGGCTTGTTCGTCCGGGCTCATTCGTCTGGGCTTGTTTGCCCAACTGATTTCTCGTTGATCCGGGCTTGTTCGTCCCAACTTATGTATCTGCCAACATAAGTTGGCAGATATAATTAACCAAAGTTAATTATAACTGTACAAAAAAGATCCCCATCACGTTTATAGAAGAAACCAAAGTGAAAGAAATGTGGTGTCCGTGGTCGTGACGTAGAGCATCGGCCTCATAACCAAAATGTCCCGAGTTTGATTCCCAGAGCATTCGTGCGAGTGCTGGTGTAGTTCCCAGGAGGCAGAATCAAGAGAGATTAGTATACTTGACAGAACTTGTTTCTCAATCGATGTAAAATAAATATTTTTAAACTAAACTAAGTAAAAGAAAAAATATCAATGGTGTCGTTCCCATCGTTACATTTAGAGAAGAAACTAAAGTAAATGAGAAATGCCAATGACGTCAATTGAGGCAAAAACAAAGCATAGGTAAGTTTTGTTCAAAGTACTTGCATGTTAAAAATAAAAGTTTACTTTGGAGGGCACATAGCGATTATATTTCAATAAGATTGAAACGGTGGTGTGGGACGAACAAGCCCAGATGAATAAGCCCAGGGACGAACAAGCCCAGGGACGAACTGGTTTTGGGACGAACAAGCCCGGAACCCTATTTATCTATTGAATAAGACACAAAAATGCAACAGAAGAGAGTAATTTTCACAGTTTGAAAAAAAAATATTTCATTAGATACAATAAAAAGCAAATTTTCAATGTTTTTCAACATTAAATACGCCTAAATAGGTTGTGTTTACCCTCTACTATGAATAAGCTAGGCCGTCTGAACTAGAGTGTAGCATATTCATTAGTCTTTAGCGACCAGCCTTAACATTCAATAGAATGAATGGAAAATTGAGAAAGTAGCCTTACTACCAAGGTTGGCGAGGTAGGTTTGAAAAAATCCCCGGATCCAACCTTTTGATGCAAGTTGTAGTGACTTTTTTCAGTTACAAGTTTGATCCAGATTTTATATTTGATCATCACATGAAAATTTTGATTCCTTGACCAAAAATGTAAATTTTGTGAGCTTATTTACGCTTAGGTGAACGGAGAAAGGAGAACACAGTATATGTATTGATCATGTGGATTGCCTATCTTTCAAGCGAAAGAGCGGAAAGTGAAAAAGTAAAAGGTTTGAACCTTTCTATCAAGGGAAAACTGGGTGAAAAGTGCAAAAGTAAAAGGTTTGAACATAACAAAGCCATACATTAGGTATCACAGGACATAAACACAATATAATTGCTTTGTTACCGTAACATCCAATCGATTTACTCTAAAAGTCTATGTTACTGAACTCGTCTCTTACCGAAACATCTGTCACCCAATTTTCGAGAAGATTCGGCCCAGCAGGTGAGAAGATTCGGCCCAGAAGGTGAGAAGATTCGGCCCAGGTTGAATTGTATTGTTTTTATCAGTAAAATTACCTGATTGGACTAATTATTCTTAAACGTTATAGTAATCTTAATCGCCCAGGCCTAAAAAAAAAGTGGTTTGTTTAGAATACCTTTGTTTAGGGTAACATCTCCAAAAAAGGTAGGTAGGGTACAGTAGGGGGAAATTTTTTTTATTTTTATATATTTTTCTACCCCACCCCAAGCATTTTGAAAGCGCTTAAAATCATGAAAAAAATGTAGACTTGTCCAAACCTAAGCAATAGTAGACTACATATTTGATAAGGATCAAAAGGTGGTATTTGCTTTTGAAAATGGAAAAAAACCTTGAGGAAAAAAGAGAAAATGGTAGCTACCAGCTCTGAGTCCATTTCTCATTACGTGTTCAAAAGACCTCAAGTCTGTCACTAATTTTCTGATTGTGTGTTAAATGGTGAACTTCTATGTTTACTTATATAATACTTCTATATTTGCATCTTTCCCACCCCCACTCCCCTCCCCATTCAATGCTGTCAACTTTTGTAACTCTTTTCTGAATTGAAATTTTTAGAAGTATTTGCAGACGACATAACAAATGTTACTCGCAAACTGAAATTTGTTTTGGAAAGGGTAGAAAACATTATGGCAAACAAAGAAAATGTTGATTTATGTACAGCATTGTCTTCTTTTCCCACAATGTTTTCAAAAGTTTTTTCTAAAGGTTGTTCAAACTGTGGATTGTGTGCTAAAGAGCTAAAACACCTGAAAAAAGTTAAAACATTTATTTGCAAGTTTCTAAATAGACTGATAAATACTTGAAAGTTTCGTTTATTTTTCTGTTTAATACCCTCCCCCTCCAGAACACTTTAGAAGACTATGTAACTTATTGATTTGAAATAAACATTTTATCTGTAGAAAAGTTGGGTTAACAAAGGATGTGCAGATTTCTGTTTTTTTTTTGCACATTTATGGCTCCCACTGTCTTATTATTTTTTTCTTCTTTTTCCATTTTGGTTTAGGTTAAGCCAAGACGTATCCAAAGGAAGAAGAGGTTATACTCACCTAGCGCACTGACCAATGCTTTCAAACTGGTAAAAGATAAAGGGTTATCAGTCCGAAAGGCAGCGATGGTGTGCAGAGTGCCCCAGTCAACTCTTAGAGATAGAACCTTGGGCTTGGTGGATCCAGAAGTTTTATCTGCTGGAAAAGCACCATTATTCAACCAACTTGAAGAAGTTCGTCTTGTTGAACATTTTAAAAAAATGGCAGCTTTAGGTTACGATTACACTCGGCAGGAATGCGTTGATATTGCTACAGATTATTCAGTCCAAGTAGGTAAAAGGTCGAAGGATGAGCCACTCTCTTTAAACTGGTGGCGAGGGTTTTTAAGGAGATGGCCAGAATTAAGGGTCAAAAAGCCTCGAAGTCGGGAATATTCAAGGGCTAGAATGGCATCAAGTGAAGTAATATCTGACTATTTTAAGACGTTAAAAGCCACCCTTACAAAACATAGCTTAATCAGTAAGCCTCATTTGATATTTAACATTGATGAAAAAGACATAACAGTTGATCACAAGCCCCCATATGTTGTTGCAGATGTATCAACCTGTTCACCTGCTGTCACCTCTAGAAAAGGACAAACTGTGACAATGTTAGGCTGTGGTAGTGCAGCTGGTCATTCTATTCCACCTTATTTTGTTTTTCCAGGTGCAAGGATGCATCAGGAACTTTTGTATGGAGCTACTCCAGGTGTAGGTGGAACAGTTTCAGAGATGGGATGCTCAAATGGAACAGTTTTCAGGGAGTACTTACAATCCCATTTTCTCAAGTATGTCCCTGAGAGGCAAGACCAGAAAATACTCCTTATCCTTGACGGGCACAAGTCCCATGTTTCTGTAGGTCTCTTTGAATGGGCCTTGCAGAACAACATAGTTATTCTCATTTTACCACCTCACTGTAGCCATATATTGCAACCAATGGATGTTGGCTGCTTTGGCCCATTTCAACGCATATATGATTCAAAATGTCATAAACTAATGCAAGAAAAATGCACAACAATTACCCGCTACAATATATGCAAGGTTGCATGCCAAGCATACTTAATTGCCCTGTCACCTCAAAATCTACAGTCAGCATATGAGAGATGTGGCATATGCCCTTTGGATATCAACGCAATTCTACAAGAAAAGCTGCTTCCAGCAAATGTCTTTGAAGAAGACGTAGAGTTAGTCTCTAATGATGAAATGCCTGACAGTCAGGTCACAGTGGAAAGAGGGACTCCATGTAAAATTAACCAAGTAGCCTCAAGTCAGAGTATGTTTGAATGTAAAGAAAAAGAACTAAAAAAGAACAAAGGTAAAACACAGAGAAAGCCTAGGAAAACAACAAGCAAAATTGTTTCATCTAAAGAAATAACAACTCGGACAACAGACATAATGCATGAGCATGGAGCTGGACAAAAAACAAAAGCCTGTGGACCTATGAAAAGTAAGAAACTAAAAAGAATGGACAACATCACAAAAACTAAGTCACCTCAACCAGGACCATCACACATCAATTTGCTATCAAGCCCCGACTGTACCAGTGATTCAGATATTGATGACACAGAACTTTGTTGTAAATGCAAAAAGTTCATGCCAGACGAGGTTCAAAAGAGTGTATCCTTGGTATTCGTTAAATGGGGCAGATGTGACAAGATCATTAATGACAAACTCTGTAATCATTGGGTACATCTCAATTATTGTACACCAGTAAGGTTTCTCAGAAGAGGAAGTGTTTTCATCTGTCCTTGTTGTGACAAGGAGGAATCTCCATCCCTTATGCTGAAACAATATCTGTGAATAGGTTTAAAGATATCATTTTGAATATTATTGATTACTGTGACAGTTTATTAAATTTGTGAACATAGAAAATGACGATAAAGGGCAAAAAATAGAAACCTAACAATAAAATTAATAGAGGTCTATTCATAATCTGTTGAAGTTACTCCGAGTCCCCCTACTGGAATTACGTCATGGCGTCTTTGCAGAACACTGCTAGTAGTGAATTACTTCTTTTGGCTACAGAAATGTTTAAATGTTACCAAAGTTAAGAATATATGTCTGCAATCCACCAGAAATTATTTTTACATGGAGGTAGGTACTTGTTAATGATTTCCCATACAGTATATGCTTTATTTCATCTCATTGTTTCCTTATCATCATGGAATATGGAAACTCGAGGCTACCCTCAGAAACAATTGAGAAAAAAAATGACCCCAAAAATAACACTAGCTGGTGACAAGTAATGTCTATACATGATACTTGAAAGGTTTAAAATCCAACATTAATAAAATATATCAAGTGTAAGGGACACATGCAACACTATTGCTGGTTAACCAGCTAGTACATGTAACTTAGTATTCCCAAAGGCGATGTTACCTTTTGACTAGTCACCTCTGGATACAGACAAAAACAGTTAAAATTTCCACATGGGTTCACAATTGATTTTTCTTATGAAACCTGACCCTCAAAAGTTCCAAACAGATCTTGCTATCAAGTGATAACTCTCATGTCAAAGAAATAAAAAAAGCTTCCACATTTTCCTTATTGCCATATGCTGACATTACACAATTTGTCATGATGCAGTGAATTATACATGTAACTCGCATGAATTTGCTATGAGAAGATGTGCCAAAGCTTTAGTATAAACATATTTTATTCAATATAATATTTACATACATGGTACTATTCTGGTAGGTAAAGTTACGTGAAAAGGATTGGAACGAAAGCTACTAGCTTATAAAGTTCCTCTCCTGCCAAAGCTTTTGATCAATGAATGGTGAAAATGCATTTGTAAGTTTGCAAAATGGGCGTTGAAAATTGTGAAACTGGATTAGATGAAAGGATAAATTATATCAGATGAAATGTTAATTTAATAATTTCATCAATACACCAACAAAAGAAGTTTCGATATAATTATGTTTGAAAAAAAAAAAAAAGAATTTAAGTCCTATTTGTAGCAGGATTACAAATCATGTGATGTCAGCACATGGCGATCCAGAAAATATGGTAGCATTTTATTATTTTTTTGAGATGATTGCTTGATGGCAAGAGCCATTTGGAACTTTCAAATGTTAGAGTACAGAAGAAAAATCATTAATTAGTCCATATGGTAACTAAATTCATTTATCCCTTTTTGTTTAAGTATTATCTCTGAAAGTGGACAGGGGAAAATTTTTTCTAGGATCTCATACATGTAGCACACCTTGCCTTACTCTATACAATACAGAGAGAACCCCAAATGTACTATAGTAATAGTGTTAGAAAATGAAAATTCCATTATCCCTTGATAGATCAGTGGAGTTTCAGAGGCCATTGGTTTGACATTGTCTGATCTGGGGCACTTCAAACCCTCTTCTTGGCTTGGTCAACCTTAACCCTTTACTCCATAGATACTCACTTTGACGTATCAACAACAGACAGCTTTTGAAAACATTGTGGGAAAAGGAGAAATTGCTCGTAATGAGCAATTTCTCCTTTTTCCACAATGTTTTCCACTCATCAGATATTTGTATCCTCATTTGTCCATATTTTTGACATCATATCTTTATTTCCTGCTGAAATGGAAGAGCCTCAAATTGGCATATCAGGTAAAGGGTTAAAGCAATAAAGTTACACAATGAGGTGTATTTTATAAATAGGTTGTTCCTAAAATCTTGTGTCTTAAACTGAGGAAAAAACTTGCAAAGGTTTATAAAGAAAGATATTGACCCACCTGAAATTAAAACTGGAAATGGGTTTGGAATCCAGGATGCAATAAAAAGTGAATTAACTCATTACCAAACGACATTTTAGGTTTGTCAAAATCGAAAGCATTTGCAGACGTAAAAATAAAAGTAACTGAATATTTAAAATTTGTTTTGTGAAGGATAGAAAACATTGTGGGAAAAGGTGAAAATGCTGGTTACCAGCATTTTCTCCTTTTCCCACAATGTTTTCTAAAGGCTTCTTTCTCAGGGTCTTCAAAAGTAGGGATTGTGTGGTAATGGGTTAACAATGCTAAATGATGTCTTCAGGGCCGCTATTCACCAACTGTTCTTGAGAGTATTCTTAGTCTTATTCTCCAAGGTTTTCAAAATTTGTAAGTAACACAACCTCTGATTGGCTAAACCATTCATCAGAAGTTGTATTACTTACAAATGCAGAAAATTCTGGAGAATAAGACAAAGAACGTTTTTAAGAATTGTTGGAGAATACAGGCCAAAGTTCTGATTATGCCCCCCTTCAACAAAGTGGGGGTAATTACTAGACACAGAATTGACTTAGGTTCCTCAGATTTGGCACAGACATGCAACCTGGAGTTTAGATGATCCCCATTGATTTTGAGGTCAATCAGTCAAAGGTCAAGATCACAGTGACCATCAATATGTTGATATATAGACAAACCTTGTCCAGATGATAACTAAACTCAGAAATGAACTAGGGTCTTGAAATGTGGCACAGACATGCGTCTCAGAGTGTTGATGATCACTTTTGATTTTGAGGACACCTCAGAGTCTGCTGAATCATGTGAGAAAAGTAGTCGATGGCTTTGGAAAGAAAGTTGTATTAGTACCGGTGTGAGAAAGCCAGGAAACACATGTGCGTCACCGAACACCATGATATGACCTTAGCTTTTAAACCCCAATGCAATGCAATGCAATGATTTTGAGGTCAATCAGTCAAATTTCAAGGTCACAGTGACAGTCAACATTTTGATATATAGACCAAATCTAGTCCAGATGACAATAGACGCAGAATTGACATATGTTCTTCAAATTCTGTACAGATATTCATCTCGGACTGTTAATGATCCCTTTTAATTTTGAGATTAATCCATTAAAGGTCACGTTGATGATCCCTATCGAATTTGAGAGTAATTTTTCAAAGGTAAAGGTCACAGTGGCCTTCAACTTAGTTATATATAGACCAAACCTTGTCCAGATGATAACTACACACAGAATTGACTTGCAATTCTGTACATATATTTCTTGGACAGCAAATGATCTCTATTGATTTTAAGGTTAATCTATGAAAGGTCAAGGTCACAGTGACCACCAGATGTTTCGGGGCACATGCTGCTGTTAGCCACTTGAGCTATTTGCTTATAAAAAAATTAAAGTGTCTCAAAAATCATCATATGTAGTTCAACTCGTGGCTCCAACATTTTACTCGCATATTATCGGGAACGTAGTAAGCATCAAAGTTGACTGGGAAAAGAATTACTTAACATTCTAACCAGGAGTTTTTCCATTGTAGATCTACATGATTGGTCACAGAATGCAGGAAAGTTTAGAGCAACAGTTGTGTCGTCTCCGAGAAAGAATGGTATTAGAGATACAAAAGACAAAGACAAGACTGGGAGTCTAGTCCGAAGTAATGAACGAGATATTGCTTTGTTTCGCTTTCAGGAAAAAGTGTTTGCGGTGAAGGAATTTTGTCCTCATGCAGGTATGTTTGTTTGACAAGGCTTTTTGTTGGACTTTGTAGCCCTGAACTAAGATTAACCTGAATTAAGATTAATGTTTCCCTAACAATCTCAACTTTTAACGACCCTGGAGTAGAGGTCTTTTGAAAACTTTGTTGGAAAAGGAGAAAATGCTGGTTTCTACCCTGTAGCAGTCAAATTTCATCATTTAAGTCACATTCAATTTGTCGTATGCAAAAGCTTTCAGTTGGACAAGTCTAAAATTTTGTCGTTTGCTAAAGAATTAAACTGCTCATGTGGACAGTGTCAATCAGGATGTGCAGCCCAATCTCACTTTACATAGATTCTTTCCCAGATACTCTGATACCTGTAAATTTTCAATATATGCATCAGGAGTACTAACTCAAAATGACCATTTCATTTGAGAAAAAAGAATTGACCCAGGTCAGCATGCGCAGGCTGACTGGGGCAAAACTTTTTGCATTGGGTCAATTTTTCTGGACCAGTGTACCACGTACATCCTGGGCCCGTATTCACCAACCATTCTTGAGAATATTCTTAGTCTTATTCTCCAAGTTTTTCTAAATTTGTAAGTAACACAACTTCGGATTGGCTAAACCGAATGGTTTAGCCAATCAGAAGTTGTGTTACATACAAATGTTGAAAATTCTGCAGAATAAGACAAAGAACGTTCTTGAGAATGGTTGGTGAATACGGGGCCCAGTTCCGTTACTTGTCAGAGAAAATGGATTTTGTAGGTCTACAGTTATATGAGGACTTGCTTGGTATCCTGGATCTTAAAGACACATTAACCCTTTACCACACAATGCTGACATTTGACGACCTTGAGAAGCAGGACTTCAGAAAACTATGTGGGAAAAGGAGAAAATGCTGGTAACCACCATTTTCACCTTTTGCCACAAAGTTTTCTATCCCATCAAAGAAAGATTGCGTCTGAGCCACCATGAAATTGTCATCTGCAAATGCTTTCAATTTGGATAGGTCTGAAATTTTACCAGGTGGTAAAGGGTTAACTCTACCAGACAACAAAATTTTAACTTTGTCCAAATTGAAAGCATTTGCAGACGACACTTTCATAGTGGCTAAAATGACACAATTTTTAATTGATAAGGTTGAAACACTTTGTGGGAAAAGGAGAAAATGCTAGTTACAAGCATTTTCTCCTCTCCATACAATGTTTTCAAAAGACTTAGCCCCAGCATCGTTAAAAGTCGTCATTGTGTGGTAGAGGGTTAACCCATTACCACTCAATCCCTACTTTTGACGCCCCTGAGAAAGAAGCCTTTTGAAAACACTGTGGGAAAAGGAGAAAATGCTGGTAACCAGCATTTTCTCCTTTTCCCACAGTGTTTTCTACCCTTCCCACAACAAATTTCTATTTTTCAGTCACCTTTATTTTGTCGTCTGCAAATGCTTTCAATTTGGACCAGTCCAAAATTTTCTCGTGTGGTAATGGGTTAAGCCCCCTTTGGCAAGGGTATGGCTGATTTATTTACTGGCACAAAGATTGACATAGTCCAAGTGGATTTACTGGTAATTCTTTATCACGGGACCAGATTCCAGGCTTTTTTGAAAGGATCAGAAAATTTTATAAAATTAAGTGGCTAAAATGACTGAACTCAGTTTTTGAACATGTGGAAGGAAAGAGGAGGAAAAAAAGGAAATGTTGACTTTTTTACAGAGCTGAAGATAACAGGAGCAATGGTATTCTAAATCCATTATTTCTCTTCTAAACCCTGTGTTGTGGATACTCATTAGAATCGTCTCATAATGTTAACATAACATAATGTTTAGTGGAGAATAATTGATATCTTCAGTTTTGAAATCAAATCACTCCCTCTGTCTAGAGCTCTGACTTTTAGTAATGTACACATTTTGGTACCTGTATACTATGATAATGGGTTTAACTCTGACATTAAACAAAAATGTAGAGATGTCCAAATTGAAATCATTTGCAGACAATAATTTAACCCATTACCAGACGACAAAATTTTAGACTTGTCCAAATTGAAAGCATTTGCAGGCGACAAAATAAAAGTGACTGAAGTTTGGAAATATGTTTTGTGAAGGGTAGAAAACTTTGTGGGAAAAGGAGAAAATGCTGGTTACCAGCATTTTCTCCTTTTCCCACAATGTTTTCTAAAGGCTTCTTTCTCAGGGGCGTCAAAAGTAGGGATTGTGTGGTAATGGGTTAAACAAAAATGTAGAGATGTCCAAATTGAAATCATTTGCAGACAATAATTTAACCCATTACCAGACGACAAAATTTTAGACTTGTCCAAATTGAAAGCATTTGCATGCGACAAAATAAAAGTGACTGAAGTTTGGAAATTTGTTTTGTGAAGGGTAGAAAACTTTGTGGGAAAAGGAGAAAATGCTGGTAACCAGCATTTTCTCCTTTTCCCACAGCGTTTTCTAAAGGCTTCTTCCTCGGGGGTGTCAAAAGTAGGAATTGTGTTGTAATGGGTTAAACATGGCTAATATTTTTATAATTGCCTTTTTAAAGGTAGAAAAGATTATGGGATTGGAAAAAAAATCTAGTTTCCACATAACCAGCATTTTCTCATTTCAGCTAAAATTTGTTATCTCCCATTGTTTTGAATTTTGACAAGTCTAGAATTTTTGGACTAGTCTAGGGTTAAAAGGTTGAGCATGTCTTCTATGTTTCAGATGGACCATTGCACCTTGGAGATATTGAAGATCTAGGTGACAATGAATTATGTGTTAAATGTCCTTGGCATGGGTGGAAAATTGATCTTCTAACAGGCAAGGTCATTCACCCAAAAGGTCATGACCTATATTATACCAAAGTCTACCCTGTGCAAGTAAAAGCAGATGGAGTGATATATATTGGTTTTGATGGTATTGACTCAACATATTTCAACCCCGAGGAAAGTGATTTTTAATCTGTTCTCCTGTGAATTAATTTGAACCAGAAACCTGTGCAAACATTGTGAAAATAGGGATAATTGATACGGAAATAAGATTGAAACTCAAAATAGAATTGAAATATTATCAATAATTGTGGAAAAAGGACAAATTGCCTATCATCAGCAGATTTTCAAAAGTGCGAATTTGAAATGGTAGTGATTCAAGTTATTTTGATACAAGGGAAACTGATATTAACTATTATTCTGCCAAATAATCTAAATGAAAGTGTCAAGTAGATGGTATAAACCCAATTATTGCTTTGTAAACTTATTTTTTTTTGGACGAAAATTATTTTCAGGTCAGGCAGTGTGGATCCAAGATCAGCCTGCGTATTTTTTGAGGACTGATTTTGATTTATTCAGTCCACAATAGGTCAGCTAGTTGCACTTAGCAGTCTAAGGCCAAGTCTCATTTTATGCTCAATTTCTGCATGTACAGTGTTTGAATGCACTGTTGCAAAAAGAAATGGCTCAAGGCATTTAAGTTTTCTTTTTGCAACAATATTTTCACATGTATTCATTTAACCCTTTCCCAAACAATCCCTGGTTTTTACGGGTCAGGAATAAAAGCCTTTTGAAAACATTGTGGGAAAAGGAGAAAATGCTGGTAACCAGCATTTTCTCCTTTTCCCACAATGTTTTCTACCCTATCATATAGAAAAATCATCTTTTTAACAACTGTCAATTTGTCATCTGCAAAATGCTTTGAATTTGGTCTGGTCCAAAATTTGCTGTTTGGGAAAGGGTTAACCCTTTACCAAACAATCCCTGGTTTTAACGACCCTGAGGAAGAAGCATTTGGAAAACATCATGGGAAATGGAGAAAATACTGGTAACATTTTCTCCTATTCCCACAATGTTTTCTTCCCTTCCAAAGTCAAATTTCAATTTTTGAGTCACATCTATTTTGTCATCTGTAAATGCTTTTAATTTAGACAAGCCTAAAATTTTGTCGTCTGGTAAAGAGTTAGTATGTCATTCAGATGATGAAATTTAAAACTCATAGATATCTAAAGAAACAGCAGAAGACAAATTAAAGTTGCTAAAATCATGAAATTTATTGTTGCAATGGTAATAGGCAAATATGAGGAAAATGCTGGTACACAGCAATGCTGCTCAGGCCTAAAAGAAACAAGATGTCTGTTTGTAAAACAATCATGCCCCTCCTACTGCCACAATTATACAGGAAGTGACAGAGTATATCAACTGATGTCAAAACATGCGTTCGACTTCCGCTTTTTCCCAGTCAACTTCTATGCTTACTACGTCCCCGATTATATGCAAGTGAAATGTTGGAGCCACAAGTTGTGCTACATGTGATGATTTTTGAGACACTTTAATTTTTTTAAGCAAATGGCTCAAGTGGCAAACAGCAGTGTGGGCCCTAAGTCATCTAGTGGTCACTGTGACTTTGACCTTTCCCAGATTAACCATAAAATTGATAAGAATCATTTAAACTCCAAGATGATTATCAGTGCAAAATTTGAAGAACCTATGTCAATTCTGTGCCTAGTTAATATCCGGACAATGTTTGGTCTGTATATCAACATGTTTACATCTCTGTCATCTTTACCTTTGACCGATTGACCTGTAGTCAATAGGGATAATTTCCACTCCAAGACGAACATCTGCCAAATTTGATGAGCCTAGGTCAATTCTTTGTCTAGTAATCATCTGGACAAGGTTTGGTGTATACATCAACATGTTGACAGCCACTATGACCTTGACCTTTGATGAATTAATCTTGAAATCAATAGGGATCATCGCTTTTCCGAGATGAATATTTGCACAAAATTTGAAGAACCTATGTCAATTCTGTATCTAGTTATCATATGGACAAGGTTTGGTCTATACATTAACATGTTGAAGGCCACTGTGACCTTGACATTTGATTGATTGACCTCAAAATCAATAGCGTTTGTTTACACTCTGAGATAAATATCTGTACAGAATTTGAAGACCCTGTGTCAATTTTGTGTCTAGTTATCATACAGACAAGGTTTGGTCTATATATCAACAAGTTGAAGGCCACTGTGACATTTACATTCGACGGATTGACCTCTAAATCAATGGGGATCATCTATATTCTGAGACAAATGTCTGTGCCAAATTGAATGAACATAGGTAAATTCTCTGTCTAGTTTTCATCCAAACAAAGTTTGGTGTATATGTCAACATGTTGACAGTCACTGTGACCTTGACATTTGATTGACCTTAAAATCCGTAGAGATTACTACACTCCGAGACAAACATTTGTTCCAAATTTGATGAACCTAGGTCAGTTGTGTGTCTAGTTATCATCTGGACCAGGTTTGGTCTATACATTAACATGTTGAAGGCCACTGTGACCTTGACATTTGATTGATTGACCTCAAAATCAGTAGCGTTTGTTTACACTCTGAGATAAATATCTGTACAGAATTTGAAGACCCTGTGTCAATTTTGTGTCTAGTTATCATACAGACAAGGTTTGGTTAATATATCAACAAGTTGAAGGCCACTGTGACATTTACATTCGACGGATTGACCTCTAAATCAATGGGGATCATCTATATTCTGAGACAAATGTCTGTGCCAAATTGAATGAACATAGGTAAATTCTCTGTCTAGTTTTCATCCAAACAAAGTTTGGTGTATATGTCAACATGTTGACAGTCACTGTGACCTTGACATTTGATTGACCTTAAAATCAGTAGAGATTACTACACTCCGAGACAAACATTTATTCCAAATTTGATGAACCTAGGTCAGTTGTGTGTCTAGTTATCATCTGGACCAGGTTTGGTCTATATATCAACATGTTGAAGGTCACTGTGACCTTGACCTTTGACTTATTGACCTTAAAATCAATAGGGTTCATTTCTACTCCAGGACACATGTCTGTGCAAAATTTGACAAACCCAAGTCAATTCTGTGTCTAGACATCTGGACAAGGTTTGGTCTATATATCAACATGTTGACAGTCACTGTGACCTTGACCTTTGACTGATTGACCTCAAAATCAATAGGGATCATCTACACTTCAAGATGAATGTCTGCCAAATTTGACTGCCAAGGTCAATTTTGTGTCTAGTTATCCAGACAAGGTAAAATCTATCGACCAACTGACGGACGACATTAGCAAAGCAATATAACCCCACTTTGTTGTTGGGGGGGGGGGGCATACATATCTAAATACCTGTGTTTAGGGTTTCAGTCCAGTATAAAGTAGGTAAGGTAGGGTAGATGGGGAATTTTTTTTCCCACAAACTTTATACATGGAACATAGAGTGAAATCACACCCAATGGATAATCTTTTTTTCAATCATGGCGAAAAAAGTTTTGGGTTGGCAGTATTTTCTTGATAGGGTGGGGAAACTCTAAACACAGATATTTTTATCCCCTACCATAGGCACAGGGATTTAGTTTTGATGTTGTCTGTCCCTCCATGAGTCCGTGCGGCTGAATGTCTCCACTACCATCAGACAGAATTTTGTGAAACTTTATACATGTGTACAATAACCCTTTCTGCCGAGATGCTTACTTTTTTTTAGCTCACCTTAGAACAAAGTGCTAAGAGTGAGCTATTGTGATAGTGCTGTGTCCGTCGTCCATCGTCAACTTTTTAACTTGTGTAAGCTCTAGAAGCCACATTTTTTGTCAGATACTCATGAAACTTGGTCAGAATGTTTGCCTTGATGAAATTTAGGATGAGTTCGAAATTGGGTCATGTTGGATCAAAAACTAGGTCACCAGGTCAAATCTTAGAAAAATCTTGTGTACGCTCTAGAGGCCACATTTTTAGTCCGATATTCATGAAAGTTGGTCAGAATCTTTGCTTCAATAATATCTCGGACGAGTTTGAAAATGGGTCACGTCAAGTCAAAAACAAGGTCACTAGGTCAAATCTTTAAAAAAACCTTGTGTATGCTCTAGATGCCACATTTTCAGTCCGATACTCATGAAACTTGGTCAGAATGTTTGCTTTGATGATATCTTGTAAGACTTCAAAAATGGGTCGAGTTGGGTCAAAAACTAGGTCACTAGGTCAGATCTTGGAAAAACCTTGTGTACGCTCTAGAGGCCACATTTTCAGTCAAAAACTCTTGAAAGTTGGTCAGAATAGTTGTCTTGATGATATCTTGGATGAATTTGAAAATGGGTCATGTTGGGTCAAAAACTAGATCACCAGGTCAAATGTTAGAAAAACCTTGTTTAAGCTCTAGAGGCCACATTTTCAGTCCAAAACTGTCGAAAGTTGGTCAGAATGTTTGTCTTGATGACATCTCGGACAAGTTTGAAAATGGGTCATGTTGGGTCAAAAACTAGGTTACCAGGTCAAATCTTAGAAAAACCTTGTATATGCTCTGGCTGCCACATTTTCAGTCCAACACTCTTGAAAATTGGTAAGAATTTTTGCCTTGATACTATCTTTGATGAGTTTGAAAATGGGTCATGTTGGGTCAAAAACTAGGTCAATAGGTCAAATGTTATAAAAACCTTGTGTATGCTCTGGAGGACACTTTTCAGTCTGATACTCCTGAAACTTATTCATAATACTAGTATTTGTCTTGGTGATACCTTGAATGAGTTGAAAATGGGTCATGTGGAGTCAAAAACTAGGTCACTGGGTCAAATATCAAAAAAAAAGATTGCGTTACATCTCAGTATATACAGTGATTTGTAATAATCTTTTCTACATATCTATGTAAACTCATGTAGAATGTTTGAAATTTTATACTGAAAGTTGTAACTTTAGATCTAGTGAAATATTAGTAGACTCTTTTGTTTTACAGTTAAAAGTATTATCATAGGTTTAAAGTCAAAGAATGGTTAGGGTTGTTTTTATATTTGTTTTGTATCAGTTGTGTTTTTGATGATTTTAGTATGATTTTTATGTTATATGATGTTTACATTTACCAACTTTTGATTCTTTCATATTTGATGTACTGTTGGCTTTTCCAAAGTTTAAGTTTAACCCATTGTTCGACATTTTTTACCAGTCCAGCTTGAAAGCAATTGCAGATAACATGCTTTATTATATGCTTATCAGTTGATTACTGGGATTTGACAGTGAATTACCATGTCTAGTAATGAAAAATATATCATCACTGGTACAATATAGTTTCAGGATGTTTGCCGAAACTACTTTTCTCCTATATTTTTCATATTGTAACATTCTTGATAATGATTAGAATTAATCCTTTTCCAAACAATCCCTGGTTTTTACGGGTCAGGAATAGAAGCCTTTTGAAAACATTCTGGGAAAAGGAGAAAATGCTGGTAACCAGCATTTTCTCCTTTTCCCACAATGTTTTCTACCCTATCATATAGAAAAAACATATTTTTAGCAACCGTTTATTTGTAATCTGCAAAATGCTTTTAATTTGGTCTGGTCCAAAATTTGCCGTTTTGGAAAGGGTTAAAAATGGTGAATTAAGAATATAAAAGGATTCTCAACTGGTTGTGTGTGATATAAAAATCTGTCACTTAAATTGGGTTTGATACAATTAACTCTTTACCAGACGACAAAATTGTACCCCTGTCCAAATTGAAAGCATTTGTAGACGGCAATTTAAGTGTGGTTACCAGCATTTTCTCCTTTTCCAACAATGGTTTTAAAAGGCTTCTTTCCAAGGGCCGTCAAAAGTTGTCATTGTGTGGTAAAGAGTTAAAAAACTCATCCTTCAGATTAAATTTTGTTTTTTGAAACACATCCCACAACATTCAAATGACAGATTTTTCGTACCACAAACAACCAGTGGATTATCCTCTTTATATTTGCTTCAAACATTTGGCACTGAAAGGTTAGAAAACATTTTTGGAAAAGGAGAAAATACTGGTTACCAGCAATTTCTCCTTTTCCAAAAATATTGTTGAAAGCTTAGTTCCGTAGTTGTAATGTTGTTTTGAGTGTTTTCCACATTGTTGTGTTTTGAAGATTGTTTAGCCGATAGTGGTAGATACATTAAGTTAAAAGATGTATTGATAAATGTTACAAGATTAAAAACATTGTTGTGCAGTTTTGCTCAGTCTTCCCTTTTCTAAACATTAACTCTTTACCCCAAAAATCCCTGTTTTTACAAATCAGAGGGAGAAGACTTCTGAAAACATGGTGGGAAAAGGAGAAAATACAGGGAAACTCTCACAATGTTTTAAAAAAACTGCCGCCATAGATTCGTTAAAACTTGGGTTAACTTTTTACCAAACGACAAAATTTTAGACTTGTCCAAACTTAAAGCAAGTGCAGACGATGAAATAAATGTGACTCAAAAATTGCAATTTGTGGTTCGATAAGGCTGAATAATTGCTGTTGAAGGAAAAAAATGCTGGTTATAAGCATTTTCTTCTTTCCCCAAAACAACATCTCTTTTCTTTATGGTCATTAAACTTGGCTATTGTTTTTCAAGGCTGAATAAGCAGTATTTAGATTTGTGCAAGGGAAATAACTGTTTGAAGCATAGCTGGCTTCTCGGTAACATTTACCATACTTAGCCCTTTAGTCTTTAATACACAATCCCAACTTTTAACAACCTTGAGGAAGAATCCTTTTGAAAATATTGCAGGAAAAGGAGGAAAATCCTGGTTACCAGCATTTTCTCCTTTTCCCATAATGTTTGCAATCCTACCATAGACAAATTCCATAATTTGAGCCACATTGAAATTATCGTCTGCAAATGGTTTCAATTTGGACAGGTCTAAAATTTTGTCGTTCGGTACAGAGTTAAGCTTCTTACAAAGTAATCCAGGGTTTTAACCACTCCTGTGAGAAAGCTTTTGAAAATATTGTGGAAAAAGGAAAAAATGCTTGTAATCAGGCTTCTTTCTTTTTAAGTTCAACTCTTGATGGAACAAAAAGATTTAAGATTATCCCAAATCGAAACAAGATTTTAGACTTTTTCTAGATGGGAAGCATTTGCAGAGGACAAGTTCAATGAGGCTGAAAAACGAGAATTGCCTTTAAAAGGATATAGAAAGTGTAGGAAAAGGACAATATGCTGGTTACCATCTCTTTTTCCATCAATGTTTTCTAAAGGCTCTTATCTCACAGTTGGAAAAACCCAGGTTTATTTGGTAAATTGTTAATAGAGTGCTTTATAAAGCCAAAGTAGAATTGACCTACTTTTCAAATGGTGACGTTCTTAACTCTTTACCAAACAACAAAAAAATCAGACGGGTCCAAATTCAACGGGTTTGCAGACAAATGAAAAGTAACCGAAATAATGATTTTTATTTCGGATGGGGAAGAAAACATTGTGGCAAAAGGAGAAAATGCTGGTAACCAGCATTTTCTCCTTTTACCACAATGTTTTCAAAATGCCTCTTATGCAGGGGTGTTAAAAAGTCGTGATTTTGTGGTAAAGAGTTAATCCTTGACCTTAAACTGTAATATTTTTGTTCTTTTCAAAGTTTGAAGAATTCAAAACATTATGGCAAAAAGAAAATTTGCTGTTGTCGCACAATATCTCCATGTTATTTTGGAACTGTTGCTGAGGTCATTCAAGCTTTCTGTGTATGTAAAACTTTATGATCATTTGGTTTTGTCATGAACACAATTGCCCTTTAACATTTCACCAAAAAATCGTTTGTATAACCGGGGGTTAACCAAACAACAAAATTTTGGACTAGTCCAATCTGAAAGCATTTGCAGATGAGAAAATAATTATGAATCAAATTTTGAAACTGGATTTGGAAAGGGTAGAAAACAGTATGGGAAAAGGAGAAAATTCTGGTTACCAGCATTCTATCCATTTCCCACAATGTTTTCATAAGACTTCTTTCTCAGGGTCATTAAAACTCGGGATTGTGTGGTAAAGAGTTAACTCATTGCCAGATGACAAAATGTTAGACCAGTCCAAATTCAAAGTATGTACAGACGACGAATCAATTGCTACTCCAATGATCGTATTTGTCTTTGGAAAGGTAGAAAACTTTGTGGGGAGGAGAAAATCTGGTTACCAGCATTTTTTCCTTTTCCTACAATGTTTTCAAAAGGCCTGTTTTTAAAGGTCATCAAGACACAGGATTATTTGGGAAGGGGTTGACAAACCATGGTCATAAGTTTTTTTTTTTTACCTAACCACCATTTTCTCCTTTTTCTACTGTGTTTTCTCACAAAAACAAATTCCATCATTTGAGCCTCTTCACGAGCCAAGGTTACGATCACAACCTGGATCTTACCTTGGTGGACTGAGCCCAATTTCGAGGCATTGTGGAAAAAGAAGAAATGCTGGTTATCAGCATTTTTAGCTCACCTGAGCACAACATGCTCAAGGGGAGCTTTTAGGGTCACTGGGTGTCCGTCGTCCGTCGTCAACAATTCTTTAAACATCAACTCCTCCTAAACCGCTGGGCCAATTTGGACCAAACTTGGCAGGAATGTTCCTTGGGAGGTCCTCTTAAAAAATTGTTCACAGAATTTGATTCCGTCAAAAACTCTGGTTGCCATGGCAACCAAATGGAATTTTTTAGCAAACTCTTTAAAAATTTTCTCCTCTGAAACAGCTGGTCGGATTCTGAAATTATTTCACAGATATGTTCCTTTGGTGACCCTTTTCAAAAAGTGTTCGTGAAATTTTGATCCGTCAAAAATTGTGGCTCTGGTGAATGGGGGCTACTTGCACTATACAGAAATCGAGAAATTCTTTAAAAATCTTCTCCTCTGAAACCGCTGGTCGGATTTTGAAAAAAATTCACAGAGTTGTTCCTTGGGTGACCCCGTTCAAAAATTGTTCGTGAAATTTTGATCCATTAAAAAATGTGGCTCTGGTGAATGGGGGCTACTTGCACTATACAGAAATGAAGGAATTCTAAAAAAATAGTCTTCTCTGAAACTGCTGGTCAGATTTTGAAATAATTTCACAGAGTTGTTCCTTGGGTGACCCATTACAAAAACTGTTCGCGAAATTTTGATTGGTCAAGAAACATGGCTCTGGTGAATGGGGGCTACTTGCACTATAGGGAAATGAGGAAATTCTTAAAAATTCTTCTTCTCTGAAACCTCTAGTCAGATTTTAAAAAAATTCCGAAATGTGCCTTGGGTGACCCTTTTGAAAACTTGTTCATAAATTTTGATCCACCAAGAAACATGGCTCTCATGGTCTCATACTTGCTCTTATACAGAAATGAAGAATTCTTAAAAATTCTTTTTGAAACTGAAATTCAGATTTCAAAATGAATTTTACAGGTGACCTTTTGAAAATTACTAAGCAAAATCATAAATTTGGTTCCAATGTTTCAATACCTCAAAAAAAAAAAAGGCTATGGTCATCTCAAAAATTCAGGTGAGCGATACAGGGCCATCTTGGCCCTCTTGTTCTCCTTTTTAGCTCACCTGAGCACGAAGTGCTCATGGTGAGCTTTTGTGATCGCCCAATATCCGTCGTGCGTTGTCCACAATGTCTTTAAACATTTTCTCCTCCTAAACTGCTGGGCCAATCTTGATGAAGCTTGGCAGGGATGTTCCTTGGGTGAAGCTCTACCAAAGTTGTTCAAGAGATTGAATTCCACCCATAACTCTGATTGCCATGGCAATCAAAAGGAAAAAAAATAGCAAAATCTTTGAAAATCTTCTAGAAGGCGTAGAGCTTTGATGTATGGTATGTACCATCTCCTAGTGGACCTCTACCAAGATTAATCATATGATGCCCTTGGGGTTAAAACTGGCCCGGCCCTGGGGGTCGCAAGTTTAAAACATAGGAACAAAGAAGGAAAACTTCAAAGTTCTTCTTCTCTGAAAGTAGAAGGTGCAGAGCTTTGATATTTGGTATGTAGCATCTCCTAGTGGACTTCTACCAAGATTGTTCATATGATGTCCCTGGGGTCAAAACTGGCCCCGCCCCGGGGGTCACAAGTTTGAAACATAGGAACAAAGAAGGAAAACTTTAAAATTCTTCTTCTCTGAAACTAGAAGTGCAGAGCTTTGATATTTGGTATGTAGCATCTCCTGGTGGACCTCTACCAAGATTGTTCATATAATGTCCCTGGGGTCAAAACTGGCCCAGCCCCAGGGGTCACAAGTTTCAAACATAGGAACAAAGAAAGAAAAAATTAAAATTCTTCTTCTCTGAAACTAGAAGATGCAGAGATTTGATATGTGGTATGTAGCATCTCCTAGTGGACCTCTACCAAGATTGTTAGGAACAAAGAAAGAAAAAATTAAAATTCTTCTTCTCTGAAACTAGAAGATGCAGAGATTTGATATGTGGTATGTAGCATCTCCTAGTGGACCTCTACCAAGATTGTTCATATGATGTCCCTGGGGTCAAAACTGGCCCCGCCCCAGGGGTCACAAGTTTCAAACATAGGAACAAAGAAAGAAAAATTTAAAATTCTTCTTCTCTGAGACTAGAAGATGTAGAGCTTTGATATTTGGTAAGTAGGATCTCGTAGTGGATTTCTACCACGTTGTTCATATGATGTCCCTGGGATCAAAGATTCTTCTTCTCTGAAACTAGAAGGCATAGAGCTTTGATATTTGGGATGCAGCATCTCTTAGTGGACTTCTACAAAGTTTCTTCATATGATGGCCCTGGGGTCAAAACTTGCCCTGCCCCAGGGGTCACAAGTTTGAAACATAGGAACAAAGAAGGAAAACTGTGAAATTGTACTTCTCTGAAATTAGAAGGTGTTGAGCTTTGATATTTTGTATGTAGCATCTCCTAGTGGACCTCTACCAAGTTTTTTCTTAGGATGCCCCTGAGGTCAAAACTAGCCCTGCCTAGGGGTCACAGGTTTGATTTTACAGCTTAGTACTCAGGTGAGCGATATAGGACCATCATGGTCCTCTTGTTTCTACTATGTTTTCTACCCTATCGAGGAAAAATTACACATTAAAATTGTCCTCTGCAAATGCTTTTTATTTAGACAAGGCTAAATTGTTATACCTCTCTGCAAAACGAATGTTTTACGGAGTATACTGGAAACTCCTTGTCGGTCCGTCCGTGTGTCTGTATGTGTGTCCGTCCATGTGTCTGTCTTTGTACAAAATACTACCAATTTCCTGTTTCTGTCAAAGCGCAGATGGGGGTATAAGTGACAGCTCAAGTTTTCGTCTGATAAAGAGTTATGTATGTTGAAATGGATCAGGTATTACAGGGTGAAGGTTGAAAAAGGTCAAAACTAAATACAGGTACCCTAGATACCTAGGGTTTGAGGAGTGGCTTCAGTTGGGTACCACAAGATATCTAGAATTTTTAGGAGTGGTTGTCAGTTGAATAAGGAGATAGACTGCAGATTTTGTGTAAGTTAATTTATTTACTTTAACTCTTTCCCAAACAATTCCTGGTTTTTACGTGTCTATAGTACAAGTCTTTAGAAAACACTGGGAAAAGGAGAAATTGTTCATAACGAGCAATTTCTCCTTTTCTCACACTGTTTTCTAGCCTATCGGAAAACTTTCTGCCATTCTCATCAAATTCAAAAGTGTCATCTGCAAACACTGAGTTTTGGACAGTCTAAAATTTGTCATTTGGGAAAGGATTAATTCATTTATAATTTTATTTTCAAAATTCATTGTTTTGTGTACTAAAAGTGTTTTATTGTTCTTAATTAATACAGTATTATCTCAGTTTTGAATAAAGGATGAATCAGTGTAAACTGTTCTGCATTTTATTTTAAAGGGGTTACTTTAGTACAACACTTTGCTGATTTGCAGACCTTCTTTTTAAAATTTTTGCATGGGGATTTGGCCTGTTCTTGTACAAGCTGTATAATACGTACACTAAAAAGATATTGCAAAGCATACACAGGAAAACCCATAATTTTATGAGAGAAAAACATGTGTAGTGCAACAGTGTGGAAAATATTTTGGGAATAGTGCAATTGCTTATTTAAAAAAAAAAAGGTTGCTTTTCCAACTGTTTTAACCCATTACCACACAATTCCTACTTTTGACGCCCCTGAGAAAGAAGCCTTTGGAAAACACTGTGGGAAAAGGAGAAAATGCTGGTTACCAGCATTTTCTCCTTTTCCCACAATGTTTTCTACCCTTCACAAACAAATTTCAAATTTTCAGTCACTTTTATTTTGTCGTCTGCAAATGCTTTCAATTTGGACCAGTCTAAAATATTGTCGTTTGGTAATGGGTTAAAGTCCACTAAAACGGGATTAGAACTATAAATGGTGTTTGGTCAACTCTTTACCAAACAATTCTAAGTTTTCACCACTCTGCGCAAGAAACCCTCTGGAAACATTGTGGGAAAAGGAGAAAATGTTTTCCACCCTTCCCAAATTAAATATCAATTTTTGAGTCACCTTAATTATTGTATCTGCTATTGCTTTCAACTTAGAACAGTCTAAAATTGTGTCATGTGGTAAAGAGTTAATCAGCAGAAGGAATGGTGCTGTAGACACAGCTTTGTATTTCCTCCTTAACCCTTTACCAAACAACAAAACTTTGCACATGTAAAAAATTTAATGCATTTACAGACAACAAATTAAACATAGGTCAAATGGTGTAAAAATCGTACTTGACAGAATAGAAAAATTTATGGGTAAGGATGTCAAAAGTACTTCTTTCTCATGGTCTGATGGAATAGAAAACAGTTTACAGAACTACAAAACTTTGGACTAATCCAAATTCAAAGCATTTGCAGACAACAAATTAAATCTAGCTCAAATGGTGAAAATGTCCTTGAAAGAATACAGAAAATTTTGTGTAAATGAGAAAACGTGGTAACCAGTGTTTTCTCCTTTGATTTTTTGTCAATTTTCTGCGTTACAAAAGCCCACTCTACAGCAGGTTTCATCCGATTGTGAGACAAAATATGTCGTAAATTATGGCCCCACAATGACTTGCATGATATTGTGATTCATGGGGATGCATTAAGCATTTACCAACTTTTGACTTTTGATGACCCTGCGAAAGAAGCCTTTAGGAAATATTGTGGGAAAATGCTGGTAAACAGCATTTTCTCCTTTTCCCACAATGTTTTCTAACCTTCACAAAACAAATATCAAATTTTCAGTCACTTTTATTTTGTCGTCTGCAAATGCTTTTGATTTCGACAAGCCTTAACTATTGTCGTTTGGTACAAATGAGTTAAGCCACCAATTACCAGAGCATGGCTCATTTTTCTACGCCTGTCGAAGACTGGATGAATTATGTGAACGCCCATGGCGAACAGGCATAAAGGCGGGCATGTCCAGTTCTTTGTTTGGAGCATAATTCTGTCATCTGCAGTCCAATTGACTTTAAACTTAGTCCATAGTATCTGTGTTTGTTGGAATAATACAGAGTACAAACTGAAAGAACCATAACTCTGAACAGGTGTATCTTGCGACAATTTTTCGCTCTTGTTTTCATTAGCTCACCTGAGCACAACATGTTCAAGGGGAGCTTTTAGGATCACCCAGTGTCCGCAGTGCGTCGTGCATCGTCAACAATTCTTTAAACATCAACTCCTCCTAAACCGCTGAGCGGATTTGGACCAAACTTGGCTGGAATGTTCATTAGGAGGTCCTCTTTAAAACTTGTTCACAGAATTTGATTCCATCAAAAACTCTGGTTGCCATGGCAAGGGAATTCTTTAAAAATCTTCTCCTCTGAAACCGCTGGTCAGATTTTGAAATAATTTCACAGATATGTTCCTTGGGTGACCCTTTTCAAAAATTGTTCGTACAATTTTGTTCCATCAAAAAATGTGGCTCTGGTGAATGGGGACTTCTCGCACCATATAGAAATGAAGGAATTCTTAAAAATTCTTCTCTGAAACCGCTGGTCAGATTTTGAAATAATTTCACAGGATTGTTCCTTGGGTGACCCTTTTCAAAATTTGTTCGTAAAATTTTGATCCGTCAAAAAATGTGGCTCTGGTGAATGGGGGCTACTTGCACTATATGGAAATTAAGAAATTCTTAAAAATTCTTCCTCTCTGAAACGGCTGGTCAAAATTTGAAATAATTTCACAGGGATGCTCCTTGAATGACCTTTTCCAAAAATTGTTCGTGAAATTTTGATCTGTCAAGAAACACAGTTCTGGTGAATGGGGGCTATTTACACTATATATGGAAATGAAGAAATTCTTAAAAATTCTTCTTCTCTAAATCTTCTTGTTAGATTTTGAAATAATTTCACAGAAATGTTCCTTGGATGACCCTGTTTAAAAATTGTTTGTGAAATTTTGATCCATCAAGAAACATGGCTCTGGTGAATGAGGGCTTCTTGCACTATATGGCCATGAAGAAATTCTTTAAATTCTTCTTTTCTGAAACGGCTGATCAGATTTTGAAATAATCTCACAGAAATGTTCCTTTGGTAACCCTTTTCAAAAATTGTTCGCAAAATGCTGATTTGTCTAGAAACATGGCTCTGGTGAATGGGGGCTACTTGCACTATTTGGCCATGAAGAAATTCTTTTTCTTTGAAACGGCTGATCTCACAAAAAAAAAATAATGTTTCATAGCTAACCCTTTTCAAAAATTGCTCTAGAAATTTTTATCCATCAAGAAACATGGCTCTGATGACTGTGGGCTATTTACACTATACAACATGAAGAAATTCTGAAAAATTTTTCTTCTCTGAAAAGGCTGATTACATTTTTGAAAGAAATGGCTGTGGTTCTCTCAGAAATTCAGGTGAGCGATCCAGGGCCATCTTGGCCCTCTTGTTTAGCACTATATTAGACTTAAGTATTCCAGATTTAAGGTTGTTCTACTACCACAATACCTCACAAAATATTTATTATCATTTGAAGACAAGACTGGAAGCTCATTGATACTAAATCTTGACCTACACAGGTTGCAAAGGCACTTGTCACAACTGGGCTGATTACGTACCTACATCTAACAGTGACTGTATCAAGGAGATTTCCATTTTGAAACGAGAATCATGTGATTCTATATATAGTGCGCCACTAACAGACATGTAGCAACGACATAAACAACCTCAATGAAATTATTCACATCTGTCAATTTGTCCATGAAAACTTCAATCGGAATTGATAAACCACGTTAAAAAATGAATGTACAAACTGTTTATAAATATAGTCAGAAAGATTTTGATTGAAAATTGAAACTGAAATTTTCTTTTGTAAGAGGAGCCTGACAATTTTCAGAATGGTACACCGACGTATTTTCGGGTAATGAATATACCAATCTGACACATATTCACCAGTTATGTACAGCAGAGGGATATGGTTGCTTCCATCACCCGAGGTATGCCGAATGGTTGCAAAGATAATGAAAGCTATCATGACTTTCCCAAACCCACTATTAAGAACCCTGAGGTAAAAGGCTATTGAAAACATTGTGGAAAATAGAAAAAATTAATGTTGGCAACCAGGGTTTACCAATTTCTCCTGAAGTTTTTTACTCTTTCAGAGACAGATCATGATTTGAGTCACCTTTAACCCTTTACCAAACAATCCCTGGTTTCTACAAGCCAGAAATAAGAGCCTTTTGAAAACATTGTGGGAAAAGGAGAAAATACTAGTAACCAGCATTTTCTCCTTTTCCCCACAATGTTTTCTACCCTGCTTGAAACAAATTTCAATTTTTGAGTTTCCTTTGTTTTGTGCAAGCTTTCAATTTGAACCAGTCTAAAATTTTGCCATTTGGTAAAGATTTAGTCATCTGCAAACACAACATTTTCAGTTTGGATTAAGTCTAAGATTAGTTCTCTGGTAGAGAGTTACATGTGAATCATTCAAGGAAGATTAATCTTCATGTTTCCACCCAAAAGTTCAGTGAAATGATACTACCCCATTGAGTCAATGACCTTGACCTTGAAAGCAATATAAGAAGAAGGTTTCAATGATTTGTAACAATGTTTTTTTTTTTCCATGTTTGTTTGTCTATTATAATTTCTACCCAAAAAAATAACCAACACTAGCAATATTAATCCAATATCAGATGACAAAATTTTAGCCTTGTCCAAATTGAAAGCATTTGCAGACGACAGTTTCATTGTGGCTCAAATGTTTCAAATTTTCTTTGATAGGTTAGAAAACATTGTGGGAAAAGGATAAAATGCTGGTTACCTGCATTTTCTCCTTTTCCTACGATGTGTTCAAAAGGCTCCTTTTCCAGGAACATCAAAAGTTGACATTATGTAGGAAAGGGTTAATTTTTATAAGTAATGTTTTCTGCTCTATCAAGGAAAATTTGCGTTATTTTTGCCACCTTTAATTTGTGTTCTGCAACTGCTTTGAACTTGGACATGTCCCAAATTTTGTCATTCAATAATGAGCTAACGAGTTTTACTCCGTTTTTTATGATCCAGTAAAAAATTTTAAAAAAATAACCTTGTGGTCCAATCGTCATAAATAATAGTGGTGTTGTCTCAGAGCTCCAAATATGAGGGAGTGATGGTATTCTCAATCCATTATTTCTCTTCCTAACCCTTTGTTGTGGGTACTCGTTAAAATTGTCTCGATGAGAAGATTCTAATGAATACCCACAACATTGGGTTAAGTCGAGAATAATTAATATTTTCAAGTTTGAAATCAAAATCACTCCCTCTATCTGGAGCTCTGTATTGACATTTGAGTGACCTTGGACAAGGATTTCAGAGTTCCAGCTCAGTGCTGGTGATACCAAAGAAACGTGAGTGGATGTTCTGTGGCTCTAACATAGCTGAAGTGAAAATAAAAATGAAGTAGGCAAAGCAACACTGTGTATGGTCAAAATTGAAACTTTATAAAGATACCCCACGAGTTGAGATAAAAATGATATTGTCATACTTTAGAAAACGTGACTATGCAGGTTTGTATTGCACATGCCTGTATACAAAATGGCACACCATTTACCACACAAATACTGCATTTCAGCGGCTAGAAATGATTACTTTTGGAAACATGATAGGAAAAGCAAAAAATTTAAGTAACCAGCATTTTCTCCTTCTACCCCCAATGTTATCTACCATATCAAAGAGAGAAATCATCATTTTATCTACATTGGTCACCAGCAAATGCTTTCAATTTTGAGAAGTAGAAAATTTTGTTTTTTTGGTAAAGAGTTACACAGATTATTATGATTTTCATACCAGAGACCCAATCTACGCTTTTCAAACTCACTGTTTTTAAGCCAGACCATAAAGACTCCTTACCAAACGAACAAATTTTAGATTGGACCAAATTCAAAGCATTTGCAGATGAGAAAATGAAAGTGACTGAAAATTTGAAATAAAAAAACGTTTTGTGAAGGGTAGAAAATATGGTGGAAAAAGGAGAAAATGCTGGTTACCAGCAATTTCTCCTTTTTCCCGCAATGTTTTCAAAAGGCTTTTTTCCCAGGGATTTAAAAGATGGTATTGTGTGGTAAAGAGTTAACCCTCATCAAATTGGAAAAAGTTTGGTTTTGCCTTTATTGAATTGCTTTGCAGGAGACTATTTCAATTAACCCGTTACCACATAATCCCTACTTTTGACGCCCGTGTGAAAGATGCTTATAGAAACATTGTGGGAAAAGGAGAAAATGCTGGTAACCAGCATTTTCTCCTTTTCCCACAATGTTTTCTACCCTTCACAAAACAAATTTCAAATTTTCAGTTACTTTTATTTTGTAGTCTGCAAATGCTTTCAATTTGGACCAGTCTAAAATATTGTCGTTTGGTAATGGGTTAACATAGGAGGATGATGGGATTTGTCTTTGAAAGAGTTGGAAAGATTGTTGGATAATTGGTATTTTTGCCTTTTCCATTAACCCTTTACCCCATAAGGCATTTCTATGGTATCTCTAATTGACCTTAATACCAGCAAGGATGAAGCCGTTTCTTATGTGTATATGACACTTTTTGATAGCATAGAAATCATTGTGGCAAAAGGTGAAATTGCTTGTCACGAGCAATTTCACCTTTTGCCACAATGTTTTCCAAAGGATCCTACAAGCCATGCGTAGAAATGAGTATCTATGGAGTAAGGGGTGAATGACCTTTCAAAGTCTCTGTTTCCTAGGGTTGTCAGTGAACTCCCTTCCCTAACGCCAGAATTTCAAACATATCATATTTGGAAAGCATTTGCAGACATTTATATGGCACAAATGCTGAAACTTGTATCAGATAGTCTTGAAAACATTGTGGGAAAAGGGGAAAATGCTGGTTATCCACATTTTCTCCTTTTTTCAGCATGTTTTCAAAAGGCTTCTTTCCCAGGACTGCATAAAGTCACCATTTTGTGGTAGAGGGTTAATCAAAGCAATGGTTTGTTTTGTAAATGATTTAAATTACAACTGACAGAAAAATAATCGTAAGACTAGTCCATTTTGCGTGCATTTGCAGACAAGTTTATGATGGAAATTGTTTTTAAAGTGTAGAAAACATTGTGGAAATAGGAGAAGAAGCAGATTACAAGAATTTCCTTCTTTTTCCTCATTTTTTTTTCAAAATAAACAAATATTTCTTTGTTTGTCATTTTGTTAAGCTCTTTTAAAGAAATTTAAAATACAGAGCTTTAATCATTCTGGGAAAGAAGCTTTGAATTTAATAGGCTTTTAACTCGTTACCAAACGACAATATTTTAGGTTTGTCCAAAATTAAACAAATGCATTTGCAGACGACAAAATAAAAGTGAGTAAAAATTTGAAATGTATTTTGTGAAGAGAAGAAAACATTGTTGGAAAAGGAGAAAATGCTGGTTACCAGCATTTTCTCCTTTTCCCACAATGTTTTCTATAGGCTTCTTTCTCAGGGTCATCAAAAGTAGGGATTATGTGGTAACCGGTTGGAGATATTGTGGGTGAAGGAGAAAATGCTTGTTAATGACATTTTCTCCTTGTCCAACAGTGTTTTCTATCATCTTTTGAGCTACAATAAATTTGTTTTCTGTATTATGCTTTGAATTTGTCTGGAATATTGTAGTTTGGTAAAGTGTCAGTCAAACTGTAAAACTACCCATGCATAAGTGCTCAATATAATGTTACACATAAATCATTTTAATGCTAAACAATTTTGAGTATTAACAACCGCTTGCAAAGGGCATTTAGTAAAAATTGTGGAAAATGAGACAATGCTGGAAAGTTGAATTGTCTCCTCACCCTGCAATTTTCTCAATCCAACCAAAGACAAATACCTGAATTTAAAAAATATACTAGGAGGGAAAAGAAGCTCAGGGTACCATACAAGATATTGAACAAGCTTTGAGTCTCCATATGCAGTCAGTCACTACTTTTTTTCACTGAGGAAGGGGTACTGTCAATAAGAAGCCATTTTCTCATTTCCTTTGGCAACACTGAATTGAAATTTCATCAAAATATTCAAAACTGATCAGTGGTAAACATAAAATCATAATTTAGAATTCTCAATCTAGTTATACACCTCTAAAGTATCTTGAAAGGTTACCCTGCATTTCTTTTTCATCCTAGTATATTTAAATTTGTTGTCTGGTAATGCTAATAATTTTGCCTCTTCGCAAGCCATGGCTGACGATTCACTACGCTACTCTACCCTTGGTGCATCTAGCTTGATTTTTACATTCCCCCAATACGCTTTTTCATTGGATTCAGCCAGCTCTAACTGCAACGAATGAAATCGCTCATAGCATTTCATCTTTGATAAAAATAGAATAAGGTCGCTACCTTTCGAATAGAAGTTAAAAATGGAAACCCACGTGGATGTCTGCTTATCGCTTCATGTGTATTCGTAAGTGGTTTGTAAAACAATATTTCATTGGCTTTTAGAAATATGATGTAAAGGGGGATAATAACCAGCATCCAATGGAGGGTGCATCGCAGGAATCTGGAAATCGGACTCAATCAGCCAAGGTAAGAACCACGTAGTTATCGTATCCTTGGCTAGCGAAGATGATAATTTTGTTACATGTAACATTTTGTTGCTTGGTAGAGTTACAAGGGCTTGGGCCATCTTTATAGTTTTTTTTTTTTATGACCCCAGCCTTATTCAAGGGAGGACCATAAAGTATCACCCTTGTCTGTACATGTGTTCTTTACCCTTGAATTTACCCCCCACAAACAAAGTTTGGGGGAGTATACTGGAGTCCGTTCGTCCGTCTGGCTGTCCGTCCATCTGTGCATGTGTCACAAAATCTTGTCCGAAGCATAACTTCCAAAGTATAATAGCCAGTGACTTCAAACTTCACACATAGGTAGATCACATTGAGGAGAAGTGTACTGTACAAGAACAATTATTCTATTCCAACTGTTTTTCGTGTTATTGTCCTTTGTAGATTTTAACTTTGGATTTTTGTCTGCAGCATAACTTGAAAAGTATGGAAGCTAGTATCTTCAAACTTCACACACAGCTAGATCACATTAAGAAGAAGTGCACTGTACAAGAACCATTACTCTATTCCGTTTTTTAAGTTTTTGCCCTTTGTAAATTTTAACTTTGAATTTTTGTCCGGGGCATAACTTCAAAAGTAAGGAAGCTAGTAACTTCAAACTTCACACACAGCTAGATAACATTAAGGAGAAATGCAGTGTACAAGAACCATAACTCTTTTCTAACTTTTTTTTGAGTAATTGCCCTTTGTAAATATTAACTATAGAGTTTTGTCCGGGGCATAACTTAAAAAGTAAGGGAGCTAGTAAGTTCAAACTTCACACACAGGTAGGTCACATTAAAGAGAAATGCAGTGTGCAAGAACCATAACTCTAATCTGACTGTTTTTCGAGTTATTGCCCTTTGTAAATTTTAATTTTAGAGTTTTGTCCAGGGGATAACTTCAAGAGTAAGGAAGCTAGTAACTTCAAACTTCACATACAGCTAGATCACCTTGAGGAGAAGAGCACTGTGCAAGAACCATACCTCTATCCCAACTATTTTTTAAGTTATTGCCCTTTGTAAATTTTAACTTTGGATTTTTGTCCGGGACATAACTTCCAAAGTAAAGAAGCTTGTTATTTCAAACTTCACACACAGCTAGATCACATTAAGGGAGGTGCAGTGTACAAGAACTAAAACACTATTTCAACTCTTTTTTGAGTTATTGCCCTTGTAAATTTTAACTTTGGGCTTTTTTCCGGGGCATAACTTCCAAAGTAAAAAAGCTAGTAACTTCAAATTTCACACACAACTAGATCACTGAAAGGAGAAGTACAGTGTGCAAGAAACATAACTATATTCCAACCTTTTTGGGGTTATTGCCCTTTTTAAATTTCAACTTTAGATTTTTGTCCGGAGCATAACTTCAAAAGTAAAGAAGCTAGAAACTTCAAACTTCACACACAGCTAGATCACATTAACCCATTACCACTCAATCCCTACTTTTGACGCCCCTGAGAAAGAAGCCTTTTGAAAACACTGTGGGAAAAGGAGAAAATGCTGGTAACCAGCATTTTCTCCTTTTCCCACAGTGTTTTCTACCCTTCCCAGAACAAATTTCAATTTTTCAGTTACCTTTATTTTGTCGTCTGCAAATGCTTTCAATTTGGACCAGTCTAAATTTTTCTCGTGTGGTAATGGGTTAAGGAGAAGTGCCTTGTTTAAGAACCATAACTCTAACCTAATAAGATATTGTCATTTGTTAAAATTTTACCCAAACAACTGAGTATTTATATGACCCTGAAGGAGAAAGCTTTTGAAAATATTGCTTATTTTTTCCTTTCCCCTTCCTCCCCCTCCTCCCCCCGAAATTTTTTTTACCCTTTCAAAGACAAGGCTCATCATTTGTACCAGATTTCATTTCTCAAAGGCAAATTCTAACAAACTGGATTAGCTTGGAAGTTCATCATTTCATCATTTAACCCTTTCCCAAATGACAAACTTTTGGACTAGACGAAATTGAAAGCATTTACAGACGACAATTCAACTCTTGCTGAAAAGATGATTTCTGTCTGTGATAGGGTAGAAAACATTGCGGGAAAAGGAGAAAATGCTGGTTACCAGCATTTTCTCCTTTTCCCACAATGTTTTCAAAAGGCTACTATTCCAGACCCGTAAAAAACAGGGATTGTTTAGGAAAGGGTTTTAACCCATTACCACACAATCCCTCCTTTTGACGCCCCTGAGAAAGAAGCCTTTAGAAAACATTGTGGGAAAAGGAGAAAATGCTGGTAACCAGCATTTTCTCCTTTTCCCACAATGTTTTCTACCCGTCACAAAACAAATTTCAAATTTTCAGTTACTTTTATTTTGTCGTCTGCAAATGCTTTCAATTTGGACCAGTCTAAAATATTGTCGTTTGGTAATGGGTTAAAGCACATAACTACACAGTCATGACCCATTACCAGACGACAAAATTTCAGCTTTGTCAAAACTGAAAGCAAATTTTGCAGTTGACAGTTTCAATATGGCTCATGTGGTGCAATCTTTCTTTGGTTTGGTATAAAACACTCTTTACCAAACGACAAAATCTAAGACTTTTGTCTAAATTGAAAGCATTTGCAGATGACTAAACAAATCTGACTCAAAATTTGAGTATTGCTTTGGAAAGGGTAGAAAATATTGCGGAAAAGAAGGAAATGTTGGATACCAAAATTAATTTTTCTCTTTTTCCTACAGTTTTTTCAAAAGGGCTTCCTGTCCAGGGTCGTTAAAAGTCGGCATTATGCAGTAAAGGGTATGGGAAGCTTTTGAAAACATTTGGTGAGAAAAGCATACATTGCTGGTAATTACCATTTTCTTCATTTCCCACAATATTTTTTAACCTTATCCAAAACAAATTCCATTTTTTCAGCAACAGTACATTGATTCTGTGCCGATGCTTTCAACTTAGACCAGTCTGAGATTTTGTCATTTGGTAAATCTTAAATAGAGAAAAAAGCTTTGCATGTACGCGGCTTTACAGGTATTTGGGGTGCAGGTAAATACACGGAAATTAAATTTACAAAAACTAAAGATAACAATGACCAGATTTTGGTTTTGCATTCTATCTTTTATGAGTTTAGATGCAATCTTGGGGTAGAATAAAACCTCAAGAGTGCTTAACCCTTTACCACACAATCCCAACTTTTGACAACCCTGAGAAAGAAGCCTTTAGAAAACTGGGGGAAAAGGAGAAAATGCTGGTCACCAGCATTTTCTCCTTTTCCTACAATGTTTTCTACCCTTCACAAAACAATTTTTAAATTTTCAGTCACTTTTATTTTGTCGTCAGCAATTGCTTTCAATTTCGACAAACCTAAAACTTTGTGGTTTGGTCGGTGAAGAGTTAGCAAGAGACAAAATCTTTGACTTGTCCAAACTGAAAGCATTTGCAGACAACAAAATGTGCCTCAGATTTTTGAATTTCTAAGAAGGGAAGAAAACATTTAGGGAAAAGGAGAAAATGCTGGTTACCATGCAGCATTTTCTCCTTTTTCCGCAATATTTTCAAAAGACTTTGTCCTAAGGGTGGTGAAAAGTTGGGATTGTTTGGTTAACCATTTACCACTAATATTCCTGTGTCTTAACAATCCTGAGAAGAAAGACTTTTGAAAACATCAGTAGATTATTGAGGGTTTTCTCATGTTCTCCAAAGGCTTGCTGAGTCCCGTTAGCTCGGTCACTTGTGTACAGGACTTGAGGTTGGTTGGTTGTATTTGGGTTTAACCCTTTCCCAATCAATCCCTGGTTTTTACGGGTCTGGAATAGTAGCCTTTTGAAAACATTGTGGGAAAAGGAGAAAATGCTGGTAACCAGCATTTTCTCCTTTTTCCACTATGTTTTCTACCCTATCATAGACAGAAATCATCTGTTCAGCAAGAGTTGAATTGTCGTCCGCAAATGCTTTCAAATTGGTCTCATCCAAAAGTTTGTCGTTTGGAAAAGGGTTAAGGCCATTTTAACAGCTAAGGTCATATCATGACAATAGGTGACACACATGTGTTTCCTGGCTTTCTCATACCAGTACTAACACAACTTTTCTTTCCAAAGCCACCGACTACTTTTCTCACATGCTTCAGCAGAGGTGAGAGGGGAAAATACGCTTAAAAGAAATTCTAACAAATATCGGGTATCAAACTCACAACCATCAGGCCATGAGTCCAACACGCTCACCACTGAGCCAGCCGTGGACTACAGGACTGGGAGTTGCTAGTTCAATCCCCAGGGCAGCCAATTCCAAGGATTGATGATGGTCAGTATGACAGGATTTTTTAGTTACATGGGAAAGAAGTCAGTGACTCGGAAAGGCCATTGTGCAGAGTACTGGTAAAAGAAATTCCAGGAAAGCATGGACAGGTGCACCAGCTGCCATGAAAAAACAGAAATATTGTTGAAAATGGCACTTTAAACTGTTCAATCAGATTAAATCTGTTGGGTTAATTCAGCTCTCCAGCTGTTATTAATTTTTTACTTTACCAAAAAAATTCATTCTTTTTTAAATTTAACTCAGTTGCAGACAGTACAATACATATGTCTCAAATTTTATTGTTGTTCTCAGATGGGGTAGAAATCATTGTGAAATAAAGAAATATCATTTAACCCTTTACCACACAATGACGACTTTTAACGAGTCTGGGAAAGAAGCCATTTGAAAACATTTTGGGAAAAGGAGAAAATGCTGGTGACCAGCATTTTCTCCTTATCCCAAAATGTTTTTTCACCATCAAAATATGATTGCACTGTTTGAGCAACATTGAAATTGTTGTCTGCAAATGCTTTCAATTTGGACAAGGATTAAACTTTGCTGTCTGGTAAAGGGTAAAGGCTTGGACACCCTGATGGGATTCATGCCTTCATGGCCAAAATGTATTATGGATTTGGTTTAGACTCAGGTAATCTCTAATCCATGCAAGGAACCAGCATTCTATTGGCTGAACATTTATGGATTACCTTCGCTGAATCTATATGTTTTATGGTGATGAAAGATGATGTTACAGGAATCACTTTCTGGTGCCATATCAATGGAAAACAAAGATAGACGATGGTTTAACCTATTACCACACAATCCCTACTTTTGACGCCCTTGGGAAAGAAGCCTTTTGAAAACACTGGGAAAAGGAGAAAATGCTGGTAACCAAGCATTTTCTCCTTTTCCCACAGTGTTCTCTACCCTTCCCAGAACAAATATCAATTTTTAAGTCCCCTTTATTTTGTCGTCTGCAAATGCTTTCGATTTGGACCAGTCTAAATTTTTCTCATGTGGTAAACAGATAAGAGGCATTCGGATATGGAATTTTAACTCCTTTAACTTTTTACCAAACAACAAAATTTTGGACATGTCCAAATTGAAAGCATTTGCAGACGACTTAATCAATGTGACTCAAAAATTTGAACTGGATTTGGGAAGGGTAGAAAACATTGTGGGAAGACATTGTGGGAAAAAGAGAAAATGCTGGTTATCAGCATTTTCTCCTTTTCCTACAATGTTTTCAAAAGCTTTCTTTTTCAAGGTCGTTAAAAGTCGGGATTGTGTTGTGAAGAGTTAATTAACTCTTTCCCAAATAATCCCTGGTTTTTACGATCCAAAGATAGAAGCCTTTTGAAAACATTGTGGGAAAAGGAGAAAATGCTGGTAACCAGCATTTTCTCCTTTTTTCTCAATGTTTTCTATCCTTCCCAGAACAAATTTCAAATTTTCAATTACTTATTTTGTCATCTGCAGATGCTTTCAATTTCGACCAGTCTAAAATTTTGTTATTTGGTAAAGAGTTAAGGAATGAAGAGAATTTTTTTGTTTTCATGGAGTATGAAAAAAAGAAACTTATCAAACTGTATGTAACTGCGAAGCTGGTAACCAGCTTTTTCTTCTTTTCCCACAGTGTTTTCCAATCTACCGAGAACAAATAAATTTTGTCATATTGGCAAACCGTACTTTGTCATCTTCAGACACTCTTAATTATGGATCAGTCTAAAATTTTGCTGTCTTATAAAAGTTTAAAGAAATATTTCCTTTCCGAAATTTTGAGTTCAAGTTCTGTTTGCTATTAGATCTTCTTACAAATCACTTTGATTTTTTACATTTTTACCGAAAGACAAAATTATTTAATATTCCAAATTGAAAGCATTTGCAGATGACAAAATGAACGTGAATCAAAAATTGAAATTCAACGTGGAAAGGGCAAAAAAAACTGTGTTTTCAAAAACCTCTTTCCTTAGGGTCTTCGGAATATGAGATTATTTGGTTAAGGATAAGAAAACAATGAAGCAGGAATTGTCTCTGTGAAAAGTTCTGGAATCAGGAAAGAAAACCACATTGATATGTTCACAGTGAGACCAATGTCCATAGAACATCCAGTGGAAGCAAGAAAGGTGGTCTCAAGCAAGAAAGGTGTTCTCTAACAGCAAACTGGTCTCTCAATGCATATCAGTTGAGATAAAGTTAAGTTAAATTTGCCTTGTACCAAAGTTATAAAAGTTTCAAGTATCCATGCACCTGTGCAAAATATAAATCTATAGCAATTATGCAAAAAGGAGACTGTAACCTGATCAGAGTCCAGCAAACATAAGTTAAACCTCAAGCTTTAACCCTTTCCCAAACAAGCCCTTGTTTTTACGTGTCTGCAATACAAGTCTTTTGAAAACACTGTGGGAAAAGGAGAAATTGCTCGTAACAAGCAATTTCGCTTTCCCCACAGTGTTTTCTGCCTGTTCGGATAGTTTTCTTCCATTATTATGAAAGTTAAAATTGTCGTCTGTGAACGCTTTCAGTTTGGAAGAGTCTAAAATTTGTCTTTTGGGAAAGGGTTAATGTGCTGTACTTCATTACTTTTAGCTTACCTACTCTAAAATGTGTTTGATCCAGCTTTCAACATTATTTCATTTATCACAGAGATTGCTAACTTATTATGTAAGTCTTGGGTTTCATCAGCAATAGGTAAGGGCTCCCTACACCCTAAAATCAAACAATCCCTGATTTTTATGACCCAGAGGAAGAAGCCTTCTGAAAACATTGTGGGAAAAGGAGAAATTGCTGGTAACCAGCATTTTCTCCCTTTTCCCACAATGTTTTCTACTGACATAATGTTCAAGGCATGTCATCTGTCACTGTATGTTAAATGCTTGCCATCTGTTGCGTCATGATCAAGTCATGTTATCTGTCTCCTGTTTGAGATTTGTCATTCTGTGGTGGGTTTGAGATATGTCATCTGTAGTAAGACTGTTATTGCATGTCATCAGATACTTATTGTTCTAAGATTGTCAACTTTGGCCTAAAGTTCAAGGTAAGTCATCTTTAGCCTAATGTTCAAGGCATGTCATCAGTAGCCTATGTTTAAGCATGTCATTTTTGGCTTAATGTTCAAGAAATGTCAACTTTGGCCTAATGTTCAAGAAATGTTAACTTTGGCCTAATGTTCAAGAAGTGTCATCTATGGCTTAATGTTCAAGAAATGTCAACTTTGGCCTAATGTTCAAGAAATGTCATCAGTAGCCTAATGTTCAAGGGATGTCATCTTTGGCTTAATGTTCAAGGTAGGTCAACTTTAGTCTCATGTTCAGGGCAGGTCATCTATGGCCTAATGATCAATTTATATCACCTATGGCCTTATGTTCAAAACAGATCACCTAAAATCAAAACTAAAATTATGTGGTGCCAAATCTTGGCAAGCTTCGTATAGATTTTATTCAACAAGTATGATAAAAATGATAATACATAATGGTAAACTCAAATGTTAGATTCTATTTATCGCACAAAACAAAGATAAATATGTATCCTCCATCATCACCTATAACCTATATACCGTTTATGCATCAATATTAGAGATGTAGGCCCTAGTTAAGTTTGAAATGTGTACGTTCACAAGAAGATAGCTCTGTGACATGTGTATGGAAAGTAGAGTGATCACTTTAAAATAATTGGGTAAATTGAAATATTTCCAAAATTTTCTTGACTCTAAATGACTTGTGCTGCATTTCTTGTTTTAGTAGTATTTTTTTTCCACATGTATATACCACAGCAACGATGACTTCATTTTTCCGTGAAATGAGGCAGAAGTACAAACTTTTGCATGTGCTGCACTTAGTTTCAGGAGCATCATGCACATATAACTGCATAAGTAACAATAACCTGGACCAAAAGAATGATATACCAGTGTATCATCGAAAATAAGTCACTGGTTTAATACAGTGCTAGATGTATAGGATATCGACTGAGTATGAGATCTTTCTGTATAAGAACGCCCAGGGCACGAGCTTCATGAAACACCAACAGCGCGAAGCCACCATAAGTATTGAGCAGATGACCTTACAATCATGTCAGAAAGTATAGACCTGTTTGATGGAAGAAGAAACATACAACATGCTTTATGGTTTAATAACTTTTGGGTATTTCTTTTTTTATTCTTTTATCAGTTTTATTTCCTCACTTGAATCATTGGCTTGTTATTGACACCTTGTAAGCATCAACCTATGGATTATTTTATTTGGGAAGGTTTGTTGATGTTGCACAAGTGAGTTCATTGCTCAGTATAGGTTCGAATTGATAGAAGTATTCATGGATTTCAGCTTTAGCCGGTAACACTCTGTGTTTTCAATTCTATCGTCTTTCCATTTGCATCAGTTCATCCAGATCTGTAGGACTGTAGGTCAGTAATCATTGATTGATTGAATGTCTGGTGTTTCACATTGCTTTCAACATTATTTCAGTCATATCACTGCAATACTTCTAGTGAGGCTCAAGCCCTGAACATTGGGATCAAGCTTTAGGACAGCTGGTCTGAAAGCCATTTTGATCATTTGACCATGGGACTGATCGAGCCCCTTAATTTGCATTTTGTTCAATTTCTTAACTGGCTGTGCCGGGTCAGCCATAGAAGGATAGTGCTCCTATGTTACTTATGCTTTCTCACAATAAGAAGAAAGAATAATTGCCCTTTTGTTCCAGAGGCTAAACTGTGCTAATATGGACAAGTCAATAATCAGTTTCGTAGGAAATATGGTGCATTAGAACTAAAGTATAACAACATTGTAGACAGGTTTTAGAGCATATGTCCGTCATTAACTTTATATCACTTTTGCTATGTAACTTCTGATGGTAAAACCAGTAAAAATACGTAAAATAAGTCGGGTTACATGTATGTAACAACAGAACCTATGGAAAAAGCACTTTATCAACAATGTTTTAAATGTTGGCCTTAATGTGACAGCAAATTTTGTTAAAAAAATAGTCTTGAGGGGATAGGTTTTTTAACGATTGCTTTGGGAGAAATATAGATCTATTAAGAATTACTGACTTTGTCATCAATATATATCAGATTAAAATCTGTCTTTCCAGAAAGAAGCATATTTGCAAGTTTCTTCCTGTTATAAAACAATTCCTAAAAATCAATAATATCGTGCTAGTACCAATGTCCTGCATAACCCGAGATCCATCAATTGCACGTGGACAGGTCTTTTTTGCACAGCAGCAGGTCTTTTCCCGCATGTGTGCAGGTTTTTTATCTACAGAACAACCTATGCACATGCATGGATAGACCTGCTCTGGCGTATTCCATTGTCAAGACAGGTTGTTCTGAAAAAGATAGACCTGGTCCAAACAAAGGAGCCGGTATGTAAGCAGATTTATGTGATGAACTTGATTACCAGTATCTCTCAGATGGGTAACCAAATATATATCAGACAACAGAATTTTAGATCTGTACCATTTCAACTCTTCACCAAACATATGTTAACCTTGACCATACTGTAAGCATTTGCAAATGACAAAACATTACTTTAACCCTTTCCCAACTGACAAACATTTGGACTAGACCAAACTGAAAGCATTTGCAGATGACAATTCAATGCTGAAAAGATTATTTCTGTCTGTCATAGGGTAGAAAACATTGTGGGAAAAGGAGAAAATGCTGGTAACCAGCATTTTCTCCTTTTCCCACAATGTTTTCAAAAGACTACTATTCCAGACCCGTAAAAACCAGGGATTGTTTGGGAAAGGGTTAAAAAAGAAATCAATGAACTTTGTCTATCATAGAGAAATAAGCATTGTGGGAAAAGGAGAATATGGTAGTAACTGTCATTTTCTCCTTTCCCCACAATGTTTTGTAAAGGCATTTTTTGTCAGGGTGTTTGAATTTAGGATTGTGTGGTAAAAGGATATATATCTTATTGACAGTATATCAAATATGACCAAAAAAAAATGGACAATTAACAATGTGGGAGAAGTAGAAAATGCTTGTTATAGTTTCTGACTGTTCCCAAGTAGACTTTTTAAAAGCTTTATCCCCAAGAGTCATAAATATGTGGGAGTGGTTACCGAATAAAGGGGTATCTTGACAACGTAAGCGATATACATGTCTTGTCATTTGTGCAATGAATATGCTCCATGTGTCAGACGATTAGGTTTGAAGTAAATAATAACCCTCTGTAATATGTATCATATCTTGCAAACTGATATATCTTGCCAAAACCAAAATAATTTTGAACGGGGATCGTTTATAATTATGATCTGTGTTTTGAATACTTTTAATTGACAACCTTGCAGAAGAGAGTTTTTGAAAACATGTTTGGACATTTGGGAAAATGCGGGATAAGCCTTTACCACACAATGCCAACTTTTGGGAAAGAAGTCTTTTGAAAACATTACATGAAAAAGGAGAAAATACTGGTAACCAGCATTTTCTCCTTTTCAAGCAATGTTCTCTACCCTATCAAAGAAATATTTCACCATTTGAACTAGACTGAAATTGTTGTCTGCTAATGCTTTCAATTTGGATAAAGCTAAAATTTCGTTGTCTTCTGAAAGATTAACAGCACTTTTTCTTTTTTTCACACTTTTTAACAACCTTGTATGCCCTGCAACATGTGGAAAGGGGCATTCGAACATTTGTGTAAAGTGTCATCTCAGATCAGGTTGTACACTCTGTGCAGACTACTCTGAAACAATACTTTTCATTTTAATGCAATTTTTATCTTTTTTCACAGGTCTATTGTGGGACAAGATTTAATGTAGCTGTAAAATGCCATCTTAGATTAGCCTGTGCGAACTGTGTAGGCTAATCCAGGAGGACACTTTACGCAAATGTCTGAATGCCCCTTTTTATACGCCCGTCGAAGACGGGACGTATTATGGAATCACCCGTGGCGTCCAGTTCTTTGTCCGGAGCATATCTCCAAAACTATTCTAGCTAGGGTTATGAAATTTCATGGGTGGATAGATCTCATCGAGGGGGAGTGCAGTGCACAGGAATCATAACTCTTGCTTGCTTAATTTTTGAGTTATTGCCCTTTGTTGTTTTTCATACTTGAATTTTGTCCGGAGCATATCTCCAAAACTATACTACCCAGGGTTATGAAATTTCATGGGTGGATAGATCTCATTGAGGGGGAGTGCAGTGTGCAGGTATCATAACTCTTGCTTGCTTAATTTTTGAGTTATTGCCCTTTGTTGTTTTTCATACTTGAATTTTGTCCGGAGCATATCTCCAAAACTATACTAGCTAGGGTTATGAAATTTCATGGGTGGATAGATCTCATCGAGGGGGAGTGCAATGAAAAGGAATCATAACTCTTGCTCGCTTAACTTTTGAGTAATTGCCCTTTGTTGTTTTTCATACTTGAATTTTGTCCGGAGCAATTCTCCAAAACTATACTAGCTAGGGTTATGAAATTTCATGGGTGGATAGATCTCACCAAGGGGGAGTGCAGTGCACAGGAATCATAACTCTTGCTTGCTTAATTTTTGAGTTATTGCCCTTTGTTGTTTTTCATACTTGAATTTTGTCCGGAGCAATTCTCCAAAACTATACTAGCTAGGGTTATGAAATTTCATGGGTGGATAGATCTCATCGAGGTGGAGTGCAGTGAAAAGGAATCATAACTCTTGCTTGCTTAATTTTTGAGTTATTGCCCTTTGTTGTTTCTCATACTTTAATTTTGTCGGGAGCAATTCTCCAAAATTATACTAGCTAGGGTTATGAAATTTCATTGGTGGATAGATCTCACCAAGGGGGAGTGCAGTGCACAGGAAGCATAACTCTTGCTCGCTTAATTTTTGAGTTATTGCCCTTTGTTGTTTTTCATACTTGAATTTTGTCCGGAGCAGTTCTCCAAAAGTATACTAGCTAGGGTTATGAAATTTCATGGGTGGATAGATCTCACCAAGGGGGAGTGCAGTGCACAGGAATTATAACTCTTGCTTGCTTAATTTTTGAGTTATTGCCCTTTGTTGTTTTTCATACTTTAATTTTGTCCGGAGCATATCTCCAAAATTATATTAGCTAAGATTATGAAATTTCATACGTGGATACATCTCATCAAGAGGGAGTGCAGTGCACAGGAATCATAACTCTTGCTTGCTTAATTTTCGAGTTATTGCCCTTTGTCGTTTTTCATACTTGAATTTTGTCCGGAGCAATATGTCCAAAATTATACTAGCTAGGGTTATGAAATTTCATGGGTGGATAGATCTCATCAAGGGGGAGTGCAGTGCACAGGAATCATAACTCTTGCTTGCTTAATTTTTGAGTTATTGCCCTTTGTCGTTTTTCATACTTGAATTTTGTCCGGAGCAGTTCTCCAAAACTATACTAGCTAGGGTTATGAAATTTCATGGGTGGATAGATCTCATTGAGGGGGAGTGCAGTGTGCAGGAATCATAACTCTTGCTCGCTTAATTTTTGAGTTATTGCCCTTTGTTGTTTTTCATACTTGAATTTTGTCCGGAGCATATCTCCAAAACTATACTAGCTAGGGTTATGAAATTTCATGGGTGGATAGATCTCATCGAGGGGGAGTGCAATGAAAAGGAATCATAACTCTTGCTCGCTTAATTTTTGAGTAATTGCCCTTTGTTGTTTTTCATACTTGAATTTTGTCCGGAGCAATTCTCCAAAACTATACTAGCTAGGGTTATGAAATTTCATGGGTGGATAGATCTCACCAAGGGGGAGTGCAGTGCACAGGAATCATAACTCTTGCTTGCTTAATTTTTGAGTTATTGCCCTTTGTTGTTTTTCATACTTGAATTTTGTCCGGAGCAATTCTCCAAAACTATACTAGCTAGGGTTATGAAATTTCATGGGTGGATAGATCTCATAAAGGGGGAGTGCAGTGCACAGGAATCATAACTCTTGCTTGTTTAATTTTTATACGCCCGTCAAAGATGGAACGTATTATGGGATCACCTGTGGCGGGCGGCGTCCAGTTCTTTGTCCGGGACATATCTCCAAAACTATTCTAGCTAGGGTTATGAAATTTCATGGGTGGATAGATCTCATGGAGGGGGAGTGCAGTGCACAGGAATCATAACTCTTGCTTGCTTAACTTTTGAGTTATTGCCCTTTGTTGTTTTTCATACTTGAATTTTGTCCGGGGCATATCTCCAAAACTATACTAGCTAGGGTTATGTAATTTCATGGGTGGATAGATCTCATGGAGGGGGAGTGCAGTGCACAGGAATTATAACTCTTGCTTGCTTAATTTTTGAGTAATTGCCCTTTGTTGTTTTTCATACTTGAATTTTGTCCGGGGCATATCTCCAAAACTATACTAGCTAGGGTTATGAAATTTCATGGGTGGATAGATCTCATTGAGGGGGAGTGCAGTGCACAGGTATCATAACTCTTGCTTGCTTAGTTTTTGAGTTATTGCCCTTTGTTGTTTTCCATACTTGAAATTTGTCCGGAGCATATCTCCAAAACTATACTAGCTAGGGTTATGAAATTTCATGGGTGGATAGATCTCATCGAGGGGGAGTGCAGTGCACAGGAATCATAACTCTTGCTTGCTTAATTTTTGAGTTATTGCCCTTTGTCATTTTTCATACTTGAATTTTGTCCGGAGCATATCTCCAGAAGTATTCTAGCAAGGGTTATGAAATTTCATGGGTGGATAGATCTCATCAAGGGGGAGTGCAGTGCATAGGAATCATAACTCTTGCATGCTTAATTTTTGAGTTAGTGCCCTTTGTTGTTTTTCATACTTTAATTTTGTCAGGTGAATATCTCCAAAATTATACTAGCTACGGTTATGAAATTTCATTGGTGGATAGATCTCATAGAGGGGGAGTGCAGTGCACAGGAATCATACTCTTGCTTGCTTAATTTTTGAGTTATTGCCCTTTGTTGTTTTTCATACTTGAATTTTGTCCGGAGCATATCTCCAAAACTATACTAGCTAGGGTTATGAAATTTCATTGGTGGATAGTTCTCACTGAGTGGGAGTGCAGTGCACAGGAATCATAACTCTTGCTTGCTTAATTTTTGAGCTATTGCCCTTTGTCATTTTTCATAATTGAATTTTGTCCGGAGCATATCTCCAAAACTATACTAGCTAGGGTTATGAAATTTCATGGGTGGATATATCTCATCAAGGGTGAGTGCAGTGCACAGGAATCATAACTGTTGGTGGCTTAATTTTTGAGTTATTGCCCTTTGTTGTTTTTCATAATTGAATTTTGTCCGATGCATGCCCCAGCTTTACAACTTGGGGTAAGACGGGCGTATCTTGCGACAGTTTGCCGCTCTTGTTGCGTAATGCAAGTCATAATGTGAGCCATGTTTGCTATGCCATCTCTTGGCTAGCATAAGCACAGCTAGGTAATCTAAACTGGAGATATATGATCATTTGAAGGTAAGGAAAGGCAAAAAATGCAAATTATTTGATATGGTAATCTTGTATGAATACAAAATGTGCACAAGCGCATGAAAATACAAATATCAGAGTTACCACACAATCCCTACTTTTGATGACCCTGAGAAAGAACCCTTTATAAAACATTGTGGAAAAAGAAAATTCTGGTTAACCAGCATTTTCTCCTTTTCCCACAATGTTTTCTACCCTTCACAGAACAAATTTCAATTTTTAGTCACTTTGTTTTGTCGTCTGCAAATGTTTACGATTTGGACAAGCCAATTTTTTTTCAATCGGTAAAGAGTTAACAATAATCCAAAACTTTAACAGGTTACCAGGCAGTCGAGTGTTTTGACAAACCCAAAGGAAAGCTTTTGAAAACATTGTAGAAAAGGAGAAAATGCTGATAACCACCAAATGAGAAAATTCTGATGACCAACAAAAGGAGAAACCATTTTCTTCTGTTTTTTCCAGCAATGTTTTATACTCTTTCACAGGGGGGGAAGAGAAATGATAAAAAAAAACATAGGAGCTAATCCCCAAATTCAGGGGTGGGGACCTATGTGATTTAATGGAAAAGTATAGGACTGATACCCTGGAGGCTCCATTATCTGTTATCTCCAGGGGTGGTTTTCACCAAACTTTCTTAAGAATATTCATAGACTTATTCTCCAAGATTTTCTAAATTTGAATGTAACATAACTTGTGATTGGCTAAACCAGTGGTTTAGCCAATCAAAAGTTGTGTTTTTTTTTTCAAATTTAGAAAATTTTTGAGAATAAGGCTAAGAACCGTTGGTGAAAATGGGCCCAGGATATACACAAGTAAGTGAACTGTCACAATGATATGACAGTTGACATACCTCGGGTAATGGCAGCCATCAAATTCCTTGGCTATATCTGGTGGATTGATATGCACATAAATAGTACATTTTATCACCTGAAATATGCCAGTTTATGGTTCTGAAAATTAACAGGCTTCTCTTAACCCTTTCCCAAACCGCAAATTTCGGACCAGACTAAATTTAAAGCATTTTGCAGGTGACTAATTAACAGTTGCTAAAAAGATGATTTTTCTATATGGCAGGGTAGAAAACATTATGGGAAAAGGAGAAAATGCTGGTTACCAGCATTTTCTCCTTTTCATGCAATGTTTTCAAAAGGCTTCTATTCCTGACCCGTAAAAACCAGGGATTGTTTGGGAAAGGGTCAACCCATTACCAGACAATCCCTACTTTTGACGCCCCTGAGAAAGAAGCTTATAGAAAACATTGTTGGAAAAGGAGAAAATGCTGGTTACCAGCATTTTCTCCTTTTCCCATAGTGTTTTCTACCCTTCACAAAATAAATTTCAAATTTTCTGTCACTTTTATTTTGTTGACCTCAAATGCTTTCGATTTGGACAAGCTTAACCCTTTACCACACAATGCCTACTTTTGACGACCCTCAGAAAGATGCATTTTGACCACATTGTGGGAAAAGGAGACAGTGTTGGTAACCAGTATTTTCTCTTTTTCCAACAATGTTTTCTCTCCTCTTTGATACAAATTTCACATTTTTGGTCACTTTTATTTCAATGTCTGGAAATGCTTTCAATTCGGACCAGTCTAAAATTTTGTCGTTTGGTAAAGAGTTAAAATATGTTGTTTGGTAATGAGTTAAAAAAGAAAACTTGGATATCAATTTTCTACATAAATCTTTCTAACTATATTTCAGTCGACAAACACTTTTCACATTCATTTTTGAACATAGTCTATCAATTCTGATTGGAGTTTTCACCAATAGATGTGAATATTTCTAAACAACTTACAGTGGCGCCACCATATATAAGATCATGTGATTGCTATTTCAAATGGAAATGATCGTTTTAACGAGGCTATATGTGCAGGTACGGAATCAACCGAGTTGTGACGAGTGATTGATATGACTGAAATTCTACTGAAAGCTACATAAAGCCCCATTCAACCAATCAGGTAACCGTTTCACAGACAAATTCCATAGTTTGAAACAAATTTAATTTGGTGTTTGCATAATGCTTTTTAAAATGGATAACTCCACAGTTTTGGTGTTTGGTAAAGGGTAAACGTCAGTAAAAAAAAATGTCAGATATAACAAATTTGTGCACAAAATGCAAGATAACCTCTTTACCCCATTAAAATATTTTTAGACTGGTCAAAATTCAAAGCAAATGCAGACAATGACTTAAATGTGGCTTGAATTATTAGATTTGTTTCAGAAAGGTGAGAAAAGATTGTTGAAAAAGGAGAAAAGGCTGTTTAATGAGCATATACTCCTTTTCCCACAATGTTTTCAAAAGTCTAATTTCCCAGGGTTGTTAAATCCCAGGATAGTGTAATAATGGCTTGAAATAGGACTGAAATTTGAAAATAATCCAAGAACCTCTTTAACCCTTTACCAAACGACAAAATTTTAGACTGGTCCAAATCGAAAGCATTTCCAGACGACAAAATAAAAGTGACTGAAAATTTGAAATTTGTTTTGTGAAGGGTAGTAAACATTGTGGGAAAAGGAGAAAATGCTGGTTACCAGCATTTTCTCCTTTTCCCACAATGTTTTCTAAAGGCTTCTTTCTCAGGGTCATAAAAAGTAGGGACTGTGTGGTAATGGGTTAATGAATGAAATTGTGTCCTAATTATATATATGGTTTTCAATGACCAAGAGGGAGAAAGTTACCAAAAATATTATAGGAGTAGCGTTAGGCTTTTCCTCATCTTTTTGTTACCCTATTGCAGAATTTCAACTTTAGTTATTTTTTCATCTGGAAATGCTTTCAATACGGGACAATGCAAAATTGTGTCATTCTGTAAAAATGGAACAGAGTTCAACTATTCTGACAGGAGAGAAAAGAAGTACAGACAAACCTGTTTTCACTCTTCATTAACCCTTTACCAAACAATTGGTTTTTACGACCCAGAGAAACAAGCTTTTCGAAAAAATTGTGGGAAAAGGAGAAAATGCTGGTAACCAGCATTTTCTCCTTTACCCACAATGTTTTCTACCCTGCTGGAAACAAATTTCAATCTTTGAGTAATGTTTATTTTGTGTTAGACCAGTCTAAAATTTTGTCATATGGTAAAGAGTTAACTTGTTACCACACAACCCGGAGTTTTAATGACCCTGTAGGAGAAGGCTTTTGAAAACATTGTGGGAAAAGGAGAAAATGCTGGTAACCAGCATTTTCTCCTTTTCTCACCGTGTTTTCCTCCCCATCCAGAGCGAAATTCATCATTTCATGTAATGTTTAATTCAATGTGTCATCTGCAAATTGTTTGAAACCTGAGTCTAAATTTTTGTTGTTTGGTAGAGTTAAATAATCATATAGTTTCACAGCCCTAGAGAAGAAATCTATTGAAAACATTGTGGGTAAAGGAAAAGATGCTGGTTAGTAAGATTCCTTCCTTAGGGCCATTTGCATATAAAATATTCTCTGACAAGTCGAAAAAAATGTTGGGGCACACTTTCTTTGCGGTAACTTTTGGCCTCTCACCTCTGATGCATATGAGAAAGTAGTCCGCCATTGACCTGGACAGAAAGTTGTGTCAGCAGTGGTATGAGAAAGCAAGGAAACACATGCATAGGTGCACTGACCATTGTGATATGATCTTTGCTGGTAAAATAGTATTAACCCATTACCACACAATCCCTACTTTTGATGCCCCTGAGAAAGAAGCCTTTCGAAAACATTGTGGGAAAAGGAGAAAATACTGGTAACCAGCATTTTCTCCTTTTCCCACAGTGTTTTCTATCCTTCACAAAATAAATTTCAATTTTTTTAGTCACTTTTATTTTGTGGTCTGCAAATGTTTTTCGATTTGGACCAGTCAAAAATTTTGTCGTTTGGTAATGAGTTAAATTCCAATTCAATCAATCGAAATAGTTGAAAACTGTGGGAAAAAGAGAAAATGCTGTTTACCAACTAAGTTCTTCCTCAAGGTCATAAACATTTGGGATTGTCAAACCCCTTACTAAATAGTAACATTCTTTTAACAACTTTGAGTAAGACGGCTTTTAAAAAATTGTTGGAAAAGGAGAACATGCTGGTGATACTGTAAGTATTTTCTCTTTTTCCTGCAATGTTTTTTTTTTTCATTATTTGAAACACATTTTATGTTTTAAGTAACATTTGATTTGTCATCTGCAAATCTTTTCAATATGGACAAGGAAAAAAAAAGTCATGTGGTACAGAAATAATCCAGGGTAAAATGTCTAACAGATTGTTGAAAATATTCCAAGCCTTTGAAATCCAGGACAAAACTTTGTGGGCCTCATTTTGCTTCACTGCACGATTTCCACTCTATCAAATGACAAAATTTGGAGTTGTCCAGACTGAAAGTATTTGCAGACAACAAATGGCTTTGAATAGATAGAAAACATTGGTGAATATAAAAGGAGAAAAATGCAGCTGGTTATCAGTATTGTCTCATTTTCCCATAATGTTTTCAAAGACTTCTTACTCTGGATCCTTAAAACTATGTATTGTATGGTAGGGGGGCAACCCTCCTAACTTTTTATCTGTGCACCCAATAACCATTGTAAGAGTAAAGACTTTTTTTTTTTTAAATATTGTGGCAACTGGAAAATTCATTAGCAGTGAGCTAAATAAGCTCTTTGAAGTCTTGCTGTTTAGGTTTTAATCTGATAGGATGTTTGGCCAACCTCAGAAAAGTTCGGGTGACAAAGCATGTATATGAAGCATAATTATATGAAGGGCAGTGTGAAGTAGCGGACAAAATTCAAATATTCTCGACTTTCTTTTGTCATGCTATGATGGCTATCACAATTTAGGAAAATTATTTCTATTCCCTATCCATATAACAGCTCAAGATAAGGGGAGTGATAGTTTTTATAAATGCATTATTTCTCTTCCAAACCCTATGTTGTGGGTACTCATTAGAATTGTCTCAATGAGATAATTCTAATGAGTACCCATAACATAGGGTTTAGTATAGAATAATTAATATTTTCAATTTTGAAAACGAAATCACTCCCTCAATCTGGGGCTCGGATTTATAAGATGGCAGATTAGAAAGTCTTTGTCTCCCATTTGCACATGCAGGTATAATTGAACTGAATTTTTGGAAATTTTTCAAAAAGAATTTCTGCACATGGTTATTGAGGTACACATTTTGTTTTGGGGACAATGCCTATTCAGGTAAATTTGAATTCCACAATGAATATATTGAACAAACTTTACAGGTTGATGAAACTTGGCCCTTTACAAAACAATCCCTGGTTTTTACGACCCTGAGATAGAATCCTGTTGAAAAAATTGTTGGAAAAGGAGAAAATGCTGGTAACCGGCATTTTCTCCTTTTCCCACAATGTTTTCTACCTTGCTGGAATCAATTTTCAATTTTTGAGTTACATTTATTTGCCGTCTGCAAGTGCTTTTACTTTGGACCAATCTAAAGTTCGATAAAGGGTTCATAATCTGCATCTCAGATAAAGGCAAACTGCTGCAAATACTATTGACCAAAATAATTTGCCCACTATATTTACTCTTGTACAAATGTAAAGATTTCTATTCAGTGGTGGAACAAAAAAACTCTGTCCTAAACCAAGTTTCCAGCTTTATTACTCTTCATCATAGGCGTAACCTCTATTACGCACACCACGCACATGCGTAATGTAAAAAAATCAAGAATAGGTCGTAGGTTGCCTCTTTTCACGTATTTTTTCAGTTTGGCTGTTTTCTAAAACAGACAAAATTAGAGATATCTTGATTATATGGCTCCGGTTCCATTGAGCTGATACCGAATCGCTCTCATCACCTGCCTTAAAGGCCCCTGTTCATGTTATCCATTTGTTCTGTTCTGTTGACAATAGATAAGCACATTTGAACCCAAGAACCAATAAATGAGCCATGCTCTGTGAAAAGGGAGCCTAATGCATCTGCAAAAAGTATCAAACAAGGTTACCCTGTTGTATTCCATTTCAGAGAAATTATGCGAAAAATAATAATACATACTAGTGACTAAGTGTCGTATCTGGCAGGGAATGCTGTTGTAATTTTGGGTCAAACTTGATAAAGGATTTGCTTACGATTGCTTCAGATGAATTGATTATAGAGATATTTACATAGTGATAAAGCAATGAGAGGCTTTTTTTTCACTCGGGAATACATGACATTGTGTGACTTTGACCTGTACGGGTTTAAAAAGCAAATAGTATCACCACTTGACATGTATTTATACAAGTTTCTTAGGAAATAAAATGAGCTCATTTAAAATTTTAGCAAATGACAAGTTCTAGACTATTCCAAATTTAAGTTTTTACCAAACGACAAAAATTTTAGACCTATCCAAATTGAAAGCATTTGCAGACGACAATTTCATAGAGTCAGAAGTTGTGTTACTTACAAATTTAGAAAACCTTGTAGAATAAGACTAAGAATATTCTCAAGAATGGTTGGTGAATACCAGACCAGGGGGTCAGATTCATTACCCACCTCCATATTAGGAGTACAGCCGCTTAACGCAAAACATCATGTTTTTGTTTACAGCATACATCAAGATTAGACTGCACAGAATGTGCCGTCTGATCTTCACTGTTAAATACAGTGAGATTTTTCATTGAAAAGAAAGTGGATGAAATTGCATTATTTAGCTTTTTACTATCAGCAGGAAATGTTCATCTTCTTTAGCAGTTTTAGGCTAAACTGGAGCTATATACCAGCTCCTTGTCACAAAAACAGGTCTTTGTCATAGACTGCAGAACTGTAGTACAATAAGAGTAAGTCCAAGGGGAGATAATTCCATAACAGATCACAGACAGGTCACAGACAGGTCATGAAAATTGCACATGCACAACTTCACATATATAGGAACCCTGTGTGTAAATTTGAGTGCAGTACGTGAGAAACTGTAGGAGTATTGCTTCGGACAAATTTTTGTCTACGGACAGACAGACGACAGATATCCATGGTGATTCCAGTATACCCCTCTCCACTATATTGTGGGGCCCGCCTGGGTGGCTCAGTGGTGAGCGTGTCAGACTTGTGACCTGGTGGTTGTGAGTTTGATACCCTGTTGAGAAGAACTTTCTTTCAGGCGTATTTTTGTCTCTCAACTCTGCTGAAGCATGTGAGAAAAGCAGTTGGTGGCTTTGGAAAGAAAGTTATGTTAGCACTGATATGAGAAATCCAGGAAACACATTTGTGTGACTGACCGCCATGATATGACCTTATCTGTTAAAAGTGGCATTAAACCCCAATAAAACCAACCAACCAACTACATTGTAGGGGGTACAATTATGAAGATGGGCATACAGTACCAGTAACTGTCATCTACAAAGTGACAAAAGAATGTTTTACCTATTTTTATTTTTTCTACATTAACCCTTTACGAACACAATGACGACTATGGACGACTCTGGTAAAGAAGCCTTTTCAAAACATAGTAACTACCATTTTCTCCTTTTCCTGCATTGTTTTCTGCCCAATCACAGAAAAATTGCACCATTTGAGCCACAATGAAATAGTCATCTACAAAATTAATGCTTTCAATTAAGACAAGGTGTTAAGGGTACTACACTTTTGCACAGTGATCATCTGTCAAAAGGATATCTTAGCATACAGCAGAATCACCATGGCTATATAATTGTCAGTTTTATATTCTTGGTACGTGTGTACTAGCTGTCCTTAGACAAAATTATTTTCAATCTTGAGTTTAACAACCCTTGGGAAGACAGCTTTGGAAAACATTGTCAGAAAAGATTAAAAAAGCTGGTAACAAATATTTTCTTCTTTTCTCACAATGTTCTTCACCAAATCTGAGATAATTACTTCGTTTGACCCAAATTCATCTTCAAATGCATCGAATTTGGATGACATTAACCTTAACCCTTTCACCACACAATGACAACTTTTAAAACCCCAGAAAGAGAAGGCTTTTGAAAACATTGTGGGAAAAGGAGAAAATGCTGGTTACCGGGATTTTCTCCTTTTCCCACAATGTTTTCTTCCCTTTCAAAGAGAAATCATTTCCTATGAGCCACATTTAAACTGTCATCAGCAAATGCTTTCAATTTGGACAAGTCTAAAATCTTGTCGTGTGGTAAAGGGTTAAAGCACTTTTTACAACCATGATTGCCTTTGTGGCCTTTGTAGATCAAGATCAGACTGCATAAACCATGCAGTCTGATCTTTGATCTTAACTACCCACTTACTTTAGACATTCTGCACAAAAGCAACCATGATACTATAACTATACTCAGCGTCAATGAAAAGTCACCATGTAGGAGAAAAAAAAGAGAGTGAACCTTGGATAGTTTTGCCTTCAGAAAATTGATAAGAATTCCTTTTTGCGTTGTGCAAATAAAGAGGGACTACTCAGCAAGCACATGAAATTTGTCAGGTACCGGTTGGTAAATGCGTATACTAACGTTCAACATAATTGAAAATTTCTCTCTTGTGGCAAGGTGAAAATTATTCAACTAGAGTACCTGGAGACTTTTCATTCATTGATGCTGAGTATACTTCGGTCTTACTTTTCGATTAAAATGTTGGTCGGGTTCATTCGGCCTTCAAACCTTTAAACCTTTACCAGAAGAAAAATTTTACCCCGTCCAAACTGAAAGCCATTGCAGACGATATTTTCAGTGTGGCTCAAATGGTGCAATTTTTCTTTAATAGGATAGAAAACATTGTGGGAACGGGAGAAAATGCTGATTATCAGCATTTTCTCCTTTTCCCACAATGGTTTCTAAAAGGTCTTGTCCCAGGGTCATATAAAGTCGACATTGTGAAGTAAAGGGTTTTAAAAGTTCATCTGGTAAGAAGATAATTCATTTGGGGTAGATGGCCTAGAACGGTGGGAAACCCCCGAACTAAACCAGAAACTTGAACTGAACCTGTAAATGGATTAAAAAACTAAGGTAACTCTTCGAGTGCTTTTACATTTTTTGTCACTTTGTGAATAGTGCAGATGAAGATCAGATGGCACAAAACATGAGGTCTGATCTTAGATCTACTCTTTCCTTCTTTTGATGACATTTGTTGCTTTTGATGACATTTGTTGACCCAACCAGGACTTGAATGCAAATTTTGAGGTTTGTCTTTTTTTTCTTGTGTTTTTCATTAGACATTTAAAGTCTTTACAACAATGCAATTTTATAGATTTATCTAAATTTAACTCATTAGTAAACAGCAATATTTTAGGCTTGTCCAAATCAAAAGCATTTGCAGACGACAAAATAAAAGTGTCTGAAAATTTGAAGTTTGCTTTGTGAAGGGTAGAAAACATTGTGGGAAAAGGAGAAAATGCTGATTACCAGCATTTTCTCCTTTTCCCACAATAATTTCTAAAAACTTCTTTATCGGGGCGTCAAAAGTAGGGATTGCAGATAACAAATAAGATATGTTAATGAAAGGGATGGGAATTATCTCTCAAAGATCAGAAAATATTGTGGGAAAAAGAACCAATTCTTGATAGTAGAAATTTCTCCTGTACCTACAATGTTATTATAAGCCTCCTTTCTTTGAATCTTGAAGGGCAGATTTTCTGGTGAAACGCTTAACCACATTGCAATATTTTTAGCCCCATCTGTATTGGAGGAATTTATAGATGCCAACTCAAACGGTTTTCAAATGAAAGTATTTGTTATTGAATAGATAGAAAAAGGGTGTGCAAAAAGAAGAAAATGTTGGTTTCTCCTTTTCCTCCAATGCTTTTTACCCATTACCAAACAATCCCGAGTTTTAACAACCCTGTAGGAGAAAGCTTTTGAAAATATTGTGGGAAAAGGAGAAAATGCTGGTAACCAGCATTTTCTCCTTTTCCCACAATGTTTTCTTCCTGATCAAAGCAAAAATCACCCATACAGTTACATTTAATTTTTCGTCTGCAAATCCTTTGAATTTGGACCTTTCTAAACTTTGTTGTTTGGTAAAGAGTTAAATGGCTTCTGTCTTAGGGTCATGCAACTCTTTACCAAACGACAAAATTACAGACTGCTCCAAATTGAAAACATTTGCAGACAACAAAAAAAGCATAACTCAGAAACTGAAATTTGGTTTGGGAAGGGTAGAGAACATTGTGGGAAAAGGAGAAAATGCTGGTAACCAGCATTTTCTCCTTTTCCCAAAATGTTTTTAAAAGGCTTCTTTGTAATAGTTGTTAAAAGTCGGGAATGAGTGGTAAAGAGTTAACTCTTTACCAACAGTCCCAACTTTTAACGACCGTGATAAAGAAGCCTTTTAAAAACATTGTGGGAAAAGGAGAAAATGCTGGTAACCAGCATTTTCTCCTTTTCCCACCATGTTTTCTACCCGTCTCAAACCAAATTTCAATTTTTCAGTTGCATGTATTTTATTGTCTGCAAATGCTTTCAATTTGGACCAGTCTAATATTTTCTTGTGTGGTAAAGAGTTAAACTTAAAGAATGGAATTTGTAGATAACAAATCAAATTCTTTTCAAATCATAGTATTGTCATTAAAGAGATAGAAAACATTGTGGGAAAAGGAGAAAATGCTGGTTACGAGCATTTTCTTCTTTTCAAACAATGTTTTCTTAAGGGTTTTTTCTAGGAGTCGGTAATATTCAGGATTGTTTGGTAAAGTGTGAAGAGTTCTGGTTGATATATTTTGAATAAAAAAAGCTTTGTAGCTATTCTGTATCTGCTTTCAAATCATTCGGAATTCAACACAGGTAAGACATTTAACTGTTGACATAATTGCAAGTTTGGAGTTAATTTTTTTACCAAACTACAAAATTTTACACTTGTCAAATTTCTAAGCATTTGCAGATGACAAACATTATTTAACTCTTTACAAAACAACAAAATTTTAGACTGGTCCAAATTGAATGCATTTGCAGACAACAAAATAAATGTGACTCAAAAAATTGAAACTTGACTTTAGAAGAGTAGAAAACATTTTGGGAAAAGTAGAAAATGTGGTTACCAGCATTTTTTACCTTTCACACAATGTTTTACCCTTTCAAGTACAATCATTCAAGCCACATGAAATATGTTGCATGCAAATACTTTTAAATCGGAAAAGTGTAGAAATCTGTGGTATGGTAAGGAATTAACCCTTTATAAAACCATCCACAGTTTTAACAACCCTAAGGAAAGACCCTCTGAAAACAGTGTTATCATTTCATTTAAACCAGGGATTGTTTGGTAAAGGGTTAAAGAATTGTATTTTCCCTTTCAATTGGTACAACACAAGGTTGAAAATGGAGAAATGGCTTATAAGCTGCTTTACACACATATAATTACCCTGGAGAAAAAGGCTTTTGAAAACATTGTGGGAAGTAGAAAAAATACTGGTAACAAGTATTTTCACCATTTTTCACAATATTTTTTGTCAAGAGTTTAAATCTTTTGAACCACATTCATTAATTGCTTGCTAATGCTTTCAATTTAACTCTTTACCGAATGACAAAATTTTAGACTTGTCCAAATTGAAAGCATTTGCAGACGATAAAATATACTTGACTCAAAAATTGAAACTTGACTTTAGAAGAGTAGAAAACATTGTTGGAAAAGGAGAAAATGCTGGTTACCAGCATTTTTTTCCTTTCACACAATGTTTTACCCTTTCAAGTACAATCATTCAAGCCACATGAAATATGTTGCATGCAAATACTTTTAAATCAGACAAGTGTAGAAATCTATAGTATTGTAAGGAATCAACCCTTTACCACACCATCCACAGTTTAAATGACCCTAAGGAAAGACCCTCTGAAAACATTATGGAAAAAGTATAAAATACTGGTAATCATTTTTTTTTTCTCACAAGGTTTTCTGTCTTTCTGAATGTGGCTTTAGTAATTATTATTTTGTCGTCTGCAACAGCTTTTAACCCTTTCCCGAACAATCCCTGGTTTTTACGGGTCTGGAATAGAAGCCTTTTGAAAACATTGTGGGAAAAGGAGAAAATGCTGGTAACCAGCATTTTCTCCTTTTCCCACAATGTTTTTTACCCTATCATAGACAGAAATCATCTTTTCAGCAAGAGTTGAATTGTCGTCTGCAATTGCTTTCAATTTGGTCTAGTCCAAAAGTTTGTCGTTTGGGAAAGGGTTAATTTGGGTAAGTCTAAAAAATTTTATGTTTGGTGAAAGGATAAAAGCTAACATTTGAAAGTTATGTCAATTGTTTCTTTCCAGCTGACAGCAATGGCAGAATCAAGGCAAGCTGGCAGTCAATATTCCAACAACCATGTTGTATTTCCACTCCATCTTCTACCAATGCTGGCCCGCAAAGAAATTGCGAACTATTTTGATGGTGATTTTTCCCGGTTTCATATTCTGGCGGCCTATCTGGGATTTAGCGATCTAGATTTAGTCACGAGCATATGGGTAAGATATCTTTGGTCTCCTCTTGGTTACCGGAGGAAACTACATGTCTATAAATTGATCTGTTTATTCATCCTTGCCGTCTATTGGTCTGCCCTCCCACATTACTCTTTACAACACAACCCTGACTTTCAAGAAGGCTTATGAAAACCTTGTGGGAAAAGGAGAAAATGTTTGCAACCAGCATTTCCTCTTTTTACCACAATGTTTTTTGCCCTTTCCAAACCAGATTTCAATTGTTCAGTCACATGTATTTCATCCTCTGCAAATGCTTTGAATTCAGATAAGTCTATCATCTTGTCATTTGGTAAACAGGTAAATCCTAATTGCTACTCTGACTTTTAACACTTTCCCAAACAATGCCTGAAAAAGAAGCCTTTTGAAAGCATTGTAGGAAAAGGAGAATGTTCTGGTAACCAACATTTTCTCCTTTTCCCATAATGTTTTCTACCCTTCACAAAACAAATTTCAAATTTTCAGTCACTTTGATTTCTTCGTCTGCAAATGCTTTCAATTTGGACAAGCCTAGAATATTGTAGTTTGGTAATTTTTTTGTTGTCTGCAAAATTGATGCCTTCAATTTGGACAGTCCTGTAGTTTTGTAATTCAGTACAGGGTTGATTTTCAAACTATATTGTATTATATTGTAATGTATTATCTTGATACACAAGTCATGCATCATGTGCTTGATAAACTTTTATTTGTCAGCAAAAGTAAACTTCAAGGTTACATATACCAAAGATATAAAACCAAAAGCTGATAAAACCTTATGTTTACACGATGGTTACGGTAGCCATGTTACTGGCAACTGTTGACAGAACAGGATTGATGTAATACAAAGCTGTGGAACGGGATAAGCAAACCTGTCAATCACTATCTGACAGGTTTGCCGTTCCCGATTTTTTGAATGGGTTGATTGTTGCATCCTGCTACAGCCTGATCAATACCTTTGAAGTAAGGGCTTCCATTCCAAACATGTATCATCTCTGAGTCTTGTTACAGTTTGTTACAAGCTGGTTGGTTCTGATGTGATCAAGTTTGCTCATTCCCTTCCTCTGTGTTGTATTACATCAATCCAGTTTAGGCCATGGTTTTCAGAAAATGGGCAGCCGTGGCTGCCAGAAACATGGTGTAAATGTAGGATAAGTTAAACAGCTTGCTGTGTAAAACTTATTATGGTCTAAATTTCATGGCTAAAGTTTAGGTCACTTACCAATGATAAGAATGGAAGCTGTAATAAATGAAATAGTCCAAGGCCTTTGTCAGTTTGCTTTGGAAATTTTAGACATGCCTGAAAGGAGAATATCTGAAGATCTCAAAGAAAATATGGCACAGATGATGGGATTATTCTTTAACTCATTACCAAACGACAATATTTTAGACTGGTCCAAATTGAAAGCATTTGCAGACGACAAAATAAAAGTGACTGAAAATTTGAATTTGTTTTGTGAAGGGTAGAAAACATTGTGGGAAAAGGAGAAAATGCTGGTTACCAGCATTTTCTCCTTTTCCCACAATGTTTTCTAAAGGCTTCTTTCTCAAGGGCGTCAAAAGTAGGGATTGTGTGGTAATGGGTTAAAGGAGTAAAAAAATTGTGGGAAAAGGAGGAAATATTGGTTATCCACATCGTCTCCTTTCTGAAAATATTTTCAGAAACATTTTTTTTCAGGGTGAATAAAACTTCGGATTCTTTGTTTTGTCTTTTTGTAAGGTGTTTATGGTAAATTTCAACATTATATCAGTCCCATCACGACAGCTAGCATACCTATCCATGCTTTGCTGGAGTTTGTTTTACCTGTACCTTGCACAGTATTAGATTTGTGTATGAAAGCTCGCTGAACATGATGGGAAATTGAGACAAACACGGGCCCATATTCACCAACCATTCTTGAGAATATTCTTAATCTTATTCTCCAAGGTTTTCTAAATTTGTAAGTTACACAATTTCTGATTGGCTAACCCATTCCTCTGGTGAATACACACCCTGGTTACCAGCATGTTCTCCTTTAGCTGCAATTTTTATGGAAACCTTCTCCCTTAGATTGGGGAGTCTTGCGTGGTTTAGTGGTATAGTGTGTAATACTTGTAACTTTAGCCAATCAGAAGTTGTGTAAGTTACAAATGAAGAAAATTCTGGAGAATAAGACCAAGAGCTTCCTTAAGAATTGTTGGTGAATACAGACCCTGGTTACCAGCATGTTCTCCTTTACCTGCAATTTTTATGGAAACCTTCTCCCTTAGATTGGGGAGTCTTGCGTGGTTTAGTGGTAGAGTGTGTAATACTTGTAACTTGGAGAACCTGGTTTTGAGCCTCACTGGAAGCACTCGGTTTATCTTGGGATTTACCTTGGGCAACACATTCTAGAGCCCTAGCCATGATATGACTAAAATAATATTGATATTATGGCATGAAATATCATTCAATAAATCAAAAACCTCGGGATTGTTTGTTCAATATTTTATCCTACTCGTTATTCATTTAGACTCGAGGGCATCAGGGTGTGCAGAACAGTGCAACACTCAAATTACTGGACGAGTTTCAACAAAGGCGGGGCACAGTGCAGCAATTATACGGGGTATTGTGTCATATGCACCACTATGCAGCAAATATCATTCTTGAGTGGCGTCCACGTAAGTCTTAAACTTTGTTATGCTTTTTATTTTTATTGTAATGCTTTTTTAGTAAATCAAAACATCAGTTTAGATAGCACTCATGGCACACTACCGGTAGTTACCTAGGTAAAATATGAGTGCATCACAACCAGATGAAGATATAACGTAAGTTACCTTATACTTCTCCCACTTGACGTAGTATTGTAATGTGTTCCTATGCAGAGGGGAATATGTGCTATGCCACGGGGAATAACTGAATAGAACTGTGCTGGATTTTGGTATAAGGTCCCCCTAGAAAGGGTTGAGTGCATGAAATAAAAAGAATACTTGTTTTTGATGGGTTTTGATAGTGATTGAAACAGAATATATGGAGGATATTTGTTTTTGATACTGAAAGATTAAAGTTTATTTCATCTTCTGAACATCATTGGTAATATTTTCATTAATGGCTGCACCACTCTTGAAAATATTATCAATGATATTCACTCAATGAAATAAGTTTGATTTTTCACTATCAAAAACAAATATCCTCCATATATTCCGTTTCAATTGCTATCATCAATCTCAGAAAGAAAATGTGTGTTTAACTCTTATACTAAACCATCCTGCATTCTGTCACAAAGACCTGTTTTTGTGTCAAGGAGCTGGTGGGGGGGTATAATCACTTTAAGTGATAGCTCTAGTTATACAGTTAAATCATGCAGGTGCTGTGATTGAAAAAATAGTTGTCTTTTTGTTGTTTTTTTGTTGTGGTTTATTTTCCAATAAACCACAGTTGTGTGTTAGGAGGCACAATAAATAATCCATGAGGGCAAATGCCCAAGTGTTTATTGTGCCCTATGACTCACAACAGTTACTGTGGTTTATTGAATGATAAACTACAACGGAAAGAAGATTATTATTAAGTCTAACGCAACCAAGTATTAATGAAAGGAAAACAAGTTCATACTTTGAGTAAAAACGCAGATGCAGATTATAATCCATTGAATGACTTACTTACCATGTTTATAGTGCTGAATTTACATGTCATGTTAGAATTACCCTAGAATGCCCAACAAACCCAGTAGATATATAAAGTCTAGAAATAATATAATGGCAGTTTCGATATTACTTTTGTCTACAATGACTAAGCAAAGTAGACAGTATAGATAAAAGATCATTCTGCACATTTGTGCTGTATGATCTTCATCTACATTGGCCACAAATGCAGGAACTGTCATGAAGGGCAGTTTAGGGATTTAACTCATTACCAAATGACAAAATTTTAGGTTTGTCCATATCGAAAGCATTTGCAGATGACAAAATAAAAGTGACCGAAAATTTGAAGTTTGTTTTGTGAAAGATAGAAAATATTGTGGGAAAAGGAGAAAATGCTGGTTACCAGCATTTTCTCCTTTTCCCACAATGTTTTCTAAAGGCTTCTTTCTCAGGGGCGTCAAAAGTAGGGACTGTGTGGTAATGGGTTAAACCACGAATCAATTTTAGGCTTTTTTATTGTATTGACTTTTTTTATTAATGATTTACTGTTTCAATATTTACAGACATACAACAAGCATACTTACAATGGTTCCAGTCTCGAAATGTTTCCTTCCACACAGGGCAGCAGAATACTTGTAATTGTGGATCATGTAATCTCCAGTCATTTTCCCACCAAAAGTCTAATCAGAACCAATCAAGTCCAGGGAATCATCAATATGACAGGCAAGATAGTGTCAGAATGCCACAGTCACCAGGCAGCAGCCATCCTCAAATCAACAGTAACATTCCAAGGAGGAACAGTCAGTCATCATCTCTCGACCATTTTGAAAATGGAGGAAGATATCAGCCTATAGCTCCATCTCAATCACCAGAAGGTGGAAGGAGAGCAAGATGTAACTGTGAAAAATGCAGACTTGCTTCTGATCCGAATGAAACACAATTACTGACTGACTATACAACAGATAAGCAGGAAAAGTGTCTAATAAGTGATATGTCAAAGATTGGTCTATCACAGAGACCACAAAACACTGGAGGTTTAAATGCTGCCACTGATAGTAGTGAAACAAGACGTTACTCATGGAATGGTAGTCAAAATTTGCAGCATCCATTGCCATTGAGAGGCAGTTTTTCAGATGGATCAGTAAATACTTCCCAAGAATCAGTGGAAGTGATATTCAACCGTTTGGATATCTTGCACTCAGTTGATAATATTGAAGAAGAAGATAACCCTATATATATTCAGCATCAAAATATTCCAGACAGTCGCTCAGCCAATAATTCACAAACAAATTACAGCTCAGTTTCTAAATGTGCCTCAAACAAAAGACAAAATGTTGACAGCAATGAGACGAACTATTCAAGACAATCCAGCTCTACTCTACAACCAGTCAACAAAGATCACCAACAGACACAACAATCATCTACACAATCCTACCAACCAACAGCTTCCCCTCCATCCCCCACACATCCACAGCCCTCTAGAGGCAGACAAGAAGAAGAAAATAAGCGCATAGTATTTATTACTTATTCACCACAGAGTAACATACATCTGAAGGACATAAGAAAACTTATCAGTATATTACAACAAGCTGGTTTCAGAGTCAAGATAGACATGGACCCTGACTGCTTTGATGAATTAGGACTCAATCGAAACGAGTGGCTGGACAGATCAATGGACAATGTGAGTTCTCAATTCATCATTATACTTTGTCACAAAATAAACTTTTATCAGAGGATATGGGAATCAGCTTGTTTTTTGTTATCTGTCTGTGTACATTTACAAACAGAGAATTTATCTTTAAATCATTACCAAACCACACAATTTTGGATTTGTCCAAATCGAGGGCATTTGCAGATGACAAAATAAAATAGGCTGAAAATTTAAAATATTTTGTGAACGGTAAAAAACATTGTTGGAAAAGGAGAAAATGCTGATTAACAGCATTTTCCATTTTTCCCACAATTTTTCTAAAGGCTTCTATTGCAGGGTCATCAAAAGTAGGGATTGTGTGGTAATGGGTTAACCCTTTACCAAACAATCAGTGGTTTTTACGACCCTGAGACCGAAGCCTTTAGAAAACATTGTGGGAAAAGGAGAAAATGCTGGTTTCCTTTTCCCACAATATTTTCTTCTCTGCTAGAAATAAATTTCAATTTTTTAGTTACCTTTATTTTGTCAACTGCAAATGCTTTCACTTTGGACTAGTCTAAATTTTTGTCGTTTGGTAATGGGTTAATGTCTAAAGCAATCCCAATCAGAGATAAAAATGATAGAATTACAGAGCTTTCAGCCGATTTCTTGCTTGGCAATCACGTCAGCTAGACTGCTTCAGCTAAACTGGTACCTTATTGCATCTCCTGGAACCATCTCATACACAACAGGCAACATCCTAATTCTCAATGTCATTTGCGCCAATCAAACAGCACATAACAGAATGCCTTAGGTAATTTTGGTCTTAATATGGCAGTTATTCTATCTTCCGTTATAATTTTCATGACAGAAAGATTTTTCTAACCAGGATCAGTTTATCAAATTTGCCAAAATATTGTATGTACTAATGTGGAAAAAGGACTATGTTTATTCATAAATAATATCACAATGAATTTCTTTTACCGAACAAAAAAATTTGAACTAGGCCACATAGAAAGCATTTGCAGACGACAAAAAAAGTTTAGCTAAAATGATTTAATTTGTTTCTGAAATGTTAGAAAACATTGTTGGAAAAAGAGAAAATGCTGCATAACAGGTCTTATTTGCCAGGGTTGTTAATGCATAATTCTTTAACACACAATCACAATTTTTAACACCCCTGCTTAACAAGCCTTTCGAAAACATTGTTGGAAAAGAAGAAAATGCTGGAAACCATCATTTTCTCCTTTTCCCACAATGTTTTCTTCCCCATCCAAAATAAAAACTATTACTTAAGTCGCATTTTATTTGTCGTCTCCAAATCCTTTCAATTTGGACCAGTCTAATTTTTTGTCATTTGGTAGAGTTAATGCTCAGGATTGTGTGGTAAGAGATTGAATGTCCACTCTCATGTCATCTCATACAGTCAGGACCCATGCAGAAGTTTGTCTTGCTTACAGATTGGACGTCACCTGTTGTTGATACAGATATCAGTAACATGCTATCGGTGTTTTGCTCTAGCATGGATACTGACAAAAACCCAAACAGTTTTATAAGCACCATTGTCTTTGGAAAATTGTGTAGTGTTGACAATAACAAACAACAAAATTTTAGACTAGTCCAAATTGGAAGCATTCACAGACAACAAAATGAAAGTGACTGGAAATTCAAAATTTGTTTTGGGAAGGGAAGAAAACATTGTGGGAAAAGGAGAAGATGCTGGTTACCATTTTCTGTCTATTTTGTTTAGTATGTGATGTCGTTTATATAATGGATGTGTACACCACCTATCTATGACGTTGTGTGTTGCTTTTCTGTTTCAGGCCGATTTTATCATCATATGTGTAAGTCCAATGTATTACTCAGATGCTTGCGATCTTCAGGATATGAACTCGCCATCACCGAGGATCAGCCAGCTTAACGTGCGCTACATCTATGACAGACTGCGTACAGAGTATATCCAGAACCAATCGCAAAACAGAAGAATGATCCCCATTTTATTTCCAAGATCGGGTGCAAACTACACAGAGCACCTGCCACCAATTATGCAGGCCACTCTGGTTTATACCTTCCCAAACCAGATCCAGCTGATCGTAGACAGAATTCTTGGGACGGAGAGAAATCTGCCCTATGTGTAGTACAGTTTATATGCATTATCCCTTTACCACATGACAAAATTTTGGACTAGACCAGAATAAAAGCATTTGCAGACGACAAATATAATGTGGCTTGAAAGTTGAGATTTGTCTTCGAAAGGTTAGAAAATATTGTGGAAAAAGGAGAAAATGCTGGTTACCAGCATTTTCTCCTTTTCCCACAATATTTTCTTACCCTTTAGAAACAAGTCCAAACATCTTAGTCACATTTAACTTCATCGTCAGCAAATGCTTTCAGTTTGGTCCTGTCTAAAATTGTTGTTTGTTAATGAGTTAAGACTTACTGACCCAGTGTCTGCCAGCTTCCAGAGGTGGCGGGTTCTCTGAATGCCTACCAGATTTGATTAACACCTATCCAGGAGTGGGGATTAGGGGGCCTACTGAGGGCTATTGATAATCAGAATTGTCTTCAAAGCCTTTTGAAAATATTGTAGGAAAAGGAGATGTGTTTGATTAACTGTGTACCACAACTTGAGTTTTCTGAAGAAGAAGCCTTTTGATAATATTGTGGGAAAAAGAGAAATAAAAAACATTTCGGGGAATAAACCCCAGAGGTATTTTTTCATTTGCTGGGATATACTTTCATGTGTTGAACTCTGTTTGTCCATCAAATTTATTTTTAAGTTTGTGTGAGTTTGGCTCAGTTCAATGTCTGATCATTTCGTTTAAAAATGTTTGCATGGACAAAATTTTTCAATGTATGCCAACAACCCTTGTGCTGAGAAATTTCTTCGACCCCATTATGACATCAGTTGGTGGCCTCTTAAAGCGGCATTTGTGCAACAAAACTGCTTACATATCCGTAGCAAGTTAATAGTATTAGTTGTACAGTAACGTGGCAGGGGACTTGGAAACTTGTTCACGGCTTTGGTGAATCATGTTGCCCCGAGCCAAAGGCGAGGTGGTGACATGATTTGACACAGCCCTGAACAAGTTTCCAAGTCCCCTGCCACCTGACTATACAACAAGTTTATTATACTGTAAAGTTTTACCCTTTCAAAGCGTGTTAAGGGAAATTTTCCTGTTTTATAATCTCAAGAATTGGGTATGCTGACGAAATAGAAATTCCCTTCTGAGTGCCCGAATTCAATGAAAATTAACATCACTGGAAACTCATTTCACTAAAACATGCAGTTTGGTTCATAAACGTGAAGTCTGGTGATCAATCGACGCTGCTATTTTGAATGTTGTGTTGCAAGTGTAGTGATGTTTAAGGGGCACTCAAAAGGGAAACTAGCTGTACAGCTGTTGAGGGATTGCTCACATTCATGAATCAATGTTCATTTTGAGTTTGCTCGGCATAACTCATTACCAAATGACAACAAAATTTTAGGTTTGTCCAAATTGAAAGCATTTGCAGACGACAACAGAAAAGTGACTGAAAATTAAATTTTTTTGTTTGTGAAGGGTAGAAAACATTGTGGGAAAAGGAGAAAATGTGGGTTACCAGCATTTTATCCTTTTCCCACAATGTTTTCTACAGGCTTCTTTCCCAGGGTCATCAAAAGTAGGGATTGTGTGATAATTGGTTAATTAAGGATGAAGCACTATAATGGGATCCATGTAACATCGCCTTTAATTGTATGAGTTCAGCTAAGACTCGGGTAATCCGTAATTGATGCGGGAAACCAGCATCTATTGAGTGATCGATTATTGATTGCTTGAGTCTTTAGCCAAATCTGACCTTTTGTCAACAATTCACTCTTTACCACACAATCCTGACTTTTAATCTCCCTGAGAAAGAAGCCTATAGAAAACAGTATGGGAAAGAAGAAAATGCTAGTAACCAACATTTTCTTTTTTTCCCACAATATTTTCTACCCTGCTGGAAACAAATTTAAATTTTTCAGTTACTTTTATTTTGTCATCTGCAAGTGCTTTCAATTTTGAACAAGTCTAAGAATTTGTCGTTTGGTAAAGAGCTAACTCATTACCAAACGACAATATTTTAGGCACATATGTTCAAATCAAAAGCATTTACAGACGACAAGATAAAAGTGACTGAAAGTTTGAAATTTGTTTTGTGAAAGGTAGAAAGCATTGTGGGAAAAGGAGAAAATGCTGGTAACTTGTTACCAGCATTTTCTCTTTTTCCCACCATGTTTTTACAAGGCTTCTCCCTCAGGGGCATTAAAGGTCATCATTGTGTGGTAAAGGTTAAAGGTTACATTACAGTAATCTGCATATAGGTGCCCTAGCCTTAACATGTCATTTCCTAAATAGGAAATAAGTTCATCTCTTGATGCACAAATTTGTTTCGGTTTTATTGGATGGGTACACTGCATAACAAGTCTATCTTATGGATAAAGCAATGCCTGTACTATCTCTAGTATAATTAAGGTTTTTCAAGTATTAATATACCATCTATGCAAACTATACATTTTAACTCGTTGCCGAAGAACAAAATTTTTGACTTGCTCAAGTTTAACTGTTTACTAAACAATCCCTGGTTTTTACGATAGAAGGCTTTTGAAAACATTGTGGAAAAGGAGAAAATGCTAGTAACTAGCATTTTCTCCTTTTCCCACAATGTTTTCTATCCTGCTGGAAACAAATTTCAATTTTTGAGTTGCATTTATTTCGTCGTCTGCAATTGCTTTCTATTTGGACCAGTCTAAAATTTTGCTGTTTGGTAAAAGGTTAAAGCATTAGCTGGAAAAATTAAAGATTAAATACTGCTTAAATTAAGGGATATGTCTATGAAAGAGTGTCATACATTTTGGAAAAAGGAGGACATGCTGGTCACTGGCATTTTCTCCCTTTCTCCACAGTATTTTCAAAAGACTTCTGTCTGGTCTTAAAAACAGGAGTTCTTGAACTCTGCATTACAAGGTTCAGAGGTTAATTTTCATGACATAAAAGCACTAAACAGTGTGGATTTGATATATGCAGACTTTTAACGTCCCTAGAAAAGAGGGTGTTTGTAAACATTGTGAGAAAAGAAGAAAATGCTGGTAACCAGCATTTTCTGATTTTCCCACAGTGTTTTTAACTCAAAACAAAAATGCACCATTTGAAGCACCTTAAAATTGTCGGCTGCAAATGCTTTCAACTTGGTCAAGGCTAAAATTTTTGTCTTCTGTTAAAGGGTTGATTATGCAATCATTTGTATGTTTGTAAAATATTGTTGCTAAGTTTTATTTTTGTACTGGAGAATTTTGAGAAAATAATATGTAAATAAAACTATTCTTGCTTATGTTTTCTCTATTAACCCTTTACCAAACAATCCCTGGTTTTTACAACCCTGAGATAGAAGCCTTTTGAAAACATTGTGGGAAAAGGAGAAAATGCTGGTAACCAGCATTTTCTCCTTTTCCCACAATTTTTTCTATCCTGCTGGAAACAGATTTTAACTTTTGAGGTACATTTATTTTGTCGTCTGCAAATGCTTACAATTTGGACCAGTCTAAAATTTTCTCGTGTGGTAAAGAGTTAAAGAATCGTGTGCCTGTTTTGGTGCCGAGCCGCTGTAGCTCAATCGATAGTGAACAGGGCTTGAGAACAGAGGGTCATGGGTTTGATCCCAGGCTCGTGCAATTTTTTTCCGAGGATTGATGAAAGTCATTACAACAGGATTAATTCGTTTCTCGCCGCTCATCATTATCTTGGTGATGGTTATGTGGGAAAGCAGCCAGTACCTTGGAAAGATTATTGTGTGGATTACTGGTAAAGAAACTCCTAGAAGTATGGATAGGTGCACCAGCTGCTGTGGTATAACTGAAATAATTTTGAAAATGGCATTAACCCATTACCACACAATCCCTACTTTTGACGCCCCTGAGAAAGAAGCCTTTGAAAACCCTGTGGGAAAAGGAGAAAATGCTGGTTACCAGCATTTTCTCCTTTTCCCCCAGTGTTTTCTAACCTTCGCGGAACAAATTTCAATTTTTCAGTCACATTTATTTTGTCGTCTGCAAATGCTTTCAATTTAGACCAGTCTAAATTTTTCCCGTGTGGTAATGAGTTAAACACCATATGACTGACTATATGATCAGTCTGTGTCGGTCAAACCCTTACCCAAGCAACAAATTTTACACTCTTCCAAATTCAAAACAGGTGTAGATGACAAATTCGAACTTGTAAATATGAAGCTACAAAGTCCTCTGATAGAGTAGAGTAGATAGAGATGGTGTCCGTGGTCATGAGGTAGAGCATCGGCCTCACAACCTAAAGGTCCTAAGTTCGATACCTGGGAGCGGGTGTCAACTTTGAGATTTTTCATTGGCCCACACATTCGGCGCGAGTACTGGTGTAGTTCCCAGGAAGCAGAATCAAGAGAGATTAGTATAAGTTGTAAGAACTTGTTTCTCAATCGATGTAAAATAAATATATTTAAACTAGAGTAGAAAACATTGTTAGAAAAATTGTCTGACTGTTTTCAGAAGCTTTTTTTTTTTCTATCAGGGTTATTCAAAGTCAGGATTGTTTTGTAAAGGTTTAACCCATTACCACACAATCCCGACTTTTGACAACCCTGAAAAAGAAGCCTTTAGAAAACATGGTGGGAAAAGGAGAAAATGCTGGTTTCTCCTTTTCCCACCATGTTTTCAACCCTCAGTTCACTGAGTAATTCCAGCAACTGTCATAAAATTTTGCAGTGTCAGTCACTTCACAGATACATACATAGATACTACTATATAGATACTATATAAATAGAAAAGCATGTTAAATATGCCTGCAATTTTGCAAATCATTGAAAACAATCCTGGGCCCGTATTCACCAACCATTCTCAAGAACGTTCTTGGTCTTATTCTTCAAGATTTCCTGACTGTGAAAGTAACAGAAGGTCTGATTGGCTAAACCATCCGGTTTAGCCAATCAGACGTTCTGTTACTTTCACATTTGCAAAATTCTGAAGAATAAGCCTAAGAATATTCTCAAGAATGGTTGGTGAATACGGGCCCAGGACTAAGTATTACAATTTGACGTAACTTTATATCTCTACCAAAAAATTTGGAGTTTCAATGACATTAACCCTTTTCCCGAATGACAAATTTTTGGACTACACCAAATTGAAAGTATTTGCAGACGAAAATTCAACTTTTGGTGAAAAGATGATTTCTGTCTATGATAGGGTAGAAATCATTGTGGGAAAAGGAGAAAATGCTGGTTACCAGCATTTTCTCCTTTTCCTACAATGTTTTCAAAAGGCTACTATTCCAGAACCCGTAAAAATCAGGGATTGTTTGGGAAAGGGTTAACCCTTTCCCAAATGACAAATTTTAGATTCTTATAACCTGACAGCATTCTGCAGATGACAAATTCAGATTTTGTATAAATTAGGTTTAGGCCTCTGATGGGGTAGAAAACATTGTGGGAAAAGGAGAAAATGCTGATTACCAGCATTTACTCCTTTTTCCACAGTGTTTTTAAAAGGTTTCTTTCCAAGGGTCTTGGATACCAGGGATTGTGTGGTGAAAGGTTTAAGGGAGAAGACTTTGACAACAAAATATGAAAAGCAGAGAATGCTGGTAACCAGCATTTTATCCTTTTCCCACAATGTTTATTTTTCCTTCCTAAGACAAATTTCATTTTTTAAGTCTCATTTATTTTGTTATCTGCAAATGCGTGCAATTTGGTTTTGTCCTAAATTTTGTCATTCAGTAGAGATAACCCTTCGGCTGTTAATAGCATCTCACTGACCTTTTGCAAACAGCATAGATCAAGATCAGACTGCACAGAACATGCACTTTGCTGTTGGATCTAAATTATCCAGTAAGGGGACATTTTTCATAAGAAAATACGATTGAAATAGCAAAACTTGGGTTTTTAACTCTTTACCACACAACAAAATTATAGACTAGTCCAAATTGAAAGCATTTGCAAATGACAAATTAAATTTGAATAAAAAATTGAAATTTGTTTTGGGAATGGTAGAAAACATTGTGGGAAAAAGGAGAAAATGCTGGATACCAGCATTTTCTCCTTTTCCCACAATGTTTTCTAAAGGCTTCTTTCTCAGGGTCATCAAAAGCAGGGATTGTGTGGTGAAGAGTTAATATTGGCTTAAACGTTCCATTTTAGTCATTTAGCAGGGTATGGGTTAAATAAGGGCAAAAAAAGAAAATCTGTGTTTATGGTTTTAGTCCAAAATACTGTAGGCAGACTTTTTACATGGAACATATAGCGAAATCACACCCTGCGGATAATTTCCTTTTCAATCATGGCGAAAAAAGGTCAGGCTTGGCAGCATGTTCTAGGTAGGGCAGGGAAACCTTAACCATAGATCTACACTATTATTTTTCAGGCCTAAGAAAACTATAGGTAATAGAAGTATTACGGTAGAAACCCAGAAATTGAAAACCTGTGTAAGGTTAACCATTCCTTTCACTCTAGAACAAATGGCAAAAATTCAGACTTGTCCGAATTGAAAGCATTTAGAGATGACAAAGATGACACAGAACATGTGAATTTCTGTTATGGGGTAGAAAACATTGTGGGAAAAGGAGAAAATGCTGGTTACCAGCTTTTTCTCCTTTTCCCGCAATGTTTTCAAAAAGGGTTATTAAAACTCAGGTTTATGTCTTCAAATGTGTCCAGTTTGGATGAACTTCAAATTTAGTTGTCCTGGTAAACAGGAACAGGTTACTGTAAACAATAAGTGGGTGAACTTTGAAACGTTTATCATGCAATAATATCTATGACCTGTGCTCTAGTGAAAGGGGGGGTTCTAAGTGAAACAAAAGCAATGAAGCAATCACAATGTAATGGTTTTATCAGATACATTTTTTCTAAGAACTGGTTGAATAATGAGGTAGACTTGTTCTCTGACATGCACAAAATTTACAAATAGCTAAAAGTTTTGGCTTGGGTCAGCCTGCCTGGAGTGTGCAGGCTGATCTGAATCGATACTTTTTGCAGAGACATTTTATTCCCTTTTCACAGGGCATGGCTCTTGTGCTCAGTGAAAGATGAGTTAACAAGTTTGTCATTTACATCATTAACTCTTGTCATACTGTTCTCGACCTTAGAGCTATTTTGTGGATAGTGAAAAGGAAGATCAGCCAATGAACTCATATGCACAGTCTGATCATGCGCTACACACTATGCTACTCTACTAGTAGCTTCTTTCACATAAACCTCATTCATTGTCATTTAACCCTTTACCACACAATGACGACTTTTATCAATCTTGAAAAAGAAGGCTTTCACAAACATTGTGAGAAATGGAGTTACCAGGTTACTTTCATATTCTCCTTTACCAAAATGTTTCTACACTATCAAAGATAACTTTCATAATTAGAGTCACATTTGATTTGTTGTCTGCAAATGCTTTGAAATTGGACAGGTTCAAAATTTTGTTGTGTGATAAAGAGTTCAGTTTTTCAATACTACATAAATAACTTTTAATAGCTAGAAATACAGTTCTACTTCAAGAAGAAGGGTCTGTTCAGTTATAATCTAGAATAAAAGAGTGGATAGTGTAGATCACAGATCAGACTGCATGTTCTGTGAAGTCTGATCTTGATCTATATTGTCCACAAAAGCTTCCTGTGTTGTCAATCATATGGAAAGATTTAATTTAACCATTTACCATACAATGACGACTTTTGATGACCCCGAGGTAAAAGCCTTTTGAAAACATTGTGGGAATAGGAGAAAATGCTGGTAACCAGCATGTTCTCCTTTTGCCACAATGTTTTCTAATCTTACCAAATTAAATTTCGATTCTTCAGTCAAATTTATTTTGTTGACTGCAAATGCTTTCAATTTGGACCACTCTAGAATTTTGTCGTTTGTTAAAGGGTTAATGAAATTCATTTGCGTAATTTAGATAAAGTAAGGAAGAATTTAGATGAACTATACGCCCCCACTCCCTCCCCCCTCCCATCAAATTTGTAACAGACAATTTCAAAAACACATTTGTGAAATATTGATCTGCAAAGTATAGTTATTAAAGTTTAATCTTTACCATAATTATAAACCCACGTTCAAAAAAAGAAGGGAAAAAGTAGGCTTCTGAAAAACATCGTGAGGACAGAGGGACCATTTTTTTTAGCTCACCTGAGCACAACGTGCTCAAGGGGAGCTTTTAGGATCACCCGGTGTCCGTCGTCCGTCGTCCGTCGTCAACAATTTTTTAAACATCAACTCCTCCTAAACCGCTGGGCGGATTTGGACCAAACTTGGCAGGAATGTTCCTTGGGAGGTCCTCTTTAAAAATTGTTCACAGAATTTGATTCCATCAAAAACTCTGGTTGCCATGGCAACCAAATGGAATTTTTTAGCAAATTCTTTAAAAATCTTCTCCTCTGAAACCGCTGGTCGGATTTTAAAATAATTTCACAGATATGTTCCTTGGGTGACCCTTTTCAAAAAGTGTTCGTGAAATTTTGATTCGTCAAAAAATGTGGCTCTGGTGAATGGGGGCTTCTTGCACTATACAGAAATCAAGGAATTCTTTAAAAATCTTCTTCTCTGAAACCGCTGGTCGGATTTTAAAATAATTTCACAGATATGTTCCTTGGGTGACCCTTTTCAAAAAATGTTCGTGAAATTTTAATCCGTCAAAAAATGTGGCTCTGGTGAATGGGGGCTTCTTGCACTATACAGAAATGAAGGAATTCTTAAAAAATCTTCTTCTCTGAAACCGCTGGTCAGATTTTGAAATTATTTCACAGACTTGTTCCTTGGGTTACCCTCTTAAAAAATTGTTCGCGGAATTTTGATTGGTCAAGAAACATGGCTCTGGTGAATGGGGGCTTCTTGCACTATACAGAAATGAAGAAATTCTTGAAAATTCTTCTTCTCTGAAATGGCAGGACAGATTTTGAAATAATTTCACAGAGATGTTCCTTGGGTGACCCTTTTCTAAGATTGTTCGCGAAATTTTGATTGGCCAAGAAACATGGCTCTAGTGAATGGGGGCTACTTGCACTGTATGGAAATGAAGAAATCCTTGAAAATTCTTCTTCTCTGAAACCTGTGGTTAGATTTTAAAATAATCTGACAGACATGTTCCTTGGGTGACCCTTTCCAAAAGCTGTACATATAATTTTGATCCGTCAAGAAACATGGCTCTTGTGAATGGGGGCTACTTGCACTATACGGACATGATGAAATTCTTTAAAATTCTCTTTCTCTGAAACTCAGATTTTGAAATGATTTCAGAGAGATGTTCCTTGGGTGACCCTTTTCAAAACTTGTTTGTAAATTTTGATCCCTCAAGAAACATGGCTCTCGTGGATGGGGGCTACTTGCTCTTATACAGAAATGAAGAATTCTTAAAAATTCTTCTTTTTGAAACTGATGGTCAGATTTCGAAATGACTTTTACAGGTGACCTTTTGAAAATTGCTTTGCAAAATTATAAATTTGGTTCCAATGTTTCAATACCTCAAAAAAAAAATAGACTATGGTCATCTCAAAAATTCAGGTGAGCGATCCAGGGCCATCTTGGCCCTCTTGTTTCTGCTTCTCACAATGTTTTCTATCTTTCAAACATTAATTCCAAAGTGTGGTTAGCTTAGTCCAGAAAAAAAGTCTTAACCCATTACCACACAATCCCTTCTACGACCAAGAGAAAGAAGCTTTTAGCAAACATTGTGGGAAAAGGAGAAAATGCTGGTAACCAACATTTTCTCTTTTTCCCACAATGTTTTCTACCCTTCACGAAACAAATTTCAAATTTTCAGTCACTTTTATTTTGTCGCCTGCAAATGCTTTCGATTTGGACCAGCCTAAAGTATTGTCGTTTGGTAATGAGATAAAAAGTTGCAAGCTCCATGTAACTCTTGTCTGGAATATTTCAAACCGTAGATTTTCTTGCAGCCTGATCTTAATCTACATCTGCTTGTAAAATGAAATAAGTTGTTTGAAGAATGTAAGAAGTTTATCTGAAAGTGCTTTCCAATACTTTCGTTTGCTTAGCGGACAGTGTAGATCAAGATTCGGCTGCACAAAACATGTACCCTGATCTAAGGGGTCACATTGTCAGCTTTTCTTACATAATGAGGCCTGAGGAAGCATTGTGGGGAAATGAAAAAAATCTGATAATCTACATCTTTCCATGCTTTTTTTTTTAATACAATTACCCTTTCATAAATATATATATACATGACATGGTCCATTTCATAAGACGGAAAGCGTAGCTCAGTGGTTAGAGCACTTGTACTTCAATTCACAGGTACTGTGTTCGAGTCCTGTAGGAGTCACATTTTTTTTTTTTTCTTCCTTAAATGTGACATTTTTAACCAGATTTTCTGTTGTTGTTTTGTTGTTGTTGTCTCGAAGTACTTTCAGTTTGGACAGATTGATTTTTTTGGTCGACTGGTAAATGATTTAGTACTCCAAACTCCTCGTTAGCTTGCCATAATAATCGCGAAAAATAGAATTATATATCGGAGGCATACAAATCAGTGAAATAAAGGAAACACGTGAAAAGATGAATTGTCACGCTCTTGTAATTGAAATACCGTGTAGAAAAAGCAAGAAAGAAATCAATCTTTCAAACACGTCCAATTGTTTAAGTTGGGGAAAAAAATAGCAACGCCATTGAAGGAGTTCAGTCGAATCATTTTTTGAAACAGACTGTAAACGCAAGATTTGCAAGTCCAAAACGTCGTTAAAAAACCAACAGTTCCTATTTTCCCACAATGTTTTTTTTACCCATTGAAAGATAAATCTATTGGTGTCATCCAGTTAATCGTCTTCTGATGGGCAAGTTTAAAAAGAAAATTATCGTCTGGAAAAACAGCTGGCAGTGTGAATGAAAGGATGTGCTTTGTGACTGTAAAGCAAGATCAGAGCATCTGCAAAGGTGCACTGTTTGTACTGATATTCACGACCCATATTATAAATAAATAGAGTGAAAGACAACATACAAAAAAAACAATTACAGGACCATTTGTGAAAGAAACCCGCTTTAATTTTACCTAGGGTACGATAATTGAGGGGCCGAACAGCTTTCACAAAAAATTTTTCGATTTCGGGCACAAAAAACAAGCCACCAGAAAAGGGGACCGAAAGTTTAAGTCACTATTTCGACTACTTTATATCGTTTTTGGAGCGCCAAAAGCTTGCTGTGTTATCCAGAGCAACTCCAACTAACTTTTTGCAGCATAAAATTACAAGAATTGCATCTCGTGTGCTTGCAAATTGAGATTTTTCCATGTGGTCCCTTTTTTCGTGCTGCAAAAGTTTTTCTTCAATATGGCCGACTATCGGCCAAAACTTTCGCAGCACCTTAAAAGGGGTATTATCCTTGTCGCGCATCGGTGTAACATTTTATCGGGTACCTATTGTCATGCCGCAACTGGATTTGCACGAGCTACACGGGCGCTTTCGGATAGATTTATATCTCCACCCCATAAAGGAGGGGAAGCCTGAATAGAACTACTCGTGCGCATCCAGTTGCGGCATGACAAAAGGTACCCAGTAACAAGCTACACCGATGCGCGACAAGGATAATACCCCTTTTAAGGTGCTGCGAAAGTTTTGGCCGATAGACGGCCATATTGAAGAAAAACTTTTGCAGCACGAAAAAAGGGACCACATGGAAAAATCTCAATTTGCAAGCACACGAGATGCAATTCTTGTAATTTTATACTGCAAAAAAGTTAATTGGAGTTGCTCTGGATAACACAGCAAGCTTTTGGCGCTCCAAAAACGATATAAAGTAGTCGAAATAATGACTTAAACTTTCGGTCCCCTTTTCTGGTGGCTTGTTTTTTGTGCCCGAAATCGAAAAATTTTTTGTGAAAGCTGTTCGGCCCCTCAATTATCGTACCCTAGGTAAAATTAAAGAGGGTTTCTTAGACAAATTGTACTGTAAATGTTTTTTTTTTCCTTTGTATGTTGTCTTTCACTCTATTTATTTATAATATGGGTCGTAAATATCAGTACAAACAGTGCACCTTTGAAGATGTTTCTGATCTTGCTTTACAGTCACAAAGCACATCCTTTCATTCACACTGCCAGCTGTTTTTCCAGACGACAATTTTCTTTTTAAACTTGCCCATCAGAAAACGATTAACTGGATGACACGAATAGATTTATCTTTCAATAGGTAAAACAAACATTATGGGAAAATAGGAATTGTTGGTTTTTAACAACGATTTTGACTTGCAAATCTTGCGTTTACAGTCCATAGCAAAAGTTGACTCGGCTGGACACCTTCTATGACGTTGCTAAATTTTTCCCCAACTTAAACAGTTGGATGTGTTTGTATGCTTGATTTCTTTCTAGTCGTTTGTAAACGGTATTTCAGTTATAAGAGCGTGACAATTCATCTTTTCAAGTGTTTCCTTTGTTTCACTGATTTATATGCCCCCGATATATGATTCTAATTTTTGCGGTTTTCACGGCAAGCTAACGAGGAGTTCTGTGAACTAAATCCTTTACCAGTCGAGAAAAAAAATCAACCTGTCCAAATTGAAAGCACTTCGAGGCAACAATGCAAAAATGTGTTTAAAAAAAAATCACAATTAAGGAAGGAAAAAAAAATTGAATCCTGCAGGCCTCGAACTTGATACCCCAGACATGCAAGTCGGGTACTTTACCATTTGACTACGCATTCAACAAATAATTCATCGAACGCTTATTAATATATATTTTTTGTGAAAGGGTAATTATAAAAAAACATGGGAAGATGTTGATTATCAGCATTTTCTCATTTCCCCACAATGTTTTCTCATGCCTCATTATGTAAGACTGTTACAACACGAAATAGTCTGGAAAAAGAATCAGTAAAAAATTGCAACAACACAAATTTGAAAAGGCAGGTTGTTTATATTTGACCTTCAGGTATTTTGCATTGGCCAGTGCACCTATCCAAGAATTCCTTCACATGTTGCCAAAATTCGTTTTTATCGTAAATGAAATTCAGTGCTACATGGTTCACTCGTCTCTCATCGCTGAACTTTGCATCGACTTTGTTGAAATTTAGCAATTGGTTTGGAATGAAGGTCGGAGCGTCTGCTAGAAATACAGCTGGCAGGGTGAAAGAAATGACGTGCCTTGTGATGGGTAATTCAACATCAGAAACATTTGTCCCTAGACAAAATTTTATGAACCTTCATATCTATATTGTTTGTCATAAGCCATAAACGAGTATCATTAGTTTTCATATTAAGAAATGCCATGTTATGGAAAAAAAAAAGTCATAATGTAAAATTTTGTTACGGACCAATGACAAAAAGGCCACGTGTACATGCAAAACGTGATACCTCTTGTATGTTTCTTTTTTGAAAAAAAGTCTTTTTTGGTGGGGGACATCATTTCGACGAAATGACTGGTTTTCAATTGAAAGTTAACAAACAAGGTTCTCAGTTTTTCTAATTTTGCCAAGATGTCAGTCACGTGCGTTGGGTAAAATCAATGGATTGAATTAGATCTGGGTTGAAATTAAAAACTGGGATGAGCCGGTGAAATGCAGAGAAATGGCCCTTTCCTAGAAAATAACCTAAGGGTCATTTCTCTACGAAGAGGAATAACTGGGTCATTATTCTAAGTAGAGAAATGACCCCAAAAGGATCATTTCTCTACGTAGAATAATGAACCGGGTCATTCCTCTACGTAGTGAAATTACTTCTGGGGTAATTTGTCTACGTAGAATAATGACCTGGGTCATTTTGTAGGGAAGGGTCATTTCTCTGCATTAAACCGGCGGAACTGGAATGGTGACACACCTGAATTTTACCATTTTTCTTCAATCTTGCATAAACCAACCAAGTTTTATCTTCACCATAGACACTTATTTCAATTTCGCTTGTCTATCAGTACTTTCAGTACTTTGATTTAGCGTGTTGTGGGATAAGAAGAAAATAATGGTAACCAGCATTTTCTCGTTAGCCTACAGTATTTTCTAAATGAAAAATACTATAATTTTTTTCGTCTCCACAGTATTTTCTACTGTTTTAGACACAAATGCTTCCCCTACAGCCAGATTTAGGTTTTTGCCTGGAAATGCTTTCAGTTTGGACAAATTTGAAACTCACTTTTTTTTTGAAGAAGTGAGCATGTACCCGGAATGCAACTTTTTGGCTTCTGCACTAGCCTTTACAACTTTGGGGAAAATGTGATAGGGAGCATTTACTTCTCACAAGCCAGATGTACGATTTTTAAATTTGTTTTTGGAAGAAAGCTTAATAAGTTTCGTCTACTGTGAACTCATTTCAAGTCTTGAAGGAAATACTTCTAATTTGGGGCATTGACTTTATCAGTTTTTTTTTTAGTATCACCTTTCTGTCGTTATATATTTGTTCAAGATTAAGATAATACAAAGGACCAAAACTCAAACAATAAGAAAGTCGGAACAGTCATTGTAACGCTAGGAAAAGCAAAAATGATCTTTATCCAGTGAAGCATTTACCCTACCTTGCCATATCATTGTGATTTTTTAGGTTATTTGGTGCCGAAAACTATTTTGTCCTAAAATGGGTCAAGCCGAGATTCAAAAGTTGTTTTTGCCCTCTAGTGAAGCACGTGATGTCAAACTTAACGCCCAGGCTGTTAAGCGCAACCCACTGATCTTTAGCAGACAATATAGATCAAGATCAGACTGATCGTTGAGAACATTTTGGTCCAGCAAAAAAAGATGTACCTTTGAAAATGCAAAACTTGGGTGTTTACTATCGGCTCATAAAATTCCTACCAGTTAATCAGAGATAAGACTGCATGTTCTGTGCAGTCTGATCTTGATCTACACTGTCTACAAAAGCTTCTGGTGTTATCTATGTCATGGAAGGAGTTAATGATGTGTTAATCAAATAATGGGATCTGTCCCTGAAAGGATTGGAGACAATGTGGAAAAAGGAGAAAAAAGTGGTCGTCTATGGTATCGAACATCCTCGGATACCCCAGGGTCTCCCTATTTGCTACGCTACATCGACCCTGGGACAATTGACTAATAAAACTTTGAATCAGCCGCCGAAAATCGATACGAAACGTCATACCGTACAGTCCACTCGCCCATCACAAAATGATGATAGAACCAATGAAAAGCCAGCATTCGGCCAGCGGTAAAGCGAGCCGCCGAAAATCGATACGAAACGTCATAGCGTACAGTACACTCGCCCATCACAAAATGATGATGGAACCAATGAAAAGCCAGCATTCGGCCAGCGGTAAAGCGAAGGAAATTCAACTAATTGTCCCAGGGGTCGATGTAGCGTAGCAAATAGGGAGACCCCGGGGTATCCGAGGATGGGTATCGAAGGAGTTAACGACTATTTCAGGCTTGTCCAAATCGACAGCATTTGAAGACAACAAAAAAGTGACTGACAATTTGAAATTTGTTTTGTGTCGGGTGGAAAACATTGTTGGAAAAGGAGAAAATGCTGGTTACCAGCATTTTCTCCTTTTCCCATAATGTTTTCTAAAGGCTTCTTTCTCAGGGTCGTCAAAAGTAGGGATTGTGTGGTAATGGTTTAAGGGCATGATATCAAATCATGTATATAAAAAGAATTTGGCCAAGTCAACGATTGAATCTGCGACCCCGTCCTTGAATCCTGCGCATTGCCGACTGCGCCATCGGGGCTTGGCTAGTGGGAAAATGAGAGGACTGTTTAACTCTTTACCACACAATCCCGATATTTTCTCCTTTTCCCACAATGTTTTCTACCCCGCTAGAAACAAATTTCAATTTTTGAGATACATTCATTTTGTCGTCTCCAAGTGCTTTCAAGTTGGACTAGTCCAAAATTTTGTTGTTTGGTAAAGGGTTAAATATACCAGTACCCTCTAACTTTCCTGCAATGTCTCCTAACACTATGGTCACAATGTGAAACTGCCGCCTGCCGATTTTTAGACATCGGTGGATTCTTAAAATTACATGCCGCCGGCCGATTTTTTACAAATCGGTGAGAGTGGTCATAAATAACTGCCAGGCAAAGGCCGCCTGGTGGATTCCGGGCGGCGGCAGGCAGTTTCTTAAATTCGAGGGGTGTGGGATGTCATCAGGGTGTCGGCCGGTGGCAGTTAGGCGACAGTCCGGCAGCCGTCAGATTTTACCTGCCACCGCCCGGCGACCTGGCGGACACCGACCATTTACAACTGACACCGGCCGGCGATCGGGCGTTCGAACTGCCACCGACAGGCGCCCGCCCGATAATCTGACGGCGGCAGGCTGGTTTACGGGGAATATATATAGCTAGATTGCTCTCGTATCACTACAAAGTGTTCATCATTATTATCAACCACAAGATAAATAGATCTAATTTTTAAGAATTTTTTCCTTCCAACAACTTGCCCCCTAAAGGCAAGGGTCAAGACAAAGCGCCAGTACCGAAGCGCAAGAGACCAGATCTCAACCCAGCAATACACAAGTCTCTGAGTCGCTATGGTGCTGTTAGAATCGCCATGACGACAATTTCTTATTGAGAATAGCCTCGGATTTACATTCAGGGGCCGGAAGTCTGCACTCGGCAGATCGCTATCCTGCCACCTACCAACACCGACAGCCGCCTTCCATCTGCTTTTCAATCTCCGCCCTGCCGCCGGCAGGTATTTTGAAATCGCACGGTGGCATGTCGGTAGCATAACGGTAGCTGGCCGGATGCTGGAGAGTGGCAGTTAGTTCCTACCGATCGCCGGCCGAAGATTAAAGGCCCTCGAACCCCGTGACGACCGAGTAAAAATCGCGCTGCCGCCCGTCTGCCGCTTGATTGCCACCGCGCGACCACGAAATGCGCCCGGCCGGCGCCCTGACGACAGCCACAATTGGAAAAAATCGGCCGGTGGCAGTCAGAATTTTAACTTTTTCTTAAAACTTCAGCGGCGTCCTAGCGGCGTATAAAATGCCGCCTGCCGCCTGCCGATTGTACCTGCCACCGAGCTGCCACTGGGCTGTCACCGGCCAAATTTGAGTGAAAACTGGCAGTTACCACGCCGGCAGGCGGCATTTACTGATTTGTGACCGTAGTATAAGCAAGGGTATATTGGTAACAAATTTATTTTCCCAGGTTTTATGTCAATCCCGACCTTGAAATATTTATTTTCTTATGTATATAATACTTTGAGTACAAGGAAACTAATTCATTTTAACCCTGAATCCTCTAACCAACTATCGGGTGTTTTTACTATACTAACAAAAATATCTTTCAAAAGAATTGTGAAAAATGCAGAAAATGCCAGTGACCTCCATTTCCACCTTATAGCAACAATGTTTTGTGCCTTTCTCAGATAAATACCAGCATTTTAGAGACATTGATAGTATTGTATGCACTTTTTTTTATTTAGACAAGTCAGCCAGTAGGGTATGTAACAATCACAAGTACTTCTTGACTGTCGCTGTAGATCAAGAATCAAAGATGCAGCATCGGCTTAAACTCTATCCATACTATAGACAACAGTGTGGTTAGTGTAGAACAAGATCAGAGCACACAGAATGTGCAGTCTGATCTATGAACTGCACTGTCCACAGCTTCATTTTAGATTATCCCCTTACCATACAATCCCAACTTTTTTACGACCCAGAGATAGAAGCCTTTTGAAAACAATGTGGGAAAAGGAGAAAATGCTGGTAACCAGCATTTTCTCCTTTTCCCACAGCGTTTTCCACCCAGCTAGACAATTTCAGTTTTTGAGTCATGTTTGTCGTCTGCAAATGCTTCCAATTTGGAACAGTCTACAATTTTGTCGTTTGGTAAAGAGTTATTAACTAATTATCTCTTGCTCTGGTAGTGGAACTGTATTTCTAGCCTTTGAGAAAATGCAATTTATTTATTAAGAAGTGAGAGAGATATTAGAACTGTCCATTATGTTGTGAAAATTTCTGACCTGACTTCAGGTACAGTAGGGTACTTGTAAAATTGAGAATGATCTATTCTTTTGTCTCCGCTGGATGAAAATGTTCTTTACATTCATATGGCTCCATACTGCTAAACTGTTTACCAAACGACAAAATTTTAGACTATGGTATCTCAAACTGACCCTAAATAACAGCAAGAATGAAGCCATTTCTTATGTGTATATGAGACCTTTTGAAAGCATAGAAAACATTGAGATAAAAGGTGAAATAGCTCGTCACAAGCAATTTTTTGTCACAATGTTTTCCAAAGGCTCCTACAAGCAATGTGTAGAAATGAGTATCTATGGAGTAAAGGGTTAAAGCATTTGAAGACGACAATATAAATGTGACTCAAAAATTGAAATTTTTTTCCAGCAGGATAGAAAACATTGTTGGGAAAAGGAGAAAATGCTGGTTACCAGCATTTTCTCCTTTTCCCAACAATGTTTTCAAAAGGCAACTATTTCAGGGTCGTAAAAACCAGGGATTGTTTAGGAAAGGGTTAAACTGTTTCTCTGATCTTGTAATCTAATATTCTATGAACAATGTTTTCAAGATTTTTTTCACATGTCGGAACAGTACAAATTCTAGATTCTTTAAAAAAGTCCTTCACCAGAGTAACAATTACCGTAAAAAGAACTTGAAGCTTGATTCAGTTCTCAGAATGCCAAACAAATTTAACCCAACAGTTTCAGACTAGAAAATAACCCTGTGCCAAATGACAAAACTTTGGACCTGACCAAATGAAAGCATTTGAAGTCAACAATTTTACTGCAGCTCAGTTGATAATTTCTGTCTTTGACAGGGTAGAAAACATTGTGGGAAAAGGAGAAAATGCTGGTGACCAGCATTTTCACTTTTTTCTACAAAGTACCCTATCAAAGCAAAATTGAACCATTTGAGCCACTTGAAATGGTCAAATACTTTCAATTTGGATAGGTCTAAAATTTTGCTGTGTGGAAGCAGGTTAATAAAAATTTTGGTATCTGTATAAAGTGCTGTCAGTATAAAGATAATAAAGTGTTTACTGAATAATAAATTTTTTACATCAGCCAAATTCAAAGCACTTGCAGACGACAAATCAAGTGTGACTTGACTGCTATAATACACCTTTGAAAACATTTGGAAAAAAAAAGGAAGATATTGCTGGTTACCAGCATTTTCTGCTATTTTTCCCCACTGTTTTTAACCCTTTCCCAAACGACAAATTTTAGACCCTTCCAAACTGAAAGAGTTTGCAGACGACAATTTTTGATTTTGAGAAAATGGCAGAAAGTTCTCAAAAAGGGAAGAAAACACTGTGGGAAAAGGAGAAATTGCTCGCTACGAGCAATTTCTCCTTTTCCCACAGTGTTTTCAAAAGACTTTTACCTCAGATACGTAAAAACCAGGGCTAGTTTGGGAAAGGGTTAAAAGCGGTCTTCTTTGGGAGTGTCCTGCGTGACTGAGTGGTAAAGAGAAGGAATTGTAATATGGAGGCATGGGGTTTGAGCCTACCTGGAAGTGCCAAGTTTTTCATGGGAGTACTTTTGGGCATGACACTTAACCCATTACCAAATGACAAAATTTTGGATTTGTCCAAATTGAAAGCTTTTGCAGATGACAAAATAAAAGTGACTGGAAATTTGAAATTTGTTTTCTAAAGGGTAGAAAACACTGGGAAAAGAAGAAAATGCTGGTTTATACCAGCATTTTCTCCTTTTCCCACATTGTTTTCTATTTAAAGGCTTTTTTCTCAGAGGCGTCAAAAGTAGGGATTGTGTGGTAATAGGTTAACTCGTAACCACACAATCCCTACTTTTGTCAACCCCGAGAAAGAAGGCTTTGGAAAACATTGTGGGAAAAGGAGAAAATGCTGATAACCAGCATTGTCTCCTTTTTTCACAATACTTTCTACCCTTCACGAAACAAATTTCAAATTTTCAGTCACTTTTATTTTGTTGTCTGCAAAATGCTTTCGATTTGGACAAGCCTTAAATATTATCATTTGGTAATTAGTTAATTGTCCTAATCTTGTACTGGTGAAACCCTGGATATACATGAATGAGGTCCAGCAAGAGCAAAAAAATCTGTGTTTAGGGTTTTGGTCTGGGATACTGTAGGTAAGGATAGGTAGGGATTTTTTTCCAAGAAACATTTTTTATGGAGCATCTATTGAAATCACACTCAACACATTTTTTTTTTTTCAATTAAAGCATAACAAGTTTTGGATTGGCAGCATTTTCTAGGTAGGTTCAGAAAACCCTTATTACAGATATCTTTTTGTTAAGCCTAGCTTACATCATCTAAATTTAAAAGACCCTAGAAAATAGACCTTTTGAAAACGTTACGGGAAAAGGAGAGAATGCTGGTAACCAGCATGTTCTCCTTTTCCCATGATGTTTTCTACCCTGTCAAAGAAAAATTCCAACATTTGAGCCACATTTAAAGTGTCATCTGCATATGCTTTCAATTTGGACAGGCTTACAATTTTGTCATGTGGTAGAGTTAAATACATTAAAATTTCTCATCCGCAATTTGTTCTTGTTCAGTTGAGTCTAAAATTCTGTTGTTTGATCAAAAGTTAAAAGACTGGATTGTTTGGTTAAACAGTCAACTATGTAACTCTTAACCAAACAACAACATTTAAAACTGGTCCAAATTGAAAGCATTTGCAGATAACAAAATAAATGAGATGCTGATAACAAGCATAATATAGTCTTTTCAGACAATGTTTTTGAGCCTCATTCAATCAGTGGTCTGTAAATGCTTTCAAATTCAACAAGTCCGAAATTAACCAAAATTAATGACAAAATTTTAGCCGTGTCTGAATTGAAAGCATTTGCAGATGACAATTCAAATGTGAATCATTTGGCAATATTAATCTCCAATAGAGTAGAAAACATTGTGGAAAAAGGAGAAAATGCTGGTTACCAGCATTTTCTCCTTTTCCAAGAATGTTTTCACAAGGCTTCTTCCTTAGGGTCGTTAAAAGTCTTGATAGTGTGGTAAAGAGTCAAGTTATCTAGAAAAGTATGAAATCAATACAACATTATCTACTGATGCTTAACCATTTAACACACAATCCCAACTTTTAACAACCCTGAGAAAGAAGCCTATAGAAAACATTGTGGGAAAAGGAGGAAATGCTTTTTTATCCATTTTTCACCATATTTACTACCCTATCTGAGTCAGAATTCATCATATCAACAAGATTTAATCTGTTGTTTGCAGATGCTTTGAATTCGGTCCAGTTCGAAAATTTGTCGTTTGGTAAAGAGTTAAAGAATTATAAAAGCTGTTTATCATATTCGGTGAAGGCAATGAAAAGTTTTTATGTCCAAAATTTTAGGGGATTTTTGTAGCTATCTTAAAACTAAAAATATCAACATAAATGTAAAATATATGTACTCATTTGCATATTGCAGCCATAGCAACAAATTTGTTTCTAAGCAGACTTTGTGCAGACTTATTTATTGATTTTTTTTTTACATCACAGAAGCCTGTTATTTTTCTCTTTCAGCAGATCTCATCTTTATTTTTAACATAGTCTGAAGTTTTAGTAACTGTAAATAAAAAGCCTTTTGAAAACATTGTGGGAAAAGGAGAAACTACTGGTTACCAGCATTTTCTCCTTTTCCCACAATGTTTTCTACCCTATCAAAGATAAATTCCATCATTTGAGCAACATTTAAACTGTTGTCTGCAAATGCTTTTGATGTCAAAAAGCCTACTTTTATGTAGCTTGTTATAAAGAGTTTAATTAGAGTAGCTATGGGACGGAGCACATTTCTCATTTTGCCACAATGTGTTTATATGTATTAACCCTGTACCACACAGTTAAAAGTTTTAACTACCTTGAGAAAAAAAGCCTTTAGAAAAAATTGTGGGAAAAGAAGGAAATGCTGGTTACCAGCATTTTCTCCTTTTTCCACAATATTTCAGTCAAGTTCTTCGTTGAGCCCAACTGAAACATCATCGTGAAACGCTTTCAATATAGGACCAGTCTCCAGTTTTGCTGTGTGCTAAAAAGATGTTGATTTACCCCATAACTCGTTACCAAACGATACTATTTCAGACTGGTCCAAATTGAAAGCATTTGCAGACGACAAAATTAAAGTGACTAAAAATTTGAAATTTGTTTTGTGAAGGGTAGAAAACACTGTGGGAAAAGGAGAAAATGCTGGTTACCAGCATTTTCTCCTTTTCCCACAATGTTTTCTAAAGGCTTCTTTCTCAGGGGCGTCAAAAGTAGGGATTGTGTGGTAATGGGTTATTCATGTTTGAAAGCTTTTGAAAACACTGTGGTAAAAGTAGAAAATATTGTCACCTACATTTTTCTTCATTTTTTACAACTTTTCAACCCTTTTAAAGACAAATGCCACAATTTTCAACCTGTGAAGTTTAGTTTCTACAATGGTTTGAACTTAAACAGGGTGTGAAATGCTGTCTTCTGTTAACTCTTTACCAAACGACAAAATTTTAGATTGATACAAATTGAAAGCATTTGCAGGCAACAAATCAAATGTGACTAGAGAATTGAATTTTTTTTTAGGAAGTGAAGAAACATTGTGGGAAAAAGAGAAAGTGCTGGTTACCAGCTTTTCCTCCTTTTCACACAATGTTTTCAAAAGGCTTCTTTCACGAAGTGTTAAAATTGGGACGGTGTGGTAAAGGGTTAAAAGAGTTGAACAATAATCAGTGATCTTTTCTAAATTGTTTGCTTCAAATTTGTTTTTGGAGGTAATAACAGGTCAATCCTGAAGTACCGAACAATACTAGATCTTCGTTATATTACAATACAACTGAAACTTTACCATCTCAAATATATGTCCCACATGCACATAAAATATTACACATGGCAGAAAAAAAAATCTATGTCTACACAGTGTCAAATTTATTTCTTAATATGGTATCACATGTAAAGAATGCGCATGCAATGGTAATTACCGGTATGTGATTTGATTCCTCAAAATATTGCGCTATGGTATTCATCCGCCCATTCATAAAAAGTTAGTACCGACTGTTTCATTATCTGTTTAATTTATCTCTTTCAAATAAAACTGCGATAGTTGCAATATTTCTTTGTTAAAGGTGGGTATTTAGAATTTTTACATCTCACCAAATTAAAAAATCTATATATCACTGAAATTTATATGAAAAAATAATACAAATCATCAATAATTAAGATTCATAAAATTACAAAAAAAAATTTTTTGATGGTATTCCCTTAATAGGCTACGTAGCCTCTTAAGGTATTTTTAGATTTCGCGCCAAAAATCAATAAAGCATTTTGGGAATGCCTAGTGACTGGCAAGTGACTCATAACACTTAAATTCCATTACATAACAAACATGTAATAATAATTTTCCATAGTGTCTTCTTAGATGCTTGTTTGAAACTTCGTCTGTGTATACCTGTTTGTAAATGAGCGAATTGATAATCTAAAAATAGAACGTGTCTCCCCTCGGTGTCGACCTGGGCTGTAGTAAATCTCTTATTTCTCGTGTTGTTGGACGGTGATCGACTATTGGGGTTTTATGAATGAAAATTAAAAGGCTTTGGGAGTATGAGGATTATTTTTTTGCATTTTTGTATAATTTTCGTCCCAAATTCTGAAGGGCCACCTTTAAAAGTTGTAGATATAATAAGAAATATTATGTTGTAGTACTGTATAAGTTGATTTTTTATGATTTGGAAATTTTTGCAATTTCACCCAATGTAAGAATTTCGCAAACTTTTCTGCTTGCATTAATTAGCCCAAGTATAACAACAAATAACAAGTGCTTGAATGTGAAAACATTTTCATATGCAAAATGTCCATATCACTAATTCACAAATTTTTCGATACGCTCATACATACATGTATATCCACATATATAGTTCAAATGCTTGGTTTGCTTCTCATACTATAAGAAAATCTTAAGATCACTCTAGACCTTCAGTTTGATGCACTACCACATTTTCTCTTGCTGCTTGAATCAAATTAACCCTTTACCAAAAATCCCTGGTTTTAACGATCCTGAGGTAGAAGCCTTTTGAAAAAATTGTGGGAAAAAGAGAAAATGCAGGTTACCAGCATTTTCCCCTTTTACCACAATATTTTCAAAAGACTTCTTTCTCTGGGTCGTAAAAACCAGGGATTGTGTGGTAAAGAATTAAATAAGTTGTTGGTATAAAATAGCATTTTCAACATTGTTTTTTTGTTTACATCATGGTTGCCAGTGCACCTATCCATACTTTCCTTGAGTTTTATTTCACCACTACTTGTCTGAACATTCTTCAAAAGCCACTGGCTTCTTCCCCACATAAACATCATCAACGCAATGATCAGGGATGTGAGAGGAAATAAATCCTGTTGTAATGACTATCATCAATCCTCGGACAGAAATTGACCATGCTGGGGTTTGGAATTGACCTTTCTGCCAATTTTGATTGAAAGGTGTTCCAATGTCTTATCGGCCAATGAAAACACAGTATCAGGCCTCATGTAAACAAAAAAGTCTGACACAATTTCTTATAGACATGCGATATTTTGATCGTGTCTATTTAATTATTAAAGCAGCCAACGCTACTCGAATTGATAAGAAATTTTGTAATTAACCTAGAGCAAAATATCAGCTAGAATAAGACTGAAATAAATGCTCTTTCTCTTTGTATCCGATGCCATTTTCTGGTTAGCTAGTCAGGTTTGACAACCGATATACTGCATTACAAAGGGGGGTGTGCCAAACTCGCGATTACAGAAAGGTCAATAGCAACAGTTACTACGAATATAAAGTTTTGCAGGCTACAGACTGCACTACTGGGGCTCTGCTGTAACTGGTTAGTGGGGTTTTAGATGGTAAGGAAGGAAATAAATGTTTCTTTTCAAAAACAATGTGAAAAACAATGTTGTGAAAATGGACAAACTGCTTATTTCTTTATGTTTCCTGCTTTTTTTTTAAAATTCATTTAGACTGACACCTGTAAGACCCCTTTACGAATGTGTAATGTTTTTTTAAATATGGTAGATGATATAAAGATTTAATCAAATATTGCACTATTTGTTAACCTTAACCCTTTCCCAAACAATCCCTGGCTTTTACGGGTCTAGAATAGTAGCCTTTTGAAAACATTGTGGGAAAAGGAGAAAATGCTGGTAACCAGCATTTTCTCCTTTTCCCACAATGTTTTCTACCCTATCATAGACAGAAATCATCTTTTCAGCAAGAGTTGAATTGTCATCTGCAAATGCTTTCAATTTGGTCTAAGTTTGTCGTTTGGGAAAGGGTTAAAATGTTTGCATGATAAGATAACTTGTAACAGTTATCGCTGAGCTGCCCCAGTCACTAAACAGGGTAGTAATGTGACAAAACAATGAGTCCTAATGCTACAGTCACATACAGCCAGGTCACGAGCCTGATTTGATCCGGATGAAAATGTGCAGGATTAGTGCCAGAATGGAGGGCATTTTATACCGGGAGGGTAGAAACGGCTAGATAGGGTTTTTGTACATGGATTTAAAAGTAGGCCATGGGGATTTGAAAAGGGCAAGTGCATGTTGGTAGGGGTCGATGTAGTCTTACGCTGCTGGTTGAAGCAGGTTGATGTGGGTCAATGTCGTTTGAACGAAGTCAATACAGATATCAATACGGAATTGAATCTATGCAAAAATTTTGAGTCTGACCAAAAACTTTTCTATGCAGTATCGTAGTCCCCGGAATGATCCATCTGGAATGGATACATGTTAAGATACGGTTGGAACCAGGTTGATGTGGTTTTAATTCCTTATGGACCCAGTTCGAAATCCGGCCATGTGTGACTGTAGCATAAGGAACATTTTACCAGAGAATCAAAAATTAAGACCTGACCCTTTGCTACAAACCCCCCAGTTTAAACAATCCCATTTCACTCCTTTCCGAAGCAAACTTTGTAAATTAAGCCACTTTCATCAAAACCAATTATTGTTTCATGATTATAATACTGTGGGAAAGCATGGTTAGGTGCTCTGGCCACTATGATACAATTAAAGAACACAAAAGTGCCAATGCCAGTCCAGTGCACCTATCCATGCTTTTCCAAGCTGCAGTTGCTTGATTCTTAGTGAAAATTACAGGTCAAAAAAGGGGCATAACTGTCAAAAATACTGATTGTACAATTTCAAGATTTTCCACAACAAAGGCATGCACAACTACATGGCTATAGGATATAAAGCGACATTTTCTTCAAAATCAGACAAGTTAATAATGTTGAAAATGCAAACAAATAAACTATTCAAGAAGCTGGACAAATCAAACAAAATAACATTAGGCAAACATCTAGATTTGTTCCAAAGATTAGAAAAAGTTGAATGGCAAATAAGGAAACTTGGTAAATGCAAACTGAAAGCTTTTGCACACAAAAAAATAAATGTGACTCAAATTATGAAATTTGTATGTGACAGGGTAGAAAACATTTTGGGAAAAGGAGAAAATGCTGGTTAACCCTTTACCCCATAGTATATTTCTATGGTATCTCTAATTTACCCTAAATAACAGCAAGGATGAAGCTGGTTCTTATGTGTATATGACACCTTTTGATAGCATAGAAAACATTGTGGCAAAAGGTGAAATTGCTCGTCACGAGCAATTTCACCTTTTGCCACGATGTTTTCAAAAGGCTCCTACAAGCAATGCATAGAAATGAGTCTCTAAGGAGTAAAGGGTTACTAGCTCTTTCTCCTTTTCCCACAATATTTTTAAAAGCTTTCTGCTCCAGGGTCGTTAAAAGTCAGGATTGTGTAGGATAGAGCTAATAAAAACCCATCCCTCCAAGTGGCAGTGGAGAAGGGTTCGGTGTCAGGAATTGGTCGAATGAGGGCGCATTACACAAATCATGGATAAAAGGTAAAAATAAATCCCTTTACCAAATAATCCCGAGTTTTCATGACACTGAAGAAGAAAGCTTTTGAAAATGTTGTGGAAGAGAAGAAAATTATGGTAACCAGCATTTTCTTCTTTTCCCACAAAGTTTTCTACTATTCCCAAAACAAATTTCAAATATTGAATCAAATTTATTGTCACTTGCAAATGATATCAAATTGGACTGGTCTGAAATTTTCTTATTTGGTAGAGAGATAACGAATGTAAATTTTCTATACATGTATCTAACATGGGTTAGCAGTCATATCTAAAAATAGAATTCCAGGTATTGCGGGCTGTCATATATACATTTTTCAGTGAAATGTTTTGCAATACCAATAACCTGATTGACCCTTTACCACACAATTACAACTTTTAACACCTCTGAGATAGAAGCTTTTTGAAAACAGGGGAAAAGGAGGAAATGCTTTTTCTCCCTTTTCCACAAAGTTTTCTACCCTATCAAAAAGGCAAAATTGTACCATTGGAGCCATTTAGAAATTGTCATCTGCAAATGCTTTCAATTTGGATTGGTCTAAAATTTAGCTGTGTGGTAGCGGGTCAACCCTTTTACTTAGGACAGATAACTGTCCCTAAGGCGATGTTACTTTTTGGCTGGTGTACAGTAAATGTCCAAATATGAAAAAGATCACAGAAGCATCTTATAATTGAGACTTCTCTTTTACTGCCGATGGAAAAAATGGCTCGAATGACAACATTATGCAGGATAGAAAACTTTGTGGGAAAAGGAGAAAGTGTGGGTTTTCTTTTATCCACAATTTTTTAAAGACTTTTTATCAGGTTAAGCCAATTTCAATAATATCAGGTTGATTGCTAATACAATAGTGACTATGTCGGAATTGAAACTTACTGCGGATGGCAAAGGTGTCAAATTTTACTCAAATTTTCCTAAATAAAAACATTGTGGGAAAAGAAGAAAATGCTGGTTACCAGCATTTTCTCCTTTTCGCACAATGTTTACTAGAGGCTTCTTTCTCAGGGTCTTCTAAAGTCAGGACTGTATGGTAGAAAATTAATGCATTTGCAAAACGTATAAATGTGGGAAAAGGTACAAAGGCTGGTAAACCAGGTTTTGTTCCTTTTACCACAATATTTCAAAGGACAAATCCTATTATTTAGCTCTTTACTAAACAACAAAATTGTGGCCTTGTAAGCACTTGCAGACAACAAAATCAACACAATTCAAAAATTTAAATTTCTTTCTAGCAGGGTAGAAAACATTGTGGGAAAAGGAGAAAATGCTGGAAAAGGAGAATATTGCGGGGAAAAAAAGCAAGTGTTGGTTATACCGGCGTTTTCTCTTTTCCACATGTTTTCAAATCTCCTCTTCTTAATCAATAAAGATTTAACCCTTTATCACACAATGCTGACTTTTGACGATCCTGGAAAAGATGCCTTTTGAAAACATTGTGGGAAAAGAAGAAAATGCTGGTAATGTGAGTACATGAATTGATTTGAACAGGTGGCTGTTTTTTTTTTTCCAGAAAGATACATAACTTTTGAATACAAAAAGTTGAACGTACAGAGTTAGCTCCCCTACATTATGTATCCTGGCAGTTTGGAATGTTAGATATTGTGAGGTTATTTAACAAGCTTGGCTACAATACAGATTTCTACTGGATGAATGCCGATGAATCCAAATGAATTATGTATTGTATCCAAGCTTATTAAATGACCTCATTATTTCATAATTCCATATTGACTTTAAAAGTAAATGACATGTATATAGAGATTTTAATTTAAGCAATAACAAAAATCAAAACGTATCAAAGAAGGATCTTGAAATTGCTTTTTTGACATCAGACTTCGGTTAACCATGCTTCTAGCCAAATATCGATATTTGGGACTGTAGTCTCGTTTTGAACAATCTATATTGGTATCTATAGCATCCAATATGGAATAAGATATTCTGTACTCACATGGTAGTATTAGAGCAATTTCATTGGATGTTAAATTGTAGGTTAAATTGTAGGTGTGAAATAAAATTTTGTCATATTACCTTACACTGACCCTTACCACACTATCTCCCATAGAGGGATTCATAAAAGAATGTTGGAAAAGAAGAAAATTCTTATAACTAGCATTTTCTTTTCTTCCCACAATAACTTTTGTCTATTCAGGGAAAGCAATAACATTTAAAATTTTTTAGAAACGTAAATGTATTCCATATAGACGAGTGTAAACTTTAGCTGTGTGATAATGAGTTAACTCTTTACCATTCTACAAATTTTTTCGGAGCAACCAAACTGAATCATCTGCAGATGACAAAATAAATGTGACTCCCAACTTGAAATTTATTTTGGAAAGGTTAGAAAACATTATGGGGAAAGAAGAAAATGCTGGTAACCAGCATTTTCTCCTTTTTCCATCATGTTTTCAAAAGCTTTCTTTCCAAGGGTTGTTAAAAGTTAGGTTGAGTGGTAAAGGATTAAGCAAAGCTAACAGAAAAATTATGTAACAGCACCTTTTCTGGACTCATTACCTGGTGAAAATGATTTTTTTTGACAGAAGACTTTGAAAACCACCTTGTAAAATATGAATATTAAAATCAGCATTGACTCTTTACCAAACAAAAATTTCAGGATGGTCCAAATTCAAAGCATTTGCAGAAGACAAACTAAACATTGCTCAAAAAATGAAATTTGTTTTGGGAAGGAAAACATTAAGGGAAAAGGAGAAAATTCTGGTTGCCAGCATTTCCTCCTTTTCCCACAATGTTTACAAAAGGCTTTTTCTGCAAAGGCATCGAAACTCCAGATTGTGCGGTAACAAGTCAAAGCTCAACAAAGTAATGATGCTTGTGCTGTTACAAGTATTTTTGTCAAAAGTTGTCAGCTGCAAGAACTAGAGCTGTCACTGAACGTGACTTAACCCTTTCCCAAACGACAAATTTTGGACTCTTCCAAACCGAAAGAGTTTGCAGATGACAATTTTAGATTTGGACAAAATGGCAAAAAGTTCTTAAAAAGGGTAGAAAACACTGTGGGAAAAGGAGAAATTGCTTGTTACGAGCAATTTCTCCTGTTCCCATAGTGTTTTCAAAAGACTTTAACTTCAGACACGTAAAAACCAGGGCTTGTTTGGGAAAGGGTTAATATCCCCGTCAGCACTTTGACAGACACAGACAACCTCTAGTATTTTGTACACAGACGGACACACTGACAGACCGGCTGATTCCGGTATAGCCCCAAAAACATTTGTTTTGCGGGGATATAATGAAACAGCAACTGGCAAGCAATATATTAATTGAAACAAGAGGACCATGATGGTCCTATATCGCTCATCAGAGTACTAAGCAGTAAAGGTCTAAAATAAAGATAAATACCAAATATTAAGGTTCATGACCTAATGATAATGAAACAAGAGCAGCAAATTGTCGCAATTTGACTTGAGACTTCAAATTTCCATTCCTGACAAGCAAGAAATACTGTAAAAATGAAGACCGAAGTGGAATTACTCAAAATTCACACTAGGTAGAGTTATTGTTCTTGCACACTGTACCCCATAATATTGAAACAAAAATGTAGACCAAGTTTGAAGTCATTCTGACTTAACCCTTAACCAAACAATCCCTGGTTTTTACGACCATGAGAAAGAAGCCTTTTGAAAACATTGTGGGAAAAGGAGAAAATGCTGGTAACCAGCATTTTCTCCTTTTCCCACAATGTTTTCAACCCTGCTGGAAACAAATTTCAATTTTTGAATCACGTCTATTTTGTCGTCTGCAGGTGCTTTCAATTAGGACCGGTCTAGAATTTTGTCGTTTGGTAAAGGGTTAAGATGACAAAGTTATATTCCGGACAAGCATTAACTCTTTACCACACAGTCACGACTTTAATCGACCCTGAAATAGAAGCCTTTTGAAAACATTGTGGGAAAAGGAGAAAATGCTGATAACCAGCATTTTCTCCTTTTCCCACCATGTTTTCTACCCTTCTCAAACCAATTTTCAATTTTTTCAGTCACATTTATTTTGTCATCTGCAAATGCTTTCAAATTAGACCAGTTTAAAATTTTCTCGTGTGGTAAAGAGTTAAATGCTGTAAAAATAACATTCAGAGGGAAATAACTCAAAGACAGCATGAGGCAGACTTACAATTGTTCTGCATTGCACTTGCAAATATTGCAACAAATAAGCGTACCAAATTTCAAGTCATTCCTTCTTAAGATCACGAAACGCTATAAAAATGAAGGTCAGAGGGAAGATAACTGAAAATTCATGCTAGGAAGAGTTATGGGTCTTGAGCACTGCACTCCATAATTTTTCAACAATCATGCATATCAAATTTGAAGATGTTCATGCTGGAAATGACAAAGTTATATTCCAGATGAGCAGAAAATGATGTGAAAATGATGATCAAAGGGAAAAAAGTCAGAGATAGTATGAGGTAGAGTTATGGTTCTTTCACACGTCACTCTGTATTACTGCAACAAACACAAATACCAAGTTTCAAGTCAATTGGCCTGGATATGACAAAGTTATGCTCTGGACTAAGAACTATTCTAAAGAACTTCCTAAATCAAGGGCAAATAACTCCATTTGTTCTGATCCGATCAGACCCATAATCACACTCATCTAAGATCTAATGGTCATATATATTTTGACCAAGTTTGGTGCAGATTGGTAAATAATTGTGATGCTAGCGTGTAAACAAAGTCAAATATAGCAATTTTTCTGGTCCGATTAACCCTTTACCTTATAAGGCATTTCTGTGGTATCTCTAATTGACCCCAAATAACAGCAAGGATGAAGCCATTTCTTATGCATATATGACACCTTTTGATAGCATAGAAAACATTGTGACAAAAGGTGAAATTGCTCGTCACGAGCAATTTCACCTTTTGCCGCAATGTTTTCCAAAGGCTCCTACAAGCATTGCGTTGAAATGAGTATCTATGGAGTAAAGGGTTAAACCCATAATAAAAAACATCTGAGATCTTACGCTTATACATATTTTGACCAAGTTTGGTGCTGATTGTTAAATTATTGTAGATGCTAGATTGTAAACAAAGAAATGTGGACAGATGGATGCTGACAGACGGTGAGTGATCACAGTAGTTCACTCGGAGCACTTTATGCTCAGGCGAGCTAAAAAGTAAAAAAAAAAACAACCAAAAATACACTAGAATACTGGCATATCATATTTTATTATAATAATCTCTAAAATCAGAAATCTTTGGAGTAACATAATCATAATAACATTATCAGTATAGGATGTTCATATAAGCCACAAAATTATATAAAACATAAAAGATATAAGCATGAAAAACATTAATAGTTGAACTGACTGCACACATAAAATTGGAGAAGGAAAAACAGTATGATTATTATGTTTTATGGAACACAGAAAAGCAAGAAAATTTTAACAAAAGTAACATTTCTCCATAAATCATAACCATATTAAAGTTGTTTACACATAAGTATATAATTCAAATATCCTATTGATTGATAACCATTTCACCATCTAACACACAATCCCAACTTTTGACTACCCTGAAAATGATAGCTTTGGAAAACAGTGCAGGAAAAGGAGAAACTGCAGGATACCAGCTTTTCCACCTGTTCTCAAAACGTTTTCAACTCTTATAAAACCGTAATCTAGCGGTTTCAGCCACACTTGGATTGCTGTCTAAATTTTTTTTTCAATTTGGGAAAGTCTAAGACTTTATCATTTGGTAAAAGGGTTCAGCTAGAATTTTCATATTCCTGTAGTAGATAGCTGTTTAAAATTTTAACCATAATGTAATGTATTTGCCCCTTTTCCTGTAGTTTATCTTCTGTAAATTTCAAAACCTCAGTTTCCTTTCTAAAGCAATTTCTTGCATGTTTCCTTGTCAAGTTACTATGCTCAATTTTCTATGTACCAAGTTATATCATACGTGACCCGTCACACAAAAAAAGACTGTCTGGAAAATGTTTGGGAAATGTGAAAAGTGTCAACCCTGGTCAGACTGCGTGAATTGCACAGGCTGATCAAGGTTGACACTTCGCTTTTATGATATTTTTTGTCTGACAAGTGGTCATTCTACCTTGTTATACAATATTCTTTTAAACCATCAACTTAAATTGACCTGCACTATCATTGATCTGTTTTCATGAACCTAATTGATGTATGGAATTCCCAGATTGTCCCTCTTTTCATGACAGGTCACAAGTATCCTGCATATTCACTGTCGTGCCAATTAACCCATTGCCACACAATCCCTACTTTTGACGCACCTGAGAAAGAAGCCTTTTGAAAACATTGTTGGAAAAGAAAATGCTGGTAACCAGCATTTTCTCCTTTTCCCACAATGTTTTCTTCCCTTCACTAAAGAAATTTCAAATTCTTAGTCACTTTTATTTTGTCCTCTGCAAATGCTTTCAATTCGGACCAGTCTAAAATATTGTCGTTTGGTAATGGGTTAAATGTATGTATTGGAGTATAATAAGGGGAGTAGATGCTATAAACACAAAATAATCCTTAATTTGATACAAAAATATGAAAACACTTGTAAACTATTTTCATTACAATTATGATAGCAGACAAACACATCCTTTTACCTGATGGCAAAATTTTAGATTAGTCTAATAGGAGCACTTGTAGGTGACAAGTAAGATATTAACTCTTTATCAAATGTCAAAATTTTGGATTAGTCCAAATTGAAAGATTTGCAGACTATAAAATAACTGTGAATCAAAAATTGAAATTTGGTTTGGAAAGGGTAGAAAACATGGTGGGAAATGGAGAAAATCCTGGTTGCCAGCATTTTCTCCTTCTCCCAAAATGTTTTCAAAAGCTTTTTTTCCTCAAAGTCGTCAAAAGTCAGGACGATGAGTTAATGGGTTAACCCTTTGCCAAACAATTCCTGGTTTTCACAAACCTGAGGGAGAACCCTTTTAAAAACACTGTAAAAGAAGGAAAAAATGCTGGTAACCAGCATTTCTCCTTTTCCCACAATGTTTTCAGCCCTTCCCAAAACAAACTTCAATTTTTAGTTGCATGGTTTTTGTCGTCTGAAAATGCATTGAATAAGGACAAGTCTAAAATTTTGTCGTTTGGTAGAGAGCTAATGAAAAAGCTTTGAAAACACTGTGCAAGATGAAAATACTGTTAACTATGGGTTTCTTCTTTTTCCCCACAGTAGCTCTATCCTTTACAAGGCAAATGACATCATTCAAGTAACATCTGACCCTTAAACCCATAACATAAATATTGACCTTTCCAACTTGAAAACATTTGCAGAAAACAATTTATATGTCGCTCTCCAGATGGATTTTTTTCTTGATGGGGTTAAAAATATTGTAGGAAAAGGAAAAAATGCAGGTTATCTGCATTTTCTTCTTTTCCAACAATGTTTTCAAAAGGCTTTTTCCTTAAGGCTTTAAAACTAGGTATTGTGTGGTACAGGGTTAAATTGTTTTACATTTGGCAGATCCTGCAATTTTGTCATCTGGCTACTAAATCTTTACTAGATTACATTTTAGACTATTTACACTTGTAAGCATGTAGTTTGAATGATAGAATTTGTCTTTGAAAGGCTGGAAAAAAAATGTGGGAAAAGGATAAATTGCTTTTTCCTTTACTAAAAAGATTTCTTTTTCTCTTAACCCTTTACCAGACAGCCGAGTCCAAACTGAAAGCATTTGCAAACGACAATTTCAGTGTGGCTCAAAACGGTGCAACTGTTTAGTGGTAGGGTGGAACACATTGTGGGAAAAGGAAAAAATGCTGATTACAAGAACACATTGTGGGAAAAGGAGAAAATGCTGATTACCAGCATTTTGTCCTTTTTCCACCATGTTTTCAAAAGGCTTCTTTCCAAAGGTTGTTAAAAATAGGGATTGTGTGATAAAGAGTTAAATAAATTATTTGTGTCATCTATTAATATTAGCATGCATAGAAATGTATAACTCACAAACCAATGTACAACAAGAGGGCCAAGATGGCCCTGGATCGCTCACCTGAATTTTTGAGAGGACCATAGCCAATTTTTTCAAAACCTGATCAGCCGTTTCCGAGAAGAATAATTTTTAAGAATTCCTTCATGTCTGTATGGTGTAAATAGCCCACAGCCATCAGAGCCTTGTTTCTTGATGGATCAAAATTTCTCTAACACTTTTTGAAAAGGGTCAGCCAAGAAACATTTCTGTGAAATTATTTCAAAATCTGATCAGCCTTTTCAGAGAAAAAGAATTTTTTAAAAATTTCTTAATTTCCCTAAAGTGAAAGTAGCCTCCCATTAACCAGAGCCATGTTTCTTGACGGATCAGACTTTCACGAATATTTTCTGAAAAGTGTCATCCAAAAACATCTCGGTGAAATTATCTCAAAATCTGACCAGCAGTTTCAGAGAAGAAATTTCTTCATTTTTGTATAGAGCAAGTGGCTCCCATTCACCAGAAACACATTTTTTGACAGATCAAGATTTTGCAAATAATCTTTTAAGAGGGTCACCCAAAGAACATCTCTGTACAATTATTTCAAAATCTGACCAGTGGTTTCAGGGAAGAAGAATTTTCAAGAATTTCTTCATTTCTGTATAGTGCAAGTAGCCCCCATTCACCAGAGCCACGTTTTGTAAAGGATCCAAATTTCACGAATAAATTTTGAAAAGGGTCACCAAAGGAACATCTCTGTGAAATTATCTGACCAGCAGTATCAGAGAAGATTTGTAAAGAATTTCCTAGAAAAAATTCCATTTGGTTGCTATGGCAACTGGAGTTTTTTGATGGAATCAAATTCTGTGAACAATATTTGAAGAGGACCTCCCAAGGAACATTCCAGCCAAGTTTGGTCCAAATTGGCCCAGCGGTTTTAGGAGGCGTTGATTTTTAGAGAATTGATGACGCACAATAGACACAGGGTGTTCTTTAAAGCTCACCTTGAGCATGTTGTGCTCAGGTGAGCTAAAAATGCAAATAGCAATGTCTGAGCAAATCAGCAACACATATAAAGAACAAAAACAACAACAATTGCTTGTGGAATCACACAAACCTGTAACTGTTGCAGACTAACGGATTCCCCCCATCTGGTGCCTCGTTTCTGAATCGGGAGGAAAAAATTGAAAGGGACATTACTTTTGTGACAGTCAACCAACCAAAATGAAAATTGCAGATGCACAAGTTCCTATGGTAAGTAGGTTGCCATTAGAATTCCAGCCAAATTGGATTAAAACTGTGGGAGGAGATGGGATCACAAAATAGCGATTTTTTATCCTTCTTCTCCTTTTTCCCCAATGTTTTCAAACAGCTTCTTTCCTTGGGTTGCTAAAAGTCGGCATTGTGCAGTAGAGAGTTAAACCCCTACAATGCCTTTCACAACTGTAGCAACCTTTCCTGCCATTTCAGAGCAAAATCATACCGCACAAAACACATGTTTTTGACCTTTAATCTACACTTTCAATACTCCTGAGAAAATATGGAGAAACTATGGCTTCGTGATTATTTTGGGTCTCATCTCTGGACTAAAAATCTCTTGGGTTAACTTGAAAACTAAACAACATTTTAGGCTTGTCCAAACTGAAACCATTTGCACATGAAAAAATAAAAGTCAACAAAAAAATGGAATTTGACAGTGGAAGAGTACAAAACATTGTAGGAAAAGGAGAAAATGCTGGTTACCAGCATTTTCTTTTCCGCACAATGGCTTCAGAAGGTTTTTTTCCTCACGGTCATTAAAACCAGGGATTGTTTGGAAAAGGGTTAAAACAAGCAGATAGGTTGCTCAATTTGAACTTTGGTACATACAATAACATCACACTTTATGGCAAGTAACAAACAAACAGTAACTATAAGCATTTATCAAAATTTCTAGTAAAATTAGAGTCAATAGTTTCTAACACAAAGCTGAATTTGATACAGACTTGGACCAAAAGTCTTTTCCTCTGAAAAAGGTTTGTGTCATTAACTACTAAATTAAGTCATGGGGGTGGGGGTGTTTACAACTAGAGCTGTCACTTAGTGCGACATAATACCCCTGCCAGCGCTTTGACAGATACAGGCAATTTAACCAAAAAAAAAATCTAAGTTAAAGGGGAGATTACCATTCGATACAATAACAGCAAAACTGTTGGAAGAGTCGGAGACACAAAATTACTGGTATTTTGTACACAGACAGACACACAGATGGACATAAGGACACACAGGCTGATTCCAGTATATCCTGGAAAACATTCGTTTTGCAGAGTCTAATAAAGGGATCTGACACTTAAGGAGTTCAAAAAACATTGTCGGAGAAAGAGCTAGTTACCAGCATCCCCCTTTACCCACAATGTTTTAAAAATACTTTGCTATTAGGACCATTAAAATACTGGATTTTTTTGGTATGCAATTTAACACATTTTGTGTCTTAGATTTTGTTTTAAGAAATAGAATATCAAAGATGCTTACATCACAAGATCAACATTGTGTCCATCAAGTTATAAAGATAAATAACCAAAAATGTGTCTAAGTATCTAGAACAGTCATTGACCCTATCCAGACATCTAAAGCAACATACTCCAACACTTTGAACTTCCTAATCTCATATGCGTATAAAAAGCAACAAACATTTAAGAGGTAGGAGGATCATCTGCAATGCTACGATTTCATCTAGCTGAATACTGCATACATAATGAAATAATTTTTCGTCCGGCCGCTTGCATGAATTTGTAAATCCTAATTTGAATACAATTCACTGGCCATGACTCAAGTCTTCACCAAGCAACAAAATTTTAGACTTTTCCAAATTGAAATACATCGATCGGTGAGTGCAACACTATTCTAAGTGCCTGTATAATGTACAGGCACTTACAATAGTGTTGCACTCAACTATCAAAATATTGAAAGTGATTTATGAAGGGTAGCAGAACTTGTGGAAAAAGGAGAAAATACTGGCCACCAGCATTTTCTCCTTTTTCTACAATGTTTTGATGAGTCTTCTTCTTTAGAACTCATAAAATTCAGGATTGTTTGGTAAACATATGATTTGTGTCCTATGATCAGTAACAGCCCTTCAGTAACTTGTGTTCCTTACTTCTATAGTGTGCAATAAACTTTTAGACCTGACAAAATTAGAAGCATTTACATTTAAAATCAAATTTGCTTAACTCTTTCACTGCTAATGTTGTCTTGAACATCTATTGTAGATGGCATAGATTAAGATCAGACTTCACAAAATATGCAGTCTGATCTTTACTGCATCTGCTACCCGATACTGATATCTGACCAAATATAGGTATAACAACAACGAAAATATACTTTTGGGCCTCAACAAATTTCGATTCCATCTATTTGGCAGTGAAAGGGTTACAATGAAAACATTTGTCTATGACAGGATTAAACACATCACAGGAATAGGACAGAAAGCCCTAGTAACCAGTATCTTGTCCTTTTTCAACAATGTTTTCAACAATCTTCTGCCCAAGGGTTGTCTAAAAGTAATAGGTTTGTTTGTTAACCCTATCCCAAACAACAAAAATTTGACTCTTTCAAATTCTAAACATGTGCATAGGAGAACTTCAACATTGGTACCAATGAGCATCAGCTTCGAGATAGGGCAGAAAACATTGTGGGAAATGGAGAAAATGGCGGTAGAAGCATTTTCTCTTTTTCCCACAATGTTTTCACAAGACATCTTCTCCTGGAATGTGAAAACCAGGGGTAATTTGTTCAAAGATTAATCCTTTACCACACAATGATGACTTTTAACATCAATGAGGAAGAAGCCTTTTGAAAAACATTGTGGAAAAAGGAGAAAATGCTGGTAAGCAGCATTTTCTCCTTTTCCCACAATGTTTTCAACCCTGTTAAGCTCAATTTCCATTATTTGAGTCACATCTAAATTCTTCTCTACAAATGCTTTCAATTTGGGCAAAACTAACATTTTGTCTCTGGTAAAGAGTTAGGAAAAGAAACCTATAACACAGATGAAATTAACCCATGAAATATTAGGGTGGGCTTCAAATGCTTTTAGAAACAGTATAACACTTTAATCCTTTACTCCATAGATACTCATTTCTACGCATTGCTTGTAGGAGATTTGGAAAACATTGTGGCAAGAGGTGAAATTGCTCGTGACGAGCAATTTCACCTTTTGCCACAATGTTTTCTGTACTATCAAAAGGTGCCATGTACACATAAGAAACGGCTTCATCCTTGCTGTTATTTAGGGTCAATTAGAGATACTATAGAAATACCTTATGGGGTAAAGGGTTAAAACTGTATTTCTGAACTAACCTTTAATTTTTTAATAGATTTCTATACTTGTAAATTCATAACATGTAAAGTCAGTAAGACTGTTCAAAATAAAATCTTCTGTACTTGTAACTTCATTTTCTGTACTGTTCTGTACTTCCACCTTCAATTTAACGAGTTAATTCATTACAACTTTACTTTCAAACTTTACTTTTCTGTACTTGGAACTTCACTGTTGCAAATGGTATATTTCTGTACTGTAACCTTATGCTTTTAGAACAGGTAAATTCATTATTTTCATTATTACTATTCAAAATGCACTTTTCTGTACTTGTAACCCCTGAAAACCATGTTTTGACAGTTGGGCCTCTTCGAATGCCTTTCTTCCTTCTTCACCTATAATGAAAAAAAAATCAAATACATCTGTACCAGACAATTTACAATTGGGCCAATTTAAAATTGGGCCAAATTTAAAGTATTTGCAGTCAAAAAAAGGAACGTCTCTGGAAGGGTAAAAAAGATTGTTGAAAAGTAGATATATGTATTGCTGCTAAAAAGCTTTTTACTTCCTTTTTCCAGAATATTTTAACCCTTTCCAAAACGACAAATTTTGGACTCTTCCAAACCAAAAGAGTTTGCAGACGACAATTTTGAATTTGGAGAAAATGGTAGACAGTTCTCAAAAAGGGTAGAAAACACTGTGGGAAAAGGAGAAATTGCTCGTTACGAGCAATTTCTCCTTTTCCCACAGTGTTTTTAAAAGATTTTTACTGCAGACACGTAAAAAACAGGGCTTGTTTGGGAAAGGGTTAAAAAGTCTTCTTTGTGAGAGAAGTAAAACTTATTATAATGTTTGGTACTGACCAAAGAAACATGTATTTTCTCAACATAAAAATCAAGATTTCCTGACTACTCTTTTGGTTATCATTACATCCCTACATTTCTATAGATTGCAAGCCTTTAATGATATAGCTACTGTGTGCAACTTGAAATATAATTACAGAAAAAAAACTTTAAAGTTGTTAATTCAATCTATATTTCAATCAACAATAAATCATTACTCTAAATTCAAATTTCAACTTCAAATTTTCTTCACTTATGATCAGAAACATTTACATATTGGTAAAAGAAAATATCACTCAATAAGGAAAACAAAGACTTGGATAAACATGACAATGGTGAAAAACTGGAAGCATGCTACGGCAAAGTAAGTTGAAAACTTTACAGTACATCACAAAAAAAATGAAATAAATCAAAGATGAAAAGGACTTTTGAAAGCACTGTGGGAAAAGGGAAAAATGAAAGTAACCAACATTTTCTCCTTTTCCTTTAATGCTTTCTACTGTTTTAAAAACAATTCAAATCATAGAAGTAGCTTTGATTTATTGTTAGAAAAAGCTTTCATATGGATGTGTCCTATATTTGTTGTTTAGAATAGAGTTAAGAGTGCAAACCCAAATTCTCACAGCAATAGTGAATTCAACAATTCCATCTGATTACCTCCCTTGATAATTTAAAATCTGGACACACTGTAATCTATGACAATTGTATGCAATTAATTCCTTCTTTCTTTCTAAAAATTTTCTCTTTCAATCAAAGACAACATGGAATAGAATCAATCCTTATAGCACCTATCACAACCATGTCTCCAATCACTGCTAGTGTAGATCATGATCAAAACACACAAATTATACAGTCTGATCTTTAGTCCACACTATCTCATTTGCTTTCACACTCTGGACAATATCAACCTGTTTTTCCATTTTCAAGGACTACATAGACGATTTCTTACAGCCTTTCTGTGTTACAGGTGACTACTCCCTTATGCATGGCTTTGTCCTGATTTAACCCTTTACCACACAATCCTGGCTTCTGACGACCCTATGCAAGAGGCCTTTTGAAAACATTGTGGGAAAAGGAGAAAATACTGGTTGGGGAGATATCTCTTTAGCTCCGTGGTTAAGGTATTTGCCTTTCAACTGTGCTAGGGTTCGAATCCTGCCCGTCCCTTATTTCTGCCATGTATTTTTTCATTTGTTTCTTTGTTGTGGACTTTGTTCGTAAGATCTCTCAGATACACTCACTTCATTGTGTAAAATGGGTTGGAGAAGAAATATCAATATCATTACTTCCAACTAATTTCAGAAGTAGCTTTACTTAAAAAAGTAGGAATGCTTTCTCAATTTGGCCACTTTATTTCTGTTCCATGATTTGCTTTTTGAGTGCAATCTGAAAAATATTCTCTCCAATTTTCGCAATGTTAGTTTCTTTCGAGATGGATCTAATGCAAGCTGCTTCGGTAACCAATGTTCACTGCCCTTGGTATTTGCACTATGTGTGCATTACTCTAGAACAAGGAAGTTAAATGCATCTAAAACTCTTTACCAAAAGACAAAATTTTGGACTAGTCCAAATAGAAAGCATTTGCAGATGACAAAATAAATGTGAATCAAAAAATGAAACTTGATTCAGAAAGGGTAGAAAACATTGTGGGAGAGGGAAAAAATGCTGGTTACCAGCTTTTTTTTTGTTTCCTGCAATGTTTTCAACAGGCCTCTACCTCAAGGCAGTAAAACCTGTGATTGTGTGATGAAAGGTTAAATAATACAAGCGTAATCCAGTCAACTTACCCATGGACAAGAGCGCCTCCTTGGCTTTGTTCTGTACCAGCTGGGATGAGTCAGATTGCCATAAATACACTAATTGATCTTTGCTTTCTGTGGCCTGAAAGTACATTAGATTAGCTTCTAGTGCTTTGACTTATTAGCCAGTGGAGCCCTACAGGGCCATCATGGTCCTCTTGTTTCTAACAACTGACCAAATCATAAGGTAGACTGGTCCTTGGATATGGATGTGGTGGTTTTTGAAACACACATTACGGTTAGAGAGAGAATTCTGGTTCCTTTTCCCACCATTTCCAACATAAATCCATTCTTAAGCCGTTAACTACAATGAAATAAATTAGCTTTCAATATAGAAAATGCGTACATTTGTATAAAGAGCTGCTCAACAGTAACAAAGTACTGATAGTACTAAGTTCCAGCATCTTTCTATGTATGCCGTTAGAAGTGCATATCCATATCATTTTTTTTTCATTTTTAACCTGCTCAATGCAGATATTGAGGAGTTAATTTGGCCTATCCAAATTTAGTCGATGACGAAATACTTATCCCAACTGAGAACAGTTGCTGACTATAAATCAAATGCAGTTTAACCCTTTCCCAAACGACAAATTTTAGACTGTCCCAAACTCAAAGTGTTTGCAGATGACAATTTTAAATTTGATGAGAATGGCAGAAAGTTTTCCGGTAGGCTAGAAAACACTATCGGAAAAGGAGAAATTGCTCGTTACGAGCAATTTCTCCTTTTCCCACAGTGTTTTCTAAAGACTTGCACTGCAGACACATAAAAACCAGGGCTTGTTTGGGAAAGGGTTAAACAATTAATCATTATCTCCCGCTGGATGGCATTCTACAAATACACATCTATCTAATTTTGGCATCCTGGGTACAGATTACTTTTCTATGTGACAACCATTACTTAAAAATTTCAAACTAAAATAAATGTTTACTCAAAAAAAGCGCCACCTGGTGCGATTCATTCAGCTATTATCAGCAGTTTAGAGAAATCTGGAGCTATAACAGGTCTAAACAGGTCTAATTCCCCCTAAACGTATTGATAAAGCCACTTTCTCCATTGCTACTTTATAGGACATATTACTGCAATCCGGGGGGAAGTGATGCGTCACAGAAGACAGGTTCAATCTTCAAAGAATATGACATGAGCAGACACTGATCGATTAATTTTTGGCAATGATAAGGGCAAACCCATGAATGAATTGTAGTGTAGTAAAATACCTCTAAAATGGCAAGAGCTGCACATGACCCAGCTCGGATTTCTGAAGTACGATCTTCCAACCCTTCTACAAATACAATCATTGCACGATCCCTGTTCTCCCTCTTCTTCTGTATCAAATTGAGGTAAGATACTGAAAGGAAATGGTGAAAATTGTTACAAAGGTTATTCTGATTGTACTTGACTCTTTAACCCTTAACCATACAATCCCGACCTTCATCGACACTGGTAACCAGCATTTTCTCCTTTTCCCACCATGTTTTCTTCCTTTCCCAAAAGAAATTTCAAATTTTCAGTCACTTTTACTTTGTTGTCTGCAAATGCTTTCAATTTGAACCAATCTTAAATTTCGTTGTACGGTAAAGAATTAACAAACAACAAAATCATTGACTGTTTCAAATTGAAAGCATTTGCAGAATAATAACAGAATGAATGTGATTAAAAAATTGAAATTCCTGTTTTGAAGAATAGAAAACATTGTGGGAATAAAGGAGAAAAATCCTGGTTACCAGCATTTTCTCCTTTTCCCAAAAATGTTTTCAAAAGGCTTCTTTCTAAGGGTCAATAACAGTAGGGATTGTATGGCAAGTTGACACTTTACCAAACAACAAAATTTTAAATGCTGGCTATTGTTTCAGAAAATGACACTATAATGTGAGCGACACTTATATTATCAGCAGCAAATGCTTTCAATTTGAACCAGTCTAAATTTTTACTATCTGGTAAAGGTTTAACTCTTAACCATAAAATCCTGACTTTTTTACACCCTTCAGTAAGAGGCCTTTTGAAAACATTGTGGGAAAAGGAGAAAATGCTAGTAACCAACAATTTCTCCTTTTCCCACGTTTTCTTCCCTGTCAAAGAAAAAATGCACCATCTGAGCCACACTGAAATTGCCATCTGCAAAATGCTTTCAATTTGGACCAGTCTACAATTTTGTCATCTTATACAGGCTTAAATAACCTAAGAAGTGATGAATTATGAAAAATAAATCTTTACTTTCTGCTGGGTTTAACTTACAAGTATTCCATCTTTCATGTCATTTTATCAAACTAAAATCATTATTTGTACCATCATGACAAATGTTGCTCCAAACGGCTGTGAGGTTGCCAAGATTATTACCCATGGAAAACGCATGTCAATTCATTTTGGTTACCAGTTTTTTCTCCTGATCCCTCCATGTGTTCAAAAGGCTTCTTTCCCAGGGTCATCAAAATTCAAGATTGTTTGGTAATTGGTTAAATACAGCACTTACTTGTACACTGCTCCACCTCTTTATCCAATGTAACCAATAACATTGCTATAATTTTAAGGCAAGGTGCTGTTGGGATAGAATCTCTTAGTGTGAGGATAGCTTTGATCACCATATCCGAGTTACCTGATGTCAGCTTCTCCACAAGTTTTACTGTAAAGTCAGAAAAGGAAATTCACTATTAACGTTATACAAAACAACAAAATTTTAGACTGGTTCATACTCAAAGTAATTGCAGACTACATATTCAGTGTTGCACAAACGATTAGGTTTATCTTTCATAATTTACAAAACAGCTAGGAACATTTCAATTAACATGCTTAAAAACAAAATCTAAGAGTGGTTCAAACTTTAACCCATTACCACACAATCCCTACTTTTGACACCCCTGAGAAAGAAGCCTTTTGAAAACACTGTAGGAAAAGGAGAAAATGCTGGTAACCAGCATTTTTTCCTTTTCCCACAGTGTTTTCTGCCCTTCCCAGATCAAATTTGAATTTTTCAGTCACTTTTATTTTGTTGTCTGCAAATGCTTTCAATTTGAACCAGTCTGAAATTTTGTCGTGTGGTCAAGAGTTTTAAAGTAATTGTGGACTGCATAATATTATTGATCCATAAAAGTATGACTTGCTTCATATAATACAACATGCTGATGTACTTTTGCAAGAATTCGGCTCATCCAAAGTCTGTAAAATGTTTGCAATGTGGACAAGTCCAATGTTTTTTTCTTTATTTTACACAGAGTCAATGGACTTAAAAAGAAGCTACGAGGTGTGATAAAAAAGTCCTCTGCCCCAAGTGCTTCCGATTACCAGGGAATGAAAATCTGGTCATTACTTTTCAATATAATCCCCCTTCAAGGCAATGCACTTAGTCCATCTCTGTTTCAGCTTGCTTATCCCTTCCAAATAGAAGTCTTTTTCCTGGTCCCCCAAGTACTTGTTCACTGCCTCTATGACGCCTTCATTGCTTCCAAACTGTGTTCCACGAAGGTTGGATTTCAATTTTTGGAACAGATCAAAGTCAGACGGGGTCATATCAGGAGAATATGGGGGTGAGGAAGGACTTTGAATCGGTATTCAGTCGCAGCAATCAAGGCAACTTGCGACATGTGAGCAGGCGCATTGTCCTGCAAGAGCAAAACACCTCCAGTCAATTTTGCAAGTTTGACGCACTGTCCTCTCTAAATACTGTCATACAAAAGCAATCAAGCATGACCAAATGCTTTTTACTCTCCAAATGACTTTCAATAAGATAGGATGACAGACTGAACAAGATTTTTGTCCAATGAAATGCCTCGAAATGTATCAGGATGAGAACATTCTGATCACACCTCGTACATATACTTACATTCACTGGCAACATCCAGCACATGTTTAAGTCCACCTTCCTCATTAAAATACAACATAAACTGATGTAAGGTTATCACAAAGTGTGGACGCCCATGTTCGGACTCATAGTCTGGGACATCAAGGACTCGTGTGATGACATGTTGACAAACTGAAATGGGAAAAATGCTAGTATGAAACAAACTGACAAAAAATTAAATAGACTGTGTATTTTTCATTTTTGAAAGTCCTGTAATTCTTGAAAAATGCCAACAGCTTTTGATATTTCTTATCTTCTTACCAAATGATAATATTTTAGACTTGTCAAAATTGCAAGCACCTACAGATGACAGAATTAATGTGGTTGAAAAATTGAAACTTGAATGTAGAAAACATTGTGGTAAAAGGAGAAAATGCCAGCTACCAGCATTTTCACCTTTTCCCACACTGTTTTCAGAAAGCTTCCACTGGATAGTAAATTCACGGGATTGTTTTGTAAAGGGTCAAACTTATTCATCATCTCATTGTTAGAAAGCCATGTTTGAAATTTGTTCTAAATCTGCTTGTTAATGTTTCACTCTACAAAACGACATTATTTTAGACTGGCCCAAATTGGAAGCATTTGCAGATGACAAAATCAATGTGACTGAAAATTTGAAATTTGTTTTGTGATGGGTAGAAAACATTGTGGGAAAAGGGAGAAAATGCTGGTAACCAGCATTTTCTCCTTTTCCCACAATGTTTTCTACCCTTCGCAAAACAAATTTCAAATTTTCAGTTAATTTAATTTTTTCGTCTGCAAATGCTTTTGATCTGGACAAGTCTAAAATGTTGTCGTTTGGTAAAGAGTTAACATAAGGTTACAAATCAAAGATGCAAAATTCAATGACATCACAAAGCAGTGTGACAAATTACCTTTCAATGGGTCCATTGCATGTTTCTCTGCGATTACCGCTGCAAATTTCTGTTCCAAATTTGTCAGCAGACGATCAGGACTGACATAAAGGCTATTCTGGTCTGTACATTTTACCCAGAATTCCCTCAGGTTCTTGTTATCACATAGTGTGGACATCACTGGAAATATAGAGTAACTGTGAATAATTCTGGATGATTTTACTGCATGATTCAGCTGATTTGGGAAAAACTTACTAATGCAGCTTTCATATTATATAACATTGCTGCAGACAACCTTTGAAAACATTGTAGCAAAAGACGAAAGTCTTAGTAGATCTTAATTTACCTTTCCACCATTTTCATAAGTCAAAACTTTTGTTGCTTGGTAAAGAGAAGGACAAAGGTTTTTCAAGGCTATACCAAACAAGAAAACAGAACTATGTTCTAAATCGAAGTTGTTACAGATAACAAATATGACTCAAATGATAAAGTTTCTAAAAGAGTAGAAAACATTGCTGGAAAAGAAGACAAGCTGAATACCAGCTCTTCTTCTCAAGGTTTTCAGAAACTGTCTTCCACAGCAGCATCATCAACACATGTGATTATTTGGTTATGGATTAACTTTTTTTTACCAAAAAGTCATTTGTGCAAATAATTCTGAGAAAAGGAGTCTTTAAAAAAAAATGTGAGATATGAAAATATTGGTAACCTGTTCCATAAACTTCTAAAAAAGCTAAAGTACAGCATGTTAATCTTGTAAGGAAAGTCCAATTGTCTTAATTATTTTTCTTAACCCTTTACCCCGTAAGGCATTTCTATGGTATCTCTTATTGACCCTAAATAACAGCAGGGATGAAGCCGTTTCTTATGTGTATATGACACATTTTGATAGTGTAGAAAATATTGTGGCAAAAGGTGAAATTGCTTGTGACTAGCAATTTCACCTTCTGCCACAATGTTTTCCAAAGGGACCTACAAGCAATGTGTAGAAATGAGTATCTATGGAGTAAAGGGTTAAATATTTCTTCAAAAAAAGAAAGTATAAAGAGATGGAAGTTGTATCAACTTTACCAGAATGTAGGTCAACCTGTGACCCAGATTTGGCCTGTTTCAAGAGGCTCTCTATAATCGTACACTGTTTCTGTAACTTGTCTAAGGCATAAATCTCACGGCACTTTAGTGGTCCGAATGCACCCAAATTCTGTAACGAGAAAATTGTTAATCAGACACTGTAAGTATACAGAATATATATCATGACTTTCCTAGTGCTTATGTCTGGTTTAACTCTTTACCACACGACAAAATTTTAGACTGGTTCAAATTGAAAGTATTTGCAGACGACAAAATATAGGTGACTGAAAAATTGAAATTTGTTCTGGGAAGGGTAGAAAACACTGTGGGAAAAGGAGAAAATGCTGGTTACCAGCATTTTCTCCTTTTCCCACAGTGTTTTCAAATGGCTTCTTTCTCAGGAGGCGTCAAAAGTAGGGATTATGTGGTAATGGGTTAAGCTACATGGGAAATCTGACAGAAATACCAAAGTTTTTTATACAGAGAGAGGCATTTAATACAATTAGCATTTTACAAAAACACAAAATTTTAGACCTGTCCAAATCTAAGATGTCTGCATGATGACAAAATAAATGTGGCACAGTTATTCCGATATGTCTGAAATGTTCAAAAATAATTTGGGAAAAGGAGAAAATGTTTGTAAGCCAGCATTTTCCTTTTTCCCAACAATGTTTTCAAAAGCCTTTTTCTCAAAGTTGTTCAAACTTGGGGTTGTGTGGTATTGGCTTAACTACGAGATACTGATACACTTTGTAAAAAAAAAAATTGCATCAACTTACAGTATGTTCCCAGAATTACCTCTATCCTGACATCTCCCCACATCTTATCCCATTGAACTTTTTCTTTCGTTTGCATTGGAGTTTTTTTGACATTTTTAACAGCTTAGGTCATATCATGGTAGTCAGTAAAGCATGCATGTGTTTCCTGGTTTTCTCACACCAGTATTGACACTACTTTCTTTCCAAAGCCATTGATTACTTTTCTCAGTGAGGAGAAAAATCGCCAGAAAGAAAGTTAGCTACAATTGGGTATCAAATCCGCAACCTCCAGGTCAAGAGTCAGATACGCTAACTGAGCTACCTGGTCTGGCAACTTCTTCCTGATTCGGCAACATCAGGAATGAGGAATTTACAGCCCAAGAGGCATTAAACACCAAACAACAAAATTTTAGGCATGTCCAAATTGAAGCATTTGCAGGGCAAAAGTAATTTGTGATTGGAAATTTAGGAAACATTGTGTGTTTGGAAGGTTAGGAAACATTATGGGAAAAGGAGAAAATGCTGGTGACCAGCATTTTCTCATTGTCCCACAATGATTTCACAAGGCATCTTCCTCATACTCTTTAAAACTGTAGATTGTGCAGTAATATAATTACAGCATCTAGTAATACAAATTATCTGTGCAAGAAAACATGATTCTAGGACCACAGAAAAATATCTAAAACCATACTATGATAAAGAGCCTGTAGAGTTCACAAAAGAGAAAGTCATCTGAACATTTTATATAACTATGAAAAGATTTTTACATCTTTTATGCTAACTAACCTCTAGTAATCTCTCGCAGTAAGTTAAATGATACATCAAACACTGGTCCACCTCCTCGTTGCCTAGTGACGGGGGCAATGGACTCGAGCCAAGACTAGATCCAAGCTGGGTGTCCTCGCTCAGTCTCTGGGCCAGACTTTCTATGCCAGAGTCACCCGTCTTTGCTGTAGATTCTGGGCTGCATAACATATCGTCAAATGTACTCTTGTTGTTGCTGAAGGGAACAGTGGGGAAGGTTGCCATGGTTATAACAGGGAAAAATACAGGTAGAAGGTACAAAAATATTATCAAGACAATGTTTGAATTTAGTTAACTCTTTACCACACAATCCCTACTTTTAACAACCCTGAAAAAGAAGCCATTTGAAAACATTGTGGGAAATGGAGAAAATGCTGGTACCCAGCATTTTCTCCTTTTCCCACAATGTTTTCTACCCTTTCCAAAAGAAATTTCAAATTTTCAGTCACTTTTACTTTTTCTTCTGCAAATGCTTTCAATTTTAACCAGTATACAATTTTGTTGTTTGGTAATGAGTTAATGGCATGCATTACTCTGTCTAGTACTATTTTTATCATTCTGGCCAAACAACCACATGATCCCAGATTTTAACTCAGTTTTAACTAAGAAAGAGGCCTTATGTAAACACTGCTAGAACAGAGAAAATGCTTGTAGCCAGCATTTTCTCCCATTCCAACCATGTTTTCTACCCCATCAAAGACAGAAATAAAGACTGAACCATATTCAAACTGTTTGCAACTGCTTCCAATTTGGACCAGTCTAAAATTTTGTCTTCTGGTATTAACTCATTTCAAAACTATAAAATCTTGAACTCTTTACCAAATGACAAAATTTTAGGTTTGTCCAAATCCAAAGCATTTTCAGATGACAAAATAAAAGTGACTGAAAATTTGAAATTTGTTTTGTGAAGCATAGAAAACATTGTGGAAAAAGGTTACCAGCATTTTCTCCTTTTCCCATGTTTTCTAAAGGCTTCTTTCTCTATGTGGTAATGGGTTAAATTGTTTCTATTCAAAACATATATAGACAACAAATGGCTATTGTTGTTAAACAACCACTCTACCTCTCAATCTGGATGTTTTTTCTGCAAAAACTGATCAGTGTAATGTGACAACTTGCTAGATATAATACATAACAGCGATGAAGCAAACCACCTTTTCGCAGAGCACAGTTCACTTACTTTATGGCTGGTGACTGTGGGTCCTCTGTTGTCTCCTCTGTGTCTAGAAAGTCGAAAGCTTCCAGCGCATCCTCAATGGATACACTGATACTGGAAGACCTGGAGCTGTTCCGTAACTGTTTCTGTTCAAATAAAATGAAAGGTCTTAGCCCCTGCGGAACTGGTTTAGTAGACAGTGTTGAACCAAGATCAGAATGCACAAAATAAGCGTGTTGGATCATCATGTCTACTTCCTTACCAGATATTCCAATAACATGAGGGCCATGATGGCCCTGAAGTCACTCACCTGTGGATTTGACCAAACATGACCCATTTTCAATCTCTATTATGATGCAATGACAAACATTCTACCAAGATTTTCATTAGTACATGTATTGAACTGAAAATGTGGGCTCTGGGACATACACAAGAGTTTTTCAAAGATTTGACTCAGTGACCAAGTTATTGACCCAACATGATCCATTTGCAAAAGGTTCAAGTAATCATCCAGAAAACATTATGACCAAGTTTCCTGAGTAATGCACTAAAAATGTAGCCTCTAGAAAGTATACAAGGTTCTTTGAAGATTTGACCTAGAGACTTAGTTAGTTTTCACACTAACATGACCCATTTTTTAACTCTTCAAAAGATATCATATTACAAACATTCTGACCAATTTCAAGAGTTTTAGACTCAAAATGTGGCCTCAGGAGCGTACATTATGTTTTTCTAAGGAATGGCCTAGTGACCTAGTTTTTGACCAGACATGACCCATTTTCAAACTAGTCTGTGGTATCATCGAAACAAACATTCTGACTAACTTTTCACAGTTTTGGACAGGAGAAGTTTTTCTAAAATTTGACCAAGTGACTAGTTTTTGTACGGACTTGACCAATGACCCATTTTCAAACTGTTTAAGATATCACCTAGATAGATATTCTGACCAAATTTCAGGCATTTTGGACTAAAAATGTCGTCTTTGAAACATACAAAGGGTTGTTCTATGATTTGACCTGGTGACCTAGTTTCTGACCCAACATGACCCATTATTCAACATGTTTGAGATATCATTAAGACAAATATTCTGACCAACTTCTAAGAGTTTTGGACATAAAATGTGGCCTCTGGAGTGTACACAAGGAAAAAGTTGATGCCAGACGCTGAAAACAGCTTGATCACAAAGGCTCACCTCGAGCACTTCGTGCCCCAGTGAGCTAAAAATCTGCATAAATAAAGCCACCAAATTTTTTTTGGATATCATCACGACAAACATTCTGATAACCTTTTAGGAGTTTTAGACTGAAAATGTGGCCTCTAGAGCATACACAAGGTTTTTCTTAGATTGGACCTAGTGACCTAGTTTTTGACCCAACATGACCCATTATTAACCCTTTCCCAAACAAGCCCTGGTTTTTACGTGTCTGCAGTAAAAGTCTTTTGAAAACATTGTGGAAAAAGGAGAAATCGCTCGTAACGAGCAATTTCTCCTTTTCCCACAGTGTTTTCTACCCTTTTTGAGAACTTTCTCTCATTTTTATCAAATTTGAAATTGTTGTCTGCAAACTCTTTCAGTTTAGAAGAGTCTAAAATTTGTAGTTTGGGAAAGGGTTAAACTCATCTGAGATATTGAGACAAACATTCTGACCAAGTTTCACAAGTATCGACATCACGATTCAGCCACTTGCAAGACAAAATTGATTCAATGGATCCATAATTATGTGATGACTTACTTAGCATAAATCAATTAGCACTTTGACTATTCAAGGAAGATTTTCAGGACCTTTTTGTAAAAATGCTATTTTATCACTTTTCAATTTTTTGGTTTAACTTCTCATCAATGTAAACTGCAGTTATACTACTGTGAAGTATTTCACCCTTTATCAGATGGCCAAATTTGAGGTTTGTCCAAATACAAAGCATTTTACAGATGACAGAGTAAAAATGGTTGAATGTTCCACTAAGTCTCAAAAGTCACAACAGTTTGTGGGAATAAGAGGAAAATACTGGTATCCAGCAAGTTCTGCTTTTCCCAGTATCACTGACAATACATAAATTTGCTATCTTCAGATGCTTTTTAACTCTTTACCAAACAACAATTTTTTGGACTGGACAAAATTCAGAGCATCTACAGACAAAAAAAATCAATCATGGTAATATGATGATTGTGGGAAAAGGAGAAACCATTTTCTCCTTTTCCAACAATGTGCTCAAAAGTCTTTGCTACCTGGGTCATTGAAACTCAGGACTGTTTGGCTAAGGGTTAAAAAGTATTACAGGAATAAGAGAAAATGCTGGTAATAAGCACTTTTTTGCTGTTCCTGCAATCATTCAAAATAGTCTAAGCTTACTGTACTCCATCTTCCAATGCTTTTTAATTGGAGGAGTTTAGATTTTGACTTTTGACCTGCATGAAAATTTGTTGTTTGGTACATTGTTAACTCATTACCCAATAAGGCATTTCTAGCCTAAATAACAGCAAGGATGAAGCTGTTTCTTATGTGTATTTGACACCTTTTGATAGCGTAGAAAACATTGTGGCAAAAGGTGAAATTGCTCATCATGAGCAATTTCACCTTTTGCCGCAATGTTTTCCAAAGGCTCCAACAAGCAATATGTAGAAATGAGTATCTATGGAGTAAAGGGTTAATTAATCTTACCCTCAGTAATTTCTGGGCAACCTTCACTAACTCCTCCAGTTTATTCAACTCTGCATATTGACCATGATAATCCTCTAACGCAGAACTCAAATTATGTATCACATCCTCAATGTTCGAAACAGCACTGTCAGTATCACGAGAACCATCATGCTCTCGTAGCGAAACACTCGGAAAATGTAAATGACTCATAACTGGCGGTAATGAACTAGATAACACACTATTTTGATTAAACGACGAGTCTATTTCACGATACAAAGTTGGACTAGAACTATATCCCCCCGGAATATTTCCAACAGATTGTGAATGTAATGGTCCTAATTGAGTATAGTGGTATGCTTCCGGCAGTTGAGCACCGGATCGGGAGCCTACATGCGGACTGTCAAGTCCATGGTATGACGACAGATTGTTTCTGTGAGGGGTTGATGCATTTGATCTCAAAATGAAGTTATCATCTCTAGTTTGCTGCATGGAAGCGGGATTCGAATGTCTTCGCTCATACTCAAACTGGCCTTGGTCAACCTGTTGGGATAAATAAAAGAGAATTGATAACACATTCATGTTACTTTGTACAACCTTATGTAGTGTTGAATACTGTGCACCAAGATCAGACTGTGCATCTTGCCATGATCAGACTGCACAGATTGTAGTCAGATCTTAGATTTCCACTAATTTTCAACATGCTTTTAAAAGCACAGCCATAGCATACTTGCTACACTAAAAGTGTCTATTCCATTCGCTTTTCAGTGAGGTCTATCCATCAATAATGCAAGCAGCACTCCAGGTAAGAGGGAGAGATGGTATTCTAAATTCATTATTTCTCTTCCAAACCCTATGTTGTGGGATAATCATCAGAATCGTCACGGCGAGACGATTCTAATGAGTAGCCACATCATAGAGTTTAGTAGAGAATAATTCATATTTTCAATTTTGAAATCAAAACCACTCCTTCTATCTGGAGCTCTAATGCAAGTACGTAACAAATGATCGTGTCTGAGCAAATAAAAAAGCCTGCAAATCAACCGTTACATTTTCCTCCAAGATATACAGTAAATGTACATGTTATTTACATTTAAGAAATAAATGTTTTCACTGCAAAATGTTTATGAAGCATCAATGCTTATCTTATGTCAATATTTAGAAGGAAAAACCTGAAAAATATTGAAATTTGTCATATTCGTCTTTATAGCATCTTCTTTCAAATTTTGTCCTTAAACATTTGCATAATCTACATCGGTATTGCTATCAGTCACTCTCTACCACTTGACAAAGTTTAAAATGTGTTCTCATTAAAAAGATTTGCAGAAAACAAATAGACAATATTAAAACTATAAAATGTGTCAGTAAAAAGCTTTTGAAAACATTGTGAAAAAAATGCTGGTAACCAGTATTTTATCCTTTTCTCACTATGTGTTTAAAAGTTTGGGTTTTTTTTTTCCCTCAGGGTCAGTAGAAGTTAGGATTGTTTGGTAAAGGTTTAAATCATATCCTGTAGAAAACGCCTTTCAGCCAAGACTTTGGTAAAAACTCTTGTTAAATATGCATAATCTACATCAGATTAAATTGATGAATAACATTATGGCAAATAGAGTTATAGCTAATTCTGAGGTAATGTATAAGTAAAATAGCAGCTTTTTACACTAAACCAATCAAAAAAAGTCTTGTACTTACATGTTGGCCATTTATAGCAATCACTGATACAGGGCGTCGACGAGGGGTACCTTGTGGGCGCATGGGCGTCTCGACATAAACTACATTTTCATCTACTCCATCTAGTGGGCTAGAAATTAATAGAGAAGTATATGTCATAATGTTCTGTAGACAACATCATGAGAAATCTAATATCTAATTACTTCTCTTTGAAGGACATCCAACTTTTCTCCGCAAATATCTACAGGTAACCAGCATTTTATCTTTTCCATCATGCTTTTTACCAAGATAAATTTCACTATTTGAGTCATATTCACTTTGTTATTATTTAACTCATTACCACACAATCCCTACTTTTGAAAAAGAAGCCTTTTGAAAACAATGTGGGAAAAGGAGAAAATGCTGGTGCCCAGTGTTTTCTACCCTTCCCAGGACAAATGTCACTTTTTCAGTCACCGTTATTTTGTCGTCTGCAAATGCTTTCAATTTGGACCAGTCTGAAATTTTCTCATGTGGTAAAGGGTTAACCCATTACCACATGAGAAAATTTTAGACTGGTCCAAATTGAAAGCATTTGCAGACGACAAAATAAAGTTGACTGAAAAATAGAAATTTGTTCTGGGAAGGGTAGAAAACACTGTGAAAAAGGAGAAAATGCTGGTTACCAGCATTTTCTTCTTTTCCCAGTGTTTTCAAAAGGCGTCTTTCTCAGGGGCGTCAAAAGTAGGGATTGTGTGGTAATGGGTTAAGTACTGTCAAGTTGGACAAAGTAGTAAAGGTAAAGCAAGCTTCACAGTCCAAAACTTGGTACCAGATGATAATTGTAAAAAGTTTTAATGAACATTGATTGATTAACTCTCTACCAAATGATCCCAACGTGTAACAACTCGGGGACAGAAAGCTTTTTTATCACATTATGGGACAATTTTCTTCTTTTCTCACAATGTTTTCCACCCTTTTGAAGACAAACACAGTTATCTGTGCCACGTTGACGTGCTTTCAGTCCAAAACAGTAAAAACATTTGTAGCCTGTTCTAGGGATCACCAATTACTAGGGCTCCGTACTGGTACTCGATATATATCGAAAACCGGTATTTTACGTTCGATAGATATATCGGATCGAACGTTTTTGTATCGAACAAAATATCGATCATCAAAAGAAAATAAAAGTAAAGCATATAAATACCCAATTTAGTTGTTTTTAACGGCGAAATTCATTACGAGTTTACTTTAGGTAATCTCTAATGTCGAGTAGTCGTAGAGGTAGGTGTGGCTACCTGGGAAACTTACAACCAATCGAAATGCGTCATTCTTTATTACTCGCCCTGTACTCGTTACACAATGGATGACAATTAGCTAATACCCCCATTCTCGTTCCCCCGTCATGTTGTTTGAAATCTGCAAATTATGCATCAATCAGCAGATTGCAGACAAATTTACGCTGATAATTGGTCAATATAATTGATTAAAGAAAGGTAATGAACATTTCGTGACGTGATCGAGAGGTAGTGATGGAAATAATTGAAGCCGTGACCTTTCAACCTTCTTAGATTTTATTTGGTCGATCTTTTAATATTGCCGAAAAATGTGGCTCGAAAATCAAATCTCTTTTTCCATTAGAATATCTGAAATCAGTGTTCCGACTCGCGTAAATTATTGTGTAAATCATTTTATAGACTTGAAATTTGCATAACAAATGTTAATCACACGCGAGACCTCACGTAAGAAAAAACATGGACAAAAAAGGCCATTATCTGTTTATCGTGAGTAAAATAACAGGTTTTGATGCTACATGTAGTTCTAATCCTTATTGAGAAATCTATGTAGAATCATGCGAACATACCTATCCAGAAATTAACACGCATGAAAAATTGTTCGGTGAAAAAAAAAAAACACGGAAACCCATGACACAACAAAATGTCTCCTTGACATTGTCCGATCAGAGTCCTCTTAGACTGTCTTTTCAGCTTTTTAATGAGTAGTAAATATAGATCTAGTTAGAATTCATATTAATTTAGGCCTACATAATTATGAAATTTCAATACAATCTAGAAGTATTAAATTTGCGGTATTTTGTTTTTCAGGTATGCTGAAAAAAGAACAAACACAATTTTCGCATTTTTTTCTTTCATTTATTGAAAATTGAAATATCATATGATATATCGAATATCGATCATTTTGTATCGATACAAATATCGTATCGATCAAACTGACCGATACAGAGCCCTACCAATTACCACACAGCTTTAATGACACTCACAGAATAGGTATTCAAAAACTGACAGGCTAGGCTACCGTGAACAGTTTGGGAAAGGAGAGAATGCTGGTTAATACAGATCTCCAGATAAGAGAGTGATGGTATTCTAAATCCATTATTTCTCGTCCAAACCCTATGTTATGGGTACTCATTAGAATTGTCTCAACGAGACAATTCTAATGAGTACCCATAACATCGGGTTGAGTGGAGAATAATTTATATTTTTAATCTTAAAATCATTCCCTCTATCTGGAGCTCTGTTACTAGAACTTCATTCTTTTCTCACAATGCTTCCTATCCCCTCCAACACAAGTCCTATCATCAGAGATGATTTGTAACTTGTATATGCATTCAATTTGAATGAGTATGAGAAATTGCTAAACAGCATTTTCCAGCATTTTTTCCATTTCACCAAATAAATTCAGTCATCTTATCATCTTTTTATTTGCTGTCTGCAAATGCTTTCAATTTCTTCAGGTTTAAATTTTGTTGTTCGGAAAACAGATAAATAATGGGTATAGTCACTTTACTATAAAACAGAAAAATAAAGTACATAGTCAGTACTTACTTCCATGTAATGACTATACTAAGTTTCAATGAACCATTTACATTGATGCTGACAGTCATTAACTGTGGGTTAGCAGAGAACAAATCTTTTGTTTCACAACTTTTCTGCCCAAGTAGAATAGATTTGAACGCTCTAACTTCCACTCCCTGAAAAATATAGAACTGTAAATTTACTATGGCCATCTTTATACCTGCAAAATCTTTTTCCAAATATTGTCTCAAAGGAGAAACTGCAAGTGGTCACCAGTTTTCCTTTTGCCATAGTGTTTTCCCATGTTTGTACCATCAATTCTTCCTGTTTTTACTCACTTTACATTGGTGTAATAAATCCATTAGCAAAGAAACATGAGTTTTAATAAACCTGAAGAAAAGGGCTTTATATAACATTTTGGGAAAAGAAGAAAATGCTGGTAATCGGCGTTTTCTCCTTTCCCAAAAACTTTTTCATTCTTTGATGTACAAATCTCATCCTGCATATCTTATTGCTGTCTGCAGCAACTCTGAAATCTGGATGGGTCTAAAGATATTTTGTATGGTAAAAAGTTAAAGTTGCTTTCTTCAAACTTGTTTAGAAAAGCATTAAGTCACTATTAACTCTTTCACACACAATCACAAGTTTTAATCATTCTGAGGGGAAGAACATTTGAAAACATTGTGGAAACAGGAGAAAATGCTGGTCACCAGCATTTTCTCCTTTTCCCACAATGTTTTCTCCATCTTTTGATACATATCCCACCATACAAGTGTCATTTAGTTTGTCGTCTGCTAATGCTTAGAATGAGGACATGTCTTACATTTTGTCATTATGTAATAGTTAAAGACACTGAGAGCAAAAACCAGTATAATACAAGACAACTTTAATGCTTCATAAAATGTGCATCACTGGCAAAAATGTACTTGAAATTAAAAATAAATATATGCTCATTTGTACCAATTCGTAATTTTCATTTCAGCAAATGTTAAGAATTCTGGAAATACCAAAATCAGATATTCTGGAAAGGGCTAAGTCAGGGCTCTGCAGATGCTTGGCAAACAACACTCATATTTTACGAACACCACCAACTGTGAATAAAACAAGGATGTCCACTTGCCTCTTTGTAATCAAATTACCTTAATATGGATGATGTCACCAACAACTGCCTTAAAATTGTATTCTGGGATATCCCACTTTTGGTTCCCTGTTTTCTCTATTCTACCTTTAGTTTTCCATTTCTGGGTACCGTGTCTTGTGGTCACTTCAAATACATCACCAGGACATAGTCTAGCAAAGCCTGCTATACCTAGAGATACAAAAACAAAATTTGTTTGAAAAACAGAAGCAAGCTAAATGATTAAAGTAATACAATATGAGTAAAGAAGATCATAATGAAAAAGACAATGATTACATATTGGGAGTGAAACCATAATTTCTTTGACTTTTAACCAAATGAAACTAGAGTGCACACAAGGTTTTTCAAAGATTTAACCTAGTGGCCTACTTTTTGACTCAAAATGACCCATTTCTGCACTTGTCCAAGATTTCATCAAGACAAATACCCTGACCAAGTTCCATGAGTAAGTGACGGCTCAGATGAGCTAAAACCTTATAGGCGACAAATTAGTTCTTATTCACAACATGAAATCTGTCCTTCCAATATCAACAAGAGTGCCAATGTCTTTAAAGGGCTCACCTGAGTAAAGTCATCTGGGGTTGATAAAGCTGAAGAGGTCGTGATTTTAATGATGTAAAACACATGAGTATAACTGACATACTTTTTTTCAAAATCAGAAGTGACCCAATTTAAACTTCTTCAAGATATCAAGACAAACATTCTGACCATGTTTCTAGAATATATTCAAAAAAGGAAGAAAATGATAAAGGGATGATATTTTGACAATGGTAAGATTAATGAATCCCAAAGTCAACTTCCTGGACAAAATTTCTGTTCAAATCTAAGACGGATATCCTTAGCAAAGGAAGTAACACACAGGAAACAAACACTCTGATTTTCAACTTTTTAACTAACATTTAAGTGCTCCAATCATGACACCTAGATGAGCTTTATCTCTTTACCAAATGACAAAATTTCAGACTGGTCCAAATTGAAAGCACTTGCAGAAGACAAAATAAAGGTAACTCTAAAATTGAAAATTGTTTCCAGCAGGGAAGAAAACATTGTGGGAAAAGGAGAAAATGCTGATTACCAGCATTTTCTCCTTTTCCCTCAATGTTTTCAAAAGGCTTCTATATCAGGGTCGTAAAAACTAGGGATTGTTTGGTAAAGAGTTCTAAAATAGTTAGTTTAAATATATTTCATTCAATTAATGAAATGGGGTTGGACCACAAGTTCTACCACCTCAGAATTGGTCTGTCCCCTAAAATAGTTCACACGGGCAGCCTGCCTTCTTAACCCTTTACCACACAACACAATCTTAGACCTGTCCAAATTGAAAGCATTTGCTGATGAGAGTTTCAATGTGGCTCATATGAAATGATTTTTCTTTGATAGGGAAGAAAACATTGTAGGAAAAGGAAATAATGCTGGTAACCAGCATTTTCCCCTTTTCCCACAGTGTTTTCAAAAGCTTTCTCTTTCAAAGGTGTTAAAAGTCATCATTGTGTGGGAAAGGGTTAAGCCATTTGCCTACAAAGAATTTGTGGTCAACTCTTAAAATAGTCTTACAATGCTAAGAAAGTACTGCAGTGGAAACAAAAATCTGACTTCTTACCTTTTAATTTACAATTAAATGTCCCCATCATGGCCTCTAGTTGAGCTTCAATATTACACATGGTCAGTGTACATTCTTTGTAGCCGTATTTCACACTGGATAAAGTATTTCTCTGGTTCCCAGGTGATGTAACATAGGCCTTATGCATGGTTCTTACCCCTAAAATGAATAAGGTTTGTTTCAACCCTCTACAATGTTTTGTCATATTCAGGGTTTATATACTCACAGAACCAATTACATGAACCATCTACATATACTTATACTTGTACGTTGTTACATCTCTTCACTACAAGATTATACACTAATTAACTAATTCCCAAATGACAAAATTTTGGAACTGACCAAACAGAGCATTAAATTTTGCTGAAGATAAAATAGATGTAGATTAAAAGTTCGAAAAGGAGATATTTTTCACCCCAAAAATACATTGGAAGCAGTAAAATTAGAGTTTTTTATCATCGATTTGAAAGTCTTATTTCACTTACTGGTACTTAGCAGGATATGAGTTAACTCTTTACCAAACAACAAATTACAGACTGGTCCAAATTGAAAACATTTGCAGACAACAAAATTAGTGCAACTGAAAAAATGAAAATTGGTTTTGGAAGGGTTGAAAACATTGTGGAAAAAGGAGAAAATGCTGATTACCAGCATATTCCCTCTTTCCCACAATGTTTTCAAAAGGCTTCTTTCTCAGGGTCGTTAAAAGTCGGGATTGTGTGGTTAAAGAGTTAAGATGTGCTTGCCTCTCTACACATGAGATTAATTTGAAAGCATTTACGTGGAGTGATCAAAAAGATCGTGGACTACCTCATTATTTTGAATACTACACGTAGAATTAAAACATTTTGCATAGATTAGCACCAATTATCAGGTAACTGATTCAAGCTTTCAAATGTTGTCATATTTAAGAAAGTAAAGTATGATGTCATTTTAATGACGTCATACACTGCATTAGTGGTCTAAAAGATCGGATGACATTTTAATTGAGCCGAAAACAATCATAACATTCCACGTCGAATTCAAAAAGTATTTACCGGAAATCAAAAGTGATTTAGAATCAATTAAAGAGAACTCTGCACTCCAAAAATCTAATATTGCACAGGGATCGGACTGATTTAAACAAGGGTGCGATACTGCTAAAGATGACCCTAAATCTAGCCGTCCATCAACATCAATCACAGACAAAATCATAACGGCTATAAAGCAGCATGTGAAACAAGATTGCTGAGATACTGTCAGGAAAATAGCTTATATATTTGACCTCTGACATAGAAGTACCCAGGAGATTTTGACAAGGAATCTTGGAATGTCGTTTAATTGCAAAATGTGGGTACTTTGCTCATGGAAATCAAGAATGAATAAGTGCATAGAACTGAGAGGAGGTTACTTTCAAAAATAGTGAACACTCCAAGCTGCTTTCTATAACAATATTCCAATACCCGCACTGGTCCACATTCTTTCTGATCACCCCTCAAACAAAAAGAATTACACAAGTTATAGATCTGCTTGAAAGTGAAGAAAACATGATAGGAAAAGGAAACAATATAGACTAACAGCATTTTATCCATTTCCAAAAGTGTTTTCTAAAAACGTTCTTTCCCCAGGTCATAAAAATTTGGTAATGTATGACTTAGGGTTGAGATTATAAAACCCAAGTTTTTTACCTTCTCTAAGTTGTTGCTGCACCATATAGTACTCATGCAATTCATCTAACTGAAAATAAATAAACAACAACAAAATACTGAAATAATGTTGAAATGGCTTTAAACTAGCATTTACAAACAACCAAATGCAGATGAATCAGATAAAAACTTTTGAAAATATTTTGGCTAAAGCAGCTGATGCTGTTAATTAGCATGTTTCATTAGATTGGTTATCTTCCTTGGTACATGCACCTTTTCTAGAACTTCCTTTCCATGAGTTTCTAACTTACCAAACCACAAAATTTTAGGTCTGTCCAAATCGAAAGCATTAGCAAACGACAAAATAAAAGTGACAGAAAATTTGAAATTTGTTTTGTGAAGGGTAGAAAATATTGTGAGAAAAGGAGAAAATGCTACTTATCAGCATTTTCTCCTTTTCCGTCAAAGTTTTCTAAAGGCTTCTTTTTTTGAGTCATTAAAAGTAAGGATTGTGTGGTAATGTGTTCAGCATCGAAAAAATATTTGGCCAGAATAACAAATGTAGGTTTTTCCATCTGTCTGTCTGTCTGATCCGATTCAAATTTCTAACCTTTTTTTAATATCTCCTCTTTGTACTTTCATGAAGAGTCATAGGTAATAAAAAATTACTCGGATTGAGAGTAATAACAAGAGTTGCCTGTCTTTGATCAATGATTTTAATTAGAGTTGCCTGCCTTTGACAATTGATAAGTTGCCTACCTTTGACAATTGATAATAAGAGTTGCCTACCTTTGACAATTGATAAGAGTTGCCTGCCTTTGACAATTGATAAGTTGCCTACCTTTGACAATTGATAATAAGAGTTGCCTACCTTTGACAATTGACAAGTTGCCTACCTTTGACAACTGATAATAATAAGAGTTGCCTGCCCATGACAATTGATAATAAAATAAGGGTTGCCCACAATTGACAATAATACGAGTTGCCTACCTTTGACAATTGATAATAATAAGAGTTGCCTACCTTTGACAATTGATAATAATAAGAGTTGCCTACCTTTGACAATTGATAATAATAAGAGTTGCCTACCTTTGGTAAATGAACTCCAACTTCAAACTCTTTACCAGACAACAAAGTTCAAGACTGGTCCAAACTGAAAGCATTTTGCAGAGGACAGAATAAATGTTACTAAAAATTATTGAAGTTTGTCCTTGGAAAGATATGTTCTCTAGCATTTTCTCACAATTGTCAAGGGCTTCTTTCTAAAGGCCGTTAAAAGCTGGGATTGTTTGGTAAATGATTAATCATTAGACAGCTACTTACCTTCGACAAATGGAACTCTAACCGCTTCAAATATCTCTCTGCCGACTTCAATTGCTGAAGTGAAAAAAAAAGATGGAATTATAATGATGTTTACTTCAAATTCCTTGACTTGACCCATTTAACTCCTCTCAAAAACAACTTTTGAAAACATTGTTGTAACTAGAAAATGCATTTATTTGTCTCTATGTTTTTCTGGCTGGTACTATATCCAAAGTTTTGATGCTACTAGGCCTCTACAAAATGATAAATTAGTCTAAGTCAAAACAGGAGCAACAAAAATACATCATCTCTGAGCTTCTAAAGCAAAATGATTTATTTTATTACAGAGCTCCAGATAGAGGGAGTAATTTTGATTTCAAAATTGAAAATATTAATTATACTCCACTTAACCCTGTGTTGTAAGTACTCATTAGAATCATCTCCATGAGACGATTCTAATGAGTACACACAACATAGGGTTTGGAAGAGGAATAATGGATTTTGAATACCATCACTCCCTCTTATCTTGAGCTCTGAATGTTAGGAAGCTTCTTATTTATTTCAAGACCTGCAGTAGACTGTGTACTCATTTGTCTGAGCTCTTTTAGACTTGACCAACTTAGAAGAAATATATACAAATAATTCATTATATAGCTCAAAAAATGATTTCTGACAATGAAATGGTAAAAAAAAAAAACATTGTAGGAAATGGACAAAATTTTGGTTTCCAGCATGTCCTCCTTTTTCTAAAAACTTTTCAAAAGTCTTCTTCTTCAGTTTTATTAAAATCAACCAAATGCCAAAATGCAAAACTGCATTATCTGTATGAAAGATGAAATAAAAATCTCAATTTTAAAAGGTTAAATACCACATGTAGAAAAATGTGTATAGGTAGCAGTTTACACTGACATCCTAGTTTGGGAAATCGGTCAGATATTCACCTCATAATGAACAGTATCGTGTGTCTTGACAGAACCTCCATTTTCACGTGCATGCACGGTAGACATATCTGGTTTACATGTGTTAACTTTTTTAATGCAAATCATTCTACCCTTTCACAGACAAACGTCATAAAATTTTCGTTTGCAGTTACTCTCAAAGCAGACGTGTCTCATAAAGAGTTAACCCTTTAACAAACAACAAAATTTTGCATGAATACAAGTTGAAAACATTTGCAGACAACAAAATTATCTTTAGCTGCAATGATGGTAGTTGTCCCTGAACAATGCCATGTAAAAAATCCTGTGGAAAAAGGAGAAAATGCTGGTTACCTGCATTTTCTCCTTTTCCTACGTGGTTTTCAAAAGACCTCTTCTTCAGGGTTGTTAAAACCAGGGACTGAGTAGTAAAGAGTTAATACGTTCTGGGTGATAAAGTAAAGCTGTTGCAAAAAGACTGAATCAATAAAACCAGAGAGACAATTCCGAATTAAATCTGGATAAAAGTCACTGTAGGATATACCATCAATCAGACTTTCTCAATTGTTGTCTGCTGCAAAAGTGGTTCCGATTTATATTGCGTCTGATTGAAAAAAAATAAACCCTATTGACTGACTCTTTTACAAAATTGTGAACAACAAAATCTTAAGACTTGTCTAAATCAACAGTGAGCCATGGTTTGTATTGGAGTTAACCCATTACCACACAATCCCTACTTTTGATGCCCCTGAGAAAGAAGCCTTTTGAAAACACTGTGGGAAAAGGAGAAAATGCTGGTAAACAGCATTTTCTCCTTTTCCCACAGTGTTTTCTACCCTTCCCAGAACAAATTTCAATTTTTCAGTCACCTTTGTCGTCTGCAAATGCTTTGAATTTGGACCCGTCTAAAATTTTCTCCTGTGGTAAAGAGTTAACAGCTTAGGTCATATTATGGCGGTCAGTGCAATTATGCATGTGTTTCCTTGATTTTTCTCATCAGTACTGATACAACTTTCTTTCCAAGCCAATGACTGCTTTTCTCATAAGCATCACAGGTGATTAGCCAAAAATCGCTGCAAAGAAAGTTTGCCTATACTAGGTATCAAATTCACAACGAGTTGGTCACAATTCAAATACACTAACCATTGAGCTACGCATCTGGGCACCAGATGACAAACTTCGACAGTTATGATATCCAAATTAAAATTTTCTCCTTTTTCCCACAATGTTTCCTACACTATGAAATAAAAGTTCCAAGTTTTGAATAACAATACTATGAAGTCTGCAAATGCTTTCCATTAACTCTTTTCCATACACTGAAAAAAATTTTACTCATCCAAGTTCAAAGCATTTACAGATAACAAAATAAAGGTGGCAAAAATGATGGGATATACTTCATAAGGAATAAAAAACATTGTGCAAAAAGGTAAAATACCAGTTACCTACATTTTCTCTTTTTCTACCACTGTTTTCAAAGGGCTTTCTCCTCAGGGTGTTGAAAACTGGGGACAGTGTGGTATCAAGTCCAGACAAAGCTAGAACTTTGTCATTTGGTAAAGTATTGAGGATCAAATTATAGGCATTGCTGTCTACATAAATTCTAGTTTTGGCATTTTGTTAAGTCAAGGAACATGCATTGTTAATGTAAACCCAAACCAATTATTATGATAACAGCATTGGAATAATTAAGTAAAATCAGCATAATAAAGCCACAATGTAATATAACATGCAAGCACCTTAATGAAACATCAATCAAATCAAGGGGTTAGTGCAAGACTTCTGTAAGTGCATATACAATGTATATGCACTTACAATAGTCTTGCACTTACCCATCAAAAATGTTCATTTTTAAGTTCTATTTGTACCCTTTTCTAAATAACAATTGAGCAGTTCTTTATGAAAGAAATATCACACAATCCCAACTTTTAACGTCCCTAAAAGAGGCTTTTGGAAACAATGTAGGCAAAGGAGAAAATGCTGGATACCAGCATTTTCTCCTTTTCTCACAATGTTTTCAAAGGGCTTCTTTCTCTGGGCCTCTTAAAATGATAAAAACAATGAAAATTTGGTATTTCAGATATTTTTCGTAGTGGAAACCATTCATTATATTAAAGCCCCAATAGCGCTCATATAGAGGTATTTTTGTGCGTGAAAATAGTCAGAATAAAGACACGAATCTGCTAATTATACTCTAATTTTGTCAACAAGGGGATAGAAGCGTTCATTTCAACATCGGCTCCTGCTACAGAACCATTTGCATTTTTTCATTATCAACTCTCCCAACTCCAAAAAGACGTTGCTACATCTATTCGGAATGATTCTGATGTTCTATATTTGGGCATCACGTGATTGATAATGATGACGTATATCCACAGACGCTATGTGCATCCTCTACATGAAAGCTAGGGCGAAACCTCGGTAAGATTTTAATTTTCTTGAGATTTGGACTGCTTTCCTTGTATGTTGTTTGGTAAATCGGAGTTGCGCTTTCATCATTCTGATCAGAACATGAATAAACACCGTTTTCTCTCTTGTCAGAGCTGTACTGGTAGAAACTTCGCGTCTCGGCCCATAAAACTTTCGGTCCATTACTATTTCGTCCAATAAGACATTCGGCGTTTATTCTTACAAAGTCGAATGTGTAGGGTACACAGGGTTGTAAAATGGACCAGGGAAACCTAGTTAAACACTTTGTGATTGTTTTGTAGTGAAGATCGGACTTTATATTAGGTGCGTTCGGATCTTGGTCGTAGGTAGTGAATGAGTTTAGAAGTTTGTTTTGTGAAAAAATAATTGATGAATTTTGATCCGAGTTTAACATCAGGTGGTAGACGTTTTATATTAAATGTCAGAATTCTTACCAGGTATATTCTGGTCTTGACTAACGTTACAATGTCAAACCAGCATATTTTAAGTCTCAACTTTGAAGAGTTTGGTTTAACTCATTACCGAATGACAATATTTAAAGCTTACAAGTCCAAATCGAAAGCGTTTGCAAACGACAAAATGGAAGTGACTGAAAATTTGAATTTTTTTTTGTGAAGGGTAGAAAACATTGTGGGAAAATGAGAAAATGCTGGTTACCACATTTTCTCCTTTTCTCACAATGTTTTCTAACGGCTTTTTGCTCAGGGGCGTCAAAAGTAGGGATTGTGTGGTAATGGGTTAACTTGCAGTTTACAGATATCTTTTCAGTCAGTTTTTAAGAAAAAATTGGTGTTATTTCATCAATTAAGTCATTGCATATAGATGAACCCTACAGATGCAAGACAGTTGAAGACCATCAGCAGTAGTACACTTTACTCAAATAGATTTAAAGCATTGTGATTGAGAATCATGTTTTTCATGTCTTTTTTACGATCACTTTCCTTTCTAATCTAACAACAATGTATCTTTTTAGGTAGGCAGAGAGACCAAGATGTTTTTAAACTGATGATTAGATACCCCAGTCTGGTGTTGTATCCCATCTGAAAGGATTCCTTTTTTTACAGATTTCAACAACATGTCAACAGGTATTTCAATGATATTTATGTCTGGATCTAAAATACATTAATGTTAGAACTTGTGTCTTTTGTATTCGGAGCTTAAATACTTGACCAGACAAAGGTTCAGCTTTGTACATCCATACCATAGACTGCATGTGCACTAATTAATTTTTGGAAAGAATCAAGTTTTGGAAAGAAGCAATTGTATGTAACAAGCAAATATTCCTTTCTTTATTTATGACTCAAAGCCTTATTAGGCAGGAAGTCCGATTTTGGACAACAAATGGGATTAATGGCCAATCCCGGACGAGCCCCCATCTTACGAACAAAGAAACAAATGAATAAATGCATGGCAGATATAAGGGACCGAGCGGGATTCAAACCCCGGAACTCCCGGACGCAAGGCCAATACCTTAACCACTGAGCCAAAGAGATATCTCCCTGACGCAGAAGCCAGGTATTGTATTTAAATCGGGAGAATGCCATGCAGGAAGGTGTGGTCTCTCGTAACATTATGGATCCATAAAACCCAATTTGTATAACAGTGGACTTGAACTGATGGTAGAATGGTACTTTGACATGCAGAAAATTTGTAAAGTGCAAAAAGAGTCATCCCATGTCAGCCTACACACACTTTTGACAGAGCATGGCTCCTATATTACAGTACAGTATTTAGCAAGAAACTTATAATCTTGTCATTTCAGTGTCTCATTTTGCACAAAGCCGGCCCAGTAAAGCCAGGTTACAAGGACATGAATGAACTGCGTTTGATGGGCCATCAACATTGGAGGTCGTGATTGGCACAAAGTTGGGAAATGTTAGTGTGATAACAAAATTAGAATTAAAAAGAGAAAATGAAAAAAAAGAGACTTTTTGAAAAAATTGTAATTTAGTTACGGTGAACAATGTAGGTACATGTAGCTTTAAATGTCAGATAACCATTTTAAAGGCAAACAGTATCAATATAGTATACTGAAAAGAAAATCTTATTATTCACTCTTTATCATAAGACAAAAATGCAGACTTGTTAAAATTTAAAGCATTTGCAGTTGATTTTTAACCCTTTACCACACAATCTGGAGTATTCATGACCCCGAGAAAGGACCCTTTTGAAAATATTGTGGGAAAAGGAGAAAATGCTGGTAATCAGCATTTTTTCCTTTCCCACAATGTTTCCTAGCCTTCCCAAGACAAATTTTAAATTTTCAGTCACTTTTATTTTGTTATCTTCAAATGTTTTTAATTGGGTCCAGTCTAAAATGTTTTCCTTTGGTAAAGAGTTAACTCTTTACCACACAATCCCTACTTTTGACGACCCTAAGAAAGAAAGCCTTTGAAAACACTGTGGGAAAAGGAGAAAATGCTTACCATACAATCCCTACTTTTGATGACCCTCAGAAAGAAAGCCTTTGAAAACATTGTGAGAAAAGGAGAAAATGCTGGTACCCAGCATTTTTTTTCTTTTCCCACAATGTTTTCTACCCTTTCCAAATCAATTAACAATTTTCGATTCACATTTATTTTACCACATAATCCCTCCTTTTGACGACCCTAAGAAAGACAGCCTTTGAAAACATTGTGGGAATAGGAGAAAATGCTGGTACCCAGCATTTTCTTCTTTCCCACAATGTTTCCTACCCTTTCCAAATCAATTTACAATTTTCAATTCACATTTATTTTGTCGTCTGCTTTCAATTTGGGCAAGTCCAAAATTTAGTCGTTTGGTAAAGAGTTAACCCATTACCAGACAATCCCTACTTTTGACGCCCCTGAGAAAGAAGCCTTTAGAAAACATTGTGTGAAAAGTAGAAAATGCTGGTAACCAGCATTTTCTCCTTTTCCCACAATGTTTTCTACCCTTCACAAAACAAATTTGAAATTTTCGGTCACTTTTATTTTGTCGTCTGCAAATGCTCTCAATTTGGACAAGTCTAAATTTTTGTCGTTTGGTAATGGGTTAAACAAGAATCAAAGGATGAAATTTGTTTTTGAAGGTAAATTAATCTGTTCTAAGACATGTATTCTTTATCAGTTTTTTGGGGGGGGGTTTAATAATACTATTTGAGTTACTAGTATATCACACTGCCCATTGCAACTATCCCAACTGTCAGAGCTTCTTTGATCCGTGTTCCATACACACCATACACATTATTGCTAAGCCAAATAAGTTCAGACCATGTTTGGGAAGGGAGAAAAATGAATTTTGTTTCAGTGGCTATCGTCAATCTGCAGAGAGAATTTGTATGGTTTATTGGCATCCTTTATGGTATTCAATAGCTTGAATCAGTTTGAAAAAGCATTAAGGTCTAAAGTATACAGGAGATCACTCGTTTATCCCAAGCTAGACTAATTTTTATCCAAGGATTGATGATAGTCATTGTGACAGGATTCATTTCTCTCTCACTGCTGACAATTTTTCAACAATGAGCAGCCAGTGGCTTGGAAAGAATATTGGTAAAAGTACTGGTAAAAGGAACTCCAGGAAAGCATGGATAGGTGCATTGGCCACAGTGATGATTAATTGATTTTATGGTTGGTGTTTTAAGCTGCTTTCATCATTTTCAACAGTCATATATCACAGCAAAAGCCCACATATTCATATCTTTCTGGATTTTACCAGTACTAGGCTCTGAAGTGTGACTGTGTCGTGCCAAATGACACTCACGAAAAACAAAATAACTGAAAAAATGGTGTTACAATACCATACAATCCAATCATTAAGTAGCTTGTACCATAATATCAACACTGAACTCTTTACAGGCTACAAAATTTCAACTTTCCAAAACAAATTTCCATACTAAACATGTACTATTTTTCATCTGTAAATACTTTCAAGTCTAAAATTTTGTTGTATGTAAAGAGTTTATAAATCATAATACAGAAATAAGTTGAATAACAGATGACAGGTTTTGGATTTGTGTATGAAATGACAGAAAGCATACAGGGAAGAGAAAAAAATGCTAGTTATCAACATTTTCTACTCCTCCCACAAAGCTTCTAGAGCTTTCTTCTTCAGGGTCGTTGAAATACAGGATTGTTATCTACAGGGCTATAAAAAGCTTGAAAATGTTTATTAAAACAACTGCAGTTTGCTCAAACATGCTTTTTATTGGTCTTGAACTTTTTGTAAGATATGTTTTTGTTGCTAAATTCTAGAACTTTAAACTGGGTGTAGAGTTAGATATACATGAATAATTGTCACTTTTGTATCACACATAGTCATGCAAATATACAACACAATGATCATGTCTTATATCATTGTTCAGCCTTGTTGTCTATGGACTTTGGACTTTCCATCATTAAGCACCTAAGGTAGAAAGAGAAAGAGAAACAAGTAAATATATTCAATTGATTTGTGGTGCAATGCAATAACTCTATTTTCAACAGTATTTCAACTGTATAGGAGGAGCAGAACACTTACTCATGTTTACTTGGTCAGTTACAGATATTTTTGGCAAAAGAGTTAGAGGAGGTTACATATTCATTGAAACTACATGTACCTCTTTAGCTCCAGCTACAGTTTATATTTAGAACAATATTTAAAACATCAAATTAACCAAAAGGCTATGGCGGATGTACATGCACCGTCACATCCTCGGTTTTTTTCAATTTACTGCCAATGTATATTAAGTGTCATTGGAAAAGGAATCGACCCTCTGTAACTCTTGAACATAATTTGGATTTTGTTCATGGGGCAGGGTGGAAAAACCTGAAAATTTTAAAGACTTTGCAAAGGATACTAGTAAACGAAACAGATGTAAAAGAAACATCATTTTAACCCTTTTGAAAACAATATAAGTTTTAACAACCTGGAGAAAGACCCTCTATGCAAACATTGACAAAATATTGGTCAAATGCAGCCTGTGGGAAAAGGAGAAAATGTTGGTAGCCAGCATTTTCGTCTTATTCCTTTCTACCCTTTTAAAGAGACTTTTATTATCTCAGTTACTTTTTCATCAGCAAAAAATTTCAATTTAGAAAAGACTTGAACCTTTCCCAAACAAGCCCTTATTTCTACATGTCTGCATTAAAAGTCTTATGAAAACACTGGGAATTCCGGAAAGGAGAAATTACCCGTAACAAGCAATTTCTCCTTTTCCCAGAGTTTTCTACCCTTTTTGAGAATTTTCTGCCATTTTCTCCAAATCTAAAATTGTCGTCTGCAAACTCTTTTGGTTTGGAAGAGTCCAGACTCTGTCGTTTGGGAAAGAGTTAATTGTTGTTCTCCAGTAAATATTTGATTTTTGTTTGTCGGAGCATTTTGTACCACTTGAAACATTATTAGTTCTACGGTCAGAGCATGTTTCCAAGTTCCCTACCACCTGACCGCAAAACAAATTTATTAGACTGCAAAGTTTTATCATTCTGATGTTTGTTAACTCTTTACCACATAAGCAAAATAATAGACTTGTCCAAATTGAAAGCATTTGCAGACGACAATTGAAACATGGTTCAAATGATGAAATTTGTCATTAATAGAGTAGAAAATGTGGAAAAAGGTAAAAATGCTGGTTACCAGCATTTTCTCCTTTTTCCACAATGTTATCAAAAAGCTGTAAAAGTTCGGAATAGATAACATTTGCAGATGAAAAATTAGACATAGCTGAAATGATATGATTTTTTTTTTGAAAGAGATGTTAATGTTTTGAAAAAGGGAAAAGAAATATTGGTTACCAGCAATTCTTCCATTTGCAAAAATGCCTTGAAATCATTTTCAATATTAGAATTACTAAATAATTCTTAACATGGAAAACTTTGATGTTTGGGTTAAGAGCTGACAACAGGCAACACCCTTTAACATCGCTGTATGTATGAATGTATTTTATTTTTTGTCTATGAATTCTTCTTTTGATTATATAATGTATTTAAAATTATAAACTAATATTTACACCTTATTGCCTTGCTTATTGCATGAAACATATCTGTCCTTGTATGAACTGTCATCTAAAGTGGCCAGTTATATATTGTAACAAGCATACGGAAGGCCAAATATTCCTATGCTACATATTCTTCAGCAACACCACAGAATAGGTCTTTGGAAATTTGATTGTTCTGCTGTATACCCTAAAAATAAAAAAAAAATCATAATCTCTTTTTCAATTCATCTCAATCTGAAAATCTGGGGAAGAAAAAAAAATGGAATTATTGAAATGGGTGTTTTTATACTCCACTTCATTCCATTTGACGACAGAATAACCTCCAGCATAATATCCAGCATAATTATAATTGGACTGTTGGATTGTTGGTGCATCTCCAACCCTTTACTAATTTACTTCACATGTTGTTTGTACTAGCAAGGAGTTGGGGTATGTCATAGTGCCCCAATGGCAGCAAAAGTACACGAAGTAGGTCTTAAAATGCATCTAAATTTGAATAATAACAGAAGTATGGAAATAATGGAAGGTGACAATCTGTTATTTTGCAGCCTGTGTAAGTGTTAGTTAATGGCAGAAAATGGAGTTTAAAAGTAGGTCAAAAGTTGTCATGTCCCTCAGTCCTTTGGTTTCTTTTACCTGATTTCAACAAACGGGGTTTTTTTGCCATCAAATTGCACTTGCATTGATCATAAAACCAACATATTGTCATCTTCACAATACTTTCCATACATTATTTAACCCTTTCCCAAACAAGCCCTGGTTTTTACATGTCTGCAGTAAAAGTATTTAAAAAACTGTGGGAAAAGGAGAAATTGCTCGTAACGAGCAATTTCTCTTTTTCCACAGTGTTTTCTACCCTTTTTGAGAACTTTCTGACATTTTCTCAAAATCTAAAATAGTCGTCTGCAAACTCTTTCAGTTTGGAAGAGTCCAAAATTTGTCGTTTGGAACAGGGTTAAAGTCAAAACTGGCTTTGTTCAACCCATTACCACACACTCCCTACTTTTGACAACCCTGAGACAGATGCCTTTAGAAAACATTGTGGGAAAAGGAGAAAATGCTGGTAACCAGCATTTTCTCCTTTTCCCACCATGTTTTCTACCCTATCAAGGACAATTTTCATAGTCTGAGCTACCTTTAATTAACAATGTAATGCATCATCTTTCACTGAAATCGACGACACTTTTGTAAATGAAGCCAGGCTTGACTGAATGAGTGATGCATTTGTGTAACTTTCAACATGATATCAGTCATACCAATTTGATAAACTATAATATTCTTAATTTCTGGAGTTTTTACTTTTACCAATATCTGAAGTAACATGCACATGGACATCCCAACAAAACCCAGAGAGAACTAATTTGTAGTTATGGATTACTTGTATTATGCATTAAATTAACCACTGAGTCATGAAGTAATCCTGAAGCCCTTTATAGCTGTTCAGCTGAATAAAAATCAGGACATTACTAATGTCACATGGTATAGAAGGACTGTATAGCCCTAGGTGACAATACCAAATTCAGTCACACAAGAACAGCAGTACTTATCTCAATTGTCTACTTTGTCCTACAGAACATTTTTAAGAATTCCACTCCATTTTTAACCCAGTCTATAATGATGGGTTCATTCAAGATCAAGATGAGACAGCAAAATCTTTTTACAGTATACCAGTAATCTTGTATCTACAATGGTTCTCTGGGTAGATGGCTTGTGAGTTTGGGTAGAGGTGAACCACTGAAACGGTAATACATGCATTCAATTTTCACTAACCAGTCATGTAAATAAGAATATGGCTTTTGAAATAAAATCTGTTTTACCTAATCAAAGCTGTCGATGCGCCATAAAACAACATTCATTCATTCATTATGTTTTACCTAATTAAGTTACCTGAAAGCAGATGGCCAAATTCTGTGTTTACTGGAATGGAATGATGAAAGAGTCAGAAACCAAGGCTAATCTGCATCTTCATAGTATGATTCTGTTTGTGTATCACTCTGTCGGAGGATCCATTCGCATTGGCCAGAGAATTGCAAAATAGTTCCCTCTGTACTCTGAAATATCAATTACAAAACAAGTGAGAGCTCCAAATATTGTTTAACCCTTTACCAAACGACAAAAATTTTAGACTGGTTCAAACTGAAAGCACTTGCAGACGACAAAGTAAACGCTTCTCAAGAATTGAAATTTGCTTCCATCAGGTTAGAAAACATTGCAGGAAAAGGAGAAAATGCTGGTTACCAGCATTTTCTCCTTTTCCAGCAATGTTTTCATATATTTCTTTCTCAGGGTCGTTAAAAGTAGGGATTGTATGGTAAAGGGTTAAACATTTTATGAAGGTTAAACTCTTTGGTTACATGAAAATGACTGGGGAAATGAAAGTGACCTACACATCAGTTTTTAGAGGTGTTTCTTAAGAGTTCTTCCACATTAGAAGAGGCCCGCCCGGGTGGCTCGGTGGTGTAACCTGGTGGTTGTGAGTTCGATACCTGGTTGAGGCAAACTTTCTTTCTGGTGTACTTTCGCCTCTCACCTCTGCTGAAGCATGTGAGAAAAGTAGTCGGTGGCTTTGGAAAGAAAGTAGTGTTAGTAGAGGTATGAGAAAGCCAGGAAACACATGTGCATCACCGATCGCCATGATATGACCTTAGCTGTTAAAGTGGTGTTAAACTCCAATACAACCAACCAACATTAGAGGAAGTATAGACTTTACATTTCATTAAAATTAGATACATATAGGTCTACAACCTCCAACACAATCAAACAGTGGCTGTATCTCTGGTTCAGATGAAAAATAAAATCATAAGGGCCATACTACATGTACCACATGTATTAAGGAGTCCTTCAGTAGTCCCACCTAACGTTATGTGTACAAATCGTTATGAAAATTACATACATACATTAGTTCTGCAAGGACAATAGTTGAAAATTGTCCAAGAAGAGCCCTTAACAAATCTGAGAGTAATTATGGACAAACCAGCAACCTGATTCTAATCTTTCCCCTTATCATTATCATGGGTATGCCTAGTGACTTAGTAATATACAGTGCTAAAAGCTTGGAAGTGTTTCTGTTCCATCAAACCGACCCACAGTAGCTTAGTCAGTAGCATGCAGCACTTGAGAAAGAGCGGGTCGTGGGTTCAATCCCAAGCTCAGAAAATTTCTTTCGGTGGATTGATGGTAGTCCCTTGTGACAGGATTCATTCTTCTCCCACCTCTGACAATAGTCTTGACAATGGCTAAATGGGATAACAGCCAGTGGCCTGGAAAGAAAATTGTGCAGACAACTTGTAAAAGAGACTCCTGGAAAGCATGGACAAGTGCACTGGCTGTCGCAATATAACTGAAATAATGTTGGAAAAAGTGTTAAATAGCATACAATCAATCAATCTTTTCCCTCAATTTTCATCTTTAAAATTTGCATTGGTATGTATCCCATAGCTTGCAAGAAGTAATGTATGCAATGTACATAGGAATATAATCCTGCTCAAAATTTTCCAAAGCCATTTCTCAGTGGCGTTAGAACTAGGCATTAGACTAGATTTAGATCTATAATTAACCCATTACCACTCAATCACTACTTTTGACGCCCCTGGAAAAGAAGCCTTTTAAAAACATTGCAGAAAAAGTGAAAATGCTGGTAACCAGCATTTTCTCATTCTCCCACAATGTTTTCTACCTAATCAATTGAGCCACACTGAAATTGTTGTCTGCAAATGCTTTCAATTTGGACAGAGCTCAAATTTTGTCGTCTGGTAAAGAGTTCAACCCTCAATAAACATGTTTTGAGTATAACCGCACCCTCTGAATTCAGGTTTAAGCATTACGTTACTATCTATGCATTAGAATCAATCGAAACTGGGTCAACGAGGCTGGAATATCCGAGGATCAGACATAATTATGCACATTTAATCTTTGCAATACCTGCGCAGTAAATGGGTCAATCGAGTGCTGAATTATGCATAAAAATGATCATTTTTATCAAACCATCCCATATTCATGGATCGAAAAGTTCTTCATGTTCTATAACAATAGTAAATGGAGGTGACTTACCGATCGTGAACAGGTTTCCGTGCGAACTGAAATCCGCATCTGTTTTCCGGCTTTTCGCTCATTCTTTTTATTTGCATGGGGTTTTTAGTCGAAAGCAATTTCTAAAATAGACGCCCGTTTGTTCTACTGTATTGCCCTTTGCAAGACTTCAGCGAATTCGGTTAATAAACTTGCTCCCCTGTCGAATTTGAACCTTCACCGTCCTCCATTTTGTATTTTCGTTTACCTTAGTTTCAGGCTGTCATGTGATCATTACGTCATGGTCATCGATGTAAACAAAAATTTAGTCGGCTTGGTTGGACTTGTACTAGATTTAAATTTAATTCTTCTGTCAGCGAATGGAACTTTGACCAATCGCACATTTAAAGAGTGTCAACCTCATATTAATTTACATACTTTTATATGGTGTAATATGAATTTACTGCTTTTGAATGGGTCCCACTGTTTACATTTGGACGCTATTGTTACTTTAATTCAGCGCTGTAAGTGTTAAACCATATTCCCATACAATAATAAATGCATGCAAAATTCTGTACACCCATAAGCATAATAGACAGGTTTAGACAAACTCAAAACTGATACTATTAGGATGCTGCCCAAATACCTGAGGAAAAGGATGGTACAATGTATTTATTTTCTATGAAAACATTGTGGAAAGAAAACAGTTGCCTCTTTTTCTAAGAACATGTACAAAAGCATTCTACAGCTGTGATGTGAAAACTTGAATTCAAAATGGAAGCATTAACTCTCTCAGCCTATTCTGATGCCTGAAAATGTAATCCACTGAAGCTCAGAGAATTTTTGTCTTTTAAGCTTTACAAAATAAGCAAGCATAATCTATGCAGTGTCTATTCTAGAAACTGAGGGGTGGAGGTGAGGGGTTCAAAAAATTGTAAGGGCCATTTTCTGACAGATAGAAAATATAGATCACATAACAGACATATCACATTCTAAATATAGATCACATAACAGACATATCACATTCCTGTCCGAGACTACAATATATTATCTTAACTGTTTATGTATCAAAAAACATTTTTTGAAATATCATTTTCTAGAAATCAAATTCATTCTTCAACAATAGATAATTGTAAGACAGTTATTCAATCAATTTTGATAAAATTCATTGCTCTTATTTATAGCAGTCTAGGTAATATATTAAAGATGGGCCTTTTTGGTACCCGCAAAAGTGGGCCATTTTGGACAGTTTTAATCCACTTCCTGTCAAGGGAAGTTACTTCAATAGATATAATATTGTAAAAACGGTTTCGGCCATGTTCCTTTATATTTAAAACAGCACTATTTCCTGTGGAAAAAAGGGTAAACTCTTTGTATTTGGACATTTTCATACAGAAAACTGTCTTGCATTGGGTCTGAATTTATGCGGTATTGGGGGGGAAAAAAGTCCTAGAATACACACTGCCTATGCCACATAAAAATGTTAATGAAACAATGAATATGCACTTTGTGATCAATCACAATGCTAAACATGTTAAAACCAAAGTGGAACAACCAAAAGATTACAAGGTAATACCAAACACAATATTAATAACATTTATAACCCTTTCAGTGCCACGAGAAACATTTAAATAACTTCAGCAACAGCACAGATACAGATCAGTATGCACAAAATGTGCAGACTGATCTTGGATCTTTGATATAACTTTCAATTTTTGTAGTAAACACGTACCAATCCTTAGGGCCCTAAGCATTACTTTAGTGTTTTGTTGCTTGTGTAGAAAAATCTAGATCAAGATCAGATTGTCTTTTTGGACAGTGCCATTCAAGGTCAGAATGCAAAGTATGTTAAGTCTGATCTTGGATCCATGACGTCTACTACATTTAAAAATACTTTGACAAAAACGTTCTTGAATTTGCAATTCTTGTTAGTGGCAGTCTTTTTTAATACATTCGGCATTTTAAATGTTTCAGTTGTTTTGTATTCAATTGTATTTCTTAATTCCACTTGGCAGGGGAAAGAGCTATCTTTTTTCCACTCCATATCATACCTTATCAGTCTCATGAAGCCTTCCCTAAAACCACACATAAACATACATAAATGTGACATTCTAGTAAATAATGAAATGCATTTTCAAGTTTAGTTCCCTTGTACCATACACTGAACATATTCAAACATACAATTTACCAAACAAACTCACACAATGACCCTTTACCAACAATCTTGACTCTTAAAAACACGAAGACAGAAAGCTTTAGAAAATGTTGTGGAAAAGGAGGGAATACTGGTAACTAGGATTCTCTCCATATACCACAATGTTTTCAACCCATCACACATCAAGTTTTGTCTTTTGAGTTACATCTGTTTTATTGTTTGCAAATGCTTTCAATTTGGACTTCTTTATAATTTTGTCCTTCGTTCACTCTTTACACCATACAATACCGACTTTTAATAAACCTGAGATAGAAAGCTTTTGAAAACATTGTGGGAAAAGGAGGAAATGCTGGTAACCAGCATTTTCTCCTTTTTCCACTCTGTTTTCTACCCTTCCCAAATCAAATTTCAATTTTTGATTCACACTTGTCGTCTGCAAATGCTTTCAATTTGGACTGGTCTAAAAATATGTTGTTTGATAAAGAGTCAAAGAGTTATCAACCCTCAGAAATAAGGCTCTATGAAAAAGTCTTATGAATATGAAATGCTGGTTATCAGCTCTTTCATCTTTTACCACCACATTTTCTATCCTTTCAAAGACTAAGCCTGTGATTTGAACCACGTTCAGCCTCAGTAAATGTTTAGAGGTTTGACATCTCAAAGTGAGTTAACTCTTTACCACACGAGAAAATTTAAGACTGGTCCAAATTGAAATCATTTGCAGCCGACAAAATAAAGGTGACTAAAAAATAGAAGTTTGTTCTGGGAAGGGTAGAATACACTGTGGGAAAAGGAGAAAATGCTGGTAACCAGCATTTTCTCCTTTTCCCATAGAGTTTTCAAAAGGCTTCTTTCTCAGGGGCGTCAAAAGTAGGGATTGAGTGGTAATGGGTTAAAGCATTGTCTTGATGATGATGACTTTGTAGGATTAAGGTCTCTCCATGCTCTAGGCATATCATAGTATGGACTATTATAAAGAAAGAATCGGATACAAGGAAATTTGTGTACAAGTCCCTAGCTCTCCTTTGAACAGACCTCCTTGGTTCTTTAACATGATTGGTGTAAAGCACCGATACATGCAAAGCTACCTCTGGGTTCCAAACCAGTTCACCTCTAGTTGGGTGGGAAACACAAGGTGTCTCAGAAAGGTCTTGTTTAGGTCGGGTTTCAAACCTCGGGCTTCAGGACTGATAATCCAGCGTTTTACCACTGCACTACAAGCGTTGTGTTTGATTGCCTCTTTAAAGTAAATCATGTCTATCTTTCTATTAAATTGTACATTTTCTGGCATTTTCAAAGAAATATCTCTTTAATCCTTTCCAAAATGGCAAACTTTGGAATCTCTCAGTTTTAAAATATCTCCAGACAACAAATTGAAAAATAATACAACTGAGCTGAAGTTCACTGATACTAACAGCATAGAAAACATAATGGGAAAAGAAGAAAATTCTGGTTCTTCAATAGGCTTCAACTTCAGAGTTGTTAACTCTTTACCAAAAGACAAAATTCTAGGTTTGTCCAAATCGAAAGCATTTGCAGAAAACAATATAAAAGTGACTGCAAGTTTAAAATTTGTTTTGTGAAGGGTAAAAAAAAACATTGTGAGAAAAGGAGAAAATGCTGGTTACCAGCATTTTCTCCTTTTCCCACAATGTTTAATAAATGCTTCTTTCTCAGGGTCGTCAAAAGTAGGGTTTGTATGCTAAAGGGTTAAAACAAGTGATTGTTTAGTAAAGTTTGTCATGTTTATCCAGTACTGTAATATGTTCTATGAGTCATTTCCTGAGAGTTTCCTATTGCAGTTGGTTATTTTTAACCCATACAGAGCTCAATCAATCAACTCTTTACCAGATGAAAAAGACAAAAAGTCAACTCTTTACCAAATGACAAAATTTTGTACTTGTCCAAATTCAACGCATTTGCGGAAGACAACTAAAATGTGGCTCTAATAACCGGAAGTGTCTATTACATGGTGGAAAACACATGGGAGAAGGAGAAAATGCTGGTAACCAGCATTTTCTTTTTTTTTCAACTGTATTTTCAAAAGAATTTTTCGAGTTGTTAAAACCCGGAATTGTTTGGTAAAAGGTCTAAATTGAAAGCATTTGCTGATATAAAAACTACATGAAACTCAACAGTTGGACCTGCATTGGAGAAAATACTAGTCAGTAGCATTTTCTCCCTTTCCTACGATATTTTGAAAAGCGTCTTTCTTCAAGATTGTTAAAACTCAAAAATTTTATCGGCTGTTAAATCATTACCTGTGCTGTTGAGGTGACATCCATGTCCCTGCTCTGTAAGTCTTCAATGTCTTCTTTTGTAGCATCTATGAACTCCCTGTGGACATTGGAAAATATTCATACATGTCACATTAACCCTTTACCAAACAACAAAATTTTAGACTGGTCTAAATTGAAAGCACTTGCAGAGGAAAAAATAAACATAAATCAAAAATTGAAATTTGTTTCATTATGGTAGAAAACATTGTGGGAAAAGGAGAAAATGCTGGTTTCCTTTTCCCACAAAGTTTTCTTTCAACTCTATCAAAGAAAAATTGCATCATTTGAGCCACTAGGAAATTACTGTCTGTAAATGCTTTTGAGTTGGGAAGGTCTGAAATTCTGCTATGTGGTAAAGGGTTAAAGCTGATAGTAAAAGCCCAAATTTTGCTGTTTCACAGGTATTTTTGTGGGAAAAGTAAATGCTGTATAGGACAGTGTAGATCCAAGATCAGACCGCACATTTTGTGCAGTCTGATCTTGATCTACACTGTTCCCAAAAGGACCTTCAGTAGCACTGAGCAGCTTAAGGGTTAACTCTTTAGCAAACAAAAAATTTTAGACTGGTGACCATACTGGAAGCATTTACAGATGAAAACCTAAATGTGACGCAGGATGTTGGACAATTACTCTGAAAGGTTAAGAACATTTTTTGGAAAAGGAAAAGATGCTGATAACCAGAATTTTCTTCTTTTTGCATAATGCTTCCAAAAAAAAAAAGTGTTTTCTTCCATGTCATTAAAACTCAGGATAATTAGGAAAAAAGGCTTAACTCTTTACCAAAGACAAAATTTTACACTTGTCCAAATTGAATGACATCTGCAGAGCACAGTGATTGACTCAAAAATTGAAAATTGACTTTAGAAGAGTAGAAAATTTTGTTGGAAAGGGAGAAAGTGCTGGTTACCAGCATTTTCTCCTTTTCCCACAATGTTTCCAGAAGGCTTCTTCCTCTGCGTCGTAAAAACCAGGGATTGTTTGGTAAAGACTTAAATTTCAGCAATACTCTGGATAAGGGGGCAGGTGGGCGGCCTCAACACATTTTTATAATCCATCATATCTAACGTGCCAGTGCACAATATGGCTTGCAACACACGAAGATGGGCATTTGGAAATCTGAGTAGTGTCGTCTCAGATCAGCCTGCACACTTTGCCCAGATTAATCAATAGATGGCACTTTAGGACTTCAGTAGATTTGTTCTTTAGTAGACATGTGCCAAACAGAAAATTACATGGAAATGGAAAGTGTCGTGAAAGTTGATCTGAGACGCCACTTTACACAAATGTCTGAATGCCCCTTTTCATGTGCTGCAGGCCAAATGGCCACTTTAATAGTAAAAAAAAAAAACTAAGTCAAGATGTAGAATGGTCCTTTGAAATACAGAACATACATCTATGGTAGAAAATTTTGACCTATGTAAGATTGCACTGGATTATATCATCATCAAGGCATCATATATTAACAAGACAAAATGTTCCCTATGAAGTTTCCTGAGTATTGAATTGTAGATTTGGCCTCTGAAGAGTATAAAATTCTTTTTTAAGACTTGACCTAGTGACCTAGACTTTGACAACATGTGACCCATTATTAAACTTATCCGAAATATTATCAAGACACACATTCTGACTAACTTCCACTCAAAATATGGCCTGTAGAGTGTACATAAAGCGTTTCAAAGATTTCACCTAGTGATCTATTTTTTGACTCAAAAGGACCTATTTTCAAAATGTCCTAAATATCATCGAGACAAATATCCTGACAAACCTTTGTGAGTATCCAAATGAAAATGTGGCCTCTAGAGCAAACATTTATCACAAATTTGACCCCATGACCTGTTCTTTTACCAAGGTTGAACCATTTTCACAGTAACTGTTGTCCTATAACATCATCAAGACACACATTCTGACAAACTTTCATGAGTATTGCACTGAAAATGTGCCTTCTAGAATGCTGACATGGCTTTTCGAAGATTTGATACTGTGACCTACTTTTTGAAAACGTGCGATTCATTTTCAAAGTTGTAACAGATGTCATTACGATAATATTCTGACAAAGTTTTCTAACTATTGGACCAAAACTGTGGTATCTAGAGGGTACATAGGGCAAAAGTTGCCAACCCATGATAGACATAGGACACAGCACAACCACACAAAGCTTACCCTCAGCTCTTGGTGCTCAACTGAGCTCAAAAAGAAAAGTCCTTTATATACCTTATTCCATTTTTTACACTCTGAAACATCAACAACGCTCGATTTGGTCGTGGAACTTTAGGCACCTTGGGTGACTTTCTGAAGCTTACGCCTGTCGCTCCTTTCCCTACTGGTGTGGACTTCTGAACAGGCATCGTCCCTCCCCTGTGATGGCGGAAAGATTCCCCAAGCACCATTGCTCCAGGAGCTGCTTTTCTCTGGGGGCTCGACTCAGCCATGCCAGCAAAAGATTGGCTTCTACCAATGATTATTTCCGATTTAGGTCGGGGACGTTTTGGATCTGATGTAGAATGTCTGGTATGGACAACTTGGTCATGATTGCCGTTAAAGTGTAAAACGTCCTGTCTGGTCATTGACGGAATATCTGTAATGAATAGAATAGAATATATTTATTGATCAGTTATACCCATTACAAAAGGTTATACTGGTATTACGAGGTAGTTGGAGCAACAGTATTTCTTAAGCTGGTTACTTAACTCTTTACCAAATCACAAAACTTTAGACTGGTCCAAATTGAAAGCATTTGGACACGACAAAATAGGTCTAACTCAAAAATTGAAATTAGTTTCTAGCAGGGTAGAAAACATTGCGGGAAATGGAGAAAATGCTGGTTACCAGCATTTTCTCCTTTTCCCACAATGTTTTCAAAAGGCTTATATCTCGAGGTCGTAAAAACCAGGGATTGTTTGGGAAAGGGTTAGCTCTTTACTAAACAATGAAGTTTTGAACGAAATTGAAAGCATTTGCAAACATCAAAATAAATGTGAATCAAAAACTGAAATCAGATTCACACAGGGTAAAAAACATTGTGGGAAAAGGAGAAAAATGCTGGTTACCAGCATTTTCTCCTTTTCCCAGAATGTTTTCAAAAACTTTCTCTATCTGGGTTGTTAAAAGTCCTGATTGTGCAGTAAAGGGTTAAACCTGTGTTAGGGGTACTCAATAAAATCATCTGAGCCATGCTGCTACAGGGAAGGGGGAGAGAAGAGGGGGACTCTTTACTACACAATGACGACTTTTGACGACCCTGAGTGCCTTTTGAAAACATTGTGGGAAAGGGAGAAAATGCTGGTAACCAGCATTTTCTCCTTTTCCCACAACGTTTTCTACTCTTCCCAAATCAAATTTTGATTCTTCAGTCATGTTTATTTTGTCGTCTGCAAATGCTTTCAATTTGGATCAGTCTTTGAATTTGACGTTTGGTAAAGAGTTAGTGCATCTCTGTTATGCACAGTGCTAGTCCAAGTTGTCACATAATTAAGGGTCCATAGGAGCCACTTTTTTCAAAAACCAACTTCATCATGAGGTATATTGGTCCTATGACAAACAGAAAATTGACCAACAGCAAAAAGTTTCGGTCCAGATCAGCCTACGTAGACTGCACAGGCTGACTGGAGTCAATACTTTTTGCAGATGCATTAAAAGCCCCCTTATCACAGAGCACTGCTCATCTATCAGAGACAATCCTAGAGAGTACCCAAAACGCATGAGATTAAATGTAAAGAAATAAATAATCCTCATTTGATAAGGACAGCTTTTCAGAAAAGTTTGATCAATACAGAAATTGTATTATTATTTTTTTTAACCCTTTACCAAGTCTCTTGTTTTTACGACCCAGAGGAAGAAGCCTTTTGCTGGTACCCAGCATTTTCTCAATTATCTACAATAGTTTCTACTCTTCTAAAGTCAAGTTTCAATTTTTGTGTCACATTTATTGTCTGCAAATGCTTTAATTTTGGACAAATCTAATATTTTGTCATCTGGTAATGAGTTAACTCATTACCCCTTTAGCAAACAATCCCTGGTTTTTATGTCCCTGAGATAGAAGCTTTTTGGAAACATTGTGAGATAAGGAGAAAATGCTGGTAACCAGCATTTTCTCACAATGTTTTCTACCATTTCGGAAACCAATTTCAATGTTTGAGTTAAGTTTCTTTTGTTGTTTGCAAATGCTTTGAATTACGACTCGTCTAAAATTTTGGCGTGTGGTAAAGGGTTATCAAATGACAACATTTTGGGTTTGTCCAAATTGAAAGCATTTGCAGACGTCAAAATAAAAGTGATTGAAAATTTGGTATTTGTTTTGTGAAGGGTAGAAAATATTGTGGGAAAAGGAGGAAATGCTGGTTACCAGCAATTTCTCCTTTGTCCACAAGATTTTTAAAAGACTTCTTTCTCAAGGTCGTTAAAAGTCAAGTTTGTGAGGTAAAGAATTTAGGTTATGATATTTCACAAGCATCTACTTCTACGGCTTGATATCTCTGGGTTGTTAAAACTCAGAGTTGTCTTGTAAGTATGTAAGTAAGTATGTAAAGGGTTAACCGTTTCATACAATACAAAAATATAATTTTGTCACATTCCATTGCAACAAGAATCACATTACAACAGCTTGTGAGATATGATAAAAAAGATGAATCACAACAGAAAAATGTAAGTTGCCCATCGTCCCTCCCTGCTTACACCCCCTATGAAGTTATTCTCAAATACGTATTTACAGTCATGATTTTTAGGATTGAAACTTATTCATAAGTTAAAGTCTGGATGAAATTTGTTTTTCAATAAATGCATGCATCTTTTCCCTTTCCAAACAAACACAAGGTGTAGCTACCATTATGAAGAATCTCTCATAAACTCTGTGGAAAATAGGCAACCATTCTTTTTTCAACAATGTTTTCTAGGCTTCAACTCTTTACTACACAATCCCAATTTTTAATGACCCTGAGAAACCAGAATTTTTTCCTTTTCCCAAAATGTTTTCCACTCTTCACAAAACGAATTTGAATATTTCAGTGACATTCATTCTGTCGTCTGCAAATGCTTTCAGTTTGGATCAGTCTAAAACTTTGTAGTATGGTAAAGAGTTAACTCTCTACCAAACGACAAAATTTTAGACTGGTCCAAATTGAAAGCACTTGCAGACGACAAAAAAATGTGAGTCAAAAATAGAAATTGGTTTCCAGCATGGTATAAAACATTGTGGGAAAACAAACAACAATATTTCAGGCTTGTCCAGATTGAAAGCATTTGCAGACAACATAATAAAAATTACTGAAATTTTGAAATTTGTTTTGTAAAGAGTATAAAACATTGTGGGAAAAGGAGAAAATGCTGGTAACCAGCATTTTCTCCTTTTCCCACAATGTTTTCAAAAGGCTTCTATCTCAGGGTCGTAAAAACAAGGGATTGTTTGGTAAAGGGTTAAGTATCAAATCTTGTCACCTGAGCGATAGAGAATTATAAGGCCTTTTGCAAATGCTCCATACGGAAGGCTTTATTGCTTTTCAAAAAAATGAAGTTAATCATTTTTCTCAAGTTTCAAAATTACAAGGATAATTATACATATCATATATCATCAACTTTAAGACCTTTGATCTTTACAACTAAGTAATTCAAAAATGATTTTGTTGACTTTGAAGGTTAAGATCTGCTTGCAAACAATTAGTCTGATCTTCAATATACACAGTTACACAGTTCAAATGATATTCTGTGTTGATTATGTGTTAAGGTTTTCCCCTATCGGTATTTAGCGTACAATCTTGTCTTTTTGCAACCATGAAAAAAACTTTTGAAAATATTGTGGAAATGAATTAACTACCTTTTCTTTTTTTTCCCACATACCCTTCCAAATACTACAAAAGGAAATCCTATCATTTAAACCAAACAAACTTAATCTGTTGTCTGCAAAATCTTTCAATATCAAAAGTTAAAAAATAAATATCATGTAAAGAGAAGCGCCTGTATTCACCAACCATTCCTAAAAAAGCTGTCAGTCTTATCCTCCAAAGTATTCTTAATCTGAAAGTAACACAACTTATGATTGGCAAAACCAGTTGTGTTACTTTCAAATTTAGAAAATCTTGAATTATAAGACTAAGAATCTAAGAATAGTTGGTAAATATGGACCCTAAGTGTAAGTCCACAGGAACACAACTGAGGAAAATATGACTGTTTCACCACATACACTGTTTTATGTTTTTTCAAAAACTAAGTAATTCCAGAAATGTAATAGATTAAAACAGAAACTGCATCCCCTATGTACAAATGAGCCATTACTTATATAATTTCTCTTAAGAAAGAAACTCCATCCCTTACATACAAAATAAGACATTACTCATATGATTTCTAATAAAGTACCTCATTATTATTATGTAGTTGCTATCTTGTTCCATTGAAAATCCACAAAATCAGTCACCCTTACATTCCCAATTAATTATTCATTTCCATAACTCACAATGGTATTATTTGACTACTCTGTTAATCACTCCGTCACACTTTACACACATAAAACAGCTCCTTTCACATTCTCAGGTGCTTTTGTGCACAGTGTAGATTAAGATCAGACTGTACATTTGAAATCATAATATTTATTTCTAAACATTTCCCTGAAAGTCAACAAAATCTACAAGGTTAGTCACTCTTCACTGTTCATAGCATTATCACTGAAACCCCAGAGTGACCTTTCCTTAACTTATTACCAAATGACAAAAATTTTGGACTTGTCCAAATCGTAAACAATTATTGTCGACAAATTACACATACATGTTCCACAATTAGGGAAAATTTGTCATAGAAAGGTAGAAAACTTTGTAAGGATAGAAGAAAATGCTGGTTACCAGCATTTTCTTCTTTTCCCATAATGTTTTCAAAAGGTAGCTGAAACTTCAGGACTGTGTGGTTACGGGATAAAAGAATTGGTAATTCTCCCCTAGCGACAATCCTGCATGTTATCAACCCAGAGGACAATATTAATGCCAAAAAAAATACTGCAGGAAAAGGATAAAATGTTTGTAACAAGCATTCCCTTAATCTTTTCTACCCCTGCAAATACAAACCATTTACCTTGAACTCATCTGATTCTAAATATCCTTATCAGCTTTATTTTAAATACCATAACACTTTGCAGAAAAAAATTATTTTTATAATGTGTACAGCCAAACTTGAATCTTGGGGACTTTTTCATTTCTTAAGGTTTTCAGAAGCCATCTTCTTGGCATGGGAGTTGTTTGGTAAAGAGTAAATTTCAAACTGGTTTAAACTGAGCAGTTGCAGAGCATAAATTAAAGATGCCCTCATTTTCAGCCAGTTTTAATTCATTTTGTCTTTATTTTATCAAACTTTAGTCGTTCTTATATCTTCGAGCCAAATATTGTGCCTGACGGTTGCCTGGTTGCTTAGATTACGAGCGATAGAAAATACAAATTCGCTGAGCTGTGGCCTTTGATATAAAAAGACTCGTTTCCGATTTTTTAATCGAAGATTTTGGATATATCCGTTATACACTCAGGTAGATTCATATGATGATCATGCATACTATCACGTGACTATTTTTGGCCTCCGCCTTGCGTCTAATAAGTTAAACAAAGGAAAATGGAGGCTTCTCTGTTTCAGCCTTGATTTTCAGACAGAGGTTGGAGCATATATGTAAATTACACCGTATCTGATCTAGGCCAAAGAAACGATAAATTTCCGAGACACCACCATTGTGTACAGCTGCCATCATCAGCGAGTTTTCTTCTGCCCAATGTTCAGTTTGTAATACAAATCTACGTTTTCTTTTTTTTAAATACCTCATAATTATGTCAGTAATTTATCCATGTTTACAGAAAGGACTGATTTCTGCACCATTCTAAATAGGGATGGCAACGGTTAACCGGTTAACCGGTTAACCGATCGAATGACCGATTAACCGGTTAGGAAATTGGTAACCGGTTAACCAGAAACAAACATAGGCCTATATTATCAAAAGTTTACCAAAATGATCATTATAATAAAAAAAAAAAACAAAGTTAACTTTGCCGGTTCTGACAACCAAAACTGCACCATACGCACATCCAATGCCGCCAAGACGCGGCGAAGGTGTGATATACAGTTTGACATGTCTGTGCAATATTAAACATTGTTAATTCGCTAATTAGTCACCAGTCTCCGATAATAAACAATCAAACACGTGTCCTCTTTGGATCAAAGGCACTGGCTTATCGTAATTGATTTGCTTGGATTATTTTATTAAGTACCCGCCCCTAATCAAATATATGCATGGATTGACCAATCAGCGTAAGAGGGATTGAAATTTATAAAGTCAACCAATCTGTGTTCAAGTAGGCATAGCGGTTTCTCTTCGTTCGTTCATTATCACTTCGCTAAGTATCTTCGAAAATCACAGTAGTGCAGAGGCTTTGAATTTGGGAGAGTCTAAAATTTAAACCTGTCGTTTGGGCGATGGCTAACACCCGATCACTTAGCGATAGTCGCTTCGTTTGACGATCAATAACCATACCATCATCTGTATGATTCTGTTTGTAGATTTTTTGAAGTTGTAAATAGCAGTGATCCCACTAGTTTTTTCTTTCGTTGCAGCACTAAAGTCTGTTATTAATATATCTATGGAAATTTTCTGCTTAAAATCATTAAAAAGCTAAAAAGACGATCTGAAGTGACTCTGATCGGACAAAGTCGAGAGGAACATTTTGTTCTGTCATGGGTTTCCGTGTTTCTTGGATCGAGAATTTTTTCATGTAATCTAATTTATGGATAGGTATTTCCGCCTGATTTGACAATAATTTATCAAAATGGGTAGCAAGTAACTTCAAATCCTGGTATTTTACACAAGTTAAGCAGATACTTTTTTTTCTTTCCAACGTGAGGTCTCACGTGAAACCAAACTTTTTTTTACGTGAATTTCAGTTCTATTAGGTGATTTACGCAATAATTTGCGTAATGGAACCACTGAAATGGCCTGATAATTTCTAGTCCTTTATAAAAAACACTGTGGGAAAATGATTTTATTGCCGAGAGGGTGAGAGATCGTCGATTGATTGGCCGTCTTTTGCGCTAAAGTACAGAAATTGTAAACATCACGGGAATGCATTACTCACACACCGGTTGTTAATGTTGACATATTGAGCAGGTACCTTCATCTTAAATGTTTTTACATGGTCGTTCGGTTAACCGGTTAACCGATCGAAAGATTGAACGGTTAACCGGTTAGCAAATTTACTAACCGTTGCCATCCCTAATTCTAAATTATTTAAAATTTAACAGCACTTTAGCTCACCACCTGTACACTGGCATCTCTAAAGATAGCCAAATTAATGAAATTTATCCTTGGCAAGACAGAAACGCGGTAAGAAAAGGAGAAAATGCCGATTACCACCATTTCCCTATTTTTCCACAATGCTTTGAAAAAGCCTTCTTTCTTAGGGTCGTTTAAAGAATGTATTGTACTCGAAAGTTTTAACCCTTAGACTGCTATGCCCGACTCACAGACCTTTTACGGACAGTGTAGATCAAGATCAGACTGCTCAGAATAAGCAGTCTGATCTTGGATCTACACTGTCCGATAAGGATATATTATTTCCCAAAACATAACTTTGAAATAGCAATACTTTGATGGAACTATTGAATAGAAAATTTTATTTTAATTACTTACCAGGATAAGGATGGAGGATCAAACTCTATCCATATTCAACCTTTAACCCAAGACAAGAATTTTATCAGACCACAAACTGCCCCAGTGAAGTAAACCGAGCAAATATCTTAAAACAACAAATAACCCTTGTCCCATAGTCCTTACCCTACAAAATTCTTTATTTTACACTCCCTCCCCCCTCCCCGATCAAGAAAGCTTCTGAAAGCACTCAGAAAAGGAAAAATGCTTGTTACTAGCAGTTTTTACTTCTATTGATGTTTTTTATCCTCTCTTTAAAAAATTCAATCATTTGAGCTTTCTTCCACTTTATTGCTTGACAGAGTTTTCCATAAAGGTAATTTTGTCCACTTGTCTCAGAGTTAACCCTTTTCCACACAATGCCAGTTTTTGACAACGCCTGGAAAGTGGCCTTTTGAACACATTGTGGGAAAAGGAGAAAATGCTGGTAGCCAGCATTTTCTCCTTTTTCCACAATGTTTTCTAACCTATCAATAAACAATTGCACCATTTGAGCCACTTTGAAATTGTCGTCTGCAAATGCTTTCAATTTGGACAGGGCTAAAATTTGTTGTCTGGTAAAGGGTTAACTCTTTCTATGTGGATGGTCGGAGCCTTGGTCTCTCAGTCAAAAGTAGTATGCAGGGCTTGAGACCAAGGGGTTGTAGGTTCGATCCTTGGCTCGGCCAATTTCTTTACAAGGATTGATTATATTCACTGCGACAGAATTCATTCCTCCCCAACTGCTGACCATTGTTTCCATGATGGTAATGTGGAAAAAGCCGCAAGTGGCTTGGAAAAAAATGGTGCAGAGCACTGGTTAAAGAGACTCCAGGAAAGAGCGGATAGATGCAATGGCTGCTGCAACATTACCAAACAATCCCTTATTTTAACGACCCCGAGACAGAAGCCTTTTGAAAACATTGTGGGAAAAGGAGAAAATGCTGGTAACCAGCATTTTCTCCTTTTCCCACAATGTTTTCTAACTTGCTTGACACAAATTTCAATTTTTGAGCTACATTTATTTTGTTGTCTGCAAGTGCTTTCAGTTCGGACCAGACTAAAATTTTGTTGTTTGGTAAAGAGTTAAACACAATACAACCCATATGCTGATCACCATAAAGAAAGCTTTAAAGGGACGGTATAGATCAAAATCAAAATATGCAGTCTGATCTTGGATCCACAACTCCCAAATGACACTGAAGTTTGACCTTAATCATCTTCAACTGTAGTAGACATCTAAACCGTCGAAAAAATTAGAAATAATTGGATATCGGTATCCAGCATTTTCTCCTTTTCCCATAATGTTTTCTATTCTACGTAGGACAAATACCAGCAATTGACCCATCTTTGTCGTCTGCAAATGCTTTCAATTTTTGACCAGTCTAAATTTTTGTCGTTTGGCAAGTTTAAAAATCCTGGAGTAAAGAAACCAGTCTACAATTTCAGCATTTTTCCTTTCTTTTTAGGACCATTTCAGACTTTGAAAAGGTATCCATTTCAAATCAAAGAGGTTTTAAATTTTATCGTTGCTAACTTGCCACAATATTTCTTTGTGTCCATGTTACCTTTTCAAGAGGTTATAAAGGTTATTTAACCCTTTACCAAACAATCCCATGTTTTAACCCTTCGGCAGCCAAGCAAGACTCACTGACCTTTTGCGGAAAGCTTTGATCAAGATCAGACTACACAGAATGCGCAGTCTGATTCTAGATCTATATCGTCTGTTACCTCATTACCAAATGACAATATTTTTGGTTTGTCCAGATCGAAAACATTTGCAGATGACAAAATAAAAGTGACTGAAAATTTGAAATTTGTTTGTAAAGGGTAGAAAACACTGTGGGAAAAAAAGAAAAAGCTGGTTATCAGCATTTTCTCATTTTCCCACAACGTTTTTCAAAGGTTTCTTTGTCTGGGTCGTCACAAGGAGGAATTGTGTGGTAATGGGTTAAGGATATATTAATCCCCAAAATTAAACTTTGAAATATATAGCAACATTTAGGTATTTAGTATCAAATTAAAAATTCTTAGTTGTTTAGCAGGAAGAAATATTTTGCTTCTTGGACAACATTTGACCTTTTCCCAAAGGACAAATTTTAGACTGTCCCAAACTCAAAGTGTTTGCAGATGACAATTTTGAATTTGATGAGAATGGCAGATAGTTTTCCAATAGGCTAACAAAAACACAGTGGGAAAAGGAGAAATTATTTGTTACAAGCAATTTCTCCTTTTCCCACAGTGTTTTCTAAAGACTTGTACTGCAGACATGTTAAAACCAGGGTTAATTTGTCGTCTGGAAATGCTTTCAATCTGGACAAGTCTAAAAGTTTGTCATTTGGTAATGTCTTTAAAAGCAAGAAAGGGAGAAACCTTTCAAAGACAAAATATATTATTAAAGCCACATTTATCTGCAAACCTTTCAATATGGAAATATGTAAAATTTTGTAAATACGTCAAAGATTTAACTCTTTACCACATAACACCGGTTTAAAGACCCTGAGAAGAAAGCCTTTCAAAAACACTGTGGAAAAAAGGGGAAAATGCATGTAACCAAAATTTTCTTCTTTTCCCGCAATGTTTTCTACCACACCAAGGAAAAATTCCATCATATGAACCAAATTTAAGTTGTCTGCAAACAGTTTCGATTTGGACTCGTCTGCAAACAGTTTCAATTTGGACTCTTCTGCAAACAGTTTCGATTTGGACAAGTCAAAATCTTTGTTGATTGGTACAGATTTCAATTAAAGTTTTTATTGAATCTCTCCACAAACATAACACTAGTATACAAGATTCAATTGACAAATTCTTGAGAACCATAAAATTTCTTCCCCATCCCCTCAAAAAGAATTCTTCGACTTTTCTACTTTCAATAAAATTTTGACATTTAGCCATAGCTTACTTTGAAAATACCCTTATAAAGTATGAATGATCAACATCAGGTTAAACTTTACCACATAATCCACAATTTTAACAAACCTAAAAGAAATAGGTTTCAAAAACATAGTGGGAAAAGGAGAAAATGCTGGTTACCAGTATTTTCTCTTTTTCCCACATTGTTTACTACCTTTAATCCTTTACTCCATACATACTCATTTCTACGCATTGCTTGTAGGAGCCTTTGGAAAACATTGTGGCAAAAGGTGAAATTGCTCGTGACGAGCAATTTCACCTTTTGTCACATTGTTTTCTATGGTGTCAAAAGGTGTCATATACACTTAAAATATGGCTTCATCTTTGCTGTTACTTAGAGTCAATTAGAGATACCATAGAAATGCTCTATGGGGTAAAGGGTTAACAGACAGAGCTCATAATTTGAACCAGATTAGATTTTAATTTGTTGTCTGGAAATGCCTTCTTTGGTGATTCTAAAGTTTTGTTGTCTGGTTAAAGGGTTTAAACATGAACAGAGAGCTGGTGATACTTTATTTCTTATTATAAGCAATACTTCCTCTTTCCAACATTATTTTCTACTCTTTCATGAAAAAATCATCTTTATCATTCAAACTACATGCATTTTGATGTCTAGAAATCCCTTTGAAATGTCACGTCAAGGGGTAAGTGCAAGACTACTGTAAGTGCATATTCTTACAATAGTCTTGCACTTATCCCTCGAATTTCAGTGTAAAACTTTATCATGTTGTATAGATTTCTTCAGTAGCTAACAAATGGGAAGAAATCTGATCTAGCATATTGTGAAATCTCCTCTACTCATATCGTGCAGAACGATTGATTGGTGTTTTACGCAACTTAAAACAAATTTCAGTCATATCACGGTGACATTTGCATATTCATGTATTTCCTGGGTTTGACCAGTACTAGACTAGGGCTCTGAAGTGTCTTACCCAAGGACATTCCTACATAAAAAACCAATCAATTCAGTTTTGCTCAAACCCAGGGCCTCATGGTTACGAGTCCAACACTTGGCCACAGTTTACCGCACAGGACCCCTCCTTCATTAAGATATGCTGATTTCACATAAAGGGTCAACAGAAGAAAATTTATGGTTTTCCTAGCTAACAGTGGTCAAAATCTAAATATTTATTTAGGACAATAATGATATAACTTTAGGTTGTCAAATATTGTCTTATCACTTCATTGCCTCTTACAGAACAACACCTTTACCTTTCGTCTTTCACTACACCCCTATTGAAAAGGTTTTTTCTCCTTTTGCCAAAGTGTTTCGAATGTTTTTGTGTACTATCGGTAAACTTGTCTTGATCTATGGTGATTGTCCATTTTTACGAGGATTTTTTCAAAGCAAGTGGCTTCTTTCATTTTCAAGGCAGTTAATAAAACAACCCTTTGCCAAACAATCATGTGTTTCCAGTTCCTGTTGAAGAAGACTTAAAAACAATGTGCGGAAAGGAGAAAATGCTAGTAACTAGCATTTTCTCCTTTCCCCATAATGTTTCCTTTCTTTCTGTATGTGAGCATTCATTATTCTGAGTTACATTTTGTCAGTCTGATCTTGATCCAGGATCATTTTTTGTATCTCATAAGATAGTTTACTACTTTGTCTTTATAGAAGCTATTTCCAGATGGCAAAACAAATTTTTTGCGCACATAAATGTTTGCAAACTCAAGCCACTCGTTATTTGTTGGTAACACTTTTGGTAAAATACACTTACAGAAAAGTTTGCACACTTTTCATATTTGCAACATCACAAAAAATCCACATTGCAAAATTTCCACTTCTACAGTATTCACAAGATGTGTTTCATCTTTGAAAGGGTAAATATCAACATAGCATAAAATTATGCGCCTTACAATACTGTCTTGTTTACAGAATTTTCTTTTCCTATGGTATTTTCCAAAAGTTCCCTTCTAGGGGCTGTATAAAACCCTAAAGATTTTTTGGTAAAGGGTCAGGACTATCAGTTACCAAGTCTAATATCCCAAATTCAGCTCTAAATAATGACAAACTGTGTTATCAACTGTAATTTGAAATGTTATCTTCCCCTATCACATTCCAATGATTTCCTATACAAAATATCCCCGACAACAAAATGGATTCCATTGATAAATAATTTCTATAACCCAATCTTAACCCCTAAACTCTTCCATCCTTTGCAACATAATCAAACATTCTAACTTTACAAGACAACATCATCTTTGACTTGGCTTTGTTATGAGCATTTGTAAATGTTACTAAAATCATGATTACTGTCTTTCATAGGGTAGAAAACATTGTTGGAATAGGAGAAAATGCTGGTTACCAGCATTTTCTCCTTTTCCCACAATGTTTTAAATAGCCTTCTCTTTCAGGATCATGTCGAGTCAGAACTGTGCTGTAAAGGTGTTTTAACAACCCGAGCAGCAAAAGGCCATTATAAATCAGCATTTTCTCTTTCTCCATCAACGTTTTCTGCCCTTTCTATGAAAATACCCATGGCTTTCACCATACTTAACCCGTTACCAAACAATCCCTGGTTTTCACCACTCTGGGAGAAACCAGCTGGTAACCAGCATTTCCTAATTTTTAACAATGTTTTCTACCCTCAAAGACAGAATTTGAGCTACATTCAAACTGTTGATTACAAATATTAATGCTTTCAGTTCGGTCTGGTCCAAAATTTTGTTGTTCGGTAAAGGATTAATTAGTTGTCTGCACATACTTTCATTAGCTTCCCCCTACCTTTTGAAAAAAAAAATAATGATTTGCTAGTCTTTTTTTTTTTAATATTCAGAACATTTTAAACTAAGTCATGACTCATTTCTTCCTCCTCCCCCCACCTGCATGATCAAGACACTACATGTACCATTTTAGAAATACAGGATACCTTGGATTATTTGTAAATTATCTCACCTACAAGTGCATAAGATGGTAAAATGAGTAGTTTTTTTTCCCTAACTTTTTACCATACAAGAAATATTGGACTGGACCAAATTCAAAGCATCTGCAGACAAGAAGTTAATTCTTGTTAATATGATGATTTCAGACTATGATAAGATAGAAAATATAGTTGGAAAAGGAGAAAATGCCAGTTACCAGCATTTTCTCCTTTTCCAACAATGTTTTCTATAGGTTTCTTTTTCAGGGTCGTTAAAAGTCCCGACTGTGTGGAAAAGAGTTAACTCACTAACACCACCTTCACATTTACGGATTTTTCTCACAGATGTCACATATCCGTAAAAGTACACGGATTGTTACGATCTGGCCGCTTTTACCGGTGGTTTACGAGTAATTAATGTCCATTTACGACTTATTACGAGTTGTTATGATGCATTTACGGCAAATATCTACGATCTGTTCCAAGTTATTACGGACAAATACGAGCATACTACCACATTTAAAGAAGTGTTTACGAACTGTTACAAGTATATTACGGATGATTACGATTAATCTAGTGATTTACATGTAAATTACGATATGTTAATGTATTGTTACGAATGTTGCTCATATTTACAGTAAATCTTATCAATCCGTAAAGCAATCGTACTGAACACAATTATAATCGGTAACATTACTTAAGCACTCGTAATAGTCCGTAAAGGAATCGTAAATTAACCGGAACGAATCGTAAAACAAATTGTTTACGAGACATTTACGGATTACTGCGAGTTTTTTACGGAGGGTTACAAACTGTTTACAATACTTACGGATTGTTACAAATTATTTATGAGTTGATTACGGAAAATTTTATCCGTGGACACTCGTAAGATAATTTTTGACACATCATAAATTTTGTCTCTTCTTTCAGGGATGCTCATGAGTGTCTGTGAGTTGTGACGAGTAATTAATGGATGCGAACGACTTATTTACGGATGCTTGAGATGGACTACATGTAAGCAATCCGTTGTCTGCAAATACTTTCAATTTTGACTGAAGGCTATAATTTTGTCATCTGGTTATGGATTAACTCATTACCACACAATCCCTACTTTTGAAGATCCTGAGAAAGAAGCCTTTGGAAAAGTGTGGGAAAAGGAGAAAATGCTGGTAACCAGCATTTTCTCTTTTTCCCACAATGATTTTTCTACCCTTCACAAAACAAGTTTCAACCTTTCAGTCACTTTTATTTTGTTGTCTGCAAATGCTTTGAATATGGACAAACCTAAAAATTTGTCGTTTGGTAATGGGTTAAATGAATTTCTCACGCCAAAAGTAAAAACCCAACATTACTACTATTCCAAAGTTTGTTTTTTTTCAGAAAAAATATTTTTGTATCACATAGTGTAGCTCTAAGATTAGATTGCACTATTTGTGCAGTCTAATCTTGCTTTACACTGTCTACAGCAGCATACGTGAGTTGCATCGACTGTAGCAACCTTAGGGGTAAAAATCTTTACCAGACAACATAACTGCAGATGACATAAAGATGTTCCTGACAGTGGGAAAGCAGCCAGTGGCTTGGAAAGAATGTGGTGCAAAGTATGTAATATATCTGTTTGGGATTAGCACAGTTTTTTTGCAATGTTGACTCACAGTTACAGTTGTGAAGTTTGAGAACTTTCAATGCTATCTGCAGTTTTATCAAAAACAACTTTCCCACGAATGAAATGTAACCATTAATCCCTAATAAAGTCCTGTGTCTTTACAAAGTCCTGTGTCTTAGGTAAACATCCACCTTTTCATAAAGGCTTTATGGCCAATCTCACCAGCCTCGTCTTTTGATATGAGATTTTGACTCGTAAAGTAACACCCACGTTTTTATAAAGCTTATTTGCTGGTTACCAGCACTTTCTCCTTTTCCCACAATGTTTTCAAAAGTTTTCTTTTCTAGGGTTGTTAAATGTAAGCATTGTGTAGTAAAGCATTAACATTTCTTTTTATCACATAACCTCCCTTGTTTTCATTGTAATATACCCATTACAAATTTTCTTATGTTATACATGTTCGACATCACATTTGTGTGACATCATTTTGTATGTATTACATAGAAGTGAATGGGTCTTATGGATACCAGCGGGTGCATTTACAAATGTTTTTCCATCATTTTATCTATATTTTGTGAAATGCCATAATAACGAGAGATGTTTGTAAAACATGTATGCCCCCCTAATGGCATCCAAAAATTAAGTATGAAAATCAACAAAGGGCAATAACTCCAAAACTATGATGGGCAGAGTTATGGTACTTGTGCACTGCACTTCTCCTTAATGAGATCTATCCACCTATGAGGTTTCAAGATGAAACCTGAAATACTTTTAGAGTTATGCTCCGGACAAAAGTTAAGTATGAAAATCAACAAAGGGCAATAACTCCATAAATATGATGGGCAGAGTTATAATTCTTGTGCACTGCACTTCTCCTTAATGAGATCTATCCACCTATGTAGTTTCAAGATGATACCTGAAATAATTTTTGAGTTATGCTCCAGACAAAAATGTGGTCTATGGACCGACCGACAAGTGCAAAGCAATATACCCCCACTACTTCGAAGGGGGGCATAATTATGATAAAAAGAATCTGACATTCGTGGACATTTGAGATAGAGTTTCATTAAACTCGTCCAGGAAAAATGTTATAAAGGCTCGCTTAACCCTTTACTCCATAGATACTCATTTCAACACATTTCTGGTAGGAACCTTGGGAAAACATTGTGGCAAAAGGTGAAATTGCTTGTGACAAGCAATTTCACCTTTGTCACAATGTTTTCTATGCTATCAAAAGGTGTCATATATACAGCTTCATCCTTGTATTATTTAGGGTCAGTTAGAGATACCATAGAAATGCCTTATGGGGTAAAGGGTTAATAACATTTCCCTGGACTGGTTTAATAAAATCTTATTTCAAAAGCCCACTCATGTCAGATCCTATATATCAGTAAAAATTCAAATCATGGTAAAGATACTTGCACACAAACAAGGTCAGTATGAAACAATTCAGTAATAAGATAACTGTCCACACCCAGCTAAACACATCACAGTCATAAAGAGTATTTTTACATCTTACTTGCCGGCTTGACTATGTTTAACACTGCATGATTTCCACTTTTCTGTCCAAAATCACTGATTAATTTGTTTACAAAATTCAAAGCCGTTCATAAACATTTGTGTGACTAATCATAAAGTATACATTCTAGTGACCAATCAATATGTAGTTCTGAGCACTTGACTGACCTATACTGAACCTGTTACTTCCTGAAGCAAGTTGCAGCATATTTTAACCCATTACCACAAAATCCCTACTTTTGATGCCCCTGAGAAAGAAGCCTTTAGGAAACATTGTGGGAAAGGGAGAAAATGCTGGTTACCAGCATTAATTTTTTCCCACAATGCTTTCTACCCTTCACAAAACAAAATTCAAATTTTCAGTCACTTTTATTTTGTTGTCTGCAAATGCTTTCCAATATATTGGACAAACCTAAACTTTTGTTGTTTGGTAATGAGTTAAAGGGGCTACTTAGATTTTAGTTATCGAATCAAACTAAAATGTTTCATCTCTGAATTTAGTAAGACATTTGAATAGGAATGAAATGTAGGAGACAGAAATCCTTGAAATGGTACCAGTATTTCTTTAACCTTTTACTGCACAATGCTGACTATCAACAAGCCTGGGAGAGATGCCTTTTGAAAACATTGTGGGAAAAAGAGAAAATGCTATTAACCAGCATTTTATCCCTTTCCCACAATGTTTTCTACCTTTTCATAGAACAATTGCATCATTTCAGTCTTACCAAATAACAAGATTTTATTTTTGTCCACATGTTTATTTTTTCAGATGACAATTTCGATGCAAGTCACAGTTACAAAAAGGAGAAAATACTGGTCACTATTCTCTTCTCTTTTCCCACAATATTTTCAAAAAACATTTTTCTCCAGGTCATTAAAAGTCAGGACTTAGATTGAAACTGTTGTCTGCAAATGCTCTCAATGTTAACAAGGCTAAAATTTTGTCCTCTGGTAAAGAGTTTAATGGGCTGCATTACTAAGCAGCTAAATGAGTTTGTAGTTTTCTTACAAAACTGTTTCATTAAAGGGCTTATGTGAATGTCAAATGGTCACTAAAAACATATCGATAATGAGGGATCACATTCAACTAAGCATGGCAAACCCATACTTGATCTCAATCAAAGGACTGAAAGTCCTGAAAAGCGGATTTGTTGAACAGTTTCCAGCTATTTGGTGTGATGTGAAAAATCTTTAAACTATTTTCTCCTATTCCAATAGTGTTTTCAATTACATGAGTAAACTTAAGTTCATTTACAGGTATCATTTTCTTTTGTCTGCAGATGCATTTAACTCTTTCCATATTATAGGCAGCACCAGAAGCTTTGATGGACAGTGTGGGTCAAGATCAGACTGCACAGAAAATGCAGTCTGATCTCTGATCTCCACTGTTCCCTGCTTCATTGTATATTCATGACCGAATTGTTTCTTGATCTTGCAAGAAATGTATTTTTAGCCTTTGAGACAATGCAATTAATTTCTTCAGTAGTGAAAGCGTTAAAGTGCCTAAAACTTGTCATATGCGACAGTAATGAACAATGAAATGGCATTAATTTGATTACCATATTTGATTAAAAAACAAGAAGTACCGCAACTTATACATAGATGGTTGACGTAGACTAACCTGAACAAGCTTACAAAATTAACTCCCATCTAAATGTGGATCTGGGGTCATGCATGGCTCACTAGTAAAGTGTAGGACTTGTTACCTGATGGCCCAGCCTCATTGGATTCACAATGTATTTTTCTGCAAGAGTGTCCTTAGGCAAGACAATGCAGTGCCCTAGCCTAGTACATGTGCTACTTAAAGCCAGACATACAGAAATAAGCTAGCTGTAGCAGTCATATGACTGAAATAATGTTGAGAATGACAGTAAACATCATTCAATTAATCAAATGTGGATCTAACATTGGCCTGCATGGTTAACTTTCATCTAACATTTCTGTCAGCCTCACAAAATGTAGCTGTTAACTCTTAGAAAACATTGGTAGACCAACATATTTTCAGTTTTCATTCTTACTTAGGTAAGACTTGTGTAATGGAAAACAGCTATTTCCACTAAATATCATCCTGCAAAATTAGCTATAGTTAAAAATAAGTATTATTGAACTACTTTCACAGATTCATTTTTGTCATTTTTTCCTTCTTTGAATTATCATTTGTAAATCTAAAACCACTATATTCTCAATTCAAAAAGAGATAATAATTACCTCCCTTTTCAGAAAACTAACAAAAGTATCAAAAATAATTCCAAGATAGGCATAAATGGAATTTCTGATCTGTTAGAAATGTGCAAAAATATCATTTCTGCATAAATCCTTATTTATCCTTATTTATCATCTAATTAGAATATTCACCGGAAATGCATTACACAGGTCTTACCTTAACTCTTTACAACACAATCCCGAATTAACAACTGTTAAGCCCTTTGAAAACAGTGTTGGAAATGGAGAATATGCTGGTAACCAGCATTTTCTCCTTTTCCCACAATGTTTTCTACCCAATTAAAGACATATTCCATCATTTGAGCGACATTAGAATTGTCGTCTGCAAATGCTTTCAGTTTGGACATGTCCAAAATTTCATTGTGTGGTAAAGAGTTAAGTCATTTTCCCCATCCCATTTCACCGTTAAGGATACAAGGTAAGTGTGGCAATATTATCCTATTTTGAAGGATGTTCAGAAAAAAGAACTTTTGAAACAACTTATCCAATTGGCTGAGCTGTTTTTTGTCTGAGACATTGCTTTAAATCATATTAAAAATATTAAGAGCTCAGCCTAGGGTTTGTAAACATGTGAGCTTATATAGATACACTGCACATAATGATTCTATCATTCTTTTCTATAGCATTTTAAGCATTTCTAAATTCATCATTGTTCATCATTATGCAAGACTCTTTTAAAAGATTGAAACTTCTGTACTCAGACATTAAGGTTTTGATTTTTACAGTAGCATTTTACAATTCTAGCCTAAGCACAACAATTTCTAAATTTTTATATGGTTGGTATAATCATATAGACTGCAAACAATTCAAATCTAAAATAGTGAGCCAATGAGAATGGAATTTTACTATATTAGGCAGTCTGATCTTACTCTACCAGTACACCTGTTACAAACTATTACAGACTGTCTTCATTCTGAGGTATAAAGCATGCATTGTTTTGAAACTAGTATGGTTTAGTAAAAAAAAAAAACAATACAGGAGTCCTTTCTGGGTAAAAGAAATAGTGGCATTTTGTATACAAGTTCTTACTGAAAGCACATTGTCCTTTCCATGACTCTTAACTCATAGTATCCTTTCAAGGTTCCTCTTAATTACAACACAACTTCAAACTATAAATTTAAAAATGAAATACAACATCAAACTAGTAACAATAATTTGATTGTTCAGGTAGAGTAATTTCTTCTTTTCTTTCATAAGAATGTTCTTGGTTTCATTCCTGAACTCAAAAATGTTTTGTAATAGTCTGAGAGGTGAAAACTAAGTGATGTGTTCAGTAATTTCTAAGATTTAGACCATGTGCAATTCATAATTATTGAATGTACCTTTCTTCTTTAAATAAATGAAAATTTACCTTGTATCTTCATAAAGAAACAAGTCAAGAAAAGTAATGATTGTACAAAAGAAATTAAGGTAACTCATGCAGTGCCACAAAATATGAACTTGAAACCTTCAAGAATAATTTGATGGGGACTATTTTCTGGTTATCAGTAACTATTAGTGTCAACACTGTTTCAGTCTTACAGTGACAACAATTCATCCATTTCTGTACCTTTTGGGTTTTACTAGGGCTAGGCTGGTTCTCTGCGGTGTCTTGTCTATGGACATTCTACAAAATCCTAGCATCTAGAAGAGGATAGAACCTGTGATAATCCATAAGTGGTCAAAACTGGTCAATAGTGGTCGACTTGTAGAAGTCAATTGGAAATTTAAATGGTCAGATGAGTTTTAAAACGGCATTTAGGCTAATTTGTGGATGATTTGTTGTGTGGATTTTTTCACTCAGATAAGTTGATTTCATCAATGTGAAAGAGAGGGGTGGAAAAACTGTTTTGTCCCTGCCAAGGATACTCATCAGCTGGCTTTTGCCACTTTTCCAAACTGTGTAGAAGTTCCTAATAAGGTCTTAAGTTTCATGTTTGACACCTAAGTAATTGCTTGATGATAAGATATTATCATGACTACTTACAAGTCATTATTTCATGCTTTAGGAATAAAGCCTGGTGTCAAGGATAATACCCCAAAATAGGGACACATAATTTGTCCCTTTGGTAATTTGATTTAACTCTTTACTAAATGACAAAATTGTAGGCTGTTCCAAATTGAAAGCATTTGCAGACAACAGAATAAATGTGACTGAGAAATTAAAATTTGGTTCGGGATGGATACAAAAAAAACATTGTGGGAAAAGCAGAAAACACATTTTCTCCTTTTCCCACAATGTTTTCAAAAGGCTTCTTACTCAGGGTCATTAAAAGTCGGGATTGTGTGGTAAAGAGTTAAGCCACACCCAACTGAGGTAGAAAGGGTCAACTTTCAAACCTTTAACTGTTTTGATGGCACTTTACAGATGTAGGAAGACACTTAAATGTACTTCAAAGACATTGATGTATCCCAAACTATTGTTTATTTAATCAGTTAATGCCTTCTTCATGTGTACCACAAAATTCCTATACATTTCTATTAATAACAAACCTGCATATTTCACATGTTTGCCTATGAATGACTGCTTTTCTGCAATTTAACATGAGAGGTGGAGGGAGGGAGAGAGGGAGAGTGTGTGTGGAGAAACATTATCTAACCTGTAAGAAATGATAATCGACAAAAATTGTTTGCTTAAAAAAATGACCTCTATGCAGGTTCAATAAAGAGAGTCATTCTGACAACCTCTTCAGTTGACCAGCAATACTGTCTTTTGAATTATGAGCAAATAAAAAAGTGCCTTATTAATAAAAACTATGATACTGATGATAATATAATAATAAACCTTCATGAACAGGATATGTAAGAGGACAGCTTTTAATGTTAATTTAGAAACCAGACAGGTTTACATGTAAGCCAGTGATTTAATCAACTAAATCAACCTCCCCTATCTACCACAGCAATCGACCACTTGTGACCAGTATTGGCTGTTTATAACCGGTTAAAGCTGCCAGGCTGGTCAATATTCATATTGACCTGCTCTTTGCCAACCTTGCACACTATATATTAACTAAATCATTGCAAATATGTGCAAAAAATAACTGTTGTAGCATTATGAGCTACTTGAAATTAATATTTATACACTGGTATAACTGTTATTTATTACATCTAATGCATTTTTGAGAGAATCCATTTTCATGGTCTAAAGGAAAGACTTAACCCTTTCCCAAATGACAAATTTTGGACCCTTCCAAACCAAAAGAGTTTGCAGACGACAAAATTAGATTTGGAAAAAAATGGCAGAAAGTTCTCAAAAAGGGTTGAAAACACTGTGGGAAAAGGAGAAATTGCTCATTACAAGCAATTTTTCCTTTTCCCACAGTGTTTTCAAAAGACTTTTACTGCAGACACGTAAAAACCAGGGCTTGTTTGGGAAAGGGTTAAAATCATCACACATCATTGGGCAGAAAATAGTCCTTTTTTTGAATATGTGAATCCAAGCCCTTGGTACAACTGAAGGTACTTTTGCAGCCAGAATGGATGAAGATCACACTCAGTGTGACATATTGCTATGCAGAGTAAAAAATGACTTTAACATAACTAAATTAAAACTTTCAAGTTGAATGTACAAATCCAATTATTGCTATTTTAAAGTTAACTCTTTTGGGAAAAATACTTTCTTACAAGGCAGCATGGATCAAAGATCAGACTGCACTTTGTTGCAATCTGATCATAATCAACACTGTCTGCAAAAGGTCCTTGAGTAGCACTTATCAGCCTAAGGGTTAATGGCATTGGATCACTCTATAAAAGTTTAAAAACTATATAGACATACTTTCACGCTAAGGTTTGAATTACATAAAAAACACAGTCTCATAAAACACAGTCACTATCTTAAATATGGGCTGAGCTGCAGTTCATAATAAGAATTTAAATAAGTAAAAATAGTTATATAACTTGCTCTGTAAATGCACTTCTAATTCACAGGATCAGAAATATATCAAAGATGTCAAATCTATATGTCTAAAAGAAAGACGTATAGATGCATTTCTGTGCATCCTTTGTCATAAATTATGTACTAACTCGGCATTTTTTTTTTTTTGCCGAAATGTCACAAAATAAAATTCAAGGTATCAGAGGGACTAAAAATGGAGGTTTACATCTTGAAGACAAATTGGAAGCCTATCTGAGTCCTTTAGGATTCACGTTAGTGGATGTCTAGTTCACTGAGAAGGACACGATTTTCCATCAAAAACCTTCAGTTAAATTCGTGTCACGGGTTCGTACTTGGTCGGGGCCGTTTGTAAATAAAATATTTCTTACCGTCGATGACAAGAGAGAAATATTGGTTCCATGCTTTTATGCTACAGGATGCATATATATCAAACTTTTTTTTTATACACTGCACGATCTCCATACTGTCAAAAGTTCTGCAAAAATGTTTCAAACAATTCAGAAATTCATCGAGAGCGTCATATGAGTGGCGACAACTAGGTTAGGTCGACTTTATGGGTTCTGTATATTCGTTATCGACAGGGCTTTTAACTATTTATGGCCAAATTCTAGCTGGCGCTCTGAACAGTGAACATTTTTTTAAACAAGACATGGTTGAAAATGTGATTTTATCGGGGAAAAATTGCTTAATCTCCTTGTTTATATAGCAGCGGACGATACAAGTTGTGAATGAAAGTTCTTGAATGAAAACGAGGGCAGTGTAAATAATGTTCATACGCTACATTTTGAAAAATACATGAACAAACTTTGTTTTAGTATTTAAAGTAATTTAGATTGACAATTGCTGAGTTTTGATGAAATTTCGATAAAGAAATCAACCTTAATTTGTATGGTTTATTCAGGGTCAGAATTGATCTAATTTGTAAATCTGCGTTATTAGCCTATAAATCAGCCATGCAAAACTGAAAGTAAGCGCGCATGCGTCGTTACGGATGATGTATTTGGTTCCGGTCAAAACGATCACAGTAAGCGGATTTGCTATATAGCAAATCCGCTAAAAACAGACTGATTTACTGGTTGCAACATCACTATCCTACCGGGTATTATTTAACCCATTACCACACAATCCCTACTTTTGACGGCCCTGAGAAAGAAGCTTTTAGAAAACACTGTGGGAAAAGGAGAAAATGCTGGTAACCAGCATTTTCTCCTTTTCCCCACAATGTTTTCCACCTTTCACAAAACAAAGTTCAAGTTTTCAGTCACTTTTATGTAGTCGTCTGCATTTTAATGCTTTTGATTTGGACAAGCCTAAAATATTGGTTGTTTGGTAATGAGTTAAGATCAATGGCCAATAACTCTCACATTAAAAGGCAAAAGCTGCAGAGATACGCCAACAACCTTTAACCCATTACCACTTTAACCCAATCCCTACTTTTGACGCCCCTGAGAAAGAAGCCTTTTGAAAACACTGTAGGAAAAGGAGAAAATGCTGGTAACCAGCATTTTCTCCTTTTCCAACAGTGTTTTCTACCCTTCCCAGAACAAATTTCAATTTTTCAGTCACCTTTATTTTGTGGTCTGCAAATGCTTTCAATTTTACCCCTGTCTAAAATTTTGTTGTGTGGTAAAGAGTTAAAAGAATGGCAATGTTATAATGATATTTACCAATGAGATAGCACATCTACAGCTCCCAACTCACAAGTTGTAGAGATTGGCCGAATTGCTTTTATGAAAACATGAATGTTGCACAATATTTACCAATGAGTTAGGGGGTCATCATCCTTAAGTCTTTAACAAAGGACAAAATTCTAAACTTGTCCAAATTGAAAGCACAATTTTGCAGATGACGAAAATAAAAGTGACTAAAAAATCAACATTTGTTTTATGAAGGCTAGAAAACATTGCAGGTAAAGGAGAAAATGCAGCTTACTCAGACACGGCGGGGAATCACGTGACACAACAACAACAACAATGACCGATATTTGAAAAAATTCCCCGACTTCAGGTAAGAAAATCTTCAATAATTCTGTTAATACGTGACCGATTGGAATTTGGTTTGAAGCACAGATGGCGGAAGGACTCCAGGGATTTGCTTGATGTGTTAGATTTTTTAAACAACACCTGATAAAAAAGTTATTGACGAGCAAACAAATTATCCAGGGTAAAAAATTTGTTTGCTCGTCAATAACTTTTTGTTGTTGTTGTGTCACGTGATTCCCCGCCGTGCCAGAAATTGCTCTCTTTTACTGGATGCAACCATCCAATTTCTCACATTTTATAATGTTTACATGTTGACCAGATTTTTATTTAAAAAAAAAACTGTTTACAGCAAGTAAATCAATAAACACCCCTTAAATTCATGTTGATTTTATCATGTCAATTATCTTTTTTTTTTAAAAAGAATGTTTTTAAAAACATCAGCTATCTTTTTTTCATGTTGAAGCATGTTACAAGGTCTAAATTTTTTCACGCATTTACTGTGTATGTAAGTTTAACAAACTTTTAGCTTCATCAATATTAACCCTAGAGCTGGTTAGTATGCCTCACTAACCTTCTGTAGACAGTGTCGATTAAGATAAAACTACAAAGAACATGCAGACTGATCTTTGATCTACACTATTCAATGAGAAGACAATTTTCATCAAAGAAAGAAATTTGATGAAACATCCTTAACCCTTTACCAAACAGTCCCTGGCTTTTACAACCCTGAGATAGAAGCCTTTTAAAAACATTGTGGAGAAAAAAAGAAATGCTGGTATACAGCATTTTTTCCTCTTCCCACATTGTTTTCTACCATACTGGAAACAATTTTCAGATTTTCAGTTAACCCTTTACAACATATGATGACTTTTCCAACAATGTTTTCATCCCTTCACAAAAGAAATTTCAAATTTTCAGTCACCTTTATTATGTCGTCTGCAAATGCTTTCATTTTGGACCAGTCTATAATTTTCTCGTGTGGTTGTGTTGGATGTATTGGGTTTTAACTCCACGTTAACAGCTATGGTCATATCATGGCGGTCGGTTATGCACATGTGTTTCCTGGCTTTCTCATACCTGTACTTACACAACTTTCTTTCCAAAGCCACCAACTACTTTTCTCATGTGCTTCAGCAGAGGTGAGAGTTCTCGTGTGGTAAACAGTTAAATTTATTTTGTCGTCTGCATGTGCTTTGAATTTGGACCGATGGACTGATGTAAAATTTTGTCATTTGGTAAAGAGTTAAAGGCATGGTCAGGCAGGTTTTCATGTAACAGAAGGAAAAAAGGATAAAAACATGCAGAATTTGGTTATCTGGTGACAAACTTCATCCCCTCTTTCGCTCGAGGTTCATGTGATCAGTGTGTGAGGCAAAGAACCCCCACAATGACTGTACAAGTAACGCACAATTTTAACGGAAAAATTCCTTTTTACTGAATATATACAGGATTATAAACAGTCTAAAAACGGATATTACCCTACAAGTAAAGGACTAGTGCCGGATAAAATGGGGGTGCAACACATGAGAACTAGACAAAATAATCTTCCAATGTACAATGAACAGAATCTACCAAACACAAATGTAAGAGGAAAGTACCAGTCATATCACAAGGCAAGACTATAAACAGTCAGATTCATCCAAAGTCTGTCATTAATAGCATGTCTCTGTCTTTTTTGTCATACGGAAATTTTAAAACATGCTCTCAACTTTCCGCCAGACTGAACTCACATTACCAGACATTACCCAGCTAGAAGCAGATTCACTGAATAAGAAACGGACATGAAACGGATAAAATTATTTTTAATCCATTACTTGTCCGTTAAGTCGGTGTGACCATACTTCGGGGTTTTTACTATCAGCTTGACAGTTTCATTTAGCCCTTTATCACACAATCCCTACTTTAAACTACCCTGAGAAAGAAGCCTTTAGAAAACAAAGTGGGAGAAGGAGAAAATGCTGGTTACCAGCATTTTCTCCTTTTCCCACAATGTTTTCTACCCTTCATCAAACAAATTTCAAATTTCCAGTCACTTTTATTTTGGCATCTGCAAATGTTTTGGATTTGGACAAGCTGAAAATTTTGTTGTTTGGTAATGAGTTAATTAACCCTTTACTTCACAATGAAGACTTTTAACGCTCCTGCGGAAGAAGCCTTTTGAAAAGTGGTAACCAGTATTTTCTCCTTTTCCCACAAAGTTTTCTACCCTATCAAAGCAAAATTGCACCATTTCAGCAAATTTGATATAGTTGTCTGCAAGAATTAGTGCTTTCAATTCGGATAGATCTAAAATTTTGCTTTGTGGTAATGGGATAACAGAGCGCGATAAGGGTTAATAGCACTTTACAGAAAGATCTAGTAAATGTGACACATGATTATGTTTCAATGGCCCTAAAGAAGGCTTTAGAAAACATTGTGGGAAGAAGTGAAAATATTCTTTCTCCATGTGGGAAGAAGAGAAAACGCTAATTCATTTCCTCCTTTTCTCTGTATGTTTTCTGTCCTTCCAAATACAAAACCCATACTTTGAGCTTGAGAAAACATTGTGGGCAGAGCAGAGAATATGTTGTATACACTCCTCTTTTCATTATGTTTTCTATCCTTTCAAAGAAACAGGAGGGACCATGATGGTCCTATATCGCTCATCTGAGTACTAAGCAGTATAGGTCTAAAATAAAGATAAATACCAAATATCAAGGTTCAAGGCCAAATGATAATGAAACCAAAGCAGCAAACTCAAAGTTCCGTTCCAGACAAGCAAGAAAAACTGTAAAAATGAAAATCGAAGTGGAATTACTCAAAATCTGCGCTAGGTAGAGATATTGTTCTTGCGCACTGTACTCTGTAATATTGCAACAAACGTGCATACCAAGTTTGAAGTCATTCTGACTTGAGATGACAAAGTTATATTCCAGACAGGCATTAAATGCTGTAAATATGACATTCAAAGGGAAATTGCTCAAAGCAACATGAGGTAGAGTTACAATTCTTATGCACTGCACTTCCAAATATTCCAACAAATAAGCATACCAATTTTCAAGTCATTTCTAGTTAAGATGACAAAATTTTCCTACGGACAAGCAAGAAATGCTATAACAATGAAGATCAAAGGGGAAATAACTCGAAATTTGCGCTAGGAAGAGTTACAGTTCTTGTGCACTGCACTTCATAATTTTTCAACAATTGCCTTGAAAATGATCAAGTTTGAAACTTTGCTGGCTGGTGTAGAGTGATCCCTTTACCACAAAGTCCCTAGTTTGAAAACAAAATGAAGACTTTTAAAAACATAGTGGGAAAAGCATAGGGCCTTTTGAAACATCACGGAAAAACCAAAAATGCTGGTTATCAGCATTTTTTTTTTCTTTTTTCACAAAATTTTCAAACCTTTCCAAAACAATTCTTGACATTGTAGTCACCTTTTATTGTCTGCTAAGGTTTTTATTTGGACAAGGTTAAAGTTTTTTTGAGAAGTACAGGGTGCAGTAGAGACTGATCACCAGCTATTGACCAATATGACAGTTAAAATTGTAGGTTGGGGTTTCCTTAAGTACATTTAGGAGCCAGTAAGCCTACGGATCAATTTATCACATACAAAGTTCAATAGGTGAAATTCTGTAATTTGTTTTGAGATTTGAATAGATTTTAATCAGTGATGTGACCACAGCAAGTGAAACTGTCTATGCAACCTGAAAAAGCAACTTTACCTCTCTAAAAAAATCCCACTTTACATGATTTGTAGGATAGAAAGCATTTTGAGAAAAACATCTAGGAGAGGAAGTATATGCTGCTATACAGCATTTTTCCATTTCCAACATATTTTCAAAAGGTCACATACTGCAGGTTTATTACAACATGAGATTTGTAGGTTAAGATTTGAATGAAAAAGGCCAAACCGCATTAGCGCAGTTGATAGCATCCAGGACTCAAGAACTATGAGTTGCTGGTTCGATCCAAGGCTGGGTCAAATTCTTTCCGAGGAGTGATGATAGTCATTGCGACAGAATCCATTCCTCTCTCAGTGCTGATCACTGTTTTAACTATGTTTTTGCAGGAAAGCAGCCAATGGCTTGGAAAGAATATTGTACAGAGTTCTGGTAAAAGAAGTTCCAGGAAAGCATGGATAGCTTAGGTGCACTTGCCTCCACAATACCATTATCTCCCGCTAGGTGGCATTCTATAAATACTCATCTATCTAATTTAGGCATCCTGGGTACAGAACCGAACCACTTTCTTACGCGACAACCATTACTTTGAATTTCAAACTAAAACAAACATTTACTCAATAAAACACTACCTCATGCAATTCATTCAGCTATGATCAGCAGTTTAGAGGAATCTTTAGAGAAATCTGAAGCTAAAGCAGGTCTCATTTCTCCTGAAACATATTGATAAAAGCTATTGTCTACACTGCTTCTTTCACGGCGGGGAATCACGTGACACAACAACAACAACAATGACCGTTATTTGAAAAAATTCCCCGACTTCAGGTAAGAAAATCTTCAATAATTCTGTTAATACGTGACCGATTGGAATTTGGTTTGAAGCAGAGAAGGCGGGAGGACTCTAGGGATTTGCTTGATGTGTTAGATTTTTTAAACAACACCTGATAAAAAAGTTACTGACGAGGAAACAAATTATCCAGGGTAACAAAATTGTTTGCTCGTCAATAACTTTTTTATCAGGTGTTGTTTAAAAAATCAAACACATCAAGCAAATCCCTGGAGTCCTTCCGCCTTCTCTGCTTCAAACCAAATTCCAATCGGCCATGTATTAACGGAATTATTGAAGATTTTCTTACCTGAAGTTGGGGAATTTTTTCAAATAACGGTCATTGTTGTTGTTGTAGTGTCACGTGATTCCCCGCCGTGTACTTTATAGAGCGTAATATTACAGCCTGCCCCCATTCGGGGCTAGTGATGCGTCATATAAAACATGTCAATTCTTCGAAGAATATGACATGCTCAGACAAGGTCCACAAAACAACTGAAATAATGTTGAAAACAGCATTAAACACCATGCAATCAGTCAACAATCAATTGGATGAAAAAGAGGTGAAAATACACAAAATAATGAGAAACTAAACACCATCAAACCTGGCTAAAATCTGTCTCGAAAATTATACTTACATTTTATTTCACTTCCATACGGGACATCCTTGCTTCTATAGATATGTAAAACTTGTGTTTTAGCTCCTGGCAAATAGAGAAACCTTGGCCTCACATGTAAACTTGGCCCCACATGTACGGTCCTCATGTTTAACTGTCAGTCACTAACTCACGTCAACATCTAAACACCGAATCTGATCCCTGTAGACCTCGCGTTACGACACAAACTTCTGTTCTTACAACCGAGTTTGTCTAAACAATTTTTTCACTATAAAAAGAAAATTTACCTTTCACCAAACAATCACTAGTTTGAAAACATTAAGGGGAAAAGGGAAAATCCTGATAACTAGCATCCTCTCCTTTTCTCACACTGTTCTCTATTCTTTAACTCATTACCACACAATCCCTGAGAAAGAAGCCTTGAGAAAACATGTGGGAAAAGGAGAAAATGCTGTTAACCAGCATTTTTTCCTTTTCCCACAATGTTTTCTACCCTTCACAAAACAAATTTCTAATTTTCAGTCACTATCAATTTGTCGTCTGCAAATCCTTACAATGTTGATAAATCTAAAATTTTGTCCTTTGGTAACGAGTTAAAAGATAAATTCCATCATTTGAGTGACATTTCATTTGTCTTCTGCAATTTTTTTCAATTTGACCAAGTCTTGAATTTGCCATTTTGTAAAGAGTTTACCAATCTTGTGGACTTCGCAGTCAGACAGATTTTTATCAGTTCTCACATTATTTCTACCCAACTGCATCCGAGACTGTTCACGTCATCACCTTCACAAATTTTGTTATTTTTCTGTGCAATATCATTTGTTCCCACATTTCACACATCAATTCCTATTAGGTAACAACTATTTTGCATGAATTTTCCATTTACCCTTGACTTTTAAAACAAATTTCTAGCAGACAATTTCAAACATCCTTGTAAAATGGATATTATCAATATGGAATGAGATTTTATACGTAAAACATGTGAAAACATTAAGGCAAAAGGAGAAATTTATCATAACCAGCAATTTTCTTCTTTTCCAACAATTGTTTCGAAAGTGGGCAACATAGTAACCTTTAAATAAGGTACACAGTTACCATGGTTATAAAATGTTAAAATATATAAAAATATCTATCAAAATGAATTTATGAAAAATCAAAAGCTAGCTAATTTAAGTTGCAATGGGAATAATTATGTTGGTAATAAGTATTTGCAACTCTACATAATAACTCTTTTTTTTTAATTTTCATTTTCTCCAAAATAATTATTTTTTTCACCACAAATTGGGTAAACCCTTCTCCACACAATCCCAAGTTTTAATGACCCTATGAAAGAAGCCTTTTGAAAACATTGTGAGAAAAGGAGAAGATACTAGTAGCCACCATTCCCTCCCTTTTCCTACAATGTTTTCTATTCTTTTCAACAACAAATTTCAACATTTGAGCCACATTAATTTTGTCATCTGCAAATTCTTTAAAGTTGGACCAGCCTAGAATTTTGTCATTTGGTACAGCGTTTAACCCTTTCCCAAACAATCCCTGGTTTTTACGACTCTGAGATGAAAGCCTTTTGAAAATATTGTGGGAAAAGGAGAAAATGCTGGTAACAGGCATTTTCTCCTTTTCCCACAATGTTTTCTATCCTGCTGGAAACAAATTTTAATTTTTGAGTTAGGTCTATTTTGTTGTCTGTAAGTGCTTTCAATTTGGACCAGTCTAAAATTTTGTCGTTTGGTAAAGAATTACCAGTCCTTGCCTTGGTTGTTTATTTCAAACTCAGTGGAACTTAAAGACCCCCCCCCCCCCCCCCTCCCTTTCTGTATTACAAAATGTATGAATGTAGATTCAGAGCTCCAGATAACAGGGAGTGATGCTACTATAAAGTCATTGTTTCTCTTCAAAACCCTATGTTGTGGGTATTCATTAGAATCATCGCGATGAGACAATTCTAATGAGTACCCACAATATAGGGTTTAGTGGACAATAACTTATATTTTTTATTTTGAAATAAAAATCATTCCTACTATCTTGAACTCTGTAGAATGAATCGACTCTAATTACATGAGTTATTTCTCTTAAGTACATATCCTGTATTGGAGAGACTTTTCAAGTGTTAGACTCAAGTATGTTCTTAATCATTGCTGTGAAACATTCTGAACTTTCATTTTCCGAAAAAAAAAAAATGTGTACCAATTTAGACTTCAAGGAGGAAATTTCAAAAACATGTTCATGATATCAAGAATTCATTCACCAGGGTGCTGACTGACATAGTGTGCTGACGCTCTGTATGACAGTGAAATGATGTCACAAAACACAAGAATTTCCTACCTTTCAAGTCTAAAATTTATGAGCCTCCAAAAACATCAGTTACCTTACCTTTCTTTATTTTTTCTTTTATCATCTAAATTTCCAAAAAAAAAGATATTAATCATTCCTGGTTATTTTGATTCATGGGGAGCAAACTAGAGTTTTGATTAACCATTACCACACAATACCTACTTTTGACAACCCTGAAAAAGAGGCCTTTAGAAAACATTGTAGGGAAAAGAGAAAATGCTGGTAACCAGCATTTTCTCCTTTTCTCACAATGTTTTCTAATCTTCACAAAACAAATTTCAAATTTTCAGCCACTTTCATTTTGTCGTCTGCAAATGCTTTCGGTTTGGACATGCCTAAAATAATGTTGTTTGGTAATGAGTTAAAGACCAATATTTAGACTGAGGAGGAGGCTAGTTTCCTACATTCAAACTGTGATATACAAAAAATATTGTAGCTAATTTTAGACTTTTTTTATGTTAGAATTTTATAATTATCTTGAATATTTCAAGAATATTTATTCATATATATATTGGTGAAAATAAATTTTTTTTACTGCACAGAGAGTATTACTTATTTCATGCTTTCCAGTAGGTTATCGTGAAATAACGGTAGAATATTTCGCGCTACTTCATGGTCACGACTAGTGAAAAATAACGATTCTAAATACTGTGTTCTAACTCTTCAATAGAAGGCGGAAACAGTAGAACCTGCACACAAGTAACCTTGGAAAATGCGTGTCCCTCTCAATCAGATGGACATATGATGCAATTTACCCTGGTGTCCGTGGTTGTGAGGTAGACCGTCGGCCTCGTAACCATAAGGTCCAGAGTTCGATTCCCGGGAGCAGGTGTCAATTTTGGGAATTTTCATTGGCCCACACATTTGGCGTGAGTACCGGTGTAGTTCCCAGGAAGCAGAATCGAGAGAGATTAGTATAAGTTGTCAGAACTTGTTTCTCAATCAATGTAAAATAAATATGTTTAAACTAAATTTACCCTACATTTCTCGCACTTTTCCTAGTAATGTAATGTGTTGCTATGCGGAGGGGGGGTATGCCACGGGGAATAATTGAAAAGAACTGTACTGGATTTTGTTGCAAGTTCCCCAAAAAAGGGTTACAAGCATGAAATAAATAAAATATTTGCATTTTCTGGTGAAAGATCGAAATTTATTTCAAGTGAACCTGATTAATAATAATATTTCCGTGAAATTATTATATTTTCTTGTGATATTACTGATGTTCACAAGATGAAATAAATTTCAATCTTTCACGAAAATGTGCCACCCATGAAAATATCACCGATTATGTTCACTTGATGAAATAAATTTCGTTCTTTCGCCAAGAACACAAATATCCTCTAAAGTTAAAACAGGAGCACCGTATGCATGTATCCATGCTCATGTAAAAGTTCTGTTAGCTAGCTCTAGAAAAAGGCTGCTTTGAAGTCATCTATGCCTTGCCGTTCTTCATTCCACCACAAGTTATCAGCAATTTCTCCTCTCACAACATTTTCAGAGACCTTTTCAAGGGTCTTAAATTGTGAGATTGTTCAATTATGGTTTAACTCTTTACCACACAATCCTGACTTTTAACGACCCTGAGAAAGAAGCCTATAGAAAATATTGTGGGAAAAGGAGAAAATGCTGGTAACCAATGTTTTCTACCCTGCTGGAAACAAATTTAAATTTTTGAGTTACATTTATTTTGTAGTCTGCAAATGCTTTTGATTTGGACAAGTCTAAAATTTTGTAGTTTGGTAAAGCGTTAACTCTTTACCACACAATCCTGACTTTTGACGACCACAAGGAAGAATTCTTTAGAAAAAATTGTGGGAAAAGGATAAAATGCTGGTAACCAGCATTTCCTCTTTTTACGACAATGTTATCAACTCTTCTAAAGTCAAGTTTCAATTTTTGAGTCATTTATTTTGTCGTCTGCAAATGCTTTCAATTTGGTCCAGTCTAAAATGTCATTTGGCAAAGAGTTAATCTACTGAAGTATTAAATCATCCCTACATGAAAAGGATGTAAAAAGGATATAAAATTTATTATGTAAAATGAGTTAATATACAACTACAAATAAAACTGACCCTGTCAACAGGATGACAAGTTTATGATTTATAATAGCTCTTAACCAACTGATTGTAGAATGGTCCAAATTGAAAACATTTATACACAACAAAGTAAAATCTAATGTGACTCTAGATATAAATAAATTTTGGAATGGTAGAAAAAATTTTAGTTAACCCTTTCCTCCACAGATACTCATTTCTATGCAATGCTTGTAGGAGCCTTTGGAAAACATTGTGGCAAAAGGTGAAATTGCTTGTGACAAGCAATTTTTTCTATACTATCAAAGGGTGTCATATACACATAAGAAACTGCTTCATCCTTGCTGTTATTTAGGGTCAATTAGATACGATAGGAATGCCTTATGGGGTAATGGGTTAAAGGAGAAAATGCTGGTTACTAGCATTTTCTTGTAACCATCATTTTCTCCTTTACCCTGATGTTTTCAAAAGCCTTCTATCCAAAGGTCAATAAAACTAGAGCTGTCACTAAATATGACTTAAATATTCCCTCCAGCGCTTTGATTTTGTGCACAAACAGACACTTGGACGCACACACATGTACAGACAGGCTGATTCCAGAACACCTCCGCAAACATTCAATGCTGGGGTATAATAAGTTTTTGTAAGGTAAATGGTTAAAAATTTGGTCAAACCCTTCAAGTCATGCACAGAGGAGATGGAGATCAGATTGAATGCTATGTGAGTCTGGTTTGACCCTTTACCACAAGTTCCTGACATTTAACAACCTTAAAGAGGGAAGTTTTTTTAAAACACTGTGGGAAAAGGACAAAATGCTGGTAACCAGCATTTTGTCCTTTTCTCAGAATGTTTCCTTCCCAAACAAAGAAAATTTTCATTTTTTGAGCCATCCTTAATTTGTCAGTTGCAGTTGCTTTCAACTTGGACAAGTCCAAACTTTTGATTTGAGGTAAAGAGTTAAAATGAAAATTGACTGAATGATTGTATGGTGTTCAACGCCTTATTCAACAGTATTTCAGTAATATCACGGCGGCCAGTGCACCTATCCATATTTTCCTAGAGTTTCAGTTACCAGTACCCCGCATACTATTCTTTCCAAGGCACTGGCTGCTCTACCGCATAACCATCGCCAAAAATAACATCGCGGTGAGAGAGGAATGAATCCTGTCGCAATAACTATCATCAATCCTCTGAAGAAATTGGCCAAGCCCGGGATCGAAATTACAACCCCCCCGTTTTCAAGTCCTGTACGCTACCTTATGAGCTACCGGGGCTTCATAGGACACTGAAACAAGATAATAATTACAACTTTTATGTTTCCAAGGATACTAGACAATATGTGACAGGTGACAATGGGCAAGAAGAATAAACATGTCAGATAGCTCAGACATATTCTATAAATATCAGATCACAGTGGCTCTTCTTGGTAATTAACAACCAATATACAAATGAGCCCTTGTCTGAGAAAAAGGGGTTAAAAGGATCTGCTAAAAGTACCCATCCACATCAAATGTAGGACATTTTGGCCACAGACATGTTGGCCAGGACGTTTTGACCACAGACTTTTTGGCCAGCTGGAAGTACAAAGTAGGATATTTTGGCCAAATTTTTTGTGTGAGCTTTTGTGATCTTGAGCCAAATGTATCATGATATAAAAACATTGTAGGAAAAGAGGAAATTGGTATATAGTATTCGACATTGATATAATTGGAGTGATCTGGGATTAAACTATTTTTACTTTATTGCAGTTACATTTCCTTGTTGGACAGTGAAGATCCAACATCAGACTGCATATTCGGTGCAGTCTGATCTTTATATTCACTGTCTACAAAACGACAGTGAGCAAGTTATGAAATAATCCGTTTTGTGTTCACAAATGACCTTTTGACCCTTGGACTCTCCACTGATACATCTATTATCCCTATTATATTACTTGAAATCAGTTATTATTACCATTATCCTCCTATTGATTAGTCTTATTAAACTCTTCACCAAACGACAAAATCTTAGACTGGTCCAAATTGAAAGCACTACTTGCAGAAGACAAAATAAAGTTACCTCAAAAGCTGAAATTTTGTACCAGCAGAGTAGAAAACATAGTGGGAAAAGGAGAAAATGCTGGTAACCAGCATTTTCTCCTTTTTCCACAATGTTTTCAAAAGGCTACTATCTCAGGGTCATAAAAACCAGGGATTGTTGGGAAAAGTTTAACAGGAATATTCTTTTAACCTTTCATCAGACGACAAAATTTTAGCATTGTTGAAACTGAAAGCATTTGCAAACTGAAAACAACTGGTGCCAAATTTTGGTTGATAAGGTAGAAAACATTGTGGGAAAAGACACAACGAAGAGACAAATCTCACTATTTGTGCCTCATTTGTATTCTTGTATACAATTATGCTCCCAGTTTAGAGAAGTCTAAAATTTTGTTATCGGTTCAAGACACTAAACCCTTTCCTGCACAATGCTGACATTCAACAACACTAGGAAAGACTGACTGATTGATTGTTTGGAGTTTAATGCTGTTTTCAACATTATTTCACTTTTATTGTGATGCCTGGTACACTTATCTATGCTTTCCTGTAGTCAGTCTTTTACCAGTACTCCGTATATTTTTCTATCTAGGCCACTGGCTGCTTGCCAATCTAACCTTTGGTTGAGAAAATGGTCAGCAGTGGTAGAGAAATAAATCCTGTCGCAGTGACAACCATCAATCCTTGGAAGGAAATTGGCTGAGCCAGGGATTGGACCCATGACTCCCGGATCTAAAGGCCTGCACGCTGCCCACTAAGCTACTTGGGCTCACACTTGGAAAGAGGCCTCTTTGAAAACATTGTGGGAAAAGGAAAAAATGCTGGTACCAGCATTTTCTCCTTTTCCTACAATGTTTTCCACCTATTGTCTTACAGTTTGCACCATTTGAGCTACATTGAAATTGTCGTCTGCCAAGTTGAATGTCCTTAACCCCTTACTCCATAGATACTCATTTCTACGCATTGCTTGTTGGAGCCTTTGGAAAAGATTGTGGCAAAAGGTGAAATTGCATGTGACAAGCAATTTTACCTTTTGCCACAATGTTTTCTATGCTTTCAAAAGGTGTCATATACACATAAGACACAGCTTCATCCTTGCTGTTACTTAGAGTCAATTAGAGATACCATAGAAATTCCTTATGAGGTAAAGTGTTAACTTGGAAAAGTCTATCATTCAGGTGTTTGGTAAAGAATCTGACTATCAACATTTTACAAGGATATCTTAAAATTCCTGCAATTTTGAAATTTTGTTTCAGGGCCCAGCATAGCTTCCATCTCCTGACTCTTTCCATGCAAAGTTTCATTTTGGAAAGTCTGAAAAACATTGTATGAAAAAAACTTTTGCAGACCTGTAACCAATACTTAGGATCCAAATCAGAAACAAGAGGGCCAAGATGGCCCTGGATCGCTCACCTGAATTTTTGAGATGACCATAGCCTATTTCTTTTTTGAAGTATTGAAACATTGGAACCATATATATAATTTTGCTAAGCAATTTTCAAAAGGTCACCTGTAAAATTAGTTTCGAAATCTGACCATCAGTTTCAAAAAGAAGAATTTTTAAGAATTCTTCATTTCTGTATAAGAGCAAGTATCCCCCATCCATGAGAGCCATGTTTCTTGACGGATCAAAATTTACAAACAAGTTTTCAAAAGGGTCACCCAAGGAACATTTCGGAATTTTTTTTTTCAAAATCTGACCAGAGGTTTCAGAGAAAGAGAATTTTCAAGAATTTCATCATATAGTGCAAGTAGCTCCCATTCACAAGAGCAAAGATCACCCAAGGAACATCCCTGTCAAATTATTTTAAAATCTGACTGGGGGTTTCAGAGAAGAAGAATTTTCAAGAATTTCTTCATTTCCTTATAGTGCAAGTAGCCCCCATTCACCAGAGCCATGTTTCTTGACGGATCAAAATTTTGTGAACAATTTTTGAAAAGGGTCACCCAAGGATCATCTCTGTGAAATCATTTCAGAATCTGTCCAGCCGTTTCAGAGAAGAAGAATTTTTAAGAATTTCTTCATTTCCCTATAGTGCAAGTAGCCCCCATTCACCAGAGCCATGTTTCTTGACCAATCAAAATTTTGCGAAAATTGTTCGAAAAGGGTCACCCAAGGAACATCCCTGAGAAATTATTTCAAAATCTGACCAATGGTTTCAGGGAAGAAAAATTTTAAAAAATTTCCTCATTTCCCTATAGTGCAAGTAGCCCCCGTTCACCAGAGCCATGTTTCTTGACAAATCAAAATTTCACGAACAATTTTTGAAAAGGGTCACCCAAGGAACAACTCTGTGAAATTATTTCAAAATCTGACCAGCGGTTTCAGAGAAGAAGATTTTTTAAGAATTCCTTCATTTCTGTATAGTGCAAGTAGCCCCCATTCACCAGAGCCACATTTTTTGACGGATCAAAATTTCGCGAACAATTTTTGAAAAGGATCACCCAAGGAACATATCTGTGTAATAATTTCAAAATCCGACCAGCGGTTTCAGAGGAGAAGATTTTTAAAGAATTCTTTCATTTCCCTATAGTGCAAGTAGCCCCCATTCACCAGAGCCACAATTTTTGACGTATCAAAATTTCACGAACAATTTTTGAAAAGGGTCACCCAAGGAACATATCTGTGAAATAATTTCAAAATCCGACCAGCGGTTTCAGAGGAGAAGATTTTTAAAGAATTCCTTGATTTCTGTATAGCGCAAGTAGCCCCCATTCACCAGAGCCACAATTTTTGACGTATCAAAATTTCACGAACAATTTTTGAAAAGGGTCACCTAAGGAACATATCTGTGAAATAATTTCAAAATCCGACCAGCGGTTTCAGAAAAGAAGATTTTTAAAGAATTTGCTAAAAAATTCCATTTGGTTGCCATGGCAACCAGAGTTTTTGATGGAATCAAATTCTGTGAACACTTTTTAAAGAGGACCTCCCAAGGAACATTCCTGCCAAGTTTGGTCCAAATTGGCCCAGCGGTTTAGGAGGAGTTGATGTTTAAAGAATTGTTGACGACGCACGACGGACGACGGGCGACGGACAGCCAGTGACCCTAAAAGCTCCCCTTGAGCACGTTGTGCTCAGGTGAGCTAAAAACTTGATCTGTCACTGAATGGGACTTAATACCTCCGCAAGCGCTTTGATTTTGTACTCATACGGACACACGGACAGACAAGCTGGTTCTAGTATACCCCAGAAAACATTTGTTTTGGGGGAGTATAATTTGAAAGTTCTATGATACTGATTTGGGTCTACATAGTTAAAAATTTCAAATGGTCAATGGATATCTTAAAACAAAGGAACTTTAATAAAACAATACATTATATTCATGGATATGAAGGGTTTGAGGAATGCAAGTTATGCAACTCACCACAGGAATATACATTTATAATTCCATCATGCACCAAACTCTTTACCAAATGATACCATTTTAGGCTTGTATGAAATAAGAGGAATTACAGACCACAAATTATATTTCACTGAAATCATGGTAGTTGTCTGTTAAAGTATGAAGAAAACCTTGTGGGAAAAGGAGAAAATGCTGGTCACCACCATTTTCTCCTTTACCAACAAGGTTTTCAAATGGCTTTTCCTTCTTGTTCTTTAAAACTTGGGATTATGTGGTATAGGGTTAAATATAAAGGTTAATATTTGCATGAATTATTTATAATCTAAACAACATCATGTACCTTGTAGTCCAACACTTCATTTCCTTTGTAGGTGCTGACACCACATTTAATTGTTTAACTTCACACAGTGTAGATCTAGATCAGACTGCACAAAACATACATCTGATCTTAGTTCTACACTGTTTTCTACGTAGAGACATTCTGGTCAAATAGTGCCATGAAAGAAATAACTGAGCCCCGAAAATTGAGGAAAAAGGAATTTAACTCATTACCATTAATGACAAATATTTTAGGTTTGTTCAAATCAAAAGCATTTGAAGACGACAAAGTAAAAGAGACTGATAATTTGATTTTTTTTTTTGTGAAAATTTGAAAAGACTAGAAAACATTGAGTGAAAAGGAGAAAATGCTGGTTTTGCATTTTCTCCTTTTCCCACAATGTTTTCTAAACACTTCCTTCTAAGAACCATCAAAAGTAGGGATTATGTGGTAATAAGTTGATGCAAGATTGTGATACATCATAATTATTCATCTGGCACATAACATTATTATGGATCCATTAAATCGATTTTATCTAACAACTGGCTGAATCATGAGGTAGAATGGTCCTATGACACATAGAAAATTTACAAATAGCAGAAGGTTTTGATCCATATTAGCTAGCACAGACTGCCAGGCTGACATGGACTGAAGCTTTTTGAAGATGCACTGAGCTCCCTTTTCACAGAGAATGGCTGATTTATTTGGAATTCGAAAGACTGATACAAAATCTTCGAGAATTGACATGGAAATAATGTTATTAGTATGCAGTCTGATCTTGGATCCACACTTCCCCCTTCTTTGTTAGACATACTGAACTAGAGCTGTCACTGAATGTGACCCTGCCAGTGCTTTGACAGAAACAGGCAATAACTAGTATTTTGTACAGAGATACGAAAGGACGGACAAATGGACACATGGACAGATAGGCTGATTCAAGTATACCCAAAAAAACATTCGTTTTGTGGGGGTATAAAGACATAGCTTTGCAGCCTGGAAAAGAGAAGAATTTTTGTCATATGGTGAAGGGTTACAAGACATTCTTGCAAAACCTTTGTGAAATTCTATGTGGTTTGGGATTATTTTTGTTACAGCTGATATAAAAGACTTGATTTGTCAAAGAATAGGTAGAAAAAAGAGTTAGATGAAAAACTGCTGGCTACAAGCATTTTCTCTTTTTCCAACAATTTATTCAAATGCCCTCTTCTTTTTGGTAGTAAAACTTCAGGATTCTTTGGTATAATGATATGTACCAGTATTACTAGATCATTACAATAATTGGTAAATATTTTACTAGATCTATAATGGTTTCTATGCTCTTTACCGTATGACAAAATTTTAGGCCAGTCAAAACTAAAGGCATTTGCAGACGAAATTAATTTGGCTGAAAAATTGAAAATTGTCATAGAAAAGGTAAAAAACATTGTGGGAAAAGGAGAAAATGCTGGCTACCAGCATTTTCTCTTTTCCCCCCATAATATTTGCAACAGGTTCTATTGCAGTTGCTAAAAGTCGGGATTGTGTAGTATATGATAAAGTCAAATCCCAGTCAGAATAGTCATGTAGTCACTGTCTTTTTAAATAATTAATGAGACTAACTGACCCAGATTCCTGCAGTTTTTGTCTTTGCCCAACACTAGATTCATACTATCCTTTTGCAAAACAGTTGCTGCTTTCAATGACCCTGAGGAAGTAAGCTTTTGAAAACATTGCAGTGAAAGAAGAAACCCTGCTCAGTGCTCACCAACATACGGTCTCCTTTTCACAAGGTGTTTCCTACTCCTTTTTTAAGAAAAATTCCATTATGTCACCTATCTTGTCATCTGCAAATTCTTTTGTCAATATCTAAAATTCTGTCATCTATTATCTCTCAGTCAAACAATAAACTTTTGGTCTAAATTGTGAGTATCTGCTGATGACAAATGTGGCTCATATCAAAGTGTTTGTCTTTGACAGGATAGAAAATATTGTTGTAAAAGGAGGTTTCCAGCATAATCCCATTTCCGACATTGTTTACAAAAACTTGTTTTCTTAAGGGTCACTGAAATTCAGGACTGCCAAGATTACAGGGTTTTTATCATTATAAAGTAACTTTTGGTTTTTTAAAGCAATAACTCTCAACTCAATAATTTCTGAAGAAGAAATTGTTCCTGCAGCAACAGACCTCTGGAAAACATTCTGGCACAAGAAAGGGCCTGTAAAAAGCAATGTCTCCTTTTGCCTTGATGTATATCAAATTCAACTTAACCCATTACCAAACGACAAAATTTTAGGTTTGTCAAAATTGAAAGGAATTGCAGATGTCAAAATAAAAGTGACTGAAAATTTGAAATTTGTTTTGTGAAGGGTAGAAAACATTGTTGGAAAAGGAGAAAATGCTGGTTACCAGCATTTTCTCCTTTTCCCACAATGTTTTCTAAAGGTTTCTTTCTCAGGGGCGTCAAAAGTAGCGATTGTGTGGTAATGGGTTAAATTACTATAGATGTTGCTTATCTGATTTTTGCCATCATGAGTTCAAGTATTAACTCTAACACGTAATCCTGAATTTTACCCTTGGGAAGAAGCCTTTTGAAATCTCTGTGGGAAAAGGAGAAAATGCTGATAACCAGCATTTTCTCTTTTTCCCACAAGGTTTTCTACCCTGTAAATGCCAAGTTTCATAAATTGAGCCACAGTTAAATAGTCAGTCATCTGCATCAGCTTTGAATTTGGAAGAGTGCAAAAAATCGTCGTTAGGTAAAGAATTAATCTATCAGTATAAAATGGTGGATATCTAAATTTCACATGAATGTTTCAATAGTTGATAGCAGTAAACTGTGTTTATGGCAGTGGCTTCCACATAAAAAACTTTCCACCTGTTTCACAACAACTATCACAAAATCACATTATACCAAAATAGTTCACAAATTCCAATATTGTTTGTTCCAATGTTGTCCACACTTTTAGCAGTCAACATCTTTGACCAATGATAACTCTCCAATAATGTCCTAATGTAAATATCATAGTCTGTCATCAGCAACTGACCAATGGCTACACATTTGTCCAATAAGTGCAATAATATCCATTATCTGTGGACTAGAATTAAAAATTGCCAGACAAACTTCAAACTCCTAAAGAAGATAACATAACATGGAATATTTAACACAGAAGAATCAATTACAGGAATATTTCTTTTTACAAATATGAAAAACATTAAAGTAAAAAATGCCTTTAATTGCAATTTCTTCCTTTCCTACTATATTTTCAAAAGCTGTCTAAAGCAGCCATTTGTATCAAATTTATTCAAAATAGAGATTGCTTGCAGAAAAAAACAATCATTCCATTTCCTGTTATGTTTTCACATGCAATTTGTTTGAAAGGAACCAATAATTTTCTCCTTTTCTATATGTACTTTCATTAGCCATCAAATGCAAAGTGATCATGTGACATTTTGTATGGAATGATCCCAGACTAGTACCAGACATTCAGATAGTATTCTATCCATACAATATATCCAAGTAATTTACTCTTCTATTGTTTGGTCTCGAACATAATAATTATTTACAATCATTCTGGATTAATATCCACGGACCACTATTATTCTTTCTTTAACTCTTTACCAGTATATGTAAGAAATAAGACTTTTGAAAGTCTAAAATTTTTATTTTCTGGTTAGAGTTAAGTACACTGACCACTTATATTCTTTCATTAGACTACTGACCACTGGTCACCAGCCAGTCCAATACACTACATACCTCCTGTCTCACAAAGGGACATCCATAATCATTACATGTCATCCCATTAACACCGACACACCTTTCTTAGACTTTGTAGGTAGCCATGACACATGGTTGTCATGGCAACAGGACCCTGAGGCCATGAGCCTCACTGTTATCTTTTCAACATCAAAAAGTTAAATTTCATATTTGAAATAAATCAACAAGACATAGCCACAGGTCAGTATTCTGTAATTTAGTGTCCATTTCACACCCTTCACAGATGAAGAAATTAAGATAAAACTTCAGTACAAAATCGAATCTATTCTCTGCTTCTCTTGAAGAGCCAACTTTCAAGAAACTTATGGTACTTGTATAAATCTCATTATTTCCTTTTATGAGGCTTTTTTCAAAAACACATCTATCTGATTTGGGCTGTCTGGGTACAGAACAAGACTACTTTTAAGAACAACAACCATGAATTTAAATTTCAAAATAAAATAAATGTCAGTTCATTTTATTCGGTGCTCTATTGGTCATCAAACCAGATATATTCTCTTCCTATAAAGATTAAAAGCAACTGCATTTTTAAGGACTAAAGCCAATCACAACCACATTCTGGCTAAGACAAAACATGTATAAAGGAGGAAATTGGATAATCAGTAGATAATTATGTTTTTCAATGAAGGTCTTCCTATAACTTGTTTCACAACTCTTCCTGAGTGTTCTGTTGACAGATGCAAAACTTCACAAACAGCACATGTTTGAGCTGAAAACAAGAATCACAACTAGATTATCCTAAGTATTTATGGCATCTCCGGGTTTTCTTTGATCCGCCAACAGAATGTGCAGAACTACTAGTAATAAACTCACAAGTCATCCATCCATCCATGGCTCTGTGAAATGATTCAATCCTTTAACTGTTTAGCAAACAACAAAATTCTCGACCAGTCCAAATTGAAAGTATTTGAAGACGACAACATAAATGTAACTCAAAAATTAAAATTTGTTTCCAGCAGGATAGATAACATTGTGGGAAAAGGAAAAAATGCTCTTTGCCAGCATTTTCTCCTTTTCCCACAATGTTTTCAAAAGCTTTCCTTCTCAAGGTAGTTTAGTCTGGATTGTGTGATAAAGAGTAAATCCTTTCCTAACAAGAGATGTTTGTAAAACATGTATGCCCCCCTATAATCTCTTACGTTCAAAATGTAAAAACGAACAAAGGGTAATTAGTCAAAAATTATTAATGATAAATTAACAATTCTTGGGCACTGTACTTCCCATTTAAGTGAACTATCAACTTTTAAAGTTTCATGATTTTACCTCACATACTTTTTGAGTTATGCTCCGGAAAAAAAAATAAGTACGAAAATCAACAAAGGGCAGTAATTGCAAAACTATAATGGGCAGAGTTATGGTTCTTGTGCAATGCACTTCTCCTGAATAAGATCTATCCACATATATGGTTTCAAGATGATACCTGAAAAACCTTTTGAGTTATGCTCTGGACAAAAATTAAGTATGAAAATCAACAAAGGGCAAAAGCTCCAAAAATATAATGGGCAGAGTTATGGTTCTTGTGCACTGCACTTCTCCTTAATAAGGTTAATCCACCTATAAGGTTTCAAGGTGATACCTGAAATACTTTTTGAGTTATGCTCCAGACAAAAATTAACTATGAAAATCAACAAAGGGCAATAACTCCAAAAATATGATGGGCAGAGTTAAGGTACTTGTGCAGTGCACTTCTCCTTAGTATAATCTATCCACCTATGAGGTTTTAGGATAATACCTGAAATACTTTTAGAGTTATGCTCCGGACAAAAATTAAGTATGAAAATCAACAAAGGGCAATAACTCCATAAATATGATAGGCAGAGTTGTTGTTCTTCTGCACTGCACTTCTCCTTAATGAGATCTATCCACCTATGTAGTTTCAAGATGATACCTAAAATACTTTTTGAGTTATGCTCTGGACAAAAATTAACTATGAAAATCAACAAAGAGCAATAACTCCAAAAATATGATAGGCAGAGTTATGGTTCTTGTGCACTGCACTTCTCCTTAATAAGATCTTTTCACATATAAGGTTTCAAGGTGATACCTGAAATACTTTTAGAGTTATGCTACGGACAAAAATTAAATATGAAAATCAACAAAGGGCAATAACTCCAAAAATATGATGGGCAGAGTTATGGTACTTGTGCACTGCACTTCTCCTTAATGAGATCTATCCACCTATGAAGTTTCAAGGTGATACCTAAAATACTTTTTGAGTTATGCTCCGGACAAAAATTAAGTATGAAAAGCAACAAAGGGCAATAACTCCAAAAATATGATGGGCAGAGTTGTTGTTATTGTGCACTGCACTTCTCCTTAATGAGATCTATCCACCTATGTAGTTTCAAGATGATACCTTAAATAGTTTTTGAGTTATGCTCAACACAAAAATTAAGTATGAAAATCAACAAAGGTCAATAACTCCAAAAATATGATGGGCAGAGTTATGGTTCTTGTGCACTGCACTTCTCCTTAATGAGATCTATCCACCTATGAAGTTTCAAGATGATACCTTAAATAGTTTTTGAGTTATGCTCCGGACAAACTTTGGTCTACGGACTGACGGACCGACCGACCGACGGACCGACGTACCGACGGACCGACCGACAATTGCAAAGCAATATACCCCCATTTCTTCGAAAGGGGGGCATAATTACCATTAATTGTTTGCTTGTTTGTTCCAAACCTTTATCAACATGGTTGTGGCAGCCAGTGCACCTATTCATACTTTTCTGAAGATTTTTTTTTAACAGTACTTTGCAAAATCTTTGTAAGCCATTGGTTGTGCAAAACATTGGTTTTGCAAAACATTCTTTGTAAGCCATTGGTTGTGCAAAACACTCTTTGTATGCTATTGGTTCTGCAAACCATTGGCTGTGCAAAACATTATTTGTAAGCCATTGGTTTTGCAAACCATTGGTTGTGCAAAACATTCTTTATAAGCCATTGGTTGTGCAAACCATTGGTTGTCCAAACATTATTTGTAAGCCATTGGTTGTGCAAACCATTGGTTGTGCAAAACATTCTTTGTAAGCCTTTGGTTGCCATCTTCGCAAGCCAAGGCCGACAATTCACTGCGCTACTCTACCCTTGGCAGATCGAGCTTGATTTTTACGTTCACCTTATACACTTTTTCATTGGATGCAGCCAGCTCTAGCTGCAACAAATGAAATTGCTCTTAGCATTTCATCTTTGATAAAAATACAGGGTATCTAACTTTCGAATAGAAGGTAAAACATTGAAACCCACTTGGATGTCTGCTTATCGCTTCATGTGTATTCGTAAGCGGTTTGTAAAACGATATTTCATTTGCTTTTAGAAATATGATGTAAAGGGGGATAATAACCAGCATCCAATAGAGGGCGCATCGCAGGAATCTCGAAATCGGGCTCAATCAGCCAAGGTACGATCCACGTAGTGATCGTAAACTTGGCTCGCGAAGATGTTAGTTGCTTACCCACACAGACGTCATCATGCTGTCAAAATACCTACAAGTATCCTTAGCCCTTTACCACATGACAAAAATTTAGACCCGTCCAAATTGAAGGCATTTGCAGACAAAACAATTTCAATGCGGCTGAAATAGCAAAAAAATCTCTTGATAGAGTAGAAACTTTGTGGGGAAAAAGGAGAAGATGCTGGTTACCAGCATTTTTTCCTTTTCCAACCATGTTTTCAAAAAGCTTCTTCCTCAGGGTCATTAAAAGTCGGGATTGTGTTGTAAAGTGGTTAACCCTTACCTTATAATCTCGGGTTTTCACAACCTTGTAGAAGTGGCCTTTTGAAAACATTGTGGGAGAAGGAGAAATTTCATTACCAGCGTTTTCTCCTTTTCCCATATGTTTTTCACCCTGCTGTAAACAAAAACCAGTTTTTTCTCCTTTTCCAACATGTCTTCCACCTGTCTGAAAATTCAATATTTGAGTCACATTAATTTTTTTATTCTATCATCTGCAAATGCTATCAATTTGGACTAGTCTTTCAATTTTTTCATACAGCAAAGAATTTACTCTTTACCACACAACAAAATTTTAGACCTGTTCAAATTGAAAGCGTTTACCAACAAAAACATAGATGTAACTCAAAAATTTAAATTCATTTATGAAAGGTTACAACATGATGCACAAAGGAGAAAATGCTGGTTACCAGCATTTTCTGCTTTTCCCATGATGTTTTCTAAGGCTTCTCTTTCTCTTCTAAAAGTGCGGATTGTGTGGTAAAGGGTTAACCCTTTCCCAAATGACAAATTTTAGACTGTCCCAAACTCAAAGTGTTTGCAGATGACAATTTTGAATTTGATGAGAATGGCAGAAAGTTTTCCGATAGGCTAGACCTAAAGACTTGTACAGCAGACACGTAAAATCCAGGGCTTGTTTGGGAAAGAGTTAACTCTTTACCACACAATCCCGACTTTAAACGACCCTGAGAAAGCAGCCTTTTGAAAACACTGTGGGAAAAGGAGAAAATGCTGGTTACCAGCATTTTCTCCTTTTCCCATAGTGTCTTTTACCCTTCCCACATCAAATTTTAATTTTTCAGTCACCTTTATTTTGTTGTCTGCAAATGCTTTCAATTTGGACCAGTCTAAAATTTTCTTGTGTGGTAAAGAGTTAAGGCCATGTACAGGGTTAACTTCTGTAACTGACAAACAAAACTTTCACACAGACAAATTACAAATGGATTCTCTTTCCACAATAATTAATATTCTGTCAAAATTAATGTGTTCTTACAATTTGAATAATTAACATCTTATGCTCATTTTGGGAGGAAAGTATCAGACACTGACATTTATGACAATGCTCCACATGAGCTAATTTAGCCATGAGACATGTGAGTAAATGAGAGCATTGTACATATTCCATAATGAACTCTTTACCAAACTACATAATTTTAGACTAGTCCAAATTGGAAGCATTTGCAGAAAACAAAATTAATGTGACTCAAAAGTTAAAATTTGGGTTGGGAAAGGTAGAAACAATTGTGGGAGAAGGAGACAAGGCTGGTTACCAGCATTTTTTCCTTTTCCCACAATGTTTTCTGAAGGCTCCTTCCTCAGGGTTCTGAAAAACCAGGATTGTTTGGTTAATCTATTTTTAACTCTTTACCAAATGTCAAAAGTTTAAGTTGGTCCAAATTAAAAGCACTTGCAGATAACAAAAAAAATGTAACTCAAAAATTGGAATTTGTTTCCTGCAGGGTAAGAAAACATTGTGGGAAAAGGAGAAAGTGATGGTTATCAGCAGGGATTGTTTGGTAAATCCTGGGTTTTAACCCTCTGCCAGATGACAAAATTTTAGCCCTGTTTAAATTCAAATAGTTTGCAGACGACACTTTCAATGTGGCTCATATGGCACAATCTTTCTTTGGTTGAGTATAAAACATTGTGGGAAAATGCTGGTATCCACCTAGTGATTTCAAAAGGCTTCCTCCCCAGGGTCATTAAATCTTTGGTTGGGTATGAAACATTGTGAGAAAAGGAAAAGGAGAAAATGCTGGATATTAGCATTTTCTCCTTTTCCTACAGTGTTTTCAAAAGGCTTCTTCTCCAGGGTCATTAAATCTTTGGTTGGGTATGAAACATTGTGGGACAAGGAGAAAATGCTGGATATTAGCATTTTTCCTTTTCCTACACTGTTTTCAGAAGGCTTCCTCTCCAGAGTCATAAACTGTCGGCATTGTGCAGTAAAGGGTTAAGGCCACTGAGGACATAGCTAAACGTTTCTTTCTCAGGGTCGTCAAAAGTAGAGATTATGTGGTAATGGGTTAGAACACTGGGAAAAGGAGAAAATCTATTGTCTGCTAAATTTGAGATTGGACCGGTCTGAAATTTTGTCACTTGGTAAAGAGTTAGACTGTCAAAAGAGGTGTAAAATTCCGCTTGCCCACTCCCACTGGCGTGAGATCTTTGGCGTAAGTACAAAAACATTGACTTGTCGGAATCGGCGACTGCATTTTTTGACCATACAATAGTAAAATTTGGCACATTTTGAGACAGAAAACTGATACAGAGTTCTGCCAAGCTTTTTACCTTATGGGGCCAATGGCCCATCCAAGCCCAAAAAGTGGGGCCACCTTTTTACAACATGGGGCCATGACTGAAGTTCAGACATAAATTGAATATAATTATAGACTAGAGACAGAATACCCAATAAAAATCAAACATTTTGTATGATAATTTAGCAGTTATCTGTTTTATCAATTCTTGTTTACAAAGAATTTCCTGCGCTTCAAGGGCCAAAGAAAATGGAAGTATCTCACTTCGGCGTTTCGGGTTGCCCAGAGGGCTTGGGCTTGCTATTTGTCTTAGTCACTTTTGGTTTTGTTTGACCAAAATAGCTTAGTTTACATTTACAATTCTTCTTTTTGGCCATCGGAGTTTATCAAAAACAACAATCATTTGGTGCAGAACGAAAAACAAAACCGTTATCTGTTTACTTGTGAAAACGAAACTCATTGGTTCAAAATTCGGGGAACCGAACTTTCATTAAGTACTATGCCAATCAGAATTGCCGCTACGATCCATAAAACGACTTTGGGGAAAACACGGAGACACATTCTTGCACTCCAGATCATTCACATTCATGTATGGTGAGAGTAACAAACGACAACTCTGCTGGGAGATTGACATGGAAGTGAAATTGATTCGAACAAAACAGACTTTCGGTGAATTTGTCCCAAGTAATCTTCATACCTATGTTGCATGGCTCGTATTTTTAATGCACCAGGTGGCCCCTCGGACATTTTTTTTTAGCGCCATCTGTAATTTTTTAGCGCCGATCCTGCAATGGCGCGTCCTCGGCAGAACTCTGCAGTGATAACCTATCAGCATTGTAGATTTGATATTGATCGATGCACATGATTTTTAAATCAGGAAGGCTCTGATTACATTTGGCTGTCGAACACATAAGTGTTCTCTTCTTAGCTTGGCAGAATTCATAAACTTTAATGGTTTGTATCGATAGGATTTTCTAAACTCGCAGAAGTACCATAAACAGTTTATCAGTAAATTGAATCACTACAGATGCATAACAGAGGCTTTGCATGTAAAAGGATAATTGCATAACCAACTAATGTTGGGCGTCTGAAGAGCAAGTCATTTGATACCAGACAAAATCAAAGGACTGATAGTCCTGAGAGTCGCCTGTAGGGTAATCGGTTAGAAGTTTTCACCCTTTTTTGTTGAAATCTATGAAAAGCATTCAAGATACAAAATAACGTAACCAAAGTATTATATGCAAGCATATTTCTGAGTTGTCATCCTGAAATTCAAAATATCCGTATTAAAATTTACATTTAAAAAAATGTGCTGGAAATTAAAATTTAGGCACCAGGACCAGCTTTAATGAGTTCAACGTTTTTTATTCACAAACAACAACCCTTTACAAATAAAGACCAGATTATCTTCTGGTATAGGATCTAGTGACATACTTTTAGACAAAAAATGCCCATTTGCAACTCGCTCATAGCTAATCTTAGCAGTCTGACAAAGTTTCATAAGTACTATACTGAACATAAATGGATTCTACAGCTCTATTACGGTTTCGTCTGATTTGACCTAATGATAACCTTTTTTTTCTTTTATCCCCAGGTGACCTATATTCAGTTTTGTAAAAGAAATTATTGAGACAAACAGCCGGGCAATGTCATGATCATTGGACTGAACTGTAGCCTTTGGAGCACAAACAAATATTTGAATCAGTGATCTACCTGTCCTTTGGAAATAATTTGTTTTTGTTGGAGTCCAGGTTGAGGTTTTGACCAGCAATGGACTCTATGAATGTGGCTGCAACAAAATAAAATCTATAACCCAACAGCATGTTCAACAGCATGATAATCAGCCTTTAATATTTGTCTGCGTTTTATAACGTCACATGGATTATAGTGCTTCCACACCAATCAAAAATTGTCTACATGTATATTGCTTTGGTGTAAATTAAATGTTTGCTATTCGCTTTATTACCCTTCACAAAAACCCTTCACAAGATTACAAACACTCCAATAAAGAACTTGTTGTTCGAGCGGATAAACACGGATCTGTTCTATTATATTTGGATTATAGCGAAGAAAAAAGTCAATTTCTCAGATTGCTGCATGGTTGTTAGAACTGCGTAGTGTAAATTCAGAATTTGGCGTTTACAAAAGCACCTTGCGTTCTAACACCCGCACTAATAAATTGTTGTTTAAGCCTTTCCCAAACGACAAACATTTGGACTAGACCAAATTGAAAGCATTTGCAGACAACAATTCAACTCTTGCTGAAAAGATGATTTCTGTTTTGATAGGGTAGAAAACATTGTGGGAAAAGGAGAAAATGCTGGTTACCAGCATTTTCTCATTTTCCCACAATATTTTCAAAAGGCTACTATTCCAGACCCGTAAAAACCAGGGATTGTTTGTGAAAGGGTTAATAAATACTAGATCTAAGTTAATCGCTCATTGAAAAAAAAAAACAGCAGACTTTAACAAATTTGGCCGTCTTTATGAACGAAAACCAATTAAATATAGTAAACTTCAAAGCACTCTCTCTACATAGGTCAGTGCACGCTGAAAGTAATGGCCGGTTCAGCGACTGATTCATAAATATGTAAATTCATAAAGATTTCCGTGGTGCAAATGACGTTTATACGTCACGTGATTACAAGATCTATATTTGTCACAAAGCTACATTCCAGAAAACACCTGCAAAGCGATAACCTGGTTCAGCCTAGAACCGTGTACATTGCATACGCTATGTACGATCTCTGGTGCACCTAGAATATGGGTGTGCAAAGTATCTAAAGTCTAGATTAAAAAGCTTGGAAGAAGCAACGTGTAAGAATGTCTAAGAAGGCAATGCAACCATTCCATATCGTTATAAATTCGTTAAGAAATATTAGCCTACTGTTGAGAAAAAAAGCAGTATATTAACTCGGCATCGCCTTTCTCTGTCCGATCATAGGTTGAGCGTTGAATTGAAATAAGGCTTGCAGTTAGGATTGTAAGATTGTAAGAGTTAGAGTGTACTTCTAAAAGGTAATTATCAAACAATTTTCACTGGGTATTGTCCACAAATAGAAGCAGAAAAGATGCTTGCAGTTTAAGATTTCTCAGCGTGTCCGCAGACTTGTTTAGTTCGCGGCAGCTATTTTTACATATACGTAATGCGCTATTTTTAGAGATGATGTCTTACACATTAGGGTAATGCGTACCCTGGCGGACGAAATGATTGTTTGAAAGGTTTGAACCGTTAAACAGCTCAGTTTTTATAGACATATTCATTATCACAAAGGCATAATTGTAAATTATTTACAACAGAAAAAAACTGGGTTATTCACCGAATTATTAGAAGACTGTTTCATCTCGTAAACCGTAACTTGGGACAGGAAGCAGTACAAGGCCGGATGTATGCTTACGTCACCCCATAGATCAGGACGATAACAATGAGAGCCTGTTTGCGTAGCAAACAGGCGACTCAATTAATATTTCACAACAAGAGGGCCAAGATGGCCCTGGATCACTCACCTGAATCTTTGAGAGGACCATAGCCTATTTCCTTTGAGATATTGAAACACTTGAAACAAAATCATTGTTTTGCCAAGCAATTTTCAAAAGGTCACCAGTAAAATTCATTTCAAAATCTGACCTACAGTTTCAGAAAAGAAGAATTTTTAAGAGTTGCTTAATGTCCATATAGTGCAAGTAGCCCCCATTCACCAGAGTCATCTTTCTTGACGGACCAAAATTTTGTGAACATTTACTGAAAATTTTGAAAAGGGTCACCCAAGGAACATCTCGTGAAATTATTTTAAAATCTGGCCAGCCATTTCAGAGAAGAAAATTTGGAAAGAATTTCTTAGAAAAATTCCATTCGGTTGCCATGGCAATCAGTTTTTGATGGAATCAAATTCTGTGAACAATTGTAAAAAAATATTCCAGCCAAATTTGGTCCGAATTGGCCCAGCGTTTTGAGAGGAGTTGATGTTTAAAGCATTATTAACAATGCACACCAGGTGAACCTAAAAGCTCCCCTTGAGCATGTTGTGCTCAGGTGAGTCAAAAAAGAATGGCTAGAAGAAACTCTGCGTGGTAAGTAACTATTTATACCTACCTTCAGTAACTTTTTTATATCTACTCGCCCTGCAGGACAAGTAAATGAAACAAAAAAATTCTACTATCATAAAAAAAGACAGCTAAATATGCCAGGAAACAGGCAGAGATCCTTAAAGTAACTTGTTTACATATTTGACCAATCACAGATTTCCATTTACTGACTTGTTTTCAATATTAAATAACCCTTTACTCCACAGATACTCATTTCTACACATTGCTTGTAGGAGCATTTGGAAAACATTGTGGCAAAAGGTGAAATTGCTCGTGACGAGCAATTTCACCTTTTGCCACTATGTTTTCTATGCTATCAAAAGGTGTCATATACACGTAAGCAACAGCTTCATCCTTGCTGTTATTTAGGGTCAATTAGAGATACCATACAAATGACTTATATGGGGTAAAGGGTTAATAGGGCAAAAGCCAGCACATTCGGCTACATCGAAAAATACTTTTACACCTCTGGTTCAAACTGCTTGAAAATAGAAGTGGAACAACCACATCACTGCAATAGTAGAATTTTTCTAGGCTAATCAATTTCGCATACTGTTATTACCTTTTCACAGATACCTCACTGCGTATGTGTCAAACAGAATCTATATTAGGAAAATTGCCGATAAATTCTGTACTTGGTGACAAAATTATGAACATAATCCATATCTAAATCATTCCACAGACTACAAATCAGATGAGGGTTAACCCTTTACCACACAATCCCGACCCGTAACAACCCTACAAAAATTGTTTTTTTAAAACATTGACGGAAAAGGAGAAAATGCTTATAACCAACATTTTCTTCCTTTCCAACAATGTTTACATGATAATAGTTTTTTTTTTTTAAGTAAAAAGTATAGCTGGAAAGGGAGAAAATACTGGTTCTCTGTATTTTCTCTATTTACCACAAAATTATTTTACCACAAAATGGTTTAACTCATCCTTCTCACGACATGTTCTTGAAACCTGGAACCTGTGGTAATTTAGTGTTCATTAGAGGAAGCATGAAGAAACCCTCTTGACCTTAAACTGTGACAGGACTTGAATATTCAATGAGCGCCTCATGGTAGGAATAGAAAGCACCTGATAATTCTGACAGGTCACAAGGACTTTTGTTTTAACCCTTTACTCCATAGATACTCATTTCGACGCATTGCTTGTAGGAACCGTTGGAAAACATTGTGACAAAAGGTGAAATTGCTCGTGACGAGCAATTGCACCTTTTGTCACAGTATTTTCTATGCTATCAAAAGGTGTCATATACACATAGGAAACGGCTTTATCCTTGCTGTTATTTAGGGTCAATTAGAGATACAATAGGAATGCCTTATGGGGTAAAGGGTTAATTGAGTCTATCACAGCTGTAGCATCCTTAGTTTCAATTCATACTGTGATCGACCCTGCGTTATTTAGCTGGCGTTTTCTCGTTGCCATGAACTATTCATGAAGCATTTTGATAGGTAATCTCAGTTTTTCTTTGAGAAAATCTAAACTATTTCTAACACAAATATGCCGTCATTTCTATTTTTAGTAACTGACGAAATGAAATTGTCCTCCCTAAAGAGAAGATGAATATGTTATTGATCTTTCGATTGGCTATTAGGGTACAAAATTCCAACCATATGAATATTCATAGGAAACAAAGATTTGCTAGTCAATTTCCCCAGGGGTAATGCATGGAGAGTAACGTAATGCTTAAACCTGGGTTCCTCGGATGCAGCTGTAGAAACTGCTGAGGTACATGTAAAAACCCACTAGTAGCCCCTTGCATTAATTTGTGAGTTAAAATGCCTGAAAATGTAATTCATAGCATTTCAAAGTATGGTCAAACCTGCATTCTAACATGACACGCAAATTTGGCTCTATAAACACTGTGCAAGGAAAGCATGGTAAAATCTGCGACATTCCTTGCAGAGTGATGTTATTCTGTATAAAGTAAGTTAGTAAATTCAAAAGAACATTGTCTTCATCAACTTTTTTTATTCTAATGATGAACTTGTTTTCCTTTCATAAAGAATTGGTCATGTCAGAATTGAAACAATCTTTCTATCGTGCTTTATCATTCAATAATTATGGGGTGGAATGAGTAAACTACTCAGGCTATGGCCCTCATGGATTATTTACTGTGCCTCATAATTCACAACTGTGGTTTATTGAATGATAAACCATGATAGAAAGAACATTATTTCTTAAATACTTTTAAAAAAGCTTTGACCTATGTTTGCCTTCATTTTGATAACAGAGTTGTTTACCTTATGCCTTTAATATCTCATTCATGTTCTCTTTCAGAGTTTTACATCAATTTCAAGGTCTGCAGATTTCAGGTCAAAGTCTATTTTAACACCCTTTTGAGTGTATGAAGATAAAGATTCCCACAGCTATCTGTAAGAAATGTTTATGTAAGTGCTTTGTCTTAGCATGAAGCTGTGACAGAGATGAATGTCAGGTAGACTTTAAAACTCTTACAACCAAAATTTTAAATTTACTCAACTGCTATTTGATACCAAATGATGCCCATGTTTGGTGAATACAAGGCTCATTTTATGTTTTTATGTGCAGATTTTATCAGGAAAGTTCAGATTTACATGAAGATCATGGACAATCCTTTCATACAAGTCAATCTCAAATCAGCAGTCAACAGCAGTTTTATGAAATGTCACTACATGTATTACAATATTAGAATAGTCTATTTTCACTCAGAAGAAGAATGCTTTTGGTCAGATATCCAACAGGTATATAGTGTCAGTTTGCTTCCAAAACCTCTTAACTACAGCTTGTAACAAGCTGTAGTTACAACGTTTTGGAAGTAAACCAACAATAGATGAAGAGTAATGTAATACCAGTGCCATGGGGAACTGATGCTGCATTGCCCTAGTAATCTGTGAAGCAGTGTCCATATTCACCAACCATTCTATAGAACATTGTTGCCCTTATTCTCTGGCATTTTCTAAATTTGAAAGTAACACAACTTTTGAATGGCTAACCATTAATTTTGGTTTTGCCAATCAAAAGTTGTGTTACTTTCAAAGGCAGAAAATCTTGTTGAATTAGACTAAGAATGTTCATAGAGTGTTTGGTGAGTACAGACCTAGTTTCCAACAGAAGATGCTCATAGCCAAGACAAATAATCTTCCTGGAAAGGACAGGCTTGTAGCCTTTAAGTTTAGCAACCATTATGGCCAATTAATCAGTGATCGGGAAACCCCTGCGCCATAGGCACGTGAAAACCAAAAATGTCTCATTTAAAATCCCTGAAATGCGCCCAACTGTCTCATATAAAAACAGAAGTTGTGCCTGTATGTTTTACAAATCTTCTAAAACTAAAACAAAGAAAAGTGAAGTATTCTCTTATTTTGTGAATATTATTACTGATTGTATGTGCTATCTAGAATCTGATTTTAACATTGGTAATCGGGAAAGCTCTGCTCATCGCAGGAAGTCCATACAAAAGTATCTATCACTTTGTGGTGGGCCGTTGATCAACTATAGCTGTAAGATGGTTGGTTTTGGCTTCCGACTCCGATAATTGATTGAGAAATCCCCAAATCGATTGTAGTCGCTTCCTGAACTCGCTTGGTGTCTTAAACTTGAATTCTTGGTTTTGTAACTATTATTAATCACAATCTTCGACTAAACATAGTGGATAACAAACGTGAAAATTGGCCGTAAAAATGAGAAAGAAATGGATGTCTTGACAACTTGGTTTCCCATTTGATCCCTGAGCCCGGGTTTTGACACTTGGAAATTTGAAATAACCTGTCTTTGACAATGAAAAATATCTGCCTAAATATCAGTATGACTAGAAAACATAACCTCTGGTATAAAACTGAAGAACATTTTACTTACCAGACCGTATTCTGTCTCCATGACCTGTCGCCCCTGATCTCCTGAGAACTTTTAACTCCCCGCCTGAAATTATAAAACAGTTTATTGCAGGGTTCCCACAACTTTCTGCTTGCAAAATTCCAGACTTTTTCCAGACTTTTTCCAGGATTTTTTTCAAAATTCAAGGTTTTTTCCAATAGAAAAACTGAAAATGCAAAACCTTTTGAAAGCTACTTTCTTACTTACATTCCTTGTTTTAATGAAAAATTAAGATTTAAAGAACATTCTAACTGCATCATAGTTATTTCATTTCTTTACTATGCCAGTTAAAAAAACTACAAATGACCGAATATAGATTCAGATCAGCCTTTCCATACAGGCAGTTTAATAAGGATCCATGCTGTTCACTTACAGTTCCTACAAGTAATGAAGTATTTGAAGGCAAATAGTATAGATCCTTATAAGACTACATACCGGTAACCAGGCAAATTGGGAACAATAGGACCATGATGGTCCTATATCACTAACCTGAGTACAAAGCAGTAAAGGTCTACAGTGTAGATAAATACCAAATATCGAAGTTCAAGTCCAAATAATTATGACAGGGTGTATGACTGTGCAAAAAGCATTTTCTTCTTTTCCCAAAATGCTTTCACAACCCTTCTTCTTCAAGGTCATTGAAAGTCGGGATTGTATAGTAAGGGATTGAATTAACTTTCAGAGGCAAGGCGTTTATTTCCTGGTCAAAATGGTGGTTGAATGACAGATTAAAAAACATCATTCGTTCATTGTTAAGACACAAATGAGACTTGTCTCAATAACTTTTCATCAAATTTCAAAGGATGTTGACTGAGACAGTAATCAAGCCAGCACAAACTGGGAACCCTAAACTAACAGCTCACAACATTACTAATTTATTGGAGCTCAATAAGTCCAGTATGTGAAAGGTAACCCCTTTTCCAAGACGCATCTTACAGAAAAAAATTGTAACACAAGACTATCCTAAGGAAGACATGTATGAAGTTTCATAAATGCCAAGGACTTTAGAAGATAACCGTCAATGTGGATGGATAGGCCAACTGACTGTAATTGGTCCGTAATGAAATTATACATTTAGGCCCCTTTTTTGATAATATGTCGTTTCATGATATAAAATCAAATAACTATTGTCTGTGGCTCAACAAGATGAACTTTAATTACATTTTGCCCTGTAATGAAAAAGATATTGGTCCACAGTGAAAATATACACCAAGCCCCCTTTTTCCATGACATGACATTTAATGAAAAAATGTAAAATATTGTTATTGGCAAACTATCATATGTACATAAATTCCATCTTGTTTCAGAGCAGAAGAATTTTAAAATCTTCCTTCTTTGTTTCCATGCTCAAACTTGTGACCACCAGGGCAGGGCCAGCTTGAACCCTAGGGGCATCATATGAACAAACTTGGTAGAAGTCCTCTAGAAGTTAGTACATACAAAATATCAAAGCTCTAGGACTTCAAGTTTCAGAGAAAAAAAAAAAAAGTTTTCTGTCTTTGTTCCTATATTTCAAATTTGTGACCCCTGGGGCAGGGCCAGTTTGAACCCCAGGGGCATCATATGAGCAATCTTGGCAGAGGTCAATAGCAGATGCTGCACACCAAATATCAAAGCTCTACCCCTTCTTGTTTCAGAGAAAAAGATTTTTTTCAAAGTTTTCTTTTATTATTCCCATGTTCGAACTTGTGACCCCCTGGATGGGGCTAGTTTTGACACCAGGGGCATTATATGAACAATCTTTGTAGAAGTCTACTAGGAGATCCTACACACCAATTATCAAAGTTCTGTGCCTTCTAGTTTCAGAGAAGAAGATTTTCAAAGATTTTGCTTTTTTTTTCTTTGGTTGCCATGGCAACCAGCGTTATGGGTGGAATTTAATCTCTTGAACAACTTTGGTAGAGATTCAAATGAGGAACATCCCTGCCAAGTTTCATCAAGATTGGCCCAGTGGTTTAGGAGGAGAAGATGTTAAGAAATTGTGGACGATGCACGACGGCCATAGGGCGATCACAAAGCTCACTTTGAGCACTTTGTACTCAGGTGAGCTACAAATGTGTTGTTTTTTCTTATATTGGGATTTTCTTTATGATTTAAGACATCGAATCAAGTCCTTGCATATCATTTACTATCATTGTGCACAACAGTTTTGTTGTAAGCCTTTAAGTAGAGATTCTTTTCCCTCTTCAGTCATTGAAACTAAAACCCAATTCAAAAGTACCATGTTTTACTTTCACTTTAACTGTTCAGTTTTCATGACCTGAAATACATGAATAAATAAATTGGTCTTTTCAAAGGCAGAATCCCTGCTTTTAAAGTTTCTGAAAATACGAAAAATCGTAACTTTGTTAGATTTAATACTTGAAGTGTTTTGATCCATGATTGCAGACAGGCGCTTACTTTCAGTTTCCCCCGACTCGACGAGTCGTCAACCTCATTCCGACTAGAATCATAACGTGGCTTCATAAAGATAAGGTCTGTTAACCTTTCAGACCCTATGGATTTAAATTTTCAGTAATATCTACTTTTGTAGCTCATTTTCACGTAAATTCACATCAACTCGTCTCCCGGAAATACAAAGCGCAGCTGCATTGTATTTTAGAATAAGTACCGAGTTCTCCGAAATCAATACACTGGATCCCTGTTTGTTTAAATATTAGAATAACTATTCCGGGACCAGTGAACCTAAAAAAAGACCGTCATGTATTTGGGAAATTCACCTACTTCGACCAATGACAGTTTATATTTTGGCAGTGGCTAGAGATACGGTACCGTACCTCTAGCCTATATCAAAGAAATGGCTAGAGATACGGTACCGTACCTCTAGCCCCGGAGTCTAAAGATACGGTACCGTATCTTTAGTCATTCTTATGATATAGGCTAGAGGTACGGTATTTTGTAGATACATGCAAGAAATTATAAATTTACTTCAGTTTGGATTATTATTCGTTATTAGTATGGCTTAGTATCAATCTCGACATCAAAGGACAGAAACTCGTTGCTGTGTGCGAGTTTGCATCGATGCGCGAAAATAATAATTGCATTGATAAGTTAGGTGAATTTAATTGCTTAAGATGTATGCGGATCTTAAATTATTTTAGCTTTTGTTGTTCTTTAATTGATTATGGAAAACGACATAATTAATCAATTACTCAATCACGGAAATTGATGATTAATCTATTACTCAGTCACGGAAAATTTTCCGAAAGCACTTTCAAGCCAATTTTGTATCATACGGTCAAAATGGCTCATAGTATTCACGTCGGGAAGAAATTTGAAGATTTTCAAACATTTAAAAGCGCTATACGTCCAAAATCAGTTAAGTTGCGCCATTTACACTGTAATTTCGGCCATAATATTTGGAACACAAAATTTAATTCAACCTCGTTTTTTGTATGCTTTCAACCTTTTGATATACAGATTCGATACTTAAAGTATTTGCATTTGATTTTTTAAGCACAAAAATCAGACCCTATAGAAGTGGGTCAAAAACAGCCGTGAATTACGTTACAAAACCGGGACTTGATAAAATGAATATCTACTATGAACATGATACGATATATTGCTTTTATGTGTAAATCTGAACACTGCATATGTCTCTTTAAAATGAACAAGCGTCAAATTTTGGTCATATATTGCATAATGAGAAAGCAGTATCTCTTTGATTTGAACATGTGATGAAATTTTTGGTTGCAAATCTTAATCGCATCGAATTCTAAGAAATAAAGTAATTGTCGTGGATCTGTGTGAAAGAAATTGACGATCATTTATATAGCTTATTAGGAAGCTATGTTATCCTGCATTATATGAATGCTTACTTTGTATGGATGAAAGCAACTATTCTACTGTGGTCGGCTTGTACTATGGAGTGGTAACTTGCAACGTAATTCACATATAGAAGAAAATTAAAATGAACTAATATTTAAGAAATGTACCTCCTTTCATTAAATTAAAAAAATCAAATTATGTAAGAATATTGTGGCAAACTGAAAATAAATGGACCTGTAAAACTGTAAGAAATGAATAATAACACTTTTGAGATTCAACAGCAGCAATTTGCGTCAGTTTTAAATACAACTTTACAAACACTACTAAATGTACTATGTGCAGGGCATAAAAAGCGAATAAAATTCAAAAGTCTACTATTTCCTAATAGGCTATAGAATGTTCCAGTCATAAATAATAACCAAACATGAGCACAGACTGTTCACTATATGATGAAAATTTTGTAATGTAATTCAAGTCAAAGCTATAACGTAATTCACTTGTACTTCAGTGACTTTATTTATGTGAAAACAAATCAAATTACTTTTAACCCTTTCCAAAAGAACAAATTTTAGACTCCTCCAAATTGAAAGCGTTTGCAGACGATAATTTCAAATTTGATAAAAATGGCAGAATTGTCGATAAAAGGGTAGAAAACACTACGGGAGAAGGAGAAATTGCTCGTTACGAGCAATTTCTCCTTTTCCAACAATGTTTTCAAAATACTTGTACTGCAGACACGTAAAAACCAGGGCTTGTTTGGGAAAGGGTTAACTCTCTACCAAACAACAAAATTTAAGACCAGTCCAATTTGAAAGACTTTGCAGACGACAAAATGAATCTGACTTATAAAATGAATTTGGTTATGGGAAGAGTAGAAAACAGTTTGGGAAAAGGAGAAAATGCTGGTTACCTGCATTTTCTCCTTTTCCCGGACTGTGTTCAATGAGCCTCTTTGTCAGGGTCGTTAAAAGTCGGGATTGTGTGGTAAAGAATTAAAGAAACTCAGTGTAACACAAATTGTCTCTCGTCAATTATTGTTTACTTTCGATAGGCCACACAACTGCTCAATGTTGTTAATTTCTTCCTGTCGGAATTTGAATATGTTTTTCTAATGCGAATTGGTTAGTTTACAGCCATTAATATAGCGTCGGCTGTTATCCAGACTGTGTCTTGCTTACCGGGCCACTTGAAGGATTTTTTTTTGCATCAACCATGGACGATACAAAGTATTCTTGGTCACAAGGGTCATAGTGAAAGAAAGTGAATTACGTTACAGTTTTTGTGAATTACGTTATCATATAATTCATACATCACATTCAACTATATCTCTTTAATTTCTCTAATTCAGACAAGATAGAAGAGTACAAATGTCAATCTTAAAAATCGAACATCACACATGTTGTGAGCAAGGATACAGACTAATTAAATGATATAAACCAATAATCCTTACTGTGCAATAAAGTATTCACATCCACCAAGGTCAAAAAAAGATAAACAGCACCAGTAAATGACGTTTACATATGACGTAACTATGAGGTCAGTTTTTACACCGAAATTAACTCGTGTATTTGAACAGTTTGGTGTTTCGTTCAGGTAATCCTACATTCAGTGTATCGTAATTCACCGTAACGTAATTCACCCCAGCGTCTAAAATGCAATTTGAATCCTTATTACTTAACACAGATAAACTATATCTTGACATATCAGAGAGGCAGACATGGTCTACCCATATAGGTATTTAATTTCCTTTCCCATGTTTAGTATCTTAGAAAACATGTGTAACGTAATTCACTAAAAATGTGAAAAATTGAAAATTCTAATTTGAATAAAGTGTGGTTTATTTTTTTTTACGGTAAACCAGAAACATTATTCTAGCTGTTAAATATGATGCTTATAGAAAGAGAAAAAACAAGTTTTGTGCTCTACCTTTCGAATTTCATTTCAATGCAGTGGTGTTACTTTGTATAACGTAATTCACTATGATTTAAGGGACAGTAAACCGACAAAAATATAAAAAGAACTAACAAATTACAAGCTTTATTTCGACTTTTTGCCTCATTGTTTGGCATTTACGAATAAAATGAACTGTACCTTATTCATACTATGTGGTTTATTTTTGTGCAATATTTTCCGTTAATATAACCTTTTGTTTGTGACATGGCTTTTTGTTAGTATATGTCTACAATCAGCTTCAAATTTTCAAATTCAAAGTGTTCAGATCTTGGATTTGTACATTTATATTTTTGGCAATATCATTTGGACTATGTGTAACATACAAAAATAGACTGAAGGGCCTCAATTATCTTTTCATTTGGCTGTGACTGGAAATTATGTCATTGGCGCAACTTAACTGATTTTGGACGTATAGAGTGCTATCGAAGTGCAGAAAGTGTGCAGTTTTACTAGAGGGATTCTAGGACTATACAAAAAGCCCAGCCGCGCGTACAAACAAAAATAAAAGAAAGGATAAAGTATTACGGGATATCGCTTTAAATACTGTATTCATGGTGGCAAGAATTTCAAAGCCAGAGGGACAGGAGTGAGAGAACAAAGGTTATCTATCTGTCTGTCTGTCTGTCTGTCTGTCTACCATCCATCTATTTATACTTATTAAGTTATTTTATCTATTCATTTATTTATCTACTCTTGGGTTGGGAACGGTGGATAGAGTTGCGTGTTCATGTTCGGGTCTGGTAAGCACGATTCGAACTGAAATTTGGTGTGGGCTATTGCTTATGTATGGTAGAAGCAGAATTTTACGGCATGAATTATATATGAATATTTATTGCAAACATAAAGGCCAAAAAATAATGTGAACAATGAGTTCTTTTAACCAGTTCTCCGCACAATATTCTTTCCAAGCCACTGGCTGCTTTCCCACATAACTATCGTCGAAACACTGGACAGCAGTGAGAGAGAAATGAATCCTGTCGCAATGACTGTCATCAATCCTCGGAAAGTTTATTACCCGAGCCGTGGATCGAACGGCGATCTCCTGCTCTCAGTTCCGGTACGCTATACCGACTGAGCTATGGGGCTAGGCCTGCACATGGTTGTAAATAATTTAGGAATTTGATTGAATGAATGGTGTTTAACGCCGTTTTCAACAGTATTTCAGTACTTATTCATGCTTTCCTCTAGTTTTTATAACCAGTACTCGGCACAATATTCTTTCTAAGCCACTGACTGCTTTCCTACATGCAGTACAAGCCCTTTGAAAACACTGTAGGAAAAAGAGAAAATGCTAATTTCTCGTTTTCCAACAGTGTTTTCTACCCTTTTGGATGACCATTTTCCACCATTTTTCATCAAAATTTAAATTGTTTACAAACTCTTCGAGTGTAAAATTTGTCTTTTGAGAAAGGGTTAAACAGGGATAATACATATGTTATATAGAATCCCTGGGTTAAGTAATCAAGTTCACCTTATAATCAACGCAATTTTTATTTTCGCTCATCAGTGCACATTCGCACACTGCAACTTGATGAGTTTCTGTCCTTTGATGTCGATCAATTACTACAAATACATACTAATAACGATAATAATCAAAACTGAGGTAAATTTATAATTTCTTACATGTATCTACAAATACCGTACCTCTAGCCTATATCATAAGAATGACTAAAGATACGGTACCGTATCTTTAGACTCCGGGGCTAGAGGTACGGTACCGTATCTCTAGCCATTTCTTTAATATAGGCTAGAGGTACGGTACCGTATCTCTAGCCACTGCCTTATATTTTATACAAAATATTGGATCTTTATCCGAAAAATGGAGGACGCAGACCAAAGATTATTATCGTCTTAAATTCTTGTTTCACACCCAAAACGTTTCGTACTTTTCCCGGTTTTTCTCCCGATTTTTCAGAGATATAACAAAAATCAAGACTTTTTCAAGACCGAGAACGGGAATTTCGAAATTCCCGACTTTTTCCCGTTTTCCCGACTGCGTGGGAACCCTGTTATTGAAACAATCTGTCATCCTATCGAGAGATGTGGAAAACCATTCACTGCAACTGCAGAAGATATATTTGGAATAACTGCAAGAAAAGCGGTCATTGCACCTTACAAGTAATTGTTCCTCAACTCTTTACCAAATGACAAAACTTAGACTGGTCCAAATTGAAAGCATTAAATATTGCACACGACAAAATTTACTCAACTCGAAAATTTAAACTTGCGCTCCAGGGTTGATACTTTTTGTCGATACATTAAGCCCCCTTTTCAAAAAGCATGGCTCATATATATATATATCTGCATTTTATTCTGTATGGAAAAAGAATGAATGTAGATTTATTACCAGTTTTATGTATAATAAATATTTATCAAATAAAGAATGCATAAATAATCAAGGTATTAGGAGGTTTAACCCATTACCACACAATCCCTAATGTTGACAACCCTGAGAAAGGAGCCTTTAGAAAACATTGTGGGAGAAGGAGAGAAAATGCTGGTAACCAGCATTTTCTCTTTTTCCCACAATGTTTTCTACTCTTCACAAAAACGAATTTCATATTTCCAGTCACTTTTATTTTTTGGTCTGCAAATACTTTCAATTTGGACACACCTAAAATTTTGTCATTTGGTAATGAGTTAACACATTATCAGTGTTATTTTCATTGAAAGGGTAAAAAAATGGTTAACAGCATTTTCTCCTTGTCTCACAATGCTTTCAAAGTTTTATTTCCCCTCTTGATCATTAAAACTTTGCCTTGCTAGGTCAAAGAATGATAAAAACATTGATTGTGCGATCTGCTTTAATCAGTTTAATTAGTAACCAACAGTTTTGTGACAAAATTCTAGATTTGCCAAACTTTGACAGTATTTGTAGCTGACAAAATAACTCCAACTCAAATGAACATTACTGTCTTTGGAAGAATAGAATACAATGCTGATGACATGTATATTCTGCCTTTCCCACAACGTTTTTGAAAGCCTACTTCTTCAGGGTCTTCTATCTAACCTTTTACCACATCCAAGCTTCAATGACCCACAGAAAGTAGGCTTTTGAAAGCATTGGAAAAAAGGAAAATGTTTGTAACCAGCATTCTTCTTTTCTCATCCTTTCCCATATAAATCCTTTTATTTGAAGCATATTTGTTCTCTGCAAGAGCTTTGAATTTGGACCACTTGGATATTTTGTTTTTTAACTGTACTGAATGACAAAATTTCACTCATCCAAATTGGGAGCATTTGCAGACGACAAAATAAATGTGACTCAAAACTTTAAATTTGTTTTAGGAAGGGAAAAAAAAACATTGTGGAAAAAAGGAGAAAAATGCATTTTTTCCTTTTCCCACAATGTTTTCAGAAGGCTTCCTTCTCAGAGATGTAAAAAGAAATTGCTGTAAAGAGACAAGAAGGTAAATGGTGTACTATGTTACCTGTAGGGCAGGAAAGTTGATAATCTGAATTGACTATCCAAAGGTCAGTTTCAAGTATCCAGAGGTTATATTGTCAGAGGTCAAAGACACTGTAACTGTAACAGTACACCATTACAACCTGTAACACGCAAAAAGGGACATTCAGGCATTTGCGTAAAGCGTCGTCTTGGATCAGCCTGCGCAGTCCACGCAGGCTAATCTCAGACGACACTTTATGCGTACATCAGAGTTTGTGCTGGAGTAGACTTTCACAAAACAGTAAATTATATATAAACCGACTGCGTAGGCTACTCTGGCACAACACTGTAATGCAAATATCAGAATGCCTCTTTTCCCATGTTACAGGCCATATAGATCAACCTGCAGAGTACGAAATAAAACTGAGTTTGGAAATTAGACCTAAATAAATACAATTTCATGGTTGCCCCTTTTCAGGGTGGCTCATCTTCGCAAGCCAAGGTTAGGATCATTGTGTGGACCTTACCTTAGCTGATTGAGCTCGATTTCGAGATTCCTGTGATGCGCTCTCTATTGGATGCTGGTTATTACCCCCCTTTACATCATATTTCTAATAGCCAATGAAATATCGTTTTACAAACTGCTTACAAATAGACATGAAGCGATAAGCAGACATCCACGTGGGTTTCCATGTTTACCTTCCATTCGAAAGGTAGCAACCTTATTCTATTTTTATCAAAGATGAAATTGTAACTTAGTGGCAGTCTTTACTACCTCAGAACAAATCAATGTGATCATATAGTGGACTATTATAATTTGGAGGAAAGAAATGGAGTCTGAATGTGACGAACAAAGTTTATTAACAACATAAGTCCATTCTTTATAATTCTACGGGGTAACTGCAACTACCCACAATATACGAGAGAAAATATCCAGGGGAAAGTCATCCCTGTTAAACCGAGACCGCTGATGCGGGTCTATAACTCAAAAATCAATCTATCTCCTCCTCTCTCCTTTCCGGCAGAGCGTCTGCTTTTTAAATAGCCAAATTCTCTGTGGACGTCCCACCAAGACATCATTGTTGGTTATGGGAACATCCTAACCGCCCATTATCTGCCGCTGTATCAATATTCATGATACTCATTAATTTAATATGATGATGACTTAGATGTGTATAATGTTACAAAATGCTACTAGCGATTTCATTAGTTGCAGTTAGAGCTGGCTGCATCCAATGAAAAAGCGTATGGGGGGAATATAAAAATCAAGCTCGATCGGGTAGAGTAGCATAGTGAATCATCGGCCTTGGCTTGCAAGAAAGTTCAGATCACAGATCAGATAGCATGTTCTATGCAGTCTGATCTTGATTTACCCTTGCTGTAACAGGAATTATACTTCAGAAAAGATCTTTAATTAAGGATTAATGTAACTGTCCATGTGTTTTTATTCCACATGTGCCCATCAAATACTTAGGCTGCCTTGATCCTAAAGCACATGACAGCAGAAACAGTGTAAATCTAATTAGCTGCCAGACTGCTTTTAGGTTTATTATCAAACAAACCCAACAATTAACAAGTAAGTAATGGAACCAGACAAATTGAACACCAGGAACTTCCTACAACTGAATTCGCACTTCACATGTACTTCTTTTACCCTGAAATGCAATTTCAGTATGCTTATTGATGCTCGATCACTCCAATTGATAATTGTAATACAAATTTTTATTTGATGGGCAAATATCAAAGCGTTGAAGTTTAATTGTACCAAATGACCCAATTTTAGGCTCATCAAAATTTAAAGCATTTGCGGATGACAAAACTAATGTGGCAGAAAATCTCAAGTTTGACTTGGGTAGGGTAGAAAACATTGTGGGTAAAGGAGAAAATGCTGATAACCAGTATTTCCTCCTTTTCCCACAATGTTTTCAAAAGGCTTCTTCCTCAGGGTTGTGAAAACCAGGGATTGTTTGGTAAAGGGTTAACTAAACAACAAAATATTGGACCTGCCCAACATGAAAACATTAATTAATTCCATAAGTGAGTGCAACAGTATTCTAAGTGCCTGTACATTGCACAGGCACTTAGAATAGTGTTGCACTCACCTATCTATTTGTAAATAACATAATTATGAACATAATACTTAAAATTAAAGTATCTTTTTGTTGGTAAAGTTCAATTTGCTGGTCACTAGCATTCCCTTCTTTTCCAACAATGTTTTCAAAAGCTTTTCACAGGTTTGGTGGAACATGGTAGAAAGTTTTATGTACGAAACCCTTGCTAAAGCCATTACCACACAATGACGACTTTTAACAAATCTGAGAAAGAAGCCTTTAGAAAATATCGTGGAAAACGGAGAAAATGCTGGTAACCAGTATTTTCTCCTTTTCCCAGAGAAAAATTGTCTTCTTCTTTCATCCCTGATGATGATTTTTCTGAGAAAGTAGCAAGTTGCTTGAAAAGAATATTATGCAGTATACTGGTGAAAGAAACTCCAGGAAAGTGTGGATAGGTGCACTAGCCACCTAGATAAATCTGAAATAATATTATCTCTCAACAGTTACTGAGATATAACTGAAATAATGTTGAAAAAGGCATTAAACATCATTCAGTCAATCTATCTATCCATCAATTAGTCAAACCAAGCATTTCTCACTTGCAGAGAAATGCATTTTACCAGTTAACTCATTACCACACAAGCCATACTTTTGAAGACCCTGAGAAAGAAGCCTTTAGAAAACATTGTGGAAAAAGGAGAAAATGCTGGTAACCAGCATTTTCTTCTTTTCCCACAATGTTTTCTACCCTTCACAACACAAATTTGAAATTTTCAGTCACTTTTATTTTGTCGTCTGCAAGTGCTTTCGATTTGGACAAACCTAAAATTTTGTCGTTTGGTAATGAGTTAAAAATAAACAAATAGATGGAGGAAGCTGGTAGGTTTTGACCTACTGGTTAAATTTATTTCTCTGCAAGTGACTTCAAAGAACGTGCAGTCTGATCCTACATCTACAATCTGCTTCTCTGCCAGGTATTTATAAATCACTCCTGCTTTGAAATTAAAATATACACATGATTAGTATATTATTTCATTTAATTTGCTGTCCAAGGGTGAATGCCAATAAAACAAAACTCTGACTGTTTTTGCAGACAATGTAGACAAAGATCAAACAGCACAAAGTTCATTAAAATTTTGCGCCTCACCACATGGGGCAAACAACCTACAATTCGTGTGTGTATTTGGTTGAATGTAATTACAAGAAATAAACAACTTCTCCTACAGACAAATATTTGGAAACATGTTTTACATTTTAATGACATTTCCAGACATGGTTTTCACTCTATTAGGTTCACTCAAAGTACCAAATGAGCATGTGTTTTTTCTTGTAAACTTTGAGTTACACCCTAAATTGTTAGATTCAATTTGCTGGATTGTCTTCATGTCATGTTATTGCATTGTAGATCTCAGCCACACATCAGTTTTACCATACTGTCTCATTTTAATGCCCATAGGAAGTAATAAGTTTAAGAGGTTAAGCAAAATCATTGCATAAAATGTGCCTTTTTGGTCTATTATAAGCATCTAGTAACGGGTAAAAACCGGGCACAGAGCGCCATAAATCGCCATGCAGAGCGCCATGAATGCCAGGAACACTAAGATCTTTAATGGATCTCCAAGATCTCCATCAGTCTACTCCCTAGCAAAGATCTGTGGCGATCTCTTCAGAACGCCATCACATTGCTACATAATCACTTAAATCGCTATCGAAACACAACTTGAAAGTAAACATTGTAACTGGGGAGCTATCAGATCGCTCAAGAGCGCAAAATGTTCACCAGCACGTCGATCATCATGCTCCTATGTGATCCGATAGCGACCGTTTGAGATGCATTGGTGCTCTGTTACGATAGAGTGGCAATTGACAGCACTCTGATACGATAAAGTGGCGATATGATAGCGCTCTGATACAATCAAGTGGCAACATGATGGCACTCCATTACGATCAAGTGGTGATGTGATGGCGCTCCAATTGCATTCTTGGGGTATTTCATGAATGAGTGTCTGTCTCAGCTATCATCATTTCAGGGTAGTGGTAAAACCCTGGACTATCAATCCTGAGCCCTAACGTTCGATAACCGGCCAAACTAAGACCTTTCAGAGACACCTTGTGTTTCTCATCCAACTACAGGTGAACTGGTTTGGAACCCAGAGGTAGCCTGGCGTGCATCGGTGCTTTACACCAGGCAGGTTATGGAACCAAGAAGGTCTATTCAAAGAACAGCTTGGGGCTTGCACCCGGATTTCTGTGTATCTGATCCTTTCTCTCTAACAATCCATACCGTGTGAAAAGCCTTGAGCACAGAGGGACCTTAATCCTACAAAGTCATCATATCATCAATTCGCATTTGGAAAGCACCAGATGTAGGTAGAATTAAGGTTTTAACGACAGTATGGTCGGGTCGCTTAATGGAGCAAAAACACGTCGTGTAAGGTCGCAACTATTAGCGAGGCTATGATAGTGACCATGTACAGTTCAATCGCTATCGAATCTCAATGGTCATTACTTGATCACCAGCAGAGCATCATCTGGTTGTTATCTGAGCGGGAGGGTCCTCATTATCACCAATCCGGCAGAGATCTGAGGCGATCTACGGCGCTCTGTATGAGCGCACAGAGCACCGTAGATCACAGCTTAGTGGAATGGAGGTATTACTTTGAATTTGAAAATAAAATTTGACTCAATAACATCCTATCTGGGTTTCTATTCAACAACCATTCTTAAGAACACTTTTAGTGTTATTCTTAAAGATTTTCTAAAATTGAAAATAACACAACTTCTGATTGGCTACAGCAAATGGTTTAGCCAATTCAACGTAGGATTACTGTTAAAGTTTGAACATTCAGGATAATAAACCAAGAATGTTCTTCAGAATTGTTGGTGAATATGAACCCTAGTGAAATTTATTCAGCCGTGATCAGCTAGCATGTAACCTATGAACCGGCGGGTTTTTGTATCAAAACAGCACCTGCAGGCTTTGGTTTAAAGCCTAATTTTCCTCCGTATTTGGGAAAATTCTATGAGTCCTCTGAAAAAAAATTAAGTATCACTTGGCTTTGTTGCCAATTTGGTTTATTTGAAAGTTATGGTTTTGATTGGCTAAACCATTTGGTTTATTTGAAAGTTATACACCTTTTGATTGGCTAAACCATTTGGTTTAGCCAATCAAAAGGTGTATAACTTTCAAATTTAGAAAATTCTTGAGAATAAGACTAAGAATATTACTCTTAAAAATGGTTGGTCAATACGGACCCAGGACTCTTGTGAACTTGTCATAACATGACACAATGTTCGAACACATACTAGTATAGCAGATAGCATAGAAATCATGGACAGGTATACAAATGCCAAGATTTTAAAATTTCCTGTTGCGGGAAATCACTCCTTCATGCATGGCTTCGTCCCGATTTAAATACAATACCAAGAGGAAGAATCCTCTTTAGCTCAGTGGTTATGGCGTTTGCCTTTGGTATGAGCGTTCTAGGTTTGAATCCTGCCCAGTCCCTGTATTTCTGCAAGATGCATTTGTGCATTTGTTTCATTGTACGGATTTCTTTCGTAAGACCACCCATGACATACTCTTCAGATAAATTTTAGCCAATGGTATAAAAAGTGGATAGGTCTTCAGTCATTAAAATATGACAAACTAGCAATGACATGACACACAAAGTCTGAAAGATGGTATGAGAATGAAAGACAGGTGTACCTTTGCCACGACACAACTAGCTAGATGCACAATTATATTCTCTGTTAGAGATGGTCGAATAGAAAGAAAGCCTCTTACACCAAAAGTCCTGGGTTGAACCCCACAACAAGCAGGGTTAGTCTGGTTACCAGCATTTTCTCCTTTTCCCACAATGTTTTCATAAGGCCTGTTCCTAAGGACTCTTAAAAATCAGGATTGTATGGTAAATAGTAAAACAGGACACAAACATAATTATCACTCTCTGGAGACTCAGACATCAGTTAGCCTCGTGATGCTGATAAAGCAGTTTCCTATACTCTTTAGCAGACAACAAACTTTAAGCCTTTTCCAAATTGGAAGCATTTGCAGACGAAAAAATAAACATGAGTGAAGAAGAGGTTTCTCTTTATGAGGGGAGAAAACGTAATAGGAAAAGGAGAAAAAACTGGTTACCAGCATTTTTTTTGTCCACAATGCTTTCAAAAGTTGTTTTCCTTGGTATTTTCAAAACACAGAGTTGTGTGGGGGTTCGTCTAAAATGCGAAAAGGACTCCTTTTCGCGAAAAGGACTTTAGATTTTACGAAAAGGAGTCATAAGAGTTAGTCCTTTTGGCTAAAAGGACTTACCAGTTTGAGAAAGAAAACGTTTTTTAAATCAGGATTTTTTTTGTATATTGTTTTCAACATCATTATAATTATAGATCGCGGCTATCTATGGTTTCCCGGAGCTCTGAGCCCGCCCGGACGGCTCAGTGGTGAGCGTGTCGGACTCATGACCTGGTGGTTGTGAGTTCGATGGCCGGTTGAGGCGAACTTTCTTTCCGGCGTATTTTCGCCTCTCACCTCTGCTGAAGCATGTGAGAAAAGTAGTCGGTGGCTTTGGAAAGAAAGTAGTGTTAGTACCCGGGTATGAGAAAGCCAGGAAACACATGTGCGTCACCGACCGCCATGATATGACCTTAGCTGTTAAAGTGGTGTTAAACTCCAATACAACCAACCGGAGCTCTGAAAAAGGTTGTTTTAACCCTTTCCCAAACGACAAAATTTAAGACTCGCTTAGATGGAAAGCAACTGCAAACAAAACACTAATGTAACTAAAATAATGAAGTTGTTTTGGAAGGATAGGAGACATTGTGGGAAAAGTAGAAAAAGAGGTCACTGGTTCGGACCCTCACTTTGCCATTTTTCTCCAAGGATTGATGATCAGTTATTGCAACATCATTACAATTATATAGGGCCGTAGGAACGGGGTGGGCGCCCCCCCCCACCCCCCTATAATTTGACCACCAATAAAATGACTGTCACTGTCTGGCCGAATATTGCTAGACAATCGTCGTTTATAAAAGAGGATGAAATAATATTTCAGAGAAGCTTACTGATAGAAAATTTGAAAAAAAAAATAGTTCTAGATAAATGGGGGTGTGCCACGAGAATTTTTCATCTACTTTTGTTATCTGATAGACACCTAACAATTTCTAAGGTCACATTTCATTCAGTGTGATTTTCAGCTTTACTTTTTCTCCAAATCTCATAATTCACCACATTATTGATCAAATTTCCTTCTATTTCGGTCCATAGTATTAGTAGGTGGATTATTTCTCACTGCATAACGAAACACGCTATATATGTCAAATCGGGACGACAAGCCGATTCTGAAAATTTTGCCCTCCGCCCCCACCCCCCTCCCCCAATCCAAAATTGCTTCCTACGGGCCTGTTATATATCGTAGCGACAAGTGCACCTATCTATGCTTTCCCGAAGTTCTGAAAAGGCTTGTCTTAACCCTTTCCCAAACGACAAAATTTTAGACTCGTCCAGATGGAAAGCAACTAATGTAACTAAAAATAAAGTTTGTTTTGGGAAGGACAGAAAAAATTGTGGGAAAAGGAGAAAATGTTTTTCCCACAATCTTTTCAAAAGCCTTGGATCGTGCCAACCTCGGATTATTTTGGAAAGGCTTATATGTCAAAAGGACTCCATTTTCGCGAGAAGTTTTATATGTTATGAAAAAGACTCCCTTTTGCGACATGGAGTCCTTTTTCTTAAGTAAGTCAGAAATTAAAAAAAAAGACTCCATTCGTACAAAAGGGAATAGGTTTCACAGAAAGGACTCCTGTGATTAGAGAGAGATAGAGAGACTGAGACTCGTTTTCTCGAAAAGGACTGCAGATTTGGCGATATGAACCTCTTTCAGATAAGAGCTCTATATTTTAAGAAACTAAGGCCTTTTCGCGTGAAGGACTTAAAATTTCACGAACTGTCCAGAATGCTCCAGAGATAGAATTCGTGAAACGAAGCCATAAAATAATGTATTTAGAATACTGATAGGTCGAACATATTTATTTCATGCCAAAATTATGGAATCCAATTTGGCAAAAAGTTATAATAACGTTAGAAAACGATCCTTGAATATGTTGAAAGCTTCACCACACAGTCCCGACTTTTAAAGACCCTGAGCAGGGGCGTACTAACTAGCCCAAAATGAAATATACGCCAAAGTGATATCGAAGGTATTATTCGAGGTGCAAAGTGACGTCACCAAGGGGTTGGGGTGTCTAAGGAGGGCCCGAAGCGCATTCCCATGAAAAAGTTTAAATTGTTAAAGGCTCGTTTTTGGTGGCCTCTGGTGACATTTTCTGGCAAGTTTTTTTTTTTTCGCTCTCTGTCCTAACTTTTTTTGGCAAAGAGTACGCAATTGTGTTTTTGCGTACAGGCAGCCACGCCCCTGCTGAAGTAAAAAGGCTTTTGAAAACTTTTTGAGAAAAGGAGAAGATGCATGTCACCAACATTTCCTACTTTTCCCATACTGTTGTCTGATATTTCAAAGAAAAATCTTAACGTTTTAGCCATATTAAATGGTTTTAATTTGGTACAATCCATAGTTTGGTTGTTCGGTAAAGATTTAAACACAAGTTTGGAGCGGGACTAAAACCTTGATTTTTAGAAGGAAAGAGAGAGACAGAGAGATAGAGAGATGGAAGTAACACTTTTCTATAAGAATGTATCGTTTCCTCTTTTTAAATAAGAAGCACAAAAAAGCAGTAAGAGTTTACATATTTAAGTGCTATTCTTTCTTCATGATCATACTATATTAATATGTGCCCTATGTGCAACTTGATCTTGGATGTACACGGTCCGTTATTTAGTGATATATTCAAGATTCCCTTCAGACATATTAACAAATTTTGTCAACAAATTATCGTGAAAGGTTTTTCAATTATTTTTAATCCATTATAAAGCCAGCATACTTTATTTAGGCCTAGAAGTTCATTCAGTAACCAATTCAGCGCTAACTCTCATGAAATATCGAAACTGAAAGTAAATAGTTCACGGATTCTACTGTATGTGAGACTCTGACGGGGACTTGGCACAAAGAAATTCCATGAATGCAAGATTAGCAGCACTGACTGTCCAGAAGACTGGGACAATGTGAAAACGATAATTTCAGTTTTAACACTTGCATTCCTTAATTTTGGCCGGTATTGGGTCTTTAATGCGTGGCTCATCAATTATTAGGGTGGTGCATTTGTAATCTAGGGGCTCCGGGTTCAGTCATCAACAGTCTCGCTGGTTTTCGTTGGCACGAGGCATATTACGGAATCTCGTTCTAGTAGATCTACATTTAAAACCCCGAAATACAAGAAAAGGCCAATTGTGAGTGTTGCCATGATAGAGACTGAAATGCGTGTATTGCCGAAAGTGGGATAAATAAGCCTACCCTTCAATCGTTATCAGCAAAACCCTATAATTACTCCATTAGCAAATAAGAAATAATAATTAAAAAAAAAAAAAGAAATACCCCCGCCACCGCTTTGACAGAAAAAAGTATATGTGCAAAGTTTCGATACAATTGAAGGAAAACTGTAGGATGAGTTCGCGACACAAAATTACTAGAATTTGTACACAGACGGACATACGGACGGACAAGCGCACGAACGGACGGACAGACAGGCTGATTCAAGTATACACCCGAAAACATTCGTTTCGCGGTGGTATAAAAAGATTGGCGGTTTCATGCGGTAATAGGCGAAAATTTGGCGTTCAAAATAAGGGTTCGATCACCACTAATAAGTAGATTTGAAATCCGCTTTTTTTTATAGGATGAAATATGATGTCATTGTTCATATTTGAATACGATCCGACGTAATCAGTCTCGGTTATTGATAACATGACATGTCCACAAAACTTTGCGAAATAATAGCGTGAAATCTAAAAAATACCATAACAAAGCAAGTAGCCCATTACGGAAATATAACTCAACATATTTTATTTTACATATGTCTTCTTTTCTTTACATTTGATTGTTCGGCTACTGCCTTGCTTGTTTCACTGTTCAATCAGTCTGAAAATCGTTTATATATCTATATTGCATAAAAAACAAAAAGCTCACTTTAAAACTAGTTTGTGGGAACATCACCTGATCAGCAACACGCGTCGGTTATGTGGGATCGTATTCAAATGGGCACGTATTTGATGTCATAAAGAAAATACGGTTTTGCCAAACGCAAACCAAGCTTCCCGTTGTTTAAAAAAAAAAAGGAATTATTTGCACCGTATTTCAAATCTATCATTAGATAATTTGGGTTAAAAAATACCACGCTTAAGATACTTTATCCATTCATGTGGACACTTTTATTTTCTACACAGACCTAGACGGCAACAAGAGACATACACCAAAAATGCAACATGTACATGTTAATAATTAACAAACAATTCAGAAGACGGACAATAAAAATGATATAAAGGAATGCGAGAGTTGATTTTTTCTCTTTTCTTACCGGTTATTTAGGTATCAGAGGATCTTTTTAATATAATTAACAGCCCCCTTAGCGTTAATGACAACAATAGCAATTAAACAAACAACAATGTATATTCATTTTAGCATCTTGCCCTTTCCCCTGAATAACAACATTAGCCCAAGTATTTGGAGAGGCCAAAAATATGTATGGTAATGCTACAAATTATTCTAAAATGAAAAATTCAGGCTTATTCCTATTACCATGCCTAAATAATAAGTCGATCGAGGTGCTGGTTGTGGCGGGGATGTCCTTGGGCTAGACAATACAGAGCCATAACATAGTACCGATACTTAGTCACTCAGTCACAAAAACAAAATTGAAAGCTTGTAACCAGGGATAATAATCACATTTAACTACCACAAAACATATGAGGCAAAGTAATTTTTAACTATATTTGAATAAATCTTTATTACATATAGTTCGTCTGATCTCAGTTCTTCGCTGCAGTTTACACAAATTATATTTGTTTTCCTATACCACTATACAAATAATAGCAATAACATTACACGGAATAACCCCTGACCAAGTAAACGGTTCACAAACGGTTTGTTTCACCTTACAACAATAATCATGTAACATGCCTTGTATTGTTGAAAGGTGCAACCGTTGCAACACATTCCTTTCAAACTGTAAGAGAAACAACCTTTTCATACAGATCTATTCACAAAATGAAATATACGATTATTCTTCTTACTAAAGACACAAATAGTCTTACTTCATGGAAGACTTCAGAAAATACATTTAGTAAACACGTCGGTAAATTGACGATGGCTCATATGCAACTGCTTCTTCTACGATAAGACACTTTATCTACTGAAATATATACATAATAATGGCAAAAATAAATAGTTCTGCAAAACATGATAAAATGAACCCCAAATTCAAGGTCAGGCTGCACGGTCTGTGCAGTGTTCAGATACTTACAGGAGTAGACATAAAAAAGGGCTATGCCGCTTCGGTAAATTTAGATTTTCAGCCCATTGCTATTTTTTTAAAAACATTTCAATGCAGAGGTATTCCACAAAACTGTAATTAAAAATAGGTTTAACTCTTTCCCAAACAAGCCCTGGTTTTTACGTGTCTGCATTAAAAGTCTTTTGAAAACACTGTGGGAAAAGGAGAAATTGCTAGTAACGAGCAATTTCTCCTTTTCCCACAGTGTGTTCTACCCTTTTTGAGAACTTTCTGCCATTTTCTCCAAATCTAAAATTGTCGTCTGCAAACTCTTTAGGTTTGAAAGAGTCCAAACTTTGTCGTTTGGGAAAGGGTTAATGCATCTCCGTGATATAGTTTACGTGAAGTCGTAACATAATTGTCGATCCATAGCATCCACTTTGTCCAACAAGCAACCGAATCAAGGGATACAATGGTTCTTTGACATCTAAAAAATTTACAAATAGCAAATAGCTTATACCCATGTCGACGTGTGCAGACTGCGCAGGCTGACAAAGATCGATACTTTTTACACATAAATGAAACCCCTATTTCACAGAGCAAGACTCAATTTTGCTTGAAAAAAAAATTCAACATTTGACATACGAAACTAGCCTAAAAAGGTTTTCTTTCTTGAACTGTTAAGTCCTTTTCGCGAAAAGGACTGACTCATTTGACTTTTGACTCCTTTTCGTAATATCTAAAGTCCTTTTCGCAAAAAGGAGTTATTTTTAACTCCTTTTCGCGAAAAGTTATTTTTAACTCCTTTTCGCGAAAAGGAGTCCTTTTCGTATTTTAGACGAACCGGTTGTGTGGTAGAGGGTTCAATCACCTAAATCCTAAAATGTCAGGACATTTTATAGGATTATGCATTAGACTGAACAGCTGAAAACAGCAATTTAAATACCATCAAATTGATTAAAAAAAAACAATACCTTAAATTGAGGTCAAATATCCGCCACAATTATTCCAATACTTTCTCTCCACGTTACACAAATACAACAACAACAACCCAGTCTCAAGAAAAAAAATATTACTAGGCCCTATGTGATTCTAAAAAACACTAGTTCACTGACATAGCCTACCAAACACAACACACAATGAAAAACACACTTGATTTCAAAATGGTACTTCAGTTCATGTAACTGAACTGCCAGTTTGTTTACATCGTAACAAAAGGAAGTTAACAATCATAAATCGATGCAAACCCCTATAAGCCACAAAACACTAGCCAGTCAATAATTGCGCCAGCATCCAAGGAGAGCCATAGTGACTCACTGCAGAAGTTCAAAGGTAAACACACTGTTCACATTAGAAAAGGTTTTCCAATAGAAGTATACTGTGCACAGTTATAAAAGCCACAGTTTACCAATAATTTATTGTTGCCTCTGGTCTGTTCAGTGTAAATCACATACCAGAATTTAATCAGAGGGAAAAAATGGTCAATATTTTAGGTTTGACCCTTTAGTTCACCACACAATCCCAAATTTCAACAACTCTACGCATAAATGCTTTTGAAAACAATGGTGGTAATTGGTTCTAACGTTTCAAAATCAAAAATCATCCATTTAACTTGTTACCAACAGACAAAAAAATTAGGTTTGTCCAAATCGAAAGCATTTGCAGAAGATAAAATAATGTGAATGAAAATTTGAAACTTGTTTGTGAAGGGTAGAAAAGATTGTGGGAAATGGAGAAAATGCTGGTTAACAGCATTTTCTCCTTTTCCCACAATGTTTTCTAAAGGTTTCTTTCTCAGGGTCGTCAAAAATAGGGATTCTGTGGCAATGGTTAACAACTTTTTTTTTTATATTTCATACAAACTTTTGCTTTCACTTTAGGCAAGTCAAAAATTCTATCCTCTGGTTTCAGAGAACCCTTGCCAAATGACAATTCTAGACCTATCCACATCTAGAAGCATAAAAAGTTTGCAGACGACAAGTATGGCATGATAATGTCTCTATATTTGTTCTGTCCTTCTATTGATGGTACATGTGTTTGGTTTAACCCATTACCACACAATCCCTACTTTTGACGCCTCTGAGAAAGAAGCCTTTAGAAAACATTGTGGGAAAAGGAGAAAATGCTGGTAACCAGCATTTTCTCCCTTTCCCACAATGTTTTCTAACCTTCACAAAACTAATCTTAAATTTTCAGTCACTTTTATTTTGTCGTCTGCAAATGCTTTCGATTTGGACAAGCCTAAAATATTGTCGTTTGGTAATGAGTTAATATGGCAGAGAGGAAGCCTCGTCTAACTATAACAACCTCCAAAATTGTGTTCAAAATATTTCTTCATCAGGGTTATTAGCCCTCTACCAAACAGCAAAATTTTTGCCTGGTGCAAATTGAAAGCACTTGCAGATGACAACATTAACCTAACTAAAAAATTGAAATTTGTTTCCAGAAGGTTAGAAATCATTGTTGGAAAAAGAGGAAATGATGATAACCAGCATTTTCTCCATTTTCCACAATGTTTTCAAAAGGCTTCTTTCTCAAGTTTGTTAAAAGTTGGGACTATGTAGTAAAGAGTTGAACATAAGATTGTGTGGTAAAGACACATAATAATTTTAAAGCTTTCTTAACTCTTTCCCAAACAAGCCGTGGTTTTTATGTGTCTGGAGTATAAGCCATTAGAAAACACTGTGGGAAAAGGAGAAATTGCTCGGTAACAAGCACTTTCTCCTTTTCCCACAATGTTTTCTACCCTTTTGGAGAACTTTCTGCCTTTTTTTTATCAAATCTAAAATTATTGTCTTCAAACTCTTTGAATTTGTCGTTTGGGAAAGGGTTAAGCCTAGGTACAGCAAAATTGTACATGGAAACTTTTTTGTTTAACTCTTTGTGAGTCTGATCTTGATCTACACTGGCCAAAAAGGCAACTTAAGCCGTGAAATGCCCTTTAGGGGTTATGCACGTTAGAGTTAACGCTTTGCAAGACAACAAAAATTCATACTTACATTGAAAGCATTATGCATCTGGAAACATTAAAAGTGGCTTATATGATAGGATTTGTTTTTTAAAGGAGAGAAAATATTTTGAGAGATGGAGAAAATACAATTACAAGCAATTTCTCCTTTTTCAATGATGATTCTATTAGTGTTCTACTTGTTCTTTATCCCGGTTGTTAAAACCATAGGATTTATAGGTACAGGCTGGAAAAGCCGGGAAAATAAATATTTGGATTTGGCAGAAGTCACTTAAGCCTTACCAAACAATTCCCAGATTTTCATGATCCTTGGAGAGAGGCCTTTTGAAAACATTGTGGGAAAAGAGAAAATGCTGGTAACCAGCATTTTCTCTTTTTGCCATGATGTTTTCTACTCCATCAAGGACAAAGTCTGCTATTTGAACCATCTTTAATTTGTCATCTGCAAATCCTTTCAATTTGAACCAGTCCAGAATTTTGTTGTTTGGTAGAGTTAAGAGAAAATGAGTCATGCTGTTAAGCTTTTACTGATTGAAAACCTTAACAAACATCATAGCAAGCCAGTGTGATCAGCATTTAACTTTTTACCACACAATTCCTAGTTCTAACGACTCTGAGAAAGAGGCCTATAGAATGGAAAACACACAATATTTTCTACCCTGTCAAACTCAGAAATCATCATATAAACAACAACTAATTTGTTGTCTACAGATGCTTTGAATTTGGTCCAGTCTAAAAATTTGTCGTTTGGTAAAGAGTTTAGCCATGACTCTTCACCAGACTCAAAACTTTAGACTGGTCTTGCAATTGATATGGAAAAGCCATGCATTACCTACCCCTTTCTATTATTGACACTTTGCTTTGGATCTGTTATTTACAATCTCCTTGGTTGTTATTATGAAATGACACAAAGATAATAATATTATCATGACGTAATTAAATTACATCACAAGATATCATCCTTCTGGAAAATCATGGTGTTTTAAGTGTTCACAAAATTTTCATCCAGAATTATCGGCGCAAATAGGGAAGTACATTGGAAAGTTTTCACCATCAATTCGATTTCAAAATACATTGAAGTCATTGTTTATGCATAATTTTTCATTTTAAAGGACATAGGACTATTTTCACTTGCTATGATGAGCAATTAAGTTCACATAAGAATTCGGAGAGGGGTTGATAAAAAGGGACAAAACATTGGAGTGTTTCAATTGTCGACCCCTTTTTTAGTACACATGCTTATTGTCATAAAAGCCCTTAAAATTCCTTATATAAAATATAGAGTATTTTAGAGCATGACCTATATTTACAACAGACTAAAACTATATGGATTGGTTTATGTTGTAAAATCGCTGTTGTCTCTGTTTCATTTTATCATGCACAAATCACGTAAATGGTACATTCAAGTCTCATCGTGACACACTGTTGATTTTGAAGCAGAGTCCACGGTCTGCTGGATGTGCTTTAAATCTTCGGGTTAAAAGTCTGAGTTGGTAAAATGTGAGTCCTGTCTATCTAGATGGTATATAGAATGCAGACATGCTCGAATTCACATTTTGGGATGACGAGGGGCGGAAGGATATACACTTTGTTTGTTCCGATTGCGAGCAGACTGGGCATTAATGGGTGGAGCAGGTTTTGATATAAAAAGGATACTAATAAGCATAAACCACACACTTGCAGACTTTTTTTCTGCAGAAACAACAACACATGTTCGACATAATCATTCCATATTCATTTTTCATAGAGAACTTTTGTTTTTCTCGAAAGTTAGTGAAGACGTGTAACATAAGTACCATTTCCCACAACATTATCTACTTTATCCAGGACAAATTCTGCCATTTGAGCCACACTGAAATCACTGTCTGCCAATGCTGTCAGTTTGGACAAGGCTACAGATTTGCCATTTGGTAAAGAGTTAAAGATGAAAGTACAACGATTTCTAAGGTCCCCTTATTCTTAAGGTATGTTAACTCTTTACCACACATCAAAATTTTAGACAGGTTCAAATTGAAAGCATTTGCAGACGGCAAAATAAAGGTGACTGAAAAATTGAAATTTGTTCTGGGAAGGGTAGAAAACACTGTGGGAAAAGGAGAAAATGCTGGTTACCAGCATTTTCTCCTTTTCCAACAGTGTTTTCAAAAGGCTTCTTTCTCAGGGGCGTCAAAAGTAGGGATTGTGTGTTAATGGGTTAAGGCATGGGATTGTTTGGTAAAGGGTCAAACACAAAACAAAACAAGACATGGAGATCTTACCAACTAGAAACATGACCATCATATCCTTATCTTTATTCTCTAGTTTCTCTGCCTCTTTGTGAATAGCATCAAACACATCCTCAACATCATCTTGTTTGCTTGCAAAACATCTTGTTCGTCCGCTACAGAACAGCAAGTCTTCCAAGGACATCGATTTAAATTCCATATTATTTCTGGATTTATCACTATCTTCTGTTATTGGTTCATTTGGTTCAGCTGCAGTTTCCTTGCTTTGCTTTCTATCTTCATCTTTTGATGTTTTAAAAGTTTCAGTAGATCTATTTGTTTCATCAGCAGTTTCTTTATCTGTTCTCCAAGTTACAGAATTAGAAGTCATCAGAATTTCAGACATATCATCTGTTATATCCTTATTGTCTTCTGTTTCTTCAAGTGGTTTCTTTTCATCAAGCATCTCTTGACTTTTTCCAGACTCAGTTTTCTCTAAACCATCTGTCTCTATTTCTGCATCTGTCTTTAAAGAATCAGAAGTTTTTAAACCTACAGATATGCCATCTTGTATACTTTTATTGGTTTCAGTTTCATCAAATGTTTGTTGAAAATTTCCACTTTCACTTTTCTCAGGATTGTCCACAGTAGCTGCTTGTTCTTCACATATTTTCTGAGTCACAGCATTAGAAGTTTTCAGATTATCACAATTACCACCTTCTTTATCACTGAGGGCTTCATTTCTAACAGTGTCATCATTGCATTTGTCATTTTTTTGATATACACTGTCTTCAACTTCACTTGAGCTGCTGTGTAAGTCAACACTACTACTAACACCATGACTACTTTGGCTGTGTCTACTGCTATACGTAGAAGAAGATTCTCTAGATCTTTCCTGCTCTTTGTCAGAGTCATCCGAGGCTTCAATGTCAGAAAATGGTACATGACAAACTAAGGAACTAATTCGCTTTGATCTTCTCAATTCTCTTGCTCTATGGGAGCAGTCAGCTGATCTGCTTCTTTGAATTAACTTGTGTTCATCTGTTATAATTCTTCCATTTGTCTCACTGCGACTTCTCTTTCTATGCCGAGTTGGAAGTGTTCTGTTGATGTCATGTGGTGATGACAGAGCATTGTGTTCAACATAAACACTGCCATAACAACTTAAACTTTGGCATCGCCTCCTTTCAATCTTTCTAGCTAGGAAATTTTGGCTGTTGGAGAATACCTTTGTTAGTGACCCAGATTTAGGAAAAGTAGCAATGTTTGGTGACCAACTATGTCGTCTAGAACTGTTATATACATCACCATCAGGAATGTGTAGATCCCAGTAGGAAGTGTTCATATCTGCACAATTTATGCTATTACTTATAGAAGAAATCCTAGAATTTGTTGCTGAGCTCCATTGAGAACCTACTGGAAGGTGTTGAAATGTACCAGATCTATTGTTTGTTCTAGACCACCTTGAGCAATCATCAACACTGTATCTCCTTCTAGAATCACCATTATCATCACACCTCCAGCCACCATCAACTCTATATCTGCTCCTACATACACAGCTATCACCATATTTCTTCAATACTAGATTTCTTCCATCTGGATTTGAACCATTGTCCACAAACTCATACATAACAAATTGTTTGAAGCATCCAATGATATCAAATCTACTGTTACAGGTAAGAAAACAATGCTCATTTCTAGAGTGTATGGTTACATGAGGGTGATCAGATTTTGTGGAATGTTTCACCAGACCAGGATCCTCCTGTAGAGGCTCCAAGGCAAGATTATCCACTAAAGACTCACTTACAGAATTCCTGTGTCGAACTTTCCAAATCCATGGACTTTCATTTATCACTGTGGAGCACACTATCCCTTCTTCACATCTTGCCAAAGAATGTAGCAGAAGATCATCATCCAAGTTTATAGTGGTAGGCAAATGCTTCTTTTTGAAAATATTCTGTAAACCGGATGTTAAACTTCCCCTTCGTCCATGGATCATAGGTGATGTCTGAACCACTGGCAGTGACTTTCTTCTGTTTGTGAAGTTGTTTCTGGTACTCATTATGCCAGAAATATGATTAGATCACCAGGCTGTTTAGTTTTCACTTTTTAATTTCAAGGTAAAAAACATCCTAATAAGTCAGAATAGTTAGTAAATAAATACCCCGAATCCAAATTCTGGAAGAAATTTTGCAGTTTATTCTTATGCAACCAGTCTGATTAAATCACTGGTTTTGTAAATGAAAAATAATTTGCTTTCATCAAATCACACATATCCCTGTCTTCCTTTTTGTCACATTATTCATTTCAATGTTATCTCATTCAAATGTCACATTCTATTTATTGCATTACACTCTTTGAACACTGAAACTATTCTTATTCTCCCTTTGTTTCTCTGCGTAATCCTAACAGCTAATCATGAATTCAGAATTTAGCTGACAATGTAGATCACAACCAGACTGCACATCTGTATAGAATGAAGCTGAATCTACAATGTCATGTATTCTGTGTGATAAATTGCCCTAGATAATCTTGAAATTAAAATAATACATGTATATCCTTTTTCTAACAGACAGAAAATGATAACATCACGTTTTTTGGCACTCTAAGGGATAAAATGCCTACAAAAAATGCATTCTTGCATGTTATGTATCCATATTTAAAGCTATCTGTTCTGGTACAGTGATGGTTATGACAGTTGACAACCCAGTCTCCATATATTGTGGACTTCTTCTGACAGTTCATCATTAACACTTTTCCTCACTGGAGTCACCATACATGATATACTTTCTCTGATAGTTCATTATGAACCCTCAAAAATCCCCCTCACAACTATAACTACATGTACCTCTGTGGCTCGTGTAAATCAAGATCAGACAGTACAAAATGTGCAGCATCGTCTTCAATCTACACTTAGCCTAGACAGGATGTTTTAATACTAATTGACTAAGAAATGGCTGTGTTGGTTTTATTGGCACTCTAATGAGGCTTGATGGGTCAAAATTTTTGTTTGTTTAAGAAGCAGGCCATTGGCATTTCTGTGGTGGGATTGTCATGGGACTGGAGAGAAAAAAAATATTGTCAAAAGATCTTTCAACCTTTTATTTCCCAGAAAAATATGCAATGCAAACTGTAGTCTAACCATCTGTAAATAGGTAAAGCATGTCTTCACATTTTCTCTTCCACCAAGCAACTTTATATGTCACACAAAAGACTGGCAAAGTAGAAAATGGCTTGCGATGGGTAATTTCTGCATCTACCACACTGTGCTGCCACACACATATGTTAATCCTTGACCAGACGACAAAATTTTAGTCTTGTCCAAATTCAAAACATTTGCAGACGACAATATCAGTATGGCTGGAATGGAACAATTTTTCTTTTAAAGGGTAGAAAACATTGTAGGAAAAGAAGAAAATGCTGGTTACCATCATTTTCTCCTTTTCCCATAATGTTTTCTAAAGGCTTCTTTCTCAGGGTTGTTATAAGTCGGGATTGTGTGGATTAGGGTTAAACTTCTCTTGCTTCTCTATAAGGGCATTTTCAAAGTTTTCATCTACACATCTCTTAACTCTTTACCACACAAGAACATTTTAGACTGGTCCAAATTGAAAGCATTTGCAGACGACAAAATAAAAGTGACTGAAATTTTGAAATTCGTATTGGGATTGGAAGAAAACACTGTGGGAAAAGGAGAAAATGCTGGTTTCCAGCATTTTCTCCTTTTCCCACAATGTTTTGAAAAGGCTCCTTTCTCAGGGTCGTTAAAAGTCGGGATTGTGTGGTAAAGGGTTCAAGAAGGCAACCAGCTAACTTTTTCTGACAGTTTGAAAGTAGGAAAGATTATCCAAAAACAGCAGTTTCTCTGATTACCATGGTATTTTCTACTCTATCTCTGATACTCATTAATCAGCCTTCTTTTTTATCCACAATTTAGGAAGGGTACAAAATGTAATAATATTGGATAGTGGGTCCTTTTGACAGCACATAAAAAAAAAGTTTTCACCCAATTCTCGTCATTCTGACAAGGCTGGGTAAAACATTACAAACCCCCACCACCATCATCATCATAAATAAAAGTTTTTGCCTCAAAACAAGCTTATATAAGCAGCCATAAAAAATGTCATAACAAAATGATGGTCAAGGCTTCACTGTTAGCTTTTCTGATGTTTAACCCATTACCACACAATCCCTACTTTCCACGACCCTGAGAAAGAAGCCTTTAGAAAACATTGTGGGAAAAGGAGAAAATGCTGGTAACCAGCATTTTCTCCTTTTCCCACAATGTTTTCTACTCTTTACAAAACACATTTCAAGTTTTCAGTTACTTTTATTTTGTCGTCTGCAAATGCTTTCGATTTGGACAAGCCTAAAATGTTGTCGTTTGGTAATGAGTTAATGCCATTTCTAGCTTATATACAGTTTGCAATGTTTACTCTTCCACAAGACAATTTAGAGCATCCATGTGCAATTTAAGAGATTTGTTTTTGATTCAGATGAAAACAAAATGATTACAAAAGAATCTGCTGCTTACCAGCATGATCTCTTTTCTGCGTAATGTTTACAAAAAACTCTCTTCCTCCGAGTCATAAAGTATGGGGCTGTTGACGTAAAGGTGTAGTTCGTAAAAGTTCCAGTCAATGGCAGAAAAAATAATTTTGAAACTAGAACAGATCCTATCATGCTGCATTATCTGATAGTTTACATCGACAATCTTTTCGTCATATAAGTCCACAGTGACATAATAGTGAGGTAAACACTACATGATAATTCAATGCGTTGAAACAAAACTTGCACCCACTTGAATCTGCTAATCACAGAACTATCAAAGCATTTCACTTGTTTGGTGCTTAATACGGTTTTTAACATCATTCCAGTTTGAGTACTCTGATTTGAGCTTAAACACTGGCTAACTTTAAAAGTACTTAACATTACATTGTTTCCATGGCAACAACTGCTTTTTAACACTTTACCACACAATGACGACTTTTGACAACCCTGAGGTAGAAGCCCTTTGAAACCATTGTGGGAAAAGGAGAAAATGCTGTTAACCTGCATTTTCTCCTTTTTCCAACAACATTTTCCACCCTTCCTTTCCCAAATCAAATTTGGATTTTTCAGTCACATTTATTTTGTCATCTGCAAATGCCTTCAATTTGGACTAGTCTATAAATTTGTTGTGTGGTAAAGAGTTAACTCATTACCAAACGACAATATCTTAGGCTTGTCGAAATCGAAAGCATTTGTAGACGACAAAATAAATGTGACTCAAAAATTGAAATTTCTGTCCAGCAGGGTAGAAAACAAAGTGGGAAAAGGAGAAAATGCTGGTTACCAGCATTTTCTCCATTTCCCACAATGTTTTCTGAACACTTATTTCTCAGGGTCGTCAAAAGTAGGGATTGTGTGGTAATGGGTTAATGAAAACATTGCCAAACCATGTTTAGAGTTCAAGAGAAAAATGAAAGGACAAACTCAATCTTCAAAAAGATATTTCGCCAAGCTGGGAGAGATCATGCGACTGCAGCCCTGTATACATAACTGACCAAGCTCCCAGTCTTATGTGATATAGGGTTAAATACCTGAAGATCTATATTTAAAAAAAATAAATAAACACATTTAACAGGCTTTCAGTCATTTAGTAGTGACAGCTTCCTAATTCATGTCTTTCCAGTCCTATGACAGGAGGCTGCAGTGCCTTACCCAAGGACACTCCAAACATGACAATCAATTACATTCTAACAAGGAAAAACAATGAAGCACATTTAGGACAATGACACATGGTGAACCACAACTTGATAGGTTTTATGACTGTGTTGGACATTTGGTTACTAAAAAACCTTGACCCAGTCACTTCTTTTCATTCATGAATGAAAATATAGAAACTCATTTACTTATTGCCCACATGATACTGTCCTATTACTGACCAATTCCAGGTTTTTATGACCTTTAGATAGAAGCCTTTCGAAAACACGGTGGGAAAAGGAGAAAATGCTGGTAACCAGCATTTTCTCCTTTTCCCATAATGTTTTCTGCCCTGCTGCAAACAAATTTCAATTTTGATTTACATTTATTTTGTCGTCAGCAAGTGCTTTAAGTTATTTAGACCAGTCTATAATTTTGTCATTTGGTAAAGGGCTATATATATAAATCCTCATTTCATACACAAGTGCATTTGAAAACATTACAGCAAAAGGATACTTTTCTCATGTTAATTAACAGCGACATACTACATGTTTGTTTACTTCCAGGGTTTCACCAGTACTTAGGCTAGAGCTTGGAAGGGTCTCCCTCTAGGACACTCCTACAATGATTCAATGCTTCCAGAGAGGATCGAACCTGGGGTTATGAGTCCTAAACTTGACCACCGAGCTGCGCAGGACCCCCTTCTCATTTTGAGTAATTTTCAATATGCCACAATAATGCCTGATGCAAGCAGGCAATGTAGATTCATGCATTTTTTTTTTTATTTTTTGTATTATATAAAATAAAAATGCTATTTTGAACAGTATCTAAGTTATGTCATGAAGCCAGTGTACCTCCAATTGTGTTCCTGGAGCTTCTTTGACAAAATTTAATGCTATGCATACCACTCTTCCGGAGCCACTGGCTGCATTTTACAATACAAACAAACTATGTCAAGTAGAAATAGAGGAATGCATTTTGCTGCAAAAAATTTTATGCAAGCAAGTACAATTATGAACTCACAACTCCAGGAAAACTAGCATGATAAGCAACCACAAAGTTACCTAGATTCTGCATCAAGCTCAAACAGCAGCAAAGCCCAGTTGTTCAGCCTGTAACATACAGGGATGAGAATCCAGGCGTCACCATTTTGATACTTAGTTCCACCAAAATCTCTGAGGATTCATTGATTGTTTGGTTGGTTGGTTTCAGTCTTTACCAAATGATGTACTTTTAGCCTTGTCCAAACTGAAAGCATTTGCAGACAACAAAATAAGCCTGACTCAAAAATTGAAACTTGATTTTGGGGGAAAAGAAAATGCTGACTACCAGCATTTTCTCCTTTTCCCACCATGTTTTCAGGTTTTTTGAAAACCAGGGATTGTTTGGTAAAGAGCTAAGGGTGTTCAATACTGTTTTCAATGTTTATAAGTTATATTGCAGAGGCCAGTGTACCTTTGGAATCTGTGTTTTTGTTACTTAATAGTACCTCTCAATTTTCTTCCCAAGCCACTGGCTTCAATCCCAAACAACCATCACTGAAACAGTGAGAGATGAATGAAACTTTTTGTAAGGACTTTCATCAATCTTCTGATAGAAATTGGCCAAGCTTGGAATTGGAACCAGTGAACCCCTAAACCCAATTCCTGTATGCTACAGACTGTGTTACCTAAACTAAGCTCTATGAGGCTAGTAAATTCATCCCACTCTTCCCCAGCTGAGCATTACTGTCTATATGTAGGAAAGCAGCCGGTGGCATGGAAAGAGTTTTATAAGTTCTGCTAAATAAAGCAACAGGAAGTTTTGAATAAGTGCACTGGTTGCCATGCTATGTATAAGCAACACTAACACAAAAAAGCAACAAACTAAAGCATCTTCTACAAAGGTAATGTTAATTTTGCCCCATTACCCAACAACGAAATTCTCTAGTCCAAATTGAAAGCACCTGCAGACGACAAAATAAACATAACTCAAAAATTGAAATTTGTTTCCAGCAGGGTAGAAAACATTGTGGGAAAAGGAGAAAATGTTGGTTACCAGCATTTTCTCCTTTTCCCACGGTGTTTTCAAAAGGATTCCATCTCGGGGTCGTAAAAACCAGGTATTGTTTGGTAAAGGGTTAAATGCCTCAAACATTTAGTAAAAAACAAACTATAATTTTTGTGGTTACCCACATTAGCGCCAATTTATATTCATATTTGAGACTAAAATAATGTAGAGGCCAACTGAAGGTCACTTGAAACAGTAATTTTTGCCTGAGGTCCATAATTAATTAGTATGCCTAAAACGACTTCTCCCCTTTACTCTTTACCAAACAATCACAGGGTTTAAATGACTGTGAAAGAAGCCATTTGAAAACACTTTGGAAAGGGAGAAAATGCTGGTACCCAGCATTTTCTCCTTTTCCCACAATATTTTCTACCCCTTCCAAACCAATTTTCAATTTTTGAGTCATAGTTATTTTTTTGTCTGCAAATTCTTTCAATATGGACCTGTTTAAATTTTGTCCACTGGTAAAGAGTTAACCCTAAACAATCCTGTGTTTGAATATCTCTAGAGAGGAGGGTTGTTGAAAACATTGCGTGAAGAGGAGATGATGCAAGTAAACAGCATTTTCTCCTTTTCTCACAATGTTTTCTCCTGTTTCAAAGAAGAACTCCTTCATCTTAGCCAAACATAATCTTTACTTTTTTTTTTCTCTGATGAAGATGTAACTCTTTACTTAACAATCCTAAGTGTTGATCACCTAGAAAGAAAAGACCCTTGAAAACATTGTGGGAAAAGGAAGAAAATGCTGGTAACCTGCATTTTCTCTTTTTCCCACAATGTTTTTTAACCTTATCCGAGACAGAGATCAGCACTTGAGCCACATTTTATTTGTCCTAGACTGCTTTCAGTTGGGACTATCTTAAAATTGTGTTGGTAGAGTTATCAGATGTGACACAATCAAACTGGTTGACAGTTGGTCATTTTTCCGGCAGTCACTCATAAGTGTAAATCTTGGTTTGCCAAGGTCAATTATAAGAGCCTTACAGTGAAAATATAGATCAGATACAGATTCATGTACTCTTTTTGTGTGCTTTTAAATACACTTTTAGTTTGTGATGAGGACTTCCATATTTAGCAAACTTTAGGTCTCTTGTATAAGTTGTCTGCGCATGTCATGTTCTTTGAAGATTCGACCTGTCTGCTACAACGCATCACTTGTCCCCTTATAGCTGGGAAAAGTAGGGCTCATACCGAAATTATTAGCCTGTTACCCATGCATGTAGGAGCTGTTTTGATAAATGGTTGGTGCATACGTTACATGCTAGGCGATCATAGCTGGATGAATAGTTTACAACATGTTTATCTCAGAAAAATCACGGATGAAATTAATCGTGCGTGGCGGCCATTTTGTATGTTTTCGGGAACGTAAACAACTCGAGTAAGTGATGAAATGCAAGTTTTTTTCTCCCGATCAGCGTTTAAATTGAAAATATTTGTATTTCAAACGAAGGAATGTTGAATACACAAACAACAGGTATGTTTAAATCCTAGTTTTGTGCTCTATTTGAAAAATTATAAAGAGTTCAAACTTGCGCACAAAATCTGTGCGGAACTTTCAACTGATTTTGTCCAGATTGTCTCTATACCCAGAGGCGACCAGTCTAAAAGTAACATCGCCTTTGGCGACAGTTATCTGTACTAGATGAATAGCACCAGGGTCTATATTCATCAATCATTCTTAAGAATATTCTTTGTCTTATTCTCCAAGATTTTCTAAATTTGAAAGTAAAGCAACTTCTGATTGGCTAAACCATTTAGTTTCGCCAATCAGAAGTTGCGTAACATTCAAATTTAGAAAATCCTGGAGACTGAGACCAACAATGTTCCTAAGAATGGTTGGTGAATACGAGCCCAGGTAGCATTTTACTGAGTTAACGTTTATTTCACTTTGCAATTCAAAGTAACAGTTATCGTTTCGAAAAGAAATTCAATTCTGTACCCAGACTGCCGAAATTAGAAGTGTATTTATAGAATGCCATGTAGTGGAAGATAATGCTCTTGTATCAATACAATTTATCCTAAAGATGGCTTTTCTTATCATGCTATTGATTTGCCCAAATGATCGCGTGTTTTAATAACCCAGAGGAAGAAGACCTTTTAAAACTTTATCGGAAAAGAAGAAAATCCTGGTATAAATCACGTTTTTAAAACTGCAATTATGTAACCACTGTTTCAGTAACATTGTTTCCAATCTTTTAACATAGTGGACCTGTAATAGAAAACAGCTATTTCCATAGTAATATTATCCTACAAAATTTGCTAATTTTAAAAATGAGTATTATTGCAATACTTTCACCAAGCCACTTTTTTCTTTTTGTCCTTCCTAGAATAATCATTTATAAATCTAAAACAACTATATTCTAACTACAAAAGTTCATGTAAATTACCTCCCTTTTCTGGAAACTAAAAAAGTATCAACAAATAATTTTAATATAGACATCACAGGAATTTCTCACCTGTTAAAAATGTGCAAAAATATTATATTTGTATAAATCTGTCTTTATCAGCTATCAAGAAATTTTATGCCATGCTGCACTAGAAGTATTAAGGGTCCACTACCTTAATTTTTTTTTTGATGCACAGAACAGTCTCCCCTCTGGCGACAAAATACATGGTCCATCTTTTTTTATCAAATTCGATTCAACCAAGTGTACATTACTTTTTTCAAATTCAATTTTACTGAGTGTACATTACTTTTGTTTATTAATCATATCACCTTTTGATACTTTGACACAATCTTTCTCCTCCATTCATTATCTTTTTGTGACAAATTATATGTATAAAACAGGAACAATAGCAAAAATCTTGATTTACGTAACTTACGAATCCTCTAGAACATTTTCCAAAGGCTTCTTTCTCAGAGTCATGAAAACCTGGGAATGTTTGGTACAGAGGTAACCCTTTACCAAACAATGACGACTTTTGACGGCTCTGAGAAAAAAAGCCTTTCCCAAATCAAATTTCAGTTCTTTTATTTTGTCGTCTGCAAATGCTTTCAATTTGGACCAGTCTATAAATTTGTTGTTTGGTAAAGAGTTAAGACAAAATAGACCAATATCATGCTGGCTTGGTACTATGCATTATATAGATACAGAGCATTTCATTTGACACTATCAGGGTTAACCCCAGGCCCTAACAAGAGCCCCCTGAACAAAGCTGTTTGCAACATTACCTCTTGCTAGATGGCATTCTACAAATGCACATCTAATTAGTTTTGGCATTCTGGGTACAGAACCGGACTACTTTTCTACGCAACAACCGTTACTTTGAATTCAAACCAAAATAAATGTTTACGCAATAAAACACTACCTGGTGTTATTCATTCAGCTATAATTAGCTAACATGTAACCTATGCATCAGCCATTTATTAAAACAGACCCTGAAGGCTTAGGTAATAGCTTCAGTATAGGCCCTACTTTTCCCAAGTATGTGGGGTCGGTACGGAGTCATAGCAGACAGGTAAAATCTTCCAAGAATATGACATGCACAGACAACAGTGTTTGCAAAGAAATAACAGTAGAAGCATGCTCACTATGACAACGTATGAAGCTTTCTGATAAAAGCTAAAATAAAGCTCACTTAATTAACTGTGAAGCAAGTTGTTGATTGTCTGAACTTCAAAGGTATGATGAACACAGAAAGTTTCTGAGGTTCAAAGGGTAATGCCACATTACTTCTTAGCTTAAACCTTAGCTGTTGGCTTTCAAGTGAATTTTCATTCTCACATTTCATGCAGAGAAGGCTTTTGAGAAAGACTTACCTTTTTTCTCTTTTTTCTTTGGTTTTCTATGCGTCCACATAACACATGTGGAAATGTCATTATCTTCGTCTGAAAATACAGTGTCAGGAAATACATGTTCTCGTTCCAGTTTTAGTAATTCAACAGCACTTTCCCAGTATTCACTGGGGTTGTCGTCCTCGTCAAATATTGTATCCATGGAAACATGATCTTATTTATATTGTAACAAAAATGAATCTTGATTATTCAAATGTGCAAAAGTTTCAGTAAATTACAATGTTGCTGCACAATGTTGTGAAAAAAGAAGCTGTTCATGTGTTGTGAGGCAACTCACTTTCCCTCTTTGCAAAACGAAATTCTATATATCTCCATGTTGAAATAATTTGACTGTAGCTCAGATGCTGGTATTTGCCAGAAAAGTAGAAAATAACGTAGGACAAGAGCTCTGTACAGCAGGGCAATAAACACCCAAAGGGAGCCAATATTATTGGACACCATGAATCAACACTTATTCAAACACAATGTTCTATTCTTTCAAGAAACAATCCTTGGTTTTATGTTCATAATGTTTTTTTTTCTAAAACAGGGGTAACAACCTACGTCATAGCATACTTCATCGGATACATTTTAAATCAGCCATTTTCGTTTTAAAAAGGTAAGTTTTTCAGCTTGTACATTATTGTTATCGAAGATCTGTCCAAACAAAGCAGTGCATATGGTTCCTGACAACTTTCTTCGTTGGTATACATTAATATTTTGTTCATTAGTTTCGTTGATTTTGCAATTACCTCCGCACAATTTTCGAAGCCTGTGACACATGTGCAATCTAAAAAACAGATGTCGTACAGTTACAATGCCATGAAGAATATTGTGTTGAAGTGTTTAGGGCTACAACATTGTTTCATGGCATTTTGATTTCACAAATAGGACAAATTTATTTATCGTCACCAGATGAAGTAGGTATTCGAAGTAAATTTTAGATACATATATCTTTATAAAGTAATTAATCTGCAATTTGTGCACAAAATGGCGGCTATTCCGACACCTCTGCTATGACGTAGGTTGTCAGCCTTGTATAAAAACATCACGCGAAAAGGAGAACTTACTTGCATGTGATTCGTCTATACATGTATGGAATATTTTCAAAATCAGATCTGGGGTTCTGAAGATATTAACCCATTACCACACAATACCTACTTTTGGCGACCCTGAGAAAGAAGCCATTAGAAAACACTGTGGGAAAAGGAGAAAATGCTGGTACATATATAGCATTTTTTCCTTTTCCCACAATGTTCTCTACCCTTCACAAATTAAATTTCCAATTTTCTGTCACTTTTATTTTGTTGTCTGCAAATCCTTTTGATTTGGACAAGCCAAAAATGTTGTTGTTTGATAATGAGTTAAAAGGACATAATTAGAAGCATGACTGTGACACTGAATCTCTCCTGTGACCTTAACCTTAGAGCTTTGGCAGTGCAACCTGTGCTCTGCACACCATTTCATCAAGATGCATCCATGAGCGCAATATTTCTAATATGACCATGGGTTCAAGACTTATAGAGCTAACATGATCTAAGATCAGATGAATTTTAACCCTTCGCTGTAACCTTGACCTTGGAGGTTGGGCTTAGAGACCTGTGCTCAGCATGTTGTTTATCAAGATGCACAAAGATGCAAACAGGGCATGTACCTCTGATCCCACCTTATGGTGACCTTGACCCTGACCTTGTGCACTGCATTAACATATTCAATGTTGCTATGATGCTATGATGCTATGAGATGACTTACAAAAGAACCTTAGATACATTTACATGTTTCCTGAAATAAATAATTATATGCACTCCCTTTGGCCTTAAAGTGTTTCTTAGTATAAACTTTTACAAGTTCTGTGCTAGCAAAAGGGACTAAAACCATATAACGTATGCACTAAAATCACTTCTTCCTAGTACCCACTCCAATAAAGATTAATTTTTGTAATATTGTCATTCCTCACATAAACTTGACGGCATGTCCCTAATTGCTACATGAAATATAAAGTAGCAGATATTCATTTCAAGTCAGTTTTCAATGTCATCATTGGCTACCAAACATGTACACAAAAGCTACATCAAACACCAACACTTTTTCACTATAATCCACTTCCACATCAAGCAAAAAATATTTTTTTAAATCACATATTTTGTATCACTCAATGTAAAGAAATGTCCTTCATTTGTAAGTAAAAAGATACATTTCAAATCATCTTTCATCATTGGCCAATCTATCATTTTCTGTCCAAACTGCACCCTAACCCTTAAGTCCTTATCAAAGTGGGGAGAAAAAAAAAAGACCAAATATGAAAGTACTTGCCGAAACAACTCAAATCTGGCTTGAACGGTGAAAGTTGCCTGTTATTGGGTATGAAATATTGTGAGAAAAGCCATAAAATGCTGTTACCAGCATTTCTTCTTTTCCGACAAGTTTCCAAAAACCCTCTTCCTTAAGGTCATAAGGATTGTTTGGCAAAGGGTTAATTTACCCATTACCACACAATCCCTATTTTTGACGACCCTATGAAAAAAGTCTTTAGAAAAAATTGTGGGAAAAGGAGAAAATGCTGGTACCAGCATTTTCTCCTTTTTCCATAATGTTTTCTACTCTTTACAAAACAAATTTCAAAATTTCAGTCACTTTTATTATGTTGTCTGCAAATGCTTTCAATCTGGACAAGCCTGAAATATTGTTGTTTGGTAATTAATTAATTAGCTACAGTAACTTATCTGCAGCAGTTGACCTTCAAAAATGTCCTTATGAAATATGGAGTCAAAATGAATCAATGTTAAATGCAGAAAAATATGGGGAAAATTTGTGGTAAAAAGAAATTTTGGCAATATAAATGCTAAATTGCTCTCTAATTCCACCTTGTTCTCAAAGCTGTCATGGGCAAGGTTGAATAAAGAAATCTTGAACAGAAAATGACAATGAAACCCATTATATTTTCAATGTTCTACCCACAATATTTCCAGTGTTCTATGATATAGTATCACACAGACTACAGTGTTTATTTTGTAACAATAGAAGCAATATTCTTCTAGAATCCTGCAATGGTAGCAATATCCTGTAGCAATATTCCAATTAACTCACGGACTGCCAATTAAAACTAAAGCTGATTGAAACTAAAATCAGACTATTCAGAACATGTAGTCCCATCTTGGATCTTGCATGGCAATCATATGACATTCTAGCCAATATTTTGAAATTTGCAATTCATTTTTTTCCCTGGCTATGAATGAATTCCACTTTATTCATTTCCTTGGTTTGAAATGTCTAATTTGTTAAGTACTGTGCAGAGCTCCAGATAGAGGAAGAGATTTTGCTTTCAAAATTGAAAATGTTAATTACTCTCCACTAAACCCTATGGTGTGGGTACTCATTAGAATCGTCTCATGAGCACCCACAACATAGGGTTTGGAAGAGAGATAACAGATTTAGAATATCATCACTCCCTCCTATCTGGAGCTCTGTACTTAAGGCAATGAAGCAATCCCATTATCTTGGAGGGTAATGTGGAAGGTTTCAAGTCTGGGGGTTCAAATTCGAAGCTTGTCTAAATTCTTTCCAAGGACTCATAATCATTCACATTGAATTCATTCCTCTCTCAATCCTGATCATCGTTTCCATGTAGTTGGGAAGGACAGCCAGTAGCTTGGGAAGAAAAGTGTGCAAAGCACTGGCAAAAAGAAAATACAGGAAATTGTGGATAGGTGAATGACAATTACAATATTAACCCTTTCCCTAACAATCCCTGGTTTTAACGGGTCTAGCATGGTAGCCTTTTGAAAACTTTGTGGGAAAAGGAGAAAATGCTGGTAACCAGCATTTTCTCCTTTTCCCACGTTTTCTACCCTATCATAGACAGAAATTATCTTTTCAGCAAGAGTTGAATTGTTGTCTGCAAGTGCTTTCAATTTGGACTAGTCCAAAAGTTTGTCGTTTGGGAAAGGGTTAAATATTGAAAACATTATTGAATACCATGTAAACAACAAACATAACAAGGGCCATTCTTCAGTTATTTCCCTTTACTCCTCTCCAGTACTATATTAGTCCTGATAAAGAAATTACTTCGTTTTTATCCTTGACTTTCTTGCACTACCCATCCATGTTCTTGAAATAATATCTCAATTAAGTATAATTAGATTAGTTTACAGATCAATATATATGATGTATTTTATGATGATTGAGGGAAGAATTTTATTTCATATTACATGGGGACCGCACACATATATCACATGTATATCATAGACCATGTCACATTTATCACAACATCCTCATAGGAGTCGAAGATAAAAAGAAAGGAATGCAGGTAAATGGACTTATCTGTTATTTCCATTATCTCCCGCTAGATGGCATTCTACAAACACTTATCTAATTTGGGCATCCTGGGTACCGAACCCGACTACTTTCTAAGTGACTACCGTTACTTTTAATTCCAAACTATAATAAATGCTTACTCAATAAAACACTACCTGCTGTGATTCATTCAGCTATGATCAGCAGTTTAGAGAAATCTGGAGCTACAACAGGTCTGATTTTTCCTCAAACGTATTGATAAAAGCTATTTTCTCCATTGTTACTTTATAGCGAGTATTATTACAGTCTTCCCAATATTGGGGAGAGTATGCGTCATATAAGACAGGTCGAATCTTCGAAGAATATGACATGCGCAAATAACGCTGTTATCTCATCATTTTTAGTTCCTATCTGCTAAGGGAGATAATTTTACCTGTAGGAATGGCCCCCATTATTATGCACTATGTGGCTGCTACCCCTTTCTGCTATGGGTACTTACAGCAAATAGCTGTATGAGAATGATAAATAGAAATTTACAACAATTCGCAAATGTAGACATGGTTGTTCTGTGGGCCCCATGCAGGTCATTTTGTAGAAAAAAATTAAGCTATTTATCATATTTTGTAAAAAATGTTTCTTGAGTCAATATGTTTTCCTCTATATGCCTGTTCTTGAAGGCATTCCCAGCAAATTTCCTCAATGTGAATTTAAGTTTAGCATAGAATCGAACCTACTAGAACCTTCTTTTGCAACATTTTTTCAAACATGTTAATTTGAATTTAAGGCAAGGGTGTTTCTCAAGGCATCAGTAAATTCTGTGTCTCTATGTTAACCATTTACCACACAATGCCGACTTTTAAAGACCCTGAGAAAGAAGCCCATCATTTTCTCCTTTTCCCACAATGTTTTTCTATGCCATCACAGACAAAATGCATCAAATGAGCAACATTGAAATTGTTGTCTGCATATCCTTACAATTTATCCATGTCTAAAATTTTGTTATGTGGTAAAGGTGTAATGTCTCCAGTGACGTGAAATTGGTGTTTTCTCCATTTGTCACAATAGTTTCTGGATTTCTGTGAATATCTCACTGCTTGGATAGTGTTGACCCAAATCCAAACTGCATCATCTGTGCAAACTGGGTTAGATCTATCAAAAGAATCGAAGTGTTTAACAACTCCAGGAAAAAGGCTTCTGTAAACATCAAGGGAAAAAGAAAAAAGTCTGGTCACCAGCTTTTCTCCTTTTACCACAATATTTTTTACCCTATCAGAGACAAATTCCACCGAGCTTCACCTCATGAGCCAGAATGAAATTGCCATATTATCGGTTTACTTCAAAAACCTCGTAACTACAGCTTGAAACAAGCTGTTGTTACAAAGTTTTTGAAGTAAACCTATGATATGCTAATGCTTCAATAGGGGCACATCTATCATACAGAGGAGAATAGAAAATGCCACTGAATGAATAACACCATCCAAACACACTGTAATACTAACAATTATCCCACACAGCAAATGCCATTGAAATGAATGATGCCACCCCAACACACTGTAACACTGTGATCCGACAATTACATTAAATATCCATGTGTATCCAATAAACACAGAAACTTGTAAGCGTGAAAACTGAAAATGAGAGAATTCTCCTGCTTGAAAGCGAGAAAAAAGTAAATTCCATACGAGATAGAATACTAGTAATCATTGTGAATATTCCATCACAAATTCAGGAGGGAAAGCATGATAATGCCAAGTCAGCATGCTCCCCAAAAATTGTCTGTCTCTCTTCTACACATAAAAAAATCTATATAACCTTTGTAGCAGTAACCCATTCCTTGATTTGCAATTTCAATAAAAAAACTTAACCCTTTACCACACAGTCACAACTTTTAATGACCCTGAGAAAAAAGCCTTTTGCTAAAGCTGACTGTTCAACAGAAATTCATCCTTTTGCCACAATGTTTTCACACATAAACCTTAATATTTAATAATTATTTATGACAATTTACAAGAACATATTTCAAGGATATCTGCCACAAATTTCTTATAAAAGGTAACAAGCATGAGCTAACAACTTAAACAGCCAAACTGGACAAAAATACATTAATCCCTAAGCTGTAAGGGTAACTCTTTAGCAGAAAGCACAGACAAGATCAGAGTGCACTGAACACTGCAATCTGATCTTGAATCTACACTGTCAAACAGAGATTCCCCAAAACATGCCTTTAAAATGGCAATATTTTGGTTTTTACAATCAAATTGAAAATGCCACATAAATTATTAAGCAGGATAAGTGAAAGGTTAGTTGTGCAGGCATCTTATCTATTTCTCACAATGATTCAACTCTTTACTGAATAAAAAATTTATAGAGTGGTCCAAATTGAAAGTATTTGCAGACAACAAAATAAATTACTGAAAAATCAAAATTTGATTTGGATAGGGTAGAAAACTTAGTGGGAAAAGGTGAAAATGCTGGTTACCAGCTTTTTCTCCTTTTCCACAATGTTTTCAAAAGGCTTCTATCTCCAGGTTGTCAAAATATTTGTCCCAGAAGGCATCAAGGCTAAATCCTTCAGTTAAGCTTTTAACAATCACAATTAGAGGTTTTATTGACCCTGAAGAAGACAAGCTTTTACAAATATTAATGCAAATGCTGGTAAACAGCATTTTTTCCTTTTCAAACAATATTTTCTGCCCTTTCAATGTCAATCCCACCATCTGACCTAAATTTCATGAGTCTCCTGCTGATGCTTTTGATTTGGACAAGTCCAAAATTGTGTTGGGTAAAGTGTTAACCCATTACCACACAATGCCTTGTTTTGACGAGCCTAACAAAGAAATCTTTTGAAAAGATTGTGGGAAAAGGAGAAAATGCTGGTAACCAGCATTTTCTTCTTTTCCCGCAATGTTTTCCATCTTATCAGAGAAATTAGGCTCATTTATGCTAATTTTTATTTTGTGTAGATGTTTTGAATTGCAGCGAGTCTAAAATTTGTTGTGTGGAAAAGGGTTAACTAGAGCCCAGGATAGGAAAAAAGGCCTTGTGATGCAATTATTTTGGATTTTCCCCTGACAGGCAATTATCTAGTGGAAGGAAAATATTTCTGTGACTTAACCCTTTACCACATCATAGATTGATTAATTGATTGATTGATTGATTGTAGTGTTTAAAGCTGTCTTCAACATTATTTCATTATGCTTTCCTAGAGTTCCTTTAAACCATTACCACACAATCCCTACTTTTGACGACCCTGAGAAAGAAACCTTTAAAAAACAAGTTTTCTACTCTTCACAAAACAAATTTCAAATTTTCAGTCACTTTTATTTCGTCACCTGCAAATGCTTTCGATTTCGACAAGCCTAAAATATTGTCGTTTGGTAATTAGTTAACCAGTGCTCCCTACATTGTTCTTTCTAAGCCACTGGCTTCTTTCCCACACAACCAGCATCGAAACAATGGTTAGTGGTGAGAAGAGAATGAATCCTGTTGCAATGACTATAAATCAATCCTTGGAAAGTAACTGGCTAAGCCACAGATCTAACCAGCACCCCCCCCCCCCCCCACGGCAAAATTGAAAGCATTTGCAGACGACAAATTAAATATGACTAAAAAATTGAAATTTGATTTTGGAAGGGTAGAAAACATTGTTGGAAAAGGAGAAAATGCTGGTTATCAGCATTTTCTCCTTTTCAAACAATGTTTTCAAAAACTTTTTTTCTTGTGGTCGTGAAAAGTCGGGATTCTGTGGTAAAGAGTCAACCCTATACCAAATGACAAAACTAGACTGGTCCAAACTGAAAGCATTTGTACAAGACAATTTAAATGTAGTTCAGAATGATGAAATTTGTATTAGGAAAGAAAATATTGTGGGAAAATGAGATAATGCTGGATACCAGCATTTTCTCCTTTTCTCATACTGTTTTCTACAGGCTTTTTCCTCAGGGTAGTTAAAACTCCAGATAGTGTGATAATGGGTTAAATGTAAGACTAGTCCCAACTGAAACCAATGCAGATGACAAAAGCCACTTGAAAAGCTGAGACTTGTTTCTGGTCTGGTTTCCATTATCTTCTTCTCTTCCATGTTTTCAAAGGCCTCTCCTCTCAGGGATGTCTCAAACTTGGGACTGTTTGGTAAAGGGTTACTGGTCCAATTCAATCCAATTACTGGGCTAGTGTACAGTGTGAGCCACAAACAAGATAAGATAATCCAATAACAGTGGAGATATCACAACATTTACCAATTACTGACATACTAATTTGTGAAAGTCTTCACTGTGCCTTATCACATTTGACCCTCTACCACATGGCAAAATTTCAGCCCTATCCAAATTGAAAGCAAGTGCAGACGGCAATTTTATAGTAACTCATATGATAGAATTTGAATTTGATGCTGTAGAAAACATTGTTGTGGGAAAAGAAGTAATTGCTGGTTACCAATTTATTTCTCCTTTTCGCACAATGTTTTCAAAAGAATTCTTCTACAAGATCATTAAAATTTGTCACTGTGTGGAAAAGGTAAACACTTTCCCACATAATCACCAGTTTTAACGACCCTGAAGAAGACGGCTTGCAACAATGTTTTCCAAAGGCTCCTCAGAGAGCCATTGAAAGTTGCAATTGCGAATGAGAGAAAAAATTGCTATAATTTCATGAGAATCTTTGACTCAGCCCGAAGTTTTGCATGGTTAACATGAGAACAGGGCCCGAATTCACCAACCATTCTTGAGAATAATCTCTGTCTTATTCTCCAAGGTTTTCTAAATTAGTCGGTAACACAACTTCTGAGTGGCTAAACTGAATGGTTTAGCCCATTAGAAGTTGTGTTGCTTACAAATGTAACCAAGTTTCCTATTTAGAAAGAAGTAGAAGCTAAATCAAAGACCTTCATGAATGACCTTGATACTGACCTTCCTTATGTGAAAAATTAAGGATGCTTACACTTCTTAACTCTTTACCACACAATCCCAACTTTCAACGACCCTGAAAGAAAAGCCTTTTGAAAACATGGAGGGAAAAGGAGAAGATGCTGGTAACCAGCATTTTCTCCTTTTCCCACAATGTTTCTACCTTGCCTGAAACAAATTTCAATTCTGTAGTTAACTTTATTTTGTCGTCTGCAAATGCTTTCAATTTGGACCAGTCTAAAATTTTGTTGTTTGGTAAAGAGTTAAGTAGGAAAAAATGCCAAAAAACTCTATCATTTGACATTCTGGTACGACCTTAACATTCGACCTAATTAGACAAATGATTCAAATGGCACTTCTACTCATTAAGGAAGAAATTTCTATCAAATGTATCAAATTTTTTTGAAATCCATCCATAAATATAGAAGCTAAAGCTCTGATAAGCTCTACATATATTTGTGACACTCTTATAATATGACCTTCAAGTGTCACCTTCACAGTGAATCTACCTAAAAAATGTTTCAAAGGGCATTTCTGCTTGTAAAGATGTTCAACAGAGCCAATTCATTTTGAAATCCATCCAAAAATGAACATGTTGCTGCTGGGACAAGCTCAATTTATGACAATTCTGTCAGTGAAAAACAGCACCAACAAGCCCTTTTCGTGCCAATATGATTATTTGACCTTTAATGCGACTGTGACCTTGGATTTATTTGGACCAATGTTTTCAAATGGCACTTATACTCATGAAGAAGAACAATTTGGCAAAATTAGTTTTGATATCTTTGCAGAATGTAGAATTTGTGGCTTGCACAAGCTCTATTTATAACAATTTTATCATTTGAAAATTTTAAGTGACCTTGACCTTGGATGTACCTGAACAAAATGTTTAAAATGGCACTTCTACTACTAGGGGAGAACAATAAATGTGCCAAGTTATTTTAAAATCAATCCATAAATGTATGAATTATGGTTCAGACGAAATGTAAGCAGTAGCACACATGCATACTTGCAGCACTAATGTACAGAGAAACTTCAAGGTGACTTGATCTACAGTATGTCTCAACCTAAGCCGGCTTCACAAAAAATCCATTTTACCCCTTACCACACAATCCTGACTTTTAACAATCCTATGAAAGTAACCTTGTGAAAACATCGTGGGAAAAGGAAAAAAATGCTGGTAATCAGCATTTTCTCTTTTTTCCCCCAGTGTTTTCTACCCTTCCCAAAACAAATTTTAATTTTTACCTACATTTATTTGTCCTCTGCAAGTGCTTTCAGTTTGGACAAGTTTGAAAATTTGTTGTTTGGTAAAGAGTTAAGCAAATGTAAATTGATAACATCTATAACAATAAGACCAGCTAAACAATCTACATTATTGATCTGCCCATCTGATATTAAATATTATCTTCTCTTCAGACTGCACTGAATTCAGTCTTACTGTCAAGCTGTGCCTGAACCTTGTCAAATCACATAAATTGTCTCATGTACAGATTCGTATACAGAAGAGCCTCATTTATCCAGACAATTCTGTTTCCTTTGAATACTCACATGATTATTCTTCCCTTGTACCTATTTTCATGCACATATTTACCTATCATACGAAAAAAATTTCAGAGTTCTTACTTGTCCACCTGCAATTTTGCACTTGCCCTATTGTTAGACAAAGAAGGATAATCCACTTGCCCTGACAAAATTTTTACTAGTAAGGACAAGCAGACAAGTGGATTCTTGGGACCCTGAACAGGTGTGCTTGTAAAGCTTGACACATTATGAATTTTGGGAAAACTATGAAATGGTGAAATATAAAGGAGAGAAAACAGGGCATGTGCAGTATTTTAAACATAAATGACATGCTATCAATTTTCTGCAAAAGTAGTTTTTTGATGGTTTTCTTTGTACCAACAAATCTCTCTTTTCACTGAAAGCAAAACTTCAATTTGTCCCCTTTTGGCGGTTGGTTTTGGCATTTTTTTTTACTTCAGATAAGTGCACCTGTAAAGTGGTAAATTTGCAAAGAGTGATTGAGAATACTGATTGACAATTGAATCAATGGGAAAGACTTGCATGTTCATTAAAAAGTATCCATTGCCCTGTTTAGGAGTAATATATTCTTGGTAAACATATCAAGTTTGACGGCAATTTTGTATCTATTTGGGGGACATAAAGATCTTGAGGAACACATGAATTAAACTTTTTTTTCTTCTTATATTTAGTGTTTAAATTGAAAATATTTCTGTTTGCGCAGACTGCGCAGGCTGACCCGATTCGATACTTTTCACAACTGCATAACGCCCCTTTTTTCCAAAGCATAGCTCTTTTCATTTTCTCTAATTCTGCTTATTGCTTTGAATCATGGAATTTTTCTGCATCCAATTTTCATTGATAGGGTTGCAATCTTCCTTTGTCAGAAATTGTTTTTCCCTTTTTATCTGAAGCCGACATAAAATGGCTACAACAACACTGGGGAAAGGGCTACAAACATAACTGAGGCAACGGTGCTCCTTTTCCTTCATTCTATTCACCCAAACACAGTAATTACCTTTAACCCTTTATTTACCGCACAATCCCGACTTTTAACGACAGTGTGAAAGCAGTTTTTTAAAAACACTATGGGAAAAGGAGAAAATGCTGGTGACCAGCATTTTCTCTTTTTGCCACAGTATTTTTTACCCTTCCCAAACCAAATTTTAATTTTTCAGTCACCTTTATTTTGTCTTCTGCAAATGCTTTCAATTTGGACAAGTCTAAAATTTTCTCATGTGGTAGAGTTAAACTAGAATCTTCTTTGTTTTTATGATTAAATTTTGTACAAATTCTTAGTCTGACTGAATATAACCCTCTGGCTGCTAAGCGCAACTCCCTGATCTTTTACCAACAGCTTAGGTCAAGATCAAACTGCACAGAACATGCAGTCTGATCTTTGATCTACACTGCCCGATAAGAAGATAGTAATTTCAAAATTATAAACATGAAATAGCAATAGCTGGGTTTTTACTATCAAACAAAAAATTTCATTTTAGTTATTTACCAGGACAATAGTTAGCCCTTTACCAAACAATTCCTGGTTTTTATGACCCCGAGATAGAAGCCTTTTGAAAACATTGTGGGAAAAGGAGAAAATGCTGGTTACCAGCATTTTCTCCTTTTCCCAAAATGTTTTCTACCAAGCTGGAAACAATTTTCTATTTTTGAGTTTCCTTTATTTTGCAAATGTTTTCAATTCGGACCAGCCTAAAATGTTGTCGTTTGGTAAAGGGTTAAATACATTAATTAATGGATGGGTAAATAATCATCAGGTACCTACCTTTCGATCGTTCAGGAACTTGTCCAAGGTTAAAGGTCACTGATCTGCGTAATCCACGGAATATTTTAGGCTTTTGATACATTGTCTCCAAAAATATCTACACCAACTTTTCAAATGATTAAATTCTTTTCAAAAATGAGTCCAAATCAATTGAAGTGCATCCACTGAAAAATTGTTATTTTTTTCACATTATCATACACATCACATCAAGTACTATTCATTTTCCAATCTGTTTCTGCGTCAACATCCAAAAGAAAAAAAAATGATTTCTTAATAACTTTTCACTGAATCAGAAAATTTGTCATCAAAATTCATGGTATTTTAATTTCACGGTAAAAAATAACATTTTATTCAATACACCATATAGGTCATATCACCTACTGCAGATCACTATTTTCTTCCTGAAATAGACCAGTTTGGATGATAAAATGAAGCAAATGGAGAAATTGCTCAAAGTGAGCAATTTTTTTTTCTTTTGCTTCAACATTCTCATATGAATTTCACAGATTAACTCTTTACCAAACAACAAAATTTTAAAATGGTCCGAATTTTAATATGGTCCAAATTGGAAACAATTGCAGACAACCACAAAAAAGTGATTCAAAAATTTGAAATTTTATTTGGGCAGGGTAGAAAGCATTGCACATGGGAAAAGAAGAAAATACCGGTTATTTAGCATTTTCTCCTTTTGCTAGATTGTTTTCAAAAGTTCTCTGTCTCAAGGTTGTTAAAGTTGGGATTTCATTGTAAAAGGTTAAAATCTAATTCATTTTGGCTGTTCCCATTTTATAAGGACATTGTAAAAGCTGACTATTGCAAATTCATTTCAGAAGGTCATGATTTAACTCTTTACCACACAATCTAGACCTTTAACGACCCTTAGAAAGCAGCCTTTTGAAAACATTGTGGGAAAAGGAGAAAATGCTGGTGACCAGCATCTTCTCCTTTTCCCACAATGTTTTCTACCCTTCCCAAACCAAATTCAATTTTTTAGTCACATTTATTTTGTCGTCTGCAAATGCTTTCAATTTGGACCAGCCAAATTATTGTTTGGTTAAAGAGTTAATCATTAACCACACAATCATAACCATGCTGAGATGATCCAAGAAAGAAATCTTTTGAAATTATTTTGGGAAAAGTAGAAAACGGAGGTATTAACCAGCATGTTTTTTTTTTTCCACAATGCTTTCTTCTTTTTCTGAGATACTTTCCGCCATTTGAGCCAGATTTGATTTGTCGTCTTTGATTGAAGCTTTGGACTCGGACAAGCCCAAAATTTTGTTAAAATGTTTTCATAGTGTAAACCAGTGAAACATTTTCTGACAAGCAGCAAAAATAAGATAAGGTATCAAGTCTTGTCAAATCAACCCTTTACCACATGATCCTACCTTTTAATGACCTTGATAACGATGGACTTTGTAAACATAGCACGAAAAAGGAAAAATCCTCTGGGAAAAGTCATTTCCACTTTTCCAAGAGAAAATGTGGTAACCAGCATTTTCTCCTTTTCCCACAGTGTTTTCTACACTAATGAAGCAAGACTGACAACTTGAACCACACTGAAATTGTCCTTTGCAAATGCTTTCAATTTGGACAAGGCTAAAAGTCTGTTCATGTGGTAAAGACTTCAATTATCTCACAGCATCAGTACAGTTAACCCATTACCACACAATCCCATGTTTTAACAACCCCGAAGAAGAAGCCTTTTGAAAACATTGGAGGAAAAGGAGAAAATGCTGGTAACCAGCATTTTCTCCTTTCCCCACAATGTTTTCTATCCAGTCAAATACAAATTCCATCGTTGGAGCCAAATTTGAATTGATGTCTGAAAATGCTTTCAATTTGGAGAAGTCTAAATTTTTCTTATGAGGTAACGAATTAACCCATTCAGTGTTTCGTAACACCAGATATCAGAAAGGAAAGACACAAATCAGACAAGTAATTCGGAGTCTGTGCTGCCTGACCTTAACTTACACTATCTTTAAAAGCATCTTAACCCTTTACCAAACAATCCCTTGTTGTTACGACCCCGAGATAGAAGCCTTTTGAAAACATTGTGGGAAAAGGAGCATTTTCTCCTGTTCCTCCAATGTTTTCTAACCTGCTGGAAATAAATTTCGGGTTTTGAGTTACATTCATTTTGTTGTCTGCAAATGCTTTCAATATGGAACAGTCTAAAATTTTGTCTTTTGGTAAAGGGTTAACTTGCTCTCAATATCAGCAGGCTTTCATAGAACTCCCACACATTAGACATTAACCAAAGCTCAAAAACTTACTTCCATCCAGATTAATCATCGCTACAATCTAAACACAACCGTCATCCTTTGAATTCTGGTCTACTCGAAATTAAAATCATGCACAGGTGAAAAAAAACCAAGTAACTGGTAACCATCATTTTTATTCACTTTTCCACAATATTTTTCTAACCTTTCACAGACAAAATCCCAACATTTGATGTACCTATAGCTTGTTTTCTTCAGTTGCTTTCAGCACTGAAAAGACTTGGCTATTGTCATCTGATAACCCCTTACCACACACTCCCGACTTTTGACGAACCTGAGAAAGAAGCCTTTTGAAAACATTGTGGGAAAAGGAGAAAATGCTGCTAACCAGCATTTTCTCCTTTTCCCACAATGTTTTCTATCCTACTCAAAATAATTTCAAATTTTCAGTAACATTTATTTTGTTGTCTGCAACTGCTTTCAAATTGGATTAGTTGTAAAATTTGTCCTGTGGTAAAGGGATAAAGGGCTTAACCTTTTACCACAGCAAAATATGAGACCATATTAAAGGAATCAAGAGCAATAACTCAAATGCTTTTCAATTAAAATAGTTTTTGTACATTAACCCATTACCTCACAATCCCTACTTTTGACAACCCTGAGAAAGAGGCCTTTAGAAAGCATTGTTGGAAAAGGAGAAAATGCTGGTAACCAGCATTTTCCCCTTTTCCAAAAATGTCTCCTACCCTTCACAAAACAAATTTCAAATTTTCACTCACTTTTATTTTGTAGTCAGCAAATGCTTTCGATTCGGACACACTAAAAATTTTGTAGTTTGGTAATGACTTAATGGGTAGAAAGCATTATGAGAAAAGGAGAAAATGCTGGTTACCAGCATTTCCTCCTTTTGCCACAATGTTTTCAAAAGCTTTCTTAATCAGGGTTGTAAAAATTCAGGATTATATTTGTAAAGGGTTAACCCATTACCACACAATCCCTACTTTTGACGACCCCGAGAAAGACGCCTTTAGAAACATTGTGGGAAAAGGAGAAAATGCTGGTAACCAGCATTTTCTCCTTTTCCCACAATGTTTTCTACCTTTCACAAAACAAATTTCAGTTTTTCAGTCACTTTTATTTTGTCGTCCGCAAATGCTTTCAATTTGGACAAGCCTAAAATTTTCTCATGTGGTAAAGAGTTAATTAGGAAACTGACTTTGCATATCAATTCAGCCAGCCTTTCATCTGCTTAACACTTCAGGGTAAATTAGCATACAATCCCAAGTTTTACAAACCTTAAAATCACTGTGGAAAAAGGAGAAAAATTCTGCTAACCACCATTTTCTCCTTTTCCAACATTGGTTTCAACTGTATCACAGACCATTTCCATTTTTTTCAAGTTAAATCTATTTTTTTGCCCATAAGATCTTACTCTCCATTTGGATAAGTCCAAAATTTAGCCATTTGGTATAAGGTTACATTTAGTCATCATCTCAAAAAAGAAATCTGCATTAGACAACTGAAAACATCTGATTAATACTATAAATGAAACAAGGTTTGATACAAGAATGAATATGCAAATATCATGGCAAAAGGAGAAATTACTTGCTACTTAGGGAGTTGCACACACCAGAAATTGCTAATGGACTGATGGACAGACATACAGACAGGGCCATAATATAATATGACCCTCCAGGCGTATAAAAATACTTTATCAGATAATGTAGATCAAAGATCATACTGCACATTTTGTGCAAGAGTGCCCAGAATGCCATTTAGCAGCTTGAAGGTTAATTAAAGTAACCTCTTTCAATAGGTATCTATAAACAGCTACAATATTGCTAAATCAAAGGGGGGGGGGAGCAAAAATTTGTAACAAAGTTGTGGAGACAGAGTAGATTTAAGATTAGACTGCACATTCTATGCAGTCTAATCTTAATCTACACTGGCCACAAAAGCACTCCAGTAGAGTAAGGTGCTTTAAGGGCAAAAAAAAATCTGTATGTCCTCAGTTTCATCAGCTCCAGTTTGTAAGCTTTCACAAACCAATCATGAACCTAGGTATTTGACATGTGACATCCCTGGCAAGGTCAGAAAGTGTTACCTTTACAGTACCACATAGGTGTGATGAATATTTTCTGTAAGGGATAAAGTGCAAAAAATACAGTTTTTCCTGACAGATTTGGCATGATTATGTTACAAAACAGTGGTCAATATTGATGGAAGATCAATGCACTCTGTACCATCTAACCCTGATGCACACTCACTGAATAATCAGTTACGAATTGTAGTAAGGCTTCTAAGGGTCACGCTCATTTTAGAGTGCAGTTTCATTTTTCCTGTCACCTATAATAACTACATTCTTCAAATATATGAGCCATTTGGCTCAGTGACTGAGTTAAACAGCAAATCATTAATCTATTCAGCAGGCAGACTAGAACGATCATTGAAATTCTTTGTTAATAACAAATCACATCTTTAGTTTTCAGACGCCTTTAGTCCGACCATGAAATGTCAAATTCAAAGAGGCATAACTCCAGTATTAGTTGACAAATCATTTTTAAAATTTGCAGGTGAATAAGTTTATATGGTAGGACCGCTTGCACTAAAATTTTAGACAAGTTTGTAGACAATTGCTGAAAGAGAAGATGATACAAAATTGCCACTACCCCTGAGGAGACAATTATATGGACTGATAGACCGGCTGAACCAAGTTAGCTCTCTTAACCTTTTACCACACAACAAAAGTCTGGGTCCGTATTCACCAACCATTCTTAATAACTTTCTCAGCCTTATTCTTCAAGATTTTCTGACTGTGAAAGTAACAGAACTTCTGATTGGCTGAACAGAATGGTTTAGCCAATCAGAAGTTCTGTTACTTTCACAGTCAGACAATCTTGAAGATGAACACAAAGAACGTTCTTAAGAATGGTTGGTGTATACAGACACAGGACATGTCCAAATCCAAACGATCTGCAGAGCACAAATTATATGCGAATCAAACTGAGGATAGTGCCTTTGAAAGAGAACAAACTGAAATTTCTTAACCTGATGTAGAATTCGAATCTTCCATCAAACAATAAGTTTTCATGATCCAAAGAAAAAAAGCCTTCAAAAACAATTATAGAAAAAGGAGGAAATGATGAAAACCCAGAGTTCTAGACAAGAGGAGTGATGGTACTCTAAATCCATTATTTCTTTCCCAAACCCTATGTTGTGAATATTCATTAGAAACATCTCAATAAGACAATTCTAATGAGTAACCATAACATAGGGTTTAGTGGAGAAAACATTTTCAGTTTTGAAATCAAAATCACTCCCTCTATCTGGAGCTCTGATAACCAGTTTTCTCATTTCCACAAGAATTTCTATCTATTCAAAGACAAATACCATGATTTGGAACACATTTTGTCTTCAGCAAATTCCTACATTATGGACCATACCATTTTGCATTGTGGTACATGGTACGATGTTTTCACTTCCATTTAAGTATTCAAATCAAACTCAACTTGATAATTTATACTTTTGTAAGAGTTCTTCTACAGGAAGTTTGTTTCAGAAGAAAATGGTTTCAGACAGGAATTTAAAATAGAAGCATTCAAAGGGAAACATTACATCATACAACAGATAAAACCCAAACGGAAATTCCTTTACCTTCATCAATACAGATGAAGATCAGACATGGTGCTGCATAAGTGATGATCAAGATCAAACAAATTTAGGTCATATCACAAGCTCACCTTTTTACGTCGGTCATGTGTTTTACCAGCACAATGCAAGGCTCTGAAGGGTCTTGCCCATTAGAACAGAGCCTTGATAATCCCAGTTTCTTAAAACCCTCTACCACATGGTACACTTTTAGACCTATCCAAATTGAAAGCATTTGCAGACAACAATTTCATAATGGCTAAATTGATGCAATTTTCCTTTGACTGAGTAGAAAACCTTGTGGGAAAAGGAGAAAATGCTGGTTACCAGCATTTTCTCCTTTTCCCACAAAGTTTTGAGAGGCTTCTTCCTAAGGGTTGTTAAAAGTTGTTATTGTGTGGTATGGGGATAAATTAGGATCAAACCCCATTTCTAGGTACAAAGCAATCAACTTTGTACTGGCAATTGTTTCCGGAGGTAGTAAGTTCAATCAGCAATTTCAAAGCTCAGCACCCAGGGGGAAACATTATTCCTTAATCACACAATCCCATCGTTTAACAACCCTGACCAGGAAAACTTCCAAAAGCATTGTGGGAGCGCTAATATTCATAACCAGCAATTTCTTGTCTTCTCAGACCATTTTAACCTGTCTTAAGACAACTTTCCAGATCTGAACCTAATTTAACCCATTACCACACGACAATGTTTTAGACTGGTCCAAATTGAAAGCATTTGCAGACGACAAAATAAAGGTGACTGAAAAATAGAAATTTGTTCTGGAAAGGGTAGAAAAAGAAAATGAAGAAAAGGAGAAAATGCTGGTTACCTTTTTTTTTTCCTTTTCCCACAGTGTTTTCAAAAGTCTTCTTTCTCAGGGGCTTCAAAAGTAGGGATTGAGTGGTAATGGGTTAATATGTCGTCTGCAGATGCTTCCAATTTGGACAAGTCTTATAGTGCTGTCTTTTGGTATAGACTTAACCCTCTTGTCTAACACCATATATTTTGACCTGTCCAAATTGAAAGCATTTGCAGATGACAAATCAAAAATGCCCAAATGATAGAATTTCTCTTTGAAGAGAAAATTAACATTGTGGGAAAAGGAGAAAATGCTGATGTTTGAAAAACCTTCTTCCCTGAATTTGTTAAAAGAAGGGATTTTGTGGTGAAGAGTTAACTCTTTACCAAACAACAATATTTTAGGCTTGCCCAAATCGAAAGCATTTGCAGACGACAAAATAAAAGTGACTGAAAATTTGAAATTTGTTTTGAAAAGGGTAGAAAACATTGTGGGAAAAGGAGAAAATGCTGGTTACCAGCATTTTCTCCTTTTCCCACAGTGTTTTCAAAGGCCTTCTTTTTCAGGGTCGTCCAAGGTCAGGATTGTGTGGTAAAGAGATAAAGCATAAGAAGATAGATAAAACCCAAAATAAATTCCTTAAAATAAATTCCTTATCTCTTCATTGCCATCTCTTCTGCTATTTCAATTGATTCGGCATCCTTTTGCCTTTCGCCAAGCCCTCCTAGCTCAGTCTGTAACGTGCAGGACTTGAAAACAGTAAGTCGCTGATTAGATTCCTGGCTTGGCCATTTTCTTTCCGAGGACCGATAACGGTCATTGTGATAGGATTCATTCCTCTCTCACCCCTGCCCATTGTTTTGACAATGGTTATGTGGCTTGAAAACAAAATTGTAAAGACTACTGGTAAGAGAAACTCCAGGAAACAAGGATAGGTGCACTGGTTTGTTTCATACAGAATTTGACATCTGCAAATGCTTTCAATTGGGATAAGTCTCAGATGTTATCTTCTGATAATTTATAAAGCGCAGCTAAAACTTTGCCCTGTTCTTTTTAACTCTTTACCACATGATCCAGAGTTTTAATGACGTCAAGGAAAAGGCCTTTTGAAAATATTGTTGATAAAGAAGAAAATGCTGGTGACCAGCATTTTCTCCTTTTTCCACAATAACTAGTTTTCTGTCCTTCCAAATTTTCCATTTATTTTGTCCTCTGCCATTGCTTTCAATTTGGACAAGTCTAAAATTTTGTCGTCTGGTAAAGGATTAAGAAAACAAATCTCTGTTAGTTGGATATCTTTCATCAAATCATTACACTCTGAAAAACAACATTCTGAAAATATTCTGGAATCCATGATTCTTTCCTGATTTTGCATTATCATATACTAAACAGAACAAGGTACATAGGGTAAACATTTTATAAGCTAAGATAGAAAGTATTTAATAGTTTAACTCTTTACCAGATGACAAAATTTTTGACTGGTCCAAATTGAAAGCATATGCAGACGACAAAATAAACATAACACAAAAATTGAAGTTGTTTCAAGCAGGGTAGAGAACATTGTGGGAAAATGAGAAAATGCTGGTTACCAGCATTTTCTCTTATTCTCAAAATGTTTTCAAAAGGTTTCTTTCATAAAACCTGGGGATTGTTTGGTAAAGGGTTAAAAAAAATTGGTTTATTGCTGGACCTACCATTTTTTGACAATTGGCTATAATTTCATTCCAGTATTACAATTATTTGTAGAAATATCCATTTTTTTTCCAACCATACCCATACTATTTTATCATGAGCAGTTCAGTTGTTATTGTATAAAATGTTTATCCGATATTCCATTTAGTATACCTGAAAGGTCACCATGGGAGCCCAAAATCAATGCAAATAACATTTTTCGTAGGCAAAATAGCACCAACTTCTTTGGTTTCCTCGCTGTATAAGCTAGAATGCCTCAAAATTGTTGACAGTTGAAATCTAGAGTTAAGATGGAAAACAGCTATTTCCACAAAAATATCATTCTGCAAAATTTGCTATAATTAAAAATGAGTATTATTAAACTACTTTCACCGATTCATTTTTTCCTTCTTTGAGTTGTCATTTATAAATCTAAAACCACTATATTCTCAATTCAAAAAGAGATAATAATTACCTCCCTTTTCAGAAAACTAACAAAAGTATCAAAAAATAATTTCAAGATAGACATGGACAGAATTTCTGATTCGTTAGAAACGTGCAAAAATATCATTTCTGCGTATATCCTTGTTTATCCTTATTTATCAATCAATTAGAATTTTTGCCCCATGTTCACCAGAAGTGCATTACACAGGTCTTACCTTAACAAGAGTATCAATCAAAGTACTGACAGTACTAAAAAAACAGCGAGCTGGCAATTAATTATTTGATGACGTTTTAAGCAATAATTGATTCGAGGTGGAAGATCATTTACTGTATGATTTGCACAAGTAAATTTAAAGGACAAAATTTTGGACAAATCCAAATCCAAAGCATTTGCAGACACAATTTACATGAGACCTAAATATTATGTAGGGTTTGCTAAGGTAAGTTCAAAGTGGGTGAAAACTTGGGGAAATGAGGTAAAGCGTAATGGCATTATAAACCATAATTTTGAAAGAAATGAACAACATAAGAAGTCAATGATACTCAGGACACGTTCTAGATTGACTCTTTACCACTCAATCCAGAGTTTGAACAACACTGAGAGAGGCGGCTTTTAAAAAACTGTGTGAAAAGGAGAAACATTTTATTGGTTATTTAGATATGGAAGTAATAGATCAAGACTTTATGCTATAATGATGTATGTAAGTAGCAGAAGTAGAATATCATAGCCTATTTGGTGCTTTAATTATTTGTGAACAAAATTATAACCATTCAAGAAAAAAACTTAAACATAGAAATTTCCCTTAATTCTCTGTGAAGCCTTTGCGGATTTTTTTTTTTACAATTTATCACCCTCTTGCACTCCGGCTCATTCACATCTGCAGTGGGCTCAGAAAATAGTCCGTCATTATGTGATTTTTCGTCACATGACCATAACTTAAAATGGCGACACAAACGCCGGTGAAAGAAAGACCGATATCGATTGTTTGTATGCTGTTCAAACAGCATACGGCCAATCAGACTTAGTGGTTGGAAATGTGAAAAAGAGGGTTGAGAGGGTTTTTCTGAAAAGATTAAATGTCTTTTAAACGACGATAACTTGTTTTTTAATCTTACACAACTTAGATCCATCAGTGTATCAAAACTGTTGTCATCATTCATGGGCGCAGTCATTTTTGTTAAAATTGGCGCAAGATTCTGATCAGTGAACAAACTTGAAAAAAATAGTTCCATTGTATACAGGTAAATTCATCAATTGAATGCACCTATATTGTATCCAGAATCATATTTCCTTTGTCTACTTTATAATGTTACACAGTAAGAAAACATGTTTTCCTCGGTTTGACAAGATTCTTGTCATTTAGCCCATTGCAGAGACGTATGGTGAGAGTAACGAACAACAACTCCGCTTCGAGATTGACAATTCATATAGGAAATTAAGTATATTAATTATCCGATGACACTCAGCATGATTCAAACGTTTAAATTTCAAACGTAATATTTAGCGTAGATCTCGTTCGAGGGTTCTGCCTTTGATGAGACAGCCGATCAGAGTCGACTACAATCTATTTAGTCTAATATGTTCATTTCACGGGAGACACACCTTGATCGGAAAACATTTCGCTGATATGGCATCCAATCTACATCTTTTTTCCCTTTTATTGACATTCTTTTATTTAATCACTTTTCCGCGAAACAGTGTTTTTCCGCCAAATTATTTCATATTAATTAATGTTTTTTGACGTGACGTCATGTCCGTTAATAAATGTTATTCCTGAAGAAGGCGTTATGCCGAAACGTTGGACGAAATATGAAATGTTATTAAACGTGTTGTTTTTTCTGTTTAATAATCATTTTTACGGAGTTAAGCAGACGATAAAAAGAATGATTAGACAAGACTTACCGACAACGGTGGGAAAGCGAAGTTTGATCTGGATTTTATCGTCTGCTAACTCCTGAATGGTTTACAGACCTCCCACCCAGCCTGTGTGCTGGTATTTCTCTGTTCAAGAAAATTATCGATTTTAAATTTTCATGAAAATTCAGATAAAAATTCAACTTCCCTCCGTTGCCTGGCTCGGATGGGTAACCAGTAGCGACGATAAATAAACGGAAATAACCAACCAAATCCGTGAGGTCGACGAGTAACTATAGTTACGCAGACAGAATTGAGAAAGGTATTCGTACGTTTACTCGTGTCTGTTATGGCATAATTTCCATTACACGGCAGTACAACAACAAGGGTTTAACTGGTGTTGCAATGTCAGTCTGGGTTAAACTCTACTTCCAGAATGTTTTCTACCTGTACACAAATTTCCTCATGCGAAATGCAGTTATTGAATATTGAAGTTACCTCCCTTTAAGATGTATATCAAAAACTTAAAATTCTGTTTGCTGATAATGGAAGTATGCGATATTTTGTTGCAAAAATCAAATATTTGTGAAAAGTAACATGAACTTTTAAATAAAATAATGTACTGCATTAGAGTTGTTATTAATTTCATTCACCTTAGCAAAGATTGGTAAGATATTTTTAAATTAAATCGATATCCCACAATATTTTCTAGAGGATTCGTTCTTAGGGTCATCAAAAGTTAGTAGGAATTGTGTGGTGATGGGACGATTGCCACAATTACAATATTTATTTCTCTTAAATTTTTGCAGTGCATGACATAAGCGTACACTTGCCTAAATTGAAGACATTTCCGATCAATAATTCAAGCTGGGCTCAAGTGATAGAATTTGTATTTAAGTCATTACCAAACAACAATATTTTAGGCTTGTCCAAATCCAAAGTATTTGCAGACGACAAAGAAAAGTGACTGAAATTTTAAATTTGTTTTGAGAAAGGTCGAAAGCATTGTGGGAAAAGGAGAAGATGCTAGTCACCAGCATTTTCTCCTTTTCCCACAATGTTTTCTAAAGTCTTCTTTCTCACGGTCATCAAAAGTGGGGATTGTGTGGTGATGGGTTAAAGGGATAGAAAACAATTTGGGAAACGGAATAAATGCATGTTATCAGCTATTTCTCCTTCTACTACCGGTAAATCTTCTTAAAAAGACTATTTTCTTAGGGTCGTTAAAACTCAGCATTGTGTGGTAAAGACCTAATTCTTTAAATATATTTATGTAGGCAAATTTTAGATAGAAAATCATGTTTATACATGATTATTCATAATGATATATTATTGACTGCCTGATTTTTAACACCGTTTTCAACGTTTTTTTTTTTTTTCCAGTTATATCACTGTGGCCAGTGCATCTAGCCATTCCTTCTTAATATTTCTTTCACTAGTACTTCAAGCACTATTATTTCTGAACCACTGGCTGTTTTCCCACATATCCATCGTTGAAAAAAAAAAAAAAAATAGGAAGCTGTGAAGAAGGAATGAATTCTATTTCAATAACTATCATTAATCCTCTGAGTAGGGGATTGCACCTTTGACCGCATGTTCCTAAGTCCTGTATGCCCCTGACTGAGGTATCAGGGCTTGGCTAATGATACATTTAAATATTTAGATAAAATTATAATGCTATGTTTTATCAACAGTTCCTGTCATTTATGAAAAAAAGGCACACAAAGCTACAATTCATTACCAAACGACAAAATTTTGAACCGTCCCAAATTGAAAGCATTTGCAGACAACAAAATAAAAGAGACTGAAAATTTGAAATTTGTTTTTTGAATATTAGAAAACATTGTGGGAAAAGGTGAAAATGCTGGTTTCTCCTTTTCCCACAATGTTTTCCAAGGTTTCTTTCTCAGGGGCGTCAAAAGAAGGGATTGTGTGGTAATGGGTTAAAAAACACAAACTCAAAACTGATTGAGTACTACATTAATTTGTCTTACAATTTAGAACATGAATGCTTTTTTTTCTTTAAAAAGATCAAAGAATGAACACACTTGATAAACATTGAGTAAACATTTTACTGTATAGTATGATACAGTATGAGGGTTGGTTACATTTTAGCTCTAGTACGTTTTGACTGTAGACTGGTGATAATTCAGTTGGATCTAGAAGGTCTAAAATATCAAATTTGTACCAAGGTTTCATGATTCTTCCTTGTCTCAAATGGTACAAAAATCCATCCTTCGCACGAACCATTGTCCATAATTGTCAGTTTTGAATATCGTTGATTTTCCTCGTCTATTAGTCACATAAGCATGCTAATTGCATTTCACTGGGTTTATGTAACTCGACATAGGCGTTTTCATCTTTTATACAGATTCGTATATCATTCGACGTCGTTGTAAAAGAGCAATAACTGCCTTTTCGAGTAATATTCACAGTTAACAGTGTTGAAGTTTCTTGGTAACACACAAGTTTGCTTACAGAATACCTTAGGTATAAAATATTTTTATAATTTAAAATTTTGATTTTGCATAGATTTTAACAAAAAAAAAAAGTTTTTTTTTCCTTTCGTACAAATTCATATTACTCTTCAGAAATATTTGATTTTTGCAAAAAAATATTGCATACTTCAATCATTGGCAAAGAAAAAGTTAAGTTTTTTAAATACATATTAAAGGGAGGTAATAAGACTGTCCAGTATACAATGAGAAGATGAAGCATACTTGATATATACCGTCCTCAGAAATTTAACCGAGCTACAATTGACAGCTTCCATCTCCATTATTGGTAATCAGACTGTGTAGATCTGGGATTAGACTGCAATTCTTGAACTACGCCGTCCTCAGAAATTTAACACGTAACAGCCTACATCTCTGGTATTATTCGTAATTATTGACTAATTTTGTCAAAACATTTGTAAGTGTATATAGGTGTACGTAGTTCACTGTAAAACTAGAATCAGACGGCAATTCTGACAACTCTGCTCTTGATCTACACCGTTCTGAGAAACTTTACCAACCGAATTTGGTTGCACTTATTAGCTTACAAGTTCAGTATTACTCGTAGTACTAGTTAATTACTTCTTTTGTCAAATATATATATATCGCAAGAACGTTGTCTACCGTGTTGATTTAGGATCGGACTGCAGTTCTTGTAATTCTGATCTTGGACTACACCCCAGAAACTTTAGCAACCGTATGATGTTGCAATTATCGGCTTACCGTGTGAATTTAGGATCGGAATGCAATTACTGGGAGTCTGATCTTGATCTACACTCACAGTTTCTCATGAAACTTTACCTGCCGCATGTTGTTGCACTTATCAGCTTCCATCCTTTGTAATATTCGTAATTATTTGCGATCTACTTATATTAATTTAGTATACATGTATATAAATATGTATTAATGCAAATGCTGTGTGACCATCAAACCGCAAAATTATAATGTGAAAACTTCCTGAAGAAAAAAGCAGATATTTCATTTGTTTGAAATTTAATTTCTCAGACTTTGTGGATTAATGATCGGATTGCACACTGTGCGGTCCGAGCCTAATCCACATCGTTTGCACTATTGTATTGAGGCGCGCTTAGCAGTCGATAGGTTTGGAACACCAACTGTTAACAAGCAATTTATTTTTTTTTTTAACTAAATCAGCATCTGTCTACCCATGTTTCCTTCATGTGTTACCAACACGCACTTTTTTTTCAATTTGTATACTATATATATACATCCATCCTTTCGCATCTCGTGCTTATTGTATTTGTATTGGCTATAAATAGGTGTATATTTAAATAAAGGTTACAAGCATGCTACTTGCATTACACTGGGTTTACGTTATTTGAAAATTGACGTGAGTTTCTGTTGTACAACATGGTATAAAATTCTTTAACGTCTTGAAAACAGTAACTACCTATTCGGTTCAGAGTAATCGTTTTCGGTACTGCCACTTTGTGGTGAGATTCAATCTTTGCATTAGCGTACCTTGTTTATACAATATTTTTATAATTCGAGATTTGATTTTGCATAGATTTTAACAAAAAAAAGTTGTTTTTTTCTTTCGCACAGAATCATATTACTCTTTAGAAACATTTGATTTTTACCAAAAAAATATTGCATACTTCAATTTTTGGCAAAGAAAAAGTTAAGTTTTTGACATACATATTAAAGGGAGGTAATAAGACTATTTAGCATACAATTTGTAACCCCCGTTAAGAGGAAAGTGACAACTAAATTATCCCCATGATCAAAGCACTTTGGTATACAAAAAAATATTGCATACTTCAATCATTGGCAAAGAAAAGTTAAGTTTTTGACATACATATTAAAGGGAGGTAATAAGACTGCTTAGCATACAATGTGTAACCCCCGTAGGAGAAAAGTGACGCATAAATTATCCACATGATCAAAGCACTTTGGTACCAAAAAATCAATTCTTACAACTTGTGCTTGTGGAGAATAATTATTATTTAAAGGTTTAAACAATTGCATTTTGGAACGTTCAAGTTTAATATCCTGTCGGAAATTGTATTTTCCTGTGAAATGTATTACATACGATGTATTGTGCTCAGTATAACATACAGATGTTATATTTTAAGAAAAAAGGTTCGACAGTTGAGAATCTGATTTACTGTACTTCGATGTTTATTAAAACAGCGGGGCAATTACAAAAGGGAGTTCACTGTAGAAGCTGTTTCCATAGGATTCGAAAATTATGTAGGTCAAGATTTTCGCTATTGCTCCTGTTTTATACAAATAATTTGTCGTGTAATGGATGAATCGGGAAGAAAGAGTGTGTCAAAGTACCGAGGCAGGTAATATATCAAAAAACAAAAGTACAGACACACCCTGTAAATTTGGATTTGAAAAACAGAGGTGGACAGTGATTTTTTGTCGCCGAGGGGTTCCAATTATTTTGACGCATAGAAAAAATCTAAACAGTATAAAACCAATATTATTAAAACAGCGATTACGTAATCGCTGTTTTAAAAAGGGATGCCAATGCTTGCCGACTGTTATTTTTCTTTGTCTGAAAAGGCAGATGACTGTGTCCCAAATATTTCAAGATTACCTGCCCTCCTTGTAATGGTTTCCCCTCTAGAAAAGTTCAGAGAATGTTTTATTTTTTTAAGTTGTGTGCTTTCAATGAAGAGGATCGCTCTTGAAAAAATTGAATCTGAACTTTAACGGACAAATCATATCTTTGAGATACATTTAATTTGTCCATATTACTAAATCTATTTGTTGTCAGCAAACGCTTTCAATTTAGACATAGAGCTCTATGATTTTGTGGTCTTGTAGCTACATGATGGTACACTGTAGGTAAATGTATCTATTATATTTTAGGCTTACGGAAAATAATGTATCTGTTCATTCATGTCTTTGTTTAACCCTGTCAATAACTTCGAAATCTACTCTTCCAAGTTGAAAGTCTCTGCAGACAAAAAATTCTAGTCTTGAAAATGAGTGGATGATCTCTGATAAGGCAGAAAACATTCTGGGACACAGAGAAACTTCTTGTTTCAACCCTGTACCAAACAACAAAGTTTTAGCCCTGTCCAATTAGAAAATTTGCAGTTGACAACTTGAATGTGGCTCAAATTATGCATTTTTATTTCATAGTGTAGAAAACACTGTGGGAAAAGGAGAAAATGCTTGTTATCAGCATTTTCTCCTTTGCCCACAATAAAGTTTTCAAAAGGCTTCTTTCCAAAGGGTCGTTAAAAGTCAGCATTATGTAGTAAAGGGTTGAGCAATTTTAAACAATTTATTTTCCAAAGCCTACATCTTTGGGGTGATAAGATCACTTTGTAAATGCTTAACCCTTTCCCAAACAATCCCTGGTTTTTACAGGAAAGGAATAGAAGCTTTATGGAAACGCTGTGGTAACCAGCATTTTCTCCTTTTCCCACAATGTTTTCTACTCTATCATATAGAAAAATCATCTTTTAAGTTTTAAGCAACTGTTAATTTGTCATCGGCAAAATGCTTTGAATTTGGTCTGGTTCAAAATTTGCCGTCTGGGAAAGGGTTAATTCGTAGGTGGCCAACAAAATAGATTAACTTTGATTATCTGAAGCCCTAGAAGTTGACAGACTCCCACTCAATATAAAGTTTTCAGTCACTGATGGTTCAGAACCATGATCAGACTGGAAAGTACTGTGGGGATCTGATCTTGATCCACATGATCAAAACAACTATTTTAGTCTATATTGTCAGAGAAAGGAGTTAATAGCCCTTCTTATGTTATCATGACAGATGTTTCACATTAGCTTGCACTTCAGCAAATTATTGTATACAATATCCTCCCAAAAACCTCAAGATACTATTCTGCTCAACTTTTGTTAAGCACCAAAGGTTTCTAGCTATATTAAAATAACCATAATTATGAGAGTTTTCTTTAAACATTCTGGGTAGTATAATTCTATATCCTTTTAGGATAAACCCCCATGCCCCTCCAACATTTACAGGAGCAGTTTTTTTTTTTTTTTGTTTTTTTTTTGGGGGGGGGGGGGGGGTGGGGGTGGGGCAGGCTTACTTCTTGGTCATTAGAAGCATACAAACCTGTTTTTCTGACTTAATGGGTGTATTTTACAGACACATTATTGCCATTATACAACATTACAGATTACAGATCTATCAAAGCTCTATATTCCTTACACTGATAACCTGGACATTTCAAACACTACTATTAGATGACATCTGACTGAAGCAGATGTAGAGGGTCATAGGGATGCTGAAGAAGTGGGTACACACATTGAAGTTGACAAGGCTATGCAGACAGGCATGACAGAGGTTGGAGAACAACATGGGTAAGGTTTCAGAAAGCAAATATTGCTAAGAATGAACTTTATGGAGAGAGCTCAGTCACGGTATGGGGTACCATCAGCATGGATAGGCTGATCTGCTGATTGTACCCAACAGGAGTACTGGTACTTTGAATGGTCAATGATGTAGCTGTTAGATTTTAGATTCTCCGTTATAAACCAATAGAGCATAATTATGTGCAGGGATCATTTTGGGCCGCGAAATCGCGAGATTCTCTCATTAAAATAGCAAAAATCGCATTTCTAAATCACAATTGAAACAAAATCTTGCATACCTATTTTTGGCAGATGATAGGGATAGAACTCGAGTGTCAGTCCTTACATACCGGAAATCCGCATAATAAGCTAGTCTATACACTGGTTCCCCGCGTCATAAACAAAATATACGGGAAGCAGATTACCATTTGCAACATTTGGCTTGTTCAGTGTTTTTCCTTATCATTAGCGGACCGTGGTGTTGCGTGCGATTGTAGTTCGTGTTGAAGTCGTCTGCAGTTTTGTGTCAGGCAAAGTGCGAGAGAAATGCCTCCCAAGAAGAGGAAAGTAGAATCGAACCAAATAAAATCTTTTAATAAAATAACCAGTTTTCTTAAGAACTCACGAGTCGAGACTGACGAGAGTGCTGAAAGCCCAGATAAACACAATAAATCGACCAAGTCCAACGATGACACCGCTACTTCTTTGGATCCCTTGATACCGAAAAAAATAGTCAAATTTAACGAAAAGTGGCTTAAGTTACATGGGTTGAAAAAATGTTGACGCACTGGTTTTTAGTTGTAAGACTTGTGAAAACAATGTGGGGAAAAGAGAAATTGCTCAAATTAGGAAGTCGTTAGGAGAAGAGTTAGATTCCTGAAAAATGAAACATATAAAATCTTATTAAAATTTTAAATCTCTCATAATTTTTTAGCAAATGGAACATTTTCTCTCATATATATGTCCAACCAGAATGATCCCTGTATGTGGAATCAGTTACAGGTATGCATTTCAAATCACCAGGTAAAACGAAGAAGCATCCAACAGCTTGGGATCATAACAGTGTAAGAATGGGCCACCATCCCTTCTAGAACACTTAAAAACAGCAAAAGGGCGCCTTATCTTCGCAAGCCAAGGTTATGATCACTATGTGGATCTTACCTTGGTGGATCGAGCCCGGTTTTAAGATTCCCGCAATCCCCCTATTGGATGCTGCTTATTATCCCCCTTTACATCATATTTCTTATAGCCAATGAAATGTCGTTTTACAAACGGCTTATGAATACAAAAATTCAACATTAAGCAATAACCACAAACATACTTCGACATTCTATGGTCAGGTGCTGGTGTTGAAAACAAATTTCAAAATTTGTGTAACGTTCATTTTGTTTTCTACAAGTGCTTTCAACTTGGACCAGTCTAAAATTTTTGTCATTTGGTAAAGGGTTAAAACAAGCCATTATCAATGCTGCATTAGGATTGTCCTCTTCTCTTACAAACCACAATTTATGTTAAGCATTTTCACAGTATGCTTAAATCAAATTGAACAAGAGCGGCAAATTGTCGCAAGATACGCCCGTCTTACCCCAAGTTGTAAAGCTGGGGCATGCACCAGACAAAATTCAAATATGAAAAACAACAAAGGGCAATAACTCAAAAATTAAGCAAGAGTTGTGATTTTGGTGCACTGCACTCCCCCTTGATGAGATCTATCCACCAATGAAATTTCATAACCCTAGCTAGTATAGTTTTAGAGATATGCTTCGGACAAAAATCAAGTATGAAAAACGACAAAGGGCAATAACTCAAAAATTAAGCAAGCAAGAGTTATGATTCCTGTGCACTGCACTCCACCTCGGTGAGATCTATCCACCCATGAAATTTCATAACCCTAGCTAGTATAGTTTTGGAGATATTCACCGGACAAAATTCAAGTATAAAAAATGACAAAGGGCAATAACTGAAAAATTAAGAAAGCAAGAGTTATGATTCTTGTGCACTGCACTCCCCCTCAGTGAGATCTATCCACCCATGAAATTTCATAACCCTAGCTACTATAGTTTTGGAGATATGCTCCGGACAAAATTCAAGTATGAAAAACAACAAAGGGCAATAACTCAAAAATTAAGCAAGCAAGAGTTGTGATTTGTGTGCACTGCACCCCCCATCCATGAGATCTATCCACCCATGAAATTTCATAACCCTAGCTAGTATAGTATTGGTGATATGCTTCGGACAAAAATCAAGTATGAAAAACGACAAAGGGCAATAACTCAAAAATTAAGCAAGCAAGAGTTATGATTCCTGTGCACTGCACTCTGCCTCGGTGAGATCTATCCACCCATGAAATTTCATAACCCTAGCTAGTATAGTTTTGGAGATATTCACCGGACAAAATTCAAGCATAAAAAACGACAAAGGGCAATAACTCAAAAATTAAGCAAGCAAGAGTTATGATTCCTGTGCACTGCACTCCCCCTCAGTGAGATCTATCCACCCATGAAATTTCATAACCCTAGCTACTATAGTTTTGGAGATATGCTCCGGACAAAATTCAAGTATGAAAAACAACAAAGGGCAATAACTCAAAAATCAAGCGAGCAAGAGTTATGATTCTTGTGCACTGCACTCCCCCTGAATGAGATCTATCCACCCATAAAATTTCATAACCCTAGCTAGTATAGTTTTGAAGATATGCTCCGGACAAAATTCAAGTATGAAAAACAACAAAGGGCAATAACTCAAAAATTAAGCAAGCAAGAGTTATGATTCTTGTGCACTGCACTCCCCCTCGATGCGATCTATCCACCCATGAAATTTCATAACCCTAACTAGTATAGTTTTGGAGATATGCTCCGGACAAAATTCAAGTATGAAAAACAACAAAGGGCAATAACTCAAAAATTAAGCGAGCAAGAGTTATGATTCCTGTGCACTGCACTCCGCCTCGATGAGATCTATCCACCCATGAAATTTCATAACCCTAGCTTGTATAGTTTTGGAGATATGCTCCGGACAAAGAACTGGACGCCGCCCGCCCGCCCGCCCGCCCGGCCGCCCGCCCGCCACGGGTGATCCCATAATACGTCCCGTCTTCGACGGGCGTATAAAAAGATATTAAATCAACTTTTGAAACTCATAAAGATACTTCACTGAAAAAAAAATTGACATGACAAACCAGTTGGTGCCTAACAAAAGTCTAGTGGTATAGATCTACTAGTACATGCAAAACTTTGTTTAATCCAACAAATGTCCGTTATCTACAGTACACACACCAGCCTTACAGGTGCATAGCCTTGCAGAGGCCTTAAACATCAATTTTTTTCAAGTATGCTTTTCTAAAAATAAATAGATGCAGTTCGAAGCTTAACCCATTACCACAAATCAAAATTTAAGACCTATGCGAATTGAAAGCATTTGCAGACGACAATTTTAAATTTGATAAAATGATGCAATTTTGTTTAGATAGAGAAGAAAACTTTGTGGGAAAAGGAGAAAATGCTGGTCACCAGCATTTTTCCTTTCTCCTTTTCCCACAATGTCTTCAATAGGCTAGCTTCTTCCTCTGGGTAGTTTAAAGTTGTCATTGTGTGATAAAGGGTTAATAGGCTTCATCAAATCAATGGCTTCACTTTAAATATTTCTAATTTCCTAGCTACAACTCTGCTCTGGCAAATACTATAGACTCAGATCAAATGTAAAATAACATTATCTGATCATTGCTGCAATGTGCCTGATCTATTGATATAGCAAACACCTAGAAAATAAAAACACTTGATGTAATGGCAGTACATGTACTAGCTCTTATTGTCGGTTTCCTTCAAAAACCTTGAAGATGAAGATCAGATTACACAAAATAGTAGTCAGTTCTTGAATCGATGTTGCTTACATTAACAAGTTTTATCAGTCATCGCATTCCAAAGGACTAAAGACTTTGTATACAGAAGTTATCTGCCAGTAAAATGTTTATGGTCTGTGTCAATACTGTCATGTCTATAAATTTTACAACATTCAATAAACTCTTTCCCAAACAACAAAATATATTGGATCCTACAAAATTCAAAGCATATGCAGACAACGAAATAAATGTGACTCAAAAATTGAAATTTGTTCATGGAAGGGTAGAAAACATTGTGCGAAAATGCTGTTTACTAGCATTTTACCCTTTTGCCACAATGTTTTTAAAAAGGTTTCTACTTTAGGGTCATGAAAACAAGGGATTGTTTGGTAGAGGGTTAAACTTGTCATTTGGTTGAGAGTTAGGAGGTAATGAATAACCATCTATCAATTGCACAACAAAACGAGTACTCATAATTTCAGTCTTCATGGTGGTCTTTCAGAATGGTGAACTCCGGCTAAATACCCAAAGCAATTGACCACTGTGACTACACTGTGATTCATAAAAAGGAAGTTGACAATTATAAAGAGAAAATTATTCTATACAATCCCTTGTAGCAATTTCAAACAACTTAATGTGGCCAGGGGTCATACTAAAAAATTATTGTATTTTTCAGGTTTAATAAATCACTTCACTTTTCATGTTAACTCTTTTTTCTGTTGAATACAGTGCTAACAAACAATTCAAGATGTGTCTTCTTGACGCGCCTCTAAAGTTGTCCCCTCCAAATATAGAATTATATATTATTTCCCCTTATTATATTCTTGTACAAGTTCTTTTTTTTTATGAAAAGCATAATTTCTCCAACACAAAATCCTGACTTTAGTTTTAAACATATCTCTTTTACATCAATTGAGAAACAAGTTTTTACAACTTATACTAAGCCCTCTTGATTCTGCTTCCTGGGAACTGCACTAGTACCAAATGTGTAGGCCAATGAACAAAGTCCCAAAGATGACACTCGCTTGCAGGTCTCAAGCTCAGAACTTTACGGTTACTAGGCCTTACCTCACAACCATGAACAGCACTAAAATCCTGAGTTTGCAAAATCCTAACGAAGAAAGCTTTTGAAAACCTGTTTCAACAATAATTTCAACAGGCTTCTTTCTCAGGGTCATTAAAATAAGGGGTTGTGTGGTAAAGGTTAGTCAGAAATTTCTCTTTTGACTCTCCCTGTAGCTCTGGTCACACAGAAGTGTTTTTGGGCAAGGCAAATGAGAGGCTTGGCCTTGTTCTGGTGAAACTAATGAAAACAAGAGGGCCAAAATGGCCCTGGATCGCTCACCTGAATTTTTGAGAGGACCATAGCCTCTTTTTTTTTAAGGTATTGAAACACTGGAAACAAAATCATCATTTTGACAAGCAATTTTTAAAAGGTCACCTGTAAAAGTCCTTTCAAAATCTGACCAGCAGTTTCAGAGAAGAAGAATTTTCAAGAATTTCTTCATTTCCATGTACATGTAGTGCAAGTAGCCCCCATTCACCAGAGCAATGTTTCTCGACAAATCAAACTTTCACAAACAAGTTTTGAAAAGGGTCACCCAAGGAATATCTCTGTGAAAATTTTCCAAAATCTGCCAAGCCGTTTCAGAGAAGAAGAATTTTTAAGAATTTATTCATTGCTCTATAGTGCAAGTAGCCCCCATTCACCAGAGCCATGTTTCTTGATGAATAAAAATTTCAACGAACAATTTTTGAAAAGGGTCACCCAAGGAACATCTCTGTGAAATTATTTCAAAATCTGACCAGCCGTTCGCGAGAAGAAGAATTTTTAAGAATTTCTTCATTTCCCTATAGCGCAAGTAGCCCCCATTCCCCAGAGCCAGGTTTCTTGACCTATCAAAATTTCACGAACAATTTTTGGAAAGGGTCATCCAAAGAACATCTGTGTGAAATTATTTCAAAATCTGACCAGCGGTTTCAGAGAAGAAGAATTTTTAAGAATTTCTTCATTTCTGTATAGTGCAAGAAGCCCCCATTCACCAGAGCCATGTTTCTTGACAGATCAAAAAGTCGCGAACAATTTTTGGAAAGGGTCACCCAAGGAACATCTCTGTGAAATTACTTTAAAATCTGGCCAGTGGTTTTAGAGAAGAAGATTTTTAAAGAATTTCCTAAAAAATTCCATTTTGTTGCCATGGCAACCAGAGTTTTTGACGGAATCAAATTTTGTGAACAATTTTTAAAGAGGACCTCCCAAGGAACATTCCGGCCAAGTTTGGTCCAAATTGGCCCAGCGGTTTAGGAGGAGTTGATGTTTGAAGAATTGTTGACGACGCACGACGCACTGACGCACGACGGACACCGGGTGATCCTAAAAGCTCCCCTTGAGCATGTTGTGCTCAAGTGAGCTGAAAATAACGATTGAGCCACGGATACTGACTGCATTTGTAACTATCAATGAAATACTGGTGCCAGCTGCATTTCAAATCTATTTAATCCTTTACCATACAATTTAACTACCCTGAGGCAGAAGCCTTTTGAAAACATTGTTGGAAAAAGAGAAAATGCTGATAACAGTGTTGATCTAAGATCAGACTGCGCATTCTGTGTAGTCTGATCTTGATCTCCACAGTCTGTATAAGGTCACTGAGTCAGGCTTAGCAGCCTCAGTTGATTGAATGATTGATTGCATGGTGTTTAGCGGCGTTTTCAAAATTATTTCGGTTATATTGCTGCAGCAAGAGCACCTATCCATGCTTTTGTGGAGTTTCTGTTACCAGTATTCCACATAATATTCTTTCCAAGCCACTTGCTGCTTTCCCACATGACCACTGTCGAAACAAAGATCATTGATGAGAGAGGAATTAATCCTGTCACAATAACCATCATCAATCCTCGGAAGGCAACTGGAAGAGCCAGGGGTCAAACTCCCGATCCCCTTTTCTTAAGTCCTGTACACTACCAACTGAGCTACCCAGGCTTGGCTTAGTAGCCTAAGGGTTAACCCTTTACTCCATAGATATTCATTTCTAAGCCTTGCTTGTAGGAGTCTTTGGAAAACATTGTGGCAAATGGTGAAATTGCTCGTGACGAGCAATTTCACCTTTTGTCACAATGTTTTCTATGCTATCAAAAGGTGTAATATACACATAAGAAACGGCTTCATCCTTGCTGTTATTTAGTGTCTAGTTTAAACATATTTATTTTACATTGATTGAGAAACAAGTTCTGACAACTTATACTAATCTCTCTCGATTCTGCCTCCTGGGAACTACACCAGTACTCGCGCTGAATGTGTGGGCCGATGAAAAATCCCGAAGTTGACACCTGCTCACGGGAATCGAACTCAGGACTTTTTGGTCACGAGGCCAACGCTCTACCTCATGACCACAGACACCACACAATTTTGTCCATTTGAGATACTACAGAAATGCCTTATGGGCTAAAGGGATAAGAACTGGATATTCTCAACACTTCAGAATGATAAATCATGAAACTTATATCTAAATATTCACTGGGAAAAATAAATCTGAAATCTTATTTCTTATCTCTGTAATTACAAACAGGAATTTGAATACAATTTATTTTCAATCGCTTTCCTTGTGTAACACACTTCATCCTGCACCTCACTTTCAAACTCTGCAATAAGCAAGTTCTTCTTCTGCAATGATGTGTAGATAAAATACAAGACTTCATCATGGAATCTTAGATTCACTGCACAATCCTCTAAAGGTCACTCACTGCACAATCCTCTTTTTTCATGAATCCGGAAAAAAAGCCTTTTGAAAACATAGCTGAAAGGAAAAAACGCTAGTAGCTGTATCTTCTCTTTTTCCTCACATTTTCCACCCCATATGAAGGTTGAATTCCACGTTTAACCCTTTACCACACAAACCTGACTTTTAACACCCCTGTGAAAGAAGCCTCTTGAAAACATTGTGGGAAAGGAGAAAATGCTGGTAACCTGAAACATATTTCAACTCTTCAGTAAATATCATTTTGTCATCTGCAAATGCTTTCAATTTGGACCAGTCTAAAATTTTGTCTTTTGGTATAGAGTTAAACTATCTTCAGTTTGTCTTTCGTGTAACTTCATTAAATCTTTATGACTTGGAAAAACTTCACAGTTGTCCCAGTTGAAAGAACTTGCAGACAATAAAAGGAATGTGGAAAAAATCACGAACTTTGTCTTAAAGAAGAAAATATTGTGTTAAAAGGAGATGCTGGTTATCAGCAATTTTTCTTTTAAGTACAATATTTTCAAAGACCTTTTTCCAATGGGTTAAAGTGAATCTAAAGTTATCTTGTCTGTAAAGATTTTAACAAATCTAGCCTATGTAAATTTCCTGCTTAGACTTTATTCTTTATTTTGACTCTTTACCACACAGTGACAAGTTTTGACGTCCCAAGGAAAGAAGCCTTATGAAAAAACGAGAAAACGCTCTTAAACAGTATTTCTCCTTTTCCCACAATATTTTCTACTCTACCAAAGAACAAGTGCAGCATTTGATCCAGATTGAAATTGTTGTCTGCAACTGCTGTCATTTTGGACAAGGCTAGAATCTTTTAGTCTGGTAAAGGTTAAAAAAAATATATATTTTAACAGACTTCCAGAAAAATAGCCCCCTGCAATTTTCAACATTCCACTATTATATTTACAAAGATACAATGAGTTGAACTATTTTCAATTTATCATTCTGCAAATGCTCCCAAAATTTGGACAAATCTATAATTTTTTCATTTGCCAAAAAATTAAAGATGAAAACATGAACTAACTCTTTACCACACAATACTGACTTTCAACGACCCTGAGAAAGAAAGTATATGAAAAATCGTGGGAAAAGGAGAAAATGCTGGGAACCAGAATTTTCTCCCGTTCCAACAATGTTTTCTACCCTTCCCAAATTAAATTTCTATTTTTGAATCCCATTTCCTAAGTCTTCTGCAAATGCTTTCTGTTTGGGCTCGTCCAAAAAATTTGTCCTGTAGTAAAGTGTTAAATCAATCCAAATCTTATACTATCTAAGGCTACCAATGTAACTCACTTATTACACAAAATTCTGCAATTCAAAAAATTCTATCAAAATATAGATCTTAAAATCCTGAATTTTAAAATTCCATGTACCGTAAATTAAACCGAAACACCTTTTACAAATCATCACAAGACCACCCCACTGACACTTAAAGTGATTTTGAACTGGTCAAGTTTAGGTTTATTGTCACAGAGCTACTTTAACCTTTTACCGAAAGATCCTGTGCATAACTCTTTCTTTACTGTAGACAACGCAAGAGGCTTTTATGGAAACTGCAAATCAAGGTCAGACTGCACAGAACATGCAGTTTGATCTCTGGTCTACACTGTCTACTGCTTTATTCTAGATTATGTCCAGAGTGGTTTTTCATCTTGCAGTAAAAAGGTATCAGTGGCATTTAAAAAAGCTAAACTAATGTTTACTAGCGAGAGTGAAACAATCCTGGGGAAAGAGATCCTTGGAAAACATTGTGCAAAATGCATTTTCTCCTTTTTCAACAATGTTATTTACATCTACAGTATCATATACAATCACTTGAGCCATATTTCTTTTATTGTCAAAATTGTGTGGTAAAAGGTTAGCCCTTGCCCAAACAACAAATTTCAGACTTACAAACTGAGAGCATCTCAACACGACAAATTCTGGTAAAAATTAGCTTTAGGTCTCTGATAGGGTAAAAAACATTGTGGGAAAAGGAGAAAATGCTGATTGCCAGCATTTTCTCCTTTTTCCACAAAGTTTTCAAAAGTCTTCTGTCTTAGGGTCTTGAAAGCCAGAGATTTTGTGGTGAAGGGTTAACTCTGTACCACACAAGAAAATGTTAGACTGGTCCAAATTGAAAGCATTTGCAGACAACAAAATAAATGTGACTGAAAAATTGAAATTTGGTTTGGGAAGAGTAGAAAACATTGTGAGAAAAGGAGAAAATTCTGGTTACCAGCATTTTCTCCTTTTCCCACAATGTTTTCAAAAGGCTTCTTTCACAGAGGTGTTAAAAGTTGAGGTTATGCAGTAAAAGGTTAAACTACTTTCTTAAATGCTTAACAGTACATTTTCTATCCAAACTTTGTATAGATACTTACAAGTGGACAGATAATTCCATTAACCTATCCATTAAGTACAATTATAGCCGCATGCTATGACCATGTATGTAACCCTTCAACCTTTTAACCCATTACCACACAATCCCTAGTGACTTTTGACACCCCTGAGAAAGAAGCCTATAGAAAACATGGTTGGAAAAGGAGAAAATGCTGGTAACCAGCATTTTCTCCTTTTCCCACCATGTTTTCTACCCTATACAAAATAGATTTCAAATTTTCATTCACTTTTATTTTGTCGTCTGCAAATGCTTTCAATTTGGACCCATCTAAAATTTTGTTGTTTGGTAATGGGTTAACCTTTAAAAGAAATTAGACTGAATCTTGAAGACAAGTACAAAACTTTTTGAAAACATCATGAGAAAGGAAGAGCATGCTGGTAAGCTGGTTACCAGCATTTCTCAATTTCCTACAATGTTCAGAGGCATTTACTTCCGTTTGAAACATAATTATCTAATTTGTAGTCTAAAAGTTCTTTCAGTTTCTGACAAGTGTGACAGTTTTATTGTCTGGTGAAAAAAAAAAGTTAGGAGGAAGGACTGATATTTTGCCCAATTCTTTAATTGCAACATTTTACTGTATTTCTAGTCTTTCTATAGGGATCCAATGACAAAAACTACATTTCCTGGTTCTCTCCTGAAACTTTAACAATCCCAAGTTTAAACAATTCTGTCAGAGAAAGCTGTTTGAAAACAATGTGGGAAAACAAGAAAATGCTGGTAACCAGCATTTTCTCCTTTTCCTATTTTGTCTTTTTTATCCTACCAAATCTTTAAGCTCCAATTTTTGACTTGTAGTAAGCAGATGCTTTGAGATTGAAAGTGCCTTAACTTTCTTGTTAAGGAAAGTATTCATGTGGAATACTGTTAGTGCTTCTTCAAGTTTTGAAAAAATATAAACTAACTACTGAATAAAGAAGTACAGCATTGCTGCTTTTGTTACTTTCAACCTCTCTTGTTTTGCGACTGCGATCAATAGGGGGAATATGCAGCCAAAAGAATTACTATTCTTTGATAAAAAATCAACAAAATGGGTTATATTTCACTTAAAAAGAATAGTTTTTTAACTGTAATCTTTCTTTAACTCTAATCTTTCTTAAGTGTTTCGTAAATCTTCACAAAAGGGAGGTAATTCATCACTACCTTCATACTGAAAATTGTGATTATTTGCTTACAAAATAAATTAGTTACAGAATGTCTACTTCAAATACAAAGCATGGTTAGTTTATGTAATATTTTCGATTTTAATAGTGATAAACACTTGTAGAATGCAATTTAACCCATTACCACACAATCCCTACTTTTGACGCCCCTGAGAAAGAAGCCTTATGAAAACACTGTGGGAAAAGGAGAAAATGCTGGTAACCAGCATTTTCTCCTTTTCCCACAGTGTTTTCTACCCTTCCCAGAACAAATTTCAATTTTTCAGTCACCTTTATTTTGTCATCTGCAAATGCTTTAAATTTGGACCAGTCTGAAATTTTCTCGTGTGGTAAAGAGTTAACTGACTTGCTGTTCCATTAGCCTCCTCTCTTGGAAGTGTGTGGACAAGGAACCTTGATAAACTCCTTACCTCTTAGAATCTGAGTTTTCACATTCCTGAGAATGAAGGCTCTAGAAATAAAACGAGGAATAGGAGAAAATGCTAGTAATCAGCATTTTCATTTTTTCCTTTCAAATGCCATCTTTGCAAAACAAGAAAACGCTTTATTGTTTAGTAAAGGATGGAGCAATATCTTGTTTTTCGTGCGGAGGAAAATAAGAAGCTGCCTTATACATGACTTTGTATGTCAACAAATTGGTCTCTGATATGTTACATAATTATATGCATCAAATGAACTTTTCAACTTCACAGCAAAAATTTCAAGTTTGATACGAAGTATTTTTTGACATTTATTTCTTTTCTGTCTCCCCTAACTTTTCAACCCAGGATATTAGCATCCTTTTTTCATATTCTTTAAATGGTTAACTCATTGCTTTGTCTTTTTTGCAATAAAATGCCTGTTGTTCAAAAACAAAATCTGCATTTTGACATTTTTCATCAGGTTTTATTACAGTGGGGTACTGTGGATTGGTAATTAGAGATGCTTCGCAAATAAATGAATCTTACCAAAATATTATAAATTGAATCTTTAACCTTTACAAAATGACAAAATTTTAGCCTTACCCAAATTCACAGCATTTTCAGACAAAAAATTAACTGTGGCTAATTTGATGCGTTTTTTCTTTGATAGGGTTGAAAACATTGTGGAAAAAGGAGAAAATGCTGGTTACCAGCATTTTCTCCTTTTCCCACAATGTTTTCCAAAGGTTTCTTCCCCAGAGTCTATAAAAGTCCGCACTGTGTGATAAACTGTTATGTGCAGCCTGCTGTAAATCTTGCAAACCACTTTTTGCACCTTGCAGCACACTACCGGTACTTTTAAAAATATTGTGGCAATCGTGGAGAATTTTCAGTATATTATAAATGTATTTTACAAGGATATTTCAAAGTGATCAACTATTTATTTGTTTCAAAAAGTAATGAGGTTAAATGAAACATTTTCTGCATATTGAAATGAAAATTCACTGTGGAGACCCTTTGAATAACTAAACTTTTGCTATCCTGTAAATACCCCAAGTTAGTAGACAGGTCATCTCGAGGGTTCAACTCAAGACTGTAGTAACTACCTTTTTTTCCAAAATTCATGTTTTTACAGTTTTGTACATCTTAATCCACAATACATGTCCTGTAAAAATTTTAGGCCTCAAATCAAATAATTTTAGGAGATATTCTATAATTGCCATATAGTAGTAAGTCAAATTAACAAAATCTGTCACTGCAAGACTGTAGTATCTCTAGTTACTACAGTCTTGCAGATAAAAAGCTTCTGGTATTATATTGTTAAATTTATGCAATAAAGTAGTATCTCAATAAAATCTATTGAAATGACATCATCTCATCATGATAGCATCTTTTTTTTTCATTATGACATCACACTAATTATTAGAAATCACCAGATGCACCAACATCAGACACGGGACAAGCATTGAAAATATATATCACTTTCCAAATTATGCTATATTTATTATTGTCAACATGTGTTGGAGAACAAAAATTATATTGTATAAAGAAATAGCCCCCCCCCCCCCCTCCTCCCCTTGAGGAAGAAAGCTCTTGAAAACACTGTGAAAAAAGAACAAGTAATGGTAACCTGTATTTTCTCCTCTTTTTTTTCCATTTCTATCCCTTCAGGTTGATCTTGCTATGAATGTCTGCAAAAGTTAACTCTCTGGTCCAGCATGACAATGGCTAGATTTTAGATAGTTCTTAGCTTAAAGCATTTGCATACAGCAAACTGTGAGGTGGCCAAAATGACAAAAATTGTTCTTGATAGGATAGAAAATACTGTGGGAAAAGGCGGAAATGCTGGTTACCAGGATTTCCTCCTTTACCACACAGTCTTCAAAATCCTTCCCCCTCAGGTTTTTTAAAAGTCTGAATTACAAATATGTGGTTATTATTCTTGTCATAAAGTTAGACAAAATTTATAAAATAAGCTTAGTGAGGGTTTTTAATAATGATTAATCACTTAATTAAAATACACACAAAAAATACTCTACTCAAACTGGCTGGCTTTCTTACTAAAGGTTGAATCATGGCCCTAAAAGCCTGTTGACATCAAGGCAACACTACATTCAAAGGTTAACCCTAGACCACATAGTCCTGATTTTTAACGATCCAAGAGAAAAGGACTTTTGAAAACATGAATAAAGCAGTTTATACTTTTCCTATAATGATCTCAATCTTTATGATCTAAATCCGATCATTTGTGCAACATGTAATTTGTCATCTGCAAATGCTTTCAATTTGGACCAGTCTTATATTTTGTCTTTCATTAAAGAGTATACCAAGCAGTGCCTTTCTAATTCTGTTGTTGCAATAAATTACTCCAGTAAAAGTACTTTTCCTATAATGATCTCAACCTTTATGATCTAAATCCGATCATTTGTGCAACATGTAATTTGTCATCTGCAAATGCTTTCAATTTGGACCAGTCTTATATTTTATCTTCCATTAAAGAGTATGGCAAGCATTGCCTTAGTCTGTTGCTGCAATAAAGTACTCCAGTAAATGTAGTCCATCAACTTCGGATCCTACAATTCCTTGTCAGTATCTTACATACTAGAGACAGTCTTTACCAGCACTGGTATTTTATACCTAACTATTGATGACATTGCAAATGATATTAGTTAACTTACATGTACTTTGAAAACCATTTCTATGGACAAATGACTTAAGCAGAAACACTTTTAAATGTCATTTTGTAAGCTAGATGATGCATTTCATACTTTAACAGGAAGGTCAAGGGAAGATGCTTATACATTTACCATGGGATGCAAAAAAGAAGGGTACTCTAATGCCATCATAAAACACTGGCACACATTTCTTTTTGATTCTCATAGCAGAAATAATGATCGTTTTGTTACACATGATGATGGTAAGGTAATAATGACAAAGCAGACCATTCTAGAACTGCTTTGTAATTTTATCAGAAACTTGCATTTTGGTTAAGTCTACATGGCAACATCATCTTTGAATTTGCAATATAAGGGATCTTATGTCCATCTAATATCCCAGAGCAGATATACACAAATTCATGAGTCTGATGGTTCCGAAAGTGAAACTGACTGGTTTTTCAACAGCAAGTGAGGGTGATGATACATGCAGGTTACATCTGTAATTAAAGTAGTGTTGTTATTACCGTTGAGATCAAAAGATGTCCCTCTAACTCAAAACAAAATATTAAAATATATTGGAGCAGTTGGTTTCACAATAAGCAAAGAAAGATATCATGATTTCCTTTACTAATGTCAAAAAAGTACATGTATTATCCTTAGAGTAAACTTTTCATTTATTCTTTGTCTTATTGCCTTATCAGTAATATAAGTAGATGTGACTGAGGTGTGCTGTTCTCTTTTTAAACATCTTGAATGTCACAGTAACTAACAATTTCATTCTTTAACTTAATTGGACAATAATTTCAGTTACAGTGTCATTGTACTTTGTTAATTTATATTCCCTTTTTTTTCAAAAAATGGAAATAAGAAAACCCTTTTTTCTACTATATAAAGATATTTTTAAACAATATATTCACAAATAAAACCATTCATTCAAACTGACCTCATTTTATGTTTACAGGGAAGCCCTGTTCTCTTGTGAATTAATTAATGCTATAATAGGCTGTAAGGTCGGGGTTCTTTTTGCAGTAATTGTGTCTGAGAATAACAGGATAATGTAGGTACAATACTGTACATTTTGATATCTACAAATGATATAAAAATATCCATGCTCACATAGTTTGAAATAAGACTCATTGAAAATGAAATGGCCATTCTAATCCTGTAACCTAGAAAAGACACATTGTGATATGGATTTGTTTTTATATGATATTGAAAACCAAAATTATTATTACCCATTATCCAGTATGTATTATAAATACAACCAGCTTAGTGTGAGTGGTGTGATGGGCTGTCACATACTGCTTATTTGGGCATGCAGGAATATAGATTTATTTCATATAACATTTTTCTTCTTAATAAAATAATATTCTGCACTTCGTATAGCCAAAGTCTCTGACAATCAAGTAAAATTTACAAAGTAACTTACAAATCTTACAAGTTTTTATTGAGATGACTGTCAGAGTCATTTTGGGGATCCAAGAATGAACTGAATATTGTTGCAAGTTTTGATGCCTGTTTGCAACAGTTTTTACAATATTTGATGTCTATGGAAATAGTTCTAGCAATAGCTGATAAAATCTAAGAATTATAAAATACCTATTACATGAGTATTCATTAAAAATTACATTCATTACATTAATGTCCTTCTGTCTACTACTATTGACATAAGGAAAATGGGAGTAGACCCTACAACAAAATTTTAGCAATGCATGGATTCTAAAACAACATGTATGAAAGTGATTCTGAATTAATACCATGCAGCTATTTATAGGCATAAAACCAAACTGTTTCAGTCCTTCTTTATCTTTATACATACATGTAGTTCAAAATTTGAATTATTCAGATTAAAATGGTTAATTTTGTCAGAAAATAATTATGTAAAATTTTACAAAACAATAAAAATTTAACTAATATGAAAACACTGAGCTTTGGAAAAAATGTGGTTAAAAGAATGCTGGTATAATCATCTATTTCTTTTTTCCATACAATGCTTTCTGTATTTTCTTATACAAATTTCACAATTTTTAACAATTTGTCAATTTTGTTGTCAGGAAGAAAGTTACCACTTCTGTGAAGATTCATGCCTGTTAGTGCTTTGAAATTAGCTCAAATTCATTAATTATTGCTCCTTTTGCTCTCTGTGTATTTTTTCATAATTATGTACATGAATGTAGATGACTTTAAAAACCTACATGAAACATAGGAATGTGATGTAGCTAGAAATTACTGAACAAATTAACATAACATAAAATTTAATGTTTTGATGAAAGTCTATCATTGATGTTCAATTTTGGATAATTCAAATGATGTTAATTGGCCCCATTTAGAGATTGCTTTTTTTGCATTAGTTACTATGAGTTACTATTTCTTGTAACTGTCTTTTATATTTGGGTTTTCTTTCTAATCATAGGTGTTTCAGAATGACCCACTAGCCACCAATACAAGATTTGTCAGTGCAGTTTTTATCCCATTTTTTGTGGATCACAATTTGGGATCAATCATAAAAATGTGCTGTTGTCATTTTGCAGACTGATCATGACCTACTTGTATCATTTGAGGTTTAATTTGAACGATGAAATATAAGTCTGGTATGACCATTACACATTAATTTTGGAAGTAATGGTTTTATGGTTTGGTAGTGCAAGGGTTAAAAAAACAAAGTCTGAAGTTCATCTATTGCTAATCATAAAGAATACAAGTTATTTGGCTCTGCCATCCCAATTTCATCAGAAGAATTTGACTTTTACTACATTATTGCAAAGATACTTTTTTCTAAATATGTAACTTTTAATATGCAAGACTGTAGTAACTCAAGTTACTACAGTCATGCACTAATTTTTTTCTGAAAAATATTACAATTCCAGTGCAATACAGTAGTAACTCAAAGATGTCCATGTATCTCATAAAATACAGCTTGTTTCCTATTTCTTTTGTTTTCTGTAACCTTTGCATGTGAAAATAAGAATATATTGAAAATTTGTTCTTTCACATATAGAAAATGATAAAAAGAGAACGTTTTTTCCCTCTCCTGTAAAATTTTCTAAAACGGAGTTACTACAGTCTTGCGTTGAACCCTCGATCTGATCACAGAAAAATATTCAAAGGGGCATAACTCTTGTAAAAGCCAGGTTAAAAAATCAAAGAGCCATTAATCATGTAATAATAATTACAGTCAAAATGAAAACTACAGGTGCACAAGTTTACATGCTAGGAAAATTACATTAAACATTCTACCAGTTTGGTTCTAAACTGTATGATGAGAAACCAACAAAATGTTGCTTTGACAGACAAACAGGTCAGATCAAGATCAGGCTGCACAGGATGAAGGTCTAATCTTAATTTTCACAGTCTGTTTTTTCACTATCTGTTATGGCCAAATAACAATAAAAAAGTGTATTTATCTTACAATTATAGGCATATAACCAATTTTAAAGCTGGTGATAATTGTGAAATGTTCTAAAATAATGCTTAAGGTCATTTAAAGGGAACTTTTACAAAAGCAGTTAAAACAAAATATTTTCTTTTTGTACATGGATAAACATACACTTGTACACCCAGATTAACCCATTATCAGACAATTGCCCATATCTTAACCCTTTACCACACAATTTCTCTTTAACAACTCGTGATGGCGAAGACTTTTAAAAATGTGGGACAAGGGGAAAAGCTAGAAAGAAACATTTTGTACTTTTCCCACAGCATTTTTAGCCCTATGAATGTGATAAATCATCAATTTAGCGACACTTAATTTGTCTGCTACAATTACCTCTAGTCTGATTGAATCCAAAAGTTTGTTGTTTGGTAAAGAAGTAATGACCAGAAGGAATGAAAACTATTGAAAACATTGTGGGAAAAGGAGAAAATGCTGGTAACCAGCATTTTCTCCCTGTCCCACAATGTTTTCCACCTTTTCAAAGGCAAATCCAGTCATTTGATTCACATTTGATATGTTGTCTGCGAATGCTATCAATATTGACAAGTTTAACTCTCTACCAAATGACAAAATTTTAGACTGGTCCAAATTGAAAGCATTTGCAGACGACAAATAAATGTTCCTTTTGAATTGAAATTTGTTTTAGGGAGAGGAGAAAACATTGTGGGAAAAGGAGAAAATGCTGGTAACCAGCATTTTCTCCTTTTCCCACAATGTTTTCAAAAGGCTTCTTTCACAGGGGTGTTAAAAGTTGTGATTGTATGGTATAGGGTTAACATTTTGTCGGCTGGTAAAGAGTCATCCTATCTCTATCATCACCATCCTTACATGTAATCAATCTATCAATATTGACAAGTTTAACTTACTACCAAATGACAAAATTTCAGACTGGTCCAAATTGAAAGCATTTGCAGACGACAAAATAAATGTTGTTAAAGAATTGGAATTTATTTTAGGGAGGAGAGAAAACATTGTGGGAAAAGGAGAAAATGCTGGTAACCAGCATTTTCTCCTTTTCCCACAATGTTTTCAAAAGGCTTCTTTCACAGGGGTGTTAAAAGTCGTGATTGTATGGTATAGGGTTAACATTTTGTCGGCTGGTAAAGAGTCATCCTATCTCTATCATCACCATCCTTACATGTAATCAATCTAAAATATCTGAATGATAAAAAAATTAAACACCCTTATTTTCAAACTATTTCCACTTTCTTCAGCTACAATCTTTCTACCTTCCATGACAAGGAAAATCTTTGAAAAAAAACAGGGAAAAAGACCAATAGCTTTCAACAAGCTAATACTCCTTTTCCCTTAATGTCTTCATTTCATTCAGTCCAATATAGAAAATTTCCTTTCCTTCACAAAATTTTTGTTCTGTGTCACTTTTACCAGTTTTGTTCAGTTACTGCTATAAAAATCAGCCTGTATATTTATTTTTTCTTTTCATCACTATAAGTATACAACCCTATTAAAAACTTCAAAAGTGTTTTACACTATAGTGCACACAATAACTGGATTTACTGGGAAAAAAATAGTTCCAAGATTGACAAATTAGTTCCGAGGCAAAATAATAGAGTAGTTCCAGTCTTCAGCTTTCACCGTCAAATAAATCTCACTGTATGTCAATAATAAAAAGACTGTATAGAGCTGTCATTATAACTGCATTAACCCTTTACAAAATAGTACAATGTTTCTGCATCCCTGAGGTAAAAAGGCTTTATTTCTTTACCACAAAATCCTGACTTTTAACGATCCCGAGACAGAAGCCTGTAGAAAACATTGTAAGAAAAGGGAGAAATTACTGGTAAACAGTATTTCTCCTCTTCCCACAATATTTTCTGCCCTATCAATCACAAATCATCATATTAACCAGATTAAATTTGTTGTCTGCAGATGCTTTGAGTTTGGTCCAGTCTGATTTTTTTTTGTTTTTAGTAAAGAGTTATAAAGCTTTTGAAAACTTTGTAGTAAACAGCATTTTCTCTTTTTACCACAATGCTTCCAATCCTTTCAAAGACAAACCCTAGCAACTTAGCTACTGTCCTGAGACAGATTGCTTTTTAAAAAACATTGTGGAAAATGGAGAAAATGCTGGTAACCAGCACTTTCTCCTTTTCCCACAATGTTTTCAACCCTTCCCCAAACAAATTTCAATTTTTGAGTTGCAATTATTTTGTTGTCTGCAACTCCAATCAACTTAGACCAACTTAACATTCTGCTGTTTGGTAGAATTTAGGTAAAGAGAGCATCCTTAGCTCGCTGAGAAACCTCGCTTTTTCCGTCATGATTATCCATTCTAAATATTAATGAATTGACAAATATTTCTGAAAAAATTGAAACAAAGAGGTGAAATAAAATACAATGAGAAATTTATCTATTTGTTCCAGTGTTTTCTTTTCCTATTCCCCCACATTTCTTACAGTATTTTCGTTGCATTCATTTCTCAGCAGTTATTTTTTTCCCGGTAGATTACACAGAACAAGACTTTATTGGGCTAATCATAAAACTTTATGGCAGAAAAGTTTGTTGATCTCAAAAACATAGATATCAAAGCCAACATTTTGTAAAAATTCTTTCTCAAAACATTGTCCACTTAGACAGCATTTGTGCATGGCAACTTGAATACGGCTAATATGACCACAGCCCGTATCCACCAACCATTCTTAGAACGTTCTTTGTCTTATTCTTCAACACTTTCTGACAATGAAAGTAACAAAACTTCTGACTGGCTGTACCATATGATTCAGCCAGTCAGAAGTTCTGTTACTTTCACACTGATGAAACTCTCAAGAATAAGACTAAGAATGCTTTTTAGAATAGTTGGTGAATACATACCCTGTTTTGTCTTTTAACCCTATAACATACAATCTCAGGTTCTCTATAACCAGCATTTTCTCCTTTTCCAACGATGTTTTCTACCCTATCGAAGAAAAATTGCACCATTTGAGCCACATTAGTACTGTCAATGTTTTCTTCTTTTTCAAAGACCTATTCAATCATTTGAGCTTAGTAGGATTAACCTGGTATCTGCAAAAGCTTTCAATTTGGATAAATTTAAAACTTTGTCATCTGGTAAAGGATTAAAGGGTATAAGATATTGCAGAAAAAGGATAATGTTATAGTTTACTTTCAAATTTAGTTTCAAATTAAAATATATAATAAAAGTCAAGTCAACTTTCGATACACTGATGTGAGACATTGTGGCACAAAAAGAAATTACTGCCATTATATTGCAAGATGGCAATCTTTCTTCACGCAGTAATGGGTTAACCCTAAACTAAACGACAAAATTTTGGTCTTGTCTCAATAGAAGACATAATGGCAGTGGGGAAAAAAATCAGGTTTACTAAGCAAATGGTATTTGTCTTAAAAAATGTAGTAATCATATTTGGAAAAGGAGAAAATGCTGGTTACTAGGATTTTCTCCTTTTCCCATGATGTTTTCCAGAGCTGTTCTTTCCTAGGGTCATAAAATCACAAGTCTGGTATTGAGCTATAGACAGGGTGCAAGCCTTAAGTCAGTAAAGCAGTAAAGTGTACATCTCATTATGCCTTAAATGCCAGATGTTACCGGAATCAATATTTTCCATTTATCGGAAATAAGCAAGAAAATACAAACAGTTTTGTTTTATCTCAAGTTCCATATCGTATCGAGTATACAACTTTTCACAACAGCTGCGTCTCTTGATCTTTAAAACAGCAGCAACTTGTCTAGTTTCTGTTTTAACCCTTTCCCAAACAATCCCTGGTTTTTACGGGTCTGGAAAAGTAGCCTTTTGAAAACATTGTGGGAAAAGGAGAAAATGCTGGAAACCAGCATTTTCTCCTTTTCCCACAATGTTTTCTACCCTATTATACACAGAAATTGTCTTTTCAGCAAGAGTTGAATTGTCGTCTGCAAATGCTTTCAATTTGGTTCAGTCGAAAAGTTTGTCGTTTGGAAAAGGGTTAAACAACATCGTGCCATAAGGGGAAATAATGAATCCTTGTTCTGTGTAATTGATCCTTGACTTATGATTCTTTCAGATTGTTCAAGGCAGACTTGACCAGCCTGTATAGCTCAGTTGGTAGAGTGTAGGACTCGTGATCATGAGGGTGTGGGTTCAATCCAAACGTCTGGCCATCTAAAATTACTAACAGTCTTTCGAATGAGATGTTAAACCCAGGTCCTGTGTGACGGTGGTATACACCGACCACGATAAAGAACCAGGCATACCTAAAGATGGGTTTCATCCTGTATCATTCTGGACTATCCCCGGTAAGAATACTAAGTCTTCAGGGAGCGTTGCCCATATGGGCAACCAGTGGCGACAATAAATAAACGCAAATCAAAGGCAGACTTTTTTCAAGAAACTCTGGAGGAGATAGCTTTTGAAACCACCACTGGAAACAGAAAGCTGAAACACCTCTGTGATGCATTAAAACTTTACTCCATAGATACTAATTTCTACCCATTGCTTGTAGGAGCCTGTGGAAAAAACATTATGGCAAAAGGTGAAATTGCTCGTGACAAGCAATTTCATCTTTTGCCACAATGTTTTCTACACTATCAAAAGGTGTCATATAAACATAAGAAACGGCTTCATCCTTGCTATTATTTAGGGTCAATTAGAGATACCATAGAAATGCCTTATGGGGTAAAGGCTTAAACAAATCATCACACTTACAATGACATTATCATGGATGCATAAAATTCAGTTTTGCAAACAACCAACTGAATCATGAGGTAGCATGGACCTTGAACTTGCAGATAACCTACAAATCTAATTGGACTGCACTGGCTGACAATGGTCTATTCTTTTCTCAAATGTATCAAAACATTTCACTGACCAGCCACGTAGGAAGCATTTCAAGATGGGGGAGGCTAACTTCGAAATACTGAGATTTTTTGCGTTGTTGTTGCATTGTGCTAAAATCTCATTTTCTAGTTACTATAACTTTCAAAAAAAATTATTGGGGAGGGGGGGGGGGGTTTTTTACATATCAAAACTATATGGGCTGAAATTAAAGAGGCCCTTATACTCATTTTCAGCCAGTTTTATCTCATTTCGTCTTTATTTTATCAAACTATAGTCATTCTTATATCTTCATGCCAAATATTGCGCCTGACGGTTGCAAGACTGCTTAGATTATGGTCAATGGAAAATGCAGTTCGCTGATTTGCAGCCTTCCATGTAAACAGATTAGTCGTTTCCGGTTTTTTGACCTAGATATATGCAAATTACACCTTATCTGACTCTAGGCAGAAACCAACGATAAATTTCCCTGATGCACCAATGTTCAGTTTCTAATACAAATCTCTGTGTTTCTTTCTATCAATAACACCATACATGTCAGTAATTTATCCATTTTCCACAAAGGACTGATTTCTGTACCATTCTAAATTGTTTGAAATTTTAAAAACGCTTTTGCTCACAGACTGTAGACGGGCATCTTTATTTTGTCAAAGATAAATGCACCTGAGCTTCTGACAGTATTGCTGTTGCTATATGAGCCCTGCTCTATGAAAAGGGGGATAAATCCATTTGCAAACATTTTAGGCCCAGATCAGTCTGTGCAGTTGCCACAGGCTGACCTGGGTCAAAACTTTTGTGCCTTAGGCCAATTTTCTCCTTGTCCAAGGACCAGCTTACCTCATGATTCATTTGGTTGTGACAAAAAATCGAGAGGTAAGTGCAAGACTATTGTAAGTGCATATGCATTGTATATACACTTCGAATAGTCTAGCTCCAAATCCTTGAAATGGGCTTTAAGGTTCCATTATCATGCAATACAGCTTCAGATATAGGGATTGATTTAGATTTCAAATTTGAAAATATTAACTCTCCACTAAACCCTATATTATGAGGTACTCATTAGATTCATCTCATTGAGATGATTCTAATGAGTACCCGCCAACATAGGGTTTGGAAGAGAAATAATGGATTTATAATACCATTACTCCCTCTTGTCTTGAGCTTTGTGGAAGATGCTTAGTGTCAAGCCTCAGTTATGCATCAAGCCCCTTTTGCCAGAGCATGGTTCATCATATTGATGTTAGGTACAAACATGAAATAACTTGGACATTGATCTCTATACTTATTTGTCATTGAGACGATTCTAATGAGTACCTACAACAGAGGGTTCGGAAGAGAAATAATAGATTTAGAATCCAATCAGTCCCTTTTGTCTGGAGCTTTGTGGTAAGATTTTTGTTTCATGAATCACATATGCATCAAGCCCCCTTTTGCCGGAGCATGGCTCATATATTGATGTTAGGTACAAACATAAAATATCTTGGACATTGATCTGTATATGTTATTTACCTATATCTAACATACCAAATGCCTATAGATAACAATATTTATCTGCATGGGAGTGTTTTGCCAATATGTATGCAGAAACAGTCATGAAAATACCATTGACTCCAGACTTTTATGACAATGTTTTCTGCATCCTGGATGGTATTTTGACCTCTTTGTTAGGCGCCAATTCTTTCAATTTGTACTAATTGAAAGACAACTAATGAATAACAAACACAGATACTGGTTTGATTGCAATTTGGCCAATTTCTTACTGAGGATTGGCAATGGTGGTTGTCACAGTATTCCTCACTCTCTGCTGAACATTGTTTTCAGATCTCTCCAGATGGGAGGTGGTTCAAGCCTCACTGGTAGTCTTAAATCTTTTTTGGAATGTCCTTATGCAACACACTTCAGAGTCCTAGCCTAGTACTATTGAAATCTAGGACCTTAACCCTTTACCACACGATTCCGACTTTTAATGACCCTGTGTAGGAAAGCTTATGAAAACATTGAGGGAAGAGGAGAAAATGCTGGTAACCAGCATTTTCTCCTTTTCCCAGTGTTTTCTACTCTTCCTAAAACAGATTTTAGTTTTCAAGTTTAATGTTTTTTGTCATCTGCTAATGCTCTTACTTTGGACTAGTCTAAAATTTTGCTGTAAGCTACAGACTGTTTGGTTTTGAGTTAATACATGTATGTGAGCTGTCGCTATGATATAAATTGAAATAATGTTGAAAGAAGTGCAGGATTTATACATTAATACAAATGAATTTTTGTGTTGTCACTGGTGGCAAAAGGAAGCATCCCTTACAAGCGTTTTTTTTTCTTTTGTCTCAATGTTTCAAAAGGATGTCTACTGCAAGCAAAGTTTTATGCAGGAGATAATAATTCAAGGACTTATATACTGTGAAGCTCAAGACCAGACTGCTCAGAATAGACTGCCACTGTTTGCATATTGTATGTGGCCTGATTATGATCTACAGTCTGCAGATGTGAATTAATTAATAAACCCTTTACCATACAATGCTGACTTTTAACGCCCCTGAAGAAGAGGCCTTTTGAAAACATTGTCAGAAAAGGAGAAAATGCTGGTAACCTTTTCCAACAATGTTTTCTATGCCATCAAACAAAAATTGCAGCATTTGAACCAAATTGTTGTCATTTGCAAAATGAATGCTTTCAATTTGGACAGGTGTAAAATTTTGTTGTGTGGTAAAGGATTAATTTGATCAATTGATTAATGTATAACAGTTTACTCCTCTTTCAACATTTATATCAAATTGCAGCAACAGCATGTTTTACTTGGATGTCACCAATATAAGGCACTCATCGCAACTCGGCTGATTCCGTCTCAACATCTAGCCTCTTAACCTTGTCTGTGTAACAGTTTTTTCCATTTTGAATTACCATTCATATGATCTTACTCATGGCGGTGCCACTGTAATTGTTTAGCAACGATATAAACAACCTTGATCAAATTATTAACATCTATCTATCGGTGAAATCTTCAATGGCAATTGATAAACCATGTTAAAAGTATAGTTAGAAAGATTTCAATTTAAAATTAGGACTGAAGTTTTTTTTTGGAGAGGAGCCTTACAATTTTCAGAATGGTAAACCTGTGTAGGCTACTTCCAGTATGAAATGTAGCCATCTGGTGCATATCAAGCTACCAGATACAGCCGAGGGATTTGATGGCTCCTATCTCCCAAAGTATGCCGAATGCAATACTTGGCTAGGGCTCTTAAGTATCTTGCTCAAGAACAGTCTGACAAAAAGCCCATTGCTTCCAGAGAGGCTAGAACCCAATGCCTCCAACCTGCAAGTCCTACACTTTACCACTCGATAAGGAATTTCTCTTAGTTTAGATCCAAGATCAGATCAGACTGCACACATTGCATCGTCTGATCTTGATCCTCTATCTACAAAAGGGCATAAAAATGCCTTGTTGAAGTCCAAGAATTAATGGGTGAAACAAAAGGATCAAATATAGGCAATGCTGAGGGAAAAAAAGGCTTTTAAGTCTTAACCAAACAACAAAATTTTGGACTACATGTAGACCAAACTGAAACCATTTGCAGACGACACAATAACCATACCTGAAATGATGATTTCTTTCTTTTATCTGGTAGAAAATATTGTGGGAAAAGGAGAAAATGATGGTTATCAGCATTTTCTCCTTTTCTCTTAATGTTTTCAAAAGGCTTCTTGCACTGGTTTGCTAAAATTGGGATTGTGGTAAAGAGTTAAAAAAACATTGTAAGAAAAGGAGAAAATGCTGGTAAAGGCACTTACCTCTTGGCAGTTTTTTGATGTTATATTCATTAGCTTCACAGATATCCCAATCAAAACTCCACATTGTTTTTTTTTTTACACCACTTTCAGCAGAATGCTAACTCCCAACATTGTAACTAAGTCATAGTCTGTAACTATGTTCTATGCAGTCTGATCTTGAGCTGCACTTCCACTTTAAATTAGTTTGTTGCAATTAGCAGCCTTAAGATCAATCCATGGTTGAAATAAAACACTATAATTCACATGAACGTGATCATTTTTTTCACGACTATCACATTAATGTACATTTAACCCTTTATCAAACAATCCCTAGTATTTACTATCCCGAGATAGAAGCCTTTTGAAAACATACTGGGAAAAGGAGAAAATGCTGGTCATCAGCATTTTCTCCTTTTCCCAGAATGTTTTCTACCCTGCTGGAAACAAATTTCAAATTTTGAGCTACGTTCATTTTGTCGTCTGCAAGTACTTTCATTTTGGACCAGTCTAAAATTTTGTCGTTTGGTAAAAGGTTAAATGGTCATTTTTAAGGCTATCACTGATTAGAAGTTGATAATTCAATTAATCAAGCTTTCACATGATTTACTTTACTCCCTCCAAGACGAAAAGATTTTTGACAAATAAAATCTGAAAACGTTTGCAGACAACAAATGGAATGTGGATCAAGATAGAATTGTTCCTCACAAGATAGAAAACATTGTCATGTTGTAGGAAAGGAGAAAATACTGGTAATCTCCATTTTCTCTTTTTTTGAAGGTCAGTAAAAGTCCGGATTTTATGGTGAATGAATTTTAGACCTACCATATTCAAATTGTTGCAGGCAACCAATTGAATGTTGTTAAAATGAACCGATATGTCCCTGTAAGGGTAGATAACAGTGTGGGAAAAGGAGAAAATGATGGATTCAGCATTTTCTCCTGTTCAAGAAAAACAATTTCAAAACTTCTTCCGAGGTATCATTTTGTTTAAACAGTGGTTTGTAAAGGTATAAGCCTTTAGAATTGTTGACTATCAAAATTTGCAGCAGACATAGATCAAGATCAGACTTGACAGCAAAAACGGACAGCACAAACAGATCTTTACTCTTCATTGTTAGATGAATTTATACAGCCTGACCAAAGTATGCTGCAGAATAGGTTTATACTGGTCTTTTTTCTAAAGGAAAAAATCACAAAGTTTCAGTTGATTATCTCTTTCCAAAACAATTTTGACTGGACCAAATTAAAAGCTTTTCACAAATGACAAACTAGATGTAGTTTGAATAATGGTTTTGTCTTTGACAGGGTAGAAAACATTGTGGGAAAAAGAGAAAATGTATTTACCAGCATTTTCTCCTATTTTCTCACAATGCTTTCGAATTACTACTTCCCCTGGGTTGTTAAAACATAGGGTTTTGTAATAAAAGGTTTCACAATAGGGTTTCTCTCTGATATCAAAAAGATAAAATGATAAAAGTATCAGTTTGTAAACTTATGTGGTAAAGGGTTAAGCAAGTCATCACAAAATTAATCAAAGCGCTGAAGGCACTGTTGTGGCGGTTGTCCGGTTGATCTTGAGTTTTTGGTCAGGCAGACAAGCGGACTCCTTTTATACCGCCCAATCATAATATGGGGGATATAAGTTTTGAGCTTCAACAGCTAGGAAGTTATAGCCTGGACTGGACAAAAATTCCATCTGAATATCAACAAATGGCAATAACACAAAAAACATGAATGGCAGTTTTGGTTCTTATGCACTGCACTTTTCCATAATGTGTTCTGCCAATGTATGAAGTTTCAAGTTGATAGCTTTTATAGTTTGAAAGCCCGGGTGAAAAATTCGAGGTGAAACGATAGACAGACTGATGGACAAGGTGACCCCAGCATTACCTCCTAAAACTTTGCTTGCTGTGGGTATTACAAAACAGGTAAAACAGTTTTGCTTATCACCTGATACATGTATTTATTTAAATGTAAACTATACAGTCACAAATGTCAGAAATATTACCCCCATGACTATAATTTTTTTTCAAGTTCAACTTCACCCAGCACAAAACTTCAAATAATAATAATAATAAAAAAAAAAAAACAGAAAATTAGACATTATTCTTTCCAGTTAATCAATAACACATTCACTGGACCTAAGCTCAGTCATTCTGTTTAACCAGATGTGTCAACACTAACAAAAAACAACTGCATATTCCAAGCAAAATTGCATTTTTGTCCATATTTTCATTTAAGTATAATAATATTGGATATTTCTTCGAGGTAATCATGCATATTCCTACCAAAATTGCATTTTTGTCAATGTGTTCACCTGAATAATCCTGAACATATTTCTTAAGGTAATCAGTAACGCATTTATTGAATCTAAACTTCATCATTCTGCTTAACTCTTTACTAAACAACAAAATTTTAAAGCAGTCTGTGTTGAAATACTTTGCAGACAACAAAATAAATGTGACTTAAATATTCAACTTTTTTATGGTAAGGGTATTATTATACCAGCATTTTCTCCTTTTCCAGCAATGTTTTCAAAAGGCTTCTTTGTTAACATCTTTAAATGTCGGGATTGTGTGGTAAAGAGTTAAAAAAATGTATCGACACAAATAAAAAACAACTGTATATTACAAGCAAATTTGATTTTTTGTCAATGTTTCCATCTTAAACTTGAGACAGATGATTGTGAAATTCTTCACAAGAACATAGTTCTTCACGATATGCATATTAAGTCATCAGCAAAAATTTTACTGATGTACATCCAAGTAAACATTGTGTCGTTGAGTTTGGAAAACAAATTGTTTCATTAGCTTGATAACATGCATCATGAAATATACATGGAGGTGCTTACTGAACAAAACTACTGTAAGTGTAAACAATCCCTGGTTTTTACAACCTTGAAATAGAAGTCTTTCGAAAGCATTTTGAGAATGGAGAATAAGCCGGTAACCAGCATTTTCTCATTTCCCCACAATGTTTTCTACCCTGCTGGAAATGAATTTCAATTATTTAGCAACATTTACTTTGTTGTCTGCAAGTGCTTTGAATTTGGACCATCTAAACTTTTGTTGTTTGGTAAAGGATTAATTATTCGCCTACAATAGTCGTGCAATAACCTGTTGGCATGTAAAAGAGCTACTAAACAAAATATCCAGCTTTAAGACTGAACAACTTTAAAACAGTATGTCCCTGATCCATCGACCAAATGGCATTAACTAACTACTCAATGATCATCATGCTGTTAGTAAATTAAATAATCTGTATATACACATAAGGAATACAATAGTAAATACCCATTGATTTAAAGTACTCAAGACCAACTCTGAGCCTTGTAATTACACAAATCTGTCAAAACAAACTACAGGTCTCAGTAGTTTTTTTTTTTTGTTCTCTGATCTATGCTTTTTACTATCAGGTGACATATGTCAACGTGAACAACAAAAAGTAACAGCATATTCCATGCTAAACTGCATTTCTGTCCATGTTTTCACCTGAATAATTTTATCACCTACAATTTTACAAGTTTTGGCAAGAACGCAGCTTTTAACTTATGCTTTCCAATTTGGTAAAGACATCAATGTAGACTAAAATCTCACACGATCAAATATGTACAGACTAATTTGCAAATATCTGCAGAAGTTGCTGAATATGTGATCTGCTTGACCTAATCGAAGCATTTTAAGAATAACATCAGCTCGCTGAAGCTTCCCTCTTTGATTAAAACTTATAACAAGACAAAAATTAGACACTATTGTTTTCTGGTAATCAATGACCCATTTACTGAATCTAAGCTCAGTCATTCTGTTAAAAAGATATGTCAACAGTAACAAAAAGCAACTGCATATTTCAAGCAAAATTGCATTTTTGTAAATGTTTCCACCTTGATAATCCTGATATATTTTTCCATGTAATCAATAATGCATCTACTGAATCTAGGCCCAGTCTTTCTGTTTTAACAGATATGTCTGACACTAACAAAAAGCAACTGCATACTTTTAGCAAAATTGCATTTTTGTCAATGTTTTCAGTAAATAATCTTGAGAGATTTTTTTCGAGGGGGTCAATAATGCATGTACTGAGTCTATGGTCATTGAAACATTCTGTTTGAAAAAAATGTAAACACTAACAAAAAACACTGCATATTCCAAGTAATTCCTTTTAGTCATTGTCTTCACCTAGAAATGTTGAGACATATGATTTGGAAAATCTTCACAATAATATAGTTCTTCACGTTACCCTTATTTAGTTAACAGCAAAAATTTAATCCCATGTACATTTAAGGAAACATTGTATTGTTGCGTTTGGAAAACCAGTTGCTTCATTAGCCTCAGTACATGTATCATGAAATATACATAGAGATATTTGTCTCTGACGTTTCCACAAAAATATATAAAAACTGTTACCTAAAATCAATCTTCAATTCTTAAGTTCAAAACACACCACTTAGTATCTCCGTAAACTATTTATTGATAAGTTAATCTTAATTAGTGCTTAGAGATTTATATTTACAATTTAAACCAGTCAAGTGAAACCACAGGATTTTGTCCATTTCACTGTGGTAGACAAGCATTTCGGTCAAGAAAAGATGCATACTGAAATCACTCAGAAGAAACACAAAGTAAAATGTTTTTAAGACTGTTTAACTCATTACCACACGACAAAATTTTAGGTTTGTCCAAATTGAAACCATTTGCACACAACGAAATAAATGTGACTGAAAATTTGAAATTTATTTTGTTACCAGCATTTTCTCCTTATCCCACAATGTTTTCAAAAAGAGTTCTTTTCCAGGGTTGTCAAAAGTAGGGATTGTGTAGTAATGGGTTAACATACAAATCTTTGTGCACAATATCAGTAATGCTGCAGAAAGCTTTTAACAAGACACCCATGCAAAGCTGATTTCCCAGCATACATGGTAGGCAAAAGTAAATACTGGCAGATAACTCTCAACTGAGGCAAACTTTTTTGCATAACAATGACAGGCTGAAAGTTCCTAGTCATATTAACCCATTACCACACAATCCCTACTTTTGACGCCCCTGAGAAAGAAGCCTTTTGAAAACACTGTGGGAAAAGGAGAAAATGCTGGTAACCAGCATTTTCTCCTTTTCCCAGTGTTTTCTACCCTTCCCAGAACAAATTTCAATTTTTCAGTCACCTTTATTTTGTCGTCTGCAAATGCTTTCAATTTGGACCAGTCTAAAATTTTCTTGTGTGGTAAAGAGTTAAGACACAGAGAAATCTAAAATTAACAAAGACCAGAAACTGGCCTTTAGATTAATAACAATATGTAAGATTAAATAATTATTTTTTTTCATACACGGTCAAGGAGATCAAAATGTCAAGAGTCTCATCAAAGCTGTTGTTCAACCATTTGAGAATTTTCAAATGACTTTGCATAAATGTTCATAATGGAAAATATAGCAAGCAACCCTGGGGAATACTACTGTAGCTTAACCGATTACCATACAATAAGTATTTGTCAGCTGCAAATGCTCTAAATTTGGGAAAGTCATAGGTTTGTAATTGTTAAATGAGTCAAAGAATTCTTAATTATTGGGTACAAACATTCATGAACACTTTTTGCACAGCAAAGCCTCCAATGAATCACACTGGAGTATGATTCGAATACTCTGGTAACCATAGATTAACCCATTACCACACAATCCCTACTTTTAACGACCCTGAAGAAAGAAGCCTTAGAAAACATTGTGGGAAAAGGAGAAAATGCTGCTAACCAGCATTTTCTCCTTTTCCCACAATGTTTTCTACCCCTCTCAAAACAAATTTCATATTTTCAGTCACTTTTATTTTGTCGTCTGCAAATACTTTTGATTTTGACAAGTCTAAAATATTATCGTTTGGTAATGAGTTAAATGACTGAAAACAGTTCATGTCCACTTGAAAATATTTAACCCATTACCACACAATCCTTACTTTTGACACCCCTGAAAGAAGCCTTTTGAAAACATTGTGGGAAAAGGAGGTAACCAGCATTTTCTCCTTTTCCCACAGTGTTTTCTGCCCTTCACAAAACAGATTTGAAATTTTCAGTCACTTTTATTTTGTCACCTGCAAATGCTTTCGATTTGGACAAAGTTAAAATTTTGTTGTTTGGTAATGAGTTGATATGAAAGCATTGTGAAAAAAAGAAGCATTTGCTCAGACAACCAAATCATGTTTCCTGTCATGTTTCCGGCTTTAGTTACAAAAATATAAAAATACAACAAAAGTGGGACTTACCAATATGAAAAATAACAATGCTTACTGCAGTCTAATTATTGTTTCAAATGGATAACTTCTTATTCATAATATGACAACATTTGAAAAAATATTTAGAAGAAAGACAATATCATCTATAAATACTGATAAAACACTGTTGTACAAAAAGCATTCTATACATCTTTTTGGTCTGATTTTGGTATGGTCTTTCTGGTCTGATCCTCTTTCTATACCATTTCACCTGTTTCCAAACAGCAGCTTGAATCTGTTTGGTATCCACAATGTCTTGTTGATCATAGCCAATACCTGTGAATATGTACATATATTATTGAGCCATGCTCTATAAAAAAAAAAGGAGCTGCAACTGCAAAAAGAATAGACCCAGGTCAGCCTGTGTAGTCTGCCCAGGGTGACATGGGCCCACAATGTTTGCCGTTTGGATGTCTTCTGTATTTCCATGGACCAGTCTACTTCATGATTCAGTTGAATGTTAGACAAAATGGAGTTTATAGATCCATAATTATTTGATGCCTTGCTTGGTATAATAGATCAAAGAAATGCATTAAGTCTCTTTTTCATAGAGCATGGCCAATATTTTGACAAATATTTATCTTATTGTGTTTATGCCATGTGGTGAAACAGTGCCAGATTACTAAATGAGTGTATGTGATATTAATGATTTTCACAATTAGAAATAAAATGCTCATTATTATCTACTTCATTTAACCTGACCCAGGTAACAATCATTTACATAAATCAATATTCTATTTTTATCCTCAGCATTGCTCGGCATAATTATTATGTCCAGAATGGTCAAGGAAATATTTCACACAGTTTACGCAAATCAAACCTTTACCTACTAGATATGTTGATCTAAAACTTTCAGTGCAGGACACTTTCTCATTTTTCACACCATATTTTAATACCATGAAAAGTAAAATCATCAGTCTATGAGTATGGCATTTCAAGTTAAGTCCTGCATATATTTCCAGTTCAGAAAAACCTATAATTTCAAGTTGCTTATGAATGAATATTTTTCCTGTGCAGAAGGCAAAACCTATTTTCGACTTGTACCAACAAAAAGTTACAATAAGTCATGCTATTAGTCACTTTGTAAATAGGTGTTTATAACCAAGAGTAGTCACAATTTTAAGCAAAGTTTACCTGATATAAGACATCTGAATTGTCATCTGCAAATGCTTTCAATTTGAAAAAGACAATTTCACATTGTGTGGTAAAGGGTTAAAAAATACAGCATGCATCTAATTTACATAATTCAAGGGTTTAGAAAAATGAATCTAATAATTCCTTATAGCCAAAAAATCAAGACAGCTGATCATTTTGAATTTCAATTTCATTTTGCCTCCCTATCTCAGAGCATCAATTATTATTTTCATGAAAAAAAGGTTTCAAAATATAAAACCTTCAGTTTTTTGCCATGTATGCCTGCTTAGCTGCTATCTGGGTTGATTTCCTTAGAAAGTAATTCAATTGCACCTCCCAAATTGCTCTTCCACATTCTTTATATTTGCATCACTAGTGGCTTCAAAAAGCTGCCAGGAAGTTGTCCAACCAGGTTATCAATCATGGCTGTAAAAAAAATGTTTTATAGAAATACAGTTCATTGCATTACAATGTATTAGAATTACCTACCATACAGTGAAAAAATTCAAATTTCAGTCTTTGGTCATAAAGACAATGAAAATAACAAATTATATATGATCCACCAGTCTGCCCAGAAATTCTGTAAATGTTCTATGTTACTTGTAAACACTTGTGAAAATATTCCACCAAAATTGCAAATTTTCCATAGAATGGGTTTTGTTGCCATTTTCAAATGTAGCTGGCAGACCTCTGAATTGGTATGTTGTTTCACAGTCACAAACAAGAAGAAGATGGAATTCTGAGGAGAATTTGCAATTTACAAGGACCCGATTTAGTTTTTAGAATTTAGTTTTTATTTAATTTATCCAATCAAACTGATCCTGCAACTTCAATAAAACAATTGCCACAGTATATATTTTCTATATTTTGATGTTTCCCCACCCAAAATGGTTTGTAACAAGACCCTCTTTAACCCATTACCACACAATCCCTACTTTTGACGCCCCTGAGAAAGAAGCCTTTTGAAAACATTGTAGGAAAAGGAGAAAATGCTGGTAACCAGCATTTTCTCTTTTTTCCACAGTGTTTTCATCCTTCCCAAAACAAATTTCAATTTTTCAGTCACCTTTATTTTGTCGTCTGCAAGTGCTTTCAATTTGAACCAGTGTAAGATTATGTCCTTTGGTAATGAGTTAATTATAACCAGAAGACAAAATTTTTATAACTGGTCATAATCAAAAGATGTTGCAGACAACATAATAAATCTTCAAATTCGTAAAACTTGTATCAAAACGGGTAGAAATTATTGTGTAAAACAAAGAAAATGCAGGATACTATTATTTTCTTCTTTTCCCACAATGTTTTTCATAGCTTTTTTTCTTTAGTGACCTTAAATGCAGGAATGAATGGTAACTGTTAAAAACTTCTCTTCACCGTAACAGAAAAATCAGGCCTGAGTTAATAAGGTAAAATTTGGTAAAGAGTAGAGAAATATATTTTATTGCAGAAAAAGTGAGTCAGACACATGTACATGGATTGGTACTTTCACTCATTACCAAACGACAAAATGTTAGGTTTGTCCAAATCTAAAGTATTTGCACATGACAAAATAAATGTGACTGAAAATTTCAAATTTGTTTTGTGAAGGGCAGAAAACATTGTGGGAAAAAGAGAAAATGCTGGTAACCAGCATTTTCTCCTCTTTCCATAATGGTTTCTAAAGGCTTTTTTCTCAGTGGCGTCAAAAGTAGGGACTGTGTGGTAATGGGTTAAGCAAATAACTCAGGTACAACAAAATTTACAAAGATAAGAAGAAAAAAATATGATAGATCTTAATTACCTGAACTCAGTTCCATCCCTCTTGACATGGTGGGTCATATGGGTCACATTATTTATCATCACAAAATTCACGTTTCACATATAAGTATCCACTGTGTCCTTTCTATATTTCTCCAAACAACGTTGTCGTAAGAGAAGGAAACAGGCCAGAGAAGGCAAAATTGACACGCCCTCCTTGTTTTCGAAAGAACATCGAATTTAACCTACGTCGGCCAACCTTCAAACCATAACCTGTCGAGGCAACTTCAACATGATCACAAGCCTCAGGCAAACGATCCACAAGCATAGTTATGCCAGTCAAAACTGATCTCGGGGTAAGACTGGGCAGTCTTTCTTTCTGTTTTGCGTGAATCGGCCTTAATTGTAGAGTCGCGAAATTGTATGACAAACTTCTGCACCGGAAGTCTCAATCTCCGAGCAGAGTTGTCGTTCGTTACTCTCACCATGCGAGAGAGTGCGGAAGTCTTAGAAAAAAAATCGTTTCTTTTTTTTTTTATTTTAGATCTATCGGTTACATTAATTGACAAAACACCTATAAAATATTTATATTCTTCATAAAGTATCATTGTATATTAAAACGAAATAATGCTGAAGATGATTTAATCATGCCGTGTCCGGCGGTAATTGACGTGAATGCCCGACCATCCTGTGCAGCTTACCGAGGCAATTCGATTGTTACAAGTATGTAGTATACCGACATTAGCCGATGTTTCAGAATGCAATAACAGTTGGCCAACCTTCACTGTCTCTTAGAATGCATTTTTAAGCATAAAATCAATCACTATCAACACTTCTTTATTCAGTAAAATTAGTTTATGCCGTCTTCTTTAGAAGCAGTAGCTTATTTGGTGGACTACTTTTTATGGAGTTAACTGAAATTTTATAGCGGTTATTAGGTATGTTCATAACCGAATCATAGGCAATGAGTTTGGTTTTTAGACTTATTTATTTTTCGAATTTTGTTTCGAATTTTGGATTTTTTTTTTTTCGAATTTTGGAATTTTCGTTGACTCTGTGGCGACAACCGCCACAAAAATCCATTAAACCCACTGACTTCAAAAGCCTCCCTCCTCAGGGCCGTCAATAAAGTGACTGATTGGTTGAATGGTGTTTTAAGCCTCTTTCAACATAATTTCAGTCATATCACAGCAACAGCTCAGTCATATTCATGATTCCTAGATTTTACCAGAAGGCTGGGGCTCTGAAGTATCTTGCCCAAGGACACTCCCACATGAATAAAAATAAGACTGTTAGGATGTGGTAGAGGGTTAATCTGGTAAATGGGTAATTTATGAGTAAGAACATTATGAATCTGCCATAAAAACTAAATGGCTGGGGAAATCAGATTTGATGAAACTATGAAGCTGTGTATATTTATCATATCAGCTCAGTAATTATAAACTCTTTACCAGACATCATAATTTTATATTTATCCAAACTGAAAGCCTATTGAGCAGAAACATTTACCCTTTACCACACAGGCCCACTTTTAATGACCCTGGAAAAGAAGCTTTATGCAACCTGATTTGCGGAAAAAGGAGAAAATGCTGGTAACATGTTCTACCGTATCAAAGAACAATTGCACCGTTTGAGCCACATTGATACATGTATTGTCATCTGTAAATGCCCTCAATTTGGAAAAGACTAAAATTTGTCAACTAGTAAAGAGTTAATTATTTACCAAACAACAAAATTTTAGCCTTGTCTGAAACAAGAGCTTGTAGATGGCAATTTCAGTGTGTTTCAAATTTCACTTTTTTTCTTTTATAGGGTACAAAACATTCTAGGAGAAAATGCTGTGTACCGGACATCTTCAAGCATTACCATTCTTTGCATCCACACAGAATTAGACCCTCCTATGTTGACAAAAACAGGCACTGAAAATGGTCAGAAGAACAAGTTTTGTTGTTACAAAAATGTTTTTTTTTATGTTTTTTAATCACACCAGTTGCCCGGTTGGTAGTGTACAGGACTAAAGAAAAAGGGTCGGCAGGTTCATTCCCTTGCTTGGCCAATTTCTTTCGGAGGATTAATAATAGTGCTACAACATTCACTCTTCTCTCACAGTTGATCATCGTTTCATGATTATGTGGGAAAGCACAATTGGCTTAGAAAGAATATTGTGCAGACTACTGGGAAAAGAAAATTCAGGAAAACATAGATAAGTGCACTGGCTGCCATGATGTAAATGAAATGTTGAAAACAGGGTTTAACACTTTACAACCAATCAACTTTTTGCCTTTAAATCTTTATTATTCTTAACCCTTTGGTGCACAATGTCGAGAACTGATGCCTCTGGGGAAGAAGGCTTTTGAAAACATTGTGGGAATAGGAGAAAATGCTGGTAACCAGCATTTTCTCCTTTTCCCACAATGTTTTCTAACCTGCAGTAGATCTGTTTGGAGTAACATTGATTATGTCATCTGCAAATGCTTTCAATTTGGACAAGTCCAAAATTTTGCAGTTTGGAAAGGAATCAAGGAGTGAAATGGCAGTGGCAGATAGACTTGATGAAAAAATGAAGCTGTGATAATCCATCTCAGCAGCATATAATATCCAGTCATAATCCAATAATATTTTCCAGATAAATATTCTGGTATCCTTTCAGATATTTAACCCTTTATCAGACAAAATTTTAGCCTTGTCCAAATTGAAAGCATTTTCAGACGATAAATTCAGTGTGGCTCAATTAGTGTAATTTTCTTTGATAGAGTAGAAAATATTGTGGGAAAAGAAGAAAATGCTGGTTACCAGCATTTTCTTCTTTTCCCACAATGTTTTCAAAAGGCTTCTTTTCCAGGAGCATTAGAACTTGGCATTGTGCAGTAAAGGGTTAATTTTGTTTATAAGAATCTCTGGACTGAACTCTAAACTCTTTATCAGACAACAACAGTTTAGTCTTGTCAAAATTGAAAGCATTTGAAGAAGACAATTACAATATGGCTCAAACATTGCAAGTTTTCTATGATAGGGTAGAAAACACTGCAGGAAAAGGAGGAAATGCTGGTTACCAGCATTTTCTCTTTTACCTAGTGTTCTCATAAGGCTTCTTCTCTAGTGCCTATTGAGCAATGAAAAGTCAACTCTTTACTACATGAAAAATATAGACATATAGGTCATATTGGAAGCATTTGCAGACATCAAATCAAATGTGGCTAAAATTATGTAATTTGTCTCTGAAAGGTAAGAAAACATTGCAGGAGAAGGAGAAAATGCTGCATTAAATCCCCTTTTCACAAACTATGACTCAATAACACTGAGAACTGTTTTGGAAAAGACTCAAGTAGAATGTTTAGTTAACTCTTTACCAAACTACAAATTTATAGACTGGTCCAAATTGAAAGCATTTGCTAGTTACTAGCATTTTCTCCTTTTCCCACAATGTTTTCAAAAGGCTTCTACCTCAAGGTCATCAAATTAATGTTGTCAATGTGTGATAAAGGATTAAGTCTTTATAACACAAGCTTGAGTTTTATTTACTCCGAGGAAAAGGGCCTTTAAAAACACTGTGCGAAAAGGAGAGAATGCTTGTAAACAGCATTTTCTCCTTTTTCCCACAGTTTTCTACCACATCAAAGAAAAATTGCACCATTTCAGTCACATTGACATTGTGTTCAGCAAATGCTTTCAATATGGAGGGCCCGCCCAGGTGGCTCAGTGGTGAGCGTGTCGGACTCGTGACCTGGTGGTTGTGAGTTCTATACCCGGTTGAGGCGAACTTTCTTTCAGGCATATTTTCGCCACTCACCTCTGCTGAAGCATGTGAGAAAAGTAGTTGGTGGCTTTGGAAAGAAAGTTGTGTTAGTATTTATATGAGAAAGCCAGGAAACACATGTGCGTCACCGATCGCCATGATATGACCTTAGCTGTTAAAGTGGCGTTAAACCCCAATACAACCAACCAAATCAATTTGGAGGACACTAAAATTTTGTTGTCTGGTAAAGGGTTAACTAGATAGCAAACTGATATAGACTAATCAATGTTAAAAGCATTTGCAGATAACAAAATATATATAAAATGTCGCTTGAATAATAGGACTTCTCTTTGAAAGGGTAAAAAATATTTTGGGAAAAGGAGAAAATGCTGGTTACCAGCATTTTCTTCTTTCCCTATGTTTTAAAATGCCTTCACTTTCAAGGTCATTATAATGCGATCATCTGGAAAAGTGATACAGAAATAATCTCCAGGCTTTCCTAGATATATATTCTCATAATTTCCCAAAAGAATCAGGAAAATATCTGAACTCAGCATGAAAGGGAGAGCATCCCCTTTCTTCTACCCTTTACCTTTGAGTTGCCGTAGCTCAGTTGGTAACATGCAGGACTTTAGATCAGGGGGTCGTGGGTTTGATCCCTGGCTCAGCCAATTTCTTTCCAAGGATTGATGGTAGTCATTGCTGAAGTATTCATTCCTCTCCTGATGGTGCCATTGTTTTGATGATGGTTATGTGGGAAAGGAGCAATGGGCTTAGAAAGAATATTGTGCAGAGTACTGGTAAAAGAGACTCCAAGAAAGCATGGATAGGTGCACTGGCTGCCATGTTATAACTGAAATGTTGAAAATGGCATTAAATATCACACAATCAATCAACTTTTACACTCCTTTTCCCACAATGACTTCTTACTCTATAAAGAGAAAGTTGCACCTTTTGAGCAACACTGAAATTGTCATCTGCAAATGCTGAAATTTGTCATCTGGTAAAGAGCGACCCTGAGAAAAGCCTTTTGAAAACATTGTGGGAAAAGGAGAAAATGCTGGTAACCAGCATTTTCTCCTTTTCCCACAACGTTTTTTACCCTTCCCAAAACAAATTTTCATTTTTCAGTCACATTTATTTTGTCGTCTGCAAATGCTTTCAATTTGGAGCAGTCTAAGATTTTGTCGTTTGGTAAAGAGTTAAGAATTAAACCTTCAGCATTAGACATAGTTTGTGCATCCAAATAGTATGTATTTGCAGAAAAACAATTTAAATGGGTCTTAAATGGTGATAAATGTCTATGAATGATAGAAATTATTGTGGGAAAAGGAGAAAATGCTAGATGTTCTCCTTTTCACACAATATTTTCTATCCTTTTACAGGCAAATTAATTCTTTACCACACAATCCCGACTTTAAACGAGAAAGAAGCCTTTTCAAAACATGGAAAAAAGGAGAAAATGCTGCTAACCAGCATTTTCTTCTTTTCACACAATGTTTTCTACTCTTCTAAAGTCAAGTTCCAATTTTTGAGTCACCTTTATTTAGCTGTCTGCAAATGCTTTCAATTTGGACCAGTTTAAAATTTTGTCATTTGGTAAAGGGTTAACAAATTTGAACCATGTTTTTTTTGGGCTGCGTGCAAATGGTTCAAACAAGGAAAAATTAGTCATCTTGTAAAGAGATATACCCCAAATATTTCAATTCCAGACACAGATCAAAGATTGTACAGCACGTTATTTCCAATAAGCGAACCTGACAGAAAAAAATCATCAGCTTTTAGTGCCACAGACACATAGACAAACCACATGACACCTACACCTGTCATATATGGAACACCAAGGGATAACAAACACACCCTGTCACAACAGTTACATACACCTTCACAAATCTACAGAATTGCAGAGGTTCTAGACCAATGCTATACCTAGCAAATTCAAGATCAAAGTTCTCAGCATTTGCACATTATCTCCTGTAAGTGAATCTGACACATTATTGAAGGCCGACACCAGAGAAACAACATCACACCTACACAGTCATTCATGGAATACCCAGCAATACTCAATATACCCTTTAACTCTTTACCACTCCATCCCAACTTTTAACAACGCTGAGAAAGAAGCCTTTTGAAAACACTGTGGGAAAAGGAGAAAACGCTGGTAACCAGCATTTTCTCCTTTTCACGCAGTGTTTTCTATCCTTCCCAAACCAAATTTTAATTTTGTCAGTCACCTCTATCTCCTCTGCAAATGCTTTCAATTGGACCAGTCTAAAATTTCCTTGTTTGGTAAAGGGTTAACAGTAGTATACCTTAACAGCTCTTCTCCACTCAAAAATCTAGAGAAGATCAGACATCAAACTGAATCCATGTTTCCTGTAAGTGAATCTGATACAAAACCATGAGGTTCTAATTTCCTATCACGACATTATACAAGCGCCATCACACCTACATCTTTATTCACAGAATACCCAGAAGTACCCAGTAACAGCAATACACCTTTACAGACTCTTGCTGTTGAAACAAGCATCAACTCTCTACATCCCAAAGCTGTGCAAGATATCCCTTAACCCTTCAATGATGACTTTTTACAACCCTGAGGAAGTAGCCTTTTGAAAACATTGTGGAAAAAAGAGAAAATGCTAGTAACCAGCATTTTCTCATTTCCCCCCAATGTTTTCTACCCTATCAAACAAAACCCACATCATTGAGCCACATTGAAACTATCTTCTGTAAATGCTTTGAATTTGTCTAAAATTTTGTTGTGTGGTAAAAGGATAACTTAGAAAACATTTTTGCCATGTATACAGATAATAAATATGAATTACAGTGAGGCATTTCTTTTTTCTGGCTTACTGTCTTTCATCCTCATCCACACAATACTGAGTTTTAAAAACATACCAGTATTTTCTCCTTTGCCTGCCAAGTTTTCTACAGATATGCAGTTTGATCTTGGATTCATACCATCCAATCTAGTCGAGTTTAACCCATTACCGCACAATCCTGATCTTTAACAGCATTTCCTTTTTTCCCACGTTTTCTACCCTATAAATGAAAACTTGATATGAAAATTGATATGAACAATTAGAGCCACATTTATCCTCTGCAAATGTTTTCAGTTTGGGTAAAGCTAAAATCTTGTTGTCCACTTAAATCTAGTCAAGTTTAATCCATTACCGCACAATTCTGATCTTTAACAGCATTTCCTTTTTTCCCACGTTTTCTATCCTATAAATGAAAACTTGATATGAAAATTGATATGAACAATTTGAGCCACATTTATCCTCTGCAAATGTTTTCAGTTTGGATAAAGCTAAAATTTTGTTGTCTGTGTGTAATTTTAGCCGCCAACAAAGATCAAGATGATATATAGCCTGCAACACATGAAAACAGGTATTGGGATCTTTGTGTGAAGTGTTGTCTCAGATCAGACTGCTTGTAAGTGCATACTAATCCGAGATAACACTTTCTATTATCATGAACTGACAATATTATGTTTTGTGGAAGTCTACGGTAGGACAAAATCTACTAGTCATAATGTGCCATCTGAGACAAAACGTTAAGCAAATATCTAAATGCCCCTTTTGGCCTGTTTAAGGTCATATTTTGTGCTGAAAGAGTTGAGTTGCAAGACAACAAGAGTCTGAAGGGGGTAAAGTGTAACAGGATTCTGCTTGCTTTTAGTCACTGTAAAAACCTGTACATGCAGTAGGACATCTTACAAATCATCAGAGACAAAGGATCAGACATTGATTTGAGTATAATGGTCTTCAGCTCAACTCTCTTCCAGAGCATGAAACTTCAACTCTTTATACCAAATGACAAAATTTTAGACCTGTCCAAATTGAAAGCATTTGCAGATGACAGAATAAATGTGGTTGAAAAATTGAAATTTGTTGTTGGGGAAGGGTAGAAAACATTGTGGGAAAAGGAGAAAATGCTGGTTACCAGCATTTTCTTCTTTTCCCACAATGTTTTCAGTAGGCTTCTTGCATAGGTACATTAAAAGTGTCAGGATTATGTGGTAAAGGATTAAGTTCATCACTCATTACATCTTCACCTTCAGAAACAAATATCTTCAGCAGGTAGCCTCACCCAAATCCTTGCATAGAGAAATCTCAAGTGTAAATTTATCTATGTATTTGAAAATATTATTGCAAAAACAAACAAAAAATGGCCCATTACTGACAATTTCTCCCTCTGCCAAGATGTTTTCTAAAATTGTCTTCTGCAAGAAACAACAAAGTTGTCTGCAGGAGGTAAAATGTTAACCAGGTTGTGTTGTCTAGGCTCTAACAGCAACATTTATACAGGTAGATCCATGTTTATTATCACTGTTGATACTTGATTTGCCAGCCAAATCAGCCCAAAGTAATGTTATTGATATTATATTATGGAACTTCAAAAAGGAATGCCAGACTGAGATGATGGGGGAAATAAAAACATCTCAAACCATCCCACCATCAGTGTTTTAACACAGAAAACAATTAAAGTTACATTTGTGCCCACTGCAGATCAGGATCAGACTGCACAAAATGTGCAGCCTGATCTTTGATCTACACTATCTGCTTAGCTGAAATGCTACAGCCTACAGTTATTCTGCTTGTAAATCTAATAAGTCTTTACCAAATGACAAAATTTTAGACTGGCCAAATTGAAAGCACTTGCAGACGACAATATAAAGGTAACTCAAAGACAGAAACTGTACCAGCATTTTCTCCTTTTCCCACCATGTGTTCAAAATGCCTCTATCTCAGGGTCATAAAAACCAGGGACTGTTTGGTAAAGGGTTAAGCTTAAGTGTCTGTTGGGTTTATTTAGTGTTCTAAGGGCTAACAAGCAATTTCGTTGAAATGATATCCCCCGGCCCCCGCCGAAAAAGACCTTTTTTGATACAAACGTATAAGAGGTATTGTGTTTTGCAGGTACATGTGGCCTTTTTGTTACTGGTCCATGATAAAATTATACATTAAGCTCCCTTGTTCCATGGCACAGGATTTCATTACATAAAAAAATATAAAAGAGGTCCATAACAGGATTATATATTAAGTACCCATTTCAGGATTTCATGTATGTGGGAGAAAAAAAAAATGTATCTACGGACTATCCAATGGAAAACATGCATGAAGTTTCATCAATTTTTGTCAAGGACTTTAAAAGATACCCTTCTCACAATATAAGCCGCCACACTGCTGCCATTTCAAGCAGGTAGCTAGAGACTAAAGTGTTGAAATTTGTAGCATCTGCCTGGGTAGCTGAATGGATATATGGTATTACTTGTGATCTAAAAGGTTTACGAACAGACTGATGCATGGGGAAACGAATGCACAATTGACTCATTGGTCACTGGCTTTGATCAACCAATAAAAATATGAAGTTCTATGAAAATATATGCAAAAGTTGGAGATACACTGATAAAAAATTAAATTTGACATGAAGTACCCTTTTTCCATGATACAGTGATAAATCGCAAAACCCTGACAACATGTACTAGGTCTCATGATGTGTGAAAATCTCATCCAAACCTATTGAGATATGTCCAGTAATTGAAGAGATTCTGTTGAAAAATTAAATTATAACATGAAGCCCCCTTATTCCATGATGCAGCTACAAATCCCAAAACCTTGACAATATGCCGTAGGTCACATGATCATGTGAAAATTCCATCCAAATCTGCCAAGATATGTGGGAGGCGTTGTATTAGGTCAAATGATAATGTGAAAATTCCATTCAAATCTGTCAAGAAATATGGGACGAGTTGCATTCACAAAGAAATAAAATGAAATAAAACATGAAGCCCCCCTTTTTTCATGACACAGCTACAAATCGCAAAATGTCGACAATATGCAATAGGTCACATGACAAGAAATATTCTGTTAAAATTCTATTGAATTCCGTCAAGAAATGTGGAAGGAGCTGCCTTCACAAGAAATGGAATGAAATATAACATGAAACCCCCTTTTTCCATGACACCTTATTACAAAAACAAGGGCAAAAAACTAGCACTTGTCCCAGAACAGGATAAATTCATCAAAGGGTAATCAGTCAAAAAAAAAAGCCTGTGAATCTAAATGAAAGTGTGCGGACAAAACTCTAAAGTAAAAACTTACAAAGGGCAATAACTCCAAAAATACTGAAGATAGAGTTATGGTTCTTGTGCACTGCACTTCTCCTCAATTAGTTCTATATGTGTGTGAAGTTTCAAGTTCCTAGCTTTTATACTTTTGGAGATAATATGCCAGACAGAAATCCAAAATAAAAATTAACAAAGGGCAATAACTCAAAAATTGCTGAAGACAGAGTTTTGGTTTTTGTGAAGTGCACTTCTCCTTAGTGAATTCTATAAGTGTATACAGTTTGAAGTTCCTAGCCTTTGCACTTTTGGAGATATACTCCGGACAAAATTCCAAAGTGAAAATTTACAAAGAGCAATAACTCAACAATTACTGAAGATAGAGTTATGATTTTTTAGCACTGCACTTCTCCTTATTAGTTCTATATGCGTGTGATGTTTCAAGTTCCTAGCTTTTATACTTTTAGAGATATGCTCCGGACAAAAATCCAAAGTTAAAATTTACAAAAGGCAATAACTCCAAAATTACTGAAGACAGAGTAATGGATCTTTCGCAGTGCACGCCTCCTCAACGAGTTCTATATATGTGTGAAGTTTCAAGTTCCAAGCTTTTATACTTTTGGAGATATAATCCGAACAAAAATTCAAAGTAAAAATGTGCAAAGGGCAATAACTCCAAAAATACTGAAGACAGAGTAATGGATCTTTCGTACTGCATGCCTCCTCAATGAGTTCTATATGTGTATGAAGTTTCAAGTTCCTAGCTTTCATACTTTTGGAGATATGCTCCGGACAAAATTCCAGAAAAAAATGTACAAAGGGCAGTAACTCCAAAAATACTGAAGATAGAGTAATGGTTCTTGTACACTGCATGCCTCCTTAATGAGATCTATCCACTTGTGAAGTTTGAAGTTGATATCTCAAATACTTTTGGAAATATGCTCCGGACAAAAATCCAAAGTTAAAATTTACAAAGGGCAATAACTCCAAAATTACTGAAGACAGAGTAATGGATCTTTTGCAATGCACGCCTCCTCAACGAGTTCTATATATGTGTGAAGTTTCAAGTTCCAAGCTTTTATACTTTTGGAGATATGCTCTGGACAAAAATTCAAAGTAAAAATGTACAAAGGGCAATAACTCCAAAAATACTGAAGACAGAGTAATGGATCTTTCGCAGTGCACGCCTCCTCAACGAGTTCTATATATGTGTGAAGTTTCAAGTTCCTAGCTTTTATACTTTTGGAGATATAATCCGAACAAAAATTCAAAGTAAAAATGTGCAAAGGGCAATAACTCCAAAAATACTGAAGACAGAGTAATGGATCTTTCGTACTGCATGCCTCCTCAATGAGTTCTATATGTGTATGAAGTTTCAAGTTCCTAGCTTTCATACTTTTGGAGATATGCTCCGGACAAAATTCCAGAAAAAATGTACAAAGGGCAGTAACTCCAAAAATACTGAAGATAGAGTAATGGTTCTTGTACACTGCATGCCTCCTTAATGAGATCTATCCACTTGTGAAGTTTGAAGTTGATATCTCAAATACTTTTGGAAATATGCTCCGGACAAAAATCCAAAGTTAAAATTTACAAAGGGCAATAACTCCAAAATTACTGAAGACAGAGTAATGGATCTTTTGCAATGCACGCCTCCTCAATGAGTTCTATATGTGTGAAGTTTCAAGTTCCAAGCTTTTATACTTTTGGAGATATGCTCTGGACAAAAATTCAAAGTAAAAATGTACAAAGGGCAATAACTCCAAAAATACTGAAGACAGAGTAATGAATCTTTCGCACTGCACGGCTCCTCAATGAGTTCTATATGTGTGTGAACTTTCAAGTTCCTAGCTTTCATACTTTTGGAGATATGCACAGGACAAAAATTCCAGAAAAAAATATACAAAGGGCAATAACTCCCAAAATACTGAAGATAGAGTAATGGTTCTTGGGCACTGCACGCCTCCTTAATGAGATCTATCCACTTGTGAAGTTTGAAGTTGATATCTCAAATACTTTTGGAGATATGCTCCGGACAAAAAGCGGAAGGACGGAATGACGGAGTGACAGAATGACGGAAGGACGGACAGAGACTATTACCATATCCCCCGCCGGCTTTCGGCGGGGGATAAAAAAGGTTATTAAACCGGACTCTAAATCATTTTGAAGATAGTGTTGATCAAGATCAGATTGTAAAAAACATGTAGTCTGATTTGAATCATAGTCTGACAACTAGATTATTTTCTTGCAAAAAAAAAACCTTTTAAATCACAACATTTGGGTAATTAGTTTGAAACTATATGTTCCGTCTGTTTGGCTAATGTATTGTCTCTTATAGACAAAAAGAGAAGATGCTGGATTTTGGTAATTTCTCTCTTTCCCATGACATTTTTAAAAAAACCTCATTTTCTTGCGCCATAAAGACACAGGATTGTCATGTGATAAAGATTCTGTGGCCTACCTTTTGAACATTCATTACAGCATTTCTCAGAATCATCAGCTGCAAGTCTATGAAGGTCCAAAGCTCGGTACCAAACATGTTAAAGCCAAAAAAATATTTCTTGTAAAAATGTGTGTCAAGAGAGGTAACATGTCAATATTTAGTCAGGTTGGAGCTGTTATTTCCCCTGACAAATTCCCCTCTCCCTGACAGGTATTGGGAGATAGCATTGGAAGAGAGACAGTACACAAGCTTCTCATATCAACTGCTAAGAGTTTTAATCCTGTGCTGCATGGAGGTTTAACCTTTTACCACAATCCTAAGTTTTAACAACCATGAGTAGAAAGGCTTTTGAAAAAATTTGGTAACCAGCATTTTCTCCTTTATCCAATACATTTTCTACCTTTCCCAAAACCCTTCTCACTATTAAATTTCTCATCTGCAAATGCTTTGCATTTGGAAAAGTCCAATTTTGTTCGTTCAGTTGACTCATTACCAAACGACAAAATTTTAATTAAAAGCATTTGCAGATGACAAAATAAAAGTGACTGAAAATTTGAAATTAGTTTTGTGAAGGGTAGAAAACTTTGTGGGAAAAGGAGAAAATGCTGGTTACCAGCATTTTCTCCTTTTCCCACAATGTTTTCTAAAGGCTTCTTTCTCAGGGTGGTCAAAAGTAGGGATTGTGTGGTAATGGGTTAAGAGTTAGGCTATGAAACTAATACTCTATAGCTTACCTTATAGCTTACCTTTTGAATACTTTTTGTAGCTTTGCTATAACTGATTCAGTGAAAGTTCAAGCTTCAAGTCTTAGCTCTGAAGAACTGCAGTGCCAACAAGTCAAAGCTGAAAAAAAAAATATTCCAAGTAACTTATGTCAATGGAGGTAATGTATCAGTATTAAACTTCAATCAGAGCAAGAATATCTCATTATTTGTTTATTTGTTACTTCCTAACAGGAACAGTGAGACATTATTATGTGAAAATCAGAATTTAACTCTTTACGAAACGAAACATCAACTTGTAGACTTGTCCAAATTCAAAATATCTGCAGACAACAATTGAAATGTGGCTTAGAACATGGTGGGAAAAGGAGAAAATGCTGGTCTGGCTTATGCATGGTCTCCTATAGACAAAAAGAGAAGATGCTGAATTCTGCTAATTTCTCCCTATCCCACATTTTCAAACACCTCAATTCCTTGGGCCATAAAAGACACAGGATTGTCATGCGGTAAAGATTCTGTGGCTTACCTTTTGAACATTCATTACAGTATTTCTCAGAATCATCGGCTTCAAGTCTATGAAGGTCAAAAGCTTGGTACCAAACATGTGAAAGCTAAAAGAATATTTCTTGTAAAAATTTTTTTCAAGGGAAGTAACATGTCAATATTCAGTCAAGTTGGAGCTGTTATTTCCCCTGATAAGTTCCCCTCTCCCTGGTAGATACTGGAAGACCGCATCGGAAGAGAGACAGAACACAAGCTTCTCATATCAAATGATTCGTGTTTGAGTCCTGTACTGTGTACTTCATGAAGGTTTAATTACCTACTACACAATCCCAAGTTTTAATGACCATGAGTAGAAAGGCTTTTGAAAACAATTTGGAGAAAGGAAGAAATGACGGTTACTAGCATTTTCTCCTTTATCCAATATATTTTCTACCTTTCCAAAAACCATTTTCACTACTTGAGGTATATTCAATTTCTTATCTGACAATGAAACAAATGCTCTATAGCTTACCTTATAGCTTACCTTTTGAATATTTATTGTATTTTTTGCTATAACTGATTCAGTGAAAGTTCAAGCTTCAAGTCTTAGCTCTGAAGAACTGCAGTGCCAACAAGTCAAAGCTGAAAAAAAAGTAACTTATGCCAAAGTAGGTTATGTATCAGTGTTAACTTCAATCATAGCATCATTATTTGTTACTCCCTGACAGGAACAGTGAGACAGTATTATCATGTGAAAATCAGAATTTTAACTCTTTATGAAATGACAAATTGTTGACTTGTCCAAATTCAAAGCATCTGCATACAACACTTGAAATGTGGCTCAAATGATGGAATTTTTTCTGAAAGGGTAGCAAACATGGTGGGAAAAGGAAAATATACTGGTGTAATACCAGCATTTTCTCCTTTTCCCACGTTATCATACAGCTTTTTACTGGGGTCGTTAAAACTTAGGATTGTGTGGTAACATTAAACGTTTGGGGCTCCTATCATGGCTTAGACACTGATTAACTCTTTGCCAAATGACAAAATTTTAGACCTGTCCAAACTGAGAGCATTACTATACAATCATCTTTGAACCATCAACTTAAACTGACCTGCAGTAACTTTGATCTGTTTTCATCTAATTGATGTATAATTCCCAAGAACTCTGTGACACTCCAACTCAAGCTGTGAACACTACTACTAATTCCAAGACCCATCTATGATTCTACCTGCTATAGAAATATCTGCAATGTAGCTTACTCAAGAACTTTCTGGGCCTCAGCTTTCGAACAGTTGTCTGCCCAGCAGGCACATGAAAATCATACTGTCCCTGATGACATCCTTCATGAATCATACTCACCTACACGGTCAATAAGGAAGTCGAGAAAATGTTGCATCTTGTTCTCCTTTTAGCAAACACCTTACATCAGGTAAGTTGAAAAAGAGTGTTAAATGCCAAAGGCAATTACTGGATCTGCATATCTTGAACTGCTGCAAGAAAAACTAAAAAATCGAAATGGAACTTAGAGGAAAAAGAAGCAGGAAGAAAGTGAAAAATTTAGACAGAGAGGAGAGTGAGAAAGTTTAACAAGTGAGCAGAAAAGAAAGCGAAGTAACAAGCAACAAGAGCTGGAAAAGAAATAGAAGTGGGTAGAGAAGGCAAAAACCCAGTGTGACAGCAATAAAGATTCAAAAAAGAAATTGTAGGTCTTTGTTACATTTGTGAAAAACTATATGAACCTCATCCCAAGCAGTTATTGTTTGTGCAGATTTCAAATTTAATGTGTTGAAGAAGAACTTGTGGAAGATTTAAAAATTGAAGAGCAAATACTGTTGATATGAATAATTAGAGCTACTATAAATCTTCCCTTGACTGAACTGTCTAAAACCATGTAATTATGTTTAAAGACAATTTAAAACAAGGGTCTATAATAAACTTTAAAACTATGTTTTAGAGTATCTTTCAAATAATGCTGCATAATGTTTTTTGCAATTTTCCAATTGTTTTCAAAATGAGCAGAAACACTGTCAGTATTCTTTTAACTCTTTACCACACAATCCAGACTTTTAACTACCCTGAGATAGAAGCCTTTTGAAAACATTGTGGGAAAAGGAGAAAATGCTGGTAACCAGCATTTTCTCTGTTTCCCATGTTTTCTACCCTGCTGGAAATATATTTCAAATTTTGAGTTACAGTCGCTTTGTCGTCTGCAGATAATTCCGAACTTTCACAGATGGGGCTCAACTGTTGTGTTGGGTGTTGTGAAGGTATCGCGAACTTCTGTCTAAAAGCTGGGAAATTTTGGAAACCGTGGTCCGTGGAGCAATCTGAAAATCAGAAATGCACTCTGAGGATTTATGTCCCAAAACTACCTCAATTCAGCCTCGCACCCATGTGTAAGCAAACCCCATCGCATATCTTCGATCTACGACCCTTTTCTTTTTTACTACCAGCCCAGTTCTTCTGTGCAAACTCAACAGCTTTGTGGGAAAATGAGAGAAACAAATCTCTTTTTCCACATCTAAATGATCCTTGCAAAAATTTTTCACCTACAGTACCTACTTTCAATATTATTGTTTATGCAATGCTTAGACAGATTTGGCGGTTTGAAACTTCTTTTTCGCGCCCTTTTTGTGTACACAAGGGAAGTAACTGATTTTGCTGCTCTCATTGAACAACGTATCGTCCCAATTACATTCGATACATCGGTTTTCATATCTAAGCCTTAACCTTTTACGAATTCGCAGCATACTAACTTTAAATTAGGATATAATAATGTCTTATACATGTTATCAAACTTTATTAGACGGTCCAAACAATTTTATTATATTTCCGACACAGTGCTTCGGGGCTTAGCAAGCACAAAATTAAATAGAATTATAAAAAGTAATACCGAAGGCACATGACTTGTATTACCGAAGGCATGGAGCACTCAGAGAGGTTGGGGTCGGGAGTGGGATTTCCACTGGGGTTTAGAGTTTTAGAGGCAACCTGGTAACCTCTAGTGCCGCTATCTGGCATTTGATATATCGTCTGCAAATGCTTTCGATTTGGACAAGTCTAAAATTTTGCCGTTCAATAAAGATTGAAACAAGAGATCCAAGTGTTGTTTCTCCCTTTCCAAAGCTGCTGTTGTCATGGTAACACCGATAAAGTGATGATCTTCAATTATACAGTAAGAGGGAGTGATTTGGATTTCAGAATTTAAAATATTTATGAAAAATATTAATAGTTAATCCCTGTTGTTATGGGTACTCATTAGAATCGTCTCCGATTCTAATGAGTGCTCACAACATGGGATTTAGAAAAGAAATAATGGACTTAGAAGACCATCACCCCCTCCCTCTTATCTCGAACTGTGATCGTGTCTGTTTGAAGTTCTATACCAGAATTTTCCTCCTTAAAGCAGGAAAATTTGTAGCGATTTTGCAGAAGAAGACTGTGGATAAATTGCTGGAAAAGAAACTTCTTTTCCCTTCAACGTTTTCTATACTATTCCAAAGATATAGCCTAAATGATTCATAAACTGAGTAAATTTGTCGTTTGCAAATGCTTTCAATTTGAAGAACTGTTTACCTTTTACCAAATGACCAGACTTTTGACTTGTCAGAACCTAAGAAAAAAATGCCTTCGACAAATTAATGTCGTTCAATTTGTTGTGTTTTATCTTTGGGAGAGTAAAAAAAAAATTTGTGAAAAGGAGAAAATGCTGGTGACCAGCATTTTCTCCTTTTCTCACAATGTTTTCAAAAGCTTTACTCTTCAGTGTCGTTACATGATTGCTTGGTATATGGTTAAAATGTTGTTGATTGATGAAGTTAGGCCTAAATTTCCGATCCACTTCTGACTTGTTATTGCTAGATGCTCAGTTTTTGTGGCTGCATTTGGTTCCCGGCGTTGCATATTCGCTGTACATTCCTGGCTTTCCTGGTTGCATGATCTCCTGCTAGATGGCATTCAACAAATACACATACATGTATATCGAATTTGGGCATTCTGGGTACAGAACCGGACTACTTTCCTGCGCGACAATCGTTACTTTGAAATTCAAACTACAATAAACTGTTACTCAATAAAATGCTACTTGGTGCGATCCATACAGCTATGATCAGTATTTCTTGTGACAAAGGCAGAAAAAGATTTCCCCCAAAAAAATCTTCAAATCCAAATGTTGAAATGTCTTGGTGATTGGTTTAAAGAATCTGTGTATTGGCCTGTTCTTTTTATATAGGAAAAAATAGACTTTTTTAATTACGAAATTGGCAGCAGTGGACTTGATTCATATCATCCATATCATGATAACCAATGTAGCCTCAAAACCGTTAAAACATCAGTTGAAAGGGTTTAATTGGCGTCCCCATTCTCTTTCGTTTTTTTTCCCCCCATGTTATCACCAAGATAAAGGGAATCAACCGATAAATTGTAAAAGATAAAAGTGCATGCATCTTTTATATGTGATTCTTTGAATATATTTCAATTCACCGATACAATTAGTTTTCGCTTGTGATATTCAAAGTTGGTTTGTAACGTACTAGACGTGTTTTCATCGGAAGCGCAAACGACAAAATTTCAGGCTTGTCCAAATCGAAAGCATTTGCAGACGACAAATTAAAAGTGACTGAAAATTTGAAATCTGTTTTGTGAAGGGTAAAAATCATTGTGGGAAAAGGAGAAAATGCTGGTTTCCAGTATTTTCTCCTTTTTCCACAATGTTTTCTAAAATCATCTTTTTCAGGGTCGTCAAAGTAGGGATTGTGTGGTAATGGGTTAATACACCTCTTCACCAGAAAGCATAAGTTTAGACTTGACCAAATTCAGAGTAATTTGCAGACGAAGAAATATCTAACTCAAATGATGTAATTATTCATTGAGGAATAGAAAAGGAGCATCCCCCCCTCCCCCTCCCCTTTTTTCAAAACTGCATTTTCATAAACATGTAGCTTCTCTCTCTCGGGGTTGGTAACCCTTTGCCTGTTTACTATGTTAACCCTTTCCCAAACGACAATATTTTAGAGTGGTCCAAATTGAAAGCACTCACAGACGACAAAATAAACGAAACTAAAAAACTGAAACTTGTTTCCTGCAGGGTAGAAAACATTGTGGGAAAAGGAGAAAATGCTGGTAACCAGCATTTTCTCCTTTTCTCACAATGTTTTCAAAAGGTTTCTATCTCAGGGTCGTAAAACCAGGGATTGTTTGGTAAAGGGTTAAATGAAGCGCTCAAACCGATAGTAAAACCCAAAATTTGCTACTTAAAAGGCTTTTTTTCCCATGAAAGATATTTTCGGATCGGACAGTTTAGATAAAAAATCAGACTTCACGTTCTGTGCAGTCTGATCTTGTCTACACTGTCCGCAAAAAGGTCTTTCAGTCTCGTTTAGCAGACTTAAAACAGAATTGTAGAGTCAAGGATTAACCCTTTACCCCATAAGGCATTTCTATAGTATCTCTAATTGACCCTAAATAACAGCAAGGATGAAGCCGTTTTCTATGTGTAAATGACACCTTTTGATAGCGTTAAAAACATTGTGACAAAAGGTGAAATTGCTCGTGACGAGCAATTTCACCTTTTGCCACAATGTTTTCCAAAGGCTCCTACAAGCAATGCGTAGAAATGAGAATCTATGGAGTCAAGGATTGAGTCATTAAATCAGCAGGTGGAACAGACTAGAGGAAGGAAAGAATTTAATTGCAAAGCACAACGTTGCATGATAAATACACATGTTGCGTGTTTACCCTTTACCACTCTACAAACCTTTATACTTGCCTGTACAATAAAACATTTGCTGACGACGAATTAAATATGGCTCAAAAGATGGGATTGTTTTTACTGTACGGGTAGATAAAACAGTATAAAAAAAAAAGAGAAGAAAATGCAGGTTACCAGCATTTTCTTCTATACCTATACTGTTTTATGATGCCCTCTACTCCATGCCATAAAGCACGGACCATCTACATGTAGCACAAGGTTGATTAATATAACTATAGTCCACAACATAATATTCCCATCAACAGCTTGTCTTCTGTGTCAATATTTACCAAGGAAAGCTGTTCTTTCAATTTTGATTGTTTGTCTGGATGGTGCTTAACCCCATTTACGACGCCGTTTCAGTTATATTGCGGCGCCCAGTGCACCTATCCATGCTTTCTTTAAGGTTTCTTTTATTAGCACTTCGAAAACTGTTCTTTCATATAGCAATCGTCTACTTTTCCTTGATTGATTGAATTGGAGTTTGACGTCGTTTTAATATTTAATAGCTAGTGTCATATCATGGTGGCCACTGTATCTACGCATGTGTTTTCTGGTTTTCTCGCACCATTACTGACACAACTTTCTTTCGAAGTCACTGACTACTTTCTCTCACATGCATCGGAGGTGAGAGGCAAAAATGGGCGGAAAGAATGTTTGCTTCAATCGGGTATCGAACTCACAACCATCAGGCCATAAGTCTGCTATAACCACTGAGCGACCCGGACGGGCATCTCCACATTAATATCCCAGAGACAATGCCTAGCAGTAAGAGACAAAGAGACATAGACTACAATTCTGTCTTACTGACTATCGCGTCAGTCCTCGGAAAGAAATTATATACTGGAGCTGGGATTTAGTTTAAACATATTTTTATTCATCAATTAATTACAAATATTTAAAGACAATTCAACAGATTAACAAAGAATAAGTGAAGCTTATATTGTTTTACTCTATTCCAGGTACACATTTACAGGTTAATAACGTAATAAAAAATAATAACGGTATTTTGATAGCTATTGAGAGAACAGCGTGGGGAAAAATAGAACAGAAAAATAAGCTGATTGGGGTTAAGTGTTCAACTGGGAGAACGAAGGGGGTATTTCATGTTCACAAAGAATTGTCTTCCTTCATGACCATCACATATCAATGATAATTAGATGCTATCAATAACAGAACATGCAGTTACTTATTTAGATATAAGCATTTAGATTGAGATTTGGAAGCAGGATTTTCACATCCAAAGAAGGGAAACCCTATTATTATTCTAAGTAAATTTTCTGCTTTGGCTAATGTAAGAATGAACTGCTGCGAATATTTTTTCGTTATCAGGTTGATCAAGATCTTCATCACCATATAAGATGACTTGAAGAGTAACTCTCGTAATTGTACTTATATCATCATTTAGACTAATTCTTAAATCTCTGTAAAATTGGCATTTAAAGAAGTAATGATGTGTTGATTCAACTGGGTCGCATCTACAAAGGGGCGACTGGACCATATTTTTGAATATAAATGCTCATTAAGACAACTATACTTATTACGTAACCTAGCGTGTATTAGCTTTTCTATCTCCAAATAAATAAAGCTTGTTTGGTCTCGGTTTATCAATGTTTAAGCGAAATTTAAAAGAAGACAACGTTCTGCTATTTTTCGTTTTATTTTCATGATAAACAGTTCCAATCATTGATCACTGGTGGCAAGAATGAATTGTTGTACAAAGTGATTCTGCAAGCAATGGTTCGTAAATTATTTGGACTTCGAAGATTGTAAGATGATGACTCTCCAACTGTCTGGGGAAAAAGCGCATTAAGATACCGGTAATTAGAAGACAGCCCGTTGAACATTCTATAAAAGAGACTCAGTTCGTATTTTCGCCTTCCCATCCAGTTTCTTGGTATCACGGATAGCAGGTGCAGCCTGTTACTATACGAGCCGCTTCAGTTTGAACTTTATCCGTTTGATTTTTCAGACCGTGAGAAAAGTTGTCCCCTAGGCCTACAACATCACCATATTCAAGGATAGGCCTGAAAAGTAAATAATCTGAAGTGAAAGACGATCGACGCGCCTTTTTAGATGCCGCATATTCCCAATCCTTTTCCAGGCTTTTTCAACAGATTTATGAACGTGAATGTCCCAAAAACCATCATTGGAGAGAAAGAATCCCAAATGTTTATGACTGGTAACAGACGGTATTTCTACATTTGACATAAACAGACCTGGGTGATTTGGCTTGGAACGTTTACGAGAAATTACTAAAGATTCAGACTTAGATGGATTAAACTTGACCAACCACTTTAAAGCCTTTTGATTAATTTTGCCGACGTCCGATTGTAAAACTGCTGGGATTTGAATTTCGAAGAGATGTAAAAGGATGTTTGACATCAGTGTAATATGGTTGTAGAAGAAAGTGAAACACAATACGAGATATCGATTTACATGCACTGCATTTGTATGATACTAACACTTTTTTTTTTTTCATTTCCACTTTAACTCATTACCAAACGACATTATTTAAGGCTTGTCCAAATCGAAAGCATTTGCAAACGACAGTATAAGAAGGGCTAAAAAATAGAAATTCGTATCGTGAAGTGTAGTAAATATTGTGGGAAAAGGAGAAAATGCTGGTTACCAGCATTTTCTCCTTTTCCCACAATGTTTTCTAAAGGCTTCTTTTTCAGGGTAGTCAAAAGTAGGGATTGTTTGGTAATGGATTAAGCATGTTGTCACATAATTATGGATAACGTAGAGAAAAATAGTAGCATGTAGATCTGCTGATTGATTTTCTGCACCGAAAAGTCTTTAAAACAAAAGTAAGAAATGACCAAAACCTCTTTACATGTAATTGATTATAATGAGATCAAACAAAAATGCCATAATACAGGCCCACATAATTATCTACTAAATATCATAATTGGAGTGCAACACGCGAAAAGGTGCATTCGGACATTTGCGTAAAGTGTCGTCCCGGATTAGCCTGCGCAGTCCGCGCAGGCTAATCCGAGACGGCACTTTACGCCTAAATTAGATTTTGTGCTAGAGTAGACTTGCGTAAAACAGAAAATCACATAAAATCGGAAAGTGTCGTTTCGGATTAGCCTGTGCGGAGTGCACACGTTGATCAGGGACGACACTTTACGCAAATGTCCGAACGACCCTTTTCGCGTGTTGCACACCATATGGCATTGTGAGAACACTTTTTCCCTACTTAACCCTTTCCCAAACAAGCCCTGGTTTTTACGTGTCTGCAGTAAAAGTATTTGGAAAACACTGTGGGAAAAGGAGAAATTGCTCATGACGAGCAATTTCTCCTTTTCCCACAGTGTTTTCTACCATTTTTTGAGAACTTTCTGCCATTTTCTCAAAATCTAAAATTGTCGTCTGCAACCTCTTTCAGTTTGGAAGAGTCTAAAATTTGTCGTTTGGGAAAGGGTTAAGTGAAAGCTTGTTTTGAACTTATTTCAATACCATTTTGTTATTGTTGTTATTGTCGTTGTTTACTTGTTACAGCATCACTATGGCAGCAAAGAAAAATCTGGACAAGAAATTGATCCTTTGTCCGCAATGTTTTCCTTATCATGAATTCATTTCCTTTCCTGCAAGCTTTAATAAACTTATTGGTGAGAAGGTCTAGTAGCAGACATTGATAACGACGATCAATGCTGTACCATATTGAGATAACGGCAATATCAATTGATGTAATGGTAGTTATTCCCCCGGGTCTTTTGTTCTGTGCCCAAACATAATGTGATAATATTGACATCAGTAACTAGAACACTTATAATATGTGATGTATCCACCCAATTGATTCCAAGTAAATTACAGTGGACGTACTAAAATTACATACAAAGCTTTAGTTGGCTCTTAGTTGTTTCAAACCGGAAGTATATGGCGCATTACGGTAAGAAATATACTGCTGCGATGAAAAGTAGACCCCTTTCCTATTTTGCGATACTCAACGAATCCCGATATCGGTGGCTAGAGTAATTAATATGTGATATATTCATAGTATTGTGTTACCAAACGACAAAATTTTAGACTGGTCCAAAGTGAAAGCCCTTGCAGACTACAAAATTAACTCAAAAATTGAAATTTGTTTCCAGCAGGGTAGAAAACATTGTGAGAAAAGGAGAAAATGCTGGTTACCAGCATTTTCTCCTTTTCTCACAATGGTTTCAAAAGGCTTCTATCTCGGGGTCGTAAAAACCAGGGATTGTTTGGTGAAGGGTTAATGTACATCAACCCATTTTTTGCTAGATTGTAAACCGGAAGTGCAGGACGTTTGGTCACCAACAAGATGTAGTCTCACGCTAATAACGTTAGTTTAATTCAAGAATTCTTTCTATTTCTCAATTAGCCTTAACTCTTTCACTACAAAATAAATACACTGCATTTTCTCAAAGGCTAAAAATACATTTCCTCTGCAAAATCTAGGGACAGCTAGGTCATAATCTAGATTATAGCAGTGGACAGTGTAGATCAGAGATCAGACTGCACGTTCTGTCTTGATCTACACTGTCCGCAGAAGCCTCTGGTGTCGTCTACGGTGTCGTCTACGGTGTCGTCTACGGAATGTTTAGGGTTTAAAGTTCTGAAAAAAAAAGTGGGTGTGTAAACAGTCGCTTGCAGGAATTAATAAACTCAAAACTCCATGCCTTTTTCCATGTAAGTGACTTTTTTTTGCGATTTAAAAATTCTCTTTGGGGGAAAAACAAACGAATAAACAAACTTGTAAGCAGAAAAAAAAGCTTGTCTGCATATATTCATGAAGGTTGTGTAATGCTAATGAATTGTTTTTTAACAATGCCCTTTGGGGATTTTTTTATATACTACATGAATAGTTTGTCTGTCTATCTGTCTGTCTTTCCGTCCATCCGTCCATCCGCCCAGTCGTATTTCCATCTGTCCGACCGTCCGTCCTTCCATACTTGCCTGTTTTCAAATCGCTCCCCGCCCAGTTTAACTATCGAGTATTTTTGCCTGAAGAATCACAGTTTGGGGGCCAATGATTATAGACAAATAACGGAGTTAGGTAACATACCCTAAAATTTCCAATCTACAGGTGTGGAGAAGTCATTATTCTCTGATATAAGCTTGTGCTACGTGCGGTTAGATAGAATTTGATAGGCTTTCTGGTAAATAATGTTGGATTGTATTCATACGCAGTTCCGTTTTAATCATATACACTTTCATTTCGAATATATGGTTTGTTTTCTGTTTTATACCATACTTCCTTAACTATGTCTGCAGATGACAGTGAGAATATTTTTTGAAAAAGTGGATATTGACAAAAAATTAAGATGAAGCTAATAATGTTGAAATGTTTTATTACATATTTTTTCCTTTCCTCATAATGCCGCTTTAATAATTTGTCGCAAAACAAATGTTGTATGACAATAAAATAACCTTTTGGAAGATAACAGGAACTTAATGCGTTGTCAAGGAGAGAAGGCCTATAGATTCAGACCAGACTGCATGCACCGATATTTTGTGCTTAAGAGGATTCAAAATCTGAAAAGACTTTTATTTTCTTGAAAACGAAATAAATCGTGTTTTTGCAGACACTGTAGATCAAGATCAGACTGCTAGGAACGATATTTAGTGTCTTAGGCCGAGCAGAAGACATTCTAAAAACGATTTTTTTCCCGTCATTTTATGGTAATGCACAGTGTAGATTAAGACCAGAGTGCATTAGCCGATATTTAGTGTTTCATGCTGACCTAACGACTTTCTAAAGCTGGAAATATTCTTCTTTTTCTGGTAAGTAAATAGGGCGTGTTTGTAGATTCAGAATAGATTTGTAGATTCAGATTAGACAAAATCCTGGACAAGTCGAAACTGGCAGTAGCTGCAGACGGCACATGGCTTGCAAAACGTGAAAAGGGGCATTCTATAAAATTTACGTGAACATGGTATCGTCTCGGATCAGCCTGTGCAGACTGCGCAGGTTAATCCGAGACGGCACATTACGTCAACATTAGATTTCGTTCTTCAGCAGACTTTCGCAAAATATAAAATTACATAAAAACAGAAAGGGTCGTTTCTGATTAGCCCGCGCGGACTGCACAGGCTGAGCTGAAACGAAACACTACAAATTTCCGAATGCCTCTTTTAGTGTTTTGTAAGCCATATGTTGTCTGTCAGTTTCCTTTTTTTTTTTGTGGTATATAAAGGGTACATGATGATTCAGGCTTTTGTTGTACCAGATGGATATTTATGATTTCATAATTATGGGATGACTTCGCGTTTAACTCTTTAGCAAACGACAAAATTAGAGACTGGTCCAAATTGAAAGCATTTGCAGACGACAAAATAAGTGTGACTGATCAATTGAAATTTGGTTTGAAAAGAGTAGAAAACATTGTGGGGAAAAAGAGAAAATGCTGGTTACCATTATTTTATCCTTTTCCCATAATCACGGTTTTCAAAAGGCTTCTTTCTCGGGGTCGTTAAAAGTCGGGATTGTGTGATAAAGGGTTAATACTAGAACCATTTATCACGGAGATGCAATAAGCCCCCTTTTGCGAGATCACGGCTCACATGTATTATCAAAAGCTGCAGCCCCAAATTTATAGAACAGCTCAACGGCAAACCATAGAGACATTGATTCACTTTTCGCATTAAAAAAAGGGCTGAAAACATGTTTATTTATTAAAACTTGTGCAAATTAATTCATGATAAACTGATTTTTTTAGATTGCAAATATGTGTAATCAATTTTTACAGTCTTAGAATTTATATTGTCACACGCATAAGAGGTCACCTCGTTTTATGACGGTGTTTTAGCCATAACATTTTCTTAATTTGCATGATGTTAGTTTGCAAAAATTGTGTCCCGGTAGCTAGGATGTGAAGAACAACTTCTGATTGGCTAAACCGAATGGTTTAGCCAATCAGAAGTTGAATTACTTTCAAAGTTAGAAAATTCTGGAGAATAAGACAAAGAATATTCTTAAGAACAGTTGGTGAATACGGACCCTGGACTGGATTTTATTATAAGTAATGAAAACTTTTTTATCGCGGGCCGAGCCAAATTCGCCCTGTCGATTTATTCATCACCTGTTTTAAATTTTCTCCGAAATAATTATTTCAAAGTATAACTCATACTGGTCTCCATAACAATTTTGGCTGTATTTGTGTACTTTCAGCATTCTTTTTGCTGATATATATTTGACAGATTATTCCGGGAAGATGACAAAGCAACTACGATTTCTGGGATTCACAATCTGTGTATATGCCGTAATACTGGTGTATGAATCTGGAATACTTACGCGTAAGTAAAGTGATTGTAAAAAGTAATCCAGGCCTTTTTCTAACCCTGAAGGAAGACAGCTCTAGAAAAGAACGTGGGAGAAGAAGAAAATGCTGGTGACCAACATTTTATCTTTTTCGCACGTTGTTCTCCATTCTGTACCACAATGACTTGTCGTCTGCAGTTTTGTTTTAAACACCGCTTACGAAGTCTTTTTTTTAACAATATCTTTTTTTCTATACATGGAGGAGTCTAAATTAATTAATTACCAAACGACAATATTTTAGGTTTGTCCAAATCGAAAGCATTTGCAGACGACAAAGAGTGATTGAAAATTTGAAATTTGTTTTGTGAAGAGTAAAAAAACATTGTGGAAAAAGCAGAAAATGCTGGTTATCAGCATTTTATCCTTTTCCCACAATATTTTTTAAAGGCTTCTTTCTCAGGGCGTCAAAAGTAGGGACTGTGTGGTAACGGATTAATAAATTGCCAAGTTAACTAACCCTCATGAAAAAAGAAATGGAAGGCAATACTGTTCGGCAATAATATGGGACATATATGAGAAAACAGCCACTAAGTTCGTACAGACATTTTTAGCCATGCTCTGTGAAAAGGGGGCTACGTGCATCTGCAAAAATTATCGACCCGTGTCAGCCCGAGCAGGCCGTGCAGACTGACAAGAGTCGAAACAATTTGCTGTTTGAAATTTTTCCACGTGTCAAAGGATCATTCTACCTCATTATTCAGTCGCCAGTTATACAAAATGGAATTTATGGATCGATAATCATGTGATGACTCTTTGTATGCGCATGTCTTATTCTTCGAAGATTCGACCTGTCTAATACGACGCCTCACTCTCCCCAAAGTTGTGGGGATTGTAGTAATACTCGCAATAAAGTAGCAATGGAGAAAATAGCTTTATCAATATACGTTTGAGGAGAAATCAGGCCTCTCTTAGCTCCAGGTTTCTCTAAACTGCTGATTTAAGCTGAATGAATCGCACCAGTAGCATTCTATTGGGTAAAAGAGTATCTAGTTTGAAATTGAAAGTAATGCTTGTCGCGTAGAAAAGTAGTCCGGTTCTGTACCCAGAATGCCCAAGTTATATAGATGCGTATTTGTGGAATGCCATCTAGCGGGAGATAATATGTGATGACTTGCTTAGTATCATATATCGCGGAGATGCATTCAATCCCCTTTTAACACAGAATAGCTTGTTTTATATATGTCACCCACTGAAAATCACCCACTGAAAAGATAGATAAACCTTATGTAATTTATTCTCTGAACTGATGGATAAATGAACTGTGTAAATAAATTATACACACCTTGACAGTTAACTCCTACACCAAACGATCTCGTGTCTAATACCTTGGGAAGAGACTTTGAAAACATTATGAAAAGTAGGATAAAACGCGGGTAATTATCATTTTCTCCTCTTCTCACAATGTTTACTGTCCGCTGCAAGACATGTTGCATGTTTTTAGTCATATCTAATTTGTCGTCTGAAAATCCTTTCAATTTGGACAAGGCTAACATTTTGTCGCCTGGTGAAATGTTAACTCTGTATCTCACAATTCCGACTTTTAACACCCGTGAGAAAGAAGCCTGTAGAAACATTGTGGGAGAAGGAGAAAATGCTGGTAACCAGCATTTTCTCCTTTTCACACAAAGTTTTCTACCCTTCCAACGACAATTTTCCTTTTTTCAACCACATTTATTTTGTCGTCTGCAAATGCTTTCAATGTAGACAAGGCTAACATTTTGTCGTCTGGTGAAGAGTTAAAGATCAATATCACCGAATAACTACTGTATCATTGCATATGAGATTAATGCATAATTGATTAACCTCAGGGCCAGAGGCCAGTTCATCACGACTTGTGTATCGACCCTCACCCTCAGTTTCTGTAGAGGTAAGGTATATCATTAACTTTCGTGCTCGTACACATTAATTATGAATAAGGGATGCTCATAACGTTTCCTAAGAAGAAATAAATCCTTTTTTTTTCCCCCTCTCTCTCTCTCTGATGCGATCTTTGTATTTTTCTTCGTTGACTAGTTTTGACTGTATTTATGCAAACCAGGGCCCCGTTTCACCAAGGTAGTTACGATCAAAATATGCGCAAGTTTTACGTAACTATAGTATAGGGGGGCATAAGATCCACCACGAGATACAACATATCTATCACGAAAACTTTAGCAAACTATTGCAATAAATCAAAGCTGCTTAGAAAAAATTTCAGCTTTTCAATTTATCGAGATATGATTTCCAGGAAAATTTTGATTTTTCGCAATAACTTCCAAAAATATTCAGTGACAGTTATGTCGTATCTCGTACCGGTTTAAAGGTGGCCCTTCAGATTTTGGGACGAAACTTTCACAAAAATACAAAACATTCATCCTTATACTCCCAAGGCCTTTTAATTTTCATACATAAAACCCCAGTAGTCGAAGAGAAATAAGAGATTTACTAAGGCCCAGGTCGACACCGACGGGAACCACGGTCTATTTTTAGATGAGCAACTTGCTCATTTACATACCGGAAATACACAAATGATGCTTCAAACATGGCGTCCGAAGAAGAAATTATGGAAAATAATTACATGTTTGTTATGTTATGGAATTTAAGCATCATTAGTCACGTGCCAGTCACTTTACATTCCCACAATGCTTTTTTAGATTTTTGGCGCGAAATCTAAAAATAACTTAAGAGGCTACGTAGCCTTTAAAGGGAATACCATCAAAAAGAATTTTTTCCTGGTACTTTTATGATTCTTAATTATTAATGATTTGTATTGTTTTTTTTTATATAAATTTCAGTGATCTATATATTTTTCAATTTGGTGAGATGTGAAAATTCTAAATACCCACCTTTAATGCCACTACTCTATAGTTAGGTAAAACTTACGCAAATTTTGTTCGTGAATGCCATGGTGAAGCGGGGCCCAGGTGGTCCTTATTCACCGACCAAACAAAAAAATGTTAGTCCTTTTATCAACAATTTTTTTTTTAAGTTTGAAAGTATCTCAATTTCTGATCAGCCGAATGGTTTATCCAATCAAGATCCGCATTCACCAACCATTCTTGAGAACATTCTTGGTCTTATTCTAGATTTAGAAAGTAACACATCTTCTGATTGGCTTAACCATTGGTTTAGCCAACGAGAGGCTGTGTTATTTTCAAAATTAGAAAATGTTGGAGAATAAGATTGTTTTTAAGAATGGTTGGTGAATACCGACCTAGCTAAGTTGCGATACTTTCTAAATCTACAATAAGACAAAGAATGAAATTACAAAAAATGTTGGGTGAATACAGGCCCAGATTCCCATCGTTATTTGAATTAAGAAATTACTTTTTCGGACTATGGAAAAGGTGCTTGAGACACACATAAAATTTACCATTGCTACAATCTTCTCCGTGACTGCAAAGTAATCTGTATATTTTTCTTGTTAGACTTTTTGGAATTTTGTCGATTTTGATACAAAGCCATTTCATGCCGTCTGCGAAACGCTTTTGATATAAACTAGTCACGTGTCTGTAATTTTGTAGTCTGGTAGAGTTATACAGAGTAAAATAAGAAAAAGTACAATCTTAGTTTTGACGTGTAGAATAAAACTATGGAGATATAGTTCAAATGATGAGTTCTTACTAAACTAAATTGATTAAGTTGAAAGCACTTGTAGACCATGAATTTAGTTTAGCACAGATGATCTCAAAATGTATGAAAATAATGTGGGAAAAAGGAGACAATGCTTGTTATTTGGATTTCATTCCTTTCCTTTCCAACATTTTTCTGTAAAAAAAAAAACTTCTTCCGCGAGGCCTGTTAAAAAAAAATAGAATTTTATTTCATGCTTTCCGGTAGGATATCGAGAAATAGCAGTGAAAATATTTTTCGATCTTACACTGGTACCACCAGTGAAAATACCGATTTTCACGTTCTTGTTGCCTAGGTAAATTGCGCGTGCCTAACAACTAGATTGGAAATATGACGTCCATTACCTTAAATTTCTCGCGCTTGACGTAACGTTGCTATGCGGGAGGGGTACGCCACGGGGAATATAAAGGAAAAGAACTGTACCGGATTGTGATAAAGCTCCTCCCAGACAGGGTAAAAAGCATGAAATAAATAGAATAGAATAAATAGAATATTTGTTTTTTTCGGTGAAAGATCGAAATTTATTTCATCTCGTGAACACCATCGGTAATATTTTCACTCGTGGCTGCGCCACTCGTGAAAATATTACCGATGGTGTCCACTCGATGAAATGAATTTCGATCTTTCACCGAAAAAAAAACAAATAGGCCTATCCTCTATATAGTAAGGGGTTACGTAGTATTTGACACCCCCAACCACCTCCGAAAATTGTAATGGTATAGTATGGCCATTGTTCTCTAATAGACTTGTTTAAGGTCTGGGAATCATTTAAGTATTTAATCATAGGACACAGTGGTCCACCGTGCATTAAAGAGGTCCATGCCAGCCGAGCACGTAACTTCAGAACAACTAGAATATGTGAGAATCCTACGTGGTGGCTTTAGATCTACAGCAGGTATGGTTTACTCTTAAACAAATCTCCATCTCACTTTACCAAACAACAAGATTTTAGAGCAGAAATGTTGATCACAAGCATTTTATCCCTTTTCTACAATTTTTTTTTTTATCCTTTTTCGAAAGCCCTCTCCATCAAGGTCGCTATAACTTGGGAATATGTGGTACATGCATTAAGTTAAGGAAGAAGGCTTTTGTGTAGGAAAAATGTGACAATACCAGGGATCTGAAGTGCCATGGCCAACGGCACTTCCACGTACAGCACGGTACAGCTTCAGATTACTTATCCCACCCATCAACCATTGGGATACACAGGAGCCCTTCATAAACATACGATGAAAATTTAAACTTGTCCAAACTGAAAACATTTGCAGACGACAAAGTAAAAGTGACTCAAGTTCTGTGATTCTCTAGAAAACATTGTGGGGAAAAAAGGAGAAATTGCTGCTTTTCGCTTATTGTTCAGATGACATATCTATGGAGATACAGAGAAGAAACAGTTAGTAACTAACTTATTCAGGTTACGGCATTTTTCAGTTACATTACGGCAGATAATGTATTGATTAATCAAGATATTCTAAACTACTCTTTCTCAATTACAACTACAAACAAAGCAGACACAAAGGTTTGTAGTGGAAGAGATATAAATCCTATCTCAGTCGTTCTCAGTAATATTATCAGAAAGAAATTTTTGTCGAGCCGATTTTTTTTAGCTTGAAGCCTATGAAGTGCTTATATTGCACATTACCACTTAGTTGCCTGTATTCACCAACCAATCTTAAGGACACTCTTTGTCTTATTCTCCAGAATTCAGAATTTTCTACACTTGTAAGTAACACAACTTCTGGTTGGCTAAACCATTCGGTTTAGCCAATCAGAAGTTTTGTTACTTACAAATTTAGAAAACCTTGGAGAATAAAAATAAAAATATTCTCAAGAATGGCTGGTGAATACGGGCCCAGGACTCGGCTTCCATTTTCATTGACATGATTACAAGTGCTGATATTGCATGTTACTACCAAGTATAACGGGTGACGAATTTTGGCTTGTTTTACCATTTCACTCAAAATGGCCACTAAGTCTCGGTTACTTGGTAGTAACGTGCAATATCAGCGCTTGACTCGCACTTTGTTTCAGGTTTTCTGACGATCGGACTGTCAAGCGTGCCCCGGACCGGGGCTTCCTACCTTATTGATACTTTAGAAAGCCTGTTTAGTCGTCTGACAGAGCCTCAGAAAGCGGAAGTAGTTGTCGTTCTATTTCTCGGGTCACAAGACTCTTCCTGGATCAACAAGACGCTCGAAGATCTAGATAGTCGTTTTAAGAAGGAAATGCAGTCACTGTTACTCCAAGTCATACAGCCGCTGCCACACATATATCCCAACTTCAGGTCAGTGATGAGATGGCAAAGTTTGGGTTTTTGAAATAGCCTATAAAACTTCATTTCACTTAAAATAGCAGAACAGGGGTCTTTACCACGATATCCTTGGTTTCAGGACATTGAAAAATACGACTTTTTGACAAAACTGCGAGAAATATCCGCAGACTGTATTTTGGTATTTTCTCCTTGTCCTAATGTGTTTTCTAACGTTGAAAAAATAGACCATAACTTAAACCAGACATAACTTGTAGCCTGCAAACGTTTCGGAATTTGGTCAAATCAAACTTTGTCGTTTTGAGTTAATCTTTTACCACACAATCCCGACTTTTAACACCCTATGAAAAAATCATTTTGAAAACATTGTAGGAAAGGAAGAAAATGCCCGACGTCGTAACCAGCATTTTCTCCTTTTCCCAAAATGTTTCTACCATTCCGACAACAAATATCAATTTCTCAGCCAAATCTATTTTGTCGTCTGCAAATGCTTTCAATTTGGACTGGTCTAAATTTTTTTTGTTTGATAAAGAGTTAAGAGTGAACGTGCATGAAAGAGTAACAGACATTGCTGATCCAAGATCAGCTTGAAAACTGTGCAGTTCTGGATTTACAATGTGTGCAAAACTAAACGTATTGTTACACATATCCTGATAATAGTTAAAATGAATATTGTATATCCATATTTCAGCTCCGTCACAAAACGGAATTTCGGGGACGATCTGGAACGGGTACGATGGCGGACAAAACAGAATGTAGACTTCGCACATTTATTCTATCACTGCAGAAACATTTCCAAATACTACATACAAATAGAGGACGACGTGCTCGTCGCTAGTGACTTCATCAATGATATAAAAACATTTGTAGGTAAACAAGACAGTAAAAACGCCATTTGGTTCACGATTGAATTCAGCACCCTCGGTTTTATAGGGAAGATGTTTCATTCTAGAGACCTTCCGATTATCAAAGAGTATCTGCTCATGTTTAAAGAGGAGCAGCCGTGTGATATGTTAATTAATCATTTAAAACGAGTCATGGTTCAACCCAAGGATATACGAAGTTATGTGTCCTTATTTCAACATGTCGGTAAAATTTCATCCTTAAACAATAAAACTCAGCGGTTGACTGACAGACGTTTTAAGGATAGCAAAACGTTCAAACAGAAAAAGTCTATATATATACAGAACCTCGGTCAAAAGAGATTAGCTCCGAAAACGAGATATCAGAAACATTTAACGAAACCAAATCCAGAGGCTAAAATAACAACTACTATGGAAACTTACAAAGACTATAAACCAGAAAACGCATACCAGAAAGAATCAACATTTTTCTGGGGAAAAGACCCAAGAAATGGGGACTATGTGGAAATAAAGTTGACAAGGCTGACAAATATAACAGGTATCGTGATACAAACAGGACATCCGAGATTGTTTACGGACACATTAGAGTCCGGACAGATTCGGCTGGCGCATGATTTCAATGAGGACAACGATTGTAATGTGGACGAAGATTATAGTTCTGATTTTTCGGGAAGTTTAAATATACGTTTTCCGAGACCTCGTCCTATAGTGTGTGCTGTTATAGTGGTGAAAAAGGATCAGAAATCTTGGCTAGTTATCAGTGAGATTGAACTTCGAACAACATAACATTGGTGTTAGACAAGTATTACAGCAACAATTAATCGGGGGATGGGGCGGGAAACATTAAATTGAGACAGGTCTTGGCCGTTGTCTACGCATGTCATATTCTTCAAAGATTCGAACTGTCTGCTATGACGCTGGTTACCAGCATTTTCTCCTTTACCCGCAATGTTTTCTAAAGGCCTCTTTCCCTGGGCCATCAAAAGTAGGGAATGTGTGATAAAGGGTTAAGCATGTCACATAATTATGGATCCATTTCTCCCAATTCGTCCAACCCTGGGTTAAATGGTAACGTAGACCGGTCCTTTGTCACGCAGAAAATTAAACCAAGCAGTAGGTTTTGACACAAGTCAGACAAAGCGGACTGCACAGGCTGAACTCGGTCAATACTTTTTGCATATGTACTAAACCCAATCTCCGAGCAGAGTTGTCGTTCGTTACTCTCACCATACATGAACGTGAATGATCCGGGCCCGTATTCACCAACCAGTCTTAAGAACATTCTTTGTTTTATTCTCCAGATTTTTCTACATTTGTAAGTAATACAACTTCTGATTGGCTAAACCGAATGGTTTAGCCAATCAAAAGTTGTGTTACTGACAAATTTGGAAAACCTTGGAGAATAAGACGAAGAATATTCTCAAGAAATGGTTGGTGAATACAGGCCCCGGAGCGCAAGCGTGTATTAACTCTTTCCCAAACAATCCCTTGTTTTTACTGGTCTGGAATAGTAGCCTTTTGAAAACATTGTGGGAAAAGGAGAAAATGCTGGTAACCAGCATTTTCTCCTTTTCCCACAATGTTTTCTACCCTATCATAGACAGAAATCATCTTTTCAGCAAGAGTTGAATTGTCGTCTGCAAATGCTTTCAATTTTGGTCTAGTCCAAAAGTTTGTCGTTTGGGAAAGGGTTAAACCCCCTTGTCACAGAGCATGTTTTATATAAGTCCAACCTATATTAAGCAAATACCCCAGGGACAATCAAAATGTCTGCTTACGACGAGTGTTCGCTTAGTGCAGAAATACATATGTGACCCGTCACGCAAAAAGGGGACCTTCTTGGAACTGCGAAAAGTGTCAACCCTGGTCATACTGCGCGAATTGCGCAGGCTGACCAGCGTTGACACTTTTCGCTTTAATGACATTTTCTGTATGAAAAGTGGTCATTGTATCTTGTTATACAATCTTTTTTGAGTTAAAAATTAAAAAAAAAGATTGGTGTACAGAATTCCCAGATGGTCCCTTTTTGCGTGATGGGTCACATATGCTTCAACATATTTGCCTCCCTTTGGAACTCAGTAAACTCATATGCTTATGTAATAAAGGTTGCTTTCGTAAATGATGTGGTCAGGTTTTCCCGAGCCTCCTTCTTATAGAGAAAGGACCAGAAGTCGATGTTAGAGTTTTATGAATGTGAGACTAACAACGTTCTTGCACCGTATTTTTTCCTTATTGTGTTATCTGAGGCATTCAAAAGTCGAAGGTACTGGGTTAGAATGATGTCTGGCGGTACCTCAATCACTGATTCAGGGTGGTCTACACAAAGGGTAGAAATTGTCTCTGAAAGCGTAGAAAATATTGTGGGAAAAGGAGAAAATGCTGGTTATGATGTTTTCAAAAGCCCCCTACCTCGGGGGCGGCATTATGTGAGGAGTTAAACGGTGAGGTTTCTGTTGTGTGCGGATACTTAACCTACGGTATCATCCGGTCCATTATGGCCAGCAACACGTGAAAAGGGACATTCAGACACCTGCGTAAAGTGTCGTCTCGAATCAGCCTGCGCAGTCCGCACAGGCTAATCCGAGACGACACTGTCCGTTTTAATGCTATTTTCTGTTTTGCGCATGTCTACTGTAGCACAAAATCTAATGTAGTCGTAAAGTGCCGTCTCGGATTAGCCTGTGCAGACTGCGAGATCTGCGAGAAGTATCGACCCTTGTCAACTTGCATAGGTTTACTTTTGGTTGAAATTTTTATCTATGTGTCAATTTCTTGCATGTCAAAGGTCTAGTCTACCTCATGATTCAGTCTGTCTGTTAGACGAAATGGATTTTATGGATACATAATTATGCAACGACTTGTCCATGAGGTATCATGCATTACGGAGACACATTTAACCTCCTTTTGCAAGAACACATCTCACCAATTAATAAATAAATAAAAGATAAGAAACATCTAAGTTAATACTAAACATAAAACAGAGACTTCCCTCGTAGAAAACATTGTTTATTCAACATTAAAATTCGGATAGCACTGAATGAGAACCATTATAAAACATAACAAAATGTCCCCCAAGCAATCACAATGTACGTATAAATGAGAATCATCTTTCTTCTTATCAGTACATTCATACTTTTCATGTTCTACATAATTACGCTAATCATCTTCTCCAGGTCCTTTATTCTTATTAACATGTCCTCCGAAGCAATCACAATGTACATATAAATGAGAATCAGACCTTACTTTTTTAACCCATTACCACACAATCCCTATTTTGGATGACCCTAAGAAAGAATCCTTAAGAAAAGATTGTGGGAAAAGGAGAAAATGCTGTTTACCTCCACAATCTTTTCTATCCTTCACAAAACAAATTTCAAATTCCCAGTCTCTTATTTTGTCGTCTGCAAATGCTTTCGATTTGGACAGACCTAAAATATTTTTGTTTGGTAATGAGTTAAGTATATTCTTTCTCTTCATTTTCTATATGTGTTCAACATCTTCTGTAGGTCCTAGATTCTTATAAACAAATCAAAAGACAACAAAAATAATTGACTTGTCCATCTTAAAATCCTTTGTAATAAATGGGAAAATAATTGGGACTCAAAAATATGTAATTCACTTCTAAAAAGTAGAAAAAACATTGTGGGAAAAGGAGAAAATGCTGTTTACCAGCATTTTCTCCTTTCCCAAAGTGTTTTCAAAATTTGTCTTCTTTATGGACGATAAAATGCGAGACTGTGTGATAAAAGATTAAACCATTCAGCATAATTGAACGTACTTTCTCATTTAAGAGAACATATCAATTGCGATTTCAAGTGTTTTTGAAAGAGAACAGTTTTTGTAAGAATATCCTTCAAAATAGCAGACAATGCTCATCAAAGATCAGATTGTGGTCTGATATTGGTTAACGTTGTATGCAAAAGTCAGTCTGAACATGATCTACACTTCCTGTAGAAGCAAAACGAAAGTTCTGCTTCATGTTATTTAGGTTATTTTTTCTCTACAGTCAAGATTTCCTGAAGAAAATTCAAATGTGTACAGTATTACTGTAAACGCCACATTTTTCAAATTTAACCCTTCTGGCACCATGAGCAAAATCAGTGATTTTTGCAGACGGCATAGATCAACATCAGACTGCAGAGAATGTGCAGTCTGATCTTTGATCTATATGGCCTGCTGGTGTTGTCAAGCCTTCAAATCAAAATCTTTTTAAGTATCAATAGACTGTATTTAGAGCCGTCAAAAGAAGTCGAGTATATTCATTTGGCACTGTATATTTATTAGGGTTAACTCTTTACCGAACGATAAAATGTTAGACTGGTCCATATTTAAAAAGCATTTGCAAACTGCAAATTATAAGTGGCTTGATTTATGAAGTTTGTCTCTGAAAGGGTAGAAGATGTTATGGGAAAAGGAGAAAATGCTGGTTACCACCTTTTTCTCCTTTTCCCACAAGGTTTCCAAAAGCTTTCCTTCCCTGTGTAGTGAAAACTAGGGCTTGTTTGGTGAAGAGTTAACCCATTACCACTCAATCCCTACTTTTGACGCCCCTGAGAAAGAAGCCTTTAGAAAACATTGTGGGAAAAGGAGAAAATGCTGGTAACCAGCATTTTCTCCTTTTCCCACAATGTTTTCTACCCTTCACAAAAGAAATTTCAAATTTTCAGTCACTTTTGTTTTGTCGTCTGCAAATGCTTTCAATTCGGACCAGTCCAAAATTATCTCGTGTGGTAATGGGTTAAAGGAGAAATGCTGCTGTCGGACTGGGGTCAGCCAGATTTATTCAAGAGGAAGAGCTTGGCATTTTGATTTCAGATACCTTGAAGGTCTGGGTTAGATTTCTACAGCTGGCCAACTAAAATTATCAATTGTCTTTCAGACAGGTCTTTAATTTGAGGTCCAGTGTGAAAGTGCCATTACAACGTGTAAATTAAGCAGTCTGGATGCCTATAGACTAGCTTTGCTAGTCTAAAAACCAGGCGTAACTCAAGATCTTAAGTTTTATCCTAGCATTCTGGTTGTGTTGTTCATAGTGGCAACAATAAATAAAGACACTAGACTACTGGGTTTTTAATTTACAGACCTTTAGATTTTGAAATTATTTTCAAGTGAAAATAATAATAATAATTACAGCTCTCACTGGATTTGTCTTTGAAAGGGTAGAAAAAGATGTGGGAGCAGAGAAGAACAAGAGCCGTCAGAGATGGGTTATGCTCCCTGAACAAGTGCTTGTCATAAAATATATGAAATTGATATAATTTACTTCTTTTATCCTAAAAGGACCCGTTCATGCTCCCCAAAAATTGAATTGAAAAGGCAATTACTATCTTAAAGATGGCCTACACAAACTTGTAGAGGACAATAAGCCCAGTAAGCCCCCTTTAAGCCCTCTTTTCCCATAAGGCAATATTGCATCATTGAAATAAATACAAGTGGTGTGTGATTTGTGGCATTTTTTAATAATAATTCAAAGTTCGAAATTTCATAAAATTTTGAGCAGTCATGTAGTAAATATTACATAAAACGATTTTTTACATGAAGCCCCCTTTTTCCGTGACACAGCCTGAAATTGAGAAACCGGAAGAGAGGTACCTGGGCAACGTTCCAACAAGTTCAGATTTCAAATTTCACAAAATTTTGAGCACAGATGTAGAAGATACAAGTGAAAAACAATTTTTTCCATGAAGTCCCCTTTTTCCGTGATGCAGCCTCAAATTAAAAAACCAGGAAAGAGGTGTTTGCTTATTTGAATTGATAGATTGAAAATAACAAGGGCACATTTTGAAACTTGTAAAACAAGATATAACCATGAAGTTTCACGAAATTTTGACAAAAACTAATGACATATTAGTAAAAATTGCAATTTTGCATTAAGGCCCCTTTTTCCTTGGCATTTTACAAGAAACCCCCTTTTTCCATGACAGAGGGTCAAATTGAAAAACACATAGATAAAGAAACAAGAGCACATGGTGAGACTGAGAAAAAACAATATAACCATGAAGTTTAATGAAATTTTGACCAAGACTGAATGAAACGTTAGTAAAGATTGGAATTTTGCAAGAAACCCCCTTTTTCTGTGACAGAACGTCAAGTTAAAAAACGCCTAAATTAAAAATAGCAAGGGCATATGCTGAATCTTTCCATAAAGAATATAACCATGAAGTTTCATGATTTTTTGACAAAAACTGAATGAGATATTAGTAAAAATGCAATTTTGCATTAAGCCCCTTTTTTTCATGACACGAGGTCAAATGGAAAAACCAGGAAAGATACGTCGGCGCATTACCCTAAGGAGTTCACATATGAAGTTTTATCCAATTTGGTCCAGGGGTTGTGGAGAAATGGCTTCGGACGGACTGACGGACAGAAGGACGGACAGACGAAGCGGCGAATATATGCTTGCCCTTTGGGGAGCATAAAAATGCTGGTAAACCCATTACCACACAATCCCTACTTTTGACGCCCCTGAGAAAGAAGCCTTTAGAAACCATTGTGGGAAAAGGAGAAAATGCTGGTGACCAGCATTTTCTCATTTTCCCACAATGTTTTCTACTCTTCATAAAACAAATTTCAAGTTTTCAGTAACTTTTATTTTGTCGTCTGCAAATGTTTTCGATTTGGACAAGCCCAAAATATTGTCATTTGGTGACAAACCCAAAATATTGTCGTTTGGTAAAGAGTTAATAGTCTTTCTGTTAACAATTTTTTCTCCAAAAGTCCTCTTTTCCTGGGTTGTTTTAATATGCCATTATTTGGTAAACTATCAATGTTTGTCTTTTCAACCCTCAGTATACAATACCAAGGTTTAAACCATAAGAGAATATGCTGCTGATCACCTTTTTCTCCTTTTCTCACAATGTTTACCACCCTTCGAATGTCATATTTCATGTTAAGGGTAGAACTAAATATTTGTTTTTGCAAAAGCTATCAATTTGGGCCAGTAAAATTTCGTTGTCTGGTCTAGAGTTAACCTTACTATCATATATTGCATGCCACTAAGAAACATGGCTTTTAGAAAACAATCTGGGAAAATGCTAGAAACTAGCAATCACTACTTTAAGTAGAATGTTTTCAACCCACTAGTACACATCTCCCATCTTTACAGCACATTTAAATTGTTGCCTGCAAGTGCTTTTGATATTAACAAGTCTACAATTTTGTCATCTGAAAAAGAAGTAAGATAGATACTTCCTTATATGAATCTCCTTTTGTATCACTTTGAGCCATTCAAGAGGTCTGAGGATAGCCTGTATGGTAACAGGTTACAAGCTAAGAGCCATTTGCATAATTATCGTTTTCTTGTTTTAGCGTGAGATCAGGACTTCTTGTTTAATCTTCTGGCCTGCCAGGTTTCAAACTTGGAATATGCTGTGGTGAGCAGTTCCTCCATGTGACTAGAGAGCTGAAAGAGAAAACGGTATGATAGGTCAAGCATAGGTTGATTATCATTCAATTTAACAAATCTCCATTTTCACATCGATGAACTGTATTTAAATATCCCAAATTGGCAGTGTTAACCACCACTAAACTAGTATTCTGGTCGACTTTGGTGAAAATAATTATGGTACTCAATGATGTGGAAAAAGGGTCTTCCGCTCCCACATGACCCAGTGTCTATGTAAAATACACCTTAGTCTCGCTTAAATTCATGCTGGTGGATATCTTTGCAGTTTTCATCACTACACCAAAATGCAAAGATTTCCACAGTGCTAAAATTTCCGGTTTTACGTTATGTAGTACATGTAATTATCAAATAAAAACAGTCATAAATAACACTGATAATTTTTTTCAACATCACTTTATATGTGGCCTGCAAACACGGGAAAAAAGGGACATTAGGACATTTGCATAAAGTGTTGTTTCGTATTAGCTGCGCATTAGGTGCAAGCTAATCCAAAACGTTTTCTGTTTTTATGGGATTTTCTGTTTCACGTCAGTCTACTTAGCAAAAAATCTAATGTAGTTGTAAAGTGCCATCTCGGAATACTCAGCGCCCACCGCACAGGCTGATCCATGACAACACTTTACGCAAATGCCTAAATGTCTTTTTTCACTTGTAGTAAGCCATGTATACCAAGAAAATGTTGATCTTCAAACGATCTTAAAAAGCCGAATAATCTAAAGTTATTTTTTGAGTTAAAAGCTTTACTTACATCCATACTATAATGGTTTTGCTGTAGTTTATCCTTCAATGGATTTAATTTTGCCATATGGAAACGTTCTAATGTGGATTTCATTTTCACAACCTGAAATTATCAATTGCAATTAACATCATCTTCGAGTATTCTACAAAGAAAAACTTAGAGAGATGTTTTTGCAGGCAAACAAGATCAAAATCCCTATATTGTTTTCTTCACTTTCAGTACCATATCATTTTAGAAATATTTGGATGAGTGTATATTTTGTTGTTTTGTTAATTTGATTCAATTATGAGAATGCCTATAATACCATTGTTGCTTCCATGGACACTGTAGATGAAGATCAGGATGCAAGTAACAATCACATATTTCCTCTGTTGTTTAGTAAAGTTAATTTGATTCAACTGTGGGGATGCCTATCATACCATTATCACTTTCTTGGACACTGTAGATCAACATCAGGCTGCACATTACAATCTTGGATTCACTCTGTTGTTTATGTTCTAGGATGATGGTAATACATATAAAGAAAAACTACAAAAAATATGTACCTTTTCTTCTAAAGCTGGAGTGTTGGTGGGAAAACACAACCAAAAATGTCGTAAAAGTTCACAAAGGGCATTATATTGATCTTTCAACTCTTTCTGTATCTCTTCTGGTACCATTTCTACAAGACAAATATCAGGTTTTGTACTATTTGAGCCACACTCCAGCAAATGCAGCTTTATGTATCTCCAGTGTGTATCATACCAAGAATATCATAGCCTAATTATGGATCTGCAAAATCCATTTGTCTAAAAACTGACAAAACCATGAAGTAGAATGGTCCATACACATGCCAAGAGCAAAAGAATCTGACCCAGGTCAGCCTGCATGGATTGCCCATTCTAGCCTGGGTTGACACTTTCCATATATACATTGACCCTTTACCAAACAACCCCTGGTTTTCATGACCTCGGGATAGAAGCCTTTTGAAAACATTGTTTTCAACTCTTTCCAAAACAAATTTCATTTTTGAGTCAAATTAAATTTGTCGTTTGCAAATGCTGCTAAATTGGACTAGCCTAAAATTATGTTGTTTGGTAAAGAGTTAAACCCGCTTTCACAGAGCATGACTAAAAGAAAATATCCAAGTTCTTTATCATAATTCCAAGGTAAATCACCAAAAACTTAACTTTCTACCAGGTGACAAAATTTTGGAGCTTTCCACACTGATAGCAGTTGCAGATGACTCATGTATCTCATATGGTAAAATGTACCTGTGAAAGAATACAAGACAATTACTGGCCAGGACTTTTCCATTAGCTGAAAATACCTTTCAAAGCCATAAAAACACAAGGTTGTAAACAGCTTTACAATTTCCTTGAAAAATAAAGAAAATAGCAGTGTAATCACTCTGGCAAAAAAGGGCTTCAAGATATAACAGTCTAGTTATACAATAAATATACAAATGGATTCAATAATCAACAACTTGACTCCTTCAGCACCAAATACTAATTTACTAATATACCACCTCGAATCTTTTAAACAGCATACTAATATACCACCTCGAATCTTTATAACTGCATACTAATATACCACCTTGAATCTTTTCAATGACATACTAATATACCACCTTGAATCGTTTTAACGACATTCTTATATACCACCTTGAATATTTTTAACGACATACTAATATACCACCTTGAATCTTTAGAGTGGCATACTATTATACCACCTTGAATCTTTTAACGACATACTAATATACCACCTTGAATCTTTATAACGGCATACTAATATACCACTTTGAATATTTTTAACGACATACTAATATACCACCTTGAATCTTTTCAATGACATACTAATATACCACCTTGAATCGTTTTAACGACATTCTTATATACCACCTTGAATATTTTTAACGACATACTAATATACCACCTTGAATCTTTAGAGTGGCATACTATTATACCACCTTGAACCTTTTTAACGACATACTAATATACCACCTTGAATCTTTATAACGGCATACTAATATACAACTTTGAATATTTTTAACGACATACTAATATACCACCTTGAATCTTATAGCGGCATACTAATATACCACCTTGAACCTTTTTAACGACATACTAATATACCATCTTCAATCGTTTTAACGGCATTCTATAACGGCATACTAATATACAACTTTGAATATTTTTAACGACATACTAATATACCACCTTAAATCTTATGGCAGCATACTAATATACCACCTTGAATCTTTTTAATGACATACTCATATACCATCTTCAATCGTTTTAACGGCATTCTAATATACCACCTTGAATATTCTTAACAACATACTATTAATACCACCTTGAATCTCTTTAGAACATAGGCTTAACTAGACAAGTTGACAGTATAGATCCAAGACTAGACTACACATTTTGTGCCTTTTGGTCTTTATCTCTGCTGCATGCAAAACTTCCTTCTTTTGCCTACGGCACTGAAGGGACAATATCTGCTGAGGAAGTTTTTTCAGGGATTGAAGCATAATTCCTGATGGTAATGCTATCATGCAGGAATATTTTCAAAGCTGCAAGTCGGTTTCAAGAGCAAATGAGTAAAACACTTACGACTAAGTTGCTGTTGACTTGTTCCTTGCATTAAAATACCCCCTGGAGACAATTCCCCCAGTACACTGACTGCTGTGTTCCCAAGCAACACCTGTAGATGAAAAAATAAATGATTTCCGCATTAATATCACCTCTCATCCCCTGAAATTGCCAGTTAATCCTTGCCCTGCTAGATAAATGAAATGAAACTTTCAAGCCATTAGGAAAAATCAAATTAATATTATTTCAAACTTCTTCTTTGAAGAAAAATATCTCCATATTGGACACTGAAGATCAAAGATCAGACTGCACATTCTGTGCAGTCTGATCTTGATCTACACTGTCCACATATGGTCAGTGAGTCACACTGAGCAGCCTTAAGTTAGAAGGAGACACTGTGTTGAAAAAGTGTAATGATAGAATGGAGCAAATGCTTCTTTTGTCACTGTATTTTCAATGCCAATGTTTGTCCTTAAACACTATCGTAAACAATTCTTTCAGTCATATGGGTTGGGGGAATCTTATAAATTCATAGGGTCTGGTTGCTTACCCTTCATCCCGATTGCTTTTGAAAACTTTGTGGTAGAAAGAGAAAATGCTGGTAACCAACATTTTCTCTTTTTCCAACAATGTACTTTACACATCAAATCTTTTGAACCAAATTTCATAGGATGCCCACAAATGCTTTTAAAATGGATAAGCAACTTTGTATTTCCTAAACTGCCTGTTCCACACAACTTTGGGTCTACCTAATATGTCAAAAATGAGCGGTTATGATAATAATGGTAAAGATCTTAGGGTACTTACTTGTGTTAAGTCTGGGTTCCACTCGTCAATTTCCTGAGATACTGTACTATTGGCTGAGATCGCATCCTCACTTGAGGTATACCTGGTCGAAGTAACAGTGGTTGGACCATGTAAATATCGCTCCATTCTCGACAATCGTAGCTGTATAGAATGACTGTTCTGACCTGCATCTAGGTCATCATAAGTGAGTTTTTCCCGTATTCTTGCCTAAATGAATCCATAGAAGCAGGTTTAAAACACGCAACTTTGAAAACATTGTTGTAAAATGAGGATAATTTTTGACAATTAAGGTCTCATACATGAATAAATATGAAAAGCTGAATTTCCTTCTTTCACAACACTGATCAAATCTTTCTACCCTTTCCAAGGTGGTACTGCCTATTTAAATCATATAAAGTCTGTCATCTGCCAATACTTAACCCTTTACCACGCAATCCAAACTTTTAGTTTATTCATATTTATTTTACATTGATTGAGAAACAAGTTCTTGCAACTTATACAAATCTCTCTCGATTTTGCTTCCTGGGAACTACACCAGTACCCACGCCGAATGTGTGGGCCAATGAAAAATCCCAAAGTTGACACCCGCTCCTGGGTATTGAACTCAGGACCATTAGGTTATGAGGCTGACACTCTACATCACGACCACGGACACCACTACTATCAAAACTTTTAACAACCTTTAAGAATAAGCCTTCTGAAAACATTGTGGGAAAAGGAGAAAATGCTGGTAACCAGCATTTTCTGCTTTTCACACAATGTTTTCTACTCTTCCAAAGTCAAGTTTAATTTTTGTGTCTGGTTTATTTTGTTGTCTGCAAATGCTTTCAATTTGGATAAGTCTAAAGTTTTGTTGTTTGGTAAAGAGTAAAAGCTGGATAAATCTAATATTGTGTTTATCTAGTAAAGAAATAACCATTTATCACATAATCCCGAGTTTTCACAACATTTAGGATGAAGGCTTTTTAAAACACAGTGGGACCAAAATGTTCTCCTTTGCCTATAATATATTTAACCTTTTCAAAGGTAAAGATCTCCATGTGAGCCATGATCAGTTTGTTGCCTGTAAATATTTTCAATTTGGACAAGTCTAATTCTGCTTCATCTAGTATTGAGTTAAATTTCACTGAATGCTATTTTCCACATGATAAAATACACAAAAGCCATTTACCTTTTTTCTGGGCTGTTCCTCTTTACCATTCTGTATTGCAGGACTTGAAGGTTTAGAACTGGTGGTACCATTTTGTGTGGACTGGACACCATTCTCTGTTGTTGTCTCTAAAGTATAGAGAATTAGTATTCTTTTTTTTAAATGCCAGTCTGCATATAACTGATATTGAACGTGAGTTTGTTTGTATGGTGTTCATTGTAGTTTTGAACATTATTTCTGTCACATTGTAGTGGGCAATGACCCCAGCACACACATAAATCTATGCCTTTCGCATATTCTTTAACCAGTAATTTGCACAATGTTATCCAACAGTCAATCAATTTGGACTCTCACTTTTTAAAAATTTTTTGCAAATTGAGACATTGCTTTTAAATTGCAATTCCTAACTTTTGCCTATTTTATTTTTTTTGCGATGTTTATCTCTTTATCTCACGCCAAAATTTTAGACCTATCCATTGAAAGTATTTGAAGACAATATTTTCATAGTGGCTCAATTGACACAACTTTCCTATGATAGGGTAGAAAACTTAGTGGGAAAAGGAGAATATGCTGGTAAACATTTTCTCCATTTCCCACTATGTTTTCTACAGGCATTTTAACCCATTACCACACAATCCCTACTTTTGATGACCCTAAGAAAGAAGCCTTTAGAAAACATTGCGGGAAAAGGAGAAAATGCTGGCAGCAATCATTTCCTCCTTTTCCCACAAAGTTTTCTGCCCTTTCAAAATCAAATTTCAATTTTTGATTCAAATTTTTTTTTGTCGTCTGCAAATGCTTTCAATTTTCACTAATCCAAAGTTTGTCATTTGGTAATGAGTTAAGTACTTAAAAGTAGTCACTCAGTTGTAGAGGGTTAATTACTAAACCGTGAAGCAATGTGACTTCCCAAGAATGTTTTTAAAGACTTCTGTAGCAAATATTTCTTTTTTAGTGCTAAGTTAATATAAACTTCATTTAAAAAAAAAACCACTTTCTTTTAGGTGACCAACTTTGTTTTCAACAGTACTATATAGCGCTTTCTTTTACCAGTGCTAAAACCAGACACTGCTACCATGAAGAAAAAACAGAAACTTTGATCAGCAGACAAAGATGAAAGTTTCCTGTCGCACTACCACCAATCTCAGAGAGATTTTTTGTTCAAGCTGGGATCACTATCCTTGGGTTGCTAGGCCTGTCTTAGCATATTACCTGTGGCCGTTTGGCTGCCTGTCTTTTCACAAGCTTTCAGCACCATTGTTGAGTGATGGTTGAACCGTCTGATCATGGTGAGATTAGCTGAGCTCCCAGATATTTTATTGTCATCTTTGCTACTACCATATCCCTGTCAACAAACCAAGATTTAATTTGGTGGTATTCATTACCATTTCATTCATCTGCATAACTTAACAACCCAGGTCAGCCTGTGCCATCCATGCAGGCTGACCTGTGTCGAAACTTTTCGCTACTGGTCAATTTTCTGCATGTCAAAGGACCAGTGTCCTTCATGATTCAGCTGGTTGTTATATCAAAATTAATTTTATGAATCCATAATTATGTGACAAGTTGCTTGGCATCATGCCTCATAGAAATGTATTAACTCTTTACCAAACAAGAAAATTTTGGACTTGTCCAAATTGAAAGCATTAGCTGATGACAAAATAAATGTGACTCAAAAATTAAAACTGGAGTTTAGCAAAGTAGAAAACATTGTGGGAAAAGGAGAAAATGCTGGTAACCAGCATTTTCTCTTTTTCTCACAATGTTTTCATAGGGCTCTTCCTCAGGGTCCCTAAAAGTCGGGCTTGTGTGATAAAGGGTTATTAAAACCCTTTGTACCAGTGCAATGCTGTTTTTTCTTCAACCCTCAGTTATGTGCAATATAATTATACCCTATTGAAGCTATCAAGAGCATGTCACCTTTAACCCCTACAGTGACCTTGACCTTGGAATCTGGCAGGTGAAATGTCTTTTTGGCATGTCATCTCATGTAGGTGCAAATGTGATCGTGTGTAACTTTATCTTCAAAATCAGATCAGACATAGCAACATAAAAAACACAACTGAACCTGTCTCAGAGACAAGATTACCTCCTCCAAAGATCTGTCTTTATTTGTTGTTAAATCTACCACAGGATCATTATTTTGTCTCTCTACCTCACTCTGAATTTCTGCAATCATAAAATATTTTAACCCTTTACAATTAAAATCCCATGTTTTTTCAACCCCAGTGAAGATGTCTTCTAATAACAATGCGAGAAATGAGCATTTTTTTTTGCTTTTTCCACAGTTATCTACCCTTTTGAAGACAATTAACTCTTTACCAAATGACAAAACTTTAGATTTGTCCAAATTCAAAGCATTTGCAGTCGACAAAGATGACTCTGAAATTAAAATTTGTCTTGGGAAGGGTAGAAAACATTGTGGGAAAAGGAGAAAATGCTTGTTTCTCAGGCTTCTTTCTCAGGGTTGTTAAAAGTCCGGATTGTGTGGTAAAGGGTTAACTACACCTTTATGTTCATTGTACCCATTGATGAACAAGTACAATTTGTTATATCTTTGCAGCTGACTTCAAAAATTCTTAAAGAATATGTGCTTCTGCTTGTAAAAATTGAATAATTCCTTTACAATATTTTACTGTCATTAATACCAGAAAATCTTTATTTTTATTCCTGATATTTTCATTCTAATGTCACCAACATGTACTCTATAGTGTCTAGATTCTCAGTACAACATCCGAATTTTAACAAGAGCATGACATGGGATGCTAACACTTTGCTACCATTGCCTTTAGTGAAAACTGTAAGTCACAAAAGAGGCATAGCTGTGTCAAAAATATTTCGATTGTAACCTACCTGTGTTGTATGTATTCCCCTTTTGATAGTACATTTACAACTAGTCCAACTTTGAACAAGATATCTTCTGTAATGACACAGATATTATAAAATGATTCAATTTTTTTTCTTGATGACACAGATAATGATGGAAAAAACAGATGGGGATGGAAAACATCATTGGCAAAGGAGCATCCTTATCCCTTTATCAAACAATCCCACATTTCAACGACCATAATATTATGAGAGAAGAATTCTGAAAACATTGTGGGAAAAGGAGAAAATGCTGGGAACCAGCATTTTCTCCTTTTCACACAATGTTTTCTACTCCATCAAGGACAAATTCCGCCATTTGACAAATCTTTAATTTGTTGTCTGCAAATACTTTCAATTTGGACCCGTCTAAAATTTTATTGCTTGATAAAGAGTTAACCATTGCCATTTGTGTAATTTGAGAAGTCCTTCATATGTCTAAAAATAGCCCACAGTATGCATTGGTCAAATCCCATATGACTATTTCCGTTTGGAAAGTCGCTTATGAAAGGTCATACCTTCTTCATCTTTCTTGGCACATTCTGAGAAGAGATCTTTACTGGATAAGGCTGTTCTGTCTCGGTGAAAGTAGTGAGACTGGAAAAATCTTGTCCAGAATTCACTCTCTGACATTTCATGGGGAACATATTCAGCATGTTTCTTTTTAACTGAAATAAATAAATGTCTCATAGAGTAAATTTTTCTTGTAACCTTTTCTCTCCAAAGACAGTTTTTGTCTTAATCCTTTATCATATGACACACCTGTAGACGTTTTAGGAGCTAAAAAACGTTGTAGGAAAAAGAGAAAATGCTGTGGTTACCATTTTTGCCCATAATGTTTTCAACAGCCTTCTGTCTCCGGTTTGTTCAATAGCCATGTGTCTTAGTCCAATATTTTAAGCAGCCTTACAGAGAACTCTTTAGAAAACATTGTTGGAAAAGAGAAAATGCTGATACCAGTTTTTTTTCTGTTTCCCACTAGAGCGTTTTGCAGGGGTATAATGATGTGGTTTGTAAAAAAAACAAAAAACATTGTAGTAAAAGGATAAAAAGACTGGATGTAGAAAACACTCTTTTCTACATTATTTTCAAAAGCCTTCTATGCCAGGGTTGTTAAAACTGGACCATTTGATAGACTTAAGTGATTTTGCATTCTGAAGAAATTGAATACTGACCCATTGGATAAGTTCTAAAAATAGATTCAATAATATCAGCAGTCAGATTATATTTCAGTCCATTGCATCCATCTGTTTCTGGTTTAATGTCAGCCTGAAAAAGTTAAAAGAAAAAAAATATTTTTTTTTATTGTAATTGATATATCCATCAATAGTTTTGGCTTGTCCAAATTTACTCCTTTCCCATACAATCCCTGGATTTTATGACTCTGAGCAAGAAGCCTTTTAAAAAAAATTCTGGGAAAAGGAGAAAATGCTGGTAACCAGTATGTCCTTTTTTTCCCATAATGTTTTCTACCCTGCTGGAAACAAATTTCAATTTTTGAGTAACTTTTATTTTGTTGTCTGCAAGTGCTTTCAGTTTGGACCAGTCTAAAATTTTGTTGTTTGGTAAAGAGTTAAAGAATTTGCAGACAACATTTCATTCCACTTAAATGAAGGTTTTTGTCCTTGATAAGGAAGGAAAAGAACAAAAATGCTGATATCCACAATAAAAAAAATTCCATATCATTTTGAAAAACTTTTCCACAAGACCATTAAAACTTGGTATAGGCTGTTTAGTCAAGAATAAAAGCATATTACCTCCTTAACAACTCTGAAACAGATTTCTCTGAAAATATTCTAGTAAAATGTGAATCAAAATGTGATCAATCATGTATTGGAACTGCAAAAAGTGTCAGCCATGGTCTGACAGCCTGAATTGCACAGGCTGACCAAGGTGGACCCTTTTTGCTTTAACCACTTACCATATGACAAAATTTTAGCCTCTTCCAAATTGAAAGCATTTGCAGACGACACCGGTGATTTCAATATGGCTCAGAAGATGCAATCTTTCTTCAATTATTTGGTAAAAGTTTAAATGATGACCTTATTTCATGAAGGGTTAAATGATCAATACAGTTGATCGGGATACTAGCAACACAAAAACAAAGTGAATTTCCATCATATACATACCAAAAATGCTGCAGACACCCCTGTTGACTGTTTTATATCACTTTTTTCACCACTTGTATACTTCTGAAATACAGAGAAATTGATGGTAATTGCTTGTCTGTGGTGTACGACTAAGTACTAACTCACTAGGCGTATGAACACTAAAACTCATATTTTAAAAGAATCAAGGCAACAAGCCAAAACACTGAACATTAGTGTTCAAGAATGAAATACTACTAAAACATGTAACTTGATTTTCCATATTCTTTTTCCCCTTTTTCTTACACGTGAAAAACTGACAAAATAACCCCCAATGTTTTATAATCCTACAACTGACAAAAACACACAATTTAAAATTCCACTACATGCAATTCAATCAGAATGTTCATAACCAAATTTGTGTGACATATAAATACATATCAGAGAGATATATTGTAGTAATTTGCAAGGAACTCCTATGGCAACATATGGAATTTAAGGTCTTCTGCTCCTAACTTTCATATGAAAAGACTGAAGCTGCCAAGATTGGGCAAATAATTTTATGAAAATGTCAATGTTACACCATATTTACCAAAGAGTTAGTGAGTGTGTCTATGGCCCCTAGTTCTTCTTTTAAAAGATGGAAGCTACCAAGACTGGCCAAATAGTCTTTACAGAGACACTGATAATGTAACCCTATACCACACAATGATGCCCCCCTAAAGAGAAGCTTTAGAAACATAGTGGGAAAAAGAGAAAATGCTGGTAACCAGCATTTTCTCTTTTTCCCCCACAATGTTTTCTACCCTTTCCAAATCAAATTTTGATTTTTGATTCACATTTACCTAGTCGCCTGCAAATGCTTTCAATTTGGACTTGTGCAAAATTTTGATGTTTGGTAAAGAGTTAAGGGCAGAAGACCTTAAAACATTTCAAATTATAATGGCTGATAAATCTGAGCAGCTATAACTGAATGGGCTGACAACTGCATGTTTATACATTAGATATCCATATACGAGGGTTGTTTTTAATATTCATAGACCTTTCCTCCTCTATTTTTATTTCTCACTTAATCCAATATTAAATGTGAAAAAATTAAACTGTCATGTCTTCTTCTTTTAATAAAGGTACATTTTTAATGATCTTTATCAAAACATGCATAAAAATGGTCTCCATAGCAACCTATGTTGCGCTACCCGAGGCACGCCATATTTTGAAATATCGCGAAGCCACAAGGGTTTGCAAAACAAGCTTACAGTTACCGTAATACAGATCAGAATTGGCGCGAAATCACACATCGTTGTGACGTAATTATGTCATCTCCCTTAAAATTTTAGAACGTTATGTTGAAAACTTTCCAAATTACATAGAAACTAGCACTGTGCATCGCGTTTCGTTTTACGGAAAAATGGCGTCGACTGACGACGTCGGAACCAGGGCTGTGATAAAATTTTGTGTCGGACAGGGGAAAATGGCCCCTCTCACACCGCTCCCGATACCATCCTTGACATTGAACTCTTAGGTTTTGAGATTTTGAAACGTCCAGCCTATTCACCCGATTCAGCCCCCATGGATTTCATGGTATTTCCTGAACTCAAATGCAAGCTTCGAGGATTAAAATTTGACTCAGTAGAAGACTTAAAGAAAAGTACCCACAGAATTGTGTCCTCATTTTCTTAAGACTGGTACTGGAGCATATACGACAAATGGGTCTTCCGTCAAGAGAAGTGTGTAAAATTGAAAGGTGGATATGTTGAAAAAGAATAAAATGTGCCATGCAGGTGAGTCAAAGTTAGTTGTGACATGGTTTCTTTTGATGCTGTTTTGATGTCGTGTTGACGTCGTTTTAATGCTATTACGTGCCCCGGGTGACGGAAGGTGGCATGCTTGTAACTGCTGTTATTCGGAAACTATTAACTGTAAAATTTTGCTGAAAAGATCATCTGAATGAAAAAAGAATACAATATCTAGTGATGTGAATTTCATTTATCTGAAAATAATATTGGAGCTGTTATAAAGAAAGTCTACGAATATAAAAAACAACCCTCATACATACTAGTATTATGATACCAAAAGTAATTCCATTGAAAACTGTAAAAGATGGGTGCACATGATATTGCTAAAGACAGTTGGTCAAACCAGCAACCTTGTCATAATACAACAAACCCCTTCAGTTATGTATGACATCAATATCATAATAATAATTAGCTAACTCTTTACCAAACGACAAAACTTTGGACTAGTCCAGATTGAAACATTTTGCAGAAGACAAAATAAATGTGAATCAAAAATTGAAATTTGATTAGAGAAGGGTATAAAACATTGTGGGAAAAGGAGAAAATGCTGGTTACCAGCATTTTCCCCTTTTCTTACAATGTTTTCAAAAGGCTTCTTGCTCAGGGTCATCAAAGATTGCGATGGTGTGGTAAAGAGTTAAAGAACTAGTAAAGATTTTTCAGACTTACTGAAGCCTGAGTTGCCCAGAAGTCCTCAGCTGTGATCACCTGACTGACTACTAGATCTTTATATAACTGAAATAATTCTGGATTCTCTTGAAGTAACCTGAAAGCAAAGTTTAGGTAAAACATAATTATTATAGTAACCTTATATATCAATATATCATTATTGAGAACAAGCATTGGCATATATGTATATGGCGCATGAAAGCATTTTGACCAGCATCAGCACAACTTAATGGCACTACTTTTGTTTGAATATTAACTTATTACCAAACGACAATATTTTAGGCATGTCCAAATCGAAAGCATTTGCAGACGACAAAATAAAAGTAACTGAAAATTTGTTTAGTGAAAGGTAGAAAACATTGTGGGAGAAGGTGAAAATGCTTGCAACCAGCATTTTCTCCTTTTCCCATAACGTTTTCAAAATGCTTCTTTCTTAAGGTTGTCAAAAGTAGGGATTGTGTGGTAATGGGTTAAAGTGTAAATTTTTATTTTCTTCAACTTTTTTGCTTCCTCTAAGATACTTCTATCATAAAATTTACTTAACCCTTTACCAAACTACGAAATATTAGACTTGTCCAAATTGAAAGCATTTGCAGACAACAAAATAAATGTGACTAACAATCTGAATTTTGTGATTGGATGGGTAGGAAACATTGTGGTAAAAGCAGAAAATGCGGATAACCAGTATTTTCTCTTTTTCCCACAATGTTTTCAAAAGGCTTTTTGCTTAGTGTTGCCAAAACTCGGGATTGTGTGGGTTATAATGATAGAGTTATGATGTACTTCTATAAACAGCCTTAACACTGTTTTTCAAAATTTCTGCAAAATTCTTTTGGGCAAGTATAAAAAGTGAACTATAAGTGAGCTTACCTGTTTTTCTCTTCTAGTTCGCTACTCAATTTTCTTCTAAATTTGGGCAGCAGTTGTTGAAGTAGTTCTTTTATATTGTCCCTGTCGGATATTTGTGCTGCCCGACCTTTCGGGTTGTTAAACTGGAATGTATTGGCTGTTCCATCATGCATCACAAGCTGTAACTGTACTTTCTCTTTTGTATCAGGTGAAATCTTTTGAGCTAAAAAAGGAAGCATCACAAATCCTGTGAATGGAGATCGTTTGTTCAACTCCTCTTCATCCTTTACCAAATGCATTTTAAATGCTGATACCTGCATTTTCTCCTGTTCCTGTACAAAGACAATCCTATAAAATTCAACCATATAAAATTTTTAATCAAAATTTGATTTCGGAAGGGTAGAAAACATTGTGGGAAAAGGAGAAAATGTTTTCAACAGGCTTCTATCTCAGGCTTGTCAAAACTTTGGATTGTGTGGTAAAGGGTTAATCAGTCTTACCTTTAATATCAGTGTAAGCATGACTGTATGAGAAACTTTGTTTGGTAGCCTGCATCCAGGCCATTCTTTCACCCATCATGTATAGAATTCCATCCACTTTCTTGTTTTTGACATGATTAACAATTAACAGCACCTCTTCAGATTTCTTGGACATTTTTGTTACTGACTCAGATCACACCTAGAAAAAAAAAAAAAACTGACATTACATTGTTTAACTCTTCACCAAACTACAAAATTCTAGACTTATCCGAATTGAAAATACTTGCAGACCACAAAATAAATGGGACTCAAAAATTCAAATTTGTTTTTGGAAAGATATAAAACATTGTGTGAAAAGGAGAAAATGCTGGTTAAGGAGCCATCACACCATGACGCTCTGGTCAATGTTCTCTGAACATTTCAATCGTTTGATTTTTGAGCGTTCTAGAATGAGGATGGCACATCTGGCGTGTTATTAATGCAGTGTTGTGCCTAGGCCAAAATTTTAGGGGACACATTTCATACTTCCATCCGACTCTTGTAATCACGGAAATTTTATGAGCCGATTTTTTCTGAAATTTTCGTCCTTTTTCTTACTTGTCCCGGAGGTCGAAGAAGCCGCGATCGATTCGAGGTTTTCACAGTCCACTGCGATTCAATTTCGTCTGCAACTTTTCTATTTTTAACCTTTCCCGACATAGAGTTGGTCAACCGCATCCGGCGTTTCGCCATATTGTTTTATTGACAACAGTAAGACTGGTTTAAATATCGGATATCCCTAAGCGACTTTATCTCAGTAAATTTCGCGGTCACAATCTACGATGTGCAGGTGCCCATTGTAATTAACGCAATGTATGTAAATACCGAAATGGACTCCAGATAAGGAAAATTTGTCGGATTTTCGTGAGCGCGCCCGACATCCCGCAATGGCTTAAATTTTAAGGGACATTGTTAAAAAATTTGCGGGAATCCCGCAATCCCGCAGCCTAGGCACAACACTGTTAATGTGTGCCTAATGCATGACTAGCGTGTATCTAATGCACATGGACATTTGGGAAACGCTTGAATGACGCTCAATGGCCGCCAAAAGGACGTTTGTTTCACTTTAGTCACTTGCTTTGTGTGCTTGGAGACCGTTCAGCAGTCGTTGACAGTTCGCCAGTGAGTCGTCCATTGCAAAGCAAACGATTAGTAACAACCAAGTAACGCAAGCGTAACTACTGACTAGCAACAGCGGAACGCATGCAATGCTTGATGAACGTTAGTAAAACGTTCCATTAACGTTCTTTAACGATCTTCAATGTTTAGAATTAAACGTTGAAGAACGTTCTTGTCAATGAGAACTTTTGTGCATGTTCAAAACTTTTTTCCGGACTAGCTTTCTCCGCCGACTCCTGGCGATCACCGACGTTCACTAGCGATCACACAACGCTCTTCTGAGAAAATCACCAGTTCAAGGACACTCATGGAATAAGGACACTCAACTATGTAACAGAGCTTTTTGCTGCAAATCATCAATACAGAATGCTTTACCTTTAGTTGTGAACCATTATTATGTAGTACAGATAACTGTCCCCATAGGGGAAGTTATTTTTTGAATGGTCGCCTCTGGGTACAGAGACAATCAAGACAGAATCAGTTGAAAGCTCCGCACAGATTTTGTGTGCAAGTTTGAACTCTCATAAGTTCGCAAATACAGCACTGAACTAGGATTTAAACAAACCTGTTGCTTGTGTATTTAATAATCCTTCTTTAGAAATACAAATATTTTCAATTTACATGCTGAAAACAGAGAAAACCGTGCATTTCAGCTGTTACTTGAGTTGCTTATGTTCCAAAAGACAGCCAAAATGGCCACCACACACGATATATTTCGCAAGTGTTTTTTCCGAGATTTAACTGTTAAAAATGACTTCTACAAGCTCTTTATGTAAAGAAAGGTTTATTATCCTTGTTCTTTTTTATTTCTAAAAGTCAGTTGCATTTCGCTGCACTACAGATTAAACCCACGAAACAAAAGTCAGTACAAAGCTCTATCTGTGCTATTAGAACATTTATGGTGGACTTGAGAAGGTACGGTGTACAATAAATGTCCAAATATGAAAAATGTCACCGTAGTATATCATTATTGAGACTACATTATTATGATATGAAGTCTTACTTCCAGTTTTACAGCTCAAGGGGAAATTTTATCCTTGAATTAAAAAGGTAGTGGGAATACTGGCATAAGCATGAATATGTCTAGGCGATAATTTTGAGGACTCCACACTATTGAATTTTGAGAGGCAATTCAGGACGAATACTGCACGGATTTGCGAACTCAGCTATTAACATTCACTCTGTAAATTTCTTGCGTTAAACTCTAAATTAGGCCAAGAAAAATCTATGGTTGACATTTCCTTGACATGTGCCTAAGTCTAAATATTGGGACTAACGTCATGTGCACCTGAAGGCTGAATGAATGAACAGGTTTCTATAAAATTTAATTAACATTGGTTCAAGGCTTTAATCAAAGTTTTGGATGGTATAAATACACCTCAAAGGAATTGATATTCTTCTTCTGTTTTTACGCTGAAGATAAAGACTTAATTTCAAATGAAAATTACTTTATTTGCATAAAATGGGTTTGGACTCTTTTTTTCACAATTCGGCTTTTCGCGACATATTCTTTTCGTTTGCCGCAAAACGGCAAAACGGTGCAGCCGTAAGAATTCAGTAAACATAAATTCATCGAAATCGCTCGACACCTGTGGAAAAAACAAACGTGCCTGATAGAATGGTCAAATTATATCATGAAAGACATATACAGGACGAGGCACCTAAATTATTTCATGAATAATCAATAGCATATTCGACTTTGCCCCAATTTGTGTACCAAGTAATGTCAGGTAGGATTTGTCATGTAATTTCGCGATAGATAACAACCCCCATTCGGACCCTGGTCTTTTCGAAACTACTTGTCATTTTAACATCCGATGAAGCTCTGTGATAGCATGATCACTTCGATTTCTCCTTGTAAAAAAGTTATGTTAAAGAAACAACAAACAAATAAAACAAAGTACAGGCAATACAGGTTAGATACCTTCAGTCTGAAGGTGTCTGCTCCAATGCTATTTTTGTGACTGGTCTTTGCAAATACCTTCATATCAGCCATTCATTAAAGGCTTCTGGAAAAAATATGATTTTACCCCCATCTTTTCGAACGGCTCTATGCAACAGAATTTCCAATGACAACTAATAAAATGGGCATGGATCGTTAGATAAATGATTAACCTTTACAAAAAAACCGGTGTTAGTTAATATCCAACTCTTACCTTTGTGCAAATCTGTACTTTTCAACGTAAATAACCGTTGACCTACTTCACCAGAAATCAAAACATGGTGATCTTTTCAATGCGCATGTCTCGGCAGAAATCGCAGTATCTCTGACACGTTACAGGACGATTTAGTTGCGAATTTTGCTGTGAACAAACGCACCTTGATCGAACTTGACTGTATAGGGTTAGGGAACCAGACTGTACAAAATTCAAATTCCGTTGAGTGCACATGCCTGACTAACGGAAGTCGCCATGTTAGTTGTTTACAAATTGCGCTGGATTTATTTACGTTGGGAAAAAAGGTAAATTCCCATTGATTTAATTGGTATTTTGCAGCATATTTTTTGTTCTCTTAAAGATTAATCATTTATCTAATGATCCATGCCCATTTTATTAGCTGTCATCGGAAATTTTGTCGCATTGAGCCGTTCGAAAAGATGCGGGTAAAATCATATTTTTTCCAGAAGCCTTTAATGAATGGCTGATATGAAGGTGTTTGCGAAGACCAGTCACAAAAATAGCATTGGAGCAGACACCTTCAGACTGAAGGTACAGGTTAGAAACCTTTTAATTCAGAGTCTGTGTCTTTTGCATCTTCTGAACCACAAAGGTAAACATCTGAGTTTGTTTGAATGGGTGGAAAATGATTTGGGATGGAGAAGATTTTGCCCAATACAGAAAGTTGAAAAGAATCAGACCCAAGAAGTTTCGATGTGCATAGGAGAAGATTAAGCCTAGTAAATAACTAAATTTGAAGATTTTATCCCAATTTGAGATATGTTTATTGAGTTTTCACCTATCATTACCCAATGTCTATTCTAGGATGTGCAGTTGCGGGATTCATGTTATTTCTTTTTTCAGATCCAATATATCAGTGGTCTATATAAAAAAGGCCTCAGCAATAATTTACGACACAGGTATGCCACAACAGGCTGACATGAATTAATACTTTTTGCAGAGCATGGCTCATTGGCAACTGATCCAAGTCAGATATACCTTCAGTATCAATGTCCATTGTCATCAGTTTTCAAAGATCAGTAGGTGCAATACAGGGTTTGAAACCAGGATTGGACTTGATTTGATTTTTGTACAACACACTGACTGCATTGGAACAGCATGTTGAATCAAGTGAAACCAAACATAAATGAGAGGAAAAAGTTATAGATCACAGACAATGATAAAAGATCGTGTTCTAAAGCCAAACACTATTATTTCGATTGATAATGCGTAAATTACCAGCTTGCAATACATATGGATGTTTGACAAAGACTTCCATATTAAAAAAAAACATCTTTAGCAATCTTCACGTTTGAAAATTGTTGGCCTTTTCATCTTATTTTTTGGAAAAGGTCACGTAACTGCTCTAACCTCACAACCTCAGATGAGAGAGTACTAAGGAGTCCTCTGGCACAGCTACTCCATCACAGTTAATTACAAATCTGCATGCTCCGAGATCAGCTAAAACAAGTCCACCCTAGAAACTTGTTGGTTCAAATCCCCAGCATGGCCATTTATTCTTAACACTTATAACTCATTACCTAACGACAAATTTTAGGTTTGTCCACATCGAAAGCATTTGCAGGCGACAAAATAAAAGTGCCTGAAAATTTGAAAATTGTTTTGTGAAGGGTAGAAAACATTGTGGGAAAGGGAGAAAATGCCGGTTACCAGCATTTTCTCCTTTTCCCACAATGTTTTCTAAAGACTTCTTTCTCAGGGTCGTTAAAAGACTTCATTATGTGGTGAAGGGTTTTAAAGTGCTGACTTAATGAGAACAACCTTTTTGGATAGGAAAACATCTGTAGTTTCAAATTTGTGTTAACCAAATTAAGTAAAAAGAAGCAAACAGCATAGATTCAAGATCAGACTTCACAAAGTGTGCAGTCTGATCTCTATCTACACTGTCTGCAAAAACACTTTAAGTTGGTTCCAGGGCTTTTTGGGTCAATGAGGAATGACGATAATCATTGCAACAGGATACATTCCTCCCTCAATTCTGATTACTGTTTCAGTAATGGTTAAGGAGGAAGAATATTGTGTGGAGTACTGGTTAACTCTTTACCGAACAATCCGAGGTTTTCATGACTCACAAGGCCATTCGAAAACCTTGTGGGAAAAGGAGAAAATGCTGGTAACCAGCATTTTCTCCTTTTCCCACAAGATTTTCCATACTTCCCAGAACAAAATTCAATTTTTGAATCACATTAATTTTGTCATCTGCAAATGCTTTCAATTTGGAACAGTCTAAAATTTTGTCGTTTGGTAAAGAGTTAAGAAACTCCAAGGAAGCATAGAGAGCCGCTCTTGCTGAAATGATTTTGAAAATGCTGTTTTATCTCCATTACAACAAATCAGTCTGGTTTTGAGTGATCCTTACAGAAAAAACTGTTTTATTATTTAAGCATCTTTGTTGTTTAACAGTTCACTTTTTATCAAACATTATGTGTTATTTTGCAGAAATCATGCTGTCTGATCTCAGTTCTCACTGCCTGCAAAAGTCACTGAAGATATGTAATGCACTCAGAGTTCATTGGATGATTAAAGGACAAGAGAAGTCACACTGAGGTATGTTATTTCTGTAATGTACAGATTCTTGCTCTATTATAAATAAATATATGTTAACAAGTATCAATAGTGTTATTTATTTAATTCAAAATCAAATGTTTTACCCCTTTAATACCAGATAGTACAACTTGAGATTCCTTCATTTTGCTCACATTTTCACTAAACAACTTTAATGTGGCTGAATGAAGACATTGTCTTTGAGAGAGTAAAATCCTTGTGGGAAAAGAAGAAAATGTCGGTTTATACCAGCTTTTTATCCTATTCTCACAATGTTTTTAGAGGCTTTTTCTGTCAGGATAGTGAAAATGCTGGGTTTTGCAGGCAGGTTTTCATGCAGGCAATCTTTGTTACTCTGCAGAATGCTTTTGCAGAGACTTGTGGCAGAAGGAGAAACTGGACATAATTAGGAGTTTCTTCCTTCATCACAACTTTTGTACACAGGTAATGAAAAAGTGATAACATACAAAGTAAAATGTAACATTGAATAAATAATAACTATAATCAAATATCACAGCAATATGAAAGGTATACAATGTACAAGAAAATGTAAAATGTTGTTCTTTACTGTAAGAGTGTAAGAGGGCTATTCACTATTATAGTTGTTTCAGTAGGTATGGTTCATGATAGACTGCCTTTTGTGAGCAGTACAGATGAAGGTCAGACTGTATAGAACATGCAGTGTAATCTTTGACTACATTATCTTCTATTTTGTGAGATATTTTGGCCAAAGGGCACTTAACCCTTTACTGTATGATACAGTTCCACAATCTTACAATCCCGGAAAAGAAGGCCTTTGTAAAAATTGCAGGAAAAAGAGAAAATGCTGGTAAGCAACATTTCTCCACTTTCCAAGAGTACAAAAGATAATTTAGACATATTCTTTGAAAAGAAGCCTTAATGCATCTGCAGTATTCACAACTGGGTTGAGTCTTTTTGCTCTTGGTAAATTTTTTGGCTGTAATTCTCCTTCCAGATCAAGTGTGTTAGACTAAATGGATTTTAAATATCCATAAATATATGATGACATACAATGCATCACCGAGATATGTTAAAACCCCTTTTGCTATAGTATGGCTAAATTTTGCTTCTGGACTGCAGAAAGGCTAGTGAAAGTATGGTACATAAACTTGTAAAGAAACAACAAGAATGATAAAAAATTAATAGAAAATGAATAATAATATTCTACCTAGTGATAACTATATAACAAAGATGCCACCAAAAGCTTTTGTGGACAGTGTAGATTAAGATCAGACTGCACAGAATGTACAATCTGATCTCTGATCTACACTGTCCACTAGTTTAATATGGATTATTACTTAACTCTGTCTTGATCTTGCTGTGAGACTTTTGTTGTAGCCTTTGAGAAAATGCAATTTATTTATTTAGTGATGAAAGCCTTAATCAGATGGGGAATGCCTAATATGGGATCAATCAGAGATATAGGTAACTGGAATATTTAGGCCTTAAAATTTATCTGTAGTAGTATCGTTCTGTCAGAGGGATGAATCATGGTTTACATTTCCAATCTTACAACATCATGTGATCTTCATTTTTTTTAAAATTATAACATGCTTCAATCATGTACATTTTTTTATTGCTATAAAAATGTTTTTTTTGATTGCAAAAAACAAATAATACTGTATTGGTAGTATCAGGAAAGAGTTAAATCTCTTTAAGATCTTCATTGAAAAATGAGACAAGCCTAATGAGTACCCACAATAATTATTATAGGGTTTTAGAGAAGAAATCATGATGACCCTTCCCTGCCCTTGCTACATAATTATTTTGGACAGGATGTCTACCTATGTTTGATTTATTGCTTGAAAGGCTGATGTGGATATAGAAACAAATGGACCCAAATAGCTACATGCAAGACAATGAAACAAACACACCCACCACCAATAAATCTTTGTCACATAATCCTGACTTTCAAGGGCCTGAAGAAGAAAGCATTTGAAAACATTGTTGGAAAAGGACAAAATGCTGGTTAGCAGCATTTTCGCAATGTTTTCTCCCCTCTTGTAAACAATTTTTAATATTTCAGTTAGGTTTATTTTGTTGTCTGCAAATGGTTTCAGATGGACAAGTTTAAAATTTTGTCATTTGGTAAAGACTTAAATCTTTACCACATAACAAATTTATAGACCTACCTAAAGTGAAAGCGTTTGCAGAAGCAAATATGAACATGGCTAAATTGACAAAATTTGTCTTTTAATGGGTAGAAATTATTGCCAGAAAAGGAGAAAAAGTCATCGTCTTTGTTATTGGTAAAATTCAAGATAGTGTGGAAATTCATCTATATCAACTTATTCTTTCCCTTCAGAGAACTGATTTTATATTGTAGCAAACCACTTTTGAAAATATTACAGCAAAAGAAGTTGCTTATACAATACAATTTCTCTGTTTGCTATAAAGTTTTTTTTTTTAACATATTCATGTATTGAACCTTCATTCATCCCTTTTCTACACAATTCTTAGTCTTAATGACCCTGAAAATGAAGGCTTTTTATAATATTGCGGGAAAAGTAGAAGATGCTGGTAACCACCAGTAAATGTTTTCAATTTTGAGATGTAGTAGTCTAAATTTTGTCTTCTCAGTGTACATATCAATCATCAGGCTCACTGCTCATAAAAATGTTTTTTTCGCTCAATTCAGTTGAATATGAAATTTCAAAGTCATTTAAGAATAATTGAGAACAAATGATGGAGTATATTTTAATTAAATAGAACTACTCCTTTTGTTGTCTCTGTAGATTAATGTCTTTTTCTTTCCAAGTTACCGAAACTCACTGTCTGAAGCATTACAGGTAATCCTTTACCAAACTGCAAAATTTTAGAATTGCCCAAGTCAAATTCATTTGCAGCATTTGCAGACATCCATGTGAAATTGGCTGAAATGATGAGATTTGTCTTCAGAAGGGTTAAAACAGTGTGAGTGCAGGAAATAATGCTGGTTACCAGCACTTCAGCATTTTCTCCCTTCCCCACAATGTTGTTACAGGCCCTTTTTATCAGGGTCACTTAATCACAAAGGGTTAAGTCTTTACCACACAATCTTGAGTTTTAACGAGCCTAAGGAAGAGGGTAAAAGAGGGAAAAGGAGAAAATGCTGGAAACCAAATATTTTCTCCTTTTCCCAATAAGTTTTTTACCCTTTAAGAGTTGGACATCATCATTTGAGAAACTTTTATTTTGTCATCTATAATTACTTTCAATTTGGTCAAATCCAAATTTCTGTCATCTATAAAAGATTTAGTGAAATTCTACGTAAAGCATGAACTCAGCTCAACATGAACTCAAGTTATATAAGCCAGGCTCTAAGATAATGTTTTTCTGTCAGTTCCTGGTACTAATCAGTGTATGTCAATCTGTTGTTTGTATCAGTCTGGAAATTGTTCTTTCCTTGTCAGTCCTCAAATTACACTGTGTTTGTCAGTTCTTTATACTAGTCCTCATTTCACACTTTGTCAGCCGTCTATGATTGTCCTCAAATTACACTGTCTTTGTCAGTCCTCAATAATAGTCCTCAGATTACACTGTCTGTGTCAGTACTCTGTGATAGTCCTCATTTTACACTGTCAGTTCTTTATAATAGTCCTCAAATTACGCTTTCTGTGTCAATCTTATTTAATAATCCTCAAATTAGTCTTTGTCAGTCCTCTATAATAGTCCCCAAACTACACTGTCTCTGTCAGGTCTTCAACTGCTAAGTAACTATGTCAATCAGTCCATTGTATTATCATTGTTAGTCCTCAAATTGCACTGTCCTTGGGCCAACAGAGATACCCTGAGATTTCCAAAGACCATCCGAGGCCTCAACTGTCCAGATCAATCCTTTTATTTTCAGCAGTAGATCACTTAACTCTTTTGTGAGCTCTTTCAGTAAATTTTGAGCACTTTGCTCATCTTCTGTTTTGTTAACCACAGTAACTGTTATGTAAGCAGTTTCTTTCACTGTGGCACTTCTTTCCCGTTTCAGTGCAATTTTGAATATTTCGTTTTCTGTGAAGGCAAAGATTGTGTCTTTCCAATCAACTCTTGATAGTACATGTGTTTGCAAGACACAAGCGAGTCTTTCAAACACTCCGTCTGGAATGTTTAACGGGAGGAGATAGGTAGCAGATACTGTGGTTGGATTGGACAAGCCAGATATTGCAAGATTCCATTGGTCAGTGAAGTCTGTACTGGCCACATCCTTATTATACCAGGGTAGAACTACAATTGGATAACTGTACAGCTTTCCATCAGGAATGGCTGGTTCTGGTATTGAGTAACACACATCTAACAGGGGAACCAAATCAAGGAGGTCATTAAACTTGTGATAATTCAGGTTCTCGTAAAACCAGAAACAATTCATTAGTGGACGGGAGATTTGGCCATTTTGTAAAAACAAATGTCTGGCATTTTCAAAATCATTTTGTTTAAACATTCCTTTGCTCATAAAAATTTTGTTGCTTTTAAAGTCCAGGAAATTGTCCATGTCATGTCTGAATAGCGAGGAAAGTAAGTCAACAAGTACTCGAGGCTTGTGAAAAATAATTTTGTCAAGTTTTGGAGAGTCTGCAAACCAAAGTATTTCACCTGTATCATTAAGATAGAGGAGACAGTTTGTTAATTCTTCATCTATTATGTCATGTTTAGTGGCACATTCTTTGACTGAGTCCCAAGTTAAAAAGTAAGTTTTGTGTTGTTTAAGGATGGCGCGAAGTTTGTTCCACTTGGCTGGTATGGAGCGCTGGGCATTTGGAAACAAAGATTTATCAATTACCATCAGTTCTAAACTCTCTATAAGATTGCTCACTCCATATAAACCTTCATTGTTGCTGACTAGGGATATTTCTGGCATTATCCTCAGTGGATTTTCTATAATATATTCAATTCTCTTCTTCTGATCTTGAAGATGTCTTATATAAGTTAACAGCTTGTTTTCTTTGGTTGCAATAGTGATTTGTCTATTAATGTTGTTCAGTTGTTGTTGTAGTCTATCTGCCATCGCAGTTTTTTGTTGTTCAATGTTTTCTCTGACAGTCTCCTCTTGTATTTTTGCTAGTCCTGTTTGTGAATCAGATTTCAGTGAAACATCTTGTGCTTCTTTAAAGGACTCCTCCCTATTGTACGATGAAGATCTGCTGCGCTGTGAATGAGCAGAATTGATTCGTGAAGAGCGTGAGGATCGTTCTGATCTCCTTGTGGATGGTCGACTCAATGCTGAACCAGACCTTGTCAATAAGTTGGTGTTTTCGTCATCATCGAGGTCAGGTGGAATTGCAAATTCTTCATAATCATCTAGATGCGTGCCAATGATTTTAACAATGATTCCCGGCATATAGACATTTAGAAACTCCAGCCATGCACCAATAGCATGATCATGTGAATCTGTGCTGTAGTCATGATGATTATACACGATGACTGCCATGGCCTTTCTGTCAGCAAACAGTGGATAGATCATTGTGTACTCTGGGTCTCCACCAAAGTCGTTGATCAGAAACTCTACATTATTGTCTGTCTTCCATGGTGTCTGCTCCAGAGCTTTAGTTTTGTCGTCTTCACCAGATGTCATCATAGATTTACGATGAACCAGTCCGTTGATCAAACTAGTTTTTCCACTTCCACTTTCTCCAAACACCAACATCTTCTGTCTTTGGAGATTTTCAGTCTTGATTATTGCTAACTTTTTCAAATAATCAAAGATTTTTTCTGGTCTCTCTGTTTTCCATATTTCTGGTGGAGGTTGTACTATTGGGTTTTTGTTTAGCCACAGACCAACCTTGGAGAGTCTTTGAAAACTATGTGCCACTGCCAGATTCTTTAATTGGTGCATTTTCATTGGCAGAGCTGTTATTTTATTTTCTGTGATGTCAAGTGTTTCCAGATTTTCAAGGTCACAGATTTCATCTGGAAGTGAGGTGAGCTGATTTTTCTCCACAAATAAAGCCTTCAACTGTCTCAGACCTCCGATTGCTGACGGAAGATAATGGATCCTGTTTTCTGCTATGTTCAGTTCATTCAGATTCTCGAGATCTCTTATTTTTGGTGGGATTCTTTCAATTTGATTTCGGGATAGACGTAGCACTTGTAGACTAGTTATTCGGCTGATGTCATCAGGCAGTACTGTAAGGAGATTGTTTGACATATCTAGGATGGCTAGATGGTTCAAATTAAACAAACTAGGTGGTACTTTACTGAGAAAGTTTTTACACAGGTACAACTCGCGTAGGGATATATTACTCATTTCCGGCACATGATTTATCTTGGTATTTTCTAGATCCAGCACTTCTAGGGTTGCAAGTTCAAACACTACAAGGGGTATATGTTCCAATGTTAGTTTTCCTTTGCGTAGTAAATCTTCAGATTCCTGGAAGGCATCCACTTGTGCACAAAAACTGCGATAGTTCAAGGCCAATGTGCGTAGTTTTAACATTTCTGGTAGCGTTTCAGGTAGTGAGTCTATAACATTACCCCAAAGTAAGATTTCCTCCAGATCTTGACAGTAAGCTATTTCCGGTGGTAAAGTTGTAATGTTCGTTTGCTGTAAATTCAACTTCTGTAAGTAAATTAAATTTCCTATTTCTGGTACTAGAACATTGATCTTATTGCGACTTATATCTAGATACTTCAGCTGCTCCATTTTCCAGATTGCTGGTGGGACGTATGGCATGTTACATTCAGAGATTTTCAAATCCACAAGATTTTTCAGTAAACTCATTTCCTCCGGCATTCCACTGAAATCTGTGGGGTTTACACATCGCAAGCCATTCCGACTGAGATCCAGTTTTGTCAGCGTCTCAAGTCTCTTTATCTCGGGCGGTAAAGAGCGCAAGTTATTGGATGCTAGTATCAACTCCCCAACTCGTTTGTCTGGAAAAAAAAGAATAAAATAAAGATCTGATATGCCAAGAATTACTAGTACATATTTACTTTTTACCAAACAACAAAATTTGTTGAAGTAGAAAGTATTTTCAGACAACAATATATATAGCTCAAAAGATAAAATTTGTCTTTTATGGAGTAGCTAACTGACTGGGAAAAAGAGAAAATGCTGTTTAATCCTTTCTGAAACAATCTCTAATTTTTACGACCCTGAGATAAAAGCCTTTTGAAAACATTGTAGGAAAAGGAGAAAATGCTGGTAACCACCATTTTCTCCTTTTCCAACAATATTTTATACTCTTCCCAAGTCAAGTTTCAAATTTTGAGTCAGGTTTATTTTGTTGCCTGCAATAATTGTTATTGCTTTGAAATTGAATCAGGCTAAGGTTTTGTCATTTGGTAAAAAGTTAATAGCATTTTTTTCTTTTCCCACAATTCCCTAGGGTTTTTCAACTCAAAATGGTTTGATAAGGGTTAAACTAACAATGAAAGCAACTGTGATTGCTTTTTCTGGCATTGAGATCAAGATGATACAACCAAAAATATGCAGCTTTTGCAATATGCAGGACTATTATGGGGGAAACATTTAATTTCTTTTGGCTAGCTATCTTTTGTTGTATAGTGAAGAGACAAGAGCTAGTTAGACTTGGAACAATTGTAGTGATGTAGAAGCAAGTTTCAGTTACTCTTTACCAAACGACAAAATTTTAGACTTGTCCAAATTGAAAGCCATACATCTTGCAGACAACAAAATAAATGTAATCAAATATTGAAATTGGTTTCCAGCAGGATAGAAAACATTGTGTGAAAAGGAGAAAATGGTGGTTACCATTTGCACCGAGGCCTTTGTGGGACAAAAAGGACCAGGGGGTACTGCATTAAATTTGTCTTCTGCATTTGTATAAAGTACTAAATTCTGTTGTTTTGTATAAACAGTTAAATAAATGACCTGGGTTTGTGAAAAAGAAATCCAGGTTCAATTCTTCCTTGTTGGACTGGTTAGTTGAGAGTGTTATTGGGCAACCACTGCTGATCCCTTGCTTTTATCCCTTTACTCCATAGATACTCATTTCTATGCATTGCTTGTAGGAGTCTTTGGAAAACATTGTGACAAAAGGTGAAATTGCTCATCACGAGCTATTTCACCTTTTGTCACAATGTTTTCTATGCTATCAAAAGGTGTCATATACACATAAGAAACTGCTTTATCCTTACTGTTATTTAGGGTCAATTGGAGATACCATAGAAATGCCTTATGGGGTAAAGAGTTAACTGGTGAAAGCAGTTAATTTGCTGTTTCCCTGTTATGTCTGAAATACATTTGGTACCCTAGACTCACCTCCTAGCACAGAGAGGGGCAGTTGAGTCATCCCTTGGCCAGACATGTCTATGATTTTCAGCCCATCTTCTGTGTACTCAGGAGTCTGTTTGAATCCGGCTTTCTTTTTGTCTTTTTTTCCTTTCTCTTTTCCACTGCCTTTTCTCATAGCAGACTAGAATGAAAATTTAAGTTTTCTTTGTTAAAAAGGGATTGAATGCATCGGCTAAATGTATCGACCCATGTCAGCCTGCACTGTCACTGCAGGCTTATCTAGGTTGAACCTATTTGCCATTTTAAATTTTCTGCATGTTCATGGATCATTCTGCTTCATGACTCTGTCAGCTGTCAGACAAAATGGATTTTATGCATCCACAATTACAACTATCATGATGATTTTGCATGGAGCATTAGAGATGCATTAATCTGTTTACCAAATAACAAAATTTTGGACCAGTCCAAACTGAAGACATTTGCAGAGGACAAAATAAATGTAAATCAAAAATTGAAATTTGATGTGAAAAGGGTAGAAAACATTGTTGGAAAAAGAGAAAATGCTGGTTACCAGCATTTTCTCCTTTTCCCACAATGTTTTCAAAAGGCTTCTTTCTCAGGGTCGTTAAATGTCGGGATTGTGTGGTAAAGAGTTAAGCTCCCTTTTACCAAAGCATAGCTAATTGATATTGTGTAGCGATGTATCAAAATAATTTCTCTTGTTTAGTTTGTTACTACTTGCAGACCATGTTTAACTCTACCAAATAACAAAATTTTAGACTGGTCCAAATTGAAAGCACTTGCAGACAACAAAATAAATGTAACTGGAAAACTGAAAATTGTTTCCAGTAGGGTTGAAAACATTGTGGGAAAAGGAGAAAATGCTGGTTAATAGCATTTCCTCCTTTTCCCACAATGTTTTCAAATCTCAGGGTAATAAAAAACAGGGATTGTTTGGTAAAGGGTTGAGCTTTGCTGTTTTCAAAGAAAATATTTAGGCTTTGTCACTTATGCACAATATGATTTTTGTCTAACCATTTGAGCTGGGAGGCCATGTTTGACCCCGCTTTTAGGTTTAGATTGTTTTTTTTTTTAGAACAGTCCTTTTAGAACTATGAGAAAGAATACCTTTGGAAATCACAGTGGAAAACAGTGTGGGCAAAAAGAAAATGCTAACCATAACTAATATTTTCTCTGTTTCTTCCCATAGTGTTTTCTATCCTTTAAGAGATAAATCCCATCGCTTGAGCTACATTCAGTTAGCCATCTGCATATCATTGGCTTACTTCAAAAACCTTGTAACTATGGCTTGATTCAAGCTGTAGTTACAAGGTTATTGAAGTAAACAGACAATATATGCTTTCAAATCAGTCAAGTCTAAAATTCTGCTGTCTAAATACATATAATGGGAAAAATCTCTAAAATCTGTTCAAGCCCCAACTGGAATACAGTCAGTTAACACTATGGCCACCATTAGAACGAATTCTTCTGGACGTCCATCAGATCAAGCCATATAAGCTCCAGATCTCAGTCCGATTGAGCGTTTGTGGGACATTCCTGGTAGATGTGTCAATGATGGAAATGTGAGGCCTCCAAACCTCCAACACCACAAGCAACTTCTTATTAAAGGAATGACAGGAGTCACAGGATATTCCCATTTGGCATACCTTGGGTGATGGAAGCCATCATATCCCTCGGCTGTAATTGGTGGATTGATTTGCAGCAGATAGGTACATTCATCGCCCAGAAATATGCTGGTTTACCGTTTTGAAAATTGTAATGCTTCTCTAATGAAAGAAAACTTGAGTTTCAATTTTCTATCAAATTTTTTTTTACTATATTTCAGTTGACAAACAATTCGTACATGCATTTTTAATGTAGTTTATCATATTCCGATTGAAATTTCCATCGACAAATAGACAGATGCGAATAATTTCATCGAAGTTGTTTATGTAGTTGCTAAAAGATTGTCAGTGGCGTGTTATATATAGAATCATGTGATTCTCAGTTCATATGGAAACATCCATAATATGAACAAAGTTAGATTAGGTACTGAAATAGCCAAGTTATGAGGAGTGAGGGCATTCCACAACAACAGCTGGACGGCTTCATCTGGTCAATGCCCAGAAGAGTTCAAGCTTGTATTTGTGTAAATGGTGGCCATACCATGTACTGACTGTGTTCCAGTTGCAGCTTGAATAGATTTTAGAGATTTTAAAACATCTCGGTAGAGTGGAAACATTTTTGGGCATGTGGATTTAGCCAGTGCCTTACTTCTAGAGCCTGAAAGTGAGAACATTATCTGATAGAAATACAGAATTCCTTCGACTGGTTTATAACAAAATACTCATTGCATTATATACAATAAAGCTATCTATATGTGTAATAATGAAATTCTGGTGCAGCAGTAATCCATTGTTGCTTAATCCATGACCACACAATCCCTACTTTTGACAACCCTGAGAAAGAAGCAGTTAGAAAACATTGTGGGAAAAAGAGAAAATGCTGGTAACCAGCATTTTCTCCTTTTCCCACAATGTTTTCCACTCTTCACAAAACACATTTCAAATTTTGAGTCACTTTTTGAGTCACTTTTATTTTGTGGCCTGCAAATGCTTTTGATTTGAATAAGCCTAAAATATTGTCGTTTGGTAGAGTTAACTTATTGTTAGGAGTATTTGTTACTTATTCATTGTGTTTGTAGCTGAAAGGAAACAATGTATCTCACCTTCAGTTCACCTGCAGAACCTTTTCTATTTGGAGAAGAGCCCTTCTTTCGAGAGGGACTTGGACTTTTCTTTCCCTTTCCACTGCCCGCTGATTTCGGTGGGCTTGCACTGCGCCTGGATGGGGAGCTTCCCTTGGATTTTGCTGAACTGGGCTTCTCCATACTCTGTAAAATTAGAGAAAGTAATTTAGCTTTAAATTAAGCCTCTTATTTGGATATATGTGATCTGAAATGAAGTCGTGGTTTTAAAGTCATAGAATCCCTGTTCATGCCATACATGAAGTTTTTGCTTTTACAGTTTGTGTAAATCAAGCTCAGACTGTATAAAATGTGCCGTAACAGAGAGCTCCAGATAGAGGTAGTGATTTTGATTTCAAAATGAAAATATTAATTGTTCTCCACGAAACCCTTTGTTATGGGTACTCATTAGAATCGTCTCAGTGAGTACCCACAACATAGGGTATGGAAGAGAGATGATGGATTTAGTCCCTCTTATCTGAAGCTCTGGTAACATCTTTGATCTATATTGCCAGCTATAACTGAGATACTCCGACTAAATTGCAGCCTTGATATCACAACTATTTGGGTCATTTTATTGGATAAGGCAGCCATTTTGGGCGCTAAGGCTTACATTCTTAGCTGCATAATAGTGAAATTTTCCTTAACCCATTACCACACAATGACGCCCTTTAAATCCCCTGAGGAAGAAGCCTTTTGAAAACATTGTGGGAAAAGGAGAAAATGCTGGTAACCAGCATTTTCTCCTTTTCCCACAAAGTTTTCTACACTATCAAAGCAAAATTGCACCATTTAAGCCACTTTGAAATTGTCGTCTGCAAATGATTTCAGTTTGGATTGATCTAAAATTTTGCTGTGTGGTAATGGGTTAACTTGTAACAAGACCAGTAACAGTCAGTGAGACTTCAAATTCCTTGAAATCTTTTCTAGTGAAAATTATTTCAAAGCTTCTATCTAGTCTATTTTGTTTTAACTCTTTACCACACAATGACAACTTTTGACGACCCTGGTAGAGGAGCCTTTTGAAAGCATTTTGAGAAAAGGAGAAAATGCTGGTAACCAGCATTTTCTCCTTTTCGCACAATGTTTTCTATCCTATCAAAGAAAAATTGAACAGTTTGAGCCACACTGAAATAATCGTCTGCAAATGCTTTAAATTTGGACAGGGCTTAAATTTTGTCATCTGGTAAAGGGTTAATGATACTGTTTTCAGTATTTCAGATGCTTTTAATTGGCCTTATAAATTTGAATTTTCCAGGTTTGTAATCTGGTTTATCCTTGTGAGAACTACATGTATGTCAAAGTATAGCATGTAATTATGTTGTCTATTATGATTATGTCAGACTGTTGTCTAAGCTTGTTATCAGGTCCATTTTTGTTAGGCAGATTTCATGGCTTTTTACATTTCTGAAATCTTACTTAAGATCTGTGTCCGCATTCACCAACCATTCTCAAGAACTTAAGTTGTCTTATTTGCCAAAACTTTCTAAGGTTGAAAGTAGCACAACTTCTGATTGGCTAAACCAAATGGTGTGGCCAATCAGAAGTTGTGTTACTTTCAGATTTTGAAAATTCTGGAGAAGGAAGGGAAGAATGCTCCAGAGAATGGTCTATGTTAGACTGTTTTCAAAGGCTGTACAATTTGATTGATATTTGAGAGATTTTTTTTCAAAGCTTTTAACAAGATCTGCAAGATATCATTTTCAAAGATGTAATAAAGTTTATGTAAATTTAGGAAATAGTTTTCGAAGCCTGTCACAGTCAATTCTGTTTATGAGACCCTTTTTTTCCAAAGCTTTGAATCAAGTCAACTTAATAGACAGTGTGTTAAAAGCTTGAAGCAAGGTCCAAGTTAGAGAGACTGTTCTCAAAGCTTTATTGAGGTCTATGCAACAGAGATTATTTCAAGGCATGTAATAAGGTCTATGTCAGAGGGACTGTTTCCAAAACTCATAAATAGTTCTTTTTGGAAAACTGTTTTCAAAATCAGTAGTAAGGTCTCAAGATAGAGACACTATTTCAAGACTTGTCATAAGGTCTTTGTTAGAGAGACTGTTTCCCAAGGTTATAATCTGTTCTTTTAGGGAGACTCCCTTCAAAACATGAAATACGGTCTGTGTTAGAGGGACTCAGTATTCAATATGCAATAAGGCTTGTGTTAAAGACACAGTTTCAAAGCTAGTAATAAGGTCTTTGTTAAAACAACATTTTTCAAAGCTTACAATAAGGTGTGTTCTTAAATGAATTTTTCCATGCCTTGTAATAATGTGTTAAAGAGACTGTTTTCAAAGTGTGTAATCTGTTGTTCCAAGGTGAACGAAGGTCTATGTGAAAGAGATAGTTTTCAGTGCTTTTAATATTAATGTTAGGGAGATTGTTTTTAAGGCTTGTTACCATAAGGGTTCGTATTCACCAACGATTAACCCTTTACCCCATAAGGCATTTCTATGGTATCTCTAACTGATCCTAAATAACAGCAAGGATGAAGCCGTTTCTTGTGTGTATATGACACCTTTTGATAGTGTAGAAAACATTGTGGCAAAAGGTGAAATTGCTCGTCGTTTTAAAAATTTCATCCAACAGAGTAACAGGGTGTATGAAAACAGTAGTTACCTGAATCTCCACAACTTGGCCCACTGGCTTGGCAAACCTTGCCTTTTTCAACATTCTGAATCGATTATTAATGTCACAAAACAGCAATTATCTGCAGATCTTAATCAATTATTTATATCACATAAACACAGTAATTATCCAGAAATCAGTGTCTGATAGTCAATGACAAAAATGCCAATATTTCACTGTGTTTAAACCACATGTTCAGTATTCAAATTGAATATCCATGAATTTCATTAAACTGTCCCTAGAAATATAAATTTTAATATTGTAAATGGTTACTGTATTGAACCATTTGTTATCTTTTGTTCATAAGCGAAAGAAAATATTTTTTTATTGTTTATATTGTAGATAATCTTTTAACTTTTTTTCACGTTTTCTTATTAATACAGCACAAAAATCCTGAAATTTCACATTAGATAATATGTCTATATAAATTTATATCAATGCATATGACACAATGCTAGTAATCTTTCTTTTGTATAATGTTTTTCAACCATCTTAATAAAAGTAATCCAACAACTGTACACAAAAGGGATTTGAGGGCGAACTAAAGCTAAAACTTAATCCACTTTGTCATAAATGGAATCCAAACATTTTGCCAACATTTTTACATTCACCGTCATCTATTGTCCTGACAACCCAAATCGGAGTGGTACATTGCCCACTTATTATACGTAATAATTGTGCTTTTCATAATGTAATCTATGTTTTACTGCACTGTACATGTGTATGTGTTACTGAACCCTTGGTAAAATCCATAGTGAGCTTATAATCCAATAAAACTTTAACAAAAGTGACCATAAGTATTAAATGTACTGAATTTTTCATTAACATAGGACAGACCATTGTGGCTCAAGTTTCAACAATGACATTGGGCAAAAGTTCTACCTAGCTCATCCCTTTACTATACAAGGCGAAAAAACTTTAGACTGGTGCCAATTCAGAGTATTTGCCAGTGACAAAGGAAATACTGCACAAATTAAGAATTTTTTTCACTGAAAGGGAAGAGAACAATGTAGGAAAAGGAGAAAATTCCTTTTCCCACATTGGTTTCAAAAGTCCTGATTGCTGGGGTCATTGAAAGTCGGGATTGTATGGTAAAGAGTTAATCCTTTACTATGCAGTCCCATGTTATGATGTTCCCAAGGGTGATGGCCCTTAAAAACATTATGAAAAAGAAATTGCTGGTTACTAGCATTTTCTCCTTTTCTCACAGTATTTTCTACTCATTTAAGTACAATTTCAATCATTTGAGCTGTATTTAATACATCATCTGCTAATGCTTTGAATCGAGACAAGTCTGAAATTAGGTTCTTTGGTTTAGAGTTAACCCTGTGCCTGATATGATATTTTGCTAGAAACTCTTGAAGAAAAGGGTTTTTCTGCAAAACATTGTGGCAAACACAGAAAAGTCAAAGTAAATCTTATTTGTGCCTCTTTTGACAATTTCTCCAATCTCTTAAAAAACAAATCCCTTCATCATGAGCCACATTTAACTCTACCAAATGACAAAATTTTAGACTGGTCCAAATTGAAAGCATTTGCAGACGACAAACATTATTCAAAAATTGAAATTTGTTTCCAGCAGGATAGAAAACATAGTTTGAAAAGGAGAAAATGTTGGTTACCAGCATTGTCTCCTTTTCCCACAATATTTTCCATAGAGTTCTTCCCCAAGGTCGTAAAATCCAGGGATTGTTTGGCAAAGAGTGAAGCCATTACCACAAAATCCCTACTTTTGATGACCCTGAGAAAGAAGCCTTTAGAAAACATTGTGGGAAAAAGAGGAAATGCCTGTAACTATCATTTTTTCCTTTTCCCACAATGTTTTCTACTGTTTCCAAAACAAATTTCAATTTTTGAGTCGTTTTTTTGTCATCTGCAAATGCTTTCAATTTGGACTAGTCTAAAATTTTGTTGTTTGGTAAGGAGTTAATTTTGTTTTCTGTGAATGCATTTGAAGAGTCTAAAAGTTTTTCTTTGTCTGGTATAGTTATAGTGATAAGGGTAAAGCACAATTTGACCTGTGAAGAACTTCTTTTATTATATCAGCTTGGGGGAGCAGATTTCTATCTTAAGAACTTTGTTATTATAATTTGTGATATCTGCAAAATGTTTAGACAGAATTTGACCCTGTCCCTTTACGTAGGAAAACCTACTAACAAATACGCAGAAAACATACTGACAAAAGTAGAATTTGCTTAAAATGTTCCCTGAATTATTGATGCATATTTATTAATTATTTAAGTTTGATTTAACCCTTTTCCAAACGACAAATTTCAACTCTTCCAAACTCAAATAGTTTGCAGATGATAATTTCAAATTTGATAAAAATGGCAGAAAGCTCTCCAAATGGGTAGAAAACACTGTGGGAAAAGGAGAAATTGCTCGAAACAAGCAATTTCTCCTTTTCCCACAGTGTTTTCAAAATACTTGTACTGAAGACTCGTAAAAACAAGAGCTTGTTTGGGAAAGGGTTAAAAAAAAACGGGGGCAGAGAGATATTAGGGTTAGAATATTTATTCTCAGTCTGAAAGAGACATTTCAATGCTGTTATTACACATAGTACCTAATTCACAAATGAATATGGAAATGAATGACTAGAAGTTTCTTGCAGGCTGATCTTACAGTAACACAACTTTAAACCTCAGCATCACAAAACCAACTCTTTCGCTACTAAGTTAATAATTTACACTTTTTCATTGGCTATAAAATGTTCCACTGCGAGATGAAGTGACAGTTTGGCCTTAACCCATTACCAAACAATCCTTACTTTTGATGCCCCTGAGGAAGAAGCCTTTAGAAAACATTGTGGGAAAAGGAGAAAATGCTGGTAACCAGCATTTCTCCTTTTCCCACAATGTTTTCTACCCTTTACAAAACAAATTTCAAATTTTCAGTCACTTTTATTCTGTCGTCTGCAAATGCTTTCGATTTGGACAAACCGAAAATTTTGTCATTTGGTAATGAGTTTAGATTATCTAAAGTAAAGAAGTGGACAGAGTAGATCAGAGATCAGACTGCATGTTCTTTGCAGTCTGATCTCTGATCTACAATGTCCATTAAAGCTTCTGGTGTTTTGAACAGTTAGAAGAGTTAACTGAGAGTTAATTAATGTGTGGACAAATTGCCTTTCCAACAATGGTTTAGCTTGTAATAAGAGTACAAAATTTTGGAGGAGACCAAATTGAAAGGATTTGCAGATGATAGACTGATTGAAGCTCAAATGATGATTTCTGTGATGGAAATGGTAGAAAATTGTGCAGGAAAAAGATAAAATGCTGGTTTCTTGCATTTTCACCTTTTTTCCACAATGTTTTCAAAAGTTTCATGTTTCGGAGTTGTGAAACCATGACTGTGGTTGTTTGGTAAAGGATTAAAGCAGAAATATGATTGATAAAATGGTATCAAGAAATTTTGATCTCAAGTGGAGCTATGTTGATTTAACACATGACTGTTCAAATACAGATTTTTACACCCTTGCAATTGATAATTTTTGGAAAACATTGTAGGAAAAGAAGCCATAGCTCATAACAAGGCTTGTAGCAGTCCATTGCTGGTTTTCTGTCAGCATTTTCCAGTCTATTGAGATCTTTTCATTAAATGTTTGTTCTTTGGTGTAATTTGGGTTTTTTGATAGAAACTGTTATTGAAATATTCTGTTCAGGTTTGGGTAAACCCTTTACTCTGTTTCCGCTCATTATTTTTAACTCCTTGCTAATTTTTAAAAACTGTAGAAAATATATATGTTGGTAGACTAGGGACTAAGATAGACTGCTTTTCAGAATTGTGCGGAAAAAGAAAATGATTTGATAATTTTGCAAATAGTTTTGGGAACAGTGGTAACTTGTCCGAGACTTTTGTTGTCAGACAAAATCTGAAGAATGACCCATCACAACATAGGCCAATTATACTGTTATTAGATAGGCAAGTTAATTATTTCTAGAAAGATGGAATATGTCATTGATAATATTAAAAGCATTATTAGAAAAGGAAAAAAATGCTCCTATTCAGCATTTTTTCCTTTTCCAACAGTGTTTTCAAAAATTTTTTTATCCAAACATGGGATTTTGTGATACGGGGTTAAGGTGCTTTTAACAGTGTGACAAATTGTGTTTACTCTGTACTAGGTTATTGTCATAGATTAATATTCGCAAGGTTTATTCACACAAAGTTTTGAACTTTCAGGTATAAATCTTTACTTCACAGTCCCAACTTTAACCCATTACCACACAATCCCTACTTTTGACGACCCTGATAAAGAAGCCTTTAGAAAGCATTGTGGGAAAAGGAGAAAATGCTGGTAACCAACATTTTCTCTTTATCCAACCATGTTTTCTACCCTTCACAAAACCAATTTCAAATTTTCAGTCACTTATCTTGTCATCTGCAAATGCTTTTGATATGGGCAAACCTTAAATTTTATCGTTTGGTAAGGAATTGAACGACCCTGAGAAAGAGACCTTTTTAAAACAATGTTGGAAAAGGAGAAAATGCTGGTAACCAGCATTTTCTCCTTTTCCTACAATGTTTTCTACCTTTCCCAAAACAAATTTACATTGCAAATTAAATTTACTTTGTTGTCTGCAAATGCTCTCAATTTGGACAAGTCTAAAATTCTGTCATGTGGCAAGAGTTAAATCCCTGTTACCTCATGAAATGATAATCCTAATCTTTTGTTGGGGGTTTTTGGTTTGTCATTATTAACCCTTGACTGTCAAATGTTTGTTTTCAAACTTTGTTTATTTGTTTGGCGTTTATAGCTATTTTTGACGTGTCAGTTATGTTGTGGCAGCCAGTGCACCTATCCAAGCTTTGCTGGAGTTTCTTTTTCAAGTGCTCACAATATTTTCTTCCCAAATTACTGGCTGCTTTTTCACAGTCAACCTTTCATGAAACAAGGTCAGTGGTAAGAGAGTAATGAATTGTTTTGCAATGTCTATCATCAATCCCAGGTAAGAGATTTGCTTGGGATTTAACTCTTTACCAAACGACAAAATAGTAGACTAGTCCAAATTGAGAGCATTTGTAGACGACAAAATAAACGTAACTCTAAAAATGAAATTTGTTTGCAACAGAGTAGAAAACATTGTGGGAAAAGGAGAAAATGCTGGTTACCAGCATTTTCTCCTTTTTCCACAATGTTTTCAAAAGGCTTCTATCTCCGGGTCGTAAAAACCAGGGATTGTTTGGTAAAGGGTTAAACAAGTTATCCCCTAATTCCAAGTCTTGTACACTACCGATTGTGATGCCAGGCTAGGCATCAATTGTGTGTTGGTTGCTTTTTCCCCCCAATATTGTCGAGTCCGTAAGATATGGGGGAAGGGGACAGGAAAATGTACCCATCCATACATTCTGGAGTTTCTTTTACCTCATCTTGGCAAGCCTAGGCTGACGATTCACTATGCTACTCTACCCTTGGCAGATCGAGCTTGATTTTTACATTCCCCAGATATGCTTTTTCAGTTGATGCAGCCAGCCCTAATTGCAACGAATGAAATCGCTCATTGCATTTCATCTTTGATAAAAATAGAATAAGGTCGCGACCTTTCAAATAGAAGGTAAACCTGGAAACCTACATGGATGTCTGCTTATCGCTTCATGTTGAATAATTGTATTCATAAGCGGTTTGTAAAGCGATATTTCATTGGCTTTCAAAAGTATGATGTAAAGGGTGGTAATGACCAGTATCTAATAGAGGGCACATCGCAGGAATCTCGAAATCGGGCTCTATCAGCCAAGGTAAGATCCACATAGTGATCGTAACCTTGGCTCGCGAAGATGCTTTTACCTGTACCTTTCAAAATATTGTTTCAAGCCACCTGTGGCTTTCCCAAAGACAAGCAACATCACTGTAACAAAGTTTTCTTTATTATTTGCAAATACTAGCGGTTTGGGCAAGTGCAAAATTTTTCAAATAGATGATATAGAGAACAAAGCATGACTTTAACTCATTACCAAGCCATTCCAACTTTTAACAACCCCTAGAAAGAAGCCTGTTGAAAACATTGTGGGAAAAGGAGAAAATGATGGTAACTAGCATTTTCTCCTTTTTCCACAATGTTTTCAACTCTATCGAGAACAAATTCCATCAATCCAGCTATGTTTTAATTGTCGTCTGTAAATGCTTTTAATTTGGACAAGTCTGTTATTTGCTCATGTGGTAAATAATTGTATGGACAATGTCAATTTCTAATATATGTAGTTGTGAGTTACTTTGGTGAAAACATCCTTGAAATCCAAAATTTTATGCCCGACTAGAATTTATACAAGGTTATTGCTTTATACGAGGGAATAGCTCTTTTATTGTGGTTGACAGTTGCCTTTATAGTTATAAAGTCCTATTCATGTCCCATGAATACATGCTTAATGATCACTTAGTTGGATTTCTTACACAATAAAATTGTTCAATAAATGGTGCTGTTAATATTGGCCTATTCATTTTTGTGAAAGTCCTTAACGTTTTACCACACAATCCCGACTTTTAACAACCAAGAGGGACAGGCCTTTTGAAAACATCGTGGGAAAAGGAGAAAATGCTGGTAACCAGCATTTTCTCATTTTCCCACAATGTTTTAAATTCTTCCAAAATCATACATCAGGTTTTGGGTCAAAATTGATTTGTCATCTGCAAATGCTTTCGATTTGGACTTGTATAAAATTTTGTCGTTTGGTAAAGAGTTAACCCCTTGGAAGACAACAAAAAAATTTTGACTCGTCTAAATTCAAAGCATTTGCAGATTTTAAATTAACACTTTTACCAAACAACAACAAAATATAGACTTGTTGAAATTGAAAGCATTACTTTTAGGCCCAGATGGTTCAGCCTAGTACATGACTTCAACTTTAAGAAAAATGGTCAAAATCTGGTATTTTGCAGCCAACTTGACTAAGTCATTATCAAAACCATATTTGATAATAACTCCCGACTTTTTTGATTGAATTGTCATTAGTCAAGTTATTTCCTATTGGGCTTGTTTACTCTTTACCAAACAACAAAATTTTGGACTAGTCCAAATTGAAAGCATTTGCAGAAGACAAAATAAATGCAAATCAAAAACTGAATTTTGATTTTGGAAGGGTAGAAAATATTGTGGGAAAAGGAGAAAATGCTGGTTAACAGCATTTTCTCCTTTTCCCTCAATGTTTTCAAATGGCTTCTTTCCCAGGATCGTCAAAAGTCGGGATTGTGTGGATTTTGTTTTGGGACAAGTACACAGTTGAATGTTTCATTGTGGCTCAAATGGTGCAATTTTTCTTTGATAGGGTCAATAACTTTGTGGGAAAAGGAGAAAATGCTGGTTAGCAGCATTTTCTCCTTTTCCCACAATGTTTTCAAAAGGCACCTTTACCAGGGTTATCATTGTGTGGTAAAGAGTTAAGCAAGTTTGGGCCTATTATTTTCAGAATATTAGTATAATATAGGTATAAGTGATCAGGATAAAACAGCTTTGAATGTGAAGTTTGATCTGAATCTACATTTTTCACACAAACTCCTGTAGAATATGCTTGGCTGTTGAGTTGTTGAGAAATGACAGGAAAAAAAAAATTTTGCTCAAGAAAGATAACCAGTAAAAGCCTCTGAAGGACTGCTAGAGTAACTTCCCTTACTTTATTCTCTACAGCAGAATGAGCCTTTTATTGCCAAGCACAACTTACGTTGCATTTGAAATGGTGTTGATTTAGATTAGACTGTAATGAAAATGCAGTTTGATCTTTGATCTACAGTTTTTGGTTTTGTTTAACATATTCTGAGCAAAACAAACTGAAAAATTGCAAAAATTTTGGCTGTTTTTCTACCATGAAGAGGTCCATATTCTGAAATCTTTACTGCACAGTCCTGAGTTTTAAGGACATCTGGGGAAAAACCTTCATAAAAGATTTTTGGAAAAGGAGAAAATGCTAGATGAAATAATTTCCTCCTTTTCTTACAGTTATTAAATTTTCTTCCCTATCAAGTATTTCCTTAACTCTCAACTTTTATCAACTCTGAAAAAGAAAGTTTTTGAAAACATTGTGGGAACAGAAGAAAATGCTGGTTACCAGCATTTTCTCCTTTTTCAACCATGTTTTTCTATTAGGGGAAATTATGTAAACAATATCAAAGGTTATTGCACTTGTATGGGAATATATTGTCTTGAACTCATTCTTTTGGCAGAGTTGCCCGAGCTTGCGAGGAACACAATATATTCCCATACAAGTGCAATAACTTATAAAATAGGTCAAGGGAAAATATTATTAGGTAAGCCTTTGGCTAGTTTAATAACATTTTTTCTTGATGAGTTTAATAAAATAGTTAAATCATATGCTAACTAATGTTGAATTCTTTTAATTACATAACAACATTTTTACTAATCATAGATAAGAAGATTCAAAACAGTGGATAGACGCGTACACAGTATTATCAATCAACCCTTTAACTTCTAGGAAATACATACAAAAAGACGTCAAAAATTAATGGCGTCACACAATAGTGATATCAAACGTATATGAAATAAGAAAATTCATAATGGGTATATGGCATTAAAAACAATGGAGCTTATGCGATAAAGAATGGCAGAAAATTTAAATCTTGTGTAGAATGGTTCTTTGATGTGCACAAAATTTACAGAGAGCAAAATCTTTTTATTCAGATTGTGCAGTCTGATACTCTTTTTTTTTTGTCAGATGCATTGAGCCCCCTTTTCATAAAGCAGGGCTCAAATGTTTCTGTCACAATGACTTTTAAAAAGACAGGCAGAAATAATACAGGACAGTAACAACAAACCCTCCTCCACTTGTTGTTTACACTAGATTTGATCGGGATAAATATTTTTATGGGAATATTTGTAAACTCTTTTGAAAATTGTCCTATGGTTATTTTAATGTGCCATTACAGATGAATGAGGGTATTATTGAGGACAAATTGTAAGGAACTTCATGATTCATTAACTCCTTACCACACAATCCCAACTTTTAACAACCCTGTAAAAGAAGCCTTTTGAAAACATTGTGGGAAAAGAAGAAAATGCTGGTAACCAGCATTTTCTTATTTTCCCACAATGTTTTCTATCCTTCCTAACACAAATTTCAATTCTTCAGTCACCTTTGTTAGGTCGTCTGCAAATGCCTTCAGTTTGGACCAGTCTAAAATTTTGTTGTTGGTAAAGAGTTAAACATCATTAGAGGTGTGAGATTGTAATACTCATTAATCATTAGAGTTTACCTCCCTTGTGAAACATGTTCTACAACTCGTTACTACAAAATTCCCATCCTTAAACTTTTTACCACTGTTAGGCTGATAAAAATTGAAAGCAGTTGCAGACAACAATTTGAATGTGGCTCAAATGGAGGAAATTGTCATAGAAAGGGTAGAAAACATTGTGGGAAAAGGAGAAAATGCTGGTTACTTGCATTTGTTTTCCTGCAATGTTTCAAAAGGCTTTCTTCGTCGGTTCATTAAAACTTGGGATCGTGTGGTAACAAGTTAAGAGGAGAAAATGTTAAAAAAGGCAAATACTGTCTAAAGAGAGGCATTTAATTTGTTGTCTACAACTAATTACAATCCAGAAGAGTCCAAAATTTTGTTGTCTACTAAAGGGTCAGTTGCACATGATAATTGCTTCCAGATTTTTTATTTGAAATGCATGTATTTACATCTTAAAAGCTGACTAAGAATGTCTTAAATCGGTTTTTGTTGTGCCAAAAACTGCATAGGATAGACATGGTTTACCCACATGATCCCAAGTTTCAATGATCCTGAAAAAACTGCCCTTAGAAAACCTTGTTGGAGGAGCAAATGCTGGTATAAACCAGTATTTTCTCCTTTTTCCCGCAAGTTTTTCTGCACTTTTGCAGATAATTACCATTATTTTAGCTCAATTCAGTATGTTGTCTGCAAATTGCTTGCAATGGGGACCAGTCTAAGAATCTGTCCTGTGGTAAAGAGTTGAACTAGATCTAGGAACTCTTTAACACACAATCCTGACTTTTAATGACCCTGAGAAAGAAGCCCATAGAAAACATTGTGGGAAAAGGAGAAAGTGCTGGTAACTAGAATTTTCTCCTTTTCCCATATTATTTTAGATCTATCAAAGTCAGAAATCATCATTTTATCAAGATTTAATTTCAACAACCCTGAGAAGGAAGCCCATAGAAAACACTGTGGGAAAAGGAGAAACTGCTGGTAACTAGAATTTCTTCCTTTTCCCATATTATTTTAGATCCTATCAAAGTCAGAAATCATCATTTTATCAAGATTTAATTTGTTGTCTGCAGATGCTTTGAATTTGGTCTAATCAAAAAAATTTTTGTTTGGTAAAGAGTTAAAAAAGTGAAGTGATTCCTTCAACAAACAAAAAAAGCCAAAATTCTGCTATTTTACTGTGGATTTTTTGTGGAAGAATATCTCCCTATCAGACTATGCAGATCCAAGATCAGACTGCATATTTTGTGCAGTCTTATATTAATCTACATTTTCCAAAAAGGTCATTGAGTCATGCTTAGCAGACTATGGTTAACTCATTACCAAACAACAAAACTTTAGGTTTGTCCAAATTGAAAGCATTTGCAGACGACAAAATAAAAGTGACTGAAAATTTGAAAATTGTTTTGTGAAGAGTAGAAAACATAGTGGGAAAAGGAGAAAATGCTGGTTACCAGCATTTTCTCCTTTTCCCACAATGTTTTCTAAAGGCTTCTCTCTCAGGGGTGTCAAAAGTAGCGATTGTGTGGTAGTGGGTTAACTCTTTACCACATGACAAAATTTTGGATCAGTCCCAGTTAAGAGCATTTACAGACGACAAAATAAACGTGACTTAAAAATTGAAACTTAATTTGAAAAGGGTAGAAAACATTGTGGGAAAAGGAGAAAATGCTGGTTACCAGCATTTTCTCCTTTTCCCACAATGTTTTCTAAAGGCTTCTCTCTCAGGGGTGTCAAAAGTAGTGATTGTGTGGTAGTGGGTTAACTCTTTACCACATGACAAAATTTTGGATCAGTCCCAGTTAAGAGCATTTACAGACGACAAAATAAACGTGACTTAAAAATTGAAACTTAATTTGAAAAGGGTAGAAAACATTGTGGGAAAAGGAGAAAATGCTGGTTACCAGCATTTTCTCCTTTTCCCACAATGTTTTCAAAGGCTTTCTTCTCAGGGTAATCAAAAGTTGGGATTGTGTGGTAAAGAGTAAAGTATATCGTACCTGAGTAAGAAAAAAGGTCTGTTTGAAATTTGTACGACTTTCTTTGTTAGCGCTGCATATAGATCACCCATACACTGAATAAACACAATACAGTCAATACAACAAAAAGAACTTAACTGGCTGTAATCAATGTGTAAGGGTCCTACATTGCTCAGTAGTAAAGTGTAGGGCTAGCAGCCTGGAAGTCCTGGGTTCAAGTCCCACTGGAAGCAGTATATTTTTGTTGGAGTATCCTTGGGCAAGAAAATATAGATTCCTAGCCTAGTACTGGTGGAAGCAAGGAAATACATTGATATGTGGGTGTCCATTTGATATGAATGAAATTAGTTAGAATACCGTTTGTTTAAAGTATAAATTGAGCACCACATGAATCAAGTGATTTAGATATAAATGTCTTTTGTAGATGCAAGGTCAACCTATGTAATCTGTGCAGTCTGATCGAGATCTATGCTAGTCACAGAAGCAGCTAAATGGAAATGAAAGAATTAACTGTTTACCAAATCACAAATTTTTTTTACTTGACCAAATTGAAAATATTTGCGGACAACAAAGGTGCCCAAATAATAAAAATTTGGTTCTGATAGGGTAGAAAACATTATGGGAAGAGGAGAAAATGCTGGTTACCAGCATTTTCTCCTTTTTCCACAATGTTCTCCTAGCCCTCTTCATCAAGGTTATTAAACTTCGGGGTCAGTGGTAAAGGGTTGAAACAGTGTTCTACACTATAATACCAATCAATAGAAATAAAGAAATGAAAGAAGTTCTTTCAGTGATTATACATGTAATTGAAGAAGTAATAAAGAGGGACATTTTTTAATCCACAGAGATAGATTGATTGATTGTATGGTGTTTAATGCTGTTTTCAACATTATTTCAGATATATCGCTTTGGCCAGTGTACCCATCCATGCTTTCCTGGAGAGTTTTTTACCAGTATTCCGCACAATGTTCTTTCAAAGCCACTGGCAGCTTTCCCCCATAACTATTGTCAAGACAATTACTGGTCAGTGGTGGGAGAGGAATGAGTCATGTCGCAATGACTATCATCAGGCCTTGGAAAGAAATTGCCAGAGCCAGGGATCGAATCCATGACCCCCTATTCAATAGTCCTGCACGCTACAGACTAGGCTACTGGGGCTTGGCTAATCCAGGGAGAGGACTGTACCACACAGCTCTGTGTGAACAACCCTAGACAGACAGCTTCTGAAAACAGTACCGAAAGAGGAGAAAATGTAAGGAACAAAAGACATAATACAGATCTTTTTGAAAAATGTTTAGTTAGTGGTTAGCAAATGCTTTCAGTCTGGACGAGAATAAAATTCTGCCATTAGGTAAAGGGTAAATGCAAAAGAATTGAGAGCTGACTTCAGCTTAGTGTAACCCTTTACCACACAATTCTCTATTTCAACGATGCTGGGGAAGACGGTTTTTAACTTTACCAAACAACAAGATGTTGGACTCGTCTAAATTGAAATCATTTGCAGACGAAAAATTTACTGTTTTTAAGATGACAATTCTTGTCTCTGACAGGGTAAAAAACATTGTTGGAAATGGAGAAAATGCTATTTACCAGCATTTTCGCCTTTTCCTACAAAATTTCGGATAGCCTTCTCTTTCAGGGCTGTTAAAAGTTGGGATTGTGTAGTAAAGAGTTTAAAACATTGTGGGAAACTCAGAGAATACAGGGATCAGCATTTTCTCCATTCCCCACAATGTTTCCTGTCTGGTCAAACATAAAAATAATTATTTGAGCCAAATTAACCCATTAACACACAATCCCTACTTTTGACGCCCATGAGAAAGAAGCCTTTTGAAAACATTGTGGGAAAAGGAGAACATGCTGGGAACCAGCATTTTCTCCTTTTCCCATAATGTTTTCTTCTCTTCACAAAACAAATTTCGAATGTTTAGTAACTTTTATTTTGTCATCTGCAAATGCTTTCGATTTGGACAAATCGAAAATTTTGTTGTTTGGTAATGATTTAAGTTTGTCGTCAGCAAATGCTTTGAGTTTGATCAGGTCCAAAATTTTCTGGTATGGTAAGAGGTAACAAGAGAAAGCAGTATGATATTTCTGATACAGGGGTCCTGTTTGGCTTGCAGGTAAAGTGTATGACTTTTTAACCTGGAGGCCTTAGCTTTGAAAAATCAAAGGCCTTGGAAAGAAAAGAATTTGAGGCAAAAAAAATTGTTGAATACTCACTCTTAATTGAAAATCCAAAATTTGTCCTTTCAAGTTTGTATAATTAACATAAAATCCATGAATATTTTGTGATGGTGCTAGGCAGGTCAAATTTCCACAACAGATCAGATTTCTATATCAGTATGTGATTAACTCCATTGATAAGTAATTTAAACGGGAATTTCAACACTAATCTAATTGTCATGCTGCCAGCCACGTTCAGATAACGTCACTCAATCAAAAATCAATTTTATTGTTTTTTTCAAACGTTTATTTCTGCCATCTTTTACATGTTTCATACATAATTCTTTTCCAATTTTTGTTCCAAAAATGAACATAGTCTTATCTATATGTTAACATTTCATGAGATCATATAATACTCCAATGCAGTAGAACTGCCAGCTTTGTTTCTCAAAGAAAAGTGACACAATAGGATTTGTAAGGAAAGAGAAATACATGTAATTTTATCTGCAAAGATTTACACTTTTTGTTTTGAAAAATATTTAAAAGAAGCCCTCTAAATTGTGAACCCTATTCCAAACGAAATCTTATCTGGATTAACCCTTTACCAAACAATCCTGAGTTTTCACGACCCTGGGAAAGAAGCCTTCTAAAAAATTATGGTGACCAGCATTTTCTCCTTTTCCCACTATGTTACCCTTCCCAAACCAAATTTCAATTTTTGAGTCAAAATAATTTTGTTGCCTGTAAATGCTTTCAATTTGAACATGTCTATCATTCTTTTGTTTGGTAAAGAGTTAAACAACCCTTTGGAAAAAGTCATCTGGAAATGTTGTGGGATAAGGAGGAAATGCTGGTAACTGGCACTTTCTCTTATTCCAAAAAATATTTTCTACTCCTTCAGAGAAAATTCCCATAATTTCTGGTTCATTTTATTGTTGTCTGCAAATGCTTTGAATTTGGACAAGTCTAAAATTACCTCATTTTGTAAAGAGTTAAAGTATGTTAGGTATTCAGGTACTAAGTCTTTCACTGTACTATAAGCTCTTCACCCCATACCAAACAATAAAATTTCAAACTGAAACCTGTTAAAAATCATTTGAAGGGGACAAATATAAAATGTGGCAGAAGTTATAGGAATTGTTATTCAAGGGACAGACACATTGTTGGAAAAGGAGAAAAAATTTCTTGCCATCATATCATCCTGTCTTCCCACAACGTTTTTAACTTGTCTTGCCTGGATTTAAGTATTTGACAACAACAAATTAAGTCTTTATTGCACAATCCCAAGTTTTAACAACCCTGGGGAAGAAGTCTTTTGTAAACATTCTTGGAAAATGTGAGAATGCTGGTTACCAGCATTTTCTCCTTTTGCCACAATGCTTTCTATCTTTTAAAGTACAAATTTCTGGTTTAACTCTTTACCAGATGAGCCCCACCCGGATGGCTCAGTGGTGAGTGTGTCGGACTCATGACCTGGTGGTTTTGAGTTTGATACCCGGTTGAGGCAAACTTTCTTTCCGGCATATTTTTGTCTCTCACCTCTGCTGAAGCATGTGAGAAAAGTAGTTGGTTGCTTTGGAAAGAAAGTTGTGTTAGTGCTGGTGTGAGAAAGCCAGGATACACATGTGCATCACTGACCGCCATGATATGACCTTTGCTATTAAAGTGGCGTTAAACCCCAATACAACCAACCAACCAACTTTACCAGATGACCGAATTTTATTTTATCCTGGTCCAAATTGAAAGCATTTGCAGACGACAATTTCAACGTGGCTTTAATGGTGCAATTATTCTTTGATGGGATAGAAAACATGATGGAAAATGGAGAAAATGCTGGTTACCAGCATTTTCTCCTTTTCCCACAGTGTTTTCAAAGGGCTTCTTTCCCAGGGTTGTTAAAAGTCGTGATTGTATGTTGAAGAGTTAAGCAACATTAAAATCTTTGCAAAGCGAAAAATTTTAAACTCATCCAAATTGAAAGCAATGGCAAACAATAAGAAAAATGTGTCTCAAAAATTGAAATATGCTTTGGGAAGGGTAGAAAACATCGATGGAAAAGGAGAAAATGCTAATTATCAGCATTTTCTCCATTTTTCCCACAATGTTTTCAAAAACCGTCTTTCTCAGTGGCGTTAAAAGTCGGATTTGTGTGGTAAAGGGTTTATTTGTCATCTGTATAGTACTTTCGGGTTGAAAAAGTCTAAATTTGTTTCATGTGGTAAAATGAAGGAGTTTCGCAAAGAAAATATAGCGGTTACCAGCATTAATAGCACTTAAAGTCACAGTAAAGTCCAAGTCAATAATAATAAAAAAAAAAAACCCTGCTTATAAAATAAAAGTAAATTCATCGTTACCATGTAAAAATATGGCGATTATTATGACTTTCATGATATCTAAAGGTACAGTTCATAAAAGTTCCAGTCAATGATTGAAATAAGAACTTGAAAACTAGAACTAATTCTACCATGTTGCATTATCTGTTTGTTTACATTGATGATTGCTGACGATTAGCCTACTTTTTATCGTAAATGTCAGCAGTGAGGAAATGATGACACAAGCTGACCATTGCTTTTTCATTTATCACAAATACAGGAAGAGTTTACTACATGCAGATAAGAAAAACAGGTTCAAAATTAGCAATCTTACTCTCCAATGACATAACATTGGAATTGCAAACAATAGTCCTTTGTACTACGTCACAGCACTAATGCGATGCAATGTTATCATGTGACGCTCTAGAAAACCAATGTTGAATATACATGAATGATAATGAAGGTAGTCTCAATAAATGGCATCCCTGAAATCAACGGGCTTCGCCATGCATTTAGGCAGACATGGCAACCAATGCAGCAACTGACATGTTTTCTCCAATCTTATGTGTGTTTTGATGGGTTATACGATATTTTTTCGATTTATAAATGGTGAAAATTACCTATTTTGACTTTTACCGGGTCTTTAACCCATTACCAAAAATCAAAATTTTAGGTATTTCCAAATCCAAAGCATATTCAGGCAATAAAATAAAAGTGATTGAATATTTAAAATTTGCCTTGTGAAGAGTAGAAAAAACTGGAGGAAAAAAAAATTGCTGGTAGCCAGCATTTTCTCCTTTTCCCACAATGTTTCCTATAGGCTTCTTTCTCAGGGTCGTCAAAAGTAGGGATTGTGTGGTAATGGGTTAATGTAATCTAAAACAGGAAAGAGCTTCTATTGCTTTCTCCAATTGATTTCTCCAATTGCCACAATATTTTCAAACAGTAATGGTTGTGGATATTTTTATGACCCTACATTAAAGATTTCCATGGCTGTATAGAAAAGCAAAATAAGTAAATAGTACATGTACTTGAGTACAGAGCATTATAAACTTAGTAACTGTTGAATGAATGAATGAATTAATGAATAAATGAATGAATGAATTTTAAAGGTGGGTACTTAGAATTTTCACATCACACCAAATCAAAAAATATATATATCACTGAAATTTATATGAAAAAACAATACAAATCATCAATAATCAAGAATCATAAAATTACCAAAAGAATTTTTTTTGATGGTATTCCCTTAAAAGGCTATGTAGCCTCTTAAGCTATTTTTAGATTTCGCCCCAGAAATAAAAAAAATGCATTGTGGGAATATTAAGTGACCGGCACGTGACTAATGACGCTTAAATTCCATTACATAACAAACATGTAATTATTGTTCATAATATCTTCTTCGGACGCAATGTTTGAAGCTTCGTCTGTGTATTTCCGGTGTGTAAATGAGCGAGTTGTTCATGTAAAAATAGAACGTGTTTCCCGTCGATGTCGACCTTGGCCGTAGTAAATCTCTTATTTCTCGTGTTGTCAGATGGTTTCGACAACTGGAGTTTTATGAATGGTGATTATAAGACTTTGGGAGTATAAGGATGATATTTTTGTATTTTTGTAAAATTTTCGTCCCAAATTCTTAAGGGCCACCTTTAAGGCAAAAAGTTTAGTTTAGCTTTTTGAGCAATTGCTCCATTATTTCTCAATATTTTTATACTCTATCAGACATGAGTATTTTGGTATGAAGGTACTTTAACACATTTAGAAGGTTTTACAGCAAAACAATCAATGTAAATAGTACCTATAATCTTGAGCATGAAAGACTTTCTATAGGCTTTTGAAAAACTGTAAATAATCACATTCAGTGACGAAGAATAGAGATATAGCCCTTTCCCAATCGAAAAATCTTTGACCCATCTGAATTCAAACATCTTCAGACAACATATTGAAAAACTGATATTTATGAGTTAAAATTCTCTGAAGGGTAGAAAACCACCATTTTCTCCTTTTCCCACAATGTTTTCAAAAGTCCTCTTCCACAGGCTTGCATTTCAAAACCTGGAATTGTTTTGTAATGGTTAAATTGTTCACTGTGAGTGGTGTCGTGAGCAGTTTTTGCAGTCAATGAAGAGCACAATCAGACTGCAATGAAAATAATGTCTGATCTTTTGCTCACAATGTCATTATGCCGATGCTAAATGATCACTAAAGTTTATGCAAATGCAGTGGTTTTGTACAAAATGACCTTGAAAATGTATTGAGTTGTTTAGCTGGCAGCGAAAGAGTTAATCCTTTACAAAACAATTCTGGCTTTCAAAGACCCTATGGAGGAAGACTTTTGAAAACATTGTAAAAAAGGAGAAAAGCTGTGGACATGTCTCAATATAATTATCTTTGAAAGAAAAAAAAAATTGAGAAACCAGCATTTTCTCGTTTTCCCTCAATGTTTTTTTCTTTTACTTTCAAAGATATATCCCATCATATCCCGTATCATATTAGACACATCAAATTTGTCATGTACAAAAGTTTTAAATTTTTATGTCTAAAAATTTCAAAACATGTACATGGAAAATTATTTATTTGTCTTAAATACTAAGGATAGCCTCTGAAAACAAATTGACTAGTGGAAAAAGAAAAATGAGTCTCCATCATCTCCTCAAATTTTGTCAAAATTGTCAATTGTCAAATTTTATTTATTCATTTTACTTTTTCTTGCTAACACTGAAATTAACCTATGTATGTTTTCTCTCTCTCTGTTTTGGATTCTAAAGATGAGGGTGATGCGATGGTGCAGTGGTAAAACGCTGGACTATCAGTCTTAAGGCCTAAGGTTCAATACTAGGCCTAACCAGGACATTACTGAGACAGCCCATTCAATTAGAGGTGAATTAGTATGGAACCCAGAGGTAGCCTTGGGTGTATCACTGCTTTACACCAGGCACATTAGAAAAAACAACAAAGATGTCTATTCAAAGAAGAACTAGGGGCTTGTACCCTGATTTTCTTGTATCCAATTTTTTCTCTCAAATGGTCCGTATCATACGGAAGCATGGAGTGACTTTAATCCTACAATGTATTCATCATCGGATTCTAAAGATCATCAATTATCAGTGCTCCCTACAGTGCAATTGACTCTATGGAAAATAAACTACATGTATTTGAGAAGACTGTAACCATAGGATGAATTGCTGGAAGCAAAACTATTACTAGCAGTATGTGCTGTTGTCATTCTCCAATTCTTAATTTCAATCCTTTCCCAAAAGATAAATTTTAGATTTTTTCAGGTTCAAAACATCAGCAGATTATAAATTCAAAATAAGGAAAATGAGTGTAAGTTTTCTGCAAGGGTTAAAATATTGTGGGGAAGGGAGAAATTGCTGGTTAGCATTTTATCGTCTTTGCTCTTTGTTTTCAAAAGCTGTCTTCCACAGTGTGGTTAAAATTTAGGGTTTTGATAAGGGTTTTTATAAAAAGTCTGTTCCATTTATAGTTCTGTAAGGGTTAAAGCTAGATGATTGATGGTATGCAAATATTGTAGATAAGTTGGCAAACCCCTTAAGGGCTCTTGTGAACAGCATAGATGAAGATCACACTGCAGAGAAGGTGCAGTCTGATCTTGCACCTTTACTGTCCACTTGTCTGGTCAAGCTCATGGGATAAAAATCTTTTTGTATTTCAGTAGATTGTAAATTCAGCAGGAAAAAAAGACAGTAGTTACAGAAATACTTGGTGCAAAGAGAGTTTAAATCAATGAAAAGCCATGTTGATTTTTACACATGTACCTGTTCTGATTGCATAGTTATAAATCAAAGCTTTTGGAATTTTTGCTCTTAACTCTTTCCCAAACAACGAAATTTTAGACTGGTTTAAAGCATTTTGAAGACAATTTAAGTATTGCTAATCTGTGAGATTGGTATACGAAACCTTCGAAAGGGATTTTCTACTTTTCCTACGCAGTGAATAGTGTACAAGGCTTGAGAACAGGGAGTTGCTGATTTGATCCCTTGCTATGCCAGTTTTTTTGACTCTTTACCACAGAATCCAGACTTTTAATGACCCCAAGAAAGAAGCCTTTTGAAAACATTGTGGAAAAATGCTGGAAACCAGCATTTTCTCCTTTTCCCTCGATGTTTTCTACCCATTCAAAAACAAATTTCAATTTTTGAGTCAGTTTGATATTATCGTATGCAAATGCTTTCAATCTGGACCAGTCTAAAATTCTGTCGTTTGGTAGAGAGTTGAGGGGATTGGTGATTGTCATTTCCACAGGGTTCATTCCTCTCCCACCACTGACCATAGCTTTGACAATAGAAATGTAGGAAATTAGCCATTTGATTTAAAAGATTATTGTGTGAAGTACTGATGAAAGGAACTCTAGGAAAGTTTAGATAGGTGCACTGGCTGCCATAATAAATTGAAATAACAGTGAAAATGGGGTTAAACACCATTATAATCAATCAATCAATCAATCGATCAATTGGATCTACTCTGCCAGCTTTATTTCCAGACATTCTGACTAAAACAGCTTTGAAATTACATTTTATGCATCTGTAGTACTCACTTATCTAAAGGTTAGTTTTTATGTTTTTAGCGCAACAAGGGTTCATTTGTTGGCAGAGGCAGTGTAGACTTATATAAAAAATTGTGCTATTTGATCTTGTATCTATACTGTCTGCTAATTTGCTGTATGTATTTTCTAACTAGACAAATTAAACTATTTTTCATAACTGAACGGTCAGTTTTTTGTAACTCACTGTTCTAAGGATTAAGTTGCTCAAGCAGACAGTTTAGATCATGATCAGACCAGGGGCCTAGCTAGCCCCAAAAACAGTATGTTAACCCTTTCCCAAACAAGCCCTAGTTTTTACGTGTCTGCAGTAAAAGTCTTTTGAAAACACTGTGGGAAAAGGAGAAATTGCTCGTAACGAGCAATTTCTCCTTTTCCCACAATGTTTTCTACCCTTTTTGAGAACTTTCTGCCATTTTCTCAAAATCAAAAATTGTCATCTGCAAACTCTTTTGGTTTGGAAGAGTCCAAAATTTGTCGTTTGGAAAAGGGTTAAATTGATATTGAAGGTACTATCCAAGGCATGAAGTGCCGAGAGCAAGGGGGGCGGGTTTCCAAGGAGGGTCCATAGCCCCCACCCCCCTTCCCACAATGTTTTCTTCCCTTTCGAAAACAAATTTTATTTTTTGGTCACTTTTATTTTGTCGTCTGCAGTTGCTCTCAATCTGGACCAGTCTAAAATTTTGTCATTTGGGAAAGAGTTAAAATGTCATTGCTAGGAGGTAATGTGTTTAACTGAAGTCTAGAAGTTTTCATTGATATCTTTTATGTTCATTTACAATGCCAGTTATTAGCCCTGCATTTTAACTTGTTACCTCACAATCCCAAGCTTTAAAGGTGGGTATCTAGAACTTTCACATCCCACCGAATTAAAAAATATTCATATCACCGAAATTTATATGAAAAAACAATACAAATCATCAATAATTAAGAATCATTAAATTACAATTTTTTTTGATGGTATTCCCTTTAAAAGGCTACGTAGCCCCTTAACCCATTACCACACGAGAAAATTTTGGATTGGTCCAAATTGAAAGCATTTGCAGATGACAAAATAAAGGTGACTGAAAAATAGAAATTTGTTCTGGGAAGGGTAGAAAACACTGTGGGAAAAGGAGAAAATGCTGGTTACCAGCATTTTCTCCTTTTCCCACAGTGTTTTCAAAAGGCTTCTTTCTTAGGGGCGTCAAAAGTAGGGATTGAGTGGTAATGGGTTAAGCTACTTTTAGATTTCCCACCAAAAACAAAGAAAAAGCATTGTGGGAATGTTAAGTTACTGGCACTTGACTAATGATGCTGAAATTCCATAACATAACAAACATGTAAATTATTTTCCATAATGCCTTCTTTGGATGCTATGTTTGAAGCTTCGTCTGTATATTTCCGGGGTGTAAATGAACGAGTTGCTCATGTAAAAATAGACTGTGCTTCCAGTTGGTGTTGACCTGGGCTGCAGTAAATCTCCAATTTCTCTAGTTGTCAGATGGTTTTCGACTACTGGGGTTTATAAATTGCAATTGGAGTATAAGGATGATTTTTTTGTATATTTGTAAAAAAAAATTCCCAAAATCTGAAGGGCCACTTTTAATGAGGTGGAAAGAGAAGGAATTTTGAAAACACTGCTGGAAAAGGAGAAAATACTGTTTTCTGCTTAATCAAAAATTGAAATCATCTTTTTAGCTACATCCGATTTGTTTTCAGCAAATACTTTCAGTTTGGTTTGGTCAAGAGTTCTCTCTTTTGATAATGGATTAAGGACATTGAATTCAAAATAGCATGCTGAAAAAAAATTTATCTTTTTTTTCCAGATGGTGAGTGTAGATCTAAGATCAGACTCAACTGAATATGCAGTCTGATCTAAGGTATGTATCACTGAATACATGTATGCGTATTGTTTGATACTAGGGCCAACACTGTCTTGAATTTCATACTTGTATTATCTATGTATGATTCCCTTCCAACAGAAAATGTGCATTTTATTGATCAAACCTATAAGGATTAAAATGTCAATTTAGAAATTGATTTTTGGATAACAGATCTTGGTCTGTAATTTACATGGGAAGTTTTACGCTTGCTGTTGAATTCTTTACCAAACAAAATTTGGGATCATACCAAACTAAAAACATTTTGTAGAGGACAAGTTAAATGTTGCTAAAATTATGAAATCAGTCTTTGATAGAGTTACCTACCACCATTTTCTCCTTTTCCTACAATCTTTTTAAAAGTCCTCTCTCTCAGGGTTGTCAAAAGTTAACTTTTTACCAGATAATAAAATAATTACAGACTTGTCCAAATCACGGGTGGCATAAATGAGATTTTTCCTTTATAGGGTAGGGAAAAAAAACATGATTGGGAAAAGGCTTTTATCCGAAAAGAGAAATAAATCCTGTCAAAATGTCTGTCATCAGTCCTTGGAAAGAAATTGGGCGAGCCAGTAACTGAATCCATGACCCCGTATTCTCAAGTCCTGAGTGTTACTGCCTGAGCTACAGTGACTAGCACTTGGACACACAGTACAAAATCGTATTGTCATCTACACAATAATGTGCATGCCTTTAAATGGTATGATATAACCCTTTCCCAAACAATCTCTGGTTTTCACGGGTCTGGAATAGAAGCCTTTTGAAAACATTGTGGGAAAAGGAGAAAATGCTGGTAACCAGCATTTTCTCCTTTTCCCACAATGTTTTCTATCCTATCATAGACAGAAATCATCTTTTGAGGAAGAGTTGAATTGTCGTCTGCAAATGTTTTTAATTTGGTCGGGTCCAAAAGTTTGTCGTTTGGGGAAGGGTTAAATCTAATTGCATTTCACCATTCCTTTTGTTTGCTTTTGTAGGACAAGGAAAAAAATCTAGTTGCCAGCATGTTTTCCTTTTCCAGCAGTATTTTCAAACCTTCTTTACCATGTTCATAATAAACTCTGGATTGTTTGGTAAAGGGTTAATCCATTACCATGCAACAAGATTTTATACTTGTTTAAAATTAAACGCATTTACAGGTGACTTAAGAAATATGAATCAAAAGATGAACTTTGTCTTTGAAAAGGTGGGAAACATTGTTGGAAAATTAGACAAAGCTATTTACTAGCATCTTCCCCTTTTCCCACAATGTTTTAAAAAAAAATAAATAAATTCTTGTGTTTGTTGAAATGTCAGGATTGTGTGGTAAAGGGTTAGAGGGCTCAATTTACGGAACACATGAACATAATTAGAAAATATAATGAGAAAATATCCAGTTATATTTTTCAAAATCCATAGAAACTCATTATCATAGTAGCATAGTTTCCAAAACAGAACACTCATATTATTCCATCAAACACTTCATATCAAAATTTTGGTTAATAGGTCTGAGTCCACATATTTTTCCATCAAACACATTGTTTGCAAGGTTTGTGATCACTGTGCTGAAAAGAGCATGAAATTCAATGATTTATCAATCATATATTATATTATAATGGACAAGTGTCATACAAAAAAGGGATTTGCACTTTAATTTTCATTTTTAACTCTTTACCAAATGACAAATTTTAGACTGTTCCGAATTGGAAGCATTTGCAGATGTCAAAATAAAAGTGACTGAAAATACGAAATTTGTATTGAAGAGGAGAGAAAACATTGTGGGAAAAGTAGAAAATACCAGCATTTTCTCCTTTTCCCACAATGTTTTCAGAAGGCTTATTTCTCAGGGTCATCAAAAGTCGGCATTATGTGGTAAAGGGTTAATCCTTCACCACATTATCAACAACCAGAAAGAAGAGGACAACTAAATGGGAAAAGGAGAAAACACTTGTAATCAGCATTTTCTCCTTTTCCTACAATGTCTTCTGTCATTCAAAGATAAATTCCAACATTTTTGAACCACCTTTGATATGTTGTCTGCAAATTTGTTGGACTTTGATGAATTAAGACTAAAACAGATCTCCAGATAAGACAGAGTGATGGTATTTTAAATCCATTATTTCTCTTCGAAACCTTATGTTGTGGGTACTCATTAGAATTGTCTCGCTGAGACAATTTTAATGAGTACCCACAACATAAGGTTTAGTGGAAAATACTTAATATTTTCAGTTTTTGAAATCGAAATCACTCTCTCTCTCTCTCTTCGATCTCAGATTTACAGATGTACGGTACTTTGAAATAATGGATGTAATTTTTCTGCACAATGAATAAAATTCAATATTGTCATATAAAGCAAAGAGTAGTTTGGTAATGGGTTGAAGAAAGAGCTTGTTTTCCGATGACACGTCAAGTTTTAATCGAGAAGTTGGTGGGATAAAAGCTTTTTCCATCAAGCAAACACATACCGATTGTCTGGAGTCGTTTTTCAATATTAGTTCATTCTTCACATGCTATAGGAAATATTATATATGCTTTTACATGTATTGTAGATCAAGATCAGACTACATGGACTCAGTAACATGCAGTCTGATCTTTGATCTGCAGTATTGAGAATTATGCGCTATATCCTTGCCAAGGTAGCCTCGATTTTGCTGTATTTTTTTTAGTGTTTTTTCAGATCACCAAGAATTTATGATTAATTTTCATGGCTTTCAACTGATAAAAGGGTTTAATGGATCAAACAGCTTACCATTTTAACACTTGAAACCTTTTACTGGTCTTACTGATCTAAGCACTCTTAACCCTTTACCACACAATCCAGACTTATTACCACCCTGAGAGAGAGACCTTTTAAAAACATTGTGGGAAAAGGAGAAAATACTACTAAGCAGCGTTTTCTCCTTTTGCCACAATGTTTTTATCCTTTTCAAAACAAATTGCAATCCTTCAGTTGCATTTATTTTGTCCTCTCCAACTGCTTGTAATTTGGATTAGCCATAAACTTTGTCGTCTGGTAAAGGGTTAATTTGTCAAAACTGAAAGCATTTGCAGACGACAAATTATATTTGGCTGAAGTGATGATTTCCCTCTTTTATAGGGTAGAAAATATTGCGGGAAAAATAGAAAATGCTGGTTTCTAGCATTTTCTCCTTTTTCCTACAATGTTTTCAAAGGACATCTTCTTTGGGGTTGTTAAAACTAAGGATTGTGTGGCAAAGAGTTTACTTTTTACTTGAGAACAATATTTTGGTTGCCAGCATTTACTCCTTTTCCAACAATGTTTTCAAAAGACTTTTGTCTCAGGATTATAAAAACCACAGATTGTTTGGAAGAGGATTAATATTATAAAATTTGTTTACTTTCAGGTTTTGTTGCAAGTGTTGAAAATGGCGAACTACAGCTTTTCAACTCTCGGCATTACATTGTGTGTGGAGCACACTGCTGGATGACTCATTCCTTTGTTAACATTTTGCCAAACGATAAAATTCTAGATTAGTCCAACTTGAAAGTATTTGCAGTCAACAAAAAATGGAGTATCATTTGGGACGGGTAGAAAACATTGTGGGAACAGGAGAAAATGCTGGTTACCAGTATTTTCTCCTTTTCCCACAATGGTTTCAACAGCTTTCCCTCTCAGGGTCTTCAAAATTCAGAATTGTGAGGTAAAGAGTTGATACAGGCATTGGAAAAAAGTACCCAAGAGTCTTAGGACCCTTTTGGTCACATTTTAACTGGGGGTCAAAACTTTCTCACAATTTACATTGTGGATACTGAACAACTCTATCCTTGGTTATACACTTCAAGTAAGTAAGAGAGTCCATTTTTCTGCAATGTTTACCTTTCAAAAACTTTCCATTATTTAAGCCACAATAGATTTGTTGTCTGCAAATGGTTTGAATTTGGATATGTGGTTATATGGTGTTATATGATAAAGACTTAACTGCTGTATATTTTGGATTTGAGCTGTGCGAAACTCCAGAGCTGTGGGGCACTGCCTACCAAACTGCTCATCTATAGATTGTCATAGATGGTGTTACACCTATGTTTTTTTCCCTAATCAAAAATAGAGCAAAATTGACCATATTTGAAGCTTAACAGCAAAATTATGGCTTGTTTGTTCCTTACTCTGAAAAGACCACCAGAGGCCTGCAATAAAAAAATGTGTCAACCAATTGATTTTTTGGCTGATTTCCAACCAACTCAGGCACCCTAAATTTTATCCTCCTAGGAACACCTACCATACTCACCACCATGATCTCAAGTTTTTGTTCCTCCACTGATATAAAGTAGTCCAGTCAGTGCACAATGAAAACACATCTAAGTGGTCCCCCATTGCCCAGATTTGAAGCAAATCTAAATCGTATACCTCCAAGCCATCTTGGCTTTATGAAACAGTGCAACAAAAGTGCTACTGCAAAATTTCACATAGGACTGCTTTTGACTATTATGACCCGGAAGCAATCTTGCAGTGGAGCAGTGGTGCAACACTAGATGCTGAATCTCCAAACTAGCAACCTGGATGACTGAGAGGGTCTGTCATAACCAACCAGATTGCTAGAGCCTCCAAATAAGAAATGATAAAGCCAGTGTGATTGGGATTTAACCCTTTTCCAAACAATTCCTGGTTTTTACGACCCTGAGATAGAAGCCTTTTGAAAACATTGTGGAAGAAGGAGAAAATGCTGATAACCAGCACTTTCTCCTTTTTCCAAAATTTTCTACCTATTAAAGTCAAAAATCATCTTATTAGCAAGATTTAATCTGTTGTCCAAAAATTTGTTGTAGGTAAAGAGTTGCAGTTTGATTGACTTTTCACTATAGCCTCTGATCTTTCTAAATAAGATTGGGGTCTGTCTGTGTCCATATTTTTATTATTATTTATCTATTTTTTAGGGAAGACAAAAGAAGCAAAGAAAAATCTGCCTCCATCATGTCTTTACTAGTTGAACAGATCTGGGCCAGCATTAGACAACACAAGCTTTTTTGTATTTGTTTCTTGTTTTGTTGTATGCCTTCTCCACAGTGACACAGTCACAGTTTTTAAAGTCCCTGAGAATGAAATCTTTTGAAAAAATTGTGGGGAAAGGTTACCAAAGTTTTCTACCCTTCCCAAATTGAATCACAATTTTTAATTAAAACTTTTTGTTATCTGCAAATGCTTTGGATTTGGACTTGTCCAAGATTATGTTGTTTGGTAAAGACTTAAAAGTTGATACAGCGCACTTGCATAATTATACACAAACAATCCAAAACAGCAACACGGTCCGGATATTGTGATTTCTGAAATAATTGTATATCTATGATTGTGATTTATCATTTATAAGATTTATTAAAGTTTTATCTTCGATACAGTTATTCTACCAAAATCAAAGCATTCGGAATGCTGAAGTGGTATTTTTCAAAGAAGCCCTTGATTGGAATTAATAATTTAAAAGAAAAAAAGAAATATTATTCAAATATTGGCCTGAAAGTCAACCAACTAATCAATTGAATACCCTTTTGGTTGAAGAAAGAGTACTTATGACAAAGTTAGGATTATTTGTTTATTGGTGGTCTCCCTTTCATCATTAGGAGGAGTCAGGAGTAACATCCCTTGACAGTAGGATGCATGATGGATAGAGAAAGAAACCATGTGAATATATCGAATGAAATTAATTTTGTACCTGAAAACTATTATTTTGGAATATTTTTGGCCTTTTAACATTTATTGCCCAACATTACAATAAATTATTTTGACCTGTAAATATTCATGCGCAATCAAATGGAGTAGAATACAATCAACAGATGAAAAAGCCATGGAACGAACTTGTTTTGGATTGAAAAAGCTTGGGACCAAGCCACGAATTTTGTATCATTGCGCCAGTAGAAGGCTATGAGCGAATGAAGCTCTTTTCAATAAAAAATTAGTACATGTATTTCGATGATTGATGGCCTCACCCAGTATATAATAACATGACATTTCCAGTTACATATCTGAGTGCTACTGAAAAACTCATTTGCCTGAGAAAAACTGAGTATAATTTGGTTTATTTCCTTCGGCTTGGCACAAAGTACAATACATGGTCTTCAAAATTCAATATTGAACTCATAGTGGCATTGTCTTTGACAAATACCACAGAAACTATCTGGTTTTAACTCTTATCAGAGGACATACAATGGCTGTGGAACTGTATCAAGTTTATCACTGCTATTTTGTTTGGGCTTCATATTTGCATCTTGTGTACTTTCTTTTACTATCAAGGTGTATCACTGCCTTATTGTTCAATTAAAGTTTTACCCAACAGTATATTGTTCTTTTTTGTAGCTTTTGAAAAAGTGTGGTGCCTGTGTTACCAAAAAAAAAGATTTTTCTTCACCTGTTACCACACAATTTTGAGATTTGAAGGCATTGAGGAAACATTTTGGAAAAAGGAGAAAAATTAATATTGGTAACAGGCATTTTCTACTTTCTGACAAGATTTCTACTATTTCAGAAGCAAATCCCACCAATCAGTTAACCCTTTACCACACAATCCCGACTTTTGACGACCCTGAGGAAGAAGCCATTTGAAAACATTGTAGGAAAATGAGAAAATGCTGGCATTTCTCTTTTTCTCAACTCTGACCACAGTTTTGATGATGGTTATGTGGGAAAGTAGCCAGTGGCTTGGAAAGAAAATTGTGCGGAATACTGGTAAAAGAAACTCCAGGAAAGCATGGATAAGGGTGGGAAACATTGTGGGAAAAGAAAAAATGCTGGGTCGTGAAAACCTGGGATTATTTGGTAAAGGGTTTACAATGTCCCAGTCACATCATTGCCACAGCTCACATATTCATGTTTCCTTGTATTCATCAACATTAGAGGGGTCCTGCATGCTTCAGCATTAAGTTTTTACCACACAATCCCGACTTAACAACGACATTTAGAAAGAAAGCTTTTGAAAACATTGTGGGAAAAGGAGAAAATGGTGGTAACCAGTAATTTTCACTTTTTCCAAAATGTTTTCTACCCTTCCAAAATCAAAATTTAGTTTTTGAGTCACACTTATTTTGTCGTCTGCAATTGCTTTCAATTTGGACTAGTCCAAAATTTTGTCATTTGGTACGGAGTTAAACCATGGGATTAATGACAAAGAGGTGGTAGGCTAGAGCACCACTGGAAACAATGGGTTTTTCACAGGAGTGCCATTTAACCCTTTACCAAACAATCCCTGTTTTTTACGACCCTGAGATAGAAGCCTTTTGAAAACATTGTGGGAAAAGGAGAAAATACTGGTAACCAGCATTTTCCCCTTTTCCAACAATGTTTTCTACCCTTCTGGAAGCATATTTCAATTTTTGAGTAACGTTTATTTTGTCGTCTGCAAATGCTTTCAATTTGGACCAGTCTAAAATTTTGTCGTTTGGTAAAGGGTTAAGTCGTTACCAAACAACAAAGTTTTAGGTTTGTCCAAATGGAAAGCATTTGCAGACGACAAAATAAAAATGACTAAAAATTTGAAATTTGTCCTGGGAAGGGTAGAAAACATTGGTGGAAAAGGAGAAAATGTAAGCATATGTAAATCAATATGATTGAAATAAAAACTAGGAAAACAACGTATTTTGATCTACAAAAAAATTAAATTCTAATTTGATCTAGGCAGATTCCGGATCTACCTAGATTCCAATCTGGTTTATGCCATATACATGATCCCTGTGTTAACCCTTTACCAAACGACAAAGTTTGGGCTGGTCTAAATTCAAAGCACTTGCAGATGACAAAATAAGCGTTACTCAAAAATTGAAATTTGTTTCCAGCAGCGTAGAAAACGTTGGGGGGAAAAAGGAGAAAATGCTGGCTACCAGCATTTTCTCCTTCTCCCACAATGTTTTCAGTAGGCTTCTTTATCTGGGTTACGAAAACCAGGTATTGTTTGGAAAATTGTTAACAAAACAATTCAAGATTATTTGAGTAGGCCTATTTCTCTTACAAAAGTATTTTCTACCCCATTGATTTTCCAATCTATATAATGGCCAGACAAAATTACATTTCATCAAGCGATTTCCATTTTACGATATCGTTGCAAACATATATTTCAAAATGGGGTATGAATACAAATATGCCAAGGTTGTATATTATTCTTTCAAAAATTTACAGAGAATAAAATACATCTGATCATTACTATTTTTTTTTCCAACTTTAAACCTTTATCAGTTTTATCCTCCTGTTCCTTTTTACCAGGACAATGGCAGAGGAAATGCTTCCTGAAACTAAGGCAATCCATGGTAAGGTAAAACATCCCGTTCCTATTCATTCATTTATCTAATAATTTGTGCCAATTTTTGAAGTTCCTGTATTTCAAGAACACTTTCACTTTCTTTCTAATCTGTGTACGCTGATTTTCGTCAATAGAAAGTTCTGTTTAGCATTGAATAGGAATACGGCATAAATTGGGATTAATTTATGGTCAAAGGGAGAAAACTCTTATATACTGACATCATTTTCCCAATGGCAGAGTTACATCCCTTATGTTTGTGGACAGCATAAAACCGAAGACGAATAAATATCATTGTCGTTTGTGAAGACGATCTGTGTCGGGGGAAAAAATGTTCGTAGAGCTGTCATTATTTCTGGAATAGTTTAAGACAGAATTGTTGTTACTTCTGAAAATATCATGACAGCAAACAAAAGAAAGAATAACTAATTACACACGTAGTTACTATCTTGTAAGTACATGAAGGTGGTAGTCTCCCTTGTATTTCGTCACATTTGTAAGCAAGGCACCGCCAAAAATTGGAAGTAAGAATTCGGTTATCAAAGTAAGAGCTCACGCAGAATATAGATATAATTTTTATAATGAAGTTTATCAACTGGTATATGTTTAAATATATATAATATAAATAAAGTTTCTTATGTATAGTAATTTAAACTAAAACAACGATATGCAGAGCTCCATATAGAGGGAGTGATTCACTCTCTTGCACTCCGGATCGTTACATTCATGTATGTGAGGTAACGAACGACAACTCTGCTCGGAGATTGGGAGTGATTATGACTTCAAAATTGAAAATCTTATTTATTCTCCACTAAACCCTATGTCTCATCGAGACGATTCTAATAAGTACCCACAACATAGGATTTAGAAGAGAAATAAGAGATTTAGATCACCATCACTATCTCTTATCTGGAGCTCTGGACATGTTTTTATTCAATTAGGTTTTCGACGTTATTAAAACAAATATCGTGAATACGGGCTGAATTGTCAAATTCCAACCATTCATTGAGCGTAAGGGACAGGGGACAGAAAGAGAAAGCTTGTCTAAATCTTTTAAGCTACATGTAGGAGATTATGGAGATAAAAACTATTATTTTCCTCGAAGATGTTGATTCCATTTTAGATTCTCTCGTTTTTGAATGACTAGGGGGTGGGGGTATAGGATAGGAGATCACTCTCCGTAAATTCAAACTCTTCACACCTTAGACACTAACTTGATTTAAGATAACGCAACAATACTTTGTCATTGACAGAAAAATACCAGAGGGGAAACCGTAACTTTACGAATCGACATAGACTATAAACTCGGGTGAACTTATCAACGTGCAGCCTGATCTTGAATCAGCGCAGGCAAGTAAGAAAATTTTTACAAAAGAAAACTCCTTTGAAATAGCAAAGATTTGGTTTTTAGAATCGGCTTGAAAGTTTCATTTTACTTTTTTGACAGGATAAGTGTTAAAAGAGGGTCCATGATTTTCGATAGAACGTATGGGCGGTTATGGGTATAAATTAACCTTGCACCGGTTAAGTGTAGACTGGTTACCGCCCCTGATACACTACACGGTATACAACGGTGGCCAGTTCACGGTTAAGTGGTGACTGTTTTTACTGGTTGAAAAAAAGACGTGGGTGGGCAATAAGGGAGATTACTCTTCGTAATAAATTGGTAACCATATTGTAGGAGTTCTTTCCCTTTGACCATAAAAATCACTATGGAATCTGACGGTGACCGTTTGCAGGCCCGCGATCGATCCACAATGTTATTTAGGAGCGTTAATTTCTCTCGTTTCCTGTATATATAATATCCTCATTTTCGCACAATATTTTCCAAACTTTCAGCGAACTAAAATCCATTTGAAGTTTTGAACCAAAAATTCATTTCTCATCTGCAGATGTATAGAATTTTGAGTTTGTGTAGAGCAATTTCTCCATTGTTTTCAGTCTGCTCTCTCTCTCTCTCATTTTCGTTTTACAGCTTTTCTCAATGTTTTCTGAACCGTTTACTATAAAATGAAGATTTGCAATAACCACGAAGAAGCTTAAATAGTAAGCAATTTGGAAAAAAGTCACATAAATAGCATTATACAGATATCTCCTTTTTCATGTGTGTTCTCGCATTTCAAACACAACATAAAGCATTTCGTTCAACCTGTTTAATAATTTGCAGAAGCAGATATTATGAATAAATATATAAATGAAATTACCAGCAAAACATTATATTGATCAATAGTCTTTCATTTTCATGACTAAAATATCTCCAACTTGCCAATCATAAAACTGAGAGTTTTTCGAGAATAGTGCTATAAGGGTTTTAAAAGGTTTCAATATTGGATATTGTAATTTGATCAATCTATTGTGAAAATCAATCTTGTTTTGTAAATATGCCTTTTAACTTTTTTTTTGTTTTCATTTTATGCAGTCCTATAATTTTTGAGAAAAAAAAAAAGCTGGCAGAGAACTCGTATACAGGGATCGGAGAACTCGTATCATTTAGATTGGGGTACGAGCTCTTCAGGGTACGGAATGTAATACCAGTGAAACGGTGTTGCGATCCAAATCACACGCTGTATTTTTCAGTCATTTAGCCGGGATAGAAGTGTCCTTTTTGATAAATAACTGTAATCGAAGAATAAATAACAATAATGACATACATATATAGGACAAGAGACCTTTTTCTGTCATGCATGTCAATAATCTATCTGACTGCATTTGCTTCTCTTTATCAACAAATCCCAGGTAAAATTTGTTATGTGTTTTCGCGAGGTAAGGTGGACAATTCAGAAATGCTTTGGGACCATAAATCGAACCATTCACCGATGTTGCATTTAGTATAATACCACTTCACGGTTCATACAAAGTAAAAAACCAACAGAAAGCATGTTGAGTGCTATTCAAGACATTTTAATTGCAACTCTAAAAAATAAAGCAGGGTTCGAATTTCAGTTTTTTATCCATTTGCAAATTTAAGCAAGTAGCTTTTATTTTCACCAACAAAATTAAAATTAGACTCGCTTTTCTTTTGAGGCTCAGCCTGCCAGCCAATGGTACAGAACAAATGGCCAGCACAAACAGCTCAATATATTCTATAACTTAAACAATCAAGTAGACAACAACCAAACAAAATGAACAGTTAATTAATAATATTAACCCTTTCCCAAGCAACAAGTTTTAGACTCTTCCAAACGCAAAGAGTTTGCAGACAACATTTTTACATTTGATTAAAACAGCAAAGTTTTCGTCAAACAAGTAGAAAACACTGTCGGAAAAGGAGAAATTGCTTGTAATGAGTAATTTCTCCTTTTTCCACTGTGTTTTCAAAAGACTTGTACTGCAGACACATAAAAACCAGGGATTGTTTGGGAAAGGGTTAAAACCCTCATTAAATCATCAATTCAATTACAGTTGAATTTTTGTTCTCATACCAAAGTAAATTTATATAAAACTTACAAAGGTGAATGATTTTGTAAACGAATTGCAGGTGTATCACATCCGAATATCATCGTGTCCAATGTCTGGTTTACCAAGTCCACCACATTTAACTTGCTTTTTGTGCATAATAATTATCTTTTCATGAAAGATTGACAAATATTTTTGTTTTATAGTCAGTGATTGAATTCATGTGCTGTTTTTCTGTATAAGAAAAGCAAAACCTCAGTATCGACCGTGAGTGCAGACAAATGAACTTAGCTCACGATACTCGGATAACAAATGAAAACTCGGAGGCAGCAATGGCGACATGTAAAATTATCAATAGCTGTCGAAGGGTATTCTCAGTGCAACATAACTGATGTTTATTCAGAACGAAAAGAATTAGCTTATTTCTGTTCTCAGATGAAATTTAGTACATTTTGGTAAATGTTCTTCACTAATTTGCACTCGCATTTTTTATCAAGTACTTGAAATTTCAACTTGTATTTTCAAATTCTGACTTGCATTTTGTGAGTAATTAATATGTGGGAATTTTGAAACCTGATAAGATGATTGTCTATTCATCCTTTTCACATATGATCTAGATTCTTTTTATAGTTCAAAGGTTTATGAATTACTGGGCCAGTGAATTGCTGGCTTACACAAAATGTACTTTTATGTCTAGTAGGTCTTTAGTTAGATGTGTATGTAATGACCGAAGAATAAGGAAGTTCCAACACTTATCTCCAAAAAGCCAAGTGGAAAAAATTGTCTGTTAGGTATAATGGTGTCATTTCTATTTATACGCAGGTTTGTATGGTGACAATGGCATATTACCGGCAAAGCTTGTAATAGAGAAGGGTATGTAGAAACTGTTTACTGCCATTATAAATCTCCCTGATTAAGTTCAGTTTTGTGTCATGAATCTATTGATGTTTAACTCATTACCAAACTACAATATTTTAGGCTTGTCCAAATTGAAAGCATTTGCAGACAACAAAATGCATGTAAAAGTAACTGAAAATTTGAAATATGTTTTCTGAAAGGTAGGAAACATTGTGGGAAAAGGAGAAAATGCTGGTTACCAGCATTTTCTTCTTTTCCCACAATGTTTTTAAAGGCTTCTTCGTCAGGGTCATCGAAAGTAGGGATTGTGTGGTAATGGGTTAACCTGTACAACCCTTTGCATCAATTTCTTTCATTTTTGGACAATGAATATCAAACTACAGAAAGTATGTCCTATACTCCTAAATTATAATGGCACAAACAACCTTGAAATTCCACTATTTTGGTAACTATGAAATTGAAAAAGTCTGTTTCATTTTAAACTTGTGTTAATTATTATCCACCAAAAGGAGAACCTGTACCAGATGGGAATGAAACTCTGAAAATATATGTATGACAAAGTTTTGACAAAGTTATCAAATTAACTCTTTACCAAATGACAAAATTTAAGTGGGGTCCAAAGTGAAAATATTAGCCTGGCTTAAATGACTGAATCTTATCTTTAACCCTTTACCACACAATGACGACCATTAACGACCCTGGGGAAGAAACCTTTTGAAAACATTTAGTGAAAAGGAGAAAATGTTGGTAATCAGCATTTTCTCCTTTTCCCACAAAGTTTTCTACCCCATCAAAAAAGAGTTGTATCTGTTGTCTGCAAATGCTGTCAATTTGGATTGGTAAAAAATTTTGCCATGTGGTAAAGGGTTAAAAGAGTAGAAACATTATTAAGTCTTTTACCTCAGGATCATTAAGACTTGGGATTGTGTAGTTAAGTGTTAATCCTTTTGCAATACAGAATTCTGACTGATAAAGTATTTGTAGTGGAGTATTGGAACCTGCATTTTCTTCTTATTTGTAGATGCTGGCTCCTGGGAAGACTTGATGGAAGGAAAACCAACCCTTTTAATGTTGACCCCAAAGATTGGCCTGACGACCCAACAGGGCATGGAACTTTTATGTTTGGTGGGGATGTTTGTTGCCTTCTTGTCTGTGGTCTTCCAAACCATGAGGGATACAGTGGCCTTTATACTGCTCTGGATGCTCTATTTTTCTGTGTATCAGGTTAGGAATACAGCTGACCCTTTAACTCTTTACCACACCAGAAAATTTCACACCGGGCCAAATTGAAAGTATTTGCAGACGGCAAAATATATGTGACTGAAAAATTGAAAGTTTGTTTGGGATGGATAGAAAACATTGTGGGAAAAGGAGAAAATGCTGGTTACCAGCATTTTTTCCTTTTCCGACAATGTTTTCAAAAGGTTTCTTTCTCAGGGGTCGTTAAAAGTCGTGAATGTGTGGTAATGAGTTAACACAAAATCCTTATTGTAACAATTCTTAGGAAAGAGCCTTTGAAAACTTTGTTGGAAAGATGAAAATGCACAGTATCCAGCATTTTCTTGTTTCCTAGAAATTTTTCTACCCTTTCAAAGGTGAATCCTACAAAGTTGATTAATTACCATGAATTATGTCATCAACAAATGCTTTTGATTTGACAAGTTTAGGATTGTGTGTTGCGGTTAAGTGTTGTGGCAATGTAAAGGCATTTTATGTCTAACTCTTTACCAAATGACAGAAGTTTGGACTAATCCAAATTGAAATCATTTGCAGACAACAAAATAAATGTGAATCAAAAATTGGAATTTAATATGGAAAGGATAGAAAGCATTGTGGGAAAAGGAGAAAATGCTGGTTACCAGCATTTTCTCCTTTTCCCACAATGTTTTCAAAGGTGTTCTTTCTCAGAGTCGTTAAAAGTCGGGATCGTGTGGTAAAGAGTTAACTATCTTTAAAACATAGTAGAGATTTATTGTCTATCAATGTAGTACAGATTTATTGTCTTTCAAAACTTATTTCTCTGTAGTTTTTCAATTTATGTGGAATATATGTTTTGAAGTAACTCATTATTCAAAAAAAGAGCAAACTTGAACATATTGGCCAAAGAATAATTATTTTTTTCTAAGTGGGGAAGGTGATGTTAAGATTTTAGACAAAGCTTAATAGGGAAATACTTCAGAACTATGAAACTGTGCTATCCTTTTCCTTTTGTCTTTATACATGTATATAAAGCTTCTGTGAATACTTGAAGATAGTGTATAATTATTAACATTTTAGCAGACAGTTAAATGATCTCGCGGAAATTAATAGCATTTGAAATCATTGCTAAAGCCTTTTTTATTTGCACAAGTCTAAAAGCTTTCTCATTTTGGCACAACATTGTAAGAGTGGCCAGCTTACAAGACAGGAAAAGACTTAAATAATAAGGCTTTATCCTTATATTTCAGGTCGGCCAAACATTTTTGTGGTTTCAATGGTAAGTTGTTTGACCTTTTACCAAACAATCCTGACTTTTAATGATATTTAGAAAGTTGACTTTTGAAAACAATTTGGGCTCAGAAGAAAATGCTGGTAACCAGAATTTTCTTCTTTTCCCAAAATGTTTCCTACTGTTTTATGGACACACTTCACTAATTGATCTATGATGAAAATTTGTTGCATACAGCTTCTTTGAATTTGGACAAAGCTAAAATTTTGTTATGTGGTAAATAATTTCATTTGTCTTCTATATTAGGATCATATCTCGTCATATTGGTTGTAAATGTCATCAGAGAAATGTATCCAGCAAGTTTTGAATACATATACATATACATATATTTCTAACATTATTGGCCTGTTGTCAATAGAGTTTAAGACTATAGTAGAATTTTTTCGTCTTTCATTTATGCATGATTATGTCATAACTCTTCACCAAAAGAAAAAAAAAGTTTGACTTGCAGGAATTAAAAGTGATTGAGAGGACAAGTCAAAGGGGGGCAAAAAAGACACCATATTTCCCTGAGCAGAAAACATTTAGGGAAAAGGAGAAAATGCTGATTGCCAATATTTTCTCCTTTTCTGGCCATGTTGTCAAAAGTTTTCTTCCTCAGGGTTGCTAAAAGTTGGGAGTGTGTGGTAAAGAGTTAAATCTACCTGTTGACATGGGTTTTGCTTAGACCCTGGTGTTTTAATAGTGCTGAAGAAGAGAGTTTTTCAAAACATTGGGGGGAAAAAGGAGAATATTTGTAAGTGATGAAAATTTTTCTGGAAGAAATAGAAAATATTGTGGGAGAAAGAAAAAAAATGCTGGTTACAAGCATTTTCTCTTTCCTGCAGTGCTTTCAATAGCAATTTTTCTTGTGATAGTTTAAAGTTAGCATAGTGAGGAAAAAGCTTATCAGAGTTTTGGAATCTAAAGATATGCAGTCAGTTGTTTGGAAGCTATATTTTGTATTTTACTGGAGAAGAAGTAAAAATTTACTAACTTCCAGAAGTACACAAGTTTCTGATTACCTAAATGAGAATTTGTGTTCAAGTCTAATTTCAGAATAATAGTCAGAAGGCAATTTAAAATGGCTGGTGAAAACCGTGGGCTTTGAGGATTGCTGTTTTGTCATAGCTGAAAGCTAAATCTTAAGCAAATGACATAATTTTAGACTAGTTCAAATTGAAAGCACCTGCAGGCGACAAAATAAACGTTAATCAAAAATTAAATTTTGTTTCCAGCAGGATACAAAACATTGTAGGAAAAGGAGAAAATGCTGGTAACCAGCATTTTCTTCTTTTCCCACAAAGTTTTTTACAGGCTTCTCTCTCAGTGTCTTTAAAAGTCGGCATTGTGTTGTAAAGAGTTAAATTTCTTTTCTTCTCCAAAGTCTATTTTTTTCTTCCCAAATTTTTTTTTTCCCCTTCTGAAATTGCATCTTTATTTTTCCTCTTTTAAATGTCCTTTTTTGTGAAATCGCAGGGATGTACTTCTCCTTGAAGCAGGATTTCTCACCATCATTGTCGCACCTCTAAAGATTCAGATGCCAATAAAACGATTCAGAATTTCCCATTTCCATCGCCATGACAATGTAACACTGTGGCTTGTAAGATGGCTTCTGTTTAGATTGATGTTTGCTTCTGGTGTGGTCAAACTGACCAGCAAATGTCCAACTTGGTGGGGTCTTACAGGTATGTTGCAATGGTTGGGTTATAGATGGTAGCTTTTAAATACTGGACTTTTCTATGTAACTTCATAATTGATAAAAAAAATTCTCTATAAAAACTCTGTAAAAAATGTGACAAAATTTTAAACTAGTCTTAATTAATTGCAATGAGTAGCTTTGGAAAACATTGTGGAAAAAACTCACAGTTTAAACTATGTAGCGCCCGCCTGGGTGGCTCAGTGGTGAGCGTGTCGGACTCGTGACCTGGTGGTTGTGAGTTCGATACCCGGTTGAGGCGAACTTTCTTTCCAGTGTATTTTCGCCTCTCACCTCTGCTGAAGCATGTGAGAAAAGTAGTCGGTGGCTTTGGAAAGAAAGTAGTGTAAGTACCGGTTTGAGAAAGCCAGGAAACTCATGTGTGTCACCGACCGCCATGATATGACCTTAGCTGTTAAAGTGGCGTTAAACCCCAATACAACTACAACTACAACTTAAACTATGTAGCAATAGTGTAATGTATCCTTTGGTTTCTAGCGTTTTCTTCTTTTTCACAGTTTCTGGTCTTTCCAGGACTTAAATCATCATTTGAGCTGAAGTGAAAATGTCGTTTTAACTCTTTACCATACTATTCGGACTTTTAACCTTGAAGATAAAAGTGTTTGAAAACACAGTGAGAAAAGGAGAACTTGCTGGTAAACAGCATTTTTTCCCTTTTCCTACGTTTTCTACCCTTCCCAAAACATGTTTCAGTTTTTGTGTCACATTTTGTTTGTCATCTGCAGATGCTTTTAATATGGTGCAGTCTAAGATTTTGTTGTGTTGTAAAGAGTTAACCCTTTACCATTTTCTTCTTTTCCCTCAATGTTTTAACCCTTTACCCCATTGGGCATTTCTATGGTATCTCTAATTGACCCTAAATAACATCAAGGATGAAGTTGTTTTTTATGGGTATATAAAATGCCTTTTGATAGCATAGAAATTATTGTGACAAAAGACGAAATTGCTTGTCAAGAGCAATTTTACCTTTTGACACGATGTTTTCCAAAGGCTCCTACAAATGAATATCTATGGAGTAAAGGATTAAAAGGCTTCTTCCTCATGTTCATTAAAAGTCATCATTGTTTGGTAAAGGATTAAGCATGTGCATTAAATTGGACATATATATGGTATTGTCATCTACTACTTGGATGAAGTTTTCAGTGACTTCTTTACCCTTTACCACACAATCCCAACTCTAAATGATCCTCGGGAAGAAACTCTTTGAAAAATTGTGGGAAAGGCAGAAAATGCTTGTGACCAGTATTTTCTCCTTGTCTCTCAATGTTTTCTGCCCTAGCCAAATCAATGTCAATTTTTTAATCACTTTTATTTTGTCAGCTGTAAATGCTTTCAATTTAGACAAGTGTAAAATTTTGTTGTTTGGTAAAGAGTGGTATCATCTATTGTATTTTACTGTATTGTTTCTATTTATAGCTCTTACATGGCACTTTGAATCACAGGTGAGTGATCTATTCTTCCAATTTACTCTTCCAAATTATTCTTCGGTGAGAAAACATTGTGAAAAAAGGAGAAAATACTGGTCACTATCATTTCCTCTGTTTCCCACATTGTTTTCTACCTTCATGGAAACAGGTTTCTATTTTTGCAATTTTTGAGTTGTGTTTATGTTGTTGTCTACAAGTGCTTTCAGTTTGGACCAGTCTAAAATTTTGTTTTTGGTAAAGAGATTTCTCCTCTTGCCTCAATGATATTTATAAATACATGTATGTTGATATTGATCTCTTGCTGAATGCTATAAATTATTTTAGAAGGTAATTAAGTCTTTATCAAACAGTAATATTTTACATTGGTCCAAATTGAAAGCATTTGCAGAAGACGTATAAAATGTTGTCAAAATAGTGATTTCTTTTTTCAATGGGTGGAAAATGTTGTGAGAAAAGGAGAAAATGCTGGTTATCAGCAATTTTTCCTTTTCCCACAATGTTTTCAAAAGGCCTCTTTCTAGGGTTGTTAAAAGTATGGATTGTGTGGTAAAGGGTTAATCAAAAGATTATGAGGAATGTCATGAAGAGATCTTATTATGAAAATATTCAAAAAAAGAAAAAAAGTAATTTGCAATCATATGTACTGATATTTGCATAAAAAATGCACTAAAAAATTATTGCTACCATAACCTTTCAATTTTGACTGTTTTCAGCAAGTGTTTTGGTCACAATATAGGGCTTGATTTTGATGAAAATTCCGTGGAATGATAGAGCTTAAAAGCCATACCCAGACATACTAGTATATCAGTGAAGGCCTTAAAAGCCATTTCCAGATATACTAGGATATCAGTGAAGGCTGTATGTAACTGTTACAACCTTATTATTCTTCGACATTGAATTGTACATGTCACAAACTTTTACCTGTAATCATCTTTATTTTATTTCAGTGTATTCCTACACCTTTGGCCTGGTATTTCCACAATCTGCCAGTCTGGTTCCTAAAACTAAGCTGTGTGGCTACCTATATCATTGAGATAGCAATTCCATTCCTGTTTTTCGCACCAGTCAGGTCCTTGAGATTGTTCTCCTTCTGGGCTCAGGTAACTATCCATCCATTCCTATCTCAATCTGTCATTCCTACCACAGAGGGTGGACCCAAGATCAGACTGCAAAGTTTGTGCAGTCTGATCTTGATCTCCAGTTTGCAGTTACATGCTAAAATCACACGTTGCGAGCTGCAAGGTTTGCAAAAGAGAAGTCTCTGATTTTAGAGTATAACTTAAATGTTGTTGCAATATAACTTGTACCCACAGCAGAAATTATTTTTTATGTGTAAACTTGCTTTGTGTCCATATGCTTTCAAAGTTAGGTAGATATTGATAATTTGAAATTCAGGGCTTTTTGTCTCAGAAATCTCACAGATAAGGGGACATATAAGATTTATGATCAGACAGAATTAAGTTTAGTTGTACAGTTTGATCTTGAGTCCAGACATTCTGTAACACTTGTTGCAGGTTTTTTAATGTTGACATATTTGTGCTTGACTATATTGAAATTATATTTTGACATGATTATTTGCTTTAATGGCTGGAAATGGCTCTGACAGGTTAGAAATCATGGGGGATTTGGGCAGTGTGAAGAGACATTATTGATAATCAACATTATTGCATTTTCTGTCTACATTTACAGAAGCATCATTTCTCCATCTTCTGTGGCGTTGTTTTGATTCATTCTGTAATGGACCCTGGGTTATGTGGCTGGCGTTTCCTCCTCATGAATTATTCATTATGCATTTTGATAAGTGATCTCATTTTTTCTTGAGAAAATTTAATCTATTTTGATCATAAATATGCCATCATCGCTATTTTTACATGTCAATATCCAATCACAACATTCATTGCAAAACAAGCTTAGGGATACTTTGAATATGGCGGTGTCCATCAACACCAAAATCAAGAAGGGTTTAGAAGAGATTTTTGGCGTATCACTGAAAGATTGAAAGATAAAATTGTACATTAAGATTGATAATGTCATCCCTGCATTGCAGAATAGCATGTCTCACAGGAGACAAAGCCAATGGCCTCCATATTTGTTGATAACCTCAGGATTTTTCCAGTGTTATTTTTAGAAACTGAAGAAATGAAATTATCCTCTATACAAGAGACTATCATTGTATTATCAATCTTTCAATAGGCTATTTGAGTATTTCTCAACCATATGAATATTCATAAGAAAGGACGATTTGCCAGTCAATCTTTCCAGGGGTAGATGTGTGGAGAGTAACATACTGCTACAAAACTGGGTTCTGAGGATGCATTTCTCTGGTTTAGAAGAATATTTATTGTGTTGTAAAGAATTAAACATTTTGTTTATATTTTCAGGTATTGATACAAGTGTTAATAATTCTGACAGGCAACTACAACTTTTTTAACTTTCTCACTATCACATTATGCATAGCTCTGCTGGATGACACGTTCCTTGGTTATAGACATCCAAGTAAGTACTATAAGTTTTTTAGGTCTTTAAGCCAAAAAGCACCAAATTAACTCATTACCAAACAACAAAATTTTACATTTGTCCAATTTGAAAGCATTTGCAGACAACAAAATAAAAGTGACTGAATATATGAAATTTGTTTTGTGAAGGGTAGAAAACATTGTGGGAAAAGGAGAAAACGCTGGTTACCAGAAAATTTCAAACAATGTTTTCTAAGGCTTCTTTCTCAGGGTCGTCAAAAGCAGTGATTGTGTGATAAGATTGTGTTAAGTATCATAAGACCCAGACCCCCCCACACCACCTCCAGCACATATATAGCAGTATAATAGCACATAGATATGCCTAACATATAATACATATACACACGTAACTTCACTTTTAATTTGAAGGAAATAAAGTTTTGTTCTGTTTAAGGCACACCAAAAATGGGCTTTTCTACAAATAATTTGAAGGAAATAAAGTTTTTTCTGTTTAAGGCACACCAAAAATGGACTCTTCTACAAATGATTTGAAGGGAATACTTTTTCTGTTTTAGGCACACCAAACATTGGCTTTTCTACGAAGACTGTGCCGTCATAGACTTTAAATACCCTTTCCAAAATAAATGAATCATGCTCTGAAAAGGGGGTTTAATGTGTTTGCAAAAAGTATTAATTGAAGATGGAGAAACGTTTGTATTAATTACCATATCATTGTTTTGTTTACATATATTGTGGGTTATGTTGACATGCCAAACAAAATGGAACTACAGTTTTTGATGTGATGTCTGTCCATGGTTTGCTTTTAACATTTCAGAGAAGACGTCCAGTATAACCAACATCATTGCAACACTGGTTGTGTTGGGTTACCTTGGCTATGAGACTGTGAATAAATTTTCATTGAGTCTGACTCCAAGTTTTACAATAGAGTCAAAAATAGGTAAGTTTTGTTAGCTGTAAAAGTGGCAAGAGTGACTTTACCCTTTAGCAAACAATTCCATTTATGTTGACTCTTAAGGAGAGCTTTGAAAACACTGTGGGAAAAGGAGAAAATCCTGATAACCAACATTTTCTGTTTTTCCAGAATGTTTTATACTTGTACCTCCTTCAAAGGCAGTTTCTATCATATGAGCTACACCTTATTTGCCATCTGCAGAATGTCTCAGTTTAAATAACTGTAAAATTTTGTTGTCTGGTAAAGATTTAAATAGCTTATGCAAGAACTATAAATTATGACCAAGCTGCCAAGATTGCTCAGTCTGATCTTACATTTATACTACAGTTTTTGCTTAGCTCTTTTCCATACAACAGTATTTTAGATTGGTCCAAATTGAAAGCACTTGCAGACGACAAAATGAACACAACTCAAAATTGAAAATTTATTTCAAGAAGGATAGAAAACATTGTGGGAAAAGGAGAAAATGCTGGTCACCAGCATTTTCTCCTTTTCCCACAATGTTTTCAAAATGCTTCTTTCTCAGGGTCATAAAAACCAGGGATTGTTTGGGATAGGGTTAAGCAGCATGGAAAATTTGAAGATGAACTGTAGAGATTTTCTCTGCATCTGTTTTTTGTCTGTTATGTAGTTCTCCATTTCAGCAAGACAGTTTTAGTGTTTTAAAGACCTACAGTTCAGAAACTGTTTAGCTTAGATTCGGAGTTTAGCATCACCAGCCTAGAAGTAGGCTCTACCTCATGGGGGTCACATGCTTTACAATAATGATTGCTGTAGTTTTTTACTTGTTACCAACTTACCACACAATCTCCAGTTTTAACCACCGTGAGAAGTGTAGCATCTTGAAAACTTTGTTTGAAAAGAAGAAAATGCTGGTAACAAGCATTTTCTCCTTTTCGTGCAATGTTTTCTATTCTATAAAGGACATGTCATGTCCTTTGAGCCACCTATAAATTGTTCTTTTATTTTGGACAAGTCTAATATATTGTTGTTATACAAAGTAGTTGACAAAATATTTTTCTTTATTAGACAGTGTCGATCCAAGATCAGGCTGCATGTTCAGTGCAGTCTGATAATGATCTACACTATCCACAAAAGGTCACCAACTCTGGATACGCAGCGTAAGGGTTAAATTTTTACCTGGTAACAAAATTTTAGACCCAGACTCATTGAAAGCATTTTCAGACAACATTTTGAATGTAGTGATGAAATTGTCATTGCATAGGTAGAAAATATTGTGGGAAAAGGAGAATTTCTTGTAAGCATTGTAAGCCTTTACTTGTGCCTCAACAAGCTGTTTTCTTCAAGGTCTTTAAAACTTGGCATACTCTCTTTTTCTTACACAGCTTTCAGCCAAAATGAGTTTGACAAGTTTCTGTCTGTCTGTGTGCCATGGAGTATATGGATTGGTGCTGTTTCTCTAGCTTTTGAAATTATTTCTTCTTTTATGAGGTAAGTATGATTTAACTCATATTCTAACATAACATGAATTCGGCTCTATAAACAAAGTGCAATGAAAGCATGGTAAAATCTACATTATTCCATATAGAGTGACATCATATTCTATGTAAAGTGACATCAATTTGTATGAAGTATGTAAGTAAGTTATTCCATGGAACATAATCTGCTTCCAGGTTTGTATTCCAAGTATAGACTTGTTTTCCATTCATTAAAAGTTGTTTTTGTTGGAATCGAAATAATCTTCTATCATGGTTGTTTTCCATTCATTGAGAGCTGTTTTTTTTAGAATCGAAATCATTTTCTTTCTGTCATGGTTTATTGAACATCATGGTTTATCGTTCAATAAACCACAGTTGTGAGTTATGAGGTACAATGACTAAACCACTCCGGCTATTGCCCTGGTGGATTATTTATTGTCCCTCCTAACTCACAACTGTGGTTTATTGAATAATGATAAATCATGATAGAAAGAAGATTATTTCTTAACTAAACCATAGCATATTTTACAGTCCAAGTACACTGAAGAGTGTTAACAATCATGAGGAAGAAGGCTTTGGAAAATGTTGTGGTAACATGCTGTTAACCAGCATTTTCTCCATTTCCCAATAATGTTTTCAACCCTACCAAGGACATGGGCCAGTCTCAAGTTTAAAAATTTTGTTAATCACCATAAGAATTTTTTTTTTTTTTGACTTAACAATATCTGCAACAAATCGACACAAAATATGACTAATTGAAGTTCAGTTTATAGAATTGCATGGCTTACAGTTAAAGTTTTAAAATGTTAACTTGTAAACCACAGACTCTTGTGGTTTTACACTGATTACTAAAGCTTTTGAAAACGTTGTGGGAGAAAAAGAATATGCTGGTAACAGATCTTCTCCTTTATCCACCATGTTTCTACCCTATTAGATACTAATCTCATTCAAAAAAAATTGAACTCAGTTGGTAACAATTTCAATATGAGAAACATAATTAACCATTTTGCCAGGGAGTGTAGGAGTTTCAGTAAAGATCTTATTAGATAAACACTTATGAAGAGAGAGACACATATCTGAATATGCCAACAATTATTTCTAGCAATGTTTTCATATGTGACCCATCGTGCAAAAAGGGACTTTCTGGGAACTGCAAAAAGTGTCGACCCTGGTCAGACTGTGCAAATTGCGTAGGCTGACCAGAGTTGACACTTTTCGCTTTAATGACATTTTTGTGTGAAAGGTGGTTGTGGTACCTTGCTATGCAGTCATTTTTCAGTTATCAACTTAAACTGACCTGTGCCATCGTTGATCTATTTTCATGTAATTGATGTACATAAGTCCCAGATGGCCCCTCTTTGGGTGATGGGTCACATATTGTTATTATAGAGTGATGAAACTCTTTTTAGGTGTTTCTCTGATGAGCGTGGTCTATTTTGGAAAAACTGGGCAGCTGTGCAATGTGCTGTTTTTAGTGCTATTGCAGTCTGTATGTTTCTTATAAGTCTGGTAAGTATAAAAGATTGTTTCAAAAGTGTAGGTTGAACAACACTTGATTGATCTTTTGAGACCTTATTTTAACTCATTACCAAAAAAAATCAGCCTTTTAATAACCCTTAGGTGTTAAAGCTTGTGAAACCTCTATTGGAGTTAACTAGCATTTTCTCTTTTTTCACCCTGTTTTCCACCCTCTAACCCCTTACCACAACATCACAAGTTTTATTGACCCTGAGAAAGGGTCCTTTCAGGGTTTCCCATGATGCACAAGTCCTGTGTCACAGACGGGATTTTAAATCAAATGACCCCAAAAATAAATGACGGTGCATAATCGGTGACGCAACTACGCAAAATCTAAATCATGTACGAAATAGAATAAAACATCATAAATTCAAGTCTGATCATGCTTCAGTGTCAGACGAACAGTGTATTCTACATAATATCAGAGAATCTAACCTCACCTGCACCAATTCCCAATTTATTGTGTGCAGATGCTTTATGAAAGAGTCTAAAATTTGTCACTTGATATAAACTTATTAGAGTTTGTGTTTATACAAAGGAGTTACTGATGTTTATTACTTGTATTTGTTACCAGTTACTTTCTTTTCACATAATGTTTTCAGAAGACCCCTTGCAAAGGGTTGTTAAAACTTGGAACTGTGTGGTAAAGAGTTTAACCTAGATATTTCCAGACCAAAAATAGGAATGAGTAATCGTAACTTAAATTTTTTGTCTGGAAATATGAACCTATAATTACAGTATGTTTTAGCAAAGCAGGTACCCGTTAGTTTAGATCATAAATCAAAATACAAAGGTAACAGTATAGATGAAGGACTGCATGTTTGTGCATTCTAATCTTGATCTACTACAGCTGCAAGGGCAACTAAGGTTGTAAATGGTACTTTTTAAATACAACTTTAGCATTTTTATTTTCACAGGTCCCACTCAGCTCCCTACACAACGACGCAAGAAAAGCAGTTCCTCAGCAAGCCTTTCAACTCCATTCTAAAGTTTCAGATTTCCATCTTACCAGTTCCTATGGGTTATTCAGAAGGTTGGTGAGCTATGTGCTTAATATACCATCATTTGAAACTGATAAATAGAGGATAATCAACTGGTTATTTTTTATATGAAAAATATCTCACGAGGATGCGTTGTTAGGCGTTGAAAAAAGAAGAGCTGCGGTTTTTTTTTTTAACGCCTAAGACGCATCCAAGTGAAATATTTTTTCATACAAAAAATAACCAGTTGATTATTCTATTTATTATATACCTTATTAACATCAGTATTTTTAATTTTTTTGTTTGAAAGTCGAAATCAGTACTTTGGATAGAGAGAAGAAATCAGGGACATAGTGCGGATGAATACATAATTTAAAAGAACAAAACGAGACAGAAAACTGAAGAAGTCGCCATTTATGTATAAGTCCTTGATGAAAAAAAAGTAGTTCCTAAATTATGGCAGGAAGTGAAAGTTGGCATCATCACTAGTGATGATAGCAAAATTTATTACACAGGGAAATTCCAGGATGTCACTGCTAGGCATATAATAAAGATTTTTACCTCAAGTGGATGGCATAGATTGAAGATCAGAATACACAGATTTTAATCTATGCTGTCCACAAAAATTATGTTCAATATTGCAGACAGTATTGATCAGAATCAGGTTGCACAGAACATGCAATCTGATATTGGACCTTTACTGTCTGTTAAGTTGAGAATTTTGTGGCGAGAAGAAATTCAAAATCACATTATTTTGGATTGCTAAATCTAATCCCGGCTTTTAACGACCCTAAGAAAGAAGCCTTTTGGAAGCATTGTTAAATCTTTGAAATGAGTAGTTCAGAGGGAGTGGTTGTATAACTCTTTGCCACACAATCCCAATTTTTAATGACCCTGCAATAGAAGCCTTTTGAAAACATTGGGAAAAGGAGAAAATGCTGATAACCAGCATTTTCTCCTTTTCCCAAAATGTTACCAACATTTTCTCCTTTTCCCACAATGTTTTCTAACCTGTTTGGAACATTTTATCATCATTTTAGCCACATTCAAATTGTTGCCTGCAAACACTTTCAATTTGGAGAAGTCTACGATTTTGTCATGTGGCCTTAATTTTAGGATGACAGGTGTGGGAGGAAGACCAGAGGTTGTCATGGAGGGAAGTAACTCTAGAGATGGTGACTGGAGAGAATATGAGTTTTATTATAAACCTGGTCATCTACAAAGGAGACCTCCAGTTGTTGGTAAACTTACCTATGATCTCGTCTAATAAGTATGTTACTGAACAGATGTAGCAATTAGATTGTTCTTTAAAAAAAAATTGACATCTTCAAAGAAGACTTTAGTTGTTGAAATTCTTCGCTATTGATAATTTTTTTGTAAGTCTAGGGACTAGTTTACCTTATGATTCTGTAGCTCAGAGCGCCAGATAGACGGAGTGATTTTGATTTTAAAATTGAAAACATTAATTATTCTCCACTAAACCCTTTGTTACTGGTACTTGGTAGAATCATCTCATCAAGAAGATTCTAATGAATACCTTCAACATAGGGTTTCGAAGAGAAATAATTGATTTTAAAAACCATCACTCCCTCTTTCCTGGAGATCTACTGTAGCTTGTTGGGCAAAATGCATTTTATTGATCCATGATCATATGGCCTGCAACACGCAAAAAGGGGCAATCGGACATTTGCGTAAAGTGTTGTCTCGGATCAACCTGTGCAGTTAGCAAAGACTGATCCGAGATGGCACTTCACATCTACATTAGATTTTGTTCCTCAGTAGACTTCTGCAAAACATAAAACATCATAAAAACGAAAAGTGCCATCTCGGATCAGCCTGCGCGGACTACGCAGGCTGATCCGAGACGACACTTTACGCAAATGTCCAAATGTCCCTTTTTGCAGGCGATAATGTCTAACTTGGAATCATACGCTGGGGAGATGCACTAATCCTCCTTTTGCCAGAGCACGGCTCACACATTGAGACAACTTTAATTGCCATAAGCTTGGTTTTGCTCTCTTTTCCATGCTAGTTTCAAACAGATATGAGATAGTGTGAAATTTGTTTAACTCTTTTTACCACACAATTCTGACTTTTAACACCCCTGTAAAAGAGGCCTTTTGAACCCATTGTGGGAAAAAGAGGAAATGCTGGTAACCAGCATTTTCTGGTAACCAACATTTTTTCCTTTTCCCACTGTGTTTTCTGTCCTTCTTGAAACAAATTTTAATTTTTGAATAATGTTTATTTCATCGCCTGAAAGTGCTTTCGATTTAGACCAGTCTAGAATTCCGTCGTTTGATGAAGGGTTAATTATACCCTCGCAAAGTGAATGTTTTCTGGGGTATACTAGAATCAGCCTATCTGTCTATGTGTCTGTCTGTCTGTGTATGCATCTGTCAGTGTGTCCGACTGTGAATTAAATATTGTCAAAGCGCTTGCGGACATATAAAGTCACATTCAGTGACAGCTTTAGTTAAATCTGTACCTCTTAAGTACTTTCATTTTTGCCAATCTCAAATTCTGTTATCAGGTAAAGGATCATGGTCGTTTTTCTTTGTTCTACAGCCCCTCATCAGCCCAGACTAGACTGGCAGATGTGGTTTGCTGCCCTAGGGAGTTATCAGCATAATCCTTGGTTCTTGAACCTCGCCTACAGACTGTTGACAAATGAGGCTGATGTACTGGAGTTAATCCAGTATAATCCTTTCTCAAATAAACCACCCAAATATCTACGAGCCACACTCTATACATATCACTTCACAAACACTTCAGGAAAATCCAAGTATGAAGATTTAGATATGTATTTTAGTTATTTTTTCCTGACATTCTTTTTCCTTCCGTTTTATGCACAAAAAATATAAAAATAGGGGAAAATGGTTAATAGTTATGTACCTTATTAAAGTCATCATTTGAATTCTAACCTAACTTTTGTTACACTAAGATGATCAGAAATATTCTTTAGAAAAGTTTAAATAACCTTGCAGAGCTCAAAATACATTGTGTTCATATGACTATACTAGAATCACTTTTTGAGTTATTACCTGCGGAATCCAAGCTGTATCAGACAATATATAAATTTTCTTGTAAGTTATAGATAATCTACATAAATTACAGTTTTGTACTTTAAAACAATTATAAACATTGCAGCAAAATGAGAAATTGCTCAGAAGAATGGTTTCCGACCATATCAAAGACAGAAATTATCTGTTGAACTCAAATCATTTTGTCCTCAGCATATGCTTACAGTTTGGTCATGTCATAAAATTGTGTGGTTTGATAAAGAGAAAAAAAATGAGAGAATTAACTTGCAACTGTAACAAATTTTAGATCTGTGTCTACCTGGTGGTCAAGAGAATACAAGGGAGAATACCTACCTGTCATCACAAAGGAGGATCAACAATTTGTTGATTATCTGAGAAAATTTGGCATTGTGGATTCTAAGGTATGTTTTCCAGCTTTTCTTCACTTTCAAGGTCTCCTGTCTATTTTAATCCTGTACTAAGTAATGTCCTGTATAAATGACCTTGAAGAACAAGACTTTTTACCATAATGTAGGAACCAACTTTTTCTTTTTTTTCCTTCATCAGAAAAACTTTGGTATTAAAACCACACATCATTTTGAGAATTTTAATCTCATTTTGCATTTTTTATATTGACTGGATTTAAGCTAACTGTCAAAATGTTTTTGTCACGGTTATGCTCCTTTTTCAACCTAGAATTTTCACTGAAAACCAACCTATTTTTTTAACTCTTTACCACACAGCAGAATTTTAGAACTTTCAAAATCCAAAGCATTTTTAGGCAATAATTTCATAGTGGCTCAAATGATGCAATTGTTCTTTGATAGCAAAGAAAACTTTGTGGGAAAAGGAGAAAATGCTGTTTACCAGCATTTTCTCCTTTTCCCACGAAGTTTTCAAATGCCCCTTCCTCAGGGTTGTTTAAAGTCATCATCATGTGGTAAGGGTTAAGCAACTGCAGCCAAGCATTAGCACCTGCATGCAGTGCTGTTGTTTATATTCATCATACTTTCTTTGTAGGGTAAACAGACGAAGAAAAAAGCAAAATCTGACTCCATCATGTCTCAAATAGTAGAATGGATCCGAGCCAGCATCAGACAGCCTGACGGTTTTGTTTTTGTGTCTTCTGTTCTGTTATCAGCTTTCACTATCAAGTTTATCACTGCCTCCTTGTTTGGATAAACAATTAACTGACAGAATAATGTTCTTATAGTGTAATGGCTGCTATTCCCCTTGGTGAAATTTGAAATACCTAACTGAGTTTTATGTCTTTTTGGGAAATATTTATTTGTACACTTGATTTCTATTGTAGGTAAAAGTTTTCTTTCTACACCAATCTTTTAAATTTTAACCTCAGCCATATTAAAGGTGTTTGCCATGGACAAATAAACTATGACTCAGATGACCAGATGTCTTTGTAGTGAGTGAAAAAAAAATTGTGGCAAAAGCAGAAAATGCAGGTTGCCAGCATTTTCTTCTTTTGCCACGATGTTTTCAGTGGCTTTATTGAGTTATTAAAACACTGGGTTTATTATCACCCGCCAAAGGGGAGAGATAAAGTTTTAGCATTGTCCATCCTTTGGTCTGTCTTCCCATGTGTTTCTTTGGAGAATATCACCAGTACCCTTGGATAGAATTTCGTGAAACTTTATACATGTGTACAATAACCCATTTACCAAGTGTACAATAACCCATTTACCAATTAACTATTTTTTGTGTGTGTGTTTTTTTAGCTCACCTGAGCACAACGTGCTCAAGGGGAGCTTTTAGGATCACCCGGTGTCCGTCGTGCGTCAGTGCGTCGTCAACAATTCTTTAAACATCAACTCCTCCTAAACTGCTGGGCGGATTTGGACCAAACTTGGCTGGAATGTTCCTTGGGAGGTCCTCTTTAAAAATTGTTCACAGAATTTGATTCCTTCAAAAACTCTGGTTGCCATGGCAACGAAATAGAATTTTTTAGGAAATTCTTTAAAAATCTTCTTCTCTGAAACCGCTGGCCAGATTTTAAAATAATTTCACACAGATGTTCCTTGGGTTACCCTTTTCAAAAGTTGTTCGCGAAATTTGATCCGTCAAGAAACATGGCTCTGGTGAATGGGAGCTTCTTGAACTATACAGAAATGAAGAAATTCTTAAAAATTCTTCTTCTCTGAAACCGCTGGCCAGATTTTAAAAAAAATTCACAGAGATGTTCCTTGGGTGACCCTTTTCAAAAATGTTTGCGAAATTTTGATCCATCAAGAAACATGGCTCTGGTGAATGGGGGTTTCTTGCACTATACAGAAATGAAGAAATTCTTAAAAATTCTTCTTCTCAGAAACCGCTGGCCAGATTTTAAAATAATTTCACAGAGATGTTCCTTGGGTGACTCTTTTCAAAACTTGTTCGCGAAATTTTGATCTGTCAAGAAACATTGCTCTGGTGAATGGGGGTTTCTTGCACTATACAGAAATGAAGAAATTCTTAAAAATTCTTCTTCTCAGAAACTGCTGGCCAGATTTTAAAATAATTTCAGAGAAATGTTCCTTGGATGAACCTTTTCAAAATTTGTTCGCGAAATTTTGATCCGTCAAGAAACATGGCTCTGGTGAATGGGTGCTACTTGTGCTATAGGGAAATGAAGAAATTCTTAAAAATTATTCTTCTCTTGAACGGCTGGTCAGATTTTAAAATAATTTCACAGAGATGTTCCTTGGGTGACCCTTTTCAAAATTGATCGTGAAATTTTGATTCATCAAGAAACATGGCTGTGATGAATGGGGGCTACTTGCACTATAGGCCAATGAAGAAATTCTTTAAAATTCTTCTTCTCTGAAACGGCTGGTCAGATTTTGGAAAATTTTCACAGAGATATTCCTTGGGTGACCCTTTTCGAAAACTGTTCGTGAAAGTTTGATTCGTTGAGAAACATTGCTCTGGTGAATGGGGGCTACCTGCACTATATGGAAATGAAGAAATTCTTGAAAATTCTTCTTCTCTGAAACGGCTGGTCAGATTTGAAAATTGTTTCACGGAAATATTCCTTGAATGGCCTTTTTCAAAATTTGTTCGCGAAATTTTGATAGGTCAAGAAACATGGCTCCAGTGAATGGGGGGCTACTTGCACTATACGGAAATTAAGAAACTCCTAAAAATTCTTCTTTTTTGAAACTGCTGGTCAGATTTTGAAAGACTTTTACAGGTGACCTTTAAAGATTGCTTGGCAAAATAATGATTTTGTTTCCAGTGTTTCAATACCTTCAAAAAAAAAAAAAGGTTATGGTCCTCTCAAAAATTCAGGTGAGCGATCCAGGGCCATCTTGGCCCTCTTGTTTTTTTTATTCGGTGAAAAATGGCTGACTGGGAGCGATTTTAAGTTATGCAGTCAAGTAAATTTTTCATGGGGATATCATTTCAACAACGTTACTTTTTTGGTAAAGGATTCATCTGGATTAAAGTGCTAGATTGTGGTATGAAGTGCAAACATAATGAATCCATGTTTTGTAAGTTTTTACATAGATGTTTTTTCCTTGAAAGTGCAGTTTAGGACTTAGCGACCTTAGGGTCCCTTTAACTCTTTACAAAAAGACAAAATTTTAGACTGGTCCAAATTGAAAGCATTTGCAGACAAAATAAATGGCTCAAAAATTGATATCAGTTTGGGGGGTGGGGGGGGGGTTAAAAAGCATTGTGGGAAAATGCTGGTTACCAGCATTTTTTTTTCTTCTTTCCCACGATATTTTCTACCCTTCCAAAGGCAAACTACATGATTTCAATAAAACTGAATTTATTGTCTGCAAATGCACTTTAGACAAGACTGGAATTTTGTCATTTAGTAAAGAGATAAATATGAGATCATTTAGTAAACCTTTAACCCTTTGCCACACAATCCTTTTATTGGCCGTTTAATGACCCTTCGGAAGAAGGCGTTTGAAAACATTGTGAGAAAAGGAGAAAATGTTGAAACAAGCATTTTCTCCTTTTCCCACAGTGTTTCCTACCCTATCAGAGACAAACATCCTTGCTTGATTCAGATTTAAGTTGTGTACAAATGCTTTTAATATGTATAAGTCTATGTTTTATCTTGTGTGGTAAAGATTTGAATAGGATTAAAGCATTAGTTTGTATTGCCATGTGTATACATGTACAGTTGTACTTATGTCCTGTAAGTTTTATACTGAAGTTCTTTATTTTGAAAGTGCAATTCAAGGCTCATTGGCCTTCTTTTTTTCATAGTATGTGTACCAGGGATCCCGGATGTCTTTTTTGATTGGAAAACCTTCAACCCACCAATGCATATTTTGTTTTAATGACTGTGGGAAAGGAGACTTGTGAAAACATTGATGCAAAAAAAGATTTTGGTGATCATGTGCATTTTCTCCTTTTCTGTCCTATATTTTTAAGACAAATGACAACATTTTAGCCACATTGAATTTGTCATCTGCAACTGCTTTGATTTTTGCCAAGGCTTAAATTTTGTCATCAGGGAAAGAGTTAAAGAGATACAGTTTTGTTGGAGAGCCATGATTAGATGTTAGCCCTCAAACACTCTGCAGCAGATGACTGTGAGATTTAACCCTTTCCCAAACAATCCCTGGTTTTTACGGGTCTAGAATAGAAGCCTTTTGAAAACATTGTGGGAAAAGGAGAAAATGCTGGCAACCAGCATTTTCTCCTTTTCCCACAATGTTTTCCACTCTATCATAAACAGAAATTATCTTTTCAGCAAGAGTTGAATTGTCATCTGCAAATGCTTTCAATTTGGTCTAGTCCAAAAGTTTGTCGTTTGGGAAAGGGTTAACCCTGAACCACACAACCTCAGAGAAGGCAATTTTAAACATTGATGGAACAGGAGAAAATGCTGTTGACCAGCATTTTCTCCTGTTCCATCAATGTTTTCTATTCTTTCATAGGCAAATCTCATCTTTCTAGAAACATTAAAATTGTAATTTGTAAAGGCTTTAAGTATGGGTAAGCAAAGTTTTGTCTCTGGTAAAGAGTTGAGGCTGTTACTCTTTAAGAAAAAACTCCATCTTGACTTATATGCAGGCTTTTGAAAACATTGCAGAAAAAAAGAGAAAATGCTGTTTATGTGCAAACTTTTTCTTTTTTCCAAAATGTTTTCTGTTCTTTCAAAGACAAATCTCATTATTAAAGATGTATTCAGTGTTGTATTTGCTTTCAGTTTGGACATGGTCTAAAATTATGTTGTGTTATAAAGAGAGCAAAATTCAGGTCCTTCCTGTCAAACATTATCGTAAAATATGAAAATTAGCATGCAATTTCACATGGAAGTTATCATTGTATGGTACATTATTACATCATGTGAAATTTTTTCACAAGAGAGAATGAGCCATGTTCTGGCAAAATGGGGCTAAACCCTTTCCCAAACGACAAATTTTTGGACTAGACCAAATTGAAAGCATTTGCAGACGACAATTCAACTCTTACTGAAAAGATGATTTCTGTCTATGATAGGGTAGAAAACATTGTGGGAAAAGGAGAAAATGCTGGTTACCAGCATTTTCTCCTTTTCCCACAATGTTTTCAAAAGGCTACTATTCCAGACCCGTAAAAACCAGGGATTGTTTGGGAAAGGTTTAATGTATCTGTGTGATGTTACCAAGCAAGTCTTCACATACCTAGATACCTAATATGGATTCTTAAAATCCATTTTGTCCAATAACCAAGTGAATCATGGGGTATACTGGGCTTGGCCATGCAGAAAATTGGTAGTAAAGTTTTGGCTCAGGTCAGCCTGGCAGCCTGTCCTGTGTCTATAATTTCTGAAAATGCATTAAGCCCCCTTTTCACAGAGCATAGCTCAAATATATGTAGCCATAAAATTTAATTTCAGGATAAAGGTTTTTATCACAAATTTGAAATTTAGGAAAAAAGTTTAACTCTTTAATACACTACAATTCATTATTAACCCTTTCCCAAACAAGCCTTAGTTTTTACGTGTCGGCATGCAAGTCTTGAAAACACTGTGGGAAAAGGAGAAATTGCTCATAACGAGCAGTTTCTCCTTTTCCCACAGTGTTTTCTACCCTTTTCGAGAATTTTCTGCCATTTTCTCCAAATCTAAAATTGTCGTCTGCAAACTCTTTTCGTTTGGAAGAGTTTAAAATTTATCGTTTGGGAAAGGGTTAAACAAATTATAGGATAAAGGATAGAGAGCATTATAGGAAAAGGATCAGATACTTGTTTCTGGCATTTTCTCCTTTTACTACAATGTTTTCAAAAGCCTTCTTCCCAAGGGTTGTCTAAACTCAGGATAATGTTGTAAATGGTTAATCCAGACAAATATACAAGTTGAAAAAAATTAGCCTTATAAAAAAGGATAATATTTTGTGTAAGTTTTTCATGGTTTCATAGCTAGTTGAGTGTGTCCAGCTGTAGCTTGACTCATACTTTTGTCAACGATTTTTGTTGAGTTTGCCTTTTTAGTGTATAGTAATGATTTTTTTGAAGGTTTTGCATGACTATATTGGGTGTTTAATAATTAGGTTGCATGTTTGGTTTACTTTTTGAATACTTGTTTTTTGTTCAAATTAATGTAACTTACCAAGTAACCTTGAATTTTAATGAGTGTAGAGATTGAGGCTTTAGAGAGCCAATTTGGAAAGGAGAGAAATTATGGTAACAAGCATCGAAAAATTTGCTGTCTGGGGGGAAAAATTGTGAAATGCCAGCTGCTTGCCAGTTTCTGTGTTTACCATTTGGCTGCCAAGAGCAACTCACTGACCTTTTTGTGGACAGTGTAGATCACTGCAGAGAATGTGTAGTCGGATCTTGGATCTATAGTGTCAGATACAGAGATATTTTTCTCTAAGATTCTACTAGTACTTGAGATAGCTATATTTAGGGGTTTACTATCTGCTTGAAAATTTCATTTTAGTTACTTAGCAGATAAGGGTTATTAGAGATTAATTGATTGAATACTGTTTCAGCCATATTATGGCAACTGTCAACAGAGAGCAATCTTATAATTTTCCAGAAAACCTTTTGTACACTCTAGGGCCATATTTTCAGTTCAGTACTCACTTCTCTAAGAATGTATGCCCTGATGATATCCGGGACAACTTTCAATTGCGTCAAATTTGGTCAGAGACAAGATCTCCAGGTCATAACGTAGAAAACCTAGTGTACTTTCCTGAGGCCACATTTTCTTTCCAATACCCATGAAAGTTGGCCAGAATATTTGTCTTGATGTTATCTGGGACAAGTATGAACATGGGTCATGTCAGCCCAAAAACTAGGTCAGCATGAGAAATCTTAGAGAAACCTTTTGTACTCATCAGGCCACATTTTCAGCTCAGCACTCATCTAACCCTTTACCGGAAAATGATGCCTTTTACACCCCTGAACGAGAAGGCTTTTGAAATCATTATGAGAAAAGGAGAAAATGCTGGTGACCAGCATTTTCTCCTTTTCCCACAGTGTTTTCCAAAAGTCTTCATTCTCAGGATCGTTAAAATTCGGGATTGTGTGATAAAAGGTTAATGGTATTTTCACCAAGTTTGAAATGATTAATGTCAGTCCAAAGTCAGAGTGTTTGTCTTAATGATACCTACGAGTTTGAAAATGAACAATGGTGGGCTAAATAGTAGGTCACTGAGAAATTTTAGAAAAAGCTTGTGCACACTTAAGAGGCTACATAATATGTCAGAAGACACTGGAAATGGATCATTTTGAGTCAAAATTTTCAGGTGACTCATGGGCCATCATGGCCCTCTTGTTTCACAACAACAAAAAAAGTTTTTAAAAAAAAGTTGTTTAAACAACAGAAAAAAAAAAGTTGGAAAGGTAGGAAGTGCTTTTTAACCCATTAACACCAGCATTTTCTCCTTTTCCCACAGTGTTTTCTACGCTTACCAGAACAAATTTCTATTTTTGAGTCACCTTTATTTTGTCGTCTCCAAATGCTTTCAATTTGGACCAGTCTAAAATTTTCTCGTGTGGTAAAGAGTTAAGCAAACAATGACTCCTTTTTCCACCTGCATTTCTAAGGCTCAATCACTGTTGATAGCTACAAGCAGAAAAAAATGATATTAATGTATTTGTGTGAAGGTTTTTGCTTTATTTCCTAAGAGATTATTTTAATAGTGCTGCAAGACCAACATTACATTTAGGATAGCTGTGAAATACAACCTTATCAAAATAAATTGGTCAGCCATCCTCTGGCAAAGTTTTAATGTATCTCCATAATGTATTATTACTATTGCATAATTATTGTTCTCTCTACTCTTACACCGTGTTATAACGAAAATATTATACAACCTTTGTATTTTTTTTTTTATCTGTAATGGTTGTATATTAGAATTAATCTCTGTAAAGAGGAGATAAAGAGAATAATTACAATAATCATATAATTATGGACCCTTTGTCCAATAAATTTCTGAGTTGAGGTAAAGTTGTCCTTTGACAAGCAGAAAATGTACCAGTAGCAAATTCTCAATTAAATTTTTCGTCTAATTCTTCAGAATTTTCCCAAACTGAAGGTTACACAAGTTTTGATTGGCTATACCAAATGCTTAACTCTTTACCACGCAATGACACCTTTCAATGACGCTGAGAAAGAGGGCTTTTAAAAACATTGCAAGAAAAGGAGAAAATGCTGGTGACCAGCATTTTCTTTCCCACAATGTTTTCTATCCTATGACAGAAATCATCATTTGAGTTACATTTAAAATGTTGACTTCAAATGCTCTCAGTTTGGTTTCAGTCCAAAATTTCATAGTGTGGTAAGTAAAGGGTTAAGCAAATTTTAAACCGAGTTACTTTCTTAATCTAGAATAAGTTACCGAGCACAGTTTACCCATTACCACACAATCCCTAGTTTTGACGCCCCTGAGAAAGAAGCCTTTTGAAAACACTGTGGGAAAAGGAGAAGATGCCAGTAACCAGCATTTTCTCCTTTTCCCACGGTGTTTTATACCCTTCCCAGAACAAATTTCAATTTTTCAGTCACCTTTATTTTGTCGTCTGCAAATGCTTTCAATTTGAATCAGTCCAAAATTTTGTCCTGTGGTAAAGAGTTAAGAATGATTGGCAAACAATGGACCTCAAACTGATGGCAAATTTTATATTTCCTACCATTATTGTGTTAAGTATACTCAACTCCAGGTTCAACTGTCTGTAATTTCATTACCTATAATCACTTTCTTTGTTAGTGACACAAAACTGCCTAGGTTTTGTCATTTATATCGATATATGTGCTCATTTTATAGCTATGTATAGCTTATTGCAATTTGATAGTTTGCTACCCTGTTTGTATAAGTGTAATTGAGGATACTTCAGTTATTGTTAGCGGCTATACTATTTGTATGTTAGTGCTTTAAAATTGTATTGATTTGTGTTCGACATGTATGTTATTTTCACCTCACATTATTGTTTACTAAGTAAGTGCGCCCAATATGACCTAAGTTGTCGACGGGCCTTAAAACACCATTCATTCATTCATTCATTGTATTGATTTGCCTGCATGTATAAGCTTGACTAATTTCTAATGAAAGTTTTGTTAATGCCCTATCATGGTGCAAAATCTGACACCTTCTGTGGTTTCTCAAGATTTATCTTTCATACCTGTGCTTTTGTGCTAACTGTTGGAAGCCAAAAAATTAAGTTTTTACCAAAATAAAATTTTAGACCAATCCAAATTGAAAGCATTTGCAGACAACAAAATGAATGTGACATAAACATGGTAAAGAATTAACCCTTTACTCCATACTCATTTTGACATATCAACAACAGACAGCTTTTAAAACATTGTGGGAAATTGAAAAATTGCTCGTAAAGAACAGTTTCTCCTTTTCCCTCAATGTTTTCCACTCAATCAGATATTTGTATCCTCATTTGTCCACATTTTTGACATCACATCTTTATTTGCTGCTGAAATGGAAGAGCCTCAAATTGGCATATCAGGTAAAGGGTTAATCCACAGCACAAGGGCATGTTACAATTATCCCTTTACCATGCAAACCCGACTTTTAATGACCCCGAGAAAGAAGACTTTAGAAAACATTGTGCGGAAAGGAGAAAATGCAGGTAACCAGCATTATCTCCTTTAGCCATAATATTTTCTACCCCATCAAAGTCAGAAATCATCATATTACCAAGATTTAATTTGTTGTCTGCAGATGCTTTGAATTTGGTCCAGCCCAAAAATTTGTCGTTTGGTAAAGAGTTAAATGTTTTTGTCATATTTATGTCCTTTCTTCGACTTAAAATTTCCTCTTAAAAAGTGATTACAGCTAAGTTTTTGCACCTGTATGTGATGTGTTTGTTGCAGTTTAGAACTTATTGCACCTTGTTTACCTTATACCCTGTTTCTGTCAGTATACTCAACCCAGGTAACAATAAGGTTTGACCTAGCTCAAATTAAAGATAATTAAGCAATAGTCTCTCTTTGCTGTATTTTTATTCCAACCAAAGGGCTGTATAATGTTATGGCCCTCGTTGTCTGTCTGTCCATCCATTAGCAATTTCCTGTATGGGCAACTCCTACAGTTTCCATAACAATGAGTTCAAACTTACCATTACCCATTACCAAACGACAATATTTTAAGGCTTGTCAAAACCACATTTGCAGACGACAAAATAAAAATGACTGAAAATTTTAAATTTGGTGTGCGATGCGTAGAAAACATTGTGGGTAAAGGAGAAAATGCTGGTTACCAGCATTTTCTCCTTTTCCCACAATGTTTTCTAAAGACCTTTTTCTCAGGGTTGTCAAAAGTAGGGATTGTGTGGTATGACCTACCTATCTACCTATGACCATAATGAATTTCTATGACATGTAGTTGTGCATGCGACTCTACATTTGGGTCGCTTTAGGCATTCTAGAGTCATTGCCCTGTGTTATTTTGTATTCTTAAATTTTGTCAGAAGTTGTAAAAATGATACTTTACAGGGGCATAGATCACATAGAGAAGTACAATGCACAAGAACAAATAACTCCATGGGTCTCATGATGTGATCCCTAGCTGCCCAGTGTCTTATTCTTTACGGTACATCCTTCATTTCAACCAATTTCACCAACAAGTCCCTTCAGGTGTATCTATATCACCCTTTTACTGTACAGCCATGTGTATAAACCACCATTAGAGAAATAGCTTTAGAAAACATTGTGAGGAAATGCTGGAAAACAGCATTTTTTTCTTTAACCCATTACCACACAATCCCTACTTGTGATGCCCCTCAGAATGAAGCCTTTAGAAAACATTTTGGGAAAAGGAGAAAATGCTGGTAACAAGCATTTTCTCCTTTTCCCACAATGTTTTCTACCCTTCACAATACAAATTTCAAATTTTCAGTCACTTTTATTTTGTCATCTGCAAATGCTTTCAATTTGGACCAGTCTAAAATTTTGTCGTTTGGTAATGGGTTAATCCACAAGGATTTTCTATCATTAAAAAATCAAACCTCAACGTTATATTCACTATCAATTCATCATTGCAAATGTTTTCAAGCAGGACACATCTAAACTTCTGTCTTTTAGTTGAGAATCAAGTCCTGCCATCCAGCAGAGAACTTTGCATCTTGCTATGGGCCCCTTTTAAAAACACTTAACCCTTTACCAGAAGTCCATATTTTAGACTGTTCCAGCATTAGCAGATGACGAAAAGTGACTCAAAAATTGAAATTTGTTTTGGGAAGAGTAGAGAATATTGCTGGAAAAGGAGAAAATGCTGGTTACCAGCATTTTCTCCTTTTCCCACAATGTTTTCAGAAGGCTTCTATCTCAGGTTTGTAAAAACCAGGTTTGGTAATGAGTTAAGTTAATATTTCCCGTCCAGCAGACAACTTTGTATGTTGCTACTTGTCACTTTCTACAACTTAAAATGAAGGGGGCAAGTTAATTGCTAGTGACATTTAGACAGACACATTTTGAGAAAAAGAAAGAAACTAATCATTTATTCAGATAGACATTTAATAAATAAACTCATCGACTACATTGTCAAAACGAGACTGATAATCTATTTGACTACTTCTATGCTTTGAGATAAAGACAAAATGTATATACTTATGAGGATTTTTCAATAAAAATGAGATTACCAAGTTATCAATAAAGAAAAGTAAAAAAGACTTCGATAAAATATTTTTATAAAAAAAATGAAATAGTATCATGAAATCTGAATGAATCATAATTAATGTGTCAACTGAATAGGACTTTCTTTTTTAAGATGACCCAATGTTTTACTCTTCCATATTGAAAAACATTTGCATATTATAATTAATGTGACTCATATGATGGGATTTACCTCTGAACTTGGAGAAAGTTTGTAGGAAAAAGAGAAAATACTGTTTATCAGCACTTTCTCCTTTTCTTTTCGTGTTTTCTGATGCTTTTTATAAGGGTCAATAAAATAAAGCATTGTTTTGTGAAGTGTTACAATTGTAGTTTGTCATCACAAACATATCCAATTAACAGGACCAATGAACCGCTCAAAGTTTGTCGTTAAGATGTGAGTAATAGGAGAAGAAGCATTCTGGTTGAAAATAAAAACATTCCTCTCTTTCCAAACAATATTTTGGTAATCTCATAAAAAGTCAAGTAGAATTACTACAGATAACTCTTTACCACACAATCCTGACTTTTAACAACCCTTAGAAAGAAGCCTTTTGAAAACATTGTAGGAAAAGGAGAAAATGCTGGTAACCAGCGTTTTCTCCTTTTCCCACAATATTCTCTATCCTGTTGGAAACAAATTTCAATGTCTGAGTTATATTTATTTTGTTGTCTGCAACTCCTTTCAATTTGGACCAGTCTTAAAATTTTGTCGTTTGGTAGAGGGTTAAAGTACATGTGTATGTCTGAACAGTCATGATATAACTAATCTTTTGTCTGACTCACAGTCAACTTGACAATCAGTGAGACAACTAAGCAAAAGGAGTATTGTAAAATTTGTAATGTAAATGATGTTTTGTTTTGTTGAATGCAAAATGAGCCACAAAATAAAAACTCCCCCTTTAGATGTGCAAGATCTCCATCCTTAAAAAAAAATATAAAAGTTCGCACCATAGCTTTCAAATTTGTTTACAGAAGGATAGATGTGGGCAAAGGAGAAAATGCTGGTTACCAGCATTTTCTCCTTTTCCCACAGTGTTTTCAGAAGACTCTCAGGGTCGTAAAAACCAGGGATTGTTTGGTAAAGGGTTAAGTGGGTAAAACTTTGATAATACAATAATAATGTCTACATCTGAATGGGAGAATATGCCTCAGCAGGTACAACTAACAATTTTCTATCTCAAAAAAAATATTGCACAATTAATACAAAATGAATGACATGAGTAGCTATTGCGTTCACATTAATGAACAACAGCATGCACAAGCAGCCTTGGATTAAGCTATTTTCATTGCAGTCTGTGATAAAATCTTTGTTTTGCTTGTGTGTTTTTTTTTTTCCAGAATGAAAAGGAATATATTAACTTCCAAAAACTGAAAATAAAAAATGGTTGGTAACAGATGATTTGGTTTTAATTTCAAGAAAAAAGAATATGCTGAAGAACTGATTCTTTTAACGAAAATAAATCCAGTGTATTACTCAACAGAACTGACCCTTACAATGCCAGAGATAGTTTCGAGAATTCATTCAGTGTAGCCTGAATAAGCTCATGCAATTGGCAGTCTGATCTCAGACCTAAACATGCCTATATTTTATGGGATGTCTTGGCCAGAAACAGTCTTAATAGCCTAATGAGTGTTTCTCTCTTACTGACAAAAATATCTAACTTATTAAGCAAGTTACAGTTGAAATTGTTCTTCTCAAAATTTCTTATTTGTCAAAACAGCTGTGTTTCTTTCAAAGGTACTTCAGATTACGACAAGATACGCTTTGTCAGCTAATGAATGGTAGTAGGTACATCAACCTATTGTATAATTATGCATAAACACAATGCAAATATAAAGGCTACAACTGATAGAAATGATATGAGTTTTAAAGGAAAATAATTAAAATGACGATAAATATGTAGTATTTTCATCTAAAATAACGTCCAATCTCATATGAAGCAATTCAGGTTGGAAAAATCAAACATGTATGTAGCTGATAAATTTTAACTTACAGTGCCTTTAATGACTATAGTTGCATTTGCAGACAGTGTTGGACAAGATCAGACTGTACAAAATGTGCAGTCTGATCCATCATCTACACTGTCTACTACAGACAAAACAAAAAAGCACCTATAATAATGCAGCCATTTGTGTCCTATTTGTTGACTTAGAAAAAAGCCTGTTGGGTTTAGTCTGTGCTTTAAGAGTTTACCGGTTTAGCATTGGACCTGATAATTTAATTCCTTATGTGGACAGGCCATTTCAAAATCAGAACACCCAGTCAGATGCTGGATTTTACTTCATTCCTAGATACTCCTATAGAAATTAACTTTGAAAGGTCAATGTCTTGATCTTTTGTGCTGGCTTAGAATCCTAGTGTTTTTATTGAGCTTTATGAGAGTTCCCTCTTTACAACAAATGATAAATATAGACTTGCACAAATTGAAGGCATTTGAAGACTGCAATTTTGATGTGACTCAAATGAGAAAATTAGCCTTTGATAGGGTAAAAAACAGTATTACCAGCTGTTTTCTCTTTTTCCTACAATCTTTTCAAAGATTCTGCAGGCTATGGGCCAATTTTTTACATGACAAAGGACCAGTGTACCATGTGATTTAATTAAGCCTCCTTTTGTATGAGAATCATGAATGGCTCATGGTTCATATGTCTATAGTCCTCAAGTCACAAAGGCGCTACACTTCAAGAAAACAAAATGTATTCAAAATTTGTAAGAAAAACTGTAATTGGTAAAAGGGCAATGGCTTGCTAGAAGCAAAACTTCTCATTTTCCAAGAAAAGTTTGAAATTGTCCACTTCAGGCCCCTCCCCCCCAAAAAAAGTCATTTTTTGCAATGGCAATGGTTGAAAAGAATGATATTAATAGTATCCTACACTATACACATTATAAATGGGAGGTTTCAATGTAATAAAGCTAATCTGTCCAGCAAAAGATGCAAGTGTAGAATCACAGTTGACTACTGTTTTCATCTAACACCAAGGTTTAGCTCGCTTTGTCCAACCAACAAATGTCTACATGATTACAGAGTACAGCTACTACTTCGGAAACCTGGAAATAAAAGATAAACAATACTTGTGACAAACAAGAACACTTGCAGTCTTTGATCAATATAATATTTTACTGTCAGTCTTTACCCCATAATCCTGCGTTTTAATGGCCCTGAGAAGAAAACCTATGATAAAAATTGTAAAAAAAGAAAGATGAAGATACTAGTAACCGGAACTTGCTCCTTTACTTACGGTGCTTTTTAACCTTTAACAGACAAATTAATTCACTTGAACAAAATTTGTCATCCGACAATGCAAGTAGGTTGGGTGGGTCTAAAATTGTTTGTGCTTTGGTAAAATGTCCACTGTGGCAGTTCTGTGAGAAGACAAACTCAAGGTTTTACCTAAGCACTATCATTGTCTGTTACTTTTTCCCCTGATCTCTATAATTTCTGAAGATACTGTATTTACCAAAACTGGGGCTGGTTGATAACTCTCAAGAAGTGAAACCATGGCAGGAGACAACTCTGAAAATATCTTCATAGTTTTGACCCTCCTTGATTTCATTTTACTAAAGAAAGCAATGGCAGTGAAGTGTTGGCATCCAGTTCTTATGTCTGAGTGACAAAAAGGGAAAATAAGAAAAAGGCTGGTTACCAGCATTTTTCTCCTTTTCCAACAATGTTTTCAAGTGCTTCCTCTGTCAGAGTTGTTGAAACTAGGGATTGTTTGGTAAAGGGTTAACCCTTTACCAAACAATCCCTGGTTTTTATGACCCTGAGACAGAAGCCTTTTGAAAACATTGTGGGAAAAGGAGAAAATGCTGGTGACCAGCATTTTCTCCTTTTCTCACATTGTTTTCTACCCTGTTAGAAACACATGTAAATTATTGACTTACCTTTATTTTTTTGCCTACAACTGCTTTCAATTTGGTCAATTCTAAAATGTTTGGTAAAAGGTTAAGCCATATTCTAAACAAATCAACTCCAATTTAAAACTTACTCTAAAGAAAAGGAAAGTACAAATGAAGCAATCTTTTTACACAAAACACACAGATGACATTTTTGACTTCATTGCTTTTGAAAACTTTCTAACAAAAGGAGATGGATGAATTGACTGATTGATTGAAAAGTGTTTTACTCCACAAACAGAAGAAGAAATTATGTGTCAAAATAGTGCTATTCACATATTTTCAAATTAAATAGAATAAAATAGATCTTGTACATAAAAAGCATTTCACACTTTTAAAGTCAAAGCTTACATAGCAAATATCTCTCAGAGGTACAAAAGAAAATTTTCACAATTCTTTGTGTGGAAAAAAAGAGTAGAAAAGATAAAAAAAAAAAAGCAGTATTCTTACATAAAAAATATTAGAGTATGAAACATCCTTTTGCATCTTTAAATGGGTTCTCTGACTGTGCCAGACCAATAACTAGTGCATCATCGTGTGCATGTTGATTTGTAAATTTCAAAATCCTGAAACATACAAGATCAAATCAGCATTACTGAGTAAAGCTTACCATGACTATTTTACATTATCAACAATATTGAATTTACCCTTTACTCTGCAAGATATTCTGGATCTACCAATAACTGTTATAAATACATTACTGTTCAAAGTATTCTTTAAACATTTTTCAAAGAATTCAGAATAAGTGACCCAGAGAAAGGAGGCTTTTTTAAACAATTACTCAGTATAGGGAAAAGAAATTTTGAAATTGCTGGTTACAAGCGATTTTCCTTTTTTCCACAATATTTTCTACAAAGCTTAGGTAATTCGAGTAACTTATATTAAGTAGTCCGCAAATGCTTTCACTTGGGACAAGCAAAACAATTCCCGTTCCTGAGAGAGTAAAAAAAAATATGGGCACTGTACAATACTTTACAAAATGGTATCGACTTCAGGTTTTTTTTTAGTTTTATGAACATAGCTTACTCGTCCACAGCTTGTGAAACTGGGATCCTCTGAACACTCGCTTCTTGTTGAAGCTGTAACAACTGCTTTTGTAGATTCTGAAGCTGGCTGGACATTGTAATTTTGACGTTTTTCGCCAAGTAATATTAGTAACTTTTGCTTCTGATAAAAGCTACGACTGGCATACAAAATGAGTCAAGTTATGAAAATTATGGAAACCAGTCCAAAAAAGGGCAAACGGTGCAAAGAAATTTGATTCCCTGCAGAAAAGTCTCGGGTGCGAAAACGGACGCTGTTGATCAATATAGATACATGTGAAACCTATGTTGATCAGCTCTTTATAATGACCGAAAAACAAGTTTGTAAGGTTGCAGGTAATTAACATTATACGCGTGCATAAATTCGATTGGTCATGTTTCCTTCCTAATTCATCTGCATGGTCTTCGCACCTATGGGGATTTGTGCACTATCGTTTCGCTCCTCGGACTGTTAATCTTGTGTGACTTACTTAAAGACACACATACAAAAAAAAAGGTGGAAAAAGGAAAAGTTGATCTGTTTCCACCCCAATCTTTTTCCAAAGCTGCAAATAGACAGGTCTTTTAAAAAGTTGCTCTGTATTCTTACAGCTAGTATTTTTGTGGAAGACAATACCACCATGAGTTCAAAATTGAATTTTGAAGACCATGTATTGTATTTTGTGCAAAGCTGAAGGAAATAAACCAAATTAAACTCAATTATTCTCAGAGAAATGATTTTTTCGGTAGCAGTCATATAGGTAATTGGAAGTGGCATGTTAAAATACAATGGGTGAAACAATCAATCATGGAAATAATAATCTTTGATTTGAAATAACTTCACCCGCTCATAGCCTTAAATTGGTGCAATAATACAAAATTTGTCTTCTGATGGTCTGGTCCTGAGCTTTTTCGTTCCAAAACCATTTTGTCCCATGACTTGTTAATCCATGATTGCGCACCACTCCATTTGTTTCGGCACGAATATTTATAGATCGAAATAATTAATTATAATGTCGATGTCAAGGATATTTCAAATTCATTGTTTTCAGGGATAAACTTAATTTTATTCCATAAATTAACATGGTTTTTCTCTCTATCCATTATGCATCCTTCTGTCAGGGGATGAAAGGGAGACCACCAATACACAAACATGCTTATCTTTGTCATAAGTACTCTCCCTTCAACTAAAGAATGGTATCCATTTGCTTAGCAGGTTGACTTTCAAGCCAATATTTGAATAATATTTCTCATCCTTTGGTATAATTAAATCCACACAATGGCTTTTTTGACAAATACTACTTCTGTGTTCTCAACGCTTTTAATTACACTATGGGTTAATTTCTCATTTCAGGTTGATTCAGCTAAACACAGAGTCAAGAATGAACACTGAGAGAAAGTTTGTGTTTAGAGATGCAGAAAAGGATGAAAGTTTGTGTGTTACAGTGCCAGAGATAGTAGAGCCAGACTACAGCATGTATACATGGCCCTGTGCTCCTGTTCTTGCACAATATATATGGTACAACAGGCACAAAATACAGGGAAAAACAACAATAGAAATTGGTGCAGGAACAGCACTGCCAAGTCTTGTGGCAAGTTTATGTGGTGCTCGTGTGAATATAAGTGACAGACCAGAGTTGAGCACGTACCCTGGGACAGTTGAAAAGTCATTTCATTTAAATGGTTTATCAACTCCAAATATTCATTATATTTCATGGGGAACGTTTGATTATGACCTCTTTCGCTTACCAAACATTGACATCATACTAGCTTCTGACTGTTTTTATGATACAAAAGATTTTGAAGACATTCTTGTTACTGTTGCTTATATATTGGATAAAAGTTTAGGTTGTCAATTTTGGTGTACTTATCAAGAAAGAAGCTCATCACGATCTATTGAGATTCTCCTAGAGAAGTGGAGGTTACAGTGTAGGAGCATTCCATTAACTAGTTTTGATGCTGACGGACCAAATATTGCACAATCTGATCTCCCGGGGGATCATACAATACATATGTACATAATGGAGAAAAATGGTTTTTAACCCTTAACCACACAATCCCAACTTTTGACAACCTACGCAAGAAGCCTTTTGAAAACATTGTGGGAAAAGGAGAAAATACTGGTAACCAGCAATTTCTCCCCTACAATGTTCTCTACCCTTCAAACAACAAATTTCAATTTTTCAACCACATTTTATTTTGTTGTCGGCAAATACATGTACTTTCAGTATTTTAAATGGCCTTCTCTTTCAGGGACATTAACCCATTACCACACAATCCCTACTTTTGACGCCCCTGAGAAAGAAGCCTTTTGAAAACACTGTGGGAAAAGGAGAAAATGCTGGTAACCAGCATTTTCTCCTTTTCCCACAGTGTTTTCTACCCTTCCCAGAACAAATTTCAATTTTTCAGTCAGCTTTATTTTGTCGTCTGCAAATGCTTTCAATTTGGACCGGTCTAAAATTTTCTCGTGTGGTAAAGAGTTAAAAGATGTCATTGTGTGGTAAAGGGTTAATGACCTTGAGAAAGACATAGAAATGGAGAAAATGCATGCCTTCTTCCCTTCCAAAAACAAGTTTCAGATTTTTAGTCATCTTCTATTTCCTTGTGTGCAAAATTAATGCTTTCAATCTGAATTAGTCTAAAATTTGGACAATTGGTGGCTGGTTAGTGATATATACTGCAAGGAAGGATGAATAGGCTCTTGTATGCTGCTTTATGTTGTATATTTGATAAAAGACTGTAACAGATACATTTTCACTTATCAGTGAAGTTGATTAGTCACAATTTTTGGAGTATGATTGCCTTTTTTAAATTTTTATTAGATGTTTTGAATTATTTAAATAAAAACGTTTTTTTAGAGTCATGATGAAATCAACATTATCCAGAAAAGTAATTAAAAATCTACCAAGAAGAGGGTTAATCTGTTGCTTTATTATTTTAAATCCAAGTTTGAATAACCCTGAAGAAGAAAGCTTATGAAAACATTGTGGGAAAAGGAGAAAATGCTAGTAACCAGCATTTTCTTCTTCTCGCACAATGTTTTCTATCCATCGTAAAAAGTTCATCTTTGGAATTACATTAGTTTTGTTGTCTGCAATTGCTTTCCATTTGAAGGTGTCTAAAATTTTGTTGTTTGGGGATGGGTTGCTATTTCAGATGCATATTTTAGAGAAAAAATATCTCCTTACTGGACAGTGTAGATCCAAGATCAGAGAGGAGGTTTTGTGCAGTCTGATCTTGATCTAAAAGGTCAGCAAGAAGCGATTAGCAGCGTAAGGGTTAGAAGCATTGTAGACAGGCTGTGTTGTGGAAAAAGAGGGTTTAATGCATCTTTGTTACACATTACACCAAGTATACCAGCACTAAGTCAACTCTTTACCACACACGCAAATAACCAGCAACTTACCAGCATTTTCTTATTTTCCCACTAAGTTTTGAAAAGGCCTCTTTCTTAGGGTCGATAAAACTCTTCATTGTGTGGTAAAGCGTAAAACATTCATAAAGTCTAGTTTTGTCTTGCAATCAGCTGAATTTTAGGTAGAATGGCCTTTTGACATGCCGAAAATTTAACAAAAACAATTTATCAAAAAAATTAAGCCAAGGTCAACCTGCACAATGTGTGCAGGCTGATCCGAGTCATCAGTCTCATTAATTTTTGCAGATACAGTAAATCCCATTTCACAGAGAGTGACTCTGATGACAAATGTAACTCAGAATAACTTCCTGGTCAGGTTACAAAGAAGAATGACTGTAAAAAGAGAAAACTAAAATTATTTTCATTTTTTATCCTTAGATCGCCAAGCAGAACAAGTTGTCTTGGTAGACAATGCAGGTCTAGTTCAAAATACTTATTCTGGATCCAATAGATCTAGTTCATTTAATTCTTTACCACACAATCCCAACTTTAACGACCATAAGAAAGAAAGCCTTTGAAAACATTGTGGAAAACGGAGAAAATGCTGGTAACCAGCATTTTCTCTTTTTCCCACAATGTTTTCTACCCTTTTCAAATCAAATTTCATTTTTGATTCACATTTATTTTGTCGTCTGCAAATGCTTTCAATTTAGATTAGTCAAAAATTTGGTCATTTGGCAAAGATTTAAAAGAAAAAAAAAAACCACTCAAGTATTGAATTTGTTTTGCCAAGAATTTTCTTTTTTACTGTAAGGGTTAATATTAGTCTCAGGATGATTATTGGGGGGTGGTGTTTTTTGATCCTGGAAGGCTAGAAATTTATGTCTTTGTTTTAACCCTTTACTCCACAGATACTCATTTCTACGCATTGCTTGTAGGAGCCTTTGGAAAACATTGTGGCAAAAGGTGAAATTGCTCGCAACGAGCAATTTCACCTTTGGTCACAATGTTTTCTATGCTGTCAAAAGGTGTCATATACACATAAGAAATGGCTTCATCCTTTCTGTTATTTAGGGTCAATTAGGGATACCATAGAAATGCCTTATTTGGTAAAGGGTTAACTCCACAGGACCAGGGTTTGAGTCCTTTACTTTTCTCCAGTGGTTCAACATGGAATGAGACATGATTACTGTACATGCAGTGATAAAGCCTTCCACAACTTTGGTTGTCTTTTTGACCAGATGTACATCAAGATCAGATTATGAAATTGTGTTCTAATCTTTGATCTACATGGCTGTACTGGTTCACTGACAAAACTATGTTTTATAATTTTTATGATTTGCTTGGGCTGAAAACTTTATTTTTGTATATTTTGCGCACTCATTATCACCTGGAACAAATTTGTGGCGGACAAATTAAACACAGTGAAATATACAATGTGGATAACCAACACGAATTAAATTTGAAAGCACATTCATTTACATGTGAGGACAATTTAGATAGATTGAAATTTGTGGTTGTAAATCTACTAAACAGCACACTCTTGTTGGATTCATGTTTTTATTTACATATAATGTTTTTAGATTCAAACAGCTATTTGGGTAAAAGGGAAAGAAATTCCATTCACATTGCCAAAAAATCCCAATGAGCTCTGCTTTCTCTTAGAAGGACGATACAGACAGAAATGTCTGTGAAAGTTGTGCGTCCCGATTTCCACTCGAATGAAACCGGAAATACTCGGATTTCGCCGGCATCACGACCGAATATGAATGCCGGAAATCGCCGAAACAGAACGGCCCACAAAATTTTATTATTCGTACACATAAAATATGTTTTAAAACGCTAAGTTTTTTCTCCACAAATAACCGCAAATCGTTTACATATTTTACCTTTTGGTGCAGTAAATTTCAAGCCAGTTTGGGGACTTGATTCTTCTCCAAAATTGTCTAAAAATTATACGATTTCTTCCGCCATACTTGCGGAGTGTAAGGGGAGGTCATGAACCGCCATACTGTGTAGTGTTTTGATCTTCCTGGACAAACTTCTTCGGTGGATAATGAATTTCAGTGCCCATTTACTTTAACTAAATCTTTTTGTTTTATTTTCATACTTTGTGTGCCATTTTGGTTTACTTGTTGAATAAATGTGATTGGCTGGTAAACAGAGTTGACAATTCCTTTATCTTTGGAGGTAGGTGGGGTGCTGAGAAATCTTCTTGACATTTGGAAATCCCCAGAGTCAATATTTTAACACTTTTAACCAGTCGACAGAATTTTAGACTCGACCATAGAGAATTTATTTGCAGACGACAGATTAAATTCGCCCAAATGACTGGATTTGCCTTTTAAAATGGGTAGAAATCGATGATTGAGGTCAAAGGAGAACTTTTACTTGCCATTTCCTTTACTTTTTCCCCCACATTGTTTTCATTAGTTTTTGTTGCTTTGTCTGTGCATTTTGATATACCATTTGTTTCATTGTATGAGTTTTAGGACAGAGGCCAGTGCCACTATCCATGCTGTGCAGTTTCTGTGAAAAGTATTTCACACATTGAATATTCTTCCCAAAGTCACTGCCTTCTTTCCATTATAACCATTGCAGTGTCACTGGTTTCAGAGCAACTTGACTTGGCTTCAAAAGCCTGCCTCTCCAGGGTCATTGAATCATAAACTTATTTTATAGAGGAGTGAATTATGTATTTTACTTGTATAGAATTAAAAGACAGGCCTAATGTCTTTTAGGAGAAGTACATATACAGAATATCATACATGTGTCACAACTGTCTTAAGGATTCTTTTGGTAAAAATACCACAGTGTACTGATTTTGAATGAAGTATTTGTACTTGAATTGGTACAACAGCTGACCGGTTAAGTCTGCAGTCATAAACATCAGACATTTAAAATGGTTAGTTTATCAAAGGCAATATGGTTAAGATATAAAACTTTTCCTGTTTATGCAAAGTTTTGGACTATTTTCAACAATATTTCAATAGTATTGCAATGGTCAGTACTTTTTATTCCTGACGTTTCTTGTACCAGTATTACCCATACCACCTGAAACTAGCAGCTCCTAATCCACATGCACAAAGTTGAACTATTCTTCAACTATGAGAGAGGAATAATTTCTGTCACAAGAGCTATTATCAGTGTTGGAAGAAGACCGCAAAGCTTGGGATTCAAACTGGCAACTCCTGTTTATTTTCTGTATGTGGTACCAAGAAAGCTAGGGGGCTTTGCAGTGCTTCTGTTTAATTCACACATCTATAGATTCGCTTGTCAAAGGAAAATAGAGTTCATTCATCTCTAAGTTCTTTAATTTATTATATTATGAATTTATGCAAAAGATGTTATGCAACTTTAAGTTACATTAAGTTACATTAACAAAACATAATTCTGTATAGAGCATAGCGTCCCACTGGCACTGGCAGCACACAGTGAACTTGTACTTTGCTCGTTATTAGACAATCAGTTCAAAAGTATACTTGTCTAGATGTGGATTGTTGAAAGAATTTGCAGACCCCATGGCAATGCTGCTCATAGGAAATTAGATGGGTTTCAAGTTTTTTATCTAATGCAGTGATAATACAGTGATAGAAAACATTATAGATTCAGGAGAAAATGTTGGGTACTGAAATTGTCTTCATTTCATACAATTTTCAAGGGCTTTTTATCAAGATCATATGATGGAGAGGGCGTATTTAGCACAAAAAACAGAGTTACATAATAATCTCATTCCTGAATAAATATTATTAGAAACAGATTTTTAGGTAACTTCCAGTCTTATGAGACCTTAAACATGCAGTTAAGTGCCACAGACAGTCTACCATGTTTTTGCTTTATTTTTCAGCTAGTTCTTGCAACAATACAGAAAAATGGGGAAACTTTTAACAAAACTGTTTGGCAAAGGAGAGATGAGGATTTTGATGTTAGGATTGGATGCAGCTGGAAAAACTAGTATCCTTCAACTTTATTGTAATGCTTATGTTCACTTATGTAGCATATTACCACCTGAAGTCATATTAAACCTTTACCAAACAATCCCTGATTTTTACTACCCTGTGATAGAAGCCTTTTGAAAACATTGTGGGAACTGGAGAAAATACTGGTAACCAGCCGCAATGTTTTCTTTCCCTGCTGGAAGCAAATTTCAATGTTTTAGTTCCATTTTATTTTCAATTTGGACCAGTCTAAAAATTTTATCATTTGGTAAAGAGTTCATTTCATATGAAAGTAGAATGTCTTTGAAATGTGATGCCCACCAGGATAGCTCAATACTTAGCGTATCTCAACCTAAATGACATCACCAGGTGGTTGTAAGTTCAATTCATGTACCTGGTTGAGGCAGACTATTTCCGCCTCTCACCTGGTGCATGTGACAAAAGTAGTCGGTTTCTTTGTAAGAAAGTTGTGTCAGCACTGTTGTGAGAGAGCTTGGAAACACATACCTATATGCATTGACTACTGTGTTATGACCTAAGCTGTGATGTCAAACTCAATAGAAATATACAAGAAATATGACAAAGGGGGAAATAGCTCATATAGAGCGATTTCTCCTTCATCACAATGTTTTCATGTGTATTTATGAATCATTACTTTTCTGTTTACTTAGATTATCCATCCATAATGAATTTCAGAAAATAAAGGGAATTTGTTAAAGATAGTATTTGTAAGGCCTGCGTGGCTCAGTTGCAAGATGAAGGATTTACAAGGAAGATCCTGAGTTTGATCTTCACTTGAAGGTCCCAGTTTTTCTTAATATAGGAATGTCCTACAGCAAGACACTTCAGTCTTAGCCTTGTTCTGGTAAAACTTGGACATAGGTGTAAAGGTCAGCTGTAGCCATGTATGACCTAAATGAAAGCACCTTAACCCATTACCACACAATCCCTACTTTTGACGCCCCATGAGAAAAAAGCCTTTTGAAAACACTGTGGGAAAAGGAGAAAATGCTGGTAACCAGCATTTTCTCCTTTTCAACAGTGTTTTCTACCCTTCCCAGAACAACTTTCAATTTTTCAGTCACCTATATTTTGTTGTCTGCAAATGCTTTCAATTTGGACCAGTCTAAATTTTTCTTGTATGGTAATGGGTTAACCCTTTACCACACAATGGCGACTTTTGAATACCCTGAGATAGATTCATTCTGAAAACATTGTGGGAAAGGGAGAAAATGCTGGTAACCAGCATTTTCTCCTTTTTCCGCAATGTTTTCTATCTTTCCCAAATCAAATTTCGATTTTTCAGTTACATTTATTTTTTTGTCTGCAAATGCTTTCAAACTGAACAAGCCTGAAATTTTGTTGTTTGGTAAAGAGTTAAAACAGCACTTAATTAGACAGTGTTGATATTTTTATCATCATTAGGAGATGACACCTGTAAGCAGCATATTTTCTTTCTTCTTGTTTATGAGAAAAATACAGGTCCTTGAGGTCATGGAGTCTTAGGGGAGTATGAATTATTTACAGATAATTGAATTTTGGGTTGATGTGACCAGAATAGTTATTATCTCTCTTACATAATACCTGTACAGTCTGATATACATGGTGAACTTTTGTCTTAGTTTATTTATTCTCAAATGGGAACTTGGAAATGTCTAGCATAAGTAACCCTTTGCCAAATGATCCCAGGTTTTTATGACCCTGAGGTAGAAGCCGTTTGTGAAAACATTGTTGGAAAAGGAGAAATGCTGGTTACTACCCTGCTGGAAACAAATTTCAATTTTTGAGTTACATTGATTTTGTGGTCTGCTTGTGCTTTCAATTTGGACCAGTCTAAAATTTGTTCATTTGGTAAAGGGTTAACTCTGAATGTGCCTTTGTGGCCAATATAGACCAAAGATCAGATTGCATAAAGCATAATACGTGATATGTACTTGTATAATGTAATATATGTAATGGACAATGTAGATCAAAGATCAGACTGCACAAAGCATAATACGTAATATGTACATGTATATTGTAATATATGTAATGGACAATATAGATCAAAGATCAGACTGCACAAAGCATAATACATGTATTCTGATCTTTGATCTCCTTTGTCCACTTTGGTGAGACATTTTGGACATGAGTAACAATGAAATTTCACTTAACTCTTTACCAAACAACAAAATTTTAGACTGGTCCAAATTAAAAGCCTTTGCAGACAACAAAATAAACTTAGTCAAAAATTGAAATATGTTTCCAGCAGGGTAGCAAGCATTGTCAGAAAAGGAGAAAATGCTGGTTACCAGCATTTTCTCCTTTTCCAACTATTTTTTTAAAAGGTTTCAATCTCAGGGTCATAAAAACCAGGGATTGTTTGGAAAAGGGTTAAATAAATCAGTCAGAAAATGTTGCAGAATCGGAATGTAAAAGCTCATAATAATTGTAAAGTAACCCTTTACTACGAAATCCCAAATTTAATAACCCTGAGCAAGAAGCTTTTAGGAAACATAGTGACAAAAGGATAAAATGGTAACAAGCTTTTTCTTCTGTTACCACAATGTTTTCTACCCAATCAGAATGCAGAAATCTTTATTTAACTCTTTACCACACGAAAAAATTTTAGACTGTTCCAAATTGAAAACATCTTCAGATGACAAAGGTGACCTAAAAATTGCAATTTGTTCTGGGAAGGGTAGAAAACACTGTGGGAAAAGGAGAAAATGCTGGTCACCAGCATTTTCTCCTCTTCCCACAGTGGTTTCAAAAGGCTTCTTTCTCAGGGGCGTCAAAAGTAAGGATTGTGTGGTAATGGGTTAAACAACATTTAATCCTTTACTACACAATGCTGACTTTTTATGCACCTGGAAAAGAAGCCTTTTGAAAACATTGTGGAAAAAGAAGAAAATGCTGGTAACCAGCATTTTCTCCTTTTCCCACAATGTTTTCTACCCTATTAGAGAAAAATTTCATCGTTTGAGCCACACTGAAATTGTCATCTGCAAATGCTTTCAATTTGGACCAGTCTAAAATTTTGTCTTCTGGTAAAGGGTTTATTTTACAGTCTGCAAATGGGTTCAATTTGATCCAGGCCAAAATGTTATTGTTTGGTAAAGATGTAACTGCCATGTCATTATTTGCAATAAGCATGTACATGTAACTGGTACATCCTTTTTAGGAAATATTTTGACTTGTTTGTTATTTTAACTCATTGCCAAGCGATAAAAATTTTAGACTCCTTCAAACAGAAAGCAGTTGCAGGCAACGAAATAAATGGGTCTCAAAGATTGAAATTTGTTATGGGTAAGGTGGAAAGCGTTAAGGGGAATGGAGAAAATGCTGGTTACCAGTATTTTTGCCCTTTCTCACAATGTTTTCTAAAGTTTTTTTTTTTTTTTGCAGGATTGTTAAAAGTTAGGGTTGTGTGATAAAGGGTTAATTCTTATCAAAGAACTTCATTTTTAACAACCATGATAAAAAGAGGCCTTTCAAAAGAAGGTGGTAAAAGGATGCTCTGACCATTTAAAAGTAAAAAAAAAAGACTTGAAAACTGGGGGTAAAAAGATATAGTGCAGGTAACCAGTATTTTCCGCTTTTCCTTCAGCATTCTTTACCTATTTTGTAGACAGCACAGTTGTTCAAACCACACTTGAACTTTAGTCTGCAAATACTTTCTAATACATCTTTACCACACAACAAATATGTAGACTTATCCAAACTGAATTCATTTGCAGACAACTCCAGAATAATTTGCTGTGTGTGGTACAAACATAGCTATTGGGCTCAGCAGTACTTCTTTGTAATTCATACATGTTTAGATTTATATTTTAAGAGGAAAAATAGAGTTCATTCACCTTTAAGTTGTTCAGATCTTTACCACACAAGAAAAATCTAGACTTGTCTAGACTGAAAACATTTGCATATGACAATTAAAATTTAGCTCAAATGATTGAAGTTGTCTTTGGTTGGGTAGGAAACATTCTAGGGAAAAGGAGAAAATGCTGCTTATCACAATGTTTTCAAAAAGCTTCTTCAAAAGGTTGTTAATCTGGATTGTTAGGTAAAGGGTTAAATTTTGTTTTCTGGTTAACAGTTGAGCCACAGCATGGGTGAATTATCAACATTTATTGTAGTACATAGTTTATTTTATGTTAATGAAATGATTTTGCATCTTTTATATGTAATTGATTATCTGGTAAATCATAAATGTGGGAAAAACTGAAAATAGAAGTGTAGGAACAGGGTACCAGATAATTTCCAGAGTAAAAGAGTCTTCACTCCCTACTTGCAGCAATAAAAGAGTGATTTACTTTTTACCCACAAGGCTCAATTCTTTTTTGACTAAAGAGTAAAGACGGTGAAAAAGAATTTGAAAATCGAAAAGCACATTTATAACTCGTCTTTGTTCACTGCCTGTCTTACTTGTTTTCTATGCGTCTCATTTGGAATTTGATGGCAGGGAAATAATGTATAATCTGACATTGTCACATTATTTCAAAACTGAAGTTTCTGGGCTGAAACTTCAAATAATTCACTATTTTGACAATGTTGTCAACATGATATTAGTTTATAAAGATATTTTGTTTTGCACTTTAAAAAATCAATGGAAATACATTACCATAAAATTTTCTGCTTTATTCAATATCATTTTTTTTTTTTTTAATATATTTTGATTTGCAAATGAGTTAAAAAGAATCAGACATATTTCAAGTACATGTATAAATTTGCAGATGACCCCCCCCCTCCCCCCCTTTCTGCTATAGATCTATATTTTCATTTCATAAAACAACATTTTTTTTACTCATGAACAGAATTTTAGCTTCCACTTATTGTTTTATTTATAGATTTGTGTAATTTACTGTTTAGATTTATTATTAAAGACAAGAAGATAGTTTGAAGTTCCTCTGATCAGACGATGCCATGCTGCTCATTATAGTGTCATGGGTTTTCACGTTTTTTTGATGATCTATTTTTTTTGTGATAATTAGTTTTAAGAGAAATATTACTGCATGATTTGACATCAATTAATCAGTTTGAATAGCAGATAACTTGAAAATCTGTCACTTTACAGTAGATAAGATTACCGTACTTTTGTTACTTTGTCACAAATGACTCGCCAGCTTCATTATCATGCACATGTCCTTCTCATTTTATACTGATTGTGTTTAGCCCAAATTTCTGCTGGATGCGCGCAAGCTAGGTTAGATAAATCTATATGTCAGATTGACATTTAGGCAGATACATGTATTTTTCAGCATCAAAGACAGGTCATTTCAAATTTCGAAGTGTCAAAACTCGGACTAGGGGATCAAATGAGAAGCTTGCCAAGTTCCCAAGTTTTGTCAAGACATCCATGGACAAATGTTTTTTTCTCATTTTTCCGGCCAGTTGTCATGTTTGTTATCCACTATGTTGAATCCAAGAGTTTGATTGATATGAGACACACAACCAAGGGCTTAAAACCAGAATTCAAGTTTTGGGACCAAGCAAATTGAGGAACCAACTACAATGTACAATCAATTCCGGGATTTCTCCATTGATTATGGGAATTGGAAGCCAAAACTAACTGATGTTTGACTGGTTACCAGCATTTTATCCTTTCCCAACAATGTTTTCAAAATACTTTTTCCTAAGGGCCACAGTCATTAAAACTCGAAATTCTATGGTGAAAGGATGAAGATGGAAGGTCATTCACTGAACCCTTTACAAACAAATCACAAGTTTTAACAAACCTTAAGAATGAAACTTTTGAAAACATTGTGAGAAAATTGGTTAGATAATTCTAAACACCATTTTCTCCTTTTTCCCACAACATTGTCTCTTCAGCAATAAATACCATTATTTAGTCATGTTCGATTTATTTTCAGTTTATCGTCTGAAGATACATGTACTTTTAAGACAGTCATCAGATGAAGTTACCAGTGCTTCCTGTTGAGGGCATAGGAGGATAATTGGATAAAATCTGACCTCAGTATTTAAATGAATATAAAGAGAATTAGGAAATTATTATAACAGATGATTACTTTTCAGTATGATGCAGAGACTTAAAAACTCTTTGTCAACATATCTTTAACAACCTTGTAGAAAAGAGCTTTTGAAGCGGTAATTGGAAAGGAGAAAGTATTGTAACCAGTATTTTCTTCTTTTCCTGCGGTAGTTCTACTTATTCAAAGACAACACACATTACTTGAGCCACTTTTGTTGTTATCTGCAAATGATTGTAACATGGAACAGTCACAAGTTTTGTTGTTTGGTTAACTCTTTACCAAATGACAAAATGTTAGACTGGTCCATATGGAATGCATTTGCAGACAGCAAAATTAATGTGACTCAAATTTGAAATCCATTCTAGGAAGGGTGGAAAACATTGTGGGAAAAGGAGAAAATACTGATTACCAGCATTTTCTCCTTTTCCCATGTTGTTTTCAAAAGGCTTCTCCGGCAGGGTTGTGAAAACCAGGGATTGTTTGGTAAAGGGTTAGGATTCAAAGCGACCACCATGGGGAAAGGATGTACATGTCACTCAGAAGAGAAATACATGTTTTATTTTATCACCATTTTGGGTTTTTTTTTTTTAGTGTATTCCTTGAAATGTTGATATGGAAATCATAGTGATAATTACAGATTCAGCACATATCCATAATTTCTAAAGCTTTGATTCATTAGACTAAGTGGCCTGGGACAGAAATTCCAAGGATATGCAATACAATTAACTCTTTACCAAATGACAGAATTATTGACTAGTCCAAATTGAAAGCATCTGCAGACAACAAAATAAACATGACTGAAAAATTGAAATTTTGTTTTTGAGAAGGGTAGAAAACATTGTGGGAAAAGGAGAAAGTGCTGGTTACCATCATTTTCTAACAATGTTTTCAAATGGCTTCTTTCTCAAGCTCATAAATCCAGGGATTTTTTGGCAAAGGGTTAAACAGCTTTTTCTCCTTTTTCCACAATTTCTTCGAAAGCCTTAATTCCTACAGATTGAGCCACAAATGATACCTCTGCAGAAGCTTTTGAATTCAATGTGTTTAAAATCTTGTTGTTTAGTAAGGAGTTAAAGTTGTTTTGCTTAACTCAGCATGATTAATTCTTTGCCTCATTAATAATATTTTGACCCTTTATCTTTTGAAACATTTGAAGAAGAAACACAAAATATGTGTACATGTGTTGATACGCATATCTATCATAATTGTAAATGGTTGAAATAATGGATCATAAATTTCGTACAAGATTACTTGTACATGTGAGGGGATGTTCATCTTAATTTAACCCTTTACCAAACAATCTCTGGTTTTTTAACGACCCTGAGATAGAAGCCTTTTGAAAACATTGTGGGAAAAGGAGAAAATGCTGCTAACCACAATGTTTTCTGTCCTTCACAAAACAAATTTCAAATTTTCAGTCACTTTTATTTTGTTGTCTGCAAATGCTTTCAATTTAGAGGTGTCTAAAATTTTGTTGTTTGGTACAGAGTTAACCCTTTAGTCCATAGATACTCATTTATACGCACTGCTTGTAGGAGCCTTTGAAAAACATGGTGGCAAAAGGTGAAATTGCTCGTGACGAGCAATTTCACCTTTTGTCACAATGTTTTTCTATGCTATCAAAAGGTGTCATATACATAAGAAATGGCTTCATCCTTGCTGCTATTTAGGGTCAATAAGAGATACCATAGAAATGCCTTATGGGGTAAAGGGTTAAGAGTGTATGGTATGAAATGATATTGATTTTGCACCAATAATGTAGATTGAGATGAGACTTTACAGAATTATTAGCATGATCATGGGTCTACAGTCTACACTGTCTGTTACAGAACACCGACTCTGGCAGAAACAATCTTGAAAGTGCACTGTTTTAACCTTTTTTTCCCTGGTTGTAAAAAAGTCAGTTTATTGATTCAGAGCTGTTAACCCGTTACCAAACGGTCCCAGATTTTTACAGATCTGAAAAAGAAGCCTTTTGAAACCAATGTAGGAAAAGGAGAAAATGCTGGTAACGAGCACAATTTTTTCTACCTTTCCAGAGAAAGATTTCTGTTTTTGAGTCACACTAATTTTATTGTTTGCAAATGCTTTCAATTTTGGCAAGTCAAAAATTTCTGTTGTTTTAGTAACAGGTTAAGATAGTCAAGAATATCTGAGCTAAGCGAAAAATACTCAAAAGAAGCAACTTCTCAATTTATGTCATTTTTTAACACCATCTGCATATGCATTGGATTTGGTTGGTTGTATTGGGGTTTAATGCCACTTTAACAGCTATGGTCATATTGCAAATTGAAACTAGTTCTAGGCTGCAAATAAAATGTGTGGCAAATGATAGATTTTGTAAAAGTAGCAAAGAGTGTGGGAACAGGATAAAATGCTGGTGCCACCATTTTTTCCTTAACCTGTTACCACACAATCCCAACTTTTGACACCCCTGAGAAAGAAGCCTTTTGAAAACACTGTAGGAAAAGGAGAAAATGCTGGTAACCAGCATTTTCTCCTTTTCCCACAGTGTTTTCTACCCTTCCCAGAACAAATTTCAATTTTTCAGTCACCTTTATTGTGTCGTCTGCAAATGCTTTCAATTTGAACCAGTCTAAAATTTTGTCATTTGGTAAAGAGTTAACCCACAATCTTTTCAGAAGCTATCTTCTTTATGGCTGTTATAACTTGGGGAAACTTGGCAAAGTATTAATTAGATATGGGCTAGAATAAAACTGTATACATATTTACATAGTAATTAGCACATTTTCTGAGGCTGATCTTGATTGTTTAGCAATAATGTGACAAATGTTTCTGATTGCCATACAAATATTACTCTCAAAAGAATATTTCCCTTTGCAGCTTAGAGCTTTTGAAAAAATTGGTGGGGAAAAAAAGTTACTATTTGTGAGGACTTGCTCTTTTTCCTACAATGATCAATATAGTATCAGTCAAGACAGGCAATATTCCTCTCTTCATATTATACATTAATCAACATTGTGTTCCTTGGACACTTAGTTGTATAACATAAAGCTGTGTGCTGCAGGCTCAGTTGGTAGTGTGCAGGACTCAATTAGTGTCCAGGGATCAAACCCACAACCCCCTGTTCTCAAGTCCTTCATGCTACAGACTGAGCTATTGAGGCTCGACTTAAAATGTTACTGACACCATGTGCAAATTTATAATTTGTTTTTTTAATTAATTTGGCAAAGAAATCCTTTGTTTTACAGTACGGTTTTATGCAAATGTTTAACCCTTTACAAAACGACAATATTTTAGACTGGTCCAAATTGAAAGCACTTGCAGAGGACAAAAGAAAGGTAACTCAAGAATTGATATTTGTTTTCAATAGGGTAGAAAACATTGTGGGAAAAGGAGAAAATGCTGGTTACCAGCATTTTCTCCTTTTCCCTCAATGTTTTCAAAAGGCTTCTGTCTCAGGGTCGTAAAAACCAGGGGTTGTTTGGTAAAGGGTTAAGTTATTTGAACTTGTGCCAGAACCAATTCAAAGTTTTCTGTATGTTCATTTCAACTCATTCACCCTTTACGACACTTACGACACATTGCAAACTTTTAACAGCCTTGGAAAAGATGTTTTTGAAAACATTGTGGGAAGAGAAGAAAATGCTGGTAGGCAGCATTTTCTTCTTTTTCAACAATATTCCACAATTTTTTCTACCCTATCAATGAAAAATTGCACTATTTGAGTCGCACTGAAATCGTCATCTGCAAAATGCTTTCCATTTGGACAAGGCTAAAATTTCATCATCTGGTAAAGGGTAAATTAACTCCAGATGTAAAGTGTAAGGACTTACAATCTGGAGGTCCCTGATTTGATCCTCACTCAAGGCACTGGGCTTTTGTGGCAGTGTCCTTTAGCTAGGCATTCCATAGCCTTAGCCTAGTGCTACAGAAACCCAGGATCTTCATAAAAAAAGGGGCTGTCAGTTTGATTAATGGAAACAATGTTGAAAGCGGCAGAAAAAACTATTCATTTTCCTACAATGTTTTCTACCCTATCATAGACAGAAATTTTCTTTTCAGCAAGAGTTGAATTGTCATCTGCAAATGCTTTCAGTTTGGTCTAGTCCAAAAGTTTGTCCTTTGGGAAAGGGTTAACTGCAAAACAAAAAACATTAGACTGGTCTAAAGTGAAAGTAATGATTCTGCAGATGACAAATTGAAGGTAGCCCAAGTGACAGAATCTGTCCTGTTTGCGTAGAATTCATTTTGGTAAAAGGATAAAAAATGCTTTTGAAAGCCTTCTTCCTCCAGATCAATAAAAATTGGTTTGTGTTGTAAAGGTTAACAATCCCATATAATATACATCTTCGAGAGCCAAGTTTACGATCACTACGTGGATCTTACCTTGATTGAGCCCGATTTCAAGATTCCTGCGATGCGCCCTCTATTTGATGCTGGTTATTACCCCCCTTTACATCATATATCTAAAAGAAAATGAAACATTTTTTTTACAAACCGCTTGCGAATACACATGAAGCCATAAGCAGACATCCACGTGGGTTTCCATGTTTTACCCTCTATTCGAAAGGTGGAGACCTTGTTCTATTTTTATCAAAGATGAAATGCTACGACTGATTTCATTTATTGCAGCTAGAGCTGGCTGCATCCAATGAAAAGGCGTATCAGGTGAATGTAAAAATCAAGCTCGATCTGCCAAGGGTAGAGTAGCGTAGTGAATTGTTGGCCTTGGCTTGCAAAGATGTATAATATATTGAAAAGGAAAATTTTGGAAATTATTGTAAATGCTTAAAATCTTCATTTTCTCCTTTGCCTACGAGGTTTTGAAAGTTTATCAAAGAAACAAACCCTCCAGGTTTAGCTACATTTTATCTGTTGTCTGCAGATGTTTTTAGTAAAAACAAGATTAAAACTTTTATGTGTGTCAAAGAGTTATGGAGGATTACTTAGTATCAGCAATTTGTCTTTTAGCTCATCTGTTTTAGAAGAAAACATAGAATTTATTTGATCAGCTTGTGGTTAACATGGGGAAATATTTGCCGGAAAAGGGAAAGGTATGCGAAAATAACGAGTCCCATAATTTATTTGATCAAATAAATTATATATTATATTCCATCAGGTAATTTTGTCAACAAATTCTAATTTTTAAACTAGTGATCTCAATTCAATAAACCAGATTTTCAGTGGCAGGAAATTATTCACTGTGATGGAAAATAATTCCCCCCCCCACCCGCTCTATTTCTAAAAATAGACACATGAAATATAATACAAGTTGTTATTGTCATTTCCCTGTCGTCTTCTTCGATGTGTAAAAACTTTGTAATATCTCTGTTATTGCTGAAGATATTTCCTTCATACTGTGACAAGTTGTTAACTATGAAATGGAGAACTTATATATCAAGGGCAGAAAACCATCAGAATATTTTTGACATGGTTATGCCCCTTTTTCTTAGAATTTTCACCGAAAAATCAATTAATTCTTCACCAATCGACAAAATTTTGGACTTGTCCAAATTGAAAACATTTGCAGACAACAAAATAAAATGTGAATCAAAAGTTGAAATCTGATTTTATTTTGTTCTTTGCAAGTGCTTTCAATTTGGACCAGTCTAAAATTTTGTCGTTTGGTAAAGAGTTAAACAAGACTAAAAGAAAATGCCTGCAGGTGGTAATCAAAACTGGGAAATGTTTGCTGAAGGTAAACCTTAGTTTGAGTACCTAAGTAGTGTTAACTCTTTACCTAATGACAAAATTTTAGACTGGTCCAAATTGAAAGCAATTGCAGACAGGTTACCAGCATTTTCTTCTTTTCCCACAATGGTTTTAAAAGGCTTCTATCTCAGGGTCGTAAAAACCAGGGATTGTTTGGTAAAGAGTTCATCTTTGTGTTGTTGCTCTGAAGAGGGATTTAATTACCTATGTGAATTGTGTAGACCCAAAATCTCTCTGATCTTTTACCTGCACTGTCTACATCTTTTACAGATATTCTCACAAACACAGCCTTAAATTTGCAATGTCTGCATCTTCAGGTCAGCTAGAGACTGTCCATTTTATTATTTACCCAACTTCAAGGATTTTTACTGGACAGTCCTAACTTTGAATGACAATGAAAGGGAAGGCCTGTAGAAAAATTGTGCGAAACGAAGAAAATGCTAGTAATCAGCATTTTCTTCTTCTGCCTCAATATTTTCTACCCTTTTAACTCTTTACCAAATGACAAATTTTAGACTGGTTCAAATTGAAAGCACTTGCAGAACACGAAATAAACCTAACTCAAAAATTGAAATTTGTTTCCAGCTGGGTAGAAAACATTGTGGGAAAAGGAGAAAATGCATATTCTCCTTTTCCTAAAATGTTTTCTAAAAGGCTTCTTTCTACGGGATATTGTGGTAAAGAGTTAAATGCAGATCTCACGTTTTAGCAACATTTGATTTGTGGTCTGCAAATGATTTCAATTTGGTTGAGTCCATAATTTTATCATTTGGTAAAGAGTTAACCTCTCTAAGTCTTATAGTAAGAGTATATTTTAATCATAGAACTCAGTTGAGTTTGATCTTTACTGCCAGACTCTACTCTACTCTGCAAACTCTGATATTCCTAGCAAATCAGCCTTGGACTTTCAGTCGCTCTTGCTGAATTTGTGCAAATTGTATGAGATATATGTGTGCTGACAACACTACCTTGACCTTGCAATATTGAGGTCTTTTATGTTGACTGATGATGTACCGCAATATTTTGTTTATTGAACACTCAATAGGATCATCTTATTTTGTGCATAGAGTTTTGTTCAAATAGTTTTGTGGGAGTGGAATTGACCTTTCTGTAAACGCGAGTTTGGCACGCCCCCTCCCCTTAGTAATGCGGTTTTCAAGCCTGTCTAGGTAACCAGAAACTTTTTTGTATACATGACACGCAATGCTGCGTTTTTAATGGTCAGTAAGATGTTGGTAGACATGTCAAACAAAATCGGCAGAAAGGTCAATTAATAGCATTATTAAAAAAAGATTATCTTCTGATACCATAATGTTGTTGGGACTCACTTGTATTGCCTCGACCTCTACAAATTGAAAGCATTATAGAAGACAAGATGTGACTCAACACTTACAGTTTGGTTATTGAAGGGTAGAAAAAAATCGTGGGAAAAGGAGGTAGAAAATTACTGGTTAATACCAGCATTTTCTCCATTACTTAAAATGATTTCAAAAGCCTTTTTACATAAGGTTGTTTGGTAAAGGGTTAAGAAATAAGTTAATGTTTACAAATACTCTTTGAAACCTACAGTAGTTCTCCTAACTGGATCCCAGTCTTCTAATTGACAGTTTTTCAAGTTCTTTGCTGGGTCTTTGCATTGTCTTGCCCAAGGTTATTCCAAAAGATACCTGTGCTGCCATTGAAAATCAAAGCAGGATTCTTTCATCAGAAATCGGGATCCTTTTTGAGATAACCATAATGGTTATGGTATTTGAAATTGACTTTTGCATAGCTTAGCTATCTTTTAATGTTTTATTTTAACCCTTTACCATATGGCAAAATTTGAGCCTTGTCTGAATTGAAAGCATTTGTAGATGGCAATATCAGTATGGCTCAAATAGTGCAATTTTTCTTGAAAACATTGTGGGAAAAGGTGAAAATGCTGGTTACCGGCATTTTCTCCTTTTCCCACAAAGTTTTCAACAGGCTTCTTTTCTAGGGGTGTCAGAAGTCGGCATTGTGTACCATTCTGCATTCTGTGGCGAGCTGTTTTTGTGACCAGGAGTTGGTGGGGGGTATAATCATGTTTAGTGATAGAATTGTCACTGCCAAAGAAAAAATTCCTTAACTTGTGTTTAGCTGTTTTATATAAGTTGAAGCTGGGCCAACCTGTTACAACTATACCTACAGTGGGATTTAATGTAGAAACAGTCACTTTTAAAAATGTCAAACTCAGCGTTTGGGTAAGTCACTTTTACGTTATCTTCTTGAACTTATATTTCTAGCTCTAACAGTTGTTTTTAAAGAATTGATTGATTGTATTGTGTTTTATGCAGCTTTCAACATTAACTCAGTCTGTCATTTCAGGGTGACACCTCCTACATTTATATATGCCCTTGGTTTCACCAGTTAAGGCTGCAGCTCTTCACAGGGTCCAAAAATTTTAAGAAGTCATATTCATCCTGCCATTTTGCACTCGTCCTACAGTTAGACAAAGAAGGATGATCCACTTGCCCTGAGCAAATTTTTGCTAGTAAGGACGAGCGGATGAGTGGATTTTTTGGACCAAGCTTTACTAGACAACAAAATTTAAGCTTTGTCCAAATTGACTTGAAAGCATTTGCAGTTGACATTTTCAGTGCTGCTCAAACAGTGCAATCATTTTTTGGTAGAGTAGAAAACATTTTCGGAAAAGGAGTTAATGCTGATTACCAGAATTTTCTCCTATTCCGTAAATGGTTTTAAAAGGCTTCTTATACAAGGGTTGTTAAAAAGCGTCGTTGTGAGGTAAAGGGTTGAGTCTCACGCCAAGGGACATTACCAAGAAAAACCTGGTACTTCCAATGAGGCTCCAACCCAGGGCCCCCAGGTTACTAGTCTTACACTTAACCACTGAACTGTACAAGACTATGTTTTCAAAGAAAGCCTTAGGTATCGTCATAGGCCTCATCCTTGTCCTGTGAAAACTTTAACATTTTCTTTTGTCTCAAATCTCTGTCATTACTGAAGATACATCAATTTATTGTCTGTATCATTAAACCTGACCCAGGTCAAAATCGTTTCATAAATTGATATTCTATTTTTACCTGAGGCATCACTTGGCATATGTCTTAAATGGTCTCAGAATTCTTATGTGCAGTTTACGCCAATCAATCTTTAACTTATTTGATAGGTTAATTGAAACTTACCGGTCAATAATAAAAAAATGCAAGTACTGTAGTGCAATTTCAAAGTTATTTTTGCTGTGCGGAAATATCTCCTCATTGGATGATGTATATCTAAGATCAGACTGCATGTTTTGTACAGTCTTATCTTAGATATACGTGTCCGCGAAAGAGCCTTGAGTGGCGGTTTGTTGGCTAATGGTTAAATTGATTAACTGTGTACATACAAGTATCTCCCCGTGGATATGTAACTTTCCGAATAATAGTCAAATTTCTATTTTTATGCCTACTTAATCTTCAGCATAAAGGTCAGGATCAGTTAAATGAAGTAGACAATACATGAATACTTCAAACTTAGAAAATACTAGTAGTAGTAGTGCTGGTAACCAGTTATTTTCACCTTTTATTATAATGTTTTCTGCCCTTTCAAAGATGACTCATACCATTTGGACCACCATCAGTTTGTGGTCTATAAAGTTTAACCCTTTACTACACAATGGCGACTTTTAACACGCCTCTGGAAGAAGCCTTTTGGGAACATTGTGGGAAAAGGAGAAAATGCTGGTTACAGAAAATGCTGGTAACCCGCATTTTCTCCTTTTCACACAATGTGTCCTACCCTTTCCAAAACAAATTTTGATTTTGGAGTCACATAATTTTTGTTGTCTGAAAATGTTTCCAATTTAGACTAGTCCAAAATTTTGTCGTTTGGTAAAGAGTTAAAGGCTCTTGATTTGGGCTATCTGAAATTTTTTCCTCTAGTAAAAAGCTAACTCTTAACCAAATGACAAATATTAGATGGGTCCAAATTGAGAGCACTAGCAGACGACTCAAAAATTGCAATATGTTTCCAGCAGGGTAGAAAACATTGTGGGGAAAATGAGAAATTACTGGTTACTAGCATTTTCTGCTCTTCCCACAATGTTTTCAAAAGGCTTTTTTCTTAGAGTCGTGAAAATATGGATTCGTTTCGTAAAACAGTAAGGATGACTGTACTTTAACAGCATGTTTTTTCCCCTCTCAGTTTGACATTTTTTTGTCGAGAAAGGAAGAAGGAAAAAGGTGGGGTCCAAATAATACATTATCAATCAATCTATTGTTAGCCTTGTGCATACTTGTATCCAGAGCTCCAGATAAGAGGGAATGATGGTTTTCTAAATCCTGTTTTTCTCTTCCAAACCTTATGTTGTAGGTACTCATTAGAATCGTCCCGATGAGATGATTCTAATGAGTACCCATAACATAGGGTTTAGCGGAATAATATTTTCAATTTTAAAATCAAAATCACTCCCTCTATCTCCAGCTATGCTATTATCTGTCCTTTATTTGTCATCTTATGAGTATGTTATGCCTTTATCAAAGGTTCAGATACCTAACGTTCCTGAGGCTGCTGAAAACAGTGTGGTAAATGGAGGAAATGGTGATAACCAGTATTTTCTTCCTTTTCCTGCAAAGTGTTTTACCAGCATTTCCCTCCTTTCCCCAAAGTGGAGAAAGTGTTCTACCTACTGTTTCATTTATCATTTTAAAACCCACTGGATGATTATCTCTGCATATTACCACTCAGCAACCAGGGGCTTAGCCATTCACCTGTTATACATTGAATATTAACCACTTGACAAGAATTTAGACTTGTCCAATTGGAAAGTCTTTGCAGATGACAGAATAAATTTGACTCAGAAATTGAACTTTTTTTTTTCAGTTGGGAAAGGTAAAAAAATGTGGGAAAAGAAGAAATTGCTGGAGAATCCAGCTCCAGCATTTTCTTTTTTTCTCACAATGTTTATGAAAGCTGTCTCTGTGAGGGTTGCAATAGGAGGGACTGTTTGATAAAAAGTTAACACATATTTACCTCTAAGTTTGATTCATTAACCCTTTACCACACAATCCCAACTTTTAACAGCCCTTAGAAAGAAGTCTTTTTAACCCATTACCACACAATCCCTACTTTTGACGACCCTGAGAAAGAAGCCTTTAGAAAACATTGTGGGAAAAGGAGAAAATGCTGGTAACCAGCATTTTCTCCTTTTTCCACAATGTTTTCTACCCTTCACAAAACGAATTTCAAATGTTCAGTCAATTTTATTTTGTCATCTGCAAATGCTTTCAATTTGGACCAGTCTAAAATATTGTGGTTTGGTAATGGGTTAAAACATTTTTTACTCTTTACCTTACAGCCGAGTCCCTGTAGCTCTGTCGGTAGCTTGCAGAACTTTGGAACAGGGGTTCTTGAGTTTGATCCATGGTTCATCTATTTCTTTCCGAGGATTGATGATTGTCATTGCGACTGGATTCATTCATCTCCCACCCCTGACCATTGTTTTGAGGATTGTTGTGTGGGAAAGCAGTCAGTGGCTTGGAAAGAGAATTGTACAGAATACTGGTTAAAAAGAGACTCCAGGAAAGCATAGATAGGTGCACTGGTCACTGCTATATAACTGAAATAATGGTGTGAACGGCATTAAACTCATTGGGGTTGTGTGGTAAAGGGTTAGAAAGATGGGTTCAACAGTAGTGTATGAGGGCATGTTACTCAGAAAATCAAGTGAAAGGGGAAAAAAACATTAGAAAATATGTAAGTGTTTTATGTATGTAAGGACTGTCAAGTAAGTGTCAGAGCTCTCAGGTCATTCTTAATTGTTATGTCTGCCCATACACCCTTTATCAGACGACGTTTTAGAGACTTGTCTAAATTGAAAGCATGTGCAGACGACAATTTAAACACGAATAAAAAATTCAAATTTGTTTTGGAAGGATAGAAAACATTTTAGGAAAAGGAGAAAATGCCCTTTATAAGCATTTTTTCCTTTTCCCACAACATTTTCTAAAGGCTTCTTTCTCAGGGGCCTCAAAAGTAGGGATTGTGTGGTAAAGGGTTAAACCCTGTACCAGTTGCCAGAATTTTAGATTTATCCATATTTTACATTGTAAGTCATTATCTCCAACTAGATGATATTTTACAAATACACATCTATCTTACGGGCATCATGGGTCAGAACTAGACTACTTTTCTATGTGACAACCGTTACGTTGAATTTCAAACTAAAATAAACATTACTCGGTAAAACGCTACCTGGTGTGATTTATTCAGCTATGATCAGCAATTTAGTGAAATCTGGAGCTAAAACAGGTCTGATTTCTCCTCAAACATATTGATAACAGCCATTTTCTCCATTGTTACTTTATAGCACATAATTATACTAGTCTCCCCGATATCAGGGAGAGTGATGCGTCATATAAGATGGGTGAAATCTTCAAAGAATATGACATGCACAGACAACGCATTTTAAATATTTGTTACAAACTGAATATAGCTCAGCTGATGCTGGCTTGTGGTGAAAGATTAGTAAGTTAACTCTTCACCAAAAAACAAAATTTTTAGATGTGAAATAATTGAAAGTATTAAATTTTGTAGATAAATTACTGTATACCTGGATATACTAGTAATTTATATGCCAGTTGGAAAAATTGCAAATTACTGATCACAGACAAATTTGCAAATGCAAGACATTTATTTGCTTATATGCTTGTGGTAAGTAACACAAACAAAAAAGCTTGCGAAATTTTCAAATTCACAAAATTAAAACTTACCACTTTGCAAAGAATTCCTCTTGTACAGTAAATTTGGCCCCTATGTTGAGATGTGTTTAGGGGAGGGTTTCAACCCATTACCACACAATCCCTACTGTTGACGCCCTTGAGAAGGAAGCCTTTTGAAAACACTGTGGGAAAAGGGGAGAAAATGCTGGTAACCTTCCCAGAACAAATTTTAGTTCTTCAGTCACCTTTACTTTGTCATCTGCAAATGCTTTCAATTTGGACCAGTCTAAAATTTTCTCGTGTGGTAAAGAGTTAATCATTGTTGAAAAAAGAGAAAATGCTGGTCTCCAGCATATTTTCCTTTTCTCACAATGCTTTTAAAAGGTTTGTTTCCAAGGGTAGTTCTTAGGTAAAGGGCGTAAAGAAAATGATGGTTAATAGCATTATCTACTGTTTATGCGCTGTTTTCCAAAAATCTGTGTTTCAAGATTATATTTTTTTTATGGGAGGATGAACCTATAAGCTCCCAATCTTAATATTGATTGATGATATATTGATGTGAGAAAGGTTAAAATCTGTAAGGATACAGGGTAAGAATAGTTGAGTTGCGTCATTATCATAAGTACTTCCTTTTTTGGCATGCTTTTGGTTTTGTGTATCCAAGCTACCAATTCATTTCTTTCCATATGTTGAGGCAAGTTCAGGTTGTACTATTGGTAGCATACTGGACTTGAGAACAGGGTGTGATTGGTTCGAGTATCCAGTGTGGCCAGATTTGAATTGTCATCAGATTCTGTAAATTCTTTTAACTCTTTACCACACGAGAAAATTTTGGAATGGTCCAAATTGAAAGCGTTGGCAGACAACAAAATAAAGGTGACTAAAAAATAGAAATTTGTTCTGGGAAGGGTAGAAAACACTGTGGGAAAAGGAGAAAATGCTGGTTACCAGCATTTTCTCCTTTTCCCACATTGTTTTCAAAAGGCTTCTTTCTCAGGGGCATCAAAAGTAGGGATTATGTGGTAATGGGTTAATCTGTTTAATAATTTTGTTGTTTGGTAAAGATGAGGTAGACCTGATATAAATATTTGATTAGTCTTACCACGTGCAGTATTGGGCACAAACATTGGTGCAAGTGACATATTGGAGAAGTGTGAATAACTTCTATGAATGGTTTAGAAATCATTGTCAGGGAAAAAAAGCAAGTTCTCACTGCTAGCAATTGCTCCTTTTTATATGCCTCAAGGGTTGTATTATGTCATGACCCTGGTCATCCCTCCATCCATCCATTTGCAATTTCTTGTGTGTGCGTGTTTCCTCCCACAGTTTCCAACGGAATAACTAGAAACTTAGGACCGTGAATTTCTATGTTGACTGTAATTGTGAATGTGCGTCGTAATTTACATATTTGCAGGCATTTTAGATTTTAATCCATATCACGAACAAAGCCCCTTCAGGCATTTATGCGCTACTTTGGGAAGCCTTGTTCAACCAAGATTTTTAAAATCTGTCGAAAGTTGTATTTGTTTGGTAATAGATTCTAAAAATCTCTATACTTGGAAGAGATAGAATTGTTTTCTATCTGTTTATCACTTAACAAGAAAACGGGAACAGGGAGGGGGTGGGGAGGAAACCCTTCAGGGCTCAGTGGTTTAACCCTTTACCACGCAATGACGACTTTCAATGATCCTGAGGAAGAAACCTTTTGAAAACATTGTGGGAAAAGGAGAAAATACTAGTAACCAGTATTTTCTCCTTTTCCCACAGAGTTTTTACCCTTTTAAAGCGAAATTGCACCATTTGAGCGACTTTTAAATTGTCATCTGCAAATGCTTTCAATTTGTATAGGTCTAAAATAATGCAGTGTGGTAATGGATAGGTCTCACTGGATTGTTGATAGGGGTGTCAAGAAATCCATTGTTGATAGGAGTATGTTTTCTAGAAATTATTATGAGCAGTAGTTTTGCTCCTTATCTCTCAATGCTTTTAAGCCTTTACCACACAATCTCGGCTCTTAACGACCCTAAGAAAGAAGCCATTTGAAAACCTCGTTGGAAAAGGAGAAACTGCTGGTAACCAGCAATTTCTCCTTTTCCAACAATGTTTTCTACCCTTCCCAAAATAAATTTCAAATTTTCAGTCACTTTTATTTTGTCGTTTGCAAATGCTTTCAATTGAAGCAGCCTAATATTTTGTCGTTTGGTAAAGAATTAGGCCATTTTCTGTGTTCCAAGCCATATGTATTACAGTAATTTCATCATTTTTGTCAAAGGTTTTCATGCTACAAGTGGGTTTCTATTGATCTAGCGTTTTGTGACCAGGATGCTATTGTCTATTTTGTATCAGTCAGAAATTTAAGATGATCTATTTTACATGTACCAGAGTATTTTTCACCGAAACCTATTCCAACCCAACAGAAACTTCCAATAGCCCAAATTATAAGGGTTTACTGATGAAAAAAGAATACATTTTGAATCATAGGATGAGTCCCTAGAAGAGCAGTTTGTCCTTTTTGTAAGAGCTGTGGACATAGGATTGTTTGGTAAAGGTGTAGAGAGTTATTAACCCATACTGAAACATCCTGGCATGCTTTTCCGATTCTGAGAAAGAAAGGCTTGCGAAAAAAAAAATCTTGGAAATGAGAAAATGAAGGTATTAATTGTTATTTTCTCCTGTCCTACATTTTTTTTCTACCCTTTTGAAGGCAATTCTCAATATTTAAGCCACGCCTAGTGTGTTGTGTATAAATGATTTCCACTTTGTCAAGTGTAAATATTGATACCTTGTAGATACAGCCAAATGTTAATTGTTTTCTGTTATATATAATTACAGGACGTTGGAGGGCAGGATAAGATTCGGCCATTGTGGAGACATTATTTTACTGGTACCCAGGGTTTGATATATGTCGTAGATTGTGCAGATAGGGATCGGATAGATGAGGCCAGACAGGAACTGCATAGAATTATTAACGACAGAGAAATGCGGGAATCACTAATCTTAATATTTGCTAATAAACAGGATTTACCCGATGGTAAGTTTTTGACATACACTTTTCTCTTCCGTAATCAAGGAAACCAGAGTCTAAATGACATGCCATTAAAAAACACTGTGAGCAAAATAGAAGATGCTGGCAACCAGTATTTTTTTTTCTTGTCCCACAATGGTTTCTTCCCAGTAAAGGATAAATACCTTGATTTTAGCCATTTGTTGTCTAAAAATGCTGTTATCCCTTTACCAAACAATTCCAGGTTTTTACAACCCTGGGATAAAACCCTTTTGAAAACATTGTGGGAAAAGGAGAAAATGGTGGTAACTAGCATTTACTCCATTTCCCACTATGTTTTTTACCTTGCTGGGAAAAAATTCAAATTTGAGCTATGTTTAGTTTGTCATCTGCAAGTGCTTTGAATTTGGACCTTATAATTTGGTAAAGAGTTAATATGGATAAGTCTAAAAAGTTTTCAGTGGTAAATATTTAACAAAAGCAGTTGTTGTTTTGTATCATTGCAAAATTTTAAAATTTTGGCCCTGTCATATTGAGTGCTGTTGCAGAATGCCAAATGATATAGGACTGATTTTATGGTAGAAAACACCATGGAAAGAGGAGATGAATATTGGTTGCCAACATTTTCTATTTTTCTAATGATGTTTTTAGCTTTATATCTTATGGTAAATATTTAACAAAAGCAGTTGTTGTTTTATATCATTGCGTAATTTTAAAATTTTGGCCCTGTCATATTGAGTGCTGTTGCAGAATGCCAAATGATATAGGACTGATTTTATGGTAGAAAACACCATGGAAAGAGGAGAAAAATATTGGTTGCCAACATTTTCTGTTTTTCTAATAATGTTTTCAGCTTTATATCTTCAAGGTGGCTAAGATGTTGGATTGCTTGATAATGGCTAAGAAGCTAGCAGCTTACAAATTGTTCATATCAGAATGAACCCCTCTGCCACAGGGATTTGAACCTTCAACCTCCTGCTTAGTGGGGAAATACTTAACCCATTACCACACAATCCTTACTTTTGACGACACTGAGAATGAAGCCTTTAGAAAATATTGAGGGAAAAGGAGAAAATGCTGGTAACTAGCATTTTCTCCTTTTCTCTCAATGTTTTCTACCATTTACAAAATGACTTCCAAATTTTCAGTCACTTTTATTTTTGTCATCTGCAACTGCTTTAGATTTGGACAAACCTAAAATTTTATCGTTTGGCAATGAGTTAAACCATTTTTAACACTTCACCACGTTTTAACAACCCTTACGAGGATGACTTTAAAAAAAGAATCTGAGGAAAGAAGAAAACACTGGTCTATGTCAGAAAAGGTTACTAGGATTCTGAAGCAAAAATGCTGCATTTTGCAGAAAACCTCTTTTTCTTGACCTTGCATTCTGTCCAGGTCTTTAACCCTTTACAGCACAATGACGACTTTTGATGACCCTGAGGAAGAAGACTTTCAAAAACATTGAGGGAAAAGGAGAAAATGCTGGTAAGCAGCATTTTCTTCTTTCCCAAAAGGTTTTCTACCCTCCCACTATAAATTTTTTGTCTGCAAAATGCTTTCAATTTGGACAGGTTTAAAATTATACTGTGTGGTAAAGGGTTAAAACTTGAGATTGTATAGTGAAGGGTATAAAAGTGAGATAATTTCATTGACTAGAGATGGCCGTATTCACCAATCATTCTTGAGAATATTCCTAGTCTTATTCTCCAAGGTTTTCTAAATTCGTAACTAACACAACTTCTGATTGGCTAAACCAAAATTAATGGTTTAGCCAATCAGAAATTGTGTTACTGACAGATGTAGAAAATTCAGGAGAATAAGACAAAGAAGGTTTCCAAAGAAAGATTGATGAATACGGGCCCAGGTCATTAAAACTTGAGTGTAAAGGGTATAAAAGTGTGATAAGTTCATTGACTAAAGACAAAATCTGCTGGTCTGCTGTCTGTAAATCTTGGTGGTTTTATTCCCTTAAGTCTTCATTGAACACATTTTACTGAAACAGTGATTTGTCTGTCAGATATTGCTTACAGGTTACATGTAGAAATAAGATATACATGTATTAATATTTAATGGACCCATCCCACAAGGGGCACTTTTGCTTACAGTGCAGATTAAGATCTGACTCCACAGAGCATGCATTCAGATCTTTTACCTGCATTGTTTGATGGTGATGAAATATTCTTGCAAAAAGAATACAGAAATTTGTCTGTGATACTCATTTCCAAACAACAATATTTTAATCCATTACCACACAATCCCTACTTTTGACGCCCCTGAGAAAGAAGCCTTTAGAAAACATTGTAGGAAAAGGATTTGGTTATTTTGGGGTTTTACGCCACTGTAACAGCTCATATCAGGGCTGTCGGTGATGCACATGTGTTTCCTGGCTTACTCACACTACTGTAGGAAAAGGAGAAAATGTGGGTAACCAGCATTTTCTCCATTTTCCACAATGTTTTCTACCCTTCACAAGACAAATTTCAATTTTTCAGTCACTTTTCTTTTGTCGTCTGCAAATGCTTTCGATTCGGACAATCCTACAATTTTGTCGTTTGGTAATGAGTTAACCCTTCACCAAACTACAAAATTATAGCCTTGTCCAAATTCAAGCATGACGACAAACATGACTCAAGAATTGAAACTTGACTTTAGAAGAGTAGAAAACATTTTGGGAAAAGAAGAAAATGATGGAAACCAGCATTTTCTCCTTTTTCCTTAATGTTTTCAGACTCTGGGTCGTGAGAACTAGGGATTGTTTGGTAAAGGGTTGAACTGGTCCAAATTTAAATCATTTGTAGACAACAAAATAAATGTGACTGAAACAATGAAATTTGTTTTGGAAAGGGTAGAAAACATAGTTGGAAAAGATTTCTTTCACAGGAGGGATTATGTGTTAAAGGGTCAATATTAGACAGCTGAGCAGAACTTCAGTTCTCTAGCAAACTAGTTGATGGAGATCAGATTTCACAGAATATGTAGACTGATCTTAAATCATAACTGCTTGAGGACATTTGAGTTATATAGTTTGAATCACATTTTCTTTAGTTGCATGGCATACTATTTTTAGCTGGGCTGTTTTCAAGGAAAACTCTATGTATTTTGATAGCCCTGTTGCCATGTGCATTTGCATCATCTTTGTGGTTGGTTGTGCAAAAATTTTGGCTTTTTTCTCTCATATCTCTATTGTTACTGAAAATATTTTCCCAAAACAGGATTTTTGTAAACCATCAATTGTAGAACATGCATAAAATTAGACTTCCAAAAACTGATTGCATTCGCAGCCAAGAAACTTAATTATGGTTCAAAATGCAGAATGTGTTTCTGAAAACTATAAAACAGTGTGGGGAAAAGGAGAAAATACTGGTTACCAGTATTTTCTCCTTTTCCCACAATGTTTTCTAAAGCCTTTTTGGTTAAGGGTTCACCAAATGATACAATTTTTGGACTAGACCAAATATTAACGTTGCAGACTATAAATAAAATAACAGTGTGGGAAAAGTAGGCAGTGTTGGTTCCCAGCATTTTTTTCTGTTCCTACCTAATTTTTATGGGCCTTTATAGTTAGTTATTTAAATTTGGGATTGGTAGTTAACTCTTTACCACACGACAAAATTTTAGACTGGTCCAAATTGAAAGCATTTGCAGACGACAAAATAGAGGTGACTGAAAAATTGTAATTTGTTCTGGGAAGAGTAGAAAACACTGTAGGAAAAGGAGAAAATGCTGGTTACCAGCATTTTCTCCTTTTCCTACAGTGTTTTGAAAAGGCTTCTTTCTCAGGAGCGTCAAAAGTAGGGATTGTGTAGTAATGGGTTAAAGATGCCTGTCTACAGCTGGTGAGCAGAAACGCTGTTAAATTTCAAAAAGAAAAATAGAATGGTACAGAAATCTGTCCTTTGTGTACACAAGGATAACAAGGATAAATTACTGACATATATCGTATAAATGAAAAAAGAAACAAGGGGGTTTGCGGATGATCGAAGCTGTAAACAATGGCGGTGACTCAAGGAAATTTATCGTTGGTTTCCGCCTAGAGTCGGATACGGTGTAACTTACATATAGGCCTCGATCTTCGTCTAAAAATAGAGGCTGCAACAGAGAAGCATCCATTTTCCTTTATTTACCGCATCAAGGCCAAGGTCAAATATAGTCACGTTACAGTACAGATACCGATTCAAAATTGGGAAACGACCAGTCTGTTTACATTGAAGGCCGCAAGTCTGCGAAATGCATTTTCTATCAGGCGTAATCTAAGCAACCTTGCAGCCGTCAGGCGCAATATTTGGCACAGATATATAAGAATGACTATATTTTGATAAAATAAAAACAAAATGAGTTAAAACTGGCTTAAAATGAGTATTATTGCCTCTTTAAAGAGTCAAACATCTTTTTACACTGTTAGTGCATTTTTTCAAACTCTAAATTTTTACTCCTACTCTGACTGCAGCCTAGGGTTGAACTTAATACCCAAATGCACTGCTCTTGTTTCAATTACAAATACCTCCGAACATTGATTTTTTTTCGCGAGTGTGTGCAGAGAATTTTGCAATACAGCGAAACAGCTAATGGAAATAGTAATATAATATGATACAATGCAGGAGTACAGTACATATTACAGAGCTCCAGATAGAGGGAGTGATTTTGATTTCAAAATAGAAAATATCAATAATTCTCCTCTAAACCGTATGTTGTGGGTACTTATTAGAATTGTCTCATTGAGACTAATCTAATGAGTACTCACAACGTAAGGTTTAGAAGAGAAATAACGGATTTAGAATACTGTCACACCCTCTTACCTGAAGCTCTGATATTATATTGGTAATGAAATTAGTTTGTATCCACTGCAGTGTGCTGTGAAGGATATCTTAGAGAGGGAACAATATACCATGAATCTGCAGCATTCAGGGATTTTGCACAAATGAGTAAAATGAACTGTTTTATCTTTTACCCTTATATCACGATTTTAGACATGTCCAAATTGAAAACATTTGAAACTCTTTACCAAACGACAAAGTTCTAGATTAGTTAAAAATGAGAGCGTTTTGAAGATGACAAAACAAGTGTGACTCAAAAATTGAAGTTTGTTTTAGGAAGGTTAGAAAAAATTGTTGGAAAAGCAGAAAATGCTGCTTACCAGCATTTTCTCCTTTTCTAACCATGCTTTGTATAGGCTTTTCCTTAGGGTCATTAAAACTCAGGATTGTTTGGTAAAGAGTTTAAAAAACCTGCTCAAAGATAGGATTTTTCTTTGAAAGGGTAAACAACATTATTTGAACCTGCCCTGGTGACTCAGTGGTGAGTGTGTCGGATTCATGACCTGGTGGTTGTGAATTCGATACCCGGTTGAGGCGAACTTTCTTTCCGGCGTATTTTCACCTCTCACCTCTGCTGAAGCATGTGAGAAAAGCAGTCGGTGGCCTTATGAAGAAAGTAGTGTCAGTACCGATGTGAGAAAGCCAGGAAACATAATTTATTTATGTGCGTCACCGACCGCCATGATATGACCTTAGCTGTTAAAGTAGTGTTAAACCCCAATACAACTAACCAACCATTTGTCTTTTCTTTGTGTCCCACATTTTTTCCTGGAATCGTTATCCGTCTGCAAGTTACCAATTTTGCAAAATTATTTCTTCAAAGAAAGGGCTTTTTTTTTTCTTTCTCTCAAAAAGTTGTTTCAACATTGGTGGTGTAAAAACTTTTCTGTGATTTTGCCGCTATACATGATGAAAAAAAATTTTGGACATGTCCATTTGGAGATCATTTCCAGACAACTAAATTTACTCTTTACCATTCAACGAAATTTTAGACTGGTCCAAATTGAAGTATCTTGCAGCCAACAAAATAAATATAACTCAAAAATTGAAATTTATTTCCAGCAGGGTAGAAAACATTGTGGGAAAAGGAGAAAATGCTGATTACCAGCATTTTCTCCTTTTCCCACAATGTTTTCAAAAGGCTTCAATCGCAGGGACCTAAAAACCAGTGATTGTATGGTAAAGGGTTAACATGTCTCAAATGGTAGGATATGTCCATGAAAGGATAGAAAACATTGCAGGAAAAAGAAAAAAAATGCTAGAAATCAACTTGGTGGGAAACAAACTATGTTTGAAATCCAGGACTTGCTGATATGTCATGAGGATTGATGGTACTCATTGCAAGTTGATTTGTTCTTCCTTTACCACTACACATCAATTCGACAGTATTTATGTGGAAAAGCAGCCACTTGCTTGGAAAGAATTTTGTGCAAAGCACTTTTAAAAACAATTTCCAGGAAATCATGCAAAGGTGAAGTGGCAGTTGCAGTATAGCTAATAGAGTGATGAAATTAGTTTTGATTCACACTTATTCTGAGAAAGAAGGCAAATTTATTTTCCATGTAGATGTACGTTACTTGTTAACTTGTTGGGGATAAGTTAAATAAACAAGGAGGATTGCATATGTTACCGGTATTCAACAGATGGAAAAAGCTTTGTCTAGCTTTTCTGTGGAATGATGTGCAAACCTTTTGACTGTGTCCAATCAAATGAATTGATGTAAGAACTATTTAACTCATTATCACACAATCCCTACTTTTGACGACCCTGAGAATGGAGCCTTTTGAAAACATTGTGGGAAAAGGAGAAAATGCTAGTTACCAGCATTTTCTCCTTTTCCTACGTTTTCTACCCTTCAGAAAACAAATTTCAAATTTTCAGTCACTTTTACTTTGTCGCCTGCAAATGCTTTCAATTTGGACAAGCCTATAATATTGACATTTGGTAATGAGTTAAACATGCAAAATGATGATGGGGAAAAAAGCAAATTTGACCTTAAAATTAATGCATCTTTGACAAATGGGACAGGGTGTCATAGGTTAGAAGTACATGTAGTTCAAAGTTTGCAGTTTTACAACAGATGGTCGCAGTAATAGTATCAAGCCATATAGGAATTGCAGAACAAATAATTCTTCACCAGATGACAAAATTTTATGCTTGTACAGATTGATCCTTTCCCAAACGACAAAATTTTCGACTAGACTAAATTGAAAGCATTTGCAGACGACAATTCAGCTGTTGCTGAAAAGATGATTTCTCTCTATGATAGGGTAGAAAACATTGTGGGAAAAGGTGAAAATGCTGGTTATCAGCATTTTCTCCTTTTCCCACAATGTTTTCAAAAGGCTACTATTCCAGACCCGTAAAAACCAGCGATTGTTTGGGAAAGGGTTAATAGAAGACAAACATGCCTCCAATGGTGGGATTTGCCTTTAAAGGTTGGGAAATATCATGAGAAAGTACAAAAGGAGGGAATGGTGGTTACCTGCATTTTGTTCTGTATCTAAGTGTTTTTTAAAGCCCTTTTCCCTAACCCTTTACCACACAATGCCAACTTTTAATTGCCTTGAGGTAGAACACAAGGGAAAAAGAAAATTATGGTAAACAGCATTTTGTCCTTTCCCTACAGTGTTTTCTGTTCTTTCAGATACAAATTTCATCACTGGAGCTATGTTTTGATTTTTGTCTGCAACAGCCTGAAAATTGAACTGGTCCAAAATTTAGTTGTTTGGTAAAGAGTTAAGGTTCTTAGAAAATGGGACTGTTTAATTAAGGGTTAGCAGCAAGTTTAGTAACAGAAGAACCTTGTAGATTGTCATTGATATTTGGCTGACATAAATAGTAGTTTTACATTGCATAATTTTATCATATATTTGAGCCATACTCTGTGAACAGGGGGTTTCATGTGTCAGCAAAAAGTATTGACCCATGTTGGCCAACGCAGGCTGGAAACCTTTTGCTGTTGGTCAATTTTCTGCATGTCAAAGAATCTGTTTCCTTTATGATTTACTTAGTTGTTAGATGATATAATTATTTATCTATCCCTTATTACATATAAATGGTATAATGAATTTTAGAGATGAGTGAAACATCCTTTACCACACAATCTTGACTTGACGACCCTGAGACAGAAGCCTTTTGAAAACACTGTGGCAAAGGGAAAAAATGCTGGTAACCAGCATTTTCTCCTTTTCTCACAATGTTTTCTCCTTTCTAAATCAAATTTCAATTTTGGATTCACTTTTATTTTGTTGTCTGCAAATACTTTTTGGACCAGTCTAAAATTTTGTCATTTGGTAAAGAGTTCAACATCCTTTTTGCTAGAACATGGTTCACTTTCTTTTATCCCTGCATAATTATGCAACTTAATGCATAGTATGATTAATATGTGATTGTAAAGTGGTTAATTCTGAGATTATTTGGATACTTTTACTCCTTCCTCATGGGGCAGATTTTTAGCTCTGCTGTTTCTTAACTCTTTACCACACGAGAAAATTTTAGACTGGTCCAAATTGAAAGCATTTGCAGACGACAAAATAAAAGTGACTGAAAAATTGAAATTTGTTCTGGGAAGGGTAGAAAACACTGTGGGAAAAGGAGAAAATGCTGGTTACCAGCATTTTCTCCTTTTCCCACAGTGTTTTCAAAAGGCATCTTTCAGAGGGTCGTTAAAAGTCGGGATTGTGTGGTAATGGGTTAATGCTTTGCCAAACAACAAAATGAAAGACTGGTCCAAATTGAAAGCATTTGCAGACAATAAAAATATGTGTCAATGAAAAAATGGAATTGGGTTTTGGAAGGGTGGACAATATGGTGGTTAAAGGAGAAAATGCTGGTTACCAGCATTTGCTCCTTTTTCCACAATTTTTTCAATAGGCTTCTCTCTCAGGGTTGTTAAAATGGGGATTGTGTGGTAAAGAACCTTTACCAAATGACAAAGTTTTCGACTAGTTCAAATTGAAAGTATTTGCAGACAAGAAAAATAAAGAAAAGATTGTGTAAAAAAGAGAAAATGATGGTAACCAGCATTTTATTCTTTTTCCACAGTGCTTTCAATAGACTTCTTTCTCAGGGTTGTTTAAAGTCAGGATTGTGTGGTAAAGAGTTAAGGAAATCAGTGGTACTATTATAGCCCTGTCATTCTTGTGGTGTGCTAAAACTTTGATATGCTATCATATAGCTGCCATTGCTGAATACATTGAAGCCATGCATAGTAAAAAAGAATTTTAACCCTTTACCCCATAAGGCATTTCTATGGTATCTCTAATTGACCCTAAATAACAGCAAGGATGAAGCCGTTTCTTATGTGTATATGAGACCTTTTGACAGCGTAGTAAACATTGAGACAAAAGGTGAAATTGCTCGTCACGAGCAATTCCACCTTTTGCCAAAATGTTTTCTTATGGCTCCTACAAGCAATGCATAGAAATGAGTATCTTTGGAGTAAAAGGTTAATAGATTGTCTGCAACAGATGCAGGATGATATGGGTAAAAAAATTTTTGCTACTGTTAAATTTTCTGCAGTTTTAAGAACCATGCTACCCCATTCAGTCGCTTGTTAGACAAACTGGATTACATGAATCCATGATTCTGTGATGACTTGACTGGTATAATGTATCACAGTGACTGAGATATGTTAACTCTTTACTCCATAAGGCATTTCTTTGGTATCTCTAATTGACCCTGAATAACAGCAAGGATGAAGCCGTTTCTTATGTGTATATGACACCTTTTGATAGTGTAGAAAACATTGTGGCAAAAGATGAAATTGCTCGTGACGAGCAATTTCACCTTTTGCCACAATGTTTTCCAAAGGCTCCTACCAGCGATGCGTAGAAATGAGTATCTATGGAGTAAACCCGCCCACATTAGAGGATTAGTGGAGGGGGGGGGGGTATACCGGAATGGCCATGGCTGTCTGTCTGTCTGTCCGTAGATACAAATTTGCACAGAGCAATACTTCTACAGTTTTTCATGTGCTGAACTCAAATTTACACACAGGGTTCCTATATAATTATATGAAATTGTGCATCTGCATTTCTTATGACCTTGCTGCAATTTATTATAGAATTATCTCCCCTTGAACTTTTTTCAACTCTTACTTTTGTACTAAACCATTCTGTATTCTGTGACAAAGACCTGTTTTTGTGACAAGAAGCTGGTTGGGGGGTATAATCACGTTTAGTGATAGCAGTAGTTACCAATGAATCCCGAGAAAGAAGCCTTTTGAAAACATTATGGGAAGATGCTGGTAACTGGCATTTTCTCCTTTTCTTACAATGTTTTGTACCCTGTCTAAGAAAAATTGAGCGACATCGAAATTTTCGTCTGCAAATACTTTCAACTAAATTTTTTCTGTTGGTAGCAAGGTAATGCAACAGACTTTTCCAGTCCTGTAAACTCTTTACCATACCGCGAAAATTTAGACTGGTCCAAATTGAAGGCAATTGCAAACCACAAATGAAAGATGGCTAAACTACTAGAATTTGCCCTTGATCGAGTAAATAAACGTTGTGGGAAAATAGAAAATGCTGGTTACTAGCACTTTCACTTTTGCCCACAATGATTTCAAAAGGCTTCTTTCCTAGGGTCCTTAACCAATTACCACACAATCCCTACTTTTGACACCCCTGAGAAAGAAGCCTTTAGAAAACATTGTGGGAAAAGGAGTTTGGTAATGAGTTAAAACATGGGATTGTATGGTTAAGAAGAATTAAGGCTTGAGAGCTGAATTGACCCAACAGAATTTTCAAGTCTACAAACAAGACCCAAAAATATAATAAGTGCAATTTTATGGTTTCACTTGTCTGCAGTGCCTAACCCTGTACCACACAACATAAATTTAGGCGAGACAAAGTTGAAAACATTTGCAAATAACCATATAAATGTGAATCAAAATTTGAAATTCTATTTGAGAAAGATAGAAAACATTATGAAATAAGCAGAAAATGCTGGTTACTAGCAATTTCTCTTGTTCTGGTAATGTTTTCAAAATCTTTCTTTTACAGAGTCGTTAAAAGTCAGAATTGTACAGTTCAGAGTCGTTGAAAGTTAGAATTGTACAGTAAAGAGTGAAAGAAGCCACAGTGTAAATTAAAGATCAGACTGCACAAAATGTGCAGTCTGATCTTGATCTACACTGCCTGCAAAAAGTATTACAGTCTTGTAAAGTACTTCAGGGTTAACATGCATAGACAAAGGCTATGAAAATTGAACTCAGATGTTTGATAATATTTGATAATATTTTGACAGTTGCCAAAAAAAAATGGTCCCTTTGAGCTTTTAGCCATGTTTTTCCTCATTGTTTACAAAAAGCTGTGGGTTAAAGAAGAATCAAGTCAGCTGTTTGCGGGAAACAGATAACGCTTTACATTCAAAGAGTAGCTCATGCATATGTTCAACTTTGAAGACTAAGATCAGACTACTGAATAGGCAGTTTGATCTTAGAACCACTTTGTCCGATAGTTTTTGTGATAAATTGGTGAAAAGAGCCTGTAACATTTTACAACACAATCTCCAAGTTTTAACAACCCATGGAAGAAACGCTGTTGAAAAGATTGTGCTGATAGCCAGCATTTTCTCTTTTTTCTTCAATGTTTTTATTATACATGAATTTGCAGCAATTATCATATGATCTGCAAATGCTTTCAATTTGGACCAGTCTAAAATTTTGTTGCTTGGCAGAGTTAAGTTACAGTGTATGAGACTCTCCCATTACGGTATGCTGCATTATGTTTATTTCATTTCTACAGCACAGATACAAATTTTGACTTTGAAATGCACTATTTTGAAAATATTGAAAGAAAAGTAGCTATTCTTTGTTACAAGCAGTTGCTCCATTTCTGTTAATATTTTTCTTAGTAATGTACAAAACAAGTTTTCTTTTCTTCGAACATCACAAACAGACAGAAATGTCTATTAAAGGGTTGAAAGCAGGTTTTTGTCTTCTTAGATATTTGTCGATATGACAGAGAACAACTGTTTTCTTTGCTTGGCTTTTGTCAGGTCTTTTGAAACCTTTATTGTTGATTCAGTTTGTTTATCATTTGTGCTGGTTGCCCTTATAACCAGCAAACACAGAAGACTATAATTTTTCATTGGATCATACAGGACAAAACCCATCTTATGTGCGATTATTTAACCCTTTACCACACAATCCCGACCTTTGACAACCCTGAGAAAGAAGCCTTTTGAAAACATTGTGGGAAAAGGAGAAAATGCTGGGTACTAGCTTTTTCTCCTTTTCCCACAATGTTTTCTAGCATTCCCAAATCAAATTTCAGTTTTTGATTTGCATTTATTTTGTTGTCTGCAAATGCTGCTAATTTGGACTAGTCCAAAAGTTTGTCGTTTGGTAAAGAGTTAAGGAGCTCATTGTACAGCACTGTCAACTGGTCTTAAGCTTGAATGCTGTTTGGTAGCACTTTCTGCTTTTCCCATAATATTTTCAGGAGAGACGGTGGTAGCAGTTTCTGCTTTTCCCATAATATTTTCAGGAGAGACGGACATTAATTCATGCAAATTTAACTTAATTTCCCTTGAAGTTACTGTGATTCCATAACTTCCTTTCAGTTAGCCCTTTACCCTACAGTGAAAATTTAGAATACTCCAAATTGAACATTTTTGGTATTAGAAAAGAACTTATTAAAAGATTAAAAGATTTAATGTTGAACTTTATCTTTGAAAGCATAGAAAGCATTATGGGAAAAAGAGAAAATGCTGGTTATCAGAATTTGCTTTTTTTTGTACAATGTTTTAAAAAGCCTTCATCTGCAGGGTAGTTAAAAGTCAGGATTGTGTGGTTAAAGGTTAACTTTGTATAGTACCTACTTCATTCTTGCTTTTTTATGTTTTGAGAAAGAGAAGGATGTTTTAACTAGGTCATAGACTGCAATTTTTCGCAGAGATTATTTCTATTGCAGAGCTCTAGATTAGAAAGAGTGATAGTAATCTAAGTCCACTATTTTTCTTCCAAAACCCATGTTGTGGGTACTCTTTAGAATCGTCTCAGTGAGACGATTCTAATGAGTACCGGTAACCATAACATAGGGTTTAGTAGAGAATAATTAATATTTTCAATTTTGAAATCAAACTCACTCCCTGTATCTGAAGCTCTGTATTATGCTGGAGGCCATGGTAGATTTTATCCTTTACTCTAAAGTTCCATATTTTTATCCTTTACTCCATAGATACTCATTTCTACGCATTGCTTGTAGGAGCCTTTTGTAAAACATTGTGGCAAAAGGTGAAATTGCTCGTAACAAGCAATTTCACCTTTTGCCACAGTGTTTTCTACATTATCAAAAGTTGTCAATATACACATAAGAAATGGCTTCATCCTTGCTGTTATTTAGGGTCAATTAGAGATACAATAGAAATGCCTTATGGGGTAAAGGGTTAACAGCCCTTATGAAAAACCTTGAAAAATTTGGAAAGGAGAAAACAGGTATGATGACCAGAATTTTATCATTTTCCAGCAATGTATAACCTCATTTTGAAGACAATTTACATTATTTGAGCTATGTTTGATGACTACAAATGCTTTTGATTTGGACAAGTCTACAATTTTGTTGTTTGGTAAAGAGTTATTTCATTACCAACAATAATTATTTGAACATGTCCAAATTTAAATTGTTTGCTCCAGATATATTAAGGGTGGCTTAAATGATAAAATTAGTCTTTGATAGGCTAGAAAACATTATGGGTATAGGAGACAATGCTGGTTATCAGTTTTTTCTCCTTTTCCAGCAATGTTTTCAAAAGCCTTCTTTTTCAAGGTTGTTAAAAGTAGTGATTGTTTGGTACAGGACTAATATTTCAACCCTTTAGGTTGTTAAAAGTAGTGATTGTTTGGTACAGGACTAATATTTCAACCCTTTACCAAACGACAAACTTTTAGACTGGTCCAAATTGAAAGCACTTGCAGATGACTATGTGAACGTAACTCAAAAATTGAAATTTGTCTCTAGCAGTGTAGAAAACATTGTGGGAAAAGGAGGAACCAGTATTTTCTCCTCTTCCCACCATGTTTTCAAAAGCCTTATATCTCAGGGCCGTAAAAACCAAGGATTGTTTGGTAAAGGGCTAACATGCATTTTGTTTAGTATTTTCTATCTGCTTCTCTTTTATCTTTCAGCCATGAAGCCTCATGAAATACAAGAAAAATTAGGCTTAACACGAATACGAGACAAAACTTGGTATGTCCAACCAGCATGTGCCACAACAGGAGAGGGACTTTATGAAGGTTTAACTTGGTTAGTCTCGAATTGTAAATCTTGATTGCTTCTTTGTTTTTTTATCACAGACATTAGTGTTTTGTGTATATGGAACCTGTCTATATATACATGCATACATAAAGGACAAAATATATAGACATGTAAACAAAATGGCTTGATTGAATAACCATGAATTAGCCGTGGATGTAGAAATGCTTTTTTTAATTCTTTACCACGTAAGCTCGACTTTTAACCGCCCTGAGAAAAAAGCCATTTGAAAACATGGTAGGAAATGAAGAAAATGCTGATAACCAGCGTTTTCTCGTTTTCCCACAATTTTTTCTACCCTACAGGGAAAAAAATCAATTTATGAGTTAAGTTTAATTTGTCGTCTGCAAGTTGTTTCAATTTGGACCAGTCTAAAATTTTGTCATTTGGTAAAGAGTTAAAACAAGTGGCAGCTTTAGGGAAAAAACCCAACACCCAATACAGATCTGTTTACAGTTTTGAAAGAAACCATGTTATACATGATGATAACAACTGATGATGATACAGGCTTCTTCCCAGCTTAGAAGAAAGAAAGCTACCTTAACAGGAATAAAGATTTTTTTTTTACGGATGTATCTGGCTGAATGCGGGCACAAGTAGTGGATTTGTAAATATTTCTGAACCCATTTGACATTGTTAATGTCTAGAGATGGGGTATTGTTGTAGACCTCACCATTAGGAACCATTTACCTCACAACAAAATTTTGGACTTGTCAAAACCCAAAGGACTTTAGGATTTACATGCAAATCAGATGATGCTCAAATTGTGGCTGTTGTCTTTGACAGGGTCTGAAACATTGTGGGAAAAGAGCATGCTGGTAACCAGTAATGCTGTTGCCAAAGGCATCGTTAGGGTTATTAACTCTTTACCAAACAACAAAAACATTTAAATTTGTTTATAAGAGGGTAGAAAATATTGCAAAATGGAAAATAATGCTGGTTACCAGCATTTTCTCCATTTCCCACAATATTTTCAAAAGCCCTCTTCTTCATGGTCGTTAAAATCTGGGATAGTGCGATAAAGAGTTAAAGCATCGGATTGGCTGGTAAAGAGTTAACTTGCCAAAGAACAACTCCAGGAAGACCAGGGCTTGGAGAATATTATGAGAAAAGGATAAAATGCTGGAACATGCATTTTCCCCCCTTTTCTCATAATGTTCAAAACCTTTTAAAAGACAAATTTCACCATTCTAGCCACATTTGTTTGCAAAAGCTTTTAACACAGGCAAGGCTAAAATTGTGTCATATGCTAGAGGGTGAATGACCCTTCACATAATACTGCAATTAATGACCCTTCACATAATATTGTAATTCTGTGTTCTAGCCTTCTTATTGGTTGATTGTATATGCTTCAGCCAATCAAATAATGTGGTCTTCAGTGTCAGAGTGAGGCTAGTGATATATGTGTGTGGTGAATGTAGTTAATTGAATTTTTATATATGTCACTGTGTGACAGATGGGGCTTAAGGGTTACTCGGAAGGGCAAGCTTGGACATTATTTTCATGCACTTAGTGGCTTTTCAGAGTATTTGTTAGTAATAAAAAGCAACTAATATTTAGTACCTATCATTTATCTTGGGGTCGTCAAAAGTCGTCATTGTGTGGTGAAGGATTAAGCTATTTACCAAACAACCAAATCTTAGACTGGTCCACATTTAAAGTATTTACAGATGACAAAATAAATGTGACTGAAAAATTGAAATTTGTTGTGGGAGTGGTGGAAACTTTTGTGGAAAACAAATTGAATGTTAGCCAAATAATTACATTAATCTGTGAAATGGTTGAAAAATATTATGGGAATAGGAGAAAATGCTGTTAAGCAGCATTTTCTCCTTTTCCAGCATTGTTTTTGAAAGCTTTTTTCGCAGGGTTGACAAAACTCCAGATTAAGTGAAAGAGGTTTTATATTTGTTCTATAAATCTGGTTCATGACATACCCGGAAGTTGATTACATTGCATATGTGTGAAATTGATTATTTATACCCACAAACCCAACACTGTTCAAATAAAATTCCAGATCCTATGCAGGAAACAGTGAAAACCAGGGCAACTGCTCCTCTTCCCATAATATGTCACATACTGTATTACAGAGCTCCAATTAGAGGAATTGATTTTGATTTTAACACTGACAATATTTGTTATTCTCCACTAAACCCTATGTTATGGGCACTCTTTAGAATTGTCCCATCGAGACAATTCTAATGAGCACCCATAACATATGATTTGGAAGAGAAATAATAGATTTAGAATACAACCACTCCTTCTTATCTGGAGGTGTGCTGTTTAACCCTCTACCATGCAATCACATGTTTTAACTTGTCACCAAGCTACAAAATTTTACAATTGTCTATTTTGAAAGTACTTGCAGACAACAAGTAAACTATGCTCAAATGATGAATGCTTGTCCTCCAAAGGGTAGAAAAATTGTGGGTTAAGTAGAAATCCTGGTTACCAGCATTAAATTTTTCTCCTTTTCTCACAATGCTTTTTAAAGCCTTTTACAAGATGGTTAAATCTATTATAACAATCATCTAGATGACTTCAATACAATTTAAAAATAATATGTTCTTTCCTGTTAACCCATTACCACACAATCCCTACTTTTGACGACCCTGAGAAAAAAGCAGTTTGAAAACATGGTGGGTAAAGGAGAAAATGCTGGTAACCAACATTTTCTCCTTTTCCCACAATGTTTTCTACCGTTCCCAAACCAAATTTCAATATTTGAGTCACATTTATTTTGTCATCTGCAAATGCTTTGAATTTGGATCAGTCTGAAATTTTGTTGTTTGGTTAAGAGTTAAAGCCTTTTACAAGATGGTTAAATCTATTATTCCAATCATCTAGATGACTTCAGTACAATTTAACCCATTACCACACAATCCCTACTTTTGACGCCCTTGAGAAAGAAGCCTTTTAAAAACACTGTGGGAAAAGGAGAAAATGCTGGTAACCATCATTTTCTCCTTTTCCCAAAGTGTTTTCTACCCTTCCCAGAACAAATTTCAATTTTTCAGTTACATTTATTTTGTCGTCTGCAAATGCTTTCAATTTGGACCAGTCTAAAATTTTCTCGTGTGGTAAAGAGTTAAGAATAGTATGTTTTTTCCTGTTAAATAGATGGTATCTTTTTCATGTCACTTATACTAGATTTTGATTGCTTGAAAATTTGACTTTACAATAGAGATACTGGTAGATAGCCAGGAAGTTTAACTCTTTACCACATGACAAAAGTTTTAACTAATCCTAGTGGGAGGCATTTGCAGATGACAATTCAAATGTCGTTCAAATGTTGGATTTGTCATTAAAAGGGTTGAAAACATTTTGGGGAAAAAAAGAAAACGCTGGTTACTAGCATTTTGTCCTTTTTCCAAAATGTTTTCAAAGTGTTCTTCCACAGGGTCGTTATAACTTGTGATTGTATTATGGTAAAGGGCTAATGGTTTGAGATAGAATTTGTTGAATACATTTTTGTCAATACATGTTTGCATTCTTTTGACTCATTGCTATGTTGTTTTTTTTTTTTAAAGATTTTTTCTCAAACCATCACCACAGCAATTTGAATTTAAGGTAGCATCCTCCCAATGGAAAACAGGTATTTCCACTGTAATAATTAGTTAACTCTTTACCACACAATCCCTACTTTTGACACCCCTGAGAAAGAAGCCTTTAGAAAACACTGTGGGAAAAGGAGAAAATGTTGGTAACCAGCATTTTCTCCTTTTCCCACAGTGTTTTCTACCCTTCCCAGAACAAATTTCAATTTTTCAGTCACCTTTATTTTGTTGTCTGCAAATGCTTTCAATTTGGACCGGTCTAAAATTTTCTCGTGTGGTAAAGGGTTAACCCATTTCTGTTTAGGTACAAGGATCTTCCTTGAAATTTGATTGGTTTATAAACCAGTTACTACACAGCAAAATTTTAGACCTACCCAAATTGAAAGCATTTGCAGATGACAATAATCAAAGTGGACCAAATAGTACAATTTCGCTTTAATAGGGTAGAAAACTTTGCGGGAAAAGGAGAAAATGCTGTTTACCAGTATTGTCTCCTTTTCCCAAATGTTTTCAAAAGGCTCCTTCCTCAGAGGTGTTTAAAGTTATCATTGTGTGGTAAATGGTTAACCCTTGTTCCTACTTCTATTGGACAAACCATGCTATTTACTGTATACCACATCTGATATCTTACTTGCTAATGCTTTCAATTTAGATAAGTCTAAAATTATGTCAGGTGATGAAAAGTTAATGAAAAGAAGGTAATATATATATTTTGTTCCTTTCAGTCATCTAAATGTTTTATTGGTGCTTCACTTTTCAGGGTTTTCCTTGTCACTTTATAAACTCTCTGCTAGACTCACCATATTCAAAGCGGCAGTTTAAATTAGTTTAAAATCGCGGGTTTTGTGTGGCAATGGGTAGAAAACATAGTGGAAAAGGAGAAAATGCTGGTTGCCACCATTTTCTCCTTTTCCCACTGTCTTTTCTAAGGTCATCTGCATTCCCGAACTGTATGGTAACAAATGCATGTTGGTTTTTTTTTTAGCTAATTCTGTTTGTAGTTTTTTTAAATCTTCCAAATTCAATTTGATGATCTCTAGCTGTTTACATGACTGTAACATCATGTCTTTGTGTTTAACCCTGTGCCAGTTGACAACATTTAAGGCTTTCACAAACTTGAAGTGTCTACGGAATTATTCAACCTGAGTATGGTTTATATGTTGTGCTTTATAAAATGTAACAATGTGTTTTTGATCTTTTTTCCACACAGCCCTGAGTTTTAATGACCCTTAACCCTTTTTACTACACAATCCCAAGTTTCAACGACCCTCAAGAAGAAGCCTTTTCCTGCAGTGCTTTTACTCTTTGAAAGTCAAGTTTCACTTTTTGAGTCATGTTTATGTTGTTGTCTGCAAGTGCTTTCAATCAAGGCCAGTCTGAAATTTTGTCATTTAGTAAACAATTAAAAAGAGGTCTTTTTAAAACATTGGTGGAAAAAGAGAAAATGCTGGTAACTAGCATTTTCTTCCTTGGAAATGTTTGAAAAGGGATCAAGGATAGTAGATATATATAATGTCACCTAATGGACCCTTTTCTAAGTTTATGTGAATTGGTGTTCTTTGCTCAAAAATGGCTCCTAATCTGGAGTTACATTTTCAGAGGTTAAAATACTGATAATTTGAGTCACATTACTCCTTCCTTACCATATGACAAGAGTTTCATATTGCTCACTGGGTGAGATTTGTCTTGGAAATGGTATAAAGTATTGTCAGAAAAAGAGAAAATGCTGGGTGTGTGACTGTTTGGTAAAGCTTAAAATGTCATGTGAGTGGTATTCGGCCATGATCGCTCTTTTCATGAGTTTGATTTGCTTTGGAAGAGTACCATAAATCAGTATCTGCAACTTTTGTTTGTGGCATTATAAATACTGTATATGTATTTTTTGTGTGTGAAAAAATGTTAATAAATGTATGACAGCTCAAACAGTGAAATTCTTGTCTGGAGACTGTATAAATATATAAGAAGCACATAAAGATTAGAGTAATCTTTCAATAGGAGTAATATGTATTGAAGATAACTGGAACAAAATGCTTTATTCTTTAACTCATTACCAAATGACAAAATTTTAGGCTTGTCCAACTCGAAAGCATTTGCAGATGACAAAATAAAAAGTGACTGAAAATTTGAAATTTGTATAGTGATGGGTAGAAATCATTGTGGGAAAAGGAGAAAATGCTGGTTTCCAGCATTTTCTCCTTTTTCCCACAATGTTTTCTAAAGGCTTCTTTCTCATTGGGGTCAAAAGTAACGATTTTTTGGTAATGGGTTAAAAAACAAGTGCATCTTTCCTTTGAATTTTTTTGCTTGAAAAGTTTTTTACTGTAAGAGCTGAACCTGGTAGCTCAGCTGATAGTGTGCTTGGCTCGAAACCCAGGGGTTTCTGGCTAGGTTCCCACCTCAGCCAAAGTGATCATAATCATTGTAATAGGTTTCATTACAGCCTCACAGAATTATTGAATCCTTTCCCACACAATGACGACTTTTGACGACCCTTGGAAAGAAGCCTTTTGGAAACATTGTGGCAATTTCCTACAATGTTTACTACCCTGTCAGTAAACAATTGCACCATTCGAACCACTAAGAGACAAATTTATAGACTGGTCCAAATTGAAAGCATTTGCAGACGACAAAATAAATGTGACTGAAAAATCAAAATTTGATTTTGGAAGGTTAGAAAACATGGGTTTAGGAGAAAATGCTGGTTACCAGCATTTTCTCCTTTTCCCACAATGTTTTCAAAAGGCTTCTACCTCAGGGTTGCCAAAAGTCATTGTGTGGTAAAGGGTTAAAGTCAACATCAACCACAAGAAATAGATAAAGGGGAATGCATCCTGGTTCTAAATTTCAAGGAAACTATATATCCAGCTCTAGTGTATAATGGGAAAGGTGTAAATGCTACAGTGGCTTGATGGTGCCTGATACTTGTAAATCTTGTACTTTTTGTTGAAATGTTTAACCCTTAGAATGTTAAGGTCATCTTTAGCTTTCACCATATGGCATGCAGATTGCGAAAAGGAGCATTCAGACATTTGTTTTTAGTGTAGTCTTAGATCAGCTTGGGCACTCCACGCTGGCTAATCTGAAAGAGCACTTTGTTTTTATGTTATTTCTGTTTTGTACATGTCTGCTGTTGGACAAAATCTTATATAGTGGTAAAATGTTTAGCCTGTGTGCACTGTGCAGGCTGATCCAAGACAATACTTTACACAAAATTGTCTATATCCTTGTTGCGGGCCTATTACAATCCTCCATTGATTTCGCAGTCGTCGGGAATAAGGTTTTTGAAAACACCATGTAAAAAGGAAATGCTTTCAGTCTGCATTTTTTCTTTTTTCTTGATTTTTAACCACATGATACGAAGTAAATTCAAACATTAAAACTTTCTTTGTTTTCTTCTATTGCTCTCAGTCAGGACAAGTCTAAAATTTCCTTCTTTCCATTTCATTTTTGTGGCATTTTAACTCTTTACCACACAATCCTGACCTTTAACGACCCTGAGGAAGAAAGCTTTTGAAAATATTGTGGGAAAAGGAGAAATTCCTGGTAACCAGCATTTTCTCCGTTTTCCACAATGTTTCTACCCTTTTCAAATCAAATCTCAATTTTTGATACACATTTATTTGGCCGTCTGCAAATGCTTTCAATTTTGGCAAGTCCAAAATTTTGTGGTTTGGTAAAGAGTTAATGATTCCTGGTAATTGTATTTTAGCAGCTGTACTGTATGTAAAATAACAGAGTTAATGTAAAATAGATCTTTTTATAACATGCAAAGATGTACATTGTATATTAATGGAGGATGTATCTGTATTTGATATGTAAAGTATGTTTTGACTGCATGTAGCCTATCGAAACCATTTGAATACCAACTTTTGCTTGATTCATTACGTCTGGGGCAGACAACTTTTTTGTTGCTGGAGACTCCTTTTGCAATGAATGAGGCAAACTGTTGAAAAATTAGCAAACATTGAGGCAAACTAAGGCTTAACCCTTTACCAAATAATCCTGACTTTAAATGACCATGAGAAAGAAGCCTTCTGAAAACATTGTTGGAAAAGGAGAAAATGCTGGTAACCAGCATTTTCTCCTTTTCCCACAATGTTTTCTTCCCTTTCCAAATGGAATTTCGAACTTTCAGTCACTTTTATTTTGTTGTCTGCAAATGCTTTCAACTTGGACCAGTCTAAAATTTTGTCGTTTGGTAAAGAGATAACTCTTTATCACACAATCCCTTCTTTTAACGACCCTGAGAAGGAAAGCTTTTGAAAACATTGTGGGAAAAGGAAAAAATGATGGTAACTAGCATTTTCTCCTTTTCCCACCATGTTTTCTGCCCACCCAAACTTACAATTCAATTTTTGATTCACATTTATTTTGGCATCTGCAAATGCTTTCAATTTGGACTAGTCCAGAATTGTGTCGTTAGGTAAAGAGTTAAAGCATTTTGAAGCAAAAGGAGAGAGATGGCTTGAAACAAGCACCGTATCCTATTGCCACAATATATGGGTTAGTATTTAAGTGTTTAGCAAACAAAAACATTTCAGACTTGTTCAAATTGGATTTAATTGCAGAGGACATAATGCGACTCAAAAATTGAAATTTGACTTTAAAAAAGTAGAAAACATCGTGGGAAAAAGAGAAAATGCTGGTTACCAGCATTTTCTTATTTTCTCACAATGTTTTCAGAAGGCTTCTTCCTCTAGGATGTAAAAACCAGGGATTGTTTGGTGTAAATGGTTAAAATATATTAAACCTTGATTCATGTGGATTTTCCCATAGTTGTGTTTTGCAAATTTGTTGCAGAATGCAACGAGTGAAAAAGATTCTAGGAACTGTGCAGATTAAGACCAGAATTTGAAGAATGTTTATTCATTCTGATTTAAGGTCTACTTGGTTGTATATTTCATTGTATATTCTGAGCAAAAAAGATTTGTAAATGGTATATTATCTTACTGGAGAAACATGTCTAGTTTATTTCGACACACTAAGAGTTTTAGAAAAGATGTATGGCACTGTACTTTGTATGTGAGTGGAATGTCAGGCTTGTGTACTAAATTTATTGTAAGCTTTTTATCCTTTACCAAAGAATGCAGAGAAAAAGGCTTTTGAAAACATTTTACAATTTTGAAAGGAGGTATTGTCAGTTTACCTACTTTTCGTACAATATTTTCTGCCCATTCAAAGATTTAATTCATCATTCAGCAAACATTTACTTGAATTTCTGGAAATAAGTTTGATATAGCGAGATGAAAATGTTGTCATGTGACTCATGACAGTCTGAAAGTTGAATTTTTAGCAGAGGGAAAAGACCATATACATTGTATATAAAAGCTTCAGTAAGTGTAGGGACATGCTTTAGTCTTACCGTTAATCTTTTACCAAACAGTTCCATGATTTAACTCATTACCACACAATCACTACTTTTGACGCCCCTGAGAAAGAAGCCTTTAGAAAACATTGTGGGAAAAGGAGAAAATGCTGGTAACCAGCATTTTCTCCTTTTCCCACAATGTTTTCTACCCTTCACAAAACAAATTAAAAATTTTCTGTCACGTTTATTTTGTCATCTGCAAACGCTTTCAATTTGGACCAGTCTACAATACTGTTGTTTGGTAATGGGTTAACAAGCCTGAGGAAGAAGGCTTTTGTCAAATTGAAATCTTTACCAAACAGCACTGTAATAGACTCATCTGAATCAGTTCTTTACCATTTGACAAAAATTTCAAACTGGCCTAAATTGAGAACCTTCACAGACAACAAATGTTACACAAATTAGAAAATTCTTCTTTGAAAGGGTAGAAAACATTGTTGGAAAAAGAGAAACATGCTGGTTACCAGTATTTTCTCCTTTTCCCATGTTTTCAATGTTCAAATATTTTCTATCTTTTCAGAAACAAATATATTAATCAGACTTCATTTTAACTGTCATGTGCAAATGCTTTCTACAATAAGACATGTCTACATTTTTTCTTGTATGACATAGATAATGTGTGACATTGATGTCGATTTGAAAAGGTCCGATACTGGTTATTCGGTTAAAAGTTAACCCTTACCAAAAAGTCCCTGGTTTTCACGACCCTGGGAAAGAAGGCTTTTGAAAACATTGTGGGAAAAGGCTGGTGGCCATTATTTCTTCCTTTTCCCACAATTTATTCTACCTTATCAGAGACCTAAAGCTGACTTGTACAAATTCATAATTTGTCATCTGCAGATGCTCTTAGTTTGGAAAATTCTAAAATTTGTTGTGAGGTAAAGGCTTAAACTTGCATTTACACCTTCACTGTGTTCTATGTAGTTTTGGTTGGTTTTGATTAACTCTTTACCACACAATCCCGACTTTTAACGACCCTAAGAAAGAAAACCTTTGAAAACATTGTGGGAGAAGGAGAAAATGCTGGTAACCAGCATTTTATGCTGGTAACCAGCATTTTCTCCTTTTCCCACAATGTTTCTACCCTTTCCAAATCAATTTTCAATTTTTGATTCACATTTATTTTGTCGTCTGCAAATGCTTTCAATTTGGACAAGTCCAAAAATTTGTTGTTTGGGAAAGAGTGAATATGGTCATTCCTTGAGTTCCAAATCTTGATTAACTGTTAACCACACAATCCTGACTTTAAACAATCTGGCGAGAGAAGACTTTAGAAAACATTGTGGGAAAGTAGAAAAGGAGAAAATACAGGTAATTAGCATTTTCTCCTTTTTCTTTAATTGTTTTCTTGCTTATCAGACACAGCTTCCTAAATTTGAGTCATGTTTGATTTGTCATCTGCAAATGCTTTTAGTAAGGACTTGTTCACAGTTTTGTTGTGTGGTTTAGGGCTAAGTAATTAAATATCAGACTAACGTATGCGGTTACTCTTTTGTACTGACTGTAGGTATACATGTACATATATAGATTTTCTTTGTTTTCGTTTAACTCTTTACCACATGATGACTTTGAGATTGGTCCAGATTGAAAATATGTGCAGAGGACAAAAACAAGGTGACTCGAAAATTGACATTTGTTTTGGAAAGGGTAGAAAACATTGTGGGAAAAGAAGAAAATGCTGGTTACCAGCATATTCTCCTTTTCCCACAGTGTTTTCAAAAGGGTTTCTTTCCTAGGGTCATTAAAACTCGGGATTGTGTGTGTGGTTAAATGGTTATGTCCACAGAAACTACCAGAGTAAGGAGTTTTTAAAAATATGGTTACTGTTATGTATGTATGTGTTGTTTAAATGTCACCTGTTTATCATTATTAAAGTACATCTTTTTGCAAAATAAAAATACTCTGTAAAAATCTCAGACTTGTCTTTATTCCAGATTTCTGTTCTTGAGTTTCAAACTTGCAATGTTCTCAAATGCCTTTTTTAACCCTTAATTCTTTACCAAACGACAAAATTTTACACTGATCCAAATTAAAAGCACTTGCAGACGACAAAATAAAAGAAACTCAAAAATTTTAATTTGTGTCAAGCAGGGTAGAAAATATTGTGGGAAAAGGAGAAAATACTGGTTACCAGCATTTTCTCCTTTTCCCACAATGTTTTCAAAAGGCTTCAGTCTCAAGGTCGTAAAAACCAAGGATTATTTGGTAAAGAGTTAACCACAAAAAGATGACTTAAAATGACCCTGAGGAAGAGGTCTTTTGAAAACATCATGGGAAAAGGAGAAAATGCGGTAACTAGCATTTCTCCTTTTCCAACAAAGATTTACTTCCTGTCAAAGAAAAACTGCACCATTTGAGCCACTCTGAAATCATCATCTGGAAATGCTTTCGATTTGAATAGGTCTTAAACTTTGCCATGTGGACAAGGGCTAAAGAGTTGTTAAAACATGAGACAGTGCAATAAAGATATCTTTGAAGGGGATGTAAAGCTCTATTTAGAACTAAAAGAATTAATGTTATTTTGTTTCCCATCCTCCCCTACCAACCTCACCCCAATTCTCCTATTAAATGAAACTTTTAGAGTATTTGTGCCTTGGGAACACTTCAATGAGACTCTGAGTATTAAAATAATGTATTATTTGCCATTAAAGACCTGTAAATCTTTCATCTACCAGTATTTTGTTTCCTAGGCGGAGTGATTTGGTGAATTGTACAAGGAGGCTTGAAACCAAATCAATTGGAAAGTACGTTCAAAGGCAAGTCAAGTCTGCCCAGGGAATAAGGGAAGTAACTCGTATAAGACAAAGCAGAGAATTAATTATAGGTCGTCTCCCTTGTATTTGACTTTTCTATGCATTTTAGAGATATTTATATCTGATTAAAAATAGTGAACAACAAGTCAAATAAGGTTTTCTGGTGTCCCAGGATACACATTTTATATATATTTAAAAAGAAGAGGACTATCGGTGCTTGTTAGCACTAAAAAAAAAATAAGTTCATGGACTTGTCTCCCTTGGCAGCTCTCTTGTGTTGCTACGGCGCCATATTGGATGTTTGTAAACATTATTAACCTTTTGTCAAGCCGCTACACGCTTTTTCACACTAGAGTACACAAGGCCCCATTGAGAAAACTTGGCACAGAGGTATGTTATGCAAATTTGTAAGATATGTGTTATTTCTCGGTTTTATAACTTCACTGAATATCAAATCAGATACTTGGTATGTAAACGTTGGACTGAAGTTGGAGGAAAATTACTGCATGTGAATTTTTTAGATTACTGGGTAAAAAATACGATTTCTTTACTTGTACCACTCTCTTTCTGGTTATACCCTCTTTCTGCATCTGTCTCTCTGTGACTCATGAATGGAAGTCTAGAATATTCCAGAGAGTAAATGTTGGAGAAATGTTGGATTAGTGTGACATTAATTCCTTGAATTTATGAGTTAGTCTATGATCAGTAGTAAGGAGAAAAAGGAATAAGTGACATTCAGAATAGAAAATTCATGAGATATTGTGCATGAATAATAAACTTAAAGCATACAATTATGCAGACTATAATTTATTACTTTCGATGAAATACTATGCATTTGGTCTTTCAAAAACCTAAGCCATATGTATTGTATTTCAGTTGCAAACATTGCATATCTACCTACTAAAATCAGTAATTTCTGCATTTACTTTTGCTTATTTTGGTTCATGCCCGCAATGGCTTTTGAGAACATATTCTAAAAGTTGCTGCAATTTTATGCAGATAATTTGTTAGTGTTGTAATAAATTTCATGGCTGAAAAGTTGGACTTTAGATTTCTACAAAGATTTTATACATAACAGTGTAGCTTGTAAATAATTATGCATTTCTTTCATTGATAGACTGTCAATCTGATTATCAGAATAGTCTCACACTAGGTATGATACTTGCGCACTTGTCAACGGCCAACTACTGCAAATCTAAGGATTTTAATGCTTTGATATATATCATAATTTATCATAAAAATACTGAATCTATATTTCATATCTTAATAGAATAACAGATAAAATATGCCATTGATTGAAGAAATAAAAGAGGAACCGCAAGTACCTCCTGTGAGTACAAAGTTGGTAAAAAATGAGAGAAAAGTTCTGGTAGAGGTGGTGGATAACAAAGACTCAGAGACAAACAATAAAGGTGAGCGTAAACCTTGTTTCTTTTTTCCATACTTCTATAAATCACCATTCACCTTGATCTACAATAAACTGTCTGAAGGTTCACTGGACAGTGTAGATTCAAGGTCATTTCATATCTTCTCCACAGTCTGATCTTACAAAGGACCTACAATGATTTGCTGGAAAACTGCAGTATATTTTGCAAAGTTTTGAATCTATTTAATGGAATTACCTGGGTTTTTTTTGTGTTGCAGACTACTTTGAACAAATCATGGCAAATGGAGAAATCACTTGTAATAAACAATTTATTTGCTTGCTGCAGTGTTTTTATATTAAAACATGTATTAAACCTTTATCAGACCACAAATTTTTAAACTTAACCACATTCAAAGAATTTGCAACAATCAAAATTGACTCTAATGATGAGATTTTCCTCTTAAAGAGTAGAAAACATTGTGGGAAAAAGAGGAAATGCTGGTTACCAACATTTTCTCTTTTTCTCACAATGTTTTCAAAAGCGTTCTTCTTCAGGGTCTCTAACTAGAAGATTGTTAAGTAAAGGGGCGATCTTAATGTTGTAGATGATGAAGAAATGCCCCCATTAGAAGAGAATGGTGAAGGAGACACTGTAAAGGTTGTCAAAGGTGAAGATGTTCCAGTAAAGACAGGAAACAATAAACAGGTGGAAAAGAAAGATGAAGAAAAAGAGGACAAATATTTCAGGTACTATTTATAATATCTTACAGACAAGGGTTTGGGCTCTTTTCTATAAGTAAATCAATAAATAAATTCAGTTGTTGTGATAATAAGATGGTTTAGATCAGAACTTCTTAAAAGATGTCAAACACATTCTGCAAAATCTTATCTTTAGATCAACCTAAGATTTTCATTGAAAAAGTGAATGCAGCTTTTCATTAGCACTGGTATGAAATGCTCTTGTGTGTTTATTTTTTATGTTGAAGTTTATTTATGTTTTTGATATCATCTCATATGATTACAATATTTTTCTCCAGGTTGACGAAAAAGTTTCTGCGTCAGCATTGCAAAGATATGAAGCTCTATTTGACACCAAGTTTGAATGATGTCCTCTACCTACATTACAAAGGTTAGGTCTAGAAATCAAGCAAAACATGTACTTAGTTCACTAAGTACCGGTATATTAACTTTTTGCAAGGTGACAAAATGGTGGAATATGGTTCTAAAAATATAGAGAACAATGTGGGAAAAGAAGAAAATACTGGTTACCATTTTCCCAACATTTTTCAAAATGTCTTCCCAATCAGGGTCGTTAAAACACAGAACTGTGCTATCACAGAGTTGAAAAAAATCTTTGTTGATAGAACTACATGAAGGTAGAAATAAATTGCCATTCTTTGATTCTTGTCTTTTGACCGAAGAGTTCCACATAATTGGAGTTCTGTACAGCTCAGTGGTGAGGGTGTTGGGTCTATAATTACGTAGTCCTGTCTTCAATTCTAGCTTGACCTTTTCCTGCAGTATAAGCCAACTGTATAAATTGACATTTTCTGTAATAGGCTTAAGTTTCATTTGGAACGGAGTTGACAAGGGATTTAAGTATCATGGACATTATTTTCACGATTATACACAACAAAGGATGAAATCATGTTGTGGAATTAGACACAGAAATCATGTTGTGGAATTAGATGATCCTTGGCTGTGAAAACATTCCCAGGACTTAATTTTGATTTGTGTAACCTTTCAGGTATCCATAAGATAGAAAGTTTAGAGGACTACACAGGCTTGAAGTGTTTGTGGTTAGAAAGTAATGGTATCCACAAAATTGAAAATCTCGAGTGCCAGAAGGAATTACGTTGTTTGTATCTTCACCAAAACTGCATCAAAAAGATAGAGAATCTGGAACCTTTGCAGAAACTTGACACTCTAAATCTGAGTAATAATCAGATCTGTAAACTAGAGAATTTATGTAAGTACTGCATTAACTATTATCTGAGTTTTGTTAGCCTAATTTTTTTTCTTGAAATGCTAATAAATTCTTGATTTCTTATCAAGTCATCATTTATAAACACTTGGGGCAACAACTGATTTTAAGATTTTCAGTCCTCTTCTCCATGGTTGATAAAACACACAATAGTTTGGTAAAGGGTAAAAAATCCCAGTAGTGTCATTTTAAAAGTTGGAGCTTACTGTAACCCTTAAAGGTGGGTATTCAGAACTTTCACACCCCACCAAATTAGAAAATATATATACCACAGATATTTATATGAAAAAACAATACGAATCGTCAGTAATTAAGAATTATAAAATAATAATAAAAAAAAATTATGGTATTCCCTTAAAAGGCTACATATCCTCTTAAGCTATTTTTAGATTTCCTGCCAAAAATAAAAAAGGGATTTTTGGGAATGTTAAGCGACTGGCATGTGACTAATGACGTTGAAATTCCATAACATAACAAACATGTAATTATTTTCCATAAAGTCTTCTTCAAAAGCTATGTTTGAAGTTTCATTTGTATATTTCCAGTGTGTAAATGAGGGAGGTGCTCATGTAAAAATAGACCGTGTTTCCCGTCAGTGTTGACCTGAGCTGTAGTAAATCTCCATAATTTCTCTTGTTGTCGGATGGTTTTCAACTGCTGGGGTTTTATGAATGAAAATTATAAGGCTTTCGGAGAATAAGGATGATTAAATCATTTCTTTGTATTCTTGTAAAATTTTCATCCCAAAATCTGAAGGGCAATCAGTGGGTAGAAAACATTGTTGGAAAACGAAAAGGAAAAAAATGCTGGGTACTGGCATTTCTCCTTTTCTGACAATGTTTTCAAAAGGATTCTTCCTTGGGGTGTTTAGAGTTAGAATTGTGCAGTAAAGGGTTAATTATTGAGATATCATGTGGCTTCTGTTTTCAGCATCTATCCCTGATCTTCATAATCTGCAAATTTCACACTGTAAGTTACGAACAGCGAAAGATATTGAGCATTTGAGTGAATGTGAAAACCTCAGTGTTGTTGATCTCTCTCACAACAAACTGGATGATCCTGACATTGTGGATGTGTTTGTAAGGATGAAAAACCTGGTAAGAAAAGAAAAAGAAAACTCCTTGGGTCCTTTGACTCCAGTTTCGAATAAACATTCCATTTACTTAACTGTCAAAGAGTGCTCTTCTTGTATTTTACCTAAAGTATACCAACAAAAACAGTTGTCTTGAATTTGCAGACATCTCTGTCGGAAATCAGTATTCGCAAATTTTCGGACACACATGTATCAGTGTATATAGTAACTGGGATGTTCAGGTTGGTGAACAGTTGGCATGATAAAAAATTAGGAAATGGAAAAACACTTTATATTTATAATGATTGCAGACATTCAGTGTGACATAAAACTTACATTGTTTAAGAACTTAAGAAGGTCTGTGTATGTGACTTGAGGGTGAATAATTATAAAGTTATCAAGGGTGTGAAGTGCTGTCACAGTAAGTTGTGGCTTAAAGTCTTCATACAAACCTTTTTTCACATTTTATTTGCTAGCAAACCATTCCAGAAACAGTAAAACTGTGAGGGTTTCAGATTAATTTCTCTATTACAAATTGTTTGATAAATCTTTGTCAAGCTGTTTTCACAAATCTATATGTATAATGTAGGGTTATACATATTCAATATTTAGGTACTGGGTCTTTATAATCAACAACCATTCTAAATTGCATTCTATGTCTTATTTTAAAATGAGAAATTAACACAATTTATGATTAGGTAAACCAGATAGTTTAGCTAATTAGACATTGTATTGCTATGAAGTTTACAACATTCTTGAGAATAATTAATTCTGAAAATGTTATTAAGAATTGTGTTGAATATAGACCATGTACACTATTTATTGAAAAGAGTTGTGCCATGATGTACAGATCACCATGAGTTTTTGATCAAACTTTTTCTGTATGGTATAAATACTCACATAGCAGGTGACACATTCTGGTATTGACCACTTCTGTATTTGGCAAGGTGTATGTATGTGTTAGAGATCATGTGATTAACGAGCTTGTTTCACTTTTCCAGAAAGTATTAAATTTGATGGGTAATGAAGTGATAAAAAAGATCAAGAACTACAGAAAACAACTGACAGTTCAACTTGTAAGTAAATATTCAAAATAAATATTCAGATTTTTGTCAGTACTTTGCATTGCAATATTCAACTTGGTTTCTATTGTTTTCTGTAATTAGCATGTTTCTCTGAAAGTTCCTTCAGAGTTAAGGAACTTGTAACCCTTTATCTTGTCTTCACAATCCTGAGAAGAAGCCATTTGAAAACATTGTGGGAAAAGGAGAAAATGAAAGACTGACTAATTGTAAGAGTGTTTCCACAGTATTTTCCCAAGTTGTTTACTGTATATTATTCAAAGGGTTAATACTTGAATATGAAACTTTATCTAACCTGTCGACCAGTGGTGGATAAAATGACATCCTGGGATTTTTAGGTGATTGTTAGTCTCATTCAGGGGAAGATTACATAGTGAAATTTAAGATATTTAGCTTGGTTTTTAAAAAAAGAAAAGCAATTTGTGTATTGTTATCTAGAGGCATATTGTTGTCTGTGGCCTTGTCTGCGTTGTCAAAGTACCAGAACTTAATTTGCATTTTCTCATTTTTCAATCTTTACTGGAGATACTGAATTTAAACTTGGGCTGTTTAATTAATTACTATCACAAATAGTAGTAAAGGTAAATAATTCAATAAAACAAATTCAAACGGTTATGGCCCTTATCAGGCATAGAGCAGAGCTCAAGTTAGAGGGAGTGATTTTGATTCAAAATAAAAAAAATAAAAAATCATTCTTCACTCAACCCTATGTTATGGGTTGTCATTAGAATCGTCTCATCAAGATGATTCTAAAGAGTACCCACAACATAGGGTATGGAAGAGAAATAATGGTTTAAGAATACCATCACATCCTCTCATCTGGAGCTCTTCATAGAGTTTATAGCGACTGCATGTTGTCATCCACATGCACTGCTCTTGTTAACTTTCTAGCAAACAACAAAATTTTGGACAAGTCCAAACTGAAAGCATTTGCAGACGACAAAATAAATGTGAATCAAGAATTGAAATTCGATTTGGAAAGGGTGGAAAACATTGTGGGAAAAGAAGAAAATGCTGGTTTCCAGCATTTTCTTTTTTTCCCGCAATGTTTTCTAAAGACTCCTTTCTCAAGGTCGATAAACATCAGGATTGTTTGTTAAAGAGTTAAACTTGCTTGGCACATTAACACCCCCCCCCCCTTTTCCCTATCTTCTTGGTAAAATTTTGCAGCAGAAGACTCTAGTTTTAACATATTTATTTTACATCGATTGAGAAACAAGTTCTTACAATTTGTACTAATCTCTCTCGATTCTGCTTCCTGGGAACTACAGCAGTACTCGCGCCGAATGTGTGGGCCAATGAAAAATCCCAAAGTTGACACCCGCTCCCGGGTATAGAACTCAGGACCAGCAGAAGACTTTGAAAGGACTGCTGTAAAATATGATAACTCATAACTCGCATCTAATACCTGTATTTGTGAGAATTGCAGTAATTTCTCCACTGGCCACAATCTTTTTCAAAGTAGTATACTTCATGTTTAAAAAAAAAAAATGTAAGAAGTTACGTGCTAAATTTACTTTTGTTTTCTGCACATTTCAGAAAAACTTGCAGTATCTGGATGACAGACCTGTATTTCCTAAGGACAGAGCTTGTGCAGAAGCCTGGTAAATTTTCATCTTTCACTTTCAGCCCCAAATATACTATGCTCTGGGAAAACTGGGTTAAATGCAAGTGTAAAAAAAAAACTTTGACTCAGGTCAGGCCAAACAGTCTACATAGGCTGAATGGAGTTGAAACGGTTAGCTGTTGGTCAATTTTCTGCATGTCAAACGACCAGTGATTCAAATGGTTGTTATATTCAAAGAATTGTATGGACGACTTTTAACACTCCTGAGGAAGAAGCCTTTTGAAAACATTGTGGGAAAAGGAGAAAATGCTGGAAACCAGTATTTTCTCCTTTTCCCACAAAGTTTTCTATCCTATCAAAGCAAAATTGCACCATTTGAGCCATTTTGAAATTGTCGTCTGCAAATGCTTTCAATTTGGACAGGTCAAAAACTTTGCTGTGTGGTAATGGATTAAATAGACTACAGTTAATGACATGAAACCATTTTCAGGGCAAGAGGAGGAGTAGAAGCAGAGAGAGAAGAGAGACAGAAATGGGTCGATCAGGAAAGACAAAAGATATTAGACAGCGTACATGGTTAGTATCCCTTGCCATATAAATTTTGTCATCTCCGAATGCTTTGAAATTTGACCAGTCTAAAATATTGTCATTTGGACACATCAACAACAACAGTAGTTAGAGATTACAAATAACTCATTATCAAATGACAAAATTTTAGACTGATCCAAATTGAAAGCATTTGCAGACATCACAATAAAAGTGACTGAAAATTTGAATTTTGAATGGAAGAGGAGAGAAAACATTGTGGGAAAAGGAGAAAATGAGGGTACCACAATGTTTTCCCACAATGTTTTCAAAAAGCTTCTTTCTCGGGCTTATCAAAAGTCAGCTTTGTATGGTAAAGGGTTAAATGTGACTGAAAAGCTGGAGTTTATTTTCATTTTGTGAGGGTAAAAAAGAAAAAGAATGTGGCCACAAGCATTTTCTCCTTTTCTTATGTTTTTCAAAGCCAGCGTCTATAGGGTTGTATAACCTTTTAGCACACAATCTAGAGTTCAACACAGATTGTTAGGCAATTAAAGGTTAATTTGGCTTAATGTTTTTGTTCAGAGTTACTGTGGTTAGAAATTTCTCTCTGCATTAACCTTTGTATTGTGTGACAATAATCTACATAGAATCATTCATTTTTAGCTCTTGGTGCAAAGAGGAAAGAAAATCTTGCCAAACGCTTCCAGAGAGAGTTAGATGAGAAGGGAGAAGGAGACGAGGTTGACATAGAGTCCATTGACTGGCTGTCTAACACATACAAAACTAAAAGACAGGTGGCCTTAGAGAAGGAGAAAGGGGAAACAGATGCTGGTGAAAAGGTAAACAGTGATGTCACCTATAATTTATACTATAAATACAAAGGTTAGCCTCCTGATAGGCTAGAACAATGCTTGATAAACACAGCTCGAAATGATGGACAAGTTATACTAGCTTTTTCATTTTTAACTCTTTACCAAACAGCAAAATATTTTACTCAACCGAATTGAAAGGAGGCACAGACGACAAATTAAATTTGAATCAAAAACAGAAATTTCTCTTTTGAAGGGTAGAAAACATTGTGGGAAAAGGGGAACATGCTGGTTTCCAGCATTTTCTTCTTTCCCCACAATGTTTTTAAATGGCTCCTTTTCCAGGATCGTCAAAAGTCGATATTTTTTTTTACCCTTCCAATTGAAAGCATTTGCAGATGACAAATATGAAATGAGTACAAATGAAGTTAAGTATTTTGATGGGGAGAAAAAAATTGTGAGAAATGGAGAAAATGCTGAAAAGCAGCATTTTCTCCTTTTCCCACAAAGTTTTCAAATTGCTTCTTCTCAGGGCCATGAAAACAAGGGGCTGTTTGGTAAAGGGTTAAGATGCAAAATAATTTTGCATTATATTTATGTCAAAATCAGTTATCACTCATCGAAAACATACAGTCACAAACATTCTGGTTCTTGCAGGGGAAAAAAATGAAATCCATAATTTTTTCTCAAATGACAGGACATGCCTGAACTAGAGGATGTAGATGTAACAGAACAACTATTGGAAAAAGAAATTGGAACAAGGCTGTCTATAACAGATGTCACTGAGAAACAATCCACCAACTCTAAAACAGTAGGAAAAGAAATGAAGAGTCAGCCAGAAGAAATACCGTATATTAGACCAAAACAACAGCAGGATAATGAGGGAATATTTTCTTCAAATAGTATGTAGATTTATTGTTGTGAAACTGTGTTTCTTTTTGCCCCTTTACCAGTCTTTAAAAAGTTCCATGTACAAGTATGGCTCATAGGCACTTGGTTTCCTTGTCTTTTACTTTTGTACCTTACCTCTTCTATTTTTGTATCTCTTAAATACTAGAAGGTTTTGCAGTGGCCATGTTTTAAAGCCATTCTGCATTTGTCAAACATGGATTAAATAGAAAGTAGGTATGTATATTATCATAACTATTTTTCTTTCCTTTTATTTCAGAAACAAGGAACACAGATGACTCCAAAGTTTTCATTACAGAAATGGCAGGTAGGTTTATACACAAGAAAATGGAACCAAGTCATTAAAATAGGATTTGTTTTAATGTATTTAATGTCTTTTTTGCTAAAGATTTTTTTTTATGTCCATCATTTCCAGCAAAATTTTCCAATTTCAGATGAAAAGTCTGTAGAGACCATTGAAATGCCCCAATCCAGTAGGAATGAGGTAAGTATTTTCATTTATGTATCAAAGAATCTTGTATGTTGATTACTATGGGGATGAAAGCTTGTGAAGTTGTAGGAAAAATTCTAGAATTTTCACCCTTATCCACATTATTTTCAATACTTTCATTTAATTGTGTAGGTCTACTGGCCAGTTTTATGATTATTCTGTGGCTAGCTGTGGACTGACGATTTCGTGTATAAACTTGCCTGCAGCTGCTGGAAATTTTCATTTGAAATTTTATCTAAATCTCCATGACGTGTAGGTGAACATAACATTTCTTTTTTGCAACTAGGACTCTATTTATATGAAGTTACCTACTGTAGACTAAAACAAAATATAATAACTGTAGATAGTTAACTGTTGCACATTTGCAATCTGAAGAAAGTAGGCTTTGAATGCATTATGAGAAAAATTTAAAAAAAAATGGTGGCAGGCGTCATTTTTATTTCCTTTTCGAAGAACATATTCTACCTTTTAACCCTTTACCAAACAATCCCTGGTTTTTACGACCTTGATATAGAAGCCTTTTGAAAACATAGTGGGAAAAGGAGAAAATGCTGGTAACCAGCATTTTCTCCTTTTCTCACAATGTTTTCTATCCTGCTGGAAACAGATTTCTATTTTTGAGTTAAGTTTATATTGTCGTCTACAAATGCATTGAATTTGGACCAGTCTAAAATTTTGTCGTTTGGTAAAGGATTAAGCCTTACACTGATAAGTGTGACTTACCAGGGATATACAATACATGTCTCTATGTCTCTGGACTAACTGACCTTTTGTGGACAGTGTATCTTGAATCTACAGTGTTTGATAAGGATAGATATTCCCCCAAAAATGACTGGAATAACAATATTTGGGTTTTCAGCATCCAATTAAAAATTTCGTTGTAGCTATTTAGCAGGATAAGAGTTAGGGATAAATCTGATCATTTGAATCACATCCAATTTGATATCTGTACATAAGTTCATGTTGGATATGTATGTTATGTCAGTCTTTAGCAATTAAAATGTTGTGTACATGTAATCTTTTTATTTGCAGGGGAAATTTCGCCCAAAGATAGAAATTCTCGATGATTCAGACTCTGAGAATAGTGATGAAGAATCTAGTTCCCCTGCATTAAGTGTCAGCAAAAAACCAGCAATAAGACAAACACAGTCACTTATACAGGAAGTCACCACTGAGCATGCTCCACAAACAGAGGGTACCAACCGTAAAAGTCAGGATGAGTACATGAAGAGAATTATAGCAGAGCAGAGAACCAACATGCCTCAGTCTAGAGATAACAGAGTGTTTGATATAAAAGCTGAGGAGAAGAGATATGCACAGATGAGTATTGAAGAAAAGATCCAAGATTTAGCCCAAAATTTAGGCTCTTCAAGGAGAAATAATGTAAATACGGATTTGTGGAGTCCTGATGAGGAGCTAGACTGATATAGGGTACTGGCATGCATGGTTAGGGTACGGAATATAACTTGTTACATACATGTACCGTAAACAATGGTAATTATGAATGGGAGAGCAAAAGAACTGTTGGTTTTGATGTTTCCTAAAAGGAAAACGGTACATAAAGCATCTCAGTTCATTTTCATGCTAGTTCTCTATTATGTTATGCTGATTGAATTTTTATTGAATTCAGTTGGCTTTTATCGCAATGATCAAACAGCAGATTATAAATACCAAGTAAATGTGGATTACTGCAGTATATGTAGTGAATAATTACCCATTAACATTATGCCTGAGTAAAGAGGTCCTCATATTTTACTGAAGTGAATCATCTTAGTATTGGTTTAACCCTTTACCAGATGACAAAATTTTTGCCTTGTCCAAATCGTAAGCAAATTAGCTGATGACAATTTCACTGGGGCTCATACAGTTCTTTAATTAATAGGGTAAGAAACATGTTGGGAAAAGGAAAAAATGCTGGTTACCTCCTCCTACCCCCACAATGTTTTCAAGAGGCTGCTTTCCCAGGGTCATGAAAAGTTGGTATTGAGTCGTAAAGGATTGAGATATTTTTTGTGAAATGATCAAATCAACAAAGTTTGATTAGTGTCATAAGTTAAGGGATAATTTAAATTTGGTGACTACAGTTAAATACCCATTCAGCCAAAGAAGATTAGACGGCTGCAGTGGGTTGTCACCCCTGGCTTGCAAAGATGCATCTCAGTAAAGGGCATCCAGGCAGTTATCAATGTACAATTTCACAAGTCTGTACAAAATGGCAGTGAAAGCAGTTTTTGGTTAAAGTGGTGCATTGTATCAACTTGTAAGTTTGTATATGTGTAAACATTAATTATTAGTTTTGATGCACTCATTAAAAGTTTGGCACCCAAATCTTACTTCTTCAACTTTTCAGAGTACAATCCCAAGTTTTAACAGCCTCGAAGAAGACGCCTTTTAAAACATTGTGAAAAAAGTAGAAAATGCTGGTAATCAGCATTTTCTCCTTTTCATTCAGTGTTTTCTACCATATCAAAGACAGTTTCCATCAAACAGCACTTTCTTTCTGAAACTTAGACTCAGAATTAAGGTTACAGCTCTTTCTAACTTTCAACCAAACAGCCCGAAGTAATAGTAGCCTTAGGAGAAGAAACATTAAAAACATGACAAAAGGAGAAAATGCTGGTAACAAGCATTTTCTCCTTTTTCCAGTTTTTCCTACCATCAAAGAGACCAATCCTATCAATACAGCTGCATGTAATATATTGCTAATAATTACTCTCAATTTGTATATATCTCAAAAGTTTCACTATGATACAGTTTAGGAGAAAGCAATTTATCAGAAATATAAACAAAATTTCTTCAAGTGTTTTAACTATGGAAAAAAAGGCTTTTGTGTTATTTTTCCAAAAAGAGTGGTTAAATTCAGTTCAAATTTATATTCACAATTTTACTGTCATTGTTTGTTTAGCTTGGACCTTACCTCACTCTAGTCAGTTATATGTAGGCAATGACAAGACGGCATTACTTGGAACAGAGCTCCAGATAGAGGGAAAGATTTTGATATAAAAATTGAAACTATTTATCATTCTCCACCCTATGTTATGGGTACTCATTAGAATCGTCCAAGCATGAAATAACGGAAGAAAAAGAAAAGATTTAAAGAGTACCATCACTCCCTCTGATCTGGAGCTCTGTTGGAAGGAAGATGCTGATAGAGTATTTAACCTGTGACAGTTCACAGGGACTTGAACCAGTATTTTATTTTTGTATCTTGTAAGTAAATAAAGACCAGGGTTCATTTGATTGTCAGTGCCTGAGATGTGGCATTTAACCCTGAAAGAAGAGTAGTGTCCAAGTTGCACTGTCATGTATGACCTGCGTAATCGACCCTAATGTGCTCAATATCTCAATCTGTGTTCCGTAAACAGATTATAATTATAATCTGTAGCATCATCGAAGAATGTATTCATTTAGCTGTGATAAGCTACATTTCATGACGAAATTGAATATTGAAATTGACCTTGTAATTGGACCTAAATTCAAACCTGGTAATATCTGCCCTGTGGTCTAGTTTGACCCCTTGTCTTTATTTACTTACAAGATACAAAAAAAAATACTGGATCAAATCCCCATGTGACACTTCAGATAAAGAAAATTACCATGAATTTGTAATTAATACATGTAATAGAGATCTTTTCTTTTTGTATGACTGATTTGCAAAAGATGAAATACCAGTACCCGTAACGAAAATTAACCCTTTACTGCACAAGGCCGACTTTTAACAACCCTCTGAAAGAAGCTTTTTTAAACATTGCGGGGGGAGAAAATGCTGGTTTTTCCCATATGTTTTCTTCTCTATAAAAGAAAAACTGCATCATCTGAGCCACATTGAAATTGTTATCCCCGACTGCTTTGAAGGCTAACATTTTGCAGTGAGGGGTGAAATACATTGCAGAAATGGCAGAAAAAGCTGGTTACCAACATTCATCTCTTTTCTTGTGCTGTTTTTATAGCTGTCTTTTTTAATATTTTAGAAATGATGGAGAAAGATTTAATGCTCTCTCTGCCAGTTGTGGAACATAAAAACGAAAACAAAGATAAAAAACCCCAGAAAATTGACATTACAATAACATTTATTTAATGACGTTATAATCACAGTTTCTCTAGGTTATAATACAAACTATTTAAAAACAATGTCATTGGACCTTTCATAAATATTGAACTAGTAGAAAATGGATGTAGTACAAGTCATCATTTCAGTCACTTAACCCTTTCACAAATGACAAAGTTTTAGACTCATCCAAATGGAAAGCAATTATTGCAGACAACAAAATTAATGTAACTCAAACTAGAGGCGCTTCAGCGCCTGTATCGCTCCACAGGCCTGATTTTTCTGTAACGGTGAAGAGAAGTTTTTTACAATTACCATTCATTCCTGGATTTAAGGTCACTAAAGAAAAAAAGCTATGAAAAACATTGTGAGAAAAGAAGACAATAATAGTAACCTGCATTTTCTTAGTTTTACACAATAATTTATACCCTTTTTGATACAAGTTTTACTAATTTGAAGATTTATTATGTTGTCTGCAACATCTTAAAATTATGACCAGTTATAAAAATTTTGCTGTCTGGTTATAGTTAAAGAGAGTCTTGTTACAAACCATTTTGGGTGGGGAAACATCAAAATATAGAAAACGTAAATTGTGGCAATTGATAGAAGGTGAGATTTTCATTCTCGCCTTGAAGTTGCAGGATCAGTTTGGTTGGATAACAAAATGCCTTATCACAACAGTAAAGCCCTGTCCCTCTTTGTACTAGGTCACCAGTAGGTCAACAAACCTTTACCAGAACTAATCAAAGTGCAGAGGTTCTCTTGTTTTATATGAAAAGGATTATAGATTATGTAAAGCAACCATCTTTAACCCTTTACCAAACAACAAAATTTGGGATGTGACCAAACTGAAATGCATTTGCAGACAACAAATTAAACATTGATGAAATGATGATTTCTCTCTTTGATAGAGTAGAAAACACTGAGGGAAAAGGAGAAAATGCTGATTACCTGCATTTTCTCCTTTTCCAAGAGTATTTTCCAAATACTTCTTCTTTAGGGTTGTTAAAAGTCAGGATTGTATGGTATAGACTTACCACCATAGGAAGTAACCTGCAATACAACAATGAAATCCAACAAATAGTTTGAGAGAAGAAATTTTTCAAAGATTTTGCTTTATACCATAAAAGGAAAATGAGTCTCCCATAAAAGTCATGTTTTTTGACAGATCTTTTTTTTTTGAAGGAATTCTGTAGACCTCTATCTAAGGAACCTCTATCCAATTAGCTGTATGGGAGGAGAAGATTTTTAAAGGTTTTTTACTTTGGTTGCCATGGCAACCAGAATTATTCATGGAACACAATTATTTGAAGGAATTTGAAAGAGGACCACCTAAGGAACATTCCTGTGAAATTTGGTAAAAATCCAGTTAATAGTTTCTGAGGAGAAGTTTTTTAAAGAAAAAGTTTATGGACGCACGCACAGACGAAGGAACGGATGGACGGACGGACGCACAACGGACACAACGCCATGACACTACCTCGCTGGCCTTCAGCCAGTGGAGCTAAAAATGAAATTTCATTTGGGAAGGGTAGAAAACATTGTGGGAAAAGGAGAAAATGCTGGCTGGTTACCAGCATTTTCTCCTCCAACAATGTTTTTAAAAGGCCTCTTTCTCGGGGCTGTTAAAAGTCGAGATTATGTTGTAAAGGGTTAACTCTTTACGAAAGGAAAGCATTTAGATAAATTTGCAATGCTAGGTGTGAGAGGAATGAATTCTATTGCAATGACTATAATCAGTCCTCAAAAAAAAAGATTTGGCTGAACCGCAGTTTCAAACCAGCGATCCCCTGCTATCGAGTCTTGAACATATTGACTGTGCTTCTAGGCTAGGTCAATAAAAGAGTACAATAATGAAGCATTTGCAGACAAGTTAAATGTTATTCACGACATCAAATTTCGATTTCAAAAGGTATACAACATTGTTAGAAAAGGAGAAAAATTTGTGCTTGTTACCAGCATTTCTTCATTTCCAATGATGTTTTTAAGAAACCAATTTCATCAGGGTAATCAACAGAGGATTAAGAGCTAAAGGGATAAAGCTGTCTTACCCTTAATTATACAACAAAAAGTGATTTACATTGGAATTTTTTCAGACAGTAAATTCAACATGGTTTTTTTTTGTGTGTGTTTTTGGAAAGGTAGAAAACATAAAGCAAAAGGAAGAAAATGCTTGTAACCAGCATTTTCTCCTTTAATCATTAAGTTTTCAAAGGCTATCATCTTTAGTGTCATGAAAACTCGAGATCGTGTGGTACAGGCCTATATCTTGACCGGAAAACAAAATGTTGGAAGGAATTGGGCAGTGCAGGATTAGAAAATGGGTCATCTTTATGTCTGATTTTGATAGAGGCAGTCATTAGGTTGAACTTCTTTTTTGTAGTAAGGTAAATGTCAATATCGAAGCCATTAGTTTTGTACTTGTATGTAGCATACATGCTCATAATTGACAAACTTGCTACCAAATCCCAATAGCAAGTAATTTGTTTAGCCTTGCTATACAAAACAATGTATCTCCAACCTTGAAGAAGAAGCCTTAAAAATGTTAAAGTTGGTTCCAGTTTCATGATATGCTCAATAAAAGGTTGTTCTTTAACTCTTTACCAAATGGCAAAATTTTGGACATGTCCAAAATGAAGGCATATAAATAAACATGATTAAAAAATTGAAACTTGACTTAAGCAGAGAAGAAATCATTGTGGGATAAGGAGAAAATGCTGTTAACCAGCATTTTCTCTTATTCCTACAATGTTTTCAGGGGGTTCTTCCTTTGTGTCATAAAAAAACAAGCAATTGTTGGGTAAAGGGTTAAAAAGTGCAAAATGAAAATAAATGTGATCTTTAGATAAATAAACATGGACATCATTTCTCACTGATGCAATAATATAACATCATCTAATGGACCTATGGTCATGCAATGTCCAACTGTCATTTTCTTTTTCCGTTTTCTTGGTTAAAAATACCTATTATCTACATAACAAAGACTCAATATTCATATAAAATAATAAAAAAATTTACATACAGTCTAAGAATCTGACACACAATGGATTTCAATATATTCTCAGTTTGACCCTTTCCCATATCTCTCTTATACAACAATAATTGAAAACATTCAAGGATTGACAACTCTATCCTGAATCCAGTGAATTTTCTCAGGGGACTCAAAGACTATATAAATAAACTGCAGTGCCTGATCCAAGTCTTGAACAGCCTGTAGAGCATCAATCATTCTTATGTAACATTCTTTGTGTAATTCTTGAGTTTTCTGAATTTGAAAGCCACACAGGTTCTTATTACCAAATGGTTTAGCAAGACGAGCTGTGTTACTTTCTAAAGTAACTAAACTATGAATATGAAAAATAGTTGTTTTGGCAGCTATTGTTGCTGCTGAGTGTAGATCAACATGAGACTGCAAGTTCTGCCAAATTTTACACCTACAATGACTGGCATGATTGGGGTTTTCAGCCCCAGCCAAAACCAGTCCTGACACCACAATATTTATCTTTTTATTCATTTTTGGTTAACTTTTTACAAAACAACAAAATTTTAGACTGGTTCAAAATTGAAAGCACTTGCAGACTACAAATTCAACGCAACTCAAAAAAAAAAGAAATTTGTTTCAACCAGTGTAGAAAACACTGTGGGAAAAGGAGAAAATGCTGGTTACCAGCATTTTCTCCTTTTCCCACAATGTTTTCAAACGGCTTCTTTCTCAGGGTCGTTAAAAGTCGAGATTGTGTGGTAAAGGTTAATGTCAGTTTTCTGTTTCAACTCTTTACCTCACAATCCCAAGGTCTAAAGACCCTGAAGAAAAAGTATTTTGAAACATTGTGGAAAAAGGTGAAAATGCTGCTAATCAGTATTTTCTCCTATTTCCACAATTTTTTCTACCCTTCCCCAAACAATTTTTATTATTTGAGCCATGATTATTTTCTTGTCTACAAAAGCTTTAAATCTGGACCAGTCTTAATTTTTATTGTTTGCTAAAGAGTTAAACAATCTGAAGGCTTGCACTATTGAAATATTAAATAAATTTAGAGCTGTACAAAAAAAAAAAATAAAATACATGTCCTTGTTTTAATGGCACAGACAACATTAGGAGAAGTGTATCAGAAAATTTCATGGCAACAGAGCTAACAATTTATTGATATTGTAAAAATAATAATAAGCACTCTTCTCTTTATCAATGAAATGTTGCAGTGAGCTTTCTGTTGGAATTGTGGAGCCATAGGAGTATGGAAAAAGGTACCAGTATTCAAAATGTCTTCTAATAAATCAGGTTAAAGTTACATAAATTGGAAAAAACTATTCCATTTTTGCAAAGAGTCTATTTCAGATCTAGGAAATCCCTTCAAGTTGTTTTTTAACTGCATTTTTCTAATGCAACTACAAAGTAAATTTGTAAACTGTTTTTCTTCATCATTTTTGATTTTATGTTTATTCCTTCAATAATCATACAAAAGACAGGAACTAAATCGAAATTTGATGGATTGGGTACATCATAGAAATGTAAATGAAACTTGACTAGATAAATGAGGGGCAAAAGCATAAAAGCCTTTCTTTAGTTACTAAAAAAGCAAATGAAAACCTGTATTTCTAATTCAATAGTGTATGCTGATTTCCACTTACTGAAGAATAATGTAGCAAATATGTCAGTAAGAAGCCAACATTAAAACTCTGAATATGTACTTGGGTTCTCCATTAGATTAGCAATCAAGTTATATAGTCATTTACAGTCAGTTAAAAGAGTACTGAAATCTCTCTGATGTATGGGTTTAAATATTTTGCTTGTAATCTAAATTTGTTAATCAAAGATCAGACGACAAATTTTAGTCTGATTCAATCTATACAAACCATGCCCGGCATTCCACAGCATGAGAACATACAAACAACTACATAAATGTGACCTGTCACGCAAAAAGGGACCGACTGGGAACTGTGACAAGTGCCAGCCCTGGTAATCTGGGCAGTCTGACAAGGGGTCGACACTTTTCGCTTATGACATTTTCGGTATGAAAAGTGATCATTCAACCTTACTATACAATCATTTTTGAATTATCAACTTAAATTGACTTACACTATCTTTGATCTGTTGTCACCTAACTGACATACAGAGTTCCCAGATTGTCCCTTTTTGCATGACGGGTAACAAATATTTGAACACAAGTCATGATTCACAAACCCTTTAGGCCTTTAATACCCAGCAAAATTTTAGACCTATCTAAACTGAGAGCATTTTGCAGACATAAATTTCATAGTGGCTCAAAATGATACAATTTTTCTCTAATAGAGTAGAAAATATTGTGGGAAAAGGAGAAAATGCTGGTTACCAGCATTTTCTCCTTTTCCCACTATGTTTTCCTTTTCCCACAATGTTTATAGAAGGCTTCTTCTTCAGGGTAATTGAAAGTCATCATTGTGTGGTAAAGGGCTGAAGTTGCAAAATATACCTTGAGTAAAACTAGAGATACAGCATGGATATACTAGGGTAGGATGAACTTCCTTTTCATTTCAGTTGTACAGCAATGCTCCTTTTCCCAACTTTGCTTTAAACCCTTAACCACACTATCCTGCATTTTTGTGAACCAGAAGAAAGGGGCTTTTGAATACATTATAGGGAAAACAACAATGTTTCATACCTTTTCAAAGCCCTTTACTACCATGTGAGTCAGTCTTAACCCATTATCACACAATTCCTACTTTTGACACCCCTGAGAAAGAAGCCTTTTGAAAACACTGTGGGAAAAGGAGAAAATGCTGGTAACCAGCATTTTCTCCTTTTCCCACAGTGTTTTCTACCCTTCCCAGAACAAATTTCAATTTTTCAGTCACCTTTATTTTGTCGTTTGCAAATGCTTTGAATTTGGACCAGTCTAAATTTTTCTCGTGTGGTAAAGAGTTAATGAGTCATCTGCTGATACTATAACTCTATCAAACAACAAAATTTTAGATTTGTTCAATCTGAAAGCACTTTCAGACGACAAGTGAAGGCGGCTGAAAAGATCCAGCTTCTCTTTAATACGGTAGAAAACACTGCGAGAAAAGCAGAGAATGTTGGTTATTAGCATTTTCCCAAAATGTTTACAAAAGCTGTGTAAGTGTGTGTGTGTGTGTGTTTGTGGGGAGGGGAGGGGGGGGTCATTAAAAGTAAAACTCAGGGTTGTTTGGTAAAGGGTTAAGATGAATAAGCTTCCAACTTCTTTAGAAGACAGTTTTTGAAATATTGTGGGAAAAGGAGTAACTGCTTTTACTGAAATATCCACTTTACTTGTGTCTCCTTTTAGCCAAGGTCATTTCAAGACTGAAACTCCAAACTGTTTATACAGATGTAATACAAATATCCACTACAGCTCTCTGATGGAATGAAATCAGCGTGGTAGACCAGAATCAACCAAATCTAAATTAATTTTGTAAAACACATATGGATAATAGTCAGCTGTGCCCATCCCACTTAGTCCTGGAATCTCCATTGCACCAGGCTGGAAAGAAAAAGAAAAGGAAAAAATGAACATTTATTATAGATTACTAACATTTGATAAACAGATCATCTCATTACATTTCAACTCCTACCCAAACAAGGAAATTTTAGACTGGTCCATACAGAAATTATTTACAGATAATAAAATACATGTGACTGAAAATTTGAAATTTATTTTGAGAAAGGCAAGCAACATTGTGGGCAATTTCTTTTACATACTCAACAACTGAAAATCAGCAGGTTACAATTACATAATTTTACACAATACCAACTTTTAATGACCCTAAGAAAGCATTTTCTCCATTTATCACAATTTTTTCAAATGATTTCTTTTTTCAGGGTCTTTTAAAATTGTGATTGTGTGGTAAAGGGTCAACCTCTAACCTGCTGAATTTCAATTATTGAGTATGTAAAAGAAAGAACATGTCAAGTTGACGATGAATCAGGTATATATGACCTGATGACTTGGACTCTGATAGAGAAGTAGATTGTGCAGTGCAAGATCAGATGGTTAACACTTTACCAAACAACAAAATTTTAGACTAGTCCAAATTGAAAGCACTTCCAGACGTCAAATTAAATGTAAATCAAACATTGAATTTTGATATTGAAAGAGTAGAAAACATGGTGGGAAAAGGAGAAAATGCTGGTTCAAAAGCTTTCCTTCTCAGGGTCGTTAAAAGTTGGGATTGTGCGGTAAAGAGTTAAGTGAAGGCTGATCTTGCTTTACACTCTCTGAAAAGTACATCTATGGTTATCTATGGCAAGATAAAAGCTAAAACATGTTTGATGCAAGAATGTTGTTTCAAAATGTTGTGAAATATGAATCATTAAAATTAACTCCAGTAAAGAAACATAACATGTAAAAATATTGTGGGCAAAGATGAAATTGTGGAGGTTGATAATATCTATTTCTTCTTTGTCCATAATGCCCTAAAAGTAGTCTTCACCAGAATCACTTAAACATTTGGAGTATTTGGGAAAATGGCTAGTGATTTACAATGTAAACACAACTACATCAAAAGATCTTAACGAGGAAAGGCTATGCAGAGAGAGCATCAGAAAGGGAGAAACAGTAAGTGAGAGAAAGCATGAGCGAGACAGGGAGATGGAGTGAGAGAGAGATATATAAACAGCAACAGACAGACAGAGCAAGGGAGAAACAGAACAGAGCTGTCACTGAATGTCACTTAACCCCCACCAGCACTTAGACAGAAAAAAGTGTCAAGTTCAAGGGGAGATAATTCCTTAACCAGGAAGAGTTGACACTTGAAAATTGCCTCTTGCAAATCTTCAATATATGATCAGTATATGTACAAAGTTTCAATACAATAGAAAGAAAACTGTAGGAGGAGCGCATGATACAAAATTACAGGTCTTTTGCACACAGACGGACTTAAGGACAGACAGACAGGCTGATTACACTATACCCCTGAAAACATGCGTTTTGTGGGGGTGTAATAAACACAGATAGTGACAGACAAATAAACAGACACTGGCACCATACTTACATCCATGGCTGTCAGGGCCGTGTTGTCTAAATGCTCATAAAGACGATTTAATTCCTCTCTCAATCTTCTCTGTTGTTTTTTAAGGGGAAGTAATAACATGGCTTGAAAATTTACTGGTAATCCATACCTAAGATGAAGCAAAGGATACCATTTAGTTCTAATCACATGGCTATTGTAGAGATTATGTTAAACTTGGTTCTTAGGTCTATACTTTTTTAGCTCCAAATATCCTTTTTTCCCCCCTAAATTTGGTAATGCAACCATGTCAACCTTTTTTCTAGTCCTATTTATTAGACCCTGTGTACCATATTTCACATTTTGACATTCATCTTGCACAAAGCGAGTAACAAAAAAGTGAAATGTGAAAAGTCTGATAAATAAATGTTGAACAGTAAAAAAGCATTTATGTGTTTAAATATTTGGACAACCTTTTATCATTCAACAAAATTTTAACAAAATGAAAAGCAATTACAGATAACATGCTGAATGTGGACCAAATAAAATAATTTGACACGGTAAGAACCATTTTGGGAAAGGAGAAAATGCTAGTCACCAGCATTTTCTCCTTTTCCCACTATGTTTTCACAAGCTTTCTTTCCCAGGTTTGTTAAAATTTTGGACTGTGTGGTACTGGCTAAAAGAGGGATTGCAAACTACAGGAACAATTTTAAAAGGACTATCTAAACCATCACTTCACAGGTGTAAGTGTTTGACTCCAAATGTGAAAGCTTTTGAGACAGTAATGAGCTTAAACCCATCTTTCTTATGAAACAAGGTTCAAATTAGGGGATTTACCTTAATACACTTTCCACAAACACACGCAGGGCTTTAGAATGTATCCAGGCAGAAAAACATTCACCAAAATTTACTTTTAACCATTTTACCAGTGGCCCCTGAAATCAAACATAACAGACTTATGACAATTACCATTTTAAATAGGTTGTGCAAAGGTTATTCAACATTAGATATTGAAGTCAACTTCTTTCTTTCACTGATATTTCATACATTTTTCTATCTGTAGAAGATTGTTTACCTCTCTCTGAGAGAAAAAAAACAAGCATTAATCCATTGTGTAATGTCGCTTTACCAGAACTCTTTCTACATGAGAATAATTGTAATAACTTGTAGCCTCTGCAAGTATTTCACATCAGCAGTACACGTCCACAAGGCACATCTTTTAAGCTTTTTTTTCATTGTTCTACATACAAAATGAATAAATACTATAACACCTTTCTTACCATAACAGTCCTTAACCAGCAGCCAAAATGTTGGACACCAATGCTGCACAACCGGCTAAATAAATGCCATGACCTGATTGGTCTGTTATTGATTTCCAATGATTCATGTATTACACAGGATACTTACAAACTGTTTTTTGCGATCTGCATCAAGTTTCTTGATCTCATTCTTCCCAGCTGCAAGTTCTTCTTCATTGTAGACAAAGTCTCGTACTGTAAACCTAAACATGTACAACATCTATTATTTTATATCTGTTTAATAAAATCTGTATTACTAGTATATGCTATGTACACATTCATAGTGGTGTTTTCCAAGTTACATGTACATAAAATTATCTTTGTGAACATGAAAGCATGCTACATCATAACAAAAGTCTTAAACTGTAAGCCTGCACATATGCAAACTGCACTTTTTTTCATTTGTAAGTGTGTTTGGTAGGTCTAAAAAAAGTCATGGACTTTATTCTCAATTCAACTTTCTATCATACGCTAAAACTTTGAATTTTTTCGCATTGACAGAAGTTGAAAATGACAAAATGTGACTCAAATTATGGTCACCAAAATTTTCCCCTTTTCTAACAAATGTTTTGATAAGCCTCTTCTACTGGGTTATGAACTCAAAGGAAATCTAAGTGAGGAGTAATCAACATACCTTTATGAACTAAAAGGAAATCTAAGTGAGGAGTAAACAACATACCTTTATGAACTAAAAGGAAATCTAAGTGAGGAGTAAACAACATACCTATTTTCTCGACATTTATATCTGAACTCATCCTCCACACGTCTAAACAATGTAACAGTACACAGTACACTCTCTTCATCCTCATAAATTACACTGTATATAGAAAATGAGTAGAAAATTATTTTAGACCAATCATTTACACTGTAAACAGGAGGTTTACACTATAAACTATACTATTAACACTGCAAGACAGACCTAAATTTGAAGCATACCCAAAGGACAAAGTAAATGTGGCAAAAGAAAAAGGATTTTTCTGTAAAAGATATAAGAAAACATTGTGGGAAAGGAAGAAAATGCTGGTTACCAGCATTTTCTCCTTTCTTCCCACAATCTTTTCAAAATGTTTCTGTTTCTGGGTCATTAAAACTTGGAACTGGGTGGTAAAAGGTTTAACAATACTTCAATTACTAATTCATGTCTTTCCAGAGTTTCCCTAGTACTAGGTTGGACCTATAATTTGATGGTCTGGTCAAGATTTTCTGCTTGGGTCATATCCAGTGTCAATGAAGACTGATTCTGTGAATACCCTTACAAAGGTATTTAAAAGAAGCATAAAATTTGCTAATTTGTTTCGAAATACACTATCTCCCCAAAAAATCTAAAATTGTCTAATTTACTTTCTTAATGAGCTAAATTAGCATATAAGTTTCAATTCAATTAAAAGATCTATCACCTGGATGACCTTGGAACAACCTTGTCTGTGAGAGTTTCATATTTTGCAACCCAGTCATGGTGGAATGATCTAAAAAAGAATTAAAATTATGATAAATGTATCTCTTTTTATTTTCATTGTATTCTTTAATTATCTCTTTCTTCATTTCTTTCTACATTTCTTCCAAAGTGAATGAAAATATCACAAGTCTTTTACTATATCAGATTTTTAACAATCAATATTTCTCATTTTGAAATTGTTATTTAAAATATTATATCAAACACCTTTGGTTAACCCTTTTCCACACAATCCCTACTTTTTATGACCCTGAAGGAAATGGATTTTGAAAATATTGTGATAAAAGGAGAAAATGCTGGTAACCAGCATTTTCTTCTTTTCCCACAATATTTTTCTACCCTATCAAAGACACAAAACAGCATCTCAGCTACATTTATATTGTCCTTTGCAAATGCTTTTAAATTTGTTGAGTCCAATATTTTGTTGTTTGGTAAAGGGTTAACAGATTATAATATAAGTAAAAAGTTAAACATCATAGGAAGGGTAAAGAATAATGTCTTTTCCAGAGACTTCTAATTCATTCTAACAACCCTGACAAAGACAGCAAAAACATTGTAAAAAAGAAGAGAATGATGGTAAACAGTAGTTTCCCTTTTTTACATTATTACTTAACTTTCAAAGTGAAATTGCATCTTTCTAAACCAGGGTTGAATAGTAGTCTACAAATACTTTTAACCTGCTATCTATTAAACTGTAAACAACAAAAATATTTGAGCCATGCTCTGGCAAAAGGAGGTTTAATGCATCTACAAAAAGTAAGCCTATGTAGTTCACACAGGCTGACCCAGGTTATGATTTTCTTAAAGGACAATTTTCTACATGTCAAAGGACCAGTCTACCTCATGATTCTTTTGGTTGTATGCCAAAATGGATTTTTGCAGATTTATCATTAAATGATGACTTGCTTGGCATAATGCATCATGGAGATGCACTAACCCTTAGGCTGCTAAGCGTGACTTGCTGACCTTTTGCGGATAGCATAGATCAAGAGCAGACTGCACAAAACATTAAGTCTGATCTTGGATCTACCTTGTCTGCTAAAGAGATATTTTTCCGCAAAACATACCTTTGAAAACACAACACTTATGTTTTTACTATCACACTGAAAATTCCACTTTCTTTATTTAGCAAGATAAGGTTTAACCTCTATAAACAATCAGAGTTTTTAATGACCCTCAGGTAGAAGCCTTTGAAAACATTGTTGAAAAAGGAGAGATGCAAATAACTAACATGTTTTCCTTTACCCACAATGTTTTCTATCCTACCAAAGATTTCTTTCGTCCCTTGAGCCACCTTTAATTTGTCATCTGCAAATACTTTCACTTTGGGCATCTTGAAAAATTTTGTTGTTTGGTAAAAAACTAAACCCCATTTGCCAGAGCCCAGCTCATTTATATCACAAAAAAAAAGCAGTTTTACTGAAAAAGGAAAGTTTCAAAGTAAATAAACAGCACTACAGACTAATAATAAATCCCACAAACTTACTTTGGGACTACCACAAGCAATGTGACTAGATATTCTGAGTCCAGTACAAAATGTTCTTTCTTCACAATGTCTCCTAGAGCTCTTGTTATCAGGTTTCCACTGAAATATTGTGAAAATCAAAAAGTGTCATACATAGAATGTCTTTTCTGACCACATGATTCAAGTCAACAACATTCAAGCAATATCTTTATTCTAATTTCCTCCACAGTATGTCTAACCCCAAATAAAGCATTTCTGTAAACTACAAAATAATTGTTGTAATATTATTGAGTATGTCCACAGTAAAGATCACATTCAGAAAACAGACGGTAGGATGTCTGATCTTGTAAACTGTTACAAATTCAGACCAGACCAACTTTAAGTTTGAAATATTTGGGTATGCAGGGCCTGTGCTGCCCATCACCATTTTCGCCAATGCGAACATTCTGAACAAGTGGTGAATTTTTTTCTTTAACTGGCTTAAGTGAGTGGCTTATTTATTTATCAGCAATTCTTCAATTTTTGTTTCAACTCACAAGATAAGTAGAGAAAGGGTGAAACAGGAAACAAGCTAGAGAGCAACATGGGCAAAAAAAAGTCAAACATTTTGTTTAAATTGGCAAAAATAATGGCGAAAGGGAAAAAAAAGCCAGAGCAGGTCCTGGGTCTGTCCTGATGTGAATTAACCCTTTCCAAAACAACAAATTTTGGACTCTTCCAAACTGAAAGAGTTTTCAGACGCCAATTTTAGATTTTGAGAAAATGGCAGAAAGTTCTCAAAAAAGGTAGAAAACACTTTGGGAAAAGGAGAAATTGCTCGTTACGAGCAATTTCTCCTTTTCCCACAGTGTTTTCAACAGACTTTTACTGCAGACACGTAAAAATCATGGCTTGTTTGGGCAAGGGTTAAGCTTATATTTTGAGCCATACCCTGGCAATAGGGGGTTTAATGCATTTCCGTGATGTAGGATACAAAGCCAGTCATGGCTTACTTATGAATCCATGAAATACAGTTTATCTTACAACCCACTGTATATCCCGAGTTTGACCAAAAAGCAAAAAGTATCATCACATGTCAGCCTGTCCAAACTGCGCAGGCTGACAAGGGTCGTTACTTTTTGCAGATGCATTTAGCCACTGTTTCACTGAATACAGTTCATATATATATTGAGCTGACAGGGGTTTATTCCAAATAACCCTTTACCCTATAAGGCATTTCTATGGTATCTCTAATTGACCCTAAATAACAGCAAGGATGAAGATGTTTCGTATGTTTAAATGACACCTTTTGATAGCATAGAAAAAATTGTGGCAAAAGGTGAAATTGCTTGTCACGAGCAATTTCACCTTTTGCAACAATGTCTTCCAAAGGCTCCTACAAACAATGCGTAGAAATGAGTATCTATGGAGTAAAGGGTTAATAATTGGTTGCAATTAAATTACATTGAATCTCTTGTCATTATCTGTCATAAAAATTGCATAACCTTTACTTACGTTGCCTTTCTCTCCAGATTCTGTAGATTACCTTTAAGATTATTGTAAGCAGTAGCTTTAGATCTAAGGTCTCCTTCTATTTGTGATACTTGCTGAAATAGAGATTTCAGTAGGTGCATTTGAATAAGCATGTAATCTACGAGAGTTTGGTCTTGTAATTACATTCCATATTGAAATATTCTCTACCAGAAAAGTTTTGAACTGTCAATATCAGGTATGTTAAAGTTTGTACATCTTTCAACCCTTCATCATATAATTCAGACTTTTAACAAGTCTGAGGGAAAAAAAACTTTTGAATACATTGTAGGAAAAGGAGAAAATGTGTTAACTAGCATGCAGAAAAATGTCTTGATGGAATATGTGTATTAAACTTAATACTGCATAATGGGTTGTATACACCAGTATTCGTATTCTATACACCAACCATTCCTAATTCAACTTGGGTTCTATACTCCAATTTCAGCCATTGGTTAGGATAGAATATCTGCAAATGATATGGCAAATCTTGGAGACAAAAATTACAAAACAAATTTAACTGTAATTAGAGATTTTAGCGTAAAGTAATACTCACCTTACTAACAATTTCTGTGATGTTTTTCAGGGACTGTTTGATTGGATATTTAGCCAGATCCCACTGAAACCTCATCAAGTAGTTGTTTAAATCCACTGGAACATGAACACAATAAAACCTTGAAGATTTTCATATGGCAATCACCGCAAAATATGCTTAAAGGTGGATATTTAGAATTTTTACATCTCACCAAATTAAAAAATATATGTATATCACCGAAATTCATTTGAAAAAATAATACAAATCATCAATAATTAAGATTCATAAAATTACAAAAAAATTTTTTTTGGAGGGTGTTCCCTTAAAAGACTACGTAGCCTCTTAAGGTATTTTTAGATTTCGCGCCAAAAATTAATAAAGCATTTTGGGAATGCCAGGTGACTTGCACATGACTAGTAACACTTAAATTCCATTACATAACGAACATGTAATAATTATTTTCCATAATGTCTTCTTCGGACGCTATGTTTGAAACTTTGTCTGTGTATTCCTGTATGTAAATAAGCGAACTGATCATCTAAAAATAGAACATGTCTCCCGTCGGTGTCGACCTGGGCTGTAGTAAATGTCTAATTTCTCGTGTTGTCGGACGGTGTTCGACTACTGGGGTTTTATGAATGAAAATTAAAAGGCTTTGGGAGTATACGGATGATTGATTTGCACTTTTGTACAATTTTCGTCCCAAATTCTGAAGGGCCACCTTTAATATATCAGTAAATTCTGATTTTGAAAAAGTTACTGGCACTTAAACTTGATTATGCAAATCTATTACAAACTGCAAATCAAATTTTTTGTCTGGTGGCAAAATCCTTATTATGGTAATTAGACTTCACAAGTGTTCATGCACTGAATCACAACTGACATTGATTTTCTGTGAATGTAATTAGGCCATATTCTGCAAAAAAGGGGGCTTAATGCAATTCCATGATACCAACCAGTCATCACATAATAAGGAATCCACAGTTGCCACTTTTCAAACATCTGACTTAATCTTGAAGGTAGACTGGGCCTTGACATATAGAAAATTGACCGATAACGCAAAGTTTTGGTCTGGGTCAGCCTGCGCCGACTGCGCAGCCTGGCCTGGGTCGACATTTTTCGCAGATGCATTAAGCCCGCTTTTCCACAGAGCATGGTTCAACTACAGGTATTTTTACTGTTGTTTGCCTTGAACATGGTGTAAAAGAAATATACTCTCTGAGAGAAAACACATAACAGTAGGATAACACTCAGAGAAAACACATAACAGTATGATAACAAACTTACTTCCATTTACCAGTAAATTTTCATTCAGTTTGTCTCGCTGATCATCAAGAACTTCACCAAGGTATTGCGCAATCTTCTTAGTCACACTGTTCAAAGAAACAATATCATCATAAATTTGAAATATATACCAATAAAATCTTTAAATTAAGGGGATTTAATGCATCTACAAACAATATGAAACCATGCCAGTCTGCTCATTTTGTTCAAACTGATCTGGATTGAAATTTTGCTATGGGAAAATGTTCTAAGTGTCCTAGGATCACTCTACTTCATGATTCAGACACAAATGTGAATGGATGGATCCATACTCAAATGACTCGTTAAAATCCATAGAGAGATGCATTAAGCCCCCTTTTGCCAGAGGGTTGTTCATTTGTAAATGAGAAATTAAATGAAGGTTTAATAAGGATATTTGTTTTTAGTACTGTAAGAAAAAAAAAAGGTTTTCAAAAAGGAGAAAATACTGGTAAACACAATGCTTATATAAATATTCAGCTGATGGGTCATAAAACCATGGGATTGTTTGGGAACATCTTCGCGAGCCAAGGATACTAACTCCACTTAGTTCGTTATGTACCTTGGCCGCTCGCCTCTTTAAAAATCGAAACTCCCGCTGCGCCACCTATCGAATATCAGAAGTTGCGTAACCTTTGCTGATGTTATTTCTGACCAATCAAGATGCTCGTAAAAAAATTGTTGGGCAATGCATCAAATATGGCTGCGCTTTCGGAATCATCAGATCAGAAACAAGACGAACAGACATACGTTAATCCGCAATCATTTGGCTGTAGAACCCGTCCTAATACTTCACATAATTGATCGTAAACTATATAAAACTTATTAAATATCGATCGTCTACTCTTTTTTGGCAAATTTTCGTCACAGACACGACAACTTTCGTTTTTGATGGGCGCCGCCATTGTTGTTTTCTGTTTTGCGAAAGATTTCTTGTTACGAATGGTTTGATTGGACGCGATGGGTTTTGATCGCATCCAATGAAATGGCGCAGCGGGAGCTTCGATTTTTAAAGAGGCGAGAGGCCAAGGGTACTACCTTAGTATCCTTGGCTTGTGAAGATGGTTTGGGAAAGGACCAAAAATGATCTGTTCTTTCTTAATCCTTTACCACATGGCAAAATTTTAGACCTATCCAAATTGAAAGCATTTGTAGATGACAATTTCACAGAGGCTCAAATGACGCAATTTTTCTTTGATAGGGTAGAAAACTTTATGGGAAAAGGAGAAAATGCTGGTTACCAGCATTTTCTCCTTTTCCCACAATGTTTTCAAATGGCTTGCTTCCCAGGGTCGATAAAAACTGTCACTGTATGGTAAAGGGTTGAAGGATTTAGCCTCTGTTTTCTGATGTATGACATCATCACCAACAGAGAACAGATTTATAACTGAACATTCCCATGGCTGAATGACAATGATATGGGGCAATACTCACGATTCACAGTAAACATCCAATTTTGTCAAATCATCTGACAGACCCACCAATGTATCTAATGTACCCACCTGAAATTCATAGATACTGAGCTCTAGATAGAGGGAGTGATTTTAAAAATATTAATTATTCTGCACCAAACCCTATGTTATGGGTATTCATTAGAATCGTCTCGTTGAGACGATTCTAATGAGTACCCACAACAAAGGGTTTGAAAGAAAATTATTGATTTAGAATACCATCACTCCCTCTTATCTGGAGTTTTGATAGATAGTTCAATATATTTATTTTCTGGCCAGGAATCCGCAGCAGATGGATTTGAATACATCATAGTCCATATGAAATATAAATTAATAACTGACAGAAGATGTTTTTAAAAAATTATGAAAAAAGGAGCAAATGCTTGCAATAACTCTGGCATTCTGGAGTTTAATGTATCATAAAATCTATATTTTCTAGCAATCAAATGAGTTTTTTAGGTAAGCTGGTCCTTTGACACAAAGAAAATTGACCGTACGGAAAAGATTTCGACTTAGTTCAGTCTGCATGGATTTTAAGAAACCTGAGAAAGAAGGGTTTTGAAAACATTGTGGGAAAAGGGGAAAAAGCTGGTAACCAGCTTTTCCTCCCTTTTCCACAATGTTTTTTTAACCCTTCTAAGACAAAACCATTTTTTTTTTGAAACAGTTTCTCTTTTCTTTACTATACAAGTATTTTTTAAAGCTTTCTTTCTCAAGTTGATTTAAATATGGGATTATTTGGTATTGGGTTCTGTAAATAAAGTAGAAGCTGTCTTCCGCACCAAATCAGAACAACAATAGGGCCATGATGGCTCTCTATCCCTACACTGGCTTTTTAACCCTTTAACACAAAAATCAAAAACTTGATGACCATTAAAGAGAAGGTTTTAGAAAACATTTTACATTTTCAGGCAATACATGTACAAGCAGGTTTATTCATTGGCATGAAAGGTAAAGTTCTTGCACAAAATCAAAAAACGACTGAAAGAAACCTTACTTTGAATTTAATATTCCACTCATGTGAGCATAACTATTAGCAATCAAAAAGAATCACTCTTCCTGAAAACAGAATATTTTCAATCAAAAAACTTCATAAATAGCACCAATAACTGCAGTTTGATTATCATGGGAGGTAAATACCAGTTGTAACTAATTTCATCCTTCAAAACAGGAGTTATTTCCCTTGATTAATATCTAAATGGAAGCAACTATAAGCAAGCCAATGTTAAACTTGTGATCCCAGGAATGGACCCAATTTTGACCCCAGGCCTATGATATGAAAAAAACTTGTTAAAGGTCCATTATATAATGCTACATGCAAATTTACTAGCCCCAGGCCCTATGATTTCAGAGAAGATTTTTAAAAATGTTCATATATACATATTTTAGTTTTGTTGCCATGGCAACCAGAGTTTTTGAAGGAATCGAATTCTTTCAAGAAATCTAAAGAGAACCATGGCAGATTAATTTCTGTGAACTTTCATCAAATTTGAATGGGTAGTTTCATAGAAGAAGATGTTTGAAATAAAAGTTAATGCACAGACGAACGGATGGATGAACAGAAACATTGAACAGACGTATGATGGACACCTGGCCATGACATAAGCCAGTGGAGTTAAAAACAATCTACCTTTAAGTCTGGGAGACTAAATTTGTAATTAGCCGACAACTTATTTTGTTGATTAGTCACAGCATTTAACTTATCAAAAGTCTGTTGACAGGTTTTGTCCCCAGGAGCAGATATCAGCCAGAATTCTGCCATCTTTTTTCTTCACTGTAAAGAGAGAAAAAAAAAACTGAGAGAAATATATAGGAACAATTCAAGGTTCAAGAATCTAGGCGATTCGGGCGAAGTTGTCGCCGAAACGCGCTAGACTTCGCCTTTTTTCGACAGGCAGGCGAAAAAAACTTCGCCCCAAAATTTTGGACTAAAAGAAACACAATTCAAGTTCCGTGTATGAAAGTGATAAAAAAAAGGGTGCCTGCCTGACCTGTCGAATCTTTACAATCACTTTTCATTCATTGTCAATTATCAACTATTATTATGTAATCCATTGCCATGTGTGAAAATCGATAATTAGAGCAAGTTCACTGCGGGTGGTCGTCGCTATATACACACCGTGTAAAGGTATTTAAAGATTGTGACATACTAAGAAACGAGGCGTGGCTTTAGCAAATATGGGCGGCGACTAAATTTCGTTCTTGATGGCTGATTGGTTCTCCGTAAATATTGCGTGAAAATTATGTCGGACTGATGGAGATGGCGGCATGGCGATCTCTACATTCGATTCATTAGCATATTTTGACATGTATGCCTGCACTCAATGTAAAAACTCGCCAAAACACACTCAGTCACACTTATTGAACCTGTTAGCCAACTGGTCAGTTTATTTGTTTGGGACACTGCAAAGATTTAGACTATATAGTACACCTGTTACTGTCGGGAGGCAGCTGAATTTATGAATCTTATTAGAGGAAAATCTCGGCGTTTTTCAGTATCGTCGCTGCATACGTGTAGGTGTTGGGTAAAATTGCTGGGTAACTTTGATCGACGAAACTTTAGGATTAAATTGACGACTAGTAACGTTTTTCTCATTGTTTTTGTTAACCGATGATTACGACGAAACCGAGACTAATCTAGCATTGCTTGTGTCAATGTCAAAAACCAAGTTCAAGACGATTATATCGTCGAGTCTCCTCGTTCCGTGAGTGTCCTTAAATCGATGACAAATACAAGATAAATGCGTCAAAAAAATAAACTAATGATCACATGTTTAAGAAATCTATGTATTTTTTCTCGATTTTTAGTTGTGTTCCTTCTCAAAAAATACAAAGATCATCGACTTTCTGCTGTAAATACTAGGCCTACCGAGCTACTGGAATTAGGTCATGCCATATTTGCATTAGAAGGCCTACAGTATGCTCTTTATTTTTGCACATTGAACATGAAAATAGTTATCGAAGATATTCTTTTGATATGAAAGTGACCAGAAATGATTGTTTTTTGAAGGCAAGTAATTTCCAGCTCATATTCTGGCCTCAATTATTAATTTCATCAAGTTGTTTCCTTATCATCACAGAAGACATGTATACACTCGAGGCTACTGTGTTGGAAAATAGAATAATAATCATCCTTTGTCTTTCTTTAAAATAAAAGGAGTGATAGAATGGAAGAAAATCAACTGAGTAAACCATTGTGAACGATAAAAATCCTATCTAAAAAAATGATAACTTTGGGGATTTTTTTTATTCTTCAACAGAAATTGATGTTTCGGGCACTTATTGTAACAGCCTTAGGCTGTTTAAATGAGTACCTGCAGCGTGTTTTTAAGAAAAATAAAGCAAGTTATCTTAAAAATATCTCAAGATACACATGGATTTCCTTTTCCCATTAATACACAGTCACAACTTTTAAGCATTAGAGGAAGAAGGTCTTTGAAAACATTGTTGAAAAATAAGAGAATGATTGTAATCAACATTTTCTTCTTATCTTAGAATGTTTTCTATTCCATGGAAGACAAACAGCGTTCAATTTGAGCCAGGCTAAAATTTTGTTGTCCGATGCAGAATTTCGGTTAGTGAAAAAACTTCTCCCTAGCTCCACAAAACTTCTCCCTGAATTCTCAGGAGGGAGAAGTCACTTCTCCCTAAATTTCTGGGCTAGCTTGATCCCTGCAATTATTTGAAACATTTGCAGATGATAATACTCTGTGATAAATGGGAAAGAAACCTGCAAAGGTAAATCATTTTGCCCCACTAACTTTTCACCAAACAAAAATTTTTAGACTCCTCTAACTCTTTACCACATAGTCCTAAGTTTTAAAGACCAAAAGGCTTTTGAAAACATTGTGGGAAATGTAGAAAATACTGGTAAGCAGCATTTTCTTTTTTTTTAAACATTGTTTCCTATCCTTCAAGGGCAAATTCCATCCTTTGTACCATATTTGTCACTTGTAAATTCTTCAAATTTGAATTAGAAGCCAGCATTTTCTCCTTTTCCCACAATGTTTTCTACCCTTCACGAAACAAATTTCAAATTTTAAGTCACTTTTATCTTGTCGTCAGCAAATGACTAATCTATAAGATCACACAAACCAAGCTGCAAAATACCAATTAAATCAATGTAAATTGACCTTTTTTCCCAACATAAATAAACCCAGTGTAATTTCACTAATTTGTAAACAACTATTAAGACGTTGACTTCCATTAAACAGGCATGCGCACTCAACGGAATTTAAATTTTGTACAATCTGGTTCTCTAACCCTAATAACCATTTTCGCACAAAGGCACAATGTGTCTCTATGGTATCCAGTCGTTTCGACACCCGGTCATTTTGACACCCGGTCAGTTCGACACTTTTTGGTCGTTTCAACCCCCATTTTGGTCATTTCGACACCCAAAAAAAGTTTTTTGCTAAAAAATGGTTGTTTCGACACCTGTTCATTTTCGCCCTTCCCGAATATTGAGAAAAACATGAATACAGATTGTTGTAAAATATTTCAATATCATTTTTTTTGCAGTATATAGAGAAAATAACCTCTTTGCCGATGTTTGTGTTTACTTTTTAGTTCTACTATTGCAGCGAGACAACCATCTTGCATGATACAATGGTGGAAATGTATATTTAAGTGCTCGCGCTACCAATAAAAAATTATCGAAATTTGTCCATTTATTAATTTAGCCATCGATTAATTCTTCCAATTATTTATAAAAGTTGTCGATTAATTTATTCCAAAAAAAGTCGGGTAAAAATTCCTTTACATGCCTGGATCACGAGTTAATCTGCATCGGAAATGTGTGGAAATCGTTTGTTTCACACCTCGGCGGATGCAACCTTGCTTAATCAAATGGTCACAATGGACAGGTATATTCTACAACACGTGTCATATTAACTTAAGCTGCTAATTGGCGATTATTGTTTATTTCATTTTAAATTTTGATTGATCACTGTAACCTACTCGGTGATAGAATGCCTTGGATTTCAATACCGCGGCGATGGCGGGTGAAGGAAACCAATCAGATATATTTGATTGCTCAAGTAAACAGGCGTTTTTTAAATGTCGACAGACAAAAAGAAAGCAATAATTCATGCTTGAATTTTATTAGACATCTTGACATTTTTCTAATAAATCTCATTCTTGTACCCCCAAAATTCTATCATTCTTCACTAAGTGTTCCCACTCACGCAAGTCATTGCGTAAATATTATAGAATTTAAATACATGTAACAAATTTTGGTTACATGCGATACCGTACGTAAAAAAAGGTTAAAAAAAAACATTATCCGCTTGAATTGTATAAAGTGACAGGATATCAAGTTACCTGCTACCCTTATTGATAAATTATGGTCAAATAATGCGGAAATACCCATCCACAAATCAACACACACACACAAAAACGCTTGATGCAACAAAACACGGAAACCCATGACAAAAAAAATGTTCCTTTTGACATTGACCGATCAGAGTTACTTTTCACCTTCTTTTCATTTTCTCAATGACTTTAAGCAGTAAATTTCCACAGGTATCTTACTATAACAGACTTTTGTGCTGCAAATAATCAACTGCTTTACCTCTAGTTGAAAACAAATATTGTCATACCTCTAATACGATAGCTTAACCCCAGATTTACAGCTGAGACAGTAAGTGTACCCTTGAAATAATAATAAATAAAAGCTAGTTGGTTTGGTTATTTTCGTTTATTTACCGTCGCTACCGGCTGCCCATCTGAGCGACGTCCCCAGAAGACGGTTAGTTGAAACGGGGGATAGTGCATGGATACAGGACGAAACAACTGAGAGCTTCGCCTGGTTCTTTAACGTGCTCGGCGTATAGCTCTGTCACACGGGACCTAGGTTTAATGTCTCATCCGAAAGACTATTAGTAATTTAACTTGGCCAGCCGGGGATTCGAACCCACAACCTGTAGTGACCCGAAACATTGTGTTCACGAGTCCTATGCTCTACCTATACTGAGCTATATCAGCTGGTAAAAAAAGCTAGTGCGTCTACCTTACTGTTTAGGTACTATTGAGTGAATAACTCTTTACTTACTAGGTACAGAATAATACAGAATATTTGGAGATTGCATGGTTACTGCAGAGGACAGAAATATGCTATTTAATTGTTAGTTATACTAGAATTCCTTTATGTCCTTTAAATATTTCTCATATCAATTGAATAAATGCTAATTAACAAACAAACTGTTGGCTAATTGGAGTTAGTTGTTCCATTTGATTTAATTAGTTATTTGTTTTTCGCACACTATACCTACTGATTGATTGTTTGATTAAATTCGTATATTGTAGTCAATAGTACATTTAAAGATGTCTTGGAAACAAAACAAAATACTATGTCTATGTAATGGGAACAGTTAAGCATTGGTCATTTCGACCCCACTAGCCAATTATTTAAAACAGTTCAAAAACACATATTTTAATATTAAAAGTATAAAAAAAGAATTACCAAAATACAAAAAAGTAAACATTTTGATACGTTTCATTGCATACTCTCATATATAAATGGCATCAATCATCAGGTGTCAAAACGACCACATTTTGCAAAAAAAATTCCACCGGGGGTCGAAACGACCAAAAAGTGTCGAAATGACTGGGTGTTGAAATGACCAGGTGTCGAAACGACTGTCATTCGTCTCTATTAACAGCGAAATTCGCAACTAAACCGTCCTGTACTCTGTCAGATACTGCGATTTCTGCCCAGATGTGCGAATTGATGATATTATCACCATGTATTAACTAACATCTGTCTTTCTGTAAAGATTTAATCATTTATCGAACGATCCATGCCCATTTTATTAGCCGTTATTGGAAATTTCGTCGTATACAGTAGAGCCATTTGAAAAGATTCGGGTAAAATCGTTTTAATACCAGATACTTTTAATGAACGTTGCTCTGAAGGTGTCTGCAATGACCAGTAACAAAAATAGCATCGGAAAAGACCTTCAGACTGAAGGTAGATAAACTGTACTGTTAGTAAACATTTTACAACGATGATTCTCTCCGGTCCCCCTGCCAAAAGAAATGAAGCTCTTTCCAAACTCAGAGCATTACGGTGATGATTTTGACTTGTTATGACGCTCAAAAATATTTTTCAAAAGTTTCTACCTGTGACTCGGTAATTTGTAGGTCAATAAGTACAGGTTTCAACGGCGATTTCTTGAAAAGTCTGCTTGACAGAAAATATTTTTCTCAAAATTCAGCCATTTTGACAATATCACGTGATCATGTGACTTCCGTTTTCAACGTTCGACATCATTTCCTGTCGAACCTCCTGACACAAGGCAAAGAATGATAGATAGATCATTGTGCAAACATGCATCCGAAAACTCATGATTTTTTTCTCCAAACACAACGCAATCTGCATTACTGATGATTTTCAACAATTTGTAATGAAAGCGAAAAGAAAATAATTCAATCCAAAATAAAATCAATTTACACGTATTGAGGTCTAAATAACGTCAACGTTTTCTCCGTGAATTTGACCCGTTCATTAAAGGTCATATGTAAATTAGATCCATAAATAAATACAGTGACAGTCCCGCGCGAAACATACAGCGTTCATGTGTTCGAAAATAGATTGAAAATGGGTTGTGGTGGTAGCACAAATAAAGATAGTGAAGTTAAACGCCGACGAGGAACTTTGTTTCAACAGCCAAGAGTGCGGGTTCAAGTGGGAAATGCGGTAAAAGTGTTGAACAGCAATCCTAGATTGATCTTCGTGTTTGGTAAGTCTGTTTTAGATTCAGTGAGTCGTGTTACTTACTCAGTTACTGCTTGACATTTGATATCAGGCTCAGCAACCAGTTGGTTGTCATTTGTTTTGGGTGGCAACCTGGACCATGAAAGATGCTGTAGGTTACATTTCCTTTCACCTCTGGTATATATGAATTGAAGGTCTTCATCCTGAATTAAAACAAGGCAGAAAAGTGTGTCAACGTGGTACTCGAGCCTTCGACCGCCTGCCCCCATTAGTAGTGCAGCTCAACAAACTTAGCCAGGCATCAACAACAGCACCCCTCTCATCTCCTGATGTTTTTGAAGTAACCATCCCCCCGTTTAGTCCCCACAGACTGCCAGTGCCACTTGCACTCATCTATTGACCTTGTTGCCTCTGAAGTAAAATCAAGGACGAAAAGTGCGCCTGATGTGGGAAATTTAAACCAATACCCAATGAAAACTAGTATTGCAGCTCTACTAATAAGGTAAATCCGCCGAAACTGGAACAGCGTCAGTATTCGGACATCAGGAAAAATCAAGATATTACGGGCATTTCACAGCTGGAAACTTCTCAGAGTAGTTTCATTGACTCCTACACTAGTTATCAAGCAAATCTCATAGATACAGAGTCTAACAGAGGACTGATTACGTTTACATAGAGATATGACGTAACACCCACTTTCTTTCTGACGTAAACAGAAACTTCCAACGACTAAGTCATGCCAACACGAGGTATATACAGGACTTTTACCTGGTTGTTTGGGACATTATACAAAAAAATCTAAACAATTAAATTGAATGCTACTTAGAGATCTGATAAACGTCACTGAAAAAAGAAATGACAGTCTTCCTAAGAAATAGTAGGAAAAAACTGAAGTGTTCGAAGATCAATGATCTTTTCAATAAGTTGTGAAAAGTCGGACAGGAAAAAAAAAACCGACACATTTGTAATGCATCTATCAATTTAAAAAAAAACCAAAATGTATTTGAATGTTTTTGAAACAAAGCATTCTAACACTGTTCTTCCCTCTCATTAGTAACAATAATCTCTACAGAGTAATGGGCGAGGCTTTAGAAGCTCTGAAGTGGAAAGAGGGAAAGAAGGGGTGTAAGTAGGGGTAAGTGAAAATTACCCTTTTTAAAAGAGCTTGATTAACTTTTCCCTGATATTTGTTTAACACATAAGGAGACCTAGTTGGAAAAGGTTAAATTGCTTGTAAACTGGAAAATTTGCTGTCCAAACTTAAATGATTGTATGTCCGAAGTTTTATAATGCTGTTCGAATTATGCCGTTTAGCAGAAGAGCACATTTTCTCCTATTTTTCGGGATAACTTTGACTTAATCATTGTTCCAATTATAAAATACAAAAATGTAATGAACAAATTATCAAAGGAGGTCACCCGATGATGATTCGCTTCAAGTTCAAGCTCTCACTGACGGTTTATGTGAGCACGAATGATTTTTTTCCGACTTTTGCCGAATTTACCCTACCTTCAGTCTAAAGGCTTACTATGATGATATTTTTGTTACTTGTCTCGGCATGCCTTCAAAGCAACGTTCATCAAAAGTATCTGGAATTAATATGATTTTACCATCATCTTTTCAAACTGCTCTATGCCACAAAATTTCCAGTGACAGCAGCCCACCCGGGTGGTTCAGTGGTGAGAGTTTCAGTTTGTCAGACTCATGACCTGGTGGTTGTGAGTTTGATACCCGGTTAAGGCGAACTTTCTTTCCGGCGTATTTTCGCCTCTCACCTCTGCTAAAGCATGTGAGAAAAGTAGTTGGTGGCTTTGGAAAGAAAGTAGTGTAAGTATGGGTGTGAGAAAGCCAGGAAACATGTGTGCGTCACCATCCGCCATGATATGACCTTAGCTGTTAAAGTGGCGTTAAACCCCAACAACATCAACATCAACCAGTAACAGCTAATTAAAACTAGATTGGTGTTACCGATCGCCAAAATTGGCATTGGGATTAAATGTCTGGCTGTTGACAAAAAACTAGGAAAGTGCTGATATTGGCAATCATAAAAAACGTAATCAGATAATATGGCAGACTATTGTATTCTTATCAGTTTTGTATATTGAACACTTCCTAAACTGAGAAATAGGCCTACGCCAACTTGATTATCATATATACAGGGTATACTAAGCTGTTAACCCTTGTATCTCCCTTAACTATCCGATAGACAAAGATCTGATAACAGTTGTGCTCGGCCAGTTACTGGGTAATTTGTTTCATAAATAGAATACATTCATGAGCAATCGCAATGTTTTGGACACTAGTGCTAAACGAATTACATGTAAGCAAAGTTATACTTTCGTTTATCAAGTAAATTTGACAGCATCAATCACAATTTTTCTCCCTGAAATACTTAAGCCTGTAAGGTTTGGGTGGCCTTATTAGAATCTTTCTAATGAATAGTTCTTTTTGTTATGATGGATGCTAAGTCTATATTTCGCCAAATGGATGTAATTTTTTTGTTTGATAATTTTCAGAGATCAACATCTTTTGAAAGGCTGAGTGTGAAAGGATATTTCCTAGATCATTTAAAAGACAAAACAGATATTTTGTAATGAATTTAACCAAAACTGTATCATAAATATCTCTTGCAATGCATAAATTAATGACTGGTATGCAGAAATGGAAATAGCTGTTGAGCAGATGGCACATTTTCAGATTCGACCCATCTTCTTGAGCCAAGGTTACAATCACTACATGGATCTTACTCTAGGGCATCGGGCCCGATTTTGAGATTCATTGACAATCAAATCGAAAGGAAAGATGTGCCTATCAATCTTTTTTCACCGTCATAATCTGTTAGGTGGAAAATAATTTTTGTCTTGTTAGGCGGCCATTTTTTGTCAATTTTTGGTAGCGTAACTTCTGGAGGAAGGGATGATTAAACTGTTTTTTCTTATGATTAAAAGTTAAAGGTGGGTATTTAGAATTTTCCCACCAAATTAAAGAATATATATATCATTGAAATTTATATGAAAGAACAATGCAAATCATCAATAATTAAGAATCATAAAATTACAAAAAAAATGTTTTTGATGGTATTCCCTTAAAAGGCTACGTAGCCTCTCAAGCTATTTTTAGATTTCACGCCAAAAATCAATAAAGCATTGTGGGAATGACAAGTGACTGGCACATGACTGATAACGCTTAAATTCCATTACATAACAAACATGTAATAATTATTTTCAATAATGTCTTCTTCGGACAGATGTTTGAAACTTTGTCCGTGTTTTCCTGTATTTAAATGAGATAACTGATAATCTAAAAATAGAATGTGTCACCCGTTGGTGTCAACCTGGTCCATAATAAATCTCTAATTTCTCGTGTTATCGGATGGTTTTCGACGACTAAGTTTTTATGAACGCAAATTAAAAGTATAAGGATTTTTTTGCATTTTTGTAAAATTTTCATCCCAAAATCTGAAGGGCCACCTTTAAAATGAAGAATTTTTGTGTTTAAAACAAGGGATTGCCTGTTCAAATTCTAGTTTTGTTGTCAATTGAGAATATGACCGATTTAAACCTGAGCACAAAGTCTGTGTGGAGAACGCGGCATGATTGTAATAATTAAACAACAAAATTTGTAATTGTCAAAGCATCTCATCCATGCTATGGCTATTGATAATCTGTCAAATTGACATAACAGTGGCACATGTATACCTTTTTTAACACTTTCGAAACCACCTCTAATTAAGATCTGTATTTTCAAATGTGTGAAAAACCATCTGATATAACAATCTCCTAGCAGAGTTGTTGTTCGTTACTCTGACCATACATCTCTGCAAAAGGCTAAATAACAAGAATCTTGTCAAACCGATGAAAGTGTGTTTTGTTACTGTTTACCTGTTTCATGTGTAACGTAATAAAGAAGACAAAGGAAATACGATTCCGGATATGTTAAAGGTGCATTCAAACATCAAATATTAGAAAAAAAACCTTGTGTACACTACAAAGGCCACATTTTCTACCAGTACTCATGAAAATTGATGATATCTAGGATGAGATTGAAAATGGGTCATGTCCGGTCAAATGCTAAGTCATTGGGCCTCTAGAGAAGCTTGTGTACATGTCAGAGGCCAAGCCAGTTTTTCTGTTTAATACTTATAAAAGATAGTAAGAATTTTTGTCTTGGTAATGTCTATAAATCTGAAAATGTGCCATATTGAGCAAAAAAGTAGGTTACAGAGACAAGTTTTTAAAAAAGCTCATGCACACTATGGAGGCCCTATTTTAGTTTAACTCTTCATCAAACAATTCCCAGGCTTTCACTACTCTGAGTTAGAGGCCTATTGAAAACATTGTGGAAAAAGAAGAAAATGCTTGTAACCAACATTTTCTCCTTTTCACAAAATGTTTTCTACCCTCAAAAAACAAGTTTCAATTTTTTAGTAGCGTTAATTTTGTCATCTGCAAATGCTTTTAATTTGGACAGTCTAAAATTTTGTCTTTTAGTAATGAGTTAATGCTCATGAAAGTTTGTAAGAATATTAATTTGTCATGATATCTCAGAAGAGATTGGAAATTGGTCATTTTTAAAAAGGCTCAAATGAGGAACAAGGGCTGTCATGGCTCTTTTGCTAGAAATCTCTGTGCTCTTTTTCAGATCACAATATGAGATTTTTCCAAATTGATGGCATTCTTCGAGAACAATTAAAAATGTGATTTCAGTGGATGAGTTTTTTGTCTTTGATAGGGTAAAAAAGATTATGGGAAAAGGAGAATATGTTGATCACCAGTCCTGTATTTTGTACTTTATCCACAATGTTTTCAAAAGTCATGTTGGTTATGTTACGAGTATTTAAAACTGAAGATTGCTTGGTATGGGGTAATAATATTAACCTTTTTTGTCCAAGTTATTTAAACATGACATATTCGGTATAATGTTTGAACTTCAATATCAGAGTAACAAAAAACAGGTAAATATGTGACATTGGGTAGAAAAGGAGATTTTCTTGTAAATGTAACTTATCATACAAAAAAAAAAAGGAAAATGCAGAAGCTGCTTTTTGGAAAAAAAATTCCAGTGATATTTTCAAGAATAGTCACCTCTGTGACCTAGAATCATATAATTTTGCACGGTCAGAAAATAGGAATATCTGGCCCTCTTTAGATTTATGTAAATTTTGTATGAAGACCAAAGAGTTTGATCCCTGAGATATTGTCTGCCAAATAATCAATACTAGGTATAGAAGGCATGTTTAAAGTACAATGTATTCCCAAAGTTATTCAAATAATGACCAAGCAGTGACCTTTACTTACAGTAACTGTACCAAACAACAAAATTTTAAACTTATCCAAACCAAGAACATTTTCAGAGGACTAATAAAATGTCGCTTGAATGTTGAGATTTGTCTTTCAAAGGTTGGAAAAAAAATGCTTAAAAATGCTGCTTACCAGCATTTCTCTCTCCTTTTCCTGCAGTGTTTTGAAAAACTTGTTTTTCTCAGGATTGTTTATCTCTTTACTACATAATCCAGACTTAACAACCCTGAGAAAAAAGTATAGAAAAAAATGTGGGAAAAAGAGAATGCTGGTAACCAGCATTTTCTCCTTTTCCCACAATATTTGCCAGTTGCCACTCTATCAAAGTCAGAAATCTTAATATTAACAAGATTTAAATAGATACTTTGAATTTGGTCTAGTCCAAAAATTTGTTTGGTAAAGATTTAACTCTTAAACTCAATGTTTTCTACTCTATCATGGACATATTCTGCCATTTTTAGCCACGTTTGATTTGTTGTCTGCAAATGTTTTCAATTTAAACAAGTCTGAAATACTATTGCTCGGTATAAGGATAAATTCGAGATTGTGTGATAAAAGTTACTGTAATTCTATGCCACAAGACTGGAAGCAGTGTGGGACTAATTGAATGTGTCCCAAATGGTGGGTTTTGTCTTTGACAGATAAGAAAATATCATGGATAAAGGCATCTTCACAAGCCAAAGCTGACGATTCACTACACTACTCTACCCTTGGTGGATCGAGCTTGATTTTTACATTTTTACATGCAGCCAGCTCATTGAAAGAATGGAAAGTGATGAGTGAAAAGGGAAAAATACTGATTACCAGCATTTTCCCATTTCACTTAATGTTTTTAAAAGCCGTTTTTGCTGGGTGTATTTGTAAAGGGTTTGTAAATCATACTACATTGGCTTTTGAAATATGTATTTGAAAAAGGGGGGTTATAACCACCATCCAATAGAGGGCGCTTCACGGAAATCTCGAAATCGGGCTCAATCAGCCAAGGTAAGATCCACGTAGTGATCATAACCTTGGCTGGCTAAGATGGGGCATTTCTTATTCTTTGAAGATTCGACCTGTCTTGTATGACACATCACTCCCCCCAAAATTGTGGGGATTGTAGTAATACGCGCCATAAAGTAGGAATGGAGAAAATAGTTTTTATAAATACATTTGAGGAAAATTCAGGCCTGCTTTAGCTCCAGATTTGTCTGAACTGCTGGTCATAGCTGAATGAATCGCCTTAGGTAATATTTTATTTAGTAATGGTTGTTGCATACAAAAGTAGTCTTGTGCTGTACCCTGGATGACCAAATTAGATTAGTATTTGTAGGATGCCATCTAGCAGGAGATAATGTGGTTGTTTTCATTTTAACTGCAAATCATGTGATCTTATACATGGTGCGCCACTGTAAGTCATTTAGCAACGACATAAACAACCTCAATGAAGTTATTCACATCTGTTTATCTGCCAGTGAAAACTTCAATAGGAGTCCATAACTCATGTTATATAATGAATGTATGATGTGTTTGCCAAGTCAACTGAGATATAGTTAAAAATATAGTTTGAAAGACTTCGATTGAAAATTGAAACTTAAGTTTTCTTTTTTAAGAGGAGCCCTACAATTTTCAGTAAACAGGTGTATTTCCGAGTATGTACCAATCTGGTGGCCATGTCGATCCACCAGATAAAGCCGAGGGATTTGATGGCTGTCTGAGGTATGCCAATTGCATACAATCCAGGGTTTCACGGAATATTGGAAAGAAACCTCTCAAGAACATTAACGGAAAAAGAAAATGCTTTCTCCTTTCCCCATGATGTTTCTACTCTATGAAGGACAAATTCCAGCATTTGAGCCATCTTTGTCATCTACAAAGTAATCACTAATGCTCAGAATTTGAACAAGCCTAAAATTTTGTCATTTGGTAAAGAGCCAAGTCATATTCAATTTATCATCTGCAAAATGATTTTATTTGGTGGAGCCCAAAATCTTACTATATAAGTTTTTTAATGAAAATAAAGAGTATTGTGAAAGGAAGTGTTTCCATAGCAACAATTATTTAATTGTTTTGTGCTACAAAATGAAGATATAGAGATTTCATGCTTCAAATGACAACTGATAGCACTTAGTATTAGAACCTGACCTTACTTTCATGTACCTATTTGTGATTTATGAGGATAGATACAAATACCTTTACCTTAACTCTATACTAAATGAAAAGATATTAGACTTTTCCAAATTGAAAGCAGTTGCAGACGACAAATTAAAGGAGGCAGTAATAATACAATTATTCCTTGGTTAAGCAGGAAACTGTGGAAAATAGAGAAAATGCTGGTTACCAGCATTTTCTCCTTTTTATACGCCCATGGCGGGCATCCGGGTGGGCGGGTGGCTTCAAGTTCTTTGTCCAGAGCATATCTCCAAAACTATACTATCTATGGTTATGCAGTTTCATAGGTGGATAGATCTAATCAAGGGGGAGCGCAGTGCACATGAACCATAACTCTTGCTTGCTTAATTTTTGAGTTATTGCCCTATGTTTATTTTCATTTTTTAATTTTGTCCGGAGCATATCTCCAAACTATTTTAGATATGGTTATGAAATTTTGCAGGTGGATAGATCTCATCAAGGGGGAGTGCAGTGCACATGAAACATAAATCTTGCTTCGTTAATTTTTTTGTTATTGCCCTTTGTTCATTTTCATACTTTAATTTTGTCTGGAGCATATCTCCAAAACTATACTAACTATGGTTATGAAATTTCATGTGTGGATTGATTTCATCAAGGGGGAGTGCAGTGCACATGAACCATAACTCTTGCTTCGTTAATTTTTGAGTTATTGCCCTTTGTTCATTTTCATACTTGAATTTTGTCCGGAGTATATCTCCAGAACTATACTACCTATGGTTATGAAATTTTGTAGGTGAATAAATCTCATCAAGAGGGAGTGCAGTTAAAATGAATCATAACTCTTGTTTGCTTAATTTTTGAGTTATTGCCCTTTGTTTTTTATTTTCATACTTGAATTTTGTCCAGGCCATATCTCCAAAACTATGCTAGATATGGGTTTGAAATTTCCTGCCACATATTTACAATGTTTGCAAATTCAAGACACCTGTTGTTTATTTGTATACCTTTAGTTAAATACACAAACAGAAATGTTGGCGAATATTTCATATTTGCAAAATCACAAAATTTCCACATCACAAAATTTTCCACTTTTACAGTACCCGAAATGGAGTTCTGATGAGATTAAAAAAGAAGTATTGTTGAAATAGGAGAAACTGCTCTTAACTGGCATGTTCTTCTTTTCAAACACTATTTTCAAATGTCTTCTTCATTAGGGTCATAAAAACTGAATATTTGGTGAAAGAGTTTAGCAAGACTATTACAATAAAGCAATAAGGATAAGTAATTACCGGTATTTTAAAAGTCGTGATAGAGATGATTACAGATATTTTTAGACAAATCTGCTGTGTCCCTTGTTCTCAAAGGTCTATTCCTCTAGAGATTTACTCTCCCTTCTGTCCTTAGTCCTTTACTAAACAGTTCCCAGTTTTTAAAAATATCAAGAGGAAGGCTTTTAAAAATATTACTGAAAAAGGGGATCATGCTGGTTATCGTGCTAAAATAAGAATTCCATCATTTAAAGCTTTTTAACTCTTTCCCAAACAATCCTGGGTATTTACAACACTAAAAAAGAAGCCGTTTTAAAATAATATGGGTAAGGAGCATTTTTTCCTTTTCATGCAATGTTTTCCACCCTACCAAAGATGTATTTAAGTTGAGTTGCATTAATTTTAACATCTGCAAATGCTTTAAATTTGGAAGAGTGTAAAATATTGTAATTTGGTGAAGAGTTAAACCTTCCTCTCTTGATGTTTTTAATTTAGTAAGGTCTAAAACTATGCCATCTAGTGAAAATGAACCCTTTACCAGACAACAAAATGTTAGCCCTTTCGGAATTGAAAGCATTGAATTTTGCAGATAACAATTTCAGTGTGGCTCAAATGGATCAGTTATTCTTTGATTGGGTAGAGAAATTGAGGGAAAAGGAGAAAAATGTTGGTTAACAGCATTTTCTCCTTTTCACTCAAGTTTTTACAAGGCTTCTTTCCTTAGGATAATTATCAGTGTGACTTTGATAAACCTCATCTCATTGTAAAAGATTTGTAGCTGATAACTTTCATAAGCATCTTGCAAATGGAAGAGTAAACATTCATGATAAGGCTTGAAATAATGAATGTGTGAAAATGATGTTGCAGAGAGGGTTGTCAGCTGCAAGACGGAATATTGAATGTGTGAAAACGATGTTTTGGGAGAGGGTTGTCTGCTGCAAGAGAGATTATTGAATATGTGAAAAAGATGTTGTGGGAGAGGGTTGTCTGCTGCAACAGGGAAGATTGAATGTGTGAAAACGATGTTGCTGGAGAGGGTTGTCTGCTGGAAGAGGGAATATTGAATGTGTGAAAAAGATGTGGGAGAGGGTTGTCTGCTGCAACAGGGAATATTGAATGTGTGAGAACTATGTTGCTGGAGTAGGTTGTCTGCTGCAACAGGGAATATTGAATGTGTGAAAAAGATGTTTTGGGAGAGGGTTGTCTGCTGCAAGAGGGAATATTGAATGTGTGAAAATGATGTTGCGGGAGAGGGTTGTCTGTTACAAGAGGGAATATTGAATGTGTGAAAACGATGTTGCTGGAGAGGGTTGTCTGCTGCAAGAGGGAATATTGATTGTGTGAAAACATGTTGCGGGAGAGGGTTTTCTACTGCAACATGGAATATTGAATGTGTGAAAAAGATGTTGCGGGAGAGGGTTTCCTGCTGCAAGAGGGAATATTGAATGTGTGAAAAAGATGTTTTGGGAGAGGGTTGTCTGCTGCAAGAGGGAATATTGAATGTGTGAAAAAGATGTTGTGGGGGAGGGTTTCTGCTGCAAGAGGGAGTATTGAATGTGTGAAAACTATGTTGTGGGAGAGGGTTGTCTGCTTTAAGAGGGAATATTGAATGTGTGAAAAAGATGTTTTGGGAGAGGGTTGTCTGCTGCAAGACAGAATATTGAATGTGTGAAAAAGATGTTGCTGGAGAGGGTTGTCTGCTGCAAGAGGGAATATTGAATGTGTGAAAAAGATGTTGTGGGAAAGGGTTTCCTGCTGCAAGAGGGAATATTGAATGTGTGAAAACGATGTTACTGGAGAGGGTTTTCTGATGCAAGAGGGATTATTGAATGTTGCTGGAGAGGGTTGTCTGCTGCAAGAGGGAATACTCCAGGAGGTAGCTAATTATATACTATGTTTACTCCATACCAAAGGACCTAAATTTTTACTTTTCAAATTAAAGGCATTTACAGACAGCAAGTTAAGTGTGGCTCTAAGCTGTAATGATGGAATTCGCTTCTTTAAGATTAGAAAACATTATGGGGAAATGGGAGAAATAATGGATATTCATACCAGCATTTTCTCCTTTTTGCACAAAGTTTTCATTAAAATATGTGATTGTGTGGTGAAGGGTTAATGCAATTACTGTGTGCTGAGTTCTCAGCAGTGCTGAGTGCCTTTAGAGTTATGGTAAAATATGTCAGAAGTTGGCTTGATCTTTACGGCATTCATAAAGCAAGTTTAGGGGGGAAGAATAACCAATCAATAACAAATATATATCAGTTCCATGAATTGGTGATTTATGGGAAAATAAATGAGGCTTTTTAAACCTTTACCCTTATGATTGGCTTCTCCATAACAAACAGGAAAGTGGTTGTAGAAAAAATGGAAGGAAAGGCAGAAATTGCTGGTAAGCAGCATTTCCTTTTTTTCAGAAAACTGTACAAGCACAGTATGTTTTCTACCATTTTAATGACAACCCATTGATTGTGTGTCATTGAAATTGTTGTCTGCAAAATGGATGAGTAAAATTGTGTTGCTTAGTAAAGAATTAGACTACGGTACTAAGCTATAATTCTCTTTGATTGATCAGATCATCTTATGATGTATTGGAAAATTTTGTCTCCTTCAAGGCTACCTGCTTTGTCAGATGATAAAATTCTAGAACCTTTCAAATTTTAAAAATTTGGCCTCTCCAATTTTAACAAATTACCACACAATCCCTACTTTCGACGATCCTGAGAAAGAAGGTTTTAGAAAACATTGTGGGAAAAGGAGAAAATGCTGGTAACTAACCAGCATTTTCTCCTTTACCCACAATGGTTTCTACCCTTCACAAAACAAATTCCAAATTTTCAGTTACTTTTATATATTGTCATCTGCAAATGCTTTTGATTTGAACAAGCCTAAAATTCGGTTGTTTGGTAAAGATTTAATGTGTCTCGAATCATGGAAATTTGTCTGCAAAAGTGGAGGGACTCTTCCCATATTTTTACCAAGTCTTCTTCTTAAGGGTCAAAGGGTTAATACTGTGCAAAATGTTTGTTTTCATATTAACAAAGTATGAAAATACAGAAATGTAAATATATAAGGATGAGATGATCACAATAATTCATATCACAAAAATTTAAATTGGCATTCAGTTTGATGGATGTTTAAAACCACTTGCATGGTTTAGGCAGGGTCTGTTGCATGGTAAAAAGCTGCATTTTTGGGACAGTATCAAGCATTTTATCTAGGCTGTTTTACTTGTTTAACTCTTTACAACACAATCCCAACTTTTAACGACCCTCAAAAGAAAGCTTTTGAAAACATTATCAGAAAAGGACAAAATGCTGGTAACCAGCATTTCCCCCTTTTCCCAAAATGTTTTCTACCCATCCCAAATCAAATTTCAACTTTAGAGACACATTTATTTTGTGGTCTGCAAATGCTGTAAATGTGGACCAGTTTAGTATTTTGATATTTGGTAAAGAGTTTACATCTTTTGCAACTGTAAGTTTTTATCTTGTTCATTGACATCTCTTGGCATTTCCATGAGATCTTAAACATGGTAAGAAAATGGGTATTAAGTCCGCTCTCAACTTTGTTTCAATTGTAGCATGGGAGTTACGAGTAAGTTAACTCTTTACCAAACGATAAATGTTGGGACGAGTCCAAATTAAAAGCATTTGCAGACCACAAAATAACTGTGAGTCAGAAATTGAATTCCGATTTTAGAAGGTTAGAAAACATTGTGGGAAAAGCAGAAAATGCTGGTTACCAGCATTTTGTTTTTTTCCCTCAAGGCTTCTTTCCCTGGGTCGTTAAAAGACAGAATTGTGTGGTAATGGGTTACAGGCAAACTACATTGCTGATTGATTTTCAGACCCCCCATTTATATATATCTAAAAGCTTTTAGCTTGTTACTGTTAGATGTCTGACACAATACTCCTGTGTTAATCATTAGTATTATATTGATGAAACATGTAAATATTTGTAATCATACCTCTACTAAACAAGAAAATCTCAAGACATGTCGAAATTTGAAAAAATGCAGACTACAAATTAATTCTTGTTCAAATAGTAAGATTAGTTCTGAAAAGAATTGGCAACAATGTGGAGGAAGAAGGAGAAAGTGCTGGTTACCAGCATATCGTTTTTCCCACAAAGTTTTGGACATTATTACATTTGAAAACAATGTGGCAAAAGCAAAATTTGCTACTGACAGTGGTCTGTTAACCCTTTACTCCATAGATACTCATTTTTACACATTGCTTGTAGGAGCCTATGGAAAACATTGTGGCAAAAGGTGAAATTGCTCGTGACGAGCAATTTCACCTTTTGCCACAATGTTTTCTATGCTATCAATAGATGTCATATACACATAAAAAACAGCTTCATCCTTGCTGTTATTTAGGGTCAATTAGAGATACAATAGAAATGCCTTACAGGGTAAAGGGTTAAAGACAAAAAATAATTATCGGTTGTGGTGATGACATTGTGTATAGACTCATTAGAAGTTTCCAAAAAAAATGTTTGAAAAAGAGGACCTCTGATAGATTGTTATTATAGTCTGTTTCATTTCTATGGAAACCGACAAAAAAAATTAATTCAGGTGAAAAACTCTTGTTTTTTAGGATACATCTTGGTTTATTACTAAAACTGTAATGAAAATATTCAGTTCATATTTTTTCAGTCAAACTTAAGGTCATGCTTTTTCCTATTTAGCGCATTATCACACAAGCCTGAGTTCTAATGACCATGAGGGATCCAGTGTGGGTCAGTGGAATAGAGTAGGCAGAGCTCCAGATTTTGTAGAGGGCGTTCATGATTTGATTTCATAATTGAAAAAATTAAGTTATTCTCCCTATGTTATGGGTACTCATTAGAATCGTCTCTTTGAGACGATTCTAATGAGTACCCATAACATAGGGTTTGGAGGAGAAATAATGGATTTAGAATGACATCACTCCCTCTTATCTGGAGCTCTAAGTAGGACTTGTGACCTGGAGGCCCGAGGTTGGAGCCTCACTGGATCCACTGGGTTTTTTCATCAGAGTGTCCTTGGGTACTTTTGGGCTTTGTACTGATTAAACCAAGGAAGTACATGAATTATGAGCTGATGACATGATATGACTGAAATAATGTTGAAAGAAGTGTAAAACATTATTTGGTTAATTCAGTCTAATAAACCTGAGGAAGAAAGGTTTTGAAAGCATTGTGGGAAAAAAAGATAAACCAGCAGTTTCTGCTTTTCCCATTATGCTTTCTATTCTTTCAGAGTCAAATCCCATCATTGGAACAGTATTTGTTGTGTCCAAAATTTTGTTGTTTGATAGAGAGTTAAGCACATTGTTGAATTTCACATGTAAATAGGGTATGTTTCTGTATTTCACAGACCAGTTGATAACTTGATCCTCTTAAATTTCCAGCCTCAAAGAAAACATGAACAGGAAGATGTAAAAAGTTGTGTGTATTTTTTTTAAAGGTTTTGCAATAGTCAACCTTAACTTTAACCTTATTCTGGGTTTACAAATAGACTATCTTGCTTAGGCTTACTATGTAATCAAAGATCATTGTGCACATCTCCACTGTTAGATCACTGTCTACTCTATTCACCTCTAAATGTATGTTCTTTCAGACCAGCCTGGAACACACATATAGTGTTGTTTCTGGATAAGCATGCAGGTTCTGCACAGATTAATCCAGGACAACAAGCTCCATTCTTATGTAATTTTCTGTTTTTGGTAAGCTTACTGTAAGACAAAATCTAAAATGGTTGTGAAGTAATGTTGATAAATAGAAGACTGGAAGTGAATTTACAGGCTTTACTGTTTCAACAGCAGTAGAGCAGGTTAACTTTCTGTTGTTTCTGGTGTTATACTTTGTAGAAAACCATTTGTTATACTCCAGCAAAACAAATGTTTTTGGGGGTATACTGGAATCAGACTGTGTGTCCGTCTCTGTACAAAATACCAGTAATTGCCTGTTACTGTCAAAGCGCTGGGGGGGAGGTATTAGGTCACATTCAGTTACAGCTTTAGTTTCATCTAGGATACAGTTTATCAAACTTCATATATCAATCCCTGTATAAGGGATTGATATAATTATGAAGTTTAATTACTACCCCAGTGTCCATGGGCAAGAAATTATAGAAAATTGATTACAGTAGGTTGGTGAACTCTTTACCAAATAACAAATTTTTGGGCTGGACCAAATTCAAAGGATATTCAGACATAAAAGTAAATCTTGTTTATATAGTGATTTCTGACTTTGATAAGGTAGAAAAAATATTGTGGGAAAAGGGGAAAACGTTGGTTACTAGAATTTTCTCCTTTTCCCACAATGTTTTACAAAGGCTTCTTTTCAGGATCATCAAAAGTAGGGATTGTTTGGTAATGAGTTAAAGTTTAATTCTTTACCAAACAAAAAAATTTTGGACTAGTCCAGTATTGAAAACACTTGCAGATGACAAAATAAATGTGAATCAAAAAATGAAATTTTATTTGGAAAGGGTAGAAAACATTGTGGGGAAAGGAGAAAATGCTGGTTACCAGTATATTCTCCTTTTCTCACAATGTTTTCAAAGGCTTTCTTTCTCAGGGTTGTTAAAAGTCAGGATTGTATGGTAAAGAGTTAAATAGACAAAAAACAGAAGAATTTGTTTTTTCAGAAAGTACATGTATCTATTGCCATAAGTTTAACATTTATCATACCAGGAGAAACCTTTATTTGATTCTACTGTTTCACAATAAAGAATTCCTGACAATTTGTAGATAGATAAATGAGTTGTTTCATGGTCTTTTCAATTCTGTGAATATCAGTAAATCACGTATATATGTCAGATATAATAGCTGTATCAAATTTTATTATTGATCTATAATTCCGTGTCTGCATAGAAACATCTTTGGCTAAATAACATTCATGGCAAAGAAAAATGTCACTTGTAGCTCATTGTATTTTCAAGACTGTCATATTAAGAGTTTCACAAACATTGGACAGTGTGGATCCCACACCAAACTGCTTATTCTGTGCAGTCTGAACTTTATCTGTACTGTCTGTGCAAAAGTCACAAAATCCAATGATTGGTTCATATAACTTTTGTAACTGTTCTTTTACAAGATTTTTTAGCTTTGTTTTTCTCTATGAATAACAGGTGGTCCTGGAACAAAGAAAGGGAAATTACTTCAAAATCTGGTTGAAGTGTTTAAGTTTGAAGTTGTGAATATAGAAGACATTATATTTGAAGAACTAGGCAAACAGGTAGAAGACCCTACACCAGGTAGGATAGTGAAGGCAGTGCAGGAAAAGCTGAAGGTAAGCCTTTCTTTTATGGGAATTTGTTACCTGCAACTATCATTTTTAACTTTAGTGGTCGAAGGGCAGCAAGTTTATGTCATGGTCCTGCGTCTGTTGTGTGTCTGTATGTCAAACCATCCATTCTTCTGTCAATGCGTTAACTTTTATTTAAAACATTTTATTCTCTTTTGACCAAATATTACAAAAATGTTCATTCCGTGAATTTTTTAAGAATTTATTGAAAGAGTTTGATACTAATAGAAACTCTGGTTGCCATGGCATGTACCCTGAAAAATATTGAAAACCTTCTAAAATCTCATTCAAAACCAAAAGGCCCAGGGCTACCAAATTTGGCATGTACTTTCATCCAATGGACCTCTACAAAGTTTCTTCAGATTAGAGCTCAAGGGTCAAAATTGGCCCCATTTTTCAGGGTTTGTTTTTTATCAATTTTACTGTCCCAGTTTTGTGCTTCAAAATGAGGAAGAGACTTGAGTTTGTCATCTGTAGCCATTTTATGATCTGACATATAGTTTAAAGTAGTGTAAAACCCCAAGTAATCACACAGACTTGCGTCAATTCACAATTTGTATACAATGTTCATCTCAGAAGGATGATCATGCACACTAAATGACCCTTGCTGTGGATGTGACATCAACCAGCATTTTTTCCCTTTTTCACAATATTGTCTACACTCGTCATGAGAGCCAAATTTGATTTGTTGTCTGCAATAATTATTGCATTCCTATTGGATGTTGCCGAAAATTTGTCTTCTGGTAAACTTTCATCCATTGGTTTGTTTGTTCCTTTGTCAGTTGTTTTGTTCATTCAGTCACTCACTTACTCATTCTAGGCAGACCAAGGGTTGCTACGGCTGGATGCTGTCCTGAAGATGGTTAGTAGAAAACTAGATTGTGTGGACAAGAGCAAGTTTTTTATCTTAGACTTGGTGCCAAACCTCAAATGGATGCTAAGTAACCCTATGCTCATTAAAGACTGTACAAACGAACTTCGGTATTTTGAAGAAAAGGTAAGTTGATTAACTCGTTACCAAACAACAATATTTTAGGTTTGTTCAAATCAAAAGCCTTTGCAGATGACAAAATAAAAGTGACTTAGAATTTGAAATTTGTTTGGTGAAGAGCAGAAATAATTGTGGGAAAAGGAGAAAATGCTGGTTACCAGCATTTCCTCCTTTTCCCACAATTATTTCTAAAGGCTTCTTTCTCAGGGTCTTCAAAAGTAGGGATTGTGTGGTAATGGAATGAACTGTAAGGGGAAAAAAATCTGTCTTTTTTTACACTTGTAAAACTGATAGGTAATACGAAAGATTATTTGAAAAGGAGCAGCAGTTGCTACATTTGTTTTCTCTGTGAAAAGGGGGCTGAATGCATTTGCAAAAAACTATCAACTTTGTCAGCCCTAGCAGTCCAGAGGTAGGTATGGGTGAAAACTTTTTGCTTTTGTAAATTTTCTGCAAGATAAAGGATAGGCTTATCTTGTGATTCATTTGCTTTACCACACAATGATGACTTGACACTTCTTGAAGAGAAGCCTTTTGAAAACATTGTGGGTAAAGAAGAAAATGCTGGTAACAAGCATTTTCTCCTTTTCCCACAATGTTTTCTACTCCATCAAAGAAAAATTACACCGTATGAGCCACACTGAAATTGTCGTCTGCATATGCTTTCAATTTGGATAAGGCTAAAATTTTATCATCCTGTAAAGGTTTAAACCCCTTTTTCCAGGACGTGTCTCAAAGACTTTGAATTTTGATTGGTCAAAAATTTTAGTTGTTTAAGTTGGAGACCATATCTCCTGTGCCTGTATATCTTTCCTGTCTCCCTTTTCCTTTCTAATCAGTTTTGCAATGTGGACCTAAAAGGTGCTTGACTTTGGTGAACATTACACTTTTCTCAAAAAGAAATTTCTACCTCTTCCTAATCAAAAGTATGTGTCTGCAGAAAACAAATTTAAAATCTATACAAATGAGATGTGTCATAGTTCTCTGGTAGGATATAAAATAGTGTTAGTTAATAGCATTTTCTCTATTTTCCGTAATGTTTTCAAAAGACTTCTCCCTTAGGGTCATCAACCCTTAGGATGCTAAGCACGACTCAGTGACCTGTAGTGGACCTTTTAGATCAAGGTCACGCTGCACAGAGCCTCATTGTAATCTGGGATCTGAATAGTCTGATAAGGAGCTGCTTTTTTCTCCAAAAATGCCTTTGAAATAGTAACATTTGGAGTTTTGCTGTCAGCTTGAATGATTCATTTATTTTGCAAAAGTTAACCCTTTACCTGATCTGCCAATTTGAGGCTCTTACATTTCAGCAGCAAATAGAAATATGATTTCAAAAATATGGACAAATGAGGATACAGATATCTGACTGAGTTGAAAACATTGTGGGAAAAGGAGAAATTGCTCATTACGAGCGATTTCTCCTTTTCCCACAATGTTTTCAAAAGCTGCCTGTTGTTGATACATCAAAATGAGTATCTATGGAGTAAAGGGTTAAAAGACCAAGGATTGTTAAGTAAAGAGTTCATTCCTGATCAGAATTTCATATTACAGTTTCCAGTTTCCTTTGTAATCAACTTTGTGATACCAAAAGATAAGGTGCTCGACAAATTAGAAATCGAAAGTGCCAAACAGAAATCGGAGAGCTCAACAGCTGTCAGTAGTGGTGGGCAGAGTGATGAGATAGACTCATCCAGAACACAAGTAAGTTGGCTATGAACCCTTTAACCCTTTACCACACAATGATGATTTTTTATGACCCTGAGGTAGATGCCTTTTGAAAATATTGTGGAAAAAGGAGAAAATGCTGATAACCAGCTTTTTCTCCTTTTCCCACAATGTTTTTACCCTTCCCAAATCAAATTTAGATTCTTCAGTCACATTTATTTTGTCGTATGCAAATGCCTTCAATTTGGACCAGTCCATAAATTTAACATTTGCTTTAATATACAGCTAAATTTTAGACTAGTCTAAACTGAAAGCATTTACAGATGACATAAGTGTGGCTCATATCATAAGTTTTTAGCTCCCCTGAGCACAATATGGTGGTTTTGTGTCTTGGTGAGGAAGACTTCTTTGAAGCATTTTTTTGCCTTTAACCTTTGCTGCATGTGAGAAAAGTCGTTGGGGCTTGGAAAGAAAGTTGTGTCAGTACTGGTATGAGAAAGCCAATAAGCACATGCATAGATGTACTGACTGCCAGGATATACTGTGAGCTCTCAAAACAGTGTTAAACTCCAATACAGACAAAACCATACATGTATTATTTTTCTAGAGCATAAAGTGTGAAGAGCTGCCCTAGCCTGGACTCCTGGTAACCAGCATTTTCTCCTTAATTGTTTTAACTTGGCCAAGCCTGAAATTTTGTCATTTGGTAAAGTTAACCAAAAGAATCCTATGTTTTATCAACCCTGAGGTAAAAGGCTTTTAAAAGTTTACATTGTGGGCAAAGAAGAAAATGCTGGTAACCAGCATTTTCATCCTTTCTCAAGTTTTCTGCCAGCTGGTAACCAACATTTTCTCCCTATCTCAAGTTTTGTACCTGCTGGTAACCAGCATTTTTCCCCTTTCCCAAGTTTTATGCCTGCTGACACATTTACCATTTTAAGTACATTTAATTTGTTGTCTGCAAATGCTTTCATTTTGGACAAGTCTAAAATTAGGTTGTCTGGGATTGCCTGACCTTATAACTACCTCCATTTGAATCTTTTGTAGAAACGGGTGTTATTGTATGAAAACAGTGTAAAACCTTTCATAGACTATTTCAACAAGAAGGAGAAAGTGGTAACTATTGACGTCTCCTGCGGCATTCCGGATGTGATATGGTCCAGAGTGTTTGAGTTTTTTGACGACTTTGACTTCAAACCTCAAACTACAAATGAAACAGTAATCCTATATGCATTTGGTAAAATATTTTGTTCTTTTGTTAACTGGTCACTTAACAATATATTCTTAGACCTGTCAAACTTGAAATCACTCGCAGATGAAAAATTTAATTGTAGCTTATGTCATGGCGGGGTTTCTGTCGTCCATTTGTCTGTCCGTCCGTTAAGTCTTTTTCTTGTTTACACGATAAAGTCTGCATTTGTCGTCAGATTTTCGTGAAACTTGCACATTTTGTTTATCTCATCAATAGTTTCATTCCTATCGATTTTTAGACAAATCCAACAAACAAGATGGGAAAAGTAGCCATGTCAAGTTGAAAATTTCCAATTCTTGTTTACGCCATAAAGTCTGCATTTCTTATCAGATTTCTGTGAAACTTGCACAGATTGTTTATATAATCAATAGCATTAACCCTATCCAACAAACAGTATGGGAAAAGTAGCCATTTCAAGTTGAAAATTTCCAATTCTTGTTTATGTGATAAAGACTGCATTTGTGGCCAGATTTTCGTGAAACTCGCATAGTTTGTTTATCTCTTCAATAGCTTCAACCCTATTGATTTTGAAAAAGAATCCAACAAATAGTATGGGAAAAGTAGCCATTTCAAGTTGAAAATTTCTAATTCTTGTTTACGCGATAAAGTCTGCATTTCTTGTCAGATTTTTGTGAAACTCACAATTTTGGGAAAAAAAGGTCCAATAAACAATATGGGAAAAGTAGCCAGTCCAAGTTGAAAATTTCCGATTCTTGTTTACATGATAAAGTCTGCATTTGTAATTAGAGTTTTGTGAAACTCACACAGTTGCTTTATTTCATCAACAGCTTGAATCCTATTGATTTTGAAAAAAAAATCCATCAAACAATACGAGAAAAATAGCCAATTAAAGTTCAAAATTTCCTTTTCTTGTTTACATGATTAGGTCAGCACTTTTTGTAGGATTTTCATGAAACTTGCACAGTAGCTTTGTATCATAAACAGCTATAACACTATTGTTTTAAAAGAAATCTGACAATCAGCAATCTGTTTTTGTGACAAGGAGCTGGTGGGGGGAATAATCATGTTTAGTGATAGCTTTAGTTCTATTTTTTGTGCTTAGAAATACTTTTTAATTTTTTCTGTAGGTGATAACCCTACTGGAAGACAAAACTTCAAAATTTCTCCAAAGTGAAACAAGGTAAAAGATTTTCCAGGTGAAAAATGACTCCAGAATGATAATGATTTGTCTTAAAAAGAATGAAAAATACTGTTAACTCTTTACTCCATAAGGCATTTCTATGGTATCTCTAATTGACCCTAAATAACAGCAAGGATGAAACCGTTTCGTATGTGTATATGAGACCTTTTGATAGCATAGAAATCATTGTGACAGAAGGCGAAATTGCTTGTCACAAGCAATTTCACCTTTTGCCACAATGTTTTCCAAAGACTCCTACAAGCAATGCATAGAAATGAGTATCTATGGTGTAAAGGGTTAAAGGAGAAAATGCTGGTTACCAGCAGTTTATTCTTTTTCCACAATGTTTTAAAAAAGTGTTTCCCTTTGAATCCTTATGAAATAGGAATATTTGGTATAGGTTCAACTTGTTATCTCTTTCACAGATTCCAATGACCTCACTGAGATAAATGTAGGACTGTATAGTTTAGCTGTTATCTCATTAAAAGAAATAGCTTTAAATCCAGATGGAGATGTTGTAAGTACATGTAGCAGTTATTATTTATGTTGCTGTTTTCCTTTACCTCTCCTTATGAACCACAGGGTCACCAACCATTCTCAAAAACATTCTAAGTCTTATTCTTCAGAATTTTATCAATGTGAAAGTAACAGAACTTCTGATTGGCAAAACCAGTATTGCTTTAGCCTATCAGAAGTTCTGTTACTTTCAGTTAGAAAAACTTGTAGAACAAGACAAAGAATGCCCTAAAGAATGTTTGGTGAATATTGATCAAGAACTCATTGTATACTAATTGAAAATATTGAACTAATTGATGTAAAATACATCTTTTATCTTTTCAAGAATCAAGAATAGAGCTATAAATAAGTACATTGTTAAGAGAGATCATGAGAGCAGGAAAAAGAAATAGTGGGTGGGGACCGTTTCTTTACAAGTGGCATAACCACCTTCTATTAATGAATACAACTGGAACAGGCTTTGCAAAGTGTTTGGATGCTTTTGTATGTTTATTAACTGAGACTGGCATTGCTGTATTCTGTTTATCTTTAAGAGACATTCTAGCTGGGCATAATTCTCAGGTTGGCTCATCACCTATGTTTTTCTTTTTTTGTGATTTGCCAAGTGTAAGAGGGATATATACTGTAAGTAATTTCAAAGTTTTTCTTAACATGTGCATGAATTTATCAAAATTTAACCGTTTACCACACAATGACGACTTTCAGCATCCCTGAGGAAGAAGCCTTTTGAAAACATTGTGGAAAAGGAGAAAATGCTGGTAACCAGCATTTTCTCATTTTCACACAAAGTTTTCTACCCTAACAAAAAAAATTTGCACCATTTGAGCCACTTTGAAATCATCGTCTGCAAATGCTTTCAATTTGGATAGGTCTAAAATTTTGCTGTGGTAATGGGTTAATTGATAATGGCTTCACTCCCTTCTTAACGTGGGTTGTGATTTATAATATAGAAGCATTTTATGGTCTTTTTATAATTGTGCAAAATGAATTGTTACAGTTTTCATTCACAGTAAAATGCTTTGCCCATTATCAGCTTGTAGAAAGTGGCACAGACCTACTTCATTATTTTGAAACTGTGTTTTATTTCTAGGTAGAGCTAATAGATCAGGTGTGCAGATATCTGGACAACACAGACTCCATGCGTAGTGTGTACTTAGTGGACTGCAGTGGAACCTCCCTGTCTAAAACATTACAGCTTAAGGTAAAATCTTACAGAGCACCTAGAGCCTTGAGGATTGGTGGCAGAAAGTGCTTGAATACTAGAGAGGGTCCTGTTTGGCTCAGTGATAAGGTGCAGGACTCATGAAACGTATTGAGAATGTTTGTTTTGTTAAATTCTTAGACATGTTTGTTTATCCCATTACCCCACAGTCCCTACTTTTGACGTCCCTGAGAAAGAAGTCGTTAGAAAACATTGTGGAAAAGGAGAAAATGCTGGTAACCAGCATTTTCTCTTTTTCCCACAATGTTTTCTACCCTTCACAGAACAAATTTCAATTTTTCAGTCACTTTTAATTTGTCGTCTGCAAATGCTTTCCATTTTGGACAAGCCTAAAATATTGTCGTTTGGTAATGAGTTATGGGTGTCTATGTGCAAGACACTCCAGCGTTCTAGCCCAGTCCTTTTGAAACTCAGGACATACATGAGTATGTGACCTGTCTCCTGGATATGACTGGAATAATGTTTGCAGTGGCATTTAACATCATTTAGTCAATCAATCGGTCGAAACCCAGGGGTGTTTGGTTTATTCCCAAGCTTGACCAAATTCTTTCTGAGGATTGATGATGGGTGTCTTGGTCATTCCTTTCACTTCTGAATGTTGTAATGATGATAATGATGATGTAGGTAAGCAGCTAGTGGTATTGACAGAATGTTTTGGAAAATATTGGTAAGAGAAACATCAGGAAAGTATGGGTAGAAGCATTTGATGCTAAGTGTAACAGAAATAAAGCTTACAAGGGTATTTAACACTAAACAAACTTAGCTCCTTACCAAATGACACAATTTTAGACTTGTCCAAATTGAAAGCATTTGCAGACGACTGGATAAAATTGACTCAAAAAATTGAAACTTGGCTTTAGAAAGGTAGTAAACATTGTGGGAAAAGGAGAAAATGATGGTTACCAGCATTTTCTCCTTTTCCCACAATGTTTTCAGAAGGCTTCTTCCTCTGGGTTGAAAAAAATAGGGATTGTTTGGTAAAGGGTTGAAGAGCACAGCAAATCATGAAATAACCTGTCATAAAAGTGAATAGTAATGTATTTTAAGATGTTATAAAGTCCTTAGTCCTTAACGACCTATGCTCATCTATCGTTGTTTTTTTGAAGTTGAAAAGTCAAAGTTGATGTTATCTTGTAAATAGTTAATACATCCTGCTATATGTTTTATTTCTCCAGAAAAACAAGAAGATGATACAATTCACAGACTCGGGTTCGGATTGCAAGATGGGAAAGTATTGCAACGTAAATCTGACAGACAAAGATGATCCTGCTGATCTCCGTGCTGTTTCTAGCGTTAATAATGAGATTTGTTTATTTGTTGAAAGTACACCTGAAGAACTGTGTAAATGGGTAGTCCAGATTATGGAAGATTGTCGTAAAAAGAGGGAGAAGAGTTGATGATTCATTGTTAGGTTAAATCCATGCAGCCCAAAGACTTAATGTGTCTTGTGGCTTATAAAAACTCTGTGGCAAAGAGAGAAATCAGTCCTCAAGTTGCTCATAAGGAGCAGATTCTCTTAGTTGTAAGGTTTTTGCTCCTGTTCATGCATTAAATCTTAATTCATGAGGATGTTATCAGAGTCATCTGTTGAAACAATGTTTTAGGTAGCAAAGAGTTCAAAGTTTAACTCTTTACCAAAGTCAGAATTTTAGGCTAGTCCAGAGTTAAAGCACTTGCAGGCGACAAAATGAATATAACTCAAAAATTGAAATTTGTTTCCAGCAGGGTAGAAAACATCGTGGGAAAAGAAGAAAATGCTGGTTACCAGCATTTTCTCTTTTTCCCACAACGTTTTCAAAAGGTTTCTATCTCAGGATTGTAAAACTAGGGATTGTTTGGTAAAGGGTTAATAGTTTCCATAAGGATTCTATTTTTAGCTCCACTGGTCGAAGACCAGCGGGCTTATGTCATGGCCTGGTGTCTTCCATGCGTGCGTTAACTTTTATTTCAAACATCTTCTTCTTTGAAACTACCCATCCAATTTTGATGAAACTTTACAGAAATGATCCTGCCATGGTCCTCTTCAGAATTCCTTGAAAGAATTTTATTCCTTCAAAAACTCTGGTTGCCATGGCAACAAAACTGAACAATATTGAAAATTTTTAAAAATCTTCTTCTCTGAAACCATAAGGGCCTAGGGCTACCAAATTTGGCATGTAGCTTTATCTAGTGGACCTCTACCAAGTTCCTTCAAATAATAGCCCTGGGGTCAAAATTGGCCCCACCCCGGGGGTCACAAGTTTTATATGGGCTTATATAGGGAAGACTTTAAAATCCTTCTGGTACCTAGCTATAGGGCTTAGGGCTACCAAATTTGGCATGTAGCTTTATCTAGTAGACCTCTACCCAGAGTGCCCAAATGATAGCCCAGAGGTCAAATTTGGCCCGGCCCCGGGGGTCACAAGTTTTATATGGGCTTATATAGTGAAAACTTTAAAAATCTTTTCGTACCAAGCCATAAGGCCTAGGGCTACTTAATTTTACATCTAGCTTTATCAAGTGGTTGTCTACCAAAGGTGTCCAAATTGTAGCCCTGGGGTCAAATTTGACCCTGACCTGGGGGTCACAAGTTTTACATGGGCTCATATTGGGAATTTTTTAAAAATCTACTTGTACCTAGCCATAAGGCCTAGGGCTATCAAATTTTGCATGTAGCTTTATCTAGTGGGCCTCTACCAGGAGGGCCCAAATTATAGCCTTAGGGTCAAGTTTGTCCCCACACCAGGGGTCACAAGTTTTACATGGGCTTTTGTTGTGAAAACTTTCTAAGTCATCTTGTTACTAACCATAATAAAGACTAGGACCACTAGCCCTATCTCATGGGATTTATGTTTTACAGGGCCTTTTATTGAGAAAACTTTGAAAATCTTCTTGTTTATAACCACACATTTTAGACCTGTATTATTTGGTATGGGGCTTTATCTTGTAGACCTCCACCAGGATTCAAGTAATTATAGCTTTGTGGTCAAAATTGGATTTGCCCAGGGGTCACAACTTTTTTGTAGGTTTTTATGGAAAAAAATTGTATGCCCTCAAGTTTGAAACCAGTTGGCCAAATAATGTAATGTTTGGCTTGTAGTGTTTTTACGAATTAGCCAGTGGATCGATACAGGGCCATCATGGCCCTCTTGTTTATTTTTTTCTGTTGTTGTTCTCCAAGTTTGGTGAATTGTAGGTAAATAGTTCTAGGAGTTGTCAAGTTTGTGTATTCTGCCTCCATTAGGGCTACATTTTCATCTTTCGGGTCTCTTGTCTGATGAATTTTCTTATAGCTTAGTTATGCAAAAAAGCCAAAGCTCATATTACGTAGAAGCTCATGTTCTAAAAAAAAGAGAAAAATCGGTCAAACCTTAATATCATGCCTGTATGAAAAGTTGATTTAAACCTTTTATTTTCACTTAGAGTTAAATGAATTTTTAGCATCCATTTATCCATGTAAATATATTTTGATATCTCGGAAATCTATACCTTTCAAAAAATTGTGGCAAATTGAAAAATCACTTGTAATAGCTAATTTCTACATTTCAATTTTGGAACAATGTTTCTATGGCTCTTAACTTTTAGGGATGCATTTGTTCGTCTTTTAAAAAGATAACTTTAAGTTGGAGTTTTTCCAAAAATGCACAAGTGGTAATTGTTTAACACCAACCGATGCACACCAAGTCATAATTGTTGGTTTTTCTTGGATATTTTACCATTTATCTCCCTTGTTTATCAAAAGACACTGTTACATAGTGGCAGTGTGTTTGTTCTACACACTAAATGTTCATTTTTATGCTCCCCGAAGGGTGAGCATATAGTCGCTGCTTCGTCTCTCCATCCGTCCGTCCGAACCCATTTCTCCACAACCCCTGGACCAAATTTGATAAAACTTCATATATGAACTCCTTAGGGTAAGGTGCCAACTTCATATATGAACTCCTTAGGGTAAGGCGCCGACATAGCTTTCCCAGATTTTCAATTTGACCCTGTGTCATGGAAAAAAGGGGCTTAATGCAAAATTGCAATTATCTCATTCAGTTTTTGTCAGAATGTCATGAAACTTCATGGTTATATTGTTTATGGAAAGTTTTAGCATGTGCCCTTGCTATTTGTAATCTGGGCATTTTTTAAGTTGATGTTCTGTCATGGAAAAAAGGGGCTTCTTGCAAAATTCCAATTTTTACTAATATTTCATTCAGTTTTGGTCAAAATTTCATTAAACTTCATGGTTATATTGTTTTTTTAAAGTTTCACCATGTGCTCTTGTTTCTTTATCCATGTGTTTTTCAATTTGACCCTCTGTCATGGAAAAAGGGGGTTTCTTGTAAAATGAAAAAAGGGCCCTAATGCAATTTGCAATTTTTACTAATATCTTGTTCAGTTTTTGTCAAAATTTCATGGTTACATCTTGTTTTACAAGTTTCAACATGTGCCCTTTGTTTTTGCAATCTATGAGTTGTTAATGTGCAAATATATCTTTCCTGGTTTCTCAAATTAAGGCTGCATCACGAAAAAAGGGGACTTCATGGAAAAAATTGTTTTTCACTAGGTTCACCTTTATCAGTGCGCAAAACTTTGTGAAATTTCAAATCTGAACTTGTTGGAACGTTGCCCAGGCACCTTTCTTCCTTTTTCTCAATTTCTGGCTGCATCTCGGAAAAAGGGGGCTTGATGTAAAAAATTGTTTTATGTAATATTTAATACATGACTGCTCAAAATTTTATGAAATTTCGAATTTTGAATTATTATTCAAAAATGCCACAAACCACACACCTGTTGTATTTATTTCAATGGTCCAATATTGTCTTATGGGAAAAGGGGGCGTAAAGGGGGCTTATTGGGCTTATTGTCCTGAACAAGTTTGTGTTGGCTATATCTAAGATAGTAATTGCCTTTTCACTTCAAATTTTGGGGGGGCATGAACAGGTTCTTTTAGGATAAAAGAAGTTAATTTATATCAATTTCATATATTTTATGACAAGCACTTGTTCGGGGAGCATAACCCGTCTCTGATGGCTCTTGTTTATTCACAGTTATTTGATAAGTACTAACTCAGGTCATGTTCAGATTTGTTGAATATTTAACAAAGTGAGGCTCATCGCAGTATTTTTTTTTTTTGAAACTTAATTTTTGCTACAGAAAAAGTGTTTTGTATTCTTTTTATGACTCAAATTTTCTGGAAATCTTCTTGTCAAATACTCTTTGTCAGAATTTGCAGACATTTGTCATAAACGATGTTTTCATAGACATGGTTGTATTTATTGATACCATCTTGATATGTGAAAAAGAGACTGCTTAATTTTGATGCAGGCTTGTTTTTCCTAGAAAATGTATTACTGTAATACAGACTTCTAATGGTTGAATGTGTTTGGATGTCAAAGTCTATGGCACATTTATTTATTAGATAGTTGTGCAATACTGTTATGGCCCTTGATTTTCTTCATACTCTTACTTCAAATTTTGTATAACTTCTTTCCCAAACAATCCCTTGTTTTAAAACCCAGAGGAAAATTGCTTTTGGAAACGTTGTTGAAAAGGGAGAAAATATTCTTTCTCCCATATTGTTTTCTAAGCTTTCAGAGCCAAATGACTACATTTTAGCCCCATTTAATTTGTAGCCTGCAACGCTTTAAACTCTGAGGACTTAAAAGTTCATTAGTTTCCATACAACATACTAGTAATCTTATAATTTTCTAAATTAAAAGTATTTGTTGTAGACAAATTAAAAGTAGTTAAATTGATTAGAGATGTTTTGGAAAGAGTAGAAAACTTTGTAGGAAAAGGAGAAAATACTCACAACTAGGATTTTCTATTTTTCACACTATGTTTTCAAAAGCCTTCCTCTTGAGCAATGTTAAAACAAAGGATTGTCTGATAAAGTGTTTCATGTGACAATCCACATATCATTTATCACAGCATTTGGGAATATTTAGATGCAGTATAGCATTTGAACATATCTGGATGCAGGAAAGCATTTGAGCATATCTAGGTACAGTATAACATTTGAGCATATCTAGATGCAGTATAGCATTTGAACATTATCTAGATGCAGTATAGCATTTGAGCATATCTAGATGTAGTATAGCAATTGAACATTTCTGTATGCAGAACAGCATTTGTGCACTTCTAGATGCAGTATTAGAAGTACAAGATGATCTCAGTCATACCTTTTCCAAGCAATTTGGAACATCACATCATTTCATTAAATGTATATATTAAACTCTTTACCACACAATCACGAGTTTTAACGACCAAGGGAATGATGCTTTTTGAAAACTTTGAGGGAAAAGGAGAAATGCTGATAACCAGCATTTCTCCTTTTCCCACAATATTATCTACCCCTCTAGAGTCAACTTTCATAAATTAAGCCACAGTTCATTTTGTCGCCTGCAACAGGTTTGAATTTGGACGAGTGCAAAAAAATTGTCGTTTGAGAAAGGATTAACTCTTTACCCTATAAGGCATTTCTATGGTATCTCAAATTGACCCTAAATAACTGCAAGGATGAAGCTGTTTATGTGTATATGACACCTTTTGATAGAGTAGAAAACATTGTGGCAAAAGGTGAAATTGCTCATCATGAGCAATTTCACCTTTAGCCACAATGTTTTCCAAAGGCTTATACAAGCAATGCGTAGAAATGAGTATGGAGTAAACGGTTAACTTACTTCACCCATTACGACACAGTTTAGAGTATCAACAAAGCTGGTTGAGGCTTCTAACAGCACTTTCTCCTTTTCCCATGCTTTGTACTCTTTTAGCTTATAGTAGATTTATGCAAGTTTATTTCATGAGGCAGTCAAAAAGTGCTATTCAAACATTTCCATTTAGGCACTTTTAATACAGGCACAATATGACTTCTTAACACAGTGAAACATGGAGATATCTTTAACACACTATCATGACTTTTAAAGGCCCTGAAACCTTTTGAAACTTTGGGAGAAAAAAAGAAAATGCTGGTAACTAGCATTTTTTTCTTTTCCCACAATGTTTTCTACCTTTTCAAAGACAAAATTTTGTTTTGAGTAATGTTAAATTTGTTGTCTATAAATGTTTTCAATTTTGATCAGGCTAAAATTTTGTATAAAGATTTAATTGAAAAGAAATCACTTTCAATGCTTCATCAAATGAGGTAATTTTTAGTTAAGTCCATAGTAACATTACATGTATTTGCAGACAACAAATGAACATGACTCAGAAATTGAAAGTTGTACTGGAAAGGAAAAACATTGTGGGGAAAAAGGAGAAAATGATGGTTACCAGCATTTTCTTCTTTTCCCTGATTGTTTTAAAAGGCTTCTTTATTTGGGTTGTTAAAAGTTGTGATTGTGTGGTAAATGGTTAAGAAAGATAGATGGTGTAAGAGGCTCTGAAATATGAATATTTAAACTTTTGTAAATCAAGTCCACTTCAACATGAAGATAAAGTAATGAAAAATTAACTTTGCCTGAAATTGCCTCTTTTGCTCACTGTTTCACATTCTGTTGAAACGGCAAATTTTCAGTGATATTAAGAATGAGAAAGCACATGTAATGATAGCTATTGAGCAGTGCTCTCTTAACATCTTGAATACTGATATTCCACAATGTTTCAGGATATACCATTGTTTCTAGTCTGCATTAACAAAGCAAGCATAAATACATGTCTGTTCAGACCATTTGCTAAAATTGAGATTGTAAATTCAATGTTTCATATTTACAAATAGATTTGAAAACAGAAGTGGACTATTGTCTGCATGTTTTCTTTTACAAAATTTTAGCAACTTTCAATGGCAGTGATGTTATCAAATTGCAAAGTTTAATCACCTAGACCACCTTGTCTATGTATAATCAGGACTGAACTCGGTTTCTTTTAGGCAATAGTGAACTCGGTTTCTTTGAGGCAATAGGCAGCTTTAATTGCAAATAAAAGAGGTTATTACATGTGGCAGGAAAAAAAGATCTATGCTGAGAATTTTTCACAAAATTGAAGCCCGCCCAGGGGGACTCATTGGCGAGCATGTCGGACTCATGACCTGGTGGTTGTGAGTTTGATACCAGATTGAGGGAGAATTTTCTTTGCGGCGTATTTTCGCCTCTCACCTCTGCTGAGAACAGTAGTCGGTGGTTTTGGAAAGAGATTTGTGTTAGTACCGGTGTGAGAAAGCCAGGAAACACATGTGCGTCACCAACCGCCATAATATGACCTTAGCTGTTAACCCTTTACCAAACAACAAAATTTTAGACTTGTCCAAATTGAAAGCACTTGCAGACGACAAAATGAACGGAACTCAAAAATTGAAATTTGTTTCCAGCAGGGAAGAAAACATTGTGGAAAAAGGAGAAAATGCTGGTTACCAGCATTTTCTACTTTTCCCACAATGTTTTCAAAAGGCTTCTATTTCCGGGTCGTAAAAACCAGAGATTGTTTGGTAAAGGGTTAAAGTGGTGTTAAACCCCAATACAACCAACCAACCAAACTGAAGAATTGGTTACTTTTTTCATCATGAAATAAACACTAAATAGGCTATTTTACAATCTTTTTTTTTTATTGTCCAGGTAAATCCTAACATTTGATGTTACGGGAGATAAAACATATACCAATTCAAAAATACAAGGCATATGTTACCTCTTTGATCCACTTAAGTATGCACCATATCTTCTGCATTGAACAAAATGGAAAACCTGCCATTTAAGATCATTATGTGACTTTTCAGTCTGATGTTAATACTTTTTACAAATATCAGTAAATTAATACACTTACCATATCTGTTTTTGCCGAGTTACATATGATTAGCAATTCGCATAGCGAGTTAAAATTTATTTAATATTTTTTCTGAAAGTAGGTCGTAAGTGATATCATCAGCTATGTTAAAAAAAAAGGGTTCTAAATGAAATTGTTAAATGTTTAACAGCCAGTTTTTGGAATTTTTTATTTTCTACATATTTTGAACAGAATTATTTTAACTTTTTACCAGACAATGAATTTTAGACTTGTCCAAATTGAAAGCATTGCAAATGGAGAGGTGAGTGCAACACTATTCTAAGTGCCTGTAAATTGTACAGGCACTTAGAATAGTGTTGCACTCACCTATCGAAATAAAATTTAATGTAAGGTAACCTAGATGACAAAATTTGCCTTTGAAAGGATAGACCACAATCATGGGAAAAGAAAATGCTAGATAGATTCTGTCATTTTCTACTTTTACCATAGTGTGTTCATAAGCTTTCTTTCTCTTGTTTATAAAATGCAGGATTGTCTGGTAAAAGGTTTAATTTGATGAGATTTATTTATAACTTGTTGCTCGTTTACTTGATAGTTACTGAATAAATTTTTTCTTTTCATTGAAGTGATGCTGTCTATTTATCTTGAAGCCTAATCTATAGTCATTTCAACCCCACACTGAAAAATCCCAGGGTTAAAGGCCTGTGAATAGAGGGTATTGGAAATATTGTAGGAAAAGGAGCTAATACATTCTCTCCTCTTGTGGAAAATTTCTCTTTTTTTTCCCCCCGTTATATTTTCAAAAGCTCAGGCTGTAGAAACATTGAACTGGTAAAAGATTTTGTTACAGGAGACCTCTCCTTCATGCATGACTTTGTCCCGGTTTAAATATGATACCTAACATCTGTGTTGGGGAGAATTATCTTTAGCTCAGTGGTTATGGTGTTGGCTTTTTGTCTGGGCGTTCTAGGTTTGAATCCCGATTGGTTCTCTGTATTTCTGCCATGCATTTGTTTATGTTTGTTTCAGACTTTGTTCATAAAAAATTGCGCTCAGGGTTTTGTTGTTGGGGCTGGTTTTAAGAATTTCCATCTAGACTTAGTGATGTTATTTTGAAGATACCTTTTACAAAGTATTGTGGTATGCTGTGACACCTTAACCTTTTACACAAAATGACCAGATTTGAGACAGTAGTGTAGACACACTGGCCTCTCACATCAGTGCTTCTGGGTTCCTATCTTACACCCCATGAGTCAAGCTTTGGAATAACCCCAATCATAAAACAAAGAACTGGTAAGGGCTTCCAGTAAGCACTCACAAGGAGTGAGTTATAGAAGTGGTACAAATTTGTTAAGCTCTTTACCACTCAATCCCTAGTTTAAAGGATTCGTAGAACAGATCCTTTTGAAATCATTGTGGGAAAAGAAGAAAATTCTGGTAACCAGTATTTTCTCCTTTTTCCCACGATGTTTTCTTCCCCTTGCAGGCAAATCCGATTGTTTAAGCCAGATTTAATGTTATCTGCAAATGCTTTCAATTTGGACAGGTCAAAACTTATCAATCATTATAAAATAAAATGGTTTCGGGCTCTTATTAAGAACTTGCACGTTTTGACTAAAATAAAGAGCTTAATTTTCAAAAATTCCAGCTTTTTCTACCTCTACTGCAAATTATTTCCTCCTGTAAAAGACAAACCTTGTCATTTGAGTCGCACATAATTACATATATGTCCCTGAAAGGATTAAAAACATTGTGGGTAAAGGACAAAGTGCTGGTTACAAACATTTTCTCCTTTATCCATGTTTTAAATAACCATTTTCTTTAGGGTATCGAAAAAACAGGACTGTTTCGGAGAGGTAACCCGTAGACCCATTTCATTCCAATGGCCTAATGTCACAAATAAAGGATGACTGCCACAAAAACAAATCTCCAACACTTTAATCCATCTTCAATACATGGAGTTAGTAACATCATAAAATTAGTCTTTCAGTCCTATAACATAACTCTGTCACTGCCATGGGTAAACATTAACAACTTTTGCACAGACACTGTATCAAGTTACGACTGCATGAAACATGCAGTTTAATCTTTGATCTACACACTCTGTTAGAGCATTCTAAACAATCAAAATAATTTATCATTTCAAATGGAGTAACCTTCATCCTTTATAATAAGATCCAAAGCTTTCAGGACCTCAAGGAAGTAGGCTTTTTGAAAACCTTGTGAGAAAGGGAGAAAATGCTGGTGACCAGCATTTTCTCCCTTTACCACAAGGTTTTCTAACCTTTCCAAGACAAATCCTATCATTGGAACCACAATTCATCTGCAAATGCTCTCAATTTGGGCACCTCTATAATTATGTCATCTAATATCCAGAGTCCAATGTTTATAAAGCCACAAATAAGGTTGTTATACTGTATAAAGCTTAGAACTGAGGACATATCCTGGTTGTGCTGTTTCAAACACTGCATGCGGCATGGGGGGATCTGGAACTTTCCCATATATTAGGATATACTTGGCTCTGTTGGTGTATGGCCTAAGCAGATATTCAATGTATGGTAACACGTTTTCCGGCTCAATTCCCAAATCTCTCAAGGATAAAAGATCATAATCAAACTGGTCAGAGATGGTTTCCTGAAAAAGGTTTAGTATAAAAAATAAAGTTTGAAAGGACTTGAAAGCTCTTTACCAGTCTGAAGAAATTTAGACCTTAAAAATTTACAGTGTTTGCAGATGACAAACATGGCTCAAATAGTGATTTTGTCTTTAAAAATGTAATAACATCATGGGATAATGAGAAAAATGCTAGTCATCAGCATTTTTCAATTTTTCCCACTACATGTAATTCTATTTGCATAGGCTTTTAATGATCACCATCACACGGAATTGTTTGGAAAATGGTTCAAGAGCTAAGAAATAAACCCTTTTTGTTAAGATAAAAACACCACACTGCTTGTATTTCAAGCTTATCTAGTATTTAACCCTTGGAGTGTCAAATAAATCCAACATATTTTCAGTCGAAAAGTAAGATCCAAATAAATGAAACTTCACAGTTGCTTTTTCCAATAGAAAATGCGGCAAAGCCTACTGTAGATCAAAGAAGAGGCTGCATGTTTTGTGAAGTCTGATCTTGATCTACAATGATCACAAAGGCAACTAGAGTCATGAAAGGTGCTCTAACCCTTTACCAGACAGCAAACTTATAGCCTTGTCCAAAATGAAAGCATTTGAAGACAATAAGTTCAATGTGACAAGTGGTGCAATTTTTCTTTGAATGGGTAGAAAGCTTTGGGGGAAAAAGGAGAAAATGCTGGTTACCAGCATTTTCTTCTTTTCCCACAAAGCTTCCAATAGATTTCTTTCCAAGGGCCCCTAAAGGTCAGCAATGTGTAGTTAAGGGTTAAGTTGAGATATCAGATGAAAGTTCAGACAGTACCTATCAAAGATTTAACCCTTTCAAACATGACGAATTTTGGACTCTTCCAAACCAAAAGAGTTTGCAGACGACAATTTTAGATTTTGAGAAATGGCAGAAAGTTCTCAAAAAGGGTAAAAAACACTGGAAAAAGGAGAAATTGCTCGTTACGAGCAATTTCTTCTTTTCCCATATTGTTTTCAAAAGGCTTTTACTGCGGACTCATAAAAACCAGGGCTAGTTTGGGAAAGGGTTAACTGAGCTGTTAATTAACTTACTTCTTTACCAAAAATAACCAAAGTTTTTGTCCCCAACAACCTGAAAAAAGTTGTTTAGGATAAACTAAATGCAACTCAAATAATGGTATTTGTCTTTTAAAAGGATACTATACACTTTGGAAAAGGTAGAAGTTGCTGTAAACCAGCATTTTCTCCTTTTCCCAAAAATGTTTTGAAAAGACATCAAGGTAATAGAAATTCATGACTATATGAAAAAACTAGAAGGCCCTGAAGGGCCTGAATATGCTCTACTGGCAGAGAGTTTGCTTTTAAATAAAGCATACATAGGAATTCATCATACAAAAAGACAAAAAAAATTGACATTTTCAACTCAAAATGGCTACTTTTCCATTACTGTTGATTGAATTTTTTCAAACTTAACAGGGTTAAAAAGCCATTTATGGGACAAACAAGCTAAAAAATTCATAAAATCTGATCACAAATAAATACTTTATCATGTAAATAGGCAATGAAATTGTTCAATTTGAAAAGATTACTTTTCTCATACTCTTTGTTGGAATTTTTTCAAAATCGATAGGGTTAAAGCTATTGACAAGATAAACAAACTCTGCAAGTTTCATGGAAACCTAAAATGAAGACTTTATGGCGTAAACAAGAAATGTAAATTTTACACTTGAAATGGCTACTTTTCCCATACTGTTCGTTGGATTTTTTTCAAAATCAATAGGGTTAGGCTATTGATGAGATAAACAAACTGTGCAAGTTTCACGAAAATCTGACGACAAATGAAGACTTTATCGCGTAAACAAGAATTGGAAATTTTCAACTTGAAATGGCTACTTTTCCCATACTGTTTGTGGGATTTTTCTCAAAATCAATAGGGTTGAAGCTATTGATGAGATAAACAAATTGTGCAAATTTCATGACAATCTGACAACAAATGAAGACTTTATCATGTAAACAAGAATTGGAAGTTTTCAACTGGAAATGGCTACTTTTCCCATATTATTTGTTGGATTTTTCTCAAAATCAATAGGATTGAAGCTATTGATGAGATAAACAAACTGTGCAAGTTTCACAAAAATCTGACAACAAATCGCGTAAACAAGAAAAAGACTATTGGATGGATGGACAGACGGACGGACGACGGAAACCCCGCCATGACATAAGCGCTGCTGGCTTTCAGGCAGTAGAGCTAAAAAACAATCCACAAGGACAACAGAGAAGAGCCTTTGGAAACATTGTGGAAAAGAGGGAAATTGCTGTTCCCTAGCACTCTCTCTTTCTCAAGCTGTAGAAAGGCTTAGTTTGTCGGGGTCAACATATCACACTAGTCCTTCATACATTGTAAAACTTCGTGGGAAATGGAAAAAAAATGCTAGTTACCAGTATTTTCATCTTTTCCAACAATGTTTTCCAAAGCCTTATTCCTCAGGATCGATTAAAGCACTGATAGTTTGGTAAAAGGTCCCTGTGAGGATAAGACTGATAAACTGACATACAGACAGATAAACATGGGCATAGCATAATATGTCCACCCTTGGATTTGTAGAAGTAGGTAAACAATTCTTACCCTTTCTAATCTGTCTGGGGACAACATAGGAATTTCTAAACCTGTCCATCTATACCTCAAGTCATTTCTTACAGTTTTTCTCCTGAAATAATTGACATGAAACAACTGTTTAAACCTTTACGACACAAATAAAACGGTACCTTTTGTGATTAAAAATTTTGACGTCTTTCCCGACATTTAAATAGGCAGATTTTACGATTTTGTTAAAATTACAGAACACGACTTTTCCAAAAACTATCGAAAGAAAGGCCAGATTATTTAGAATATTTAATTAAAAATCCATACTCATATGATCAAAACAGGAAAATTGACAGAAAATAACCCTATTGATACTACAGTATATTGTTCAAATATGGTAAATGAATTAAGCAAATAGAGACAGATAGATCTACAAAGTTATACTGCTCGGGAGGAAGACTTTGATCGCGGATCTCGAACGTACTTGCATTTTTCTCCAAGGACATTTTTGGATGGTTTGAACACCGCGAAAACTCGAGCATTTTGCTCGTCCCATTGGGACCTCGAATTATCGAGGTTTTACTGTATAGGTATATGTACATTTCAGCATATTTGCCTTCTCTTAGACCTTATAACATGCTTGTATAATCAAACAATCATTCTTTTAATGACACAGTGAAAGACGCCTTGTTAAACTACGGTGGGAAAAGGAGAAAATGCTGGTAACCAGCATTTTCTCCATTTCCCAACATATTTGTAGTTCTCAATCTGGACCAGTCTGAAAGTTAATCTTCCAGAAAAGGATTAACACAGCTAAGAAGAGCTATCTTCCAAATGTAACACTAAAAACAATTCAATCACTGTTAACTTATGAGGAGATGTAATGTAAAATCATGCCAATGTAAACTGGCAGCTAAGTACTTACTTCAATTCACTGAAGTCAGAGGTCGTGGTATAATCATATGCAGTCTTGCAGCCATTGACGTATGCCAATAAATCCCTTATGGGATATCCTGCAGGACTGAAATGAACAAACAAGAACATGGCAGGGACAAACATTCATATGTGGGTGTTTTTAAAGCAAAAATTTTTAATATTAAAGATGGGTAATAACTGTGCAAAAAAGAATTGTGGATTATCTGCCTTTTTGGTATGGATTCCCCTTTTGAAAGTTCATAGCACGCCCAAGTCTAAGGTAATATCTCACACGATAAAAGAGGTATGAGAAATAGAGGATATTTGTTGTTGTTTTTTTTTCGGTAAAAGATTGAAATTTATTTCATAAAGTGAACACCATCGGTAATATTTTCACGAGTGGCACAAATGATAAGTGTGACTCAAATATTGAAATTGGAATTTTTTTGGAGGGAAAGTCAAAGAAACCTTGTGGAAAGTGGGAAAATAAAGCTGATTTCCAACATTTTCTTCAATTTTTCAGAAGTCTTTTACTTATGGGCCATTAAAACTCATTATCATTTGGAGAATGGTTAAATACACATTGACAACTTTACCCAGCAAACTGGTATAGCTTTCCTTTGGTCTCTTCGTTCCATACAATTGCTTCGATCCCCTTGGAAAAGTCTGTGAGCTGCATGTGACATTCAAGCAAAAATTAGATTTATAAATAATTTACGACCACTCTACAGAATTTTTTACTTCATCAAACTGGACATCTATGAGAAGACAAAAAAGTACATGCAGCTCAAACCACAATTTTGGTATATGAAAGGGTTGAAAACAAAGTGAGAAAGCAGAAAAATTCTGGTTACCATCATTTTCTCTTTTTCTAATGATGTATACCAAAATGTCCCTGCAAGGGGTCATTATAACCGTTTAACTGACCAGTTAGCAGAAAATGATCTTTCATGTCACTAGTATCTTGAAGGCAATGGAACTACATGAAAAGGGCATCTTGGTCAGATCAATGACAAAAGTATATCCATATCTATTGAAGAAAAAGTATACACATGTACATTTACAGCATAGTTCTGCAGTGGATTTACTCTTCACCACATCATAAAACTTTATACTTGACCTAACTGAAAGCTGTTACAGACAGCATAAGAAAGAATGCTTTGAAAACACAAGGAAAAAGGAGAACATACTACCCAACAGGATTTTCTCCTTTGTTGACGTTTTGTTTTCATTTGATTTGCTGTCTGCTGTGTGTTTTTACCTTTTCCCAAACGACAAACTTTTGGACTAGACCAAATTGAAAGCATTTGCAGACAACAATTCAACTCTTGCTGAAAAGATGAGTTCTGTCCATGGCAAGGTGGAAAACATTGTGGGAAAAGGAGAAAATGCTGGTTACCAGCATTTTCTCCTTTTCCCACAATGTTTTTAAAAGTCTACTATTCCAGATCCGTAAAAATCAGGGATTGTTTGGAAAAGGGTTAATTTTTGACATGTCTAAAATTCGAGTCTGATAAGTTGTAGATAACAATTTTGAAAATGTAAAGAGTTGATTGACTAACCTTCAATGGCACCTTGTATACCTCCCGTCCCCAATTCCACAATGGAAACTCAGGTCTCCAGAGCAGAGTACTGGTTCTCCTTTTCGTCACACTCATATCTGCAGAAAGAAATCAAAGTGAAATTAATTAGCTTTTTCACAAATGATAAAATGTTAAACTAGTCCAAATTCAAAGCATTTCCAGACAACAAAATAAACATGACTCAGAAATTGCAATATGTTTTGAGAAAGGTAAATGCATTGTTCCAAAAAGGAGAAAATGCTGGTTACCCATTTCTCTCCTTTTCCCACATTTTTTCGAAAGAATTTTTCTGCCAGGTCACTAATACATAATTATGTTAACCCTTTACCAAACAATTCTGTAATTAACTACCCTGAGAGAGTAGTCAAAGAGACAGAAGAGGGATTTAACCCTTTACCAAATAATCCCAGGTTTCACGATCATAGGAAAGAAGTTTTAGAAATCAATGTGGGAAAAGGAGAAAATGCTGGTTACCAGCATTTTCTCCTTTTCCCAAAATGTTTTTCACCCTATCAAAGCAAGATAGCACCAATTAAGCCATGTTGAAATTGTTTTCTGCCAATGCTTTCAATTTGGACAAGGCTAAACTTTTGTTGCCTGGTAAAGGGTTAAAAAGCATAGTGGACAGAGGGGAAATACTGGTAACTTCACCTCATTTAAATTTCATATGATCTGAAAAGACTTTCAATATGGATGAGGGTAAAATTTCGATGCTGGGTCAGAACTAAAGAAAAGCAGCCTGTAGTTAACCCTTTACCAAACAGTCCCTGGTTTTTACAACCCTAGGAAAGGAGCCTTTTGAAAACATTGGGAGAAATGCTGTTAACCAGCATGTTCTATTTTTCCAACAATATTTTCCATCCTGCTGGGAACAAATTTCAATTTTTGTGTTACTTTTATTTTGTTGTCTGCAAATGCTTTCAATTTGGACCAGTCTAAAATTTCGTCATTTGGTAATGAGTTAACATCTGCTTCATCATAAGAATAGTTGTCATTGGTGTAGAGGATATATTTAGATGAGTTGAAAAGCAATCAATTGTAAAGATTTAAGTGTTTGCACTTTGCAAAACAATCTGCTGTTTTCATGACCCTGCAGTAGAAGCCTTTTTGAAACATTGTGGGAAAAGGAAAAAATGCTGGTTACCAGCATTTTCTCCTTTTGCCACATTGTTTCGGTAAGAATCATTATCAGACTGAAAATGTGACCTCTATGGTACACATGTCATGTCACAGATTGGATCTGTTCACTGAGTTTTAGATGTATGGTGACCTAGTGCCAAGTTCAAGAGCAAGGCTGACAAAATAATATTCCCTACCTCAATGGTGGGTGAATATATCAAAAGCAAGCACCTGATAATACCTCAAATGCCAGGGCCTTCTACTTACGGGCATCAGCATATAATGGTAGCCATCCACCATGCCGTGATGTAACATCAGAAGGACGGATTATTGTGGCATCAGGAAATTCTTCAAATACTGCTGCCTCTCCTTCAAGCTAAATTTAAAGTAAAAAAGAAATACAAATGTCTTAGTGGCCATCTCTATTGAGCAACCACTCTTTCGTAGAAGTTCAACGTTTTGAAAAATTCAGTTGTATCAAATAAACTAAAATCTGTACCAAAACATAAAATCTAAGACATAGTCCAATCTAAAAGCATCTGCTGACAAGATGTTTCTCATTGGTCAGTTGAAGAGATTTATCTTTAACTCTTTACTAAACGACAATTTTTTGGGACTGGACCAAATAAAAAGAAGTTGCAGATAACATATTAAATCTTGTTAATAAGATGATTTCTGACTTTGATATGGTTGAAAAAATTGTGAGAACAACGTCTTCAGAAGACCTCCTCCTGTAAAATGTAAACTAGAAGGCCCTGAGGGGGCCTGAAATCGCTAGATTTCGCTTTTATGCTAGCATACACTAGCTGAATTCATGATGAAAAAGACAAGAGGACCAAGATGACCCTGGATCGCTCACCTTAATTTTTGAGAGAACCATAGCCAGTTTTTTTTGAGATATTGAAACATTGGAAACAAAATCACTACTTTGCCAAGCAATTTTCAAAAAGTCATCTGTAAAAGTCATTTCAAACTCTGACCAGCAGTTTCAGAAAAAAAAAAAAGAGATTTTTTAAAAATTTCTTAATTTCCATATAATGCAAGTAACCCTCATTCACCAGAGCTATGTTTCTTGACAGAGGAAAATTTCACGAACAGTTTTTGAAAAGGGTCACCAACGGAACTTCTCCATGAAATTATTTTAAAATCTGGCCAACGGTTTTAGAGATTTTAAAACTTTTAAAGAATTTCTTAGAAATTTCCATTTGGTTGCCATGGTAACCAGAGTTTTTGACAGAATGAAATTCTGTGAACAGTTTTTAAAGGGGACCTCCCAAGGAACATTCCAGCCAAGTTTGGTCCAAATTAGCCCAGGGATTTACGAGAAATTGATGTTTAACTCATTACCACACGACAAAACTTTAGACTGGTCCAAATCGAACGCATTTGCAGACGACAAAATAAAAGTGACTGAAAATATGAAATTTGTGTTGTGTAGGGTAGAAAACATTGTGGGAAAAGGAGAAAATGCTGGTTACCAGCATTTTCTCCTTTTCCCACAATGTTTTCAAAAGTCTTCTTTTCCAGGGGCGTCAAAAGTAGGGATTGAGTGGTAATGGGTTAAAGAATTGTTGAAGCCGCAGGACACAGGATGCACAACTGACGATGGACACCGTATGATCCTAAAAGCTCCCCTTGAGCATGTTGTGCTCAGGTGAACTAAAAAGCACACAAATGTGTTCTTGCAACTTGGTTTGAACCCATTAAGACAGCATATGCAGGCATCGTGAATTGAATACGGTGACCAGTAAAAAAATTGAAGTGAAATTTCTTAAATCTAAATGTTTGGAATCCAGGCCAATTTTATAGTGTTTCAAACTTTCATTATGCCTTGTATTAAACCATCCTAGTGAATTTCAAAGAAACGGGTTTAAGCTATTGATGAGATAAACAAAATGTGCATGTATCACGAATATCTGACGACAAACGCATAAACAAGAAAAAGACTAATGGCCAGATGGATGGACGGACGACGGAAACCCCCTGACATGACATAAACTCTGCTGGCTTTCAGCCAGTAAAGCTAAAAACAGGGATTATTTGGTAAAGGGTTAAAAGGATGGAAACATCATTCCATTTTGTTTTTAAAAACCTCTCTCTTCAGGGTCACTAAAACTTCAGGTTGTGTAGTAAAGGATTAAGTAGAATAAAACCAATAGCAGGTATGTGGCTATATAGTGCATTTTGTAAAGCACTCCCAAAGCAAGCTGTGGATTTTAAGTCCAATTTAGGCCAGTATACTTTTCTCCCACAGTGACATTACCTTTGCTCGTAGGTATTCAGATCCATTTTCAAAAAGGTTGCTAGATCTGACTGGAGCATTGATGTGAGAGACGTGTATAAATCTGTCCACTCCAGCCTCTCTCGCAAATCTGGCCAACCTTCTTGGTGCATCTACATAAATGTCCTTGAATGAAAAATTCCTGAAACAAACATGAAACTACACATACTAAACTAAGCATAGATTTAACGTTAAATCCAAAGTGTTTTACTTTAAATTTTAAAATGAAACTAAGCTCCTAAATTACCTTTAAAAAGCTCTCATATAAAGTCTAAATTATCTTCATTACTTTGGGAAATTATTGACAAAATACAGTTTTTTTTTTTTTTAATTTTTGGGGCTTTAATTCCGATATGATATTGGGGTAAAAAATCCATGTAGGCAAAGAAATCCTTCTCTGGCAACTCTTTGCTTCCTTAACCCTTTCCCAAATGACAAAATTTTAGACTAGCCCAAATTCAGAGGACCTAAAGACGACAAAATACAAATAACTCAAAAATTGAAATTTGTTTCCAGCAGGGAAGAAAACATTGTGGGAAAAGGAGAAAATGCTGGTCACCAGCATTTTCTCCTTTTCACACAATGTTTTCAAAAGACTTGTATCTCAGGGTCATAAAAACCAGGGATTGTTTGGTAAAGGGTTAATATAGTTAACACAGTTTGTGAAACTCCTCACAGCATGATTTTAAGACTCATCCAAATTGGAAGCAACAAATCAATTGTTGCTCTTATGATTGAATCTCTCCATGAAAGGGTAGAAAAAAACTCTAGGAAAAGGAGAAAATGCTGGTTACCACCATTTTCTTCCTTTCCCACACTATTTTCAAAATCATTCTTTTTGTGAAAGTCAGAATTTTTTAGTTATAGGTTAATAAAGGTGGCCACAAAGTGAAGTTCTAAAGTTCTAGATTATACATAGCTGGGTTATATATAAAGAATGCATAATTTACCTAGTTTCATGTTCCCTGCCTATAAGGTTTATCACAACATTCGAGTACTGCATGACTTTTCTCATGGAGTCATCCTCCTTCAGGTCAAACTTCTGAAATATGTATAGTTGGAAAAAATGTACTGGTTTGTTCCTTAAAAAGAGGGAACATGTCAAGTTCTAAAACTGTTCTTTTAGCCATGCTGCTTTACAGAAATTCCTATCTTATTTTTATGTTCTACAATTCTATATTCTAGAACTGTGCTTGTATAGTTCTAAGATTGCTTATTTATCAAATTATGTTTTATGCAACTTTAATCTTCTACCTCACAGTCCCAAATTTTACCAACAATGGGGAAAAAGGCCTCAGTAAACATTATGTAAAAAGGAAAAATGCAGGTAAACAGTATTTACTCCTTTTCCGAAAATACTTTCAACCCCATCAGAAACCTGGGTCCGTATTCACCAACCTTTCTTTAGAACGTTCTTGCTCTTATTCTCCAAGGTTTTCCAAATTTGGAAGTATCATAACTACTGATTCATGGCTAAACCGAATGGTTTAGCCAATCAGGAGTTGTGCTACTTTCAAATGTAAAAAATTCTTGAGGATTACACAAAAAATGTTGTTAAGAATGGTTGGTGAATACGGACCCTGATGTTGATTTGTATCAATTTCCTATATGATGTCTGCAACCGCTTTCATTTTGAATGAGATGTTTGGGAAAGGATTGACCCTTTTTCAGACAACAAACATTGCAACTTGTCTGAAATGGCCCAAATAATGGGATTTATGTATTATCCCTCTACCACACAATGGCAACTTTTCACGACTCTGAAGAAGACGCCTTTGAAAACATTGTGGGAATAGAAAAAAATGTTTGTAACCATCATTTTCTCCTTTTCCCATAATGTTTTCTATCCTATCAAAAAGTGCATTATTGAGCCACATTGAAATTGTTGTCTGCAAATACTTTCAATTTGCTCAGGTCTAAAATTTTGTTGTGTGGTAAAGGGTCAAAAGTAGAAAACATTGAAGAAAAAAAAGAGAGAAAATAGTGGTCACCTGAAATCTTTTCAAAAGCCTTATTTCATTTTAAGTAATTTTAATATAGGATTGTGGGGTATAGGTTTAACATTATTTCATCTAAATTTTGTCGATAGCTTGTTTATTAGTGTGTACCCAGGATTTCATCACTACAAGGTCAGGGCTGTAAACGGTCTAATCAAAGGACACTACTGCAAAAAATACCATAGTGTTTTGAACCAGGGACTACTTGGTTACAAATTCATACACTTTCTTTGCTGAGCCATGCAAAGCTCCTTAAAATGCTATGGGTTGTTTTTCCTTCATGCTGCAACCAGCATTTTCTACTTTTCCCACTATATTTTCTATTCTTCAAAAGTCAAGTTTAAATTTTTAAGTTCAATTTATTTTGTTGTCTGCAAATGCTTTCAATTTGAGACAAGTGTACAATTTTGTTATGTAAAGAGTTAAGGATATTGCAAGAGTTTATACCTGATGTTTAACTCTGCATAAGTTAACATCATTCATTAAAATAAAATTTCTACCCATTTAGATCACAAAGTATATTGGTGACCAGCAGTTTTTCCTTTTCTCAAAATGTTCTGCCCTTGTAACCCTTTACCACACAATTACCACTTTCAACAGCCCCCCCCCCCCCACCAAGAAAAAATGCCTTTTGAAAACATTGTGGGAAAAGGAGAAAATGCAGGTAACCAGCATTTTCTCCTTTTCCCACAATGTTTTCTACCCTTCCAAAAAACAACATATTTTTCAGCAGTATTCAATTGGTGGTCTGCAAAAGCATTCGACTTGTACCAGTCTAAAATTTCGTTATTTGGTAAAGGATTTAAGAAAAAGTCTATCTAATACATGAATCATTTTGTCATGCATCAATCCTTTCTATAAAAGCAACCCTAAAATTTTGATGTAGGTAAACAGTTGATTTGACATCCTGTGGAAACACAGTTGCTTACATTAAATAGAATCTGTCCCAAATCTCCCATCAATGGGATATTTTTGATTCCATGAGGTTCACATCTGTAGGGAACAATAATCTGGCAACCAGTTTTTCCTAAAATCAGAAAAAAAAAGAAAAATGATCAAAATAGAAATTTCTTGTCATGCATGCATAATAACTGTTGAAGAATGAACTTGTTAGCAAGCAAGTCATGTCCATAAATGTACATGTATACATAAATGTTTAACTCTTTCCAAAGCAACAAAATTTTTGACTGCAAATTGAGTACATAAAATTTTGCAGGTAACAATTTAAATGCCTTTCTGACAAAATTTCTCTTTGATAGGAAAGAAAACGTGAAAAATGGAGAAAATACTGGATACCAGCATTTTCCTCTATTTCCCACAGTGTTTTCGAAAGGTTTCTTTACCAGGGTCATCAAAACACACATTTGTGAGGCAATGGGTTAAAATAAAGGTAGTAATAGATAACTGATCTTAGAGATGATTTGAATAAGTCATAGTATAAATGTACAGTTATCCATAAAATTGCTACTAATGAAAGACGATAGATCATAGATCCCTGCTCCCACTGAGTCACATGGTCCACAAATTGAAAAAAAAAAAACCTAGACAAAGACTTCTTTTTAAATCTGCAGTTGTCTTCAGCACCAATACTTTTACCCGATATATACTCTGCAGCTTGAAATTGGTTCTAAGGATTAATGATGGATATCAATTTCAATCTTATTCATCTATTAACATGCAAGACACTTCAGAGCCCTAGCCTAGTACTGGTGAAAACTCTGGACATATGTACACAAATATGTGAGCTGTTGCTCTGATATGACTGACAAAATTTTTTGTGAGCTGTTGCTCTGATATGACAGACAAAATTTTTTGTGAGCTGCAAAAATACAATTCAACCAATCAATAGACTCTAGTAGTTAAACATAATCTTACCAAGTTTGTTAATAACAGAATGTCCTAACATCCCTGTCCCACCAAACACTGTGGCAACAATGCCACTGAAGGATGATCGACCCCCACTTCCACGTTTGTAGTTATACTGCGTCAGTCCATAAGTCTTGTGACGCTTTATTACAATAGCTGTGCTGCATACTTGCGGGATTGAGAGCTCTGAAAAACAAATAGCGAGGATGAAGTTTAAAAAACTAGGATAGACAATTTTAACCACTGGAAGTTATTTCCTACAGCAAATTGCAGTTTCCCCAGAAATCATACATAGTAGCATGGATGTACATTGATTTGATCAGGATAATTCAAACCTTATAGCACTTCCCGGTCAGTCAGAAACTCAGGATTCCAGCCATATCTGTCACACTTAATCTATTTTGAAATTATAGTAATAACATAATAATACATTTATAAGTCAGTAAATGAAGTAGGAATTTGAGTCTGTGACTCCTAGCTTACACTGAGCTACCTGGGCCACTTGATATCCATACTGCTGTGTAACACTGCTCCCCAACCCCTATTGATGTCTGAAAATTTTGCTATTAATGGGAAACTTCTTCTGTCTACAGAACATCTGTCAAATAGCGGTGCAACTCTTTGATTTCTATTTACAATAAGTGTTATAAAAGCCACTGTTTGTATCCTAAAATATCATTTAACCCTTTACTTTTGCACACAGTCTTGACTTGTAAATACACTAAAAGAGAAAACACTGAAAACACTGTGAGAAAAGGATAAAATGCTGGTCACCAGCATATCCTTCTTTTCCCACAATGTTTTCTACTTTAAGACAAAAATCATCAATTCACCCACATTTGAATTGTTGTCTGCAGTTGATTGGCCAGTTGCTTTCAATTTGTATTAGTGTGAAATTTTGTCATTTGGTAACAAGTTAATAGATATAATCAAAATGATAAGAGTGACATCCTGTTCAGTGAAAGGACAATTTGTCCCCTATGTAGACTTTATCATTCGAAACAAAACAGTAATTCACTATGTACATGTATGGTGATTGCACACTGCAATTAAACCTAGAAAATATACTCTTTACAACATTATTTAATTCTAGAAATCTAGTGGTCTATAAAGAAAAACTATTGTATTTACTCCCGGCAGCCGCAACTTTGGCAATGGAAGCCATTTTGCCCTTCAACAAGAGCACAATATTTAACGAAAACCTTGGTCTACATATTTTAAATTTTAATTTTGAAGTCAAATATGATTATTCAAAATTCGTATAAACATTTCTTATTTAAATCAAGGAAACATAAAAATCTAATTTATTACAAAATACCATTATTCTAAGTTGGAATAAAACCAACCGATTCGTTAAAAGAAAAATAGAATAGTTTACTCTACTTTCAGGCCGCAGACGTTGCGAATATTTTCAGTCTCATCTAAGAGTAAGAAGTATTGTTCTATCTGTTTACAGGAAAAAGTACTTTACACTCTTTTTCACATACCAAACCAGATTTCTCTTGTTTCTTTTCTTTTATAATGTTCAGATTTAGAAGTTGGGTAATCCTGAATTTTATGATCGAGTTGAATTAAAGCCGGACCTATCCTATATTCGGATTCTTGATTGCATCAAGGATCTGTACTACAGTATATATAAGTGTTATTCAGACATTAACATATGTGACCTATCCAAATTGAAAGCTGTTGCAGACGTCTTATCAAATGAAGGCTGTTATACTGTGTACACAATTCGTAAAAAGCCGTTACATTTCTCATATCTTTACAAAATATCTTTCAAATGATATTGAACCCCTGATTAAAAAGGCTAAGGACATGTTATTTTTCTATTCTCTTTGAGGGAAAAAAGGTTCTGAAAACAATGCAGAAAAATGAGAAATGCTTGTAACCAGCTTTTACCGTTGCAGGCCAAATTTTTACTTTTTTTGCGTTTTCTCTCTATCCTATAGCACATTTTCCGTTCAGCTGTGTTAATGATTAATCTGGCAGCTGCAAGTCCTGTGAGGAGTCCAAAATTTTTTGTCTGATTAAAAATTTATAGCTACAGGACCTACTTTTGCGATGTTCACCAAATTTGTCCACCAAAGGATTATAAATGGCATTTGGTATCCCGTATTGTATATGCTGTAGTCATTTATTATTTTGTAGATAGAGTTTGAAATCATATGGATCTATTTACGAAAAACAGATTGTAATAGACTAGCATAAGAAATTCTACTTTTTTTATTTTCAGATATCTAAAAAGCAAAAGAGAAACATGTCATACATGTTACAGCATCTTCACAATGGATGGCAGGTGGACCAGGCCATTCTATCTGAGGAGGACAGAGTTGTTGTTGTGCGGTTTGGACATGACTGGGATCCAACATGCATGGTTATGGATGAAACACTGTACAAATGTGCAGAGAAAATGAAGAACTTTGCCGTCATTTATCTTGTAGACATTTCTGCTGTTCCAGACTTTAACAAGATGTATGAGTTGTATGATCCTTGTACAGTGATGTTTTTCTACAGAAATAAACACATTATGATAGACTTGGGAACTGGTAATAATAACAAAATAAACTGGGCAATGGAAGATGTGCAGGAGTTTATTGATATTGTAGAGACGGTCTTCAGAGGAGCAAGAAAGGGACGAGGTTTAGTGGTATCACCCAAAGATTATTCAACCAAATACAGATACTGACATGTTTGTGTTGCTTCTTGTTCTGCTCTCATTCTGCAAATTTCAGTCCATTATTCTGCAACTTGCTTTTAGACAAACCCATAACTGATAGCTTTTCCAAACAGTTAACTCTTTACCACATGACAAAAAACAGACTGGTCTAAAATGAAAGCATTTGCAGTCAACATTTAAAATATAGTTGAAATGACAGCATTAGTCTTTGATACCAGCATTTGTTACAAGCATTTTCTCCTTTCTAACAATGTTTTCAAAAGGGCTTTTGGTCGGGCTTATTAAAAATCAGAATTGTGTGGTAAAGAATTCAGTTCTAGACTAATCTCAAGTGGATTCATAGTTGAACAGGTGCAAAAAAAGCTGTCTTCCTCACTTGGGGTTTTGATAACAGGATTGTTTTGTAAAGACATGAATAATTGCTAGATAGTCTCATTTCAGATATACTCCGACAAGGAAAAGTCATTTGAAGGAGAGGGAATTTTTTTTTTTTTATCATTATTTAGACTTGTCTGAATTGAAAGCAGCAGTTCTGTAGGCAACAACTTCATTGTTTCTCAAATTGCGGGGATATTCTTTGCAAGGACAGAGCACATTGTGGGAAGAGGAGAAAATGTTGGTTATTCCTTTTCTCACACTTTAGAAGTTTTTGTCTTCAGGGTCTTTTAACCCATTACCGCACAATCCCTACTTTTGACGACTCTGAGACAGAAACCTGTAGAAAACCTTATGGGAAAAGGAGATGTTGGTAACCAGTATTTTCTCTTTTTCCCACAATGTTTTCTACCCTTGACAAAACAAATTTCAAATTTTCAGTCACTTTTATTTTGTCATCTGTATATGTGTTGAATTTGGACTAGTCTGTAAATTTGTCTCTTGGTAAAGAGTTAAACTTTGGATAGTATGGTAAAGGGTTAAGTCTAAAGTTTACAAGATGAAGTTATTTTAGACTTGTCCAAATTAAAAGCATTTGACGACAGAAATTTATTTGTGGTCCAGTTGATGAGACCTGTCTTTGAAAGAGTATGGTTATTCTGGCAAAAGGAGAGAATGCTGGCAAATGTCCTTTTTTTCCTTTTTCTGCAATGTTTTCAAACACCTTTCTTTGGGTTTTAAATCACACGACCCCGAGAAAGAAAGCTTTTGTAAACATTGTTGGAAAAGGAGAAAATGCTGGTAACCAGCATTTTCTCCTTTTCCCACAATGTTTTCTACACTTCCTTAATCAAATTTCAATTTCTGAGTCACATTTAACTGTCGTCTGCAAATGCTTTCAATTTGGACCAGTCCAAAATTTTGTCATTTGGTAAAGAGTTCAGAATAATATATGAGCTGTGCAATTTGAAAAGAATGTTTAATGCATCTGCAAAAAGTAACCTCTGTCAGCCTATGTGACATGGATCAAAACTCCTGTTGTTAATTTTTTCTGCATGTCAAAGGTCCAGTCTACCTGATGGCTTGGTCTCCTTTTAGACATAGTAGAATATGGATATATGAATCTATAGATGTGTAATGACTTACATGTATATGGTGTTCTGCATCACCAAGATACAGGGTGACACAAAAAAACGGTCATCACCAAAAATCGAATAACTTCCAAAATTTTGTTTAGATTGACACAAAACTTCAGCTGCATTAGGTCAAGCCTGTGTAGCAGACATCTCCAAAGTTTCAAGTCTGTACTACTAAAACTCTTTTGTGTTTCACTGGCGCTAAAAAATTTGCTCCAAATGAGCTCCCAGGCGCTGCAAGCACATTTGGAAAAGTTTCTTGATGACCCTCCCACATTCCTCCCTTAGGATCGCACTTATGGCTGCCTTCAGGTCAGGGATAGTCTGGGCGTTGTTGCCATACACCCTGTCCTTAAGGTATCCCAACAGATAAAAATGTGGGGGGTTCAAGTCCGGTGAATGTGGCGACCACTGCGGGTCACACCTGCGGCTGATCAGTCGGTCAGGGAAACGCTGCTGTAGCCATGCCAATGATTTGTTTGAAGTGTGGGGGTGGCACCATCCTGCTGGAACCACTGGAGGACCCTGACCACCCCTCTCCATTGACCAAGAATTGATTGATTATTTCAAAAGTTATTCAAGTATAGGTGATGACCGTTTTTTTTGTGTCACCCTGTACATTAAACCCCTTTTCCCAGGCATTGCTGATATACATGTATCAGTGTAACATAATGCATATTCATGTTATTGCATTGTAAACTCTTTTTGTTTTACTTATCAGTGATTCATAGTAAAATACCATAGAAGGATGGATATTAAATTGCTGCTGGTGTATTTATTACTCTTACCATACAGCAAAACTCACTAGTCAGCATTGTCCAAATCTATACTATTGGCAGAGAACAATGTGGATCAGATGACTGAAAGTGTCTTTAACTCTCTACATCACAATCCCAACTTTTAACAACCCTGAAAAAGAAGTCTTTTGAAAACATTGTGGGAAAAGGAGAAAATGCTGGTAACCAGCAAAATTTCAATTTTTTCAATCATATAATTTTTGTTGTCTGCAAATGCTTTCAATTTGGACTGGTCTAAAATTTTCTAGTTTGGAAGAGTTAAATGATAGAAAAAAAAATAAGAAAAGGAGAAAATGCTGGTATCAGGGAAAGGAGAAAATGCTGGTAACAGGTATTTTATCTCTTTCACAAAGTTTTTTCAAGAAACTTCCTTATAGTTCTTAAAATCCATGATTGTGTTGTAAAGAGCTATGGTAAAACATAATGGTTGTTTGACCACTTGGAGCAGCCAATATCTGACATTTGTAACACCTTTTTCATTTACATTTTCTTTTCTGTTCCTAAATTTCAGCTTGACTGTTTTCGAAGAAAATGTTATGTATTGTCAATACATACACAGTTATGGCCCTGACCATGATAATATACAAATTTGTTGTCATTTGTTGTGCCGTCTTTGACGAGCAAAAAGTTTGACATTTTATAATTTCTGGTAACCAGCATTTTCTCCTTTTCCCACAATGTTTTTAAATGTTTCTTTTACAGGGTCGTTAAAAGTCGGGATCGTGTGGTAAAGAGTTAAGCATTGTGGGAAAGGGAGGAACTGCTGGTGAACAGCATTTTTTCCTTTTCCCAAAATGGTTTCAAAAGGGTTCTTACTCTGGGTTGCTAAAAAATGGGATTGTTTGGTATAGGATAAAGCTGTATTTTTTATTTTGCCAAAATGATTTCAAAAGTGATGTGCTCAAAAATGGGGGAAAAAAAATTTGATACAGGAGTTCATTGGTGAAAAATCATTTCATATGCATAGAATGACAAACAAACCAGGGTACACTGTATGTTTATTACTTCGAAATACTGCAAAGTGAGCGTTTCAATGAAAACTGGAAATAAATTAATTCTGATAAAATACAGAAGAAATAAATAACAGGCAGTTAAAACATTCTAGCTAAAGCCCCGGTCACACCAAACTAGTTCTGAGAACATCTTACCATGTCCTAATGTAATCGGAAAATGGGTTGAGGTCAGGTAAGATCATGTACCGGTAATTTAGGCTCGATATAGCATAAAGCCCCGGTATCAGCATCCAAGTTGTTAGAAAGTCTTACTCCAGTCAACGATATCGAAAAAATGGGCAGCAGTCAGGATAAGACGTGTAATTCCAGCAGCTAAAATGTAAACACACTGCCCAAATGCACAGTCTCTAAGAGGATTGAAGTACAGCAGTATCATTTGTAGTGTGTCTCGTTTCAAGTACCTTGTCACTCTGTCTTATCACAGGACTGGATGGGCTGCAAAAAATTTTGAGCATGCTCTAAGTTCTTGAGCACCTTCCCATCTAAACCCATCCTTGAAGTTGGTAAACAAACCGGAAAAGGTTGCTACTACGTCTGCTTAGTTCAAACACAGTTAAAGTCCGTTTGGCAAAAACTTTCGCAACAGAGTGAGAACAAGTTTGGTGTGAAGGGGTATAAATAGCACATGTGATGACACATTATCAGGATGCACACAGGTCCCTTTACAGTTGACAAAACATTTACTAATCAACTAACCAATAACAACAATAACAAATGGGAAAAGAAAGCCAAAATGTACTTATTAGACCCTGCAGTGCAATGAAAAGAGCATTTGAAAGTATGGACGGTTGCATTTGATAAGTCTACATGTGCCTATTTATAAGTTGAAAAGAGTTTCACATAATGGCAAAATGGAATATTTAGTGTATTTGCAGACAAGAAATAAAATGTGGCTTGGCTAGTGGAATTTGTCTGAAAAGGTAGAAAAATTATAGGGAAATGCTGATGAAGCCTGTACCAAATAATCCTGGGTTTTCATGACCCTTGGAAAGAAGGCTTTTGAAAACATTGACGGAAAAGGAGAAAATGCTGGTTACCAGCATTTTCTCCTTTATCCACAATGTTTTCTATCCTATCAAAGACAGAAGTCATCATTTGAGCCACATTTAAATTGTAATCTGCAAATGCTTTCAATTTGGGCAAGTCTAAAATTTTGTTTTCTGGTAAAGGATTAACTCATTACCAAACAACAAAATAATATTTTAGGCTTGTCAAATTCAAAAGCATTTGCAGATGACAAACTAAAAGTGACTGAAAATTTGGTATTTGTTATGTGAAGGGTAGAAAACATTGTGGGAAAAGGAGAAAATGCTGGTTACAAGCATTTTCTCCTTTTCCAACAATGTTTTCTAAAGGCTTCTTTCTCAGGTTTATTTGATTTCCTTTACTTATGCTGTTGCATATCATACAGATGTTGCAATAATAATAACCAGTTCTGTGTTTCACCCTTTTCCAAACAACAGATTCCTGACTGTTAAAGGTTGAAAGCATCTGCAGATAATATTTTGAAATTAGTACAAAAGAAAGTAAGTTCTCTGAAAGGGTAGTAAACATTGTCGGAAAAGGAGAAAATGCTGGTAACCAGCATTTCCTCCTTTCCCACAATGTTTTCTATCCTTGCCAAAACAAATTTGAAATTTTCAATCTCTTTTATTTTGTGATTTGCTAATGCATTCAATTTGGACAAGTCTTTGGTAAAGAGTTTAAAGGTGGGTATTCAGATTTTTCACATCTCACCAAATTGAAAAATATACATATTGATGAAAATTATATGATAAACAGTGCACATCATGAATAAGTAAGAGTAATAAAATTACAAAAAAAATCAAATAAACATAACTCAAAAATTTAAATTTCTTTCTAGCTGGCTAGAAAACATTGTGGGAAAAGGAGAATATGCTGGTTACCAGCATTTTCTCCTTTTCCTACAATGCTTTCAAAAGGCTTCTATCTAGGGTCGTAAAAATCAGGGATTGTTTGGTAAAGAGTTAAAAGGTTATGTAGCCTCTTCAGGTATTCTTAGATTTCCCGCCAAAAATAAAAAAAACAAAAAATTATCCTTTTCCCACAATGTTTTCTATAGGCTTCTTTCTCAGGGGCATCAAAAGTCGTGATTGTGTGGTAATGGGTTAAATTCCATAACATTACAAACATGCATTATTTTCCATAATGTCTTCTTCGGACGCCATGTTTGAAGCTTTGTCTGTGTATTTTCGGTATGTAAATAAGCAAGTTGCTCATGTAAAAATAGACTGTTTCCCGTCCGTGTCGGCCTGGGCCATAGTAAATCTTCAATTTCTCTTGTTATAGGATGGTTTTCAACTACTGTGGTTTTATGAATGACAATTGTAAGGCTTTGGGAGTACAAGGATGATTTTTTTGTGTACATGTATTTGTAAAATTTTTGTCCCAAATTCTGAAGGGCCACCTTTAAAGCATCAAATATATGAGCTATTCTCTGAAGGGGTTTAATGAATCGGCAAAAAGTATCAACATGGGTCAGTATGTCAAAGGACCACTCTACTTCATGATTCAGTAGGTTGTTAGACATCAAAGATTCTACCGATCCATAGTCATATGATGACTTGCTTAGTAAGAGATGCATCAGATCCCCTTATGCCAGAGCATGGCTCATATCTAAATAACAATATGATCTGAATAATGGTATGTGACCCATCATGCAAAAAGAGTCAATTTGGAAATTCCGTGAATCAACTAGATGAAAAAAGACCTAAAAAGGTGTAGGTCAATTCAAGTTGATACTTCAAAAATGATTGTATAGTAAGGTAGATTAACCACTTTTCATCATGACAATATCATAAAAGCAAAAAGTGTTGACCCTGGTCAGCCTGCGCAATTCGCGCAGTCTGACCAGTGTTGACACTTGTCACAGTGCTGACAAGGTCCCTTTTTGCGTGACAGGTCACATATGAAAATTAAATTTTCTAGATTGTGTAAAGGATATCAAGGATAAAAACCAAGGGAAACCAAATCCAGACCTATTTAGTCTTAGAGAGGGAAGTAATTGATGATTGTTCTGACTATTCAGTTTCTGTTTGATAAAAATATTTGTTCAAAGTTGCAATCCATTAACAGTAATACTGACAAGAGAGTCAGAGGCACAAATTTATACAGACTGACAGACAGACAGGCTGGCACTCAAGCTGATTCAGTATAATGCCCCTGATTATGTTTTGAAAGGGTAAACAATAAATAATAATAACAGTAAATAAAATATGAAAAATTTCATGTATCATTACTGAAAAAATCAGTTGACAATTGTCATACACTAACAACTTTACTTACAGAAAGGTCAACTTTTAAAGACCTTTGAAAAGAAGCCTTTTGTAAGCATTGTGGAAAAAAGGCAAAAATGTTGGTAAACAGCATTTTCTCCTTTTCTCACAATATTTTCTACATTATAAAAGAAAACTGCACCACTTGAGCCAAATTGAAATTGCTGTCTATAAAATGCTTTCAGTTTTGACAAGGCCAAAATTTTGTCTGGTAAAAAGCATGTAGGGGTCCATTCTTTGACTCTTGGCACAGACTACCGTTATATAGTATACTATATGGTCTATGGGGTGACAGGAGTCATACTACAGACCCCTATGGTAAAGAGTTAACTGAAAATCAGTCAGCAAAATTGGAGACTTGTGCAAGTTGAATGGTGATTACAAAGACAACAGAAAATGGCTTAACCCATAACCACACAATCCCTACTTTTGACGCCCCTGAGAAAGATGCCTTTTGAAAACACTGGGGGAAAAGGAGAAAATGCTGGTAACCAGCATTTTCTCCTTTTCCCAGTGTTTTCTACCTTTCCCAGAACAAACTTCAATTTTTCAGTCACCTTTATTTTGTCGTCTGCAAATGCTTTCAATTTGGACCAGTCTAAAATTTTCCTGTGTGGTAAAGAGGTAAGTAATGGAATTTGCCTTGGAAAGAGCAACAATTTCTGTCCATTAGCCATGAAAAATTGTCTCGATAATAATACAAATACATAATTGGGTCTAGCTACATCAAAGGGTTAGTTACTGAGACAAATCTTTGAAAAACCCAGTGTGCACTCAAGGAGCCATATTTTCAGTCTGATGCTCATGAAACGTGGTCAGGATTTTTGTCTTAAGGATATTTAACTCATTACAAAACGACAATATTTTAGGCTTCTCCAAATTGAAAGCATTTGCAGACGACAATATAAAAGCGACTGAAAATTTGAATTTTGTTATGTGAAAGGTAGAAAACATTGTGGGAAAAGGAGAAAATGCTGGTTACCAGCATTTTCTCCTTTTCGCACAATGTTTTCTCAAGGCTTCCTTCTCAGGGGCGTCAAAAGTAGGGATTGTGTGGTAATGGGTTAAGACATGTAATTTGGGTCACATGAGATGAAAATGTCACCGGGACAAATGTACAAATAATCCTTGTTTTGCACTCTAGAGGCCACTTTTTCAAGTTGAGACACTATCATGTTTTGTCTTGATGATATCTTGAACAGGTTTGAAATGTGTCACATTGGATAAAAAAAGTAGGCCATTAACGATCATATGTTTACATCATCACAACCATTATGTCTGCAACTTAGATAACTTTACCCAGGTAATTGCTTAACTCATTAACAAACAACAATATTTTAGGCTTGTCACAATCCAAAGCAGTTGCAGATGACAAAAGTGACATTTGAAATTTGTTTCATGAAGAGTCAAAAACATCGTGGGAAAAGGAGAAAACGGTGGTTACCAGCATTTTCTCCTTTTTCTGCTATGTTTCCTTAACCCTTTACTCCATAGATACATGTACTCATTTCTACACATTGCTTGTAGGAGCCTTTGGAAAACATTGTGGCAAAAGGTGAAATTGCTCATGACGAGCAATTTCACCTTTTGCCACCATGTTTTCTACACTATCAAAAGGTGTCATATACACATAAGAAACAGCTTCATCCTTGCTGTTATTTCGGATCAATTAGAGATACCATAGAAATGCCTTATGGGGTAAAGGGTTAAGGCTTCTTTCTCAGGGATGTCAAAATTAGGGATTGTGTGGTAATGGGTTAAGGACCACTTGTCCTCTTGTCACTTTTTCACAGTGATCAATGATCCTTTCTTGCAGATTCCTCTTCCATTTCTTCACATTTTACCCTAACCACCACCTACTCTCCAACATAAACACTATCGAGCCATGAAACATTAATAAATCCGTTTATCATGACTGTCATCCATCCTCTGAAATAAAATTTGGCCAGAAGAAAACCAAGTGATCCTTGGTTTTGGCTGTGGGAGAGGAATGAACCCTGTGTGATGACTTTAATCCTTGGAAAGAGTTTGGGTGAGAAGGGAGATAGAATCAGCAACCCATAGGGATTAACTTCTTCCAAGGTACAGACAAAAGCACACCAGGTGAAAAGCCCACCAGGTGAAAAGCCCACTAGGCGAAAAGCCCACTAGGTGAAAAGTCCACTAGGTGAAATGCCCATCCCAATTGAAAATGACTACAGTGTATTTATTAACCCTTTCCCAAACAAGCCCTTGTTTTTACATGTCTGCGGTTCAAGCCTTTTGAAAACACTGTGGGGAAAGGATAAATTGCTCGTAACGAGCAATTTCTCCTTTTCCCACAGTGTATTCTAACCATTTGGAGAACTTTCTGCCATTTTAATCAAATTTGAAATTGTCGTCTGCAAACTCTGAGTTTGGAAGAGTCTAAAATTTGTCGTTTGGGAAAGGGTTAAAACAAGAAAAATTACACCATACGACTGTAAGTGGCAAACACTAATACGAGCAATTAGTAATTATTCATCCACATAGATTGGTTAAAATAAATAACATATCTTTTTAATATTGAACATATTACTTATGATACCATTAATAATTGAATTTACCAATAAATCGCAAAAGTGCTTTATAAAATCAATATTTCAAAATCATTGCATGCTTGTGCACAATACTGCATGAACAATACAGATTATTATAAATACATCTGAATATTAGATAAGTTCATTTTATAGTACTGGTAGGCTTTTGTCCACCTTTCATATATGGGTAGTGGGCTTTTGTCCAGTAGGCTTTTTACCTAGTGGGCTTGATACCTGGTGGGTTTTTGCCTATACTCACCTCTCCCATACTATAGACGACGACAGGAATTTAAGTGGACAGTGTTGATCAAGATCAAAATTTGCAGTCTGATCTCTAATCTACAATGTCCACTGGTATATTCTAGATTGTGACTGAACTGTCAATTTATCTTGTAGATGAAACATACTTTTAGCCTTTGAGGAAATACAACTTATTAATTCAGTGGTAAATGACGTAAAGCCCAGTACATTTCCAATTAAGCACCTGGGCATGGCTCAAAGAAGGTAAATGAAGGAATTACTAGGAATTAACGACTAAATTTTAGAGTGGTCCAAATTAAAAGCACTTGCAGGCGACAAAATGAACATAACTCAATAACTGAAATTTGTTTCTCACAGGGTAGAAAACATTGTGGAAAAAGGAAAAAATGCTGGTTACCAGCATTTTCTCCTTTTCCCACAATGTTGTCAAAAGGATTCTATCTCAGTGCCGTGAAAACCATGGATTATTTGGTAAGGAAAAGTCTAAGGCCTTCTCTGTTTTTCTACTATCATCTTTGTGGCGTCCATCATGTTGGACTCCCTTCTCATGATATCTTGGAGCTTTCCTTTTTCTGATTCACTGTCGCAGAGAATTACAAATTTACTGTTCTTTTTACGAGCACGTCCTCGCATCTGTACGAGTGCTGTGACGGTAGACGGAGGATACATACTGATGACACAGTCACACTCTGGCCAATCAACACCTTCTTCAGCAACAGATGTTGCTATGACAACCTGTAATGTAAAGAATTACGTTTACGCTTTTCCCTTGAATCCTGATGTTACAACAACCAATTTTGTTGAAATGATATCCTCCTCCGAAAAATTTACTTGACCCCATAACTTAAAATCGCTTCCAGTCAGCCATTTTTTACAGATTAAAAAAAAGTGTCTTGGTGGAATGGGTTACTGTACACATTTATAAAGTTAAATGAAATTCCATCCAATGGTTTTGGAGATATTCTCATGCATGGGAGGGCAGAGAGACAATGCAGATGGATGGACTGACAGACAGACAACACAAAAACTATCTCCCTCCACCTTCGGCAGGAGATAATAACCCTAACAGAGAAGGCTATGAAAACATGGGAAGAGGAGAAAATAATGGTAACCAGCATTTTCTCCTTTAACTTCAATGTTTTCTACCTTCCAAAGGCAAATTTTAAATCTTTAAGCCTCAGCTTAGCACTGTTGCCTCCCAAAAGCAGTTGCTCCTTTTCCTACAATGCATGCAATATCAATTTAACAAAGAAATTTTCCTTTGATTAAAAAAAAATCTCCTTTTTGTTGCTTGAATTAAAAAAGTAGCTGTCCTTGGTTAATTATGCAAAGTTCAAATAAAACAACAGTAAAATTCAGAATGTGCTCATTTGGCAAGTGCCACACATTTATTGTTCACCCCAAATCCAGACTAATATTATCCCCTTCGCACACATTCTTTTCAATGACCCTGAGAAAGAAAGCCTTGAAGACATTGTAGAAAAAGAAAACAAGAGGGCCAAGATGGCCCTGGATCGCTCACCTGAATTTTTGAGATGACCATAGCCTATTTTTTTTTTTTGAGGTATTGAAACATTGGAACCAATTTTATAATTTTGCTAAGCAATTTTCAAAAGGTCACCTGTAAAATTCATTTCGAAATCTGACCATCAGTCTCAGAAAGATGAATTTTTAAGAATTCTTCATTTCTGTATAAGGGCAAGTATCCCCCATCCACGAGAGCCATGTTTCTTCATGGATCAAAATTTACAAACAAGTTTTGAAAAGGGTCACCCAAGGAACATTTTGGAAAATTTCTTTTAAAATCTGACCAGGGGTTTCAGAGAAAGAGAATTTTCAAGAATTTCATCATGTCCATATAGTGCAAGTAGCTCCCATTCATAAGAGCAAGGCTCACACAAGGAACATCTCTGTCAGATTATTTTAAAATCTGACTAGGGGTTTCAGAGAAAAGATTTTTCAAGAATTTCTTCATTTCCATATAGTGCAAGTAGCCCCCATTCACCAGAGCCATGTTTCTTGACGGATCAAAATTTTGTGAACAATTTTTGAAAAGGGTCACCCAATGATCATCTCTGTGAAATCATTTCAAAATCTGTCCAGCCGTTTCAGAGAAGAAGAATTTTTAAGAATTTCTTCATTTCCCTATAGTGCAAGTAGCCCCCATTCACCAGAGCCGTGTTTCTTGACGGATCAAAATTTTGTGAACAATTTTTGAAAAGGGTCACTAAAGGAACATCCCTGAGAAATTATTTCAAAATCTGACCAGCGGTTTCAGAGAAGAAAATTTTTTAAGAATTTCCTCATTTCCCTATAGTGCAAGTAACCCCCATTCACCAGAGCCATGTTTCTCGACGGATCAAAATTTTGTGAACATTTTTTGAAAAGGGTCACCCAAGGAACAATTCTGTGAAATTATTTCAAAATCTGACCAGCGGTTTCAGAGAAGAAGATTTTTAAAGAATTCCTTCATTTCTGTATAGTGCAAGTAGCCCCAATTCACCAGAGCCACATTTTTTGATGGATCAAAATTTCACGAACAATTTTTGAAAAGGGTCACCCAAGGAACTATTCTGTGAAATTATTTAAAAATCTGACCAGCGGTTTCAGAGGAGAAGATTTTTAAAGAATTCCTTCATTTCTGTATAGTGCAAGTAGCCCCCATTAACCAGAGCCACAATTTTTGACAGATCAAAGTTTCACGAACGATTTTTGAAAAGGGTCACCCAAGGAACATAATTATCTGTGAAATAATTTCAAAATCCAACCGGCGGTTTCAGAGGAGAATTAAGATTTTTAAAGAATTTGCTAAAAAATTCCATTTGGTTGCCATGGCAACCAGAGTTTTTGACGGAATCAAATTCTGTGAACAATTTTTAAGAGGACCTCCCAAGGAACATTCCTGCCAAGTTTGGTCCAAATTGGCCCAGCGGTTTAGGAGGAGTTGATGTTTAAAGAATTGTTGACGACGCACGACGGACGACGGACACCTTGTAACCCTAAAAGCTCCCCTTGAGCATGTTGTGCTCAGGTGAGCTAAAAACTGGTAATCTGCATATTCTCTTTTCTGCCTAACCTTTCAGGGATAAATTGAATCATTTGATTCACTTGTAATTTGTCATCTGAAAATTATTTCAATTTGGGCAAGTCTAAAACTTTGCAGTCTAGTGAGGCATGGCTAGCCACATAAGTGCTACATGAATACATGAACTTTCCAAAGTCTAGGTTTTACTTATATTCTTACCTGATACATGTGTTCCTTTATTTCCTGTAAGGTTCTTTTTTGTTGGTTGACTGTCATCCCTTTGTCAGGGGCCCCACCCCCTCCATGTCCAACCACTGTTACTGTCTTCAGCCCACGCTTCTTCATCTCTTGTGAACCCTGAAGTGTAGTGATATTTGGCTTGCAACATGCAAAAAGGGGCATTTGGACATTTGAGTAAAGCATTGTTTTGGATCATACAGCACAGTCTGTGCAGGCTACTCCGAGACAACAATTTATGACTATATTACATTTTGTCCTTCAGTACACCTGTGCAAAACAGAAAATTACAACAAGAGGGCCAAGATGGCCCTGGATCGCTCACCTGAATTTTTGAGAGGACCATAGCCTTTTTTCTTTGAAGGTATTGAAACACTGGAAACAAAATCATTATTTTGCCAAGCAATTCTTAAAAGGTCACCTGTAAAAGTCCTTTCAAAATCTGACCAGCAGTTTCAGAAAAGAAGGATTTTTAGGAGTTTCTTAATTTCTGTACAGTGCAAGTAGCCCCCATTCACCAGAGCCATGTTTCTTGACCTATCAAATTTTCGCGAACAAATTTTGAAATGGGTCATTCAAGAAATATTTCCGTGAAATAAATTTCTAATCTGACCAGCTGTTTCAGAGAAGAAGAATTTTCAAGAAATTCTTAATTTCCATATAGTGCAAGTAGCCCCCATTCACCAGAGCCATGTTTCTCGACAAATCAAACTTTCACGAACAATTTTTGAAAAGGGTCACCCAAGGAACATCTCTGTGAAATTATTTCATATTCTGACCAGCCGTTTCAGAGAAGAAGAATTTTTAAGAATTTCCTCATTGCCCTATAGTGCAAGTAGCCCCCATTCACCAGAGCCATGTTTCTTGACGGATCAAAATTCCGCTAACAATTTTTGAAAAGGGTCATCCAAAGAACATCTCTGTGAAATTATTTCAAAATCTGACCAGCGGTTTCAGAGAAGAAGAATTTTTAAGAATTTTTTCATTTCTTTATAGTGCAAGAAGCTCCCATTCACCAGAGCCATGTTTCTTGACGGATCAAAATTTCGCGAACAAGTTTTCAAAAGGGTCACCCAAGGAAAATCTCTGTGAAATTATTTTAAAATCTGGCCAACGGTTTCAGAGAAGAAGAATTTTTAAGAATTTCTCCATTTCTGTATAGTGCAAGAAGCTCCCATTCACCAGAGCCATGTTTCTTGACGGATCAAAATTTCGCGAACAAGTTTTGAAAAGGGTCACCCAAGGAACATCTCTGTGAAATTATTTTAAAATCTGGCTAGCAGTTTCAGAGAAGAAGAATTTTTAAGAATTCCTTCATTTCTGTATAGTGCAAGAAGCTCCCATTCACCAGAGCCATGTTTCTTGACGGATCAAAATTTCACGAACAGTTTTTGAAAAGGGTCACCCAAGGAACATCTCTGTGAAATTATTTTAAAATCTGACCAGCGGTTTCAGAGGAGAAGATTTTTAAAGAATTTCCTAAAAAATTCCATTTTGTTGCCATGGCAACCAGAGTTTTTGATGGAATCAAATTCTGTGAACAAATTTTAAAGAAGACCTCCCAAGGAACATTCCAGCCAAGTTTGGTCCAAATCTGCCCAGCGGTTTAGGAGGAGTTGATGTTTAAAGAATTGTTGACGACGCACGACGCACTGACGCACGACGGACGACGGACACCGGGTGATCCTAAAAGCTCCCCTTGAGCACGTTGTGCTCAGGTGAGCTAAAAAAAGCAGAAATTGTTCTTTGGAGTAGACTGCACAGGTTGATCTGAAACAATACTTAATGCAAATGTCTGAATGCCCCTTTTCCTGTGTTGCAGGCCATATATATAAAACCTTTGATAACTTGTGTAAAACTTAATCAACAGCACTGCATGACAGTGTTGTTGCTCTGCTGCAGTATCCTTTTCAGTCAAAATTTTAACTTAAGAAAAGAGCATAAATGTGCCAAAATTATTTTGAGGATTACCTGCTTATTTTGTATTTGTTCCCCTTTTGCTAGTTCACAATTAACCTTAGTTTGAAGTAAATATTGCCAGTAATAAGAGAAATAAGAGAAATATGAGCAACTGTCAAACTTTAGTATACCAAGATGTCAACAAAGACAACAACAGGGCCAAGACGTTATCACAACATTGTCTTTAACTCTTTACTAAATGACAAAATTTTAGACTGGTCCATATTGAGAGCATTGCAGACAACAGATCAAATGTAGCTGAAATGATTATAATTGTCATTGAGAATGTAGAAAACCTTGTGGGAAAAGGAGAAAATGCAGGTAACCAGCATTTTCCTTTTTGCCACAAGGTTTTAAAAAGGCTCCTTCTTAAAGGTTGTGAAAACCGGGTATTCTCAGGTAAACGGGAAAAGCAGCCAAGCTAGAATTAAGTCTAAAAACCACCAAATATTAGGCTGAACTATTTACAAATTAATCATACACTGAAACATCAACTACTGGGAAGTCTGGATGTGCAATTTCAACTTGGAGGGGATTTTATCCTTGCCAACATTGAAAGTATTTCCATAACATTATCCCGGCAATATTTATTTTGTTGTTATTTGTAACAATTTTGAATTTTACATATTTCAGCTTGATATAGAAAGTGAATGACTTACATTCAAAAGTGTGCTAATTTTGTGGGCTGTGCCTCTTTGCTTCACTAACACCAAACACATTGACTTCTTGTCTGCAGACTGGTTGCCATCATTTGCAAGGATTAGTTCTCTAATTAAACTTTGTATATGGGTACCTGTCTTATGTGACATATCACTTCCTGTTGATGCTGATAGCATTGTTTGACCCTGACCCATGGCATTCATGTAAAGTTTATCACAGGGTAATCCGATACTTTTTGCAAATTTAAAGTTTGCTTCCCCGCCTTCCATCTCTGAGATTTCCTGCATGGCACAAAGTACACCTCCTTCCAAAAAGCAGTTGTAAGCCATGCAAATAGACTGCAGGTGTTGGGTAAATAGAGAAAATTGAACTTTTTCCATTCTATCACTGTAAATCATTCCCAAACAAGACTGAACCACATCTATATTCTCTTCAAACATTGTACTTGGCATTACATCCTTTAATGCAACAGTAATCCATTCTAAATCGATGTATGATTCTATGTTGCTAACTTGTTTCATAAGTTTCAAACAGTCTATGGCATAAATGGATAAAAGTCTTTTTAAAACTTCAGCATTGTCCTGATCTGGATCCACAATGCTTGACTGTACAATCATCTGGGCATTAGACTGAATAGCTTTTAGAGTTTCACAATTTTCTTGTTCTTCCACAATGTTCATGGATGCACGTCCCATGTTGGCCAACAAATTTTCTAACATGATCATGGTTTTCGGAAGGTCATTTTTTCCAGCTGGCGATGCTGTCAGTCCAAGTATTTTGGGAACATCGTTCAGGTCTCGCACATTGCTATGGTAATGGTTCAAGAGTATGCTATATGGATGTGATTTGTCACAATGATGGGCCTCGTCAAATATAACAAGAGAAAAATCTGTCCACTTCAAAATCCCTTGATCCAGCAAGTTCTTACAGAATGCTGCAAATAAGAAGATTAAGTCTTTACCAAACAACAGAATTTTAGACTGGTTTGAAAGCATATGCAGACAACAAAATGAATGTGACTAAAGAATCAAATTTGTTTTAGGACGGGAAGAAAACCTTGTGGGAAAAGAAGAAAATGCTTGTTATCGGCATTTTCTCCTTTCCCACAATGTTTTCAAAAGGCTTCTTTCACAAGGGTATTAAAAGTGGGGATTGTATGATAATGACTGCAATAGATTTGCATAAAAAAAATTTTAACTCTTTACCAAACGACAAAAATTCAGGCTGGTCCAAACAGAAAGTATTTGCATATGACAGATTAAAAGTAATTTATTATGGGTTTTGTTTTGGATCCGATGAAAAATATGGGAAGTCATTTTTTTCAGCTGGTGATGCTGTCAGTCCAAGTATTTTGAGAACATCGTTTGGGTCTCGCACATTGCTATGGTAATGGTTCAAGAGTATGCTATATGGATGTGATTTGTTACAATGATGGGACTTATCAAATATAACCAGAGAAAATGCTGTTAAGGGATAACTTGGTAACAATTGCAATATATTGGCATAAGATGAACTTTAACTCTTTACCAATCAACAAAAATTCTGACAGGTCAAAACATAAAGTATCTGAATATGACAGATTAAATGTATTATGGTTTTTCTCTTGAATCTGATAGGAAAAAGTGGGAGAAACGGAGAAAATGCTAGTTACCAGCATTTTCTCCTTTTCCCCAATGTTTTCACACACGTTCTCTTACAGGGTCACTAAAATTTGGGATTGTGGTAATCAGTTAACCCTTAGAGTGCCATGAATAAACCCAATTGACAGGAAAAGAGCCTAGTAAGAGCCATGTCAAGGTTGCTAATGTAAAGAATGTCTTTGCAAAGCAGACAATGTACATCAGTGATCAGACTGCACATCTTTTCAGCATTCTGATCGTGAGCTAAACTGGTCACAAATGCAACTATTGTTACAAAAGGCAATTCAGAGTTAATTAGAATTAGCGAGTTAGAATTAACAATCCTGTCCGAGCCCCTTTACCATATTATCATGCGTTTCAATAACCTTGAGTAGGAAGGCTTTTGAAAAGATAGTGGGAAAAGAAGAAAAGCCGCATGGTTAGCAGCTTTTCTCCTTCTCCCACAATGCTTTTAGTCCTCGCAAACTTTCTTTTGAGTAACTATGCTTGTTATTTTGGTGTTTTTTAAGGCATTCTATTTATACAAGTCTAGGACTGCTGTGTAGTAAAAGGTAATAAAAACACTGATGGAAAAAGAGAAAAGAAATTGGTAATCAGTATTTTATTTTATTTCAAACAATGAATTTGACCCTTTCAAAGACAGATCACATTATTCACATGTACTGCTTGATTTATTTCACCATGGGCAAATCTAAAACTTTCTTGTCTGGAAATTTTCTAATCTCTGACTTTTGACAACTAACCTGCGGTTACTATGACAACGTCTTGTTTCCACATTGGTACACCACCAGTACTTTGTTGACCCATACAAACGGCAGCAATATTTAAATGTCTTTCAATTAGTTCTTGGTAGCCATCCTTCTCAGGATTGTATCTATAAATAAAAATAAATTATCATATACATGTAGAGCATGTACTGAACTCTTTCCCAAACAACAAAATTTTAGACTGGTCCACATCGAAAGCACTAGCAGACGACAAATAAACACAACTCAAGAATTTAAATTTGTTTCCAGAAGGGTAGAAAACATGGTTGGAAAAGGAGAAAATGCTGGTTACCAGCATTTTCTCCTTTTCCCACAATGTTTTCAAAAGGCTTCTATCTCAGGGTCGTAAAAACCAGGGTTTGTTTGGTAAAGGGTTAATAATACATGTAGAACATGATCATAGTCAGTCTGTGACACAATATTGCCAGATGCTTAGAACTCAGGCTGTTCAGCAATTTTACCCTTTACCACACAATGACACCTTTTAAAGCCCCTGAGGAAAATGCTTTTTGAAGCCTGGTAACCAGAATTTCTCCTTTTCCTACAAAGTTTTCTACCCTATCAAAGCAAAATTGCACCATTTGAGCCACTTTGAAATTGTCCTCTGCAAATGCTTTCAATTAGGATAGGTCTAAATTTTTGCCGTGGTTACGAGTTAAGCCTTACCCGGCTAAAAAAGTCAAATGAAATTTTCTAGCCAATCGTAAAAACCTGTATGTTATGTCAAAGGTATATTTTGGAGAAAAATATCTCTTTATTGGACAGTGAAGATCAAAGATTTTTGACTGCACAATGCAGTGTCTTGATGACTCGTAAGAAGATATGATTAGAAAACATTGTTGGAAAAGGTTACCACCAATTTTTCTTTTTCCAAGAATGTTTTGTACCCTTTCAATGTCAAATCCCATCAATTGAGTTACACTGAAATTGTTGTTTGCAAAACTTCTTCAGATGGACCAGTCTGGAATTTTGTCTGTCATATATGGTACAGAGTTAAACTGGAATGTATTTCTTAAGAAAGTATGGTAGATAAGTTTATCAAACAACAGAAATTTATACTGGTCCAAGCATTTACCATTGACAACTTACCAGTAACTGTGACTTACAAGGATGGGACCTTCCCTGGGTCTTTAAAAACCTTGATTTTGAAATATTAAAAAGTTTAACCCTTTACTCCATAGATACTCATTTCTACGCATTGCTAGTAGGAGTCTTTGGAAAACATTGTGGCAAAAGGTGAAATTGCTCGTCACGAGCAATTTCACCTTTTGTCACGATGTTTTCTATGCTATCAAAAGGTGTCATATACACATAAGAAATGGCCTCATCCTTGCGGTTATTTAGGGTCATTTAGAGATACCATAAAAATGCCTTATGGGGTAAAGGGTTAAACAATTCTTAAATCAGGATGTGGAGAGAAGTCTTTACCAAATGACAAAATTTCAGGCTTTTCCAAAACACCCCTAACCCTTTATCACACAATCCTGATTTTTAATGTCCCTGAGAAATAAGGATTTTGAAAACTTTGTGAAGAAAAAAGAAAATACTGGAAACCAGTATTTTCTCTTTTTCTCACAATGTTTTCTATCTCATCTGACCCAACGCATCAGAGCAAGTTGTCTGCAAATGCTTTCAATTTGAACGAGTCTAAATTTAAGTTGTTTGGTCTAGATCTAGTAGTGAGTGAAATAATTCTAGGTTTTGTTTATGTAACCCTTTACTAGATGAAAACTTTTCAGCCTTGTCCAACTCCAAAGCAATTTGAGACAACAAATTAACAGAAGCTTAAATGATGCATTTTTTTCTCAGATAGGGTAGAAAATAATGTGGAAAACGAGAAAATGCTGGGTACCTTTTCCCACAATGTTTTCAGAAGGATTCTTTACCAGAGTAGTTAAAATTTCGCATTGTGCGGTAAAGGCTTAAAAAGAATGAACACTCACCTTACAAACTTCTTGCTATCAATTTGTTCCTTGATGTACTTTGATTGTTGTAAAACCAACAGTACTTTATCCACAAGAAATAACACATTTTTGGAGGGAAACTCTGTCAGGATGTGACACAAAGTCAAAACAGACACCAGTGTTTTGCCTGTACCTGTAACAAACATGCAAAAGAAATATTTATTATATTCCTGTCAGTGAATTTGTTGGATTTCACAGTGAATAACACCCAGAGATGATAATTATGATATCATCACTAGTGAGGATATATATAGTTTTAGAATGTTTGCCGTAACTACTTTTTCCTATATCGCTCATATTGTACTACTCTTGATATTATTAAAATAAAAAGAGTGCAATAGGAATAAAATAAATAGAATAAGTAACTGGTTGTGGGTGATTTCTGGACTTGTTTTTTTTAACCACATTGCACTCTATTGTAGTTACAGATCTTTAATATCATCCACAACCAGTTGATTATCCTCTATTTGATAACTCCTTTTTTCTACACAAATTAGCCATATGAGCTCAAACAGTTTGTGTATAAACTACCAACGACAAATTGTTACACTGGTCAAAGTTGAGAGCATTTTCAGATATTAACAAATAAAAGATGTCTTAAATACCAGAATTTGCATGGTGAGAAATGCGAAAAATACTGGTTACAACTATTTTGTCCTTCCCTCACGAAGTTTTCAAAAAGTTTATTTTATAGGGTCTTTGTTAAATATGGGACTGTTTGTTAACCCTTTAACAGATATCAAAATTTTAGCCTTGCCTAAATTGAAAGCATTTGCAGAAGACAATTTTCATATGGCTCAAATGGTGCAACCTTTCTTTAAAAGGGTAGAGTCTATAAAACATTGTGGGAAAAGGAGAAAATGCTGATTACCAACATTTTCTCCCTTTCCCACAATATTTTCAAAAATTTCTTTCAATCCATTTATTAATAGGACTACTTTCAAAGGCTTACATACCTGTAGGTAGAAAGCAGAGGGTATCCAATCCAAGAGCCTTCTTGTACAATTCAATTTGGTAATTACGAGGCACAGACTTTGTCTTTGGTATGTCCAAAAAGTTGTGATTCAATCTCTCCATGTGTACACGATCAGGTGCTTTTTCATTACAAACCTTGGCCATGTGACGCTTCCCTCTTATGTGAGCCTCATAGCTATCTTGTGTGTTCATTGGCACCTTGCATGTTCTGCAGTAGTAGTTATGGGTTGTTGCATATGGGTTTTCAGACAACTCAGGGTGCACTGAGGTTTGTCTCGGTGGAGACCGGGAAACATATTCCTCACGTACCCTGTCTTCCCTATCATTTTTACCCTTGGGTCCTGAACCTTTTGACCTTGTAGCCCAAGCCAAATCAGACCCTTGTCCCCTTTTCGAGCCCCCATTTCCGTTTGCAAAAGCATCATTCTCAGATATGTCACATGATGCTGTGGCATACCTTTTTATCACAGGTATAGGTCCATCACTGACCTCAGGTTTAACTAATTGTTTCCGTGCAGTTACATGCTTTCCTGTCTGGAATTCTCCTGAATCATCAGAAACAAATTCATCTGGAAATAATGGTTCTGATAAAAACTTTTCTAGCATTGACTGCTGACCACTCAAGGATGCAAAATAATCTTCATTTGCCTCATGTCCAGACAGGTTACTGCTATTCAATGGGCACTCAAGACTGTCATCATCATAAGCATGGTCTAATTTCTGTGCTTTTGCAATGTGTTTTGGAGACTTTTTATGTATTTCTAACTGTTGCTTTGTGTTCAGACGACAGTTACATACATCACAATTATACCACTGAGTGTTATCCAGCCCTGTATTAATGCTGCTTCTAAACATTCCGAAGTGCTGAGTAACATTACCTATTACCTCAGATTGCATGGCCTTGTTGAGGTGTTTCTGACTTTCAAAATGTTGTTTTTGTGGTTCTGGTCCTGTAAATGTCATGTTACAAACATCACATCTGTAAGATGACTCTACTACATCATTTGTACCCCCAACTTTCCAGACCTCTCTGGCTTTTACATGTTTACGTCCATGTATATGCTGTATAAAGTGATTTTTGGAGGTTAGTTCAATATTACAAACGTTACACCAACCTCTGGCAGTAGTCACACTAAATCTATATTCATCCTGATTCAGTGACCCTTTTAAAGATCCCTCAGATATTGTCCTTTTCAAGGATCCCTCAGAGAGAGCAGCCCCTGATGTGCTGGAATCTGTAGATAATCTTCTTTCATCGTTTCCGACACTATCAACAACTTTCTCAATCCTCCTCATCAGTGTAACTAAGTTATTCTGTACAAATTTGTTAACACCTTCTGAGTGATTCACATTTGTTGAATGATTCTCAGGTAAGTCTTTATTGATATGTTGAGAAGATTTAGAATACTCCCCTTTTTTACAACCAATCTGTTTAATTTCTCTTGAGTTATCTTGTGCAAGTTTGCATTTTGCTGAATACTTCAAAACCTGATATTTTTCATATGATACTTGTGGATCCATGCCAACTTTAATGTTTGTTTCAGTTCCAACGATATTCCTGTTGCCATTATCATCACCAAAATTATCAAAGTTTTCCCTATTTTGTTCCTCAATTTTAATATTAGACATGAATCTTTTCAACTTAGTTTCATCATCATCATTTTCTCCCTCAAAGTCAAGAAGGCTCTGCCCAAGTTTGTAGCCATGTTCAGAAGCACCTATTGTGGTATCTGTTTTCTGTAAGTTGTTTGGCATATTTGTTGTGTATCCTGGTCTAGAATTTGCATTCAAATTGGATATTTTGAAAATTCCTCTTCCTCTTCCTCTTCCCGATACTGATGTTTGCAAGTTATTTGTTATAAACTGTACAGGCTGTTCATCATGCACTGTCCCAGAATCTGAGATATGAGAGATAATACTATCCTGTGTTGGTGTTCTAGAGTACAAGAATTCACCTAGATGTTGTCTTAGACTTGGATGTGTTTCTTCTTTAATTTTTTGTTCATCTAAAGATACAAATGCATGTCTGTCAGTGTAGAAATGGCTAGAAATCATGTTTGTACCAATGTCTGCTGGTAAATCACCTGTTATTCTGTTTTGGTTGATATTCAGCTGTGAAAATTGTTGAGCAAGTTGATATGGTTCCTCCAGTGTGCTTCTGGCATTTTGACCATGACTTAAATCTGTTCTAAACTTGTCGCTATCATCTGATACAGGCTTTGCAAGAAAGCTGCCTTCAATACTGTGACTTCCAGCTTTGTGACTGTCTGGAGGGATAGGTTTGGCAAGAAAACTATCATCTACAGTTGGACTTTGCAATTTTACTGATTTGGAAGCACCACTTTTCTCATCTTGGGGATTCCACTCATTTTGACCATGTTTTGAGGTTGCCACTACTTTTCCACTCTCAGATTTAGTTTGAGCTGACACAAAAGCTCCTCTCTGTTGAATCACCATATTCTCTTCATTTCTCTTGTGTTTCTTACTTTTAAAATGAGCATCTGCACTTTCCTGTCCAGTAAACTGGCAGCCACACATGTTGCAGAATAACGGTAAAAGATTACCTTTTTTCTCTCTCTCCTGCATCTCTACATTTTTCCTATGCCTAGAGCTAGCAAGATGATCTCTCTTATTGTCAGCACTCGTGAAATTCACATTGCATACATCACATGACAACATTTCATTATTTTTTCCTAAACTTGTTGCAATCTTGTTTTTGTGTTTGTCACTTACATAGTGTTGTTTAGCTGCTTCAGGTCCAGACAAAAACACCTGACATATCTCACATTTTGACTGAGATTGACTGGGTATTTCCGGAGTAACTTTTATCTGGTTTTGTAATGAGGTTGTTCTCACCATGTGCTGTTGGCTTGTAAATTTTTTTCTGTTCTCTTCTGAATGAGCCGATGATACCTGACATGTACCACTATTGTAATGTACAGCAGTAGCCTGTGCATCCTCAAAAGAATCAACACAAAATTTATAGGAATACTTGCCAGAAAGTGGTTTATCTTCTGCCATTGCCATACAATGTTCCATTTGTGACTGCCGAACCTTCTTCTTATGTTTCTCACTGGTGTAATGCTGCCGTGCACTCTCAGGCCCTGTAAAAGGCACCTTGCAAGTTTGACAAAACATATCATGTTTCATTTCAAACTCTTCTAGCGACCTATTTAATCTCTCATTGCTGTCTCCCATGCCAAAATCAAGATGTTTTCTGTCTTTCTTTTTTATATGATTTTTACCATTAATATGGCTAGTTGCATGTGATTCAGATGTCAGTTCTATATTGCACAGATAGCAAAATCCTCTGTTGCCATTAAAGACATAATCTGTGTTAATGCCAGAGGCTTGGTTGTGACCACCTGACTCTGTTGTGGATCTGAATGTTGAAACATCAACCTTGGATAACTGAGTATGTTTTTCTGCCATTGCTTTGTGCCTTGGGGATGCTTCATGGTCTTTTAAAATCCTCACTGTGTCACATGCCACATTACAAATGTGACAGTAGGTGTCTGCAATAAAACAGAAAGTTATACAGTGATCCGTCTTGCTCTTTACCAGATGACAAAATTTTAGATGTCTTCATTTCAAAACCATTTGCTGATGACAGATTAAGCCTTTACAAAACAATCCTGACTTTTAACAACCTTAATAATATTTATTACAAAAATGGTGGTAAAAGCAAACAAGAGGGCCAAGATGGCCCTGGATCGCTCACCTGAATTTTTGAGATGACCATAGTCTATTTTTTTTTGGGAGGGGGGGGGGGACGGAAATTGAAACATTGAAACCAAATTTATAATTTTGCCAAGCAATTTTCAAAAGGTCACCTGTAAAAGTCATTTCGAAATCTGACCATCAGTTTCAAAAAGAAGAATTTTTAAGAATTCTTCATTTCTGTATAAGAGCAAGTAGCCCCCATCCACGAGAGCCATGTTTCTTGATGGATCAAAATTTATGAACAAGTTTTGAAAAGGGTCACCCAAGGAACATTTTGGAAAATTTCTTTTAAAATCTGACCAGGGTTTTCAGAGAAAGAGAATTTTCAACAATTTCATCATGTCCGTATAGTGCAAGTAGCCCCCATTCACAAGAGCCATGTTTCTTGACGGATCAAAATTATATGTACAGCTTTTGAAAGGGTCACCCAAGGAACATCTCTGTCAGATTATTTTAAAATCTGACAACGGGTTTCAGAGAAGAAGAATTTTCAAGAATTTCTTCATTTCCATATAGTGCAAGTAGCCCCCATTCACCAGAGCCATGTTTCTTGGCCAATCAAAATTTCGCAAACAATTTTAGAAAAGGATCACCCAAGGAACATCTCTGTGAAATTATTTCAAAATCTGTCCAGCCATTTCAGAGAAGAAGAATTTTCAAGAATTTCTTCATTTCTGTATAGTGCAAGAAGCCCCCATTCACCAGAGCCATGTTTCTTGATCAATCAAAATTTCGCGAACACTTTTTGAAAAGGATCACCAAAGGAACAACTCTGTGAAATTATTTCAAAATCTAACCAGCTGTTTCAGAGAAGAAGAATTTTTAAGAATTTCTTCATTTCTGTATAGTGCAAGAAGCCCCCATTCACCAGAGCCATGTTTCTTGATCAATCAAAATTTCGCGAACAATTTTTGAAAAGGGTCACCCAAGGAACAACTCTGTGAAATTATTTCAAAATCTGACCAGTGGTTTCAGAGAAGAAGATTTTTTAAGAATTTCTTCATTTCTGTATAGTGCAAGTAGCCCCCATTCACCAGAGCCACATTTTTTGACAGATCAAAATTTCGCGAACAATTTTTGAAAAGGGTCACCCAATGAACAACTCTGTGAAATTATTTCAAAATCCGACCAGCGGTTTCAGAGGAGAAGATTTTGAAAGAATTCCTTCATTTCTGTATAGTGCAAGTAGCCCCCATTCACCAGAGCTACATTTTTTGACGGATCAAAATTTCACGAACAATTTCTGAAAAGGGTCACCCAAGGAACATATCTGTGAAATTATTTCAAAATCCGACCAGCGGTTTCAGAGGAGAAGATTTTTAAAGAATTCCTTCATTTCTGTATAGTGCAAGTAGCCCCCATTCACCAGAGCCACATTTTTTGACGGATCAAAATTTCACGAACAATTTCTGAAAAGGGTCACCCAAGGAACATATCTGTGAAATTATTTCAAAATCCGACCAGCGGTTTCAGAGGAGAAGATTTTTAAAGAATTTGCTAAAAAATTCCATTTGGTTGCCATGGCAACCAGAGTTTTTGATGGAATCAAATTCTGTGAACAATTTTTAAAGAGGACCTCCCAAGGAACATTCCTGCCAAGTTTGGTCCAAATCCACCCAGCGGTTTAGGAGGAGTTGATGTTTAAAGAATTGTTGACGACGCACGACGGACGACGGACGACGCACGACGGACGACGGACGACGGACACCGGGTGATCCTAAAAGCTCCCCTTGAGCACGTTGTGCTCAGGTGAGCTAAAAAGCCATAACTATAACTGGTTAGTGATAGGGCTGACAGGGGGAGCCAATTTTCAATTTGAATTTTAGTTCTTTACCAAATGACGAAATTTTAGCCTGTTCCAGGAAAGCATTTTGCAGAAAACAGACCTCATTTTATTCCAAAATTGAAATTTGTTCTGGGAGGGTAGAAAACATTGTTGGAATAGGGAAAATGCTGGTTCCCAGCATTTTCTCCTTTTCCCACAATGTTTTCAAAAGGCTTGTTTTTCAGGGTGGTAAAAAACCAGGGATTGTTTGGGAAAGGAATAAGTGAGAGCATACTAAAATTCAAAAAGAAAAATCAAAATTCATTACATACATCATTTTGAAGAAGAAACCGAACACTCGTCTAAGGAGATTAGTATGTACTTTTTTTGAGGATTGATAATAGTTACTGTGACAGGATTCATTCCTCTCCTACAGCTGACCATTGTTTCTACAATGATCTTGTGGGAAATCAGCCAGTGGCTTGGAAAGAAAATTGTGCGAAGTACTGGTAAAGGAATTTTAAACTCCAGGAACACATGAAAAGGTGCACTGGTTGCCACTATATTTGTAACTGAAATAATGTTGAAAATAGTGTTAAACACCATAAATCAATCAATCAATCAATCAAATCTTTCTGCATATGCTTTTTCCTTTCAAATAAGGACACCTGAATTTTGTGAAACAGTTAAATCTTTGATCATGCAGGTATCTGCAGATGGGTACTACAGTATAACATTGTACTTGTTTGATTCTTAACCCTTTACCCCATAAGGCATTTCTATGGTATCTCTAATTGACCCTAAATAGTAGCAAGGATGAAGCCATTTCTTATGACTGTGTATATGACACCTTTTGATAGTGTAGAAATCATTATGGCAAAAGGTGAAATTGCTCGTCACGAGCAATTTCACCTTTTGCCACAATATTTCCCAAAGGGTCCTAAAAGTAATGCACAGAAATGAGTATCTATGGAGTAAAGGGTTAATTAGGGATAACTGCCCAAGTTTAGCATACATGCATATTTGCAATGGCCGTCATAACTGAAATAACAATAGAACCCCTTACCAGACAACAAAATTTGAGCTTGTCCAAAATGACAGCATTTGCAGACACCAATTTCAATGTGGCCCTTGTGATGCATTTTTCTCTGATTATGGCTATAAGCATTTTTCTCGCTGTTCCAAAATGTTTTCAACAGGCTTCTTTCCCAGGTCCATAAAAAGTTTGCATTGTGCAGTAAAGAGTTAACTCTTTACTCCACAGATACTCATTTCTACACATTGCTTGTAGGGGCCTTTGGAAAACATTGTGGCAAAAGATGAAATTGCTCGTAACGAGCAATTTCACCTTTTGTCACAAGGTTTCCTATGCTATCAAAAGGTGTCATATACACATAAGAAATGGCATCATCCTAGCTGTTATTTTGAGTCAATTAGAGATACCATAGAAATGCCTTATGGGGTAAAGGGTTAAGAAGGCATGAATCATAAAAGAAAAAAAAAAGATTTAGAGTTATCTGTCCTTTGTTACTACCTGCATTGACAAATGACTTTGCATTTTCCATTCTTTTTCGATGACCTGCACTTGTGTAATGTTGCTGAGCTGGTATAGGTCCGCTAAACTGCATATTGCAGACATCGCACCACAGAGGAACAGACTCCATTATCATTTATAGCTCCTACAAACAGATAGGTCATTCTAACATGGCATAAATTTTAGATAAACAAGGCTATATCCATTATCCATTTAAAATTTGCTTTTAACTTATCACCATATATCTGGATTAATAACGAACCTGAGAAAGAAGCCTTTTGAAAACTTTGTGGGTAAAGGAGAAATTCCTAGTAGAAAACATCGTGAGAAAAGGACAAAATGCTGGTTACCAGCATTTTTTCCTTTTCTGACAATGTTTTCAATTTGTTCCTTCCTCAGGACAGGGTTATTAAAAGTCAGCAGTATGTTCTAAAGGGTTAATTCTTTACCACACAATCCCGACTTTTAATGACCCTGAAAGAAAAGCCTTTTAAAAACATTGAGGGAAAAGGAGAAAATGCTGGTAACCAGAATTTTTTCCTTTTCCCACAATAATTTCTTCCCTGCTGGAAACAAATTTCACTTTTTCAGTTACTTTTATTTTGTTGTCTGCAAATGCTTTCAATCTGGACAGGTCTAAAATTTTGTCGTTTGGTAAAGAGTTAAACTTTGAACTGCCAAAACACATATATATAGCTGCTTTTGCAAACCTGTAGATCAAGCTAAAAACACAGGACTCGTTCTTGACCTATACTGATTAATGTGCTTAGGTATTCTAGCCCATTATCAGTCTAGATAAGTCTTGAAAAGCACAAGTCAGATCTTTTTTTAAATAAAAGAATTCTCTTTTAGGAGCTCTATATACTGTAGATGTAAAACCTGTAACAAATGGATGCCTTAACTCTTTACCACATTAAAAATTTTAGACACAACCAAATTGAAAGCATTTGTAGACAACAAATGTGAATTAAGAAATAATTTTCTTTCTATTGTGGTTTATTGTTCAATAAACCACAGTTGTGAGTTCTGACGCACAATTAAATAATCCACAAGGGTGACAGCCTGAGTGGTTTATTTATTGTGCCTCATACCATACAACTTGGTTTATTGAACAATAAACCACCATAGAAAGATTATTATATCGATTCTAATCTGACCATCTCTAAATCAAAGGAAAACAAGTTAATACTTAGAGTGAAAACACAGATGCAGATTATATTCCATTGAATAACTTACTTTGTACAGAATGACATCACTCTATATGGAATGACGTCACTTTACATAGAATAAGGTAGATTTTACCATGCTCTTGTTGCACTGTGTTTACAGAGCCAAATTCACATGCCATGTTAGAATAAAAAATTGAAACTTGACTTTAGAAGAGTAGAAAACATTGTGGGAAAAGAAGAAAATGCTGCAGCTTACCAGCATTTTCTCCTTTTCCCACAATGTCTTCAGAAAGCTTCTTCCTCTGGGTCGTAAAAACTAGGGATTGTAAGGAAAAGAGTTAATTATATGAGCCATGCTCTGTGAAAAGCAGGTTTAACCCTTTTCCATAATTGACAAAATTTCAACAGCGCTGAAAGTTAAAGTGTTTGCAGCCAGACGATAAATTTCAGGATGCCTCATATGGTACACCATCTTTATATAAAGTAGAAAAAAGTGGGAAAAGAAGAAAATGCCGGGTACCATGTTTTGTGGATTCATATAAATGACTTGCCTGAAAGCTATAATGCATCAGTTAACCCCCCTGTTAACCCATTACCACACAATCCCTACTTTTGACGCCCCTGAGAAAGATCGAACCCTTTTGAAAACATTGTGGGAAAGGAGAAAATGCTGGTAACCAGCATTTTCTCCTTTTCCCACAATGTTTTCTACCATTCACAAAACAAATTTCAATTTTTCAATCACTTTTATTTTGTCGTCTGCAGTTTCCTTCGATTTGGACCAGTCTGAAATATTGTCATTTGGTAATGGGTTAAGGGCAGGACCCACATGGTAAAATCATCTAACCCCAACTCGTACACTAGAATTCCTGATATGGTCTTTTGTAATTGTGGGTCTTCTGAGAGACAATAAGAAAGAAAAATAACGCCAGAGCAAGCGAAAGCATTGAACACAGTTCTGACTGGATTACAGTATAGTGCAGTGATAAATTGAAAAAATAATATTCAATCTAAGCCCTTACCTGCGTTCAATGATTAATTAATATTTTACCCCGTTTTCAACATTAATTATTTCAGTCAGTTTTCGACGAAAAATTATTCATGTGTGCTCTGGATTGTACTGGTGTTAGACCATTGGCTGGGGCTCCTTAGTGTCTTGCCGAGGGACACTCCCACCCTGTCGAACGAAAAGTTCTAACCGTTCGTGATGTAGCATATGATCTTTACATAACACCCTGGAAATCCCCACTGGTTTTCTAGGAATGACAAATTTTACGATACAAATATCGAATACTTCAAACTTTTTTTTCGACATTTAAAGGGATTGACCTCTTACATTTTGAAAATAAATCCGAAATTAAACTCCTCTTGGAACTTTAAAAAGTACTCAGTTTAATCTTGATTAGTTATCCAAAATCAAAAGTGAAAGTGAAAGTTGACTAACTTACGATCGAAGACTTGTACCCTGCAATGCCAGTCACTTTTTAAGATTCAGAGAAAAGGCAGGATACCATCTAGAACCTCGGTGGGGGAAAAATCTGTCCCGAATCGAAACTGAAAATAGTCTGAGCGATCGGCTTCATGTATTTAACCCTTTACTGCACAATGTCGACTTTTTACGACCATGGGAAAGAATCCTTTAAAAAACATTGTTGGAATAGGAAAAAATGCTGGTAACCTATCTTGAAAGAAAAATTGCACCATTTGAGCGACACTGAAATTGTCGTCTGCAAATGCTTTCAATTTGGACAAGGCTAAAATTCTGTCGTCCTGTAAAGGGCTAATGTAGACTGGTTACCTCCCCTGATACACTACGTGTAATACACGGTATACAACGGTGGCCAGTTCAGGGCTAATGTAGAACGCCTAAGTCTTTGTTAATAGATTCATTAGCACTCTCTCAACGGTACCCCTCTCTGCAGACATTTTTTTTTCCATACTTGTTCTACTAAACATATAGATCAGAGGTAGAAACAGTTGGAGTAATGTACGTGTTCTCCCTTCTAAGAGGGGTGATCAGAAGGAACGTGCGTACGTTTTAGTAGAAATGAGACCATGAAATAACTGAACAAATGGTATTGACTGTGCATAGTATACATCATGTAGGAGGACCGGCAATGGGGATCATCATCTCCTAATGAATATATAATATCTTAGTTCAAACATTTTTATGTTACATCGATTGAGAAACAACGAAATTCCTAATCTCTCTCGGTTCTACGTATAGGCCTATCTCTCACCCGTATCACTTAATGATAAAATAAGATCTATAGCTGGACACAATTTTTGGCAGAGAAACGTCAGAAAATATAAAATGGAAAAACAAAACTGACTGGACATATATAACCAAAATAAATGATAAAATACAAAAAAAATCTCCCCTATATAGATCTAATAAGTGATAAAATGATAAAATATGAAAAAAAAAAACATCTCACCTATACATGTATATAGGGGATTTTTTTTTTTTCATATTTTATCATTTATTTTGGTTATAGAATGTCAAATTCCTGTGTATACACCGGCTAAGCTAAGATCCCCATGGTTTTCGTCCTGTGTCTGCACTATCTCCGGTAACAACGTTAATTGTCTGCGCATGGCATATTGATTGATTGATTATTTTCGTTTATTTATCGTCGCTACCGGTTGCCCATCTGAGCGACGCCCCAAGAAGACGGTTAGTATAGTTACGGGGGATAGTGCAAGGATACAGGACGCAACTACTGAGAATTCCGCCTGGTTCTTTAACGTGCTCGGTGTGTAGCACCGTCACACGGGACCTCGGTTTAAAAAATAACGTCTCATCCGAAAGACTATTAGTAATTTTTAGTTGGCATATTCTTCGAAGATTCGAATGTCTTATATGACGCATCACTAGCCCCGATAGCGGGCTGACTGTAATATTACGCTATATAAAGTAGCAATGTAGAAAATAGCTTAAAATTATCAATACGTTTGAGGAGAAATGAGACCTGCTTTAGCTCCAGATTTATCTAAACTGTTGATCATAGCTGAGTGAATTGCACGAGGTAGCGTTTTATTGAGTAAACTTTTAGTTTGAAATTCAAAGTAACGGCTGCCGCGTAGGAAATTGGTTTGGCTCTGTACCCAGGATGCCCAAATTAGATAGATGAGTATTTATAGAATGCCATCTAGCGGGAGATAATGCCCGTAACAATTACTTCATGGGGTGGGGGACGGGGGTGAACTGGCCACCGTTGTATACCGTGTATTACACGTAGTAGTATCAGAGGCGGTAACCAGTCTAGGACGGGGGGTCCCTCATCTGAGCAACCAGTTGGCGACGATAAATAAACGCAAATTCAATCAAATTCTAAAAGTGGTAAAGAAAAATTTCCGGCTTCGCGTTGCTTGCATATCATGAAAGCAAGCTTTCTCGATAGATCTATTTCCCTCAGTAGATATTAAACAGTTTTTGTCCTATTACATCATTTAAGCTACTTTTCGAACTTGATCTAGGTCTACGAAGCTTTTCAAGGAATGAGGTTGTAAGCTAGAGATAATTCTCTGTTTCCTTATTAGGGTCCCCTCCCCCCACTCGGCACCCCTCATCCTTAGAATTGCGAAACTAAATGAATACCAAATTAAAACATAAATGCTTAAGGCAACTAAATGAAATCAGCCATCTAATTGATTCATTATCTATTACAATCAAGTTGAAGGGTGAGTTAAAGTAGATCTACACATTTACATTTTCGAAAACTAAAATTTAACTCCTAACTCTACAACTTTTATTGTAGCAACAAAGAAAATGGCTGCCTCAGAGAAGGTATTTTTGACCGACCGTCCATCCTCTTTTTCTCTCTCCTCCCCCTTCCTTCCTCCCCCCCCCCCCACACACACACTCACACTCACGTTTTATCTCTTTCTCTCTCCTCATCATCTTGACACTTTTGAAAAAAAAAAAAAAAATGCTGCAAGCTCTCGGAATCTTGACTTTAGCAAACGACTGGACAATATTCGTCCCAAAGACGACATGCCCATAGGCTACTTCCTGAATAAAGTGTTTCAATGTACATCATCTGTTATCGAGAAATTACACAAGCGTAGTGATATCGTTCTTACAAAGATATTTGAGATGTTTTTGATTTGTCGATCTTGCAAGAAATCCTGACCTTCAGTGTCTGATCCAGAGTGTTCGATTGTAAGAATCGGGCAAGTTTTTTGTTATTCACAGACATTTCTAAAACCAGTGCAAGACAGTTGCGCACAAAAATGATCAAGCAATAAGTGTTTGATCACTTGTTTAATGTAAAATTCAAACTTTGATATAAAAATAATTTTCACAGCCAATACAAAATGCACCAGATCATTCCTGTAATTCAAGAATGAATTCCCTTTCTCACCTCGCATAATTTGACTTTACCACAAAAAAGTCTGTAAGTTTTTTTTTCTTCTCCATTCAAATACATGTATATTAATTTTATTACATGTCTTCAGTGATCTTATGAAAAGGAAATATCAAACAAGGTATATGTTAGAGAGGGAGGTATGTGACATTCATAAAAAGAAGAAATTGATTGACTGTTTGTTATGGGTCCTACTAAAACACGCCGTACCAGAAAAATACGCCGTACCATACGCCGTACGGATTAAATCACGCCGTACCAAAATGTGAATTATATTGTATGCTTTTTTTGGTATTTTTATATTGAAAAACATATAATCTAACCTAAGAAGCGATATTACTTCCCAATTTTTCATATTTGTCAAGTTATTGCCAATTTTAGACATTCTTGTACGGGACCAACAGGTGCCCGTTACGCCGTACTAATTACTTGACCGCCGTACGAATTTTGAGGCACAAAACAACCAAATTGATAAGAATGTATGGTACAATATGCAATTATCTACTTATTTACGAGTTCGTGTTGTTTTATTTCATGTCTTACAGAGGTTGTAGGTACACGTCAAGCATCCAGCAGATATTTACAGAAGGGAAATAACTCTGTGGTACTGAGGAAGTTTTTACAGAGAACTTTCCGTTTCATTACTTTAATGAAACCTTGTGAAAAAATAAGAAATTGCTGGTCCTGAAAAATAAGGTTATTGTAAATATTTTGGGAAAAGAAGAAAATGTTGGTAACCCTCCCTTAACAAATTTCAATTGTGTCGTCAGCAAATTTGGACCATTTGAAAATTGTCGTTTGGTTAAGATTAAATGGTTGTACATAGAACTTTTAGCCCTTAAAAATGTTTCCAGACTCAACGACGTGGACTTGGTTCTACCATGAGTCTTTTTGTTTTTAGTTTTTTTCACTGTTATTATTTTAAACTAGATTCCATTTTATCCCACTGCGAATGAATTAACCCTTTCCCAAACAAATTTTAGACTCTTCCAAACTGAACTAGTTTGCAGACGACAATTTAAAACTTGGTGAAAAAGGTGGGAAGTTCTCCAAAAGGTTAGAACACAAGAGCAATTTCTTGTCTTCACAGTGTTTTCAAAAGATTTATACTGCAGACACTTAAAAAAAAAAGGTTGTCTGGGAAAGGTTTAAATGACCAAAATAGATATGACCAAAAGGGATTGAATCACTGCTCTGAAGGCACTACATTACAAGCCTACGAACACATAAAAGAAGAAGTCTTGAGGACAATGAATCGCCAGTACATTCAGTTCGCCGCTTCCAAGACCTACTGAAGAAGGGCTCGCAAGTCATCATCACACTTAATGTGAAGAAATACCTCCAAGAAGGGATTAAGCTGTTCCGCTTAACAGGTGGAAACATCGCTGCATGTGGAAACAGATTGGGTATAACAAAGCCATGTTTCCTTAAATGTGTGACTGTAAGAAAACGGCCCTTCTAAGGGCCAACCAACAACGACCCTTCCAAACACCAACAGCCCTTGCTAAGGCCACCAATTTCACAGAAATTTGTGTTTGCAAAAAATTGTCTTAAAAACGGCCCTTCTCAGTGCCAACACATTGAAGTAAACGGGAAAAGACGTTACCCTCATCATCCCCTTTCTCAATAAATAAAAAATGACGCGAAAATGGGTTCCTTCTCAAGTATTTCCTGGGGCAAAAAAATTCAGGTTCCTTGCCTAGTACTGGTAAAAACAGGAAATACATGAATATATGAGCTTCCGCAGTGAAATAATGTACTTAAAGTGGTATAAATCACCATAAAATCAATCAGTCAACATTTGCCAGTCAAATTTCTTTACATTGTTTATTGGTAAAAAATCACCGAGACAAAAGAAAAAGAACACATGTTTGTGAAATACTAATGCTCCCGTTTGTGCAGACGGACAGGCGGACAAGGGTAAAGTTATATGGCCCCAATCTTCCGATGCCGGGACATAAAAAATAGAATAGTTAAGATCTATCTCAATATTAATTTACAGTTTATTGATTGCAAGGGTTTCCGAAGATATCATTCAAATCTGTACATGTGAGGGTTGAGAAAGTGTTATTTAGGGCACACAAATTGGATGTATCTAAGTTCACATATCCTTATTTTTCCATACCGTATTTTCTATCCTTTTGGAGAACTCTCCGCCATTTTCATCAAGTTTAAAATTGTCGTCTGCAATCTGTTTCAGTTTGGATGGGTCTAAAATTTGACGTATGGATAAAAGTCAATTTTTTTCACAGTGCACAACAATACAGCATGGAAAAACCAGCACTAAATGGAGAATATGATTAAAGAATGAAAAAATACAGTCCACGTTCTACAATCATTAACTTTTAACCAAACGACAAAATTGTAATTTGTGGACTGTTCTAAATTTGCAGACGACACAATTGAAATTTATTCTTGGAGGGTAGAAAACATTATATGAAAAGGAGAAAATACTGGTTACTAGTATTTTGTCCTTTTCCCAAGACATTTTCAAAAGCCATATTTTTCAGGATCAGAAAAGAAGAGAAACGGTCATAAGCAATTTCTCGTTTTTCCACAAGGTTTCATTGAACTGATGTTTAACCTAAAGTTCTCTGTATAAACTTCAGAGTTATTTCCCTTCTGTAAACATCTGCTGGATAAATGCTTGACATGTACCTGCAACGCCTGTAAGACATGAAATAGAACAACATGAACTCGAAAATAAGTAGATAATTGCATATTGTACCATACATTCTTATTAATTTAATTGTTTTGTGCCTCAAAATTCGTACGGCGCTCATGTAATTGGTACGGCGTAACGGGCACCTGTTGGTCCCGTACAAGAATGTCTAAAATTGGCAATAACTTGACAAATATGAAAAATTGGCAAGTAATATCGCTACTTAGGTTAGATTATAAGTTTTTCAATATAAAAATACCAAAAAAAGCATACAATATAATTCACATTTTGGTACGGCGTGTTTTAATCCGTACGGCGTATGGTACGGCGTATTTTTCTGGTACGGCGTGTTTTAGTAGGACCGTTTGTTATTAAGGCTGTTTTCACCATTTGTTCAGTTATTTCATGACTGCCACTGCACCTGTCCATGCTTTCCTAGAGTTTCTTTTACTACCACTATACAAAAAATTCTATCCAACCCACTGGCTACTTTTCCACATATCTAAGGTCCTCAACACTACTGACTAAGAAACTGATACTCGTCAAAACAAGAAAGAAGACTGCAATAAAAGAACCTTTAACCCATTACCACACAATACCTACTTTTGACGCCCTTGAGAAAGAATCCTTTTGAAAATACTGTAGGAAAAGGAGAAAATGCTGGTAACCAGCATTTTCTTCTTTTCCCACAGTGTTTCCTACCTATCTCAGATCAATTTTCAATTTTGTCTTCTGCAAATGCTTTCAATTTGAACCAGTCTAAAATTTTGTCGTGTGGTAAAGAGTTAACCCTTTCCCAAACAAGCCCTGGTTTTTGTGTACCTGTAGTACAAGCCTTTTGAAAACATTGTGGGAAAAGGAGAAATTGCCCGTAACAAGCAATTTCTCCTTTTCCCACAGTGTTTTCCTACCCATTTGGGGAACTTTCTGGCAGCAAACTCTTTGAGTCTGGAAGAGTCTAAAATTTGTTGTTTGGGAAAGGGTTAGATAGATGCGACCTTTATAAATAAGGTTATTTTTTTCAAAATTATACGTGAATCTCTTCATGTGTTGCAGGGATGCAGGCCATATTCTGGTAAGGGATCCCAAATGAAATAACCTTTTTATGTGATAGATGTTTCAATTTAGTTACATTTAGGTCACTGGCCAATATTTACGTTTTAAAAACTGGACCTAGTTTACAACATTAAGAAGATCACAATACAGGCATTTAAATTGACAGGTTGTACTTTGCATAGACTTCAGTCAAGGCTCGATTTTTATGTTGGGGAAAAAAATTACTCTTTGCACTTTGCAGGTCATTGAAGAGCATCTGAAGACCAGAGACATCAGAAAGGATAAGGATGTAGAGGAGCTTTATCTAGCTGAGCAGTGGGTTTCTTTTTTTTACATACCCATAGATACATAGATTATTTTATAATTAACCCATAGGCTGATAAGTACTTGATTGAATGCTTGTGTGTCAAAATAAAGTTTCTGTTCTGTTCTACTCTGATACCAATAAATCAGTGCCAACTATAACTATTTTTATCAAGTAACTTATCTGAATAAAAAGTATAAACTACATTCACGCAGCTTGTTTCAATCGCAACTTAACCCTTTTACCAAGTAATAACGACCTGTAGGAAAAACATGTTTTAAAAACATTACTCCAGTCTGTTAATCGGACCAGGTTTTATAAGAGAAGTCTGTAGATACTGGGTTAATACTCTAACCATAGGCCTCTGAAACTCCATTGGTCTATCAAGGGATAACGAAATGTTCATTATCCAACACTGTAACTATAAATAGCGCATTGTCATTTCCTTCTACATCATATACCAGTATAGTGAGACAAGTCTTACTATATACAATATAGAGGGAGTCCTGTCCGGTGATTGACCAAGGAAAAAGTTTAGTGTTTCGTGATAGACCAATTTAGCTTTAAGTCTTTACCAAACAACAAAATTTCAGATTGGTCCAAATTGAAAGTAATTAATGCAGATGACAATAAACGTGAATCAAAAATTGAAATTCGATTCGAGAAGGGTAGAAAACATTGCGGGAAAAGGAGCAATGTTTTCAAAAGGCTTCTTTCTCAGAGTCGTGAAAACCCGGGATTGTTTGGTAGAGAGTTAGCGGCTTGTGCTTTAATTTACTTGATTGTGATTGACTTCCCACGTTACTAAAAGACAAAATTGTGGGTTGTTCCAGATTGAGAGCTTTTGCAGGCAACAAAATCTGTGTTTTTGAGCAACATCACGTACGGTTCTCCACTATGCCTGTTTCTTCTATATGTCCCCAAAAAATTTCAAAATGCCCTTAGATGTTTGCATTCCATTTGAAGGGGTTCAAATGATCCCCATTTGGCATGCAACAGGCGAAAAGGGGCGTTCATACATTTGCATAAAGTGTTGTCTCGGATCAGCCTGCCAGTCTGCACAAACTTAACCAAAACAACAATTACTGTTTTTATGTAATTCTCTGTTTTCACAAGTCTACTGTAGCACAAAATGTAATGTAGTTGTAAAGTGCTGTCTTGGATTAACCTGCGTGGACTGCACAGCTAATCCGAGACAACACTTTACGCAAATGTCTGAATGTCCCTTTTCGCGTGTAGCAAACCATATGAGAAAGTCCAGGGGAAACATGGCTCATTTTGTTTTTCTTGTATATTTTCAGAAATATTTCAGAATGTATGGATTTGGCAAGATTCAAGTATTTAAAAAATTTGTGGTTGAACAAAAACAAGGTAAGCACTGTGCTGTTTTTCTCCAGTTATGAAATTCCGTTGTTAATTCTCACTATACAGGGTTGTTAAAAGTTGACATTGTACGGTAAAGGGTTAATTTGTCATGTGCAGGTGGTTTCAAAATGTAAAACTCTAAAAGGTTTCATATCTGGTAAAGGCATATTCCTTTAATAAATAATCCCAAGTTTAAATGACTCTTAGCAAAAAAAGGCTTTTAGAAAAATATAAAGAGAAAATGATAAAATGCTGAAATGATAAAATGGAAAACCAGCATTTTCTCCTTTTTCCATAATGTTTTCTATCCCCTGAAAGTTAAGTTTATGTGTAGTGTAACTTCCAAGTTTTTGTCTGCCAAAGCTTTCAGCTTGGACAGTGCAAATATATGTTGTTTGGTAAATAATTGAATAAAGAATGAATCATATCAAATTTTTTAGTTGAGACGACTGACATGTTTAAAAAACAACTATCGGTTGGCGGAGCTCTATCTACAGAACAATCAGTTAATGGACCTATGTGGATCTCTGCAACATCTTACTAGTCTTAAAGTGCTCATGCTGAACAACAATCAACTCACAAAACTTGATCAACTGGTCAAGGAGTTCAAAAACATGCAAAGTTTAGAAATATTAAGTGAGTATTATGTTATAACCTGTCCCTCTAAATAAGCTAAATGAAAAATTTAACCCTTTACCATGCAACAAAGTTTTAGACTAGTCCAACCTGAAAGCAGTGATAGACGACAAAGTGGATGTGACTGAAAGATTGAAATTCATGTAGGGAAGAGTGGAAAACGTTCTGGGAAAAGGAGAAAATGCTGGTTACCACAATGTTTTCTATAGGCTTTTTTCTCAGGTTCGTTAAAATCGGGATTGTGCGGTAAAGGGTTAAGCCTATACATAAAACCAGAATAATGGTATATAAAACTTACTGTACGGAGAAAAAATCTTATCTGACAGTGTAGATCCAAGATCAGACTGCACATTCTGTGCAGTCTGATCTTGATCTTTAATGTCCTCAAAAGGTCATGAGTCTTGCTTAGCAGTCAAAAGGTTAAAATCATCTAAATCTTTTTCTTAGATGTTACTATCCTAACCTTTTACGAAACAACAAAATTTAAGACTTGCTAAACCTTTGAAAGCTTTTGCAGATTCGAAAATGATTGAAACTCAAAATTAAAGCTGCATTTGGAAGGGTAGGAAACATTGTGTATAGAGGAGAAAATGCTGGTAACCAGCAAAGATAAATCAAAGACAGTTTATCAAAGATAAAATTGTATGTTTTAAGTAAACTTTGATTTGTTATTGGCAAACACTTTTAATTTGTATAGAGTTAGAAGCATGAATTACTGATCAAACCTTTACTATAAAATCTTGACTTTAAAAAACCCTGAGGAAGAAGGCTTTGGAAAATATTTTGGAAAAAGAAGAAAATACTGTTAACCAGCATTTTCTTCTTTTCTCACAATGTTTTCTATCCTTCCAAAGACATATTTTAGAAATTGAGCCATATTCAAATTGTCAACTGCAAATGTTTTCAATTTGGACTGGTCTTTAAGGTGGCCCTTCAGAATTTGGGACGAATATTTTACAAAAATATAAAAGTATCATCTTTATACTCCCAAAGCCTTATAATCGTCATTCATAAAACCCCAGTAATCAAAAACCATCCGACTACACGAGGACTTAGAGATTTACTACGACCAAGGTCGACATCAATGGGAAACACGTTCTATTTTTATATGAACAACTCGCTCATTTACATACTGGAAATACACAGACGAAGCTTCAAACATAGCATCCGAAGAAGATACTATGAAAAATAATTACATGTTTGTTATGTAATGGAATTTAAGCGTCATTAGTCACGTGCCAGTCACGTAACATTCCCACAATGTATTTTTTTATTTTTGGATTGAAATCTAAAAATAGCTTAAGAGGCTATGTAGCCTTTTAAGGGAATACCACCAAAAAAAAAAAATATTTTGGTAATTTTATGATTCTTAATTATTGATGGTTTGTATTATTTTTTCATATAAATTTCAGTGATATATATATTTTTTGATTTGGTGTGATGTAAAATTTCTAAGTACCCACCTTTAACCCTCTCCCAAATAAGCCCTTTTTTTTTTATGTGTCTGCAATGCAAGTCTTTTGAAAACACTGGGGGTAAAGGAGAAATTGCTCGTAACAAGCAATTTCTCCTTTTCCCACAGTGTTTTCTGCCCGTTCTGATAATTTTTCTACCATTGATATAAAAGTTAAAGTTGTCATCTGCAAACTCTTTCAGTTTGGAAGAGTCTAAAATTTGTCATTTGAGAAAGGGTTAATTTTGTCATATGGTAAAGAGGTCCTTGCTTTTTGTGTATTCATTAGTAATAAAGTACCAAAAAGCCACTATGCATTTTGTTCATATGTTTGCTTATTCAGGCTATAGTCTATTTGTACATGTATTTCAGATTTGTTTAACAATCCAGTAGCCCAGGAACCAGACTATAGACTATTTGTTATACATTCTGTACCTTCTTTAGAGCTTCTGGACAGACAGCGTAAGTGTTAATGTCAAGAAAATATTTTCTGTGTGTGTTGACACTTTACCAGGCAGTCCTTAGATTTTAACCCCCAGAACAAGAAAACTTTTGAAAACATTGTGGGAAATGGAGAAAGCTATAGCTAATCAAAAATTGTGTTACTTTAAGATTTAGAAAAGTCTCTAGAATTAGAATAAGAGTGCTAGCATTGTATGATTGCTGATTATGGTCGTGAAGTGAAACCAAAACAGACCAGCAGAGAGTTGATAGTACAGTGTCGCCGAAAAGTAGTGTGATACTACCTATACAAAACTCATTTCATTGAGTAGCAGACCACATGTGTAAACATTTAGGTAAAAGGAAAAAAAAGTGTCATTTATAAGAATTTTGCCCCTTCACTGAAACATTTTCATGATATTAGACATTAAACCAATAACCAGTAAGTCATACTTATAAAAAAAAAGATAGCGGTAGTATATATTTTTTAAACTTTTAACAGAAGTGATTGTGTTTCTTTTCATTGAATGTGTATTTTCATTCTATTAATCTGGTGCTTGACTGATAAGGGTCAGCCCATTATCACGCATTTTAGGAGTGTTAAAAGTCTGCATTGTGTGGTAATGGGCTAAACTACATTTTTTTTTTTTTTTTCACATTCAGAGGTTCTTAAAAATGAGACAGATGCTGCCAGAAAAGTGTACGATCAAGACCAGGAGAAGATACGAGAGACTGTAGCATTTGGGCGCCGATCAGAAGGGCCCCCTAGTTTATACTATCCAACTGTTGATCCAAAATCCACAAAGTTTGGTAAGGACCACATTATATTCTTTTCAAGAATCACTATAGAGTTTAAGCAAACTTAATTACATTGTATATGGCCTGATTTTATATATGCTCTTTTTACGATAACATTTTCCATGATATTTTTTCCTGTAATTCTTATGGGACCCAGTCATTTCTGTCGTGGTCCTGCCTTTAACCCATTACCACACAATCCCTACTTTTGACGACCCTGAAAAAGAAGCCTTTAGAAAACATTGTGGGAAAAGGAGAAAATGCTGGTTATCAGCATTTTCTCCTTTTTCCACAATGTTTTCTACCCTTCACAGAACAAATTTAAAATAATTTTCAGTCACTTATATTTTGTCATCAGCAAAATTAATGCTTTCGATTTGGACAAACCTAAAATTTTGTCGATTGGTAATGAGTTAAATCTCAAACACAAAGCACTAAACATGTGTAATGAAATTATAGACAGGGTAAAGTGAATGGTGTAGTGGTCAGTAGCTGTTTTCATATCGGAAGAACAAAAAAAGATCATGTTATAACTTGCTTCAACATTTATTTGTATATCTAAGTGCCCTGCTACTTTTATTTGGTATTGAAAATACATTGTTGCTGTACGAGGGCATTTTTGTTTTCTCAGGTATGTATGAACAGAAAAAGGATTAAAAAAAGAAATTTTTCATGGTAACTTTTTACTGTTCATGTTTTATAAGGATTTTACATCAAATGAGGTGGCTAGGATACATCAAAAGAGACTGGCTTTTAAACTGGTAAGATTCTCATGATACTTGTAAGATGTTTTGCATGAATGTTAAAATTTACGCTTCCAGTAATAAGTGAAAATGAATGAATAGAATTCGGTGCACACCACAGTTGTGATTACTGAGCTAGTATGGCATGTAACATGCAAAAAGGGGCATTTGGATATTTGCTTAAAGTGTAGTCCTGGTTAAGCCTAGGCACTCAATGCTGACTGACCCTAATCATGTTTTTATGTAATTTTCTGTTTTGTGCAAGCTTACTGTAGGTCAGAATCTAAGGTATTTGTAAAGTGCTGTTTTGGATCAGCCTGCATGGACTGGGCAGGCTGATCAGAGAAAACACTTTACAAAAATGTCAAACTGTCTCTTTTTGCATGTTGCATGCTATATGGCCTGCAATACGCGAAAAGGGACATTCAAACATTTGAGTAAAGTGTGGTCTCCGATCAGCCTGCTAGGCTAATCCGGGACAGCACTTTCCGTTTTAATGTAATTTTCTGTTTTGCGCAAGTCTTCTGTAGCATTAAATCTAATACAGTCGTAAAGTGTTGTCTCGGATTAGCCTGCACAGACTGCGCAGGCTGATCCAAGACATTACTTTACGCAAATGCTTGAATGCCCCTCTTCCTGTATTGCAAGACATATATTGTTATGATAAACGATAGTGTGCAATGACTTTGTGCATGTACTTTTGTAGTTTCATTGCACAGATTTCTGACTTATTACCAATACATGTATATTCTTTTCTGACCACTTTTGGATAAATAAAGAATATACAGCAAGAGTCACTTTGTTTCCTATAGGTGAACATAGTCTTTATTGTATCGTGGCTGCTTGTTAGTAGTATTTGTATGTCTGAAAATAGCCTGCCCAGCTTTGTTATGAACTCTTTCATAAATGACAATATTTTACACCTATCAAAATTGAAGAAAGAATACAGGAAACAAATTATATGTGACTCAAAAAAGGGAAATTTATCTTTAGAAGTGAAAAAAAGATAAAATGTTGGCTACCAGCAGTTTCTCCCTTTCGCACAATTTTCTCTAAATCTTTCTCCTCCAGTGCTGTTAAAATTTTTAATCATATGATATAGGGTTAGTGAATAGTATATGATATATGCAAAAGGTCCCCTAGCCTTAGCTTTATGAAAAAAAGAAAATTTTGCATGAACATCAAATTTATGTTGTCAGTGATTGGAATGAATACAGAGATGGAATACTTATTATTTTTGGACAATTTAAATAAGTTCAGAAAAACTGTTAAGAACTGTGCCTTCTACCTCATATTTTTGATCGCATACTTGTATCTTAAGAATTATGGTTCAGGATTGTGTTAACTCTTTACCAAATAACAGAATTTTAGACTTGTCTAAATTGAAAGCACAACCACAAACAACAGCACAAAAGTGATTTGAATTTTTTTTTTTTTTTCAGAAGGGTAAAGTACAATCTGAGAAAAGGAAAAAATGCTGGTTATCAGCATTTTCTCCCTTCCCACAATGTTTTCAGAAGGTCTTTTCATCAGGGCTGTTGAAAGTCAGGATTATTTGGGGAAGGGTTAAAGCATTAAAGCATACAGGGTCCTATTCACTTCTTCAACAGATGTATACACCATGAACAAAAATAGTTGCAAAGAAGCTTGTATATAATGGTTTGGTTTTGAATTAAACGAACTGAAGCTGATAGAATTTGCAGCTTTGTCATGATCATCCATATTGACAGTAAACTTCAGAGAATAATCTGGTTCAGGAATTTTTCATAAAGGAGGCATATGATTACAGATATTTGACTAAATATTGCACTGTTTTCCTATCTCAGATGTGTGAGAAGACAAGAGAATAAGATATGAAAATTTGTAATGGCTAAATTACTCTAAAAAATTGGGTATAGTTACCATTATGTGATGAAAAAAAAAAAAGTTTACTTATTTGCTTCACTTTATAGGTTTTCACTTTCCTTTATTCCTATACTGTAAGTATGTGATAACAAACTACTCAAACTGCATGCAGATTTTAGGGCTCATTTGACTGATTACCACTGAATGCATGTAATAAAAGAACGCATATGAGAGAATGGTTGCATTTTATCCTTTTTCCACAGAATTTAAAAAATGGTCTGCTACATGATAAAAAAAAAAAATTATGTGTATGTTTTTAACTCTTTCAACTGACAAATTAAAGCCTTACTCAAATTGAAAGCATTTGCAGACAACAATGTAACTGTTTTAAATATAGTACATGCTTTGGAAAGAGTAGAAACAGTTTACGCTTTTCTTTTTCATGTAATGTTTTCATTAGCCTTGTTGCTTGGGTTTATTAAAAGTCAGGATTGTACATTAAAGCTTAACTGATCACCATAAAAACATGACATTATAGTTTTTACTGATCATGTTAATCCAGTTTGCCATAATTCTACGCCCAACATACCATATTGGACAATTTTTTTGGTCAAATATATTTCTTAATATTGAACTGCTATTTCAAAGCCTATATTTAAATTTTATTGACCTATCAGATTAATTCGGTATATTAACTGTTGTACTACAATTTCCATCTCCTGGTTAGAAGATAAAAAATTTATCCAACTGGAGAATTCGGAGCTTAATTACTACCTTGATATGTATCTAATTCTGCTGTTCTGTATATGTGATTGAAGATAAATTACTGTAAAACATGATAAAATTGATTACTGTTTCAGAGACAGTTTAACCCTTTACGAAACAAACACTGGTTTTAACGACCCTGAGATAGAAGCCTTTTGAAAACATCAAGGTAAAAGGAGAAAATGCTTGTAAACAGCATTTTCTCCTTTTCCAACAACATTATCTACCCTGCTGGAAACAAATTTTAATGTTTGAAATATGTTTATTTTGTCGTCTGCAAATGATTTCAACTTAGATGAGTCTAAAATTTTGTGGTTTGGTAAAGACTTAAAAATATATGAAAAATATGACAAGTGATAGGGGGTCATTTACACCTTGTCTTATCTATTTCCCTGTGAAAAAAATCTTCTTTCTAATGATGGTTAAAACTTTCGATTATTTGACAAAGGATTAGATATAGAGGGAGTCACAAGGATCAGTGCTTTTTGTTAAACTTTCTGATAAAAAAACACTGATCATAATACTCTAAATGCACTTTCTGTAAAATACATGACAGATTTTGACATACATACTAGAATAGAATACACATACATGTATGTCATGCTGTAAGGAAAGGGTGTAAAATGCATCTACAAAAATATTAACAAAGACTCACTTCCTTTTAAAACTTGGCACAAAATTCTGTACGTGTCAAAGGGCCACCTAATATTATGACTTAGCTGGCTTTTCTGGGAAGAATGGATCCATATTACAGGAAGTCTTCCTCGGTATAACATATTAACTCTTTACCAAACAACAAAATTGTTGACGAGTTCAATTGAAAGCATTTGCAGACAACAAAATAAATATGAATCAAAAGTTGAAAGTTGATTTGTAAAGGGTAGAAAACATTGTGGGGATAGGAGAAAATGCTGGTTACCAGCATTTTCTCTTTTTCCCACAATGTTTTTCAAAGGCTTTCTTTCTCAGGATCGTTAAAAGTCGGGATGGTGTGGTAAAGAGTTAATGAGGATGGGTTGAAAAACCTTTTTCCAAAAGAGCTACTCTCCTGATGATGATTTATGATGACAATCAAGCTCTAGTTCAAAAAGAGAAATAGATACTTTTTATGTATCTTTTAATATAGGAAAGACTCCAGGTTTTTCTACTATTTTTGCACTCATCATTTTTACCGCTTAATAGAGGATAATCAACTTGTTGTGTGTGATATTAAAAATCTGTCACTAGAAGGTAGTGTGATACGGCTGAAAAAAGAAGTCCAGGGGTGAGTTTTTTTAACTGCTTCAAACCCCATTTGAGTGACAGGTTTTTAGTATCATACACAACCAGTTGATTATCCCATTTATTTTATTCTTTATTCTCCATTATTTATTTTAGGTAAATATCAAAAATGGTAAAACATGAGCAATACAGGAAAAAAAGTAGTTCCTGGAAACCTTCTAAAACTTTAATGTCACTAGTTATGATACCATATTTATCATCACTAGTGGTGTAGTTCACTGTGATATCCCAGTAATTCTTTATTAAGAATATAATAAATAGTATATAAATAACCTGTATATTTTGATAAGTAGTTTTTGTCTGTTTTTTTTTTTAGTACTTCCAAGACGATTTATTAGACCTGACAAGTGTGAGTGCTCCGTACCTGTCAGCTGTTTATGTTATTTTTGTAGAATTTTAACCCCTAAGGTGTCTTTCACAATTATGCTTGCACTTGCAGCAAGTGTAGATCAAGATCAGATTTTACAATCATGTACTTGTAGTTTGATCTTGAAATCTTCATTGTCTTCGTTACCCTGTGACATGCTGTATAAAAGCTACCTTGACATTGCAGTTATTTGGGTCTTTTTCTTGACTGAAATTGTCTACAAGATTTAACTCTTTATCACACGATCCACACTTTTAATGACACTGAAAAAGAAGCTTTTTGAAAACATTTTGGGAAAAGAGATAATGCTGGTAATCAGCATTTTCTCCTTTTCCTGCAAGGTTTTTTAATACTTCCAAAACAAAATTTAAATTTTTCAGTCACATTTATTAAAGCAAATGCTTTCATTTTTTTTCATCTGCAAATGCTTTCATTTTGGACTGGTCTAAAATGTTCTTGTGTGGTAAAGAGTTAACTCTTTCACTTCTGAATGAATGAATTTCATTTTCTCAGAGGCTGAAAATACAACATCCTCTGCAAGAACAAGAGACAGTTCAATCATAATCTAGAATGTGGACAGTGTAGATCAGAGATCAGCCTGCATGTTCTGTGCAGTCTCATCTTGATCTGCATTGTCCACAAATGCTTGTGGTATTGTCTGTGATATAGAAAGTGTTAAATTACATGTACTCTCAAGATCAAGAGACAGTTCTGTCATAATGTAGAATATGGCAGTGGACAATGTAGATCAGATATCATACTACATGTTCTGTGCAGTCCGATCTTGAACTGCAAACACATTCTATGCAGTCTGATTTTGATGGTCATTGTCAATGAAAGCTTCTGGTGCAGGCTATGGAAGGAGTTAATGGGTCTCTCTAGGGGTGTATCGTCTGTGTAAAAAAATGTAAAGTATGTAAATGAACGAGTTGCTCATGTAAAAATAGACAGTGTTTCTCGTCGATGTCGACCTTGGCTGTAGTAAATCTCAAATTTCTCTTGTTGTCGGATGGATTTTTACCACTGGGGTTTTATGAATAAAGATTGAAAGGCTTTGGGAGTATATGGATGATTTTTTTGTATTTTTGTAAAATTTTCGCCACAAAATCTGAAGGGCCACCTTTAAATTTGTTCCTTAGGCAAATATTTGTAGCTGCCAAATCAAATTTGGTTCAAGAGATGGTTATTATGTTTAAAACTTTACCATGCAATGAAATTTTTGACATGTCCAAATCTAAGCATTCAAACACAATACCGGTAAATCAAGTATGGTTTAAGTATTAGAAAATAGCTTTTAAATGTTTTCAAAAACCCATCCCTAAATCATATAAACTTTAGATTTTGTAATATGAGGTTTTACTCTTTATCAAACACTCAAATTTCACACTTGTCCAAATTGAAAGCATTTGTTGGCAACAAATTAAATGTGACTCAAAACTGAAATTTTTCTTTGGAATTGTGGAAAACATTGTAGGAAAAGGAGAAAATACTGGTGACCAGCGTTTTCTCCTTTTCCAATAATGTTTTCTACAACCTTTTTCCTTAGGATTGTCAAAACTTGGAATTATGTGGTAAAGCGTTAAATAAAAAAAACAGATTGGAAAAAAATACTTAAGGCTTTTACAGGCTTTATTTTAATTTCCAATACATGTATTATGTTTTCTAAATGCCTTCTTCATCAAAATTTTTAAAAGTTTTACATAGTTTTATGGAGTGTTTTACCATCAGCCTGACCTTTGCAATGTCTATAGTTGCATTCCTGTTGCTTTTTCTTTTTCTTATTAGCAATATCTAATTTTGCCCCAATGATTTCAAAAAGTGTTTGCTGGTTACTGAAAGGTCATACAGGGGTGGAAAACAGTGATGGTTTTGTATAACCCCTGTAAAACTATGTCTTCCTTTAACCTTTTGACTGCTCAGCGCAACTAACTGACTTTTTGTAGACAGTGTAGATTAAGATCAGACTGCACATTCTGTGCAGTCTGATATTAGATCTACACTTTTGGATAACAAGAAATTTTTTCCTAAAAATAAGTTTTAAAAAGCTGTAACCTTTTACCTGTGGATGACTCTTTTTAACAACTGAGGAAAAAGCCCTTTAAAAACATGGTGGGAAAAATAGAAAATGCTGGTAACCAGCATTTCTTCTTCTCCCACAACATTTTCTAAACTTTCATGGAAAAATTCAGCCATTTTATCAACCTTCTCAAAACAAATCTCAATTCTTTAGTTACATTTATTTGTCGTCTGCAAATGCGCTCAGTTTGGATTAGTCTTAAATTTTGTTGTTTGGTAAAGAGTTTAATAGGATTTTTAATGTAGACTTGAAAGTTTCATTTTTATGCTCCCCGAAGAGCAAGCATATAGTCGCCACTTCGTCTGTCCGTCCGTCCGAAGCCATTTCTCCACAACCCCTGGACCAAATTGGATAAAACTTCATATATGAACTCTTTAGGGTAAGGTGCTGATGTATCTTTCCCGGTTTTTCCATTTGACCCCGTGTCATGGAAAAAAGGGGCTTAATGCAAAATTGCATTTTTTACTAATATCTCATTCAGTTTTTGTCAAAATTTCATGAAACTTCATGGTTATATTGTTTATGGAAAGATTCAGCATGTGCCCTTGCTATTTTTAATCTAGGCATTTTTTAAGTTGACGTTCTGTCACGGAAAAAGTAGATTTCTTGCAAAATTCCATTTTTTACTAGTGTCTCATTCAGTTTTGGTCAAAATTTCATTAAACTTCATGGTTATATTGTTTTTTCAAAGTTTCACCATGTGCTCTTGTTTCTTTATCTATGTGTTTTTCAATTTGACCCTCTGTCATGGAAAAAGGGGATTTCTTGTAAAATGCCAAGGAAAAAGGGGCCTTAATGCAAAATTGCAATTTTTACTAATATCTCGTTCAGTTTTTGTCAAAATCTCGTGAAACTTCATGGTTATATCTTGTTTTACAAGTTTCAACATGTGCCCTTGTTATTTTCAATCTATAAATTATAAATGTGCAAATACCTCTTTCCTGGTTTCTCAATTTGAGGCTGCATCATGGAAAAAGGGGACTTCATGGAAAAAATTGTTTTTCACTTGTATCTCCTACATCTGTGTTCAAAACTTTGTGAAATTTCAAATCTGAACTTCTTGGAACGTTGCCCAGGTACCTCTCTTCCGGTTTCTCAATTTCAGGCTACGTCATGGAAAAAGGGGGCTTCATGTAAAAAATCATTTTATGTAATATTTACTACATGACTGCTCAAAATTTTATGAAATTTCGAATTTTGAATTATTATTAAAAAATGCCACAAATCACACACCAGTTGTATTTATTTCAATGATGGGAAAAGAGGGCTTAAAGGGGGCTTAGTGGGCTTATTGTCCCTTACAAGTTTGTGTTGGCTATCTCTAAGATAGTAATTGCCTTTTCACTTCTATTTTTGGGGGGCATGAACAGGTCCTTTTAGGATAAAAGAAGTAAATTTATATCAATTTCATATATTTTATGACAAGCACTTGTTCGGGGAGCATAATCCATCTCTGACGGCTCTTGTTTTAACAGGATTCAGGTTATCGTGGCAAAAAAATTTGTTGCTTTAAAATAAGGATTATGGATTCAGTCGGAAATAATGAAATCTTTGCTTTTCAGTTGGTTTGATTGTGATTGCAGATAACATGACAACTGACAAATGACAACAAGTCATTGTTTTAATGACCCTGGACACAAAAGGTTTAAAAAAAAAATGAATTAAAAACTAGTGAAAATGCCAGTAATCAGCATTTTCTATCAAGGTTTTCTACTCTTCTAGCATCAAATCTTGTTGTTTGAGCCACTTTTGTATTTATTGTCAAATGCTTTCAGTTTTGGCAAGTGTTAACTCTTTACTGCATAATCCTAATTATAAACAACCCTGAGAAAGAATGATTGTGAAAACATGGTGGAAAAATTAGAAAAATGCTTGTAACCAGCTTTTCCTTTATCCCATTACCAGATGACAATATTTTAGACTGGTCCAAATTTAAAGCATTTGCAGACAACAAAATAAAAGTGACTGAAAAATTTAAATTTGTTTTGTGAAGGGTAGAAAACATTGTGGGAAAAGGGGGAAATGCTGGTTACCACCATTTTCTCCTTTTCCCACAATGTTTTCAAACGGCTTTTCTCTCGGGGGCATCAAAAGTAGGGATTGTGGGTAATGAGTTATTTCACACCATGTTTTCTACCTGTCCGAAAACAAATTTCAGTATGTGAGTCTTATCTACTTTGTCATCTGTAAGTGCTTTCAGTTTGGTCGAGTCTGAAATTTTGTCATTTGGTAAAGGCTTCAATTTTGTTATCTTGTCCAGAGAATACTGACACTAGTGCTGGTATCTGTAGTTTTGTTTTTACCATAACTATTTGTCTAAAACTTGCATCGTGATATTTCTAACTGATTTTAGTGGCTAACTGGAGTGTATAATCCTTTACCATACATTCTTTGTTTCTATTACCCTCAGAAATTACATGCATCAGAGGAAAAAGAAAATTTGCCGGTGCCCAGAGTTTCTACTTTTTGCACAGTGTTTTCAAAAGTCTTCTTCTTCATAGTCCTTGCCAGTGGGGATGTATATAAAAGGGTTAAAATTTAAAAAAAACATGGTATTTACAAGTTTCACTTTGTTAAAGACAGAAAGTTGAAAAAAGGCAGAAATAAAACTTTTTATGTCCTCCAAAAACATTTTCAGGAACAGACAGTTTGTTTGGTCTGAATGTCCGTCTGTCACTGACTTTTTTGCGTCTATGCTATAACTTCTTTGCCTGTTTCTTTATTTTCTTCTTTTATTGGAATAACAGAGCAAAAACTCAAGATCACAGCTAGGTTATATGTATGATTGGTTTGTAATGTTGCATGCATTAACCATGTCAGTAGGTCAAAGTTCAAGGTCAAGTTGAGATCAAATATGTAAAAGAAAGGAAGTTTGGAGGTTATGTTCAATGTTCTGCAGAAATGCAGAGATGTCAACCGTATAAAGATAGTGTGTCACATGCATGAATCTTGTCTTTCAGGTCACATGCATGAATCATGTCCAGCATGTTAAAGTTCAAGGTCACTCCAAGGTCGATTTTTTGTTTTTTTAAATCAAAATTTTGGGAGTAATTGTTTGTGTTCAGCCTGTAAAATCTTTTTTAAATTCAGTATTACTGTGCAGAAATGTCAACCACATAAAGATGATGTGTCATGTGCAAAACTTTTGTCTGTTGGTCAAAGGTGAAGGCCATGGCAAGGTCAGAAGTATTTATAAAAGTTGTGTCCATAGTAAACTTTCATGTTCACAGTGCACAGGAAAATGTTACATAAGCTTCTGGGCTTCATTCACTTTTCAGCCACACACATCTTTGTTGCATTTGTATGCTTGGTACCATCACAAATGTCTTGGTTCTTTTATGCAGGCTAATGAGTCATTATTGTCGAGATATCATAATCACACCCTTGGAAGACGGGAAACAATTACACAAATTTTCATACTCTTCAAAGACAGAACTCATGGTTTTTAGCTTTTTATGTCTACAAATGTCCTCAGCTAGGACAAAAAAAAAATTTCATTGTTTACTAAAGAACTAAAATGAACCCATATACGTGTATACATTTCAGATACAAGGGACCTTGGGAACAGTTTCCTCAGAGACAGGTAGGGATTTGTCTCTCTTTGAATCCATTTCTTTATCTTCTTTTTCATACATTGCATCTGTATTTTAACCCTTTACCAAATGACAACAGTATAATCTAATCCAAATTGAAAGCATTTACAGACAACAAAATGATAATGACTGAACAATTGAAATTTGTTTTGGGAAGGAAAAGGAAAAGGAGAAAATGCTGTTTACCAACATAAAGGTCAGAGATCAGACTGCATGTTCTATGTAGTCTGATCTTGATCTACAGTGTCCACAAAAACTTCTGGTGTCATCTATGATATGGAAAAAGTTAAATCTTTACAAGATGAACAAATTTTAGACTTGTACAAATGTAAAGCAAATGACATACATGTATTGAATGTAGCTTACAAGATGAAAATATGTCTTTATAGGGTAGAAAACATTGTAGAAAAAGAAGAGAATAGTGGTATAGTACATGCCAGGGTCAAATTATTTTCTTATATCAATTTCAGTCCACTGTATGCAACTGATGATGATGCCTGCAATGCACGAAGATTGAAAAAGTCTGTGACCTTGTATACAACATTTGATTGGTCAAAGATACCGAGGATCGAGGCTAGACGACAATCAGCCACCGTTTTTGACTCCCCAGAAATTATCACCCATGTATACAGATAAATAGAATGGCTTCCCTGTGATATTGTTTTACATTCTTATTGTATTCATTTCTTTAGAATTTTAATTATTATTTACAAAATCAATAGATTGAATGCCTGCAGTACTGCTGTATATTTATCGATTGTTACTGCTTTAAAGTTTCGGAGTTAAACCCTTAATTAATTCATTACCAAACGACAATATTTTAGGCTTGTACAAACTGAAAGTATTTTGCAGAAGACAAATTAAAAGTGACTGAAAATTTGAAATTTGTTTTGTGAAGGGTAGAAAACATTGGGGGAAAAGGAGAAAATGCAGGTTACCAACATTTTCTCATCTTCCCACAATGTTTTCTCAAGGCTTTTTTCTCAGAGTCATCAAAAGTAGGGATTGTTTGGTAATGGGTTAACCTCACAATACATTGTTTTATGATTCTGAGCAAGGAAGGTTCTGAAAAGGCTGTAGGAAAAAGAGAAAATGCTGGTATTGAGCATTTTCTTCTTTTCCCACGTTTCCATTCCTTTTAAGTACAATCATCTCATTAAGCCCAAATTTATTTTGTTGTCTACAAATGCTTTTAAAACTACCTGTATCTGAAAAAAGGAGAGTTGACGTCTCTAGCAGATTACAGAATTGTCGGCCTCTGAAATTGAATAGGTTTGCAGATGACAAACTGAGTGTTCCTGAAATAGTGGGCTTCGTACATACCAGTATATTTGAAAGGCAAGATAATATTGCTGAAAAAGAATAAAAAAAACTGCTTTGCATTTCCTTTTTTTTCTACAATTTTTACAAAGGCTGTCTTCCTCATGGTGAATAACTACAGGGTTGTTTCATGATGAGTTAATTGTATGTGACCCATCAGGCAAAAAAGGGACCATCTGGGAATTCTGTACATCAATTACATGAAAACAGATCAACGTTTGTGCAAGTCAATTTAAGTTGATAATACAAAAATGATTGTATAACAAGGTACAATGACCACTTTTCATACAGAAAATGTCATTAATGCGGAAAGTGTCAACCCTGGTCAGCCCGCGCAATTCGTTTTTAACACTTTGTGCAGTTCCCAGAAGGCCCTTTTTTGCACAACAGGTCACATTTTCTCATAATGTATAAAATTTTAAGTGCCTTTAACCATGCTGCCTTTATTTATCGTTATATTCACTAACCACTATAGTATTTTTCACATAGTTCTTCAGTATTAACCTTTTACCAAACAATCCAGGGTTTTCACGATCCCAGGAAAGAAGACTTTTGAAAACATGTGGGAAAAAGGAGAAAATGATGGTAACCAGCTTTTTCTCCTTTTCCCCCAGTTTTCTACTCTTTTAAAGTCAGGTTTCAATTTTTGAGTCACATCTACTTTGTCGTCTGCAAATGCTTTCAATTTGAACAAGTCTAAAATTTTGTTGTTTGGTAAAGATGAAATGATTATTATTAGCTTGGCTGTTTCCAAAGAAAACCTGAGGTACTATTATAAACCTGTTGTTTTAAACTGCAATGGCCTTTCCAGGGAGCATATGTATGTCTTTCTGTTTGTCTCGTCTGTCTGCCCATCCGTCTGTTGGTCGGTTGGTCGGTTTATCCATTGGTCCATCAGTCTGTTGGTTGGTATGTCGGGCCAATTAATGGGACCTATCTGTGTCTCTGTCTGTCTTATGCACATGTTTTTGTATCCAGATCTCCTGCTTAGCCCATTACCACTCAATCCCTTCTTTTGACGCCCCTGAGAAAGACGCCTTTTGAAAACACTGTGGGAAAAGGAGAAAATGCTGGTAACCAGCATTTTCTCCTTTTCCCACAATGTTTTCTACCCTTCACAAAACAAATTTCAAATTTTCAGTCAGTTTTATTTTGTCGTCTGCAAATGCTTTCAATTTGGACTAGTCTAAAATAATGTTGTTTGGTAATGGGTTACGTATTGTTTTTATTTTATAGTAGCAGTATTAACCCTTAACCAAAAAAGCCTATGATTTCAATGGTAGGGTACAGAACTGAATAGCAGGGGGTCCCTGGTTTGATTTCTGGTTTGGCCAATTTCTTTCCGAGGATTGATGGTAGTCATTACATCAGGATCCATCCCTCTCTCGCAACTGATCATTGTTTCAATGATGGCTATGTGGGAAAGCAGCCAGTGGCTTTGAAAAATATTGTGCAGAGCACTGTTGAAAGATAGTCCAGAAAAGCTTGAATAGGTGCACTGGCTACTCTATTATTACTGAAATAATGTTGAAACGGCATAAAAACACCATATAACTTTTGAAAATATTGTGGGAATGCTGGTAATAAGCCATCTCACCTTGCCCATAATGTTTTCTACCCTAATAGAGGTTAAGTCATTCATATTGAGCCACTATGCTTTATAGCTTGCAAATGCTTTCAACAATGATCAGCTTAAAATTTTGTCATTTGGTAAAAAGTTAATGACAAAAATTCATTTATATACTTTTTTAAAATACAGCTTTTATTTATAATCAAAGCACTGCATTCAGTATTAAGTAATTAGAAGCATACTGGTAGTAATTATTTGTAGTAAAAAGCATGTAATGTTTGTTAAGTTTGAAGAAGTGATTTTAACATGTAACTGTCAACCCTTTACCTCACAATCCTGAGTTCAACTGACCGTAACTCTTTACCACACAATCTCTGCTTTTAACAATTCTGAAAAAGACGCCTTTTGAAAACATTTCGGTAAAAGAAGAAAATGCTGGTAAGCAGCATTTTCTCCTTTTCCCACAATGTTTTTTAACCTTCCCAATCAAATTTTGATTTTTCCCCTTTTTCCATAGTGTTTTCTTCCCTTCCTAAAACAAATTTCAATTTCATAGTGACATGCATTTTGTGGTCCACCATTGCTTTTATTCTGGACAAGTCTAGCATTTTCTTGTTGGAAACAAGTTAACTGCTTACTAAATGACAAAATTTTGGACTAGTCCAAACTGAAAGTATTTGCAGTCGACAAAACATGTGTGACTATAAATTTACCAGCATTTTCACCTTTTCCCACAATGTTTTCAAAAGGTTTTTTCTTGCGGTTGTTTAAAGTCGGGATTGCGTGGTAAAGAGTTAAAAGCAGTTTCATCTTTGGTCACAAACTCCTTCAGAAGTGGTCTTTAGTAGAAAATGTCTAGAAACAAGAGGTCATGATTTCATTCAGTATTACGCTTACTAGTGCCTTGATCAACATGTGTTTTTTGCTGTTATTTGTATATTTCATCTTCTTGATTATATTCATAAAACATCTCTATATAAATCTTTGGTTTTGAGACTTTACCCTGTACAAAACAACAAAATTTTACACTGGTCCAAATTGAAAGCACATGTAGACGACAAAATAATCGCAACTCAAAACTTGAAATTTCTTTCCATCAGGGTAGAAAACATTATCGGTAAAGAACAAAATGCTGGAAACCAGCATTTTTTCCCTTTCCCACAATGTTTTCAAAAGGCCTCTGTCTCAGGGTCCTCCTATTTCCCACCCAATTAGTCTAGTTTCTCTTTCGGTCCATACCATATATGCCTAGAGCACAGGGAGACCTGTAGTCTACAAAGTCATAATCGTCACTTAACCCTTTGTCAAACAATCCCTGGTTTTAATGACCCAAGGAAGAGGCCTTTTGAATACACTGTGGGAAAAGGAGAAAATGCTGGTCACCAGTATTTTCTCCTTTTCTCACAAAGTTTTCTACCGTTTCAGAACAAATTTCAATTTTTGAGTCATGGTAAGTTTTTCTTCTGCAAATGCTTTCAGTTTTGGCCAGTCTAAAATTTTGCCATATAAGAAAGAGTTAACACAGCTGAAAAAGTTGTTAATAAATTACCAATAAAATTCATGTTCTTGAAATACAGTCTTGAATCTTCCAATATACTGTACCTACAATTTTTACATACACTACACATAGATAAGTCAGACATTGTGTAACAAATCTGTATCTGACTGTATCATATACGACCCTAATTACGATACATTAGCATGACCAGCATGCAGACTACTTTCCGTTGTCTGTGCATGTCATATTCTTCAAAGTTTCACCCTGTCTGCTATGACACATCACCACCACCCCCCCATACCTAGGAAAAGTAGGGCTTATGCTGAAGCTATTGGCCTCTTACCAAAGCATGTAGGCGCTGTTTTATTAAATGGCAGATGCAACTCTTAATCAATCCATAGAAAACAATTTCATACTTATGCGGATGCAGATTATATTCCATTGAATAACTTACTGACTCAATACAGAATGACGTTACTCAACATAGAATGATGTCACTCTACATGGTACAACATAGATTTTACCATGCTAGAATTTTATACATTGTTAATGGTATTGACATCAAAATCTTATTTCCATGTTGTGAAAGGAAGCAAAACAAAAGACTGCAAAATTCAACGAGATAACTTTTAATGAATTCTGGTGGGCACCAACACTTAAGGTTTTAACCCCCTACCACACTCTTCAGAGTTTTAATGATCCATAGAAAGAATTCTTGAAATCTTATAAAGTTTACCAAATGAAAAATTCTTGGACTGGACTGAATTCAAAGCATTTGCAGACAAAAAATTAAATCTTGTAAATATAATGATTTGACTTTGATAGGGTAGAAAATATTGTGGGAAAAGGAGAAAATGCTGGTGACCAGCATTTTCTCCTTTTCTCACAATGTTTTCTGTAGGCTTCTCAGGGTCATTAAATGTCTGGATAGTGTGGTAAAGAGTAAAGAGTTAAAAGAATTATGGGAAAAGGAGAAAAATGCCAGTAAGCAGCATTTTATTCCATTTCAACATGGTTTCTGACCTTTCAAGTACATATCCTATCATAGTACCCATATTTTACTTGTCATATTTCTGCAGATGCCTTCAAAATGGACAAGTCCAAACTTGGGTAATTTTGCAATTGCAGTAAATGAACACTATAAAGCAACAATGTTTTCAAAGGCTTTATACTACATATGCATAAAAAAATTACAAGTTTGCGAAGAAGGTGAAAGGTCTAACTGAGAAAAAGTGCTGGAAGACTGTAATTATGTCAACAACTCACAATATCTTTGTGACAAATGGAAAAATTGTCTACAATTGAGCAATCTCTCCTGTATTCAAAATGAGCCATGCTCTGGCAAAAGGGGTCTTGATGCATCTCTGTAAACCATCATACCAAGCAAGCCACCACATACTTTTGGTTCAGTAAAAGCCAACTTTTATGGCAACCCACTTCATCACACGACTTCATCACATGGGGTAGGCTGCCCATGATCATATAGAACATTAACAAATAGCAAAAGTTTTAAGCCCAGATCAGCCTGCGCGGACTGCTCAGGCAGACCTGGGTCGATACGTTTCGCAGGTGCATTAAGACCCCTTTTGAGAGAGCTTTGCTTGAATGTTTTCAACAGCTGTCCATCTTAACACTTGTAGGGCTAAACACTTGACTAGAAAACAATAATTTAACCTGGTCCAAATTGAAAGTATTTACAAAAGATATACAAAAAATTGCTCAAATTGTGGGGTTTATTTTTGAAAGAAATGAAAATATTGTGGGAAATGGAGAAACTGCCAGTCACCAATGTTTCCTCCTTTTCCTACAATGTTTCAATGGCTTTATCAGTCATTGAAACTCAAGATTGGGTTGTATTCGAAATTCTGACTGATGGTAAGTTCCTTGCCTGTTTTTGTCAAAATATCTGCCAAAGTCAACAGTGTAGATCAAGGATGAGACTGCACAACATGTGCAGTCTAACCTTTTTCTACACTATACATGTAAGCAACTGAATTCGGTTAAACATTTCAAGGATTAAAGAGCATTTGAACATTAAATTATTTAACTCATTATCAAACAACAATTTTTTAGGCTTGTCCAAATAGAAAGCATAATGTAGACAACAAAATAAAAGTTGACTGAAAATTTTTAATTTGTTTTGTGAAGGGTAGAAAATATTGTGGGAAAAGGTGAAAATGCTCATTTTCCCACAATGTTTTCTAAAGGCTTCTTTCTCAGGGTCGTCAAAAAAATAGGGATTGTGTGGTAATGGGTTAATACATGCACTAGTACATTTCATCATGTATTGAGCAATCAGTTGAAGGTACACTCAATAAGTGCTTGGTTCAGACAAATGCGGCTTATTCCAGGCATATTTCAACATGTTTCATCCTCTCAGTATACAGCTTGTGCTTGTTTTCTTAACTCTTTACCAAATGGCACAATTGTAGACTTGTCCAAATTGAAAGCATTTGCAGACAACAAAATAAATGTGGCTCAAAAGTTGAATTTTTTTTTGAGAAGGGTAGAAAACATCATAGGAAAAGGAGAAAATGCTGGTTACCAGCATTTTCTCCTTTTCCCTCGATGTTTTCAGAAGGCTTCTTTTTCAGGGTTGTTAAAAGTCGGGATTGTGTGGTAAAGAGTTAAAGAGTTTGCCATATATCAAGTCTCACTGTAAGTGAACAAAAGTATCAGCACAAATTGTCAAACTGTAATGGAATGCCAACTCAACTGCTGTCTTCTGTAAACCCATTTTAACCTAGAGTTCACAAATTGGGGCTCATCACGGCAGTCTATCATAGTTTATCCCTGCACCAATACAAAATTTCTGAGTCCTGTAAGTTTTTATCCTTAAATCCAGTTAAACGAAATTCTAGTCCGTAAACACTGACCTATACTAGGAATGAATATCACAACCTTGATTTCTGTTTATTCATCACCTGTAAATACACAAGAAGATTATATATATGTATTTTTAAAAAAAGGCTCTTCTCCAAACATTGTCAACAAAAATTTAGCGGTGTCCAGCATCTGCATACAACAAAATAATCCTTTAACCACTAACTACAGGTCAAAATTTTAGCTTTGTCTGAACTGAAAGTATTGAAGACGATAATTTCAGTGTGGTTCACATGGTGCAGTTTTTCTTTGATAGGGTAGAAAATGATGTGGGAAAAGGAGAAAATGATGGTCACCAGCATTTTCTCCTTTTCCCACAATGTTTTTAAAAGGATTCTTGCTCAGAGTCATTACAAGTCAACTTTGTGCGGTACAGGGTTAACAAATAATCCTGTGCTTTAATGACACTGAAGAACAAAGGTTCTGAGTCTGCTGATAAAGGACAAGAAAGAATTATGCTGGATACTAGATTTGTCTCCCTTCTCCCACAATATGTTCTGACCTTTCATTTCTGATCTTCATAGACAAATCCCATTTTGTGATACATTTGAGTCATCTTTTAATCCTTTACTCCATAGATACTCATTTCTACGCATTGCTTGTAGGTGCACTTGCAAAAAATTGTGGCAAAAAGTTGAAATTGCTAGTGTCGAGCAATTTCACCTTTTTGCCACAATTTTTTCTATGCTATCAAAAGGTGTCATACACACATAAGAAACAGCTTCATCCTTGCTGTTATTTAGGGTCAATAAGAGATACCATTGAAATGCCTTATGGGATAAAGGGTTAAATTGGGCAATTTTTTTTTCCCTACATGATAGAGGCATAAATCTTTTTCAAATTATTGGACTTATCTTTGGAGGAATTACAATCACTAGAAAAAGATAGCAAACATTTTCTTCTTTCTTATAATGTTTCTATAAGCTTTCTCCAGATCATAGATTCATGGAATAGTTTGGTATAGGGTTAATCCTTTAGTGTACTAAACATGATTTTACCAAATATTTTATTGCTGACCATGCTGATCAGGATCAGACAGCAATAAATGTATTTACCAGAGAAGAAATCACCAACAATTCTATATTATGTTGAGAAGTGCATCTAGATCTATTTAAGTTTACCCTTTACCAAATGACAAAATTTTAGACTGGTTCAAATAGAAAGCACTTGCAGACGGTAATATGTAATTCTAAATTTGAAATTTGTTTCTAACTGGGTAGAAAACATTGTCGGAAAAGCAGAAAATGCTGGTTACCCAACAATTGCAGACAATTTCAATGGGGGCAAAAGTGGGATAAGTTTTCGTTGATAAATAGGGTTGAACAAATTGTGGGAAAATTAAGAAATGCTGGGTTCCAGCACTTTCTCCTTTTTCCACACTGTTTTTTTAAAGGCTTCTTCCTCAGTGTCTTTAAAAGTTTAGATTGTATGTTAAGGAGTTAGCACATAGAAACCAAACCCCTGATTACCAAGATTAATTATAAGCGGTCCCGGTGATTCTGCAAAATCATTGCAACTGTTCTTGAACAGCTTAGAACTGCTATCTACACTCCATTAGTAACATCATATTCCCCTCTTTCACATCAGATTAGAATTCAAAGTACATGTATGTTTACATACAGCATATTTACTTCTTTTGGTTTGCAGCATTGTTCATCAGTTTTTGTACATTTTTCCGAGTGTGACCCCCGGGCTCGGAGTGGTGCTGTTGCTCGACTTCTTTTTTCGTCCTGCCCTTTCCTCCATGATGCCCAACAAATTTATCTTGCTCAATATTATAGTCCTCATATTCGTCCATATACTGCTTATCAGGATTGTCTTCTTTAGCATTCGACATTCTTCGTTAAACTTTCTCTTTTGTAACTGTTTGTAAATACGACGGTTATGCCACGTCCCAGCTGTTTATCTTCTTAATGGGTTTGATCATGTGACATTAGTCTGAGCGATAGCGGAATCTCATTGGTTATGAAAAATAATGTGACTACAGCTCAAGCGACAGCTTCCGTTGATTGGCTGAAAGTTACTCAAAGGTTATTTTTAGAATGACCAGGACAGTGTCCTCAATCTGAAAGGTAAACACACGTTTGTTCGAGACGTGATAGTCTACATGTTTCACCCCTATCCATCCAACCATCTCGGCTATAGATCTAGTTGCAGTTAGTGGACAATGTGAACAAGATCAGACTGTAAAAACGTGCAACCTGATCTTGTCTACATCTTACACGTCTTCATTTTTTTTCATCGAAATAAGAAGTCAGATTCATATGTTTGTTACGTGTGCTATGAATTAGTTTACTAAACAATCCAGATGTTGAATGGACCTTTTAAAAAAGGTTTTGAAAAGACCGTGCTCGACATCTTCCCACACCGTTTCTGAATTTTTCAAATGCACATTTTATTATTTAACCCCTGTTGATAGCTGTCGTTTGCAAAAAAGTAGGCTAATAAGGTTCAATGTGGACAAATTTATATATATATATAGTCATCTGGAAAAAGAGTTGAAATTTATAAGATCTACACTACCTTGACAGAAGAGGACCATATCATTCTCTGATCACAGTGTGGAATCAACTGGAAAACTTGGAGACAATATCTAAGATGGGTTTGCAGTTCTTAATGTTGTAAGCGTGACAATACTGGCGGCGATCTACCATCGATGGTCCTGAAAGGGTGAAAAAGCCATCACTGATTATTGCTATGGAAGAAGTTGTAGATGAAAATCACGCAGCACAGAATTTTAATTTTCCTTGGAAATACACTATCCGATTCCCTTTTTCAGATTTTCCTGTTTAGAGAGAGAGAGAGAGAGAGAGAGATAAAATTACATTCTTTTCGTCATGTTTGAAAAACACGTTCATCTCTGAGCTCTGAAGGTTAAGATTCTGTAAGAATTGCTTTGATAACATTCTGAGTGATAACTATGTGCAAGATACCGTAAACAGATTACCTGGAATGTTTAAAGGAAGACAGACGTGGCTTGACAGGGATATTGCACGTGTAATATACAGCTCTGGTAAAGAAACTATATATGTATACCTGAAACCGGTGATAGGTGCGCCAACATCGTCGGACGTCGATCACATTACTGAAATTTCGTTACGGGCCCTTTTTACACACAGTAACGTTTTTAACGTCATTGAAAAGAGAGCCTTTGAATACAATGTGAGAAAAGGAGGAAATGCTGGTAACCATCATTTTCTCCTTTCCCCACCATATTTCCTGCTTTTTCAGTTACATTTTCTTTAGTGAAATTGAGCCACATTGAATTTGTTGTCTGCAAATGCTTTCAATTCGTTAATGTTGTAAAGGGTTAAAGCAGCGTCGATTAACCCTTTCCCAAACGACAAATTTTAGACCTTTCCAAACCGAAAGAGTTTGCAGACGACAATTTTAGATTTTGAGAAAATGGCAGAAAGTTCTCAAAAAGGGTAGAAAACAGTGTGGGAAAACGCGAAATTGCTCGTCACGAGCAATTTCGCCTTTTCCTACACTGTTTTCAAAAGACTTTTACTGCAGACACGTAAAAAGCAGGGCTTGTTTGGGAAAGGGTTTTAAATAAACCCGTTCAGCAATGTGAGGAAACTGAGCAATCAAGTAGCATTTTTTATCCTTTTGCCATAACGTATTCGAAAGCTGCCCGCAGCATGGCATAGTCGTAGGTAAAGTGTGGCTCAATTAACCGACTGGTTTTAAAAAAAAAAAATGTGCGAGAAGGGAAAAATGCTGGTAACCAAAAGTTTTCCTTTATATCGGGGTCGTAAAAATAATTGATTCTCTGTTAGACGTTAAATCGCACGAAAAATCCCAGGCCAACCAGAGCAAGAAATATGAAATATAAAAAAAGAAGAATGATGTTATGCTTGCAAATAGGCAGGGTCGTTTGAAATAAAGACGGCTACTTTTTTTTACACGTAAGCGCTAAAAGCAGGAGGACTCGCACTCAGCATTCTGTTTTAATTGTCGAGTCTCGAGGGAACTATTTTTCATGGTAAGGGAAATAACCGTTTATTAATTGTTATAATTCTTTTATGCGTTTGTCTCCCTTATTTACGGTCCCCAATATTTCAGTTCCTGCCAAGTTGGAGCAAGACATGACCGGGATAAGTGCGCCGTGTTCAAGTAAACTGACATTTTTTTCTAGACACAGACTGAGATCGACGATCTCGATGTTGACGGCGATTGTGATCCCTTTGTAAATGAAACTTGGACGGAATTTGAGAAGCCCAGAGTCACCTGTCTGTGGTCGTAAAGTGCCGTCTCGGATTAACCTGCGCAGACTGCGCAAATGACCAAATGTTCCTTTTCGCGTTTTGCAAGCCAATTCATACTAAACACTTCATACATAATTATGGGTTCATAAAATCTATTCTTTAGTATATCCGAATCATTAGCTATACTGGTCCTTTGACCCGCAAATATTTTACAAATGAAAAAAAAACAACTCGACCCATGACAGCCTGTGCGGACTGCGCAGGCTGTCCTGAGTCGATATTTTCTGCGGATGCATTAAATTCTTGTCAGAATACGGCTCGTTAATGTGGTTTCCGACTTTTTCCAAATGGCTGCAAATATGGTTTCACTGCAAGATGACACTGTCCAGTAATAATTTACGATAAAACAGAGTACTATGTGGATTCCAGATCAGGCTGTACCTACTGTCCAGTCTGGTCTTGTTCTAAATTGTCTACAGTAAGCTTCGGTGTTGTCTACAGGAAGGAAATAGAACAGATATGTTGACGGTAATTCAGCTACATGTGTCAAATGTTAAGAGAAGACACTCATGGAAATCATCATTATAATTATCATCTAAACAGTTTACAGTGGTGAGAGAGGGATGAATTCTGTTTCAATGACTATCATCAATCTTGGGAAAGTAATTGGACGAGCTTGAGATTCCAACTAGCGACCTCTAGTTTCAATTCCTGATCCGAGACAGCACTTTACAACTACGTTACATTTAGTGCTACAGTGGACTTGCGCGAAACAGAACATTACTCGTACATACATGTAGCAATGTAAAATGCCAGCGTGGACTGTGCAGGCTGAGTGGACCGCGCAGGCTGATCCGAGACGACACTTTACGCAAATGTCCGAATTTCCCTTTTCACGTGTTGAAGGCCATATAGTTTTTATTTATGGGGGTTACCTATATTTTGACATGTTTATATACATTATGCTGCTATGCTGAATTTTAAGTGAAACTTTTCTACCTTACTTCCTAAATTAGTTAAATTTTCGTTTTATTCCTCAATCCGTTTTTCGGCATGCTTATAAACAGGGCTCGATGATATCTAGTGTTAATCACTAAATCTGTTTTTATGACATGATGAGCGATATTGTTCGTTGAGGTACTCGTAGCTAAACATATAAGGATCAGTGCTTTTTACGCAATGTTTTCACATCTGTTAACAATTTACGAGAGAGTTTTAAGCCATTTAAAGACGACAAGGATTTGTCTCAGCTGTGTTTTAGTTAGGTCACAGACGACCGCATTCCAAGGTTTATATTTGCTTATATGAGCTGCGGCATCGGGAAACGCAGCTATAGAGACGATCCACGTCCATTAGGTTTTATTCAATGGTGTCTAATGTCGCTTTCAGCACAAATTTATTTATACAACTCACCTATTAAGTAATTTCTTTCTTCAGAAGGTCTATGCAGGGATACTGTGGTGCTTTGATCTAGGGCACTCCCAACATATGCCGTTCAGCCAATCAGAAATTGTATTACAGTACTTTCGTAATATGAATTAGAATTCAATGTAGATTTAAAATGGTTGGTGACAGAATCAGTTCCCATTTCAGTTGAAATGAACGTTAGACACAGGGGAAAAAAACACACAAGAAAGATAAGTAATGGTAAAGTCTAAAAAGTATTCTATTCATTGAGGTTATAATTCTTATAAAAAGTCAAATAAAGCATAGTAAAAGGGACTTGAATTGAAGCAAGAAATCTCATATTACCCCTGCTGTGTTAAAAAGGGTCTTAATTCATCAGCAAAAAGTATCTAGCCAGGTCAGCCTGCTCATTCTGCGCAAGCTTACCTGTGTGGAGACTTTTTGCAATCGGTCATTCTCAATTTTCTGACTGTCAAAGGACCACTGTACCTCTGGATTCAATATAAAGTCATACAAAATGAATTTTATTGATCCATAATTAAGCGATGACTCGTCACGCATCAACGAAATGCATTAAAACCTCTTTTTACCAGAGTATGGCTGATTTTATCTAAAACTCTAATTTCTTTAAATATTATCAGAGCTCTAGATACTCGGAGGGAGTGATTTTAATTTCAAAATTCAAAATACTCATTATTCTCCACCAAACCTTAGGTTGTGGGTACTCATTAGAATCGTCTCGTCGAGACGATTCATATGAGTACCCACAACATAGGGTTTGGAAGAGAAACAATGAATTTAGAATACCATCACTTCCTCCTGTCTGGAGCTCTGATTATTTTCTCATGAGAAATGTGGTGGGGGTGTTCTTCCCGTGGCGCGTTTTATATAGAGTTACAGCGTTTTAAAGGTTGTGAATAAATTTGAAATGGTTTTAATGACGTAGTAAAATGATACACACAGTTTCAATGTAGCAGGTAAAAACGATTTTAATTATTTTCCTTTCTATTTTTTACCGAGTTTTATTTCTAGCTTTTTAATAGAATACTTACACTTTCATTCTTTTCGCGACATTTTGAATATCTGATTAGAGTTAAACGTTCGTTTATTGAGAATTTTGAATATGTAATATAACTTTTGCATTCTTAGTAAACATGATGTAAAATGATTATATTTAACCATTTACCATACAATCCCTACTTTTAACACATTTGGAAAATAAACCTTTTGAAAACATTGTTGGAAAAAGGAGAAAATGCTGGTAACCAGCATTTTCTCCTTTGCCCACAATGTTTTCTACCCTTCCAAAAACTATCTTCGGAATTTGAGTCACATTAATTTGTCATCTGCAAATGCTTTGAATTTGGACTAGTCTTAGATTTGGTCGTTTGGTAAAGAGTTTATCTTACGATGAAATCTGCAACATTACATTTTTTGGTAGATACAGTGGATCAACATAAGACTGCCAAAAAAACTTGCAGTCTGATCTTGTACACTGTCTAGTATATGTTAAATTATTCTGGTCAAAATAATCTTTGCGTTTACCCCGAAAGCTGAAGGCACTCATTTCAATACTAAACGTTCTAAATGTTAACCCGTAACCTTTCACAAAATGTGCTTGAGTTTCACTGACCCTGAAAAAAGAAAGCTTTTGAAAACAGTGTGGGAAATAAAGAGAAACTGCTTGATACTAGCGTTTTCTCCTTCTTCCCACAATGATTTTAACCCTTCCAAAACAACTCACCGCGTTAAAATGAAGTAAAATTCGTCTGCAATAGCCAAAAGTCTTCGATTTGGTCTAGTGGAACCTTCTGTCGTTTGGTAAGGATTTAAACAACTTAAAAGATATTTTATTGAAAAGTCTCATCATAACGGACAATGACAGTTCAAGATCAGACCGCACGTTTTGAATGGTTTTATTTTTCGTATTCATATATGCAACCGGAAGTAATGGGCATATCACCGTCAACAAAATATGCCGCTGCAATGAAAAGTAGATCTTAACCGAAACACATCGAAACACCTCCATTAACCCCTCGGAGCGCAAATTAATTCTTTTTTTTCTTTTTGAAAATGAAGATCAACATCAGTTTAGATTTTGAGAACAATGAAGATCAGACTGCACAGAACGTGTAGGGTATCAAGACAGACACCTGTTAAATTGGAATGCATTGGCCTGCCTCCTGATCGAGAAAGTTCGTCCATTTATTCTTATAAATTACGTCTGAAAACAGGTTTGCAGCAGCAGTTTTAACCTAGAATCGAGAAAAGTAAAAAAAAAGAATGCTGGTTACCAGCATTTTCTCCGTTTTGCGCACAAATGTCTCACAAAAGCCGTTTCTGCCATGGTCGTTTAACCGTTGTATTGTGGGTTAAAAATTGTTAAACATGTTTTTCTTTGTCGAAAATGTTTAAAGTATGTTGAAACATCAGTCTTTTGTGACGGGAGATATCTGGAAGTTTTTATCTGCAGTTTATAGACCTTAACACCGCTATGTAGATAATAACAGCTACTGTAAAATTTCGGTGGACCATAACAAATGTTTTCTATATGCATGTGAATTTAACCCATAGAGTCCCAACATAAATTAAACATGTTGGTAAAAATAACCTATCATACTGTTTTTGCAAGGCTTTTTAAAGTGTAAAACGATGCATCAAACCACTGGGCGTATCTTACACTGTTTAACCCATTACCACACAATCCCTACTTTTGACGACCCTGAGAAAGAAGCCTTTAGAAAACATTGTGGGAATAGGAGAAAATGCTGGTAACCAGCATTTTCTCCTTTTCCCACAATGTTTTCTACCATTCACAAAACAAATTTCAACGTTTCAGTCACCTTTATTTTGTCGTCTACTAATGCTTTCGATTCAGACAAACCAAAAGTTTTGTCGTTTGGTAATGAGTTAACTCTGTGTCAGCGACAAAATATTAGACCGATGTGGAAGCATTTGCAGACGATAAATTAACTGGATCTCATTGATGCCAAGTATTGTCCTCCGCTAGGTGGCACTTTTCAAATACGAATCTTCGAACAATATGATATGCGAAGAAGACATAATTCCAAATATTGAAAGGTTTCTTTTATCTATCTACAAAACGGCAACATTTTAGACTTGTCCAAATTGAAAGCATTTGCAGACAACAAAAAAAGAAAACGTGGCTCAAAAAAAATGAAATTTGATCTTGGAAGAGTAGAAAAGATTGTGGGAAAAGGAAAAAAATGCTGGTAAAATGCAGGATTTTCTCCTATTCCCACAATGTTCTTAGGATGCTTCTTCTTTTTTTGATAGCAAAAAGCAGGGACTCTTCCGTAAAAGTTTAAAGGGTTTAAAGAAAATTGTTTGGGGAAAAAACTAGGACATTCTATACCAGCAGTAGGTCCTTTCTCTTCGACGTTTTCAAAATCCATTGTCCCCGGGATCAAAGAAGAGAATAATGACAATCATTGCGACAGGATTCGCTCCTCTCTCACTGCTGGTCATTGCTTGGACGATGTTTTATCCGGGAAAGATGTCAGAGGCTCGGAAAGAATATTGTACTAGTGACAGAAACTTCAGGAAAGTTCGACAGACCAATGCTCTGGTTGTGGCGAAATCGCTGAAATCATGTTGGAGAAGAATCCCCAATTCCTAGATTAAAAAGAGCCAAAGAGCTGCATAAAAAAGCTGAATGCACATGTACTTGTATTTGGAATAGATATTAATTTGCTTGAAGTATGTATGTTTTACCCGTAATCCTTTACCCAAAAATCCCGTCTTGTTATGACTCCTTTAAACTTTACGCTTTTTTTTTTCCACACTAGTTTTCTATGTCACAGGAAACTGCGGATCTACTTTATTTGCGTAGTCGCAATGCACTATCCGCTTCCGGCTCAGAATGGTGACAATAGTAGGCAAAGTCTGCATAGGCATTTTTCTTGTTTTACAAACTCCACCATTTGTAACTTCATATATGTTATATAGAGGGTGAAGTTTGTCAAAAGATGAGTGACTTTGAAAGACTGACAAATAGAAAAGTCGCTCACAATTATAGCTCAATTTGTTGTCTTCGTGAAAGACCGGAACTAAGCCTTCATGCAAGGTCGTTGTGGACTTAGTGACCTAATCAATCACGAGCTTTACATTGTTATAGTTTGTAGTATACGACCACATTTGAACCCAGGGTTAAAGAATTTGCATGTTTTTGCAAATATTTCAGACTGTCTTTTAAAGGTAGACACATTTTTGCGTGAAAAAGACGGATCACTATGGTAATATTCTAGTGAAATCCGATTAACGCAATTCGCCCTTGAAATGAATTAGCAGACGATTATTACTGTGAAAAATGGACCTTTTCATATATTCTTAAAATACACGAATTAAGTTGTAATGTATAAATGCATGTGAAAACATTGTTGCAAAAGAAGCAACTGCTCTTTACGAGGAAATTTTCCCTTTGGCGCAATGATCTCTAAGTCGTCTGAGAAAGTGTTATAGCTAAAGAAAGTAGCCATGCTCTAAACATTCAAACCGCTACAGAAAAGGCCATTACTTTCGAACTGCTACAGAAAAGGCAGCATAATGTGAAGTTGATAAAAACCAGCGATTTCTATGATATTTTTCCTGGGAAAAATATTCGTATCGGACAGTGTAGATCCAAGATCAGACTACATTCTGTGCTGTCTGATCTTAATTCTAAACTGTCCGGCAATTCGCACTGCTTCCCTTTCACAGCTTAGTCCTTTACATCATAATCTCGACTTTTAACGACCCTGAGAAAGAAGCCTATTGAAAACATTGTGGGAAAAGGGAAAATGCTGGTAGCTAGCATTTTCTTATTTTTCCATCCTGTTTTCTAGACTATCTGACACAGATCTTTTCATTTATGTCATGTAAATTTTGTCGTGTGCAAGTGCTTTCAAATTGGACTCCAAAATGTTATTGTTTGGGAAAGAGTGAAGGGTTAACAAATCTAGGACTTGTCCCTCCTTGTACAAGGTAATTACAATGGTGTCATTCAAAACACCACAGCAATGTCTTATTTCCATCGCTTTTGTTGGCAAAGTTTAACAGAGTCATCTGTCATTTTTACCCTTTTTGGGCTGTAATAAAACAAACTTATTTTTCTTATGGTAGTGAAAGACTTTCGTGTTGGGGTATTTTTAACACAGACTATTTTCGGTGCACATACGAGTGCCTTTAACTGACTGAGATAGGCATTAGTCCTTTAAGCATACATGTAGCATTAAAATATGCAATGAAAATATGTATAGAAAACGAAGAAGTTTCGAGCTGGATAAAGAGGTTTTAACGCATTTTTGTAATGCCAGGCAGGTCATTGCGTAATAATGATAAATTTGTACAAAAACGACAGAACAGTGAAGTAGAATGATCCTTTGATATGCAGACAACATTCACCAGCTTCCTAAGAACGTTCTCAGTCTTATTCTGTAGAATTTTAAAGATTTGAAAGTAATATAATTTTTGATTGGCTAAACCAAATGGTTTGGCCAATCAGTGGTTGTGTTACTTTATTTTTTTCGAAAACCTTGGAATATAAAGCAAAGAGTTTTCTTAAGAAAAGCTGGTGAATACGGACTGTAGATTTGTAATAATTCATGAACTCCAGATAACAAAACTGCAGCAGACGAATTTGACGACAATAACATCAGATATGGATAGTTAATGAAGATGTATAGACCATAGTACAGAATAGTGCATGGACACGTGTGATAAAGATTTCGCTTTCAAAAGTGATCTACAGGGCACATATACTTGTTGGTGAATACGTACCCTAATCTGTATCTTGAAAGAAAATTTATCTGCACTTCGTTGCATTTTTTTTATTGTCACACTGGTTTTACAACGTGGTTGAAAAGGACTCCACACAGTACTTTAAGTGCTTTGAAATGAGGAAATAAAACGACACTTAGAATTTTCGGTTTATATAGTTCCCGAGGCCGTATGTCTATTAACAGGACCATTCTAAATGCAGGTCAGCACCACAGTACTTTAAGTGCTTTGATATCATTTTTGGGATTTTCGTAGAATTCACCAGCCCTTTTTAATTTTATTCTTAAACTTCTAGGTCTAATCATCTCATTCGCAGAACACAACGTTTGGGTGAAATCTTACTGCTTCCAATGAAAGTAAGAAATAAAGCAACACTTAGATTTTTCGGTTGATATACATGTAGTTCCAAAGGCCTTATGCCTATCCGCCGACCATTCTAAATAAATGTCTTTTCTTAAATTTAAGATTAGCTATCTGCTTGTCTGAGACAGAACGTCTCGTCCAATCAGATGGTAAGACTTGGAATTGAAAAGAAAAAAAAACATTACCACAAAATCTCGTGTCTAAATACCCTGAGAAAGAATGCCTTTGAAAACCTTTTGGACATAATTCATCTTTTGAGTGCAATACTACCAATCATTTAACTCTGGGCCACACAAGACAACACAGGTTTTAGACTGGATCAAATGAAAAGCATTGCAATGATTTTCATTTGATCCAGTCTAAAACCTGTGTTGTGTTGTGTGGCCCAGAGTTAAATGATTGGTAGTATTCACAGATATCGTTAAATTTTTCATTTAAATTACTACCAAACGTCAATATTTTTATCTTGTCCAAATCGAAAGCATTTGCAGACGACAAAATAAAAGTGACTGAAAATTTGAAAGTTTGTCTTGTGAAGGGTAGAGAACATTGTGGGAAAAGTAGGAAATGCTGGTTACCAGCATTTTCTTCCTTTTCCCACAATGTTTTCGGAAGACCTCTATCTCAGGGTCGTCAAAAGTAGGGATTGTGTGGTATCAATTGGTTAAAGCTTGGCCCTATCGGCAAATCGGATGGTTTATTCATTAAATTAAGAATCGGAACAAGATTTGGAGATTTTGAGAAAAATGGGCCATTGGTGACTAGAGTATACAGGGTTTTCACAAATTAAGCACATGGAAATCATAGACTATGTCTAAACAACATACTGTTCCACTTAAAGTTACCCTTTATCAGACAATCAGGTGATTGAACTATCCGAGGTACATCTATAAAGATTTTGAAAACATCATGGTAACCAGCATTTGCTCTTTTTCCAATGGTGTTTTCTTACCTTTGAAGGCGGCGAATTCCATCTTAAGAGCCACATTTAATTTGTCTGTAAATTATGCTATTTATCTGGATTGGACAGGTCTTCAGTCATATTATATACTAGTGGGCTCAGAAGATCTAGAAAGCACGGATAGACCTGCTCTCTGGTAACCCTGACATTAATAGCTTACCTCTTTACCAGACGACAAAACGTTGGCTTTGTCTAAATTGAAAGCATCTGCAGACAACAATTTTAATGTGACTCAAATAACGAAATTTTATAGTGCAGAAAACGCTGGGAAAAGGAAGAAGATGCTGGTTATCAGCATTTTCTCCTTTTCCCACAGTGTTTTGAAAAGGCTTCTTCCTCAAGGGTGTTAACAATCGTCATTGTGTAGTAAAGGGTTAACTAGGCATGGACTAGTCTAAGTTAAATTCCATTCGAGCTATCGAAAGGAAGTCTTGTCTATATAACAGGGAAAGAATTTCTGAATGTGTGAAAAAAAAAACCATGTCGATCGACAGTAATTTCAACACATAATATTATATAGCATGTTTTTTCTGCAATTCTAACCTTTTCTGTCTTAAACCTTTCCCAAACTGCAAATTTTGGACCAGACCAAATTGAAAGCATTTTACAGATGACAAATTGACAACTAAAAAAAATGGTTTTTCTATTGATAGGGTAGAAAACATTGTGGAAAAAGGAGAAAATGCTGGTTACCAGCATTTTCTCCTTTTCCCACAATGTTTTCAAAAGGCTTCTGTTCCTGACCCGTAAAAACCAGGGATTGTTTGGGAAAGAGTTAACTTCTGCAGACAGCGTAGATCAAGACTATGTAACAAGTACAAACTGATAGTCAATCTAAGCAGGATGCTCTCTCTCTCTCTCTCTCTGCTAGTGTAACACAAATTAGCGAAAAGCAGTCTCAAAAGAGCAACTTATGAGACTTGCAATGTGAATGAAGAAAAGTCATTCTGGATGAGAGGCAGGGAGATTAGCCTACTAAAGAAATGATTAATTGGGAAAAAATGTAGCCCTGGAATAATTCATGTTATGTTGGAAAAGATAATAGCACAATGAAATGACTGTTGAAATCCAAGATCAGACTCAAAGGTCTGATCTTAATAAAAATTTTGCGCAATAAAGCCAAATGTTGATGTTGGTACAGTAACATGAAAATCCATAAGAGAGTTCATTGGATAAGGTATGCTAGATAAGATGGTGATGATTATTGAATAATGATGTCTCCCACAGTGAGTTCGATTAGTACAACCTGGAATATTTTGTATGCTTAACAGATGGTGGAATCCATGTTTCAGCTGTATCTAACAGTTGGCGAAGCAAGACCATTTCCCTTGCCATCCGCCAAATTGTTCAAGTTATGCTTGATACATTTGGTTTTTGTTAGGAATTGTTTAAAAAACTATCATCAAATCGGGTAAAGTCACGTGTAACATCGCATGTTACATAATAGTATGTGGATTATCTGTCAGGTTTTCTTTTAGGAATAAATCCAAGTGAAAAAAGTCCACAACAGATCTTGCGACGTGGAAATAATAGGAATTTATTAATATCTTATCCAGTCGTTGCACAGAACAAGTCCTTACAATTAAACATATCATGCTATGTACAATGCAATGAACTTTCCGTTTGAAGAATGGAAAATGCGATCTGCATGAAATATTGGAAGAAAAGTGATTTGTTCGAAGTGATTTTAACAAAGAAATAGTTATTTTTTTGTTTGTTTTCAAAGGCTGCTTCATTACAAAAAAAAAAAACCCTTAAAATTGTGAGCCAATATTGTTTCATTTCCACAATTGGCCTAATACTAAGTACTTTCCGTGTGGACGGTGCATGTAAAGATCCTTTAGCGCTTGAAAACTCGAATATATTCGGATTGCGCCACCTTTTACAGCTTGTCGAACGTGTCCTTTGATGTCGGAATGCAGTCATTTGGTAATGTTTTTCGAGTTTCTAGTATCGAACTAGATTTAACTAAATTCAAAAACGAATGGTGATGAGGTCGCATCCGTTGCACCGTGCAACAATACATTACGTGTATTCCCGCCACAAGGGCCTATTTGAAACTTACGGAAGCTGGCGGGAAGATGGTTACCTCAAGAAAATTCAGGTAAATCGGATCGTAACCCGATAACCATACACCCCTGTGATGCCGACATTTATAAAACAATTTTAGTAGATTTACAGCAGATTTAGACAAACCACCATCTGTTTATATTTAGCGCCTCATGCTTATCAGTTTAAGGCTCTACCCATTGGCTAGCCCTACTTAATATTTGATGTTACATGAGGAGCAGATCTTGAAATATAAACGCCGACCATTTTTGTTCAAAGTTTCACTTGTGAGTGTTATTTATCGTTCGTTTACACCTGCACTTAAAGTCAAAACCTGGAATTTTACTGAAACCATTCAAATCTACCTGCTGAACATTTTAAGCGAGGTAAGAAAACAATGCTGAGTACATTACTGTATCTTTATGGATGTTTCAGATTTACACTTAGAATTTTCACCATGTAATGGAACCTGAAACGGATGTGAAAAAAAAATTGCTAGACTAGTTAGTTTCAAAAATGAGAGGACGAGATACTGTCTAACATGCCAAAATACATATTTGAATCACACCCTGGCAAAAGGGTGTTTAACTCTTTACCAAACGACAAAATGTTAAACAGGTCCAAATTGAAAGCATTTGCAGATGACAAAAGTGACTGAAAATCTGAAATTTGTTTTGTGAAGGGCAGAAAACATTGTGGGAAAAGGAGAAAATGCTGGTTACTAGCATTTTCTCCTTTTCCCTCTATATTTTCTTAAGGCTTCTTTCTCAGGGCCATCAAAAGTAGGGATTGTGTGGTAATGGGTTAATGCATGTATGTTATGCTTCTAACCAAGCAAGTCAACCCAAATTATGGATAAAATTCATTTGTAACAGCCAACCTAATCATGAGGTACACTGGTCCACTGACATGCAGAAAATTTACCAATACTAGAAGTTGACCCATCCCAGCCTGACATAGGTGACTAGATTGACACTTTTTTTTCTTCAATTTAGTCCCCTTTTCACAGAGCAAGACTCGTATTCATGTTAGCATTTGAATCTGCCTTTTAACTCTTTACCAAATGACAAAATTTTAGATTCGTCCAAATCGAAAGGATTTGCAGACGACAAACTACATCTAATAGTGACTGAAAATTTGAAATTTATTTTGTGGAGGGTAGAAAACATTATTGGAAAAGGAGAAAATGCTGGTTACCAGCATTTTCTCCCTTTTCCAACAATGTTTTGCAAATCCTTCTTTCTCAGCATCCTCAAAAGTAGGGATTGTGTGGTAATGGGTTAAATCTTTACCAAAGGACAAAATTTAAGTCTAGTCCAGTTTGAAAGCATTAGATATCATAAATCTTTGGGTTCAATGCTTTGTATAATAATCATTTTAGAATGATTTGTCTTTTGAATGAGTTAACTCTTTACCAAACAACGGAATATAAGGCTAGTCCAAATTGAAAGCATTTGCAGACAACAAAAATGGCTCAAAACTTGAAATTTGATCTGGGAAGTGAACTGAACATTTTGGGAAAAGGAGAAAATGCTGGTTACCAGCATTTTCTCGTTTTCCCAAAATGTTTTCAAAAGCCTGGTTTGGGATGTTAAAAGTCAGGATTGTGTGGTGAAAGGCTAATATAAAGGAAATGATAAAGAGTAATGCATTAATGTGATTTAAAAAAGTCATAAAGGTACATATAAAATTTTCTGAGGCCTAGAAAATATTATGTATGGTAATTAAGTTTTTTTTGTATTGGCATGTTGGCTTACACAGATATGCTGCAATAAAATTGCTCATACCATTTACCTTTTCAGTGGTGCATGGTGAAAAGCAGGGGCTTTTACAGACACCATAGATCAAGATCAGACTGCAAAGATCATACAGTCTGCTCTTAGATCTATACCATTTATTTGTTTAGTAAATTTAATTCATAAAGATTAAAGTGGCTTTTACTTTCAGCAGTCGGAAGAGGTTGATTCAATGTATTTGGTACCAAAACAGTAGGAGAATATGATTGAAAATACCAACTTTTGAGAGAACACGATAAATACAAATAATCATAATGAAAGGTTCAACATCAGTAAAATATATTAAAACAGTGTGGCAAATGGAGAAAATGCTTATTATGATCTTCATTGATTACATGCTATATTTCTCCTTTTTGGCACAATGTATCAACATTATTATGCTGAAAAGAGACAAGAATTATGTCATGGTATAATGTCATAACTCTTTACCACACTGTCACTGATTTTAACAACCCTGAGGAAGAATCATGTTGAAAACATTGTTGGAAAAGGAGAAAATTTTGGTTTAAAGCATTTTCTCATCTTCCCACACTGTTTTCTACCTTATTACAGACAATTTTTTTCATTTGAAATCATTTGAATTGTTGTCTGTGAATGTTTTCAGTTTGGACCAGTCTGTATTTTATTGTATGGTAACATTATCTCTACCAATCCAGTATTTTCACAAAGCTTTTGAGAATATTGTTGGAAATGTAGAGAGTGCTAGTTACCATCACTTTCTACTTTTTGCACTTACTTTGCTATCTATTCAGCTACAGGTTTCATTAGATTATTTGAGAAACATGTAATTTGTTGCTCAGATCTGGAAAGGTCTAAAATTTTGTAGGGTGGTAAAGAGATGACTCTTTACCAGGTGACAAAGCCATAGCACATTTCGAAAGCATTATATAGATGACAAGTTGAATATTGCTCCTGGGATGGTACTTGTCTTTCACTGTATAGATAAATATGGGAAAAGGAGAAAATATTGGTTATCAGCAATTTCTCTTTTTCCGACAGTGTTTTCCAAAGACTTCTCTGCAGGGGTTGATAAAAGTTGGGATCATTTGATATAAGGTAAATATGACACTAATTCTGTAAAAAAATGTTTATTATCTGTAATCATGTTCATAATATTCCTTATATTTGTTGGTAGTTTTATGGCCCATGGAAGCACAGTTTTCCCATCTGTTTCCTATAAAACCATTAACCCTCTAGCACACAATCCAGACAATTAACTCTTTACCACACAGCAAAGTTTTAGACCTACCCAAACCTGAAGCATATACATATGCTATTAAACTGTGAAATTGTAGAAGCTGTCTTTGATAGGGTAGAAAACATTTTTGTAAAAGGAGAAAATGCTGGTTACCAGCATTTTCTCCTTTTCCCACAATGTTTTCACAAGTCTTTATTCTAAAGGTTGTTAAAAGTCAGCACTGTGTGGTAAAGAGTTACATCTTTACCAATTGACAAAAGTTTAGACTAGTCGAAGTTAAGAGGAAGCATTTACAGACATCAAATTAACCCTTTAATCCATAGATACTCATTTTGACGTATCAACAAAAGACGGCTTTTGAAAACATTGTGGGAAAAGGAGAAATTGCTCGTAAAACATCTCTTTGCCAAACAATCACATGCCTATGACCCTGAGGAAAAGGAGATCTATATAGCCAAGATGCAGACTCACAATGAATTAGTTGTCTGCAAATTGTTTGAATTTGGAAAAATCTGAATATTTGTAGTGGCTATTACAGAATTTGTTCCATTCCTTTTACCACAGATCTAGAGATATGTTCTTTGGCGATAGTTAGATTCAAGTAGCAGATGGTGTAGTACATTCTTTGCAGTCTAATCTTGATCTACACCACCTGTGTATTTTCTGTTGTGGTGATCAAGGAGGTTTAACAACCATCATCTGCAGAGGCTTGAAAAAAAGAGTGTGCATGACAGAAGGGCTGTTTGTCCAAGATCAGAAGTCATATCATAGGGAAGCTTGTTTTTTCAGTGTTTACCTTTCCTTTACAAGCACCAGGCTGGAGCTCTGTCCCAGCTTGCCCAAGGGACATTCCCATTTGAGGAATACTGTCAGCTTGGATTAACCTTTTACCATATGGCAAAACTTAAGTACTATCGAAATTGAAAGCATTCGTAGACAACAATCTTATAGTGGCTCAAATGACACAATTTTTAGCGAGACAGGGTAGAAAACTTTGTGGGAAAGAGAAAATGCTGGTTACTAGCATTTTCTTCTTTTTCCTCAATGTTTTAATGACCCTGAAAAGGAAGGCTTTTGAAAACATTTTGGAAAAGGGAGAAATGCTAGTTATGGGCATTTTCTCTTATTCCGACAATGTCTTCTATCCCCAAAAGGTAAAACCCATGGTGAAACAATGATTTTGGTAAAACCTAAATTTGTGGTTTCTAAATGCTTTCAATTTGGACAAGTCTAAAGATTTTTCTTAAGTAAAGAGTTAACCAGCAAGCCATTGAAAGGCCTCACTGATGAGTAAGTCAGGAATACAGGGTTTACTTTCTTTGAACAGTGAAGGAAGAGTTGACCTTAAAGCGCTTATCTATTACAGGTCAAGGTCAAATAAGTGCAGTGCATCCTTCCTCCTATTAACCTTTTACCCAACAACCTCTTAAGGAGACAGCTTCTAAAAACATCTGAGGGAAAAAGGAGAGAATGCTTGAAAACAGTATTTTTTCCTTCTCCCTGTTTTCTACCTTTCCATTGATGAACTTAGTTATTTGAAGTGCATTAACTATGGTGAGGGTAAAAGTTAGTGCTGTCAATTTATTAAAGTCTAAAATTCTTGTAAGCAAAAAAATAACCCTTTGCAATTTGTAGACAACAAAATTTTATAACTTTTCTCTTTTGATGGCATTTGCAGATGACAAAATGTGAATCATGCAAGATTTTTACTGCTGAAGAGTAGAAAACATTGTTAGAAAAGGAGAAAATGGTGGTTACCAGCATTTTCTCCTATCCTGACAATGTTTTCAAAAGCTTTCTTTATTGCAGATTGTACAGACAGGGTTGCCAGGTGGGGGTTAATAAGAGATATGTCCCTGGGCTCCTAGGTGATAGTTGGAGACTCTGGAATGTAATTTATACATGACACACTTTGGCAAAAGGGGACTTCATGCATCTCTGTGATGCATTATACCTAGCAAGCCATCACATAGTTATAGATCCATGACAATCACCCTTTGTAACAACCGAGTTAATCACAAGGTAGACTGGTCCTTGGCCATACAGAAAATTGACAAATTGCAAAAAGTTTTGGGCCAGTACCTGGCTGGTTGATACTTTTGGCAGATGTATTAAGCCCCCTTTTCATAGAGCATGGCTTATGTATGACATGGAGATTACTCTTCACCAGCAATCCTGAGTTAACTTTATCAAACCCAAGAGCTCCAGATAAGAGGGAGTGATGGTATTCTAAATCCATTATTTCTCTCCAAAACCTATGTTGTGGGTACTTATTAGAATTGTCTCGATGAGACAATTCTAATGAGTACCCACAGCATAGGGTTTGTTTTAGAATAAGTAATATTTTTTATTTTCTAAATCAAAATCACTCTCTCTGTCTCAAGGGAAAATCCGTAATGGACAGAAATTGAAACTTGGAATTCGTTAGTTCGAATCCCAAGCTTTCAAAATTTTTCATCTTTGCAAGCCAAGGGTGACAATCCACTACGCTACTCTACCCTAAGCGGATCGAGCTTAATTGTGATGATCTCCAGATACACATTTTCATTGGTTGCAGCTAGCTCTAGCTGCACGAAATCAAATCGCTCGTAGCATTTCACCTTTGATAAAAATAGAACAAGGTCGCGACTGTTCGGATAAAAATATAAGGTAAACATGATGAATATGCAGGATCTATTACCGAAAAATGCATAAACGAGCAATATTTACAGAAAGTTTCAGTGTAACCAATCAATTATCAGAGGTTTTAGGCTGTATCCCAGCAACTGACCATTGAATGTTGAAGTACGTTTGTGGTCATTGCTTCATGTAGAATTATTGTATTTGTAAGCGGTTTGTACAAGAATATTTCATTGGCTATAAGAAATATCATGTAAAGGACAATAAGAAGCAGCATACAATAGGGGGCGTATCACGGAAATCCCGAAATCGGGCTCGATCCGCCAAGGTAAGATCTATGTAGTGATCATAACCTTGGCTCATGAAGATGAAAATTTTTATTCCGTGGACTTATAATTGGCATTGTGACAGGGTTCGTTTCTCTCCCACGGCTGATACGGACAATGGTAATGAGATACAGCAGCCAGTGGCAGGGGAGGAAAACTATGCAAAGAACTGGTAAATCCATCCTGATGTAATTGAAATAATGTTGAAAACGTTCTTGAGTCTTTACCAAATGACAAAATTTTAGACTGGGCCCAACTGAAGGCATTTGCAGACAGCAGAATTAATGTGACTCAAAAATTGGAATTTGTCCTGGGAGGGTAGGAAACTTTGTGGGAAAAGGAGAAAATGCTAGTTACCAGCATTTTCTCCTTTTCCCACAATTTTTTCGCAAGTCTTCTTATTCAGGGCCATGAAAACCAGTTATTGTTTGGGAAAGGGTTATACAACATGTAAATGAACAATAACAGCTTTCAAGAGTTAGGTTCTTGAAAATATTTTTTTTGTAAAGAACAAAATGCTGTTAACCAGCATTTTTCCTGTTTACCACTAAATTTTTCTGTCCTTCCTAAAGCAAATCCTATAAAAAGAGCCACACTGAAACTGATGTTTGCAAAGTGCTTTCAAAATGGACAAATCTGTAAATTTATCATCTAGTAATGGGTAAGATTTGTCTGGATTACATGTTACTGGTTAAATTGACTGATGGTATGAAATTTTGCACCTTTTTCAAGGTTTTGAATTAACACTGTCAGATAAGGAGTTATTGTTCTCCAAAAACCAAATTTGAACATTGTTTGGATTTTTATTATTGTTTAAAAAATTTTAAATTAAGTTATTTCACAGGATAAGGGTAAGGTATAGCAGAATGCAGTGAGTTGGTTGTTTGTATAAGCATACATAAAACATGAATCACTGTTTCACTGGAAGATGTGAATCACTGAATAACTTTCTTTAGATTGCATTCTTGTGGCTTGCATATTAACTCCCTTCCCATTATGCATCTTTTTGACTCACTAGGCCTTTTCCAAACACTCCAATAATTATTTAAAATATGTCCTTTATGAGAATTGTTACCAGCACTTTTCTCCTTTCACCATAATTATTCAGCTACTTACTGTAAAACCAGAAACATCTGCATTGTGGAAATCTTTGCAATTTTTGTGTATGGATAAAAACTACAAAGTTAACATCAGCCAGGGTATACTAAAGCTGCATTAAGGATAGGGTACGTCAATAGAATTGGTGTAACATGCCCTTAAGTTGCTGAAAAAACATAGAGATATGGCCAAGACCCGGGTAGTCAGTAATTGATCAGCTGATCGACACTGCCTTACTGCATCAACTATGGATAACTCGACTCATAGCCAAATCCACACGAGTTTGGCAGTGAAAAGGCAATGTTACACAAATCTAATTACGGTGCCTCATCCTACGGCCTCACAACAAAAAACGTCAGCGTACAGAGTTTTGGTCCGAGATGCTGGAGGTCGGGTGGGTTGGGATTTATTACTGTCCAGAAACTTTTTACGTAGACCATGTAGAGAAATCACATCAGACAGATAGTTTTTTTTCAATCCTAGCAGTTGGAACAGGAGAATATAGTGATAATCAGCGTTTTCTCTCTTTTCCACCCTGTTTTCTACCCTTTAACTCTTTACCATACAAATTCAAACTATTTGCAGAAGAGACATTCAGTGTTGCTAAAATATTTGTGTAGGTTAGAAAATATGGTGGGAAAAGGAGAAAATGCTGGTTTATGGACAGGGTCATTAGAAGTTTGGGATTGTGTGGTAAAGGAATTAAAGACAAGTCTCATTATTTAACCCATTACCAGACAATGACGACTTTTAACAACCCTGGGAAAGAAGCCTTTTGAAAACATTTGGGAAAAGGAGAAAATACTGATAACCAGCATTTCCTTTTCCCAAAACGTTTTCTACCCCTTAAAAAAAAAAGATTGCACTGTTTGAGCCATATTGAAAGTGTTGTCTGCAAATGCTTATAATTTGGACAAGGCTTAACCCATTACCAAACAACAATATTTTAGGCTTGTCCAAATCGAAACCATTTCAAGACGACGAAATATAGGTGACTGAAAAATTAAATATTGTATTGTGAAGGGTAGAAAACGTTGTGGGAAAAGGAGAAAATGCTGGTTACCAGCATTTTCTCCTTTTCCCACAATGTTTTCAAAAGGCTTCTTCCTCAGGGTCGTTAAAAATCGGGATTGTGTGGTAAAGGGTTAAAGGTTGTCTGGTAAAGGGTTGAGCCATGCAATGAGAAATGCATTGTCTGCAATGCTTTGAATTTTGGCAAGCCTAATTTTCATACATGGTGGAATTATGTTGTGGCCCAGTTGTCCATCAATCTATCAGTCTGTCTCTCTGTTAGCAATTTCTTGTGTGCCCAACTCCTCAAGTTTCCAGGGGAATAATGTGGAACTAAACACAATGAATCTCTATGATGTGTAGTTGTACACATGACTTTTAAAATTTGGATATATACTGGTATCCAACCCATTTCACCGACAAGCCCCCACAGACATATATACACCGCTTTGCGAAGCTCTTGTTTTTGCAATCGGTAAGGAAATAAGACAGGCAGGATTGCAAAAACATAGGATTGCTTCGTAAATGATTCAAAAGAAGAATCTCGCTCACAATTGCCGGGTAATTGTTATAATGATACAGTAAGAATTTCTGCAACAGAACTTTTTTGCACATATTATAAGAACAGCTTCTCATTACCTGAAGATTAACAGCTTTCTTTGTGGTCTTGTAGTGATGGGTTTACATCACTTCCCTTCTGTATACCATAGTACCTCTTTGGCAGGTCTAAAACTCTTAACCTTTTACTTGACAAAAATTTAGCCTTGTTTGAATTACAGGTACATGTATTTTCAAAAAACAGTTTTAATGTGGCTCAGAGGTGCAGTCTTATCTTGATATGGTAGAATACATTGTGGGGAACGGAGCAGTGTCTTCTCCTTTTCCAACAATTTTTTCTAAAGCCTTGTTTTAGCTGAATAAACCTATTGAACAAACTGAAATAATTTACTGGTTGCTTTTGTCTATGCTGTTTCAGTCAGGAGGACAGTAAAGATAAGATCTGGCTGCATGTGTTGTACAGCCTGATCTTGATCTGCACTGGCTGTGAAGGCAACTACAGTATTGAAAGGTGCTTTAACCCATTACCACACAATCCCTTCTTTTTTAAAGAAAGAAGCCTTCAGAAAACATTGTTGGAAAAGGAGAAAATGCTGGTAACCAGCATTTTCTCCTTTTCCCACAATGTTTTCTACCCTTCACAAAACAAATTTCAAATTTTCAGGCACTTTTATATTGTCATCTGCAAATGCCTTGGATTTGGACAAGTCTAAAATATTGTCGTTAGGTAATGAGTTAAGGGTTAACCCTTTATAGATAGTAAAAACCCAAATTTTGCTATTTCAAAGGTAATTTTTTCTAGAAAAATATGTTCTTATCAGACTGTGTAGGTCAAGATCAGACTGCACATATGTGCAGTCTGATCTTGATCTACACTGTCTGCAGAAGGTCAGTATGTCTCACTTAGCAGTCTAGGGTTTAAGTATGGGACTGTTTGGCAAAAGGCTAAGGCACTGTACCAGTTAAATTGGAAAGATTTTTTGCACATTAAGTTGAAATTGAATACCTTCCAGACAGTTTGTTATCCACCCTTCAAACACCTTTCATAATTATATACATAGCAGCCCTTTAGATCAGTGTAGATCGAGATCGAACTGCACAACAATTTGCTGCCTGATCTTTGATCCACACTGTTTGCCTTGGTCAGACATTCTTGGCAAAAGCTATCCTTGACATTATTATTGTGAGTTTTATTTCTGGACTGAAAATATGTTTTGGGATTGTTTGAGGATATAGGGGGTAACAGCCATATGGTTATAAAAAGTGCACTATTCTCCATCCCATCTCCTCTGTGTGGTGCCTGTGGTTGTGAGGTAGAGCAATGGCTTCATAAACAAAAGGTCACGAGTTTAAGACCAGGGAGCAGTATTTTTCATTAGCCCACACATTTGGCAGAAGTACTGGTGTAATTCCCAGGAAGCAGAATCGTGATTAGTACAAGTTGTAAAAACTTGTCTCTCAATCAATGTGAAATAATATATTTAACTTCTGTGTTAGAACATTCTTACCGCAGAAAAGTGTGATGCTTCCACTGAAAAATTCCATGTCATAGGGAACCTGAGCCAAAAGGATATTGAAAACACTTTGGAAAAAAAGAGAAAGTGCTGGTAACCAGCATTTTTTCTTTTTTCCAGTATGTTTTCTACCCTTTGAATGACTTATTTCATGTTCTAGTTTGTATTCCTAGACTTAAAGAATCCACCAGGTTTTTTTTTTGGTGTAAGGGTTCACCAGTAACCTGCTCAATAAATGAAATTCAACTTTCTAAAACTGAAATGAGAGGTTAAAGTTACATTTTCAGGAAAAGTATCTCAATATCAGACAGTGTAGATCCAAGATCAGACTGCATGTTCTGAGCAGTCTGATCTTGATCTACATCATCCGCTCTAGGCCTCTGTTTTGCATTTAGCTGGATAAGGGTTAGATTCCATATCGCAGGAGAATCAATCACTGATAGAATACACCTGTAGGGCTTCACTCAAAGCCAGAATCAGGAGGCGTACTTCAGGTTTCCATATACAAACACTCACATGCTCTCCAACCCTTCATGATGGAAAAAATTTGGGACCAAGATTTGTTTGTTTATTTTTATGGTGTTTTACTCCATTTTCAACATTATTTCACTTATATTATGGCCACCACCATTCTAAATTCCTGGAATTCCTGTAGCCAGTACCATACTTTGCAAGATATTTTTCCCAAGCCATCGGCTATCACATATCCATCAACAGAAAAAATGATCAGCAGTGAGAGAGGAATGAATCCTGTAGCTATGACTATCATCAATCCTCAGAAAGAAGTTGACCGAGCCATGGATCAAACCAACCACCCAAACTTCCAACAAGTTTCAAATATTATCATCAATTTGGTTTAGAATTAAACTTAAAGATTTGTCACTTGGGAAAGGTAATATGGTGAAATGTGGCTGCTATGGTAATTTTTCCATTTTCTACCATGTTTTCTACCCAATCCTTCATCACACAGTCAAGTGTTTTATAAACCCTGAGGAAAAAGATGTTATAAAACATCTTGAAGAGAACACTTTGGTAACCAGTGTTTTCTCCTTTTTCCTATAATGTTTCTATCCTGTCATGGGCAGATCCCACTATTTGTCTGCAATTTTTTCCACTTGGATGTGGCTAAAGTTTTGTAAAGAGTGATGATTGGCATTGCTACAGGATACATTCCCCTCTCTCATTGCTGGTCATATGCCAAATCATAAACTTTTATGAAAATATTGTGGGAAAAGGAGCAAATACTTCTTACCAGTATTTTTCGTTTTCTAACAATGTTTTCTACCATATCAAAGACAAATTTCATCATCTGAGCCAAATTTGATATGTTGTCTGCAACAGCTTAGCCACCATAGTTACTGTGACAGGATTCACTCCCATCTTTTTGCTTGACATTGTTTAAAAATTTTATTTTGGAAAGCAGCCAGCTGCATTGGAGGAGTTTTCACTAAGTACTAGTGTTTGCCCCTTCCTGATCAATCTGAAAAAAAAACCGGTAAAAATAGGTAAAATCAAAGCACTGAAAGCCCAGTTAGTTTGAAATGGCATTTGAACTCGGACTGAACATACAAGTTAAGTTGGCTAGCAGTTCAGATAAATCACATTGATTGATTAGTGACAAATGCATGATCTGTAATACCAGTCTTCATCTTATTCTTCAGAATAGTATAAATTTGAAAGTAACACAACTTCTGATTGGTTAAACCATTTGGTTACCAGCATTTTCTTCTTTTCCCACAATGTTTGTGAAATGTTTCTTTCTCAGGGTTGTTAAAAGTCAGCATTGTGTGCTAAAAGGTGAAATTATTTATCAGGCTGTTTGTTTGTTTTGTTAATTCATTTTCACTTATTCAGAAAAGTTGTTTGTTTTACAGGTGTAAAAGAATGTGACTATACAGTATAAAAAGAAATAATTTTATATTTATTTGTGGGAGCTGTCATTTTGCACAAGTTTTATGTGACCTTGATTCATGGATGTAGTGCTTTGAAAACATGGTGGGGAAAAGAGAAAATGCTGGTAACCAGTGTTATCTACCTTTTCAAGGGTAATACTGTAGTCCCCATGTTTGAAGTCTCGGTAGCGTCCAAGTGAATAAACAAACTGTTTATAAACTAAAGTAAATTTCATTTTTACCATTTGAAAATATGGAGATTATTATGATTTTCATGAAATGTAAAGGTGCAGTTCGCAAAAGTTAGTGGTAGCAAAAAGAATTTTTAAACTAGAACAGATCCTACCATGCCTCATTATCTATTTGTTTACATTGATGACCACCAATGATTAGCTGACTTTTCGTCTTAAATCGCTGCAGTGGCAAAAACACCACGTGATCATTCAAAGCGTCGAAACAAACCCTTTATTCACATGATCATTATATCCCCATTCTAAGCTTGAAAAATGTAAGTTTATCGACATCGTAAATAGAAACAATGACACATGCTGATCATCGCTTATTCAGTTATCATCAATACAGGAAGAGTTTACTACATCTAACTAAGAAACAAGTACAGAATGAGCAATCATACTTTTCTATGACATAATTGTGGAATTGTAAAAAATAGTCTTGTCTACTTGGTCATAGCTCTAATGAGATGCAATGTTGTTGTGTTCTCGAAGACCTGGTTCGAATAAACAAATGATAACGAAGGTTGTCTCGATCAATGGCATCTGTTAAATTGAAAGGCTTCTTCATGCATTTTCACACACCTATATCATGGCAACCAGTGCAGTAACTGACACATTCGGGTTTTCTCTGATCTTATATCTGTGTTTTGTGTTGGGTTTTCCGATGTATTTTCGAATTGTAAACCGTAAAAATTACCTTATTTTTGGCTTTACTGTGGCTTTAAGCTATGTTAAATTTGTTTTTTGTGACTGCTTTGAATTTGGATAATGTCCAAGACTTTGCAGTTTTGTACAGAATTAACTCTTTACTAAAAGACAAAATTTTAGACTCGTCTAAATTGAAAGCGCTTGTAGTCAACAAAATATATGCAACTGAAAAATTGAAAATTGTGTCTAGCAGGGTAGAAAACATTGTGGGAAAAGGAATACTGTATACCAGCATTTTCTCCTTTTCCCACAATTTTTTCTAAAGACTTCTTTCTCGAGGTTGTCAAAGGTAGGGATTGTGTGGTAATGAGTTAATTTATTGTATGCAAATGCTTTCAAATTTGGAGAATCTCTAATTTGTTGTTAAGTGAAGATTTAAGACTTGTAAGGTTACCATTGACAAATAATCTACATTGTGGGCTTTACATTTTCCACATATAGCATTATTTGTCTAATTCTTAATTAAGAAAGTAACACATTTTCCAATTAGACTTTTTGTCCATTGTAAATTCTGAATATTGAATACTCTTGTAGATTAAAAGTTGAAGACCATTTTGAATGATTTGTGATTGTGGTCCCTAGTATCAACAAAGATGTGTCTGTCAAAAATGTTGCATGGATGAAACGCTCTATAAAACACAAATAAAACCTACCCTTTACTGTTTGAATATGGGTTTGAATATGCAGGTGCCACCCACATTGTTACCTCTTTGCTACACATAAAAAAGATGAAAAAAGGGGACTTGTTACATTTCAAGCATTAGCAAACAACAATTTACATGTGATCCAATTGAAGGAACTTATTGCAAAAGTAGAAATGCTGGTCAACACTCAACAGTATTTCCTCCTTTCCGGACAATATCTTCTAAAGCCTGTCTTTCATGTGGTTGTTAATGCTTAGGATTGTGTTGTAAGGGTTAATTGGGAAAGGTATCTGCAGTGCTTTTTGGTAAAAGGAGTAATTATCTGATAACCTGCAGCCGAGAAAACTTAAACCATCTTTTAAAAATCATGGAGGAAAAAGGAGGCTTCTTGGAGAGGGTAGTGAATGGACATCCTCGGATACCCCAGGGTCTCCCTATTTGCTACGCTACATCCACCCTGGGACAATTGACTAATAAAACTTTGAATCAGCCGCCGAAAATCGATACGAAACGTCATACCGTACAGTCCACTCGCCCATCACAAAATGATGATAGAACCAATGAAAAGCCAGCATTCGGCCAGCGGTAAAGCAAACCGCCGAAAATCGATACGAAACGTCATAGCGTACAGTACACTCTCCCATCAGAAAATGATGATGGAACCAATGAAAAGCCAGCATTCGGCCAGCGATAAAGCGAAGGAAATTCAACTAATTGTCCCAGGGGTCGATGTAGCGTAGCAAATAGGGAGACCCTGGGGTATCCGAGGATGGTGAATGGATGGAGCCAACAGTAACTGCAAATACTGTCAGGTTGGACACGGCTAAAGTTTTTGCAGTCAGATAAAAAGTTAATCAAAGGATTATTACGTAAAGGGTTTAACACTTTACTAAATGACAACTTATTTGAAATAGACCATATTATTGCAGTTTCAAGGTTGCTCATAGCAAGCATGTCATGACAAGTGGACAATGTAGATCAAAACTCTGACTATATGTCTTGTGCAGCCTGATCTTGATCTACACTGTTCCCAAAGTTAACTGCGGTTGTGAAAAGCACTACAATTAAAATGGGATATGTTCTGATTAAGGGAAAAAACATGCAAGCCTTCACTAAAACAATCCAAAATTTTAATAACCCTTTAGAAGAAGACTGGTAAAAAACATTGTGGGAAAAGGAGAAAATGCTTGTAACTAGCATTTTCTCCTTTTTCCACAACATTTTCTACCTGTTCCAAACCCATAATTATTTAACTTTTGAGTACATTTGTTTAATGCAAATGCTTTGGTTTTGGACAAGTTTTAAATTGTATTGTTTGGTAACGAGTCAAGTATTACTGCTATAATTGAGCAGGATAGATCACTTAAAACCATTTCACTGGATTAGCCGGATTAATTTCATCGCTTACCACTTCATACTGTGCACAGGTGAGTTATAATAGACTATTTAATTACATGTAATTATTCACACTTTTCTCTGGCATGGGTTTTTTTTTTCCTGAGACAGCTTATTGTTTACAAGACAATTATTGTATTCTAAGGATGAAATGATTTTGAAAAACAATGTGTGTAAAGGAGAACCAGCATTTTCTTCTTTTTCCTGTAGAGACCAACCTCATAATTACAAACAACTTGTTGTCTGCAAATGCTTTGGTTTTGGACAAGTATATGTTTTTTTTTTTCTCTGGTGAAGTGTAAAAAGGATGGCTGCAAAAGAAAATCTGTAAGCTAAAATGATTCCATAGTGGTGTGCCTGTCAGCCCGTCATGGAGGCTGAATGACCATGGTTTTAAAAGATAGGCAACTTTGTGGGAAAAGGAGAAAAATACTTACCAGCATTTTCTCCTATTCCCGTAAAGTTTTTATAAGTTTCATTCCACAATGTGGTTTAAGCATTCAATTGTTTGGTAAAGGATTACAGTAAATGGAATACCAGTCCATTTATTTAAATGTAAAATCGGACATATGAGAAAGAAGATGGATTACAGTCTGACAGGGTGGCAGAAGGGTTCACAGTTTGACATCTGTAATCACACCTGTAGACTGTCATACCCCATATTTTAAATCGTAATGTAATACGAAGTAAACAAGTCTATCTCATCATACATTTCTTTTTTCTGTAATGAAAAAATTCTTTTCATTACACAGCTTGGAAAAATTATTTTGCATACCTCATATCTCTTAACCAAACAACGGAATTTTAGACTGGCCCAAATTAAAAGAGTTGCAGACGACAATCTAGATAGCTCAAACAATGATTTCTGTCTAACATGGGGTAGAAACAAGTCCCATTTATTTTGTTGTGTGTAAATGCTTTGAATTTGGAGAATTCAAACTTGATTTCATGTGGTGCAAACTCAAAATACACTGGTTGATTGTTGCCAGGAATGAGTCAATACAGAACAATGTAAATACTGTAATAACAAAAAAAGTAATTACCTCAGATATATTTTATTAGTTTAGATTAAGCTTAACCTTTCCCAAACGGGAAATTTTGGACCAGACCAAATTGAAAGCATTTTTAAGATGACAAATTAACAGTTGCTAAAAATATGATTTTTCTATATGATAGGGTAGAAAGCATTGTGGGAAAAGGAGAAAATGCTGGTTACCAGCATTTTCTCCTTTCCCACAATGTTTTCAAAAGGCTTCTATTCTTGACCCGTAAAAACCAGGGATTGTTTGGGAAAGGGTTAAGCAGAGATGATTGAAATAGCAAACAGTGGCTGTTTTAATGAGTCATTAAAGTGTAACACATTTTCAGAGCAGGGCCTGTATTCACCAACCATGCTTGAGAATATTCTTAGTCTTATTCTCCAAGTGGAATGGTTTAGCCAGTCAGAAGTTTTGTTTCATAGAAATGTAGAAAATTCCAGGGTCAAGATTCACCTAAAGAGGGCATGAAAAAATATAGCAGACAAGTTTAGCTTACAAATAACCCCAAATTTTGTGAGCTAGGTTCTGGCAAAAGGGAGCTTCACGCATCTCAGTGATGCATTACTGTAGGCCTCCAAGCAAATAACATGATAATGCATCCATCAAATCCATTTTTTCGATTGGTCAATAGATTGGTTGATTAACCCTTTCCCAAACAATCCCTGGTTTTTTACGGCTCAGGAATAGAAGCCTTTTGAAAATATTGTGGGAAAAGGAGAAAATGCTGGTAACCAGCATTTTCTCCTTTTCCCACAATCTTTTCTACTCTATCATGTAGAAAAATCATCTTTTTAGCAACTGTTAAATGCAAAATGCATCTGCAAAATGCTTTCAATTTGGTCTGGTCCAAAATTTGCCGTTTGGGAAAGGGTTAATTGATTAAATCTTGCTATATGTCGTTTTCAAAATAAGTCAGATCATGGCAACAGGTCACATATTCAGAGCTTCAGGTAGAGGGAGTGATTTTGATTTTAAAATTGAAAATACCAATTATTCTCAAGTAAACCCAATGTTGTTGGTACTAATTATAATAGTATCATCAAGACGATTCTAAGACGGTCTGGAGGTTGTTGCATTTGCATGTAGAAAATAAAACTCTTTACCAAACAACAAAATTCTAGACTTGTCCAAATTGAAAGCATTTGCAGATGACAATTACTATGTGATCAAATGGTGCAACTTTTCTATGATAGGATAAAAAACATTGTGGGAAAGTTAGGGAAACCTTTATTCCTTACATCTAATAATACCTGTTGCTTTGTAAAAAGCAATGCGTTTTGCCTGTCTTACTGTTTAAGTGTTTGTTTTGGTATATTGTGTATGTGAACAAAGGCTTAATCCATTACCACACAATACCTACTTTTGATGATCCTGAGAAAGAAGCCTTTAGAAAACATTGTAGGAAAAGGAGAAAATGCTGGTCACCAGCATTTTCTCCTTTTCCCACAAAGTTTTCTATTGTTCACAAAACAAATTTCAAATTTTCAGTCACTTTTATTTTGTCAACTGCAAATGCTTTTGATTATGGGCAAACCTAAAATTTTGTCGTTTGCTCATGAGTTAAGTTATCATCTGAGAGTAATATCTTACACATATATTCATATTAGAGAAATATATAACTGAGGTCAAGGTACTATGTGCATGGCTTGTAAAGCTATGTAAACACATTCAGTCTTGGATCATGCAAATCTTTACCTAGCTATTGAAGACCAGTGCTCCATACAAATATTCCAGGTATTCATGGCTGGAATTTTCTTATCTTATATGTTTTTTCCCCTGTGTTTATATCTTTCAGGAAGATGAAAGTCATGATAGACTGTTTATAATACTTGTATTGATGCTAATTATGAGCAGTTTATCATGCTATTGCTTTTTTTTGAAAAACAGTCTTCTGCAAGATAGTGATTTGCAGGCTGTCTTCCAGTACTTTTGTTTTATCGGGAAAACACCAAAATGGACTTTTTCTTACCCATCATCTGCCTTTGTGGCCAATGCAGATCAGGATCACACTGCACTAAATGCAGTCTGATCTTTGACCTTAGCCAACCACTTTACTGAGATACTTGACCAAAGCAGTCATGAGATTACAATTATTTGGGTCTAAACTCTGTACCAGACAACACAAATTTTAGTCTTGTCCAAATTGAACACAACAACAATTTCAGTGTAGCTCAAATGGTGCAATTTGTGTTTGGTAGGGAACAAAACATTGTGGAAAATGAAAAAATGCAGGTTACAAGCATTTTCTCCTTTTCCCTCAATGTTTTCAAAAGGCTTCTTTTCTAGGGCCACCACAAGTTTGCAAGTGCGCTAAAAAGTTAATTCTTTACCGAACGACACTTTGGACCAGTCCTTAGTGAAAGCATTTGCAGCCAACAAAATTAACCCTTTCCCAAACAGTCCCTGGTTTTTACGGGTCTTGAATAGTAGCCTTTAGAAACATTGTGGGAAAAGGAGAAAATGTCTCCTTTTCCCAAAATGATTAGAACTACCCTATCATATACAGAAATAATCTTTTCAGCAAGAGTTTAATTGTTGTCTGCAAATGCTTTCAATTTAGTCTAGTCCAAAAATTTGTCATTTGGGAGAGGGTTAATGTGGTTCAATTGATGGTTTTTGTGGTTGACAGAACTTGGCCCCGTAGTTTGTTGGGTAGCATACAGGGCTAATTTTGAACAGGAGATTGCTGGTTTGATTCTCTGCTTGGCCAATTTCTTTCCAAGGATTGATGATGTTCATTGCAACAGGATACATTCCTTTATCACCGATGTCCATTGTTTTGATTATAGCTATGAGGGAAAGCAGCCAGTGGTTTGAAAAAATAGAATATTGTGTAGAGCACTGGTAAAAGAAACTCCAGGAAAGCATGGAAAGGTGTGCTGATGGTGGCGATACAACTGAAATAATTTTGAAAATGGCATTAAGCATTATACAGTCAATCCATCAATCTGTTGTTTAGAGGTAGAAAACATGGTGGGAAAAGGAGAAAGTGCTGGTTGCGAGCATTTTCTCCTTTTCGTTCAATGTCTTCAAAAGTCTTCTCCTTTAGATCATTAAAAATCTAGATTGTGTGGAAGAGGGCTTAGTTCAAGACTGAAAACATCTAAGTTAGGTAAGTATTTGGGGATCTAAGGGTATATCCCCTTTCTCAAAGCTCATTCACTGACCTTTTGTGGATAGCGTCAATCAAAGTCAGGCTGCAAAGAACACGAGATCTTATCTTGGATTTGTCCTTTCCAAGCCACTGGCTGCTTCCTATATAACCATCATGGAAAGAATGATCAGCGGTAGTATAGGAATGAATCCTGTTGCAATAACTATTATCCATCCTTGGGGAAAAAAATTGGCTGAGCCTGGGATCAAATCACCTACCCCCTGTTCTTGACTCCTGTGCCTTACCAACTGCACTATTTGGACTGGGCTGAAAAGGTTTATAATACATTCACATGTTACATGAAATCATTATGATTATGAAAGAAACTATGTAGGTCCAAGTTTCAGAAGGCATCCCATAAAAAATGGCTGAGCTATAAACAAACTATAACAGGTGTATAATCACATTATCCCCTCAAGACGCTTTTTTCCTTGCCTTGCTGTCGGAAAGCTTTTGAAAACATTATGAGATAAAAAGAAATTGTTTGTAACAAACAATTACTCCTTTTATCACAATCTCTTATTTTAAATCAAACTTAAATATATATCGACAAGTCAGATGATACTTGGATACTTTTTTCATGGTCCTCTTATGCAAACATGTTATTAAAGGAGGTAGATTTAACCCTGTACCACACAAACTGGAGTTTACACAATCTTAAGAAAGAAAAACTTTCAAAACATGAAGGGAAGAGGAGACCAGCTGCTGCTCTTTCCCACAATTTTTTTCAACCTCTTTTAGATTATTTCCATTTTTTCCACCACATTTAAATTTTCATCTCCAAATGCTTGCTATTCACACAAATGTATTATTTTGCAGTGCAGTGAAGAGTTATAGGGTTAACCCTTTACTCCACAGATACTCATTTCTACGCATTGCTTGTAGGAGCCTTTGGAAAACATTGTGGCAAAAGGTGAAATTGCTCGTGACGAGCAATTTCACCTTTTGCCACAATGTTTTCCACACTATCAAAAGGTGTCATATACACATAAGAAATGGCTTCATCCTTGCTGTTATTTAGGGTCAATTAGAAATACCATAGAAATGCCTTATGGGGTAAAGGGTTAAGGGATGGAGGGAGGAAGAATTTCAATCTCTCAGTTTAGAAACTCTTGAGGTTTCATAGTGTTATATGTGTGTTGATAAATAATAGATTGAGCCTGGAACTATTTTTTATCGGCTATGAAATTTTAAGGTAGGGCTTTGAAATATAAATTTGCCTTTAAATTTTTGAAAAAGAATGGTTTCTACAAGGTTTATTAGATTTGTATGATAATTTGAAAATAATTGTTTTTATGCAGTGAATATTTCAGGATGGGTACATAGATTTAAAAGCTTCAGCCTTTATAATAATTATTTATTTCCAACAAATATTATCATATTTTATACTCGTCCATAATTATAGCATAATTGTGCAGGTTACAGATGTTGTTCAAATGACATGCCTTGTTGTAAAAGGGTGTAAAAATCTAAGAAAGGAGAAAATACTGGTCACCAGGGTGTTCAAGTTATTTATAGCAGGGACCCCAACATGGGATAGTAAGGTAAACTCTACCAAATCACAAAATTATAGCCTGGTCCAAATTCAAAGTATTTGCAGACGAAAAAAATGAATATGACTAAAAATTGAAATTCCTGGGAGGGTTGAAAACATTGTGGGAAAAGGAGAAAATGCTGGTTACCAGCATTTTCTACTTTTCCCACAATGTTTTCAAAATGGCTTTCTTCTCACGGTCATCAAAAGTCAGAATTGTGTGGTAAAGGGTTTAAAAAAATGGGGTAAAAAAGTAATTTCTGAGTGGAATTTTACCGCAGTGTCTTTTTGAAACAAGTTTTGGCTGTTTTGGTTTTGCTGTTTTTAGAATAATGGTCAATCTACTGGTAATTCATTCATTTTGTTTGAAGCATAAAGCCTAACAAAAAATATGATATGAGCAATTTACCCTTTTCCCACAATGTTATCAAAAGACTTGCGCTGCAAACATGTAAAAACACTGGTTTGTCTGGGAAAGGGTAAAAACAGAACAATGATGTAGACAAAGACAAAAACAGAGCTATGACAATTTCTCTTTTTCCAGCAATGTTTTCTATCATATTGGAGAAGTTTCTTATATTTTCATCAAATTTAACAATTTCACCTCTGCAAACTCTTTCAGTTTGGAAGAGTCTAAAACTTGTCATTTGGGAAAAGGTTTAGACATTTTTTTCATACCCCAGGCATGACATTCCTAAATTTTCCCAAATATTTTCCAAAATTTTCCCATCATTCTGTCAATATATTCTAGGGGTGGAATGTGACAGCATTTGAATGTGCACTTCATTAGCGTTTGATGATAAGACTTAGATCTGTTTATGGGATGTATTTTGGACGAACTGACAAAATTAATGTTACTGATGGCCTACCTGGGACATTTGGGACATGATCTGCTTCAAAGAACTTTGTGGAATGTTGATTCTTTGGTTAGATGAATATTATCAGACAGAATATGTCCTTCCAATATCAATTAATATAAACTTTAAGCTTACCAGAGTCTTTTACAACAAACACATTACTGGCCCCTGCATATTGAGTAAGGCAGATTTATACAGACATGATGAAAAACTGTTAAATCAAACCGAGTTGAACAATATCACAGGGTTCAAATTTCATTTGTTTTGGCACTTGCAAATTTTAGGAAGTAGCTTTTTTTTTTTCGGCTTGCAAAATTAAAATTGGACTAGCATTTTTTTTGAAGCTGAGCTTGCTTACCAGTAGTGAAGAACAAATGGCTAGTAAAAACTATTCAATTCTATACTATAATGTAACCTGTCGACTGGAGACAACAACTAAATAAAACGAGAAGTATTGAACTATTTGAAAGGCGTTTTGATAATGCTGTTCAGAGGCATTTTCAGCACGCTGCGAAGCGTTGACATATGAAGGCGAGAATAAAAATCTCGCCTTCTAAAAAAGAGCATTAATTACATTAAAACCCTCATTTAACCATCAGTTCAATTCCAGTTGAGTTTATGTTCTCAAACCAAGTTAAATTTCTATAAGGTTTACAATGGTTGATGATTTTGAAAATGAATTACAAATATATGGCATCTGAATATCTGCTTGTCCTAGTACTGGTATAGAGTGCATGGGCGGATCCAGAGGGGGGGGTCCGGACCCCCCCCTGGAATTTTGGCAAAAATGTGGTTATCGTATTCGTGAAATGGTACTGGTTGATATTGCACAGCATTTATGTAAAATACAGTCATAAATTAAAAAAAAAAAAAGGTTCTAAATGTGGAGACCTCCTCGTCGTTAGAACTGGAAACCTTGACTTCTTTTGTAAACGGCTAACATCCACTGAAATCCGGAAATCAAACAATCATATAATAAGACGAGTGCGTTTTCGGTGGGACATATTTGCTTTGAAGGACCACTATATTTAATGTAAAGTGGGAAGTTTGTTGATATTGCTAATCTATACTTCTATGCATTACAATGATGTTAAAACTTCTAAGAACAAGAAGATGCAAAGAAAAAAAAATCAGTTTACATCTTTTATTTAGATCTAGTAGTTTGAAATTTATTTAATTTAAATCTGTCCATTTTGGAATTATTAGATAGATCAAGTAGTTCCTTACTTATTTACTTTAGTCCATTTTGGAATGGTATTTGTTAAAATGGATATGGGGATTTCACATTTGGGAGAGATTTGGTAGATTTTGGAAAGATTTTGGTACATTTTGGAAGACTTGGGAATTTTGTACTTCTTGTAATAACGATACTTACTTCAAGCTTTTGCTAGTGTTAAATCAAGGAAACCATTACAGAAGGACAGGTTACTTTTAAAACATTTTTGATACAGTTATGGTATTTTATCTTTCACAGGGATACTAGCATTTTCGATTCTAGACCAATAACTTCCGACATTCGAGATGAGTCTCTCTCTGGAAGAAAGACGTGCGGAGAGACGGAGACAGAGGCAGCTGAAGGAAGAGTAAGTTTTTTTCTCCTAGGCTCATATTCACCAACCATTTTTAAGAACATTCTTAGTTTTGTACTCCAGCTTTTTGAAAGTAATACAACATCTGATTGGCTAAACCATTTGGCTTAGCCAGTCGGAGGTGGTATTACTTTCAAAATTAGAAAATCTTGGAGAATAAGGCTGGGAATGTTCTTAAGCAAGGGTAACAACCTATGTCACAGAAAGTGATATCGGACCTGGGCATTTTCATAACTTAGTCCGCCATATTGAAAAGTAAGTACGATATGAAGATAGAATGGTGCTAGCTTGGGTGGATACAAACAGACTACAAAGACTATCATGTATTTATCAAAGACATTAGATGAATACATTTAATATTCTGATGTTTTAGACAGGAAGCAGATGTCTATATGCACAAACACTGACCAAATGTCAAAAATTGATTGGGTTTTAATAGTTGGTTGAATTCTATTCCATTATTATAGCTAGTAAACAAAAGCTTTGACAAAAAACAAAGTCCCTAGGCATTGTACGCTTTGGAGGTCTAAAGACTTTTTCAGATCATTTAAAGGGATGATTACAAAAAAAAAAGTCTTACCAAACACACACATTGACTTTATAGACAAGGGTCCGATATCACTACCTGTGATGTCACACTGACATATGTTGTGAGGGGTGTTAGACTACCTGGTGAATATGGACCCTGGTATTGTATCTAGTTCAAGATATGATCTTGTTTCATCTGACTGATGAGCCTGTCCATTTTGCTGTGTTCTCTTAGAAAACAATGTGACAGTAGAATTTTTTTCATAGAAGGCAATTTTCCTTTTGTCACAATATTCACACTTCTATTTGTGTATTAATACTTTGCTGTAAAATACCGAGTTTTAACAGCCCTGAGAAAGAAATTATTTAACCCTTTACCTCACAATCTTGACTTTTAATGACCCCAAGAAAGAAGCCCTCTGAAAACATTGTGGGAGAAGGAGAAAATGCTGGTAACCAGCATTTCCTCCTTTTTCCCACAATGTTTTCTACCCTATCAATTAACAATAATATCATTTTACTCATTACCAAACGACAAAATCTTAGGTTTGTCCAAATTGAAAGCATTTGCAGAGGACAAAATAAAAGTGACTGAAAATATGAAATTGGTTTTGTGAAAGGTAGAAAACATTGTGGGCTTCTTTCTTAGGGTCGTCAAAAGTTGGGATTGTGTGGTAAAGAGTTAAGCCACATTGAAATTGTCATCTGCAAATGCTTTAATTTGGACAGGGCTAAAATTCTGTTGTCTGGTGAAGGATTAAAACTTATTCCTCCTTTTCTTACATTGTTTTCTATCAAGACTGGATTTTTCTTTAACAAAAGAAAAATTCCACCTTTTTGGTAATAACTTGGTGTCTGTAAATGCTTTCAATGTAAACAAGGCTGAAAATTTTTTGTCTGATGGAGAGTTAACTCTGTAGCATACAACAAAACTTTAGACTTGTCCAAATTGAATGCACTTACTGAGATAAATAAGAGGTTACCCAAATTTGTCTTGAATATGGCAAAAAAGAAACTGGGAAAAGGAGAAAAAACTAGTCACCAGTACTTCTTCCTTTTACCACAATATTTTCAAAAGCCTTATTCATCAGTGTTTTTGAAATTTTTGATTGTGTGATAAGGAGTTAAACCTTGAATCCTGTACATCATCAATATTTACAAGGATGTTTCAGGGTTGTTTGTTCCTCTTTGCTTTCATCAGTTCTGCTTTCATCATTACACAAAAACTCTTTACTGAACAGCATTATTGTAGACTAGCCCAAATTTGAAGCATTAGAGCAGACAACAAAATTAATGTGACTAAAAAATTGAAATTTATTTTGATATGGTTAGAAAACATTGTGGGAAAAGGATAAAATGCTGGTTACCAGCATCTCCATTTTCTACAATGTTTTCAGAAGGCTTATTTTACAGGGTTGTGAAAACCTAAGATTGTTTGTTAAAGGGATAAACAGTTGATCCATGCTTTGCTTAGCTTCATACTTAACAATGAAATTTTTGGGTGGACCAAAATGAAAGGATTTGCGGAGAAAAAGTGTAGCTCGCACCATAATTTGTCTTTTCTACTGTAGAAAACTTGTGGTAAAATAGAAATGCTTGTTACAAGTATTTTCTCCTTTTTCCACAATGTTTTCAATAGGCTTGTGCTGCAAACATGTAAAAACACTTCTTTCCGAATGTTGTATAAAAGGCAGGATTGTAAGGTAAAAGCTTTAGGTCCATTTGAAATTCTATAAGGTCATAAATAAAAGAGTTGTCCCTATACCTAATAATCCTGTGCATTCATGACGCTATGGAGGAAGGCTTTTGAAAATATTGTGAGAAATGTTTTCTAGCCTTTCAGAGAAAAATATAATAATTCTAGACACAAGGGAATTGTCATCTGCAAATATTTTAACTTGAACAAGTCCAAAATTTTGCTTTGTGAGAAAGGCGTTAACCCTCTGGAAGCAACATTGGCTTTCTTTTCCTTTGATTGTTTTTTTGCAATCAAATCATTCTTTGTACCTTTATATGCAAGGTTTTTTCCATATTCAAACATGTTGCTGTGCAGTGCTGGGTTTAGATGTATCGCATGAGAAATAAGGTGCCAGACAGATTTATTTTTCCCTCTGTACAAAGCATGTTTCATGTTTGTCTTCAGCTTATATTTCATAGCACATGATGTGTAGAAAATCAGCATGCCGAATTTTCCATAATAGAACTTATTTCAAAGTTTAGCTACATTGGCTGACGGCCAGTGTGAATGCATCTACACTTTAATTCTTTACCACATAACAAAAATTTAGACTGGTCAAAATTGAAAGTATTTACAGACGACAATATGAAAGTGACTGTAAATTTGAAACTTGTTTTAAGCAGGGTAGAAAATATTTTGCAGTAAGGAGAAAATGCTGGTTACCAGCATTTTCTCCTTTTCCCACAATGTTTCCAGAAGGCTTCTTTCTCAGGGTAGTTAAAAGTCGGGATTGTGTGGTCAAGAGTTAAGTTCAGATTTTTTCTTCTCTAAAGCTGTCAATATAACTCTGACAAAAGTTCAGAAATGGTCCTGCCTAGGACCTTGCTAGAATTTCTGAAAAGAATTCCAGTCTAGAAAAAAAAACTATGGTGCCCTTGGCAATGAAGTAAAAAGAGCTTGAAAATTTGTCTTTTCAAAATTTGCAGTTTGGAATCCTCTACAAACTTGTTAAGTCTTTTGTTGTCTTCTGTCAGGTTTCGCAATATTATTTTAATCTGACACAGAACCTTTTGGTTTGGCTATAGTACAGATGATAAAAAGCTAAATACCATTCTAAAGAAAATTCTTAGCTTTACTTTCAAGAATTTTCTAAAAAAAAACCCAACTTCTAATTGGCTAAACCAAATGGTTTAGCCAATTAGAAGTTGTTTTACTTTCTAATTCTAGAATAAGACTACGAATGAGGCTGAAAGTTGTTAGTGAATATGGGTCCCTACTTACTTGAGGATAGTATGTTATCATTTGGAGTGCAACACGCGAAAAGGGGCATTCGGACATTTGCGTAAAGTGTCGTCTCGGATTAGCCTGCGCAGTCCGCGCAGGCTAATCCGAGACGGCACTTTACGACTACATTAGATTTTGTGCTACAGTAGACTTGCGTGAAACAGAAAATCACATAAAATCGGAAAGTGTCGTTTTGGATTAGCCTGTGCGGAGTGCACACGCTGATCAGAGACGACACTTTACGCAAATGTCCGAATGACCCTTTTCGCGTGTTGCACTCCATTTATCTCCATTGATTATAAGGCAATGGAGTGTTACAGGGCCATCATTGCTCACATGTTTCTGAAGCCAGTGCTCAAGCATTATGTCTTTCTATGTAAAATAATGTTTCGGGTTTTTCTACAACAAATTTTTAACTATATACTGAACAATCCCATCTTTTAACCCATTATCACACGAGAAAAATTTAGACTGGTCCAAATTGAAAGCATTTGCAGACGACGAAATAAAGGTGACTGAAAAATTGAAATTTGTTTTGGGAAGGGTAGAAAACACTATGGGAAAAGGAGAAAATGCTGGTTACCAGCATTTTCTCCTTTTCCCATAGTGTTTTCAAAAGGCTTCTTTCTCAGGGGTGTCAAAAGTAGGGATTGTGTGGTAATGGGTTAAGGAAGCCAGAGAAGACAACTTTTGAACGTATTGTAGGAAATGGAAAAGACATGCTACTTTAACCTGTAATTTGACTTTTCCACACATTGCTTTAACCATTTAACTTTTTACCTAGCGACAAGACGTTGGACTCATTTTAACCAATTTACTCTTTACCAAGCGACAAGACGTTGGACTCATTCAAATTGACAGCGATTGCAGACAAAAAATTTAAACTTCGCCAACACGACAACTATTGTCTCTGGCAGGGTAGAAAACATTGTCGGAAATGGAGAAAATGCAGGTTACCAGTCTTTTCTTCTTTTCCCTCAATGTTTTTTAAAGCCTTCTCTTTCACGGTCGTTAAAAATCAGGATTGTGTGGTATAGAGTTAAAGAAAAACTGTATCATTTCAGAATTAAAATTTGTTGTCACGAAACATGTTCATTATCGACCAGTGTAACATTTTGTGTTATATGTTTTAGAATAAGCATACATTTTTCAGACAAAGTTGTTAGATATTAATTACTTTTGGAGAGGAAACTTGTAATAAAAATGCAATTAAACTGATGCATCATGTGTAACTTTGTTTGCATCCAGGTTTTGTATGGTAGTGAATAATCTGATATAACTTTTTAAACACTTTACCACACAATGCAGACTTTAACCCATTACCACACAATCCCTACTTTTGACGCCCCTGAGAAAGAAGCATTTAGAAAACATTGTGGGAAAAGGAGAAAATGCTGGTAACCAGCATTTTCTCCTTTTCCCACAATGTTTTCTACCCTTCACAACACAAATTTCAAATCTTCAGTCGCTTTTATTTTGTCACCTGCAAATGCTTTCAATTTGGACCAGTCTAAAATATTGTCATGTGGTATTGGGCTAAACGAACCTGAGAAAGAAGCCTATCAAAAACATTGTGGAAAACAGAGAAAAGAGTTGTCTCCTTACCAGACAACAAAATGTAATGCTTGTTCAAATTGAAAGTATTTGCAGACGACAAATCAGAAATGACAAAAATATTGGGATTTATTTTGGAAAGGGTGGAAAACATTGTGGAAAAAAGAGAAAATGCTGGTGACCAGCATTTTCTCATTTTCCCACATTGTTTTCAAAATTTTTTCACCCCCAGGTCTTTAGAAGTCTGTCTGTATTCTATGGCAAATGTGTTAACCCTATACCAAACAATCCTGACTTTTGATGGCCTTGAAAAAGGAGGCTTTTGAAAACATTTAGGGAAAGGAGAAAATGCTGATAACTAGCATTTTCTCTTTATTCCACAATTTTCTATACCCTTCCAAAAACAAATTTAAATTTCTGAGTCACATTTATTTTGTCATCTGTAAATACTTTGAATTAAGGCAAGTCATTTCTCTTTTTTATTGTTTGGAAAAGTGTAAACCCATTACCACACAATCCCTACTTTTGATGCCCCTGAGAAAGAAGCCTTTTAAAAACACTATGGGTAAAGGAGAAAATGCTGGTAACCAGTATTTTCTTCTTTTCCCACAGTGTTTTCTGCCCTTCCCAGAACAAATTTCTATTTTTTAGTCACCTTTTTTTTGTCGTCTGCAAATGCTTTCAATTTGGACAAGTCTAAAATATTGTCATTTGGTACTGGGTTAAACAACTAGAACTCTGCATGATGAATGAAATTGTTCAGGTAAAAAACATGTTAGAAAATAGCAAAACAGGAATGGCGCCTGGCATCTTGCCCAGTTCTTGCAATAGACTGGAATTTATAAAGCATGTCTCGGTTTGATTTATTCTGATGATTTTTCTGATGCTTTAGAACTGTTTAGAAAGCTTTTTCTTAAATCTTGCACCTTTTTGCATGCTTTAAATCCCTTACAAAATGGAAGAGAATTTAACTTGTCTATTGAGTAAAGAACTTTCTGGAAAAAGAGAGAATGCTGGTAACCAGTGTGTCTCTTTTGCCACAGTGTTTAACTCTTTACCAAATGATAAAATCATAGACTTGTCCAAATTGAAAGGGTTTGCAGACGACAAATTAACCGTAACTCAAAAAATAAAACTTGTTTTGGAAGGGTAGAAAACATTGTAGGAAAAGGAGAAAATGCTGGTTACCAGCATTTTCTCCTTTTCCTACAGTGTTTTTGAAAGGCTTCCTTCTCAGGGTCTTTAAAGTCGGAATTGTGTGGTAAAGGGTTAACACACTTTCATAAGAAAAATTTTACATCTGAAAGAAAGAAGGATTTTCAGTTTTTATCACTATCTTTTTATCAAAAAAGGCTTTTGCAAACATTGCAAAGCGACATAAAGCTTGAAAGTTTAATATTACAAAACATTCCAAAATTTAACCCTTTCCCAAACAACAAACTTTTAGATGAGACCAAATTGAAAGCATTTGCAGACAACAATTTAACTCCTGCTGAAAAGATGACTTCTGTCTCTGATACGGGTGAAAACATTGTGGGAAAAGGACAAATTGCTGGTTACCAGCATTTTCTCCTTTCCCCACAATGTTTTCAAAAGGCTACTATTCCAGACCCGTAAAAACCAGGATTGTTTGGGAAAGGATTAAACAACCCTGAACAACAAAGTTTTAAAAAAACTTCAGAAAATATGAAACTGCTGGTAACAAGCATTTTCTTCTTTTCCTGCAATACCTTCTACCATTTCAAGGGCAAAATCCACCTATTGAGTAACTTACATTGGCATGCAACACCCGAAGAGGCATTCAGACATTTTCATAAAGTGTTCTGTGGACTGCCCAAGCTCATCCGAGACAACTCTTTATGCAAACCTCCAAATGCCCCTTTTTGCATGTTGTAGGCCATTTTTGTCTGAAGATGCTCCCAAATTTAAATGAATCTAAAATTTTGTCTTCTGGAATAGAGATAGAAATGTTAAGTTTGTGAACAAAATAAATGGTGTATCGGAGTCAGCAAAATGTTTTAGAACATTTTAAGGACATAAAAATAGTTTAGATATTCAGAAATAGATACGCTGAGACAGATAGGCTTTTAACCCTCGAAGTACCTTTCACAAGTATAGTTGCTTTTGCAGCCACTGAAAATCAAGGTTAGACTAAAGAAAGATGTACAGTATGGTCTTTAATCTATTCTGTGCTCTTTAGTTATTAAACAGTATGGACAAAAGTAACATTAACCCTTTACCAAAAGTTTTAGACTGGTCCAGATTGTAATCACTTGCATAGGACGAAATAAATGCAACTCAAAAATTGGAATTTGTTAGAAATCACTGTGGGTAAAGGAGAAAATGTTGTTTACCACCATTTTCTCCTTTTCCCACAAAGTTTTCCAATGCCTTTTATACATGGATCATAAAGACCAGGGATTTTTTTGTAAAGGTTAAAGCTACAATCAAATGTGTTCTAATCTTTTTTGGGTACTCATCAGAATTGTGTCAAGGCCATCATAAAGAATAGCTATGTGTCCCTCCTCATACCAGCATAGTTTCTCTGCAAGTGCTATCTATCCTAGCAGATGTTACTTTTATGCTGGTTGCCTCTGGGTACAGCGACGATCAAGACAAAACCAGTTGAAAGTTCCTCACAGATTTTGTGCGCAAGTTTGAACTGTCATAATTTCGCGAATAGAGCACAAAACTAGGATTTAAACATATCTCGTGCTTGTGTGTTTAATAATCCTTCGATTGAAATAAAAATATTTTCAAATTTAAATGCTGAACATAAGAGAAAATTGCATTTCATCTGTTACGCGAAAACAATCTTGAAAACAATCAAAATGGCTGCCGCTCATGATAAATTTTATCAATGTTTTTTTTTCCTAGATTTATATCTCGGATACGATTTCTACAAGCTTTTAGGTGATGAAAGGTTTCATAATCTGCCTTTGGTCATGTTAGTTACTTGAATTTAGCTTGCATTTCGCTGATATACAGATAAAACTGACAAAACAGAAAGGCGGTATTAAGCGCTCTACCTTTGGTACCTGAAAATTTTCAAAGGACTTGAGACGGTATGGTGCACAATGAATGTCCATACATGAAAAAAACTAACCATAGGGTCTCATTATTGAGACCATAGGGTCTCATTATTGAGACCGTTTTCTATCTTTGCCAAGACCAGCCTTACCATTATTTGAACTAGTTTTCATTTTCGTCTGCAATTGCTCTGAAAAATGGACAAACCTAAAATTTTAGGACTAAATCATATTCAAAGCATCTGCAGACAACAAATTCATTGTTGGTAATATGATGATTTCTGACTTCAATAGGGCAGAAAATTTTGTGGGAAACAGAGAAATTGCTGGGTAGTTACCAGCATTTTCTCCTTTTCCCAATGTGTTTTTTGTAGGCTGCTTTCTCTGGTCGTTAAAAGTTGGGATTGTGTAGTAAAGAGTTAATGTTTTCCAAAGTTGGTATAACCAGCATTTTCTTCTTTTTTCCACTATATTTTTTAACCTTCCAAAATCAAACTTCAATTTATTTCGCATTTATTTTTTCGTCTGCTTTCAATTTGGATTAGTCCAAAATTTTGTTGTTTGGTAAAGGGTTAATGAGTCTCTCATAACTGATTATTGTTTTAATGACGGTTATTTCTGAAAGCAGCAATAGACCTTGGAAAAAATATAACTGATGAGAAGGATGGTCTGGTAGAAGAAATCCCAGGAATGCATGCTTAAATGCATTGGCTGTCCTCCAATTTGAGGACAGTTTTGGGCTTGTACGTAGGACTGTTTACTGCAGCAACGTATCTCAGATAATGTTGAAAATTGGGTTAAACATCATGAAAAAGCTCCTTTGCTAAAGGGTTAAGTTTAGATCTGAATAGTCCAAATGGTTGCACAAAGATACTGGGTTAATTACAAACACACAGAGTTAATTGGCTCAAGGTGTTTCTCTGGTCTTTCTGTTTAGCCCCCTCCCAGAAAACCCTCGTTTTTTTTATGGCTCTTAGGTTGAAGGCTTTTGAAAACACTGGAAAAAGGAGCAAGTGCTACTTACCAGCATTTTCTCCTTTTCCTAAAATGTTTTCAAAGCGCTTCTTTTCTAGAGTCATCAAAAGATTGCTTTCTCTGTAAAAGGGTTAAAACCTTTGCCAAACAGACCAGAGTTTTAGCAACCTGTCGGAAGAAGACTATTAAAAACATTGTGGAAAAAGGAGAAAATCCTAGTTACTGGCATTTTCTCCATTTTCCATAATGATTTTTCCCCCATCTAAAAATGAATTGCAGTCTTTAAGACTTTAAATCCCTTATCAATCGACAAAATTTTTGACTCATCCACATAAAAAGCATTTCCAGACAACTATTTGAATACGACCCTAATGATGGAATTTGTTTGTGATAGGGTAAAAAATATTTTGGGAAATGAAAAAAAATGCTGATAACAAGCATTTTCAGTTTTTTTCACAATGTTTTAAAAAGTTTTTTTCTCCGGGGTCTTTAAAACTGGGGATAATTTTGTAAAGGGTTAAATCTATTTTGTGATCTGCAAAAACAGCAAGTTGTGACCTGTGTAAAGTGTTGTTGCTTGGTAAAGGGTTAACTCTTTTTGAGGCATCAAAATTTTTTACTTAACCATATTGAAAGCATTTGCAGACGACAGATCAGATGTGGCTCGCTCAAATGATTGGATCTGTAATAACAATACACTGTCAGAGCTCCAGATAGAGTGAGTGATTTTGATTTCAAAATTGAAAATATTAATTATTTTTCCACTAAACCCTATGTTATGGGTACTCATTAGAATCGTCTCATTGAGACGATTCTAATGAGTACCCCAAAACATAGGGTTAAGAAAAGAATTAACTGATTTCGAGCGCCATCACTCCATCTCATCAGGAGCTCTGCAGTTCTTTTCTGGGATAAAAGGTAATTGGCAAGTAAGCAATGTCTGGATGTATTTTTGAGTAATCAAGGTAATGATGTGATTACTGATGTGTTGTATTTTATAGGTTGTTCTTCTGTATGATACTGTACTTTTATCTGACAAAATGTTTGATTGATTGACTGAATTGTTTTCTGCAGCTCTCAGCACATCCTTAGCGACCCAGTTTCGATTCATTCTGTTATCGCCCCTGGGTTATTTCGCTCGTGAATTATTCTTGGAGCATTTTGAATGGCAATCTGAGTTTTTCTTCGAGTAAATATTAACTTTTTTTATCACGAATACGCTGTCATTTCTATTTTTACTTGTCATGTCCAATCACATCATTTGTTGCAAATCAAGCTTAGTGATATTTCAACACTGTAATCGAGAAGCATTCAAAAAGAGAAATTCTGCAGACGCTATATTTGTTGACAACCTCGGTTTTTTTCCAGGTTTACTTTTTGCAACTGAAGACAAGAGAGACTCATGCTCTGTTACGGATCTTTTGATTGGCTGTTAGGGTACTTCCTGACCTAATGAATATTCATAAGAAATGACAATTCACAAGTTATATGGCAACAGCTCACAATGCTTGTCATGGCATGATGTTATTTTCTAGTAACGTGAGCCACCGAAGGGCACCTTGATTATTTTAAGTCAATTAGTTTTGGGAAGAGTGACTCCCCGTTTTTTCTGAGATGGTGTTATGAGAAAAAGAAACTTGAACTCTTCGAATTTTACTCATTTGTATGTCCAATTCCCCATCTAGATGTCATCCACATCACAATGTTCTGGGTTGTACCAGTATTGGGAAAGGGCTCTAGAATTTTTTATGTTCAAGGACATATGCAGAAAAAAAAACCCAATGCTTCCAGTAAGGCTTGAACCGATGGCCTGCAGGTTATTATAAATCCTTCATTTTACTGCTGAGCAAGGCATACAGACTGCATGTCTAAAGGTAAAGTATTTACAGGGACGAATTGAATGTGTCTGAAATGTTGAGATTTGTGTTTGAAAGGATAGAAAATGTTTAATGACTACACATTCAAGGTGGATGCAGATGTGGCAACTGCCTTTGAAAGAATACGAATAGAAAACAATGTGAGAAAAGGACAAAATGCTGGTTACTAGCAATTACTCCTTATTGTACGCCTGAAGGGCCATGTAATATTATGGTTCTGGGCATCCGTCTGTCAGTCCGCCTGCCCGTTTGTCTGTTAGCAGTTTCTTGTGTGTGCAACTCCTACAGTTTTCACTGGAATAAGTTCAAACTTCCTAATCTCTATGATGTGCAGTTGTACATATGGCTTTTAGAATTTGGATATCTGTAGGCATTCTAGATCTTAACCCATTTCACTGTCAAGCCCCTTCGGTTGTATATGTGCAGCTTTGCAAAGCACTAAATCTGGTAATGCTTTCTGAAGGGACATCTGGTAAACAGGTTAAAAAAAAAGGTGTGGTGTCTGTGGTCGTAGAGTGTTAGCCATTTAACCAAAAGGTCCCGAGTTGGATTCCTAAGAGTGGGTGTAAAATTTTGGATTTTTCATTTTCCCACACATTGAGCGTGAGTACTGGTGCAATTCCCAGGAAGCAGAATCGAGAGAGATTAGTATAAGTGGCTGAACCTGTTTCTCAATCGATGTGATATAAATATGTTTAAACTAAAGAGGTTCAACTTTTATGATGCCATGCAAAACGATGAATTTGTTTGGCATCCATAAGAGTGTTCTTAGGCTCCAGAGTTTTCTAAATTTACAAGTTACCATTTGGTATAGCCAATACGAAGTTGCATTATATTCACATGGGGGAAATCTCGGAGAATTAGACTAAGAATATTCTTAACTCTTTACCAAACAATCCCTGGTTGTCATGACCCTTGGAGAGAAGGCTTTGGAAAATATTGTGGGAAAAGAAGAAAATGCTGGAAACCAGCATTTTCATCTTTTCCCACAATACTTTCTACTGTTTCCAAAACAAATATCAATTTTTTAGTCACTTTGATTTTGTCGTCTGCTATTGCTTTCAATTTGGAACAGTCTATAAGTTTCTCGTCTGGTAAAGGATTAAAAATGGTTGGTGACTACTGATGCAGATGCACAATTTTGTGAATTCAGACAAAGAAATTGAGAATGGCACATCTTAATATTGTGTCTGCTCTAAGTTAGGGATTTCAACCCTTTACCACACAATCCTGACTTCAAACCACCCTGAGGAAGAAGACTTAATAAAATAGATGTGTCTAAAATTTATGTGAAAAAGGCTACAAAAACGTTGAGGGAATAGGAGAAAATACTCTTAACCAGCATGTTCTCCTCTTCCCACAACATTTTTGTAACCTTTAAAACTTTAAATATTTTGATTCACATTTATTTTGTCAACTGTTAAAGCTTTTTGATTTGGACAAGTCTTTCATTTTATCATTTGGTATAGGGTGTTAATCACAAAAATTTCTCTTTTGGAATACTTTTGAAAATTCCTTATCCAATCACATTGTTTGCTAGAAAGAACTGACCAATGAGAAAGATTGTATTTATTATGAGAGCTGAAATAGGTAATGTCCTTGGCTGAACATGTTTTTTCGTGGATACAGCTGGCAAAATAACTGAACAATGTGTTTATCTCATTGGGTGCCTGGAGGGGCAAGTAGCGGGGGAAATTACATACAATTATCTACTGAATATGTGGGAGAGAACATGGTACCTACCCAGCTTATTAATTAACCTTTACTTCGTGTCAGGTGGATCAGTGTACGTGTATCTGCACACATTCATGTATAAGCCTTTTTCATACAGTACATCTTGTAAAATTGTGGTTCAATCTATACCAAACAACACAGTTCTGGTCCAGACAAAATGCAAGCATTTGTAGCCGACAAAGTAAGTATCTATAGCTAAAAGAAAGCATCTGTCTTTGAAATTGTAGAAACCATTTTAAAAGGAGAAAATGCTGGTTACCAGCATTTACTCCTTTTAAAATGTTTACTAAAAGCTATTTTCTCGGGGTCATTCAAAGTAGATTGTGTATTATACAATGTGCCATAACCCTGTAGCTCAGTCCTTAGCACACAGGACTTGAGAACTGGGGGGTTGTGGGTTTGATCCCTGGCTTGGCCAATTTCTTTCTGAGGATAGATGATAGTCATTGCAACAGGTTTCATTCCTTTCCCACCGCTGTCCATTGTTTCGATGATGCTTATGTGGGAAAGCAGCCAGTGTCTTGGAAAGAGAATTGTGTAGAGTATGGGTAAGAGATACTCCAGGAAAGCATGGATAGGTGCACTGGCCGCGAGATATAACTGAAATAATGTTGAAAACGGTGTATAGCACCATACAATCAATCAACCAGTATTAAAAAGTAAAGGGAGGAATCAACCACAATATTTCCCAAAACATTCATATTTCAAACCTGGTTCATGTTGGTGATCCACATGAAACAAGGATTATTTTTCAAATCATTTGGTTAATACCCCCATTCCACTAGGCCGCGATCCACAGCGCTCTCACTGAGCACTGTAGATCGCCATACAGAGCACCAAGAACACTATCAGATCTTTAGCGGATTGCCAAGATCGCCAACAGTCTACTCCCTTGAACAAAGATCTGTGGCACTACGTTCAGAACATTGTCACATGGCTACTTAATCACTTAAATCGCTATCGAAACGCAACTTGAACATTAACATCGTAAATAGAGCTTTATAGGATCGCTCAAGAGCGTAAATGTTCCTCCAGTATGCCGGTCATTGTGTTCCTTTGTGATCTGATAGCGACCATAAGAGATGCAGTAGCGCTCCGTTGCGATCAAGTGGCGATGTGATCGCGCTCCCTTACGATCGAGTGGCGATATGATAGCGCTCTGTTACGATCAAGTGGCGATAGGCTAGCACTCTGTTACGTTCAAGTAGTGATATGATGGCGCTCTGATCGCGCTTTTGGAGGACTATATAAAAGAGTGTTTGTTTCTCAGACTGGTAGTGCAGTGGTAAAATGCCGGACTTTCAATCCTGAGTAATTCGATACCCTGCCCAACCAGGACCTTTCTGAGACACCTTGTGTTTCCCACTCAACTAGAGGTGAACTAGTTTGGAACCCAGAGGTAGCCTCGCGTGTATAGGTGCTTTACACTTGGCACGTTAAGGAACCAAGGAGGTATATTCGAAGAAGAGGTTGGGGCTTGTACCCGGATTTTCTTGTATCCAATTCTTTTTCTGTAATGTCCATACCATAATATATGCCTCGAGCACAGAGGGACCTTAATCCTACACAGTCATTATATCATCATTTCGAATTTGGAAACCACCTGGTGTAGGTACAATAAATTCTATGGTCAACTACAGTATGCCACCCAGGGGAAGACAAAAGGAGCGTCAAAGCCTCGGGTCGCAAACAGATCGTATAAGATCGCAACTCCTAGCTAGGCTACAATATTGACTATGTACAGTTCAATTGCTATTGGATCTCAATGGTGGTTACTTGATCGCCATCGGGGCATCATCTGGTTGTTATCTGAGCGGGAGTGTCCTCAAAATCACCAATCCGGCAGCAATCTGAGGCGATCTACAGCGCTCTGTGTAAACGCACAGGGTGCCGTAGATCCCAGCCTAGTGGAATGGGGGGATTATTAGAGCATTTTCTGTCTTTCACCCTTTACCAGACAATGCTGTGTTTTTAGGAGAAAAGCACTGCCAGCATTTTCTCCTTTTCCCACAATGTTTTCTATAGGTTTTTTAATCAGGGTTGTCAAATGTAGGGATTGTGTGGTAATGGGTTAAAGCTTGGGGTTCTGAAAGGTTAAGTCCTGCATATTACCAAATGAAGGCTACAAGCTTCCTTTACTTGTGACAAGAAGTTCCTGATCATCATAATAAATCTCTCTCTAGATATATTTACACAAACCTTGATGCTACAAATTTCCCCTCTTTTCCCTTTTGTTCTTGTTTCCTAACCCTGTTCTCAACGTATGGAACTATTTGTATCTCCAGAAAATGTAACTGCTTTGCTAATTTTACTGTCTTTGCTCTCATTTATGTCTGTAAATCACTTTATAATTGACCTTTTTTCTACTTTTTCTCTTTGTCTGGTTTCAAGTCTGTCAAACTTCTGAAGTGTACTCAAAGATCACAAATTGCCAAGTCATCAAAAGATTTTATGAACAAAAGTAAAGGGATTAATATTTGTTGTATTGTCATTGGTTATTATTGTAATGAGTGATGACTGGTTCCCATGCCTTGAAGACTGCTTTGGTTCTTGGCAGTTCCCTTTGGTGTGTTGTTCAAAGAGGACAGTTACACTCTTTCTTCTTCATTGTTTCGGATACTTTCTTAATTTCTCTGTTTCCTGGTTTACAATTGCAATTTAGGTAAGGAATACCCTGGTGTGATATTTTAATGTACTAGGGAACATCAAGTATGAGCAAGCTTGCAAATTAACGAATGGAGTGTTGAATGTTAACAAAATGGACATTTTTAACTTGATGCATACAGACTCCAAAGTTTTACAAGTTCGATTCAAGTTTATGTCAGAGCAGATGACATATTTTGCACAGGTGGAACTTGATTTACACCGTCCACGAAAATGTTTGTTGCTGTGATGGGTTCCACTCAGTATCTTTACTAGTGAATCCAGACTTTTAACAAACCAGGGAAAGAAACTTTTTTGAAAACATAATAGGAAAAAGAGAAAATGCTGGAAACCGGGATTTTCTCCTTTTCCCACAATGTTTTATTACCTTCCTAAAACAAATTTCTTGTTTTCTGATAGGTTTTTGTGTTGTCTGCAAATGTTTTCAATTTGGACTTGTCTATACTTTTGTCGTTTTGTAAAAAGATAACTCTAGAATCCTTATAGCATCCGCTGGTTACCTGTGTAACCTCCTTTTAGGGTTGTTAAAACATATGTTTAGTTAATTATTGATTTGCAATAGTCTGTATAGCTTTATTTCTCCATTGTTATTTTCCTTTGTGTTTTTTTTGCATGTTTTCCCTGCATGGTTACAGTTTCACAAATGGTGCGAAATCTCCTGATGAGTTGCATGCTGATGTTCAAGAACGACTTGCACGTAGACGGAAGGAGCGACTGGAAAAACTCTCTGCACTGTATGCATGATTTTAATTCCTACACATGTTCTGTAGACTGTTCTGCCAATATTTGTAGTGAAATGCTCGACCAGAAGGGATCCTTATATTGGAATGTTGGGTTACACAATGTTTCTAATCCACCATCAGTCATTGTGACCATGTAAGCATGGAGACAATACTTTAGACTCGTCAAATTTGAAAGCATTTGCTAGTGACTAATGAGGTTTAAATGATGGGATTGGTCTTTGAAGGGATGGAAATTATTGCGAGAAAAAGAGAAAACCATAAATACCAGCATTTTCTCTGGGTTGTTAAAATACGGGGTTGTTTCATTAAGGGGTTAATGCCTTTTTAACTCTTTTCCAAACAACAAAGTTTAAGACTGGTACAAATTGAAAGCATTTGCAGACGATAAAGGTGACTGAAAAACTGAAATTTGTTTTAGCAAGGATAGAAAAAATTACGGGAAAAGGAGAAAATGCTGGTTGCAAGCATTTTCTCCTTTTCCCACTGTGCTTTCAAAAGGCTTCTTTGAAAGTCAGGATTGTGTTGGAGAGAGTTAATATGCAAGTGTTAATAATATCCTGATGCTCTTAGCATTTCTTAAATAGAAATCATTAACTTGTGAATTTTAATGTTTTGTCTCTATCATGATGATAAGGATCTCTACAGAAGAGCAAATAAATAATCATCATTATTTTTATTATACCAGTATATAATTGTTTTTGATTCTTGCACATTATATCTCTTCCTCCTGTATGTCGTAAATCAGTTCTGTATTCATTTCAATCTTTATGATATATTCATTTCTTTTTTGCTCTTTATACCCTTGATCCACACAACTGTCCTTGAAGAATGTTATATTTATTTCAATTCATATTATATTACCTTGATTCTGGCACTTTATACACCACCCACCCTCCTATTATAGAATAGTGTTGTACCTTTGAATCTTTTAGATGATATATAGTCTTGATGCATGCACTTTATACCCCACTCTCCTACCCAAGTATCATAGGACAATGTTGTATTCATTCTTATGTGTTTGATATATAACCATGATTCTCCCACTTTACATCCCACCCATTCAAATGATATGAAACAAAATGTTGTATTTGTCTCAGTCATTACAATATAATTATGACTTACTGTATTCTTTCTTTCTGTTCCCTGTCCACGTACATGGTAGAACAGGGATATTTCTGTCTTTTATGAATATAACTTTGGTTCTTACATGATACCACATGAGATCTTTGTAGTTAAATGTGAATCCGCTTCACATATTTATCAAATATTTTTGGCAAGTTTTGCATCATTATTTAGAAACATACATGAGGCATAAGCTCCTCCCATCTGGGTCAGTCTCATTTAGAGTGATGAGGATTTTTCATTGGCAAACCTATTGGAATTTACATCTTAATTGCTCACATTTTTCAACAAATAAGACAAGTTGTTTAGCATGTTTTTGCTATGAAGAAATTTTTCTTGATGTCAAAGGAACATTCGAATAGATGATTTTGCAAGTCTTTAGAAGAAATAGATATAAATTAGCCAAGGTCTGGTACCGCAGTCGCCAGTGTGTAGGACTCCAGAACACAGGGTGGCTGGTTTGATCCTTAGCTCGGCCAATTTCTTTCCAAGGATTGGTGATAGTCATTGCAACAGAATTTATTCCTCTCTCATTATTGATCATTGTTTCAATGACGGTTATGTGGGAAAGCAGTCAGTGGCTTGAAAAGAATATTGTGCATACTACTGGTAAAAGAAACTCCAGGAAAGCAGCACAAAGTGTATGTGTGAGAGCAGCACTCTGGGAAAAGGACCCTCAGAAAAAGCTTTGTTGGAAAAGGAGAAAATGCTGGTTACCAATATTTCGCCTTTTCCAACCTTTTTTTCAAAAGGCTTCTCAACCCCTTACCACACAATGCCGATAGTTAAGACCGAGAAAGAGGACCTCTGAAAAAATTGCTAAAAAAAAAGTGAAAATACTGGTCACCAGCATTTTCCTCTTTTACCACAACCTTTCTACCTGTGAAAAACAAATTTTATACTTTGAGAAACATTTATTTCCTCATATTCAAATGCTTTCAATTTGGACAATTATAAAGTTTTGTTGTGTGGTGAAGGGTTAATTAAGACTTGTGGTTGTGTGTTAAAGGGTAAATGTGACTTCATCATATTGTGCCACTTAAAGAAATCAACCTGCTCAGCATGCAGTGTAGTGCTGTGGCAAATCTGTGGAATAAGGTCACCTATTCGGTGATGCTATCCAACTGCTAGATTGTATCAATTGTAAGGTGCTCAACACTGTTTTCAACATTATTTCAGTTACATCGTGGCTGGGTGCACCCAGGCATGCTTTCCTAGAGTTTCTTTTACCAGTATTCCGCTCAACATTCTTTGCAAGCCACTGGCTGCTATCCAACACAACCAACATTGAAGTAATAATTGGCAGTGAGAGAGGAATGAATCCTGTTGCAATGACTATCATCAATCCTCGGAAAGAGATTGGTCAAGATGGGGATCGAACCAGTGACCATGTATTCTTGAGTTCTGTATGCTACTGATTGTACCAGCAGGGCTCGGCACGACTGCTAGACATTCTCAGGTGTGAATTGTGTACCTTGTTATCTGATGTTCGTGTATGCCTGATACTGCTTCCAATGTTGGCTTATCAGCACTTTTAGGCAGATGATTACCTGTAAGCACATACACATCCTGTTATCCCTTTTTTTGTAAGAAGTCCATCTGTTCATTATTTCTTATTTATAAAAAAAAAACCCCTTCTTTTGGTTAACTGTTTACCAAATGGCAAAATTATAAAATTTCACCAAGTCCATAATCAATCAGCTAATGCACGCTTGTTTCCGGCATACCTAATGGATTACCCAAGTCTTAGCCAAGACAGTACGATTTTGGCAATGACAGACAATTTTACACGAATCCCATAAGGGTGCCTTATCCTTAAATTCATTCTGTTTAAATTCATTCTGTTCAATCATTTTTATACTGGGAACCAATACCGGAAGTAAGAAAACCCCCAAAAATGAGCCATGCTCTGGCAATGGGGGTTTTAAACCTGCATGTGCATAATTCTAACCTTTCACCAGACAACAAAATTTTAGCCTTGTCCAAATTGAAAGCATTTGCAGAAGACAATTTCAGTGTGGCTCAAATTGTGCAATTTTTCTATGATAGGGTAGAAGACATTGTGGGAAAAGTAGAAAATGCTACAAGATTATGGTAACCAGCATTTTCTCCTTTCCCACAATGTCTTTTACCTTTCCAGAGACACATCATTACATTGGAAAATTATATTTACTTGTTATCTGTATATCCTTTCAATTTGGACAAGTCAGAAATTTGTTGGTTGGTGAAGGGTTGAAATAGTCTGTGTGGGAGTTTGTTGAATAGTCTTATCCTCTAGACTAAAATAAATGCATCAACACTTTTCCAGAGTTATGGCCCTTTGCCAGTGTTGGCATAACAACCGAATGCTGTAATTTCAATTCCATGTCAGCCATGCTGTGAGATATCATTAATTTTGTACCTGTCAAAATAAACAGTGAATGAAAGTATTATTTGACAATTTTGTTGGATTAAGTTTAAAAGTTTTGACCCTGAAATTGGTTTTTATGGATACGATGCCTCTATAAGTCTTAACCAATGACAACATTTTAGATTGGTTCAAATTAAAAACATTTGCAGACTTAAAAATCAAAATGACTGAAAATTTGGAATTTGTATCGAAGAGGAGGGAAAACATTTTGCGAAAAGGAGAAAATGCTAGTTACCAGCATTTTCTCTATTTCCACAATGTTTTCAAAAGCCCTTTTCTTTGGGATCATTAACTCATTACCACACAATCTCTTCTTTTGACGACCCTGAGAAAGACGCTTTTGGAAAACATTGTGGGTAAAGGACAAAATGCTGGTAACCAGCATTTTCTCCTTTTCCCACAATGTTTTCTACCCTTCCCAAACAAATTTAAAATTTTCAGTCACTTTTATTTTGTCGTCTGCAAATGCTTTCGATTTCGACAAGCCTGAAATATTGTTGTTTCATAAAGAGTTAAAACTTGAGATTGTGGTGAAAAAGGCTGAGTTAGTTAGAAGTTAGCCCTTTACCACACATCTGATGTGTGTTTGGACATTAAAGAAGACTTTTGAAACATTGAGGGAAAAGGAAGTAGTAATGGTTACCTGCACTTTCTTCTTATCCAAAAAAAAGGAGAAAATCCTGTCTGAGGCACAGTTATATTTCTTTATCTGCAATTGAGTCATGGTAGCTTAGTCGGTAAGGTATAGCACTTGAATGCAGGATAAGAAAACAATATAACTGAAATGATGTTGAAAACAGCATTAAACACCATGCTATAATGTGCATGTTGTCAATCTGGATCAAATGTTTTGGTGTATAGTAAAGAGTTGGGAAGTTTTATGGTTCTAGCAGAGAGAGAGGTGTTGGTAACTTGGAAAAAATTGTAAATTGGAATGCCTTAGTTTTAAAATAGATACAGGTTTACAAAAATAGATTGCTTATCAGCAAAATGTGGCTTCCTACCTTAACTCCAAAGATAAGATGTACTGAATTACAAAATATTGATGTTGTGTAGACTTTTGATGTTGGAAAAATGTTTGAAAGTTACCACAAGCATCCAGTTTTATGAAGAAGTTTCTGTAACAAATGGTTTTTCTCTAGAATTTTCAGACTTTTGGCTTTATCTTGTAGAGTCCATTAAACGATCCCTTAAATAGAACCCTTTTGAAAACATTGTGGGAAAAAGGAGAAAATGCAGATGACAAGCAATTTCTTTTTTTCTAACAATGCTTTCTATTTTATCCATGACGAGACAATTACCGTATTTCTCCTAAGAACCCTAATAGTGCCCCCCACCCCCATAGAAAAACTCTTAAATCATGTTAACCCAATGTACATTAGCTGATTAAAATTACAATATTTGAAGAGTTTGATTAATATTTCCTCTAATTTCTTTACTATTTGCTCTTAACAATCACTTAGACACAAGGAAATACAAATCAGACAAAAGGCTACATCTATATTGTTTTGTAAAGAGTGGAGTTGTTTCCTCTTTCTATAAATTTGTTGCAATGTGCTTTCGAAAACATCCTGGAAAACATGAATTGGCTCTCAACCCTTTATCGCACAATGCCTGCTTTTGATGACCTTAGCAAAGACACCTTTTGAAAACATTGGAGAAAATGCTGGTAATTAAATAATGGTAAAAGGACAAGGTGCATTGGTTGCCAGGAAAAACTGAAATCCTCTTGAAAAGATCGTTAAACATTGTTCAATGAATCAATTAATCCATGGGTCAGTAGTTAAGGCATTAGATTTTAAGGATAGGTACCCTGATGGGATTCTTGTGATATTGCGGAAAAAACATATGGATTCCACTAAGACTGACATATACTGCAACTGATCAGCTGATACATGCCGGTTCCCTGCATCAATTATGGATTACACAAGTCTTAGCCAAGTTCATATGATTTTGCCAATGAAAGGTGATGTTATACGTAGATGAGTGAGTCATCTCTGGAACATAATTAAAAGACAGTTGAAAGAGATGTTAAAGGCTGCCCAAATTTTTATAATTTCGAGCCATTGTCTTTGCTTTAAAATTTGTTCATTTTGGTTGAATGTAAAAGTTTCAAGTGTCTTGACCCTTTGCCAAACAATATTGAATAGAAATAATCCTAAAGAAGACAGCTTTTGAAAACCTGCATTTTCTTCTGTTTACCATGACCGGAAAGTCAGAAATCTTCTGATGAGTCACATTTAATTTGTTGTGAGCAAATCCTTTTCATTTGGTTGCATGTAAAACTTAATTATTTGGTTGAGAGGTGTATTACAGCATGCTTGAGCTAACATTTGAAGCTATCTTGTATAAGCATAAAATCATCTGAAACACTAACATCAAAAGAGCTTAAAGTTATTTCTAAAGATATATTATGGTAAAAAGGCATTGATTATAATGTGATTATATCCTTGTTTTTGGTGCCTGGTATGTATATTTTATACCTAATCTCTCCTTTTCCATACTTTACCTCACCTACTAACCTTTCTTGTGTGATTTAAAAATGTGTGATTTTTACCTTTACCCCTTATAGAGCCTCTGGTGGTATAACTGTGAATGGTGAGGATGATCTTGAGCGTCGTCGCCGAGAGAGACGAGAAGCAAGACTAAGGCAAGGACATAGCTTTGTGTTGTATGGTATCCTATAAAAAAAGTACCATTTATTTAAAAAAAAAAAGAGTCTCATAACTGTTATATATTGTGTGTTAGCAAACCATTGAGTAGCAGACCACAGAAAACCTGAAACAAGAGGATACATTTATCATTATGAGTTAAAGCTGCTTTTAATCACAAAGTTTTTCATTTAATCACATTTCGAACTTATATTCTTCACATATTCAGATATATTCTTGTATTAAAGTTTTCAATTTATGACTCATCCATATTTTACAAGAATTTTTTCAAAGTTATTTACTGTAAATTTTTTCCACAAGGTAATAATTCAGTAGTTGTCATGAATCTCTGGTCTTGTGATAAAGGTTCAAATATCAAAATTGAACTCATGTTTTTTTTTGGAAGAACTATTAATGTGCCTGAATTTCAGAAAAAGGATAATATCTCAAAAAAATGAGAAGCACTTGGCAATATGTTTATTGCATGTTGATCACAAAACTAAAATTTTTTAAACAGTTGCCATACATATTGTGTGTTTGGTTTTTCTATTGGACAAAAGTGCATTTATTGTTTCAGACATAATGATATGATTATTTCAAGACACTAAAAACAGCACAAGTGTCACCACTTCAAGTTTGTTATAGCTAAGATTTTCAAGATCTCCGATTCATACATCACATCCTGGAAAAGCTACCATATGCTGTTCTTAGAAATTTTATGTTTGACAGGTAGAAAATTTGAAGATCAATATGAAGATTAGTCCTCCAGACCTTTGTCACAACATATTAAGCTTAGACTTGAGATTGATTATTGTATCTATCTACTTAAACGCAACCTAGGCACCCAGTGCTTTAAGCGCTTTGATTTTTCTCAAAATTTTGTTTTTATTTACAAAATACCCCTTTGACTACAGTTGAATTTGCTGATTTTGTTAAATCCTAATCTTGTATAAAACATGATAAGAAAATATTAGAAAATACAATGCTAGAAAATAGATGACTTAACCCTCTACCATGCAATGCCGACTTTTGAAGACCCTGAGAAAGAAGCCCTTAGAAAACATTGTGGGAAAAAAGAAAATGCTGATAACCAGCATTTTCTCTTTTTCCCGCAATGTTTTCTTTCCTCTTCGATAAAAATTCCAAATTTTCAGTTACTTTTATTTTGTTGTCTGCAAATGCATTATATTTGGACCAGTCTAAAATTTTGTTGTTTGGTAATGAGTTAACTGGTAAAACAAAAACAAGGTTAGAGAAATAATGCATTTTAGCTGCAAGAACAAAACACTTACATGAGGTCTATAAGGAAAACTGTGGAAATTGGATACAGTTGTCAGTCCTTTACTACACAATCCTGTGTTTTATTGACCATGAAAATGAAAGTTCTTGACAACACTGTATCCAGCTTGTTGACATTTGGTAATGGGTTGATCCTTTTCCCTATCATTTTTTTTTTGATGTTCCATATTAAAAGCAATAGTTTTGCAAAAGCCAAATTAGACGTGGCTCGCTGTCTTTTGAAATGTAGAAATAATATGGGAAAATGATGGCTTCAGGCATTTTTCCTCTTTCTCGGAATATTTACGAATGTCATTTTCTTCAGGTTTGTTAAAAACACAGGATTGTTTTGTATAGAAGTAAAAGATATTTTAGATATAAATGAAAAAAGAAAGAAAGAGCTAGAAATGTAATATCCCCTAATTTATTTTGAAAAAAGTGAAAGAAAACTACTTTCTAAGACTTAAAGTTTCAAATACAAGTATATCGTACAAAATGTTAATCAGTCATAACAAAGAAATTGAAGTATTTTATTAGTCACAAACAGGACATTAATGTATAAACATATATAGTATGTTTTATGTTAATGAATGAGCATTCTTCACCCTGAATGTGCTTGACAATTAATGCACCCTTCATGATTAAGTTTCCTTGGCAACAAATACAGACAAATTCAACCCTGATATTGCGAGAATGTGGGTGTTATTACTATAATTATGTCTGTTGGGTTGATTCTGTGCTTTTAGGGTTGAATCAGATAACAGAATTTTAGACTGTCAGTTTTGAAATAATGACAGCATTAGTTTTGCAGAAGACTAACAAAACATGGTTCATCTGATGGGATTTCTCTATGACAGAGTATAAAACATTGTTGAAAAGTAAGAAACTTGCTTATTGCCAGCATTTTTTCCTTTTATGTTTTCAAAAGGCTCTGTAACTCAAGGTCATTTAGCTGTGGTGTGAGATAGAACATTGGCCTCGTAATCATAAGGTCCCAAGTTTGATACCTGGGACCGGTTGTCAACTTTAGAATTGTTAATTGACCCACATATTAGGCACAAGTACTGGTGTAGTTTCCAGGAAGCAGAATCAAGAGAGATTGGTATAAGTTGTAAGAACTTGATTCTGAATCTAGATAAAATAAATATGTTTAAATTTGAGGTCATTTAAATAATGGTGTTGCTTGATGAACAGTCAATAAATGAAATGACTAAATCAGAATTCATAATTATAGCAGGTACATTAAAACTCTTACTGGATGAATTTTTATTTCATTGTGTGATTCATGATCGGACTGTATGCTTAAGTGCACCCTGATTTGATCTGTGACACCATCAAAATGTTAATTCAGCTTCCTGACTTTCAAGACTAGCCTAGTGCTTGGCTGAGATGGTCTATATTAGCCAATCAGGTGGTAATGATTTGCAAGTATGACACCTAGGAGTTGCATATTTTGGTATCAAATACTATTAATTCTTAAAAATAGTGATCAGTCAGTAGGTTAACAGTTAAAATTATTGCAGAATAGATATAATGTGATAGCAAGTGAAGAGTTTGAGAAACCATTTAAAAATGATGAATAGTGATGTTATGACACCAAGTGATATATATTTCACCTTTTCTCAAAATTCATTAATCTTTTCCTGTCTGCTGGTTTCCTGAGTCCTCTGCCTGCTGTCTGACTCTTTACAAGATATGAGAGTTCTAGACAAGTCCATATTCAAAACACTGCTGATGGGGAATTCAACATTGGTGCCATGGAGCCAAAGAACCCTGATGCATTGGAAAAATGTGAAAAAAGGAGAAAATGCTGGTAACCCAGTCTCCTGCCCTGTCAAATCCCAGTTTCATTTGCAGGATTGATGACTGTCATTGTGAAAGGATTCAATCCTCTTGCTGCTGATCATTGTTTTGACAATGTTGAATCGAGAAAGTGGCCAAATGGGTTGGAAATTATTTTGGGCAAAGTACTCAGCTGAAAGAAAACTATGGGAGAGCATGAATAGATGCCCTGGTCTACAAGATATAAGTGAAATAATGTTTTAAATGGCTTAACTCTTTACCAAATGACAAATTTCTAGACTAGTCCAAGTGGAAAGTATTTGCAGACGACAATATAAGTATGGCTTAAAAGTTGGAATTTGTCTTGGGAAGGGTAGAAAACATGGTGGGAAAAGGAAAAGGTTACCAGCATTTTCTCATTTTCCAACAATGTTTCAAAAGGCTTTCTTTTTCAGGGTCGTTAAAGAGTTAAAACACCTTACAAACAGATAGTACTGATAAAAAAACTAATCTAAAATATACAATGATCAATACAATGAACTGACACATAATTACAATAAAATTTTAATTACACAAGACATAATTTTATTTTATAATGATAAAGTAAGTACATGTACTGGTAGTTAACCCTTTACCACATAAGGCATTTCTGTGGTATCTCTAACTGACCCTAAAAAACAGCCAAGGATGAAGCCGTTTCTTATGTGTATATGACACCTTTTGATAGTGTAGAAAACGTTGTGCCAAAAGGTGAAATTGCTCGTCACAAGCAATTTCACCTTTTGACACAATGTTTTCCAAAGGCTCCTACAAGCTATGCGTAGAAATGAGTATTTACGGAATAAAGGGTTAACACTTTACCAGATGACGACTTGTAAACTAGTCCAATTCGAACACAAATGCAGACTAAAGGTCAAATTTAGCTCAAATGATGGTATATATTTTTCAAAGGATTTTCTCCTTTTCCAACAAAGTTTTCAGAAGTCTCCTCCAGCATTGTAAAATCACTGTGATTGTATGGTAAATGGTTAGCAATCATTTGTTTGAATGACCCTGGTAGAGAAGACTTTTAAAGACATTACACATAGTGAGAAAACCAGACAATGCTGGTGACAAGGACTATGTTTTCTACTTGTCTGACTATTCAGTTTTTAACCCTTTACCAAACAATCCCTGGTTTTTACAATCCTGGGACAGGAGCCTTTTGAAAACATTGTGGGAAAAGGAGAAAATGCTGACTACCAGCATTTTCTCCTTTTCCCACAATGTTTTCTACCCTGCTGGAAACAAATTTTAATTTTTGAGTTACGTTAATTTTGTCATCTGCAGGTGCTTTCAATTTGGACCTGTGTAAAATTTTGTCATTTGGTAAAGAGTTGTCACATTTACATTATCCTTTGTAAATGAATTGACCTTGAACATGTCTAAAATTATGTCATTTGGTGAAGAAATAAAGAGGAAAATGAAAGTTACCATGGCAAATAAAGTATTTATAATGGTTGTAGATTGGTTTTAGAACCTTTAAGGTTAAGGTAAAAATTAAATCAGAAAAAACTTACGATGACATAAAACATTTACTATTGCTTTATTGGTTTTATTTATGTGTTATCCCTGTACAAAACAATCTAGTGTTTTAACAAACCCCTGAAAAAGGTCTCGAAAACAATGTGGGAAAGGAGAAAGAGCAAGTCACCAGCAAACAGTGTGACAGCCTTTTTCCCATAATGTGTTTTTAGCCTTTTTTGCAAAAAAAATTCCATCAGATCAACAGCGTTATGCTTGTCGTTAGCAAGTTAGTGCTCCTTTAACTCTTTACCAAATGACAAAATTTTAGACTAGTCCAAATTGAAAGCATTTGCGGATGACAAAATAAAAGTGACTGAAAAATTGAAATATATTTTGGGAAGGGAAGAAAACATTGTGGGAAAAGGAAAAAATGCTGGTTATCAGCATTTTCTCCTTTTCCCTCAAATGTTTTCAGAAGGCTTCTTTTTCAGGGTCGTTGAAAGTCGGGATTGTGTGGTAAAGAGTTACATTATCATGTTAAGTATAACTTAACAACTCTGCATATTCTTGTAAATGATTAACCCTTTATCACACAATGCCAACTTTTAACACTCCTGAGATAGAAGCCTTTTGAAAACATTGTGGGAAAAGAAGAAAATGCATGCTGGTAACCAGCATTTTCTCCTTTCATCACAATGTTTTCTACCTTTCACGAACCAAATTTTATTTCTTTAGTAACATTCATTTTGTCATCTTCAAATGGTTTCAATTTGGATGAGTCTGTAACTTTGTTGTGTGGTAAAGAGCTTACTCCAATTAAAAAGCTATTTTGGGTCTGTCTTTTACCATAATTTCTGTATCACAAGACTCGCTGAAATTCAGAAATCAAAGCGTTGAGAACGCTGAAGTGGTATTTGTCAAGGAAACCCATTGTGTAGAATTAAGGGTGGGTATTTAGAATTTTTCATCTCACCAAATTAAAAAAAAACATATATATCACTAAAATTTATTTGAAAAAATAATACAAATGATCAATAAGTAAGACCCATAAAATTACCAAAAAAAAATTGATGGTGTTGTGTTCCCTTAAAAGGCTACGTAGCCTCTTAAGGTATTTTTAGATTTCCCGCCAAAAATCAATAAAGCATTTTGGGAATGTCAAGTCACTGGCACGTGACTTATAACTCTTAAATTCCATTACATAACAAACGTGTAATAATTATTTTCCATCATGTCTTCTTCGGACCCTATATTTGAAACTTTGTCTGTGTATTCCTGTATATAAATGAGCGAATTGATCATCTAAAAATAGAACGTGTCTCCCGTTGGTGTCAACCTGGGTGGTAGTAAATCTGTAATTTCTCGTGCTGTCGGATGGTTTTCGACTACTGGGGTTTTATGAAGGCAAATTAAAAGGCTTGGGGAGTATAAGGATAATTTTTTTTCATTTTTTTTTTAAATTTTTCGTCCCAAGATCTGAAGGGCCACCTTTAATAGTTTGAAAGAAAAAGAGACATATTGTTCAAATATTGGCTTAAAAGTCAACCCACTAAGCAAATGAATACCGTTTCGGTTGAAGGGAGAGTGCTTATGTACCTTAAAACTATAATTTTGAAATATCTTTAGCCTTTCACATTTAATTTCCAACATTACAATCAATTACTTCGATCTAAAAATATTCATGAGCAATCACATGGAGAAGCACGCAATCATAGAATGAACAAGCCATGGAATGAACTGGTTTGGAACGAAAAAGCAGGCAAATTTGTATCATTGCGCCAATAAAAAGCTATGAGAGATATAAGCTATTTTCAATAAAGAATAAGAATCTCAGCGATCGATGGCCTCGCCCAATGTATTTTAATATGCCATTTCAAATGACATATCTGAGTGCTACCGAAAAACTCATTTGCCTGAGAAAAAATGAGTTTAACTGGGTTTATTTACTTCGGCTTTGCACAAAATAAGATACATGGTTATCAAAATTCAATCTTGAACTCATAGTGGTATTGTCTTCGACAAATACCACAAAAATTGCAGAATATGGCTCAAAATAATGAGATTTGTCTCTGAGAAGGTGAAAAAGGTTGTATGAAGAGACGAAAATGCTGTTTACCAGCTTTTTTCCAACAAGATTTTCATGTCCAAACCTCTACAGCCTACCCCCTTCAATTTCAGATAATTTTGTGAGCAAGTGTTTCACTAAACAAACCCCACGGTTTCCGTTCCTTCCAGGTGTGATGTGTGATCCCTACCTTGATGTGTGACCCTTCTTTATTAACAAATTTTACATTATATTTCTTTTTTTTTTCTCCCTTTAAATTCATAACAGACTTAAAATTGATGTTATTATACCCTTTGACTAAAATTTCATGTTTTCATGACCATTTAGAAGAAGCCTTGTGAAAACTGTCTTGGAAAAGGCAGAAAAGCTGATGGCCAGTATTTTCTCATTTTTTCCATCATGTTTTCTATTTTTTAAAAGACAATTCAAATCATTTGAGTCACTTCAAATTTCTCCTCTGCAAGTATTGTCATATATTGAGGTTTTCAAAATTCTGATGGATTTGTAAGGATTTAAATTTCCTTTTTGATTTTTAGAGCAAGTGAGGACACTTCAGACGACTACAGTTCCCGACGTAACAGACGTCGCGGCACAGACGAAGATATCTCCAACACCACAGAGGTACTGTAATTATGTATTTGCTTTTTTTTTACCTTCAAATCCACCAATAAATATCTATTTGTATGTCTGATGTTACGGACCCATTAGTGATATGCAAAATAGGAAAAAGCTTTAATCATAAGATATATTATTTATTATTATGCTGATAGTCAGGTATTTCAGAACCTCAAAATTTACCATTTCCCATTGATTCCAATGGTATACATAAAAATATAAATAAAAAAAAGACTTATTCAAATCTTTGACTACTATAAATTTCCTAGTTGGTTTATTTATTCACAATTCATAGTATCATTTGACTACAAATGGACACTGGGAAACTTAAGGAAACAACTTTGCTAAAACTTAGTATAATTATTAGTGCTATCGAATGACAACTCTTCCAATACATGTTTAGATCAGTGTGTTAAGTCTGGCTATTTTTTGAATTTTTTTTGTTAGAGATGCCAGCATTTAACTCTTTACCACATGACAAAATGTTACACTGGTTCAAATTGAAAGCATTTGCAGACGACAAAATAAAGGTGACTGAAAAATTGAAATTTGTCCTGGGAAGGGTAGAAAACACTGTGGGAAAAGGGGAAAATGCTGGTTACCAGCATTTTCTCCTTTTCCCACAGTGTTTTCAAAAGGCCTCCTTCTCAGGGGCGTCAAAAGTAGGGATTGTGTGGTAATGGGTTAAAGATATTTCTTGCAATGGCAGGCTTCTTCGTTAAATTATTGTAAAGATTTGTGACCCACTTTGCATCGAAAAGTGTATGTCTCGCGAGAGTGAGATTCACTCTGATGGACTCTTGTTTTGTATCAAAGAAGGGATTTCCAGATCGTGTGGATTATTTAGCAAATGTAATTTTCATGGGAATGACCTACTCGCAGAAAAAGTGAAAATTTCCTTCCAGGGAAAAGAAAAAATCTGACATACAGTATTTGGATGTTTTCATTGTGACAAGTCTAGAATTTTGTTATTTGTTAAAGATTTCAGGGTTTAAAAAAAGCATTTACAATGTGTTGATTGAGAAACACTCGTAATGAACTACACCTGTGAAGAAAACCATGGAAACCTATAAAAATCTGTTTTCTGATAGAATTGAATAATTAATGGAGACTTACTTTTGGTAGATGGGAAGTTGAAGGTTGATTGCATTTTCAACTGTAGACCCTATACCAGACAATCACATGTCCTAATGTCCCTGCGGAAAAAGGCATTTGAAAACATTGTGGAAAAAGGAGAAAATGCTGGTAGACCAGCATTTTCTCCTTTGCCCACCACGTTTTCTACCATATGAGAGAAGTTGAGCTCATTTACACCAAGTTCAAATTTGTTTGTTGCAACTGCCCTTACTTGAATTGTGTCTAAATTTGTCATTTTGGAGGGAGTAAAGGGCTCAAAAAGAGAGACGAGCATCTACATGGGTTGAGATATATGATTTCAGAGGACTGGCTAGAGAAAAATGCAAGATTTGTTGTTGTGCAGGAATATATTATGATCTGATGTCCTGAAATCCCATGTGAATTCTTTATCAAACAGAATTTTATCTTTTTTTCCAAATTGAAACCATTTGCAGACACTCAGTAAATGTTTCTTGAAAATTGTAATTTGCTTTGGGTAGAGGAGAAGAGGTGGTTACCAGCATTTTCTCCTTTTCCCACAAAGTTTTCAAGAGGCTTCTTTGTGAGGGTTGTTAAAAGTTGAGACTAAAGAGAAAAGAGTTAACTCTTTACCAAAAGACAAAATTAATTTTTGGACTAGAATATTGTGCGAAATAATGGTAATGGATACTCCAGGAAAGCATGGATAGAACTGAAATAATATTGAAAAGGGCATTAAACACTATGCAATAAATCAATCATGTGCAGCAGAGGAAAAAGGGTTGGTCTTTTTCTATTATGTATTAATTTCTCTAATCCATATGAAGTTTGATTTATTACCAGAATACTTTTTGGAAAAGGTAGAAATTGCATGCACAAAGCAATTTCTTCTATTGCTACAATATTTCTAAAACTGATCCTTACCAGAATAGTTTTTGGAAAAGGTAGAAATTGCATGCACAAAGCAATTTCTTCTATTGCCACAATATTTCTAAAACTGATCCTTTTGAAAGTTGAAAAAAAATTGTCTGCTTGAAGTAATGTTATGATTGTGATACTGGTACACAGGCTTTACTTTAGAAATTGCTGGCTGGAATCATATCTAGCATTTTTTTCAGCAATGTGTGATAAATACAAAGATAGACTTTTTTCATCAGGGAAAGTGGAAAAGTGGAATCTAGGCAGGGAGCCAGTTTTCTTCGGTTCTTACAAATATATTTTGTCTGGTTCCTGCTTCAACCCTTTACAAGGCAACAAAATTTTCAGTTGATCCATATTGAAACCAATTGCAGATCACAGTTTAGTTGTGACTTAGACAAAAATAATAGTATAATTATGTCTTTGGGAATGGAAGAAAATACCATTTACCAGCATGTTCTCTTTTTCCCACTATGTTTTCTGAAGCCTTCCTCCTTTAGGGTCTTCAAAAGACAGGACCTGTTTGTGAAGTGTAGTGCATTCTACAAAATTTGTTTATGACAACCATGCTATTGTCAGGATCACCAAAGTGTTTTGACATTTCTATTGTAATAATAATGTTTTGCAAGGATTTGGGAGTTTTAGATGTTGTTCACATTTTGTAATTCTCTGACAGGATAAAAAGTTGAAAACTCATCGTTAGTCCACTTTTGTTCACAGGCACTTAGAATAGTGTTGCACTCACCTATCGAAATGAAATGTATCTGAAATGATGGTAATTGTCTTTTAACCCTTTCCCAAACAACAAATTTTTTACCCTTCCAAACGGAGAAAGTTTGCAGACGACAATTTTAGATTTGGAGAAAATTGCAGAAAGTTCTCAAAAAGGGTAGAAAACACTGTGGAAAATGGAGAAATTGCTCATTACGAGCAATTCCTCCTTTTCCCACAGTGTTTTCAAAGACTTTTACTGCATACACATAAAAATCGGGGCTTGTTAAATGGGAAAGGGTTCAAGTGTAAAAAAAGAATCTTGTAGAAAAAGGAGTGAATGCCAGTTACCAGCATTTTCTCATTTTTCCACTAGGTTGTTAAAAAGCTGGTTCCTTAGTGTCAATAAAACTCGGGAATTTCGTGGTACAGAATTAAAGACAGAACTTTTTGGTGAAAAGGAGTTTGGTCTTAAAAGTTGCTGACTTGGCAAAGATCACAGAAAGACAACATAGAGCATTATTGTCTATTGATAGCTAACTATACATTGTTGGAAGAATGTATATACATGTCTTCCCTGCTGATAGGCCTGAGAGGTTTTTTCATGCCACTTCTTAACCCAGCACCCAATACTCAACATTTTTTTCTTCTCAAAGCGGATCAGTTGTCTCCAAATGAAAACCAGTCATTGTTGATAACACATAAATTTTAGAAATCTTTGGTTTTAAGTAATATATCACATTGACTTAACCCTTTTCCATACAATCCTAATTTTAATGGCCCTGAGAAAGACACCTTTGATAAACGTTGTGGGAAAAGAAGGAAATGGTGGTAACCAGCATTTTCTCCTTTCCCACAATGTTTTATATTCTATCAAAGAAAGGCACCATTTGAACGACATAGAAATTGTTGTCAGTAGTGTTGTTGTTTGTAAATGCTTCCATTTGAAGGATTTTGTTGTCTGGTAAAGAGTTAAGGATTGATGAGAGCGGACTAGATGTTTTATGACCCCACGTGCCAGTAAATTGCCCTGTTAGCCATTCTGAGGTAAAGTTTACTTGGCACAAACATTACTTCTTGATTGTAGCCACTAATTCAGGGGAGCATGAAAGCTAATTATTTCCATTCACAAATATTTTTATGCCATTAGTTTTGGACGCCCACACTTCTTTATCTGTGGCTCAGTTCTGAGCTGGGTTGCTTATGTTGATTATTTACAAGACTAGAAAGCAAGGGATTCCTGGGCCCGTGTTTACCAATCATTGTTGAGAATATTCTTAGTCTTACTCTCCAAGGATTTCTATATTTGTAAGTAACATGACTTCAGATTGGCTAAACCGAATGGTTTAGCCAAGCAGAAGTTGTGTTACTTACAGATGTAGAAAATTCTGGAATATAGGACAAAGAACATTCTTGAAATATGGGCCCTGGTTTGATCCCAAACACTGCCAATAAAATATGCTTCAAAGTGTAAATCTTCTTTCATTGGTGCTCTTTGCTAAATAGTGCTCTGCACTAGCTCACATGTTCACATTATTTATGGGTTTCATCATTACTTTTAGGACCTCTTTTGTGCCTTGGCAATACTATGCTATCAGTACTATGTACTCGCATCCTCGGAACCTAGGTTTGAAGCATTATATTACCCTCCATGCATCTACTCCTAGCATAATTGACTAGCAATTTTCTGTTTTTTATTACTATTCATATAGTAGAGAAGTACCCTAATAGCCAATCGGAAGATCGCAATATCATACTCTTTTGTATAGAGGATAATTTAATTTCTTCCTTAATAAGAAGTAACCCCACTATGGAAAGAAGCCAAGGTTGTCAACAAATACGATTCATTGGCCTGCTTGTCCCCTTTGAGATATGTCACTCTGTAATTCATGGAAAACACTATCGATCTATAGATGTGTACAATTTTAACTGACAAATCTTTCCATTACGCCAAAAATCCCCTTTTAAAAGCGCTCCTCGATTGTGGTATTGATGGGCAACACCAGATTAAAAGTGATTAAAATGATATGTGATAGAAATAGTTTATAATTTTCTCAAAGAAAAACTGAGATCACCAATCAAAATGCTTCACGAATAAATAATGAGAACAGGGAAAGGCCAGGGAAATAACCCAGGGTCGATTACAAAAGGAATCGAAACTGGGTCAACAAGGATGATGTTCTTGCAGCCTGAGTTAAACCACAATTCTCTTACCACTGGACTGAGAAAGATCCAAACTAGCAATAGAAATGTTTGTGCAAGTCTAAAAGTGAAAGGTTCTCTACTCAAGGGCAGGCAGTCTTTGAGACTCGGACCTTGCAGGGATTAAACTAGGATTCCCAGATTAAAGGTCCAACACCTTCACTCTTTACCAAACAACAAAATTTTGGACTAGTCCAAATTGAGAGCATTTGCATAATTTTATGACAAAATAAATGTGAATCAAAAATTGAAATTTTCTTAAGCTTTGATATTTGGTATGTAGCAATTCCGAGTGGACTATACTACGTTTGTTAGAGTGATGCCGCTGGGGTCAAAACTGGCCCCGTCCCGGAGGTCACAAATTGAACAAAGGAACAAAGAAGGAAAACTTTAAAATTCTTCTTTTCTAAAACTGAAAAGCATAGAGCTGTGTTATTTGGTATGTAGAGAACCTGTTCTAAGTTTGTTAGTCCATCTGCGCACAACAGGTCCAGTCAGCTCAAAATTTGGCCACCTGCGATCATAAACTAGGTCTCAAGGTAAAATTAAAGCAATACCTTGTGGGCACCCTAGAGTCTACATATTTTGCTCAATTGGCTTGAAAATTGGTCAGAATATTTGTCTTGATAACATCTAGAATGAGTCCAAAATTGGATCACCTAAGGTCATAATCTAGGGTTCTAGGTCAAATTAAAGAAGAACATTGTGGGCACTGTAGAAGGGTACATTTCTTGCTCAACTGGAAACACATTACCACACAATCCCTACTTTTGACGCCCCTGAGAAAGAAGCCTTTAGAAAACATTGTGGGAAAAGGAGAAAATGCTGGTAACCAGCATTTTCTCCTTTTCCCATAATTTTTTCTACCCTTCCCAGAACAAATTTCAATTTTTCAGTCACCTTTATTTTGTTGTCTGCTAATGCTTTTTCGTTGTGTTGTAAATTTTGTCGTGTGGTAATGAGTTAAGGATTGTTCAAAATGTGTGTCTTGCCAAAACATTGGATGAGTTTGGAATTGGGTAACCTGGGGTCATGAACTAGGTCACCTACTTCAGAGGCCAAATTGTATGCTCAATTAACTTGAAAATGAATTTTTGATGAATTCTAAATTGGGTCATGGCCCTCTTGTTTTGAAATTAATAATTCCACACACTTGCTTCCTTGACAAATGCCACATCAGCGTTTTCAATACTTTGATTCATCTCTCACCTATGTTGCAAGTGAAAAAAGTAGTCCGGGGCTTTGGAAAGAAAGTTGTGTTAGTACTGGGGTGACAAGGCCAGGAAACACAGAGGTGCGTATCTGACCGCCATGATATTGCCTAAGCCATTAAAATAGTGATAAAGTTCAATACAAACCAAGCAAATTGTGCAAGTGCGTATCTTGAAGAAAAAGGGAAAACATTGAAATTGCTTTGTATAAGGATAGAGAAGAAAAACTTTCTCTTTACTTTGTATTATTTTTGGATTTAGGAGTCTGATGACTTCGAAAACCATGGTTACTGTTTTGAATATTACACAAAAGCAATTTTAGTTCTGAAAGAGTAAATTCAAGGTTAAACTGCGTATGTTCTATGCAATCAGAACTTGATCTATGCTGTATCCGAAAACCATGATGTTGCCCTTACCCGGCTAAGGTTATGCTGGCATGAAATATGTTTTCTCAATCAAAAAATTCTCAACATCAAAAAAAAGAAGAAAAAATAATAGATTGCTTAAACTTTATAATTATGTTCTATGCAAACTGATCTTAATCTATACCGTACCCACAAACTATGATGTTGCCATTTCCCAGCTAAGGTTATACTGACATGAAATATGTTTTCTCAATCAAAAAAATCCTGACATCAAAAAAAGAAGAAAAGATAATAGATTGCTTAATTGATTTTGGACAAACTCCAATGAAATTAATCTTTGTTTAGAAATTCACTTACATACACATATTATTTTCCCCCTTATGATGCAAAATATCTTTGAAGACTCTTTTAGCAGACAATGTAGTTATAGATCAGACTGCATGTCATGAACATCTTGATCTTGAATCTGTCCTGTCTGATATGGTGAGATACATCCTGCAAAAAGAATTTCAAATAGCAAAATTACTGACCTCTGATACCAAACCTTTGGCAAATAAAAAAGCCGACTCTTTCAAACTGATTAATTAAGTTAATGATTTATTTAAAATGATGTTTTATGCTGCTTTCTACATTATTTCAGTCTTATAATGGCCTTAGCTAGCATTTTTCTCAAATTCTGGTAGCAAACTTTTTCCAACAATCTTTTCAAAATCCTTCCTCTTCAAAAATGTAAAATTTGGGGTTTTGTGGTAAAATGTTAACAGTGTAAACATGTAGGTAATTGAAAAAAAAGAAAAAAATTAAAGGTAGAAGAGAGTGATTTTTTTCAAGCCTCCAAGGATGAAAAAATGCCAGTGTTTTGGCGCAGGATCAAAGGAATGATGATATTTATTTCAGGAGTCAAATAATCAGGAAACGTCATCAACTCTTTCCAGACTGGTTCAATACTTTGCTTTGAGTTAATTTTTGCCTTTTTCTCTTGGGTATTGTACACCTAAACAAAACAAACCTCACAGCTCAGAAGAAGTTGCCATTTGAAAGAAACTGTAGATAAAAGAGAAATTTTGCTAATCAGAATTTTGTCCCTTTCCCCTGAAATGTTTACTATGTCTTTTATAGAAAAAATACTATTATGTGAGTCACCTCTGTCCAAAGATCTGTAAATGCTTTCAGCTGGAGAATGATTATTTTTTGTCAAGTGAAGAGTTAATCCTCTACTACACAATCCTGACTTTCAACGACTCTGTGGAAAAAGAAAACATGGTGAGAAACAGAAAAAATGCTGGTAAGCAGCATTTTCTCCTTTTCCCACAGTTTTTTTCTACCCTATTAAAGAGGAGTTCCATCACTTGTGCCACAGCCACACTGAAATTGTTGTCTACAAATGCTTTCAATTTGGACAAGTCTAAATATATGTTGTTCGGTAAATAGTTGAATACTGTTAACTCTTTACCACACGAGAAAAATTTAGACTGGTCCAAATTAAAAGCATTTGCAGACAACAAAATAAAGGTAACCGAAAAATTAAAATTTTGTTTGGGAAGGGTAGAAAACACTGTGGGAAAAGGAGAAAATGCTGGTTACCAGCATTTTCTCCTTTTCCCACAGTGTTTTCAAAAGGCTTCTTTCTCAGGGGCGTCAAAAGTAGGGATTGTGTGGTAAAGGGTTAATGGACAAGCTCAGCTGCCGGTCCGTAGAATTTGTAAATGTTGGGTTGGAAGTAAAAAGTTTTCCTCGCGGATTCGAAACTAGAACGCACTCAAATTCTCAGTATGTTGTGGTAATGCCTATCAAGGGAATAAACTGTAATATTTGACTTATACAGACTGAAAACATTAATAGGTGACAAAATGCAAAGTGGCTCAAATGATGGAATTGGCATGTAAAAGAATAAAAACATTGCTGGAAAAGAAGGAATTGCTGGTCACTAGCTTTTTCTTTTTTTTCTGCAATATTTTCAAAAAGTTTCTTTAGTTGGGATATCCTGATCAGTAGCTTCAAAGAGGTATAATGTGTGAATAACACAAGGGGGATCAACTGATACCAATTAGACTCAAGTCTGGCCTCACATCTGCTGATGTTTACTGGCAGTAAGATAGTTGTGTCCAATATAATTGCCAATGCTGTCATCCCTTGTAGACATATTTGTCTGTAGCAGCCATTCCCTGCCTGTCTTTTCAGTATTCCTTTTGACATCCATTTGGCAGGAAGTATGGCAGTCATGTTTTTACCCATAATTCTAGATTTGATAGAGTTCCTCAGTATCTAGCAATTTCGTTCACTTCTATTTAGAAACTTTTATAAAGGAGATAGACTTTAATGTTTGCCAAAAGTTATTTTTCCCCTCTAGCTGTAAATGTCAGGCTCTAAAAAGCAACATTATTATTTAAAGATACATATTTACTCGTTTTCCAGTCATTTATATAACCCATTTCATCTTTATTTTATGAAACTACTAGCATTTTTGTATCTTGATGCCAAGTGTTACATCTGACAGTGGCAAGGTGGCATAGGTTATAACCCAATAGAAAATGCATTTCATTCTGTTTTTGTCATCAAACAAAGCATTGTTGTTTTTTCTAGATTTAGCCCCTTACCAAACGACAAAATTTTAGAGTCGTCGAAATTGAAAGCATTTGCAGACAAAAAAATTAGTGTGACTCAAAAATTCAAGTTTGTTCTTTGGAAGGGTAGAAACATTGTAGGAAAAAGAGAAAATGCTGGTTACCAGCATTTTCTCCTTTTCCCACAATGTTTTCAAAAGGCTTTTCCCTCAGGGTCATGAAAATCAGGGACTGTTTGGTTAATTAAATTAAGACAAAACCCTCAATTTTTTTTTATTCCATTCACCATATGTATCAGTTGACATGTCAAGAATTTTGTTGTTTGGTAAAGAGTTGAAGATGCAAACCGTTAGGATGTTTTTGACATTTTATAGTTGCATTTGAATTTGATCTAAATCAAAATCAGACTGCAAAAAACTGGCTGATACTAATTATTCTATAGGTCCATCTGCTGTGAGACGTTCTGGCTATTTCTACTCATTAAACTGACAATTACTTTGGTGTTTAGTTGAAGCCAAAAATTTTGATTTGTTTATTTGGCCCTCTGGTAGTTAAACACAATGATTATAGAACAAAACTTGATTTTATTAACAAAATACCATAATTTCTACCCTTTGCAACTTATAGGACGATTATTCTTCTTATCGGACAAGAAGGCGAAGGAACTGGGACGACGACGAGGTAACACTGAATTTTGTTGCATGGAAACTGTTGTTATGTTGTATCCACAGTTAATTTACATAATTAATAAGTGATATTAAGTCTGCTTTTAAATATTTTTTTCCGTATGATATTTAACCATTTACCAAACAACCCTTGGTTTAGTTAGCAGCCTTTGGAAAACATTGCGGGTAAAGGAGATAATGCTGGTAACCAAACAAATTCAAACGAGTTTCCCCTATTTTGTCATCTACAAATGCTTTCAATTTGTACCTGTCTAAAAATCTTGTTGTGTGGTAAAATGTTAAAAAATCTAACATTGCTTGTCCTTTGGTGCCCTCTTAATCTCAAACACTTATGATTTATGTTATGTTGTTGCCCAGCCTGCTTTTTTGTCTGTCTGTCTTTCTCATTTAGCCAGTTATTGCTGTTTTTGATGGCACCCCAGGGTCTTTTTTCACAAAGCATCTTAACTCTTTACCACACAATTCCAAGTTTTAAGGACTCTGAGGAAGAAGCCTTTTCAACCCATTACCACTCAATCCCTACTTTCGACGCCCCTGAGAAAGAAGCCTTTTGAAAACACTGTAGGAAAAGGAGAAAATGCTGGTAACCAGCATTTTCTCCTTTTCCCACAGTGTTTTCTACCCTTCCCAGAACAAATTCTAATTTTTCAGCCACCTTTAATTTGTCGTCTGCAAATGTTTTCAATTTGGTCTAGTCCAAAAATTTGTCGTTTGGGAAAGGGTTAACCCTGTGGAAAAAGGAGTAAATGGTGGTAACCAGCATTTTCTCCTTTTCCCACTATGTTTTATACTCTCATTCACAAATTCAATTACTTGAGCTGTGTAAGAATTGTTGTCTGCAAAATGCTATAAATTTGGACCTGTCTGAGTGTCTGTGATTTTGTTTTTTGGTAAAGAGTTAAAAAAGTTGTTAGTCTTGTTCTCCAGGACTTTCTGAAATTGAGAATAACATTACCACTTGGATTAGGCAACTAGAAGTTGTGTTGTTTTCAAATTTAAAAAATCTTGAAGATTAATCGATTGCCACATAGTCCCTACTTTTGACAACCCTGAGAAAGAAGCCTTTAGAAAACATTGTAGGAATAAGAGAAAATGCTGGTAATCAGCATTTTGTCCTTTTCCCACAATGTTTTCTAAAGGCTTCCTTCTCAGGGTCGTCAAAAGTAGGGATTGTGTGGTAATGGGTTAAACTAAACTAAATATGTCCAAATATGAGAGACATTGTATATACTATATTTCTCCTAATAAACAGTCCTCCCTAATAGTAGTGTATGTAATAGTTGGGCACAAAAGAAAGGCTGGCTGTCCATATTTTGTATAGATCCTGGGGGTTTTCATTCGGAGAAATGCATTATCCCATTATTGAGACCGGGAAGATGATTGCTCATATGTAGCACAGTTGGCTTCAAAGCCAGTGGTTACTGTTTTGAGTTACACATTTTACTCTTTTTTCCTAAAATGTTTACCACTCACTTTGAGGCAAGTCATATCATTTCAACCACTATTTAACGCTTTCCCAAACAACAAATTTTGGACCCTTCCAAACCGAAAGAGTTTGCAGATGACAATTTTAGATTTGGAGAAAATTGTAGAAAGTTCTCATAAAGGGTAGAAAACACTGGGAGAAAAGGAGAAATTGCTCGTTACAAGCTGTTTCTCCTTTTTCCACAGGGTTTTCAAAGACTTTTACTGCAGACATGTAAAAACCGGGGCTTGTTTTGGAAAGGGTTAATTGTTTGCAAATCCTCAGAGTATGGCTCAGAGCTCCAGATAGAGGGAGTGATTTGATTTCAAAATTTAAAATATTGATTATTCTCCACTAAGTCCTATGTTATTGGTACTCGTTAGAATCGTCTCATTAAGAAGATTCTAATGAGTACCCACAACATAGGGTTTGGAAGAAAAATAATGGATTTAGAATACCATCACCCCATCTTATCTGGAGCTCTGGGACCTGTCTGGTGAATAGCCAATCCTAGACTTAATCTTTTCCATTATACAAAAACATTTTTAACTCATTACCAAACGACAAAATTTTAGATTTGTCCAAATTGAAATCATTTGCAGACGACAAAATTAAGTGCCTGAAAATTTGAAATTAGTTTTGTGAAGGGTAGAAAACATTGTGGGAAAAGGAGAAAATGCTGCCTACCAGCATTTTCTCCTTTTCCTTGTTTTCTATAGGCTTCTTTTTCACGTGCGTCAAAATTAGGGATTATGTGGTAATGGGTTAAGCCCTCATTATGGATGCCTGTTAGAAACTTGGTGATGAAAAGAAAAAAATACTTTTCCTGGGCAACTTTGCAAGGGGTTGCAGTAATTTGTATTGTCAATTCTATATCATGTGTATGTTTGCATGGCATTGTGTACTTTTGATCGTGTTTTCGGAAGAAACTGCTGAAGAGTCAAAATTCTCAAAATCACATTTATCCTTGATTTAATCCTTTACCACACATTCCAAAATCTAAACGACCCTGGGGGAAAAAAAACTTTGGAAAATATTGTGTGAAACCAGCATTTTCTCCTTTCCCACAATGTTTTCTACCCTGTTAAAGTCGGTTATCAATTGAGCTACATTCAAGTTGTCGTCTGCAAACAATTTCAATTTGGACCAGTCTGAATGTTTCCTTTGGTAAAGACTTGAATTATCCCTTATTTTAAGGACCAAATAGAAAATGGTACATTGTGGGAAGAGGAGAAATTGTTGGTAGCAAACTTTTTCTCCTAGTCTCACAATATTTTGACCAATTCCAAGACAATTTCATCATTAGAGCCTCATTTTCTTTGTTGTCTGCAAATTGTTTGAATTTGGAAAAGTCTGTTGTCTGGTAGAGTTAACCCTTTACCTCAATATTCAGAGTTATAACACATTGCGATGAGAAGAAAGAGGTATTCATCCTTTTCTCCTTTTATCACACTGTTTTCTACCTTTTAACTCTTTACCAAAGAATCCCTGTTTTTTTTACAAACCTGAAATGCCTTTTGAAAAACATTGTGGGAAAAGGAGAAAATGCTGGTAACCAGCATTTTCTCCTTTTCCCACAATGTTTTCTACCCTGCTGGAAACAAATTTCAATTTTTGAATTCCTTTTATTTTGTCGCCTGCAAGTGCTTTCAATTTAGATCAGTCAAAAACTTTGTCGTTTGTTAAAGGTTAAAAGAGAGTTTCAATGATTTGAGCTACATTTAAAGTGTTGTCTAAAAATTCTTTGAATACGGAAAAGGGTTCAAATCTGATGCAAAGATAAGGTTTAATAATCTTCCGCCCACATACAGCCATTACCAGTTCTAAAACAATATTGCCGCAGGAATTTTTCAATTAAATTATCTTATGAAAAAGAGATGAACAACATAATTTCTGAATAAATCTGAGAACATTGTGGCAAGTGTGAAATGCCTTTCATTGAAATAAATTGGACTCTTCTTGTAGGTTTGATGATAAATTTTGTTGGCAATTGAAGATGACTTTAGTGTCAGATAGAGGATGGTGTAGATTTTGTACAGTCTGATCTTGATATGCTCCACCCCCACATATTGCTGTTGTCTTTGGCCATAGAAGTATTAACTCATTACCAGACGTCAATATTCTAGGTTTGTCCAAATCGAAAGCTTTTGCAGATGACAAAATAAAAGTGACTGAAATTTTGAAATTTGCTTTGTGAAGGGTAGAAAACATTGTGGGAAAAGGAGAAAATGCTGGTTACCAGCATTTTCACCTTTTTCCACAATGTTTTCTATAGGCTTCTTTCTCAGGGTTGTCAAAAGTAGGGATTGTGTAGTAATGGGTTAAAAGAACAACATCTGCTTTTACAACTATGTTTTTAAAAGTGTTTGTTCTGCTGATGATAGTCACTGTAACAGGATTCATTCTTCTCCCAATGCTGACTATTGTTTCGATGATGATCATGTGGGAAAGCAGCCAGTCACTTCGAAAGAAAATTGTGCAAAGTACAGGTAAAAGAAATTAGGGGAATGCCTGGATAGGTGCACTGGCTGCCATGACATCATTGAAATAATGTTGAAAACGATGTGAAAGACCATCAATCAAGCAAAATTTATACAGCACCATTTCAGACTCAACCAAATTTAAAGCATTTGCAGACAACAAAATAAATGTAGCTTAACCCATTACCACACGATCCCTTCTTTTGATGACCCTGAGACATAAGCCTTTAGAAAACATTGTTGGAAAAGGAGAAAATGCTGGTAACCAGCATTTTCTCCTTTTCCCACAATGTTTCCTATCCTTTACAAGACAAATTTCTAATGTTTAGTCACTTTACTTTTGTCATCTGCAAATGCTTTCGATTTGGACAAACCTAAAATTTTGTCGTTTGGTAATGAGTTAAATGATGCTTTCTGTCAATGATAAATCGGAAAACATAATGGAAAAAGGAGAAAATCCTGGTAACCAACATGTTTTTTTTTATTCAGAAGACCTGGTTGCCTTTTACAAAGTTGTTAAAACTTGAGATCATGTGGTGGAGTTAAATTTTGACTAGTCTAAATATTTTGTGGTGTTGTAAAGAGTTAACCCATTACCACACAATGACAACTTTTAACACTTGTGAGGAAGTAGCCTTTTGAAAACATTATTGGAAAAGGAGAAAATGCTGATAACCAGCATTTTCTCCTTCTTCCTCAATGTTTTCTACTGTATCAAAGAAAAATTACACCATTTGAGCCACAATGAAATTGTCGGCTGTAAATGCCTCCAGTTTGGACAAGGCTAAAATTTTGTTGTCTGGTACATGGTTAACCCTTTACCTGATATGCCAATTTCAGGCTCTTCCATTTCAGCAGCAAATAAAGATATGATGTCAAAAATATGGACAAATGAGGATAAAATATCTGACTGAGTGGAAAACATTGTGGGAAAAGGAGAAATTGCTCGTTACGAGCAATTTCTCCTTTTCCAAAAATATTTTCAAAAGCTGTCTGTTGTTGATACGTCAAAATGAGTATCTATGGAGTAAAGGGTTAAATGTCATGTATATCCTGTTACCGCCTAACAACCTTGAAGAAGAAGGTTTCTCTCCATGTTGCAATTTCAAAATTGTTATCCAGAGTGTCCAGTGAAAGTCTAGACCAGGGAACATGTTTTGAGCCATCTGATCTTGATCTTTACTGCCTGCAAAAGTAATAAGAGTTGTGAAAGGCACTGTAAAGGTTAACTCTTTACCAAACAACAAAATTTTAGACTTGTCCAGATGGAAAGCACTTGCAGACGACAAAATAAACATATTTCAAAAACTGGAATTTGTTTCAAGCAGGGTAGAAAACATTTTGGGAAAAGGAGAAATAAATGCTGGTTACCAGCATTTTCTCTTTTTCCCATAACGTTTTCAAAAGGCTTTTTATCTCAGGGTTGCAAAAATCAGGGATTGTTAGGTAAATGGTTAAATGTTTCTGTATGAAGGTATAGATGTTGTTGATATTGCAGTCCCATCTCTCCCCTCTGCAGGGAGGGATATGTTTTATTGTCTGCATTACCATGGCAACAGATGAAGTGATAATTTTCAAATGATGATGAAAGATTGTAACTGGCTTACCTTTCCCCTTGTCGGAAAAGTTTTTTTCCCATTTCGCGTAAACTTTGTACCTGTAATTATGAATTGCAACTTTGCAGAATATGACTGATCAAAGTTTAGTGCACAAACAATGTGGCCAAAGGAGTAATGCAGATTCTAGCTTCTTTTAAAGCTTTATTATTGAAACATTTGGATGCCTCAAATTCATTTATCTAGGAGTTGATGGAAGTAGGAAACACCCAAGACAATACAAAAACTGTAAGAATGGCTGCTGCACGGACAGCTAGGATATTTTTTTAAAATCTTATATTGCATCGTCATAACACTTAACATAGGATGTTTGGTAAAGTGTTATGCTTGTAAATTATAGAAGAAATTCTTTGGCTTCTTGAAGAATATGTTTGTGAAGCACTTATCCAATAAAAGGTTAATTAATTTCAGGCCATTAGCTCAATTAACATACAATTTCATGGAAAATTACAATTGTAATTTTGTAAATTTATCCTAACCAACCATTCCTTAAAATGAACCCTTCACAAATTGACAGAATTTTAGACTGTCAGTATTGAAAGGGTCTACAGGCAATGGATCAAATTTTACTAAGAAATTGAAGTTCTTCCTTTGAAGGACAGAAAACATAGTTGGAAAAGGAGTAAATGCTGGTTACCAGTAGTTGATTCTTTTCCCATACTATTTTCAGAAGCCTTCTCAGTCAGGATCATTAAAACGGGGGATTTTTCTTTTTGTTAAGGGGACAATAAATCAGGTTAAATTTCGCAAATTTTTTTATCTCCACTGGCCAAAGGCCAGCTGGCTTGCGTCATGGACCAGTGTCTGTTGTGCATGCCTCTGTGTGTGTGTGTGCGTGCTTTAACTTTTATTTCAAACATCTCCTCTGAAAGTACTACTCCAATTTTGATGAAACTTCACAGAAATGATCCTGCCATAGTCTTCATCAGGATTTCTTGAAAGCATTTGATTTCTTCAAAAACTCTGGTTGCCATGGCAACAAAACTGAAAAATATTGAAAATCTTCATGTCTAAAACCATAAGGTTTGGCATATAGCTTTATCTAGTACACCTCTACCTGAAGTGCCTTCAAATAATAGCCCATTAGTTAAAAACAGGCTTATTTAAGGAAAGCTGTAAAAATTTTCACATACCTAGCCATAAGGCATGCAAATTTACCAAGTGGTTGTTTACTAAGAGTACCCAAATTATAGCCCTGGGATTAAATGTGGCCCAGTCCTGGAGGTCACAAGTTTTACATGGGCTTATATTAGAAAAAACTTTAAAAATCTACTCGTACCTAGATATAAGACCTAGGACTACCAAATTTTGCATGTAGCTTTATCTAGTGGGCCCCTACCATGAGGGCCAAAATTATAGCCTTGAAGTTTGTCATGACACCACGTGTCACAAGTTTTACATGGGCTTTAGTGGTGAAAACTTTATAAATCCTCTTTTTACTAACCATAGTAAGACCTAGGGCTACTAAATTTAGCTCTGTCTCAGGTCTCATGTTTTAAAACTTTGAAAATCTTCTTGTTTATAACCACATTTTCTAGACCTGTATCATTTGTTATGGGGTTTTATCTTGTGGGCCTCCACCAGGATTCAAGTAATTATAGTTTTGTGGTCGGAAATGGCTTTTGCCTGGGGGTTATAACTTCCTTGCAGGATTTTATGGGAAAAAAAATGTTATCTTCTAGTTTGAAGCCAATTGGCCAAGTATTGTAATGTTTTTGCTTGTAGTGTTTTACTTATTATTAGCCAGTGGAGTGATACAGGGCCATCATAGCCAAGACTTGTTTTAAAAAGAAGCCTAAACAGAGACAAATGATTTTCTGAGCATACAAAGCTTAGATATTTTGATTTTCTTTCTCCTTTGAGGAGATGGGCATTTTCCAAAATATCTTGAAGTTTGATTCAAAAAGGAAGTTTGATTCAAACACAATGAAGATGACAAAATGTGCAATCTGATCTTTGATCTATACTGTCCGATAAGGACAAAATGTCCCTTAAAAGGTACCATTGAAATAGCAAAATTTGGGTCTTTACTACGGGCTCAAACACTTCATGTCACTTACCTAGCAGCAAAAGGGTCAACTCTTACCACACAATCCCAACTTTTAACGACCCTGAGAAAAAAGACTTTTGAAAACAATGAAGGAAAAGGAGAAAATGCTGGTAATCAGCATTTTCTCCTTTTCCCAGATTGTTTTCTACCCTTCCCAAACCAAATTTCAATTTTTCAGTCACATTTATTTTGTCGCCTGCAAATGCTTTCAATTTGGACCAGTCTAAAATTTTCTCGCACATGGTAAAGAGTTCCAGGCTAATCACTGTGAATTATTCACTGGTCTTGAACCTTGGGGACCAAAGTTCAAGACCAGTGCCGTGCTATGGATACCTTGATTCAATCTTTGGCTCAATCCTTCATTTCTGGGTTGTATATCTCAATACTGCTTTCTGGCCTTCCAAAGAGGTACAAGGGCTTAATCCTTTACCATAAAACTCTGACTGTTAACAATGATGAGAAAGAAGCCTTTGAAAACATTGTGGGTAAAGGAGGAGATGCTGGTAACCAGCATTTTCTCCCTTTCCCACAATGTTTTCTACTTTTCATTAAATAAATTTCAAATTTTCAGTCACTCTATTTTGTCTTCTGCAAACGCTTTCAATTTTTAGGAGTTTAAAATTTTGTCATTTTGTAACGAGTTAACCAGGGGGACCAAGCTTCAAGACCAGTGCTCTGCTATATTGGTGCCTTGTTTCGATCTTTGGCTCAGTCCTTCATTTCTGGGTTGTTCGTCTCGATACTGGCCTCTGGTCCTTCCAAAGAGGTACAAGGAATTAACACTTTACCACGCAATCCCAACTTTAAATGTTGATGAGAAAGAAGCCTTTGGGAACATTACGGGATAACTAGCATTTTCTCCTTTTTCCACAGTATAATATGTTTTCTACCCTTCACATCACAACTTTCAAATTTTCAGTCTCTTTAACATTGCAATATTTGCAGTATTCTGCAAAAGCTTTCAATATTGAGGATTCTAAAATTTTGTCACTTGGTAGAGAGTTAACCCTTTCCCAAACAATAAATTTTGGACTCTTCCAAACTCAAAGAGTTTGCAGGCGACAATTTCAAATTTGATAAAAAAGGCAGACAGTTCTCTAAATGGGTAGAAAACACTGTGGAAAAAGGAGAAATTGCAAGTTAGGAGCAATTTCTCCTTTTGCCACAGTGTTTTCAAAAGACTTGTACTGCAGACATGTAAAAACAAGGGCTTGTTTGGGAAAGGGTTAACCCATTACCACACAATCCCTACTTTTGACGCCCCTGAGAAAGAAGCCTTTAGAAAACATGGTGGGAAAAGGAGAAAATGCTGGTAACCAGCATTTTCTCCTTTTCCCACAATGTTTTCTACCCTTCACAAATCAAATTTCAATTTTTCAGTCACTTTTATTTTGTCGTCTGCAAATGCTTTCAATTTGGACCAGTCTAAAGTATTGTCGTTCGGTAATGGGTTAAAGGCATGGCCCTGTGATGTTGCAGCATTTGGTTATGATTTGTAATACAAACAACAGCTGCTGTCCAATCACAAAGATTTTATCCAACAAGAGCAGATTAGGCACTTATTGTTTTCATTACTATGATTATTATCCTGTTGCCCTGGACCTTGCATCCTTTTATTGTTAGGTTTCTTCAGTGTCAGAAAGTCTCATAAGTTTAACCCATTACCACATAATCCCTACTTTTGATGCCCCTAAGAAAGAAGCCTTTTGAAAACACTATGGGAAAAGGAGAAAATGCTGGTAACCAGCATTTTCTCCTTTTCCCACAATGTTTTCTGTCCTGTTGGAAACAAAATTCAATTTTTGAGTTATTTATTTTGAGGCCTGCAAGTGCTTTCAATTTGGACCAGTCTACAATTTTGTTTTTTGCTAAAAGGTTAACATTAAATTTGTCGTCTGTGACTTCTTTGAATTTCAAGGAATGTAAATATTTATCACTTGGTAAGTTGTAAATTTTTAGAGCGTCAATTAAACCAAACGGACATTTGCAGTCAATGTTGAAATCAGACCAAGATAATTGCTATTTTCACAGTTGTTTTTGTCTATAGGAGAACTGTAGGTCAAAGATCAGACTGCATATACTGTGCAGACTTATCTTGATCTACACAGGCAGCTTAAGCAACAGTTATTATGAAAGGCTCTTTTAGAGTCAGTTCGAAAGAAACACAAATCTTTCAAATTTTAATAATGCATTTAAATATTAATTTTAGCCAGAAAGTCTCGAAAAGCAGAAAATGTTGGTCAGAGATTTGAATGCACATATTGTTTAAATTGATCTTGATCTGCACTGGCTGCATAAGTAACTGTTGTAAGGACAGTTTTCCGTTGGGTTTGTGTTAGGTCTGACTGAGCATATCACACAGGTTTACCTGTGGTATGAAATGTGCTTATGAGGTAATGGGGGGGTGGGAGGCTGCATGTAGCCAAGGGGTTGTTGGGTAGAAAATACTACAGAAATCCTGGCAGGTATAATCCGTCTTGTGTTCTTATCTTTGGAGGAAATTATTGTGTTGTAAGAAAATAAAAGTGTGTGACATCACTTTTGAAGCTGTAATTCACCAGTACAGGTAAATAGTATTTTAAATTAGGTGTTTACCAGCCAAATTCAGACTTGTCCAGACTTAAGCATTTGCTGACAACAAATGGAATGTGGCTTAAATGAGGGAATTTTGGCTGAGAACTAGAAGAAAACAATGTGGAAAACAGAGAAAATACTAGTTGTATTTACTTTTACAATGTTTTCAAAAGTTATGTGTCATGGTTTGAAGAACCTAGGATTATTTGGTACAGGGCTAAAAATTGTGCTTATCTTAAGTTCCAATACCCAGCCATCTGATTGGCTGGGACATTTTGTTTATATTTGAGTTTTTTGTAAAGATATTTGACTGCTAGAAAATAAAATTTGGTAATATCAACTAAGGCCTGACCTTTAAACTTAGTAAGAGAAAACAATACCTTTTGGGACAGTGTAGATTAAGATCAGTCTGTGTAGAAAGAGAAGTGTGATCATTGACAAGTTTGATTTAAACTGTCAAGTATTTTTAAAGGTTTGTTTGTGAAAAAAAAAACTGTTTAAATTTCTTTTCTTTCATTTTCAGACCCCCACAGTGAACGAAACTCCATCAGTAGTGAGTAAATAGTTTTTTTAATACTTAACCCTTTACCATAGAATTGCAAAATTTAATGACCTGGTTGAAAAAGGCCATTAAAACATTTTGGGCAAAGGAGAAAATGCTGACATGCAGTGCTTTCTCCTGTTACCAAATGTTATCTACTCTGTCTACTCTGTTTTCACTATGTCTCTCTGTTCATCCATCTTTCAGGTTCTTCCCTCCCTTTTCTGTGCTCTGATTCAAAAGCCGTTTGATTTTGAGCTTCAGGAGAGCACTGTTGACATTACCTATCTGATCTTAATTTCTTTTGGCAATGGGTTATTATGGCTGTTAGTTAGACATGCATGTTTCTTTCTTCTTGTAATTTTTCAGCCTGATACTTCAGAAGAAGACGCTGCTGCTGAACGTCGCCGTCGGCAACGAGAAGAAGAAGAAGAAGAGGCCCGCAGACAGCAAGAAAGAGAAGAGGAAGAGCAGCGTAAACAAGAAGAGTTACGAAGACAGAGGGAAGCAGAGGAACAAGAAAGAAGGCGGCGAGAAGAAGCCAGACGGGAAGAAGAGGAGCGACAAAGAAGGGTATGTAAATTAAGGTGCACTTAAATAACATTTTTCTGCTGAAAGGAAAGACTTTGCTGTGTAACTGGCACAGTATTACACAGCAAAATGAAATAAGGCTTCTTTTACAAGGAGCCATCAATAAGCAAAACTGTGTCAAAAACCAATACTAGGGCATCAAAGGAAGGGAGATGGGTATCAGGGGGACCAGTGTCCCCCTTCCAAAAAACGCAATCCCAGGAAGGGGAATATTTGAACTACATATGGTTGTCTTCCTGGACTAAAGATATTTTCTTTCACTTCTTGCTGGCGAAAGCCAAGTCATTAGAGGGGTCCCAACCCCACACTGTTATCACAAACCTCTCTTGTCAGACAACAGACTAAACCCATGATCAGACAACAAAATTGTTGGCTTGTTAGTGGTAGAAAAAGGTTGACTGTATATTACTGTATACATGGATATATATGCGAGATGAGAATTTTTTGAATCACAGATTATGGACATTTTGAGTACTTAAATGTTCCCGAACTCAAGGAATTCATTATTTGTTGGTATACTTGAGGTAAAGTATGCTAACAGAAAACTATGCGAATTTTCTAAATTGGCAAAATCGCAAAAATTTCCACTTTGCAAGAATGTCCACTTATACAGTATTAATGTGGGGTGAAAGAGTTAATATTTCTGTTTTTGTGGGAAAGTAAAAACCTTTGGTTTTGCCATATTTTGTACAATGGAATGATGCTGGAAGTGGAAGGTAGGTGATATTTTGCATGGAACTATTCTTACATTCAATACAAGTAGCTCCTCCCTGTTTGGCATCAGATTTGACCTAGTAGAGCATGTAGCCTGATCATTGATCTATATTTTCTAGAACCTTGTAAAGAATTCTGGCTATACAGCTTAGCTTTCTTACCGCAAACAAAGTGTCCATTTCATTTTATTTTATGACTTGAGCTCTGAGAAAGGGTAGTTTAACCCTTTTCCAGACAACAACAATTTAGACCCATCCAAATTGAAAGCATTTGCAGACAACAATTATTACAATTTCAATGTGGCTCAAACAGCAGAATTGTTTTGTGAAAGGGTAGAAAACATTGTGGGAAAAGGAGAAAATGCTGGTTACCACCCTTTTTTCCATTTTTCCACATTGTTTTCAAAAGGCTTCTTTTCAAAGGTCATCAAAAGTCGTCATTGTGTGGTAGAGGTTTAATTTATCTACTCAAAGTATCGACCCATATCAGCCTCCATAGTCTGCAGGCTAATATGAGTTAACTTTTTACCAAACAATATTTTGGAATGGACCAAATCCAAAGCATCTGTAGACAACAAATTAAATCTTGGTAATATGATGATTTCTGACTTTGATAAGGTAGAAAACATTGTGAGAAAGGGAGAAAATGCTACCAGCATTTTCTCCTTTTCCCACAATGTTTTCTTTAGGCTTCTTTCACAAGGTCGTTAAAATTAGGGATTGTGTGGTAGAGTTAAAACTTTTACTATTACTAAATTTCTTGCATGTCAAAGGAACATTCTGCCCAGTGATTTAGTCTGCTTTTAGACAAAATGATATATAAAATGCAACATGCTTGGGTTAACCCATTACCAAACGACAATATTTTAGACTGGTCCAAATTGAAAGCATTTGCAGACGACAAAATTAAAGTGACTGAAAATTTGAAATTTGTTTTGTGAAGGGTAGAAAACATTGTGGGAAAAGGAGAAAATGCTGGTTACCAGCATTTTCTCCTTTTCCCACAATGTTTTCAAAAGGCTTCTTTCTCAGGGGCGTCAAAAGTAGGGATTGTGTGGTAATGGGTTAATACATCAGAGAGATTCATTCAAGCCCTTTTTCCCAGACTGTCACTTGTTTATAGGAGTGTTTATAACCTACATTGGTGTTCCAAATAATTGTGTGTGGATGAAGTGTTGGTCATGCATGCAGTAAACTTACAAACCTTTGTCATTTTTATTCAATGATGACTTGGAGGAAGAGGCCTTTTGTTTGAACATTGTGAGATAAGGAGAAAATGATTACACCTAGCAATTTTCTCAATTCATAATTTGAGCCAGTTCTAGTTTGGCACCTGCAAAAGCTTTTTATTTGGAACAATCCCTGGTTTTAATGACCCTGAGGAAGAAGCTTTTTGAAAAACCTTGTGGGAAAATGCTGGTAACCAGCAATTCCTCCTTTTCCCACAAGGTTTTCTACACCTTCACAGACAATTACCATCATTTTAGCCAGGAAATGCTCTCAATTTTGGTCAGTCTAAAATTTTGTTCACTGTTTTAAGAGTTAAAACCCTGAAGCTTTACACTTTGCTTCTCTTTTCCCTGCTATTTGCATTTGCATTACCAAAAATGTGTCTTCCTTGCTAGGGTTCTTTTTATAGTTCTGAATTATGCACTTCTCCTGTAAGAGTCACTGTAGATAGTCATGAAATAAGGAATGCTTGAAAAGTGACCTTGCCTGTAAATCCCTCACCTTTGATGTTGCATGTTTTTTGCATGGCATGCTGTCTTTGTAGATTAGCAGTGAACAGACTGAGCCTTATGATCCTGAAGGCAACACAGAGGATGAAGAAGAAGAGGATTCAAACTTGCAACCAGAAGTAAATCAACTTTTTATTGATGAAGACCAACTTCTAAACAGGGATACAGTCAAACAAGAAGATAAACTTGATCGAGTAAAGCAGTGGAATAACGAGAATAATGTTCTGAATGTTCAAGATGTGAGTGATGATGGAATTTCAGCTAAGACAAATAATTCTGGAAATTTGCAGTTTACTTCATGTGATGAAAATTCATCGAACAAAGTTCAGAGTCGTAACTATTTGATAGAGAGGAGTCCCAGTTTCAGAGAAAGGGAAATTAATAATAATAAGATCAGGGATAAACTGGATAAGTTTGAACAACTTTGTGAATCAAGAAGTGAGAAAGTTGTGAAGGATAGAACTGTTGTTCCAGTGTCAGAGAAAAGTGAAGGATTAAAGGGAAGATTAGCACAGTTTGAGAAAGAGATTAAAGATCAGGAAAAAGCAGCTAAAGAGAAAAAAGCTGTAGCAAGTTCTAGACATGAGGTAAGTTTCTACTCCAGTTTTTGTCTGCCAAGTTAATGTAATTGATCATTTCACTAGGTTATCTTTTTACCAAAACAACAAAATTATAGACTTGCCTAAATTGAAAGCATTTGCAGGCGAATAAATAAATGTGGCTATGAAAATTAAGATTTGTTTTGGGAAGAGCAGAAAACACTGTGGGAAAAGGGGGAAATGCTTGTTACCAGCATTTCCTCCTTTTCCCATAATGTTTTTTAAAGGCTTTTTTTCGATTATGTGGTAAAGAGATTTTACTCTTTACAAGACACAAAATTTGAGACCTAAGTTGAAAGCATTTGCAGATAACTATTTATTTGTTGCTCAGGAAGATTTCTTCATGAAAGGGTTTGTAGAATATGGCAGAAGCACTGGTTTTTGGCATTTTCTCCCATTTCACACAATATTTTTAGTTCCCACATAGCCTTAAAAATGCCAGATTATTTTGGCAAGGATTGAAGTTTGATCCAAAACATATAATTCTTGTCTTATCAGTCTGTAGCAGGCTGTTCCAGGTCAAAGTTTGGCATAAGATCAATCAAAATTGTAAACAATATACCTATACAAGCTTAACCTGTTTATTACATCTTCAGTTATTAACTCGAACATTCAGTCATTGAAAGCAACTGGAAGTCTTTTGCAAACAGTTAATAAGATATGCAGTCAGATCATGCATCAAAACTGCGCCATATTAGGATCTTTCTTGAGATACACTGTCATTGTCTAAACACATTATCAGGAAAAAAATTTCAGACCTGACTGTACAAAAAACATTTGCAGATTACAAACAAAATGTGAATCAGAAGAATGGGTTTGTCTTTTAACCCTTTACCACACAATGATGCTTTTGATGACACTGAGGTAGAAGTCTTTTGAAAACATTGTGGGAAAAGGAGAAAATGATGGTGACCAGCATTTTCTCCTTTTCTCACAATATGTTCTACCCTTACCAAATCAAATTTCAGTTTTTAAGTCACACCTATTTTGTCGTCTGCAAAAGCTTTCAGTTTGGACCTGTCTATAATTTAATCCTTTCATAGAATTTTCTAATTCTTTCATATGTTGGGTAAAATTCAATGGCAAACTCAAAAGAAAAAGATAGAAAGTATGTTGTCGAGTTAAATTTTCTGCAAAATGGCTGTTTCTATGGTAACCATTTGTATCAAAACACTCAAAATGACTATATCTCCATAAAAGATAGTAATACAGTGATAGAAATTTTATTATACAATGCAAATATCATTTCCGATATTAAATATATTATTTCTTGATTCTGTATGAATGAAATAATAATCTGAATTCATTTTCTTTTTAAAAAATTATTTTTCCTATTTCTTGACTCGCCAAAATATAAGCAAAATCAACATGTAGTCTTCAGTTAATTCAAAATTTTGAGAAATTCCTTCCATAGAATTTTCTTATTTTTTGGTATATACAGTAAAATTTAACGGTAAGTACAAAAATGAAAAGAAAAAGATATGTTGCCGTATTAGATTTTTTTGTAAAATGGCCGAATCCATAGTAACCATTTAGGCGCTCAGACCGATCGGCACTGTCATTTTCAGTAGACTCTAGTCTCTGAGAAAGTCGATACTGCCGAAAACTTACCTGTATTCTTCTGATCTTTTCCCCTTTAGTTTTTTTTTTTTTGCAAAATGTCCGTTAAGTTGATATTGTAGACTCCTTCTTCGCTTCGAAACGTACCTTATCTGAAATTCAAGGTATAGTCCAAATGATATACATGTGCCTTCCTTGAAAAGATTGACTGTCTGTTATTGTCTCCCTTGAAATCGCCAAGGTGATGTGCAGAAATTACTACTGAAAGCGTCCTTAACCCATTACCAAACGACAATATTTTAGACTGGTCCAAATTGAAAGCATTTGCAGACGACAAAATAAAGGTGACTGAAAAATTGAAATTTGTTCTGGGAAGGGTAGAAAACACTGTTGGAAAAGGAGAAAATGCTGGTTACCAGCATTTTCTCCTTTTCCCACAGTGTTTTCAAAAGGCTTCTTTCTCAGGGGCGTCAAAAGTAGGGATTGTGTGGTAATGGGTTAAATGGAGGAATTTGTCTTTGTAAAGGTAGAAACATTTTCAGAAAAAGAAATAAATAGAGAGTTTGTTACGTTGGAAGATGAAAAATTTATTTCATTAATATAATCATGAGTGCCACAGCCACAAAGAAAATATTACAAATGAAGTTCACGACATGAAGAAAATTTCAATCTTTCTCTGAAAAAACCATATTCTATTCATTTCATAATTTTAACCCTTTTTTGGGAGAACTTAATCTTAAACCAGTACAGTTTTTTTCGGTTATTCCCTATGGCATACCCCCCTGTGCATAGCAACTCTTTACAATATTATGTTAAGCGTGAGAAATGTTAGGTAAATACCTCATATTTCCATCTGGTTGTGAGGCATGCACATTTTATGTAGTAACTAGTGTGCGTGAACAACTGTTTCCGCCTTCAGTTGAAGAGTTAGAATATAGAAATCGGTATTTTCATTAGTTGTAACCATGAAATATCGAAAAATAGTTCATTGATATTTTTTGATAACCTACTGGAAAGCACAAAGCAACACTGTTTACCAGAGCCTATTCTTTTCATACAATGTGCTCAGCCCTTTTATATAGCCCAAAAACATTTTTGAAAGTATAATTTTTCAGGAATGTTCTCTGTTTTGAACTGAAGCAAAAGCCACTCTGCATTTTAGCCAAGGTAAAGGTTATACTTTATAATTAATTATAAGGCCCGTTGTTCTATCTTATCAGGATGAATCAGCTGCTATGTTCTTTCCAACTGGTTTTTTGTTTCTTTGGAAAAAAGGGTTTTGAATTTCAAAAATGGGAAAAAACCTGAAAGCAAGAGATTGTGCAAGGAAGCCACTAATTCTTTAAAGTTTAACCCTTAACTGCACAATTCCAACTTTCAATGACTCTGTGAAAGAAGCTTTTTGAAAACATTGTGTGATAAAGAGAAAATGCTGTTAACCAGCATTTTCTCCTTTTCCAAGCATTTTCTCCTTTTCCAACAATGTTTTTTTACCCATTCAGATAAAAACTGCACTATTTGAGCCAGAATTGAAATTGTTGTCTGCAAATGCTGTCAATTTTGATAAGCCTTAAATTTTCCATCTGTGATTTTCAGGTCACACAATATTTTTTGGCCTTTGTTTTAAGAACTTGTATTTAAAGCCATAGATGCATAGTTTCCACCATTTTCTCCTATTCAGATTCTAACAATGGCTTCAAAAGCCTTTTTCAGGGCCAGACATATAAACATGTTATAGTTTTGTAAACGGTTGCTGCTGAACGAAACAACAAAGTTTAAATCTGGCCCAAATTGAGACCATTTGCAGACATCAAAACAAAAAAGACGAAAAAAATCTTTGTGTTTGGAAGGATGGAAAATATTGTAGAAATGTGGAAAATACTGTTTAACAGCTTTTTCTCCTTTTCCTACAGTGTTTTTGAAAGGCTTATTTGGCAGGTTCATTAAGAGCCGGGATTGTGTGGTAAGAAATTTCAAAGATAGAATGATAGACACACATGTATAGTTACTGAAGCTGTAAGTGAAGAAATTACATCAGAAAAGAGGCACACCTTTCTTTCCATGTGTTTAAACGATCAGTTACCAGAATATGTTTAGCTTTTACCAAATCATGCAATTATTTTACAATCATGAAAGAGACAGCTTTGAAAATATTATGTGTGAAATAGAGAAAGTGTCAGTCATCATCATAATTATTTGTTTCGTTTAGTTTTCTTTACCTTTTTCAGGGTTCGAATTTCATTTTTTTATCCACTTGCAAATTTTAGCAAGTAGCTTTTATTTCCACTTGCAAAATTAAAACTGGACTCACATTTTTGTTTTTGAAGCTCAGCTTGCCTACCTATTGTAAAGAACGAATGGCCGGTACAAACTGTTCAATTCTATTCTATTACGTAACCCCGAGACAACAACCAAACAAAAGAAACGTTAATTGACATTAAAACCCTTATTTAACAATCTATTCAATTTCAGTAGAATTTCTGTTCTAATGCGAGGTTAAATTTCTACAAAACTTACACTGGTGGACTAGATCTACAGTGGAACCCCGTTACAACGAAGTGCGCTATAGTGCTGATTCCATTATAACACGGGTGTCCTTTGGCTCCTAAAATTTCGGGGCTTGACCATTTTCGAGTCTGATCCGAATCCACCGTTGCTCTCACAAGAATCTTCGACGTAAAAAAAAAGACCTCTCGGTCAAAAAAAAAAAATCGATACCGTACACATAACGTGACAATTTTTCACACCTTTACCTTGTTGATTCCATTTATCACCTATGGCTTTGCACAATTACTTTGACAAATACACGCACAGTAGGTAACAAAAGGCCCTCGTCGCATAATTGTCTTTGCAAACAATCTTGCATTATACAAACTTTACGTCAATATGTCTGTCTGTATGTAGATCGTAACGGCGATATCAGAAAATAGCCGAATGACTCTCTTTCTACGGACTACACAACGTGCACGTGACACGACTGGGGTACTCTTGCAATTATCATTACGATACGCAGAAGGGTTGTATCAGAAAATATAAAGCAACAGACATACTGGCTTATTGCGTGATTGCATAGTTTTGAATGGAGGTCAGCCCATAGCCAGGTGTAAATTTTTCAGGCGAAACGGTTTAAGTGTGTACGACAAACGCTTGCACTTACAACCCTCTCGCTTTGCATTATTGGTGTGTTACGTCATACATGTACCATTAATGCAAACTTTACTGCAAACATTGTGTGGATAAACGACTGATGTGATTTCTTTATGGATAGTAGGTTAAATTCCCCTGTGACTTTCATCATGTACGGGGGTCTTATCTCGTTTGATTATGAAAGAGATTTCTTTCGTCATTGCCGATTAGGGTTCGTTATGCAATCGTCAGCATGATTAAAAAAACATGGCGACGGCACCGTCTGCAATCCAAAAAAAATTAATTTAATTTTGGAATGAATCTTGCAGTAATTTAGCAAAACAGCGGCTGAATAATTCTAAAAGAAACAGTCCTAAAGGTAAAATAAGCTCTTGTACGTAGTTGTAACGTTATTTGATGACAGAAACTAACTGGGCATAGTTCAGGCGTTACGTAGAAAAGAATCTTAATTGTTCAATGTCCTATAAATAATGTTTAAACGTAAATAGGCATGTCTTAGTTTAAGTATTTGGAACATTGCTATTTCATTTTTGTAGGAATAAATTTGCGATAAACTGTAATTAATAAGCCATAGTTCTGTAGTCTGGCAATGATTGGCAGATGGGCTGCGGGTAGTGTGTGTGTGTGTGGGGGGGGGAAATGAGCGTTATAAACGATACCCCGGATATAACGCTGTTGACGACCATGGCTCCCACCGACAGCGTTATAACGGAGCTCCACTGTATTTTGTAAATGAAAAACGGACGTGTCACATCCGAATATCTGCGTGTCCGGTAACTGGTTTAGCGAGTCCGCCACGTCCGACTTCCTTCTCGTTGCTATTTGTGAGCAATAATTTATTTTTTCATGAAAGACTGACAAATGTTTTTGTTTCAAATCAGAGATTGAATTCGCCTACCGTTTTTTCCGTATAAAAAACGCAAAACCTCAGTATCGGCTGTGAGTGCAGACGAACGCACTTGCCTCAAACTCAGGTAACGAAAGACAACTCGGAGGCTTCAATGGCGACATGTAAAATTATCGACATCTGTCGAAGGGTGTTCTCAGTGCGATATGACCGATGTTCAACCAGATCAAAAAGAAGTACCCTTTTTTTGTATTCACACATGGAATTTAGTACCTTCGGTAACTGTTCTTCAATAATTTGCACTCGCATTTTTTTGCAAGTGCTTGAAATTTCAACTTGCATTTTCCAATTCTGGCTTGCATTTTGCGAGTAAATATATGGGAATTTCGAACTCTGCTTTTTCTAATACTGTTTTCTTGAGTTTCTATAGTAAAACACCCAACATTTAACGATTTTTTAGATGAACAAACTCTAGACTTGTCCATTTTGAAAGCATGAAACTAGATAGATTTATTGAATGGTATTTTACGGCGCTTTCAATTTTGGTTAACTCTTTACCACACAAAAGAATTTTAGACCAACCTAAATTGAAAGCATTTGAAGATGACAACTTAAATGTAGCTGAAACTATTATTTCTGTCTCTGACCTGGTAGAAAACATTGTGGGAAAAGGAGAAAATGCTGGTTACCATCCTTGAGAAGATGTACTATCTGTTATTGTCTCCCTTGAAATCGCCAAGGTGATGTGCAGAAATTACTTATGAAAGTGTCCTTAAATGGAGGAATTTGTCTTTGTAAAGGTAGAAACATTTTCAGAAAAAGAAATAAATAGAGAGTTTGTTACGTTGAAAGATGAAATATTTATTTCATTAATATAACCATGAGTGCCACAGCCACAAGTGAAAATATTACAAATGAAGTTCACGAAATGAAGAAAATTTCAATCTTTCTCTGAAAAAAACATATTCTATTCATTTCATAATTTTAGCCCTTTTTTGGGAGAACTTAATCTTAAACCAGTACAGTTTTTTTCGGTTATTCCCGATGGCATACCCCACTGTGCATAGCAACTCTTTACAATATTATGTCAAGCGTCAGAAATGTTAGGTAAATACCTCATATTTCCATCTGGTTACCTTCCTTGAGAAGATGTACTGTCTGTTATTGTCTCCCTGGTTACCAGCATTTTCTCCTTTTCCCACAATGTTTTCAAAATGCTTCCTCCTCGGGTTCAACAAAACTGGTGATTGTGTGGTAAAGGGTTAATTCATATGACTGCAATGGCTCAAACATTGATGTTTTCCTGGGTTTGACCAGTACAGTACAAGGCTAGGGCTCCAAAGTGTCTTTCCCAAAGACTGCACTGCGTAAAACCCTGTGGATCCAGTTTGGCAGGGACCCAGGGCCTCCAGGTTACAAGTCCCATACTTTACCACAGGACAAATACAATGGGGCTAATAGTACGGTCACAAATCAGTAAATGCTGCCTGCTGGCTTGGTAACTGCCAGTTTTCACTCAAATTCGGCTGGTGGCAGCTCGGTGGCAGGCACAATCGGCAGGCAGCAGGAGGCATTTTAGACGCCGCTAGGACGCCGCTGAAGTTTTAAGAAAAAGTTAAAATTTTTTCCAATTGTGGCTGTCGTCAGGGCGCCGGCCGGGCACATCTCATGGTTGCACGGTGGCAATCAAGCGGCAGACGGGCAGCAGCACGATTTTTACTCAGTGGTCATGGGGTTCGAGGGCCTTAAATTCAATGTTCGGCCGGCGATCGGTAGCGACTTATTGCCACTCTCTAGCATCCGGCCTGCTACCGTTATGCTACCGACATGCCACCGTGCGATTTCAAAATACCTACCGGCGGCAGGGCGGAGATTGAAAAGCAGATGGAAGGTGGCTATTGGTGTTGGTAGGTGGCAGGATAGTGATCTGCCGAGTGCAGGCTCCCGGACCCCTGAATATAAATCCGAGGCTATTCACAATAAGAAATTGAGGGCGACTCAGAGACTTGCATATTGCTGGGTTGGGCTCTGGTCTCTTGAGCTTCGGTACTGGCGCTTTGTCTTGCCCCTTGCCTTTGGGGGGCAACTTGTTGGAAGGAAAAATTTCTTAAAGGTTAGATCTATTAATCTTGTAGTTTATAATAATGGTGAACACTTTGTAGTGATATGAGAGCAATTTAGCTATATATATCCCCCGTAAACCAGCCTGCCGCCGTCAGATTACTGTGGGGGCGCCTGTCGGTGGCAGTTCGAACGCCCAATTGCCGGCCGGTGTCAGTTGTAAATGGTCGGTATCCGCCAGGTTGCCGGGCGGTGGCAGGTAAAATCTGACGGCTGCCGGACTGTCGCCTAACTGCTACCGGCCGACACCCTGATGACACCCCACACCCCTCGAACTTAAAAAACTGCCTGCTGCCACCCGGAACCTGCCAGGCGGCCTTTTACTGGCAGTTATTTATGACCACTGTCACCGATTTGTAAAAAATCGGCCGGCGGCATGTAATTTTAAGAATCCACCGATGTCTAGAAATCGGCAGGCGGCAGTTTCACATTATGACCATAGTGTTAGATAGAGGAATGTGTGTATGAAAGTATAACAAGGATTGGAGAAAAAGGAAGACATGGTGGTTACCTGTATTTTCTCCTTTTCCCATACTATATTCAAATACTTTTTTAGGGTGGTCATAACTCATGAATGTGTTGTAGAGGATTAAGCAATATTCAATTTGTTGCTACCTTTGCTTCCAGTGTTGACATGGCTATAATTTTGTTGTCTGGCAAAAACATATTTAGAAATATGCAACATATTTACAAGGCTTCAATGATGTGGCCCATTCCATAAACTTTCTTGGAGGGTTTCCAGACCTAAACCTCGACTGTTGATTCATCACAATACAAACATGACTTGTAACTACACACCACACAATCCCATATTTTAATGACCCTTCGGGGAAAAAGGCTTCAGAAAACACTGTGGGAAAAGGAGAAAATGCTGATGACCAGTATTTTCATCGTCAGCAGTTTCTCCATTTTTGTAAATACCACCAGTTTCAAGAAATCTAAAATTTTGTTCAATGGGGAAAAGTTAAATGCTTTTTATATGCCTGAAATGTTGTATAATGTTTTGGGCCTGGTTGTCCTTTTTTCAGCTCTTACTGTAGTACTAAACCATTTTGCATTCTGTGACAAAGACCTGCTTTGTGACAAAGACCTTGGGGGGGGGGGTTATAGCTCTAGTTGTCACTGTTTGTACCCATGACATACCAAAAAATAGCCCAATGTTAGTTCTTGATAAACTACTGGAAAGAATGAAGTAAAAGCATGAAGTATGTAGATTTATTTCCTTTTGATTTCTTCTTCTCCTTCAGCCTGCGGTTTTCTCAGCTCCAGCTCAGAAAGTTTCAGCCAAATTACAACAGTTTGAGATAGCTGCCAAATCACAGAGTACAACAAAGGCATCCAGTAGAAATGTACAGGTAAGCAAATACCATAACCTAGAGATACCTTTTTGTTTTGTCTTGCTCAAGACATCTTTATAAAACATTGTGCCAAATGAAGAAATTCCAGTTAACCACTAGCCACAGAATGATGACTTTTGATGCCCCTGGGAAAGATGCCTTTTGAAAACATTGTGGGGAAAAAGGAGAAAATGCTGGTAGCCAGCATTTTCTCCTTTTCCCACAATGTTTTTATCTTATCAAGGAAAATTGCACCATTTGAATCACGCTGAAACTGTCATCTGTAAAGGCTTTCAATTTGGACAAGGCTAAATTGTTTTCGTCTGGTAAAGGGTCACTGAGCTATTTCTGTGTCTTAACTTTTTACCAAACAACAAAAATTTTCCACCGACCCAAATTGAAAGCATTTGCAGACAACAAAATAAATGTGACTGAAAAATTGTAATTTGGTTTTGGAAGGGTAGAAAACATTGTGGGAAAAGGAGAAAATGCTGGTTACCAGCATTTCCTCCTTTTCCCACAATGTTTTCAAAAGCCTTCTTTTCCAGGGGTGTTAAAAGTCAGCATTTTGCAGTAAAGGGTTAACTCTGTACTAGATGGCAAAATGTTAAATTTGACAGCTTGAAAATACAGTGTACAAATTTTGCAAACAACAAATTTGATTGCATCGGCAAATTTGATTGCATCGGCAATGTGATTTGTCATCTAAAGTGTAAAAACCACTGGGACGCGCAGAGAATCTTTGTTACCAGCATTTTATCCTTTTCCCACAATATTTCCAGAAGCCTTATTCTTCAGTGTTGATAAAACTCAAGATTGTGTTATAAAGAGTTAGTCATGTACAGTGTCTCAACATATGTGTTGTTGCTTTTTGAAACTATATTGATCAAGATTAGGCCACACACAGTGGGTAGGCTGATCTTGAATTGCTTTGTATGATAATTTGCTAGACCTGCACTAAACAGAATGTTATCTGTCAAAATCTGATTCAACTAATTTCTGATCGTACAATTATTATCAAGATGTAGTCAAAATAACTTGTAAGGAATTCATTGTTGGGTAATAATAAGGTTTATAATTATTAAAGAAAACATAGAAACTGCATAAAATATATATATTTTTTTAAAGAAACTTAGCTGTATTGCTTTGTACTTGAAGGTATTGTTTGATCCATCCATTCATTTATCAGTAAACTAAATGATGTCTTGATACTGGTTTGAACTGGTTTCTTCAAACTTGGCTCAGAATTTTACCAGTAAATGATTGGTGCTGAGTTGACAGTCATAGATTGATGTGATAGTGGCCTTTGTTGACAACATGCTGAGGATTGGAGACTTTACCAGAGAAATTTTGCTTAGGTCAGAGCACCGGATAGAGGGAGTGATTTTGATTTCAAAATTGAAAAAATTTAATTATTCTCCACTAAACCCTATGTTATGGGTGCTCATTAGAATCGTCTCATTGAGGCTCTTTGGAAGAGAAAAAACAGATTTAGAGTATCACCACTCCCTCTTATCTGGAGCTGTGTTATGTTGATGATTATAAATATTGAAATTTAACTGTACATTGGTAAGCCTTACATTAGTGCTCTACGTATTGCACATAATGCATACAATATTCGTAAATGTTTACTACTTTTTCTTGCGATGTAAACTTCACAGTCAGAACTGGAACAGATTGGGAGTTCAAAAAATCAGAGACAAGCTTTACTTGGTCGCTGGAGCCAGAGTGAGACACAGATCAATGTAAGAAAGGACTAACCCATTATCACAAAGGGTGGCTGTTGACCTTCCACACAAGCTAATTTTAGATCCTTACAGGCATAAGTTAAGAACCATATAGGCTAATTTTGGAATTGTAAGGCTGTTGAAGATCCTGAAGCCTATGATTTTTAACCATACTGGCAAATTTACGATCCCAACCAGCTAAAGACCTCTACCAGCTAACTTTGAAGACCAAAACAGGCTTTTCTATAGGCTTACATGGAATAATTTTAGACCTACATAGGTTAACTTTAGATTTACACTTTAGACCCACTAAAGCTAATTTGAGTCCTACAGAAGCTGATTCTCAACCAGTATACTGTAATTTTGTACTCTGATTCATGCTGCATCAACACCTCTACCAGCAATTCTCAGATCCATGTGGGCTACTTGTAGAACCATACAGGCTAATTTTAAACAAGTTACACCTGAAAAGGCGATTTCCAGACCCACACAAATTTCTTTTTGACAAATACTAGCCACTTTGTACCAACAGCACTTAAAACATATACCAGCTAATTTTATAAAGGCTAGTTTCAGGGCCAACACAGGACAACTATACACATATTGTATAGGCCAAGTTCAGCTTTACAGTTGACACCCCCTCCCAAGCAGGCTAACTTTAAAGTCCAGTTTTAAAACTTCACAAACTAAGTTTAGACTTAGAGAGGTTGATTTTAGAGCTATAGTAGGCTAAGACCTTCAGCCATATTTCAAATACCTAGTAGCCAGATTTGAGTAAGGGTTGCAGTAAAAGTATTAAAAGAGAATAAAAAAAGTTTCATGCAAATGAAGAAATGTACAATTATTTAATTTACCCATGTCTTTATAGGTTATGAGTTAAAAGTTATACCAGAATCTGCCTGTATGATGGGAAAGGCTTGAGAATAGATGGTGGATGGGTTTTATAGAAACAGTTGTCATAGAATTGTGGTGGATATTGGGATTTAAATGTGTGGCAAGGCATGCCTACAGGATGTGTTTTTTAAATGGTTTAACCCTTTACCCCATAAGGCATTTCTATGGTATCTCTAATTCACCCAAAATAACAGCAAGGATGAAGCCGTTTCTTATGTGTATATGACACCTTTTGATAATGTAGAAAACATTTTGGTAAAAGGTGAAATTGCTCGTTACGAGCAATTTCACCTTTTGCCACATTGTTTTCCAAAGGCTCCTACAAGCAATGCATAGAAATGAGTATCTATGGAGTAAAGGGTTAACATTTTACCAGAACAAAAATAAAGATCTCCAAATTTGAAGCATTTATAGACAACATCTCAAACTTGGCTCAAGTGATTTCATTTTCTCCTTGTCCCAAAATGCCTTCAAAAGCCATGTTTCTCCGGGTCATGGAGAGATTTTTTTTTTGGTAAATGTGTAAAACGATGTGGGTAGGATTTTAAGTTCTCACTGAACAACCCAGTGTTGTAACAAATGTATAGAAAAAAGGCTGTTGAAAGCATTGTTTGAATAAAAAAGAAAATGCTGGTAATTAACAACTTTTAGCAGCCTTCTGAATGCCTTTTCCCACAATGTTTTCAACCCTTCCTAAGACAAATTTTCATATTTCAGTCACATTTATTTTGTTGTCTGCAAATGTTTTCAGTTTGGACCTGTTTGAAATTATGTTGAAATGTCGAGGTGTTGTTATAGCCATGGTGATGTAAAAAAAATTGACATTTCAGAATATCTCTGTTATTACTGTAGATATTTACATCAAACTTGTACAAGTTAATTGTTTGCAATTAGAGGTGAAATTGGTACAACAGAGGCAGGTAATCATCAAAGTATTTTTGACACAATTATTATGCCTCATTTTCGACCTAGAATTTCTCTCAAAATCAAGCACTTTCAGCCAAGTGTTGGCACCGACTTGCAGTGCTCTTGTTTCCTTCCCTCACAGTGTTTTCTATGCTTTTGTGAGACATCTAATCAGATTGATCATACTTAACTTGTCATCTGCAAAATGTTATTAATTTTATCGAAAGGTAAAAACCATAATTCATAACTGGTGGGAGGGTCTTGGTTTCGGAAGTAGCCTTATATGTACTTGTAGAAACGTGTTGGAATGTATTTGCATTATAGATGTACTTTGATGGTAGAAATCATACTCTAACATGACACATGAATTTGGCACTACGAATACATAACAATGAAAGCATGGTAAAATCTATGTTATTCTATACCGAGTGACATCATTCTATATATAGTGATGTCATTCTGTATAAAGTAAGTAAAAAAAGTATTCAATAGAATATAATCTTCATTGCCCTTATGGATTATTTATTATACCTCATAACTCACAGGCACAGTAGAAAGAAGATTACATATATTTCTTAGTTGATACAGTGTATAGAAAACTGTACATATGAGTAAACAGGTAGAACATAATCATGGTTGCTATAGTACCTCTGCAGAAATTGAACTTCATTCTAAGATATACACATGATTGATTGATTGATTGATTGATTGATTGATTGATTGAATGATTGATTGATTGATTGAAGGTATGGTGTTTAACTCATTACCAGAATAGTTCAGTGTTTCACTTACAAGCCATCCTATCTGGGCCAGTCAAATGTACTTTATAGTGTTTCTTTTACTTAGAACTGAAATTTAATTCAGAATGATAAGTAAACTTAGGCCAAATTTCAAATTCAAAGCAGGTTGCAAGGTACCTACATACAGGATTTGTCATCAGTTGGTGTTAGAGATAAAATTTTATGAAATGATTCTGGGAAAATTAAAGCTAGCCTTTGGCAAGCTGAATAACATTTTCTGGATGAATTTAATGACATTTTGTCTCAAACACCAACAAATATCAAATTCTTTTTATCACATGACAATGTTTAGCAAATTCAAGGTTAGAAGATGCAAAATCATCTATAGATGCACCCACGTTAATATCCAAAACTCTTTCACTTATATGAAATAGGTACTAAATGGCATCAAAATTGACATTACGCAATTATGACATCAAACATGTATAAGATAGGAAAATTTGTAATGGGTATGTTACATTGAAAACAAGGGAGGTTACTTATGTGATAAAATCTGATCTTGACATACCATAATGAAAAAAAAATGCATATCTTGTGTTAATGTCGCATACTTAACAATATTGAGAATGGAAATAGTACAGTTATTAACCCTTTACTCCACAGATACTCATTTCTACGCATTGCTTAATGTAGGAGCCTTTGGAAACATTGTGGCAAAAGGTGAAATTGCTCGTGACGAGCAATTTCACCTTTTGCCTCAATGTTTTCTACACTATCAAAAAGTGTCATATACACATAAGAAACGCCGTCATCCTTGCTGTTATTTAGGGTCAGTTAGAGATACCGTAGAAATGCCTTATGGTGTAAAAGAAGCAGAGGAATATAAAGTTGGATAAAATGAAGCTGAAAAGTTTTTCCACAATTTGCTTTAAAAAAAAAAGGATCAAAATTTGTTATCCAGTTTTCAGACTGGAACCTTAGTGCATCTTTCAACTATTTACAAAAACAACAAAATTTTGAACTTGACCCAGTTGAAATCATTAATTTTACAGACAACAAACAAATTAAATGTAGCTTAAATGGTGTACTTTTGTCTCTGATAGTGTAGAAAACATTGTGGGAAAAGGAGAAAATGCTGGATTCCAACATTTTCCCCGTTTTCCACAATTTTTTTCAAAAGCTTCCTCTTCAGGATCATTAAAGCTTGGGACTGTGTGGTAAAGGGTGAAACCCAGTTTCTTTTATTGAGTATATCTGCAGACATCAAGGGAATTCTTTTATCACAAAATCCTGACTTTCACGACCCTGAGACAGAAAGCCTTTGAAAACTTTTTGAGAAAAGAAAAAAATGCTGGCAACCAGCATTTTCTCCTTTCCCCACAATGTTTTCTATGCTTTCCAAATCAAATTTCCATTTTTGTGTCACATTTATTTTGTTGTCTGCAAATGCTTTCAATTTAGACTAGTCCAAAATTTTGTCCAAATTACAGAATTTGAAAGGTATTGTAGTAAGGTTGTAAAACAATATTGTAAAAGGAAGAAATACGAGTTGCTAGCATTTTCAATGCTTTCAAAACCATGTATTTCTCTAGATCATTCATACATATTTGTACTTGGGATATTTTGTTAAAGTATTAAGTTGTTAATTTTTACTTTTTCAGACAGTAGACTTGAGCCCACCACCAAAGAGAAACATTCTTGACAGATGGAAACCAGCAGAGGTAATAAATGTGTTTTGTATCTTTTTCTTTCTATTACTCTATCTATGATCCCTTGTAGTTTGGGTTTTTAAAACATTTTGGGAACAGGAAAACAATGCTGATAACCAGCATTTTTTTGTTTTCCCAAAATGTTGTGCAATTAATAGCCACATATATCATAAACATTGTTAGAATGTTTGTCTTAAAAATATTTCAGGCAAGTTTGAAATTGGGTCATGTTGGGTCATAAAGTAGGTCACCAGGCTAAATCTTAGAAAGACCTTGTGTGCACTCTAGATGGCACACTTTTAGCCTGACAGTCATGAAACCAGACCAGTCATTTTGAAATTTCAGATGATTTTAAAATTGGGTCACAACAGATCAAAAAGTAGGTTACTGGGTCAAAATCTTAGAAAAAACCTGTGTGCAGTCTAGAGACCAAAGTGTCACTCTGATACTCAAAAAAATATTATCAGAATGTTGTTCTTGATGATAGGTAGGATAAATTAAAAATAGGTCAATTTGTTTAAAAAATAAAAGAAAAAAAGGAGGTTACTTACATGTGTTTGCAACATTAAAGCAGGATCTCTTCAACTTTATTAAGCATAGATGATTTAACTTGTTAGCAAACGACAATATTTTAGGCTTGTCCAAATGTAAAGCATTTACAGACAATAAAATAAAACTGACTGAAAATTTGAAATTTGTTTTGTGAAGGTTAGAAAACATTGTGGGAAAAGGAGAAAATGCTGGTTACCAGCATTTTCTCCTTTTCCCACAATGTTTCTGAAGGCTTCTTTCTCAGGGTCGTCAAATGTAGGGATTGTGTGGTAATGGGTTAACTCAGGTGAGCCCTTTAGTGCCAGTAGCCCCCTTGCTTGGACCCTGTTTTACAAAAGTAGTAACAAATAAAACTGGCATTAGTATTACGTAACTATAGGATAGTGGCAGTAATCTGCCATGAGATACATGATAAGCATGATGATTATTCTAGAAAACTTTTGTGATAAATAGAAGTTTCCTGTAAATTTTATCTAGACAAAATGAAAAGATAGAATTTCCAGGAAACTTTGATTTAGCGCAATACTTTTCCAAAATAACCATGATAGTTATCTCATACCCTGTAGCAGACTAATGCCAGTATACTGTGGTTACGCAAAACTTACGCAGATTTTGTTTGTAAATACCCGAGTAAAACGGGGCACTTGACTACAAAATTTAATGTCTATTAGGTGTATTTATGGTTGATATCCAAAGTTAAATCCAGGTGCTTTGTCTTATCTTCACTATGTTTTGGCTGAAACAAGCCTTAACCCTCTTACCAAACAATTTGGAGTTTTAACTACTCTTAGAAAGAAAGCTTTTGGAGACATTGTAGACAAAGGAATAAATGCTGCCAACCTTTCTTTTTCAACCGTGTTTCCCACTCTACTCAAGAAAAAATCCGTCATTTGAGCCACATTTAAACTGTTACTAGTAAATATTTTCATTTAAGCAAGTCAGCAATTTGTTTTGTGGTTATAACAAAATTTATATATTTTGTCATTGTGGGTTTTACTTACTGAAAACAATAAATTTAATTTATTTATCTTTCTTAACCCATTACCAAACAACAAAATTTTAGGCTTGTCCAAGTTCAAAGGAATTGCAGACGACAAATTAAAAGTGACTAAAAATTTGAAATTTGTTAAGAGTAGAACACAATGTTGGAAAAGGAGAAAATGCTGGTTACCAGCATTTTCCCCTTTTCCCACTATGTTTTCTAAAAGCTTCTTTCTTAGGGGCGTCAAAAGTAGGGATTTAGCCTGGCATTCAGGCCCTGCATTTAAGTCATTCTGATAAACAAGGTACACAACTACATCAGCTCTCAGAAATATGTGTTGTTACTTGCCCTTCTTCTGAAATACGTTAAATCAGACATCAGAACATTGAGAACACAGAGATTTCGTTTTGCAGTTTAACTTGATGAATTTGTTTTAATGAAAAGGTTCTATTTAACGGACTGACACCAGTCTAGTAGGGATTGTGTGGTTTTAGTCAGGAAGCATTATGCTCTTTTCAACAGGAATCTCCTAAATCCAGTGTAAAGTCTTCCTCAGACAATCAAGTGGGGCTTAATAAAAGGTTAAGTGGTAACACAGAGTTCGTTGCAGCTAGATATTTAGAAAAGGCCAGTAAAAGTATAGAAGAACCGGTTTCACCAAGAATAGCTCTTTCAAACAAGAAATCTCCTACTGTCTTAACAAGAGACAAACATGTGAATATTCAGCCAGAAAAATCTCCAGTCAGGAGCAGATTTTCAGATGCATTTGAGAACCAGTCTGAAAAATTAGATAACCAGATCCAGTCAAAGTCACATGACACAGAGAAACAACCAATCAGGGAGCCAGAACCGACAGTGTTGCACAGTCGAGGTTCAAGCTATGATGATTCCTTTGAACACAGCAGAGGCTCAAGTTTTGATGTAAGATATTGTTATTCGGTATAATCTTTCCTTGAAGAAAGTTTCCTTTTACATAGCTCCCCTGTTACCTCTTTATCAGATGGCAAAATATAGCCCAATCCCAATCGAAAGCATTTGCAGATAAACTTAATTCAAATGATGGGATTTGTTTTTGAGCTGGTAAAAAACATCATTGGAAAAGGAGAAAATGCTGGCTAGCAGCATTTTCTCTTTTCCTGTGATGTTCCAAGGCTTTTTAAAACACAGGGAAAATGAAGAAATGCTTGTAGCCTGCATTTTCTCATTTTCCCCAATTTTTCAAAGAGAAATCCACCATTTGAACAATTTATTTGCAGTCTGCAAATACTTCCAGTTAGGACAAGAGTGAATTTTGTCAACTGATAAAGAATTAACCCTTTACCACATAACCCCAACTTTTGGTGAGCCTGTGAAAGAAGCCATTTGAAAACACTGTGGGAAAAGGAGAAAATGCTGGTCACCAGCATTTTCTCCTTTTCTCACAATGTTTTCTGACCTTCGCAAAACATATTTCAATTTTTTAGTTACATCTATTTTGTTGTCTGCTAATGCTTTGAATTTTGACAAGTCTTAAATTTTGTCATGTGGTAAAGAGTTAATTCTATTTGAAGGGATACATACAAAGTTGTAGCTGATAACTTTGAAGATTTTCCTTGTAACAGACAGGTAATCATGTGAATTTACTTTGATAAACCTGTGAATATAATGCGAAAATGTTATGCATAAAGGAGGAATTACTTGAATGAAAAAAAAAACCTCCCAGCTCAACCACAATGTCTGCTACTCTTTCAAAGACAAATTCTGATTGAAGAGACATACTTTATTTGTGATCTTAAAATGCTTTGATTGTGGATTACTCCAAAAATGTTGTCTTCTACCAAGTCTTCATCATATTTGCCAACTTTAAAAATACAAACAAATTAACCCAAGGTAGGAAAATCAACTGTTGTTTAATTGGATTGTTTTCACTATGTTTAATTTGTGTAGAATAAGAAAATTGTAATAATTGAATTCTAGAGAAAATTAATTTGAAATTTTCTTATTATCAAACATTTTGATATCTATTTTTATTTGTTTTAATTTCAGATTACAGCATACTAGTGAAAAAAGGAAAGATTGCATTGTACCAATTCTTTGCATGTTGAATTTTGTCATTCTAAACTATTGCATGATATTTTTGGTCAGATTGTTCAAAGATTAAAAATGAACCTTTTACCACGCAATCCTGACTTTTGATGACTGTGTGAAAGAAGCCATTTGAAAACAATGTTGGAAAAGAAGAAAATGCTGGTAACCGTTATTTTCTCCTTTTTCCACAATGTTTAAACCTTTTCCTAAGCAAAGTCCAATTTTTAAATCCCATTTGTCTTCTGCAAAAGCTTTCAATTTGGACCTTTCTAAAATTTTGTCTTTTGGTAAAGAGTTGATACTGTACCACACTGCCTTTGTATTTAGCACCCTGGGGTAGAACTTTCAAAAACATTGCGGGTAAAGGAGAAATGTTGTTAACCAGCATTTTCTCCTTTTTCCATGTTGTGTACCCCACATCAGACAAATTTCCATATTTTTTTTAGGTTCAAGTAATTTGTCATCTACAAAATGCTATGAATTTGGACAAGGCTAAAACTTCATTGCTTGGTAAAGAGTAAAAAGGCATCCAGATACTTTTGCATGTCAATATGAACCCAAGTTTTCTTTTGCATGTTTGCATGTTGTGTGTAGGCGTCCTCGGAGAGATCAGGCAGATATTCGCAGTATGAACAGGTAAGAGACTGGTAACTGTAGCTTTTGCTCCACACAAGAACAGACTGATACCATCATATTGTTTATGTTTTATCATTTCTTGACTTATTTTGCAGGGATATGTACTCATTAGAATTGTCTATATGAGAGATTTTCTTTAACCTTTTACCACACTTTGCAAACCTTCACCGACTCTTGTCAAAGAAACCTTATGAAAACATTGTGGGAAAAGGAGAAAATGCTGGTTACCAGCATTTTCTCCTTTTCTCCTCAATGTTTTGTACCCTGTTAAAGAAGAATTGCACCATTTTAGCCACACTGAATTTCTTGTCTGCAAACGCTTTCAATTTGGACAAGACTAAAATTTTGTTTTCTGGTAAAGGCCATAGATATACAGAGATACTGCTCTTTGAGCCAGACTACAGGCAGTTTTCATGTATACATGTATATTGTACTTCTCCTATATAATATCATTCACACTGTAATATTTTTTCCTTGTTCTTGCCCAAATCTCCTTGGAACTGTCATTTTGAAAGAAATGAAGTGGCCAAAAAGGTAAGTTAGAGATTTGAGAAAAGTGTGTGTTTGGATTTAAAAAGGGTAGAATCTGATTATAAAAAAAATATTTATAGTACTATTGTAGGAATCAGAAGTGTTTGTGATATATTTGGATGGGTTTTCAACCTTGAAATATAAACTTCGAATTGAAGGAAATTATTACATGTATACCCTTGCAAAACAATTGTTTTTTGGGGTATACTGGAATCAGCCTGTCTATTCGTGTGTCCGACCGTCTGTGTGTCCGTCTGTCTGTCCATGTGTCCATCTGTGTACAAAATACTGTCAAAGTGCTGGCGGGGGTATAAAGTCATATTCAGTGACAGCTCTAGTTTTTTGTAACCTAGACCTTGAAAAAAGGCTAATGATAGGCATTTGCTAAAATACAATCTTGACCTTCTGTTTCTCTACAGGAAGAAGAAGAAAGACTAGAGCAGGAGAGACTTGAACAAGAGAGACTAGAAGAAGTAAGTTCTCTTCCCTGTTACTAAATGACAAAATTGTAGAGGGGTCTAAATTCAAAGAATTTTGCATACTGAAATTTAAATGTGGTTCAAATGATGGAATTTATTTTTGATGGGGTACAAAACATAGCGGGAAAAGGATAAATTGCTGGTTACCAGCATTTTCTCCTTTTTCCACTATGTTTTCAAAGGCCTTCTTTGTGAAGGTTGTTAAAACTTGGGACTGCATGGTAAAGAGTTAACCCTATTATCATTCAATCCAAAAATTTAAAGACCTTGAGAAAAGATATTTTGAAAATATTGTGGGAGAGGTAGAAAATGCAAGTAATTTGCATTTTCTCCGTGTCCCACAATGTTTTCTTCATTTTTCAAAAGTAATACCAGTTTTTGCAGCATGTAATTTGTTGTTTACAATTTGCTTCAGTTTTGAACAGTGTAATAATCTGCTTCCTTGTCATGTTTATTTAGGAATCCAGGATGGCTGAAGAACAGAAAAAGAAAAGGGGCAAGAAGAAGGGGCTTGGAGGTCTCACCCCTGAGAAGAAAAAATTGCTGAAGGTAAGTTTAAAGCGACTAATATGTTTGATCTTCTTTACTTTGACTGTTGAGCCTGATAGCTCAGTAATATACAAAGCTTGAAACCCAGAGGTAGAAGGCTTGATTCTTAGCTTAGGGTATTCTTTTCCTGGATTGATGACAAGTCATTTCAACTGGATTCTTTTCTCTCAGTTTCATGGCTTAACTCATTACTCAGAATTTTGGACTTGTCCAAATGTATAGCAATAGCAGACAACAAATTGAAGGTGGCAAAATGTACTTAATTTCTAGCTCCACTTGCTGAAGGCCCGGGGCCTTAAGTCTTGTAGGATTTCACAGAAAAAAATTTGTACGTCTTCAAGTTTGAAAGCAATTTGCCAAGTATTCTTATGTTTGGCTGGTAGTGTTTTTACTTATCAGCCAGTGGAGTGATATCATGGCCCTCTTTTTCCTTGATAGATGTTGGTTACCAGCATTTTCTTATTTTCTCACATTGTTTTCAGAAGGCTTCTTCCTCAGGGTCGTTAAAAGTCATGACTGTGTGGTAAAGAGTTAACATAGTTTTGACAAAGTGCATATGGGAAAGCAGCTAGTGGCTTGGAAAGAATGTTGTGCCAAGCACTAAATACAAAAATGTCTGTGATTGGTTAACTCTTTACCAAACGGCAATATCTTTGACTTGTCCAAATTGAAAGCACTTGCAGACGACAAAATGAACATAACTCAAAATATGAAATTTGTTTCCAGTAGGGAAGAAAACATTGTGGGAAAAGGAGAAAATGCTGGTTACCAGCATTTTCTCCTTTTCCCACAATGTTTTCAAAAGTACATTTATCTCATTTATCTCAGGGTCGTAAAAACCAGGGATTGTTTGGTTAAGGGTTAAAGAGGGGCTCCAAGGGTTGCTGAAATCGGTATTGTTCAGAAAAAGGTTAGGATATTGACTTTTTTGGGGAGCTTACCATTTCCTGTTTTCATACTTGTCAGAAATTGTTCTTCAGGTCATATTTTTTAGCATGTTTTTATGCTTGAACTGTTTTGCATGATGCATGTTTATACCTAGGATGTGGTAGTGGAATACACCACAGACGAGGAAGAAGAAAAGATGCATGTAATAGCCGAGCGTATGGAACCCCTTCCTGATGACTTTGATTTCCTGAGCACAGGTCTGTGTGTTTGTTTGGTGTGTTACCCTTCCAGTACAGAATTAACCCTTTACTACATAATCCCTAGTTTTAATAATTCTGAGGAAGATGGCGTTTGAAAATGTTGTTTAAAAATTGTCTGAAAAGGGGAAAATGCAGGTAACCAGCATTCAAGGACAAATACCATCATTTGAAAAACATTTGAATTGTCATCATTCTGTAAATTCTTTTGGTATGGAAAAGTCTGAATTTTTACTGTGTGGTAAACGGTTAATGAAATGGACATCAGTTGGAGAAAACAACCAGGATATTGCATGTTTAATCTTTACCAATCAGCAAAGGGTTAAGATTATGAATAATATTTCAGTGATCAAGCAAGTCTCATCTTCCCGTAGAAAGCTAGTGTCCCGTAGAAAGCTAGTGAGTTTTTATGCAATATGTCCCTTGATAAAGGTTTGAAATAACCGAAACAAGTCGGGATTAAAATATTTTTTCAAAATTATATTTGGAGTTTGATCTCTTTTTATTCATTTATCGTAGAAAGCTTGAAAGTTTTCAGTGGAGCAAGGAGACACGAAGCCTTTGAAATCACTTTCATTAATCCTCTTAAATATATTGGACAGAATTTAGGATTCTAGATCAGGGCATTATAAGAGAGTGGCTCCTAGGTTTGAGATTGCTGCACGATTTTTAATGAGTTTGTTGCATGGTTTAATGTGAGTTGTGTTGTATGATGTAATTTCATTTGGATTGTATGGTTTGATTTCAGTTAATTTGATATGGTTGGTTTGTTGCATGGTTTGATATGAGTTGTGTTGTATGGTTTAATTTCATCTGTGTTGTATGGTTTGATATCAGTCAACCCTTTCCCAAACAATCCCTGGTTTTCATGACCCTGGGATAGAAGCCTTTTGAAAACATTGTGGGAAAAGGAGAAAATGCTGGTAACCAGCATTTTCTTCTTTTCCCAAAGTTTTTTTTTACCTTCCCAAAACAACTTTCAATTTTTGAGTCACATTAATTTTGTTGTCTGCAAATGCTTCCAATTGGACTAGTCTAAAGTTGTGTTGTTTGGTAAAGAGTTAATTTGATATGGTTTGATTTAGGTTTTATGGTATGGTTTGATTTCAGTTGTATTTAATTATTTGATTTTAGTTGTGTTATATGCCTTGATTTCAGCTGTTGCATGGTTAATTCCAGTTTTTCTTTGTTTCTTTGATTTCAGTTATTTTGTGTGCTTTGATTTCAGTTACGTGCTCTGATATTAGTTTGATCATGGTTTGATTTCAGTTGTAATGTCAATGTGTGATTTTAGTTGTATTGAATTGTTTGATTTCACAATGCTTGGTTTGATTGTGGCATGTTCTTGGATAGGTATGTTGCAAATTCGCTGCATTTTGCATTCACATAACAGTTCAGATAACTAGTTTGTGTGTATATGTTTATCTTGTAGCAAATTATTATGCAAAAAGCTGCAGAAGATCTGAAGAAGGAAGCTTTAGCAAAGGCAGAAGAGAAGGAGAAATATATTAATTCAAGAGTAGAACCTATTGCAACTGAGGGTTTGGGTGAAGGTAACTGATTGGCTAATTTTTTTTGTTCATGGTTTCTAAACCTGATTTACCATTGGTCAGGTTTTATGATCAGGTCACATGAATGTTTTTCTCTTATCTTTGGTTGGTTCCAACTGAATTTTTTTTTCTTTGATGGGTGTGGTAGTTGCAGGCCATATTCGAAGGTATTTGAAACTATCTTTTAGCGAAAGGAGAAATTGGTTGTGACAAATAATGCAAATAGTTTTAATGTATTCTTTGGGCAATGTGTTTTCCTACAGACATGGTAATTAAGTGCTACATATGTGGTACAGGAATTATGGTTTGAGTTTTACATTTGGTTTTGTTGGGTGTTTTAGTGGTACATTTTTCTGCTCAGAAAAATTCATTTTCACAGTTTTTAAAATTCAGTTTGAGGTCTAGTAAAGCTGTATTTAGGAAACAAGATGTCCATTGTTCCATTCTCAACTATTTTGCTATTTGATTTTTAAGCCTTTACCCCATAAGGCATTTCTATGGTATCTGTAACTGACCCTAAATAACAGCAAGGATGAAACCATTTCTTTCGTGTATATGACACCTTTTGATGGCATAGAAAACATTGTGACAAAAGGTGAAATTGCTCGTCACGAGCAATTTCAACTTTTGCCACAATGTTTTCAAAAGGCTCCTACAAGCAATGGGTAGAAACAAGTATCTATGGAGTAAAGGGTTATGAAATACACAGAAATATCTGTAAAGATCTTAATTTTGTCAAGTCATTTTTAGCTGCCTGAGTGCATTCCTTTTATTCATTGTCAAGATTTTTCCTGCTAACACTTTACCCAATGTCAAAATATTAGACTTGTTCAAACTGACAGCACTTGCAAACAACAAATTTAATGACACTACAATGAACGAATTTCCTCTTGGAAAATGGGGAAAACGTTTAGGGGAAAGGTGAAAACACTATTTACCAGCATTTTCTCTTTTTTTCGAAAATGTTTTCAAAAGGACTTTTTCCAGGGGTTGTTAAAACTTGGGATTGTGTGGTAAAAGATTGCCTCTAAAGTTGACATTTTTCATAAAACTTCCATGAAATTTTCAGTATGATTGTGTCCATTTAACCCTTTACTCCATAGATACTCATTTCTACACATGGCTTGTAGCAGCCTTCTGGAAAACATTGTGGCAAAAGGTGAAATTGCTCTGGACGAGCAATTTCACCTTCTGTCACAATGTTTTCTATGCTATCAAAAGGTGTCATTTAGACATAAGAAAAGGCTTCATCCTTGCTGTCATTTCGGGTCAATTAGAGATACCATAGATATGCCTTATGGGGTAAAGGGTTAACTCTTTTCCAAACAACAAATTTTTTGACTGGACCAAATTAAAAGCAATCACACAACCAATAAAATCTTGTTAATATGATGATTACAGACTTTGATAGATTAGAAAATATTGTGGGATGGAGAAAATGCTGATAAACGTCATTTTCTCCTTTTTCCACAATATTTTCTACAGGCTTCTTTCTCAGGGATCTTAAAAGTTTGGATTGTGTGGTAAAGACTTCACTAAATCAAGCTTGAAACTGACAGGTATTAAATACAAGATTACAAGGTGTTATGGTGAAATGAATGGATGAAAACATTGAGGGAAAAGGATGACTGCTTATTCCATGAAACAAAATTTTGTTTACCTAAGCTTTCTATTTTTACAGCTGAGCTCAACAGGCTGTGTAAAAGCTACATAATGATTTGTACTTTAATTAGTGCTGTAAACAGCTTAAGGAAATATTACGTGAGAAGAAGCTGCTTGTAACATTACTCTTAACCTTTTCCCAAATGACAAATTTAAGACTCCTCCAAAGCTGGGAGCATCCACAGACAACAAATTCAGACTTGGTACAAGTAAACTTAAGGTCTTTGATTGGGTAGAAAACATTGTGAGAAAAGGAGAAAATGCTGGTTACAAGGATTTTCTTCTTTTTCTTCAATGTTTTCAAAAGTCTTCTTTCCCAGGGTCCTGAAAATCAGGGATTGTTTGTTAAACAAAGTCTTTTTTTTTTTCATTTTCCAGCTGAACTCAAGAAGCTGTGCAAGAAGCTACATCAGACTCTAGCTCAAATCCACTCAGAAGTTTATGATTGGGAGTTTAAAGTAGGCAAACAGCAGCAAGAGGTCACTGAACTCACAAATAAAGTCAATGATTCTAAGGGCAAATTGTAAGTATGGTTGAACCTATCTTAGTTCTATATGGCAAAAAGCATTTTCTCCTATATTTTGACAGTGTTTCACAGACAAATCCCATCAAATTCATCTGCTAAATCCTCAAGACTTTTTGCTCTGATTTTTAGCTCCACCGGCCAAAGGCCAGCAGGCTTAACCCTTTACCAGACAACAATATTTTAGCCCCATCCAAATTGAAATTATTTGCAGACGACAATTTCAGTGTGAACTAATGGTGGAATTGTTTATTGATAGGGTAGAAAACATTGTTGGAAAAGGAGAAAATGAAAATGCTGGTTATCAGCATTTTCTCCATTTCCCAAGATGTTTTCAAAAGGCTTCTTTCCAAAGGTCGTCAAAAGTCATCATTGTGTGGTAAAGGGTTAAATCATCGCCCTGTGTCCATTGTCTGCGTGTGTGTTGGTTAACTTTTATTTCAAACATCTTGTTTTCTGAAAATACTGATCCAAATTTGATGAAACTTCACAGAAATGATCCTGCCATGGTCCTCTTCAGAATTTATTGGTTTCCCTGGCTTCACCTGTTCATGGCAGAAAATTGATAAGAACCGGGACCAAAAAAAAAATTATTGAAATATACTAGTGTAATATCAAAAACAAATCATGGATTTAAAACAGCCTGAGGGGGTTTATGTGATAAAAGGAACATTAAAGCTGTCTGCTTTTCTGTTGGGTTAGACTAGATGTGGATAGAGGTTTACACTGAATTTGACCTTAACCCTTTACCAAACGAACCCAGCTTTTTACAACCCTGAGAAAGAAGCCTTTTGAAAACATTGTGGGAAAAGGAGAAAATGCTGGTATCCAGCATTTTCTCCATTTCTCACAATGTTTTCTACTCTGCTGGAAACATATTTCTGTTTTTGAGTTACATTTATTTTCCTGTCTACAAGTCCTTTCAATTTGGACCAGTCTAAAATTTTGTGGTTTGGTAAAGAATTAAGTCTCATATAATAAGCACCTCTATACACATGCAATATGTATATGGTTATCCAAGTACAACCACACAGACTTGTGGTCTGTTGTAATATTCCATTTTTGTCTTTCGGTAGTTAAGGGTAAAAAAAATCCTTCCTTTATCACTATGTATAATCCATTTTCTTTCTTTTGCAGTGTAAAGCCAGTTTTACGCAAAGTTAATAAAACAGAGCAAAAGTGAGTGAAACTGTGACTAAGTAAACATATTTTGTTTTTTCTGATGAATATAATTTCAAGCTTCTTCTGTCTTGCTAGGTGTTGTCTCAACCTTTTTTTTTCCCTAGTAATACCCAGAGTGTTCATTTTTCATTGCAGTAGAAAAAGCCAATCTTATTTGTTATTTTTGGATGTTTTGGTTACCAGAAAAAGTCTATGGAAAAACTGTTTAAGTCTTGACTTTCCAACCTTCCTTTTACTTATTTTCATGTTATGACAGAAAGAGATTGAAATAAAAACTAGGCTTTTTTTACTGCTTGTAAATGTCTCTTTTCTGTTTGTATTTTTTGAACAATAAAGTTTGATATGTATATCTTAATCGACGAAGGGATAGTCACAAATGATGGTTCGTGAAATTCATACTTGACCGTTCAAGTAAAAAAGAGAACTTACACATGCAAGGGCTTTAAGCCTTTAATGCAAAATGTTGTATATGATGGAGACAATTTTTGTGACATGGGCTGCAAGAGGAGCTGTTTCAATAATCATCGGACATTTGTGATTTTCCTGCTTGATAGGTAAATATTCCTTCATATTTTCATTGTTAATGTCATGTATTGGCTATATGAATAACATTTAAGGCTGTTGTTGTGACTGTCATAGTTAGCTTTAGGTATACAACACGAAGAGTCCAAAATAAACGCAATGGACATTGTCAGTATAGAAGTAAGAATAAAAAAAGAACTGCAATTTTTATCCTTTTTCACAGTTATGACTTAATACCCATGAAAGAGAAAGCTTTTAAAAACGTTGTAGGAAAAGGAGAAAATGCTGATTACCAGAATTTTTTCCTTTTCTCACAATGTTATCTACCCTATTAAAGAAAAACCATTTTGTATGAGCCACATTGAAACTGTCATCTGCAAATGCTTTCAATTGGGACTGGTCTAGAATTTTGGTGTGTGGTAAAGGGTTAAGGTTGCTCTTACAGAAAATCTCATTAGAGTGGCTAGTGTCTTCCAAAGATCAGACTGCATGTTTTATGCAGTCTGATCTTGATCTACTTTGGCAATTATAGTTCTCAAAAGCTGTACAAGGATTGTTCTCATTTTGTTTCAGCCAATATAAATATTTCAAGTTACAAAAAAGATGCTTCAAAAAATTTCTTCAATTGTATGTCGAAAATGTGTGCATGCACTATGGTTTCATGTTTTTGAATGGTTTTGCTTAGAATAGCAAGTTGAGATTCTTTTTTACAAAGTTTGTTTTTCTAGCTTTTTATTTTCTTCTTATTTGCCTGGCAGAATGAGTACTTTTGGCTTTTCAGCCATTGTTGGGATAACTTGTTACTTTTTGCAACAAATTATTTTGAGTCATTGTTGGGATAACACATTTTTTAAATGTTTTTTTTTTTTCAACACATTTGAAGTAATTAAAATGTAAAATAAAATATTAAAATGAAATTATCAACTCATTACTGAATGAAAATAATTGAGACTATTCCACATTGAAAGCATCTAGGGGTCATTAAAATTAGGGGTTGTGCTGGAAAAGAGTAAGCTTTTTACAAATACATGTACATAAGAAAACCTTGTGACAAAGGCAGAAATTTCTCTGTAAAAGCAGATGAAAGCTCTTTAAATGAGTTCAACTGTTTTAAACAATCCTGTGTTTTAATAGCCATAAGGAAGAAGTCCTTTGAAAACCTTTTTGGAAAAGAGGAAAATACTGGTAACCAACATTTTCTCCTTTTCCAACAATGTTTTTCACCCACTCAGTCATCATTTGGGCTATTTTTACTTGGCTGTTAATCTGGATTTTTACCAATACATTCCTATGTTTAAACAGCACTGTCATTCCAAAGTTTTAATAGCTTGACCATTCTTGGGTTTTACCAGTACTGTCACCCCTAATTTTAGCTATGCAAGTACTAGGTTGGGCCTTACAATACCATAGGGACATAGTGAACATAGTGGTGCCAGCCAATATCAAAGGCTCATACTTTGAATCCTGTAATGGGCGGAATCAATCCTTAAACTTACCCCATCATAGTGACAGCACTGGTTAAAGTTTCCAGAAAGAAATCGGTGCTAGTGTTTTAAAAGGTTAAAAGAAAACCTTTTTTCACAATCTAGGTGATAGAAATAGGTTAACACAAATCTTACGCCACCATTAGGGATCACACTTTGAGGTTTTTTTTTTTTTAGCTCACCTGAGCACGATGTGCTCATGGTGAGCTTTTGTGATCGCCCAATGTCCGTTGTCCACAGTTTCTTTAAACATCTCCTCCTAAACCACTGGGCCAATTTTGATGAAACTTGGCAGGGATGTAAATTCCTTGGGTGAAGCGCTACCAAAGTTGTACAAGAGATTGAATTCCAGCCATAATTCTGGTTTCCATGGCAACCAAAAGGCAAAAAATAGCAAAATCTTTGAAAATCTTCTATTCTGAAACTAGAAGGCATAGAGCTTTGATATTTGGTATGTAGCATCTCCTAGTTGACCTCTAGCAAGATTGTTCATATGATGCCCCTGGGGTCACAAGTTTGAAACATAGGAACAAAGAAGGAAAACTTTAAAAAATCTTCTTCTCTGAAACTAGAAAGTGCAGAGCTTTGATATTTAGTATGTAGCACCTCCTAGTGGACCTTTACCAAGATTGTTCATATGATGCCCCTGGAATCAAAACTTGCCCCACCCCGGGGGTCACAAGTTTGAAACATAGAAACAAAGAAGGAAAACTTCAAAATTCTTCTTCTCTGAAACTACAAGGCATAGAGCTTTAATATTTGGTATGTAGCATCTCCTAGTTGACCTCTACCAAGATTATTCATATGATGCCCCTTGGGTCAGAACTGGCCCCGCCCCGGGGGTCACAAGTTTGTATTATAGGAACAAAGAAGGAAAACTTTAAAATTCTTCTTGTCTGAAATTAGGTGGTGCAGAGCTTTGATATTTAGTATGTAGCATCTCCTAGTGAACCTCCACCAAGATTGTTCATTTCATGCCCCTGGGTTCAAAATAAGGCCCCACCCCTGTGGTCACAAGTTTGAAATAGGAACAAAGAAGGAATACTTTAAAATTCTTCTCTGAAACTACAAGGCGTAGATCTTTGATATTTGCCATAATTCTGGTTTCCATGGCAACCAAAAGGAAAAAAATAGCAAAATCTTTGAAAATCTTCTATTATAAAACTAGAAGGCATAGAGCTTTGATATTTGGTATGTAGCATCTCCTAGTTGACCTCTACCAAGATTGTTGATATGATGTCCCTGGGGTCAAAACTGGCCCAGTCCCGGGGGTCACAAGTTTGAAACTTAGGAACAAAGAAGGAAAACTTTAAAAATCTTCTTCTCTGAAACTAGACGGTGCAGAGCTTTGATATTTGGTATGTAGCATCTCCTAGTAGACCTTTACCAAGATTGTGCATTTGATGTCCCTGGGGTCAAAACTGGCCCCTCCCTGGGGGTCACAAGTTTAGAACTTAGGAACAAAGAAGGAAAACTTTAAAAATCTTCTTCTCTAGAATTAGAAAGTTCAGAGCTTTGATATTTGGTATGTAGCATCTCCTTGTCGACCTCTGCCAAGACTGTTCTTATGATGTCCCTGGGGTCAAAACTGGCCCAGTCCTGGGGGTCACAAATTTGAATCATAGGAACAAAGAAAGAAAACTTTAAAATTCTTCTTGTCTGAATCTAGGTGGTGCAGAGCTTTGATATTTAGTATGTAGCATCTCCTAGTGTACCTCAAAGCAGAATCTTTGAAAATCTTCTTCTCTGAAACTAGAGGGCGTAGAGCTTTGATATTTGGTATGTAGCATCTCCTAGTGGACCTCTACCAAGATTGTTCATATAATGCCCCCTTGGGTCAAACCTGGTCCCGCCCCAGGGGTCACAAGATTGAAACATAGGCACGAAGAATGAAAACTTTAAATTTCTTATTCTCTGAAACTAGAAGGCATAGAGCTTTGATATTTGGTATGTAGCATCTCTTAGTGGAATTCTACAAAGTTTCTTCATACTTTGCCCCTGGGGTCAACAACTTGCCCTGCCCCATGGGTCACAAGTTCGAAACATAGGAACAACGAAGGAAAACTTTAAAATTCTACTTCTCTGAAAATATACGGCGTAGAGCTTTGATATTTTGTAAGTAGCATCTCCTAGTAGACCTATACTAAGTTTTTTCTGAGGATGCTCCTGGGGTCAAAACTGACCCTACCCAGGGGTCACAAGTTTGATTTTACAGCTTGGTACTCAGGTGAGCAATTTAGGACCATCATGGTCCTCTTGTTTAACAGTTTCAAGCTAAAATCTTTTGGCAGCAATTCAGCAAATGTATTTTGCTCCAGTATTGTGGTATGATAATATTATGTACAAGTTTACTTTGCTATAATAATAATGCTTTTTTTGTAGGAATATTTTGATAGTCAATTTAAAGCCACGCTTACCTTTTTGTTTTAGATTTGCAAAACTGTCTAAAAAGTCTGATGCTAAGGAAGACTTCCGTGAAACCTTGAAATCTGTTCCTGATGAAGACGAGGTATAAGAAATACTTGTTTAACTCTTTACCAGACGACAAAATTTTAGACTTGTCCAAATTGAAAGCATTAGCAGACGACAAAAAAGATGTGACTCAAAAAACGAAATCCGACTCTGGAAGGGTAGAAAATGTTGTAGGAAAAAGAGAAAATGTTGGTTACCAGCATTTTCTCCTTTTCCTACAATGCTTTCAAAAGGCTTCCACAGGGTCATCAAAAGTCAGAATTGTGTGGTAAAGGGTTATCGCTTTTAACAATCCACTGTTTGTTTGCACTACTCTAAGAAAGAATTTTTTTTGAAAGACATAATGCGTTGATTATTTAATTGAATGGTGTTTTATTCCTTTTTATACGCCCATCGAAGACGGGACGTATTATGGGATCACCCGTGGCGGGCGGGCCGGCGGGCGGCGTCCAGTTCTTTGTCCGGAGCATATCTCCAAAACTATTCTAGCTAGGGTTATGAAATTTCATGGGTGGATAGATCTCATAAAGGGGGAGTGCAGTGCACAGGAACCATAACTCTTGCTTGCTTAATTTTTGAGTTATTGCCCTTTGTTGTTTTTCATACTTGAATTTTGTCCGGAGCATATCTCCAAAACTATACTACCTAGGGTTATGAAATTTTATGGGTGGATAGATCTCATCGAGGGGGAGTGCAGTGTGCAGGAATCATAACTCTAGCTCGCTTAATTTTTGAGTTATTGCCCTTTGTTGTTTTTCATACTTGATTTTTGTCTGGTGCATATCTCAAAAAGTATACTAGCTAGGGTTATGAAATTTCATGGGTGGATAGATCTCATCGAGGGGGAGTGCAGTGCGCAGGAATCATAACTCTAGCTGGCTTAATTTTTGAGTTATTGCCCTTTGTTGTTTTTCATACTTGAATTTTGTCCGGAGCATATCTCCAAAATATACTAGCTAGAGTTATGAAATTTCATGGGTGGATAGATCTCATCAAGGGGAGTGCAGTGCACAGGAATCATAACTCTTGCTCACTTAATTTTTGAGTTATTGCCCTTTGTCGTTTTCCATACTTGAATTTTGTCCGGAGCATATCTCCAAAACTATACTAGCTAGGGTTATGAAATTTCATGGGTGGATAGATCTTATCGAGGGGGAGTGCAATGTGCAGGAATCATAACTCTAGCTTGCTTAATTTTTGAGTTATTGCCCTTTGTTGTTTTTCATACTTGATTTTTGTCCGGTGCATATCTCAAAAAGTATACTAGCTAGGGTTAGGAAATTTCCTGGGTGGATAGATCTCATCGAGGGGGAGTGCAGTGCGCAGGAATCATAACTCTAGCTGGCTTAATTTTTGAGTTATTGCCCTTTGTTGTTTTTCATACTTGAATTTTGTCCGGAGCATATCTCCAAAATATACTAGCTAGGGTTATGAAATTTCATGGGTGGATAGATCTCATCAAGGGGGAGTGCAGTGCACAGGAATCATAACTCTTGCTCACTTAATTTTTGAGTTATTGCCCTTTGTCGTTTTCCATACTTGAATTTTGTCCGGAGCATATCTCCAAAACTATACTAGCTAGGGTTATGAAATTTCATGGGTGGATAGATCTTATCGAGGGGGAGTGCAATGTGCAGGAATCATAACTCTAGCTTGCTTAATTTTTGAGTTATTGCCCTTTGTTGTTTTTCATACTTGAATTTTGTCTGGAGCATATCTCCAAAACTATACTACCTAGGGTTATGAAATTTCATGGGTGGATAGATCTCACATAGGGGCAGTGCAGTGCACAGGAATCATAATCTTTGCTTGCTTAATGTTTGAGTTATTGCTCTTTTTTGTTTTTCATACTTAAATTTTGTCCGGAGCATATCTCCAAAACTATACTAGCTAGGGTTATGAAATTTCATAGGTGGATAGATCTCATCAAGGGGGAGTGCAGTGCACAGGAATCATAACTCTTGCTCGCTTTATTTTTGTTTTTCATACTTGAATTTTGTCCAGTGCATGCCCCAGCTTTACAACTTGGGGTAAGACGGGCGTATCTTGCGACAATTTGCCGCTCTTGTTCAACAATATTTCAGTCACATCACAGTGACAGTTCATATATTCATTTATGTCATGAGTTTCACCAGTGCTAGGCTAGGGTTTTAAAGTGTGTTTTCCAAGGATACTCTGACCAAGAATCCAATGCTTACAGGGAAGCTTGAACTTTGGGCATCCGGGTTACAAGTCCTACATTTTACCACTGACCAACACAGGACCCCAAAAACATTGTGGGAAAAGGAGAAAATTCTGGTTACCAGCATTTTCTTCTTTTCCCTCAATGATTTCTACCCTTATAAAGATACAATTGCATGACTTTCATTTAGAGTTTTGTAACATGTAAATACTAACTATGGCCTGCAAAATGCAAAAAGGGGCATTCAGACATTCATGTTAAGTTTTGTGCCGGATTGCGACAGCACTTTATGTCAACACTAGATTTTGTTTCACTGTATAATTGCGTGATATGGATATCTTTTCAGTTAAGCACACGAAAGGAAAGTGTTATCTTGGATTAGCCTGCGCGGGCTATGCAGGTTGATCAGGAACAACACTTTATGTAAATGGCCCTTTTTGCGTGCTATAGGCCATATGGAAGAGTCCTGTCACCTTGTCAGATATCAGTTAAGCATTGACCATGTGGTGACCAAATTTTGATGAAACTCGGTCAAACAGCTCGTGAAATTTTCTGAGACAATTGTACATATCTTTGCCATGCAGTCAACATACAAGGTGACAACATTAATATTTTGGCTCCATTTTTTACAAGCCATGCTGAATTCATTTTTAGCTGCAATGGCCGCAGGCCAGCAGGCTTATGTCATGGCCCGGTGTCCGTCGTGCATGCATGCATGCGTGCGTCCCTCTGTGCATGTGTCAACTCTTATTTCAAACATCTTCTTTTCTTAAACTACCTATCCAATTTTGATGAAACATCACAGAAATGATCTTGCCATGGTCCTCTTCAGAATTCTGTGAAAGAATTTGATTCCTTCTAAAACTCTGGTTGTCATGGCAAAAAACTGACAAAATCTTGAATTTTTAAAAAAAATCTTCTTCTCTGAAACCATAAGGCCTAGGGCTACCAAATTTGGCAAGTAGCTTATCTAATTGATCTCTACCAAGTTCCTTCAAATAATAGCCCTGGGGTCAAATTTGGCCCAGCCCTGGGGGTCACAAGTTGTACATGGGCTTATATAGGGAAAATTTTAAAATCTTTCTGGTACCTAGCTATAGGGCCTTGGGCTACCAAATTTGGCATGTATCTTCTAGTGGTTGTCTATCAAGAGTGTCCGAATAATAGCCCTGTGGTCAAATTTGGCCCAGCCCCAGGGGTCACAAGTTTTATATGGGTTCATATGGGGAAAATTAAAAAAAAAATCTCCACTCAAGACATAAGGCCTAGGGCTACTCAATTGGGCATCTAGTTTTATCATGTGGTTATCTACCAAGGGTGCCAAATTATAGCCCTGGGATTAATTTAGCACTGTTCCGGGGGGTCACAAGTTTTACACAGGCTCACATAGGGAAAACTTTAAAAATCTACTTGTACCTAGCCATGAGGCCTAGGACTACCAAATTTGCATGTAGCTTTATCTTGGTGGCATTTACCAGGAGGGCCCAAATTATAGCCTTGGGTTCAAGTTTGTCTCCACACCAGGGATCACAGGTTATATATGGGCTTTTGTGGTGAAAACTTTATAAATCATCTTATTACTAACCATAGTAAAGACTAGGGCTATGAAATTTAGTCCTGTCTCATGGGTCTCATGTTTTACAGGGTCTTTTATTAAGAAAACTTTGAAAATCTTCTTGTTTATAACTGCACATTCTTGACATGTATTATTTGGTATGAGGCTTTATCTTGTGGATCTCCACCTGGATTCAAGTAAATATAGCTTTACAGTCAAAATTGGCTTTGCACAGGGGTCATAACTTTCTCATAGGATTTTTGATAAAAATTTGTATGTTCTTAAGTTTGAAACCAATTAGCCAAATGTTGTAATGTTTTGCTGGTAGTGTTTTTACTTATTAGCCAGTGGAGCGATACAGGGCCATCATGGCTCTCTTGTTTCACATTGCTATATTGGTTGACCTTTGTCCAATGCATGACTATCAAGAAAGGTGATTTCATAAGTGATAGTAATGGTCTCAGTCCAACAAAGTTTTATACATATGCAAAAACATTGTGGGACAAGGAGCAACTGTTTGAAACAAGGAGAAATGTTAAAATTGTATTTGTGTTATATTTGTGTTAATTGTAACTTTTTATTTTCAGTTGGAAGCAGAATAGAAACTCAATCATAGGCCATTTTATTTTCCTCACTGTTACCATAGCATCTGTAATCAGAGACTACCAGTCAGCTGCTACCAAAGAACTACACAGAATTATTTTACTTTCTGCAACCTAATCCCATTCAAGTTTTCCAAACATTTTGCCTTTTTTCCGTAGATAATCATTATCAGTCACCAACAGTGTGTACCATCTTATTTGATTTTACTATTGTGAGATCAGAAAACATTATGGGAAAATAAGAAAATACTGATTACCAAGATTTACTCCTTTTCCCATTATGTTTTTCAAAAAAAAAAATCCCCAAGGCCATTTGAGCATGGAATAATTTGGTAAAAAGCCCTAGTTTAATGTTTATAAAGATAAGTTTAAGTTATTGTGATAATTTATGTACTCTCCATCATTTAAGGAAAGTAAAAAAGTTTAGACTTGATCATGTGAAAAAATATATTTTGACAAGAAATTGGATGAAGTATTCTGTCTTTGAGGTGGAAGGAAGTGTCGTGGGAAAAGGAGAAAATGTTTGTGACAATGTATTTTCTCCTTTTTCCACAATATCCTCTAATGTTTTTTTTTTTTTTTAAGGCTTTCTCAAATACGGAATCGTTTGGAAAAGGATTAATACAGATGGTTTGTGAAAATTATAATATGGGATAGTCTTGACCAGACTCTGTTCTCGTTGAAGTATATGAGCAGTGCTCTGTGAAAATGGGGCTTAATGCATCTCTGAAAATTTTCGACCCAGGTTGGCCTGCATTGTCTGTCCAGGTTGACCTAGGCCAAAAGTTTTTGCCATTGGTCAATTTTCTGTTTGTCCAAGGACCAGTCTATCTCGCGATAAATTTGTGATGGCTTGCTTGGTACCATGGACCACAGAGATGCATGATAAGTTTCATTTTGCCAAAATATGACTCATGTAGGCAACATTAATGACTCTTGAAAGTAAGACAACAAATGAAACTCGTTGACCCCTAACCATACAATACCGAGCTTTCTTGACTCTGAGAAAGAGACATATTGAAAACATTACTGGATAAGGAGAAAATGCTGGTAGTATTTAAGCGATATCATTGGATGCTAAATGTGAAAGGTAGGTGTAAAATAAATGTATGTATCGATTCTTGAAATACTGAAACCAAGTTGTTGCAGACAACTTTGAAAACAATATCCTGTAAACTGTTAATCAACATGAATACCTGTGAACTCATTACCACATGACACTATTTTAGGCTTGTCCAAATCGAAAGCATTTGCAGACAACGAAATAAAAGTGACTGAAAATTTGAAATTTGTTTTGTGAAGGGTAGAAAACATTGTGGGAAAAGGAGAAAATGCTGGTTACCAGCATTTTCTCCTTTTTCCACAATGTTTTCTAGAGGCTTCTTTCTCAGGTTTGTCAAAAGTAGGGATTGTGTGGTAATGGGTTAACTCTTTACCACACGACAAGATTTTAGTTTTGCCCAAATCGAATGCATTTGCAGACAACATAAAGTGACTGAAAATTTGAAATTTGATTTGTGAAGGGTAGAAAACATCATGGGAAAAGGAGAAAATGCTGCTTACCAGCATTTTCTCCTTTTCCCACAATGTTTTCTAAAGGTGTCTTTCTCAAGGGCATCAAAAGTAGGGATTGTGTGGTAATGGGTTAAAACAATGTGACATAACTGCTGACTTGTCCAAATTCAAATCATTAGCAGATGACAAAGAGTAATGTGGCTTAATTAACCCTTCATACAATCCCAAGCGTTAACAACACTTTGAAAGAAAACATTGTGGGAAAAGGAGAAAATGCTGGTCTCCATTTTACTGCAATGTTTTCTGCTCAGTCATAGGTAAATTTCACCATTTCAGCCATCTCTTATTTGTCATCTGCAAATGCTTTTAATTTAGATAAATATAAAATTTTTGTCATTTTGTAAGGAGTTAAATGATGGGTTTAATTTTGGAAAGGGTTGAGTAATGTAGGAAATAGAGGCAATGCTGGTTTTCAACATTTTTAACTTTTCCTGCAAAATTTGCGAAAACCGTCATGTGAAGGGTTGTTAAAACTTTGGATTGTTTGGTATTATGAAAAGAATTTTCTTCCTTTGCCAAAATTTTTTTCTCACAGATCTCTCCTAGATGATGAAAAATGTCTGCAAAAATTAATGTTAGATGTTACAGCTTCCTATATGTACACCTTTATGTTGAAATAAATGTATGTTGTGATGACCTTTGTTTTGTTTAATCTTCTTCTAGTTACATTTAATTAGATTAAGGGGTTATTTACTCTTTACTACATGACAAAATGTTCGACCCAACTGAACTGAAGGCATTTGCAGATAATAAATAATTTGTACCAAAAATAATTAATTCTGTCTTTGATAAGACAAAGAAATAGACAGATTTATCAAGACTTGTACATACAGCACCTCATCAAGGACAAAAACATAGGACTTGTACATATTGCACCTCATCAAGGACAAAAACCTAGATTTATCAAGATTTGTACATACAGCACCTCATCAAAGACATAGACATAATTAGTTGTACGGTCAGGCTGCAGGGGACTTTGAAACTTGTTCACAGCTGTGGTGATCCATGTCACATGTCACAACGTAATGCAGGGGAATATACTTGAATCACCATGACCGTCTGTCTTTCCGAGTGTCCATAGACACAAATCTGTCTGCAGTAATATTCCTACAGTTTTGCACATACTGAATCAAATTTATACACAGAGTTCCTGTATTATGAAGTTGTGCATATGCAATTTTTATGACCCTGCTGCATTTGTTGCGGAATTATCTCCCCTTGAACTTTTTTCAACTCGTACTTTTGTACTAAACCATTCTGCATTCTGTGACACACATGTTTTTGTGACAAGTAGCTGGTGGGGGGGGGGGGTATAATCACTTTTAGTGATAGCTCTACTTTGTCTGGGTTGTAAAACTCAAGATTGTTTAGTGAAAGATGTAACTGTGCATGTCTTTTGCTTCTCTTTGCAGTCACTTGATTTAATGACAGAAGACGGATGACAGGATCAACCAATGAAAATTAAGGATGAAATTAGGAGGAGGCTTGAAGTTCTGAAAGCCGGTCATGGAGTTTTGAGTGTTACTGTTTGAATGCCGTAACTTTTCCTGTTGTTACACTGTTTCTAGGCCCTATGGGCCATTGTTCTTGCTGCACAATGCAACTTAAGCAATTTTCTTCAATGTATGATATGCTTTCAGCTGTTGTTTACCCTTCAGTTTTTGTCAGTCTGTTGATGTACTTGCTCCCAAAAATATTACAAAAATTGCAAGAAGGCTAATGTGTAAGGTGGATTATAATGCTAGCTCAAGATGATACTATGATATTATTTCGTTTTTCCATTGTAAAAAATGTTGCAAAACTTACAGATATCTGTGTTTAATAATTGAGCATGGTTTTTTTTGCAAAATGAGAAATTTTACATTTTGCTGCTGCAGCTGGAATACTGAAATAGATTTATCAGACATGCTGTTTTTTTTTTTATACTGTCTACATGTAAAATCAGTATTTATGTTCATATTTCTCTATAATATACATGTATTGAGAAATTGATAGTATTATATGGTCTGCAACACAAGAAAAGGGACATTCGCACATTTGCGTAAAGTGTTGTCTCGGATAAGCCTGCGCATTCCGTGTAGGCTAATCCGAAATGACACTTTCCTTTATGTAATTTTCTGTTTTTGCACAAGGGTAGAGATGCACAAAATCTAACGTGGTCGTAAAGTGACATCTTGGATTAGCCTCCGTGGACTGTGCAGGCTGATCCGAGACAACACTTTACGCAAATGGCCGAATGCCCCTTTTTGCGTGTTGCAAGCCATATGGTCTGCATCACATGAAAAGGAGCATTCAGACATTTGTGTAAAGTGTTGCCCAAGATCAGCCTGTGCATCCTGCAAACACTGATCTGAGACAACACTTTCCATTCTTGTGTAATTTCCTGTATTGTGCAAGTCTAATGTAGAACAAAATCTATTGCAGTCCTAAAGTGCCATTTCCAATTAGCCTTAGAGCGCTGAACCGAGACGGCACTTAACACAAATGTCCGAATGTGCCTTTTCATGTGTTGAAGGCTATATTACAGTTATTTTAAGTTTAACCCTTTATCAAACAAACAAAAGTCAAAGTGACTCCGGGAAAGAAGGGCTTTGTGAAAACTATATGCTTACAAAGAAAATGCTGGTAACCAGTGTTTTCTTTTTTTCCACAATGTTTTCGACCCTTTTAATGACAAATTCCATAATTTTAGATACACTACATCTGTCGTCTGCAAATGCAAATGTTGTTTGGTAAAGAGTTAACATCAGGAACTATTATAGATTCTGTATTATGCTGATTATAATGTATTGCTATGAATATTATCACACCTTACTAGTCATATACTGGGTCTATGTTATCCTGTGTAAATATGAACGTGTAGTGTACCGTACATGTATGTGTAGTGTATCGTACATGTATGTTATAATGTGTTGTGTATGGTACATTTATGTGTAGTTTTTACCATCTGTATTGTGTATTGGCTCAATGTACGTTTATACACATTATACAAAAAAAAAAGAAAACTAGGTTTAGATCTTCCTTAGAAACCCTTCTCAAAACAGACATTTAAGACTATAAAACTGGAAGCATAGGCAGATAGGAAGTCAACGGTAGGAATGACTTGTTATAAAAGTTTGGTCAGAATTTTCAACTTGTCAGTTCCCTACCCAAAGACAAAATTTTAGATTGGTCCATATTATGAGCATTTCCATGCTACTGGTTAAATTTTGGACAAATTGTATAATTTGTCTCTGAAAGGGTAGAAAACATTGTGGGAAAAGGAGAAAATGCTGATAACCAGCATTTTTTTCCCTTTTCCCACTATGTTTTCAAAACTCCTACACAGTTAAAGAGGGTATTTTAGTGCATATTTTATTTCATACCTCTATAGAGAAAGAAAAAACTCACAATTTCAGTCTCAACAAAAAGATAATTGCAGGTGATAAGTTATATGCAGCCAAAAAGGTATTTGCTGTTTGTTTAACTTGTTACCAAATGGCATTATTGAAGGCTTGTACAAACTGAAAGCATTTGCAGATGACAAAATAAAACTTTTAAAGTCAACTGCCACAAGTTTGTTCAAATTTCTATGTTTCTCTTGTTACCCGAAATGTCCCCCAACCCACACCTTTCCTCGATTGTAGCTGAATATTTAACTGCTTTTGTTAAATTACGAAATTGCAATTTCCTGGACTTCAATAAAGATCAGTAAAACTCATTCCTCTCCATATCACGCTTGCTTTGTTTATAACTTGCCCAAGGTAATCTCATTTTGTTCTTTTCAGTGAAATTGTCCACTTTCAAAGATGATTTTCAGGATTTTCAGTTTGGCTCTTTACGAAGGAAAAGTTAAGTTATTGTCAAAGCCATGTCATAATCTGTTGTTGATTCGTCATTTCCGAATTTTTTCTGGTACATGTATTTACTTTATTCTTTTACCAGAAGACAAAATTTTTGTCTTATCCAAACTGAAGGCATTTGCAGATGACAATTTCAGTGTGGCTCAAATGTTGTAATTTTTCTTTGATAGTGTAGAAAGACATTGTAGGAAAAGAAGACAAGAGGGCCATGATGGCCCTGAAATCGCTCACCTGAGTTTATTGACCAAACATGCACCATCTAGTTTCCCAGTGACCTAGTTTTTTATCAGACATTACCCATCATCAAACACTTTTGAGATATCAATAAGACAAACATTCTGGCCAAGTTTCATGAGTATTGGACTGAAAATATGGCCTCTACAGTGTACAAAAGGTTTTTCTAAGATTTCATCAAGTGACCTAATTTTGGACCCGACAAATACCCATTATCATCAAGACAAACATTCTGACCAACTTCCAAGAGTTTCGGACTGAAAATGTGGCCTCTAGAGCCTACAAAAGGTTTTTCTAAGATTTGACCTAGTGACCTAGTTTTTGACCCCACATGACCCATTTTCGAACTCGTCCGAGATTTCATCGAGACAAACATCCTGACCAACTTTCATGAGTATCCGACCAAAACTGTGGCCTCTAGAGCGTACACAAGGTAAAAAGTTGACGCCGGACGCCAGACACAGCACGAACACAATAGCTCACCATGAGCACTTCGTGCTCAGGTGAGCTAAAAATGCTGGTTTCCAGCATTTTCTTCTTTTCCCATAATATTTTCAAAAGGCGTCTTTTTCAGGAGCATCAAAAGTCAGCATTTTGTGGTAAAAGGTTAATTACAGCAGCTGTTCTGTATGAAAAGAAGAAACCAAGCAATATTTTTGACACAGTTATGTCCCTTTACTCATTTGAATTTTCAAGAAAACAGAAGGTATTTGCATGTGGTGATCTTCCTAGGGATCCATAAAACTATTGAGAGTGTTGTAATGGGTTAATGCCGTTTTCAACAATAATTCAGTTATATCACTTTGGCAAGTGCACCTATCCAAGCTTTCCTGGAGTTTCTGTTACCAGTACTCTGAACAATATTCTTTTGAAGCTAGTGTCTGCTTTCTAACATAACCACCATCAAAACAATGGTCAGTTTTGGGAGAGGAATGAATCGTGTCCCAATGACTATGCCCCCCCCCCAAAAAAAAAAAATATAATAATTTAAAATAGCTTAACTTGGGTTTTTAGCTCTACTGGCTGAAAGCCAGCAGAGCTTATGTCACGGCGGGGTTTCCATCGTCCGTCCGTTAGTCTTTTTCTTGTTTACGCGATAAAGTCTGCATTTGTTGTCAGATTTTCGTGAAACTTGCACAGTTTGTTTATCTCATCAATAGCTTCAACCCTATTGATTTTGAGAAAAATCCAACAAACAATATTGGAAAAGTAGCCATTTCAAGTTGAACATTTATAATTCTTGTTTACGCGATAAAGTCTTCATTTGTCGTCAGATTTTCATGAAACTCGCACAGTTTGTTTATCTCATCTATAGCTTCAACCCTATTGATTTTGAGAAAAATCCAACAAACAATATTGGAAAAGTAGCCATTTCAAGTAGAAAATTTCCAATTCTTGTTTACGCGATAAAGTCTTCATTTGTTGTTACCATTTGTTTAGCCAATTAGAAGGTGTTTTACTTTCAAATTTTGAAAACCTTGGAGAAAAAGACAAAATATTCTCAATAATGGTTGGTAGATACATGCCCTGATCTTTATCTTTACTTTCCACAAAAGCATCTTATCCATGGCACATTAGCAGATAAAAATTGTTCCTAGATTTAAAATAATGTTTATTATCACAACTCTAGTATGTCTGGACGAACTGTTTTTAAAAATTTAAGTAATTCTGTTCTTATTAACACTGTCTTAGCATCTGAAGTCTGTCCATCACTAAAATAAAAACACAGTTGATTGTTCTGGATGACACCTGAAAAATAACAAAGAACAGTCAAATTATTTAATATTTACCCAGTAACTCTATAACAAACAACAAAATTTTATACCAGTTCGAATTGAGCAGATGACAAAATACATGTACCTGTAACTCAAAAAAAATTTACTTGTTTCCAGCTTGGTAAAAAAATTTGTTGAAATAGGAGAAAATGCTGGTTTCCAGCATTTTCTCCATTTCCCACAATGTTTTCAAAGGCTTCTATCTCAGGGTCTAAAAGTAATACAAGTCCAGATTACCAGGGATTGTTTGGTTAAAGGTTGAAACAATCCAACTCATTTTCAGCCAAGTTTTATCCGATCTCATTCTTAGTTCTGAAGTTTCTTTACTCCGACCACAAACACAAATCTTCAAGCCAATGGCTACATTCCTACATAAACACAGTCAAACTGTTTCTGCATGAGAAAGAAAATTTTGTTTTGAAATGTTTTTCCATTTAACCTCAGAAAGAATTTTGGCTAAGTTTGGTATAGAAAATGGTGCTGATTTTTTATTTAAATCTAGTCTTGTTTTAGACTTAAGTAATACAAGTCCTGATTGGCTAAACCATTTGATTTTCATTACTTTCAAATTTAGAAAATTCTTTAGGACACTAAGACTGTCCTTAATCATGGCTGGTGAATACTGACTCTGATCTTGGTCTTTCAGCCAATCAGATGGCTTGTTATGGACAATACAATATGAATGGATGAAGAAGACTGCCTGTGGTTTTACCTTCTGATAAAATCTGGCCATTTTCATCACAGACTCTTGTGTTTGATTTTGTGACGCCCATAATTTTCAACAGTTTCTCGGTTGATGGCACATCTATAGAACTTCCTACATTACCATAGAATACACGCATTGGCATAGGCTTGTGTCTAAATCTTTGTGCATTTAAATCAGCCTGAAAAAATTAGTTATAACTAAGGGCAAATCCATACGAATCAAGTTCCTTATGAAATGGGTTTAATCCTTTACCGCACCATGCCAACTTTAAATGACCCTGGGAAACATGCTCTGCGAAAAAATTGTGGGAAAAGGAGAAATTGCTAGTTACTAGCATTTTCTCACCCTCAACAATGTTTTCACCCCTGTCAAACAATAATTGCACCATTTGAACCACAATGAAATTGTCATCTGCAAATCCTCTCAATTTATATAAGGCTAAAGTTTTGTTGTGTGGTAAAGAGTTGAAGGATGTGCAAAAAAGTATTGACCAATCTAAGCCTGCACAGATTGTGAAGGCTGCCAAGAGTCAAAACTTTTAGTAATTGCTACAATTTCTGAGTCAGAGTACCGCTCTACTTAATGATTCAGGTTATTTTCAGACAAAACAGAGCAATGCTAGGCAAAGGCTGGCTTAGTATGATAAGTTACAAAGATGCACAAAAAGTCCTTTTCACAGACAGTCATCCATATATAGCTTGCAACACAAAAAGGGGCATTCTGACATTTGCATAAAGTGTCATCTTGGATCAGCCTTCGCATTCCAGGCAGGTTAATCCGAGACGACACTTTACGACTACATTAGACTTTGTGCTACCGGAGATTTTCTCAAAATAGAAAATAACAAAAACAGAAAGTGTCATTTTGGATTAGCCTGCTTGGACTATAAAGACTGATCTGATACGGCACTTTACACAGGTGTCCGAATTCCATATAACTGGTAAGCAATATCCATCTCTGTGAACTTTGTAAATTTGGTTCTTTTCCACAAGCTCTGAACTCTTCTTTAGATGACATGATTTTAAAAGTTTCAAGTACTTTGACTTCATTCTTTACCACAAATACCTTGCTTCAATGACTGAAATGGATAGCTTTGGAAAACGGGGGGAAAAAAGCATTTTCTCCTTTTCCAAAGATGCTTTCAATTATTTCAGAGACAAATACATTTACTTGTGCTACATTCATGTTGTTATTGTTGGCAAATGCTTTCTATTTGTACACGTCTTAAATTCTGTCATTTGGTATAGTACATGTACTAACCCTTTACCAGACAACAAAATTTTAGCCTTGTCCAAATTGAAAACATATGCAGACGACATTTTCAGTGTGCTTCAAATGGTACAGTTTTCTCTGAAAGGATAGAAAACCTTGTGGGAAAAGGAGAAATGCTGGTTACCAGCATTTTCTTCTTTTCCCACAAACTTTTCAGAAGGCTTCTTTTCAAGGAGCATCAAAAGTCAGCATTGTGTGGTAAAGGGTTAACCAAACTGCCTTTCATGACTATTTTTTTTAATCTAACATTTGGTGTTAGCTAATAATGCAAAATTTCTACTTTAGCCACAATGTTTTAGAGATCAATCTCCTCCCACAGGAGGCTATATGTGTACAAAAAATTAATGGTCTACCTACCTCTTCGAAATTTAAAGCACCAATGTTTCTAGAGTAGGAAATTATGTCATCTGATGTCCACTTTCTCTTTTCTGAAAACAGTTTAACTAAGTTTATAATCACTTTTAACACTGGGGATAAATGTCTGTTTGTTTCAATGATTTGTGATAATCCTTTATAAATCCATAAAGGTCTCATTGCTCTGAAACAGAAAAATAAAGGTAGTCATCATCTGAACCTTTTCAAAAAAAGACAAATTGTACACAACAAAATTCAAAGCGTCTGTCCACAAGGCAAATTCTAAAAGTCGAAGAAATCTGCCCAAGTTCTCTATAGGGTAGAACACATTGTGGGAGAAAGAGCAATGCATTGTTACAATAGGCTTTCTTTGTTGATAAATTAAAGCACTGTGGTTCAACTCTTTACCACACAACAAAATTTTAGACTGGTCAAAATTGAAAGCATTTGCAGATGACAAAAAAAAAAGTTAATGAAAATTGAAATTTGTTTCTGAAGGGAAGGAAAGGTGGGAAAAGGAAAAAAATGATGGTTATAAGCATTTTCTACTTTTCCACAAGTTTTCAGAAGGCTTTTTTGTCAGGGATATTAAGTCGGGATTGTGTGGTAAAGGGTTAACTCTTCACTAAAGACTAGAATTTTAGATAGGTCTTTCTTCAATTCATTGCAGAAGAAGAATTAGATGTGTTAAACTGAGGGTAGGAGGAGTAAAACTGTGGGAAAAGGAGTAAATCATGGTTACCAGCATTTTCTCCTTTTCACATAATGTTTTCAAAACAGATTCGTTAAAACCTGGGACTTTTGAGAAGTGAGTTATTTCATTACTTTACCAGGGAATACTGAGGATAAAGCTTTACCAGGATTCAGAATCCCCCCTCCCCAGACTAGTCCAAATTTGAGGCATCTGTAGACAACAAAAGTAAAGTGACCCAAAAATTGAAATTTGTTTTGGGAAGGGAAGAAAACATGGGGAAAAAGAGAAAATGCCACTTACAAGCATTTTCTCCTACTCCCACAATGTTTTCTGAAGGCTTTTTTCTCAGGATCATAATCACCAGGGATTATTTGGTAAAGGGTTAAAAAAAGGCTTGTAGAGTAATGGGTCAAGCCTACCGGAAGGGGCTTTCTGGGACTTTCTTTCTGTGATAAATATTTGAGTATGATTCCATATCATGGACATAGTGTAAAATTGATCACCTATGGATCAAATCTTTGTCAAATTCTGGCATAATATGTGAAAAAAAAAATCCTCAGAGGCTGTGGCATATCAAGGGAGAGCCTTTCATATTTTTCCCCCTGAATTTAGTCTTTCTTCTTTACTGATAATATCCCAGCTACTGCCCTACTTAATTCAAGGATGGTCAGTGATGAGTTACTCTTTAAGTATGATAAGATAATAAAAATCTGAAAGAACCCTATAATTCGCATGCATGCTTCTGAATCCCTCTTCACAATGGGGGCATGCATTCCTTCAAGTCAAATTATCTCCCTGGTCATATCATACGAAAACGAAAAGTTACAAAATAACAGATTGGTCCTTTCACCTGTACTTTTCTGTTTTATCCTTTATTCCCTTGAGGATGTTGCAGTAAATATATTTTGATTTATGATCATATCTTGTGCCCCTGTGTAATTTTAAAGTGCATTCTGTTCTCAATTAACAGAGAAATAGGTAAATAAAAAAATATCGATTCATTGAACGATCTAACCAGATTCAGTTGAGATATTATTTTACAAAAACATGTCATAGCATGTGTGCAAGAAAATCAAGATGAAAACCATGTAACCACCTTTATTAGGACCATAGTCTACTAGAGGCAAATGAAGTTAAATAACTGAAGAATGGCCCTCATTGCTACCTGGAAATGTATCCAGTTCTTGCATCATGATGACACTGTGACAGTGGTTCCAACAACCCCAGCATCAAAAGATTCAAGTCTGACTCTAAACCCCAAAAATACATGTTTCAAGTACAACAAACTTAAACTCACTGAAAATTTAAAGCAACTGTTTTTCTGTACTTTGGACTACAGACAAAGAAAAAATGAATTCCTTACTTGGTATAATCTAGTCCAGTTGGATCAATGAGAACAAGAGCTTTTATATGTTTCAGTTTGAACTGGAGTCCAGCTGTTAAGTGTAGACCAGCGCCGACACTGTCTGAATGGGTAACCAGTATGTCAACACTGAAATACATAATAAACAAAGTTAGCCATTTAACTTCACATCAAATGACAACATTTTTGACAACTCAACATTGAAAGCATTTCAGACAACAAAATGAATGTGACCTGAAACTTAAAATTTGTTTTAGAAAAGGTAGAAGACACAATATTTTCAAAAGCTTTTCTCCCTCTTAGAAGACAAAATATGAATGAATAATTTCCAAATGAGCTGTGTTTACTAAATGAGTTGAAGCAGTATTCATAACCTGTTATTAAAATTGCTCAAATTTTTAAGCCTCTACCACACAATCTCGAATTTCAACGATCCTGTAAAAACATTGTGCGAAAGGGAGAAAATGCTAGTGACCTTACAATTTGATTAATATTTTTCACTGCAAATGCTTTCAAACTGGACCAGTCCAACATTTCGTCATTTGGTAAGGAGATGATCAAGAGACAAGCTACCTGAAAGGCTTTCACAGAATGTCTCAGCCAATCAGATTGCAAGTTTCTGATAGGAAATATTATACATGTACAGCTCCTGATATAGAAAATACAAACTGTGGAACTTTGATGGTTTCCAGTGTATCTTTGATAAATTCTGCCTTTTCTTCGTCTGTCTTCGTGAAAATATGCTCCTCTGCTTTTGTGGTACCCTTACAGTGCTTTGAACCTGCAAGATTACACATTGTGTACAGAAAAGATATTTAAAAAAATTGCAGGTTTTTTTTTTTTTCATAAAATAAATCTCCATTTTTACAAAGCATACGGTATTAAAATAATTTTTATATTTTTCAGCTTACTAATATTTATGCCTTCATATAAGCCAAAATAGCGGAGGGTTGGAGTTACCCTGTAAGTTACATAAACCAAATCTACTAGCATGTCATCTATTTTGATAACGTTCATGACTACATAAACTTTACAGAAGGACTTACTGGTACTGGGTATGGACACAATCAAAATGTAACTCAGTTACACTCTTATCATGAGAAACTGAAATGAAACTGGTCTATTTGGTAACCAAAATTCTTTTGCATTATTAGATCAGTTTGAGAGAGATTAAGGTATTTTACTATTTACCAAATGACAAAATTTTAGGCTTGTCCAAATTGAAAGCATTTGACAAAGTAAAAGTGACTGAAAATTTCATTTTGAAATGTTTTGTGAAGGGTAGAAAACATTGTGGGAAAAGAAGAAAATGCTGGTTACCAGCATTATCTCCTTTTCCCACAACGTTTTCAAAAGGCTTCTTTCTCAGGGTTGTTATAAGTCGGGATTGTGTGGTAAAGAGTTAAAAAGAATAAAATGGGACCAGGGCTATAACGCTACATGTACATGCTAGACAAAAACAAATTCTGTAATATTGGAAAGTAAAAGACATGTATACATGTATGTCCTACATTTAGACTAACAGAAGAACAAGGCTATGAAACAAAAGGTAGAAAACAAGAAAATACTGGTAACCAGATTGTTTTCTATAGTGTTAACCTACATGTACCTGGTAGTATAGATAACTGTTCCTGAGGCTATTTTAGTTTTTGACTGGTCCCCTACAGGTACAAAGACGGTCAATAAAAAAGTACATTCGTAGTTGAGATCTCCACATGTAATGAAACATTTAATGATTTGTTCTTAGTTGTGTGTCTGTAAATATTATTTCCATTCTGCTATAATGGAGGTTAATTGTTTACCACACAATCCCAATTTTAACGACCCTGAAGAATAATGCTCTTTAAAACAGTGTTTGAATAGGAGATAATGCTGGCAACTGGCATTTTCTCCTGTACTTGCAATGTTTCATACCCTTTCAAAGAGAAAATTCAGTTTTTGAGTCTTACAAAATTTGTTATCTGCTATGCTTTTGATTTTGTCATGGCCATTTTTTTCCCCTTGGCCTTGGGTAGAGTTGGTTCCGGGCTTGTTCGTCCCAAAACCAGTTCGTCCCTGGGCTTGTTCGTCCCTGGGCTTATTCACCCGGGCTCGTTCGTCCGGGCTTGTTTGTCCCACACCACCGTTTCGATCTTATTGGAATGTAATCGCTATGTGCCCTCCAAAGTAAACTTTTATTTTTAACATGCAAGTACTTTGAACAAAACTTATTTATTCTTTGTTTTTGCTTCACTTGAAGTCGTATTTTGAACAGAACAGAAACTGAATTAATGATTCAAAACTTTAACACACAATGTCTCCGCATCGCCTCTTGCCTAGACTAGCGGCCTTACATTACAATATTTATTGAAAATCCATATGTACATATACATGTATGTATAAATGATTTGTTATTTAATTTCTTTCCTAAATACCATGTTGGGGATGACGTCATTGGCATTTTTCATTTACTTTAGTTTCTTCTCTAAATGCAGGCCCGTAGGAATGGGGGGGGGGGGGGGCTGGGGGGGGGGGCTGGGGGGGCTCAGCCCCCCCCCCCAATAATTTTGAAAATCATAGTAACTAAAATATGAGTTTTTAGTGCAATGCAACTACCACGCAAAAAATCTCAGTATTTCGAAGTTAGCCCCCCCAATCTTGAAATGCTTCCTACGTGGCTGAAATGTAACGATGGGAATGACACCATTGATATTTTTTCTTTTACTTAGTTTAAAAATATTTATTTTACATCGATTGAGAAACAAGTTCTGACAAATTATACTAATCTCTCTCGATTCTGCTTCCTGGGAACTAAACCAATACTCGCGCAGAATGTGCATGTGGGCCGATGATAAATCCTATAATTGATACCCGCTCCCGGGAATCAAACTCAGGACATTTTGGTTACGAGGCCGATGCTCTACGTCACAACCACGGACACCACATTTCTTTCACTTTGGTTTCTTCTATAAACGTGATGGGGATCTTTTTTGTACAGTTATAATTCACTTTGGTTGAGTAAAATGGAAGGCAATAATGCGCAGTTACAACCTTTTCAAAACCTTTTCAAAACCAGTGAAGAATTCACTATAGACACTTTGGTTGGCAGATACATAAGTTGGGACGAACAAGCCCGGATCAACGAGAAATCAGTTGGGACGAACAAGCCCGGACGAATGAGCCCGGGCGAACAAGCCCAGGGACGAACAAGCCCGTTACCGTAGAGTTAAACGGATGGAACAGAAAAGTCAGTATAGCACTATAGCTTTGCTATTAGAAAATTCATGAAATATCCGAGACAGTGTGGTACACAGTAAATGTCCAACCATGAAAAGAAGCACTGTAAACATTTCACTATTGAAATTAACATACCTGGTATATTTGGTATAATCACTCTATACCCCAACATTACAAATGTGTACAGGTACTGAACAAGATCTTCATGTGTCCCTACACACCCTGGTACACCGACTATTACAGGCACTCGGTCCTGAAAGGTTTTATTGACAAATGAGTCGAATATTCCCACATCGAACACGCAACCCTCCTCAAACTCTATCCACCGGGTTTTACTCGTTGTAACATACACATATTTAAAATATTTCTCATTCATGGACTGATCTCGTGGTGTTTCTGTTAATGCATCTTTTGTGTAATGTCGCCCGTATAATGTAATGCAGTGTGACGTCGGTAGGCCTATCCGACCAGTTGTCAATGTCATAGGCCGCAATTGAAGACGTGTGAATCGATCCAGCATTTTGCAAGTCGAACTTGCTGTATAAAAACATCTAAAACAGCTTATCATTATCTTGGGATTCATTTTTTGTGGAATTTAATTCAAGAAACATTCAAACAGTAAAAAAAATAATCAGAAAATGATTATTTTCATGTGACCTCCATGAGCGCAGCCATTTTGAATGTCCTTTGTGTAAATCACACAACAGTAAATTATACTTTTGATGATCGTGTGACTTACAGAGCGCCTCTGTACCGAAAGACCATTTTGCTTTTTAACAGTTAATTAATCACTGGATCAACAACATGAACAAAGATTTTATTAAAAAAAGAAGGAAATTAGGGTACTGCGGGACTTTTTTAGTGGATCACACAAGTTTCATCCTTATTTTAGTGTAATGTGATAGCCTAATGAAATGCAAGGCATTTTCTTTGCCTACATACACAAATCGCAGAAGATTTTGCACATCGTCAGTAATTTTGAACATTTTGCGACGTACTTGCTATTCCCAGAACACATGTGGTCACAAAATTCCAAGTTATTCATGACTATGTTGAAGCTAGGGCTTGTTTTACTGTAAAATTAATGATAGCTGAGACATACAATACTTATTTTATGTCTCTGATGATAGGTAGTTAATAGCAAGTCTCAACCCTGAAAATATATATAGTCTGTGGTCATACATGAGTCATGCTCTGACAAAAGGGGCTTGATGCATCTCCGTAAAGTATCATTCTAAACGAGAAATCACGTGACTAAGGATCCATAAAAATTCAATATGTACAACAAAGACCCGTGTGACCGACTGTTCATACACAATATCACAGAAACTGTATTCACCAACCATTCTTAAAAACATTCTTAGTCTTTTTTCTACAGAATTTTCTTAATATGAAAGTAGCAGAACTTCTGATTGCTGTTATGTTCACAGTTAGAAAATCTTGAAGAACAAAAAGAATGTTCTTAAGAATGTTTGGTGAATATATACGGACCCAGTGATGGCCAGTCTCGGAATTCATAATTCGGACAATATTTAGAATTTTATGCGTATAAAGACCCTCGACACCCATTAGCGATTTGTATCCGTAAATGTCGATTTGATTTTCAATCTATATATTTGGTTTGATAGATCATCCATTTCAAACGAAATAGGGATTGAAAGATCATCAATTAAATTTCTCCAGGTATTTTATGCAAGCCTTATCGAGTTTGCTATAAAATGACAAGAACGATTTTTGACAACGGTAAAAACGCATGTCCGACTTTTATGTTTAAACTATGCACACTTGTAACGTACATTATTTGGTGATTGTGTCCCATATGCAATTAAGTTTTTGAGTTTTATTTTATTTTTTTTGCACGAATTGCGATTTAATTTCTTTTTAAGTTTTGTCCTCACCTTTAAGAACAAACTTAGTTAAGTTATAGTTCTCTATTCCATTTCACGTGGAATATACCTTTCTTGCTCTAATTCTAATACCGTTACAGGATGATCTTCGGTAGTGGGTGTTTTGAAAACAACCCGGTTGATTAACGAGGCAAGTCAGTTAAAGTTTATTTTTTGGTTGACTTACTGACCCAGACTCTCTCTCTCTCTGCTTATTATCCGCATGCTAATTCAAGAGTCTAGCAGATATTGGCTATCGGAACACAGTCGTGACTTAATTTTGAGACACTTTAGTTATCACAAAACCAAAGTGTATCTCACTACCAGTTTTGAAAGACTGCGGTATCCACAGTCACCAATGTCACTTTCTTCTGTCGCCTTTACTATATGATGGATTTCCTTTGCGTACCACTATCACGGTTGAGGCTACTCGCGGTACTTTGGGTGACGAAGATCGTTCACGCGTGTGAGACTTTTGGAGTGATCGTCTGCATGAACGTGATGTTCGATCGTATGATGTTTGCCTTTTCCTTTTTCTCTGACAGTCCTCATATATCCTGAGTTTCCGTTCATCTTCCTTTTTGTTTTGAGAGTTTGCTGTAGGCCTGAAAGAGTCCACGTTACGAGCGAAAGAATCGGATCTTTTAAAGTAATGTCTGTCATCGTTGGCGGTCTTTCTACGTTTTGTGTGTTTTTCTGTTAGTGATTCATCTCGCCTCTTGCAATAGCTTCCATATCCATTAGTTCGTCCTCTTTTCCTTTCCTCGTCTCGAGACGAAAGGACTTGGCGAGAGGAAGTAAAAGAATAGCTGTCAAAGTTAGACCTACTGGAGCTGTCAGTGTACCTACGGATGTGGTCGTAAGGTTTTTCACCACGCCAATGTTTGGCTATATCATCATTCCTGGAATCTTTCCGTTTCGGTTTTGCATGATATGTGCTATAATCTGTATCCAAATTCGTCAAGGGATCTTCAACGTCGTAGTCGGACTCTCTGCCACGTTTGTACGAATTAAAATCGATGTTGCCAGCTTGAACTTCACTAAGCCTGTGTGCAGAGGGCGCTGGACTGAAGACTGGAGCCCACTGAGGATTTGGCCAATAGCCTGGGTTTTGGCGGTACCACATATGAATAGGTAAATGTGCGGGACTGAAATTCGCAGAATACATCGGGTGGAAATGTGATGCACCACCGAAAACTGTTTTTTGGGAGTTGTTGTAATTGTCGTAGTAAAAAGACTGATTCGGCGAACTGTATAGTTGATTTTGATCGGGGATGGTGGAATAATGCTCATCTGGTATTGGGCATAACTGCGACGTACAGGAATACGAAGTGTTGAAAGCTTGAGCAATGTTTTGTATCGGCTGTCGATATGATGTCCAGAAAGGACTGGCACCAGTCGACCGACATGGTGTAAGCGGCTGTTTGTATGAACTCGATATATAAGGTGACACAGGTGTCCTAGCCTTGACCAATGGACTACTTATCGGTGTATTTTGTCTTGAGAAGTGAGGTAAGGAAATGCCGTGCTTTTGCGATGGAGTATGGCGGTTCAATGAACTCGAGGCACTTGAATCGCTGTCAAAGTTCAGCTTTGAGCGGTGGAAAGATAGAGTCTTTGGGGTATCTGTTGTATGAACGATACCTAGATTGCTCTTAGTTTTGAAATCTTCTGCTCTGGTCTCCTTAGATATATTTTTGTTCATTCCATTGGTCCCTAAAACGTAATTCAGATCAAAAACGTATCTGTATTTACAGGAAATGGCTCCTATTTCAGCCAGCAACGTTTCTTCATCAGCCGGTGGAGTGTACTGTAACCATGCGACACTGTGCAATTCCTTCTGCTCACACTTTGTGCATGTAGGATCGTGCCAGAGACCTGAACGATTTTTTCCAGAATCTATACCCGAGTTCTTTTTATCGAAAGACGATTTATAACATTCAATCGAGCGTTTATAGAACGGGTACAGACTGATATCGACCCTATTCTGTAGGAAGGAACATATGAAGTCGAGTTTTTCTCCGTCTTCTTTCCTAATCTCTGTAACATCTGTAAGTTTCAACGACCCTGGGTGGATAGAGCATTTCTCATCCAGGCACTGATGAACGGTATACCAGGGGCGTTGTGGCTGAGCACTCATGGGTACCACTGTCACGTGGTCTGGAAAGCGCCCCCTCTCACAGTATGCTCTGCGTTTATTCTTATAGATGTGGTGTTTAACCCTTTGGATTGATTCGTTATAAAGTCTATCAGAAGCTATATATCGTGGATGTTCACACGGGGTAATCAAAATAGTCGGTGCATTGTTCTGGTAGGTCCTTGACTTGGTATCTGAAAGGAAAATAATTTCAGCTGAATAATCAATTAAAATCATATCTATCCCTCTAGAAAAGTCACTATGCAAATAACAAGAATGTCAAAATAATACCACCAAGAGTTAGTTTTTCTTCAACATAAAGTCATGTATGCGTCTAACTTAACTATTTTTTCATACCATATTATATGAGCAATGCTCTAGCAAAAAGGGGGCTTAGTGCATCACTGTCATGGATGAATTTTACTTAGCAAGTCATTGCACAATTTTGAATCCATAAAAGACTGACTTGTGTCGATACTTTATGGCGATGCAGTTACGTTTATTTTAATTTGAAAATAAAAGTAATGGCTGTCGCGAACAAAAGTAGTCCGGTTCTGTAACAAGGGCCCGTATTCACCAACCATTCTTAAGAGCATTCTTCGTCTTATTCTCCAGAATTTTCTACATTTGTAAGTAACACAATTTCTGATTGGCTAAACCAATCAGAAGTTGTGTTATTTACAAATATAGAAAACATTGGAGATTGAGACTATGAATATTCTCAAGAATGCACTGTATGTCCATATTAGATGCGTATTTGTAGATTTGTATTAACAGAATGCCAACACGCGGGAGATAATGCTTCTTCATATTGAGCCACTAAAAAGAGTATCAACATTAATATTTCAATAGATTCTACCCCTTACGCCACCCATTTTTTTTAACCCTTTCCCAAACGACAAATTTTGGACTCTTCCAAAACAACAGTTTGCAGACGACAATTTTAGATTTGGAGAAAATGGCAGAAAGTTCTTACAAAAGGTAGAAAATACGGTGGGAAAAGGAGAAATTGCTCGAGCAATGTCGCCTTTTCCCGCAGTGTTTTCAAAAGGCTTTTACTGCAGACACAAAAACAGGGCTTGTTTGGGAAAGGGTTATATAGGCCTACATTTTTGTTCCCTCGACATTAGAATTGTAGCTTGGTGTCTCGCGTTGCTTGTCATTTGAGCCTCATTCTGACATCAGGCGATCTGGTGCATCTCCGTGACGCACAATACCAAGCAAGTCATCTTATAATTTCAGGTTCATAGAATTCATTTTGGGAAAACATAGATCTTCTTTAACGAACGGTTAAACCTCCGTAAATAGTGCTTTTCCTCACTAGTCTATTTTTTTTTAATTCTTGCTTTGTTTATTCTAAGATGGGTCGGCCGGATGATGTATAAAATGCTAGTCTTGAAAATCAAATAAAGAACTATTGAATGTAGTCTAGCAAGGTCCGCTAACGGAGATTCTATCCTCCATCTTTGCCTAACAACCGACTGTTTCATGATATAGACTGTTTCTTTGTCATGTAGGAAACTGACAAATTGCTAAATTAAGTGGCGATCTGACAGTTCAGCCTTTCGGATTACTTAAGAAGACCTAAGATTACACTTTTGGCAGATGCATTAAACCTCATTTTCACGGTGAAATACTCGTTATAATCAGCGTAGATCTGCCAATATTTGCTCGATGAGAGTTATTTAGCTTGCACCTACCATACGTCTCTTATTTGGTGAAGAAAGAAGGAGTGTTAGGGTATCACGTTGTAAAGTTCTAGATCACAGGTGCCTGACATGTCTGGCTTGATACAACCCCTCTATAACTGCGGTCAGATGAGAACACTAGGCCTAGTTGCCCGATTAGACGTATAATCTAGAGCTTAAAAACAGTAGTCTATATGACGAGAGAGAGAGAGAGAGAGAGAGAGAGAGAGAGAGAGAGAGAGAGAGATTCGAAGCTTAAAATACATCACCCGAGATCAATCCTTTTCTTTCAATTTCGTTTAATTCGTCCAGAAATGGACCTGGATTTATGTTTTGAGTTAAATCATAAATTCCATTAATTCATATAGATCTAGATCTAACTGTCGTAAACTTAAACTTCGAAATTAAATCTATTGCTTGTTTGCAAAAATACAAAATGTAAAACTTACCATCAGACATTTTCATTCTTGAAAGAAACGGAACTGTTCTTGACGTAATTGGACTTTGTGTGACGTCATCATGTTCTCGTGCTTCCAAGCGGCACCCAAAATTGGAGGGAAACGTTGTCGCCCGACTTTATATAGATTTTAGATGTAGACCTACGCAAATAGACGTTATTGAACAGCGTTCAAATTATCTCCAGTCGGGTTGCTCAGTGGATAGCAGACTCGCGGAGGTCACGTGATCGATCATGACCCAGTTGAGGCAAACTTTCTTTCCCGACGATCTTTCATCTCTCATTTCTGATACATAGACTAGGCCCTACATATGAGATAATCAGTCAGTAGATAGTCTAGTTTGGAACGCAAGATGTGTCAGTAATGGTGTGAGAAAGCCAGGTACACATATAACCTATACTGGCCACCGTGATATATAGGCTAGATCTAAATTATAGGCGGTAAAGACGGCGTTAAAGCCCAGTAGATCTAAAGTCTTTGTCTAGATCTAGATCTCTACTTTGTGAAAAAACAAACCAGTCAAAGAAGAGATCATAGATCTGCATTGTGCCTTTCATATAAACTAAGATCTAGATTGACCAAGCTCTCATGTACGTCCCCAAGTTCAAATGGCTTGAAAACTGACCAGTGAGATTGTGAAAATCTGGCAAAAGCAAAAGATAGATCTAGATCTAGATCAAATAGTCTACATCTAATAAATCTAGATCTAGTCTAGTCAGAGAAAAGTGCTTTTTATTTTGTAAAAAAAGAAGTGAACAAGTAGAGCTCTACAAAAGTTGCTGCAAAGATGCAGCAAAATGGGTAAAAGCACGGCGAAAAACAAATGTCGCAGCTGCCATTTGTTTCAAGAAATCTTTCAGAATTCACGGAATTCGATTGGCCATAATGCAATCGTATTACTAATGAGTAGTTCAGTAGATCTATTGAGCTAAAGAAGATAAAGGTAAAATAAAGGATAACACAATTGATTGGAAGATATTATATATATATATATCTATGAAATATATTTATTAAAACTTATAAAACAAAAATTGCGTTAAAAAATATGTTCATTCTAAAGGAACAAGTAGATCTACTGCGATCCCAAGTTTTAATACTTGAACTATGAAAGAGGTTTTTGAAAACATTGCTGAACAATGAGAAAATACTGGTAAACAGCCTTTGCTTCTTTTTCCTCCTATAATATCAGAGAAAGAAAATTATCATTTGAACAAATGTAGTTAGTCGTGTATGTACGCCCGTAAGTGCTTTTAGTTTGGTTTAGTCCATAATTTGGTCGTTTTGTAAAGAGTTATATCTAAAAATCAAACGCCATACCACGTGGGAAGAACAGAAAATATGAAAGAGAAAAAGTACAGACAATTCAATTTTCAGTTGCAGTAATCATCATTTACGTTTTCCCTGCACTTGTTTTGCTACAGTATTGATCGAACGGTCAGTTAACTTTTTCAGAGGCGAGTTGCCTCTGAAAAAGTCAGCTATATTACTATTAAGCGTGACAAATTTGGTTTTACATTTAACCCTTTACACTTGGTTACACTTCGATTTATTTTATTCCCCCCCCCCTTTTTTTTTAATGACGCCTATTTTTGACAAAGTAATGTCACGATATAAAAAAAGAGAAAACGATTGGACTGAACCCAGGCTGCCTTTTAACCCTTTCCCAAACGACAAAATTTTAGACTGGTCCAAATTGAGAGCACTTGCAGACGACAAAATAAACGTAACTCAAAAATTGAAATTTGTTTCCAGTAGCGTAGAAAACATTGTGGGAAAAGGAGGAAATGCTGGTTACCAGCATTTTCTCCTTTTCCAATAATGTTTTCAAAAGGCTTCTATGTCAAGGTCGTAAAAACCAGGGATTGTTTGGCAAAGGGTTAAACAATACCATGTTTTAACTACACTGAAGAAAAGTTTTTTGAGGCCATTGAGTAAAGAAATAGGAAAAGCCGGTAACAAACCATCTCGCCTTCTAGTAGCGCTTTTGTAGACCACATGTACCATTAGAGCTGTAGTAAAATGTCGTTTGTTGCTGCTTTGTTCAATTCAAGATTTCTCGTGTTGTTGGGTGGTTTTCGACTACTGGGGTTGTATGAATGACGATTATAAGGCTGTGAGAATATAAAGATGATATTTCTTGTATTTTTGTAGAATTTTCGTCCCGAATTCTGAAGGGCCATCTCTAACCTTTATCCAAACAATCTGAAGTCTTAACGACAAAGAGGGTGAAACATTTCTGAACACCATTAAAAACAACAAATGCAAATATTCATCATTTCAGTCTTTTCAACAATATTTAAAGTATGTTTTTCCTGCTGGGAGCAGGTTCTCTTGATGTTTTTTATAGAATGAAATTTAACCACATTTGATTTTTCTATTGACTTTATTTTTACAAATCATTATTATTGCACTGTTTTTCTTTCATGAATAAATTGTTTAACATGATTAAAAAAGTTCAGAGTTAAGATTAGGATTGTCGTCATCGTAGCCTATAAAACGCAAACCAGCCACAACTTGGTCATTACGGTCGGCAAACGAGGGTCCAAAAATTTCCAGAAAAGGCACTCGTCGTGTAGGACAAGTGACCTTGAAAAAAAGACTGGCCTTGCTTCGATCTACACTCATCCGACAAGAAAAACCCTTTCAAAATTGGACTCTGACGGTTTGTTATTTTTTTTTTTCAGACGAAACGGTTAAGTTACAACGAAACATAAATACCAGGTTTTAAAAACCGGTACATCAGTTATTCGGCTATGTTACAGAAATCAATAAAGCCAAAAGAACGCAGTTTTTCAAAGTGGTATCGGGAAAGTATTAGCGTTTCAATAATTAGCAAAGTCGCTCATATTGAATTAGGTCCACTCAAAGCACATTCCGAGATTTTTGCATGAAAGGTCCTGGGTTATATCATTAGGCTGACTTGAAACCGGTCTTCATGTGCGTGTGTGTGTGTGTGGGGGGGGGGGGACCAGCACCTTTTATGTTCTGTTTCAAAATTTGATTTCCTAAATATCCTTGATTTGCTGATTCAATAACTGAATGGCCGTTTTGTCTCGTTTAAGTTAAATATTCGTCTGAAAAACTTAACTTCTTTTACTATGTCCTATTTACCACTCATCCTACCGGACTTGTGTGGCAGGTATTTCACTCGTCCTCATCCATTTCTTACTCGTAAATTTGTAGGTAAAAATGTCATAGGAAAAAATGTCATAGGTAAAAATGTCAGAGTCAAAATAGGTAATTATGCCATAGGTAAAAATGTCAGATGTATTTATCATAGTATAAATATATGGGGTTAGCTCAGTTGGTCAAGGCTTAGCAAGTTCGAAGTCTTGTCAGGGTTCACTTATTTCTGGCCTCTGAATCATCTGAGATAGCAGTAAGTCAAAATCAAGATTGGTATATGGACTAACAGAAGAACTAAGATCACATACTATTGTCAAAGATACTTTTTCACAAATGTTTTTACCAAGGTTTGCAATTAACTCAAAAATTGAAAGCTGTTTCCAGCCTGGCAGAAACAGTGCAGAAAAAGGAGACCACGATGGTTACCGGCATTTTCTCATTTTCCCACAATGTTTTTTTAGGCTCCTATCTCAGGGTCGTTAAAACCAGGGGTTGTTTAGTAAAGGGTTAAATCAGCACCATGTAATGTTATCATTACTGAGTGAAACAGAAAATTATTTCACAGTATAGCATGGATACAATGAAGATAATAAATAATACATAAATGTATAGGACAACTGGTATATTATCAAATATACAAAGAATGGCTTTACTTCAATGGATCTGGTGAGAGGCCAGAGCCACATTTTTTTTTCATATCATATACTCAGTACCTCTGAAATTTTTACCTATGACATTATTACCTATGGCATATTTACCACTTTGGCTCTAACATTTTTACCTATGACATTTTTACCTACGGCATTTTTACCTCTGACATTTACCTCACACCGTAAAAGGTTTTCATCTTGTAAAATCAACAGGACTTTGGTCAAAATAAAGAATTAACTCATTACCAAATGACAATATTTTAGGCTTGTCAAAATCAAAAGCATTTGCAGACCACAAAATAAAAGTGACTAAATATTTGAAATTTGTTTTGTGAAGAGTTGAAAACGTGAGAAAAGGAGAAACTGTTGGTTACCAGCATTTTGCATTTCTCCTTTTCACACAATATTTTCCAAAGGCTTCTTTCTCAGGATTGTCAAAAGTAGGGATTGTGTGGTAATGGGTTAAAACCAGTAAAAACTTGGGTTGGACTTGAAAAACATTCTTACATTAAGGTTTGCATGCTCTAATACAATGGCATTTCTTAAATCTGGCCGGCCATCCATTGGAGTAAGATAAATCCTGAATCCCCAGCTCACATCCAAGTTCTTCACCTTTTTGACAAGCATATTACCACTTACAATAATATTTCTTGAACTTAAGTTTGATTACCAACGATAAAGGGTCTCATCCAGGCTCATGTGTTTTGGTGTGCTAGTCTGAACCCTATAATCTTCCAAACCACTGGTCCATTTCTCTTTGTTTTTCAAATAAACCACTGAGTGTGGATGGCGGAAGACTCTCGCCCCATTTTTGGTTAAATTCTTCACAACTTATTCCCAAAAAATATTAAGATTTTCTGTCACATGCTTGGCAATTTCTCTCTTCTCCGACGAGGTAAACTAGTTTCTGCGTTTTGCACCTCCCTTCCATATTTACACTACAAAAATTGAAAGAAAAGTCCATTAACCCTTGATTACCTCCATGAAAATGTATTTTGAAAATAATGTGGAAACGAGAAAATATTGGAAACTAGCATTTTCTCCTTTACTGACTGTGACAAATGTTTTTTTTTTCCTATCAAACACTAAACCCATTTTTGAACTACATTCCCAATATGTTTTCAACTCTGTCAAAGACAAATCTCATTGCTTGAACTACATTTCATTTGTTGTCGCTGCAATTCCTTTTTATTTCAGCAAGTTGAACTAGAGCTGTGACTTAATGTGACTTAATACCCCTGCCAGCCCTTTGACAGAAAAAAGTGTCAAATTCAAGGGCAGATAATTCTTCAACTAGGAAGAGTTGACACTTGAAAAGTGCATCTTGCAATCTTCGATATATGATTAATATATGTGCAAAGTTTCAATACAGTTGAAGGAAAAACTGTAGGAGAAGTTTGGGACACAGAATTACTGGTATTTTGTACACAGATGGACAGACACACAGACTGACACACAGACAAACAGGATGATACCAGTATACCCCAAAAACATTCATTTTAATGGGGGGGGAGTTTACAAGATTTCTCATTTTTTTTTGTAGTTTCTATAGAAGTACTAACCAGCATTTTCTCCTTTTCCCAAAATGTCTTCAAAAGGTAAAATGGACGTACTGTATGTAGATACATTCTTATCTTGAATGTGTGAAGGATATATGTTTTCTTAATTCTTTTTAGGTGGTCTAGTCTGTGTATTTGTTATATTTTGTAGGATTTTCATGAATTATGATTTATTCTGATTGATAAAAACTTGAAGTCAAACACAGTTAAAGACAAGTGAAGGCGTGATAAGTATTATACTGCATATTAATCTCTTCCTAAAAAGGCAGAGTAGAATATAGAAAATTGTACAGATATACCAATACTCAGAGTAATTCCCCTTGCATAAAGTTATTTAACCCTTTCCCAAACAATCCCTGGTTTTTACCGGTCTGGCATAGTAGCCTTTTGAAAACATTGTTGAAAAAGGAGAAAATGCTGGTTCTTCCGGTCTGGAAGGGTAGCCTTTTGAAAACATTGCAGGAAAAGGAGAAAATGCTGGTAACCAGCATTTTCTACTTTTCCCACCATGTTTTCTACCCTATCATAGAAAGAAATCATCTTTTCAGCAAGAGTCGAATTGTCGTCTGAAAATGTTTTCAATTTGGTTTAGTCCAAAAGTTTAAGTTTTGGGAAAGGGTTAAAAACCTGTTTTGATCACACACCCACAAAAAATTATAATGATATGACATCTTTAAAAACTAAAGTAACTTGATAATAAAAAGTCGAGTTTAAAAAGTGCTTTAAAAAATAAGAAGTCGATATGACCAAAGTTTGCAAACATTTTTCCACCGGGGATTGAAATGACCAAAATGTGTTGAAATGACTGGGTGTCGAAATTACCGGGTGCTCAAATGACTGCCATTCGATAGAAAGTTTTTACAACTGTATTTATACTAACCTCTCTCAACTATGCTATTTTCCATATTTTCTTTTCAACTAACGTGTTGTATTGAATAAATTTCAAAATTATCTCACAATTCAAACTTTTATCCGAATATATCTACAATCCGGATACTGAACAGATGAATCTCGTTCATGTTTACTGTTTTATTGCCTTTGAGTTTGATATGGTTCATAGGCAAAGATATACACGTGTTTACTTTAAAAAAAGAAACAAAAAAAACATGCGACTAACAACCGTTGGCACCCGTAGAATCGTAAAGAAATCATGGAACTAGCGTCATATCTTCTCTACCATGCTTATTTGCTATTTCCGGTTTGTTCCTTTCGCGTCAATTTTTGTTTGTAACACCAATTTACATTGCTTTTTCTTCTAAATTCGCTAATTTATTGCTACTATCGCTTATTTCCGTCCATTTTATCTGCGCTTTTGCTTTGCTTTTTATTGCGGGCTGATATTCATTCAAATATATGGGTCTTGCAAGAGAATGATGAACGACTAATGGTCAAAGGGAAACAACTCGTACAAAACTTTGTAATTAGTAATGCTACAGTTGCCTCCCTTATTGGAAAGGAAAAGGCGTATTTCTGACTGCTTCACGTCGTGAGTACGTGCATACCATTGAATGGTACGCCTACAAAACGAAGACTCCGCCCAAACCCTCGCTTTGGCTACTTCCGGAGGTGCTGAATTACTGCGGCTACAGTATGTACATAGTATGTGCAGTAGGCGGGACATGAAACCTCCTCTTCCTTTCTCTAGTCCTTATATGCCTGTGCACCTTACAAAAAATGCCAGCCAAGAGCAAGCATAAAACCGAGGACGAATAAACACGGTAACGTCTGTAGAGACGATCCGTTGGACAAACGATAAATTTTCATCTAGGTGTAACGAATATCAAGCAGTTCATGTGGTCAACTTGTTAATTTTAACCGTTCTAAAAACGACATGCCACAAGACCAAAAAAAAAAAAAATCGGTCAAACTTATTATTCTTCTTAATAGGCGGCAGGTAGTCTCCCGTTTATTTTATATTAATTATAACCGCCAATATTTGAATTTGGAATTCATTGTAAGATCGCGTTACAATAAAAATGCTATATTTTGTAACAGATATCATTGAGGTAATAGATGTTCAGTTAATGAAATTAATTCTGAGTTAATGATAACCACTATGATAACTTAACGCAAACTTACAAACAAAACTGTTTTCATTCAATGACGAAATCGACATATATCGCTAAATATAGAGGGCCATTTTATTGCTCAACTTTAAAACATAAATTGACTTAATGTAGGAAGATGATGTCTAGTTAAAATAAATCCCAATGAATATCCAACCATTCCCGTTACAAACCCATAGAGCGCCAAATAAACAAGAGATAACTTCAGTCTAAAAAAAAAAATCCGAGCAATTAAGGTTTTAAAGTTTCATAAGATTGTACAAAAAATCTGAGGAAAGTGGTCGGTGTAGATCAAAGATCAGTCTGCACGTTCTGTGCAGTCTGATTATGATCTACACAGACTGTAAAGGCATCTTTTATTGTATATGGCACTTTGAAGTTTTCGTTTTTACGCCTCTTAGACATCGAACCTCTGTCGACGATCTGAACAGTCTACCAGACCTAGATCTATCTTGTGAAGATTTAACACTATCCAAATAAGCTTAACCCTTTCGGCGCCATAGGGGAAAGCAGAGACTTTTGCAGACGGCACAGATCAAGATCAGACTGCACAGAACGTGCACAGAACGTGCAGTCTGATCCTTGATCTATATCATCGGCTGGTGTAGTCAAGCCTATACAATCAGAATCTTTGTGTGTTTCAACAGATTGTATTTATAGCCATCCGCTGGAATTTGAGGGGTTTTTTTTGCACAGAAAGGTTTACGAAACAAGTAAACTGTGTAGACTCGGAATCAGATCGTACATTCTGTGAAGCGTCATTTTAAACTATGCTGTCCGCAAACCTCATACCTTTGCAAATGGCCATTTTCAAAGATTAAAACCTTTCTCGGTGATCCCATTCGAATTTCAAGTAGAAAAAGCAGGAAATAATCTTATTTAAAACTTAGATTTTAGTGTTTTGTATTAAAATCAATATCAATGACACTCTTTTGTTAAAATTAATTGAAATCTTCATCAGAAACAGATTAAAAACGTTACATGAACGTCACCTTTTTCCTAGTGTTGTGTTTAGTGCTTTGATCCGTCAAGCGTCTAGGAGAAATGATGAAGGGCGAAGATCATTATAAGGGAGACTACTCTTGCTTTACTCTTACTCTTAGACAGTACGAGTTTTCTCCCCTAGACCATACTTTTTTTAAAAGATCCCAGCTGCGATAGTTTTGCAGTACGAGTCTATGGGCATCATTTATTGGCTTGATTGATAAAAGATATAATTAGATATTGTAATTAAACTGTATCTAATTGAGAAAAATGGCTATTTATCTATTTCTTACGTCATATTATATGATCAAGGAAAATTATATTTGCACATAATTATGTAGACTACACCGTAGCTTATTTAAATCAATGAAAAATTTTGTCAAACAGTATACTTGTATATGACTCTTTCTTATACATTTTTATCAAATAATTCTCGTGCAATTTAACCCTTTACAAGACAGTCCCGATACTCAAAGACACTGTTTAGGCTTTTGGAAAACATAATGAGAATCTTGAGGAAAACTGCTGGTTGGATGCTATTTTCCTTTTGACACAATAATTTCATATTCTTTGCAAAGTCCTTCTTTTGAGAAACTTTTGATCAAACACTATCTGTAAATGTTATTAATACTAAATAGTACAGAACTTTTATAGTTTGGCAGATTTGTTTGTTTAAAATTCAACCCTTATCCTACTAAGTAACAGATGAAACCTTCAAACTGATAGTAAAAACCAAAATTTGGCTATTTCAAAGGTTTTTTTTTCAGGATAAGACATCCCCTTATAGGACAGTGTAGATCAAAGATCAGATTATATGTTCTGTGCAGTCTGATCTTGATCAACAATGTCTGCAAAAGGTCCTTGAGTTGCACTTAACAGCCTAAGAGTTGATACTATTCAAATATTTTTAATGATATCACAGCTGCAGCTACTTCACCTATCTATGCTTTCCCATCATTTCTTTTTCAGCACTTCTCACTATGTTCTTCCCAATCCATTGGCTGTTTTCCCACATAACCATCTAGGGCATCATACACAGGTTGTTTAGAAGCAAGATAGGAATGTATCCTGTTGCAATGACTATCATAAATTCTCTGAGAGAAGTTGGCAAGCTGGAATTTTGTACGTGTACCAGCAACATGCTTGCTCAAATGTTGTTACCAGCTGAGCTACAGAGCATTTTGATCTTTTCCCACAATGTTTTCAAAAACTGTCGATTTCTCAGAAGAATTCTCCTTTTCTGGTCACAAGCGTTTTCTTTTTTTCCAATGATGTTCTTCAAAAGCCATCTCTCTATCTGAAAGACTTCTCTTCTGGTCACTGGCATTTTCATCTTTTCCCACAATGTTTTCAAAAACCTCCAATATTTCAACTCTTTACCAGAGGACAAAGTTTTGACCTTGCCCAACTTGAAAGTATTTGGAGACAACAATTTAAATGCAACTCAAATAATGAAATTTGATCCTGATAGGGTAGAAAATACTGTGGGAAAAAGAGAAAATGCTGGTTACCTGCATTTTCTCCTTTTCCCACAGTGCTTTCAAAAGGCTTCTTCCTCAAGGGTGTTAAAAGTTGTTATTGAGTGGTAAAGGGTTAAAAAGCCTTCTTTTTCTTCAAAGGCATCCTGTCTGGTTACCAACATTTTTTTTTCTTTTCCTACAATGTTTTAGAAAGCCTACAGTGTTTTCAAAAGCCTTCTCTACTTGGGGTTGTTAAAACTCAGGATTGTGTGGAATGGGGTAAAAGGAATGACAAGATAAAAAGATAGAAATTCATAAAACGAACCTTATTTATTTAACAATGCACTTCTGTGCATATACATGTATGTATACATGTATTTTACAAAAATATTCAGTTCTCTTGGTGTAATTACTAAACTCTTTACCAACAACAAAAAAGACTGGTCCAAATTGAAAGCACTTGCAGATGACAATATAACTGTAACTGGAAATTTGAAATCTGTTTCCAGCTGGGTAGAAAACATTGTGGGAAAAGGAGAAAATGCTGGTTATCAGCATTTTCTCCTTTTCCCACAATGTTTTCAAAAGGCTTCTCCCTCAGGGTCATAAAAACCAGGGATTGTACAGCAAAGGGTTAAGAATTATCATTAAAACAAAGTGAAGTGAGTAAATTCATATTCCTGTTTAAACCTTTACCACAAAATCCCAGCTTTTAACAACCCTGTGAAAGAAGCAGTTTTAAAATGTTATGGGAAAAGGAGAAAATGCTGATAACCAGTATTTTCTCCTTTTCCCACAATGTTTGCTACCCTGCTGAAAACAAATTTCAATTTTTGAGTTACATTTATTTTCTTGTCTGCAAAAGCTTTCATGTTGGGTAAGTCTAAAATTATGTAGTTTGGTAAAGTTTAAAAAATTTGAATCAGTGCTTACATTCTCACTTCTCACTATTTCCTGTACCAGAAGCTAATACTTTAACAAACAAAATATACTGAAAGCATTTGCAACTGACAAATATAGGTCAAGGGACGGTTACTGTTTTGAGTTGTTAAAGAAAACAAGAGCCGTCAGAGATGGGTTATGCTCCCCGAACAAGTGCTTGTCATAAAATATAAGAAATTGATATAAATTCACTTCTTTTATCCTAGAAGAACCTGTTCATGCCCCCCCAAAATTTGAAGTGAAAAGGCAATTACTATCTTAGAGATAGCCAACACAAACTTGTAGAGGACAATAAGCCCAATAAGCCCCCTTTAAGCCCCTTTTCCCATAAGACAATATTGGATCATAGCAAAAAATACAACAGGTTTGTGGTTTGTGGCATTTTTTAATAATAATTCAAAATTCGAAATTTCATAAAATTTTGAGCAGTCATGTATTAAATATTACATAAAACAATTTTTTACATGAAGCCCCCTTTTTCCGAGACGCAGCCTGAAATGGAGAAAAAGGAAGAGAGGTACCTGGGCAACGTTCGAACAAGTTCAGATTTGAAATTTCACAAAGTTTTGAGCACTGATAAAGGAGAACCTAGTGAAAAACAATTTTTTCCATGAAGTCCCCTTTTTCTGTGATGCAGCCTCATTTTGAGAAACCAGGAAAGACGTATTTGCGCATTAATAATTCATAGATTGCAAAAACAAAGGGCACATGTTGAAACTTGTAAAACAAGATATAACCTTGAAATGTTGACAAAAACTGAACAAGATATTAGTAAAAATTGCAATTTTGCATTAGGGCCCCTTTTTCATTTTACAAGAAACCCCTTTTTTCCATGAGAGAGGTTCAAATGGAAAAACACATAGATAAAGAAACAAGAACAGATGGTGAAACTTTGAAAAAAACAATATAACCATGAAGTTTAATGAAATTTTCACCAAAACTGAATGAAATATTAGTAAAAATTGGAATTTTGCAAGAAGCCCCATTATTCCATGACAGAACGTCAACTTAAAAAATGCCCAGATTAAAAATAGCAAGGGCACATGCTAAAACTTTCCATAAACAATATAACCATGAAGTTTCATGATATTCTGACAAAAACTGAATGAGATATTGGTAAAAATTGCAATTTTGCACTAAGCCCCTTTTTTCCATGACATGGGGTCAAATTGAAAATCCGGGAAAACTATAATGGCGCCTTACCCTAAGGAGTTCATATATGAAGCTTCATCCAATTTGGTCCAAGGGTTGTGGAGAAATCGCTTCGGACGGATGGACGGAAGGACGGACGGACAGACGAAGCGGCGACTATATGCTCGCCCTTCGGGGAGCATAAAAAAATTTGGGGAAAAAAAACATGTAGATCATTCTACATTTTCCTCTTTTCCCATAATCTTTTCAAAAGCTTTATACCTCCAATTCTCATGACTTATTGATTGATTGAATTGGATTTAATTGCCATTTTAACAGCTGAGGTCATATCATAGCAGTCAGTGCTCCTATGCATGTATTTCCTGGCTTTCTCACACCTGTACTGACAGAACTTTCTTTCAGAATCACTCGCTACATTCTCACATGCATCAGCCTTAAGAGGCAGGAAAGAAAGTTTGACTCAAGCAGGTATCAAACTTGCCAAAGCCAGGTCACAAGTTTGCTGACCACTGAGCTGCCCAGGTGAGCTAATCCCCTAGAAAAACAGAACTACAAAAAAAGACTGTAAAAAGGAGAAAATGCAAATATACAACATTTCTCCTTCTCCTGCAATGTTTTTTTCAACTTTGTCTGTAAATGCTTTCAGTTTGAGTCTAAAAGATTTTCATTTTGTAAAAAGTCAACAGGATTTTGGTTGAGATAAAGAGTTAATTCATTACCAAACAACAATATTTTAGGTTTGGCGAAAGCAAAAGTATTTGCAGATGACAAAATAAAGGTGACTAAAAATTTGAAATTTGTTTTGTAAAGAGTACAAAACATTGTGAGAAAAGGAGAAATTGCTGATGAAAAAAAGTCAACAGAAATTTGGTCAAGATAAAGAATTAAAACCAGTAAAAATTTGGGTTGGACTTGAAAAACACTCTTACATTTAGATTTGCATGCTATAATACTATGGCATTTCTTAAATCTGGCTGGCCATCCATTGGAATAAGATAAATCCTGAATCCCCAGCTCACAGCCAAGTTCTTCACCTTTTTGACAAGCATATTACCACTTACAACAATATTTCTTGAACTTAAGTTTGATTACCAACGATAATGGGTCTCATCCAGGCTCATGTGTTTTGTTGTGCTAGTCTGAACCCTGTAATCTTCCGAACCACTGGTCCATTTCTCTTTGTTTTTCAAATAAACCACTGAGTGTTGATGGTGGAAGACTCTTGCCCTAGTTTTTGGTTAAATACTTCACAACTTCTTCCCGAAAAATATTATGGTTTTTGATTTCTCTCTTCTCCATTGAGGTAAACTAGTTTCTGCATTTTGCACCTCCCTTCCATATTTACACTACAAAGATGGAAAGAAAAGTTCATTAACCCTTGATTACCTCCAGGAAAATGTATTTTGAAAATAATGTGGAAATGAGAAAATACTGGGAACTAGCATTTTCTCCTTTTCTGACAAATATTTTTTTCTATCAAACACTTAACCTATTTTTGACTGTCAGATACAAATCCCATTGCTTGAACTACATTTCATTTGTTGTCGCTGCAATTCCTTTTTATTTCAGCAAGTTGAACTAGAGCTGTGACTTAATGTGACTTAATACCCCTGCCAGCCCTTTGACAGGAAAAAAGTGTCAAATTCAAGGGGAGATAATTCTTCAACTAGGAAGAGTTGACACATGAAAAGTGCATCTTGCAAATCTTCGATATAATTATGATTAATATATATGTGCAAAGTATCAATACAGTTGAAGGAAAATTGTAGGAGGAGTTTGGGACACAAAATTACTGGTATTTTGTACACAGATGGACAGACATACAGATACACAGACAAAGCTGATGATTCCAGTATAACCCCGAAAACATTTGTTTTGTGGGGGGTACAAAAGTTTCTCATTTTCTTGGTAGTTTATATAGAAGTAGCTTGTAGTTACCAGCATTTTCTCCTTTTCCAAAAATGTTTTCAAAATACTTCTTTTTCAGGGTTGTTAAAAGTTGGGATTGTCTGGTAAAGGGTTTAAGAACTCAATTATTAATCGAACATTCTTTAACTTATCATTTGCAACGTGGTCCAAATGGCTCAAAAAGTCTGCATTGCGGTTTGCTTTTATTAGAAACTCTCACTGACACAATGCTTTCAAAGGTTACCTCACTGCATGACAAGAAAACTCCGCTGTGCTGGATGTAAAAAGGTTTCTGTAAATTACAGATTCGGTAAAATGGACATACTGTATTTAGATACATTTTTATCTTGAATGTGTGAAGGATATATGTTTTCTCAATCTTTTTCTAGATGGTGTAGTCTGGGCATTTGTTATATTTTGTAGGATTTTCATTAATTATGATTTATTCTGATTGATAAAAACTTGAAGTCAAACACAGTTAAAGACAGGTGAAGGCGTGATAAATATCATACTGCATATTAATCTCTTCCTAAAAAGGCAGAGTAGAATACAGAAAATTGTACAGATATACCAATACTCAGAGTAATTCCCCTTCAATGAAGTTATTTAACCCTTTCCCAAACAATCCCTGGTTTTTACCGGTCTGGCATAGTAGCCTTTTGAAAACATTGTGGGAAAAGGAGAAAATGCTGGTTCTTCCGGTCTGGAAGGGTAGCCTTTTGAAAACATTGCAGGAAAAGGAAAAAATGCTGGTAACCAGCATTTTCTGCTTTTCCCACAATGTTTCCTACCCTATCATAGAGAGAAATCATCTTTTCAGCAAGAGTTGAATTGTCGTCTGCAAATACTTTCAATTTGGTCTAGTCCAAAAGTTTGTCGCTTTGGAAAGGGTTAAAAACCTGTTTTGATCACACACCCACAAAAAATTATAATGATATGACATCTTTAAAAGAAATTAAAGTAATTAACTTGATAATAAAAAGACGAGTTTAAAAAGTGCTCTAAAACTAAGGTATCGATATGACCAAAGTTTGCAAACATTTTTCCACCGGGGATCGAAATGACCAAAATGTGTTGAAATGACTGGGTGTCGAAATTAACGGGTGTTCAAATGACTGCCATTCGATAGAAACAAGTTTTTACAACTGAATTTATACTAACCCCCCTCAATTATGCTATTTTCTTTATTTTCTTTTCAACTAACGTAAAGTGTTGTATTGAAAAAATTTCAAATTTTTCTCACAATTCAAACCGTTATCCGAATATATCTACAATCCGGATACTGAACAGATAATTCCCGTTCATGTTTACTGTTTTATTGTCTTTGATATAGTTCATATGCAAAGATATACACGCGTTTATTTGAAAAAAAGAAACATGCGACTTACAACGATTGGCACACGTAGAATTGTAAAGAAATCAAGGAAATAGTGTCATGTCTTCTCTACCAAGCTTATTTGCTCTTTCCGGTTCGTTCCTTTCGCATCAATTTTTGTTTGTAACACCAATTCACATTGCTTTTTCTCCTAAATTTGTTTAATTTGTTGCTACTATCGCTTATTTTCGTCAATTTTATCTGCAATTTTGCTTGGCTTTTTGTTTCGGGCTAATATTAATTCGAAATACAAGAGTCTTGCAAGAGAATGATGGACGACTAGTGGTCAAAGGGAAGCAACTCGTACACAATTTTGTAATTAGTAATGCTACAGTTACCTCCCTTATTGGAGAGGCAATGGCTTATTTCAAACTGCTTCACGTCGTGATTACGTGCATACCATTGAATGGTACGCCTACAAAACAAAGACTCCACCCAAGACCTCGTTTTGGCTACTTTCGGAGGTGCTAAATTACTGCGGCTAAAGTATGCGCATAGTATGTGCAGAAGGCAGGACATGGAACCGCCTCTTCCTGTCTCTGGTCCTTATATGCCTGTGCACCTTACAAAAAATGTCAGCCAAGAGCAAGCATAAAATCGAGGACGAATAAACACGGTTACGTCTGTAGAGTCGATCCGTTTGACGAACGATAATTTTTCATCTAGGTGTAACGAATTTCACTCAGTTCATAAGGTCAAACTTATTATTCTTCTTAACAGGCGGCAGGTAGTCTCCCGTTTATTTCATGTTAATTAATTATATAACCGCCAATATTTGAATTCGGAATCCAATGTAAGATTGCGCTACAATAAAAATGCAATATTTTGTAAACAGATATCATTGAGGTAATAGATGTTCAGTAGATCTAAATGAAATTAATTCTGAGTTAATGATAACCACTATGATAACTTAACGCAAACTTACAAACAAAACTATGTTTTCATCCAATGACGACATATAACGCTGAATACGGAAGGTCATTTTATAGCTCAACATCAAAACATATATATAAGTTGGCATATCACGGTAGGAAGATAATGTTTAGTCAGTAAAATTAGTCCCATTGGATATAAAACCGCTCCCGTTACAAACCCATAGAGTGCCAAATAAACAAGAAATAACTTCAGATTATAAAGGGGTATCCAAACAAATAAATATAAATTAAGGTTTTAAAGTCGCATAAAATTGTCCAGAAAGTCTGAGGAAAGTGGACGGTGTAGATTAAAGATCAGACTGCACGTTCCGTGCAGTCTGATCATGATCCACACGGACCGCAAATATCATTGTATATGGCGCTTTGAGGTTTCAGTTTTTTCGTGCAGGCCTTAGACGTTGAAACTCTGTCTTCGATTTGAACAAACAGGTTACCGGAATTGTATCTATCTGATAAAGATTTTAACTCTATTCAAATATGCTTAACCCTTTCGGCGCCCTAGGGGAAAGCAGAGACTTTTGCAGACGGCATAGATCACAATCAGACTGCACAGAACGTGCAGTCTGATCTTTGATCTATGTCATCTGCTGGTGTGGTCAAGCCTATACAATCAAAATCTTTGTGTGTTTCAATAGAATGTATTTATGGCCGTTCGCTGGAATTTGTGTTTTTTTTTTTTATTTTGCACTGAAAGGTTTACGAAACAAGTAAACTGTGTAGACTCGGAATCAGATCGTACATTCTGTGAAGCGTCATTTTAAACTATGCCGTCCGCAAACCTCATACCTTTTTCAAATGGCCATTTTCAAAGATTAAAACCTTTCTCGGTGATCCCATTCGAATTTCAAGTAGAAAAAGCAGGAAATAATCTTATTTAAAACTTAGATTTTAGTGTTTTGTATTAAAATCAATATCAATGACACTCTTTTGTTAAAATTAATTGAAATCTTCATCAGAAACAGATTAAAAACGTTACATGAACGTCACCTTTTTCCTAGTGTTGTGTTCAGTACTTTGATCCGTCAAGCGTCTAGGAGAAATGATGAAGGGCGAAGATCATTATAAGGGAGACTACTCTTGCTTTACTCTTACTCTTAGACAGTACGAGTTTTCTCCCCTAGACCATAATTTTTTTTAAAAGATCCCAGCTGCGATAGTTTTTCAGCACGAGTCTATGGGCATCATTTATTGGGTTGATTGATAAAAGATATAATTCGATATTGTTATTAAACTGTATCTAATTGAGAAAAATGGCTATTTATCTATTTTTTTCGTCATATATGAAACAAGGAAAATCATATTTGCACATAATTATGTAGACTACACCTTAGCTTATTTAAATCAATGAAAAATTTGTCAAACAGTATGCTTGTATATGACTCTTTCTTATACATTTTAATCAAATAATTTTCGTGCAATTTAAGCATTTACAAGACAATCCCGATACTTAGAGTCACTGTTTAGGCTTTTGGAAAACATAATGAGAATCTTGAGGAAAACTGCTGGTTGCGTGCTATTTTCCTTTTGCCACAATAATTTCATATCCTTCGCAAAGTCCTTCTTTTGAGAAACTTTTGATCAAACACTATCTGTAAATGTTATTAATACTAAATAGTACAGAACTTTTATAGTTTGGCAGATTTGTTTGTTTAAAATTCAACCCTTATCCTACTAAGTAACAGATGAAACCTCCAAACTGATAGTAAAAACCAAAATTTGGCTATTTCAAAGGTTTTTTTTTTCAGGATCAGACATCCCCTTATAGGACAGTGTAGATCAAAGATCAGATTATATGTTCTGTGCAGTCTGATCTTGATCAACAATGTCTGCAAAAGGTCCTTGAGTTGCACTTAACAGCCTAAGAGTTGATACTATTCAAATATTTTTAATGATATCACAGCTGCAGCTACTTCACCTATCTATGCTTTCCCATCATTTCTTTTTCAGCACTTCTCACTATGTTCTTCCCAATCCATTGGCTGCTTTCCCACATAACCATCTAGGGCATCATACACAGGTTATTCAGACGCAAGATAGGAGTGTATCCTGTTGCAACAGCAACATGCTTGCTCAAATGTTGTTACCAGCTGAGCTACAGAGCATTTTCATCTTTTCCCACAATGTTTTCAAAAGCTGTCGATTTCTCAGAAGAATTCTCCTTTTCTGGTCACAAGCGTTTTCTTTTTTTCCAACAATGTTTTCAAAAGCCATCTCTTTATCTGAAAGACTTCTCTTCTGGTCACTGGCATTTTCATCTTTTCCCACAATGTTTTCAAAAACCTCCAATATTTCAACTCCTTACCAGACGACAAAGTTTTGACCTTGCCCAACTTGAAAGTATTTGGAGACAACAATTTAAATGCGACTCAAATAATGAAATTTGATCCTGATAGGGTAGAAAATACTGTGGGAAAAAGAGAAAATGCTGGTTACCAGCATTTTCTCCTTTTCCCACAGTGCTTTCAAAAGGCTTCTTCCTCAAGGGTGTTAAAAGTCGTTATTGATTGGTAAAGGGTTAAAAAGCCTTCTTCTTCTTCAAAGGCATCCTGTCTGGTTACCAACATTTTTTTCTTTTCCTACAAGGTTTTAGAAAGCCTACAGTGTTTTCAAAGGCCTTCTCTACTTGGGGTGTAAAATCTCAGGATTGTGTGGAATGGGGTAAAAGGAATGACAAGATAAAAAGATAGAAATTCATAAAACGAACCTTATTTATTTAACAATGCACTTCTGTGCATATACATGTATGTATACATGTATTTTACAAAAATATTCAGTTCTCTTGGTGTAATTACTAAACTCTTTACCGACATAAAATTTTAAACTGGTCCAAATATTGAAAGCACTTGCAGACGACAATATAATATTAACTGGAAATTTGAAATTTGTTTCCACCAGGGTAGAAAACATTGTGGGAAAAGGAGAAAATGCTGGTTACCAGCATTTTCTCCTTTTCCCACAATGTTTTCAAAAGGCTTCTCCCTCAGGGTCATAAAAACCAGGGATTGTACAGTAAAGGGTTAAGAATTATCATTAAAACAAAATGAAGTCAGTAAATTCATATTCCTTTATCACAAAATCCCAGCTTTTAACAACCCTGTGAAAGAAGCAGTTTTAAAACATTATGGGAAAAGGAGAAAATGCTGATAACCAGTATTTTCTCCTTTTCTCACTATGTTTGCTACCTTGCTGAAAACAAATTTCAATTTTTGAGTTACATTTATTTTGTTGTCTGCAAAAGCTTTCAATTTGTTCAAGTATAAAATTATGTAGTTTGGTAAAGATTTAAAAATTTAAATCAGTTTTTACATTCTCATTATTTCCTGGACCTGAAGCTAATACTTTAAAGGTGGCCCTTCAGATTTTGGGACGAAAATTTTACAAAAGTGGAAAAAGAATCATCCTTATACTCCCAAAGCCTTTTAATTTTCATTCATAAAACCCCAGTAGTCGAAATCCGTCCGACAACAGGAGAAATTAGAGATTTAGTATGGCCCAGGTTGACACCAACGTGAGACACATTCTATTTTTAGATGATCAATTCGCTCATTTACTTACAGGAATACACAGAAGAAGCTCTAAACATAGCGTCCGAAGAAGACATTATGGAAAATAATTATTACATGTTTGTTATGATAGGAAATTTAAGCGTTACGAGTCACGTGCCAGTGACTTGACATTCCCACAATGTTTTATTGATTTTTGGCGTGAAATCTAACAATAGCTTAAGAGGCTACGTAGCCTTTAAAGGGAATACCATCAAAAAAATTTTTTTTTTTTGTAATTTTATGAATCTTAATCATTGAAGATTTGTACTATTCTTTCATATGAATTTCATTGATAAATATATTTTTTAATTTGATGAGATGTAAAAATTCTAAATACGCACCTTTAACAAACAAAACTGAAAGCATTTGCAACTGACAAATATAGGTCAAGGGATGGATACTGTTTTGAGTTGTTAAAAAAAAAACTTGGGGAAAAACAACATGTAGGTCATCTACATTTTCCTCTTTTCCCATAATCTTTTCAAAAGCTTTATACCTAAGGGAAGCCAAGTCCTGGTAGCTCATTTGGTAGCACGCAGGACTTGGGAACAAAAGGTCATGGGTTCGATCCCTGGCTTGACCAATTTCTTTTAGGGGGTTGCTGATAGCCATTGCCACAGGAACCATCATTCTCCCAACACTGGCTATTGTCCTGACAATGGTTATGTGGGAAAGCAGCCAGTGGTTTAGAAAAGAAAACTGTGTGGAGTACTGATAAAAGAGACTCCAGGAAAGCATTAATAGGTGAACTGGCCACTGTGACATAAATGAAATAATACTGAAAGTGGTTCTAAACACCATACAATCAAAACAATCAATTGTACCAGCAGGTATTAAAGTTTTACCACATAATCCCCTGATTTATTAACCCTGAGGATGGAGGCTTTAGAAAATAGTGAGGAAAAGGGAGAGAAACACTGTAATTGGCATTTTCTGCTTTTCTCTCAATGTTTACTATCCATTCCAAGACATATCTCAACATTTGGATGACATTTAATTTGTTGTCTGCAAATGATTTCAATATGTATTGGTCTAAAAGGCAGTATTCTCTCATTTTCCCAGAATATTTTCTATCCTTTCAAAGAAAACTTTTCTGCTCTGTGCACCATGTGATTCGTCTTTTGCAAATGCTTTCAGTTTTGACCATCCTTTATTTTTTTTCATTGTAAAGAGCTAAAAGAAACTACCGGTATTAACCTCGGTGAATACCTACTGTAATACTTTTCCTGTTTTCCTTTCAGTCATCATTTGCCTTTTCCCTACTCAAATACGGTATTCCTTTGGCCAAAAATTATTAATTTGCAATATATCTTAACTCTTTACCAGATTACAAAATTTTGGACTAGTCCAACTTGAAAGCATTTGCAGACGACATAATAAGCATGACTCAAAAACTGAAATTTCATTTGGAAAGGGTAGAAAACATTGTGCGAAAAGGAGAAAATGTCGGTAACCAGCATTTTCTCCTTTTCCCACAAGAATTTTAAAGGTTTTCTTTCTCGGGGTCGTCAAAAGTCGGGATCGTGTGGTAAAGAATAAATCCAAGTTAGTCATCCATAATTTAATTTTTCACCAAACAACAAAATTCTAGACTTGTCCAAACTGAAAGCATTTGCAGATGACAAAATAAACAAATCTCAAAAATTGAAATTTGTTTTCAGCAGGGTAGGAAACACTGTGGGAAAAAGAGAACATGCTGGTTATCAGTATTTTCTTCTTTTCCCACAACGTTTTCAGAAGCCTTCTGTATCAGAATTGTTAAAAGTTGGGATGGCTTGGTATTCTGTTAAAGCAGTTGAAGAGGACAGTTTGAATTTAGCTTCATGTTTTGAGATTTGAAAATACATGATTGTATTGAATGATGAAAAGGAGAAAAACCTTAGATACCAGCATTTCCTCCTTTTCCATCAGTGTTTTCTGCTTTTTTAAATCATGAATCTCATAACTTTAGCTATATGTAATTTACACAATGCAAAACCTTTTAACCCCTTACCAGACAAAAAAAACTTTAGCCTTTGTCCAAATTGAAAGCATTTGCACACGACAATTTCAAAGGGGCTACAATTGTGCAAATTTTCTTTGATAGGGTAGAAAACATTGTGGGAAAAGGGGAAAATATGTGGTTACCGGCATTTTCTCCTTTTCCCACGTTTTCCAAAGGCTTCTTTTCCAGGAGGATCAAAAGTCGACATTTTGTGTCAAAGGGTTAACCTGGAAAATTTTGTAGTCTCAGTTATCATGAGTTAACCCTATTCCAAACGACAAAATTATAGACTGGTCCAAATTGAAAGCACTTGCAGACGACAAAATAAAAACCTAATTGAAAAATTGAAATATGTTTCCAGCAGGGTAGAAAACATAGTGGGAAAAGGAGAAAATGCTGGTAACCAGCCTTTTCTCCTTTTCTCATAATGTGTTCAAAAGGCCTCTATCTCAGGGTCGTACAAACCAGGGATTGTTTGGTAAAGGGTTAGGCATTTTTGTTCTTTTGTTACAGAATCAAAATACTGAGTTTCAACAAATAGTAGTTATCTTCTGTTTCTTTATAAATGACTTCACAACAGCTCTATAATATGGTAGACGTCTGAATTCTATTTTTTCAGTGTTCCACATGTTTCTTATTGAACGTTCGTGAAGTTTAAGTGCTGCAAAAATTACTGGACAACCAAGCAATTCTGTACTGAAAATCTGAAATGAAAAAAGAAATTTTCAAACCTTTAACACACTGTATCAGTAAACTAGAAGGCCCTGAAGGGCCTGAATATGCTCTACTGGCAGAGAGTTTGCTTTTAAATAAAGCATACATAGGAATTCATTACGCAAAAAGACAAAAAAGTTGACATTTTCAACTCAAAATGGCTACTTTTCCATTACTGTTTGTTGAATTTTTTCAAACTCAAAAGGGTTAAAAAGCTATTGATGGGATAAACAAGCTGAAAAATTCATAAAAATCTGATCACAAATAAATACTTTATCATGTAAACAGGTAATAAAATTGTTCAATTTGAAATGGCTACTTTTCCCATACTGTTTGTCGGATTTTTTTCAAAATCGATAGGCTTAAAGCCATTGATGAGATAAACAAACTGTGTAAGTTTCACAGAAATCTGACCAAAAATGAAGACTTTATCGTGTAAACAAGAAATGAAAATTTTCAACTTGAAATGGCTACTTTTCCCATACTGTTTGTTGGATTTTTTTCAAAATCAATTGGGTTAAAGCTATTGATAAGATAAACAAACTCTGCAAGTTTCATGGAAATCTGACCAAAAATACAGACTTAATCGCATAAACAAGAAATGGAAATTTTAAACTTGAAATGGCTACTTTTCCCATACTGTTTGTCGGATTTTTTTCAAAATAAATAGGGTTAAAGCTATCGATGAGATAAACAAACTGTGTAAGTTTCACAGAAATCTGACCAAAAATGAAGACTTAATCGCGTAAACAAGAAATGAAAGTTTTCAACTTGAAATGGCTACTTTTCCCATAATGTTTGTTGGATTTTTTTCAAAATCAATAGGGTTAAAGCTATCGATAAGATAAACAAACCCTGCAAGTTTCATGGAAATCTGACCAAAAATACAGACTTAATCGCGTAAACAAGAAATGGAAATTTTAAACTTGAAATGGCTACTTTTCCCATACTGTTTGTTGAATTTTTTTTCTAAATCAATAGGGTAAAAGCTATCGATGAGATAAACAAACTGTGTAAGTTTCATGAAAATCTGACCAGAAATGAAGACTTTATCGCGTAAACAAGAAAAAGACTAACGAACGGACGGACGGCTAGACAGACGGACGGACAGACGGACGACGGAAACCACGCCATGATATAAGCTCTGCTGGCTGAAAGCCACTAGAGCTAAAGAAACACCCATGAGGTAAAGAGTTTTTTTGGAAGGCAGCTGAATGCACTGCCATTTGACCTACTTCTTTGTACATACTCAGAACAAATCGATTTTAATTTGCGATTTGTAAAAAATATTCACTCACTTACTGGCAGGCCCTTGCCCCCATATTTTCTTGAACATTTATGAAACCATTATTTACGAGCACTGCGCATCACCCAATAACCCAATAGATATACTGCTTTTCAACAAAACAAAACAACGGTGATGATAAAAAGGTAATTGCTTGCCAGGTTACTTTTCATTATCTTACTTCATTTTGAGCCATAAAAGAATTTCAATGTTTCTATTTAACTTATTACTATACGACAATGTATTAGGCTTGTCCAAATCGAAAGCATTTGAAGACGACAAGATAAAAGTGACTTAAAATTTGAAATTTGTTTTGTGAGGGGTAGAAAACATTGTGGGAAAAGGAGAAAATGCTGGTAATGATTATCAACATTTTCTCCTTTTCCCACAATGTTTTTTAAAGGCTTCTTTCTCAGGGTCGTCAAAAGTAGGCATTCTGTGGTAATGGGTTAAGTATCTTGTACAAGCCATTGTTTTTGAAGACATTCATTTTTTTCAAACCACCATAATAAATGGCATCTTCTCCTTTTCCAACAAGGTTTTTCTACTCTTTTTACGGCAAATTTCATCATTCCAACCACATTGTTTTTTACACATAAAGAAATCATCTGCATGTATCCATGGGCTGACAATGCTTCAGAACCCTGTGGCTAAAACAAAACATACAAAATGTTTTCTTCAGTCTGACAGTATGGTTTGATATCATGTTTTAAACTGACTTCAGATTTGCTGGCCAATAAGAAAAGGATCTATGTACAAAGCCTACATTCGATTCAAATTACAAAATGACACCTGGGAAATTCTTCAGTCTACAGGTATATACAAAGCCTATGGTTGCATGCTTGCTCCAATGCTATTTTTGTTATTTGTTCTCCACAGCAGAGACTAAATAACAACAACGGCATCGGAGCAAGCCTTCAGAGTTGAAATGAAGGTACAGTCCCCAGCTTAGGTACATAGTCCCCAGCTTCAAAATATATCCTTGAGAACTCTATGTTCTTTTGAAACTACTATAGAAATAGGATGAAATACTATTATCTAGCATTTTCTGGTTTTTCCTATCATTTCATTTTTCCTATCCTATCAAGGACAAAAGTCATCTTTTGACCAACTTTTAGATTTGTTGTCTGCTAAATTGCTTCCAATTTGATGCAGGCCTAAAGTTTGTCATCTTCTAAATAGTTAAATGTTTACCAAACTTTTCCTCCATTTTTTGTGTTACTTATTTTTCAAAACTTAAATGAAGTGTTTTAAGAATAGAACTTTTACGCTTCTTCTACAAAGCCAAACTTTAATCCGAATATATATGTACAACCTGGACACTGTGAAAATAAAATAGGTCAATGATTCCAGTATTTTGTGGATTGTTTTACGGTTTATACATGAAGATACATGCGATTTTTTTGTGTTAGATTATGAAATGTACGAATAAACAACAAGAAGCACCCGTCAAATCACAAGAAATCAAGGAAAACTATCTCGTCTCCTTGTGTTTATTTCCGGTTCCTTCACGTCGTTTCAACTGATATTTGTTGAAACATTATCATGTATTTTTTGTCCATTGTTTTATTTACTTTCTTGCCCCCTCCCTTCGCTTATTTATTCCATTTTGCCTGCGCTTGTGCTTGGTAGTTTGTTCTAAACTGATTTTCTTTCACAATTTAAGGCCATTGCGATGGAATGATGAACTACCAATGGTCAATGGGAGACAACTCGTACAAAATTTTGTTATTAGTAATGTCAGAGTTGCTTCCCTTATTGAAGAAGAAAGGGCTTATTTCTGACTGCTTCACGTCCTTCCCTTTGAAGATAGGCCTACAAGAGACAGGCTCCACCCAAAGCCTCGCTTTGGCTTTTTCCAGTAGTGCTAAATGACTGCGGCCACAGTACCTGAATGGTAGAAGCAGTAGGTGGGACATGGAACCTCCTCTTCATGCCTGTGGTCCTTATATGCCTTTGCACCTTACAAAAAAATGCCAGCAAAGAGCAAGTGTAAAACCAAGGACGAATGAACATGGTAACCTCTGTAGAGACGACTGGTTTGACAAGCAATAATTTCTCATGTAGCTGTAACGACTTTGAATCAGTTTGTATGGTAAAATTGTTAATTTTAATTTATAATATTCTAAAAATGACATGCCATCCGACTGAAAATAATTCAGTAAGACATATTATATGTCAAAACAGGCGGTAGGTAGGCTCCTTTTTATTTCATGACAATTTATAACGCCAGTATTTGAATTTGGAATTAAGGTAAGATTTCACTAGAATAACAATGCATCATTCAGCATCATATCTCTGAGGTAACAGATATTAATAAATGAAATTAGAGAGTATATGATATCACAATGATAACTAAACACACACTTACCAACAAAAATATGTTTTCATTTACAGACAATGTCGACAGATACCGCTTAATATTGAGACGTTATCTTATAAACTAGTTCAAAACAAAACTTCTGGTTTGTAGAAATATGAGGTAGATTCAAAATTGAGCCCTAAAGCTGTCCCCTATACTGACAAATATCTAGGGCGTCAAATAAACCCAACACAAATGTTCAGTCTAGAATCTTCTCCCAAACAGTTACATTATCAAGGTTAATTGCTTTTGTGAAGAATGTCTAAGCAAAGCGGACAGTGTAGATCAAGACCAGACTGAACGTTTTGTGCAATCTGATCTTAATCTACACGGGTTGCAAAGACAACTATTTTTGTATATGGCGCTTTGAAGTTTTTCGCGCCTACATGTGGACCTCTTTCGACGGTTTAAATATATAGACTCTACAGTCCATTAAATCTATCTTGTAGAGATTTTAACACTACATAGGTTCAACAAAACAAGCGGACTATGTAAACAGAGAATCAGATCGTACATTCTATGGAGTATGATACTGAATGCCCTCCGCAAATCTCATACTTTCGCAAATGGCGATTTTCCAGGATTCAAACCTTTCTCGATGATTCCATTCGAATTTCAAGAAATAAAGCAGGTAATGTTCTTTCTTAAAAAATTAGATTCTAGCGTTATTGTATCGAAATCAATGTCAATGAAGCTCTCTTGTTAAAATTAGTTGAAATCTTCATTAAAAACAGATTAAAACCGACACATGCATGTCACTTTTTCCCCAGTGTTGTGTTAAGTACTTTGATCCGTCAAGCGTCTAGAAGAAATGATGAAAAGGGGGGGAAATCATTATAAGGGAGATTACTCTTGGTTTTCTGTTACTCTTAAGGAGTACGAGTTTTCTCCCCTAGACCACAATTTTTTATAAAAAATCCCAACTGCGATAGTTTTGCATTACGGGTCTATAGGCTTCATTTATTGGGTCGATTGGTAAAGGGTATAATTCGATATCGTAAATAAACTGTATCTAATTGAGAAAAATGACTATTTATCCATTTTTTTCGTCATATGTGAATCCAGGAAAATCATATTTACACATAATTATGTAGACTACGCCGTAGCTTTAAATAAATAGTATGCTTGTATATATATGATTATATTTCTTATACATTTTTTATCGAATAATTCTCATGCAATTTAACCCTTCACGTGACAGGCCGGATATTTAGGGACACCACTTAGGCTTTTGGAAAACATGTTGGGAATCTTGAGGAAAACTGCTGGTTACAAGCAATTTTCCTTCTGCCACAACGATTTCATATCCTTCGCAAAGTCCTTCTTTTGAGAAACTTTTGATCAAACAGTAGATCCCATCTGCAGATGCTATTTAAAACCGAAGACTACAAAACTTTTATAGTTTGGTAGATTTGTTGGTTAAGAATTTAACCCTTATCCTACCATGAAACTGAGATAAAACCTTCAAACTGATAGTAAAACCCAAATTTTTTTCAGGATTAGACATCCCCTTATTGGACAGTGTAGATCAAAGATCAGACTATATGTTCTGTGCAATCTGATCTTGATCAACACTGTCTGTAAAAGGTCCTTGAGTTGCACTTAACCCTTTACCCCATAAAGCATTTCTATGGTATCTCTAATTAACCCTTAATAACAACAAGGATGAAGCTGTTTCCTATTTGTATATGACACCTTTTGATCGCATAGAAAACATTGTGGCAAAAGGTGAAATTGCTCGTCATGAGCAATTTCACCTTTTGCCACAATGTTTTCCAAAGGCTTCTAAAAGTAATGTGTAGAAATGAGCATCTATAGAGTAAAGGGTTAACAGCCTAAGAGTTAACACTTTGAAATGACAATTTTCAAAGGATGTCAGACACTTGTAGAGGACAATAAGCCCACTAGGCCCCCTTTAGGCCACCTTTTCCCATAAGACGATATTGCATCATTGAAATAAATACAACAGGTGTGTGGTTTGTGGCATTTTTGAATAATAATTCAAAATTCGAAATTTCATAAAATTTTGAGCAGTTATATAGTAAATATTACATAAAACGATTTTTTACATGAAGCCCCCTTTTTCCGTGATGCAGCCTGAAATTCAGAAACCGGAAGAGAGGTACTTGGGCAACGTTCCACCAAGTTCAGATTTTTGAAATTTCACAAAGTTTTGAGCACCCAGGAGATGCTAGTGAAAAACAATTTTTTTTCCGTGAAGTCCCCTTTTTCCGTGATGCAGTCTCAAATTGAGAAATCAGGATAGAGATATTTGCGCATTAATAATTCATAGATTGAAAATAACAAGGGCACATGCTGAAACTTGTAAAACAAGACACAACCATGAAGTTTCATGAAAGTTTGACAAAAACTGAAAGAGATAATAGTAAAAATTGCAATTTTGCATAAAGGCCCCTTTTTCCATGGCATTTTACAAGAAATCCCTTGTTTCCATGACAGAGGGTCAAATTGAAAAACACATATAGATAAAGAAACAAGAGCACATGGTGAAACTTTGAAAAAAAAAAAAAAAAAAAATAACCATGAAGTTCAATGAAATTTTGACCAAAACTGAATGAAATATTAGTAAAAAACTGGAATTTTACAAGAAATCCCCTTTTTCCATGACAGAACGTCAACTTAAAAAACGCCTAGATTAAAAATGGCAAGGGCACATTTTGAAACTTTCCATAAACAATAAATTATAACCATGAAGTTTCATGATATTTTGACAAAAAGTGAATGAGATATTAGTTAAAATTGCAATTTTGCATTAAGCCCCTTTTTTCCATGACACAGGGTCAAATTGAAAAACCGGGAAAGATACGTCGGCACTTCACCCTATGGAGTTCATATGAAGTTTTATATCCGCAATTTGGTGCAAGGGTTGTGGAGAAATGGCTTCGGACGGACGGACGGACGGACCGACAGACGGACAGACGGACGGACAGACGGACGGACAGACGAAGCGGCGACTATATGCTCATCCTTCGGGGAGCATAAAAATATGTGAATTCTAAAGGAACAAGTATTGCGATCCAACTATGAAAGAGGTTTTTGAAAACATTGCTGGACAATGAGAAAATACTGGTAAACTGGTTAAGCGCGCTTGAACTTTAACTGAAGGGATTCCTCATATCCGTAAACATATTCTTTATTTACTGAATACTACAATAATTATGAGGCATGAATAAAATATTATGACATATGTAGACAATATCAGGTATACAAAGAATCGGCAAATTCTATGTTTTTGTCAAATATCATCCGGGTAATGAAAATATTTCATAAATAACGCCGCAAAAATCGAAGGGAGATTTCTGTGCGGAGTTAATCCAAGGACAGGGAGAAAAACCGTCAATATATGCACTGATACTGATGTCGCCGTGCAATATAGGCCTATATCTACATTTATAGGAAAATACCCTTTAAGTCCCTCATTGCCCTAAAGAACCTCAAATATGGTCACGTGACTTAATTGAAGATACAAACGGAAACGAAAGTATGCAAATGAAAGAGGTCATGAACTCAATGTTAGAAAGAGTTGGGCAAGCGTCGAATGGTGAATGGTGAAAACTGGAATTTTACTGCGGTATTCTGAGGCGACAAGTTAGGAAATTGATCGGAAATATGACGGAAGATATCTTCAAAGGTTCGTTCTTAATTTTATATAAGGATCTATTAAAATTAAAGCATAATTTTGGGGTGTGCAGCGAATCTTTATGGAGACTGTGGCGAAGCAGACATTTTCTTCGTCCATTTTTAGCGTATCGATAGAAAAATAAATATGCACAATCCTAGTTCACTGGAAGAACCTGGTTAAGATTGATCAAATAAGGTTTTTATATGATCCGTCGACCCTAGTGTCATATCAGTTGTTATTTTGTATTTCTCTTTATGGCTTTTTACAAGTTATTAAAGTGCACGGTTATTGACACAAAGTGAGACTAAGAGTAAATTTCGGCGTTTCGTTACTTACAGAATCAACGTTATGTTTTTCAAACATCACCTTGAGCATTATTGTTTCTGTTTTCAGCACCAAGGAATAAGAGACCGATTGGCAGACGAGATATTGAGGTAGGTTTCTTACTGGCATTGATTTTCTTAAAAAAATATTTGTGAAAAACATTTTATCCAATATGGCTGCCACCGGTTAAAATGTCGGATCTATATTTGAACAAAATGTAGGCTGCGAATAAACTGTGTCTGGCGCACACTCTAATCCCAATTGTTAATCTCATTCTTGTAACATTTCCATGAAAATTAGCATTATTTTGAATGGTTTAGTTCTGTCATTATCAATCATGAAATTTCACATCAGGTTGATCTGTTGAATTTATGCTTGACAAATATAGAGAAAGATCATATACTTGGCCCAATTATAGTGATACTCTGTCTAGAGGTATGAAAAAGAAATCATCAGTAACCTTCTAGCTTAATCGAACTTCAACCAAGAAATCCCATATTTCAACAATTTGGAAGAAAGCAGCTCTTATATGGATCAAGGGGAAAGGGAAAAAAAAAGCTGATAATCAGCATTTTCTGCTTTTCTGACAATTTTTTCTGCTCTCTGAAAGACATATTTCATAATTTTGGCCACATTATATTCACCAGACGCTTTAAATTTCAAAGCCGAGCCCCGGTAGCTCAGTCGATAGCTCGGACAATTTCTTTCCAAGAATTGATGATAGTCATTGCAACAGGATTCATTCTTCTCTCATGGCTAATCATTGTTTCAAAGATGGTCATGTGGGGAGGCAGCCAGTGGCTTGGGAAGAATATTGTGCGGAATACTAGAAACAGACACTCAAGAAAGCATGGATAGGTGCACAGGCTGCCGCGATATAACTTAAATAATGTTGAAAATGGCTTTAAACACCATGCAATCAATCAATTTCAAAACTAAAAGTTGAATCTAAACTGTTTTATGTACTTGGCAGCCTGGGGGCTCATCACCACCGAAGAGAGGAAGGACCAGAGATGATTTCTACACATTTTGTTCCTGGGTGTTAACATACACACAGTATGACCAGTGGAAACAAGAGGTATGACATCTAAACTAACTTCTTACCTGCAGTTTATTATCATACAGTTATTTATGCATTATTCATACATTGGGTGATCAGGTGGTCAAGTCCCTTAGCTGTATCAAAGTGCTTGATATGTGCCTCTTCTCCACCAGAAATACTCTGTTTAACCCCGTACAAGACTACAAATTTTTGCCTTGTCCAAATGAAAAACATTTTCAGACAACAATTTCAGTATGGCTCAATTTCAAATGGTGCAAATTTTCTTTGATAGGGTAGAAAACTTCGTGGAAAAAGGAGAAAATGCTGGTTACCTTTTCTCAGAATGTTTTCAAAAGGCTCTGTTCTCAGGGTCGTTAAAAGTCAGGATTGTGTGGTAAAGAGTTAACGGCTTTTAGAATTGTAAGGCTCCTCGTAAAAAAGAAAACTCAAGCCATAATTTTTCATCTAAATCTAAATATATTTCTATTGATTAACATTTTGTACATTTACATTCAATTTTGTAACATGGTTTAGTGGTTTACCAATTTTGATTGAAAGTTTCACAAACAGATACATGAATAACTTATTGTGGTACTAGTATGAGAAAGCCGGGATACACATGTGCATCACCGACCGCCATGATATGACCTTAGCTGTTAAAGTGGCTTTAAGCCCCAATACAGCAGAAGCTAGTTGCCAGCATTTTCCCACAATGTTTTCAAAAGCTTTCTTTCACAAGATCGTTAAAGTCTGAATTGTGTGGTAAAGAGTTAAATGATATTTTGTCATTCAGGAACTGTCTCAGTTGAGAGCGAGAGATAATGCCAGTCCTATGGACAGTGCCTCGAGTACAGCAGAAAGTTATTGTTCGGAGTCTACACTGTCATCTAGCAGTAAAGATGACAGTCACAGTAACATAGACCTACAGGATTCAGGTATGTAGCCAGCCAAAGATTTAAACAGGCAAGATAATCCAGAGCTTCGGCTAGTGGGTGATTTTGATTTCAAAAATATAATTATTCTTCACTAAATCCTATGTTGTGGGTACTCGCTAGAATAGTCTCTCACCATGGGTCAGAACTGTTTGCAAAACAGTAAGCCCCCTTTTGACAGAGCATGACCCATTTTTATAGACCGCAACAATGTTGGGTGGGATTTATACTGGAAGCAGTTGTCTTTGCACAGGCAGAAAGTCTTATTATACTGCAAAGAAATTTCTCATGATCTGATTGGTTAACATGCAGGGAACATACATATCATGTACCCTGGCAAAAACTATGTAAAGCCAGCTTCCATTTTGAGTGCCTCGTAAAAATCACTACACTTGTAACACAACATCCAAAATGGTGACGTCGATCGATCACCAGACTGTATGTTTATGCACCAAACTTCACATTTTAGTGATGTCATTTTCCAGTGATGTCATTTTTCATCGAATTTGGGCACTCAGAAGGGAATTACTATTTCTCCAGCACCTCGATTTGTGAGATCATAAAATAGGAAAATTTTGCTTAATGCGCTTTGAAAGGGTAAAACTTTGCAGTATGATAAATTCGTTGTATGGTCAGGTGGCAGGGGACTTGGAAACTTGTTCGTGGCTGTGTTGAATCATGTCACCACCTTGCCTTCAGCTCGGGCCACATGATTCACCACGGCCTTGAACAAGTTCCCAAATTCCCTGCCAACTGACCGTACAACTAATGTCCTCCAGCAGTTCTCAACCGATTAGGCTGAAATTTAGATGAAAGACTTTCTACCAAATTGGAATTCAAATACTTTATTCAGCTCAGATGTTAGAAACTACAAGATTATTGAGCATTTCAAACAATTCATTATAATTTGGTTTGAGGACAACATGTTTAATATTTTTTTTTTTAACTGAAGTGACAAGGCAACCAGTTGTGAGTATGTAAGTGGGTATTTGTGTATAAAACTACCAGTTTTTGATTTATATACTTAACCTTACACTACACAATTCCAGCTTTAAATGACCCTTAGGTGAAAAAGGGGATTGAAAACATTATGGGAAACTGAGAAAATGTGACTTAATACCCATATTTTCTCCTTTTTCCACAATGTTTTCTACATTTTCTGATACTGATCCCATCAGTGAAGTATCATTTTATTAGTTGTATGGTCAGGTGGCAGGTGACTTAGAAACTTGTTCACAGCTGTTGGGAATCATTTCGCCACCTAGCCTTCCAACGGCTTGGGGCGACATAATTCACCACAAGAGTGGACGACTTTCCTAGTCCTAACACCTGACCATACAAAGAATTTATCATGCTGCAAAGTTTTACCATTCCAACATTTGTAAAGTGAATTTTGCCTGTTTTTTGGTTTAAGAAAATTGAGTACACTGACGAAATAGAATTGCCCTTCTGAGTGCCCCAATTCAATGAAAACTGATGTCACTGGGGACTGACATCACTGAAACCTTGGTAATGTGTGCAAAAATGTGCAACTTGGCGCATAATCTTGATGTGAAACTTGATTGACGCAGCCATTTTTGATGTTGTGTTAATAGTGTAGTCATGTATACGGGCTCCCAAAAGGGCAACTGCTTTTACATTGGTTTTGCCAGTGTACATGATATGTATGTTTGGGGCATATTTTCCAATCAGATCACAAGAATTTTTTTTGCCGTATAATAATAGTAAATGTCTACAAAATAATTGGCCAAGTCAAAAATTTGTCTTTAGGCAAGTATTGACGGAATTACAGAATTGACTGTAGCTTAGTCACTAGCCCTTTGAGTGCAAAGAAGATGAAATGAACATTTTTAATGACCCAAAATTCATTGTTAAGACACACAACAATTGTTGACTTCATATGCTACAGGTTGGATGATTAAAGAAATATGTTGTTTGTTGAAAATGGGTCCATTGGTTATTGGTTTTTTCTCTTTGTTTGACAGATGATGAGAGCTGGGAGTTGATCACATGTTTTTGTCTGAAGCCATACGCAGGGCGCCCTATGATCGAGTGTTCACAGTGCAGTACTTGGATTCACTTGTCGTGTGCCAAAATCAGAAAAACCAATATTCCAGACACTTTTGTGTGCAATTCATGTAAAGAGAAGCAGTTCAAATCACGGAAGTCAAATCGAGTGCGGATAGAAAGCAAGCGGATAACGATTTAGTATTGGACTTATCACAAATCGTCATTTCTTACACAAAGGGATTCATTGTACATATATGTCATTTTTATGTGACAGAAACTTGTTTCTCATCTTTTTACCTCCAAATTGGGAGTTTTAATGACCATGAGAAAGAGGCCTTTTGAAAACATCATGGAAAAAGAGAAAATGCTGGTAACCAGCATTTTCTCTTTTTTCCACAAAGTTTTCTACCTTATCAGTGAAAATAGGGTCATTTGAGTCACTATGAAATTGTCATCTGCAAATGCTTTGAATTAGGATAGGTCTGAATTTTTGCTGTGTGGTAAAGGGTTAAAAGTGAACCTCATCTTGATGCGATTTTGAAACAGCAATTGGGAATTCTAAATTCTGCTACAAATGGAGAAATTGCTGAGTTTGTGCTGCTGTTTTGCTATTTCTCTATTGCCAAATTTTCATCTTGAAGTCTGCCTCTGAAGAGATTAGTTTATCATTTTTCTGCATTGTCATGGGCTAGACTAAAAAAAAACAAAAATTGGCTGATTTAGAAAATGCTAGTAACCAGCTAAAGGGTAACCCTGGTGAACAGCATTTTCTCCTTTTCTAACAATTTTCTTCACTTTCAAATATAAATCTTCTAGCAGACAGCTAGTGAGAATATTGTGATAAACAATGACTTTGGGATAGAGAGCAACTTACGTTTCTGACACAATGTTACGTCTTGTACTCATGAATAACTCATTAAGCATTTACCACACAATCCTGCATTTTTAACAGCCTTGAGGAAAAGGAGTTTAAAAATGATATGAGGAAATGGAGAAAATGCTTCTAACTAAGTTTATTTATAGGCAATTTCGAGATTTTGATTGACATTGAATTTGTTGTCTGAAAATGCTTTTGACTTTTGACCTGTCAGTTTCTGAGTCAAGAGCTAATCAGTGTTGATGATCCACTTCTATAAGGCTGTATGCAAAGTACCCACTAAAAATTTGGTTTAAAAGATAATGATCTTTCAATATTCATTTTTAATGCCATGGCAGAAGGCAGATTCTCAAAACACTATTGAGAATAGAGCAATACAAATTTGCTCAAAGAAGTAACCATTTTTCTCTTAATAATTTTCATATTGTTACAATCAAACTCTCTGTCCTTAATGCAATACCTCTTCAAACAAATAAGAATTAGACTTTGAAAACAATCATGTTCTTAGATGTGGTTCATTTATGTAAGGTATCTTCTCAATACATAATTTGTGTCATTTAGACAAGGGAATAAAAAGCCATGACATAGGACTTACCTCTTTACCACATGACACAATTTCAGACTTGTCCAATCTGAAAGTATTTGTAGACAACAAAGTAAATGTGACTATATAGCTGAAATTGCTTTGTAGAAATTGTGAGAAAAGAAGAATGAAACATTTTCCCTTTTCCCCACTACATGGTTGTCAAAAGGTTTCCTTCATTGGGTTGTTAAAACTTGAGATTGTGTGGTAAAGGGTTAAGAAAGAATTGATACTTTTACTTTTTACCCAACAACAAAACTATACACTTGTCCAATTGGAAAGCAATTGCGGATAACAATTTATTTTTGGCTCAAATTATGGGACTTTGCAATGACTGAAAATGTGGTGGTAAAAGGAGAAAATACTGGTTACCATTTGTCCTGTTCAGAGTCGTTAAATAGGGGGATTCTGTTGTGTAAGGTCAAAAGTTGTGTGCTATACAGATACAAAAGACTTGTAAAAAAACTTGTATGTGAGAATTATTGTTTACCAAAATGAAGTATTTTTTCTTGTTTTTTTTTTTTTAACATTGTATATATACCACTTTTTTTGTTAATGTATTATGTTCTGTTACTGTCTTAGACTCTCATAACTGTTTACCACACAATCTGCAGTTTTAACAATCCTGAGAGAGAAAGATTTTGAAAACATTGTGAGAAAAGGTGATAATACTGCTGACCAGCATTTTCTCCTTTTCCCACAATATTTTCTAAACTCATTCTGAGGCAGATTTCATCAATTGAGCCACCTTTGTCATCAGCAATTGCCTTGAATTTTGACAAGTCAAAAATGTTGTTGCGTCATAAAAAGTTATCAGACAACAAAGTTCTAGACTCTTCGTATTGAAAGCAGTCGCAGACAAGAAATAAGACTTGTCAAGGGTGATAGTACTGGTATATATGTTTTAGGGGGCAGACAGCATTGTTGGAAAGGGAGATAATGTGTACCAAAATTTCCCTTTTTCTACAATGTTTGCAAATGCATCTGTCTAATGGTTTGTATGATATTGGGTCAATGGGTTATAGCGCTTTATGATAGTATTGTTCTGGACATGAGATGTATTACTGTAAACCTTTACCAAACAATCCAGACTCTGAGGAATAGTACTTTTGAAAACATGTGGGAAAAGGAGAAAATGCTGGTTGGCCCACAGTGTTTTCTACCCTTTCAAAGTCAAATTTCATCACTTGAGTAACATTTGATATGTCACCTGTTAATCCTTTCAATTTTAAAAAGTCAAAACATTGTGTTGTTTTGTGAAGAGGTAAGTGTTAAGTGTTATCACATTAAACTTACCTCTACTTGAATTCTTATTTTCAAGTCTTGCTATCTAATTGACTGAGATATTGGACCAATCAGCCAATCAGTTAACTTGGCTCTGAAATAAGACTTTCAAGGGCATTTAGAATGAATTAAGACTGCCCATTTGTATACTCTTAAACTCCTTTTGATTTCATAGCACCTAAAACAATTTGCAGTAATTATGTGTGAAGACATCTGTTTTGAATATGGATAGTCAGCATGGATGAAGTTATGTACAGTAAAACCCCTCTATCAAGACCAAGTGTGTGGTACATTTGTAATTTGGTCTCATTTGCAGGGTGGTCTGATTTCCTGGTTTCACCCTTCCAGATTTTGAACATGCATTGTGACTAGTACCTTGATGGGGGATCAGGTTGCAAATTACAACTACTTAAGACGTGCATCCAAAATTACTACAACTGTGTATGAAAAATTAATCATAATGAAGTGGATGTCAATGAGCTTTTGACCCAAATCAGTAATGTGTGATAAACTGGTTACAAAAGCTGAAATCTTTACAGCAACAAAATTACCATTTATTCACTCAGTGTATATACATCAAACATGACAAACGTGACAAAAATAAATAGTAGATTGGCAAAACGTCAATGCAATTTAAGTAATTACTACTTATAAATAAGAAGAAAAAAAACATTTGATAAAAAGAAAAAATTAACTTATAGAGGTAGGAGGGATTCCAAACAGAAAGAAAAAGTAAGGAAAATAAGTTAAGAGTTAGAAGGGGAGCTGTCAATGAACTTGTCATTTGATTATTTTATGTAGTATCCTGAACAAAAACACAATTGTTACAATAGCCTATAGATAAACAAAAGACCGATAAAAAATTGTTGATTACATAGACACAAAAGAGAACATACCTGTATCAGAATATACAGTTCGGAATTACGGACATGTGAAAATTAGCTGGTCATAAAGTAAAGAAATTGTGAAATTTGTCAGGGTGTTTCACAGGTTTAAAGTAGGTGATTTCACATTGGTACTCAAAATATTGGACATAATTCTCAAATAGTGGGGTGCTTGTATTTCAAGGTTCTTCTTCATAAAGAAGGAAAAATTCCATTCTGACAAAAATTGTAATAGCTAGTTGGCTTTTATCTGGGAATAGTTTGTGAGATGAGATTTTATTGTACATGATAATGACCGAAAAAAAAAAACATGAAAAGGACAAAGTGGTTGGTGAAAGCAGTCCTTCCATTGCCACAGTTTGTTTTAAAAAATGCTGCAGCATTAGGTAGTTGTTTTTAGGTGCTACTATGTTGTATCATACAGCCTTAGAACCCTTTACCACACTAGAAAATTTTGGACTGGTCCAAATTGAAAGCATTTGCAGACGACAAGATGAAGGTGACTGAAAAATAGAAATTTGTTCTGGGAAGGGTAGAAAACATTGTGGGAAAAGGAGAAAATGCTGGTTACCAGCATTTTCTCCTTTTCCCACAGTGTTTTCAAAAGGCTTCTTTCTCAGGGGCGTCAAAAGTAGGGATTGTGTGGTAATGAGTTAAGTATGAAACAGTCATTTTCAGTTTGCCTTTTGTACTTGGTCCAACATCAATGTCATTGACAAATTCGGTACATTTACTAGATTGGAATAAATCAAGATCAGATGATGCCTAACTTGGAGACAAACTATAGGGTATTTGAATTGAAAGGGTAAAAACATTATGGAAAAAGAGAGAGTGCTTGTCACCATGATTTTCTTCTTTCCTAGAATGTTTTAGAAAGCCCTTATGTTTAGGATGGCTAAAACTTGAGTTTGTCTGGAAAGGATTAACCTTTTACCAGACAACAATATTTAAGACTTGCCTGAATCGAAAGCGCTATGGGCGGCAAGTTCACTTTGGCTCAAATCATTGTGAAGGGATAGAAAAAATTGTGAGAAAAACAGAAAATGCTGGTTACCAGCATTTTCTCTTCTACTCACAATGTCTTTAAAGATCTTCTCTGTTAGTGTTATTAAAATCTGATTTTGTGGTAAACTTTTAAAGAAATTTAAATTAATGTTAGGGAGGTGAGAGTTCCAAGAAGGTCTATGAAATCATTTTTATGGCCATGAAGAAATGATATTTGCTGCTTGCTCCACAAATGTATATAAATTGACTTTTATTTTTTGTACAAAGTTGTTACTGTAATTTACTGATAAACAAGTGTTATGACAAAAAGTTAAACAAGGGTATGTAAATATGTTGATTTGTTTTTTATTCCATTGAGGATTTTTGTATAATTGTATTTTTGTATTTAACATAAATAACAGTTCACCAAATAATTCAGTATATAATTACTGACCCTGAGGTAAAAGGTCTTCAAAAACCATCGCTGAAAAAATAGGAGAAAATGCAGGTAATCTGAATTTTTTTCTTACAGTGTTTTCAGCCTTATTTAACCCTGTATTACTCTATCTCGAGTTTTAATGACCCTAAAACAGAAAGCTTTTGTAAACATTTTCCCACAACGTTTTTTACCCTTTTACCGCCAAATTTTAGGTTTTGGGCCATATCGTCTGCAAATGCTTTGAATTTGGATGAGTCTATAAAATTCTGAAGTTTGGTAAAGATTTATGACTGATTTGTGATTTATTTTTGCCACATTCCTTGACTGAAATTTTCTAAATTTTTCCAGGTCTAAACAATTTTGTATTCTGGTTACAGGCAATAACTCTTTACCAAAGGACAAAATTGTATACCAGTCCAAATTGAAAGCATTTGCAGACAACAACATAAATGAGGCTGAAAAATTGAAATTTGTTTTTGCAAGGTTAGTAAACATTGTGGGAAATGGAGAAAATGCTGGTTAGCAGCATTTCATTTTTTTTTTTTCCACTATCTTTTAAAAAGCCTTTTTTCTCAGGGTAGTTATGTCTGGATCATGTGGTAACAAGTGAAGTGAAGACCCATCAGTAAACACGAAAGAATGTGCATGAGCAATAACTATTATCATGAGCTCCTCTCCTGTACATATGCAAGTTTTATGACAGGTGATAGCGCTGGAAAACATTGCGGGTAAAGCTGCAGCGGCTTGTTTCACTAAGTTGCTGGCTTTTCCAACAGTATTATCTTAACTACCAAAAAAAAATAGAGATGTTTTCTTCAAATGTTTGTCTAATGTGGAACTTATTGCAATAGTATGTGTATTTTGTAGGTTGAAAATAAGTCCCTTGATGGGTTAATTATCCCTTTCCCAAACAATCCCTAGTTTTCACGACTCTGAAAAGGAAGGCTTTTGAAAACATCATGGGAAAAGGAGAAAATGCTGGTTACTGGCATTTCTCCTTTTCCCACAATTTTCTGAGGCAGAACAAATTTCAATTTTTGAGTTACATTAATGTTGCTGTCTGCAAATGCTTTGAATTTGGACCAGTCTAAAATTTTGTCGTTTGGTAAAGGGTTACAACTGTTGACTCTGTTTTGTCAAGAAATGTGCTTTTTACTCTTAGATCAAATTGTTTTGTAGAATTTTACCATATAAATATTCTATGAGAAGGAATTCCATGCAAACAGTGCTATATTGATAAATGACCTCACCTGTGTGATAGAAAATCAACCATAGCTTCAATGTTTGTGTTAGATTTCTGTCGGCATCATCGTGGAAACAAAAGCTTTTGCTGATGATTTTGGATTATCTCTGCCATATTCTCTAGTCAAGCCTACCAAGTTCTCTGACTGTTAATGGATTGTATATTTAGCCTATGAAGGATATATATTTGGTGCTGAATTAATTTATACCCGAGCTCAACCATGGCCAGAATCCATTCTTTTGAAGCCAAGCCCCAATATCCAAGAGATACATGTGTGACTGTTTTGGGTTTGAGCCTTTGTTTAGTAAAAAATTTTGTGTTTCATTAACCCTATAGAAAACAGGTCAATGTTTGAACTAGCCTCAGGATAAAAGCCTTTAACTCTTTATCAAAGGACAACATTTTGGTCCAAATTGAAAGGATTTGCAAACGACAAAATAAAACACAATTAAGAAAATATATTCCAGCAGGATAAAAAAAAAAAACATTGTGGTAAAAAGAGAAAATGGTTACCAGCATTTTCTCCTTTTCCTATAAAGTTGTCAAAAGGCTTTTATCTCAGGGTCATAAAAACCAGGGATTGTTTGGTAAAGGGTTCAAAACATTGTTTGAAAAAAAGATATTTGAAAAAGAAATGCTGGGAACCAGTTTCACTAGTATTCCCTTCGCTAAAGAGCTACACAAGTGCACTGAGATTTACTGTGTAAAGATGTACATTTGATGTAAATATTGTAAAATATGAAAGTTATGTAAAGTTGATTAGATATATAAAGATTTGCTTTAAATTTCTGTATGTATTCTTTCCATGATCAAATCGCATGCAAAACTACAAGTTCTGAATCAGTACCACAATGACAGCAAGTTATTCCTCATCCTCACTTCATAGATTTACCTTTTACCAAACAATGCTATTTTTCAAAGACCCTGCATCTGGGGGAAAAAAAAAGACGAAAAAGGAGGATTGCTGGTGACTAGTACCAGTATTATCTCTTTATATCACAATCTTTCCATAGGCTCTATGTCTGTTTAAATTTTTGAATTATATTGGAAAAGAGAGAGCGAGAAAAAAAATACAGTTGCCCATATTGAAAGCATTTTGAAGATAAATGTGATTAAATAGTGGTATTTGGCTGTAATAGGGTACAAAATATTGTTGGAAAGGGAGAAAATGCCTCTGATAAGTTGGGAAATCTTGAGGAAAATGAGAAAATACTGGTTAATATATGCTTAACAAAGTCTCCACAAGGATCCTAAATAATGTAAATGTTTGGCAAAGGGTTTAATATTGGAGCAAAACTTACAAATTGCTTTAGATAACAAACTCTCCTTTTCCTACAATAATTATATCCCCCAAAACTCTGTTTTGGGGGTATGTAGGAGTCAGCTTGTCGGTCGGTAGGTCCGTCCGTTCGTCGGTCTGTAGCTTTTTGTCCGCTCTATTTCTCATAAACTATTTGGCAAATTTTATTCAAACTTCACAGGTAGACTCAGTATCAGGCAGAGATGTGCATATAAAATGTTGGTTATGGTTCGTTGATTTTTCACTGAGTTATGGCCCTTTCATGAAATTTCTTGTCCGCTCATTTTCTCATCAACCATTGGACAGATTTGGTTCAAACTACACAAATAGACTCAGTATCAAGCAGAGATGTGCATATCCTACTTTGGTTATGGTTTATTTAGGTTTATTCGGTTTCATGGAGTTATGGCCCTTTGATGATTCTGGACAAATTTCTTTCAAACTTCATGGATAGACTTTGCACTCAGCAAAGATATGCGTATCATAAATTGTTCTTAGTTAATTAAATAAAATTTCCAAGAGCTTAGCCCTTTTTTGTCATTCTCTTTATGATGGTGCCCTTGCTGAATTGGTGAAAATAAATTATACTTTTTCATTTAAACCAGTCTCAATTTGTCCAACTGGTAAATAGAAATGTATCAAGTAAGTTTTATTCTCTCCAAGTCTTCAGTCTGTAACAGAGTAATTCTTTGGCAAGAAGCCATTGCAGGATATTCATCACCTTCAGTGATAGCTCTGAGTATAATTGACTCTCCAGTCACTTATTTTGCATTCCTGTGACATTAATCTGTTTTGTGACAAGGAGCTGTCGGTGGGTATGATCACGTTTAGTGATAGCTCTAGTTTCATTTGTGCAATCCTTGGTTTACATTTATAACCCATATATTTGGTAAATAGACATTAACCCATTACCACACAATCTTTAGACACCCCTGAAAAAAAAGCCTTTAGAAAACATTGTGGGAAAAAGAGAAAATGCTGGCAACCAGTATTTTCCTTTTCCCACAATGTTTTATACCCATCACAAAACAAATTTTGTATTTTCAGTCACTTTTATTTTGTCGTCTGCAATTCCTTTCAATTTGGACAAACGTATAGTTTTGCTGTTTGGTAATGGGTTAAAGTGATCATTTTCTGTCAGACTGTTTGTTGTTGTGTAGAAACCAAGATATTAATATTAATCATCAAAACACTGTGGCTACACAACATTTGTGCTACATCTTTTTTCAAGACATTTTTTTGCCCCATTTCCATATTTGCTTGCTGCATAATCCATTACTTGAGTCACATATTGTCTTTAAATACTTCTAACATGAACCAAAAAAATCTGCCCCTTAAGCCTTTACCAAACAATCCCTGGTTTTTACGACCCCGAGATAGAAGCCTTTTGAAAACATTGAGGGAAAAGGAGAAAATGATGGTAACCAGCCTTTTCTCCTTTTCCCCCAATGTTTTCTACCCTGCTGGAAACAAATGCCAGTTTTGGGGTTACGTTTATTTTGTCGTGTGCAAGTGCTTTTAATTTGGACCAGACTAAAAATTTGTCATGTGGGAGAGGGTTAATAAAGAGTTGATATATGTTTTTACTGTGAATGTTTTTGAAGTACTGTAAATATGATGATGTACAAAGGTTTCTTTTATGGCATTAAATTTATTTAAATTTTCACATTCGACTCCTTGTTATATTGCTTTTCTTCAGCCAAATGCCAAAGACACAAATATTTTTGGCACTGTTTGTCATGTCAGAATTGTTTCCGTTATTCAACTTATTTCATCCTAAACACAACATGTAAACCTCTAGTAGGCAGATTTAACTCTACCACACAGTCCCAACTTTTAACGAACCTGAAAGAAAAGGCTTAACCCATTACCACACAATCCCTACTTTTGACACCCCTTAGAAAAAAGCCTTTAGAAAACATTGTGGGAAAAGGAGAAAATGCTGGTTACCAGCATTTTCTCCTTTTCCCACAATGTTTTCTACCCTTCACAAAACAAATTTCAAATTTTCAGTCACTTTTAGATTGTCGTCTGCAGATGCTTTCGATTTGGACAAACCTAATATTTTTTCGTTTGGTAATGAGTAAAGAGAAAAAACATTGAGTGAATGTTCCCACAATGTTTTCTACCCTATCAAAGATAGAAATCGTCAATTTAGCAGCATTAGTCATCGATGAATACCTTCCATTGGAACCAGATTAAAATTTTATCGTTTGGTGAAGAAATTAACAATTCTGCAATTTTGTTGATTAAATCACAGGCAAGTTTTATTAATACCATTCAAGAGTATGGTAATTAATTTAAGTCAGAGAATCAGTAAAAGTGCACTTTTTTTTCAAAGTTTGGTCACTGGCAGAAAAATGAGTTTAAAAACTGGAATGAATGTTACACTCTTTATAGAATTTTATCTGCACATTATGTCAAAAGCAGAGAGTGTCATCTGTAAGGTCCTTTTGCCACAATGTCTACACAGGTAAATTGCATCATGAAAATTATATCCGAATTCCAAAGACTCATCTAAAATTCAAAGGAACACATTCTGATAGGCTTTGTGTTCTATTTAGAATGAGAATTGGGTCGGAATTCTACTAAGGTTGGGAATATGACCTCTGATCTAGAATCTACCAGGGATATTCAAAAATTAAAATGCACCTTTTCCTTTAACTCATTATCAAACAACTATATTTTACGCTTGTCCAAATTGAAAGCATCTGCAGATGACAAAATAAAAGTGACTGAAAATTTGAAATTTGTTTTGTGAAGAGTAGAAAACATTGTGGGAAAAGGAGAAAATACTGGTTACCAGCATTTTCTGCTTTTTCCACAATGTTTTCTAAAGGCTTCTTTCTCAGTGTCGTCATAAGTTGTGATTGTGTGGTAAAGGATCAACTCTTATGCTGCTATGTATGACTTAATGACCTACAGCAGACAGTGTAGATTAAGATCAGAACAGAATGTGCAGTCTGATTCTTGGATCTACATTGTCTGATTAGAAGATACATGTACATTTCCCGAAAACATAAATAAAGCAGTCACTATACGTGACTTTATACCCTCGCCACCCCTTTAACAGTATTTTGTGCTAAGACACATAGACGGACACAGAGGCTGATTCCAGTATACCCCAAAAAACATTCATTTTGCGGGCATACTAAAATAGTTATGATTGGGTTTTTACAAGTGATTTGAAAATATTTTTTTATTTAACCCATTCCAAAACAATCCCTGGTTTTCACGACCCTGGGAAAGAAGGCTTTTGAAAACATGGTGGGAAAAGGAGAAAATGCTGGTTACCAGCATTTTCTCCTTTTCCAACCATGTTTTCTACCCCATCAGAGACCTAAAGCTAATTTGTATCGATTCTGAAATTGTGGTCTGCAGATGCTATCAGTTTGGAAGAGTCTTAAATTAGCCGTTTTGGAAAGGGTTTAAGAGTTTTCCCTGAGGAAGCAAGTCACTCTCAAAAGGCCAGAATTACAAACCCCTTGCCTTACCAGGGCTAAAATTTTAAAGGTGTTAAAAATAATTTGTTACACTTAATCTGTTTTATCATAATTTATTGGTGTAATCCAGCATGGTTAAAAAATGTCCAAACATTGTTTAACTGTAAGAGAACAATGGTACCAGTTGTAATGAGTATCAATTCCTTGGATTGCCGTCTGCTACAAACTGAATATCAAACAAATCTTTCATCATTAGAGTACAGGCATGGTCCTGTACCTTTAATTCTTTACAAGATGACGTAGTTTCAGACTCATCCATACAGATTAATTGTTTGATGGTATGCTGTTTAATAAACTTTTCAATATTATTTGGTTATATTGTGGCTGCCAGGGCACCTATTCATGCTTTTCTAGAGTCCTTCTTACCAGTGCTCTGCACTTAATTCTTTCCACGCCACTGACTACTTTCCCATATTACTATAATCGAAACAATTGTCAGCAGTGGGAGAGGAATAAATCATGTAGCAATGACTTATCATCAATCCTCGGAAAGAAATCAGCCGAAATAGGGATCAAACCAACGACAACCTAGTTAAAATTTAGCATGCTACCGACTGAGCTACTGGGGCTTGGCAGAGGGTTCAGAAGAAAATGCTTGTTACTCTCATTCCTCCTTTCTGCTCAATGTTTTCAAAACCCATTTTACGGGGTTGTTAAAACAAAGACCTATTCTGTAAAGGGTTTTTTTCATCTCGTTGGATCTGTTAGCTGGTGCCTTTTTCCAAAAAGAGATTTGAATAGGTCGTCCCTGAAATGAGAACCAAACACCGTGTCATCAAGATAAATTGTGTAAAGCTCTCAATACTGAACTTTTGATTCTGTAAACAATGCAGATTTAAATCGTTCATAAAGAAAGTGCATTTTCGACCTCAGATCTGTATTGGCAAATCTACACTGTCAGCATTAAGGGTTAAATCTGGGTTCAGCATTAAATATCACAGCTTTTTACAACTTTACCTCCTTTAGTAAGCAGTGTAGATCAAATTACACAACCTTTGGTCTGATGTCTGATCTTCATAGCATTGTATATGTCATCTTTTTTATTAACAGTATACTAAACAATACATGTACTATGTTTTCTGGTCCATCAGGGAGCAAACCTTTGAAAATATGGTGGGGAAAAGACAATAATGATGCTTAGCTGCACCTTCCCCTTTTTTAGACACTTGTAAGACATTTCCCTACATGGCCTTCATTTACCATCCATTCATAATAATGAAAATTCATGCTTAGTCTTCTTGCCTTGAAAAATTTTCTGATTGACTACACCAACTGGTTTAAATATATCCAACTTGTTTAGCCAGTCAGAGTTTTGATTACTTTCTAATCTACATAAGTCTATTGATTCAATTTTGCATTTTTTGGTGAATACTGGCCAAGATTAACCTACCTTGCTTCATGTGACCACTCACTATCATCTATTGGAGTCATAAAGTTGACCAGCTTTTTATGGACTGTATATCTGGGATGAGGAAAAAAATTGAAACAGGTTTTATTTTTGGCATGTAATTAAAATTATACCTTTCTACTGTATCTATTTGTAATAACCAACTGCTGCATACCCCATTTCTAGAAATATGACAAAACAAGTAAAAGAAAGAAAAAGAAGCATTTCTTCAACAAAAAACAACAACAACACCTGCATGAACCTTCCTTAAGCAATGGGGATGCCTTGATCAGTTGACAAAGGTAAAAATACAGATTATTATGTCTGAGAATTATGCCTTCTTTATTCTATCACACTGTGTTAAAAACCTGTTGCCTCATGGGAAAATGTATAACCAAACATGTCAACATTTGCTGATAAAATCACTTATAATCTTCCTTTTCCTTTGTTTAAAATGGCATGTTGAGAGTAAAAATTTGCATAGTCATTTCTAAGTGGTTAAAAGTTCTGGGGCAACTGTAAAACTGCTTAGAACTGAATACAAATTTCTTCAGTCAACAAATATAAAGCATATGTTGTGAAAAATACTTTTATAATGTCTTACTTTATTTTTCTATCTTTATTTGCTTTTGGATCAACATGTCTTTTCTTTTTACTTCGTAGTTTTTGAATCTGCAGCCATTGCCTGTCAAAACAAATATCAACCTATAATCTAATAATTGTTACAGTATAACATGCTTACATGTATTTGACAAGAAAAAAAAAAGATTTCCAAAAATCCTGTTAACCCTTTAACCCATTACCACACAATCCCTACTTTTGACGACCCAAAGAAAGAATTCTTTAGAAAACATTGTGGGAAAAGGAGAAAATGCTGGTATCCAGCATTTTCTCCTTTTCCCAAAATGTTTTCTACTTTTCACAAAACATATTTCAAATTTTCAGTCATTTTTATTTTGTCGTCTGCAAATTCTTTCGATTTGGACAAGCTTAACATACTGTTGTTTGGTAACAAGTTAAAGAAGATTTTTTTTGTCTTGTAGAAGACAGAAGCAGTTGCAGATGACAAACTTTGCCACTAACTCCATTTCCCCACAAAAGTACAGCACTTAAAGACAACAGAGGTCTTCTTGACTTGTCCATTTTGAAAACATTTGCATGCTACTACTTTCAATGAGTCTCTAATGTTGGGATTTGTCTTTGAAGAGTTATAAAACATTGTGACAGCAGTTCTGACAACCTGCCAAAAGATTTCTTTCTGATATTATTATAACAGTTGAAAATGATATATTTGATCAAAATATTTGTCTTTTGTTTCATAGGAAATTTCTAAATAAGCCATGCTAAGTGAGAAAAAAGGCTTAAAACATCTACAAAAATATATTGACCAAAGTCAGCCTTCTGACCTCGGCCGAAACTTTTTGCCATTGATCAATTTTCTTCATGTCCAAGGACCAGTGTATCTTATGATCTAGCCAGTTGTCAGACAAAATGGATCTTATGGTCTCCATAATCATGCGATGAATGGCTTGGATTCATGCTTCACAAGTATGAGTTTAAATGACTGATTGAGAGGCTTTTTGAAAACACTGCGGGAAAAGGAGAAAATGCTGGTAACCAGAATTTTCTCCTTTTCCCACAGTATTTTCCATTCTTCTCAGAATACATTTCAAATTTTCAGCCACATTTATTTTGTCGTCTTTAAAATACATCATTTGAACAAGATTTTTGCCTTTTTGGTAAAGAGTTAAATTTGGGGGCTGTTGAAAATGTTTTGATAACTGCTTCAAATGAACCACTTTATGATTGCTTTCTAGAATGTTATATCTTATCTAAACGTTTGTGTGTTCAGCCTTCTTTTTCAAGACTACATTATTTTCTGGTGGTCAAAAAATTACATAATTATAGAGTAATAGAGTAGTTAAAAAAAAACTTTTACTTGCATCACAATGTTTGAGTAACCCAAATTGATAGAACTCAATTAAATTTGGCTCAAATGTTACAATTTACAATAAAAGAGTAGAAATGAAAATGCGGCTGGGGGGATGGGGAAGGGAGAGATCAGCATTTTCTCTGTTTCCAACATCTTTTTTTTTTTAAAGCCTTCTCCCTAAGGGACGTTAAAAGAGAGAATTTTTGGATGGAGGCTGAATGCTTAAATTGACTGATCAACCTTGTGGAGGCTATAGGATCACTGATGTCTGCAGTCTTCTTCTGAATCAGCTCTCGTAATAGCTGATGATAAAAGTCATCATCATCAAAGATCTCCTCGTCATACTTGTCATTGTCCCCAGAATTCACAGTTTCTATCAGCTGAAAGAGACACAGTAACAGAACCAGTCAGTATTTGCATATCTATACCCATGAACAGTGAAAGTTTTATTGTCCTAACCCTTTATCACACAATCCATACTTTTAACGACCCTGAGAAATAGGGCTTTGAAAACACTGTGGGAAAAGGAGAAAATGCTGGTAACCAGCATTTTCTCCTTTTCCCACAATGTTTTCTATCCTGCTGAGAAAAAAAATCAATTTTTGAGTTACATTTATTTTGTCATTTGCAAGTGCTTTCAATCTGGACCAGCCTCAAATTTTGTCGTTTGGTAAAGGGTTAAGGATGAGGTAGTTGGGAAAATTTATTATACAGAAGCTTTGCTGAGATATGATTATTTCTCCTAGTTGAGCTAGAGAACTTAAGATGATTTTACAACTTTACATTCTACACATCCTGGAATGAGGATGTTTTGTGAGAAATGGTCCATAAAATTCAAATTCAGATTTTCTCTTTTTTGTTTTGATTTTATGATCATTTGTAGTTTCATACCTTCACCAGAATTATTCCCTCAATACAATGGAACAACCTGCAAGTTGATATACATGTATCTATTTATATTTTTTCTTCCTACACAGAATTTATTTGAAATGGGATAACCAACATTAACTCTAAGCTAAACAACTTAGAGTTTTAATGACCATTCAGAACAAGACTTTTGAAAACATTAAGGGATAAGGAGAAACATGTTTTTTTTCCTTTTCTGAGAACTTTTTCTTCAAAGACAATTAAGGAAATTAATGCCATTATCAAACAATGTAACTATCATTTCACAGCATCAGCTTACTTATAAATTACTTTTCTGGGTTTCACTAATCCTTGACTGACCTGTCCAATGTCTCAACTATGAGTTTTTAACCTTCCCCCACAATGTTTACAAATGCTTTTCTCCTCTGTGCCATTGAAATATAGGTTGATAGATTCATCCTCATCATGATCTTCATCATCACCAACAATTTCAACAACTTTTTACCTCTGGTTCCCCGTTTTCAGAAGGTATTATTTCTGGATCCTCCTTCTTTGGCATCTTGCCAAGAACTCTGTACACAGATCGCTTAATTTGAGTCCGTCTGATAAGTCTGTCTTTATCTGCTAGAATCTGAAACACAGTAAATTTCATCTTTGATACTCATTTTTATTATTTTTTTACAATAGACTACTGGGATTTCACGATGAATTATAACACTAGTGATGATAATAATGGTATCACCACTAGTGATGAAACAGTTTTAGAATGTTTGCTGGAACTACTCTTTTCCTATATTGCTCATATTGTAACATTTTTGATAATTACTAGAATATAATAAATAAGATAAGCAACTGGTTGTGAGTGATATCAAAAATCTATCACTCATATAGAGTTTAATGCTGTTAAAAAACTTGTTTGCAGACTCTTTTTTTTTTTTCCCAACATCACACCCCACTCTAATTTTTTCAACCACATTCCAATCTAGTGACAAATTTTCAATATCACACAGAACAAGTTGAAAACTCCCTTTTCCTTTACACAAGAAATATTCTTTTGAAATCATTTTGGAAAAAGGAGAAAATGCTGGTAAACAGCATTTTCTCCTCTTTCCACAGTGTATTCTATCCTTTCCAAAAGAAGTTTAATCTTTTAAGTCTCATTCATTGTGTGGTCTCCAAATGCTTATGTTTTTGGTGAAGGGTTAAATCATGAGGTAGATGGGTCCTTTGAAAAAATTGACTAATAGCGAAAAGTTTTGACCTATGTCAGCCTGCATGGGCTGCACAGACTGAAATGGATCGGCACTTTAACCCATTACCACTCAATCCCTACTTTTGACGCCCCAAAGAAAGAAGCCTTTTGAAAACACTGTGGGAAAAGGAGAAAATGCTGGTAACCAGCATTTTCTCCTTTTCCCACAGTGTTTTCTACCCTTTCCAGAACAAATTTCAATTTTTCAGTCACCTTTATTTTGTCGTCTGCACATGCTTTCAAGTTGGATCAGTCTAAAATTTTCCTGTGTGGTAAAGAGTTATGTGGATTCATGGAATCCCTTTTCACAGAACAAGGCTCATATGAAAGAGATAAAATCCTATTAGAGTGCATTATGATGAAAAGTTTTTCTTCCTTATTCTTTACCAATAGACAAAATTTAACGCTTATTCTGCTAAATAAGTAAAATGAAAGTTTTAACTCTTTACCACACAACATTATTCTAGACCAGTCCAAAAAGATACCATTTGCAGGCAGTAGGATTAAAAAAGACAGCTAAACCTATGAATTTGTCCAAGATAAGGTGGAAAACAACAATGGAAAAGGAGAAGATGCTGATGATCAGCATTTTCTCCTTTTCCCACAAAGTTTTCTTCACTGTCAAGAATAAATTTCACCATTTCGGCCATCTTTAATTCACAGTCCACAAATGCTTTCAATTTGGACAAGTCTAAAATTTTGTTGTGTGGTAAAGAGTTCAGCTTAAACTTCATCTGCAGAGGGTAATGTTTCACTAAAATTTGGCAATATTTTGGATCAAAGTTTCTTTTTCTAGACTATTATTAATCAAACTTTACCTGGCATATTCATTTAGTGGCATTACCTGTTTAATCTGTACTACAGCTGACTGGTCAAAGGCACTAAAAGATTTCCCCTTTACTTTATTAGCAGCAAGCCTGGTCTTGTCATACCATTTCTGAATAGTTGTATCCCTGAAAAAAAGTAAATTGTCATGCAAACATCAGATTCTGAAGATTCCAAAACTAAGCCAATGAAAGGAGACTGCGATATATTTCATGGGTGAAAGTGTATCATTTAACCTTTTATTTTGTATTCTAACTTGTGACACCAAATTTTCTTGGACCGTTTCTCTGTTACATAAACTAGAGTAATGCCATTGCCTTTATAATATTATTCATTTTAATCATATCAGCTCCAAGTCCCAGGAATAACTTTGACATAAATCCAATGATTGTGAGCAACATCAAAATTACTTCAAAAACATTTCAATTACACAAGAGAATAATAGCCACTGAGATCAGTTCTCCCATATAATTGAACATGTTTATATTCTATGAGGCTAATCAACTATTTAATTGCAAAAATCATGAAAAGCAATGCTGAAACTCAAGGTATACATTACCACGGTGGATTTTATGTCAAAACTGAAATACTGAGGGAAAAGCCATTAACTCTTTACCAGTTGACAAAAATTTGGACTTACCCAATACTAATTGCAAAAGCCTTTTCATATTACAAATTCTGGGTCACTCAAATACTGTGGTATGTCTTTCAAAAGGTAGAAAGCATAAGGAAAAAGGAGAATATGCTAGTTACAAGCATTTTCTGTTTTCCATAATGTTTCCAGAAGCCTTTCTCTTCAGGGTTGTTAAAACTTTCAGTAGTGTGGTAAACGTTAAATTAAACACACAAATTATGTGAAGCTCAATAACTGGACTCCTTGTTGTACAAATCTGACTTACCTATAATCAGTAAATTTTTCATATCTCTTTTTCAAGAGTCCTGGATATTCCTCCATTTTAATTTTCCTTTTCTCCACTTTTACTGGGCTTTTTGTTGTCTCTTTGACCATCATCTCTTCATCGGAATCACTTGGAATTTCTTCATCATCATCATCTGGTATCGAAGGTTTGGATGGTGCACTATAACATAAATACCAAGAAATATTGAAGATAGTCTAAACCCTTGGAGCATAAAAGTAGCTTAGCTTTAAACTAATCTACTTTCCATCGATCATAACACAAAAGCTTCAAATAATGATTTCAAATGCTCTTGGTGGCTGCTTCCTGAAAACCTTACCTCATTACCAAACAACAATATTTTAGGCTTGTCCAAATCCAAAGCATTTCCAAATGACAAAATAAAAGTGACTGAAAATTTGACTGGTAATGGGTTAATAATGTGAACCTTTCACAGCTGAACATGTGCACAGTAAAAAAAAAATCTCTGATCATACGCAAGGCAGATACTTCACTCCTTCACTTCAACAAAACAGAGAAATGAAATTTTGTGGATAGAATGTTTTCTTTTTAGACAGAACAAGTGAAAAATTAATTATTTACCACATTTCTAAGCATTTCTCTTTTTCCAAGTATATTTTCAGCTCTTTCCAAAACAAATTGCATCTTTTTTTTCCTATGTTAGTCATCTACAAATACTTTAAAATTTTTGGCAAAAAAAAATTGCCAAGTGTTACAGAGTTAACATATGATTCACATCAACGGTAAGACAATATTTTTTGTGCAGTCTGATCTAGATCTACAATGTAACAGAAAACTATTACGTTGTAATATTCTATAGGGATAAAACTTGAAAGCAATTTACTTTCTAGCCTTTTTTGCTCCATCAACCAGATCAAATGTCTCTGAATTCTGTGCCAGTAAAACATTCTGAAGATGTGCTAAACTGTCCAGCAGGTGCTTTAAAACTTTCTGAGCTAAAACAGAAAAATAAAGCATCACAAATTTGAAATGTTTACAAACGCTATCAAACTATTTGCAATAACAGTTACGGAACAGAAATATCTGGGATATTTAAAAAAATAATCTTCTTTCTATTGTGGTTTATTGTTCAATAAATCATGGTTGTGAGTTATGAGGCACAATTGCAATAGCCTGAGTGGTTTATTCATTGCGCCTCATAACTCACAATGCGGATAGTATATCTGACATGTGACCTGGTGGTTCTGCATTCAATACTCCACTCATACAAACATTCTGTCTGCAGGTTTTTTTGCTTCCAACCTCTGATACATATGAGAAAGGTCAGTGGCTTTAGAAAAAAGTTGTGTCAGTACCAGTGTGAGAAAGCCAGGAAACACATGGGTGCATCACTGACTGCAATAATATGACCTTAGCTGTTAAAATGGCAAAACTTCAATACAAACAAATCTGATGTAACAACACCAACAAGGGAGTAAATAGGACACTTTTGTGACACATAAAAAACATTGGCAATTTGTGAAGAAGAGATTCTATGGAAAAGGCTGCATGTGTATGGTTATGACAAGCTTGTTGAAAAATGGTGTAAGTTACTTACTGCTTTTTGCCTCTTTTTTAAAGTTATCTGTTCCATGTGAAAACTGTGTCCAGTCACTGTGTTGTGGAAGTTGGTTAATCAGGGACACAGCTTTTTGTAGTTTTATTCTTCCTTCCAACAGAGTATCCCACAAACCTGCAGTTAATCAACAACACAACATAATTTCATTCTCAAACTGAGAACCCACAATATAGGTTTTACAAAAAAAAAAAAAAAAAAAAAAAAAAAAAACAGATCCTTTAACTCATTACCAAACAACAAATTGTTTTGTTTGTCCAAATTGAAAGCATTTGTAGACAACACAAAAAAAGTGACAGAAAATTTGTTTTGTGAAGTTTTGGTCACCAGCATTTTCTCCTTTTACCTCCATGTTTTCTAATAGCTTCTTTCTCAGGATCATTAAAAGTTGGGATTATCTGGTAATGGATTAATAATACATGGATAACAATTGTTTGCTTCAAAATATTTTTTGATTAGATTATTAACTACCTGCATTTTCCATAACTATCAGTAACCAAGGCTATGCATTTCTACAGTGTTCCGTCTAAGCCATCTGTCTAGAGTGTTAACCCTTGGTTTTTAATGCTCTGAAGTTGAATGCATTTGCAAATACTGTGCAAAAAAGAGGAAAGCTTTTTCTCCATTTTCCAAAGTTTTTTCTTCCCTAACATATAAAAATACCATCTTTTTGGCGACTCTAAATTTATTGTCTGCAAATTCTTTCAAATTTCAGGAGACCAAAAATACCTCATTTGTTAAAGAATATAAAAGATCGCCTGAAGTTTGGGTCCAAATGGTTTACAGGGTTCTCCACCTATAACCCCCTAGATCTTTTATTGTTTACAACAGAGCTCCAGATAGAGAAAGTGATTTTGATTTTTAAATGATTTTGATTTTTAAATTGAAATTATTAATTACTCTCTACCAAACCCTATCTTATAGGTACTCATTAGAATCATCTCATCGAGGCGATTCTAATGAGGACCCACAACATAGGGTTTGGAAGAGAAATATGTGTAATGGATTTAGAATATCATCACTCCCTCTTATCTGGAGCTCTGCTTTATAATCCCAAGTTTTAACAACCCATTCAAGGAAAACTTTTGAAAACAGAGTGGGAAAAGGAGAAAATCTGGTAAACAGTATTTTCTCCTTTTCCCATAATGGTTTATACCCTTGAGAAAGCATTTTCAATTTATAAGTAACATTTAAATTGTGGCTCACAAAGGCCTCCAACTTTAACTGATCCAAATTTTTTATCATTCACCAAAGAATTTATCCTCTACGAAACAAATCCTACATATGGAGTGCAACACACGAAAAGGTGCATTCGGACATTTGCGTAAAGTGTCGTCTCGGATTAGCCTGCGCTGTCCGCGCAGGCTAATCCGAGACGACACTTTACGACTACATTAGATTTTCTGCTACAGTAGACTTGCGTAAAACAGAAAATCACATAAAATCGGAAAATGCGTTTCGGATTAGCCTGTGCGGACTGCACACGCTGATCAGAGACGACACTTTACGCAAATGTCCGAATGACCCTTTTCGCGTATTGCACTCCATATAGAAGAGGGATGGTTTTTACCCAGCTTACCTAACTGCTGTGCAGCAGCATTTCCCTTCTCTATTTCATCTTCAGCGGCTGTGGAGAATTTCTGAATACCTTCTTCTGTAACAAAAAAAATTTTTTTTTTGAAATACTTGATTTCCCTCTTGACCAAGCAAATCCTGTTTTCTAACGACCTTTCAGAAGGCTTTTGAAAACAGTGTAAAAAGGAGAAATGATAGTAACTAGTATTTCTCTATTTTCTACCATATTTTCTAGCCCTTCAAAGACAAATTCCAGTCCAGTATTTTGTCCCATTTTTCCTTCGTACTCCAGATTTTTCATCTGCACACAATGTAACATTTCAAAAGTATATTCGATCATTATTACCTCTTATTGTACTTGTGCATCCACCATGATGCATTATTGAAAAAAATGCGGGTCATTTTCCTTAAAAGTGCGTCAAAACGCACAAAATCATGCATCAAGGAAAACCCTGATATCATCTACCAATCCATTGGAATTCAATCATGAAATAAGACTAGTCTAAAACCTTGCAGTATTCTAAACTGCTTTTAAACATATCAACACAACCCAGTCTTTTAACAATTTTGAAGAAAAGGACTTTGAAAACAGTATAGGAATAGGAAAAAATCCTGGTAATCAGCATTTCTTGCTTTTCCAACAATTTTTTCCGCCTTATCAAAGACAGCATGGGCCTTTTTTCATTTACCAAACAACAGAATAATTTTTCGATAAACAATTAAAAAACACAGACAATAAAAATGTAACTAACACTGTTGCCAGTATTGAAAATTGAACAGCAAAGTAGCAAGTAATCAAACCTTCATCTTCACTGGTAACTTCATCATCATCATAATCATCATTGTCATCATCATCATTATCACCATCCTCCTCCTCCTCAATATCACTATCACTTTCCTCCTCTGCCTCCTCCTCATCATCATCAAAATCATCCCCATATTTACCATAATCCCCATCATCTGAAAACCTGGTAGATAAATATTGAAGCTTATTAGTAACCACACTGCAGGACAAAATTCAGAGTCCTGGTGCAGTATTCAGAGCCGGTATAGTATTCACCAATCACCCTTGATTGAATTATAACTGAGCCACGCTCTGGAAAAAGGGGGCTTTATGTATCACCATGATACATTATACCATGTTTATGTATCCATATTTTTTAAATAACACTTTTTAAATAATTGACTTACTCAAGAGGAAGAATGGTCCTTTGACATACAGAAAATTGACTGACAGGGAAAAGTTTGGCCCATGTCGGACTGCGCAGGCTGACCTGGGTCGATACTTTTCGCAGATGCATCAAGCCCCCTGTTGTCAGAGCATGGCTCAATTCTAAATCCCCAGACTAATCACCTGATTGGCTGAGACATTTTGTCCAAGCCACTGAGGTGTTTATTGGTTTGTGAATTTGTCGCTAAAAAGGATTGAGAGCAGTACCTGTTGGTTATCAGGTTACCCATTAACTGCTATGCTTAACCCCTCATCAAACATCAAAGTTCAGGCTTGTCCACATTGAAAGGCTTAGCAGGTGACATATTGGGTGGCAAAATGATAAAAGTAGAAAAAACTATGGAAAAGAAAAAAAATGCTGGTTACAACCATTTTCTCCTTTGCTGCAATCTTTTCAAGAGGTTCCTACCTCAGTCATTAAAAAATCAGGATTGTGTAGTAAGTGGTTATTAACTTGGTTGTTAAATATGAGTTACAAGTTTTGATACAGCACCATAATCTGTCAGATGGTTCATGACTGTTATTTCATATCAGAAACTCTAAAAACACTGCCATATTGTGTAAGGAAGTTTAAAAGAGTTCTGGGCCCGTATTCACCAACCATTCTTAAGAATGTTCTTTGTCTTATTCTCCAGAATTCTCTACATTTGTAAGTAACACAACTTCTGATTGGCTAAACCATTCGGTTTAGCCAATCAGAAGTTGTGTTACTTACAAATTTAGAAAACTTTGGAGAATAAGACTGAGAATATTCTCAAGAATGGTTGGTGAATACGGGCCCTGTACTATTTTGTTCCTGATGGACTGATTGATTATATGCTGCTTAATGCTATTTTCAACATTATTTCAGTTATAAAATGCATCCAGTAGTGACTGTACACCTATCTATGCTTTCTTAGAATCTCATTTACTAGTTCTCTGCACAATTTTCTTTGAAACAATGTGCGAGGAATAAAATCCTGTCACAAAGACAATCATCAGTCCTTGGAAAGAAATTGGTCAAGCCAGGGATCAAACCCAAGACCCTATGTTCTCAAATCCTGTACGTTGGAACATTGTTTTCCTAAGCCATATCTCTCAGGGTTGTATGGTAAAGGGTAAGGCTCTATCAAAATTGTTTATAAAGCATAAAAACTTTTAACCCTTTCCCAAAACAAGCCCTGGTTTTCACGACCCTGAAAAAGAAACTGTTTGAAAACATTGTGGGAAAAGGAGAAAATACTGGTAACTAGCATTTTCTCCTTTTCCCACAATGTTTTCTATCCTCCTGTAACAAATTTAAATTTTTGAGTCACATTAATTTTGTCGTCTGCAAATGCTTTCAATTTGGACAAGTCTAAAATTTTGTTGTTTGGTAAAGAGTCAAGCCTTTTCACAAGTAGATAATTAAACTTACGTGAATTTAGCCCCTGCTTTTGTGCTATTGATCTTGGACTTGAAACCTTCAATGTCTTCATCAACATCATTTTGACTATCCATGTCTTCTTCAAATCGATTTAAGTCTTCATCATCATCTTCTGAGTTTTGTGCCCGTTCTCCAGCATCATCATCTTCATCATTGATGTCATCACTAGACTCATGATCACCCTCTTCATTGTCTGACTCACTGTCTGAAATTACATTTTTTGAAATCTTGGTTTTCTAAATAATAATCATTGGCAGATAACCTTTTTTCCGTTGCAACAAGCAACTTTTGGAAGCATTGTGGCCAAAGGAGAAATTGCTCATAATTTCTTCTTTTTCTGCAATACTTGTAGTCCTGTATCAAACCTGAAACAATGCTGATTCTCTAGGTAAGCTTTACCCTTTAACATACAATCCTAAGTTTTACAGACCCTGAGAAATACGCCTTTTGAAGACATTAAGGGAAAAGGAGATAATGCTGGCAATTGACATTTTTTCCTATTCCCACACTGTTTCCTTCTCTTCCAAAGACCAGTCTTATTGATTGAGTCATCATTCTACAAATTCCTTCTTTTTTGATGATTCTAAAATTTTGTTGTTTTATAAATATATACATGTATTTACAATTTTCTAGCAATAAAATTCAAAATATTATTATAACACAGACAAATAAAAAAGCCCGTCAAGAGCGATTAAAAAATTGAGGTTAGAGACTGAACGTGGATTTTTTAAAAGAGCAAGTTCCATCAAGACTAGCTGTGTACTTTATCATTAACCCTTTCCCAAACAATCCCTGGTTTTTACAGGTTTGGAATAGTAGCCTTTTGAAAACATTGTGGGAAAAAGAGAAAATGCTGATAACCAGCATTTTCTCCTTTTCCCGCAATGTTTTCTGCCCTATCATAGACAGAAATCATCTTTTCAGCAATAGTTGAATTGTCGTCTGCAAATGCTTTCAATTTGGTCTAGTTCAAAGGTTTGTCGTTTGGGAAAGGGTTAAAACTACCTGAATCCAAATTCCAGTCCTTTCTCGATAATTTCTTTCCAGCATATTTTTGGTCAGAATCACTCAAGAGACCTGCAGCTCGCCTCCTTAGTTTACTGAAATCCTGGTTGACATCTGATCCACCAATGTCATCCTTATCTACAAGGTTTGCAGAGGAATCTAAAAAAATCAAAAACATAAAAGTCATTGATAATATATCAACATCTGAATATCAGTATTTCAACTGTTTACAAAATAATTCTCTGTTTTATGACCTTACCTGAATTAATTAGTCTTTACAAGGTAGAAAACATTGGGAGAAAATGAGAAAATGCTGATTATCATGTTTCATAACCTTTTTTTCTTAGGGTAATTACAAGTCAGGATTGTATGGTTACAATTCAAGGAGTAGCTTTAGATTACATTTTCTCCCACCCAAACATTTTAGAAATGTTTCCTCCTCCGAGATAATGAAAGGGTAATTATCTTGCCTGGTATTTACGGGGAGTATGTCGACTGATATCTAATTGAGGAGAATAATTGTTTAATTCACCAGTCTTAATCCATTCATTTGGACTATTCACCTAAACGTCAGAATGAGAATAGATAGAATTTATATCTATATTTTCATCATACTTTCATCCAATCCACATAGTTCAAGCACAGATACATTTCTTTGTCACCTACCATCTTTTTCCTATGATGTTGCTTTTGTTCAGAGAGAGTGGAATTCCTAAATGAACTGCCCTGTAGAATGTCCAAGAAACTGCAATTATAGCAGATTGAAGTTATCCCCATGTTTTGATCTCAGTAGTAGTAGGTCAATGGCTATTTAGATCGAAAAACACTCATTTGTGAGAAGGTAAGAATTACCCTTTTACCTACCCCGTGTCTCTTTTAACAATACTCTGGACAAAATCGTTATTCCAAGCCACTGCCTGCTTTCCCACATAACCATTGTTGAAACAATGGTCAGTGGTGGATGAGGAATTAATCCTGTCACAATGACTGTCATCAATCCTTGGAAAGAAATTGGCTAAACCAGGGATCTAACCCTCTACTCCCTGTTCTCAAGTCCTGTATGCTACCTACTGAGCTACCCCAGCTTGACTTCATTTCAGAAGCTTTATATGAATACTTGAGGCTAGGGAAGTGGAGAAAAACAGAAACATTTAGATCTACTGTGATATTTGCTAGTCTGAGAATATCAGTGTCTACTCTAGGATGCACAATTAAGGGATTCACACTATTTTTTTTCCAGATCCCATTATCCTTCATCAGTGCATCTCATGTTAACTCACCTTCAGCTTGAAGGGTTGCTCTGAGACACATTACCCATTACCACACAATCCCTACTTTTGAGGCCCCTGAGAAAGAAGCCTTTTGAGAACACTGTGGGAAAAGGAGAAAATGCTGGTAACCAGCATTTTCTCCTTTTCCCAGTGTTTTCTACCCTTCCCAGAACACATTTCTACTTTCCAGTCACCTTTATTTTGTCGTCTGCACATGCTTTCAATTTGGACCAGTCCAAAATTTTCTCGTGTGGTAATGAGTTAAACAGACTAAGAAATGACTGGAAAGGTTTTGTAATAATTTCCAGATGCTATTAAGGAAGGGTGCCATGAAGGGGTGTGGAAACCAAATCAAAAGAATAACATTAGAACAACCCTTCAGACTGAATGTAATGTTAACTATGTCTGGAACTAGCTTGGTTCTTTAGTCTCAATAATGAGATGCTCCGGTGATCTTTTCATATTTGGACATTTACTGTACACTGTACTGTTTCAAGTCCATCGTAAATTTTCCGGTAGTAAATATAGAGGTTCGTCAGATCTATCCGTATTGCAGTGAAATGCAATTAACTTTTAGTAATGAACATGACCAAAAATAAATTGTTCAACCATTCATTACATAAAGAGCTTGTAGAAGTCGTTTATAACATGTTTATCTCCGAAAAATCACTGACGAAATTTGTAGTGCGTGGTGGCCATTTTGTATGTTTTCGGGAACGTAAACAACTCAAGTAACCAATAAAATACACATTTTTTTTTTTTCACGTTCAGCGTTTAAATTGAAAGTATTTGTACTTCAAACGAAGGAATATTGAATATACGTGCAACAAGTATGTTAAAATCCTAGTTTTGTGCTCTATTTGTAGAATTATAAGAGTTCAAACTTGCGCACAAAATCTGTGAGGAACTTTCCAACTGATTTTGTCCAGATTGTCTGTACCCAGAGGCGGCCAGTCAAAGAGTAACATCGCCTTTGAGGACAGTAATCTGTACTACTTGGTTCTTGTGCTTTGAATGTTTTTCATCATTTGAATATGCTTATCTAGCCTAGGATACCATACTGTGTCTCGTAATCAGTAATTGATCTTAGTTATAATTGTTGTATTGGTAATGCCTATTGGTACTGTTACCGATGAAGTGAAGTGCTCGCGAAAAGCCATTGCAGTTATCACTGATCTGTACTATAACGCTAGAAAATTAAAGACAATAGTATGAAATACTTCATGTAAACACACCAAGGCCAAATTCATTCTCTGGATCTTTAAGAATGGGTTCTGGATTTGTCAACTTCAGAATTTCTTCCCGAATACTTGCCATGCTTTTCTCTTCAACTGACTTCCGGTTTCTTCTCTCGTTGTTGTTGTTATCAATTTCGAGGAAAAGTGTATTCCCCGGCTCACCTCGGCCTAACGCCCCTGACTAAATCTATTATTTCCCGGTTGATTTTCCTGAGAATAATTTCAAATGAAAGCTTATATACAATTTTTTCATAACATTGTAACAGAAAACAGCCACAGGCGTAGCTAGCCAAGACACAGGCATACCTGAGGCACAGAGTGCCCAGACAAGGGAGTTGGATTTCCCAGCAGGGTCGTTAAGGGGTGTGGGAAGGGGGGGGGATGTTCTGTCCCCAGATAATCAGATAATTTTTGAATTGTGAAGACTATTTAGAGGTCTCTGCTGATAGATCTATTTTTTTTTTAGATTCTCTATATGATGACATGTTATTGACGTCAAATCTAATGTAATTCAACGAAACAAAAGTTACCAATTGCAAAACAACCATTCCGTTATTCATATAAGGCTCTTTAAGTCATTACGTAACGCTAGTATTTTAGGTTCATCTAAAACAAAAGCAATTGTAGACGACAAAATAAAAGTGACTGAAAATTTGTATTGTGAAGGGTAGAAAACATTGTAGGAAAAGGAAAAAATGCTGGTTACCAGCATTTTTTCCTTTTCCTGCAATGTGATCTAAAGGTTTTTTTCCCAGGGTCGTCAAAAGTAGTGATTGTGTGGTAATGGATTAAAGGTCAATTACTCTTTAACCCTTTACCACACATTGTCAACTTTTAATGACCCTGATAATGAAGGCTTTTGAAAACATTGTTGGACAAAGAGAAAATGCTGGTAACCTATTCCATCAATGTTTTCTTGCATTTATCAGACAAATAATATCAATTGAAAAGTATTTGAAATGTTGATATCAATTCCTTCAACATTGGATAAGTCTCAAATTTTGCCTTGTGGTAAAGGCTTAAAGGTGGGTATTTAGAATTTTTACATCACACCAAATAAAAAAATGTATATGTCACTGAAGTTTATATGAAAAAACAATACAAATCATCAGTAATTAAGAACCATAAATTTAGAAAAAAAAGTTTTTTTTGATGGTATTCCCTTAAAAGGCTACATAGCTTCTTATGCTATTTTTAGATTTCCCTCCAAAATCAAAAAAAGCATTGTGGGAATGTTATGTGACTTGTACGTGACTCATGAGTGTTAAACTCCATAACATGACAAACATGTAATTATTTTCCATAATGTCTAAAACTTCGAATGCTATGTTTGAAGCTTCGTCTGTATATTTCCGGTATGTAAATGAGCGATTTGCTCATGTAAAAATAGACTGTGTTTCCCTTCAGTGTCGACCTGGGCTGTAGTAAATCTCTAATTTATCTAGTTGTCAGATGGTTTTCGACTACTGGGGTTTAATGAATGAAAATTATAAGGCTTTGGGAGTATAAGGATGATTTTTTTTTGTGTTTTTGTAAAATTTTTGTCCCAAAATCTGAAGGGCAACCTTTAAAATGCACCAAAGTTTTAAAAATGCCCTGCTTGATATACGTCTTCTTTCTTTTCCTTTTTTGCAAAACAATAGAAAATATTTTTTCCGTGCAAAATGTAAAATAGGAGATCTGATTGGTTAAAATTTTCTTTACTGCAGAGAAATAATCAGAAAAAAGATCTTTGTTGACATGTTAGAACATTTCTAACTGCTACTATGATCCATGCTAGTGTCCTAATTCTTGGAATTTATCCTCTTTACATCACTTTTTTAACCCTTAACCTGGTAGATAACTAAAATAAAATTTTCATTTTGATAGTTAAAACTCTAATATTGCTATTTCAAAGTTAATGTTTTAGGGAATAATACATGTATCTCCTTGACGGACAGTGTAAATCAAAGATCAGACTGCACATTCTGTGCAGTCTGATCTTGATCTACATTGTCCGCAAAGGGTCAGCGGGTTTTGCTTAGCAGCCAAAGGGTTAACCTTTATCCTGCTGACTAACTAAGGTGAAAATTTCAATTTGCTAGTAAAAACCCAAATATTCCTATTTTAAAGTTATGTTTCTGGGAGTGATATTTCCTCATTGGATAGTGTAGATCCAAGATCAGACTGCACATTCTGTGCAGTCTGATATTGATCTACGCTGTCCGCAAAAGGTCATTGAATCGCAATAAGCAGCCTAAATGTTAAGATACATGTAATCATTTACTTTATTAATATTGTTACTGTACTAGTCTAACCTGGTTTGTTCTGTAAGGTTTGATATTAAAATCTATTCTCTGTGATTTTGAGACAAGTAAAATGTTATCTCCTTTGAACTGTATCATCAGTTTTTCTTTTCCAAGGTCATATATACAGAACCACTTAGTCAAAAAATGTAAAATGTTATCTCCTGTGAAGAACTGTATCATCAGTTTTTCTTTCCCAAAGTCATATATACAGAACCACTTAGTCAAAAAAGGGATATCACTGTATTGAAAATATTTCAGTGGTTACGTGCCCTTAATTGTTAAAAATTATGGATTTCAAAACTAGTCCAAAGTAGAATTCAGTAGCCTCATTAATGACAGAGATATATAATTATAAAATGTCAAATTTTCAAAAAAATTACTCAAACAAGGGAATATTTTGATTGCTACCAACTCCTGTTGTATGGGTCCCCCTTTTTTGAAAGTTTACAACCAAGCCAAGTTAGAAGTCAAAATCTTCAGTGATGAGATATATATATATATATATAAAATGTAAAAATACTGGACAACAGCAATGATATTCTTTTGAACAAAGTCCGTAACAAAGAAACAAATAAAATGCATAGCTCAAATACTAACCCATCTGGCGGGATTGGAACCCTTGAAAGGACAAATATCCTCGTTTTTAGAGGATTAAAAGACCAATACCATAACCACTGGTAACAGGACGTTTCGCCCCCAAGACGTTTCCCCCCTGGTCGTTTCCCCCCTGGTCGTTTCGCCTCTATTTTTCACCCCTAGTCGTTTCGCCCCCGGACCCTAGTCGTTTCGCCCCCAAACCATTTCCTCCCCTAGTCGTTTTTTGGGGCGAAACGTCCCGGAACCCCACTGGTAACAGGACGTTTCGCCCCCAAGACGTTTCCCCCCTGGTCGTTTCCCCCCTGGTCGTTTCGCCTCTATTTTTCACCCCTAGTCGTTTCGCCCCCGGACCCTAGTCGTTTCGCCCCCAAACCATTTCCTCCCCTAGTCGTTTCGCCCCCAAAATAATTTAAAGAGAGAAGCAGAGAGACAATGAGTTGAAATTTTCAACTCGATAGTGAGAATAATGGTTCAAAGATTCTTGAATGATAGTGTATATTAAGAATTATTACATTAGATCTAATTAAAATCATAAAGTAATCGAGGCCACATGTACATTGTACATAAGCTAACTAGCTTCTACAGAATCATAATTTAATGAAAGGAAGAAGAAAGTAAATATATATACATACATGTTTACCGATGTAAGTGTCCTTGATAGTCTATTGATACAATCAACTGAAGTATTAAGGTTTTTCATCGATACCGTTAATCACCTTGTTTATTTGGTTGAGTTATTAATCACGCAATGTTTTTCGCGCAATGAATGTGACTAATGCTGAGGTGTGAAAATGCATGTTTTATGCAAAATTAAACTTCTTTAATTATATCTGCTAGATTTTTTTTTTACCCAAAAAGTAAAATGAAAAATCATGACAAGAAAAAAACTATCTGAATATATATACTGATATAACTGCCGTTTTATAGTTATGTAATAGAATCATCATTTCCAAAGGAAACGTAAATGTCGGTCAATAGTTTATACATGTATATATAAAAAAGCCAATCCTAGATTAAGGTTAAAATTCAGAACAAAAAAAAAGGGAAAAGAATCATTTAGAACTGTATCTCCTTTTGTCACGATGCTGATCGTATAGCAGACAAAGATGATGCACCATATGACGCCGACCTGATCTCGGTCTTTACCTCTCTTTCACCTTCTAGGTTATCTTTTAAAAGATTAATGACACCCAAAATTGTTTTCTGCTTGAAAGAGTCCAGCGTGTTGTTGGTCAAAAGGCTACCACGTGCCGTCATAATCCTATTAGGCCACTGATTATCAACTCGTTAATTACGTATTACGCAATCTTTGTCAGTTTGACTTTGCTACTGTGAAGTCGCTTAATTGATTACGTAATCCTTTGACACATTGTGCATTACTTTCAATATTGTCTGCACCAATTTTTATCAAAAGGTATAGATGAGTTTATATATCTTAATGTAGAAATACAAATGTGTACAGAGATTTCACTGTCTTGATTTATCATTTATATTTCTGAGGTTCATCGTAAAAAGGGTTGATATTATACAGAAAAGTTGTGAACTTCAATCCAGATTGCGTCCTTCTGTCCGTCTCTCCGTTCGTCCAAAGCCATTTCTCCACAACCCCTGGACTAGATTGGATGAAACTTCATGTATGAAGGATCTTGCACCGATGTATTTTTCTCGGTTTTCCAATTTGACGCTGTGTCATGGAAAAATGGGCTTTCTTGTAAAAAAAAGAAAAAAAAAAAAAAAAAAAAAATCCAATTTCTGCTAACATTTCCGTCAGTTTTCGTCAAAATTCCATGAATCTTCGCATCCATATTGTTTATGAAAAGTTTCAACATGTGCCCCCCCCCTTTTTCTTAATCTATGTCAAACCATGTTACGGGAAAAGGGTGCTTAATGTCTGATAAGTTGTGTCCTTTATTGCCCTTAGTAAATTGAACATTGGCAAATGCTGTTTGGCAGACGGAACCACACACAGGTAGCCTGTTTCACCCCCACCCTCCTCTCCTGTGACCAACTATTTACCGAAAGCCTTCACTTTCCTGTTCGGGGAGCACAATCCGTCTACGATGGCTTTGTTTTACTCTTTATTATTTCCATGTACAAATAACACAAAAAGGGGAGGTGTTTTGGTAAAATTCAATAACCGTTGATAGCCTGGTACTTGAAAGAAAGCAATTTAAAACAATGGGGAAAAAAGGTAAATGCTGGTTACCAGTTTTTACTCCTCTTTTCATTTAATTAGACTATTCAGAAACTAACATCACAATTTGAGCAACTCTTGATACTTCCTTTTTTTTCTGTCAGTAACCGAAAAATTGGCCGTTGTAAAGCTAGGAAGATGATTCTTTCATTAATAGAAGCCTTTTGCTTTCTTTTTAATGTAACAATTTTCACCCTTTTACCACACGAATAAGAATTAAATTTTTGATAAGGGTCTCGTTGTCCAAATTATGCAAATGCCAAACAAAAAAAATCATATTGTGTTTCTTAACATTGTCCTGCTATTAAAATTCATTAAAGTTTTAAGGTGCAATTCAGCTTTTCTTGAACAGGGGGCGAAACGACTAGGGGGGAAACAACCAGGGGGGCGAAACGACCAGGGGGGGCGAAACGACCAGGGGGGAAACGACCTGGGGGGAAACGTCTTGGGGGCGAAACGACTAGGGGAGGAAATGGTTTTGGGGCGAAACGTCCCGGAACCTAACCACTGAGCCAAAGAGATATCTCTCTGACGCAGTACACAGGTATTGTATTTAAATCTAAAATAAGCTAAGCAAGGAGTGGTCTCCCGTAACACACTCCCTCTTGAAATCATCATTTATTGATGACTCAAACTGTCAAAGCCTTATTAGACAGTAATTCAGTTTTTGGATAACAAATGGGATTAATGGCTCAATGGCCAATCCCCAACGAGCCAACGAGCCCCCATCTTACAAACAAAGTCAGCAACAAGGAAACAAAAAAAAAAATGCATAGCTCAAATGCATCTGGCAGGATTCGAATCCTTGAAGGGACAAATATCCTCGTTTTTCGAGGATTAAAAGCGATATCTGTCTGACACAGTATTCAGGTATTGTATTTAAATCAAATAGAAGCTATATACGAAGGAGTGGTCTCCCGTAATAATAGCTATACAGACAAGGCTATAACAATTTCTAGATGTCTTTGAAAACCCTTCAGATAAAAATGCTCTTACCTGCATTTTCTCCTTTTCAAACAATGTCTTCAGAAATCACTTCTATCAGGAACATAAAAAAGTTGCTTGGTAGAGGAATAGATGGTAACCTCATAAAATAAATTTACAGCGGCCTCAAAATCAGTCTGGTAAAGTTAAGGCAATCAATATAAATTAGTAACTTGATGGATTTATGAAAACTTTGCCACAAAAACAATGAATTAGTAATTTCCTCTTTTGCTACAATAATTTCATAAGTAGTCTGGTGAGTGTTTTGCATGGTAACTGTTGTTATGTGTATAGAAAAAACAAAGCCCAAAGCAGTTTCATTTCTATCAAACAATACGAATAAATGACAAAAATGGTGGGGGGGGGGATCTTTCTTCATTTTTATGGTCAAAGGGAGAAAACCTGTACAACCTTGAAATTAAATTTATAAAGAGTGATCTTCCTTATTGTGACTTCACCACGGCCCCCCCTCCCTTCTCTTTCACCCCCCCCCCATTTTTCCGCCTTCCGAAAATGGTGGTTTAAATCGGTCGACTAACATATGAATTAAAAGGGTGCTTATTATCTGAGGTTCAAGGTTCACGTTGAAAATGGAAATATTACATCGATGTCTTCCACGATGAGCCACATTCACGTAGCTCATTACTAAACAGATAGATGACGCGGTACCAGAGCTACAGGGATATCCCCGATATCTATATAGATACATGCAATCACAGGAATCTACCATTCCATAATGTCTAAATAGAGACTTTATGTGTTTCGTTATTGTTTTAGAGTATTTTTTTTTCAATAATACAATTTGAGTATAGAATGTCAAATTCATGATGAAATGAGCCTTTTCCACGGGCGTAAATAGAGCTTTATTAGATACACCGTATTTCGCATATATGGACTAGAAAATAAAGAGAAAGCTAACATAAGACACAGGCTTGAAATCAACACATAATTATGATTTTGTTTATTCTCGTAGATCGACTGAACTCAGAATTGTTGACGATACATATACATTTACGTGTATTTGTTGATAAGCTTGATTGAACTTGAAGGAACGAACCATGGCATGACATAGATTTACACTAGATTTATCTATAGATTTTGACATTTTGTCCATTTCTGTGTGACCGTTTACTGATCTAAATAATTACATAAAACCTGTTGATTGATTTTAATTTTACCATAGTTAGGTTTAAGACAATTTTCTGCTTGGTATCTTATCTCGACAACAATAATTTTGTTACTTTAAATTTTGGCGGAAATTGTGTTTACAAATCTGAAGAAATGCAAGGGAGACTACCGTCTAGTAACAACATGATCTAAACTTACGTTCTTTGACTATTCTTCTTTTGCCTGGTGAAACGATTTATTCAAAATGAAAATATTTATAAAACTATCATAAACTACTATAAAAATATACATATTTCAGAGCAACTAGGCGATTGAAATCTTATATCTTATCTTATAAGGACCGTCTCTACAAGGTTACCTTCAGTCTGAAGGTGTCTGCTTCGATGCTATTTTTGTTACTGTAGCATCAGAGCAGACACCTTCAGACTGAAGGTACTACAAGGGGTACCATAACTTATTCGTTTATGGTTTTAGAATGTCCCAGTCTACAGGGGACGCGACTCTGATTTAAAAATCAGATAAAAGTAAATAAGAGTTTTCTCCCTTAGACCATTAATTATTAACGAAAAATTTAAAATTGACCGCCTTCCTTTGTAAAATAAGGATAAGTATGTATGAACTAGTGACTTGTAGCAATGAATTATAGAATATTGTGAACGAGAAATAAATTTAAATAGACAAGTGTTGGCTGGGTGAATGGATGGATGAGTGGGTGGTTGAACGAACAGACTGATAGACAGACAGATTCAAGCAAAGTAGCCCCCAGCCCCTGACATTCCTTAGATATTTGTAAAAATCTCTTATCCAGTCATGGATGGATGGATGGAATGGATGGATGAACGGGTGGACAGACAGACAGGCAGGAAGACAGACAGACTCAAGCCAAATTAGCTCCAATCTCCCTGCATTCCTTCGTTACTCAGTGTGAAAATCTCTTATCCAATCACATCTTGAACTCCAAACTGGCAGCATGTTCCTCATTTTACATGGTACTTAAAGGCCCAGTGCATGTCAAAATGTTAGTTTTGGTAGACAAACGTACGCACTTTCAAACTAGGTGAAAAAGTTGCCAGGTGAATCAAAATTGAGTTTACTTTTTACCTGGTCACGAAATTCATTCTTCTACAAACACTTGGACCAAGCAAACAACAGTACATTTTCATAATCACCATAGTATCTCTTTGTACGAGGAAAGAGTAGATTTAAGATCCGACTGCTTCGTTGATCTTTATCTATACTGTCCACAAAACGCGTCGAGTTTTGCCTAGCATTTTAGGCGGTATATCATACTTTCTGTTGTTAGACATAGATCTAGCACTGATTCTCGCTGAGAAATAAGAAGAATATGTTGGAAGGTAGAATTAACTCTTCACCAAACGGTCGACAATATTATAGGCTTGTCCAAATCGAAAGCATTTGCAGAAGACAAAATAAAAGTGAATGAAATTTGTTTTTGTGAAGGGTAGAAAAGATTGTGGGAAAAGGAGAAAATGCTGGTAACCAGCATTTTCTCCTTTTCCCACAATGTTTTCAAAAGGCTTCTTATGCAGGGGTATTAAAAGTCGGATTTGTGTAGTATAAGGTTAAAGGAGTCTATTCCATGTATTACTAAACATTGTGAGAAAGGAAAAAAATCAATTCAACATCCTATGTTATACAGATGTTTTCAAAATCTTAACAAAGGCCGGGTTCGAGTCTTGTTAACTTTTAACCCTTTACCAGACGACATTTGAAGTTTTAGCCTTGTCCAAATTAAAAGCATTTGCAGAAGACAATTTCAATGTGGCTCAAATGGCGTAATTTTTCTCCGATAGAGTAGAAAACATTTTGGGAAAAGGAGAAAATGCTGGTTACCAGCATTTTCTTCTTTTCTCACGATGTTTTCAAAAGGCTTCTTTTCCAGGAGCTTCAAAAGTCTAGATTGTGTGGTAAAGGGATTTAGATCACATTGCAGAACACATGAAAAGGGCTTTTGAAAACATTTTTGGTACAGAGGAAAATGCTTATGACCACTATTGTCTAGTTTTTCCGTATTGTTTTCTGCATTTTCAAAGACAAGTTAAATTATTTTCTACTGTAAACAAATCACAGGTGACTTAAATGATGAAACTGGCTTTTAAATGAGTAGAAAACGTTGTGAAAAAAAGGCGAAAATGCTGGTTTCCAGCATTTACTCCTTTTCCCACAAAGTTTTCAGAATCTGTCTTTCTCGGTGTTCTTAAAACTTGAGACTGTGCTGTAAAGGATCAATAGTTCATCTGCCGCATTATCCGTTTCGGTAAATGAGTTCCTTTGCTGTGATTTCCTATCCTTATTGAACAAAGACACTTCCGGGATCGTGGCGAAGCGAAAAAATCTACCAGCAGAGTGAGAAAATATTATCGTTAGTTGAAATTGTCAACATTACACGTTAGACCCCGTTTTTAACCGAATTATTTACAAGTTACCGTTGCTTTGAAATAGTACAAAAAACCCACTATTTTTGATGCAACTGTTGACTAATGCTTGACCAAAGCGGAGCCAGCATTTGCATTTGATTTTGAAACTAGGTCAGATGACTCCGAATCGTTTCGGCCCACAGGCGTTTCGGCACGATTCGGAGTTTTGACGATTTGGTCCATAAAATTTTGTCATTTTGAGCGGTTATAGGCTGAATGTCAGCAGCGTTATTTTTCATAAGTTTGTAAGAATGAAATCTCTCACAGCCTGCTGAGCCTACGGAGGATGTTTTTTTTTTGTTTCCTTGTTATAGTTAAGCTTGGCCTTGATCTAAAAAGTCCATGAATAATTAATTGTGAAAACCAGAGAACAATACGATCCACTTTCTGAGCAATTTCATTTAAATCTCAACTGTCTGGAAAAGCCCCGTTAGTAGAGTACAGGACTTGAAAATACGGGGTCGCTGCTTTGATCCCGTATCAAACGATTTCTTTCCAAACATTGATGATAGGCATTGGGACAGGATTCATTCCTCTCTCACTGCTGACCATTGGTAAGACAAGACATGTAGGGGAGCGGAAGAATATTGTGCAGAGCACTGATACTCCTGGAAACTCCAGGAAAGGATGATAGGTGCACTGGTAAGCTGCCGCGATATACACGTTACTGAAAAAGTATTGTGTAAACAGCATTAAACACCATACAAACAATCGCTGGAAAAGCATGGAATACACTATAAAGTTTCGAGATTTAACTAGGCCTATCCTGATGAAGAAGCTTCTAGAAACCCTTGTCGGAAAATGATAATATTCTGGCAACCATCATTTTGCAGTTTCCCGCAATGTTTTTTTTTTCTATGATAAATGGTGGCCGACGTTTTTGCCCCTGACGTTTTGGTCCAAACGAACTTTGAACATGTACTTTCTTCTCCCTACATTGTAGAACTAAAAGACATACGTGAGTTGAGAAAGCTATGATACGATAATTGAAATACTACATACGAAGTCAATCAGCAGCTGTTTTATCAATATGTTTAATTAACACTGTACAACACACGCAAAAAAACTTTGTATTAACAGCCTTGCGGAAGAATCATCATGAAAGCAATGTAGCATGCTCTCCATGTAAACAAGTCTTTAACTATACTGTTTGGTGAACAGTGTTCATAAAGAATCATGGTTGAACAAGACCGCGAAAAAGTGGCCTCGCTCCAGATTTTTTTTCAATAAAGTAAATTTACGCAGAAGTCGGCGAGAAATAAACAAAAGATCTCTAAACAATCTTTGTTTTAAAAACTGGACCTAGGAAGAAGTAACCAATAATCGTCATATACAATCATAACCATCATCCTCCTTCGGCAAAATTTAACACAATTTCAGCAATGTACAATTTTAGCAGGGGCCATTCAACAAAAAACACAAAAATAGTATGAAAACTAGATACTTAATAAGCAAAAAGATCATTACACCTGGGTACGAAATGACCAAAGTGGGTACGAAATGACAAAAGTGGGTACGAAATGACCAAAATAGAAAGTATAGGTTGGTACGAAATGACCAAAATCGTACAAAATGACCTAGGTACGAAATGACCTATGTACGAAATGACTGGAAAGCGTATGGTGCACAATAAATGTCCAAATATGAAGAATATCACTGTAGTGTCTCATTATCAAGACTATGTTTGTGGCCAGAACCTGCTGTTAATCTATTTAGATTTCATTTATCATGAAAAACTACATTGGCAAATAAACAAATTGGATGTGCTTTGAATGTGTATTGTTGTTGTATTTCTTATTAATTCTAACATGCTCGGTATCAGATAGTATTTTCCACAGTATTTCGACTCTTCCACAGAAATACTGGATAATTTGAAACACAACATCTGTCGATTTAATACTAAACAGTTTGAGTTTTGACATGATCATGTCTGGTTATGAGTTGAATCATCTATTTTTCAGATGTCAGTTACAAAGGACTGGAACCTTGATTGTAAGGTGTATGTTGGAGAAATTGGTTATGGAGCAGCAAAGCAAGATATTGAAGAGGCATTTGCAAAATATGGTCCCTTAAAAAATGTTTGGGTGGCGCGAAATCCTCCAGGATTTGCTTTTGTAGAGTTTGAAGATCCCAGAGATGCTCGGGATGCCTGTGATGGTCTCGATGGAACGTAAGTCTGCAGAGTTTAAATCTTGTTTATCCTATTCTAAAATTTTGCCTGTAGCTTTTTTTCCACTGGTAAAATAGAAAATACGACTGGTATTTTCAGAACCTTGGAACTACGCCAGTTTGTTTTGCTGTGATAACAGGTATGTGCATCCTTACTAATGATACATATTTTGTATGTCAAAGTCTAGATCTTTGAAAAGTCATTTGCAGGCAACAAGACATCTTTTCAATTTTCTGAAAATGTATAATTGCAAAAGATTTGTTCAGTGTTGCATTACCACCGTTTAACTCATTACCAAACAACAATATTTTAGGCTTGCCCAAATTGAAAGCATTTGCAGATGACAAAATAAAAGTGAATGAAAATTTGAAATTTGTTTTGTGAAGGGTAGAAAACATTGTGGGATAAGGAGAAAATGCTGGTTACCAGCATTTTCTCCTTTTCTCACAACCTTTTCTAAAGGCTTCTTTCTCAGGGGCGTCAAAAGTAGGGATTGTGTGGTAATGGGTTAAACCCTTAAAGAGGTAAGGAAACCATTTTGTTACAGGAAAATAAATGGTAAGAGAGCAAGGGTAGAAATGTCCTCAGGAAAATCAAGATGGGGTAGTCGAGGGCCACCTAATAGGAGAGGTGGTGGTGGTGGCTACAGTGGTGGTGGTGGTGGATACAGAGGCGGACGTGATAGGTCTCGCAGGTCAAGGTAAGAGATTTGGATTCAAGACAGTGTTTTCTACCTATCCCTCATGGTTGATGTACATTTATGCTTCATTTCCCAGAGTCGAATTTTGAACCTCTGTTTTTATGTTGAAAGGGGCTTATAACAAAATGTGAACCAATGAAGTGCCCATAAGAGAATGAATCAGTTGCATGGATCATTTTGTTTTTACCCTTTACCGCACAATGCTGACTTTTTATGTTTAGGAAAAGCCTTTTAAAAACTTTGGTAACCAGCATTGTCCTTTTTTCCCACAATTTTTGTCTGTATCAAAAATTTAAAAATTGCACCATTTTAGCCACATTGAAATTGTCATCTTCAAAACATTTCAATTTCAAAACATTTCAAATATTTAATTTCATTGGGACAAAGTGAAATTTTGTTGTTGGTAAAGGGCTTAGAGGACAAAAATGGAAGAAAAATTTAGGGAAGAATTAAAAAGTGAAAGATAACGTAATATGTAGTGTCAGAGTTATTTCATTTCTAATTCTTTATCAGAAAAAAAGATATGAAATAAACAATAAACACATTACCTTCTTATGAGCTCCTTTAAGTCATCAACTGTTGAAACCAAAATATGAAAAGAAATACTAGTATTGCACACTTTTTTTTTTGTAAAAATGGGTTAAATCCATGGTATTGAAATAAGGAACAATTGATGGAAAAAGAGAATTTGTTCATTATGAGTAAGACCTACAATTGTCCTAAAATTTGTTTGTTGCAAGACATTAGATAAACAAAAAAAGTTGTGTGCACGAGGAAATGAGTTAATTCCTTGCCACACGACAAAGTTTTAAGGTGTTCCATTTTGAAAGGCCTTGCATGCAACAGAGAAAATAGGTTGAGGTGTTGGAGTTTGTCCAAGAAAAATATTGTGAAAAAAAAAAAGAAAATACTGGTCAACAGCATTTTTTCTCCTTGTCCAACAATATTTTAAGAAGTCTTCTTCTCTAGGGTTGTTAAAATGCAGGATTGTGTGGCAAGGATTTAAAGTTGTTATTGTGTTGTATTTGTTCAGCTGACTGTTTAATCCTTTACTCCATAGATACTCATTTATACACATTGCTTGGAGGAGCCTTTGGAAAACGTTGTGACAAAAGGTGAAATTGCTCATGACGAGCAATTTCACATTTTGTCACAATGTTTTCTATGCTTTCAAAAGGTGTCATATACACATAAGAAATGGCTTCATCCTTGCTATTATTTAGGGTCAATTAGAGATGCCATAGAAATGCCTTATGGGGTAAAGGGTTAAGTCTCACAACTTGACTTGATTTTTTGACAAGTGTAGATAAAATTCAGACAGCATAACCCATGCAGTCTTATCTTTGATCTACAGTGCCCTCTTTGCTTAGGCATTGGCAATGAAAGTAACACACAATTTACGTTTATTTGTGTCTCGTTTGTAGACATAGGAATGTCTGATGTGTCTGTTTGGTGCTGTAACGGTTAACCCTTTACCAAACAACAAATATTTTAGGCTTGTCCAAATTGAAAGCATTTGCAGATGACATAATAAAAGTGACTGAAAATTTGAAATTTGTTTTGGGAAGAGTAGAAAACATTGTGTGAAATGGAGAAAATGCTTGTTACCAGCACTTTCTCCTTTTCCCACAATGTTTTCAGAAGGCTTCTTTCTCAGGGTCGTTAAAAGTAGGGATTGTGTGGTAATGGGTTAACTGTGTCTGAGACAGTAGAGTCTCTTGTACATGTCTATGAGTTCACTTCCCAGTATATTTATTTCTTATAAAATAGGCAAGCACCTGTATTAGACCTTTGTTCTACCCTCTTTGTGCACATTTTTTTGTGTGTTTATACATGTCTGTTACCTAGACAAGATTTTACTTCCTGTTAGTCAAATAGTATGTTTTTTTTTAACTCCAAACAACAAAAATTTGGACTCACTCAAATTGAAAACATCTACAGTCAGCTATTCATTTGTAGCTCAAAGGATGATTGCATACTACCAAAAGGAAGATAATATTGTGGAAAAAGGAAAAAATTTCTCAGAGAAAACATTGAGGTATTGTCATAACCCGAGGTTGTCTGCATTTGTGCTGTCGTGCAAATGCTGAGAATTTGTAACAACTCTGATATTCCTGAAAATACTGACTTCAAACTTGAATGGGTTGTTGGCTATCAAAAAGGGAAATGTACAAGAAGGTAGGGCTCCGTACCGGTACTCGATATATATCGAAAACCGGTATTTTACGTTCGATAGATATATCGGATCGAACGTTTCTGTATCGAACAAAATATCGATCATCAAAAGAAAATAAAAGTAAAGCATATAAATACCCAATTTAGTTGTTTTTAACGGAGAAATTCATTACGAGTTTACTTTAGGTAATCTCTAAAGTCTAGTAGTCGTAGAGGTAGGTGTGGCTACCTGGGAAACTTACAGCCAATCGAAATGCGTCATTCTTTATTACTTGCCCTGTTTGAAATCTGCAAATTATCCATCAATCAGCAGATTGCAGACAAATTTACGCTGATAATTGGTCAATATAGTTCATTAAAGAAAGGCAATGAACATCTCGTGATGTGATCGGGAGGTAGCGATGGAAATAATTGAAGCCGTGACCTTTCAACCTTCCTAAGATTTTATTTGGTCGATCTTTTAATAATGCCGAAAAATGTGGCTCAAAAATCAAATCTCTTTTTCCATTAGATTATCTGAAATCAGTGTTCCGACTCGCGTAAATTATTGTGTAAATCACTTTATAGACATGAAATTTGCATAACAAATGTTAATCACACGCGAGACCTCACGTAAGAAAAAACATGGACAAAAAAGCCCATAATTCTTGAGTGAAATAACAGGTTTTGACGCTACATGTAGTTCTAATTCTTATTGAGAAATCTATGTCGAATCATGCGAACATACCTATCCAGAAATTAACAGGCATGAAAAATTGTTCGGTGAAAAAAAAACACGGAAACCCATGACACAACAAAATGTCTCCTTGACATTGTCCGATCAGAGTCCTCTTAGATTGTCTTTTCAGCTTTTTAATGAGTAGTAAATATAGATCTAGATAGAAGTCTTATTAATTTAGGCCTACATAATTATGAAATTTCGATACAATCTAGAAGTGTTAAATTTGCGGTATTTTGTTTTTCAGGTATGCTGAAAAAAGAACAAACACAATTTTCGCATTTTTTTCCTTCTTTTATTGAAAATTGAAATATCATATGATATATCGAATATCAATCATTTTGTATCGATACAAATATCGTATCGATGAAACTGACCGATACGGTGCCCTACAACAAGGGCAGGTAGCAATCAAAGTACAGTTCTTTAACTTTGACACAGATATGCCCCCATTTTCACTGAAAATCCAGCAACTGCAGCGGAGTATTGGCACTCACATGCTGTGCTCTTCTTCTCTTGTAGCGCAGAGGTCTCAGAGTTCTTCCTATCAGTGTATTAGTAACTCTTTACCAAATGACAAAAATTTTAGACTTGTCCAAATTGAAAGCACAAGCAGAAGACAAAATAAATGTAATTCAAAAATTGAAATTTATTTCCAGCAGGGTGGAAAAAATTGTGGGAAAAGAAGAAAATGCTGGTTTAATACCAGCATTTTCTCCTTTTCCCGCAATGTTATCATAAGGCTTATATATATCTCAGGGTAGTAAAAACCAGGGATTTTTTTGTAAAGGGTTAACTTGCATTTTTCCCTATGCAACAATGTTTTCTTCCATTTGAAAGACCAAGGTCTTTTTTTGAGCAACTTTAAACCCTGTACTAGAGGATAAAAACTTTACAAGTTCAAATTGAAACCACTTACAGATGACAATTTCTTTGTGGCTCAAATGATCTAACTTTGTTAGATAGGGTAGGAAATATTATGCTGGTTACCAGCATGTTCTCCTTTTCCCACAATGCTTTCAAAAGTTTTTTTTTTTTTTTTTGCCAGGTTGTTAAAAGTTAGCATTGTGCAGTAAAGGATTAATTTGTTTCCTGCAAATGCTTTCAGTAGGGCCCAGTCTAAAATTTTGTCTTCGTTAGGTAGTCGTTAAGTAGTTAAATGATGAAACTTCACTTTGGATTTGCAGAAAACAGCTTTTTCTTCTCTATCAACTACGTTTTCAAAAGCATTCTTTCTCAGGGACTTAATTTCAGAACTGGCTGGTGAAGGGGTTAAAACTTCTCCCTTATATGTATGAGTATTATTGCATGTTTGATTGCATTGTCAAACTGTTTAACCTGTTATTTCATATTTGTATATGTAACTGTCTCATTTACAAATATATCGGTGGTCGTAAGCATTTCTAAAGATTAGACAGAGAGAAAGAAACTTGAGTTGGAAACAACTGAGTGATGCTCTCTGAAAAAGGGGGTTTATTGCTCACTTCTGGTGCTTTCCATTGGTTGTATAGGATACCTTTTGAAAAGACTGAAGTTCAATGCTGAACCAAAATATTTTTAGACTTGCCTAAATTGTGCAGATAACAAGTCAAACGTGACTCAATCATGAAATTTGACATTGGTTGACATCGCAAGGTTGGAAACATTGTGGGGACTGCAGAACATGCTAGTTTATCAGTATCTTCTTCCCTAACAATATTTCTTAAAGCTTACCTCGTCAGGGTTTGCAAAACTCAGTCAGTTTGGTATAGGGTTGAAAAGGGCATCTATGGCATAAAGCGTAACTTACATCATGTACTGCACACATCTGAACCCTTTACCACACATTACCAGCTTTGAATGGCCCTGAGAAAGAATGTTTTAGAAAACATTGTAGAAAAAGGAGAAAATGCTGGTTACCAGCATTTTCTCCTTTTCCTACAATGTTTTGTACCCTTCCAAAAATAAATTTTAATTTTTGAGTCATGTTTAATTTGTTGTCTGCAAATGTTTTCAATTTAGACTTGTCTAAAATTTTGTCGTTTGGTAAAGAGTCAAGAAAGTTGTTGCATGGGCACGCATATTTTTATCATATACTTGTGGAAACTGATCTAGATCTTCAATATTCATAAAAGTGTTAGTTGTCGTAGGCATTTGCAGGGTAGACCTTAGCATATAAAATCAGCCATGAGAAACACAATCCCTAAGCTTCTATCCTGCAAAGTTTACTTTCTATTTCAAATGTTTTTTTTTTTTCTTTTAATTCATACATATCTACATATTTTTTGCCAAATGAACAGTAATCTAAATCTTCATATTACAATGGCTTATTTTTTGTAGATTCCTTTGAAGATTAAAGATATTGTGTTTGATTTTTTGTTTGTTCAGAATTGTGTCATTTTTGCCAGTATGCGTTACTTTGGATAGTTTGTGGAAGAACTTTTACATACTTTATATAAATAACACATTTATATTCTGTCAACCAGGGACAGTCACTCTTCAATCATCGTCTCAACATGACAACAAATTATCCCCCTTTGATTGCTTTTCAACCAATCAACTCATCATAATGTCAGCGCTCCACCATTGAACTTAAAAAATCATCTCAACAGCGCAAGACTGTCTGAATCAACTTTAGCAGCGCATATGCAGCTTCCAATCTCCTTAGCAACGACTATTGAACTTTTCATGCAACGTAGCAACCCTGTCAACCTATTCAACTTTAATGGACGACAAATTTGTGTCACAACTTCATGTCAACCATCATCTTTCAACCTCTGAAAATTTCAGCAAGCCCTCAACTTGTGTATCAGCTCTACTATAAAATGGTAATGTAGAGAGAGAAATTATAGACATGATTAATATGAAACTTTTTCTTACCTTTTTGTGTATAATTCATATGTTTTTTGAGATGTTTGATGTTGATTTGCCCATTGATTTATGTGAGTTTGTGCCATTCAGAATCAGATATTTGCAGAGTGAAATGGCTACCTATGATATTGTTAAAAAAAAAAAAAATCTTTTATCTGAGGTAATTCAGGAAAAATGATCTTGAATTTTATTTTTCCTTTAAGTTGCCAAAAAGTTTTTTTAATGCTTTTTTTTAATGCTTTTGGCATAGTTATTAAAAATGTCATATAATCTGAGCATGTCAAAACTTTTTCACGGTCTTTCAGGTTTTTTGTCTTCTTCACAAATATTAATGTCTGTTAGTATTGTTTTTCAACAAATAGCAGCTAGCTCTCTCAACGCTGTTTAGCTGTGCATAGTCATTTGATCACCAATGAAATAAAATGTCTGTTTATGTGGATAATGGTCTTTTTAACTTACAACAAAAAAAACCATAAGTTGTTGAAGTTGAAAGAATTTACGGACAACAAATTACATGTAGTTTAGAATATGGGACTTTTTTGTGAAAGGGTAGAAAACATTTGGGAAAAGAGCAAATGTTGGCTGCTTGCATTTTCTCTTTTTCCATTGTTTTCAAAGTTTGATTTTCTCATTAAAACTTCACAGAATTGTGTGGTAGAGGGCTAATAAAAAAAAAAAAGTTGCAATTCTAAAGAAGTTTTCATTTTCTTACGAAATGACAATGTAGTCCAAGATCAGGCTGCGCAAGTCTGTTGTATGATTATTGAACTACACTGCTTGCAAAGTAAATTCAACTTAAGCTAGGATGAGCCTGCTGTTTATAGCCATCATCTTTTGCCACAATGTTTTCTACACTATCAAAAGGTTTCATATACACATAAGAAACGGCTTCATACTTGCTGTTATTAAAGGTCAATTAGAGATACCATAGAAATACATTATGGGGCAAAGGGTTAAGGGTTTCTAAAAGAAAAAAAATGCATGTTATCAGCATATTCTCCCTTTACAATAATTTTATCAAATGGCTATATCCCCAAGGACCTTTGCACAAGGATTGTTTGAGGTAAAAATCATTTTGGCAAGAATAGGACAGCAAATTAAAGACCAGTTTTAGTCTTTATCCTTCTAAATTATTCAAATGAAAAATATCAAGTTGACAGAAAAAGATTGAATAATCCTATTTCAAACTTTCCTTTTGGAGAAAAGAAATCTTCATATGGGACAGTGTTGATTCAAGATCAGGCTGTATGTTATGTGCATTCTGATCTTGATATACCCTATCAGCAAATGGTCAGTTAGTGATGCTTAGTAGTCTAAAGGTTAACATTTGGTTTAGTCCTCTTGTAATCAATGCAGTATGTGAAAGGGAAGAGGTTCTGTATTTTGTAGATTTTTAGTGGAGTGTTTAAATAATAAATAACCTGTTTGTTATTGTACAGGTCAAGATCACCCTACAGACGCCGTTCTCCGTCTCCGTATTATAGAAGGAGATCCCCATCACCAAGAAAACGGTATTCCAGAAGCAGGTGGGTTATGTTTCATTTTATATTTAATATTCAAAGAGCTGGATGCGTTTTCAGATAATGTAGATTAAGGTCAAACTGAACAGAATGTGCAGTCTGATAATAGAGCTTCTTTGTCTACTGTGTCACATAATCGGGCCAAATCCACCTTGAAATAAGCAATTATCTATTTTTTTCTAGTCAGAAAGATACACTGCATTTATTTATTGCACTAAGGATTAAGACAACCGTGTTTGCACGCCACCAGCCTTTGGGTTAAGAAAACCTTTAAAAATATTGTGGGAAAATCATGGTTTGCAAGGATTTTGTCCTGTTCTGACAGTGCGTTCTACTCTGTCAAAGACAAAATTCAGTCTTTTAGCAACAATTGGTTTGTTATCTGCAGAGGCTTTCAATTTGGAAAAGTCATACACACTGTTTTATGCCAAAGAGTTGAATATTGACTCTAAATCTTGCAAGGAAACTAAATATTAGATCAATCACCTTGAACTCGTTACTTGACCAATCATGGGTTTTCGCGACTCTTGAGATAGGAATCGCTTTTTATACTCTCAAAAAATTTTGGGGGAGCATATAGTCGCCACGTTGTGCATACATCCTTTTGTCCGTCTGTAGGAAGCCATTTCTCTACAACCCCTGGATCAAATTTTGAAAAACTTCATATCTGAACTCCTTGGAACAATGCGTAATTACATCTTTCCCAGTTTCTCAATTTGAGGAAAAAGGGGGCTTCATGTAAAAAATTGTTTTTCACTACTATCTCCTATATCAGGTTCACAACTTTGTGAAATTTCAATTTTGAATTCGTTGTAACATTGCCCAGATACTCCCCAGGTTTCTCAATTTCAGGCTGCGTCCCGGAAAAAGGGGGCTTCATGTAAAAAATAGTTTTATGATACCTCTTTCCTGGTTTCTCAGTTACAGGCTGTGTCACGGAAACAGGCTTCATGTGAAAAATTGTTTTTCTCTAATATCTCCTACATTAGAGCTCAAAAGTTCATGAAATTTCAAATCTGAACTCCTTAGAACATTGCCCAGATACCTTTTTCCAGGTTTCTTAATTTTAGGCTGCATCATGAGAAAAAGGGGGCTTCATGTAAAAAATTATATTATGTAGGATCTCCTACATTACTGCTCAAAATTTCATGAAATTTTGATTATGAATTATCATTCAAAAATGCCACAAACCACACACCCTATGTATTTATTTCAATTAGGCAATATTGTCTTAAGGGAAAAGGGGGCTTAGCGGGCTTAATCCTCTACAAGTTTGTGATGGCTATTACTCCAAAAATATTACAGCTATTAATGTCAAAATTCATAAACGGATAGATCTTATCGGTTAATACAAAATGTAATTTTTCCATGTTTCAAGAGATGTTAGGGGAAGAGTGGGCTTCATGGTAGAGTTAGTCAGTTTTTCTCTAATATCTTGCTGGTCAAAATTTCACATTTCAGTTAACTATCCTCTCCAAAAGAACTTTGCTGTCAGTATGTCCATTCGTTTGTCAACTTAAATATATGTTGGGAATATCTCTTAGATAGTAATTGGCCCACCCGGGTGGCTCAGTGGTGAGCGTGTCGGACTCATGACCTGGTGGTTGTGAGTTCGATACCCGGTTGAGGCGAACTTTCTTTCCGGCGTATTTTCGCCACTCAACTCTGCTGAAGCGTGTGAGAAAAGTAGTCGGTGGCTTTGGAAAGAAAGTTGTGTAAGTACCGGTGTGAGAAAGCCAGGAAACACATGTGCGTCACCGACCGCCATGATATGACCTTAGCTGTTAAAGTGGCGTTAAACCCCAATACAACCAACCAACCAATAGATAGTAATTGCCTTTTTACTTCAGTTTTTTGGGGTATGAAAAGGTCCTTTTAGCAGAAAAGAAGTGAATTTATATTAAGTTCATACATTTTATGACAAGCACTTTTTCAGGGAGCAAAACCTGTCTCTTGACGGCTCTTGTTTGAAAATATTGTGGTAACCAGCATTTTCTCCTTTTTCTGCAGTTTTCTTCCCTTCCCAATACAAATTTCTATTTTTGAGTTACATTAATTTTATCATCTGCTGTGTGGAAGGATGTTGAATTTGTCGTTTGGTAAGGGAATAATTGGGACACTTATGTTGTCTGGCAAAAAGTTAACTCTTTCAATATGACAAATTTATAGATTGGTCCAAATTGAAAGCATTTGTAGATGACACAAGAAAGAAGAATTATTTGATTAAATTATTGCTTTCAGATCACCGCGGGATGTGTCCAAGGAAAGGTCACCAAGAAATAGAACTCCAGAACAGAGAGACAGGTCACCAGTTCGGGAACGATCTCCGTATGAAGGGGACAGAAAATAGGCCATGGGTAAATAGGTTTTTGATACAAAGTGAACTACCTTTACAGAGTAGTTTAAGAATAGATTGTAGATCAACACTACCTTCTATGTCGAGACATTTTGGCCAATGCATGTTTCAGTGATTTCAAATTTACAATTTCAAATTTTAATAGTTTTACTTTGTAAACCCTGTCCCAAACGACAAATTTTAGACTTTTCGTTACTGAAAGAGTTTGCAGACGACAGTTTCAAATTTGATAAAAATGACAAAGTTCTCCAAATGGGTAGAAAACACTGTGGGAAATGGAAAGAGTTTGCAGACGACAATTTCAACTATGATAAAGATGACAGAAAGGTCTTCAAATGGGTAGAAAACACTGTGGGAAAAGGAGAAATTGCTCGTTACGAGCAATTTCTCCTTTTCCCACAGTGTTTTCAAAAGACATGCACTGCAGACACGTAAAAACAAGGGTTTGTTTGGGAAAGGGTTGATTTGTTGCTTTGCCTGGCTGCTCAGTTGTTAACTTGTTAGGCTGTAGACCCTGGGGTAGCTGATTTGAATCCCCAGATTTGCCAATTTCTAATGAGGACTGATGATAGTCCTTGCTACAGATTCAGTGCTCTCTCACAGTTGGTCATTGTATTGACAGTGCTCATGTGGGAAAGCAGCCAGTGACTTGAGAAAATTACTTTTGGAAGCAATGGTAAAGGTAATTCAAGGTAAAGCCTAGATAGGTTTTCTGAATGCTACTATATAACAGAAATTTGTTGAAAACGTTAAATACAAACAAGTTGTTTGTCGCTGTTAAGATAATAGATCTGTTGCAGAAAATCTATGAATCAATGAAGCATTTAGTTTATTGATTTCTCTTTTTGTGAAATAGTGGAAGAGCTTTACTGTCAAAATTGTTTTCACTTTACTACATGTACTGTCAAATTACTAAATGTACAAAATACAGATTCTTTCACATCTAAAATAAGGTTTAAATGTTCAAAATACAGATTCTTTAACATCTAAAACAAGGCATAATTGTGCAAAGTACATTCTTTCACATCTAAAACAAGGCTTAATTGGAAAAAAATAGAGATTCTTTCACATCTTAAACAAGGTGTAAATGTACAAAATACAGATTCTTTCACATCTATAACAAGGCTTAATTGAAAAAAAAAAACAGATTCTTTCACATCTAAAACAAGGCTTAGATATACAAATTACATATTCATTCACATCTAAACATAGCTTAACTCTTTACAAAACAATCCCGGGTTTTCAGGACTTTGAAAAAGAACCCTTTTGAAAACATTGTTGGGAAAGGAGAAAATGCTGGTAACCATCATTTTCTCCCTTTCCAACAATGTTTTCTACTCTCTTATATCAAGTTTTAATTTTAGAATCACATTAGTTTAGTTGTCTGCAAATGCTTTCAATCTTGGACAAGTCTAGAATTTTTTCATTGGGTAAATCGTAAACTGTACAAAATACAGATTCTTTCATAACTATGCAAGGCTTAACTCTTTAGCAAACAAAGAAAATTTAGATTTGACTAAAGGTTGTTAAAACTAATGCTTGTATCATAAAGAGTTAACAGAGATATTTTTTCTATCTTTACAGAATTCATGCACAACCATAACAGATCATGTTTTTTCACTTTGGGAATGAAGAAATAAAGGAAAATGTGTTACTAGTCCAAAGAGCCTGAGGACTTAGGCTTGTCAGCCAATGGAAGTAGTACAAACTGTGTATATAGATTCTTTTTTAAAATGCTATCACAATTCCACAATAGCTTTCCATTTTATTATATTCTTATCAGTGAATTACTTTGAATTTCATAGTGAATAACACCACTGGTAATGATAACTATGGTATCATCACAAGTGACGATACAGATTTAGAATGTTTGCCAGAACTACTTTTTTTCCTGAATTACTCATATTGTACCAATCTTGATAGTTATTAGGAAAAAAAATTATTTGGGAAAATAATGAATAAGATTATAATCTGCAAAATCTACAAAAGGGCTTGCAGATATAATTGGTATGAAATCTTGATTGTCTTAGGTAGAAAGAAAACACATTGTAGGAAAAGGAGAAAATGTTGGTTACTCTTACTTTTTTTTCCCTTTTTCCCACAATGTCTGTTGAAGGCTTCTTCCTAAGGGTCGTTAAAATCCCAGATTGTCAGGTAAAAGGTAAACTGCTTTGCTCAAAATTCTATAAAAGAATATTAAGTCTGATCTTGATAATAATACACTAATGCAAGGGATTGTTTGTTTACCCATGGGGTGTATAGAAAGAAGACTATTTGTAGATGTAAAATTGTTTGACCCTTTACCACCCAATGATGATGTTTGACAACCCTTGGAAACTAGCCTTTTAAAAACATTGTGGAAAAGGAGAAAATGCTGGTAACCAGCATTTTCTCAATTTCCCCACAAGGTTTTCTAGCCTATTGATAAAGAGTTGCACCATTTGAGCCACACTGAAATTGTTGTGTGCAAATGCTTTGAACTTGAAAAGGGCTAAAATTTTGTTGTCTGGTAAAGAGTTTTAACTCTGTTGCTACTATAAAGTCAAATTCTGCTTCTTTGACGGCTAGAAAAACTATACAATTTTAAATTCAGGGACATTTTGAAATTTGTTTAGATAGTGAACAGTGGAGTTCAAAGATGAGGCTTCATTTTTTGTGCTGTTTGATCTTGATCTAAAGTGTCCATGTACAATACTTACTCTGCTCTTGATAGTAAATTGCTGGCTATAGAAAATAATATTGTATATTTGGGTACCTTAGCATGACAGCTGATGAAAACACTTTGGGAAAAGGAGAAAACACTGTTTACCCAGTGCTCTCAATAAGCGGACGTCGACGTGTATTACGTCCAAATTTTTAGAAAAAACGTCGGCATTTTCCAAGTCGGACGTTTTTTTAACGTCCATATTATGACAAAAACGTCCGAGAATTTCAACCCGGACGTTTTTTTTTTTTTTAATGCACAAAGGGTTTGACGCGTGTGGAAAACTTCGATAACGTCCATTCAATGTAAGGAAGGCGCTTTACAAAGAGCCTCTATAGCCATGTAAAAGCGTTTTGGTGATCCAGATTACTGTGTACAGATGACAATTACACATATGCGATTGTTTATCTAATTTATGACCGGATTATGTTCGGTGTTTAATTGGTCCATCAATTTAAGATCGCTTAGTAATCAATCGTCTTTAATTTGACTGTAGCGATAGAAATTAATGGACAAATGCAATTAATAGAGGCATGCAATCGAAGATCGGGGAATGTTGTTTGTTTGCAAAAATGCAACATGAAAGAAATTTAAATAATCGAGTAGATCTAATAGATCTACTAATTATTTGTCCGACTCTTTAAAAAATCAGCAGCTCATAGTTTCGTTACGCATTTCTTTCGGGAATTATGCAGCGTACTTAAGGAGTTTTTTTTTTGAAAGAAACATTGTGTGACTTGATCGTCGTTACGAAGGAATTCACGTCTGTCTGAAATACCTGTCTTCTATAATCCACTAGGAAACTGAAAGAAATTCATGCACATCAAATTACAAGATGGGTGGTTTCGCATGTTCACTTGGTTTAAAACAAATGACGAAAGAAACAGGCTTTTGTGCAACACATCATTTTAACAATTATGAAACATGGAAGTGGTTATAATTCTTAAGTTATTACCATCCTAACACTTCTAGTGCAAAATGGAATGAAATTTCTTATTAATTGATAAATAGGGATTTATACTGGTATAATATTTTTGCACATTTCTGATGGACCAGAAATTTATTTGATGTCCATCTTGAAGATATTTGTTGATATTTTGTTCTTTTTTCAGAAAAGGGAGGTAATTCTTATTTCCTTTTTTACCCCCATTATACATGTATGGTTATTCTAAGGACATGTCTTTCTGGATAAAACTTTACAGTAACCACAACATAAGGGTTGGTCATTCCGCAACACAATCAGAATAAATCTAAGCTCAAGACTACATTGACCGATGTGGAAAAAAAATTCCTGATTTTTTAAAAAAAATTCCTGAAATTTGAACATGGAATTACAAAAATTCCTGAAATGGTCCCTTATTGAGAGCACTGCTGTTTACCTCTTGTAACCATTGTTTTCTCCTGTTCACAACACTTTTGTATCCTATCCCAGACAAATATCAGCATTTGAGTCATCATATACAAATTGTGGTCATTAAACACTTGTGATCAGGACAAGTATAAGCATTTGTTGTATGGTAAAGAGGCCAGGAACCCACTCTGTATAATTATTATCTGGAGTGCAACACGCGAAAAGGGTCATTCGGACATTTGCGTAAAGTGTCGTCTCGGATCAGCGTGTACAATCCGCACAGGCTAATCCGAAACGACACTTTCCGATTTTATGTCATTTTCTATTTTGCACATGTCTACTGTAGCACAAAATCTAATGCAGTCGTAAAGTGCCGTCTCGGATTAGCCTGCGCGGACTGCGCAGGCTAATCTGAGACGACACTTCACGCAAATGTCCGAATGCACCTTTTCGCGTGTTACACTCCATCTAATAACGCGATGTAAAATGTAAAGTTAGCATTTTTTGTAAAATCAATAATATGAATGTAGATGCTCGAAAACTAGCATCATCTGAAAGTAGAAAATTTTATTTCATTTTAAATACTTCATTCCTCAACTTACATTTATGCTTTCAAGGAGCTTTTGGAGAACACTAAACTCTATGTAATATAAAATCTAGCTTTAATGTTGTTAAGTCACATTTTAAAGGGAGGTTACGAAGTTTGTTTGTTTTTGTCATTTCAGATATTTGGATCTCAATGTTTTGGTTAGTTTCTTTCATATATACACTACAGTATAAATTGGAAGACAGTACCTTACATCATTTTGTAATTAAGAACATCTTTGGGCATTGATTTTGATAGGAAATCATTAATAACTCATTACCAAACGACAAAATTTTAGGTTTGTCCAAATCGAAAGCATTTGTAGACGACAAAATAAAAGTGACTGAAAATTCAAAATTTGTTTGGCGAAGGGTAGAAAACATTGTGGGAAAAAGAGAAAATACTGGTTACCAGAATTTTCTCCTTTTCCCACAATGTTTTCTAAAGGCTTCTTTCTCAGGGGCCTCAAAAGTAGGGATTGTGTGGTAGTGGGTTAAAAGGACACTCTATCTAGTTTTTTTTATTCTACACTCTTTAACTATATAAAACTAGATTTATCCAGATAAAATTGTGGATGGTATCATTTTTCATGTTGAATATACATTAGGAGCAGAAACAAAAAGGAAAATTGTGATGCAGAATTTTTACCAAAATCCAATTGCTGTCTTGTAAAAGCATGATCACATAACTGGACGATTCTGATGTAGAAGGTTTTTGTAAATGTTTTTGAATAAGTAGAAAATGTTTGTCACTTAATCTTTTTTACACATTCTTTAACAAATTTACTGTCAAACATTGTTGAATGGTTAAAAAACAGAAAATGCTTGTTACCTTTATTTGCTGGTTACTTCATTTGCACTTTATCCCACAATATTTTCAAAAGCCCTTTTTCCCAGGGTCATTGAAGTCGGATTCATTGGTAAATTGGTAAAAGGCATTTTTTGCCTACTTCAAAAATGTCTCTCTAGAGATTAAAGGTACTGTAGTTCAAAGTATTTAATTTTTATTTGCTGTAACGGGTAAACAAATTCATCAATATAATTGAACAGAGTTTGCAGTGCCAGTACCATGGATCGCTTTTCATAATACATTTTGATTCTCTCCATGCAATAGACGATGACATAGGGGTCCGTAGTTTGACTCCTGTCACCCATAGACTATAATTGTGTTTTTCACGTATTGTCTATGGGTGTGAGGAGTTTTGTGGACAGTGAAGATCAAGATCAGACTCCATAAAACGTGCAGTCTGATCTATGATCTACAATGTTCACTGCTTTATTCAAGATCATGAATGAACAGTCTTTAGACCTTGTTGCGGAACCTTATTTGTAGCCATTAAGAAAATGTTATGTATTTCTTCAGTAAAGAAAGACTTAGAAGTATTGCTTTCTTTTGATAAAGAACGAGGAAAGAAAATGATGTTAAAAACCTAGCCGATACCATGTTTTTTAACTCTTTACCAAATGGCAAATGACAAAATTTTAGACTCATCCAAATTGAAAGTATTAATTTGCAGACGAGAAAATAAAGTTCACTCAAAAATTGAAACTTGACTTTAGAGGAGAAGAAAATATGTGAGAAAAGGAGAAAATGCTGGTTACCAGCATTTTCTCCTTTTCCCACAATGTTTTCAAAGGACTTCTACCTCAGGGTCGTTAAAACTATGGATTGTTTGGTAAAGGGTTAACAAGTTTCGTGTGAATGTTCTCTGCCACTGCCTGAAATGTTTATTATTTGTGTATTTTATCATTGATGTGAACTGTCATTTTTAAAATGATTGATCTAGAAGTAAATTAAATGTTGTTATAAAATAATAGCACTGTGTGTCGTTGTTGGTATAACCCTTCACCAAACAACCACTATGTTTTTACGACCCTTCGATAGAGGCCTTTTTGAAACACTATTGAAAAGGGAGAAAAAGCCGGTAACCAGCATTTTCTCCTTTTCCCAAAATGTTTTCTTCCCTGCTTGAGACAAACTTCAACTTCTGAGTTACGTTTATTTTGTTGTCTGCAAGACTTTAGTGCTTTCAGTTTAGACCAGTCTAAATATTGCCGTTTGGTAAAGGGTTATGAGTTATTTTCGTAACTTGTCCTTATGATACTCTGCTGTGCTCTGCGCCTTATCTAACATTCTCACGTTTTGAAGCCCAGAGGAAGACCCCTGCCCCCTCTCAAAACAATAAAAATAGTGGGATCAGGAGTAAATGCTGGTCACCATTATTTTCTCTTATTTCCGCAATGTTTCTTTTAACCCTTTATTACACAATACCGACTTTTAACAACCCTTGAGAAGAGGACTTTTGAAAATATTGTGAGAAAATGCTGGTAACCAGCATTTTCTCCTTTTCCCACACTGTTTTCTACCCTTTGAAAGACAATTTTGTTGTGAATGACATTTAAATCTATTTTCTCTGCAAATGCTCTCAATTTAAACCAGGTTGAACTTTTGGTGTTTGGTAAAGTGTTATGGACAAATGCTACAATGCAAGTTATATTTCACAATGTCGTTTGTTTCACAATGTCGTTTGCAATTAATGCCTTCAATATGAAGATTTCTTTTCTGAAAAAGGATAAGGATATGTCAAAAAAGCAAATCCCATTCTGTAACATTAGTTCTGCTGTATAACCCCATAAATTGTTTATGGCAACATGTAATGCGTCAGTACAATAGTACAATGCCGAGTTGACTAGAATCTCTTGCATGAGAGCGGGCAATGTCATCAAAGATCAGGGTCCATATTCACCAACCATTCTTAAGAATACTCTAAGTCTTATCCTTCAAAATTTTCTAACTTGGAGAGTAACAAAACTTATGATTGACGAAACCATTCTTGGCTAAACCGAATGGTTTAGCCAATCAGAGATTCTGTTACTTTTACATTGACGAAATTCTAAATGAAAAGACTTGAGAGTTGTCTTAAGAATGGTTGGTGAGTACGGATCCAGACTATATGACCTACGGCGTCCGATCTAGATCTTGACAGCTAAGTCAACTGATGTCCGATCGGCAGTTTTTTGGTCAAGAAAGGGTTCGGTTGCATCAAATTCACTGATCTCCATACCGTCCCTGTTTTCAGTTCTTTGGGACTTCTCAATGATTTCATTACCAGGTTTCTCGACGACATCATATTGTGTCTCCTGCAGAGGCGGAAGTGACGTAAAACAGAGAACGTGGGTTACAACAACGCCTGTAAGCTGGGTGATCAGGTTTACCACTGTTCTAGATCGATCTCTGAAATGAAAACATGATTGAATATGACTGAGGCAGCAATAATCGCACAAGTGAAAAGCTATTAAAAGAAATGGTTTTAGATAGTGTAACCAGAAAATAACGAATTCAGGCCGTTGTAGTTGTCAATCAAACTAAGGAAATACTAAGGAAAGAAACAGTAATGTAATCGTGTCAAGAGATCATAACGGGCAAATCCCTCCTTTTTTTCATTCATAACAACGAGCAATTCCTGTTTTTTTCCCCAATGTTTTTGAAGGTAATATTCTTCAAAATTTTAACATTCCTCCCCGGGGTAGTCTCCCGTTGAATTTAATTTGAATATAAAACAAAACATCTCACAGAAAGAATTCCAGTGCAAACAGCATAGCAGCAGTTTCCCCCGGGATGTTCAGGGCCGTCAGAAGTATAAGTACGGTCACGAGACTAGCACCTGTCACTGATGGAATTGCAAGGGTGAATATTGCCGTCAGTACTCTGTGAAAAATATGGAAAAAAATTAGAGCAAACCTCGACTAAGTTGAAAGAATTTACCGATGACATTCAATTTAGATCAGATGACAATTTCTGTCTTTGATAGGGTAGACAGCATTGTGGGAAAAGAAGAACATGCTGGAAAGAAGAGCATTTTCTTCTTTTCCCAAAGGGTTTTCAAGTCTTCTTCTTCAGGCTTGTTAAAGCTCGGAATTGTTTTGGAAAGAGTGAATCCTGAACAGACAATAAAATTCTGAATTTATCTAACTGAAAACCAAAGAAGGCGACAAACCGTAAGTGGCCTAGTTTATGGTCACGGTCCTTGAAAAGACAGAAAAGGTGGGAAGAAGGAGCAAATGCTAGTAACCAGTATTTTCTCCTTTTCCCACATTATTTTCAAAAGTCTTCTTCTTCGAGGTCGTCAAAACACGGGGATTTGGTTAAGGCTCAAACAATCACTGACCGGAAATAGTTAAGCATACATCTTCATACTATGGACTTTTAAAAACACTCTCTTTCATACTGAAAACTTTTATTTGTGACTTACATAACTAGAAAAACGTTGACGAAATCCATGCCGACTTGAATTGATTGCATTATGAAAATACATGAAACGGAAATATACATAGCACTTCCACCCCGGCCAATGGTGGCCGAAAATGGCGCTACAATTCTCGATATACGTCTGTCAATGCCATTTTTGTGCTCTAGACTGTTGAAACTCTCTGGAAGGGCAATGGTCCTATTAAATAGAAAAATAAAGTAAGAAGAATTAAAATTTCCTTCTTTTCTGAAAGAAAGTTTGATTCAGCATCTAAGGTATTGTTGAGTAAAGGGTTTTGAGTGCATCTTTTAGGTTTCTTTTAGTTCTGTCCTGGGCCACTGAGACTCCTCTGGTCTATAACGGAACTCGTAATCTGACACCGTTACCATAATTAGCTCACTGGTGACTGTCTTTATACATGTATAGTAAGTCTTAAAATAAACCACTCGTCACAACACGGCCGATTCCATACCTACATCTAACCTCGTCTGTATAAGGATCCTTTTCATTTGAACAGCCAGCCACGTGATGTTTTACATGGCGGCGCCACTGTTAGTCGTGTAGCAACGTCATAAACAGTATCTCCCACTAGATGGCATTCTACAAATGCAAATCTATCTAGTTTCGGGCATTCTGGGTGTAGAACTGGGCTACTTTTCAAAACGATAAACGTTACTATGAATTTCAAACTAAACGTTTACACAATAAAACGCAACCTGGTACGATTCATCCAGCTATGATCAGCTAGCAAGTACCCAATACACCTGCCATTTTTTAAAACAGCCCTATACAGGCTTGGGTAATAGCTTCCGTGTAAGGCTTGTAAGCCCTACTTTTCCTATGTACATGTATAGCATTTGGGATGGGTGAAGCGTCAGAGCAGACAGTTCGAATCTTTGAAAAAAAAGTGACATGCGCAGACAACGGCGACATAAACAAGCTCGATGAAGTTATCTCTCTGTCGGTGAATATTACAATCGGAATTAATGAATCACGTTAATAAAATGAATGTACGAACTGTTTGTCAACTGAAATATAGTTAGAAAGTTCATGTTAGAAAATAGAGACTCAAGTTTCCTTTGTCAAGCGGAGCCTTACAATTTTCATAAACCGGCTCTTTCCGGCGAAGAAATATAGACCAAATACAGCCGAAAGACTTGATCACCGGATAACCCGAGGTATTTCGTAATGACAGTAACAACATCAATCTCCGAGCAGAGTTGTCGTTCGTTACTCTCACCATACATCTCTGCAATGGGCTAAAGGACAAATATCTTGTCAAACCGATGAAAAGATGTTTTGTTACTGTTTAACTATTTCATGTGTAACATTACAAAGTAGACAAAGGAAATATTATTCTGGGTACATTATAGGTGCATTCAAAGTGATAAATTTACCTGTATACAATGGAACTATTTTTTTTTCAAGCTTCTTTACTGATCTGAATCTTACGCCGATTTTAATAAAGAAGGCTGCGCCCATGAATGATGACAACAGTTTTAACACACCGATGGAACTTAGTTTAGAAGATTAAAAAACAAGTTACGATCCGAGTTTAAAAGACATTTAAGCTTTTCTGAAAATCCCTCTTTTTCACTGATTTCCTAGTATCACTTAGTCTGATTGGCTGTATGCTGTTTGAACAGCACACAATGTAATCGATATTGGTCTTTCTTTCACCGGCGTTTGTGTCGCCATTTTGAGTTCTGGTCATGTGACGAAAGTATCCCTTAAAGACGGACTACTTTCTGAGCCCACTGCAGAGGTAAATGTGGATGATCCGGAGTGCAAGAGAGTGTAACAACACAGAGGCAGTCGAGATTGTGCTATTTATAGAAACGGCGTTAATGAAAATTTCACAATTCCGTTATAAGAATATGCAATGCACCTTCATTTAGGCCAAATATTGTGCGTTCAATGATCGATTAAGGAAAATTTAGTAATCTTTTACAGATCAATGGAGCTCCAAAGATCTATGGTTCTATATATTCATTACTGTGTTTCAAAATAGCGTCATATCAAATACACAAGTTTATGATATGGATCATAACTTACGTGCTACCCGTTGCAAACGCTATCATAAATGGCGGAATTATCGTTGCTAAGAAACGATATGGGTTCTTCCTTCTCACGATGTAATAAACGAGGGGTATTAGAATAAAGCCATAAATGATGAGTCCTGCCATGGTTGTAACAAAATATAAACCCAGTTTACGGAACGTGTCTTCTATATCTGCAGTTCCTGCGATAGTTTTGGCGATAAGACTGGCTACACCAACAGGCGTGGACCTGAAAAAGTTTCGTTTAAATATCATTAACCGGACAGACGACATAGTTGAAAGTGAAGCAGACTTTTAGCCCTTTACCAGACAGTCCCTGGTTTTTTTACGACCCTGAAATGGAAGGCTTCTGAAAACATAGTGGAAAAAGGAGAAAAAGCCGGTAACCAGCATTTTCTCCTTTTCCCGCAATATTTTCCACCCTGCTGGAAACAAATTTCAATTTTTAGTTGTGTTTATTTTGTCGTCTGCAAATTAATGCTTTTGGACCAGTCTAAAGTTTTGTCACCTTGGTAAAGGATTAAAACAGATTATGGAACGTGTGTTTGTGGTATCAGTTGCTCGAAGATGCTTAAAAATGGCAGTTACAGAGACTGTTTAAACAAGCGTGGGCGTGAAAATGTTTATTCCATCTGTAAGCTGGTTCCTCCAGAAGATGGCTATGTCGTCTTCCAGCAGACGACTTATGAAAACAGTTTACAGAACGTATCTGCGTTATCAGTCGTACTGATTTTGATTGGGCGATCAGGCTGGCTATACTTTGACAGGCGTTGACGTAAAAAAAATCATTCTATCATTAACGCATACGTTCTGGAAAAGGACAACGTACTCAAATTCGCCTTGCAGCAAAAGATAATCAGAAAAGCAGTTACAAAGATACTATGCGAATCTTTAATCAAGGTCTAAACTGTCTCTTCTGTTTCATGATCAGACTAGCCACATTCTAGGATGTGAACCCGAAAAAGTTCTCTGCACTCGTACGACTAGTACAAAGAAGATCTAAAAGGGAATATGTAAACTAAATACGTAATTGAAAAAGACGTATTTTTCCCGCCAACTGCTATGCACGATTTTCTTCTTTATTATTTTTTTAATGGGGGGGGGGAGAGTGGGGAGGAGGGAAGAGGGGCATAGAAAACCTCTTTTGCAGGAATTTTAAATATGATCTGTATAAATAAAGAGAGGCAAATAAAAAGCTCACCAAATAAGAACACGAAGCACCCGTATGATGACGTCACAAGAAGATCTGAAAAAGTCTAAAAATGGTCTTCCTTTGTCCGCCATTGATGAGGCTCCAACACCAAATATTGCACTTACGATAATCAGGCCTGGAATAATACAGCATCAAAGTGAACCTTTAAGGACTTAAAATTTCTTAATATCCGTACCTGACAGTTTCAAACATGGTCAAATATATGGAATATATGGTTAGCAGCGCCCGCTTGCGAACCTCCTTACAGTTTGCTTCCTGATTTGATTTATCAGAATATTTCGTCATGATATTCATCCGCCATTCATAAAGAAAAATAATCATAGAAAGAACCAGTATTTCATTTCTTACCGTTTTGGAATAAAATTGTCAATAGTTTAACCATTTTGATGATGAAATTTGTTGGTGTGAAATAAAAGCCATGTGATGTTTTGGCAGCTTTCCTGTGATTTTAAATTTGTTCTCGCCAGTAATTATTCTTTGTACGAGACATGCTCTCTGAAAAGGAGGCTTAATACATTTTGCGAAAAGTATCTACCCAGGTCAGCCTGCGCAGTCCGCGCAGTCTGACCTGGGTCGAAACTTTCGGCTATTGCTCAATTTTCTGTAAGTCAAAGGACCAGTCTTCATCATGATTATGTCCGTTGTTTAAAAAAAGCGGTTATTATGGATCCATAAATATGTGATAGCTTTCTTGGTACCATGGATCACGCAGATGAATTAAGCCCCCTTTTGCCGGAGCATGACTCCAATATTTACCAAGTATGTTACTCGAGTCAGCTGCACCAATGTATTTTTTCACCAGTTGATGTGTCTTTTCCTTGGATATATTTGTCCCATTGTTCTTCACGACATCCACTGTTTTGTATTCGTACTTTGTCTGTGCCTTTAAAAAAGCGGGATAGATCGAGAGTCTTCTCTCTCTCTCTCTCTCTCTCTCTCTCTCTCTCTGATTTCTGTGACTTATGCAAAAAAGAAAAATGGAATACTGACAAATAGCGAAGAATGAAGATAATGCATAGTTTAAAGTCCAAATAATATTAATGTGAAAGGCCATAAAAACCAGTTTCAATCAATCTTGCACAAGTAAAAAGGACACTGACCTTCAGTATCTATGCAGAACACTTCAGTAACAGCCAGTCATATACTTCAAATCAACTTATAAGTATATTCAGGTTGTTTAGCCCAAATGTTTTAATTAGAAATGCTAAAGTGTGCTTTAACTTTGAAATATTTGGTAAAAATGATTGTCAAAGCTAAATAATTTATCGTAGTAAACATATCTAAATGGACAGCATTTGTGCTCTACAATTTAAATTTAGGAAACATTGCTTGGTACAAGGATTTTATCTCCTTTTCTCATGCTGCTTTCAAAAGGTTTCGAGAGGTCGTAAAATATAGCATATATTAAGTATAGAGATATAGAACCTTATTTGTCTTTTATTAACAGTTTGTCAATCTGTACGTATTGAGGTTGGTTAGTACTCTGTCTTACTCGTACCTGCTGAAAACACGCTGATACTACGTTATCTGGGACAACATTCCTGAAAGAAAACCCATGAATCCTTTGCCAAACAATCACGAGTTTTAACGCCTCAGAACCAAGAAGTCCTTTGAAAACATTGTGGGAAAAGGAGAAAATGCTGGATACCAGCATTTTCTCCTTTTGCCACAATGTTTTCAACATTATCAAGGACATATATTTTTTTTTGTGCCAAAATTCAGATGTTGTCTGCAAATGCTTGGAATTTGGAGAAGTTAATACAAATATTTTTGTCTTATTGCATAAAGATAAAGCAAAAAAACTTTTCCCGCCATCCACTTTTGGAAAAAGAGTTTCTCAGGGCGGCGCATATGTATTCATTTGCCCGAAGGGAGCTTGTCAGTCACAAATGGGTTAAAAATCTAGAACACAGAGATCCAAGTTTTACGTCACATGCACATAAAAACATCATTGTGGTAAGTTTGAAGTTATTCCGATGGAAACTGTAGGAGGAGTTGCCTAAACAAGAAATTGCTAATGGACAGACGCACGGACAGACAGACGATCTGGCCCATAACATAATACGACCCTTCGGGCGTATAAAAAGCGGGACATGATAGTAAGAAATGAAGAGCTCTAATTTCTATTTTTCTTTCCTCGGAAAATAAGTTCTACGAAAACTTGAAAAGTCGAAATTTTTATTTTATGTTGTTTTTGATCTAGATCTAGATCTAGCTGTTTATCTATAAAAAAGAAAAGATATCGTTATATTGATGGTTTCAACTTCACCAAGCAGGCATAGACTTGATCTAGACTCTATATAGACTACTGTTGTTCAAAAAGTCAAAAGTAGGCTATCTTAGACAGTTGTTGAAATAAAGCATAATTAAGATATAGGAGATCTATTCCTTCTGTAGTCATTTCGAAATCAGGCGGCTTAGTTTCTAGTTTTCAACTTCCGCTTGGGTCAAACAGTCGATAGCGGGAACAGGATTCCTCAATTTTCTTCAAATTTTCTCGAAAAAATTCTGAATCACACGCAATCCACCTTTCCCGTAAACATGCTAGATCTAGATCTATTAAAAAAATGATACCATGATCATATTGTGCTTGTGCATCAAATAAATCGGACTTTTAATAGGCATCCAATAAAAATTCGGAAGGCTACGCCAAATGCTGGGTCTACTTTGCATGATTCATCGCCAATATAAACATTTTTTCGATGTCACACACCTGTTACTTCCTCTTTTATAGCTGAATGATAGAAAGGTAGGGTCTGTCTGTTCCCCAATCTTGTGGTGAAACGTTTAACATTGTCTTGTCCGACAGGTGAGGGAAACCGATAATACATGTAGCAAAATGATATCAAAGGTGACCTAGATACCTCGTGGTGGACAGCTATGTACAGCGTTGTCTTTTTTATTGTAGCCTAACATCCTACAGTTCATTGCGTTTTTACCTATATGTATCATAGAATTCTCTAAAGGCGAATAAGGATAACTCTATACCAAGCAACAAAATCTTAGACTTGTCCAAATTGAAAGCTTTAGATCTAGCAGACGGCAAAATAATATCGTCGTCGATGAGTGTCCTTGAACCGGTAATTTTTGTGTACATCTCGTAGAACACATAATTTGATGACGTCACACGGTATTTCTCCTCGTAACCCTTACCAATATTCGAATGTCCTCATTGCTATTGAATTTCAGACAAATACAAGGCAAATACACTAGAAAATAAGCTTATTATCACATGTTAAAGAATTCTTAGTCTTTTTTCTTGATGTTAAGCAATGTTTCTTCTCAAAATATGCAAACATCATCGACATTCTGCAGTATGTTACCGAGCTACCGGAATTTGGTCTAGTCTGGTACCCCTCCGTACTTCAAGATAACGTACACTCTCTTACACAAGGGTAACAACCTAAGTCACAGGAAGGGATATCGGACCTGCGCATTTTCGTAACTTACATGTATGTCAGCCATATTAAAAAGTAAGTACGATATGAAGATAGAATGAGGCTAGCTTGGGTGGATACAAACGGACTACCAAGACTCTCATGTATTTATCAAAGACATTAGATGAATACATGTAATATTCTGATGTTAGCAAGTGTCTATTTGCACAAACACTTTGACCAAATATCAGAAAGTGATTTAATAGTTGGTCGAAGTCTATTCCATTATTATAAGTAGTTAGCAAAAGCTTTGAAAAAAAAACAAAGTCCCTAGGCATTGTACGCTTTCGAGGTCTAAAAACTTTTTCAGATCATTTAAAGGAACGATTACAAAAAAAAACCCAGTCTTACCAAACACGCACACTGACTTTATAACAAGGGTCCGATATCACTACCTTTGACGTCACACTGACGTACGTTGTGAGGGGTGACTCCGGATCATTCACATTCATGTATGGTAAGAGTAACGAACGACAACTCTGCTCGGAGACTGGATAACGTAGTGGTACGGGTAGGTAATCCAGACTAAATTAGGTCACGCTATGTTTGCACAAGAAGGCCGACTATATGTTATTTAGATCTGTTTATGCACATTAAACATGAAATTAGTTATCTAAGTTATTCTTTTGATATAAAAGTGACCAGAAATGATTTTTTATGAAGGCCAGTAATTTCTGGCTCATATTCTGGTCTAAATTCTTAATTTATCAAGTTGTAACCTTTTCATCACGGAATACGGTCACTCGAGGCTACGAGAAGAAAACATTGTGGTTACCAGCATTTTCTCCTTTTACACAATGTTTTCAAAAGGCCTCCTCCTCTGGGTTGTAAAAAAAACCCCAGGGATTGTTTGGTAAAGGGTTAACGAATTTCATGTTTTCTAAAGTATACATATTTTCTATAGCAGATGCAAAACATTAACCCTTTCCCAAACGACAATTTTTTGGACTAGACCAAATTGAAAGCATTTGCAGACGACAATTCAACTCTTGCTGAAAAGATGATTTTTGTCCATGATAGGGTAGAAAACATTGTGGGAAAAGGAGAAAATGCTGGTAACCAGCATTTTCTCCTTTTCCCACAATGTTTTCAAAAGGCTACTATTCCAGACCCGTAAAAACCAGGGATTGTTTGGGAAAGGGTTAAACAAAAAAGTGCTCACCGTAATAAATCCGCGAAAATGTCCTCAGTCTCCATGACTCGTTTGTCAAACAAATCTGCATCATCGTTCTCAACACCGGCACCTGGAAAAGGATTGTGGTTGTTTATTTGCTTGTTGGTCGTTGCCTGCGCATGTCATATTCTTTGAAGATTCGATCTGTCTGCTATGACGCATCACCCATTCCCCCGAATACCTGGGAAAAGTAGGGCCTATACCGAAGCTGTTAGCCTATTACCCAAGCAGGTAGGGGCTGATCTAATAAATGGGTAACATGCTAGCCGATCATAGCTGAATGAATCGCACCAAATAGCGTTTTATTGAGTAAACGTTTATATCATTTTGAAATTCAAACAACAGTAACAGTTGTTGTTATGAAAATTAATCCGCTTTCTGTCCCAGAATGCCCAAGTTAGAAGCATGTAGATGTGTATTCGTAGAATGCCATCGAGCAGGAGATAATGGCTTGTTGCAGTTGTTGGTATGATGTTTTACCTTGTTTTTAACAGTATTTCACTGTTATGGTCATACGCGATTTGTAAACAAAAACTTCCCGCCAATAAAGTAGCAATAAAGATCAAAGTACTGATAGTACTGAAGGCCAGGAAATTGAGGATACGAAACAACACATGGGGTCAATTTTAATTAATACAAACAGGTAGACGGACAGGGATACAAGCGGATTCCACTAAGCCCCTGGAATTCTTGGTTTTATCATGAAATTTTGAACTGATACTAGAAAGCACCAGCCAGAAACTAATTAAGCCAGAGCTAGGCATGTGCTCACAGTTATGCGGTGCTTGATAATGGCTTAGAATACTTAGTTATTTGTCGTGCTTGTAAACAATCCCAAGTCAAAATTGAACCGTATTCAATCGGTGCAATACCAACTTTGGTTATCTAAATTTTCTGAGACATGTGATGTCTTGTAGTCCTGAATGACGTTATTCTTTACATTTATGACGCAAGAACATATTTATTTTTATTGATTTCAATGAAAATACATGTAAGATAGATATCAAGGTAAAATGTAATGAATAATAAAGATTGGAGTGATACGGCAGTTGGTCATGTTGTCTCTACCTTCCACAAGTCGACGAAATTTTGAACTGGTCATATTTGAAGGAAGTTGTAGATAAAAATCCAAAGTAGTTCTTCGTGTATATATACATATTGAAAAGTAAGATTTTGGGGAAATTGGGAGGAATTGCTTGTTACAAGCGAATTCTCTTTTAGCCAAAATATTTTCTCAATAAAATACTGTGAAAAGGTTGGATTGTTTTGGGAAAACGATTAGGCTCGGTTTTCCTATTTTACTTGCCTATTTTACGGACAAGTCACAGTGACTTGAGCTTCGATACTTATATCTACATAATATAAAAAGACGTTAATCCTAATTCATAATCGTTGTCCAAGGACAACTTGTGTCAAGCCCGCAAACACTTGACTCTCAAGCTTGACCTAGACCCTGGACCTGAATAAATGTTTCAAAGGGAACTTCTACTCATGACGGAGAACAATGCATTATGCTAATTTATATCGGAATCTATCCAAAAATGTAGGAGTTACGGTTCGGACGAAAAATTGGCTTTCAATGGGGCCTTGATCTTGAACCTACTTGAACAGATGTTTCAAATGGCACATCTAACCGTGATGGAGGTCAATTGTGCCAAATTATTTTGAAATCCATCCACAATTGTAGAAGTTATGGACCGGAAATATTCGGATGCACACAAGCCCTAGTGAACACTAGAAATATGTGTGTCAGAGACACAGATGCCCCTGCTAAATGGTATTGGTCACAGGTATGTCATATGACACTAGTAGAGAGAGAGACAGAGAGAGAAAAAAAAATACATTAAATGACAAGCGAACGACTACAGAACAAAATTATAAGCATTTATTTGGTTTCAAATCAAAGTCAATCAAAGACATTTTTAAGAATCACACAGGTGTAATCTATTTGTGACAGGTGTAAAAGGTGTGAAATACATCCTATCAGTGAGAAATGGGCAGTATAAACAATGACAAAACTACCAAATAACTCTTGGATAAAGGTATCTAATACACATAGTGTACATACTAAAGACAACGAAATTTCAAAAATATTTTTATAGACAACTTGATTAACGATATGGATGAAATCTGATGTTGGGGTCGATTTTTCTAAAATTTTATTTGGGGACGATTTCACCAAAGAAATGGTCTCCAGGGGACGAGTTCTGCGGAGTGATAAACATAACACGGGCCAACCAGTTTGGGGACGATTTCTCCAGGGGCCGATTTCTCCAGCATTCCGCTGAAGTACCCTAGATTTAGTCTATATACTGTTACGGGAGACCACTCCTTCCTGCATGGCATACTCCCGATTTAAATACAATACCTGGCTACTGCGTCAGGGAGATATCTTATTGGCTCAGTGGTTAGGGTATTGGCTTTGCGTCCGGGAGTTCGGAGTTCGAATCCCGCTCCGATCCTTATTTCTGCCATGCATTTATTCATTTGTTTCTTTGTTACGGACTTCGTTCGTAAGATAGGGGCTCGTCCGGGATTGGCCATTGAGCCATAAATCCCATTTGTTGTCCAAAATTGGACTTCCTGCCTAATAAGGCTTCGAGTCATCAATAAATGATGACTTCAAGAGGGGGTGTGTTACGGGAGACCACTCCTTCCTGCATGGCATACTCTCGATTTAAATACAATACCTGGCTACTGAGTCAGGGAGATATCTCTTTGGCTCAGTGGTTAGGGTATTGGCTTTGCGTCCGGGAGTTCGGAGTTCGAATCCCGCTCCGATCCTTATTTCTGCCATGCATTTATTCATTTGTTTCTTTGTTACGGACTTCGTTCGTAAGAATACATAAGAAAAAGTGATAAACATAACACGGGCCAATATTCTATACGTAGTTTGCTTTATTTACAATCGCATTTTAGCGGAGACGCGTTTTGTGACACACGTGTTCAAATGTCAACACAACGTTATAGACAAACTCCGAGCAGAGTCGTCGTTCGTTAATCTCACCATACCTGAATATGAATGATCCGGAGTGCAACAGAGAGCGTTATAGATATTAACCGTATATAGCGCGTAGGAATACACAACTGCCGGATAAACTAAGTTCATTAGGTCACGCCTTTATTAGGTCAGTGTTAATGACAAAAACGGGATAAAAAACGCACACTCGTCAGTTATTAAAGGATTGTAATACCCTTGCAAATCCATGGCGTTTTGCAGATGAAAGCTTTGAGGAAAGGAAAGCATTCACACCATGTGATAAGCAATCTCTGTATATACTTGGGAAACTAGTTGTTTTGGCGGACTCAGCGATATAGAGTGGACACACCAACCAACATTTTTGTCTGAATAGACAGCTTACGATCCCTATAGGCAAGGGAATCCCTTGAGAGGGATTCCCTGGCCTAAAAATGGATATGAACAATATCCATGTGGAAAAATCTAGCCTGTTTTTTCGCTCCAAACTTCTTGAGAATTTAATTTGTTCAAGGGGGAAAATAGTTTTTATTTTAAACAATCCTGTTGTTTTTCCTGCACATCCTTGAATACAGATTCGAATTATAGACTACAGGGAACCACAGGTGAACGGCGATGACAATGTAAATCCTATATTACACACTAATTAATACAGTATATTAGTATGTAATATAGGATTTACATTGTCGTCGCCGTTCACCTGTGCAGGGAACCAGTATTCCTGCAGGTTTTTTTCCACAGACTTATCATCATGGAATGTCTGTGCTTATGTCGAAGCTATTACCCAAGCCTGTGGGGCTGTTTTTATAAATGACTGGTGCATAGGTTAAATGCTGGCTGACCATTGCTGAATGGATAGTAATAGGTAGCATTTTATAGCTAAAACGTGTATATTATTTTGAAATTCGAAGTAGCAGTTTCCGTTTTGAAAAATAGTTCAATTTGTACATAGAATGTCTAAATCAGACAGGCATGTGTTTGAAAATGCCACCTAGATGAAGACTATACGCACGTTACTTAACCCAATGTATAATTTGAAATTGAATAAATTACAAGTTCAACCTGGGATACTGCAGTTTTTTCATGATGCAATAATTACACCTCTAGGCACGAAACAGTACAAAGTAGCAGGAGTTGTACATCTAACACCAGACTACGCGTTTTGTGCAGTCTAATCACGATCTACAGAGTGCGATAAAGGCTCGCTGGTCACCTTAACCGGCGGAAGAATTAAGGAGAATACTTTGGGAAGTCTGGCATTTGAATCTGTACCAGAGCTGGGGTCAATCACGATACTACCAGTACATGTCTTTTTTATACAAATTATACAAATTATGGCAATTACTGCAGAATAACATGCAGTATCTAAACAGTTTCATTTCAATCGATTTCTCCTCTTGCAACAACGTTTTCAAATATTCTCAGTTGGAAGACGAAATAAAAGAGAAAATGGTTTGTAGACGGTTATGATCAGCCTTACTTATGTGCACTAGTTCTTACCCGGTTTGATAAGCAGGCACATGATCGTACCCATGACCGCTGGTACGGTGTTAGTGATCAGTATATAAGCCAGACTTACACCACTGATACGACCGTTCGATCTCGGGTCCATTGCTGCTGCTCCTGCAAACGTGGGAAGTCAGATTAATTATTCGTGTGCCACAGGCTACTGAAGCTCCATTTGTCTATCACAAAACATTGAACATTAATTGGTAGATCATCGAACACTGTTACTATAAATAGCCCATTAGCGTGCACATCGTCTCTATAATGTAGGCTATCTATATTGCCTCGACATCGTATATATGGTCAATCGTCACAATTCGACGAATTCTGTACCAACATCTAACCTCGCCCGTATCAACTGAGGTTCCATTTTGAAATAACGCTAGTCAGGTGATCCTAAACAAGGCGTAGCTCAGTGTAAATCGATCAGCAAAAGCTGCAGTAACTGCGGTGATAAGCACCCTGCCGCTTGTAAAATGCCAACGTAATTGATATACCAAGTAAAATAAAAGTAAATATACAAAGTGTTTGTCAATTGATAGGTACTTAGAAAGATTCTATGAGAAAAGTGTGATCGGTGTTTTCTTTTTCTAGGTGGAGTATTACGATTTGGGAACGGTGAAGCGGTGCATCTCTCCGGCAAAGAAATGTACCGTGTTGCTGCAAATCAAACCACGTGATACAGCCGAGGTATTTCGAAGTTTGCCGAAAGCAAGCGTATATACAACTGTTTGGACAGCAAGGGCGTTCAATTTGGAAGGATCTAATTTTGTTTTTGTTTGGTAAAGAGTTAACCATCTTTGAATTGCCAGAGCATGGATCATATTTCATTATATAAGACAACATATAAAGAGTGCAGGCGTTTGTGATACACGATTCAGAGGTGATTCACCAATGTGCTATTTTTAGTATACGTTTTCGATGATCGACCAATGAAAATTTCGGTGTTCCATGACAGACAAATGGGGCTTGGGACATTTGCCTGTGCCTGCATATAATTCGCTCTTCAGATTGCTTATCTACCATACGATAAAATGTTTTGCAGACGACGTGATAAAATTTGCCCAATCTTTTAAATTCATCTTTGAAACGATAAACTTTTTCTTATATTTTTTTGTGAGGAAAAAAAAAAAGATAATGCTTGTCACCAGCGCTTTCTCCTTTTCCCACAACGTTATAAGAAGTCTACGTCAAAAATATGGGACATGATACGTGGTATATGATACAGAGTTATGAGTCCCTTTGAATGAATTGTTTTCTGAAAACAATGTGAGAAAACTGCAAATAAAAAATTAGCATTTCCTCGTTTTCCCGCATTTTTTTTCTAGCCTGTCAGAAACTAATTTCATCATTAAGCTAGAATGTGATTTATCGGCAGGGAAATGCTTTCAATTTGATAAAGCTTGAAATTGTCGTCTGATAAACGATAAATAGCATCGAATACATCAAGAACAACTAATGCCGACGGCAATTTATGAAGAGTTATTAGCCAAAAATATCTTGGGTCATGTTTAGGTCGCAAAAGCATGAAAGATCTTTAGGTATTAAAAAAATAGAGTAAATGCCCTCTCCAGTTGTATAGATGGTTGGTTGTGTTAGGGTTTAACGCCATTTTAACAACTAATTAGGTCATATCATGGCGGTCGGTGATGCACATGTGTTTCCAGGCTTTCTCATACCAGTACTAACACAACTTTCTTTCCAAAGCCACTGACTACTTTTTTCACATGCTTCAGCAGAGGTGAGGGGCGAAAATACGCCGGATTAAAAGTCCGCCTCAACCAGGTACCGAACTCACAACCACCAGGTCATGAGTCCGACAAGCTCACCATTGAGCAACCCGGGCGGGCCCCAGTTGTATAGAGGTTTAACTGGTTGTCAAACAACAAAATTTTAGACTGGTCCAAATTGGAAGCACTTGCATACGACAAAATAACCGTAACCCAAAAATTGAAATTTGTTTCGAGAAGAGTAGAAAACTTTGTGGGAAAAGAGAAAATGCTGGTTACCAGCATTTTCTCCTCTTCCCAAGATGTTTTCAAAACGCTTCTATCTCAGGGTCGTAAAAACTAGGGCTTATTTGGTAGGCCTAAAGGGTTAAATAAAAGGTATATGTGTTAGTTACCTGTCACAATGCTACAGACCACCAGCGGTACTATCATCATCTTTAGCATTCTGATGTACAGCTCACCTGCCATACCTGGAGAAAAAAGGAAATGAATAGACAGAGCTCCAGATAGAGGGACTGATTTTGAATTCCAAATTAAAAAATATTAATAATTCTCAACTAGACCCTATGGTACTCATTAGAATCGTCTCATAGAGACGATTCTAATGAGTACCCACAACATAGGGTTTGGAAGAGAATTAATGTATTTAGAATACCATGGGTCCTTATTATCTGAAGATATGATAGAAATAACGTGGTCAGCACATGTCATATATTCTTCGAAGATTCGACCTGTCTTTTATGACGCATCATCCCCATCCCCCTCTATATTTAGGGGAATGTAGTAATACGCGCTCTAAAGTAGCAATGGAGAAAATAAATGGCTTTTATCAATATGTTTGAGGAAAAATCAGGCCTGTTTAAGCTCCAGATTTCTCTATACCAGGTAGCGTTTTATTGAGTAAACGTTTATTTTAGTTTGAAATTCAAAGTAACTGCTGTCGCGTAGAAAAGTAGTCCGGTTCTGTACCCAGGATGCACCAATTAGATAGATGTGTATTTATAGAATGCCATCTAGCGGGAGACAATTAAGTCACCCTAGAATTTTAACCTGCTAAATAGGGCCTTCTAATAAAAGAAGTTACGTAAATTTTCAAGCCGAAAGTGAAAAACCCAAATATTGCTTTTTGAAGGGAAATTGTGGAGGAAAGATAAACATAATATAACTTGAAACATAACAATATTCGTGTTTTTGAAATATAAATTGAAAAATTCATATAAGGCAGGCTTACAATGCATTTAGCAGGATTTAGCAGCGTTAAAACAAGCTATCTGGTTGGCCAAAACAGAACGTATCAACCAATCAGAGGACATGTCTTGGAATCTTGAATATTAGCTAGATATGTCTATGAGTGCGTCTTCTGTATATAATGGATGGTGTAAAACCAAAATCTAACTTGATATAGCGGATGGTGTGAAACCAAAATCAAATTGCTGGTTCTGTGCAGTCTGATCTTGATCAATATTTGTCGTGAAAGGTTATATATTGCTAATAAAATGCCTAATAGTATTACTAACATGCATGCCAAATCTTACCTATCCACATTAAAGCACTTGGGTTCGGCTTAAACGGCGCAACAGCAAAGCCGATGATAAATCCGATGCCAACTCCAACCAAGGTCAAGGTCACCAGTAAATTTTTCCGGAGAAGATCGACACAGTTCGTCCTACAGCTGTAACCCCCTCTCGCTGGACCGTCTGCCATGTCTAAATTCCGTTTTTCTGAAACCATGGGAATATTAAAATGATACTAAGCATCATTTCGGAAAGTGTAGATAAAGATCCGACTGCACAGAACGTGCTGTCTGATCTTTGATCTACAGTCCGATACGGAAAGACTATTTTCAGAGAAGAAACGTTAAATTGCAGAATTTACTTCTATCCGTCTATTCCCTGGAACTAAAAGTTAAGTTATGCGTTTATTCAGCTGTTTAACTTTATCACTATACCAATTATAGACATTTCACAATTTCAGTGGTTACAAATATAATTCCACTACAAGAGGAAGACATTGTTTAGTCATAATCTAAAATAAAGTTGTGGACGGTGTAAATCAAAGATCAGACTGCACAGAATGTGCAGTCTGATCTTGACCTACACCGTCCACAAAAGGTTCTGGTGTCGTCTTGAGACAGGAAAGAGTTAAGAGAAAAATGTTTACGAACGTTTATCTTAACTATTCCCATAAAGATATCCACCAGTTGTGTACAAAAATCGAGGGCGATAAAAAACACGTTGCATTCCTGAAATATTTTTCTAGTTTTTTCCCTCCGACACAAAATTGCATAGGAAGATTTTAGAAACTAGCCTTGTTCATTTCATAATTTCATAAGCATGAAATACCTATTGAAGTATACAAATTATATTTCGTTGAAATCATATTCCCCGTCGAGAAAGACCTTTTTTGATAGAAATATATAAGGGGTATACAGTCGAACCGCAGGGAACGAATATTTTCTGTTCAAATTTTACTTTTTAGTCCGGAAATCCGTGTTCCGGAATAGGAATTAAACAAGAGGGCCATTAGCCCTGGAACGCTCACCTTAGACTATAGCTTATGAGTGAAATTCAATTCTTTGAGCAACTTTGGTAAAGCTTCACCCAAGGAACATCCCTGCCAAGTTGCATCAAGATTGGCCCAGTGGGTTAGGAGATGTTTAAAGAAATTGTTGATGGGCGACAGACGGCGGACATAGGGCAATCAAATATCATAAAGCTCTGCACCTTCCAGTTTCAAAGAAGAATTTCACATTTTCCTTTTTTGTCATATGTTAGAACTTGTGGTCCCCGGGGCTGGGTCAATTTTAACCAAAGCAGTATCCTTGGAACAAATTTGGTAGAGGTCCACTCAAAGATGCTACATACCAAGTATCAAGGCTCTACACCTTCTCGTTTCAGAGAAAAAAAAAATTAAAATTTTCCTTCTTTGTTCCTATGTTCCAACCTGTGACCTCCGGGGCAGGGCCGGTTTAAACGCCAGGGACATCATATGACCAAACTTGGTAGAGGTCCACTAGAAGATTCTGCATACCAAATATCAAAGCTCTGCACCTTCAAGTTTCAGAGAAGATTTCTAAAGTTTTCCTTCTTTGTTGCTATGTTTGAACCTGTGACCTCCCGAGGCAGGGCCAGTTTTGACCCCAAGGGCACAATATGAACAAACTTGGTAGAGATCCACTAGGAATTGCTACATGCCAAATATCATAGCTCTATGCCTTCTAGTTATAGAGAAGAAGAATCTTAAAATTTTATTTCATTGTTCCTATGTTCGAACTTGTGACCCCGGGGCAGGGCCAGTTTTTACCCCACGGGCATGATTTGAACAAACTTGGTAGAGGTCCACTAGGAGATGCCACATATCAAATATCAAAGCTCTATGCCATCTAGTTTCAGAGAAGAAGAAATTTAAAGTTTTCCTTCTTTGTTCCTATGCTCAAACTAGTGACCCCCGGGGTGGGGCCAGATTTGACCCCAGGGACATTATTTGAACAAAGTTGGTAGAGGTTCACTAGGAGATACAACAGACCAAATATCAAAGCTCTATGCTTTCTAGTTTCTGAGGAAAAGAATTTTAAAGTTTTCCTTCTTTGTTCCTATGCTCAAATTTGTGATCCCCGGGGTGGGGCCAGTTTTGACCCCAGGGACAAAATTTGAACAAACTTGGTAGAGGTCCACTAGGAGATGCCACATATTAAATATCAAAGCTCTACGCCTTCAAGTTTCAGAGGAGAAGATTTTTAAAGTTTTCCTTCTTTGTTCCTATGCTCAAACTTGTGAGCCCCGGGGTGGGGCCAGTTTTGACCCCAGGGGCATAATTTGAACAAACTTGGTAAAGGTCCTCTAGGAGATGTCACATACTAAATATTAAAGCTCTACGCCTTCAAGTTTCAGAGGAGAAGATTTTTAAAGTTTTCCTTCTTTGTTGCTATGCTCAAACTTGTGACCCCTGGGGTGGGGCCAGTTTTGACCCCAGGGACATAATTTGAACAAACTTGGTAGAGGTCCACTAGGAGATGCTACATACCAAATATCAAAGCTCTACCCCTTCAGGTTTCAGAGGAGAAGATTTTTAAAGTTTTCCTTCTTTGTTCCTATGCTCAAACGCGCTAAAACGCGTTATCTCCCGGGGCGGGGCCAGTTTTGACCCTAGGGGCATAATTTGAACAAACTTGGTAGAGGTCCATTGGGAGATGCTACATACCAAATATCAAAGCTCTACCCCTTCTAGTTTCAGAGGAGAAGATTTTCAAAGATTTCGTTTGTTTTTTCATTTTGTTGCCATGGCAACCAGAGTTATGGGTGGAATTATATTCTTTGAACAATTTTGGTAGAGCTTAACCCAAGGAATATTCCTGCCAAGTTTCATGAAGATTGGCCCAGTGGTTTAGGAGAAGATGTTTAAAGAAATTGTTGACGGACGACGGACATTGGGCGATCACAATAGCTCACCTTTAGCACTTTGTGCTAAGGTGAGCTAAAAATCGGGAACGAAGGGTATATATGTATATGTACACATGACCTTTTTTTATTTATCCATAATGAAATGATGCACTTTAAGAGCAATTTTCACGACATCACAATTGGTTTAGCCAATCAGAAGTTCTTTTACTTCCACATTGACAAAATTCTGAAGAATAAGACTAAGAAATTCTTTGGAATGGTTGGTGAATACGGACCCTGTGTTTTAGAAGATAGCTGTCAGGACGGACGAACAGACGGACGAACAAACAGCCGGTGTAATGCAGAGAAATGACCCCCATTACAAAATGACCCACGGTCATTTCTCGACGTAGAATAATGACCCGGGTCATTTTTCTACGTCGAGAAGTGACCCGTGGGTCATTCCTCTACGTTGAGAAATGACCCGTGGGTCATTTTGTAATGGGGGTCATTTCTCTGCATTACACCGGCCGACCAGACAAACCATTTAACCTTTTCCCAAACAAGCCCTGGTTTTTACGTGTCTGCAATACAAGTTTTTAGAAAACACCTTGGGAAAAGGAGAAATTGCTCGTAACGAGCAATTTCTCCTTTTCCCACAGTGTTTTCTGCCCCTTCGGATAATTTTCTGCCATTGTTATGAAAGTTAAAATTGTCGTCTGCAAACTCTTTCACTTTGGAAGAGTCTAAAATTTGTCGTTTGGGAAAGGGTTAAACGGACGGGCTAAGGGACAACTTAAAAGCTATACCACTCCGCCTTCGGTCGGGGATAACAGTTTAATCCCTTTGCATTTACAGCCTTGAAGAAATCGGCCCTTTTCTTTTCCAACAATGTTCTTTGCTCTTTCATACAAATCAAAACTTTTTGGCCACACGCCTCCAAATGTATTCGAAATAGATGTGTCCAAAGTCAGTCGTTGTCTGCGCATGTCATATTCTTCGAAGATTCGACCTGTCTGCTATGACGTATCACCAATCCCCATATACTAGGGAAAAGTAGGTTTTATACCCAAGCTATTAGGGTATTGCCCAAACATGTAGGGACTGTTTCAATAAATGGCCGATGCATGCATAGGTTACATGCTAGTCGATCATAGCTGAAGGAATCATACCAGGAGGCGTTTTATCGAGTAACGTTTATTTCATTTTGAAATTCAAAGTAACGGGTGTTTTGAAAAGTAGTACCGTTCTGTACTTAGAGTGCCCGTGGTTACCAGCATTTCCTCCTTTTCCCACAATGTTTTCAGGCGGCTTATACCTCTTGGTCGTTAAAACCAGGGATTGTTTGGTAAAGGGTTAAATGTTAACATATTCTGTATAAATGACAGCTTATTGAAATGACAGGACTGTGATACATTCTAAACTGCAACACAGCCAAGCAATTTTGTGTGTTAACTAAGGGAAATGACATTTATGAGAAATGGTCAAATTACTGTTTACTAGCATTTTCTAGCATTTTTTCTTTTTTCCTTTCATGGGGAAATTCCATCATCAGACCCTTGTTCAAATTGTCTTCCAAAAACTTTTCAGTATGACTTAAGTCTTGAAAATGTGTACACATGCGTGTGAAGGGGGGGGGGGTAAACTCTTTATCTGTATATTACCATCATTTCACTCCTTTTTTCACAATATTTTGATAGGCCTTTTTTCTCAGAGTTGTGAAACATAGGTTTGTGTGGTTAAGTCTTTACCAAAGTAAAAGTACAAAACTATAGACAGGTCTAGATTGTGGCAAAGGGAGAAAATGCTGGTTACCTGCATTTTCTCCCTTTACCAAAATGTTTTCAAAAGGCATCTTTCTCAGGGTTGTTAAAAGTTGGGATTGAATGGAAATGGTTCATACAGACCAAGCAGATTAAGATCAGACTTAACAGGCAGAGCAGGTAGATTAAGATCACATTGAACAGATCTATAGAGTAGTCTAACAGTGGATCTAAACTGTTCAATCCCTCTTGTATGACTTTCTCTGAGACACCTATCCTGAACTTGAAACATCTACTGCTCTCTCTTCCTTCTCATGTTTTTGGGTCTTATTTGGCTTGGTGGTCAAGTTTGTAACATATACTTTGAAATCAAAGAGACCTGATAGCAGCAGAGGTGAAAATGTCCCTAGGCAACACACTGCAGTGTCCCAGCCTAGTGCTGGGAAAACCAACGAGACACATGAAGAGGTGGTTTTAATTGTTTGGTGTTTAACTCTTTACCTAACAATCCCGACTTTTAACGACCCTGAGAAAGAAGCTTTTAGAAAACATTGTGGGAAAAGGAGAAAATGCTGGTAACCAGCGTTTTTCCTTTTCCTACAATGTTTTCTACTCTTCACAAAACAAATTTCACATTTTCAGTCACTTTTATTTTGTCGTCTGCAAATGCTTTCAATTTGGACCAGTCTAAAATGTTGTTGTTTGGTAAACAGTTAACCATGATTTTTGACATCATTACCATTAAATCACAACTACTAGTGCACCTATCCATACCCTTGTGAATTATTTTACCCCACACACAATGTCCGTGGATGAGAGAGGAATGAATCCTGTTGCAATGACCATCATCAATCTTCAGAGAGAATCTTCCTGGGCCAAGAATCAAGCCAATGAACTCTGACATTAAAGCCCTGTATGTTAACTCTTTACCAGACGACAAAATTTTAGCCCTATCCAAATTGAAAGCATTTGCTGACAACAATTTCAATGTGGCTCAAATGGTGCAATTGTTTAATTATAGGGTAGAAAACACTGTGGGAAAAGGAGAAAATGCTGGTTACCAGCATTTTCTCCTTTTCCCACAATGTTTTCAAAAGGGTTCTTTCTCAGGGTCATCAAAAGTCCTTACTGTGTGGTAAAGGGTTAATGGACTACCAGGCTCAGCCATATGAACTATTGGGCTGTAATATAACTGATATATGGAGTACTTTTACTAATTTTTTTTTCAAATTACAACATTACCAGGTTACCATTTGATAAATGTAGATTTGAAAATTTATCATATCAGAAACTTGTTGATTTGCCCTTTAAAGACAAATGAAACAAACATTACTTACATCAAATCCTATCAAATTCTTAGAGTTTGAATGGATTAAAAAAGCCATAATATATCTCACTGATAAATAAGTACATGTATATTATGGTTTAAGTTTAAAAAACAAACAAAACGAAAATTCAGCAGTACAGACATGGTTTTATTACCTTAGAATCATGGCACCAATTCTGAACACTATTGAATCATGACCTCATAAAAGTTTTACAGTCTTGCAGCAGACCACTCATAAAACATTGTGGTAAAGGAAGAAATTGCCAGTAAGGTGCAATTTACTTTCATGCAATGATGTTTTCATGTGCATTACCCAATCAAATTTTAATTCTATTTCATAATCTATATTTTACTAGGATATTTTCATAAGTTGTCTACAGCATTTTCTTTTATAGAGGTTATAAGCTAACCTGAATAATACTGGAAAATACAGGCACAAACTATAGCATTGAAAATTCAACCCTGAAAAAAAAAAATTTACCTCCTTATCTGGCAGCCCTGTGTGTTTAGGACTTTGAAACACCTTTTGAAAACATTATGGGAATGTAAGAAAATCATCAGTGACTGATAATTAAGATTTTCTCCATTCTCCGCAATATTTTCTCCTTTTATGTTTGAACATCTCAGCAACTTTGCATTTGTCATAGATAAACATGCTATTGTGGTCTCATAAAAGTAAATAAACACTTATCGAGAACAAGTTTGACATTTCAGAGGACTTTTGAAAAGATTGTGTGAAAGGAAGCAATTGTTTGTATCAAAATATTGCTCCTTTTTTCTTTATGTTTTTCATCATATTATAGAATTTTTTTTCCTTTCTTTCTGAAGCTTGAAATGATTATCTACGTTAGCCCTGAAAAAAATCTAATCAATTTATATGTGTAATGAAAACAAAGAATGGGTTTAAAAAAAGAAAACACCTCCACCACATTTTCTTGTAACAGTCCATTATCTTGGATTGTCTCCTTTTCCCTTGTTTTTTACCCTACACTTTGCGGTCAGCAAACGATTCAATTTGGATACAGTATAAAATTCTTGTAATCAAGAATCATTTTCTAAAATCATAAAAGTTTCATTATAAAGTGCATTCTAAGATATACATACCACCTAATACAAAAGTTCAGGTGGAAAGAACACATCTAAAATTGACTAGAAGTACAACAGTATGGTTAGCAGGTGTATACACTTTGCTGTAGCAGCTTTTTTGCTGAAAATTTTAAGTCTACATGGGCAGTTCTTCGGGAAAAGGGGATTTAATACATCTCTGTGATATTATACCCAGCAAGTCATCTCATAATTACATATCTAATTATGGATCTATAGAATCCATTTTGTCTGTAACTGACGGAGTTATGAGCTTAGTGAAAAAGGGTCTAAATGCTTTTGCCAGAGGTAAAGATCCAGGTCAGCATACGTAGTCAGCACAGGCTCATCCGTGTCGAAACTTTTTGCTTTTTGCGATTTTTTTCCACGGTATGAGCCAGTGTACCCTATGATTCAGTTTGTGATTATACAAAATGGATTTTATGGATCCATAATTGTATGTATGACAGCTTGCTTGGTATCATGGAGATGCATTAAATCCCCTTTCGCCAGAGCGTGGCTCAGGTAAAATGGTCCTTGGACAAGCTGAAAATTGACTAATAGCAAAAAAAGTTTTGACCCATGCACACCTGGGCTGACTGCACAGGCTGATAATTATGGGTTGATACTTTTTGCAGATGCATTAGTCTATTTAATACATAATTATAGTTCAGTGTCTTTATTCAACAGCTACTCTTAAGAACATTCTCAGTCTTACTCTCCTAAGTGTTCTAAATTTGAAAGTAACACAACTTCTGATTGGCTAAACTGGTTTAGTCAATCAGAAGTTGTGTTACTTTCAAATTTTGAAAATTTTGGAGAATAAGACTGAGAATGTTCTTAAGAATGCTAGGTGAAAAGGACCCAAGTCTACCTTTCCTTCTAGTATGATTCCTTGTTGAAAGTTAAAACCAAGCCCTAGTTTTAATAGGAATCAGGTAATGTCAGAGATTTTTCAATGACAATGCATATGCCAAAGAGCTATGACACTACCACAACATTCTTTTTTAACATATCAATAATGCAAAAATTACAGGGTCTGTTAGACAATTGTTGGATGGTAACAAATGTTTTGAAATGTTTAGACAGGATTTCTCTGTCAATAATACCGGTATCTCTACTTGAAATGAATGGAGGAAAAAGTAAATGTTTACCAAACGACACAATTTTAGACTGGCCCAAATAAAAGCATTTGCAGACGACAAAATGAATGTGACTAAAGAATCAAAATTTGGTTTAGGAAGGGAAGAAAACATTGTGGGAAAAGGAGAAAATGCTGGTTACCAGCATTTTCTCCTTTTTCCATAATGTTTTTAAAAGGCTTCTTTCTCAAAGGTGTTAAAAGCCACAATTGTGTGGTAAAGGGTTAAATGCGTAAAACCAAATCTGGTAAAGAGAAAGCAGGTGAAATTACTCATCAAGTCTTTTCATGCAGAAATGTAGTAAAACTGTCGAAAGAAACATTCTTCTGTATGAAAATAAATGTATGTAAAAATGATTCAAGTGACTCATGTTTTTTTTCATAGATTAGATTGCAAATGAACAAGTACAAAAAAAAAATTCCGAATTTTTCGTACACTTTACAGATTGCTAGAAGCTCTATGTACTTTGGTTGCTGCCACTGTAGATCTCGATCAGACTCCATGGAATCTGCAGCGTGATCTTCACTATAAACTGTTGGTTTTAGCAAGATATTTTCAACAAGAACAAACTTGAAATTGCAATTATTTGTGTCTTAATTTTGTACAATAAAGAAAACCTGTCAGGTTTAATGGCACTTGAGAAATTAACACTTTACCAAGCAATCTGGCTTTTTCAATGACCCTAATGAAGCAGGCTTTTTTTAAAACATTGTGGAATAAGGAGATGCCGCTAGTAACTCATATTTTCTCCTTTTTCTACAATGTTTTCATCCCTATCACAGACAAGTTCCACCACCGGAGTCACATTAAAATTTGTTGTACGCAATTGTTTCTAGTATGGAAAAGTCTAAAATTCTGTTGTTTAGTAAAGAGTTGAAAGAAAAAAATACCTCACATACAAAAACATAATCTTTCTCCCACAATTACAATTCCTTTTACTATGATACAAATAACCTGTATTTTAATGGCCATAGATTCAGCGTCTGTATTCACCAAAGAAATTCTGTATTCCATTCTTTGTTTTAATCTAATTAAGATTTAATAAACCATTTGGTTTAGACAATCAGAAGTTCTGTCACTAATGGATTTAGAAAAGCCTTGAGAATAACAACAAGAATTTTTTTTAAGAATGGTTGGTGAATACGGACCCATAAAGTCATTTTTTGTTGTCGGACTTAACCCTTTCCACTGGTTTTTTCAGCTCTGAGGTTGAGGGCATTTGAAAACACTATAGAAAAAGGAGAAAATATTCATAATGAGCATTTTCTGCATTTTCCACAGTGTTTTCTTCCCTTACAGATAAAAATACCACCTTTAAAGCCACTCTAAATTTGTTGCCTGCAAATTCTTTAAATTTCAGCAGACCAAAATTACCTCATCTTGTAAAGAGTTAAATGTTTCCAGCATATCAAGTATGGGGCAACTTGTGAGGCTACAGCCAACTTTCTCTAGATCAAGTTGCTGGTTCCCATGTAGCTAAAGTGTTTCCCAGGAGTTTAGGTAAGGGGCAGGGTCACATGACATAGGCTCCTTCTGGGGCTTCAGGCACCTTTGTTGGATCCAGTCCAGCCGTCTTCATTTTAACTGCGATTTCAAACAAATAGTCATAACATTCACACCTACAACATAAACACAAGAAAAAAACAAGGCATAAGTTTTAACATTATTATTTTTATTTAGAAATTATTAATTTTATGCTCTTTTACCATTTCGAGTTCCATGATGATTTTCCACTTTTTTCATTGTTTTGAAAGTAATTCAAAATCGGACTGCATAGTACAAGCATAGCACATGCTGTTTGATCCCTTCTGTACATTGTTCAATATTTTGGTCACATTGGCATTAAAACTGGCATTATCAGGCACCAAAAAATATCTTTCCATTTTTCAGCACACAGAGAACTGACTCTTTACCAAAAGACAAAATTTTGAACAAGTCCAATTGAAAGTATTTGCAGGTGAAAAAACAAAGGTGACTGAAAAACTGAGATTTGTTTGAGGGAGGTAGAAAACATGGTTGGGAAAAAGAGAAAATGCTGTTAACCAGCACTTTCTTCTTCTCCCAAAATGTTCTTGGAGCTTTCTTCTTCAGAGTTGTTTAAACTTGGGATTGTGTGGTAAAGGGTTAACAAACAATTGAATTTTCTAGCAACCCTGAAGAAGATGGCATTAGAAATCATTGTGGGAAAAGAGGAAAACGCTGGAAAACAGCATTTTTCTTTTTTCCAATACTGTTTTCGACCCTTTCAGAGACAAATCATCTACCATTCATAAATTCAGAGGTTCTACCCTCCTCACCATTTATGTCTCATTTTCTTTTAATGACCCTCAGAAGAAGGCCTATGAAAACATTGTAGGAAAAGGAGAAAATGCTGGTAACCAACATTTTCTCCTTTTCTTACAATGTTTACTATCCTTTCAAAGAATAGTTCCCCCATTTTGGCCAGAGTGAAAATGCTGTCAATTTGGACAAGACTAAAATTTAGTGATCTGGTAAAGGGTTAACCAATTACAAGGACCTGGAAAGTTACTACAGCATAATATTCCATATGATTATATTTCATGGTTTTTTAACAAGAAATTTTGAGTTTCTGCAAACGATCTAAGCAGTTCCTTTCCAAAATAAATTTTAGCAGTTGACAATGACCCAATATTCTAAAAATGACTCACATAGTTTTGGCTTTTTGCCATGTAGGTCCCCAAACATAGACACCATGTCGACGGACTAATACAGCACAGGATTCTGGATAATCCTCCATGGCAGCTGCCATCCGCTTTTGTAAATCTTTTTCTTCTGGTGTATTCTCTATAATGGGCACCACTAGCTCATCATCATAACGGAAATATTCAGCTGAAAAGTAGGTAAGTATGCGCTTAACTTTTTACCACACAATCCTGACTTTTAATGACCCTGGGAAAGAGGCCTTTTGAAAACATTGTAGGAAAAGGAGAAAATGCTGGTAACCAACAATCTCTCTTTTCCCCACTATGTTTTATTCCTTTCCCAAATCAAATTTCAATTTTTGAGTCATATTTTTTTTTTCCTCTGCAAATGCTTTCAATTCGGACTGGTCTAAATTATGTCATTTGGTAAAGAGTTAAAGTATGGAAGGAATATCGACATCATTACTCGATACAGCTGTAAGAAAAGACTTTTCTTATAGTTTTTCTCCTCAACAAATTCAAAGTGACTCAAACAGTACTGCCTGTCTATGAAAGTGTAGAAAACATTCATGATTGTGGGAAAAGAGAAAGTCCAGGCAGTCTTCCATTAACGTTATGGTTTATAAAACCATTTTGGATATGTAATATTTCTGTCATATCACTGTGTGCTTTCACACAACTACAGAGTAAAATTAATGTATCAGAATGAGAGACAAATGAATCCTGTGTAAATGACCATTGTAAATACTCTGACAGAATTTGGCCTGGACACTCATGACCCCTGGATCACCAACCCTATTCATTGCTGAATTATCTACCAAGCTTGGATGTGACACATGGAAACACATGAAAACACATGAAAACACTGTAACAAAAGAAGAAATGTGCTTATCATAATATTATACATTTTCTCATTTTGCCAAAAAATGTCTTCAAAAGTATTCTCATTTAAAAAGAAAAAGTAATCTACATACCGGTATGATAAATGTGTCAACCCTTACAGTGCCTAACAAACCAAACAGATATTTTCTATCTAGAAATAAGATTTCAAAGGGTTGAATGCATTATGGGTAAAGGAGGAAAGGAGAAAGTAATAATAACCTTTAGTTTATCTTTGCCACAAATTTTCAAAAGCTCTCTTCCATTGGGTCATTAAAAGTTGGGATTATTGGGTAAAAAGTTAAGGGTTTAAGTAGCATTTTCTCCTTTTCCCACAATCTTCTGTACCCAATCAAAACACATTAAATATCACTTGAGCTGCGTGTAATTTATCATCTGCAAATATACGTCATTTTGGACCAGTCTCAAAGTTTAAAATGTGGTACAGAGTCAACTCTTAGTCAACAAAATTGTATACTTGTCCAAATTGAAAGCATTTGCAGATAACAATTCCATTGCAGCTCAAATGCAAGATTTTTCTTTGATAGGGTAGCAAACAGTCTGGGAAAAGGAGAAAATGCTGGTTACCAGCATTTTCTTCTTTTCCCTCAGTGAATTCCAAAGGCTTCTTCCTCAGGGTTGTTAAAACTCTGGATTGTGTGGTGAAGACTAAAGTAAAGAGAGATGCTGGTAAGATTAAGTGCAGCTACCTACGCTTTGTGCCCTTTTTGATGCCTTTGATCATCTCCTGATGAGAAATCCTAAACTCTGTACCGGGATACAACAGTGTGGCCATTACAGCGTTCTGGGAGTGGGTGTGAATCACAGCACCTGCATCTAGGGAAATACACAACTATGTGATGACTAAATTTTAGACTGTTTACTTTTAGAAAAACAATTAAAAACTCACTGAAAGACATTTACATATACCTAATGAAACAGTGGGAAATAATCTCAGACTTTCCCAATAAAAAGCCAGTTGCCTTAATACTTTACCAAAAAAACCCTGAATTTTAATCAATCTTCGGGAAAGGGCTTTCAAGAACACTGTGGTCAAGGTAACTCTAGGTCCTTCTAGGTCCTTTGGTTTCAGACAAGATTTTAAAAAGTTTTCAGTTTTGTTGTCATGGCAACAGTATTTACAAGAAGATGGTTGAAATAAAAGTGGCCAGATGCACAACATATATTAGGCCATGACATAAGCCTTCTGGCCTTTCGCCATTGAGCTAAAAATTGTGCTAAAAGAAAAGACTATTTTATTATACATGTATAACTAGCAGTGAAATCCTGGAATTTCCCAGTGTAATAAATTTTGATATCATTACTAGTGATGATATCAACTTTCACTTTCACTTCCTGAGGTAATTTGGAACTCCTTTTTTTTTTGACTACATTTTTTTTCGACTTTCAAACAAAAAATTAAAAATAATAATGTTAATAAGGTATATAATAAATAGAATAATCAACTGGTTATTTTTTATATAAAAAATATCTCACTCGGATGCATAGTAAGGCGTTAAAAAAACTCATGCTGCACACTCGTTTTTTCAATGCCTAACAACGCATCCTCGTGAGAAATTTTTCATATTTAAAAAATAACCAGTTGATTATCCTCTATGCTCAAAACTGATGTAAATAATTCAAACTACTTTTTTCATCATCCCATCTAATATTTGAATTTTCAAAGTTTCAGTCCATGGCACTTCCTACATATACCCTTTTTTGCTTGTTTTTATGGTGTTTAATCCTTCACCACGTAAGTCTAAAATTCTGCCATGTAGTAAAGGGTTAATACAATAATATTTTCAGTTATATTTCTGTGGCAGTTGCACATTTCCTGTGGTTTCTTTTACCAGCACTCTGCAAAACATTCTTTTCAAGCCACTGGCAGCCTTCCAACATAAAAATTGTCAACACAGTGCACAGAGTTCAGCAGTGAAAAAGGAGTAACTTTAGTTGCAAAGAAACTCATCAATCCTTGTAAAGACTTTGGCTGAGCTTGATCTTGGCCAAGATAGCTCTGGAATTCAAGCACTAACCTGCCATAGTGTAGGCGTTCATGAACAATGGGGTACACTGGCTTTTTTTCAGCTTCTTTGCTGGGGGCGGGACCTCCAGATCCTCATTGTCTATCGTTTGTACAAACAAATCTTCTGGCTAAAAACAAAACAAAACATTATCCTTTTACCAAACCCTACTCTAGGAGACTTTTGAAAAGTGTGTGGGAAAAGAAGAAAATGCTGGTTGTTCACCAACATTGTTTTTCATTTTCCAAAATATTTCCTACCCTCAAAAAGAAAATTTCTTATCATTTGCACCAAATTTAGTTTGTAGATTACAAATCCTTCCCTTTTGGACAAGTCTAAAATTTTGTTGTCTGGTAATGACTTAAATGATATAAAGCACAATACACTGAAACCGGTGTTGAACAGCCCATCCAGTCGTTAAACAAAATTTCCCTCAACTCATTACCAAACGACACAATTTTAGGTTTGTCCAAATCAAAAGCATTTGCAGACGACAAAATAAAAGTGACTGGAAAATTTGAAATTTGTTTTGTGAAGGATAGAAAACATTTTGGGAAAAGAAGAAAATGCTGGTTACCTGCATTTTCTCCTTTTCCCACAGTGTTTCTTAAAAAATTCTTTCTCAGGGTCGTCAAAAGTAGTGTGGTAATGGGTTAAGGCAGGTAGTTGATTCATACAGTTTTTCTTTATATTGAATTTTTAGGTTAATTGATTGTCTGCAAAAAGCTTATTTTGAACAATTAATGTATTAAATTCTGTCACTAGAGGAAGCTTTAAGGGCAGAGTTGAATAACAGTGAGTCTTTTCAGTAATATGACTGGAATAGCTTTGAAAGCTTTGTACAAAAAAAAACCAACAAAAAAAATAAAGCAAAACACTATGCCACACAATTAAATCTTAGACCCATTCCAAATTAAAGCGGTATGTGCAGTCTGATCTACACTGACTGATAAGAACATATTTTCTCCCGAAAAATAACTTGGAAATAGCAATATTTGAGATCTAACTACTGGCTTGCAGATTTCATTTCAGTTATTTGGCAGGATAAGGGTTTAACTCTTTACCAGACAACAAAATTTTAGCCGTTTTCAAATTGAAAGCATTTACAGACGACAATTTTAGCGTGGCTCAAATGGTGCAACTGTTTTCTTCTTTTCCCACAATGTTTTCAAAAGGCTTGTTTCCAAGGGTCTTCAAAAGTTATCATTGTGTGGTAAAGGGTTAATCACCCTTCTATAGAATGCTACAACAAAATACCTGAATTCTTTCTTTCTGAACACCAGATGGGGCAATGTATATTTTGTCTCTGAAAGTACATGTAACATGGAATAAACTGTAAAACATCATATAACATGCAATAAACAGTGGATTAGACTGTGGTTTCATGGAAGTCTTCAAATCTTTGCCATTGTGCAATAAGGCTTCTTTAATAACCCTTTACCAAACAATCCCTGGTTTTTACAACCCTGAGATAGAAGCCTTTTGAAAACATTGTGAGAAAGGGAGAAAATGCTGGTAACCAGCATTTTCTCCATTTCCCACAATGTTTTCTACCCTGCTGGAAACTAATTTCAAATTTTGAGTTACATTTATTTTATCTTCTGCAATTGCTTTCAATTTGGACCAGTCTAAAATTTTGTCTTTTGGTAAAAAGTTAAAGTACAAAAAGACATTAGAAGAATTTGCAAAAAAGAAAGCTGAACCATTTTCCAAATATCCTGAATTATAACGACCCTTACAAAGACGTTTTTGAGAACAATGACAAACATATCATTTGACTGGCATTAGATTTATCGTCTGCAAAATGCTTTTGTTGAGCTGGAAGAAAATCTTTTTTTGAAATCTGGTGACAATACATCCATGCACATGAACAGACGAAATAGATGGAAGAAAAGTGAGAATTTGTTCATTACAAGTAATTTTCCCTTTTGCAACAATGTAAATGAAAATTGTGTTATGCCACCCAGCTAGACTGTAATTTGCAAAACATTTAGTTTTGTTTGTTGGCTGCAAATAACTGTAAACTGGACAAGTCCAAAATTTTGTCCTTCGGTACAGATTAAATAAAATAGAAAGCTTGAAAAGTGAAAATGAGTCCGGACAATCTTGATATTAAGTTGCCCTATAGTATTGTGTACATTTCCAGATGGCAATTGTTGGACTTGGTTCTGTATTGATCATAGTGTCAATAATAAAGGCAACTCCACCAATGAGCCATATGACTGTACAGTGTGGAAATCTTTGGTTGAAGAATTAACCCCAAAATCAACTCTTACCCACACAACAAAATATACTGGACTTGACCTATTCAAAAGCATTTGCAGACTACAATAAATACATAGCTCAAATGATGATTTTTGTGTTTAACCCTTTACCACACAGTCACAACTTTTGACGACCCTAAGAAAGAAGCCTTCTAAAAACAATGTGGCAAAAGGACAAAATGCTGGTTACCAGCATTTTCTTCTTTTCCCACAAAGTTTTCTAACCATCCCAAAACTAATTTCAGATTTTCAATCACTTTTAATTTGTCATCTGCAAATGCTTTCATTTTGGACCAGTCTAAAAATTTGATGTTTGGTAAAGAGTTAAAGGGGTCGTAAACTTTGTGGTAAAAAGAAGAAAATGCTGATAACCAGCATTTTGTCTTTTTGCCTTTCTTATTTCCCCACAATGTTTTCAAAAGGCTTCTATCTCAGGGTCATAAAAACCAGGTTGTTTGGTAAAGGGTTAACCCCTTACCTTGCATTTGTACTTACCCGTCTTTGATACTTATCCCACCCCCTGTGCCTGTCACCCAGCCTAGATGATAGAACTGGCTACACAAATCAGGTATCAAGGATCGTGGGTGTTCCTGCGTGAGAAAGGTCAAATCCTACTAGCAGACTGGAATTTAGACTTGCCCAAGTAACAGCATTTTCAAACAACAAATTAACCCTTTACCAAAAAACAAAGATTTTAACAACATTTTTGACTGGTCCAAATTCAAAGCAGATGCTGTCAAAATAATAATAATATGTGACAGAAAAATTAAAATTTGCTATGGGCATGGCAGAAAACATTGTGGGAAATGGAGAAAATGCTGGTTACCAGCATTTTCTCCTATTCCCACAATGTTTTCAAAAGTCTCCTTCCGTCTTTAAAATCCTCAGTTGTTTGGTAAGGAGTTAAACAACCTAGGACAAAACAAGCATTGGAAAACAATGTGGAAAAAATAGAAAATGCTGGAAACCAGAATTTTTTCCTTTTTCCACAATATTTTCTATCCTATCACAAAACAGTCTTGCTCTTGAAAGAATTTATCTATTAATTTGTCGTCTGCAAATATGTCGGATTTTAATCAGTCTAAAATTTTGCCATTTGGTAAAGACTTAAAATGCACTTCAAACAACAGGATATTTGTGTAAATATTGTTGGAATAGAAGAAAATGCTTTGTTCCAGCATTGTCTCATTTCCCAACCATGTTTTCAAAAGCTTTCTTCTCTACAGTGGTGAAAATATGGTATTGTTTGGAATAGGGTTAATCCCTTATAAGTATTATGTCCAGGCAAATGAAGACCTAGCTTGTGGCTACTAATGTCTACCAACATTGATTTTCATGTCTCTTGTCAGAATTGTTTGATATCATAGCGGATTAAGTCTAGATTAAGGGTATATAGTCAAAAAGGTCAAAAAAGGGTCAAATAGCCAGTCAGCAAATAAAGTTACATAAAAAAGATTAAAAACTAGATTTTGGCCTTCTAGCTATCTTTCTGACTCCAAATCTAAAGCAAATTTTGTTTTTGACATACACTGTTAGAATAAGAAAAACTGCTGGTTCACAGGATGTTCTATTTGTCCCACAATATATTCTACCCAATCACAGACTAAAACAATCATTTAAGCAACACTTAATGTGTTGTTTCCAAGTGCTTTCAAGTTTTAACTAGGTCAGGTGAAGTCCAAAATGTTGTCCTGTGGTGAGGATTTTAGACAACAAGGGCCATAACTCAAGAAATACCTATTGTAAAGAGACATGCCCAAACTTGCCTGTGTGGGGTTCAATCAAAATCAGATTCCAGCTAGATCTATGACATATACAGGATATGCAGTGGGGATTTTCGTTGAAGGTTGCATGCCACTGCAAGACCAGACTAGAGGTCACATAATACTTCCAGTGAGATTATGTTATGCATGTTAGGAGGTGCTAATCAATAATTCAAATTAGTTTACAATTTTGAATTTTGACTTTTACCCTTTACCAAATTATCATCTGTTTTGAATACCTGTTCATATTGCTGCAAAAAGTAATCAAAGCCGGTATTAAAATGCTTTTCAATTCAAATCATACCCTTTAACTCATTACCAAACGACAATATTACAGGAGCAGATGACAAAATAAAAGTGGCTGAAAACATGAACTTTGTTTTGTGAAGGGTAGAAAATATTGTGGGAAAAGGAGAAAATGCTGGTCACCAGCATTTTCTCCTTTTCCCACAATGTTTTCTAAAGGCTTCTCTCTCAAGGTCGTTGAAAGTAGGGATTGTGTGGTAATTGGTTAAAAGTATGGAAACTAATGTGAAGACGGTAGTCTATTATTGGACTGTCGGTTCCAGTGTTGATTATTGGCAGAGAAATTAATTTTCAAACTAGGTTAAAACCTGGCAACTAAGTGGCTCTATCATTTGTTCACTTTTTGCCTGATTTTGAATTTCATTTTTCTGCCAGCAACTAACCAAGACTGACCAAACAATACCAGATTGTCATATTCAATATTACCCATGCTTTTAAATGGTATGATTTGAATTAAGATACATTTTAACATATGCCGCTGCTGAACCTTTAAGGTTGCCCAATAAATTTTGTTCGATTACAGTACGAATTAAAACCAAGTGCACTCCTCACATGCTGAAAGAAAGGGTGCAGTACGGGGGAAGAAAAATACATTTTGCGAGAGAAATGATAGACTTACCTCAGGATATGAAAATCTACTTCTTTTTCCTCGCATATTCAAAGATTAGCAGTAAGAACGAGCAGATTTTTCGTTAGTGACTTCGAGGGGCTGCAGAACGTTTTTATACAAACAAACAGATCTAAGAGATTTAGACTGGTTTAGCAATAATTTGAAAAGATGAGGTCAATAAGCGCTTAGCCTTGTAAATCGTTAATTTTTGTTAAAACGCTTCATACATAATGACGGAAAATTCAAATAGACAGATTCGGAACAACAGACATTCGGTAAATCTAGGATGATCCTATAAAAAAAATCTCATGACGGATTATTAGTCAAGTAGTAACGAGTGGAATGACCAAGCGCGGATCAAGCGTCCATGTAACCCGTGTCAATGCAGACTGAATTGATAGGACAAAATGGCGTCTGCTGTGGGTAGACTCGGTAGAGTTCTTCGTCAAAGGCGAATTCTGAGTAATTTACAAAGCCGAATCGTTAACGTTTCACATGGGACGCAATTTCACACATCGACTCATCTTCAGGGTAGGTTTTTACTCTAAAGTATCTACTGGACTGTATGATTATCATTTTAGAAACGATTACAACCTTGACCTGTTTCAAATGTCAATGGTTATGAAGTGGGAGGGGTATGGGGCAGTCTGCAAAAGTTGTCCAAATAATTTAAGCAGGGATCTCCCTAGCATCTGAAACTCAAGAGTCATTGACTCTTGGGCCACAAAATCCAAGAGTCAAATTGAAATTTTCAAGAGTCAAAATTTTCAATTCAAGAGCTCTAGTTGGTGCCAGGCAAAGAGTTTTAGTAGCCAAAAGGTTGATCCGTCAAAACCCAGGATCAGTCAATGAGCCCAGTCACTGTCACTTGGTCTTAGTGTCATTTTCTAAGTATTTCATGACTGTGAGTCCTGTATGATCAATATAAATCTAGATCTACAGCTTTGCATCACTGATATAATTTGTAAGTTGTTCAGTTCATTTAACTATTCTTGATAGTTTCATTACATCCATTAGAGAGCCAAGTATTGAAAGTCAGCTTCAAATTCCTGTGCTTGCAGGCTAGTGAATGATCTAAAGGGTCAATAAAAAAATATTAATCAGGCTTAACCTTTCACAACACCAGGGATCTTATGTAAGATCCCAGACCACACTATCCCCAGTTTGAACAATCCTGAGAAAGAAGGCCATTATTAATGGCGAAAGAGGTGTAATTAGTGGAAACCAGCATTTTTTTTCTTTTTCTAACAGTGTTTTCTACCTTTGAAAAGGCTAAACACCTTCTCATAGGCAACAATTAAATTGTCTGCAAATTCTTTCAATCTATTCAAATCTGAAAAGGTGCAGTCTGCTCAACAGCTATTTCAATTTCTGTATACCAGTCATTAATTCATGCATTACAAGAAATATTTGTGACACGATTTTGATTAAATTCATCGCAAAATATCTGTTTTGTCTTTCAAATGATCTAAGAAATATCGTTTCACACTTAACCTTTCTTAAAGATGCCGATTTCCGAAAATTATCAGGCAATAACTTTGTCTAGCTCCCATAAAAAAATTGGCGAAATATAGACCTTAGTATTCTTCATAAGAAAAAGAAATTTATGAGAAAAGAATTCTGTAAGGCTACTTAAACTTAAAAGGTCAAGTAGGGCTATTTCAAAAAAAGAAATCGCGTTTGACGCTGTCAAATTTACTTGATAAACGAAAGTAAAACTTCGCTTGTAAACATGTAATTCATTCTGCACCACAGTGTCCAAAAAATTGCGATTGTTCATGAATGTATTCTATTAATAGAACAGGCGTACCAGGTAACTGGCCAATGCGCCACTGTTATCGGATCTTCGTCTGTTGGATAGTTAAGGGAGATGCAAGGGTTTACAGCTTAGGATACCCGACATATCACAATCAAGTTGGCGTAGGCTGATTTCACAGTTTCGGAAGTGTTCAATATGCAACACTAATAAGAATTTGACGGTTGGCCATATTATCTGATTACGTTTTAATCACGCCTACGGCTTATATGGTTGACCCTTAGGCCAGAATTCGTGTGCGTCAATTTGACGTTTATGGTATTTTTTTCGAGCGTCAAATCGGGGTCACTAACGATTTTCAAGCGTCAAAACCCGAGGTCCAGGGTCAAAGGAGATCCCTGTTTAAGTCTGACAAAAAGGATTTGAATAGAAATCAAGGTTTGTTTTTGCAATTTTATAGCCTCATGACACACATTTTTGTTTTTATGTAGTGCATGACATTCTTCCCTAAAGACGAAACTTTAAGGACTTGGGAAACCAGTGGAAAGCATCTTATATTGAGCTATTGCGCAGAATTTAAACAGTTCTGGAGCCATATTCACCAACCATTCTTAAGAACATTCTTAGTCTTATTCTTTAGAATTTTGTCAATGTGAAAATGGTTCCAGGCTTGTTCGTCCCTGGGCTTGTTCGTCCCTGGGCTTATTCACCCGGGCTCGTTCGTCCGGGCCTGTTCGTCCCACACCACCGTTTCGATCTTATTGGAATATAATCGCTATGTGCCCTCCAAAGTAAACTTTTATTTTTAACATGCAAGTACTTTGAACAAAACTTACTTATGGTTTGTTTTTGCCTCACTTGAAGTCGTATTTTGAACAGAACGGAAACTGAATTAATGATTCAATACTTTAACACACAATGTCTATGCATCGCCTCTTGCCTAAACTAGCGGCCTTACATTGCAATATTTACTGAAAATCCATATGTACATGTACATGTATGTATATATGATTTGTTATTTAATATCTTTCCTAAATACCATGTTGGGGATGACGTCATTGGCATTTCTCATTTACTTTGGTTTCTTCTCTAAATGTAACGATGGGAATGGCACCATTGATATTTTTTCTTTTACTTAGTTTAGTTTAAAAATATTTATTTTACATCGATTGAGAAACAAGTTCTGACAAGATATACTAATCACTCTCGATTCTGCTTCCTGGGAACTACACCAGTACTCGCGCCGAATATATGAGCCGATGATAAATCCTTAAGTTGACATTTTGGTTACGAGGCCGATGCTCTACGTCACGACCACGGACACCACATTTCTTTCACTTTGGTTTCTTCTATAAACGTGATGGGGATCTTTTTTGTACAGTTATAATTAACTTTGGTTAATTATATCTGCCAAATTATGTTGGCTGATACATAAGTTGGGACGAACAAGCCAGGATCAACGAGAAATTAGTTGGGATGAACAAGCCCGGGCGAATGAGCCCGGACGAACAAGCCCGGGCGAACAAGCCCAGGGACGAACAAGCCCGTTACTGTGAAAATAACAGAAATCCTGATTGGCAAAACCAAATGATTGGTTAAACCATTTAGTTTAGCCAATCAGAATAACTGTCACTTTCATAGTCAGGAAACCTTGATAAATCAGACCAAGAACGTTCTTAAGAATAGTTGGTGAATACAGACCCAGGCTGATCTTGCAATGTTATCAAAAGCTGTTGGTAGCCTGGCCTGGGCATGAAAAGTAAGACAATAAATGTTTGTCTTGAAATGGGTAGTTGCAAGGGGTATGATCTTAAAATGGGTCTGTGTATTTGAAATTTGTCTTGTTTTTATAACCTGTTTTTCATCTTTTGGCAGGCACCATATGTAAGTAAAAACATTTGCAGATGATCAAAGAGATAGAAAAAAGCTCAGATGACTGAAAGTTTACTTGAAAGAGTAGAGAACAGTGAGGATAAAGTACAAAATGCATATACCAGCATTTACCTTTTTCTCTTGATGTTTCAAAGAGAAGCTTACTCTTCTGAGTACATGTAAATGGGACGAGTTTGGTATAAGATTGAAAGCCTTTAAAAGTATTTTCATGTAAATCTGATTATTCCATGTTACTGTTTCAGCTTCTATTGAAATTTCCATGCCATCCCTGTCACCAACTATGACAGAGGGGACGATTGTAAAGTGGTACAAAAACGAAGGTAAGAGTAGCATTCTCTGTTGTTTCAAATGTCTTATGAGCAGAAAAAAAAATTATGTTTGCAGAGCTCTACATAAGAGGGAGTGGTGGCATTCTAAATCTGTTATTTCTCTTCCAAACTCCATGTCTCCATTAGATGATTCTAATGAGTACCCATAACATAGGGTTTGGTGGAGAATAATTGATATTTTCAATTATGAAATCAAAATCTCTCCCTCTATCCGGAGCTCTGTGTTTGTATTTTATATATTATGATCGCAGGGTTTTCCTTGAAGCACGATTTTGTGCGTTGTGACACACTTTTAAAGAAAATGACCCACATTTTTTTCAGTAATGCGTCATGGTGGACACACAAATACAATAAGAGGTAATAATGATCGTATATACTTCTGACACTGTTACATTGTGAGCAGATGAAAAATCTGGAGTACGAAGGGAAAATGGGACGAAACACTGTCGATTTTACTAAAATACCGTCGGTCTTTAAACGGGTCTAAACTAAACCAGTCGATCTCAAATGAAAACAATATGTTTCCTGTCAAACTCAACCTCATTCTTGCTGTCTGCAAGGAAGAAGAGCCGTTAAACAAAGATCAGACGATACTACGGCTAGTAAGAGCACCCGGAACAACATTTCAAGGTCTCGAGGGTTGCCTGTAAATTAGCTAGAGATACAGTTTGTTATTCTTTGAAAACAGCGGCATGAACTTGACCCGCATGTCAAAACACAAGAATCAGTCATTTATCTAATTGGTGAAAATAGTTTATTTTCGGTCAAAACAGATAATCTTTATCAAGAAAAATAACTGGCCGACAACAAGCTTTCTTAGCCAATGAAATGGTTGATTCTGTGATAAAAACAAAATAACCTTTAACCATAGCGAGATGCTACACATAAAAAAACACATACTTTTACAAATAGTAGCTTTTGTTTAAGCAATTTAGCGAATTACATTTTGTTGTGACCCCCACAAATTCCAAAATGACCCTCTTTAGTTTTGAGTAGGGGGTCACAATGACCCCCTATTTTTGTGGCCGAGGGAAAACCCTGTGATAGTCATTTTCTTTGAATGCTGTCTAACTGTCCTCATATCAGAATTTGCCAATAATATCAGCTGGATACTTTTAGATAGGAGTTAAGAACCAAATGTCTCATTGTAGGTTGAAGATCAGACTGCAAGCTCTCTTGCTTTGTGAAATGTGATCTTGATATCTATTATGTTTAACCCTTTACCAGATGACAAGTTTTAGCCTTGTCCGACTTGAAAGCATTTGAAGAAGACAATTTCATTATGGCTCAAATGGTGTAATTTTTCTTTGATAGAGTAGACAATATTCTAGGAAAAGGAGAAAATGCTTTTCAGCAGCATTTTCTTTTTTTTCCACAATGTTTTCAAAAGCCTTCTTTTCCAAGACCGTCAAAAGTTGGTATTGTGTGGTAAAGGGTTAAAAAAAAAAAAAAAAAAAAAAAAAAAATTATCTGTATGTGTGGTAGGTGCAATATTTTGTCTTGCATTTTGTTGCTTGTGGGACTTCAACAAAATCCCAAAACATGAAAATTGAAGCAAATGGTCTTGTAACTGTGAGTATGTGTATTATTTTTGAAATCAGTTGATATGAATTTACTTTTTGTTAAATAGCCTTAGTGATATAAAACTGATTTAAACAGTATTTTTCATATTATATTAAAATTATAATTGATTAGGAGATTCAATTAGTCCTGGTGATGTTATATGTGACATACAGACAGATAAAGCAGTGGTCTCTCTTGATACAGAAGAAGAAGGAATAATGGCTAAAATACTGGTATGTTCTTTTATTATATAAAGAGCAGGTTTTACTTTTCAAATGTAAATAGAATTTAGAGAATTTTTGGGTATGTCCATTCTTGCATGTGAGTGCATAAATAGATAATACTCTTGTCTATAGTTTTAAGGGCTTTTCATTCACATAAAAAGCCAATGTAATCAAAACTAAGATTTATGCTCTTTGCTGTCTGTTGCACAGAATATGATGGGATTATCAGGTACATACTGAGTTCCTTTAACTTTAATACTTTCCCAAAGAATTTCTGGTTTTCAAGACCCTGAGATAGAGGCCTTCTGAAAACATTGTGGTAAAAAGGAGAAAATGCTGGTAACCAGCATTTTCTCGTTTTCTCACAATGTTTTGTTCCCTTTACAAAACATATTTCAATTTTTTTAGTCACATTAGTTTCGTTGTCCACAAATGCTTCCAATTTGGACTTGCCTAAAATTTTGTCTTTTGGGAAAGAGTTAAATAATCTATATAAATTTTACTTGAAACTCCTTGTTTTGTTATCAGAAAGCTGAAAACACAGCTGATATCAAGGTTGGCACATTGATAGCTATCATGGTGGAGGAAGGAGATGACTGGCAGAATGTGGAGATTCCAGCTCAACCAGAGCAGTCCAGTACTCCTGCTCCTGCTGCGCCATCAGCCCCTGCTGATACTCCAAAGATTATAGAACAACCAATGGTAGTGAGTGCTCCGGTTCAAACACCTCCCCCTGCAGATCTGGCCCAATCATTACATGCATCAGGGTGAGTGTTTAACTCTCTATCACACAATCCCGACTTTTAACGACCCGGAGAAAGAAAGCTTTTGAAAACATTGTGGGAAAAGGAGAAAATGCTGGTTACCAGCATTTTCTCCTTTTCCCACAATGTTTTCTACCCTTCGCAAGTCAAATTTCAATTTTTGAGTCCCATTTATTTTGTTGTCTGGTTGATGGTTACAATTTGGACAAGTCCAAAACTTTTGTTTAGTGAAGAGTTTTAAATAAATTGATATTTCTAATGTTACCTGCTTACGATACAGGCTTTTGTTCGAGCTATTGTAAATTAGTACAACAAAGACAAATTTGACTTAATGAAGGTACAGGGTACCTGTGTAGGAGAAATGGCACTATTACTGCGAATTTGCCAAAAAAATAAGCCATAAGTAAAGGCTTGAAATTTCAAAGTTCAAGTCTTTTAACTCTTTACCATACAACAAAATTTTAGAATTGTCTAAATTGAAAGCATTTGCAGACGACAAAATAAATGTAACTGAAAAATTGAAAATTGATTTGTAAAGGGTAGAAAACATTGTGGGAAAAGGCTTCTACCGCAGGGTTGTCAAAAGTCGTCATTGTGTGGTAAAGGGTTAACTCATTACCAAACAACAATATTTTAAGCTTGTCCAAATCAAAAGCATTTTTTTAGGATTTTCCAAATCGAAAGCATTTGCAGACGACAAAATGGAATCGACTGAAAATTTGAAATTTGTTCTGTGAAGGGTAGAAAACATTGTGGGAAAAGGAGAAAATGCTGGTTTCCAGTATTTTCTCCTTTTCTCACAATGCTTTCTAAAGGCTTCTTTCTCGGAGTCGTCAAAAGTAGGGATAGTGTGGTAATGGGTTAAGCTGACTCAAAATTCAAAAGTAATTGAAAGTAAAGTGGTCACTTCATTATATATACAAGACACACTATAAATAAAGATTCAGAAAAAGTGCTGTGAATTTATGGAAAAAAGATTGAACTACAAAAAATCCACAAAAAATTAATACAGAATTGATGAATTAATTTCAAAAGAAATAGAATAGAAATGATGATTTAATCGTAAGAGAAAGGAATGTCTGAATGAATAATAAAGGGAGAAATATAGGAAAAGGGAGCAGATACATGCTGTATGGTTTGTATTATAATTCACTTGTTTTTCATCACAGTGTTGGTCCTTCAGTTAGAAAACTTGTGGAAGAGTTTAGTGTACCGCTATCAGAAGTATCAGGTACAGGGCCCCAGGGTAGACTCATGAAAAGGTAATTGTTCATGTAATAGGCTTATAAAAAACCTGTCCCATTCATGGATTGAATCAGTTCACATGAGTTTTGTATTCAAATGCTGTAGCAAGTTGCTGTAGCAGCTCTGTTGCAGGGCAGAGCAGTAACTAGGCCATACTCTCTCTCTCTCTTGATCTCTCTCTCTCTTGATCTCTCTCTCTCTCGATTTAATACTCTATTAGCATCAGTAATGCACACTGCCACCACGTCTCAAGAAATATTTCTTTTAAGTATTTATACTAAGGACAAAGAATGTGTAGAAGCAGAATAGGACTTTGAAAGCATCCTTGTAAATGTAGGTGATGATGATCACAAGTTAAGTGTTAGTACACATATACACATGAAAACAAGGAATTTTTCAGTGTAAGTGATTTCTCCTTTGCCAGAATGTTTTCAAATTTGTCTAGTGCAAAATGGAAAGTTGTCATCAAATTGTATATACTGAGATGATAATATCAAGTAATAACACAATATTTCATTGCACTGAAAACAGTGATGTTTTGAGGAATGTGTTATTAAACAATCTACACAGACAAATGTTTAACAGCAAAAGAATCCCCAGAAAAATGTTATAAGCATTTCTAATTTTGCCACAATGTTTCATTTGAACTTGAAAAAAAATTGTTTGCAGGTGATAATGTGTTGGTGCATTTTTTTTAAAATCTAAACAGTGATGTTATAAAATACATAAAGTCAAAAAACCTACAGAGACAGAACCTAGCAGTAAAAGAATCATCAGAAACGCCCTCCACTCCAGATTCTACAAGTACAACCAGTGCCACACAGCCCTTACCTTATTTTGGTCAGTATAAATTTTTAACTTATACAGAAATATTTCAGTCGTAGACATTTTATGAGTGATGCTCTGTGAAAAGGGGGCTTAATGCATCTGCAAAAAGTATCGATTCAGGTCAGCCTGCCCAGTCTGCACATGCTGACCTGGGTCAATACTTTTTGGGTCAGCTTAGTGTAATGTATCATGAAGATGCACTAACCCATTACCACACAATCCCTACTTATGACGCCCCTGAGAAAGAAGCCTTTAGAAAACATTGTGGGAAAAGGATAAAATGCTGGTCACCAGCATTTTCTCCTTTTTCCACAATGTTTTTAACCCTTCACAAAACAAATTTCAAATTTTCAATTTTCAGTCACTTTTATGTTGTCTGCAAATGCTTTGGATTTGGACAAACCTAAAATTTTGTCATTTGGTAAAGAGTTAAGCCCCTTTTTGCCAGAGTACCACTCATATGTAATTTATTAGCCCTCAACCTGCTATATAACAAAAATTAGACTCTTAAGTCAGTAGTCATAATCACAAAACATTGCCATTTAAAACTTACTTTTTAGGGAAAAATATCTCTTTGTCAGACAGTGTAGATCAAAGATCAGACTTCATGTTCTGTGCAGTCTGATCTTGATCTACACTGTCCGCAAAAGGTCAGTCAATCACACTTAACAGCTTAAAGGTTAACCATTAGGGTACCAAATAAACACATAAAACATTTTTAGTCCAAGTATATGACCCAAATAATTTTGTCCAGAATGTTTACGAAAACTACAACAATTTTCTGTGGTCTCTGAACTTCATCTACACATGGCACTGAGACAACTAAAGCTATGAAAACGTTAGAAAAGTTTAATCTTAAACAGCCTTGAAAAGCATTTTCGGCTAATTTCTCCTAATCCTTTACCAAACTATTTAGAGAATGAAGGATGAGGATGAAGGCTTTTGAAAACATTGTGACAAAAGATGAAAATGCCGTTAACATACTTATTTCATCTTCTGCTAATGTGTTTAATCTGGACTTGTCTAGAATATGTCTTGTGGAAAAGTTTAATATTTGTGCAAGGAGGTAACAAACCAAATGACTCTAAATGACTGAGAAAACATTGCAGAAAAAACTTTATGTATATAAGTTTTTCAAAAGTCCCCTTCTGCAGGGCATTTTTATTTCACAATAATTATTGAATTTGACTGAAATAAAAGGATTTGTCTCTGAAAAAAGAGACAATTATGTGAGAAAAGGAACATCTGCTGAATACCAGAATTTTCTTCTTTTCCCACAATGTTTTCAAAACCTTTGTCTCTAAGGTAGTAAAGAAAGGGGTCATTTGGTAAAGTTTCGGAAATTTTCTTTCACATATATGATAGATGATGAAGAAGAATTTATAGACATACCAAATACTGGAATGAGAACTACAATAGCTAAAAGATTGACATTGTCAAAAGTGAGTTACTTTATCATTTTGTTTAATGTTTTTATACATGATAAATAATAGATATGTTCAAAGCAAAAGTATTTGCAGGCAACAAATTAGAAGTATCTCAAATGATGGAAATTGTTTTTGAAATGGTAGAAAACAATTACGGGAAAAGGAGAAAGTGCTGGTAAACAGCACTTTCACCTTTTCCCACAATGTTTTCAAAAGACTTCATTTGAAGGGTTGTTAGAACTCGGGATTGTTTGGTAAAGGGTTAACCCTTACCAAACAAAAAGAATTAAGGAAGATCCAAATTGTTAGCAATGGCTGAAGACAAAGTGAATAAGGCTTAAATGGTGGAATTTGCCTTTGAAAATTTAAGAAAATATTTTGGGGAAAAGTAGAAAGTGCTAGTCACCAGCATTTTCTCCTTTCCATATTATGTTTTCAAAAGACGTCCATCTAAGGATTTAAAACTCAGGATTGTGTGGTGAAAGTGGGGAACACATATCGGGGAAAAAGGAAGGAATCCAGCATTTTCTCCTTCCCCAAAATGTTGTTAAAAGACATCCACCTGAGGATTTAAAACTTTATGGAGTGTGTGGTGAAGGGTTTACTTATAACTTTCCTTTTGATCTCCTCCAAGTGTCTTGCTGTAACTTTAAATTCTATGTAAACAATTGATTAAACAGGCCATAGTTAGAAATACCAAAAAGCATATATCAGGAACATAGGAAGATCACTTGAAAAAAGGAAACTCAGATTTAAATGGCATTGGAAACATTTTGCGAAATGGACCAGTTAATCTTTTTGCCTACTGCTTTCAAATGGTCTCCAAAAGAGAGACATGATAAACTTTAATTTTAAAGCAGAGAGTCAAATAGTTTTATAAAAATATATTTTTTTACTTGCCCATTTTGATAACATTTTTAAACAACAAATGTGGCTCATTTGACAGGAAATTTCAGATGAAAGATATGGTAAAAGGCAAAAATGCTGGTTTCCAGTATTTTTAGCTCACCTGAGCACGAAGTGCTCAGAGTAAGCTATTGTGATCACTCGCCGTCCGTCGGCGTCCATCGTCCGTCCGTCCGTCCGTCCATCCGTTCACATTTTCTTGTTTACACTCTAGCATCTACAAATATCAACCAATCAGGACCAAACTTGGTCAAAGTATATATGACCATAAGATCTCAGATGAGTTTGATTTTGGTCTTATCGGACCTGAACATCTGGAGTTATTTGCCCTTGAATTAGAAAAATTGCTCTATTTCACTTTGTTTACACTCTAGCATCTACAAATATCAACAATTCAGCACCAAACTTGGTCAAAGTATGTATGACCATAAGATCTGGGATGAGTTCGATTTTGGGTCTAATCGGACCAGAACATCGGGAGTTATTTGCCCTTGAATTAGAAAAATTGCAGTATTTAACATTGTTTACACTCTAGCATCTACTAATATCAACCAATCAGCACCAAACATGGTCAAAGTATATATGACCATAAGATCTCGGATGAGTTCGATTTTGGGTCTAATCGGACCAGAATATCTGGAGTTATTTGCCCTTGAATTAGAAAAATTGCCGTATTTCACTTTGTTTACACTCTAGCATCTACAAATATCAACAAATCAGCACCAAACTTGGTCAAAGTATGTATGACCATAAGATCTCGGATGAGTTCCATTTTGGGTCTAATCGGATTAGAATATCTGGAGTTATTTGCCCTTGAATTAGAAAAATTGCTGTATTTCACTTTGTTTACACTCTAGCATCTACAAATATCTGCCAATCAGCACCGAACTTGATCAAAATATATATGACCATAAGATCTCGGATGAGTTCGATCATGGGTCTAATCAGACCAGAACATCTGGAGTTATTTGCCCTTGAATTAGAAAAATTGCTGTATTTCACATTGTTTACACTCTAGCATCTACAAATATCAACCAATCAGCACCAAACTTGGTCAAAGTATATATGACCATAAGATCTCGGATGAGTTCGATTTTGGGTCTAATCGGACCAGAACATCTGGAGTTATATGCCCTTGAATTAGAAAAATTGCTATACTGCATTTTGTTTACTCTCTAGCATCTACAATTTTTAACCAATCAGCTGTATACTTGGCCATATATAACCATAAGATCTTGGATGAGTTTAATTATGGGTGTAATCGGATGCAAACAACTGGAGTTATTTGCCCTTGAATTAGAAAATTCTTTGTAATAGTTCTTAATCCAGAGCATAACTTTGTCATCTCCAGTCTGATTGACTTGAAACTTGACATTTGTGTTTGTTGCAATAATGCAGAGTGCAGTGTGAAAGATCCATAACTCTACCTTATACTGTCTGTAAGTTATTTCCCTTTGATTGTCATTTTTACAGCATTTTCTGCTCGTCTGGAATATAACTTTGTCATCTATAGCCTGAACATCTTAAAATTTGATATGCATGATCGTTATATATTTATGGAGTGCAGTGCACAAGAACCATAACTCTTCCTAGCTTGAATTTTGAGTTATTTCCCCTTTGAACTTCATTTTCATAGCATTTCTTGCTTGTCCGGAGCAAAACTTTGTCATCTTAAGTAGGAATGACTTGAAATTGGGTATGATTATTTGGTGCAATATTTGGAAGTGCAGTGCACAAGAATTGTAACTCTAATTCGTGCTATCAAGTTATTTCCCTTTTAATGTCATTTTTACAGCATTTAGTGCCTGTTTGGAATATTACTTTGTCATCTCAAGTCAGAACGACTTCAAACTTGGTATGCATGTTTGTTGCAGTATTACAGAGTACAATGCGCAAGAACAGTAACTCTACCTAGTGCAAACTTTATGTAATTCCACATTGATCTTCATTCTTACAGTATTTCTTGCTTGTCTGGAATGGAACTTCAAAGTCTCAAGTCAAATTGCAACAAATCGCAGCTCTTGTTTCATTATCATTTAGCCTTGAACCTTGATATTTGGTATTTATCTTTATTGTAGACTTTTGCTGTTTGGTACTTAGGTGAGCGATATAGGACCATCATGATCCTCTTGTTTTGTAATGAACTAAAGTATTTTTTCAGACGACTATACCACACTCATATGTTACAATGGACATCAAAGTCAATCCAGTTATAGGTCTACGTAAACAACTGATAGAACAAGGCATTAAAGTTTCTGTGAATGACTTCATTATCAAAGCAGCAGCACTAGCATTGAAGGTAACAGCTCTATTTTGTTGTTTTTAGCTATAATGTTTTTTAAAGAAAATATTGTGGTATTGGCTGTTTATCATATCTCATATCTCTCCTATTATTGAAGCTTATTATCCTCCGCCGTAGGCGGAGGGATATAGTTTTAGCGTTGTCTGTCCTTCCATCCGTCCGTCCGTCCGTGTGTCTGTCCCGGCAAATATCTCCAATACAATTGGACGGAATTTCGTGAAACTTTATACACATGTACAATGACCCATTCCCCTGAGACACTTTTTTTGTTTTTTTGATTCGATGCAAAATGGCCGACTGAGAGCGATTTTAAGTTTCTCTTAAGTAACACTTAAGTACACTTTTGATGTTTAGAGTCTTCTCTTCAAAACTATACAAAGTTTTTACATTGAACTTGTCACAACTGTCAACCTCCATTAGGAAATGCAGGAAAAAAAGTTTCACCTACGTTGACATTGCAATACCACAGTTATTTGCCCTTGTTTTTGTAATAAGGTGTCATGGAAAAAGGGGGTTTCATGTTATATTTCATTCCATTTCTTGTGAAGGCAACTCCTTCCACATTTCTTGAAGGAATTGAATGGAATTTTGACAGAATATTTTTTGTCATGTGACCTATTGCATATTGTCAACATTTTGCGATTTGTAGCTGCGTAATGAAAAAAGGGGGCTTCATGTTTTATTTCATTTTTATTTCTTGTGAATGCAACTCGTCCCATATTTCTTGACAGAATTGAACTGAATTTTCACAGATTGTTTCTCTTCATTTGACCTATCACATATTCTCAAGGTTTTACTATTTGTAGCTGCGTCATGAAAAAAGAGGGCTTCATGTTTTATCTAATTTTATATCTTGTGAATGCAACTCGTCCCATATTTCTTGACAGAAATGAATAGAATTTTCACAGAATGTTTCTTATCATCTGACCTATCACATATTCTCAATGTTTTACAGTTTGTGGCTGCGTCATGACAAAAGGGGGCTTCATGTTTTATTTCATTCTGTTTCTTGTGAAGGCAACTCCTCCCACATTTGGCAGATTTGAATGGAATTTTTACATTATCATGTGACCTAACACAATGCCTCCCACATTTCTTGGCAGATTTGGATGGAATTTTCACATGATCATGTGACCTACGGCATATTGTCAAGGTTTTGGGATTTGTAGCAGCATCATGGAATAAGGGGGCTTCATGTTATAATTTAATTTTTCACCTGTATCTCTTTAATTACTGGACATATCTCAACAGATTTGGACGAGATTTTCACAGATCATGTGACCTAGCACATGTCAGGGTTTTGCAATCTATCAATGTATCATGGAAAAAGGGGACTTCATGTCAAATTCAATTTTTTATCAGTGAATCTCCAACTTTTGCACATTATTTTCATAGAACTTCATATTTTTATTGCTTGATCAAAGCCAGTGACCAATGAGTCAATTGTGCATTTGTCTCTCCTTGCATCAGTCTGTTCTTAAACTTTTTAGATCACAAGTAATACCATATACCCATTCAGCTACCCAGGCAGGTGCTACAAATTTCAACACTTTAGTCTCTAGTAGCTACCTGCTTGAAATGGGAGCAGTGTGGCGGCTTATTTTGTGAGAGGGATATCTTCTAAAGTCCTTGACAAAAATTGATGAAACTTCATGCATGTTTTCTTTTCCATTAGATAGTCTGTTGATACATTTTTTTTTTCCACCACATATATGAAATCCTGAAATGAAAACAAATAAAGGAAATATACATAAAACCCCCTCTTTCCATGACATGTAATTATATATGACATGTCATGGAAAAGGGGTTTTTATGTATATTTCCTCTGTTTGTTTTCATTTTATGAAATGCAAAGTTCTGCAAAAAGGGTACTTAATGTATAATCCTGTAATGGACCTCTTTTATATTTTTTTTATGTAATGAAATCCTGTGCCATGGAACAAGGGAGCTTAATGTATAATTTCATCATGGACCAATAACAAAAAGGCCACATGTACATGCAATATCAAAAAAGGTCTTCTTCGGCGGGGGATGTCATTTCAACGAAATTGCTTGTAACGTCAAACCTGGCACTTGTCATAACTATCAAGGAACCCATATTCAGTAGGGCAGGTCAGATCTGGGGGAGGTAACCATCAACATCTTTGACACAATTTTGCCCTCATTCCCAACTTATAATTTTCACAAATTTATTGAGAAAACTGACTGCTCTGAAATATGGATAATCAGCATTGAATAAGTCTGTACAACACAGTCCCTTGTTTTATTGACCCTAAATGAGAATGCTTTGAAACAATTGTTGGAAAAGGAGATTATGCTGGTAGCAACATTTTCTTCTTGTCCAACAGTGTTTTGTTCTCTTTCTAAGGCAAACATGAGCATTTGAGCCATATTTTGTATGTTGTCTTCAGAGGTTTTTCATTTGGAAATGTGTAAAATGTTGTCAGTTCATGTAAAGTAAAGGGTCATTACATGAATACATGTTGAAAAAATCTCAGGAGCTTGTTACAAGTAATTGCTTGCTTTGTCTGAATACATGTATAATTATGATTCAGTTTGAGTACCGATATTTTACTAGGGATAGTTTCATCCATTTACCATGCAATACTGACTTTTGACAGCCTTGAGAAATGGGACTTTTGGAAACTTTGTAGGAAAAGAAGAAAATGCTGGTAACCACAATGTTTTTTTTCCCTATCAAAGATATCTTCAACAATTTTAGCAATGTTAAATTTTGAGTCTGCCTATGCTGTGGATTCGGATTGGTCTAAAATTTTATCGTGTGGTAAAGGGTTAAAGACACCTGCTGTAGAATTATACCAGGCGGTATTGATCTGCAGACAAAATCCTGAGTATACTTTTTAAAATGATATTATTAAGGTTTCTCATTATTGTGTTTGCAGTTAGTACCCCAGGTGAACTCTTTATGGTCAAATGATGACGTTAATCTATTAACAACGGATGAAGTTTGTGTAGCTGTAGCAACAGACAATGGGCTTATCACACCAATTGTCAGAAATGCCACAGGTCTTCAGGTGGAACAGATTTCGTCACAAGTTAAAGTAAGTACATCTTCAATTTGTTTTGCCTTGTTTTTACTTTAACTTGTTACCACACAGCTGAATTTTAGACCGTTCCAAATTGAAAGCATTTGTAGACGACAATTTTAAAGTAGCTCAAATGGTGCAATTTTATTTTTACGGGGTATATAACTTTGTGGGAAAAGGAGGAAATGCTGGTTATCAGCATTTTCTCCTTTTTCCACATTGTTTTCAAAAGGCTTCTTCCTCGGGGGCGTCAGAAGTCATCATTGCGTGGTAAAGGGTTAATTAACTCATGTTTTTTCAAAGAAAGAATCAAGATACTGTCAAAGCACTGGCATTGTCTGTGTTGTGGTTGTCAGGAAAAGAAAATTGACATTGTATAATATCTGTGTCATCACTGAGAATATTTACTAAGAACTTAGACCATTTGTAAACAGTCAACTGGGAAATCTGTACAACAGAGGCAGGTAGTCATAAAAATATTTTTGACACAGTTATGTCCCCTTGTTTGAAAAATCAACTGCACCCAAGTATTGACAACCATGTCCGGTACTCTTTGTTTTAACTTTGTACCAAACTACAAAATTTTAGGTTTGTCCAAATCGAACACATTTGCAGACAACAAAATAAAAGTGAGTGAAAATTTGAAATTTGTTTCGTGAAGGATAGAAAACATTGTGGAAAAGGAGAAAATGCTGGTTACCAGCATTTTCTCCTTTTCCCACAATGTTTTCTGAAGGCTTCTTTCACAGGGTCGTCAAAAGGAGGGATTGTGTGGTATATGTAATGGATTAATTGTGTTTTACCTTGTACTTGTTTTACTTTTTCGTTGGACAAAAAATTGAGAGTTACCCATTTTAACTTGTTTCTACACAAATAAAAGAGCACAAGAGTTAAGATTTCAAGTATGTGCAGACAACAATTTTAATATTGCAAAAATACATGGATCCGTGGAAACCGATATTTGACCAATCAGGTCATCAGATTTATTCTACCCGATGTGCATCGTTGTGTTCTGCCATTTCGGCTCACAAATAAACGACTGTTAACGTTGGAGGGATGCGATACTATTTATTTCTTTTGTGTTTCTAATGTTTGAATTTAAGAAAAACCTTCAAATATGTGCTTTGCGAGCGTGTACCGCTGATGTGAGATCACGCAGAGGCTATAGACAAGTTTGAATTATGATAATGACTGAAAAATTGGACTAATGTAAAGAGTTCTGATGAGCGCTGGAAAATGGATTAATTTAAATAATGTTTACCCCTCTGAAATAGAAAAATTGAAAACAGAGGTAAAAATAGACCTATATGAAATACTAATAAAAAGAAAATATGTTTACTTGAATATCTAACCTTGTTCAATAACCTATGCACATCCAAAAAGTGGTCGCGTAACTTGTCACCAATGTTTCAGTTTGACATTGATCTTAACCCATGGTGCAAGAAGAATATGCTAAATGTGTAGATCTAGATCAGACTGAAAATTACATGATGTTTGGTCTTGGATTTAAACTACTGCTATTTACAATAAGCACGTCAAAAGACGTGTACTTCTTACTTCCTCACTAAGAGAAGATTTCAATTTTAAAAAGGTTTATCTTTCGTACCGGTGGAAGTTTGGCTCAATGGGCAACATGTTAATTTTTCTCTTGACTCAGCTTTTTCAACCGTTAATCACATAAATCCGAGTTTTAACGACCCTTAGAAAGCTGTTAAAAGCATCGCGGAAAAAGGAGAAAATGCTTATAACATCCATTTTCTCCTTTTTTTGACAGTGTTTTGTGCTCTTTCAAAAACAAATTTCAATTTTTGCATCATTTCTTTTCTTGTCTACAAATTTTTGAGGTTGGATTGTCCTAAAAATGTTTGTCATTTGGTGAAGAGTTTGATTGGATTAGCACATCTGCACATTAGCACAAAGGGTGTTTTAGTAAACTGTCAATTGATAGGGAGCGTGTTTGATTGCAAAGCAATTTGCGCTCTAATCAACTTGACCACGCGTTGTCATTAGTATATCATAAGATAACACAAACTACTGTCAATGATATTAACAATTTTCTTAATTGACAACACACTTAACACATTTTATAATCATCAGACAACCCTTTTCCCCTTAACCTGATATTGAAATTTTTCATTAACTTAAACCTCTCTGTTGAATAAGACAATCTATAAATTTTTCGAAAGGTTTGTAATTCAGTGTTATTTAATTTTGTATGATGCTGAAATGACTTTACTAGCCAAAAGAAAGCAATCAGTATCTGTAATTCTATAATTCTGTGGCAGAACGGAGATTTTTTTTTTTCCTTTAGCATTGGAGTTCGAAATTTTGTTTAAACTTGTATATCTGTTACATTGTTCGTTGGCCTGATAATTCTCCCTTTTAATACATATCCGTGTGTAAATTCGTTCAAGCATCTTTAAATTACTTACCGAGAATTTATCATCGACAGAAATATACGATTAAAATATTTTTTCCGAAATCTTATTGAGAGAAACAGTCATGACAGCAAGATTTAAGTGGCATATCTGCTATACTGCATGTGTATTGACAGCGTTTGTTTGTGAGTCCTTGGCAACAGTAACTAAGGTAGTCGGTTTATCTTATTGCCACGGATCCATGTATAATGCAATTTATCTTTGTTACAGGTAGGAAGGGTCTGTTAAGGGTTTAAAACATTGTGGTAGACGGAAAAAATGCTGGTTAACAACATTTTTCCTTTTTATATGCTGGAAGGGTTAACAACATTTTTCCTTTTTATATGCTGGAAAGGTTGTATTATGTTATGGCCCCGGTTGTCCTTCCGTCTGTCCGTGTGTCTGTCTGTCGGCCAGTCCGTCTGTCCGTCCATCTGTTAGCAATTTTTGTGTGCGCAACCCTACAACAGTTTTCATCAGAAAATGTCCAAACATACCACAATGAATCTCTATGATGTGTAGTTGTGCATGTGGCTCTTATAATCTGGTTCTGTTCAGGCATTCTCGAATTTAATTAATTTTACTGTCAAGCCGCTTCAAGTGTATATGTGCTGTATTGCGAAGCTTTTGTCATACATTGTTTTTCTTCCTGAGAGTTGTTAAAACTTGGGCTTGTTTTCTAAAGGTTCAAAGGCTTTTGCAAACAATCCTTAGATTGTTGGCTCAAATAATGGGATCAAGCTATTTGAAAGTGAAATTCAGATGAGATATGATTTTTTGAAAGTGAAAAAGGCTTCTTAATGTGAACAAAAGGCTTCTGAAAACATTGTGGAAAAAGGAGAAAATGCTGGTAACCAGCATTTTTTCCTTTTTCCACAATGTTTCAAAAGCTCTTTTTTTTTGGGGGGGGGGGAGGGGTTTAGAAAATACAGGATTGCTTTTAATAGGTTTAAGTCATATTCTGTTCTATTGCCTAGCTTTACAAATATTTGAAACATGACCTCAGACAGGAAACATTTTCTCCTTCTGAAGGATACCCTTTAGATAATTTTGAGAGAGGAAAAGTATCTGTTATCTGCAGTTTCTTTTCCTGCCACAATTAATGTACTAGTTTTTATCTTTGAAACACTTGCAATATTCTTCACCGATTCCTCTGTTAGACTTGCATTTTATTGTGTTAATTTCAACAATTTACTTTTCAGGATTTAGCAAATAGAGCGAGACAAAACAAACTACAGTTACATGAATTTCAAGGAGGCAACTTTACGTAAGTATCTGTGTTAAGTTACTGAACAAGTCACAGGCAAGTTTTAAGTACCAAATAATAGTGTCATGGTAAACACTAAATTACATTCAAACCTGTTGTCCAGGACCAGAGGAAACCCGATCTTTTTTAGAAGGTGGTCTCTAAATGCAAATCAGTCAATTGGATGTAAGAACAGATGAAGAATATAAGAATTGTTCTCTAAAAGTTTAAATTAGTTGGTTGCTTAATGAGTGTTGGGGCTGGAGGTTTAAAACATGTCTAACTGTATGAAGACTTGAGCCTCTAACTTAATCAGACTTTGAAAAAAGAATAAATGTGGCTTAAATGTAAGATTGTCTATGAAAGGGTAGAGAAAATTATTGGAAAAGCAGAAAATCTGTTATATTACATGGCATGTGTCCATTTTTAGAAATGTTAATGGTAAAGAAATGACGTAATTCAAACTGGGTGGAATTATTTCACTGTCACAGTCAATATTTTCCACCTGCCGAAAATCTGGTTAATTGACTTAAGATCACTAGTTTTAAAAGTAGCATTTCTTGACAAAATAAGCAGAGGAAATGTATGATTTGCTCCATCAGCTTGTGGTTAATATGTTGTTAATTATATAATGTTAATATGTTGTTAATACATGTATGTGGTTAATCAGCTTGTGGTTCAAAAGGGAAAGGTATGCGAAAATAACGAGTGCCTTATGGCACTCGTTATTTTTGCATTCCTTTACCTTATTCGGCAAATATTTCCCCATATTAAGCACAAGCTGATGAAATAAACTCTTTTTCCAGTATTTTCTCCATTCCCACAATCTTTTTGAAAACATTCTTGTTAAAGGTTGACAAGTCTTAGGATTGTTTAGTAAAAGATTAAATGACATATTTAGACATCGTAGTATGTCCATAGCATGTTCTGGTATAGGAAGACTGAATTTTTTAGGTATTTGGGCCAAAGTTACCTTGAATAAACAATATATGCATTGTAGATTCAAGATAAGAAAAGAGTCACTGCATGTTGTGTATTGCCTGATCTTATGGACACCAGCCACAAAAAGTAACTAGGGGGGGGGGGGGGAGAGGGGGTCTATCTATGATTTAGAATTGCATTTTTTTGCTCTGGTGATTAGCAAAGTGCAACTTAATTGGAAAGTCCATTTTAGTTTTTAGTTTCAGTGTAAAATACTTTAGCATTGTTGCGCTCAACTCTTTACCAAACAACATAATTTAAAGGTTGTTCAAATTGAAAGCATTTGCAGACGACAAAAATAACATGACTCAAAAATTGAAATTTTTGGGGGAAGGGTAGAAAACATGGTAGGAAAAGGAGAAAATACTGGTTACCGGCATTTTCTCCTTGTTGTACAAGGTTTTCAAAAGACTTCTATCTCATGGTCCTTAAAAATCAGGATTGTGTGGTAAAGAGTTAAGTATTGAGCCTTGCTTGATCACAAGTTTTCAACCATAGATTTTCACTTTCATTTCCAGGATATCTAATTTAGGAATGTTTGGTATCACCGAGTTCTCTGCTGTAATAAACCCTCCCCAGACTGCGATCATGGCTGTAGGATCATCCCGTGTTGTTGTGGGAGATGGAGGCAAGCTGGAATCTCTGATGTCTGTAACACTGTCATATGATGCTAGAGCTATAGACTTGACTGAAGCTTCTCAGTTTCTAGAAAGTTTTAAATCACTGATGGAGAGTCCACAGATTCTTGCTAGCAAACCATCAGCTGTCCAGATAAGCTTGATAGACTAGAGACAGTTATACCATGCATACGGACCATTTGTCACAACATAGGCATAGGTGAAGAAATCAGCTGCCCAAATTTGACTATATTGCCTGGAAGGAACATAGTCTGCAGTGAATGGATTAAGCATCTGACACTGTAATTAATTTGCATACAAAACTATGACAACATTTGGAATTGTATTTGAATATCTCAGAGCTTTGCTGTTGCCCTCAGAGGATGCTCCTGCTAGGACAGTGTCAACATCTTTGGCAGGTTTAGTTTTCTTGTCTATACTATGTTGGAACTTTTGGCTTGTGAGAAAAAGTCTAAATGTCATTTTTATCTTCCGGTGAATTGATCAATACATCCAATTATAATAATCCTGTGTTTAACTGTCCTGAGGAGAAAGGTTTTTGAAAACATTTATGAAAATTGGAAAATGTTTTAGATTTTTTAGACTCAAAATCCTGTCATTTGAAAACTCTTTTTATCATTTGAAAGTGATTCGTACAAGTTGTAAATTTAGCTGTCTGGTAAAGGATGAGTACATTAATACCTGCAGTCTGGATTTCTTATTTTATTGCAACATCCTTGAAAATCATTGTGATAAAGGATAAATTATGTTTGCTTGTATTAGATGGATGTTTTTAATGTCTACTGCAGAAAGTTTATTCTCTGGTGGTAAAGAGTTTGATCAGTTGTGTACATTTAAGAAAAAAACCTAATCTGGGTTCAAGTCAGGTCTTTTTTTTTCCTTTGTGCATTTGCATGTTACTTTTCCAGAGGTTAAAAATTATGGAACTGATCAGCTGATTTGCCACAGATCTGTTGGGACTGTAAAAGGAGACTGCAACAAAGAGTGACAAAAAAAGATTGTTACCACCTGGACCTAGACTAGCTAAATACACAAAACATTTTCAGTCTGGAATTATGGTCTAAATTATTGCAATTTCAAGGTTGCTTTTGCCTAGAATTTTGGAACAGAGTGCTCAGATTGGATCAACGATTACACTACAGGTTTTGTGTAGTCTTATCTTTGATCTACAGCATCCCCTTCCCAAATGCTTACCTGTAACAAGTGATACTAGTATTCAGTTACATGTGAAAATATTGTTGACCATTGAAAAAGAGTCGAATTTATTTAGTTGGCAACAGTTTATATTCAGTTGGAAACAGTTTACAGCTGAACGTCGTATGTAAAAATTTGTTGTTAAATGCGTATTAAAGTGCTATTTGATACACTAATAAGTTGGACTTATCAGGTATCTGTTGTGTAAAACTTTTGAAAACATCATGGGAAAACGAGCCACTGAGTAAATTGGTTGATTCATGACCATGCAGGATGTACATGTTGCACAAAGAAGAAAAGAAAAGGAAAATAAGGGTTATATTTTTTTTTCGAAATTATAGGGATTCTCGTTTCATAGAAGTGCTTCTTTTTTTCCATATTATTTGCAGAATTTATCTACTGTTTTTGTAAAGTTGTGCTTGTATGGTGACGAGTAAATTTGTTAGTTATACTAAGAATCTGTTTTTGTTTCCTCCCCTATATGAATTAATTCGGACTTCCTAACCCCATATCACACGATGGCGACTTTTAACACCCCTGGGAGAGAAGCACTTTGAAAACACTATGGGAAAAGGAGAAAATGCTGATAGCCAGCATTTTCTCCTTTTTCCACAATATTTATATCCTACTAAAGACAAATTGAACCATCTGAACCACATTGAAATTGTCATCTGCAAATGCTTTCAATTTGGACAAGGCTAAATTGTTTTCGTCTAGTAAAAGGTTAAATACATGCATGTGTACTGCTAAGACAAGCATAAATACTTCTCTGTAGTAGCTTTTACTCTTTACCAAACGACAAAATTTTAGACTGGTCCAAATTGAAAGCACTTGCAGAGGACAAAATATGAAACACTCAAAAATATAAATGTGTTTCCAGCAGGGTAGAAAACATTGTGGGAAATGGAGAAAATGCTGGTTACCTACCGAAATTTTTGCTTTTGGTAAATTTTGTATATGACCAAGGTCCAATCTTTCTCAGTATTAAGTTGATTGTTAAAAAATAAAAGACATGGAACCATTATTATGTGATGGCTTGCTTGGTACCATGGACCACGGAGATGCATTAAGCCCCCTTCTGCCAGAGCTTGGCTCATATGATTGGCTTGCAACACGCGAAAAGGGGCATCCGGACATTTGCGTAAAGTGACGTCTCGGATCAGCCTGAGCAGTCCGCGGAGGCTAATCCGAGACGACACTTTACGATATCATTAGATTTCGTGCCACAGAAGACTTGCACAAAACAGAAAATTTCATAAAAACGGAAAGTGCCGTCTCGAATCAGCCTGCGCGGACTGCGCAGGCTGATCCGAGACGACACTTTACGCAATAGTCCGAATATCCCTATTCGCTTGTTGCTGTCCAATTTAAATATTATAACGTACAGATTCTTAGATGAAAAACATTACCCTGAATACCCTTAAGGTTCTGCGAAAGTTTTAACGGACATCGAGCCATATTGAAGAAAACTTTTACAGCACAAATAGAGGGACCACATGGAAAAATCTCATTTTGCAAGCACACGAGATGCGATTCTTGTATTTTCATGCTGTCGAAAGTTAGTTGGAGTTGCCTTGGATTACACGGCAAACTGTTGATGCTCCGAAATTAATACGAAGTAGTCGAAATAATGGGTGAAACTTTCTGTCCCCTTTTCTGGATGTTTGCTGCTTGTTTTTTGTGGTTGAAATCAAGATTTTTTTTTGTGAAAGCTATTCGGTCCCTCAATTATCTACCCTGGGAAAAATTAAAAAGTTTTTTATGTGACAAATGGCCCTCTTTGTGTGTGTGTTTTTTTATGGATTGTATGCTCTTTGACTCTATTTAGGAATATGAGTAACGTGTTACACTGGCCAATTGCAAAGTATCTAAGCTCGAATATAAACAACCTGCCTCTTCAAATGTGCTGTTGCATTTTTTTAGCGATTCTTTTTCCATATAATTCCGTGTTGTAACAGCCTTACATAATAAGTCCTGAGAAAGTATTGCGGGGAAATAACGAAACGCTGGTATTCAACATCTTTCCGTGTTTTTTTTCTTTAAATTACCTTTTCACAAAAATATATTAATAAATGTTACAAATTCAAGAGGTGAATAGCGTAGCTCAGAGGTAGAGCACTGGTCTTGTAACGCAAAGGTAGCGAGATCGAGTCCAGAAGACATCACATGATTTTTTTTTTCTTCTTGCTTATGACATTTGTTAACCAGATTTTTGTATTGCTGTCTCGCAGTACTTTTAATTTGGATATGTTGTTTTTTTTTGTACACTGGTAAAGAATTCAGTACACAGAACTCCACGTTAGCCTGTCATAAAAACCGTGAAAAATAGAATTATATATCGGGGGCAAACAAATCAGTGAAAAAAAGGACGCGTGAAAAGATGACTTGTCACGCTCTTGCACTGAAATAATCGTTTAGAAACGGCGAGAAAGAAATAAAGCATACAAACACATCCAATTGTTTAAGTTGGGGGAAAAATTAAACAGCGCCACAGAAGTTCAGCCGAATCCTTTTTAATTCACAGACTGTAAACCCAAGAGTTGAAAGTCCAAATCTTTGTTAAAAACCAACAAGTTCTACTTTTCCACAATGTTTTCTACCCTACGAAAGATAAACCTTTTCGTGCCATCTAGTTTATCGTCTTTTAATGGACAAGTTTAAAGAGAAATGTGTCCTCTGAAAAAACAGCTGGCAGTGTGAATGAAAGGACCTGCTTTGTGATTGGTAAAACAAGATCAGAAACATCTGCAAAGGTGCACTGTTTGTACTGATATTCACGACCCATATTATAAATTAATAGAGTGAAAGACAACATACAAAAAAAACAATTACAGGACCATTTGTGAAAGAAACCCGCTTTAATTTTACCTCGGGTACGATAATTGAGGGGCCGAACAGCTTTCACAAAAAATTTTTCGATTTCGGACACAAAAAACAAGCCACCAGAAAAGGGGACCGAAAGTTTAACTCATTATTTCGACTACTTTATATCATTTTTGGTGCGCCAAAAGCTTGCTGTGTTATCCAGAGCAACTCCAACTAACTTTTTGCAGCATAAAATTAAATGAATTGCATCTCGTGTGCTTGCAAATTGAGATTTTTCCATGTGGTCCCTTTTTTCGTGCTGCAAAAGTTTTTCTTCAATATGGCCGTCTATCGGCCAAAACTTTCGCAGCACCTTAAAAGGGGTATTATCCTTGTCGCGCATCGGTGTAGCTTTTTACTGGGTACCTTTTGTCATGCCGCAGTTAGATTTGCACGAGCTACACGGGCGCTTTAGGATAGATTTATACCTCCCCCCCCCATAAAGAGGGGGGGGGGGTAAGCCTGAATAGAACTACTCATGCGAATCAAACTGCGGCATGACAAAAGGTACCCAGTAACAAGTTACACCGATGCGCGACAAGGAGAATTCCCCTTTTAAGGTGCTGCGAAAGTTTTGGCCGATAGACGGCCATATTGAAGAAAAACTTTTGCAGCACGAAAAAAGGGACCACATGGAAAAATCTCAATTTGCAAGCACACGAGATGCAGTTCTTGTAATTTTATGCTGCAAAAAGCTAATTGGAGTTGCTCTGGATAACACAGCAAGCTTTTGGCGCTCCAAAAATGATATAAAGTAGTCGAAATAATGAGTTAAACTTTCGGTCCCCTTTTCTGGTGGCTTGTTTTTTTGCGTCCGAAATCGAAAAAATTTTTTGTGAAAGCTGTTCGGCCCCTTAATTATCGTACCCGAGGTAAAATTAAAGCGGGTTTCTTTCACAAATGGTCCTGTAATTGTTTTTTTTTTGTATGTTGTCTTTCACTCTATTAATTTATAATATGGGTCGTGAATATCAGTACAAACAGTGCACCTTTGCAGATGCTCTGATCTTGTTTTACCAATCACAAAGCACGTCCTTTCATTCACACTGCCAGCTGTTTTTTCAGAGGACACATTTCTCTTTACAGATTTCTCTTTAAACTTGTCCATTAGAAAACGATAAACTAGATGGCACGGATAGGTTTATCTCTCGAAGGGTAGAAAACATTGTGGAAAAGTAGGACTTGCTGGTTTTTAACAAAGATTTGGACTTTCAACTCTTGAGTTTACAGTCTGTGTATTGAAAAAGATTCGGCTGAACTTCTTCTGTGGCGCTGTTTAATTTTTCCCCAACTTAAACAATTGGATGTGTTTGTATGCTTTATTTCTTTCTCGCCGTTTCTAAACGATTATTTCAGTGCAAGAGCGTGACAATTCATCTTTTCACGCGTCCTTTTTTTCACTGATTTGTTTGCCCCGATATTTAATTCTATTTTTCACGTTTTTTATGACAGGCTAACATGGAGTTCTGTGTACTGAATTCTTTACCAGTCTACAAAAAAAAAACAACATGTCCAAATTAAAAGTACTGCGAGACAGCAATACAAAAATCTGGTTAACAAATGTTATAAACAAGAAGAAAAAAAATAAGAGTTACAGCAGGTCTCGAACTCGCTAACTTCGTTATACATGACGTCTGCTCTACCTCTGAGCTACGCTATCTATTACTTTTCATTGGAAGACTTATTAATATATTTTTGTGAAAAGGTAATTTACAGAAAAAAAAAATAAACACGGAAAGATGTTGAATACCAGCGTTTTGTCATTTCCCCACAATATTTTCTCAGGCCTCATTATGTAAGGCTGTTACAACACGGAATTATATGGAAAAAGAATTGGTAAAAAATTACAACAGCACATTTGAAGAGGCAGGTTGTATAGATCTATATTTGAGCTTAGAAACTTTGCAATTGACCAGTGTACCTATCCAAGAATTCCTTCACATGTTGGCAAAATTCGTTTTTATCGTAAATGAAATTCAGTGCGACATGATTTACTCGTCTCTCATAGATGAACCTTGCGTCGCTTTTGTGGAAATTTAGCCATTGGTTTGGAATGAAAGGTCGGAGCGTATGCTAGTAAAACAGCCAGCAGTGTTCACGAATGAAATGACGTGCCTTATGATTGGTAAATCAACATGAAAACATTTGCAAAGGTGCACTGGTTGCACTGATAAAAATACCCATATCCTGAACATAGTCAAAGAGCACACAGTCCATAAGAAACACTAAGAGGTCCATTTGTCGTATAAAAATCCTTTAATCTTACATATGGTACGATCATTAAGGGGGCCATACATCTTTTAAAAAAATAAGCCACCAGAAAAGGGGACCGAAAGTTTAACCAATCATTTCGACTACTTTTTATTGTTTTCGGAGCGCCAAAAGCTTGCGGTGTTACCCAGAGCAACTCCAATTAACTTTTGGCAGCATATAAATACATGTACAAGAATTGCATTTCGTGTGCATGCAAGTTGACATTTTCCCATGTGGTCCCTCTTCTCGTGTTGCAAAAAATGTTCTTCAATATGGCCGGCTATACGGACTTAAGCTTTCGCAGCATCATAAAAAGAGGGTATTCTCATTGTCGCGCATCTGTGTAACGTTTTTATCTGGTACTTTTTGCCATGCCACAACTGGATTTGCACGCGCTTCGAGGCTGCTTTAGGATAAATTGATCGTTGTCTGCGCATGTCATATTCTTCGAAGATTCGACATGTCCTATAATGACGCATCACTCTCCCCGATATTGGGGAGATTGTAGTAATAATCACGGTGATAATGCTATGGAGAAAATGGCTTTTATCAATACGTTTGAGGAAAAATCAGGCCTGTTTTAGCTCCAGATTTCTTTTAACTGCTGACCATAGTTGAATGAATCGCACCAGGTAACGTTTTATTGAGTAAACGTTTATTTTGGTTTGAAATTCAAGGTAACGGCAGCCGCGTAAAAAAGTAACCTGTATCCAGGATGCCCAAATTAGATAGATGGGTATTTGTAGAATACCATATATATATACGGAGAGACAATGATAAATTTATCGCATCACCAGAAAAGTGGATCAAAATTGAACCACTCATTTCTGCTCCCTAGACCCTTGCTTCGAGCTTCTAAAGGTTGCAACGACATCTGGAACTATTCGCCCCAATTCTAGCTACATTATACATGGTAAACGTTAAAATTTGAAAATCTTTACATGAAAAACTCAAATTGCCTACTCATTGTCCGTCTCCGGTGTTGCGAAAGTATTCTATATTTCAACAAGCTTATAACAGTCGAGGCATCAAAAAAGCAGGCTCGTGTACCTAGCTCTAAATAAAGTAGACACAAAAGGAGGTACATGTAATATCATAGGCGAGTAATGCAGAGATGGGTAGGCTTTTTTAGGAGGATCTTGATGGCCTCAAAAAAAAAAATGAATTATACAAGCTCTGTTGACGTGTTTAGTTTTCGGCGTAGCTAAATGCGCTGGCTTTAGACCTACTTCTTGACTTGATTCGATATTGAATGAATAAACAGTGTTTTGTGATTAGGCAAAAATAAAGATATATATCTGTATAACCCAGTGAAGAACTTGTCCAAGGTATTAACAAGGTCAACTTTTGATTGTGTGCTGAACACTTTCGACATGGTTAACCTCTACTAGATTTGCGTCGTAAAAAATAAATATCGTCATCTTTCATTAGCTTTTTAAACCAGCCGTTAACAAGTTCCGATCCTCGATCAGCTCGAATCTTCTTGGGCTTCCGCTAAGTTAGCCTTGGACAAAAAAATAGCACACTGCTTATTAACAGATATTACTCGCACATCTTAAACCGATATCGTACTGGCTTTTGTAATGCTTAAGAATCTTGATTGCTCAAACATTTTCGCACATAATCGATCGTAAGCTGAAGGATTTTGTTCTTCAAAGTAATAGATCTACGTATTCAATATAATTTCTTTTTTCTGATCAACCACCTCTCTAATAGCTAAACAAAAGATTGAAAATGCGTAAAATCAATGGCTTTTATAAGTTCTATTATGACGTCATAGATGCACTGAAAATAGCTAAACAAAGGATTGAAAAAATGCGTAAAATCAATGGTTTGGCGTCATCAGGTCACCGAAGATTTTGCTGACCGAGGATTTTGCTCAACGAGGATTTCGCTCCGAATACCGAGGATTCCTCCTGTACTTTTGACACTACTCTTAGCAGCTTAAAGGTTATTAAAGTATCTCTGTTTCACACAGTCAATGAGGGTCATACTAGAACAAAATGTTGATGTTAGATATGCTATAGCTTGGCATGAAAAAATAAATCATGAGTAATTTATACAGTCTGATAAAAATATAATCAGGGTCCGTATTCACCAACCATTGTAAAGAACGTTCTTTGTCTTATTCTGCAAGATTTTCTAACTGTGAAAGTAACAGAACTTCTGATTGGCTACACCAAATGGTTTAGCCAATCAGAAGTTCTCTTACTTTCACGTCGACGAAATTCTGAAGAATAAGACTGAGAATGTTCTTAAGAGCGGTTGGCGAATACAGATTCAGGACGCAATGTCCGATCCATGTTTCACAAAAATACAAATGCACGAAGTGTATGCTCGAAGATTGGGGAGAAAAAAAGAAATACAAAGGGCTTCTATTTTGACTGATTATGTTAATGTCTTTTCATACCATGTCTAAGTCACAGTTATGTTTTTACCACACAATTTAATGTTTTTTTTACGACTGTGATCAAGACGGCCTTTGAAAACATTGTGGAAACAGGAGAAAGTTCAGGTAAAAGGCATTTTTTACATCTGCCAAATGTTGTCTAACCGATCCAAATCAAATTACATCATTTAGGCTGTCGTATGCGAATATTTTCAATTTGGACTAAGGCTAACTTTTTTTTTTTTTCGTTTAGGAATAACTGACATAAACGTATTTCCTTGTACCAAACATTGCTAAATGAACATTTTGGCAAATAAAAAATAAAATAAACACGTGTAAAAGGCATGTTAATTAATATCAATATAGATAAATATAGTTAGGGCCACGTGATCCCCTGAAGGTACAAAACCGCCCGCATGTTTTTGAAGAAGATATTTTAACGACAGCATTGTAGTGAAACTGTCAACTTTCTTTCATTGTTATGATACAAACTGGATAAAAATGCGTACTTGTAAAGTTTTATTTATATTTGTATATTTGAAGGTGTTTGTGTTAGGTGCAGAGAGTGAAAGTGCTCTAGACCGTCTAGGAAGAAACTCCCTTCAAAATGCTTTATTGTCATACATGTGTAGAAGTAGAAATGGGTTAATATGTAACGACCAAGGACACTGTATTGCTGGGAAATGCCTTTGTATTGAAGGTAGTGGCCCCAAATGCGAAAATCCGATAGCAGGTGACGTGACACAAGAAACGAGGCCTCGGTTTGACCGGGCGGATTCTTCGCCTGCTGAAAACGCACCAGAAGTTATGGCGTGTTTTGGAAACAGTGAAGGTGTATGCAATGGCCACGGGTCGTGCGTGAACGGGATGTGTTTATGCGAACCTAACTGGTCCGGAATTACATGTGAACTGTTTAACAGGAAAGGGTTTTGTGAGACGTACAGGGCATGTGCAGAGTGTACATCATTAATAGAAGCATGTCCTGCTAGTTGTACAATAGGAATGAGGTATCAAATAGTTTATGGCTTTAAGACATCGGGAGGAAGTTTTCGTCGATGTCGATACAAAAACTCTGCCCAGGACTGTGGTTTCCAATTTCAGCTTGGCGGAATGAGCTCTTCGGGCGTGAAAACTATCTTGGTGAAACCATGTATGAAATATACTTCATCAACAACCTCAACCAAGTCTATGAAGTCAGCCACACAAGCAGAACCTTCGTTACAGGAAGTGACGTTAGATCCCAGAATTTCAGTCACAACAACTAACAATACTTCTTTTTCTGACGATAAAGACGACAAAAACTTTTGTGATAAGTACAGGGAATGTGCTGAGTGTACTGCTTTATCGACCCAGTGCCCAGGGAAATGTGAACTCATGGCTAATTTTAATCTTGTTTTTGACTTTCCTAGCTCTGGGCAAAGTTTTCGTAGATGCCGATCCAGAAACTCGCAGCATAAATGTAGTTTTTACTTTAAACTTGGCAGTCGAAGTACAGGCACTTTAAAAAACATTATGGTGAAAACATGCATACAGTATCGTACAACACAACTTCCAGTTACGCAAAGAGATACGACGGAAGTGACATCACCAGATGACGATGAGACGACAGAAAATATCAACCAACAAAATCGGAGCGGCCGTAAGAAGGGCTCGAACAATGGCGAAAACTCAGCAATAGGACTGAAAGTGTCCGAAAGTGCTTATTTAATAACTGCTGTCAATGTTATCACAGTCTTGGGGACATATATTAGAATGTATAATTGAATATTTCTAAAACGATGAGCAAGTTTTAAAGCTGAACAGATCAATGCTATGATTACCTCACTTTTCTCGAGACGTTAAGATTGATTTTTGTGATTTTAATAATATAATTCTTAAATATTGTAAAATACTCATTCAGTGAAATTTTTTTTGGGCCGTAGTTTATAAACAATGATTAATAACCTTTAATTCTTTATAAAAAAAAAAGAAGAAAAAAAATGTAGACTTGTCTTATTTGAGGACACATGCTGACGACGTAAAAAAGTAAAAAAAAAATTGCTTGAAAATAAGAGTTGTATATGAAAGGGTGAAGAAGAAAACATTTTCAATAAGGAAGAAAACACTGGCGAAATGATTACAATAACGTTCCTTCAAATATCATTACTGAAATGGAATGTACTTTAGCGGTTAATGATTGCGGGTCCCGGGCCAGTAAGAAGTTGTGTTACTTTCAAATGTAGAAAATCCTGTTGAATTAGATCAAGAATGTTCTTAACCCATTACCACACAATCCCTACTTATGACGACGCTGAGAAAGAAGCCTTTAGAAAACTTTGTGAGAAAAAGAGAAAATGCTGGTAGCCAGCATTTTCTCCTTTTCCCACAATGTTTTCTACCCTGCCCAAAACAAATTTCAATTTTTCAACCACATTAAAATTCTTGTCTGCAAATGCTTTCATTTCGGTCAAGGCTAAAATTTTATCATCTGGTAAAGAGTTAAGCATGATTTTTGAAAACTGAACCTGGTGGCATCAATAGCTTAAACTGTGATATGAGCCATGCTTTGTGAAAAAGAGAAATAAACTACGGCTCTTGGTCCGTATTCACTACCAATCTAAAGAACATTCATAGTCGTATCCTCAAGAATAGAATTTTCTTAATCTGAAAGCAACACAATTTCTGATTGGGTAAACCATGTGGTCTAGCCAATCAAAAGTTGTGTTACATTTTAAATTTATAATTAGACTATAATTCAATAGGCCTTCTGTAGGTCTGGTTGTAAACTCAGAGACTACCAATCTAATGACTTTAGCTTTTAGATTACTAATCTAATGACTTTTGGGACAAAGTTCTGCTCTGCTAATTAATAGCGAGAGAGCGAGCGAGAGAGAGAGAGAGAGAGGGATAAGGCTTCATGGATGAACAATTGATGATTATTTAAAAGCAGTTTCTTACAGGGACATAATTGGTCAATTACACACATTTGTGGTATTCAGTCATGAAAAAACAAAATATTGTCGCTTGAGGCTGGAAAAAAAAAGATAATGGATTGAAAATGCAAATGACGTAACTCCTTTTTTTTACCTGCGGCGATAAGAGTGATAGATGAAAAAATGCAGGCTATTTTGTTGTTGTTGTTTTATAAACCCTTTACCGCATAATGCTTTCACCACACAAGGATTACTGGCATTTTGGAGGAAAAAAAAATGCAAAAAAAAAATAATAAATAAAAAAAAAATTGTGAGAAAAGAAGAAAATGCTGTTTTTACCAGCATTTTCTTCTTTTCCTACAACGTTTTCTGACCTCCCAAAGAAGAGCCCATTTATGTGAGCCACATGATTGTAATGCACTTTGAGAGAAATCTAAAAATATTTTGACGTCTGGTAAGGATTAAACTTGTTTTATTTTACGTCGATTATGAGAAAAGTTCTGTGACTGTCTACTCCATCAATTACTGTCGAGTATTGCCTCCCAGAAGCATACCAGTGCTCGCACCATGAAGTAGGAAGAGCCGAAGTTCGACCCCGCTCATCTATTATTCATACCCAAAACCTCATTATCTTCCGCTAGATGGCATTCTTCAAATACATATCTATCTGTTTGGGCATTCTGGGTACAGAACCGGACTGCTTTTCAAAACGACAACGGTTACTTTGAATTTCAAAATAATTGTTTGCTCCTTAACCCATTACCAAACGACAAAATTTTAACCTGGTCCAAATTGAAAGCATTTGCAGGCGACAAAATAAAAGTGAAAGAAAATTTGAAATTTGTTTGGTGAAGGGTAGAAAACATTGTGGGAAAAGGAGAAAATGCTGGTTACCAGCATTTTCTCATTTTCCCACAATGTTTTCTAAAGGCTTCTTTCTCAGGGGGAAGGGGGGCATTCAAAAATAGGGATTGTGTGGTAATGGGTTAAACGCTTCCTGTGCTATTCGATTAGCTATGATCAACTGGTATGTAACTATGCACCGGCCATTTATTAACCCCTAGGCTGCTAAGCGCGACTCACTGACCTTTTGCGGACGGTGTAGATCAAAATCAGACTGCACAGACTGCACTATCCGATCAGGAGATATTGTTCCCGAAAACAAAACTTTGAAATAGCATTATTTGGGTTTTTACTATCGAACTGAAAATTTCATTTTAATTATTTAGCAGGATAAGGGGTAAAACAACCCCTACAGGCCTGGGAAATAGATTCGTTATAAGCCCTACTTTTCTCCTGTAAATGAGATTGGTGATACGTCATAGCAGACGGGTCCAGTCTTCGAAGAATAAGACATGCGCAGACAACGCCCAAACAAAAAAAAAATGTGATAGAGGTAGGGGTCCTGTTTAGCTCAGTGGTGAAGGTTTTCCACTCCAAACTTGAAGATTCAAGTTCGCTTCTCACTCGCAGCACTGGATTTGTCCTGAAGTTGTTCTTTGGAAAGGTCATTTTGAGTCTTAACCTCTAACTGGTGAATATAAGGACCTACATGAATATGTGAGCTATCGCCATAATATGACTGAAATGATGTTAAAAGTAGCACAAAATAACAACAATCAGTAAGTCAATTCCTCAACCATTTACGTTTATATTTCGCCACCTACCTTTTCACTGTAGCACATCGTCGGTTTACTTCGAAAACCTCGTAACTACAGCTTGTCACAAGCTGTAGTTACGAGATTTTTTAAGTATACCGACGATTATGAAGGGGGATAAATTCATGTGTTGCTAACTCTCTACCATATCAGTTAGTAATTATATCCTTACTTGCTATATCTTTCTTATGGGAATATTGAATTGCTGTTCTTTCGGCGAATTTGTCCTGTTTGAAAAAGTCACTTGCCTTGTTTACTTTAGAGTGCTACCTCTACAACATAAACTGACCAAATGACACGTTTGCTGGTGTACAAACTTCAATGGACAGGAAGTACAAGGGTTGAAAGAAGACATTCATGCTTAACTCCTTCGTTAAGCTTGTGTTCGGAATTTTACAGCTTATATATTGTGCTTAAAACTATTAATAATAAATAGAAATGAAGAATACTTTGCCAGATACAGAAAAAAAAAAAACTATCAATTAAAATAAATGAAAGACATTTTGAATGATCACACTTTAGACAGTGATTCAATTTATCATGAACAAAACACACCTGAAGTACTTCATGTATACCTATATGACGCAATTTCCCGTTTTTACACATGTAGACTCACCACTGTTTACGTGCGTTTCCTCAGCCGTCATTAGACTATATATCTGTTAGCTTTCATCCATTTAAATAGACGTTTTTATTTAATCTTTAAAGAATAGAACAGACCTTTATCAAAGGTGTTAAAAAAAAAATAAAGACAAAATACAAAACAAGCAAATATTATTTGTTTCTTAGCAGAATAGCACTATACGCAGAAATATAGGGCACTTATGACATATAAAGCCTTTCTATAAAGACATACAAAATGAGCCAAACTCTGGCAAAAAGGGACTCAATGCATCTCTGTGAAAAATGATACCAAGTACAAGTCATCACATAATTATGGAGCCATAATAGCCACTTTTTGAAATAATCGACTAAATCATTAGTAGACTGGAACTTGGACATACCGTAAACCAAAAATCTAAAGTTCCGGCCCAGGTCAACATGCGCGGACTGTACAGGCTGACCTGGTTCGATACTTTCCGCAGATGCGTTAAGTCCCCTTTTCACAGAGCATGGCTCAAATGCATGGTTGCAATGTCTACAGCAGTGTTTCGCTCAAAATATGTGACCTATCACGCAAAAAGGTACCTTCTGGGAACTGCGAAATGTGTCAACCCTTGTCAGACTGGTCGAATTGCTCAGGCTGACCAGCCTTAACACTTTTTGCTTTAATGACATTTTCTTTATGAAAAGTGGTCAATCTACTTTCTTATACAATCGCTTTTGAATTATCAACTAAAACTGACTTACACTTTTTTTCATGTAATTGATTGACAGAATCCCCAGATGGTCCCTTTTTGCGTGATGTGTCACATATACTGTTGTATATCCTTTATTGCCATCCTTTCGAAATGAACAATAATAAGACAAGTTTTCTGGTTTACATGGCCAACAATTCAAGTAAAGTTTCGGCTGAGTAGAATGAATTTCAGTGTTGTAATGGTGTCCAGCACTACGCGACTAAAGAAATTGTCATTTCTAGCTCTCGCTTGGTAGGCACATGTATTTATGTAACAGTGTGTCGTCCCTGGGCCTTTGCATTACCCAATCTTATCACAAAACGTTTAGAAGGCCACAAGTGTCGATGCATAAAAAAATACAGATTTATATTTGTATTCAATGGGCCAAAGATTATACTGGTCTTTGTCAAACGTTAGGCTACTTTTTCCTCCCCGATCTCGGCTTTTCCTCGATGGCTCTACGGGAACCGATGTTTAAACGATCCATACTGAGTTCAGAAGCTGCGTTGGAACCTTTTTTGTTCATTTCCTGTAAAGGAATGACAGAATAGCGAATTGACCGTTAATCATTATCCTTATAACGTACAACTTATTTTTATTATGTGATTGGCTGAACATTACAAGTGTCATTCGGAAGAAATATATGAAGACAATGAAGCTTTTAGAAAACATCGTGGAGAAGAGGAGACATTGCTTTTGACAAGCATTTTTTCTTTTTCCTACTAGTTCAGATAACTTTAGTATATTTGGTCTAATTTCTAGATTTCCGTCTGCAGAATGCTTTCATGTTTTTGAGTCTTGAAGTTGCTTTTTTGGAAAGGTTTAACTCTTTACCAAACGACAAAATTTTGACTAGTCCAAATTAAAAGCATTCGCAGACGACAAAATTAACCTGACTGACAAATTGAAATTTGTTGAGGATGGAAAAATATTGTGGTATAAGGAGAAACTGCTGGTTACCAGCATTTTCTCCCTTTCCCACTATGTTTTCAGAAGGTTTCTTTCTCAGGGTCGTTAAAAGTCGGGATGGTGTAGTAAAGGTTTGGATGTACTTCGTTACCCGTTCTTGGTACCTCCTCTCGAAATATGCCATGTCATCCTCTCCAGGTCGACGCTTAGAGGATACCCTTTCCGCTATGTCGTCAAATATTTCGTCATCAGGTCCTGTCAATCCTGTTTTTAATTTCAAGAAAAAGAATGGAATGTTACTTTTGTACTCACAGTCGTTTTAAATCTTATGTCGTTACATGTATGCCTACATCGGCCTACTCATATTGAACCAACCATGGCACAAAACTTTGAACTTATTAGCCACATATGTTAAAAAGTTTGATGAAAAGTACCCCTATTCCCCTGTAGAATAATTAAAACCTGGTAAAATGTGAGTTAAATCATTACAAATGGCACCATTTTTTCTCCAAATATCCATAAAATCTATAGAGATCAAACTTATGTTGAATAGTTACTATTTGCATGTCTCTTTTGTCCTATAAAGGTCAAATCACATTGAGTATGAGTTTTACATCTTTTGCCCCAAATATCCATAAAATCTATAGATGTCAAACTTATGTTGAATAATTACTATATGCTTGTCTCTTTTGTCCCAATTATTCATAAAATCTTCAGAGGTCAAATTATGTTGAATGCTGATTATAATTTGTGCATGTTTCTTTTGCGCCAAATATCAATAAAATCTATAAAGGTCAAATTTATGTTGAAAGCTTATTAGACACCTCTCTCTTTTGCCAAAAATATCCATAAAATCTATAAAGGTAAAATTTATATTGAGTGCCTATTATATGCCTGTCTCTTTTACCCTAAATATCAATAAAATTTATAAAGATTAAATTTATGTTAAATACTTATTACAAGCCTCTCTCTTTAGCCCCAAGTATCCATAAAATCTATAAAGGTTATATCAAATTGATCAGGAGTGGTACCATTTTTGTCCTAAATATAGATAAAAAATTATAGAGGTCAAACTTATGTTTAATGCTTTTTATATACCTGTATCTTTTGTCCAAAATATCCATAAAGTCTAAAAATGTCAAATTTAGGTTGAATGCTTTTAAGCTTGCCTCTTTTGCCCCAAATATCCATAAAGTCTATATAGGTCAAATTTATGTATGAGGCTTATTATATACATGTCTCTTTTGTCCAAAATATCCATAAAATCTATAACGGTCAAGCTTATATTGAAAACTTATTACATGCCTGTCCGGTTTACCACAAATATCCATAAAAACTAAAGGTCAAACCTATATCGATTGCTTATTATAAGCCTGTCTCTTTTGCCCTAAATATCCTTAAAATCTATTCAAGGTCAAACTTATATTGAATGCATATTATATTCTTGTCTTTTTTGCCAAAAATACCAATAAAAACTATAAAGGTCAAATAGATATTGAATGCTTATCATATGCCTGTCTCTTTTGCCCCAAATATCTATAAAATCTATAAAGGTCAAGTTTATCTTGAAAACTTATTATATGCCTGTCTCTCTTGCCCAAAATAACCATAAAATTAATTAAGGTCAAATTTATGTTGAATGCTTATCATATGACTATTTTTTTGCCCCAAATATCCATAAAGTCTATAAAAGTCAAACTCATAATGAAAACTTATGTCTCTTTTGCCCCAAATATCCATAACAATTATAAAGGTCAAATTCATTGCTTATTATATTCCTGTCTTTTTTGCCCAAAATAACCAAATAAGCTATAAAGGTAAAATTTATATTGAATCCTTATTATATGCCTGTCTTTTTCTTTGCCTCAAATATTCATAAAAACTAAGATAGGTCAAACTTAAATTAAATGCTTATTATATTCCTTTCTCTTCTGCCCAAAAGATCAATAAAATCTATAAATGTCAAACTTATATTGAATGCTTATTATAAGCCTATCTTTTTTGGCCCAAATATAAAAAAAAAATCTATAAAGGTCATAATTATGTTGAATCCTTATTATATGCTTGTGTTTCCCCCCCCCCCCCCAAAAAAAAAAAAATGAAAAAAATCTAATAAAGGTCAAACTTATATTGAATGCTTATCATAAGTCTCTTTTGCCCCAAATATCTATTTAGTCTATAGAGGTCAAAATTATCTTGAATGCTTTTTATAAGCCTGTCTCTTTTGCCCTAAATATCCATAAAATCTATAAAGGTAAAATTTATGTTGAATGCTTTTTATAAGCCTGTCTCTTGCCCGAAATATCCGTGAAATATGTAAAGGTCAAATTAATGTTGAATGCCTGTTACATACCTGTCTTTTTTGCCCCAAGTATCCACAAAATCTAATAGAGGTCAAATTTAAATTGAATGTTTATTATATTCCTGTCTCTTTTGTCCCAAATATCCAAGAAATCTATAAAGGACAAATTTCTGTTGAATGTTATTTATATGCCTGTCTCTTTTGCCTCAAGTATCCATAAAATCTATACAGGACAACCATAATTGATTGCTTATTATATTCCGGTCTCTTTTGCCCCAAATATGCATAGAAACTATAATGGTCAAAATTATATTGATTATTTACTACATTCCTCTCTATTTTGCCCAAAATATCAATATAATCCATAAAGGTCAAATTTAAATTGAATGCTTTTTATATATAGCACCTGTCTTTTTTAACCCAAATACCCATAAAAACTAATGCAGGTCAAACTTAGATTGACTGCTTATTATATTCCTGTCTCTTTTGCCCAAAATATCCATGAAATCTATAAAGGTCAAACTTATATTGAATGCTTACTAAAAGCCTGTCTCTTTTGCCCCAAATATCAATAAAATCTGTAAAGGTCATAATTACATGTATGTTGAATCCTTATTATATGCTTGTGTTTTTTGCCCTGAACAAACATCGAAAAAATCTAATAAAGTTCAAACTTATATTGAATACTTACTATATGCTTGTCTCTTTTGCCCCATATATCCATAAAGTCTACAAAGGCCAAATTTATGTTGAATGATTTTTATAAGCCTGTCTCTTCTGCCCTAAATATCAATAAAATCCATAAAGGTCAAATTTATGTTGAATGCATTTTATAAGCCTGTCTCTTTTGCCCGAAATATCCATAAAATCTATAAAGGTCAAATTTATGTTGAATGCTTTTTGTATGCCTGTCTTTTTTTGCCCAAAATATCCACACAATCTTATAAATGTCAAACTTAAGTTGAATGTTTATTTTATTCCTGTCTCTTTTGCCCGAAATATCCATGAAATCTATAAAGGTCAAACTTATGTTCAATGCTTTTTATGTGCCGGTCTTTTTTGCCCAATATACCCATAAAAGGTCAAATTTATGTTGAATGCTTTTTATAGGCCTGTCTGTTTTGCCCAAAATATCAATAAAATCTATAAATTTCATAATTATGTTGAATCCTTTTTATATACCTGTCTTTTGTCCCCAAATATCCACAAAATTTAATAAAGATCACACAAATTGAATGCTTATTGTATTCCTGTCTCTTTTGCCCCAAATATCCAAAAAATCTATAAAGGTCAAACTTATGCTGAATGCTTATTATATCGATATACCTATTTCGTTGCCAAACATACCCATAAAATCTATAGAGGCCAAATTTATGTTTAATGCTTTTTATATGCCTGTCTTTTTTGCCCGAAATATCCATAAAGTCTATTCGAAGTCAAACTTATATTGAATGCTTATTGTATGCCTGTCTTTTTTGCCCCTAATATCCATAAAATCTTTAAATATCAAATTTGTATTGGATGTTTTTTTTATATACCTTTCTCAAATTAAGTTTTCATTGGCAAGAATACCAATTTAACGAAAGAATGACGTACATATAGTGACGATAAAATTGAACCATGCTCTGGCAATAATGGAAGTTAATTTATCTCCATAATACGGTACTTCATACCAAGCAAGACATTACATAACTAGGGATCGATTAAATTCATTTAGTCTGATAATTGACTGGATTTGGATGTAGAAAGGACCTTTGAAATGCATTAATATACAAACAACAAAATGATCGACCCATGTCAGCCTGCGCAGAGTGCGCGGGCTAACATCGGTCCATACTTTTGCGGATGCATTCGGCACCTTTTTTCCTGGAATATTGTCCGTGTTTTGTATCTGTCACAGCTTATATTGTTGTTAGCCCTGTCATTGATAGTGAAATACGCTTGGTTCTCGTATACATTTAATAATTCGGTATTTCAACGCTTCTTTTGTGGTTAGAATGTGCATTCACTGAATATGTAAATCGACTATTTAAGTAACTGGTGTAAAATCAACATCTTCAATTTGTGTAAAGTGCAGGAATTATGTGTTCGCCGTCTCAAGGACATGCCTTAATGAGTTAGTTTGTTGTATTAAACCGTTTTGAAAATGTGCCCATGGTGCTTTTGCCAGTGCCTCTTTTGTAAGAATTGTCTGCTTTTCCCTAAAAACAGACCGAAACGGATCTCAATCAAAGGCACTTTATCTAGTACTTTTGTAGCATGGCAATGCCCTTGTACAAGGCATTTCAGATTACAACCCCAAGATTAATGAAATTTAGAAATCGTAATTATAATTCCTTTTGCCGTGATTTAACTGAAATAACGTTGAAAGCGGCGTAAACTGAGTTTATCTTTTCCCCAATTATCTTTCGTTTGGAAGCCATATTAATAATCCAAAGGGCTTGTTTTTGTGCCTTTTTAAATTCTTGGAGAAAGAGAGAGAGAGAGTTACAAAATACGAAAGATTCCTATAAAACACAACCAACATAAAAGGAGCTAGATTTAACAGATGGTGCTAAAAAAACACTATTTTAGGTCACGCACACACAATGTTAGTCAAATCTGCATAAAAATCCTTACAAAAATGCTCTTTACCAAGCACTAAGAGGTTTTAACGACCCCGGGAAAAGGGACTTTTGACACATCGCGGGAAAAGGATAAAATTCTTTCTAGCCAGCAATACTTCCTATTTCCTCAAAGTTTTCTATTTTACTCTACAAAGAGATATCTAAGTAAGATATTTAAGTAATATCTTTGTTGTCTTTAAATGCTTGGAATTTAGAGTAATCTAAACTTTTGTCGTCTGGTATAGACTTAACTTTTTCCCGAAGAACAATATTTTTGACGGGTCCAATTTTAAAGAACTCGCAGACGACAAAATGGTCATTTGGCAAAAATGATAGGATTTGAACTTGATAGTCTAAAACAGTGTCGAAAAGGAAGAAAAATGCTGGTCACCAGCATTTTCTCCTTTTCCAAGAAGGTTTTCTAGAGGCTTCTTCCTCAGGGTTGTTAAACCTTGGAATAGTGTTGTAAAAGGTTAAAAGAAACAAACTTGCTACCATAGTCTTCTCTGTCTCGTGGATCTAGGAAAATGACGTAAAAAATTTACAGGTAAAGTTGATTGTAATGGTCTTGTTCAAAGGAAACATTTAACCGTATTGCACCCTAATTGGTACATCGACTTTCATCGCCAAAATCGTACGGATTCTGCCGAAACTCGGGTAATCCGTAATCGATGCGGGGAGGCAGCGGCTTAGGCCGATCGATTACGGATTATTCGAGTCTTAGCCGAGTCCGCACGTTTTTTCGGCGATGAAAGGCGCCTTTAATCCTTTACCCTATAAGGAATTTCTATGGTATCTCTAACTGACCCTAAATAACAGCAAGGATGAAGCCATTCCTTATATTATGTATATGACACCTTTTGATAGAATAGAAAACTGTGACAAAAGGTGAAATTGCTCGTCACGAGCAATTTCACCTTTTGCCACAATGTTTTCCAAAGGCTCCTACAAGCAATGCGTAGGAATTAGTATCTATGGAATAAAGGGTTAAATGAATCCCTTTTAGGGTGCCCTGTCCTTGAAATACATGTAGAAAAGTACCTTGAATTTTGTAGAAATTTTTGGATTGGCAGATAAAGTCAAACAATACCGGGGCGCATATCATTCTTAGAGGCATTCTTTGTCTTATTTTCAAAGATTTTCTATAAATTTTAATTAGCTAAACCAAATGGTAATGGTTTAGCCAATCAGGAGTTGTGTTACTTTCACATTAAGAAACTTCTGTACTATAAGACGAAGAACATTTCTTAAGGATTGTTGGTGATTACGGACCTGGATTGAACTGACTTTAGCGTCTGATCTTGGGTCTATACTGGCTGATATTATGTCGAGGTTTTCTGGCTAAACTAGCATTGAAAAGGCAACACAATTTGTATTTGAAATGGAAAAAATACAATCAAGTAAACGGTAAAGATGCAAGATAAGTCTGCACCCTCTGTGTTTTAGCCTGATCTTGATCTATGGCGTCCCCAATCTACTTGGTTTAACATCACCCAAATAATATGCCTACAATTCTATTTAAACAATGACTCGGATACAATAGCATGACAATAGCATCAGATAAGGTAAGCATAGATCAGACTGCACTTTCCGTCCGCTAGTCTTTCCTAGCCCGCTATCTGTAGTGACAGAGTTCCAAAAAACCTGTTTAGATAGCTCCCCCAGTTGAGGAAAAAATGAAAGAAAGAGAGCAGTAAACAGAAAGAAGCAGATATTCGGATCGCATATGGATTGTGATACTCAAAATGGGGCATTTGGACATTCGCGTAAATTGTCGTCTCGGATCAGCCTGTGCAATACGCACAGGCTAATCCGAGACGGCACTTTACGACTAGATTGGATTCCATTCAAAAGTAACTTGAGCAAACAGAAAATAACCTAAACACGAAAGGTGCCGTCTTGGATAAGGCTGCGGAGTCTGCGTAGGCTTATCCAGGACGAAACTTTACGAAAAATGTACGATGGCCCTTTTCGCTTGTTGCAAGCCATATCGATCTATTATGATCTTCTTTACCGTCTACTGTTTTAGTGCTTAAACCTTTACCAAACAATCCCTGGTTTTACGACCCGGAGATATAAGGCTTTTGAAAACATTGTGGGAAAAGGAGAAAATGCTGGTAACCAGCATTTTCTCCTGTTCCCACAATGTTTTCTACCCTACTGGAAACAGTATTCAGTTTTTTAGTTACGTTTATTTTGTCATCTGCAAATGCTTTCAATTTGGACCAGTCCGAAATTTTGTCGTTTGGTAATGGGTTAATGATTTAAATAATGTGTGTAACGTAAGGTTAAATTTTAGTCAACTGTTGAAGGACCAGCCTTATAAACAAACTTAACATTGTCTGTAATAAGTGGGGCAGAAATTATACCTATCTAAACATGTTGGACCTAAAAAAAATCCCAAAGAAAAACAGTTAAAGCGAATCCAAGATCAGCTGAATAAATCTACAGTCTAATCTCAATCTATACATTCTAATTTAAACTGCACTAGCCATATGCGTGCTTAGAGTTACAACAAAAATAAACACATATGATGAATCACAAATTGGTGGAGTCTTTAACCAATCACAACAAAGTATTACGTCACGTGTGCATAACAAGCATGTAACTTTTATGCTCTAATGTCATTTCCTAAAATTTATCACCGCATTTAACGTCATTTGAATTGGATTAATCACTTGCATAGTTTAAGATGACATGCACGTCTATTTTTATGAAACGGAAGTTTCACCCATCTATTAGGACCCTAAATTGCACAATAAGAAAGGCCCTACCTTTTTTAAAACGACCAAGTTAAGTACTTTAACACAGGGATGAAGAGTAACTTACGAGTATGTCCAGCAGATGAAGTTTCCATATTGAAACCTATCATCTTTGTAGTGAAAGACAAGTCTGGTTGTATCGAGCGATGTTTTCATATATCGCCAGTTTACTTCGAAAACTTCATAACTACAGCTTGTTACAAGCTGTAGTTACGAAGTTTTTGAAGTAAACCCTCGATAAACAATCTATATAAAAATGATTTTATCCATAATCCCAACAGTAAAATAATGGTGTTTTCAAATCCATCTGCAGCAAACTTGTTCTGAAGGTAATGTGTTGGGATGGGACATCATGTATTAAAAAGGCTATATGTATACACATATACACGTATGTGGTGATACAGGCTCCGGTTTTAAAAACCTTGGGGAAGAATGCCTTTGAAAGCATAGTTGGAAAAGGATTAATTTAATTTCAATCTTTTTACTATCATTAATGTATTTAAATCTTCCTTTTTATCTTAAAATTTCCCCTTTTAGTCATCTTTTCAACATAGATATGTGCGCTAAATGACCAAATCTGTCGATCCGCCATGAAACAACATTCATTCATGTATTTGTAAAATTTCGTAACCACACCAGTCAAAATACAACCAGTCATAGAATCATTAGGTATAAGTCTTATCAAAATAATCTTGCAAAAATTTACAATCAGACAAGTACATGACATAGAAATAGCAAAATCTCAGTTACCCGCCGTCTTTTTCCTCATTTGGTGCTCTCTAATACTGTGTACATTCGAGCGCAAAAATGGGTTGTCCGATGATGTCACAGACTGCTCCAAAAACCCGATATTCGGAGCTCCTAAAAGAAAAATTTTCAAATCAGAGCAATAAAACAGATAATGAATAAATAAACAGAAAATAAATAGATGAAAATATAAATGAGTAAATAAATAAGTTAATGAATAAATAGCAATAAGTAAATAAATAAATAAATAAATGAGTAAATAAATGCATAAAAATAAGACATTCAATAACAAATACGTTAGTTCATTAAAATAAGTAAAAAAAGAAATGATTAAAGAATTAAGAGGGACAAACAATTTGTGCATATGAATAAATAGGACAAAACGAAATTTGCAGATGCATCTCCAACGATGTAGGATTCGGAAAAGGCTATGCTAAATCTATTGACAACTTTTGTCACCTTTGCAAGCAAAGGTGATGATTGCGACGTAGATCTTAAGGTCTACGAAGCGATCGTCATCTTGGGTTGCGAAGGAGAAACTTTGTGTACCCTGAGTGGATCCTTTTTTCCGGTAGCGCTCTGTGATTAGAAAGAAAGTCAACACAACCTGTCAAAAAAGTCTGCAAAACAAAAGTAGAATAGACCATTTCAATATAACAGAAATTTCAATACGATAACCACCATGTTGTGGTCTACATCGTTTCACATTTAACCCTTTATTAAATAGCCTATTTTAAAGACTCTGGGAAGGGAGCCTCTGAAAACATGGACAGAAAAAGAAAAATTTGCAAACCTTCCAAAGACCAGTCCTATTTTTTTTTTATCTATTAAAGGGTTAAACAAACTAGGTTTTGCGAAATCTCTATTACAAAATGGCCAAGACAACAGCCTTTTTGACAATATACAGTGTAAGAATTTGTAGAAAGTAAGTTTAAAGACGCTCACAAATGAAATGGCTGTGAACTTTATCGGAGAAAGGGAATAAATGCTTGTTACAAGCATTTTCTCCTTTTCGAATCTTTTGTAAAGCCTTCCTTCTCCGGTTCGTGAACACTGAACACTATTTTGGCAGGAAGTGCATCAAGCAAGAACTTCGGCTTGGCTTACCTTGACCGCTTGGATCGAGACGTACATAGCCATCAGCAAGGGACGAGAAGCCTGTTATTCCGCCCATGGCTGCATAGGGTGTGGCCTCACCCAGTGGATGTCCACGTGCCTCCCTCTCCTCTGCTGTTTCCACAATCATTTTATGTTGGCTTACAGGCGCCCCACACCCACATGTGAAGGAACTCTTGAACCCAGTACATTTTGTACATCCCGCTGGTAAATAAAAGACACCTGGGTTTGTATTAACCAACCATTCTTGGTCAAATTCTAGATTAAGAAAGGATCACAACTTCAGACTGGATTAACAATTTGGTTTAGCTAATGAGAAGTTAAGTTTCTTTTAAATATAGAAAAATCTAAGAGAATAAGACGAAGATGTTCTGAAGAATGGTTGGTATACAGACCAGACAAATGATAGGTGTATGAAATCTTCGTACCATTTAAATACAAAGGTGCTCAAACCAACAGGTATACTAAACACTTGAATCAGATCCAATTTGTCCTGAGGCTATGAGAAAAGTGTTCGCCAAGACTGGTTTTCGCATAGTTAGTCCTCTAACTCAACTACTGTGTTTTCAAAGTATACGGGCAACACAGTAACCATTTTTGAGAATATTCTTAGCCTTGTTCTCCAAGATTTTCCAAATACGAAAGTAATACAGATTTTGATTGGCTCAACCAAATACTGTGGCCAATCGGAAGCTGTGTTACACTTTAATAAAGAAAATTCTTGAGAATTCCACCAACTATATTCTTAAAAATGGTTGGTGAATATGATCTCAGGACGTAATTCATTCTTTGCTGTCCATCATATCAAACATGTGTTTCATAACTTCGATTTATAACTGTTCGTTCCTATTACTACATTCACAGGTTTACCGAGTGCAGAAAGCATGCATTGCACTTCCTCGTTCATTACTACAATATCTAATGCTGCAAGCCATTTGCAGTTTTCTTTAACCATGTTTTGATGTTACTGGAGACAGGCCTATATTTTCTATCCTCATCGACATCAACCGTCAGAGAGTTCCTTGATCAACCAAGAAGATAGTGCAATTTAGATTTTAGATTCCATGTCTAGTTTCTAGATCAACAGCCACAAAAATGCATAGTTAACATGTAAAGGAAAGCAGTTTTTGAACTACGTGTATATAGTTTGGATAACTTTTTATAATGAAATTCAGACGAACAGACTTTTTCATTATTTGATGCAGTAGTTTTTTCTGTTTTCCTAATTCTAAAAGCCAATTGCTTGTTTGTGGGTTAACTTCTAATTTCAGTCTTAGAAAGGCTAGAACGACACAGAAACAACAAATAACTAAATCATTACTCACGTTTCTGACAAACGAATTTTCCATCTTCACCGTGTTCATGTGCTGTATGTTTACAATGGCAGCGGATTGGTTGACTTCCATTTAAAGGTAAGTAATGATAGGTCTTACATTTACATTTGGCTGCACGACAAGGCAATTTGATAGGCCGTTCTGTAGGGACAGTCTCGAAGTCGGTCTTGTGTTGCTTATAGCTGTAAAAAGAAATGAAAGGAAGCTGTATTTTCAAGTGTTAAACTCTAGTCTAGTAAGTACTTCAGTGCTGCCTTATACAGACATTGAATGATTTTTATCGGAATAGAATTGTGATCTTCATATGGCTCTATTAAAGAAAAAAATATTAACTATTTTACACTCCTACACAAACTAAATTTTAAGTATATAAACTACTACTTACTTTTTCACGTAAGCATATTAGAAACAATGTTCAGGAGTAAACTGACAACTTTAAATTCTGTCACCAACAGACCTTCATTAAATCTAGGAAAAAGTTGTTGGGCCAATAGGCATTCAAGTCACACCCTTTTGAGCATTATCAATGCGATTACCCAGTGATCAGGGTATCAACTCCCACGTTTCTATATGACATATTTGGCCCTGTCGATGACACACTCAGTACTAACTTGTTTTTCTACTCTTATTTGTAAATTATTTTATAATAGTATTGGTTACCAAAATGCTATATATACTATTAGTAAACAAAGAAGCTTAAAAACTCGCAATTACCTGTGTTTACAAAAGCACGGAGTTTCAGGTCCCACAAGTTTACAGTCCATCCCTGTCGGTGACGTAAAACACGTGTATAAACGGTTTTTCATTCTCTGTAACAGAAAGAGTGTCTGGTGATAAACCCATACACATATCTTTGAATAAAATCATGTGAGAATAGTAGTTACTACAGATATTTCCCTTTTTATTTATCAAATTACAAGTTTTTCTCTACAAACTTTCGGTCTACTATTTGACTTTCGGTCAACATGGGACAGAATTCTACAATCATTCTAAATTGCATTCTTGGTTTTGTACGAGATCTAGATAGGAGCACAATGTTTTGGCTCATCTGGCATAATGAATCAGAAACTGCACTACTTTGAAATTTAGAAAATTCTTGAGAATTTGACTCGGTATGTTTTTAATCGGTCGTTAGACCGATTAGAGACGGCGTTTTCCACAATCCAAACTGATCCAATTCCCGAAAAGGCCCTTTACAGGAATGGACGCATACAAACTATACATAATTTGTATAAAGACTGTTAGATTAGCTACTATTCAAGGAACATCAGATTTACTTTGTTTATGTTTTCTTTGAATAGCGAATATGGCATATTAAATAATGCGTACAATAATGAATTATGACACTCGTCTTCTAAATACCAGCACATTATTGCGTGGATTCTAGATACTGGTCAACGAATAGACGATTTGCCAATTAAATTTGATATAAGCGATAGTTCCGTTTTATCGTAAGCGGCGCACCGGAAGTATCACGTGACACCGGACAGTCAAAGCATTATTTCAATAACAAATGCCGTATGTCCCGTTCACAAATCCTTTAAATTTAGACAAATTCATCACTGAAAAAAAGTGACATAGTAAGAAATCTGTATGAAATCAATTCTAACACAATTTATTAATATTTCTTGACATTGCTTTTGAAAAAAATAATTAGAAATAGACAAAATACGCATTTTATGAGATCGTATAGAAATAAAGAGCATGTAGAAAGTAAGAATGAACTTGCCCTCTGTAACCTGTATAAAATTCACAATCCCGTCCACTAATGATCACCAAACGGGTAAATAACTATGTAACAAAAGATAAGAAGGATCAGTTTAATGTGACACGTGTGTGTTAATCTGTAAGAAATAAGTACATTACAGCTGTTCTAGAGGTCTTCCGCCCTGTCCAGCACAGTGCGATACCGAGATCAAACCCTTCACTTATTATTTTTTGTGTGTGTGTAAAACTTCATTAGACGCGTATTTTTAAATGCATATACTCAAAATGGAGCTTGAATAATTATTTTGTGAAGAAGGTATGGAAGGTTTGAAATTTGAAGCCACGTTTCTTTCGTTCATGGCCTATAATATAAAGTTATTCGTCAATAGGAACATGCCTGAAAGTGCAACAAAGACGTTTGATAATAGTGCTATAATATCAGTAAATGGACTGTCCCTGTCTTTCTGAAGACACTGGACAGCTATTTAACCTTTTACCAAAGTATTCCGAGTTATGGGGATCCGGAAAAAAAGGGGGCAGACGTGCTGATTTTGCTCATTTTATGTTATTTGTCTCACTTTCTCAACCTTAACACATACCCCCCTCCCCCCAAAATACCGAAAAAAAGTTATCAATATACAGTTCAGAGACATCTGTGAAAAATGAATTTTCAAAGTGTGAGAGAAAATATTGTGGGAAAAAAAGGAATGTCTGGTGAAAACATTCACGGTAACTATTTAACCTTTTACCAGACGACAAAATTTTATACTGGACAAAATTGAAAGCACTTGCAGATGACAAAAATACGTTACTCAAAAATTGATATTCGATTCCACCAGGGTATGAAACATTGTGGGAAAAGGAGAAAAATTCTTGTTACCAGCATTTTCTCCTTATCCCACAATGTTTTCAAAAGGCTTCTATCTCACGGTCATAAAATCCAGAAAATGTTTGGTAAAAGGTTAAAACCCTATACCACATAATCCAAGCTTTTTACGACCCTGAGAAATATTGCTTTTGAAAATGTTGTCAAATAGGGATAAAGTTCTGGTAACCAACATTTTCTCCTTTTTCTTTGCTATCCAAAATAGCGAAAAAATGGGAAAAATAACATTTATATAACTGCAATAGACCTTCCCTATTTTTATGTCTGATTGGTCAACTAATGTTTGCCGAATTCCGTAGCTAAGTTTGTATCTTACAGGCTCGAAATCCAGGGGTTGGTGATTTGAATTATTTAACCCATTACCACACAATCCCTACTTTTGACGCCCCTGAGAAAGCAGCATTTAGAAAACATTGTGGGAAAAGGAGAAAATGCTGATAATGCTTTCAATTTGGACTAGTCTAAAATATTGTCATGTGGTAATGGGTTAAACTATTAAAGTGATAGTAATTCTTTGTTTTTTTAAATCGTTCCAGTATCTGCAAATAGACAGACACAGTCTATTTACCAAAAACTGGGACATTATACAGGTTGAATTTACGAGATTCATTTTCAGTGGGAAAATACGTGCTATACTTGTTTTCATTGAAAAGCTAGTAAAGGGTTAGCTGGATGTTCTTTTGATCTCGGTATTTCACCGTTAAAGTGGGTGCATCTATTTGAAAAGCTGTTATGCTCTTCTTAGGCACCGACTAACACACACGTGTCATAATTGTTTATTACGTTCAGTCGGACGTTGATCACATGTAAAGGTTTGGAATTGTTTAAATCTGTTACAGGGGGTAAGTTTGTTCTAATCATTGGCCCCTTCAATTTTTTGTTTTCAAATGCATTATTATGTAACCTGATTTCAACTGGCTCAGTTTAACTGTATATTTGCACTCATTTCTTTTGGAATGGGAGGGGGACTTGATTTTCAAGTTATTAAACCTTATCCTACGAAATAATAATATGACACAAATTTTAAAGTCGATAGTAAAATCCCAAATAATATTTCTAAGGAATATCTCCAGGTAAAATATCTCCGTTTCGGACAGTGTAGATCTAGGATCAGACTGCACGTTTTTCGTAGTCTGATCTTGATCTAAATTATCTGCAAAAAGTCTTTGAGTCGCGCTTCGCAGCATAAGGGTTAATGCTGTCTGCATACAAAAAGTTCTATCAACACGCCCGACAGGAGACAGCGCTGCTTATGATCTCTGAAGTTTACCGACAGATTGACAAAACGAGTTCATTTTGTGTGTGTGTCTTCGAAAACGATAATTGATAAAACTACTGGCATGGCCGATTTAGAGTTTTTGTTGTCTTATTCATCACGTTTAGGGTGAATTCCTTTTGAAAAATATGACCTTTTCACTTTTCGGTATATTCAAGATTGGGAAAGATTGTCCGGTGGAGAGTACTCGCAAGGGAAGTAACTCCTGGTGACGCGTCAGTAATGGAATTTGGCAGATGGTCTATTGAAACTTTCCGACGTAAAGGGAAGAAATAGTCACGTGATATATTTAGGTGGAGGTTTCTGGCGAAATAGAAGTCACATGATAGAAGTGAGAACTGAGCGGAGAACGAATCAAATTCTTCTGTGTGTATCACGTGATCGATTACCGACGCTTTGAAGTCCACTACAGTCGTCATTTTGAAGAAGGTTGCACAGAGAGAGAGAGAGAGAGAGAGAGAGAGAGAGAGAGAGAGTCTAAATAAGAAGCAACAATAACTGAAATTTAAGTTTTCACGTAATTTTTGTATGCAAGTACTTTATCTGGATTGAATTTTTAAGAGACAGAGCTTGTACACTTTGGGCTAGCTTCGAATTCCCGTGGATCGTTTTCGTTTATGCTGTATCCCCCTCTACTATTTTTAAAGTTAAGTAGACGGCAAGGTTTGATGTGTAGGATCAAGGAAGCATCTTCGTTGCACGAATATAAGTTGTGCATCGATCGGCAATGTGTTCAAACCCACAAAAGTAAAAGTTTGTAGATTTGTTTAAAAGAGAATCAGTCTGTCTGGAAATGGGGAAATGGGAAGGGGGGGGGGGGGGAACTGCCATTTAGAGCTAGTCATCTAAGGAAACTTATGAATTATTTAACTTCATGTGTATAGCGCCGATTTTTGAGAAGTTTGTATACGAGTACTCTATTTGATATCTATCTGTACTATTTTAATGTTTTGTTAGAGTTAGTACTCCTTGCTTACGTTTTGGCTTAGAACTCTCAAAATGACATTTCATGTTTTTTACAGTTTTCATTGGTCAAATTAAGAGGAGGTACCAGGAAGTAAAAGGTTATGGGAATTTTTTCAATCATACAATGTAATGCTCATTTAAGGTTAAAAATAAGGACTAATACAGGTCCTTGAAAAAATGTAATGATTTTGGGAAATTCAAGGACCAGTATTAGATCTTTATTCTTTAATAAAATTTTCCTAACCTACCGTGTAATGTTTTATGTATATATTTTAGACACTCCCAATCGCCTTGGATGTAGGAGCTGACCAACATTTTAGTGCTGAGACTATTAATTTTTAACTCTTTACCAAACGAAAAAAATTTAGACTGGTCCAAATTGAAAACAGTTTTCCTAACCTTCCGTGTAATGTTTTATGTGTATATTTTAGACACTCCCAATCGCCTTGGATGTAGGAGCTGACCAACATTTTAGTGCTGAGACTATTAATTTTTAACTCTTTACCAAACGAAAAAAATTTAGACTGGTCCAAATTGAAAACAGTTTTCCTAACCTTCCGTGTAATGTTTTATGTGTATATTTTAGACACTCCCAATCGCTTTGGATGTAGGAGCTGACCAACATTTAGTACTGAGACTATTAATTTTTAACTCTTTACCAAACGAAAAAAATTTAGACTGGTCCAAATTGAAAACATTTGCAGACGACAAAATAAAAGTGACTGAAAATTTATGATTTGTTTTTTGAAGGGTAGAAAACACTGTGGGAAAAGGAGAAAATGCTGGTTACCAGCATTTTCTCCTTTTCCCACAATGTTTTCTAAAGGCTTCTTTTCTCAGGGTCGTCAAAAGTAGGGATTTGGTGGTAATGGTTTAAACATATTCATCAGTTCCACTTATCGAATAATTCATGCATTTGCCACTATTGTCAACTGCCAGCTAGTGGAAGGGCGCACATAATTATACGAAAGTATAAAGGCTTCTTACTAAGGGTAAAACTTTCTTCTTGTATACTTCATATTCTTCCGGCGTGAACATTGTTCCTTCGTCATCTTCGCCAACTATTCTGTAACAGAGCAAACACATGAAATGTAAAGACAGTCGTGTAACCCTTTCTTTGACGACAAAATCGAAGGCTTCTTGGAATGAATAGAATTTGCAGACAACAACGTTATTTCCTTCAAATAGCGGGAATTTTCATTGTAACAGTAGGGAACTTTGTGGAAAATGGAGAACCAGCAATTTCACCGCTTTTCCAATATTCCCCCCCCCCACCAGAGACAAATCCCACAATTTGAACCTCGTTCAATTTGTCGTCGGTAGTTTTGGGTGTTATTGGTGTGCTGGGTAACAGGTAAAGATGTCACCATTGATCTTAGATTATAATTCGCCCACATCCGATATTCAATTCGTTTACAAATCGATTTTCAAATAGATATGCAAATAAGATTCGATCCAGCTCCACAGCAATGCAGCGATATTTACAAAACAACAAACGGATTACATCCGTAGACTGCTACTTCTTTTTGAGAGAGAGAGAGAGAGAGAGAGAGAGAGAGAGAGAGAGAGAGAGAGAGGCAAATGATACGGTTAAATCAACTTGGTATTACGATTTCGTTTACGTGGGAAAGTAGTCAATTGCTTTAAGAGCTGTACACGTTACAAGAAAGGTATTTCAGAACGTACTGGTAACGTTAGAACTGTAATAGATCTAGACGAAATAGATTTCAGCCAACAAAGTATTTCTCCCTTCTCAGTATATATCGTAGCTAGATGGTTGTTTGTGATGCTGCAAGGTTTTAGCAGGGCCCGGCCGAGCCCTTCTCTCTTAATATTGTTGACAAAAAAAAAAGACCAGATGGGGGTAGAAGAGAAGCTCGTTTACATGTATAATGTAGAGGACTTCGAAAGCTTTATAAAATAGGGGTAAGTTATATGAGGTAAATATTTAATACACCTTTTATAAATTACGGTTAATTTCTCCTTTTCCAATATTTTCAAATACAGTCTGCTGTAAATCTCAAATCGCCAACTGCATTCATGAGTCAATGAGTTTATCGATTGGATTTTTATTTTTTTCTTTGTTTAGATATGTTTATCAAATACTTGTTGCGATATAACATACTCGTACACGTAATGTATGAACATGGTAATATACCCTTATTATTGGATCAGCTTCTTTTCCCTTCTCCAAACAGCCACTTGTCTTAAGGACCCTCCGGAAGAAGACTTTTGAAAACTTTGTGGGAAAAGGAGAAAATGCTGGTAACCAGCATTTTCTCCTTTTCCCACAATGTTTCATACACTTTCAAAGACATGTTCTATCGTTGAGCCACATTTAAAGTAAACGTTGTTTTTTTTTAAGTAGGACAAAATCAAATTTTGTGGTGTGATAAAAGGTTTGCATGCATAAGGCAACACCATAACTCTATGGTGTACAGGGTAGAGCTTCGGTTTCTCACCTCAGAGGTTCTAGACTCGAATACATAATGAGCAGTTTCAACAATTTGAACTTCCCACATGAAGGCGGGAGGGGGGGGGGGGCACTTGTTCAGGTTTATTAGAAGCAATTATGGAGACTGGGTAATATAAGTTGTGATAGCTTGTTTCATGATCGATATATCAATATATCTTAACTCTTCACCAGACAACAGAAATTTAGCTTTGTCCAAACTGAAAGCATTTGCAGAAAATAATTTCACTGTGACTCAAACGAAATAATTTTTCTTTGACTGGGTAGAAAACATTGCGGGGAAAGGAGAAAATGATGGTTATCAGCATTTTCTCCTTTTCCCACAATGTTTTCAATAGGGCCTTCTTTTCCCATGGTCGATAAAAGTCGGCATTGTGTGGTAAAGGGTTGGTTTAATTCTTAACCTGCTAAATATAAGTTAAACACAAATTTCAAACCGAAAGGAAAAACTCGAATACTGCGATTTCAAACTTATTTCTTAGAGAAACATATCTCCTTATCGTTCAGTATAGATCCAAGACCAAGGCCTGTATTCACCAACCATTCTTAAGAACGTTCTTTAGTCTTATTCTCCAGATTCTTCTACATTTGTAAGTAACACAACTTCTGATTGGCTAAACCATTCGGTTTAGCCAATCAGACGTTATGTTACTTACAAATTGGGAAAACCTTGGGAAATAAGAATATTCTCAAGAATGGTTGGTGAATACGACCCAGATTGCACGTCCTTTGCAGTTTGAACTTGATCTACACTGTCCACAAAAGGTCTGTTAGTCGCTCAGCCAAAAGGTTAGACATTGAATATAACCAAAGAAGCTAACAGTTAATACACAAACAATTGGAAGATATAAAAAGCTGTACTCACCGCCGGTATTCGAGATATTCATCAACAGCTCGGCCTTTCGAGGCATCGAACTTAAGATGATACTGCCTGTCACCCGACATTTTTTTTCAAATATTCACTGTAAAGTTCTCGTCTCTATCTTATTCTGTCAGTTAATCCAGATAAACTCTTATGTTTTAAGTGGACTCTGTTCAACTGATACACCATTTATCACTAGAATTTATACAATGGCAAGTAGGGATGGTGATTTTTTTTTACCCATTCAAGAGTTAACTTAAAGATCTAAGCTGCATGGAGTTTCTTGTCTGTAAATGCTTTAAAAATGGACGACTTTAGAGAAACGTACATACTCTGATCACAAGTTATACAGAAAAAAGTGTCTAATCCTTTACAAACAATCCCGAATTTAGAAGACCCAGAAGAAAAGGGAAAAACAAAACAAAAAACATTGTGAGAAATGGAGAAAATGCTGGTTCCCAGCATTTTCTCCATTTCCCACGATGCTTTTCTACATTGTCAAAAACTAATACCACTATTTGTTATATAACGTTATTATATTTGTCGTGTACAAATGTTGTGAAATGGACCAAACTAGAATTATGTCGTTTGGTATAGAGTTAAAGTTAAATAGTTTATAAATCCACAGTGTAAACTGCCCCTTCCACGCAAGATCCGTTAAGTTTTTACCCGTATCGGCATGGAATCAATCTCCATAATGTTATGTCTCTTAATAAAATCTACCATTTGAAGAACATTTAGTTTGTCGTCTGCAAATACTTTTGATTTGGATAAGTCCAAGATTTTATCGTATGATATAGGGATAAAGAAAAAATAGGCGTAAATCATGTCGAAATTCAATGATAACCGATCCTTACTATAGAAAAAGACGGGGGTTAGTTAATCTTACAATGACGTAGAAGAAGGCGAAATACCTACCATAAACTCTTTCAATTTTCATTTTACCCATACGACAACATATTAAACTCTCCCAAATTTAAAGCGTTTGCAGATGACAGAATGAAATTGCCCCAAAACTTGAAATCTGCTTTTTCTAAGGAAAGAATATATTATGGGAAAAACAATAAATGCTGGTTAACAGTATTTTCTCCTTTGCGCGAAATGTTTTCAAAAATCTCCTTCTACGGCTTTGTTAAAACTCGGGATTGTTTAGTAAAGCCTCGGAGTAAATTCGATCTTGGATATAACTAAACATAATATTTACATTACTAGTAATTTATACGGTTTCCATCAATAAGGACATCTTTTTCCATTGCCTCATTGTTTTCGAAAATGGTTCATTGAAAGACATAACGTGTCGCATGTCTATATGGAGAGAGAAGTTTAACCTTTTACTAGGCAAGAAAGGGTTTAACCCTTTACCAAACAACAAAATTTTAGTCTGGTCAAAACTGAAAACACTGGCTGAAGACAAATTAATACAACTCAAAAATTGAAATTTGTTTCCAGTAGGGTAGAAAACATTGTGGGAAAAGGAGAAAATGCTGGTTACCAGCATTTTCTCCTTTTCCCGCAATGTTTTTAAAAGCCCTCTATTTCAGGGCTGTAAAAAACAGACAGGGCTTGTTTGGTAAAGGGTTAAGGTCATTCCAGATCGAACACATGTGTAGACGTAAAATTAAATCAGTCTCAAATATCGATAGAAAAATTGAAAGGGTTAAAAAAAAAGTAGAAAAACATTGCAGAAACAGGAAAAAATGCTGGGAAACAAAGTAAATGCTGGTTACCAGATTTTTCTCCTTTTCCCATGATGCTTTTTAAAAGCTTTCTCTATCTCTTCCGGTAAGGCACAGGATAGTTTGGTATAAGATTAAAGGAATAAAAGGTAGTGTACTTGTAAATATTCATGTATATGTCTTTAAACCGTCCATGCAAATACTTTATACAAATCTATATTCTAAAAGAAATCGAACTCCATATAAATCTATAAATAAATATAATCGATAAGAATGTTTGCCGCTAAAGAGTGCGCAAGTAAATGCAAAGGGAAATAACAAGATATGTAAACATAAACTGAAAAGGTTAAAGTTATTCCCCCTTTTCTGTCAAAATTGCCCCTCGTTAGATCAATTAATATCTGTATCTGAATAGCTGACTGATTGCTTTATACAAATCAAAGCACAGAAAGTGCTGAGAAGCCTCTTCTGTTGTTAAACTTATGTTTAATGTAGTTTACCCCTCATACCTCTAATGCTAAATTGCAAAAACTTTTCTTGATAGATGATAAATACGGATTTATGCAGGTAAAATGATTTTGCACATTTTTAACCGACCAGAAATATCTATATGTCTGTCTTGAAATTATTTGTAGATACTTTTGTTAGTTTCCAGAAAAGGGAGGTAATTACTATATCGCTTTGTAATGAGAATATAGTGGTTTTAGATTTATAAATAATAATTCTAGAATAGACAAAAGGAAAAAGTGGCTTGGTTAAAGGAGTTCACTAACACTCGTTTTTAATTATAGCAAATTTTGTAGGGTAATAATTATCATTGTGGAAATATCTACTCAAGCCAAATTGTATCCAAATGTGGGGTATTTTCAATTTTATGACAAAATTTCCTTGTGATCTGACAAAAGCACCGCCGGTACTCGAGCTGTTCATCAACAGTTCGGCCTTTCCAGGCATCAAACTTGAGATGGTACTGCCAAATAATGAGTGTTTAGAAAGAGACAACCCTAAGAGCAAAAGTCACGACTGTTTCATAGAGGTGCAACTAATATTTTGTGTGGCCTCCATGTGCATTTATCACAGTCACACCTTGATCTCATGGAAGGTATGTAAGGATGAAGATACTGCTGTAGTAGACCATTCTGGATATCCCGAGTAAAGCCTGCTAAACTGATTTGTTGTGGCCGTGCCCGAACTGTTCTCTTCACTAAATCCCAGACGTGTTCAACTGGATTGAAGTTGGGACTTTTTGCAGGCCAAGGCGTCAATCGGAAGCTGTCTGCTGCAAGCATGGCCTTGGCCTAGTAACATGTTATGGGGCATTGTCATGTGCCAATGTCATGCGAAGGTTATTCTTAAAGTGAGGGATAAGAATAGGTTGAACAATTTAATTACAATATCGGTCAGCATTTAAGTTACATTGAATAAGCACGATAGCAATGAAATTCCAGCCCACATCATAACAGATCCTCCCCCATATTGATCGACTTCTTACAAACAAATATCTGTGTTAAGCTCGCCCTGACGACGGTACACGAGTGCTTGACCGTCAGATCCTCGAAGGTTGAGGGACCTCATCGACGAATAAGATATTAGCCCAATCTACCCTCGTGAACCTTACATGTCGTCTCGCCCATTCAAGTTTTTCCCGTGTACCAAAAGTTACCCTTGCTGCTCTTGCTGCAGGTAGGAATCGATCACTTAAATGTGTCAAGTAAATTTGTCTGTCTTGCTGATGGGTCGTAACCCGCGACCTTGGCCGTCGTTGGCTGTCATTTACACTTCCGGTACGCCTGTACTTAGCACAAAGCTGTTGGATCGTGGAATGACGCCTATATAAGAGTCGAACCACCTAAAGCGATAGATGAAACGGGTTTCGAACACCCAATTTGTGGGTTTTTTTATATTTTGAACGTTTCGTTGTTAGAAAAGGAGAGAATTAAAACCCACCTCTCTAATTAGAAAGTCCCCGCATCGATCATTCCGACGGCTCTGCCTCTTTCTTCGATACTCATTGTCGCCATCTTTTATGTTTTATGGGTTATGCCACCCACATGGATAACCACGAGATAGAGATTCCATATTTATCACGCCTTCCACATTTCGCTCGTGCATTTCTTAAGATTCGTGCCATATGACGTCATATCATAAGTAGGCAATACGACATGCTTTTTACAGGTATAATGTGAATGCGAACGGCCTATAATGAAGCTTATATGAAATCGAAACATCTTAAATTATACTAAGAATTTTAGGTAAAAAGTGGCCGTTTAAAAGTTCGTTTCACTGTGTGTAGAGAGAGAGAGAGAGAGAGAGAGAGAGAGAGAGAGAGGCAGATAGACAGAGCTTGCCAAAGAATGATGAGGTAGACTATTTAAATGTCATCTTTTGTTGATATAAAAAAGAACCATGCATTGTATTTGAGCGACTGGTTGACTACTAAAAGTTTACTTGACAACTCACTCAATGAAATGTGCATGAAATAGCGCAGGCTACACTAATGTCTATCTACGTAGATCTACACTTATCATACTGGCCATCAGAGATGGCAGTTGGCAGAATATGAGGTGACTCTCTACCAGGCTAAAGAGTGCTAGTTACTAGTATACCTGCTTAATTCTTCTTTTCCAGTAGTGCTTTCAAAGGCTGTGTTCCTCGGAGATCTTTTAAGACGAGATTGTTTGATTTCAATAAACGAAGTATCGCACGATAAAAGTTGTTGAAAAATGTTACATAACGTAAATATGACTCTGATATTTCTTTATTTGATCAATACAGATACATTTATCCAGTTACATATAATTTATAATATCAGTTAGGCAAGTTTTTTGGCAGGCAGTGGTGTAGGGTCACAGGCGTTCCGGTTATGACGAACTGATGCCTAAAAATGTAATATAGTCTTATATATTACATTATACAGGAAGCGAAGTTCGTTATAACCCGCACGCCTGTGTGTAGGGTAGAGCGTTGGCTTCTGCAATAAGAAGTTCCGTGTTCGAATCCCATGATGAGCGAGGGTCACATGTATTTGATATTCTGACATCCCGGTGCGAGCGGTTAAATATTCAAAGTCATTAGTCAGAGTGAATATATATGCTCTGTTAGAAGGGACTTGTTGCATCTGGAAAATCAAAGCATCCATGGAGGTCAGCCTGCGGTCTACGCAGGCTGATCTGGATCGATTATCTTGCAATTGATCAATTTCCTGGATGTCAAAGGACCACTGTACCTCATGATTCAGACGATACGGATTTTATGAATTCAATTGGCTTGCAGCACGCTAAAAGAGTCATTCGGACATTTGCGTGAAGTGTCGTCTCGGATAAGCCTGCGCAGTTCGTATAGGCTAATCCGAGACGGCACTTTACAACTATATAGATCTTGTCTTACAGAAGCCTTGCGCAAAAAAGAAAATTGCATACACTTTAGGTTTTTATGTAATCTTCTGTTTGGCGCAAGTCTATTGTAACACAAAATCTAATTTAGTCGGAGAGTGTCGTCTCGACATTTGCGTAAAGTGTTGTCTCGGATCAGCCTGCGCAGTCCGCGCAGGCTGATCCGAGACAACACTTTACGCAAATGTCCGAATGCTCCTCTTTTGTGTTTTGCAATCCATATGATGCCTTCCTTGGTATCATGCGTTATACCTTGTATATATATATATATACTGAGGTGCATTTAACCCCCTTTTGCCACAGTATAGCTAATATACAAGTTGCACTACTTGTTTTACAATCGATGTCAATCAAATAGAGTTCAGCTAAAATAAACATCGGCACGATGTTGAAATATAAACAAAAACAGCTTCTAAAATTGCTTCAAGTCTATCCGACACACATAATTTGCTACAGTGAATGCAAGCATATGGTTCCAACATTTTTAGAGGCTTGCTCCACTACTATGCCACTGTCTACCTTTTCATATTGTTTAGGTTGACATTCGGGGGTTATGTCGTCGGAATGGTAGTCTGTTAATTCCCTAGATTCGATCCTAACTTAAATAGATAAAAATGTCCTTTTAGAAGAATAAAGGTTGTAATCGGTCTTCATTCAGAGTCTACACAGGAGAAAAAAGAGATGTAGTCTCTTATAACAGGTAGCGTCTCCATCCAAATTCACTTATATAGTTTATTCTTAGAAGTGTTTTAGATTTTTTTTTTATTAAAAAAAGGTCGTATCTTCATCCTTTACCTAGAAATCACGAGTTTTATTCTATACCTGAAAAATTTCCAGCTCAATTACATGCGTCTCACGCCGATAATATATACAGTCAGACATAAGTTAAGCGTCACCAGAACAAATTCAGTCAGATTTTTTTCAATGGATAACCTCATATTTGGTATATTTTCAAGCTATGCACGGACCCACTTGACAAGTAACAGGCTGATTTATGAGCCAAATGAAAGGATGGCTACGAGAAAACTTTCCGAAGCCCAGAAATGGCAAATTGTGGGCATGAGTAATGTTGGTCTAAGCACATGGGCTATTGCTGGTCAGTTTTGGTGATGCTTAACTTATGTCTGACTGTATACATCTTTATACACTGTTGAATACGAATCCGAATATGGTATGATGTAATAGTTACGCAACTCACGCAAGGTATATGCGCGTATTCATTTGTGATTTTGTTGATTAAAATCTTTGAATTTAAACATTGCAATTTACTTTACATCAATTGAGAAACAAATTCTTACAACTTATATAATTCTCGATTCTGCTTCATGGGAACTATACCAGTAATCGCGCCGAATAGGTGGGCCATTGAAAAATCCAAAAGTTTACACTCGCTCCCGGGTATCGAACTTAAGACCTTGGGTTACGAGGCCAATGCTCCGAGTCACAACCACGGACACCACACTCAAAATCTTACGTTACAATATTCATCCGCCATTTGTAAAAAACGAAGTTACTGGTTACTACACCATTATTTATTTTGTTTACCCTTTTAGAATAAAATGTCAACATTTTGCAATATTTTGTCGTTGAGTAAGGCGCAAGTATATAATACAAGGAATATCATGCTGTACAGGCTTCAATGGAGCTTGTCTTTACTTCTCGCAGCGTAAGAAAATTTAGAGGTCTCGCGCGATACCATATTTTCTCACGCTCCTCGAAGTATATAAAAACACCAGGAAGTTACTATAACATGATATCCCGTATTTACTTCATCCTTCACATTGTGATCAAGAGTTTTACTTCATCCTCCACATTGTGATCAAGAGTTTTACTTCATTCTTTTATCTTGTGATCAAGAGTTTTAACTTTATCCTTTACCAAGTGATCAAGATTTTTACTCCATCAGTTACCAAGTAATTAAGATTTTAACTTCATCCTTTACCAAATGATTGAGAGTTTTTTTTTTTTTTTATTTTATCCTTTACCTATTGGATCAAGAGTTTTTCTCCATTCTCGACCGAGTGATCAACATTTTTAATGACTCTGGAGAAGAAAAATTTTGACAATGTTGTTAGAGATCATTTTCTCCTTTTCCTTCAATGATTTTTCCCCTTTGACGGACTGATTATATCATTCGAGCCACCTTTAAATAATTTCCTTGTAACTCCTGTCACTAAGGATGAGTATAATCTTTTTTTTCTTTTAGTAAAGGATGAAAGAGGTTAGTTACTTAATACAGATGGTAAATCGGGCAAGTTTGCCTTAATTGTTGAGATCGTAGTAGTAAAACGCCATTCTAAACCTTTTTTTTTTGCCCTTTGATATACATCCTTTTAAAACGGGCTGCGGGGCCGTGTTTATTGCATCCATAAACTAATTCTCATATTTTTTTTTTCTAAAATTCAAAGTAAGAAAGTTTCTAATCGGCTCCGTGAAATGGTTTAGCTAATCACCGTCAATTTTTGTTCCAAAGTTAGAACTACACTAAGAATGCAATCTCAGGCTATAAAAATTACATCATTATTAATACATGTTTGTCTATCAAACTTGAATATTGCCGCCATAAAAAGCTAAGAAGAAAATAATCAAAAAGCCAATGATCAGTCCGAGATTTTGAATACAAAACGCTACTCCGGGACTCTCTGTTCCATGGTTCACAACACGGTTGTACTGGCTGGCCATTTCTGGAAGCTAGAAATAAAACTGTAATTTTATATCGGTGCTTACAAATGCTTCTTGATAACGAGGACGACGACGAAGAAGAGTCACAACAAACAACAAGTTCTACCAGAAACTTCTTTCAGATGCTTTTGAAAGAAAATGTTTGGTAAAACATTCAATGAAACAGGTACATAATATTATGAGATTATTTAACATAAAATAATGAATTCTATCGGACGAGTACACTGCAGAACCAGTCTATATTTTGGACGAGGCGACAGCCGAGTCCAAAGTACAGACTCGTTCTGCAGTGTACGAATCCAATTGAAACCAGTGTTGTACCCAACCATGTTAAACTCGCTCTTTATTTCACACTCCAGTATTGACTTTAAAGTAAAGGACAAGTTTAGAGCCTTTCAGTTTGAATTGTTAAAAAAAAAAAGAAATCAAAACATTATAAGAGAGGGTTTTGAAGTTTTTTTTACAACGGACTTCGGTAGACTAGTCTTCCGGTCTAATATCGATATTCGGTACTCTGGCCTCGTTTTGAAAAATCCATATTAATTTTGGCTCACGCCTCGTTCTGAAAAATCTATATTGGATTCTTGCCTCGCTCTGAAAAATCCGTATTGGACTTTACAGTTCTAATATGGGGTAAGATTTTCTGTACTCACGTGATAGTATTAAAGTGATTTCTTTGGACGTTAAATTGTAGGTATGAAATAATATAGTGTTATTAATCAAGTGATTTCCATGCGATCTAGATCCATGTTCACAAATCATTCAAAAGAATATTTCAAATCTAATGCTGAAGAATGCTACAGACTGCTCTGTTTACCAAATTACAAAGTTTTGGACATTCCGAATCAAAAGCATAATTTTCAGACGACAAGTAAGATTGGTTCAAATGGATGTTAGAGAGCTGGGAAACATTGTAAAAATATTTCAAAAGTTCAAGGTTTGTCAGGATTGTGAGGTAAAGAGCTAAACCTTCTTTGACAATAGATGTCTGTGAAAACATTGTTGAAAAAATGCTCAATGAGAGCGATTTCTCTTTCTATCACAATATTTGATAAATTGTCCTCTTCAGTATGGATAGAGAGAGTCTACTGGATTGGGAAAAATACTAACCATATCAACCAATGCAATGTATACAAACATTCCGCCCGCCACTGCAAAGATCCAAACATTCGCATCCGAGTTTTCCCCAACCACGATACCAAGAGCAAGGCCAAGAAAGCAGACAACGGCCGCCAGGAAGTTGTAACAGAGCGCCCTCTTCATGGAAAGCCCGGCGTTCAGTAAGATGGCAATGTCACCTTGACAACAGGATAGAAAGAACAATTTAACCCTTTCGCTACTGTGCACAAGTTTAATTTCTTTTTAAGGCATTGTTGATCAAGGGTCAGGCTGTCTGTTGTGGAGAACGTAGACCAAAATTAGACTGCACAGGTAGTGCAAATTTATCCTAGACCTATATCATTTGGTAATTTTTGTAATATTGTAGCAAAACTATAATTACTCTGAGATTTACGATATTAGATGTGTTTTCCTGGTTGAGAAAGAAAGCTGCATCTACTAACGCTGTCTGAACCAAAACTAATGTATCGTATCTTTGCAAGAAGCTGTTCTCGTTTTTAGCCCTCTACTCTCTTACCTACCTTATGAAGGTAACTTATAACATGCAAATCATTTCCACTGATATAGTCTATCATAAAAAACTTCGATGTATATAACTGCTCTAGGACACTCATCCTTTTTACTGAAATAACGAATGTTTTTGTTTGTATCATCCATAGCTCTTATAAAGTGATATCGCCGTATTTGACCATCCGATTTTTCTGAGCATTGTGTTTAGTGCGGATGCCGGTCATAAGACCTAGTTCATACACTTTCAACACAATCGATCAAGTCATTTAAAAATGTCCTAAAGTCCTACTCTTGCACTGGTAAAATCCATTCACATATAAGTGGTCAAACTATATATGTGAAAGTACTGAAACATCCTATTCCTAGTTATCAAATTATAACCACGGTCCTGTAGAAATAGGCTTATAAAAGCATAGTGAGAAAAGACGAAAATGCTGGTAACCACCTGTTTTTCTTTTCCCACTATGCTTCCATTCTTTCATATACAATTCTATTATCGTCTACAAGTACTTTCAGTCTGGTCTTTTCGTTGAAAGAGTGTTAAAGTGAATTAAGGGCAAAAAACAAAATCATGATATAATCTACCGATAAAGGACAGCAAAATGATATTTAAAACTAAATATTTTATTATTACCTAGTTCATGCGGTAGTTCCTCGCATATAATGGCGATAGAGACGCTAACACCTAGATAAACGTTTTCTGTGAATGCTGCCCCAATAGCGATACCGTCAACAAAGTTATGTAGGACGTCACCTGCCAATACCATCCAGGCGACCGTGCTGACTTCGTCTGCCTTCGTGCTCTGGGTATCACCATCTACAGTAAAATAGACATATGATAGGATATTGGTCTCTGTAAGTGATGTCCCATTGGTGACATAATCAACAAAGTTATGTAGGATGTCAACAGTCTATGCTACTCCAGCAACTGTAATGACTTCATTTGCTTTCTACAAGTAAAAATTACCAGTCACTGTAATTGCTGCCCAAGAAGCGTAGCCATGAACACAGTTATGAAGAAAGTCACCTATATGCAATATACAAACGACTGTATGGACTTCATTTGCCCTCTTTCCCCGTGCCCCGTGTCTCCCTGACAGCTGCCTCAGAGGCGGTACAATCAACAAATTGATGAAATACGTTACAAGTAAGTACCTTCCACGCCATTGAAATGACTTCACTTGCACCGGAGATTAACTGTGAAGGAAAATAGATGAAAGCTGTCAAACTAACTACGCCATCAACAATATTAGGTAACGCTCTTTATAACAAAGCAAGCCACTGTTTTGAGTTCAATTGCGGTTGTGTTCCTGATTACTCAATCCAAGTGGCGAATCCACCGTCAAAGGTATGTCTGACATTCTATTCAAGCCACAGATTGACGTCTGTCGTCGTCGTACTCTAGATGTGATCATCCTGACTAAAATTCACATAGGTGTACATGACTACTATGATTGCAGCCTAAATACTACCAAATAAGGACCCATTTACATAGGTATCTCAGGCGTCATCAGTATTGACCATCGGAAAGACTTTATTGGCTTAAGTTGCCTCCGTGCCCTGTCTTTTCCATCTAAGGTTAATTAGTCGTGATGAATAGTTCATTCAAGAAATTGAATTGCCAGTTACTTTGAACAACTGGTTAAAAAACTGTTAGCTGCTGGCATAAAGAAATAGTTTCAAAATTATTTAGAAAGTTATCGAAGTAACTCTATCTTTTGTTTACTTTAAACGAAGTTTTAAGATTCATAAACCGGTATTGTTTACGTTTGGCCTCCACTGAGATATAAATAAATAAATAAATAAATAAGTAAACAAATAAAACTAACAAAAAAGCCGCGAAATAAAACACTAAAACTTTACCTATTCCATTGGCACTGTTCTTGACACAATCAAGAAAATGGGAATGACCATGATTCTCGACCTCATTACTATTTAACTGTTCAGCTTCACCAGTCGCAGTAACTTCAGTTTCTTTATTTATTTTACCATTCGTCCCATGTTGCTTACGCTTATAAAAAAAAGAAACAGAGGAAGGTCATGAGGTACGATAAAGTTCGTTTACTCGCTTCAGTTCAAAAACTTAGATTTATTATTTTTGAATTTATGTCATTTTAGACAGAGTTTCGAAGTGCAACACCTAACCATGATTCAGAGTGTGTGAGAGGGAAGGAGGTAGAGAGAGAGAGAGAGAGAGAAAACAAACCTTATTTCTACCGAAGCACATCTTCATTATACGTTCTGACACGTAGAAAAAGTAGACCCCACATAGGACTGTTGTCATTTTTAGGTGATAGTCAGGGATCGGAGAATCTTCTTCTGTCAGATGCATGGACTTTAAGTAAATAGAGATTTGGCGGTTATTATATTTATGACAAGGATGGGTTCATTCATTAAGATATACTCATCAATATTACGAAACTAGTTTCTGTAAATTATAAATGCATACGCACAAACTCTGGAAGATTCCTATCGTGTGAATAAAAGAAAACATATGTGCAAATTGCTATTGTGTTGAAATATTTTGTTTTATAGAACACTGACACCAATAACGTATTAATTAAGAATATCAGGTTTTAGATTGACTTGTTAACATGCCCTGGCCAAAGGATCTGTCAAAGCGCTTTACAAAAACTCATCGTTAAAAGATAATGAAACTTAATTAAATGTTTATATCATGTATAGTAATTATTTATTCAACATTACCTAAGAGGCTAAGTCGTGCATAGTCAAAGTATTTCATTACACCACAGTTTCCTCTGCATTATCCATGTTTTTTTTGCGTTTCAGTTTACCAGTACTAAGCGAAATACTCTTTCTGAGCCAGTGTCTACTCTCCCACTTCAATGTCCAAATCATGTTCAGTAATAACAGGTACATGAATCCTGTTGCATTGCCAGTCATCAATTCTTAAAAACATTTTGGACAATTTTGAACTTTGACTTACAACCCCTTAAAGAGTAAAGACTACCTCTGGTATAAGGACAAGCATTCCTGTACCAGCCAGTGTACCGACAGCCAGTGCAACAACAAACAGGAGGATCCTCTCGAAGTAGTGCTTCGACATGAAGGGACCCATAAAAGCGCCGATGTTTGCAATAGTGCATATTAACGCTACAAATCCTATACCATATCCCCATGCTGTTAGAAATTATAGAGAAGATATAACTATGTTGGATCTAACGTAAGTTTGCGTTTGAAATAGAACTTACAAGTAATTTAACGAGTCTACAAAAATGGTTTTGAGCAAGTCTTTATGAAGATTCACAACATCTTTTTCCTGGCGAGTCTAATAAAGTTGCACCTCAGATACCCACAAGCTTCCAATTCTTTGTATTACATAAGAGTAATCCGAGAATAACCCGAGAAATGATTAAATCTTTATGAGAAACTAACATGTTAATAAACGGACTCGCTGCTTTGACATAAGTGTAGGTTTGGTATTACGATGGAGCAGCTTCAAAAAAGCCGACACATGATAACTTGTTCTTAAAACTGAAAATGATACAAATTTGCTTTGTCAGCATCGCCAGCTTTACTGTTGATCTGCCGGACTTTGCGTTTGGAAATAATGGAAAAGAGTATGTACAGTCCTTCTGCAAATGATACCACATAATGTTCCTATGAGGTCAGAAAATTTTTTCAAGCATGGGTTTGATAAGAAATTTGTTATAGCTGTGATCCACGTAAAACAATGAAGGAAAGATAAAACCGTATAACCACATGGGATTGGTTTGATTTCAGTTTTACAATAAGAGAGTCGCTACATAGCACTAGGTAAAGGAGGTTTTGCTGTTTACTTCTACGAAAAGTTATTAACATGATAAAGAATCATCAAAATATCAATGTGTAAACACTGTTGGAAATAAGAAGCTGATAAGCAGCAATCTCCTATCCAGCAGTCTTCTTTTCTTCTTTGACAAATTTACGAATCAGTTACCTTGTCCTTTTGTGGGTACGGTTCTCCCGTGTTTTCTTTCTTTCATGTGATGGCGGCATGTCAGGCTAGCCTCGTGATAAACAAGCAACGGATAAAGGTCTGTAATATTTATGATCCCTGAACTCTGGTCAACCATGTGACGTAGTAACACTGGAATGTCTGCGCACTGTAAATAAACCCTGCACACGTTAGCTTTAGCATTTGTATAGTGAATCTTCTTACAGTGATGGTTCTAAGAGAAAGCGAAGATACTAGCATATAAGTAACTCCCGGAAAATAGCCTACTTATTTAATCAGCAAACAAGTCAGGGTCAAGTCAAACGAAGTAGGCGATACGGTAAACACACACATATACATAGTCCTACATCTAATTTGCACCTGATTGCTGTGCTAAAGCCTTTTCTAGTCATCTACTAGTTAGGGGCACGATTACAGCTGGAAAATAATAGTCCGCTTTCCTGGCCCACGATTATTCTTCTAATAACTTTCCATACGTATTTTTCGTGAAAAAAAGTTTCTCAGTCTTTCCTTCATATAATTGCGGTATACAAATAAGCTTTTCAGAACTTTCAGTCCTTTGATTTCTTCAAAACAGCGGGCTTTAACTCATTACCAAACGACAATATATTAGGCTTGTCCAAATCGAAAGCATTTTGCAGACGACAAAATAAAAGTGACTGAAAGTTTGAAATTTATTTTGTGAAGGGTAGAAAACATTGTGGGAAAAGGAGAAAATGCTGGTTACCAGCATTTTCTTCTTTTCCCACGTGTTCTTAAAGCGTCTGTCTCAGGGTCGTCAAAAGTAGGGATTGTGTGGTAATGGGTTAAACCTAAAGCTGCTGAGCGTAACTCGTTATCCTTTGTGTAGATCAAGATCAGACTGCACAGAACTATCTGATAGGGACATTAAGGATATACCCCCGCCCCGCCCCAAAACAAAATACATTTGAAAGAAGAGCTTACTCTGCAGGTCATGGACTACTTTCTCACATGCATCGGAGGTAAGAGGCGAAAAATGGCTGGAAAGAAAGTTTGCATCAACCGGTTAAGGGACTCACAACCAGCAGGCCAGGAGTCTGATACGCTTAACCACTGAGCTACCCGGTTGATTGATTGAGTGTATGGTGTTTAACGCCGATTTCAACATTAGTTCAGTTATATCGCGGCGGCCAGTGCACCTATCCATGCGTTCTTGGGAGTTTCTTTTACCAGTACTTCGCACAATTTTCTTTCCAAGCCACTGGCTGCTTTCCCATATAATCATCGTCGAAACAATGGTCAGCGGTTGGAGAGGAATGAATCCTGTCGCAGTGACTGTCATCAATCCTCAGAAAGAAATTGGCTGAGCCAGGGGTCGTAGCCAGGGATCGAACCCTGGACCCCATCTTCTCAAATCCTGCACGCTACCGACTTAGCTGACCGGTCCGGCTTGTGTATCACTTGATAAGGGAATAAACCAGTCTTTAAATCCATTTTGTTCGACAACACACTGAATTCCGGAGTAGAAAAGCCGTTTGACATGCAAAAAAGAGACCAATAGCGAAAAATTTCGACTTAGGTCAAGCTATGCGGACTGCGCAGGCTGATCTGATTCGATGGTTTTCGCAAATGCATGAAGCCCCTTTTACCAGAGCATGGCTCATATGTTCAAGTGACATAATGTTGACTTGTAACTATTTTTTTTTATATTCAAAAATAGGTCAAATCGTGTTTTTATTTTGTGATTGTTGGTACTTATGATTGCTGTCAATCACCCTTATAGCGATATCGCCCTAGGGAATGTGATATCGTCGGTTTAGTTTAAAAACCTCGTAACTACAGCTTGTATCAAGCTGTAGTTACGAGGTTTTTGAAGTACACCGACGATATCATTCTTCTATAAAACCACAAAAAGCTTAGAGAAGTTTTAACCGAAAACAAAAGCAGACAACAAATTAACTCTGGCTTAAATTATCATTTTTGGCTTTGGCAGGATGTTTGTTCCCAGCAATTTGTGCTTTTTAATGCAATATTTTAAAACTTTTCTCCTCTGGATCGTTGAAAGATGTGATGGCAAATTTTTGAACGGTATTTAGATAAATACTTTGTATAATGAAAAGAGTCACCCAGAATGACCGAATTCAATGAACTATGAATCTGTATACAAAAAGCGGATGCAGACAAGAGGACCATAAGCCCTTAAGCGCTCACCTGAGTAAAATCATCTAGGTTTGATAAAGCTGAAGAGATCCCGGTTTTAATCATGTGGATCCCGGTTTTAATAATGTGAAACACATGGGTGTAAGTGCCTATCTTTTTTTATCAGACATAACCTAGTTTTGACCTTATCCAAGTTTCACGAGGTTAAGGATGGAAATGTGGCCTATAGACTGCAAACATTTTGTTTTCTTTCAAAGATTTGGCCCAGTGATCTACTTTTTGACGAAACATGACCCAATTTCAAATATGTATACAATCAAGACAAACACTCTGACTCAGTTTCATGAGTATCAGAGTGAAAATTTAGCCACTAGAGTGCACACCATGTTTTTCTAAGAATTGACCTGAAGACCTACTTTTTGACCCTGTGTGACCCATTTTCAAACTTGTCTAAGATTCATGAAGACAAACACTCCAATCTGGGTCTGATTCACCAACCATTTAAAAAAAAAAAACATTCTTAGTCTTATTCTTCAAAACTCTGTCAATGTGAAAGTAACAGAACTTCTGATTGGCTAAACCATTAGTTCTGTTACTTTCACAGTCAGGAAATCTTGAAGAGCATGACAAAGAACGTTCTTAAAAATGGTTGGTGAATACAGACCCTGATTTCATGAGTATCTGGCTGAAAATGTGATCTCCAGAGTACACACATGGCTTTTCTAAGATTTGACCCTTAGACCTTTCTTTTGGACCGACGTGTCCTAATTTCAAACTTATCTAAGATATTAACAAAAAAATATTTTGACCAAGTTCCGCGAGTATCAGACTGAAAGTGTGGTCTCTAGAATACGCACATTTTTCTCCTTTAAGATTTGACTCGGTGAAAGAGTCTTTGTCCTGATGTGACCCAATTTCATACATGTATGAGATATCATCAAGACAAACTACATAACCTACTTTTATGGGATTCTGGAAAAGATGGCCACTATAGAGTGTACACAAGGTTTATTTTTAACACTTGGTCCAGTGACCTAGTGACCTACTCTTGATCCGACCTAATCCATTTTCGAACTTGTCCGAGATTTATTAAAACAAACATTCTGACCAAGTTTCATGCCTGTCTGAAAATGTGGCATCTACAGGGCACACAAGGTAGTGGTTGACAACCGCAAGATACCCGACGGACGCCGGACACCGGACACAGCACAATAAAAAAAAGTCACTTTGACTGAACACTTCGTGCTCACGTGAGCTAAAAAAAGGACTCTTTTTCTATAAAACAATCAACAGAAACTCGGGATGAGCTTTCTGTATGATATTTACAGACAGATCAAAGGTCAAGCAGCACGTCCTGCAGGATGTAATCTCCAAACGCAAAATCCCCTGTTAACCCTTTACTCCATAAATACTCATTTTGACATATCAACAACAGACAGCTTTTGAAAACATTGTGAGAAAAGGAGAAATTGCTCGTAACGAGCAATTTCTCCTTTTCCCACGATGTTTTCCACTCAATCAGATATTTGTATCCTCATTTGTCCATATTTTTGACATCATATCTTTATTTGCTGCTGAAATAGAAGAGCCTCGAATTGGTATAGCAGGTAAAGGGTTAAGGTAAGACCTGTGTAATGGAAAACAGCTATGTCCACTAAAATATCATCCAGCAAATTTAGTTATAATTAAAAATGAGTATTATTGAACTACTTTCACCGGTTCATTTTCCCTTCTCTGAATTATCATTTATAAATCTAAAACCACTATATTGGCAATTCAAAAAGAGGTAATAATTACCTCCCTTTATAGAAAACTAACAAAAGAATCAAAAAATAAATTAAAGATAGACATAATCGGAATTTCTGATCCGTTACAAATGTGCAAAAATATTATTTCTGCATAAATCCTTATTTATCAACAAATTAGAATTTTTGCCCCATGTTCCCCGGAAGTGCATTACACAGGTCTTTCCTTAATACCAATGGCACTGATAGGGTCAAACACATCGTTAACCCTTTCCTAAACGACAAATTTTAGAATCTTCCAAACAGCGAGTATCCACAAACGACTGATGATTCAGAATGTCTACAAATGAGCTTTAGGTCTCCCCACAGGGTAGAAAACACAGAGGGAAAAGGAATGTTTTCAAAAGCTTTCATTCCCGGGGCCGTGAAAACCAGGGATTGTATGGTTAACCCATTACCACACAATCCCTACTTTTGACGCCCCCGAGAAAGAAGCCTTTTGAAAACACTGTGGGAAAAGGAGAAAATGCTGGTAACCAGCATTTTCTCCTTTTCCCACAGTGTTTTCTACCCTTCCCAGAACAAATTTCAATTTTTCAGTCACCTTTATTTTGTCGTCTGCAAATGCTTTCAATTTGGACCAGTCCAAATTTTTCTCGTGTGGTAATGGGTTAAGGATAGATAATTTATATGCGCTTACAAATACAAAAGTGGCTACTGACAAAAATATAATGGTGTCAAAAACAAGATGGAAATCCCATTTTGTCGATGCGGAATTTCTTTACTCGTTAGTCACTGGTTAGAATCTATCACGTGACACCGGTCACCTGACCGCCTTTACCCACTAAGTCTCTTGGTTAAATACGAGAAATTTATCCAGTTGCCAGACTGATTTCAAATGAGATCATCTCCCCGACGGAAACAGCTGTACACCGGATGTAGCGTGTTACGTGAAACATGGCGAAAGATAACAAGGTATTTAGGTCGAACGACGCGAAAAAACAAGCAGTGGTTGGATGAAAAAGAACTCAAGATATTTTATAACGTGTACTCGAAGTGCTGTCTGGACAGGTCATATTCTTCGAAAATTCGACCTGTCAGCTATGACGCATCACCCACCCCATATTCTCGGGAAAAGTAGGGTTTACACCGAAGCTATTACCCAAGCCTGTATGGGCTGTTTTATAAAATGGCCGTTACATGTTAGCTGATCATAGCTGAATAAATCGCACAAGGAAGCGTTTTATTGAGTAAAAGCTTTTTTTAGTTTGAAATTCAAAGTAACCGTTGTCGCCTGGAAATGTAGTCAAGTTCTGTATTCAGAATACCCAGATTAGGTAGATGTTGATTTGTAGAATGCCATCTAGCGGGAGATGACGGCACTCTAAGGGGTTTTGGGACAGGGTAAAGTTTAATCCTTATAGTCGTTTACAACATCACTAAAAGTTTTAACGACTCTGAGAAAGAATCCATCGTGGAAAAAGTAAAGAAATAAAAATGCCGGCCACCAGTATTTGCTGCTTTTCCCTAAATGTTTTTACCCCATCTAGGTTGGAAAACACCATTTCAGCTGTATGTAATTTGTCTGCATAAGCTCTCAATTTTGCCGAGTCCAACGTACCTTGATTTGCAAAAAGTACATCCTTTACGAGATGTCAAAAATTTAGATTTGTCAAAATTGAAAGCATTTTCAAGTAACAAAGTAAATGTAACCAAGATATTCAGATTTGTTTTGTAAGGGTGGCGGATATTATTGCGAGAAAAAGGAGAAATAAAGGTTAACTCTGACCACACGCCAAACTTGTAGACATGACCAAATTGCAGCCGATACTTTAAAGTGGATTTTTTTCTATTGCAGGCTTGAAAACAGTGTGGGAAAAGGAGAAAATGCGGGTTACCAGCATTTTCTCCTTTTCCCACTCGGTTTTCATAAGGCTTTTATCCTGAGGGTAGTCATAACTCGATATTGTTTGGCAAAGGGTGACATATTGTTGTCTTTTATAAAGAGTCAAAAGGATTGGATGCGGCCCCAGCTTACCTTCACAAGCCCCTGCCGGTCAAAAGTACTTGAAAGACCATAAAATGTGATAAATTTAGAGTTTCACATTTTCTTAACAAACTTGTATAACATGTGTAATCTACTGGGCTACGTGAGAGATATTGGCCTTTAAAGCTCTGAATAAACCCCTAGACCTAAATAGATTAGATGAACCCTTTTAAGTCGATAGTAAAAACCCCAAATATTGTTGTTCCAAAATTATCTTAGGACTCCAGTTTCTCCACATCGGACAGTGTAGATCCAAGATCAGACTCCACAGTCTATAAGGGCTGATCATGATCTACACTGTCCGCACTAGCAGTTAACTCGGTCTTAACAAGACTACAAAATTTTACTTTTCCAAAGTGAAAGTGTTAGCTGACTGCAAAATGTTTCTGGCTCAAATGACGAAAGTCGTCTGTCAACAGATAGAAATTAAAATGGGAAAAGGTGAAAATGTTGCCAACTGGCATTTTCCCACAATTGTTTTCAAAAGCCCCTTTCACTAGAACACGTGAATGTTCTACTATAAAGGACTTTGTTGGAAAAAAAGAACGAAAAAAATAACAGCCGAAACGTTATTAGATATATTTCCAGGTTGGTATGGCCAGATTTTTGGTGAAGAAATAACAAACGTCTCCATATATTGAAAGGTTTTAAAAGAGAAACGCCCTAAAGCTGAGATGTTGCTCAAGTATTGAAACTTTTGCTTTTGATCACCAGCATTTTCTCCCTCCTTTTCCCAAGATGATTTCAAGACAGAAAGAAACAGAGAGAGAGAGAGAGAGAGAGAGAGAGAGAGAGAGAGAGTTTCTTTCTCGATTGTGTGTGTGATAAATGGTTAAAGATGCTAGTTGGTTCGATGCATGCTGGCGGGGCCTTTAGGAGGGTGATGTCTCTGGACAAAACTCTGTAGATTCTTTGCAAGTTAGCTGTGAAACTCGGGAAAACATGCCTAGGTGAACTGTTGCGAAGACATGACCGAAATACAGTTGAAAGCGCAGTGTACTGTTATACCGATCGAATATTAAACCTCAAGCCGAGCCCCTGTAGCTCATTTTCGGGACTTGCAGGACTTAAGAATAGGGGCTCATTCGTCCGATTCTTGGCTCGGGGGACCTCTTTCCGAGTATTAATGATGGTCAAAGACGGCATTAACCACCATACAACCAATCCATTAAAACTCAAGAACCCACGCTGCATGTTTGCAACCCTACTAAATATATTATCTATTAGGTTTTAAACATGCAGTGATTTAAGATTAAGATCGAATGCCAGCGGCTTTGACTGACTGCATTGTGTTTTACCCCGCATTCAACAAATTTTCAGTTAACCCAAAATGATAGATCACATATTAATGTGTTCTGGGTTTCAACGGTACCAGGCTGCGACTCTGACGCACCCTTCCAAATGGGCGCTTCAGTATAAAACTAAATAAATGAGTAAATAAATATAGAGCTCCAGATAGAGGGGTTGATTTTGATTTCCAAATTTTTGACATTATTCTCCACTAAACCCTATCGAGACGATTCTAATGAGTTCCCACAACATAGGGTTTGGAAGAGAAATAAAGGATTTAAAATGTCATTACTCCCTCTTATCTTCTCTGGAGCTCTGTAAATAAATACATTGAAAAAATAAATCCAGATAAGAATGATTATGATTAGAAAATATCAAAGTTTGTCATAGTTTGACCGAAATGCAGTGTAGATTAAGGTTTAGGCTGTCTGCTGTTCAAAAGTCGTAGATTAAAGATAAACTTGTACATGGTCGTGAACCATAGGTAAACAAGTTTTGCAAGTTTAGTTGTCAAAATGTGAATCTTCAAATTTATGCCACAGCATAGTCGAAAAAGCAGTTTTCTGTCATCAAGGGTCATCAAGGGCCACAAGGCGCGAGCAATGACCACACAGAAAAAAACCTTGCGTATTAACTATTTCAATTTTCATTCCCTACATTTCTTGCGTCTTGCGTATTAACCATTTCAACTTTCATTCCGTACATTTTTTTGCGTCTTAACTTTCATTCTGTACATTTCTTGCGTCTTGCGTATTCACCATTTTAACTTTCATTCAGTACATTTCTTGCGTCTTGCGTATTCACTTTTTTAACTTCATGCCGTACATTTCTTGTGTCTTGCGTATTCACCATTTCAACTTTCATTCCGTACATTTTTTTTTGCGTCTTACGTATTCACTATTTTAACTTTCATTCAGTACATTTCTTGCGTCTTACGTATTCACCATTTTAACTTTCATTCCGTACATTTTTTCTTGCGTCTTACGTATTCACCATTTTAACTTTCATTCAGTACATTTCTTGCGTCTTGCGTATTCACTATTTTAACTTCATGCCGTACATTTCTTGTGTCTTGCGTATTCACTATTTTAACTTTTATTCAGTACATTTCTTGCGTCTTGCGCATTCACTATTTCAACTTCTTGCCGTACATTTCTTGCGTTATCTCCCAAAAATTGCCAAAGAGAAGATTCGTTTTGAGGAGTTTCTGGGGGCTATGCCTTTACGGTTTTAAGAAACCGTCTAAGATTTGAACGACACGGAAAATGCAGGCTTTGGTAAAAATGTGAGAAAGGACTAAATCTTGGTAAGGAGGATTTACTCCTTTCTCATAGATATTTTTTAAATCCTTTGAATGACTAATTAAATGTTTGCAGTGATAGTTAATTTGTTGTGTGCAAATATTCCATAATTTGGACAAGTCTAAAATTTCGTTGTTTGGCTAGCAGTAACAGAAGTAAGACACTTTATGATGATTGCGTTCCCACTTTATCCCTTGGATTAACGACCCTGACAGAAAGCACTTTAAAAATATTGCCGGAAAAGGAGAAAATGCTGGTTACCAGCATTTTCTCCTTTGCCTACAATGTTTTCTATCTTTCCGACAGCAAATCCAAAAATAATTAATCCATATTTCAATTGTCGTCTGCAAGTTCTTTGAATTTGGACAAGTCCAAAATTTTAACGTTTGGTAAGGAGAAAACAACCACAGGGCTGCATCCGCTACAAGGATACCTAGATACGTGACATGGAATAATTTCTTTGATCTGTGCTATCCGAAGAATATGCCGGTCGTCCTCTCCTACAGTTTTAGAATTAGAACAACCATTGACACTTTTTAGCTCGTGAGGCAGAATACAGCATGTAACGCTGTTTTCAATATTACAGTACTTTAATCATATCGCGACGGCAAATGCACCTATCGATGCTTTCCAGGCTGGAGGTTCCTTTACCAGTACTGTGCAGTATACTCTTCCTCCCAGGGTTCTGGGTGCTTTTCAACATATCTATCGCCGAAACATGGATGCACTGTGTCTTAAAGCCCATTATCAATTCCCGAAAAAAGGTCTAGCTGGCAACACGAACCAGAAACCTGGTGGTTTCAAGAACTGCACGTTACCGACTTAGCATGTGAACTCGGCGTATTTATATGCAACTTAATTGTTTAAAGAAAAAAACAGGCAGACAGACAGACTGACAGACACACAGACAGACAGACAGCAGGCCGGCAAGACAGACAGACAGCAAGCCGGCAAGACAGACACAGGCCGGAAAGACAGACAGACAACAGGCTGGCAAGATAGACAGACAGCAGGCCGGCAAGACAGACAGACAGCAGGCCGGCCAGACAGACAGACAGCAGGCCGGCAAGACAGAAAGAGAGCAGGCCGGCAAGATAGACAGACAGCAGGCCGGCCAGACTGACAGACAGCAGGCCGGCAAGACAGACAGACAACAGGCCGACAATACAGACAACAGGCCGGCAAGATAGACAGACAGCTGGCCGGCAAGACAGACAGACAGCAGGCCGGCAAGACAGACAACAGGCCGACAAGATAGACAGACAGCAGGCTGGCAAGACAGACAGTAGGCCGGCAAAACAGACAGACAGCAGGCCGGCAAGACAGACAGACAGCAGGCCGGCAAGACAGACAGACTGCAGGCCGGCAAGACAGATAGACAACAGGCCGGCAAAACAGACAGACAACAGGCCGGCAAGATAGACAGACAGCAGGCCGGCAAGACAGACACAGGCCGGCAAGACAGATAGCAGGCCGGCAAGACAGACAGCAGGCCGGCAAGACAGAAAGAACAAAGACGGACGAACGGAGGGATGGATGGACGGTCAGACAGACAGATAGACTAACGATACTGACCAGATTGTTGAGAGCATCCCGGCAAGCCGTCTTGTTCAGAGGAGTTCTGCATGATGTTATAAACTCATTCACGACGCCATCATGCGAATGACTTCTGTCGTTTTCAGTGACTACATCAATTAGGGATTTTAAGTAGGCTTTATGAGATGCACTTTCCCTCGCCGAATTTACCAAATCAGTTAAAATTAACTCATTAATCTCACTAATATTGATCTGGGCTCGCACCACAGACACCAGAACGGTTACGATGACTAAATATAACTGCATGTTGGTTTATCCCTCCTTTTTCTGTACAAAAAAACCACAAGCACTTATTTTTTTGCCACACTTATTATTAAGATCATGTATGAAATTTTATGATAACTCCAGACGACTTGGGAGAAAATCCATGTTACAAAGGGAAAATCAACGTAGATTAATTGTTTGCATAATTACAGGCGAAAACATTGTGACAGAACAAAAATTCACATTCTAGGAGCGATTTCTCATTCCGTCATAATATCTTCCAAAGTGACAAACTTGCAGACGAAAGTCCCCTACAGAAAATGCCGTCAAGGATTTCTGAAACCCTGAACCTAAAAGCGTCTCGAATTTACGAGCGTACCACATGTACAGACGGTTGAAAAATGAGGAGCATGCATATTCGGATTTAGTCCGTGCCTAAAAATGGTTTGTTATGTACAATGGACCTAAGTCAAGTAGAGATAGTAACGGAGATAAGACCCTTTACAAAGTAATCCCATGTTACTATGTTTTTTTTTTCAAACCGCATACCATTAAAAATGCCTATAGGAATCATCATGTGAAATGGGGATCTCCTTTTCCCACGATAATTTCAACCTATTTAAAAAGAATATGTCACGATTTGAAGCAGATATAGAAATCGCTCTCTCTTAAATTATGTCCAAAGTAAAGGCGTTGTAACCCTTTACTGCGCGATACTGACTTTTAAAGGTGGCCCTTCAGATTTTGGGACGAAAATTGTACAAAAATGCAAAAAAATCATCCTTATACTCCCAAAGCCTTTTGATTTTCATTCATAAAACCCCAATAGTCGAACACCGTCCGACAACATGAGAAATAAGAGATTTACTACAGCCCAGGTCTACACCGACGGGAGACACGTTCTATTTTTAGATGATCAATTCGCTTATTTACATAAAGGAATACACAGACAGAGTTTCAAACATAGCGTCCGAAGAAGACATTATTGAAAAAAAAAAAATATTACATGTTTTTTAAGTAATGGAATTTAATCGTTATGAGTCACGTGCCAGTCACTTGGCATTCCCGAAATGCTTTATTGATTTTTGGCGAGAAATCTAAAAATACCTTAAGAGGTTACGTAGCCTTTTAAGAGAATACCATCAACATTTTTTTCTTTTTTGTAATTTTATGAATCTTAATTATTGAAGATTTGTATCATTTTATCATATGAATTTCAGTGATATATATATTTTTTTATTTGGTGAGATGTAAAAATTCTAAATACCCACCTTTAACGCCCGTGAGAAAGAACATTTTTGAAAACATTATGGGAAAAGGAGAAAATGCTGGTAACCAGCATTTTCTCCTTTTCCCATAATATTTTCTACGCCATCAAAGACATTTTCCACAGATTTAGCCTTTGAAATGGTGTTTACATATTTTTGGGGTTCAGATCTAAAATGTTGTCGTAAAGGGATAAATGCTGTGTCTGGTGTCTGGCAACTCCATAAGGGTCTTCAAGGGTCTTGCCCCCTCCCCCCTCCAATCAAAATGTTTCACGACAAACCACTGTTTCGTTATCTCTAGGCATTCCTCATTTCTCCCTCCACCCCACCATATAGTTCGATTACAACAAACTTCTTTTTCGCTATCTCTACATATTTCTCTCTTCCCCCCCCCCCGCCCCGCCCACTTACCCCTATGGTTCGAATTGGTGTTATATAAAATGTATGGATCATGCTCTTGCAAAAGGAGGTTTAATGCATCTTCATGATATATTATATCGATAGGTGAGAGCAACAATATTCTAAGTGCCTGTACATTGTACAGGCAATTAGAATAGTGTTGCACTCACTTATTGTACAGGCACTTAGGATAGTGTTGCACTCACTTATTGTACAGGCACTTAGAATAGTGTTGCACTCACTTATTGTACAGGCACTTAGGATAGTGTTGCACTCACCTATCGATATAACAAGCAAGCCTTCAAGTAATTACGAACAGAACAGAACAGAACATCGTTTATTTGACAAAAACTACATAGTTTATAATTATATATATTTTTAAATTCAGTTCATTTAGTCATGCTATTTCTTACCACATGTGTTTAGAATTTCAAATAATCTAACATGAAGCTTTAACCCTTTACCACACAATCACGACTTTTTTTTGACGACTCTGAGGGAGTACCCTTTGTTTTCACCCAGCTCAGCCGATGCAATGCAGAAAAATGACCCCCATTACAAAATGACCCACGGGTCATTTCTCGACGTAGAGGAATGACCTATGGGTCATTATTCTACATCGAAAAATGACCAATGGGTCATTTTTCTACGTCGAGATAATGACCGAGGTGTCATTATTCTACGTCGAAAAATGACCCATGGGTCATTTTTCTACGTCGAGAAATGACCCATGGGTCATTCCTCTACGTCGAGAAATGACCGTGGGTCATTTTGTATTGGGGGTCATTTCTCTGCATTACACCGGCATAGACACCTAGCGTAAGTCGATACTTTTTTTTAAATGGATGCATTAAAACCCTTTTTTACAAAGCACTTCTATATGGTCGTATAGTCTATAAATAGTCGTTATAGACTTTATATGGTCTATATATAGTCGTTATAGAATTTATATAGTGTAGATATAGTCGTTATAGACTTTATTTAGTCCATATAATTATAGTCGTTATAGACTTTATTTAATCCATATAATTACAGTCGTTATAGACTTTAAATTTCGTGTTATTCATTTCGTTGGTATGAAAAGTTGATTTTGGGTCAAAATCATGTATGTAAAATTTCTTTTCATTTACCTGACTATTCTTACAAAATGCACGAGAGAAAATCTACCTTAAACCCTTTACCAAACAATTCTGGGTTTTCACGAACCTGAGGAAGAAGCTGTTTGAAAACACCGTGGACCAAATTTGGTTCAATATATTGAAGAACCCAACCAGTACCATGCTTCTTTGGTTCAATATATGGACGAATGCATTAATACAAAGACGGTTTGGTTCAATATATAGGTGAACCCAAGCAATACCATGCTTCTTTGGTTCAATATATGGACGAATGCATTAAAACAAAGACAGTTTGGTTCAATATATTGATGAACCCAAGTAATACCATGCTCCTTTGGTTCAATATATGGACAAATGCATTAATATAAACACAGTTTGGTTCCATATAAACATGTTTCCATTTGATATATAGATGTAATGAAGCCATATATTACAACAATGCTGCAATGAACTGTAAAAGAACAAAATAAGACAGCCATGGCTTTCCATACACGGAAAGTAGCCTATTTAGCAGAGAATCAAATCAGCGACCTGTAGGTTTTATCCTATGTGCGTAAGCGAAAATGCTACCGGGGCTCCGCATATTTCATTTCTAGATTCGTATTCGCCAACCATTCTTTATTTTATTCTAAGCCTTATGCTTAACCATTGGTTTAGCCAATCAGAAGTTGTGTTACTCTCAAATTCCTTAGAACGGAACGAAGAATCTATTTAGGAATGACTGGCGAATGCGAATCCTGATTTGCTAAGCTAAATGAAAGAGCCACTTAGAAATTGTGTTATATTCTATGATTAGATGAAGGCCCCCGTATAGCACCCTCCTAAGAAACAACACTGCTCAAGGATACTGGCTGTGTGAATATATAGGTACAAATTATGCTGATCACGTGTGTGCTGCGGCTGGGCAAGTGACCATGACATGCAAATTATATGCAAATAAGATTGCCATTTGGAAGACCCTACAGTATGCGGAATCATGCTCTCTTAGTTGCGTTCTTGCATATTAGAATGAAGAGTGAAAAGTAAGGCAAAAGGAAAGTAATATTTTGAACGGTGTTGAGTATTTAGGCTGAACTTTTAGGACCTTTTCCATTTTTATTATCCGCAAAAAATGCGGCTTCATAACTGACACAATTCTTTCTAAAGGCCCCCATACACGATCAAATTTTTCGCCTATTATTTCATGTCAAATAATTGATATAATAATTGATGTTCCCCACAGACGATCAATGTTGTCTTCAACTTTCTGTCAATTTTTATTCTGATCAAAATCTTCGAAATGAAGAGATCTATTGCACTGGCGCTAGTTCTTGCCTTGGGGGATGCTCCAAAGAGAAATAGGAGGAGAAAGTGGTCGAAAAAATGGTTTCTCCATCGAAATCAACTCGGACATGCCGGATTGCTCAGAGAGTTAAGGGACGATGAACTGGACGATTACAGGAATTTCCTGAGAATGGACGCTGCATCATATGATGAACTTCTGAATCTGGTGAGGCCAAAAATACAGAAAAAATGTACCATCCTGCGTGAAGCCATATTAGCAAACATTGATGAGCCGTCAAAAAATATCAACGGAGCTTTGATCCGTCAAATATTTGCTTCAAATAATTGATTGAAATAATTCACCGTCAATGTCCTGAATACACGATCAATTTTGTCGTCAGTTAATTGATATCTATTATTTGACATCAAATAATTGGCGAAAAATTTGATGATAAACAGGACCTCCTATCTACTATGCAATCGTGATCAAAGTACCAATGGCGCAGAAAATTCGATTGTTTTGTGAACATCAGAATCTAAATTGACCTTCCTGTAAGGATCACTTAACCCTTCACCAAACTATCCCTGCTTTTTACAACCATGATATAGAAGCCTTTTGAAAACTTTGTGGGAAAAGGAGAAACGGTGCTGGAAACCAGCATTTTCTCCATTTCCCACAATGTTTCCTACCCTGCTGGAAACAAATGTCAATTTTTGAGTTACGTTTATTTTGTCGTCTGCAAGCGCTTTCAATTAGGACTAGTCTAAAATTTTCTCGTTTGGTAAAGGGTTAACTCGGAACTGTTTGGTGAAAGAGTCAAGTACCATTCTCAAGTCCTCCAGACTTTTCAAGGCACTCACATACAGGTGAGTGGCTCGATGGAGGCCTGGTAGCCAATGCTGTTTTTTGCAGTCTAATCTTAATCTATACAGTAAGTAAAAAAATATGAGCAGGTCATAGTAGTCTAAAGATTTAACTCATCCTGCTAAATAACTATAATGAAATTTCCAATTCGATGGTAAAAACCTAAATATTGTTATTTCAAAGTTATGTTATAGGGAATAATATCTCCTTATCGGACTGTGTAGATCTAAGATCAGACTGCACGTTCTGTGCAGTCTGATCTTGATCTACAATGTCCGGAAAACGTCAGCGAGACGTGATAAGCAGCCAAAGATTTAAATAAATCCACTGTTTCAAACGTTTCAAACGTTGTAACAATATTACCAAGGCGAAGCAAGGGATATAACTGTGCTTACATCTAAGGAAAAAAAAGATTCCATATTTATAACCCTTTGAATGGACACTGCTTACCGTCCTTTTTTGCCTTTTGCGGACAATGTAGATCAAGGCCAGACGGTACAGGACGTGCAGTATGGTCTTAGAGCTTCACTGCCCGATACGGTAATTTTTTTCCAGGAAAAGGAAAAACTTGAAATCGTAATATATTTGGGATTTTACCATTCGCTACAAATTTAGACAAGAGCCGTCAGAGACGGGTTATGCTCCCCGAACAAGTGCTTGTCGTAAAATATAAGAAATTGATATAAATTCACTTCTTTTATCCTAGAAGAAGCTGTTCATGCCCCCAAAAATTTGAAGTGAAAAGGCAATTACTATCTTAGAGATAGCCAACATAAACTTGTAGAGGACAATAAGCCCAATAAGCCCCCTTTAAGCCTCCTTTTCCCATAAGACAGTATTGGATCATTGCAATAAATACAAAGGGTGTGTGGTTTGTAGCATTTTTTAATAATAATTAAAAATTCGAAATTTCATAAAATTTTGAGCAGTCATGTATTAAATATTACATAAAACAATTTTTTACATGAAGCCCCCTTTTTCCGAGACGCAGCCTGAAATTGAGAAAAAGGAAGAGAGGTACCTGGGCAACGATCCAACAAGTTCAGATTTGAAATTTCACAAAGGTTTGAGCACTGATAAAGGAGAAACTAGTGAAAAACAATTTTTTCCATGAAGCCCCCTTTTTCCGTGATGCAGCCTTAATTTAAGAAACCAGGAAAGACGTATTTGCGCATTAATAATTCATAGATTGCAAAAACAAAGGGCACATGTTGAAACTTGTAAAACAAGATATAACCATGAAATGTTGACAAAAACTGAACAAGATATTAGTAAAAATTGCAATTTTGCATTAGGGCCCCTTTTTCATTTTACAAGAAACCCCCTTTTTCCATGACAGAGGGTCAAATTGAAAAACACAGAGATAAAGAAAGAAGAGCACATGGTGAAACTCTTAAAAAACAATATAACCATGAAGTTTAATGAAATTTTGACCAAAACTGAATGAAATAGTAGTAAAAATTGGAATCTTGCCAGAAGCCCCCTTTTTCCATGACAGAACGTCAACTTAAAAAATGCCCAGATTAAAAATAGCAAGGGCACATGCTAAGACTTTCCATAAACAATATAACCATGAAGTTTCATGATATTCTGACCAAAACTGAATGAGATATTGGTAAAAATTGCAATTTTGCATTAAGCCCCTTTTTTCCATGACACGGGGTCAAATTGAAAATCCGGGAAAAGAATATCGGCGCATTACCCCAAGGAGTTCATATATGAAGTTTCATCCAATTTGGTCCAAGGGTTGTGGAGAAATCGCTTCGGACGGACGGACGGACAGACGGACGGAAGGACGGACGGACGGAAGGACGGACGGACGGACAGACGGACGGACAGACGAAGCGGCGACTATATGCTCGCCCTTCGGGGAGAATAAAAATATGTGGCTATTGTGGACGATATGGATTAAGATCAGACTTAACGTAAAGTGCAGTGTGATAAAACCACGCGCTTCAGGATGTTCCGATTCGATGCGTATCGGCACTTTCCATGTATAAGTTTCAACGGAAACGAGCACTGCTAAGAACTACCAAGACCTCTCATTAATTACTATGTGAAAGGAACTCCAGAAAGCGAAAGCATATTCTTGTGCACTGCCACAGTGATGAGTCTCGGATCAGCCTGGGCTGTCTGCGCAGGCTAATCCGAGATGATACTTACCGTTCTAATATGATTTTCTGTTTCGCAAAAGTCTACTGTAGGACACTATCTTATGTAGTCGTAAAGTGCCGTCTCGGATTAGCCTGCGCGGACTGCGCAGGCTGATCCGAGACGACACTTTCCGCAAATGTCCGAATGACCCTTTTTCCTGTGTTGCAGGCCATATACATGTATATGTTCGGGGCATATCATCCAATTAGACCACGAGAAATTTCATCGCAGTGTAATAATATTTTTTTCCCTTTAATAAAACGTTTTCGGAAACCTCTTTTTCTTCAAGGTTTTGAAAAGAATCATTATTAGTTAGGATTTGTGTGGAAAAGGATGAAGACCGTTTTAAGGACCCTTACATTTGGAACATATAATTTGTCTTTTCTGAAAAATATGCTTGTTAAATACATGGTGCTTGCATAATCAATAGGCTCTTACTCGCGATTTACTAACTTTTTACGGACCTTGTTGATCAAGATCAAACAGAACGTGCTGATCTCAGGTCTACTCTAACAAATAAGGAAATGTTTTTTTTTTAAAGTGTGAAAAAGCACTATTCTGATTTTTCGCGATCGGCTTGAAAATTTCATTTCACTTATTTAATAGGATAAAGGTTGATCGAGACAGTTACTCAGACAAGTTAAATTACGGTAAAACTACTGTAGAAGACACGTTCTTACAGCTTTTACGCTTTTAAACAATTTGGATGACTGTAGAATTATTCAGAATACACTCATGTTGAAAACATAGATAAATTAACGATATTTATTGTTTCAGGGATAACTAATTGGACACGCATATCGGAAATCTTCGATTTAAAATTGGAAATGTCGTAACAGGGATTTCTTTGATTCCCCTACCCCCCTCCCCCAGAAAAACGAAATGTATTTTCTATAATTTATGATCTATGTAACCTTGTATCAGTCAGGGGTAGTCTCATTGATGATTTCTACTCTTCAAAAAACAAATTTCAAATTTTCAGTAGCTTTTTTTGTCGTCTGCAAATTCTTTCGATTTGGACAAGCCTACAATATTGTCGTTTGTTAGTGAGTTAATCTGAGAGAATGATCTAGCATTTTGCGGTATGACCTAGATATTGCGGGTGGTTCCTCGCATTGTATATGTCATTTAGTATCAGTTTTATATGTGATTATTCCAGTTGGTTATTACATTGTTTTCTGTTAGACATTCCCCGCCCTTAAACCAATAATTAATTATAGCCATTACTAGGTGGTATAAAAATACTTATCGGTTGTGATCGTGGCATTATTTCTAACGACATCTTGGAAAAAAAGAGGATAAAAAACTCATCATTCGGAAGACTCGGAGGATTTCGCTTTGATTCCAGTTTCAATGTAATGGGCGCTGAACAGATAAACGGAGATTTCCCGACACGCAACATTCTTAACTTATTACTTTCTGCAACGACTATTTTCTTATTGCAGTAAAAACCTGAGAAAAATCGTGTGACAAAAGGGAACAAAAATGTTTGTTTCTTCTTTTGACATCAGGTGGCTTGCGTCCATGAATTATTTTGTTTGAATTGCAGTTTGACAACATGTTCACATAAATATAAGTATCAACACAGCGGCTCCATGATTTGAACTTGAATCTATTTAGATCATCCATTTTTAAAGGGTGTTTCTGCTGCAAACAGGCTTCATTGCGCAACGACTAAGTCAAACATATCTGGGTCCGTATTCACCAACCATTCTTAAGAACGTTCTTAGTCTTATTCTCCAGAATTGTCTACATTTGTAAGTAACGCAACTTCTGATTGGCTAAACCATTCGGTTTAGCCAATCAGAAGTTGTGTTACTTACAAATTTGGAAAACCTTGGAGATTAAGACTAAGAATATTCTCAAGAATTGTTGGTGAATACGGGCCCTGAACTGCTATCATGAAAATGTTTATTTTTTTCCCACTTCTCCAAGCACTTGATAGCTTTTGAAAATGTTCGGAAGAAATACTCGTTTAAACTCTTTACCAAACGACAAGGTTTTAGACTGGTCCAAATTGAAATCACTTGAAGACAACAAAATAAACATAACTCAAAAATTGAAATTTGTTTACAGCGGGGTAGGGTAGTAAAAACCAGGGATTGTTTGGGAAAGAGTTAATCCATTGGCCGTCGATGTGTTCCATATATTTTGCCGTATTTTCTTTTACATTCTTATTCTTTATTTGTACCCATTCCAGATCAGTCCAATACAAGGGCCGAACCCGTTCGTACAGTCGGTAGCGTAAAAGACTTGAGACCAAACGGTCATAACCCCCCAGCTCGGTCGACCAATTTCTGTCACGTGTTGTTGATGATAGTCACTGCGACAGGACTGATACCTCTCTCAGCGCTGGCTATTGTTTCAACGATGTGTGAACCCTACCAGTAATTTGGAGAGAGTATTGTGAAGAGTACTGGTAAAAAAAACTCTGGCAAAATATAGAAAAAGTGCTCTGGCCGTCGCAATATCACTGGAATAATGTCGAAAACAAATCTGCATAGCTCGATTGGTAGAGCGTACGAATCGTGAACATGATGTTTTGGGTCATTTGAGGATGTGGTTTTGATTCCCACGGTTGGTCATCTAAAATTACTAGTAGATGAGACGTTAACTCTTGACCAGACGGCAAAATTTTGGACTTGTCTAAATTGAAAGCATTTGCAGACGACAAAATAAATGTGAATAAAAAATTGAAATTTGATTTGAAAAGGGTAGAAAACATTGTGGGAAAAGGAGAAAATGCTGGTTACCAGCATTTTCTCCTTTTCCTACAATGTTTTCAAAGGCTATTTTTCTCAGGGTCGTTAATAGTCGGGATTGTGTGGTAAAGAGTTAAACTGAAGTTGTCACGGTGCTATACACCGAGCACGTTAAAGACCCAGGCGTAACTTAGCATGGGTTTATTCTTGTAGCTGAACAGTCCCTCGTAACAATACTAACAGCCTTCAGGAGGCGTCGCTCATATGAGCAACCGGTGACGACGATAAATCAACGCAAATTCAGTCAATCAAGCAATGTTGAACACCATACAAACAAACAAACTAACATCAAAATAGTCTTATAAAATCGCTATATTGTAATGCATCACTTTGAAATGATGATGGCACGCTTCAGATGTCTCCTCGTTTATTTGCAGTTCTATCTTTAATAGTATCTTATTTTTTTTCTCTGCCATGTCATTGTTAAATATTAATACTATACGAAAAAAATTCAAACTGATCCAAAGTTAAAGCATTTGCAGACGACAAACTATATATAGATCAAATGATAATTTTAGAAAAAAAAAATATTGCGATAACTTAAAGTTTTCTGAAAATATTATCGAGATAGTAAACAGTTTCCTGAAAAAAAAAATCACGATAAACTTAATATTTTAACGCAAAATTTCTCAATCGTGCACGAAGCTGATATCAAGAAAAAATTATCGTTATAGTTCTTTCTGTGTCTCGATATCTTTATAGAAAAAAATCACCAATTGGATAAACTCGGTAGTTTTTGACCTTACAAGACTGCAGTAAGTAAAAAGTTGAGCTATTAACAGTTTTAGCTCAATTGGTAAACTTTGAGGAGACTCGAAATGAACAAAATCCTGTAAGACCCAAAGACGACTAGAAAAACCTCCTACGAACAACTTTAGAGCCATTCGGGGAAAAGAAGAATTCATAAGACTGAGGACGAAGATGTTCCGAAACCAAGTATTATAGATACCGTTAATGACAGTTATGGGTACGAACGCAAAAAAACAGCATTTTCTCCTTTTCCCATAATGTTTTCTACCCTTCACAAAACAATTTCAAATTATCAGTCACTTTTACTTTGTGGTCTGCAAATGCTTTCGATCTGGACACACGTAAAATTTTGTCGTTAAGTAAAGAGTTGATAAGATACGGCTTCGAAACATCTTGGTCTCCAACTTTATGAACTCTCCTTTTTCCTGAATGGCTCTAAAAGTGTTTGTACGGGGCATTTGGTCTTTGTATTTAACATGCTTCTTTTCATTTCATGTGAAGTTAAGAAAATTACCAGTTAAGGCAAAATTGCAAATTATTCTCATTTTGACATAGAGTCTACTGCCATCTTGTAAAGTAAAGGACTATACCGAGTTCACTCAACTGGGGAAATTTCTATTTATAGATGCCGAGAAACGGGTAAAAGTATCACAGTGGTTTTATCTCGAACGTAAGCTTGGTGCACAAATGAGATTGCGTTTCAAAATTTACTGATCAATATAAAGTACCTAGAAAAATAAGTTTATAGCGAGACTTTTTTTTCTGAAAACTATGGTGGCATTTTTCTGCCACGAGATACGAGATAACTATTGCGCTCGTTAAAAAGAAATATCGCAATAAAAAAAAAAACATTCCTGGAAATATTATCTGGATAATAAAATGTTTCATGATAAAAAATGTCGCAGTAATTCTCACTGTTATCATGATGATTTTTGCGTTCATGGTATCTTTATCTAGATATCTTTTCGAGATATCTTCATCTCTAACCTTATGAATTCTTCTTTTCACTCAATGGTTTCAAAATTTTTCGTAAGAGACACATCGAGTAGTCTTTGTTTTAATAGACTTCAGTATATTTCATGCGTAATCCAAATTTACCAATTAAGCTAAAATGGTAACAAATTCGAATTTTAAATTATGGCCATCTTGTTAAGTAAAAAACTACCAATTTTATCCAAATGATAAATTTTCTATTTATAGATATCGAGAAACAGGTAGAACTATCACAATAATCTTATCTAGATTATCAGCTACGTTCACGAATAAGAAATAGCCTATATAATCTCTTCAAAATTCATGGCAATTTGTAGTCAATAAAAAAAATGCCGAACACAACGATTTCAACATTCTTTTTACCGGAAAAATAATTGCTGCATGTTTTATCCAGTCTGATCTCGATTCCAGCTATCTGCAAAAGTGCATTTAGTAACACCTAACCGCGAGTAGGATTTAATGCTTTATACATCAAAAACGCCGATGGTTCATCAAATAAAAAGAAAGCGTATAATGGTGGAAAGGCATTGAAATACTAAAGTTCACATCCAGTCACATTTATTTTATTTTATTTTACAAGTGTTAACAAATAAATTGAATGAAATCTGATTACCTATTTTGTAAAATGTTTAACGCTCACACCGGTTTACTTTCCCATCAATTCAAGATTAAGACAAAAACAACTACAACTTCCGTAGAAAAAATGAATTCCCAAAGCTTCTTTAGGTTAAATGAAGAGCATAAATAGCCCGCGGATGTCAATGGTCAAATAAGATTTCATTGCGAAATTCATTTTTTATTCTAAACGAAATAACTATTTCATTTTTTAAAAGAAGGGGGTCGAACCAACGAGTTATTATGGCTTTCGACATACCATAAGAATGACTGGTAAATTGCACCGATACATGTTTTAAAAATAATATATAAACAAAGATTTATTAGAATAGTTTTACTTGAAAAGATTTTAGGGTTTGAATAATGACAAAATTGCGAAATTCACATTTACAAGACCACTACTTTTCCATTTTGGGGAAAAAAAATCTTGCCATTATTATTCTCCCTAAAACCCTTACAAGATTTTATCACAAATTTCATCTATTTTGATTCCATGGCGTCTGGCGTTGTTTCCGTTTCCGCTGTTGCGTCATCAGTCGATCTACCTATACGCACGAAGGAACTGAGTCGGCGTTTTTCCATGTCATTAACAGAGGTGTTTGAATCGATCTCATTTGCATCTGATGATTTTCCAATACGTACAAATTTACTCAATACTCTCTTGTTTCGTGTCTTCGATGCGTCACCATCGGTATCTTCCGTATCATGGTCGTGTGTCACAATGTCTGTCTGTCCGTTATCTACATCATCAACATTGTCAGAAGTAAAATGATCCTCATCTTTATCAAAGTCATCATATTTTTCTCCTTCCTCAATAGGTTCGTCAATATTTTTACCAATACGAACAAATGAACTAAGCCGTTTTTCGGCACCAGCTTCATCACGTTCCTGTGATTTGCCGATTCGTACAAATGAGCTTAAACGTTTGTCGATTCCCGACTGTATTTGATTAATGTCTTTACCAATTCGAACAAATTTACTAAATCTTTTCTCTGCCGGATCGTCTCTCATGAGGTTTCCTTTGCCTATTCGGACAAATTTACTGAATCTTTTGTCCATAGCTTCGTTTGAAAGTGGGTCACCTTTTCCAATGCGGACAAATTTACTAAATCTTTTATCGAGAGGTTCGGCGGCCATTAGATCGCCTTTTCCAATGCGGACAAATTTACTGAATCTTTTATCAACGGGTTCATCTGTCATGGAGCCACCTTTTCCAATACGGACAAATTTGCTGAATCTTTTATCGAGAGGTTCAATGGTCATTGGGTCGCCTTTTCCAATGCGGACAAATTTGCTGAATCTTTTATCAATAGGTTCGTCTGTCATGGGATCACCTTTTCCAATGCGGACAAATTTGCTGAATCTTTTATCAACGGGTTCGTTTGTCATGGGGTCACTTTTTCCTATGCGAACAAATTTGCTGAATCTTTTATCAACGGGTTCGTCTGTCATGGGGTCACCTTTTCCTATGCGGACAAATTTACTAAATCTCTTTTCCTCAGGTTCACCTGTAGTCACGCTTCCTTTGCCAATACGGACGAATTTACTGAAACGTTTGTTCGTGTCTTGTCCATCCTTACCTAAAAGCAGAAGAAAAAGAGAGTAAATGGACATGATGAAGTCATTTTTTCCTTAACTCTTACCCTAACGAGGAAATTTCAGACTTGTCCAAATTGAAAATGTACATTTGCAGGAGACAAGTTGAATGCGGCCCATTTAATGAATTCAATCTTTGCAAGGACAGAAAAAAATATTGTGGGAAAAGGCTACCAGTATATTCTTTTTCCAAGAATGTGTTTAACATTTCTTCTTCCTCAGGATGGTTAAAACTCGGAACTTGGATATCGTTTAGAAGTATGGGTGTACTGTAAGATTGGCGGTGTATTACATAATTAGTTGTACAGTCAAGTGGCAGGGGACTTGGAAACTTGTTCACAGCTGTAGTGAAACATGTCCCCTCAAGCCACACTGTGAGGTGGTGACGTGATTTGCCACAGCAGTAAACAAATTTCCAAGTCCACTGCCACCTGACCGTATAACGAATACTTATTACACTTTAATCACGAATCAAGATACTGTCACTCAAATTTGACTCTGGATGAAAAATGATGCGATATAAGGAGATTTTTTTTCTCGCAATGATGTTACTTTAACTTTTGAAACCATTGAAAGAGCAAAATGTATTATAGTGTTTCATTAATAAAGAGGTTTCATAAATATAAGGGCTGATGGTGCTTCGAAATGTTTCCGATTTTCATATCAAAAGCAGGTTGACGCCGAATGGAAAAATGGTGTAAGACAAGGAGATCGCGTCATTGCAATGATATTTTCGGACTTTTAAAAAGACGGTCTATTATAAAATACTTCGACAGGGTGTCCACAATTAAAAAGATATACAAGTCAAAATTTTGATAGTATCGTACTACTTTTATTTAATTGTGTTTCAGCTAAAAAGATACATAAAGTCAAAAGTTTGATGGTATTGCTCAAACCCTATTTCTGAGTAAAAATGACTATATTCTGGATCCGAGAAAAATGTATAAGTCGATGAGATCATGTCCTCGCAATAATTGTTTTTTCAAAGTTTTAAAACCATCAGAAATCTTAAAACAAAATACCCCATAATGCTTTCAAATTTCAAGGGATACTCAACTCAAAAATGTTTCTGAATCCTGGCTTAATTGTTTATTTGTTAACTATCCCAAAAGATACCGTTATTGTGCTTTATCTATAGGTAACCAATAACGATTTATTACCACTCATATTAATTGATGTTATTTTCATTGATATATTTTACTACATATCAGTCCATTTCTGTATTAAATTCTCTTTATGTTTTTGCAGAGTTTACAACATGTTTGTACTTGTTACAGGTCATGAATCAGCCCTTTTAAAACGGTCGTAACTTTTAAAGATCGTGTTTATTTTCACACGGTATAAATAACACGACAACAAAGATACCAAAATATCACTGGGGACTTTATATATCCCTCTAAAAAGAGGAAAAGGAAAAAAAAGTAAATGTAATATGGTAACAAATATGATACACATGTATACATTTAAAACGAAATATTCAAATGTCCTTTTTTTTCCCATTTGTCATACTTATTACTGGCTTACACTTTAGTTTTAACAAGCTTCCATAGACTACATGTAGTTCGAAATGTGACCCATCACGCAAAAAGGGACCTTCTGGGAAGTGCGAAAATTGTCAACCCTGATCAGACTGCGTGATTTACGCAGGGTGACCTTGGTTGACACTTTTCGCTTGAATGACATTTTCTATGTGAAAAGTAGTCATTGTACTTTGTTGTACAATCACTTTTTGAATTATCAACTTAAACTGGCCCGCGCTATCGTTGATCTGTTTTCATCTAATTGATGTACAGAATTCCCACATGGTCCTTTTTTGCGTGATGGGTCACAATTGTTTTCAATTTTCTAAACCCTGTCAGTCCGTAAAGTCATTTTAAGTCGACCAGATTTCATTTGTACAGTAAGGACTTTACTTTTTTTATTGTTTGTCAATTGAAAAATAAAGAGAAGTAAGAAAAGATAACGCAGAAGTTGCTTCTTGCCGAACCACGTTTTCGAAAGCTTTCATTTTGTTTTAATTTCATGGTCAAAAGTCAAATATTGCTGTTTCAAAGGTATATTTCTTAGGGAATAATATTTCCTTATGGGACAGTGTAGATCAAAGATCAGACTGCACGTTCTGTGCAGTCTGATCTTGATCTACATTGTCCGCAAAAGGCCAGTGAGTCGCGCTTAGCAGCCTACGGGCTAGAGTAGATATCTTCAATTTTAGTACAGTAACTGGTAAAAATAATCGGAGATCGGAGAAGTGGGGACAACAAAAAAGCAGTTCATTGGGAATAACTCGATACAATCGTGAAGTGAAGGATTCCAGGATCATGGGTTGATGATTTTTACCGATAAATGCTAAGACCGGGGGACCTATAAAAATATTACAATGGATTTATTTTCTACCACTGTCTGAGTTGGCGTCCAAAATCGGTATTTTTTTACAGATTAAATGTCGTAGCCTCGTTTGGATTTTTGACAGACCAACCGATATCACTTATCAGCTTAAATCTGGAATTGTCGTTCCTATCAACCAAAATTGCTATCCTCTTTTCAGATTAAATTTCATAACCTCGTTTGCAAATTTGAAATACCACAACGATAACATGTTATTTATTTTTTCCGTCGGTCACTATCAAATCGGAAAAAGATTGGTGTTGTTACTTTATTCAACCGGAAGTGTGTAGCGAATTACCGTCAAAATATGCTCAGTACATTGCTGCGATAAAAAAGTAAATCTCTGCCTATTGTAAAATACATTATCAGTTGTGCTGTCAGGTGGCAGGGGACTTGGAGACTTGTTCACGGCTGTGGTGAATCATATCGCCCCAAGCAGAGTAGGAAACATTGTGGGAAAAGGAGAAAATAAGGGTTATCAGCATTTTCTCATTTTCCTACATTGTTTTCAAAAAGCTTCTATCTCAGGTTCGTAAAAACCAGGGATTGTTTAGTAAAGGGTTTATATCAGATTGAATGATTTATTATTATAGGTTACAGTTTTTTCGCTTTCTAATTGTTGAGTTGTATATCGTATTTCATTTAATAGATGTGAACAACTCACGTATTCTGCTTTTATGACTGCTATGCAGTCAGCTTTAGATTTTTCAAATAAGACAATACCCAAACCTTACCAATTCGTACAAATTTGCTAACTCGCTTGTCTTTCAAATCATCCAAGTCAGTAAAACCATGATAGAATCCCTCCGTCGGCCCTCTACCGATTCGTACAAAACTACTCAGCCGTTTTGTATTGTACAAATTTTCTTTGTCGTCGTCTCCCTCTTCGTTCAGATCTTTACCAATCCTTAGATACCTTCTGAAGTCCTGTAGAGGCTCTAAAGTGTCATCTTGTTGTTCATTTTCCATTCTGTTTAGAGCATCTGTTGTGTCACGTTTACCAATACGTATAAAGGAAGATTTACCAAACCGACCGCTTCGCCTATAATATGGCTGTCTTGCTATACTATGTATCATTCCGCCTCTGTGACGTAAAAGAGCAGAAGAAGGAAATTTTCCGAGGCGAATAAAAGCGCCACCCCTTTTCTCTAACCCGTTTTGTAAAGGTTCGGAAAAGTCGTCACCCCGACCGATTCGGACAAAGGAACTTAGACGTTTTTCTGGATTTTGGAACCCGGGGGACTCAAAGGCACTACCGTCGTCGTCACCATAGGGTTCCCCGCCCATAAAGGGCTCCCCGCCCATGCCCTCTTCATCATAACCATAGAGTTCGGGTTGATCTCTGCCGATGCGTATAAAAGAACTTAACCCGCGACCTATGCGCACAAATTTACTCAGTCTTTTCTCTGGAAGTTCATCGAGGAAAGAGTTCGTGTCTGGATAGACAAAACCGTCGTCATATTTCAGACCTGTATCATCAACGCTAGCCACCGACTCGCCATTTGTTGGTCCGAGAATGTGGAGTGTAAGGCAAAACAGGATGTGGAGTGTCCATATTGTTTCCATTCTATTTCTGAAATTACAAAATAGTTCCACGTTTATTTCAAAAGTCTTTGATAAATTAACACAGAACGTCATGAAAAAATGCAGCAGACGACTTTTGCGGGTATCTCCTTCGATTATTATGGGTAAACGATCCTTATCCTGCTAAATAAAAGAAAAATGAAAACTTGAAGCCGATAAGAAAAACCTAAATATTGCTGTTTGAAAAGTAATTTTTTGATGAAAGCTATCTTCCTATTGGACAACGTAGATCTAAGATCAGACTGCACAATCTGTGTTGTCTGATCTTGATTTATACTGTCTGCAAAAGGTCATTCAGTCCCGATTAGAATTTATTTATATCAACCCATAAGAGCGACTCAATGACCTTTTCACCTTTGGTACTGTACCAAACGACAAAATTTTAGACTTATCCAAATCCAAAGCACTTGCAGACGACAACGCAAATGTGGCTTAAGTCACGGGATCTCTCTTTGAAAGGGCTAAAAACGTATAGGAAAAGGGGGAATTGTTGGTTACCAGTATTTTCTTCTTTTTTTTTGTTATAACGTTTTCATTAGGCTTCTTCTACAAGATCATTGAAATTAAATACCAGGATTAACGCTTTACCACAGAATTTGGAGTTTTTGACCCATTACCAAACGACAAAATTTTAGGAAATTTGTGAAGGATAGAAAACATTGCGGAAAAAAGAGAAAATGCTGGTTACCAGCATTTTCTCCTTTTCCCACAATGTTTTCTAAAGGCTTCTTTCTCAGGGTCGCCAAAATTAGGCGTTGTTTGGTAAAGGGTTAATTACCCTTAGAAAAATAACTTTTGAAAACAATGTGGGTAATAGAGAAAATGCTTGTAACCAGCGTCTTCTCCTTTTCCCATGTTTTTTTTTTCTCCATACACACATTCCATGATTTGAACCATATTTGATGTGTCCTCCGCAATGTGCTTTAAAATTTGAAGCTGTCTAAAATTTGGTCGTTTGGTAAAACGTTAAATTGGCTTTTACAATCCGAAAAAGGAGACTAAAACACCCTTTTTTAACCTTTAGACTCCTAAACGCGACTCAAAGACCTTTGACCGACAGGCTAGATCAATATCTGGGTCCGTACTCACCAACCATTATTAAGATTAAGAACATTCTTAGTCTTATTCTTCAGAATTTTGTCAATTTGAAAGTAGCAGAACTTCTGATTGGCTAAACCGAATGGTTTAGCCAATCAGAAGTTCTGTTACTTTCACAGTTAGAAAATCTTGAAGAGTAAGACAGAATGTTCCTAAGAATGGTTGGTGAATACGGACCCTGACTACAGAGAACCAGCGTTAGCACAATACTTTGAAGTCATTGGCTGTTGTCTCACAAACACAGAACCGGTGTAATCCTTGACAGTGAGAGGAGAATATGACTCCATCGGCAATGCCTTCAAAGAATGTCGACCGTGACAGATCTTCGAATCTACAACAATGGATTTATCAGCCCTGTTCATTATGACCAAGCTACCGGGACCGAGCTCGGTAATTTTGTCGGGTTTAAAATCGGGGCGGGGGGGGGGGTCGTTGGTTCGAATCTCGGCTAAGGCAATCTCATTCTGAGGGTTCATGAAAGTCATTGCAACTCCTTTACACCGGTGATCACTGTTACAACGATGGTTATGTTGGTAAGCAAATAGTGTCTTAGGAAGCATAATGTGAGAAGCAGTGGTACTAAAACTCTAGGACAACTTGGATAGGTGCGCTGACCAGCCATACATAAATGAGATGATGCAGAAAACGGTGTTAGACATTGAACATGCAAACAAATAAAACCTACAGACTCCCTTGAAGAGACCTGTAAAACATCCCCTATGAAAAAAAAGTTATGTGGTTCATAATTGTAATAAACGGGATATGGAGCATTAAAAGGAATACGTCTGGGAAATCTAAGTGAAATTGGTGAAGATCATTGGGGCCTTTTATTAGTCGTAGTTACTGCAATTTTAACCCCAGACACTGGCAAATTCATATCTACGACTGTCGGGTAGTTTTTTTTTGTCGCATGGGGGTGTGCATTTGATGGTGATTATTTTCTGCAATTGTAACCCGTGTCCTGCCCATTTTATATTGTCATTTTCCTTAAAAGATATAACCTTGTGAGAAAAGGAGAAAATGCTGGTGACCAGCATTTTCTCCTTTTCCCACAAGGTTATATCTTTTGTCTATACGGAGAATGTTTACTGATTGTTTTTTTGTCCCTAACCATACAATCACTTGCTTTTTCGACCCTAAAGAAAAATGCTTGACCAGTAATTTTGTTCTTCTCTCTTGTATAGTTGCTCTTCTACGTGCAGAACACTGGCTTGACATCGTTGCGCCGCTTGCTTTCAAGGTAACACCAAGTTGACTAAATGCTTCTCTACTAGGGCTGTTATGCCAGATTCACATCATGTGACTTAAGTCTGTGGGATCTGGCACAAAAAGGTAATTTCGTCGGTTTACTTAAAAGACCTCCTAACTACAGCTTGTTTCAAGTGTAGTTACGAGGTTTTTGAAGTAAACCGATGATTTGCCCTGGGCTTTAGCTCAGTGTTCATGCATCTTTAAATATGTTTGGGTCTTGGGTATTGCAAAAAAAAAACCCCAGCTTTAAAACACCATGTTACTAAGCACATTCTATTGGGAATATTAAACTGCAAATATTCTCTTTTAGATTTTCTTTATACTAATCCAAGTACAACAAGAAGAGTTCCCCGTGGTAATATATTATAAATAACAAACGTGATTTCTATAGGTATATTCAGCGCATCGGGCTTCACCGCATAATCTCGACTTTAATCTTTTACCAAACAATACCTGGTTTTTACGACTCTGAGATAGAAGCCTTTTGAAAACATTGTGGGAAAAGGATAAAATGCTGGTTAAACAGCATTTTCACCTTATCCCACAATATTTTCTACCCTCCTGGAAACAAATATCAATTTTTGATTTACGTATTTTGTCATCTGCAAGTGCTATCAAGTTGAACCAGTCTAAAATTTTGTCGTTTGGTAAAGGGTTAGATGACTTTTCAAAAGAAAGCTTCTAGAAACTACATTTTCTTCTTCTTTCCATAATGTTTGCTATCCGTCCAAAGCCAAATTTCGTTTACTTCATTCAGATCAATTTAACTTTGTCGTCTGCAAGTGCTTTCGATTTCAACAACTTTTGAATGTTGTTGTCTGGTACAGAGATAACTTTCAGGCTGTTGAGCTTTTACCGACAGTGTAGATCAAGATCAGATTGCATAGAACGTGCAGTCTGATCTTACATCTATATTTTCCGACAAGGATAGATTGTCCTTCCTAAAATACCTTTACAATAGCAAAATTTGGGGTTTTTACCATCAACTTGAAAGTTTCATATTAGTACTTCCGCCGGATATGGATCGACCCTTTGCTAAATAATCCCTAATTTTTACGACACTGAGGAAGAAGCTTTTTGAAAACATTGTGGGAAAAGGAGAAAATGCTGGTAACCAGCATTTTCCCCTTTTCTTACAATTTTTTCTACACTCCCCTGAACTAAACTTCAACTTTTGAGTAACATTAATTTTTTCGTCTGCAAATGCATTCAGTTTTGGACAAGTGTAAAATTTTGTTGTTTGGTAATGAGTTAAAGTGGCGGGGAGCTTATCTATTTTTAAATCTGCTTCACCATCAGACGTAGGTTTAATCTGAATATGTAAATTGTTTTTCAGATTTCTATCAGTGGTTATGTTATGCAAAGACGTGCAATTCCCTACACGTGCACACTATAAATAATTGAAATGTGCGTTGCTAAGGTACACCAAACCGGTTGAAAAAAAAAACATTCTGTGTTGGCACAACCCAAAAAATAAAAGCTATTGAAAACTGGGGAAAAATCGTCTGTGTCAATGTATTTTATGGATAAAGAACCTTTCTACTAAAGTGACTTTCTACTAAAGTAAATTGTACATACCTACTCCAGCCCCTGGGCTGCTAAGCGCAACTCACTGGCCTTTTGCGGACAGTGTAGATCAAGGTCAGACTGCACAGAACGTGCAGTCTGATCTTGGATCTACACTGTCCGATAAGGAGATATTATTCCCCAAGAAATACCCTTGAATCAGCAATATTTGAAAGACAGCGGCATTAATCTACTTTTAATGGTTCCCACAATGTTTTTTAAAGGCTTCTTTCTCATGATCGTTAAAAGAAAGGATCGTGTGGTAAAGAGTTAAACGGCATTAAAATCCAAATCAATCAAACAATCAATCAATCAATCAATCAATCAATCAAACCAACCAACCAACCAACCAACCAACCAACCAACCAACCAATCAAATCAAATCAAATCAAACTAAATTACTTGCTATCTATATTCTGTATGTCTGTCTGAAATAAAACCAAATCTATCTATCTATCTATCTATCTATCTATATATCTATCTATCTATCTATCTATCTATCTATCTATCTATCTGTCTGTCTGTCTGTCTGTCTGTCTGTCTGTCTATCTATCTATCTATCTATCTATCTATCTAGGCCCGTGGGTCAGTCGGTATATCAACCGAGGCTTTAAACCCTGGAGGCCTAATTCTATCTGAGCACTGATGATAGTCGTTCCGAAAGAATTCATCAAATTCTCATCGCTGAACACTTTTTCGACAATGGTTATGTAGAAAGAAGCCAGTGGCTTGGATTGAGTATGTTATATGGCCTGCAACACACGAAAAGGGGCATTCGGACATTTGCGTAAAGTGTCGTATTGGATAAACCTGTGCAGTCCGCACAGGCTAATCCAAGACGACACTTTCTGTTTTTACGTCATTTTCTGTTTTGCACATGTCTACTGTAGCACAAAATCTATTGTAGTCGTAAAGAGCCGTCTCGGATTAGCCTGCGCGGACTGCGCAGGCTAATCCGAGACGACACTTGACGCAAATGTCCGAATGCACCTTTTCGCGTGTTGCACTCCATATAGTTTTGGCAATATAAGAAAAATGAAATTATGTCGAAAACGGCATTAATCGACACAAAAAATACAGCAATACTCGTAAGTCTTTGATCCCGACTGTTACTACGTGTAATTTGTGGGTGAAACACCGATAAGCCAAGGTGACCCGAAGTTACCGGATTGTACCGATTCTCACACAGCATGCAAGCTTTTCATCAATTATGGATTGGCTGTAATTAAACCTTTACCAAAACCATTCAGTCGCTTTTTTACGCAAACCTGATGAGGAAGAATTTAGAAAACAGTGTGAAATAAAGGTAACCAGCATTTTCTCCTTTTTCCCTCACAGTTTTCTTCCCTTTCGAAACACGAACCCCACCTAATCAACCATCAAGTTTACCATCCGCAGTTGCTTTGAATATGGACAAACCTGCGTTGTAGAGACCGGAAAAGACACTTCAAGCTTAGCCAGCAAAATATGAACAGAACATGGTCATTATCCGACGGTAAATAGGATCTAAATATTGCATTGTCGGGTCTTCCTTTGTCTCGGAATATCTCACGATAAAGAGAGCAAGGTCGATCGAGGGTCGGGTAACACGTTCCTGCAATCTAATCCGAACTGTCCATTTTAACTTTTTACCAAATGACAAAATTTTAGACCGGTACAAATTGAAAACACTCGCAGACAATTAAATCAATGTAAATAAAAAAAAAAGAGAGAAATTTCTTTCCACCAGGGTGGAAAACATTGTGGGAAAAGGAGAAAATGTTGGTTACCAGCATTTTCTCCTTTTCCCACGATGTTTTCAAAAAGGCCTCTATCTCAGGCTCGTAAAAACCAGGGATTGTTTGGTAAAGGGTTAAGTAGATATCTTAAACCGTGTTTCCGTGTCACCGGCAAACACATTTGATCCACGCGCCGGCAAAAGGTTAATGTATCTCTATGACGTATCAAACAAAACAAGACATCACCTTATTGTGGATCCATAAATATCCACTTTATCGAACAATAAACTGAATCATGAAGTAGACTTGTCCTCTGAAAAGCAAAAATTTTAAAGAGAGCGAAAAATTTCGGCCCACGTCAGCCTGCGCGGATTGCGCAGGCTGACGTGAGTCGATACTATTCGCAAATGGATTAAGCCCCCTTTTTCTCTGGGCATGGCTCATATAGGCCGACTTTTGGATAAAAGGGTTTAGGTAACGGACCCGTAATACTTCTAGTACAGCATGGCATAAACTTTCTTGACGTTAGGACATCTCTGTGATTGATTAGACCAAGTACCTTGATTCGTCATGCCAAGCAAGCCATAACATAATTATGGGTCCATAAAATATTTTTTTCTTTTCTTTTTAATAGCAATTAACAGAATCATGAGGTAGACTGGTCCATTGACGTGTAGAAAATCGATCATTTGCAAAAAAAATTCGATCTAGTCTGTGCAGCCTGATCTTGATCCATAACCGTTTGCATAGGTCAATGTTTATTCGGTAGTTAGGCTGAAAGGGTTTTGAGTGAAATGTTAGACGTTGATCAAAATAAATTTATTCTGAAGATGCGCCAGGCTATATCTTACGTTTAACACCAACTAGAGACCAAATATAAACCTATCAAGAGTCAAATTGCAAGTAAATTAAAGTTGTCGACTTTAATTCTAGTTGCTCAATATATTTTTCTATCAGAGACTGAAAAATTGAAAGGATGCATAGAAAAACACTGCCAGACTCATAATATCAATACATGTTTTTCTAATAGGTATAAATTGAATTTGCTTGTTTTTTAACTACGAAACTATATATTTCTGGCAGCTAGTTGGCCTGAAACTTAGAAATCCAGTTAACTAAAAACACCTTGAAGGCACGGAGTAGACCAAGATCACACCTCACAGAACTTCCTATCTAATCCTGGATCTACACTGTCAGATTTTTTGTGAGGAACTGCGATCAAAGATACGGAGGATAAAATACAGTCTCAACCCTTATCCTTCTAAATAACTAAAAACATTTTTTATTTCAATATTAAAAACTCAAATAGTGCAATTTCAAAGTTATGTGTTGGGAACAATATCTCCTTATCGGACAGTGTAGATCCAAGATCAGACTGCACGTTCTGTGCAGTCTGATCTTGATCTACACTGTCAGCCAAAGGTCAGGGGTTAAAACGCAAGTTCCTCTTTGCAATTGAATAAGAATGCTGAATTTATATGAGAAATGCATCGTGCATTGGGGGTATAATGCACGTCCCCTAATCCATTTTATCAACATAGTCCTCACATAATCATGAAGTGATAAAATCCATTTTATTTAGCAACAGGCTTGATCTAGAATAGAATGGCCCTTTGACACGCAGAAAACTTACAAATTGAACTCCTCTTTCACTGACAAGGGCTCGTATTCACCAACCATTCTTAAGAACGTTCTTTGTCTTATTCTCCAGAATTTTCTACATCTATAAGTAAACCATTCGGTTTAGCCAATCAGAAGTTGTGTTACTTACAAATTTAGAAAGCCTTGGAGAATAAGATTAAGAATATTCTATAGAATGGTTGGTGAATACGAGCCCAGAGCTCATTTATTTTGCTCTCTTAACATTTTACAATACAGAGCATGTTACAATGATGAACTCGTAAATTGTATAATTATTCCATAATTATACCTAGACAAATTACGGGCTTTCTTCGTGCGTTTCCGTGAAGACTCGTTTTATGGTGTCACACCGCAAGTTTTTTTTTTTACGAAAGAATTCTGAAGAGGAAATAGCTATTGATCAATGTTGACCATCTGCTATTTGTATTGAGAACTTTGTTTTGTTCATTTGAATGGCATTGAATTTGGTTGCCTACTATGATTGATTGCACTATTTCACTACTCATCTTTTTGGGGGCGGTTTAAATGATACATGTCACGTATTATATCGTTAAAACAAGCGAAAATGTGTCATAAATTGCTGAGAAAAAAAACATTAGGAATAAAGTCATAACTGACTGATTACTGAGTATTTCGGAAGTACGAACTTGTTATAGGTCACGTGGCAGACAGATTGTGCAGGTGGCTCAGCATGAATAATTGAAGAGAAAGTTATGCATACCCTATTATTTACTTATTTTTTGGAATTAAACTGCTCCTACATATTTTACAGACTAACCCATTCAGTGTCATAGGGACATCTGTGCATGGCATAGATCAAAGATCAGACAGCAAAAAATGTGCAATCTGATCTCTGAACCATACTGTCCACTGAAGAGATAAAAATCTTTCTGTCTGTCTGATGTTTGCTGTTTTGTATTTCTAGCCGTCGGTAGCAGTCGGGTTTTTTTAATACTTTGCACTGAAAGGGCTACCTGGACCAGTTACTTTTCTTTTAACCCTTTCCCAAATTTTAGACTCTTCCAAACTCAAAGAGTTTGTAGACGACAATTTCAAATTTGATAAAAATGGCAGAAAGTTCTCCAAATGAGTAGAAAACACTGTGGGAAAAGGAGAAATTGCTCGTTACGAGCAATTTCTCCTTTTCCCACAGTGTTGTCAAAAGACTTGTACTGCAGACACGTAAAAACCAGGGCTTGTTTGGGAAAGGGTTAACAAAACTGATAGCTTCGAAAAATTTGAGCCATGCTCTATTAAAAAAGGACTTAATGTGTCTGCAAAAATAGTATCGGCCTTGGTCAGCTTGCAATAGGAGGGACCCAACGTCATGTAAAATCAACGATCATGTAAAATCACGGTTATGACCATTATCTCCCGCTAGATGGCATTCTACAAATACCCATCTACCTAATTTGGGCATCCTGGGTACAGAACCGGACTATTTTTCTACGTGACAACCGTTACTTTGAATTTCAAACTAAAATAAACGTTTACTCAATAAAACGCTACCTGGTGCGATTCATTCAGCTATGATCAACAGTTTAGAGAAATCTGGAGCTGAAACAGGCCTAATTTCTCCTCAAACTTATTGATAAAAAGCCATTTTCTCAATTGCTACTTTATAGCGCGTAATACTACAATCTCTCCAATATCGGGGAAAGTAAAGCTCATGAAAGACAGGTCGAATCTTCGAAGAATATATGACATGCGCAGACAACGCGGTTATGATTTTCTGCTGCCTGAGCATCGTGTTTCTTTTTCTTTTCTTAGTGTCTCAATTTAGTGGCTATTTCTTAAAGGCGAATATAGCTAAAATATATCTTTTCAGCTTACCAAAACGAAATCTTGTTCCTTATTCACAAACCATTGTTAAGAATAGTTATTAATACTACTTATTCACCAACCATTCTTTAGAACGTTATTTGTCTTACTCTCCAAAATTTTCTTTATTTGAAATTAACACAACTTCTGATTGGCTAAACCATTCGTTTTAGCCAATCAGAAGCTTTGTTACTTACGTTTTAGAGAATCTTGGACACTAAGACTAAGAATATTCTCAAGAATGGTTGGTGAATACGGGCTCCTCTATAATTGGAGAATGCGGAGTGATACACAAAGCAGGGATAAGCCTCGTGGCTTTAACGTACTGCCTAAGCCAGTATGCTGATTTTTATACAAATTTGGGCTATAATATGATTATAGAATCTGAAGGTAGACAAAGGCAGTCTTAGCTGAGCAGTTTTGATGATACAATCTTTTAGTGGAAACGTTTTTTTTTTGTAATTTTACCATTGTCTTAGTCGAGTGGACTAATAAGCAATAGAGAACATCAGAATTGGCATATTTTTGTGTGGGATAATTGCCCTTTCCGGTGTAATGGTTGTCTAATAATACAACCACAAAGAGAATTTTCTCACCGACGGTTAAGGACAGGAAATTAAAGCTTGTCCAATTTTAGCAGTTAAAAAGAAACGATGAAATAGCCCTGCATGATGGTTTTCTTTGACCCCAAAACGGAGCAATTTTGCATAAGAGAATGAAGTGGCGAAAAAAAAAAAAGCCGATCGCACGCGATCATGTTTTCCGCGAAAAGGCTCGTTTTCATAGAACTGAGGAAATTATATTAAATGTCGTTATAGCCGGATTCCCTGATGACTTTGTTATAGTTGTTTAAAAACCTCCTTTATTTCAATCTTGATTTTTTTCTTTCTTCTTTTAACTCATTCCCAAACAACAAAATATTAGACTTGCCAGCTGCAGCTTACCAGCACTTTCTCCTTACCCCACAATGTTTTAAAAAGCTTTTTTTATTTCGGATTTTTTGGATAAAGGGTTAAAGCAAACAAAAGCTGACTAAGATCAGGCTGCAACATCAAACGGAATTGCTTAAACCTCTTTTCCACAAAGCGAGACACACGCCACTTTCAAGACATACCATGGCGCCATGCTCTGTGAAAAGGGGGCTTAATGCATTTACGAAAAGTATCGACCCAAGTCCGGGCAGGCTGACATGGGGGACACTTTTAGATATCTTTAAATTTACAGCGTGTGAAAGGATAATTCTACCTCATAATTCAATCTTTGACAACATTATTTTTTTTTATTCATGAGTAGGTGATGTCTTGCTTGGTGTCATGTATAACGGGGTTTCATTAATTAAACCTTCTTTTGTCAGAGCATGGCTCAATTGAATAAGCCTTCATTTACGTCATCAGCTCTAGCTTACAATAGACACTCTGTTTTTGTCTCGCCTGAGACCAGTTTGGAAGTTATAGTTGCAAAGGAGAACAGAATTATTCTTCAGGTCTTCGGCCCCAAACTCTCATTTCTAAAGACGGAAACTACCGAGATTAGCCGAATAGCCTTTACGTCAATGTCGAGTGAGCATCAGGGGTAATACTTTTTACAAGTGACGCAGCCACGAGTGAAAATATTACCGATGGTGTTCACGAGATGAAATAAATTTCGATCTTTCACCGAAAAAAATAAACCCAACAAATATTCTATCTATTTCATGTTTAGCCCTTTCTGGGAGGAGCTTTTCTGGGAGGAGCTTTATCAAAATCCAGTACAGTTCTTTCCAGTTATACCCCTGGCGTACCCCCTCCGCATAACAACGTGTTATAATGTTACGTCAAGCGCGAGAAATGAAAGGTAAATGACATTATAATTCCATCTGCTTGTGAAGTCAAGCACATTTTACCTAGGTTACTAGAGTATAAAATTTGGTATTTTCACTGCTCGCACCGGTGGAATATCGAAAAATATTTTCACCGCTATTTCTCGGTATCCTACCGGAAAGCATGAAATAATGTTCTATATCTATAAATCTATCAACTATGTTTTCTTCTTTTTTTTACAGCTGCGCCAGAAGCATTACTCATGCCCTTTACCTTGTAACACGTAATATTTTGTAACAAGATGTAAATGTACATTACTAGGTACATAAAAAATATGAAATAATCTGTCTTTCTAAATATATGTATTTGAAGAAGTTCACCATACCGAATACACTTTTGTTATCATACTTATTTATTTGTATCACTGATCAATATATTTACTTTTTTTTATTTTTCATTTAGTTTTTAATTATCTGTTTACTCTTTTATTCTTGACATTATCATTTTCATGAAAATCTAGTTTTAACTAGCTATCATAATAAATACATCATATCAATTGTTTCCTGAGGGAATATTCAGGTTTGAGAAAATAACTTAATATTAATCTTTTTAACTATGAATATTAAGGCATCTGGAAAATTTGACATGCAAGACATTCATTGCTATTCTTTTAAACCTTTTATCCCTTTTTAGCTGTTAATCGCGACTTTTACGATCTTTTGCGGACATTGTAGTTCACGTTCTGTTCAGCCCGATCTTTCATCTACATCGTCCTATATGCTAAATTCTGTAAGGCAAAAAAAGACAATGGGTTCGAAATGATTTGGACTGAAATGATGTCTGGAAATATTCATTTGAATTGATTCGGAAGATGAGAGTTCAGCTGCAAAGTACAGCGTAAACCGAAAAGAAGTCAGTTTCAGCACATTATCAAACATCCAAAAATTTCACTTTTTCTAATTTCTTCTTGTTAGAAAAAAAGCTCATCAGGTCAAAGAGAGTAGGTTTTGGTTCCAACTGAACTTTCTGTACAGTCTGATCCTGATCTACACTATCCAAAAACGCGCACTGAGTCGCGGTAAGCGGCAAACAAGAAAACATTTAATAATAGTTTTGAAAAACTTTTAAATTAAAAAGAAAAACGTCTTGCCAGCAAATTACATTAATTTTCCAATTTAAAGAGACAGGCTTCATTATTGATAGCATATTATTTAAATATCATCAAAGACAACACATGCAATGTTACAAAAAAATTAGAGTATGAGAAAGGAGAAGTGCAAGAGGGTGGGAGAAATCTTCTCTTGGATCTTGAGATGGGTTGTTGGTGCATGATACTTGTACCAAGCGAAAGTGTATGCGTTTACCCTTTCCTAAATAATCCCTGGTTTTTTTACGGGTCAGGAATAGAAGCCTTTTGAAAACATTGTGGGAAAAGGAGAAAATGCTGGTAACCAGCATTTTCTCCTTTTCCCACAATGTTTTCTACCCTATCACATAGAAAAATCATCTTTTTATAGTAACTATTAACTCTTTACCAAACAACCAAATTTCAGAATGGTCCAAATTGAAAGCACTTGCAGATGAAAAAATAAATGTAACTCAATAATTGATAAAACATTGTGGGAAATGGGGAAAGTGCTGGTTTCCAGCATTTTCCCCTTTTCTCATAATCTTTTCTACAGGCTTCTATCTCAGGGTCGTAAAAAGCAGGCATTGTTTGGGAAAAGGTTAATTTGTCATCTGCAAAATGCTTTCAATTTGGTCTGGTCCAAAATTTGCCGTTTGGGAAAGGGTTAAAGACCCACTCGCTATCAAAAATAAGCAATTGGGGAATCAGAACTTTAAAACTTGTATTAGAATTGCCAGCCGTTTAATTCTAGTCTTAACCTTTGTCTTGCTAAATAAATAAAATAAAAATTTCAAGACTATGGTACAAAACTAGATTACTAGTAATGCTGTTTTAAACTTATATTTTAGATAAAAATATTTTCTTATCGGACAGTGTAGATCCAAGATCAGACTGCACAATCTGTGCTGTCTGATCTTGGATTTACACTGTCCACAAAAGGTCAGAGAGTCACGCTTAGCAGGCTAAAAGTTCAGATTCATTTCTGCCTGTGATTGAAATTTTTTTTGACAGACCGTGAAGTAATACATAGTCTATAGTATCCACACTTGTAAATGGTATGAATGAGAATAAGCATGCAATTTGAACCCAGATTTGTTTACTTTTAGATGCTAGTGGGCCTTTAAAGTTCAGAATCATTTACAATGTTTTGACACTGTTTAACTCTTTACCACACGTAAAAACTGTGGTGCGTCTAATTTGAAAGCATTTGCAGACGACAAATTAAATGCACCTGAAACCACGACATTGATCCGTGTCTCCTACTGGAACAAAAGAACAAAACAACATAACCAACATTTCTTTCTTTTGCCGTAATGTTTCCTATCCCTTCAAAGCCTATGACAGATCCCAATGTTTGAACCAAATATGATTTGTCGTCTGTTAAAAAAATTCAATTTTAACATGTTTTGAATTTTGTGGTCCGGTAAACAGGTCAATCGGATCAAATTTCAAACTTGGTGAGCACGCGTCGGGGACCATTTTGATGTTATTTGTCACTGAAGACAGTCTGTGACCTAATAAATTATGCACCTCGCTGGAATCAGCCTGTTTTTTATTCCCCCAAGATAGTAATTTCAACATTTTATGACGTCAGAAACAGTCAAACAGAGGCGCGAGACAAATTCTTATATTTTTTTCTCATAAGTGATTGATTTGTGTGAAAGAGATGTCCACGTGTTTGTCTTGGATTTTTTTCCCTGTCTTACAGCCTTTAACTCTGTACCACACGAGGAAAATTTAGACTGGTCCAAATTGAAAGCATTTGCAGACGACAAAATAAATGTGACTGAAAAATTGAAATTTGTTCTGGGAAGGGGAGAAAACACTGTGGGAAGAGGAGAAAATGCTGGTCACCAGCATTTTCTCCTTTTCCCACAGTGTTTTCAAAAGGCTTCTTTCTCAGGGACGTCAAAAGTAGGGATTGTGTGGTAATGCGCTATATATTGCCTGTAATAAGCGTAAGGTGCTTGGGACAGTAGCGTAAAGTGCCATCAAGGATTAGCCTGTGCAGCCTGCGCATGCGTAAACCGAGACGACGCTTCCTGTTCTTACATAATTTTCTCTTTCGTGCAAATCTACTGTAGTATGTTGTCGTTAAAGGAACGTCTTGAATCAGTGTGCGCGGACTGCGCAGGCTGATCCGGTATGACACTTTACGCAAACGCCAGAATGTCAGACTTCGCGTCTTACAGGCCAATTATATATTAACCCATTACCACACAATCCCTACTTTTGACGCCCCCGAGAAAGAAGTCTTTTAAAAACACTATGGGAAAAGGAGAAAATGCTGGTTACCAGCATTTTCTCCTTTTCCCACAGTGTTTTCTACCCTTCCCAGAACAAATTTCTATTTTTTAATCACCTTTATTTTGTCATCTGCAAATGCTCTCAATTTTGACCAGTCTAAAATTTCTCGTGTGGTAAAGATTTAACTAGATCACTTTTTACGACTACCTATACAATCCCCCAAAATTCGAAAGTTTTTTTTTTTTAAATCACATTCATTTCACTTCGGAGCCTGAACCAAGTAATCTAATATTGAAACCTATGTTGTCGTCGTAAATTGACCGAAGTAACGATGAAAGCGAAATAAAAGACGACTGGGGAAAAAAACTTAGATTGCAAGTAATGCAAAGAAGAAGAATCTGAATGATAGAAAGCATGTCAGTGACAGACATGTAAATCATTGGGATAAACGGAGTAATAAGCAGTCTAAAGGTAAAATTTAGCCCATTTTCAATGTATCATTCTGGTAACTTTATTTCTTTACTTTCGACGAAGACGTAGATAGTTCTAGTACGTCCTTTGGTCGTTTCAAATATTTTCAATCTTTTTGCATATGACAAAATTTTACTCTGGTACAAATTCAAAGCATTTTGCAGACGACAAATAAAATGGTACTTGAATGATGAGATTTGTATCGGGAAGGATAGAAAACATTGTGTGAAAAGAAGAAAATGCTGGTTACCAGCATTTTCTCTCTTACCACAGTTTAAAAACCTTTTCATAAGGGCTGTTAAAGGGTTGTTTTGTAAAGGGTTGAAAAGCCTGAAAAACATGACGAGTATGTGGTCAAATTTACTGCAGAGACTATAGAATTGAAAAGGAACTATTTGCAATATTTTTTTACCCCTCAAGACGATCGAAAATATTTCACTGGCCTATGTACTAACAAAAATATCTTTATAAAAGCTAAAAAGCGTAAATATTCCAGCAAATAGGCAGGGTACCATAAAATAAACATGTCTACTTTTTTTACCAAAAAGTAGATCAAAAGCCAGCGCAATCAGCTACATCAAAAAAGTAGTCCAACATTCGGCTCTTGTCTTGAGAGTATATGAAGCTACATCCGGTTTAGTATAAAGTGTTTTGAATGCCTCAGTGCAGGCAAACATTTACCTTGATAAAACACGCTTTGCATTCTATTGTGTCCTCGTCGATAAGAAAAATCATTAGTCCTTTCGCTTCTTGGAATTAAATGTATCGAGCCCCCAAAACGGAAATGCATTCACTAATGTTTGCAAACTTTAACCTTAATTTCTTAAATGCGTTTTTGACATGACGTAAAGGTTTGGAATTATGCGGATAGTCTTCCTTTTTTCCAGATACGCTTCCTTTTTTCGACAGATAATACTTTGTTGCAATATAAACAACGACTTTTTTGTTATCCTCATTGCTAATTGAATGCGACTATTTTGAAAATCCATTGTAGACAGATCCGCGATTCTACTATACACTTCGAAATTTTGGTCAAAACGCCATGACTCGTACGAGAAACGACAACAGCGCAGTGAAAGCCTTGATTAAAGTAGAAGCGTATCTGAAGGTTCATGATCGCCACTTCAAACTTACATTCCACTGAGAGACGATTCTGCTACGGTTCGAAACTTTGGTAAAAACACCTCGAATCGCCGCATGAACAGCAACAACACTCTAAAACGGCTTGGTCGTAGAAGAAGCGCATCGAACGCTTCATAATCACCACTTCAAGGGGCTTGTTTTGACTTTCCTCAAAGTTTACGTATCTAGAATCGCTTTCGAAGCGCAACAAAAAGGGTAGCAAGAAATTCGTTAACGCAGCAATAGCGCAAGTGCAGCACAGCGTGCCAAAAGCAACACTCAACACTCACTCTAATAATCTATTGTTGGTAACCGCAAGTTGGAGCACAGCTACCGCAACAGTGCAATCTGTTTTCTTCCAGGACCAGCGTTCAACTACCGCAAGCAGTAAAATCGCTGATTCTTCATTAAAAAAGTTCCAAAACGCAACAGAAGAGCAGCTCGTGCGAGTAGGTCGTACAAAGGTCGCAGTAGCAACTTTAGTAAGCCTGAAATACTGTGCTGAAGTAAAGTGTCTTGGAGAAACCTCAAGAACCGTAGAATCAAACAAGGATGTGGTAGGATAGTGACCAGGAAGATCGTAACTGAAGCATGCTATAAGGGTATAGGAAATACCCTGCTGGAAACAAATTTTTCATTTCTTGAGTTACAATAAATTTGTCGTCTGCAAGTGCTTTCAATACATGGATCCGTTGTGATAAGATAAACCGACCTCCTTTGTTACTGTTGCCAAGAGCTCCCAAACAACCGCAGTAATGCATGAATAGTAGATAGCCTACTTAAATCCAGTCTAAAATTTTGTTTTTGGTAAAAACTTAAGTCCCAAAATGTTGCACATGTCGTCGCTTATTCGGAGACTAGGAAAATTTGGATAAGGACCACGAGCGCCATGAGCGCAGTCGAATCGCTGCTCAATAGAATAGGGGTATAAAGGAACTGGCGAGTTTCCGTACAGTGAAATCAGAGAATATTATCCATCATTCAAAACCTTTTACCGAACAATCCCGACTTTCATCCATGTCAAAAGAGAAAGCTTTGAGAAACATTATGGAAAAAGAAGAAAACGATTTCTACCCATCCAAATGTTTTCTACCCATCCAAAACTAAATTTCAAATTCTTAGGGACACTTATGTTGTCGTCTGCAAATGCTTTGAAACTGGATAAGTCTAATATTATGTCGTTTGCTATAGAAGGTTTGAATTTAACTCTTTTACTCATCACGAAATCTACACATTGTAGAAAATGGGGGAATGGGTCATAAGCAATTTCTCCCATTCACCACTATTTTTTCACATCTATTGGTGTATAAAATTTACATTCCATTTGAGTATGGTTTTACAAGAACATTTTTAACCCTTTCCCAAACAATCCCTGGTTTTTACGGATCTGGAAAAGTAGCCTTCTGAAAACATTGTGGAAAAAGGAGAAAATGCTGGTAACCAGCATTTTCTCCTTTTCCCACAATGTTTTCTACCCTATCATAAACAGAAATCATCTTTTCAGCAAGAGTTGAATTGTCGTCTGCAAATGCTTTCAATTTGGTCTAGTCCAAAAATTTGTGGTTTGGGAAAGGGTTAAGTTGACCGCTGAATTTTTTTTTTTTTCTTTCAGAGACAATGAGGTATTGGCCTTTGAGACACTTATTCGACTTTACCCGACAGTTATCTTGTGTTTGCCTTGTTCTTCACGACTGACAGCGCTTTTTTTATGTTATTCTAAATTAAAAAGGTCCATCTTGATCTGTTTTGCAGATCACAAAATTTCGAATGCTTTTACTTTTAATCCTGTACCAGACGACAAAAATCTTAGCCCTTTTCAAATTGAAAGCATCTGCAGACGACAATTTTATGTGGCTCAAATGGTGCAACTGTTTATTGATAGGATAGAAAGCATTGTGGGAAAAGGACAAAATGCTGGTTACCAGCATTTCCCCTTTACCACAACGTTTTCAAAAGGTTTGTTTCCAAGGGCTATCAAAAATCGTCACTATGTGGTAAAAGGTTAATTGTTTGTCAGTCCTTTCAGGCGACAAAATAAGCTGTTATGGATGGCCTGGGTCAAAATCAGGCTGCACAGAAAATACGTTCTAATCTTGGATCGATACCGTAAGCTTGTAGAGTTAAGTCTATGAATTAAAAAAATGAGAAACGGACAATGCAGATCCAAGATCCGACTGCGAGTTCTGTGCAGTCTGATCTTGATCTACACTGCCCGCAAACAGTCAGAGAGTCTTCCTTAGCAGCCTTAGGGCTGGCAGCACCAAATGATTATAATGTAATAAGAATGAGGTTAGATGTACATGTAGGTACGAAATCGGCGGAGGTGTGACTTCGTCATGAGACCAGATATGACGTCATCGTACAATTTTCTAATATGGTCTCACACATATTATATTCCACAAACTTGTGTGATATTCTAATGTAAAATCTAAATATATCTAAAAAAGCTAATACTCCGTTCGGTAAAATAAAAACAGCTTTTCCTCTACAAAAAAAAAAGAAGTAATTATAATAATAAAAGTCATGATCATGATCATCAGTGTTTCATCCAATCATACACTTTAACGTCTCCTAATGGATATTTATTGAATAAATTACAATAAACAGTATAAGAACATTTTACTAATCGTTCAAAAATGATTTAACTCTTTACCATACAAGAAAATTTTAGACTCATCCTAATTGAAAGCATTTGCAGACAACAAAATAAAGGTGACTGAAAAATTGAAATTTGTTCTGGGAAGGGTAGAAAACACCGTGGGTAAAGGAGAAAATGCTGGTCACCACCATTTTCTCATTTTCCAACAGTGTTTTCAAAAGGCTTCTTTCTCAGGGGCGTCAAAAGTAGAGATTGTGTGGTAATGGGTTAAAGTAAAAAAAAATAGATTAATTTAAAATAAATAAATAAATAAATAAATAAATAAGAACAACAATGATACTATTACTGCTACTACTACTACTACTACTACTACTAATAATAATAATACATCATAATAATAGTAACGTTACACGTTTGACGGCAAACGGGAAAAATGTAAAAGATATTGTAATTCACAGGAACAAGATCCCACCAGATTAGTCCAAAAATTTCGTGCAGTCTGCTTTTATCATATACTGCCTCCAGAAATAACCGAGACAATTTGACGGCAAAGGGTTAAAAAATTTGTATATCCCCATAATTGACTGGAACTAAATCCCTTCATATCTACAGATCTTTGAAAATTGATCGTGCACCCTTCAAAGTTAGTTTCAGACAATGAAAGCGATAGGTGAATAATTGCCTTGTAATTGCCAAAATAATTGTATAATTTAGCTTAATATAGAAATAACGCATGTTAGGCTTGGCTTTTGTTTCCCTGTTACACGCTTGTTTTTTAAAAATGAATATTAGCTTTAATTTCCTGCATCATACTCAAAACATTAATGACATGTTTTTGCGTATTATCTCAACTCTTTACCTTACGACAAAATTTTTAGACTTATCCAAATTGGAAGCATTTGCAGACGACAAAATAAAATGTGACTGAAAAACTGAAATTTAGTTTGGGAAGGGTAGAAAACATTGTGGGAGAAGAGACAAATTTGAGAAAGAACACTAAGGACAAACGTTCGAATGAAAGGAAAATTTCTTTATTTTCCCAACAGGATGACAAGCATTTATTCTTTTTTTCACATGACATTTTCTATGACATTCAAAGTACAGAAATAGGGTTTTATAAAAAGCATTTCTTAGTGAAAAATGTGATAGTACAAATACAGAACTTCATTGATTGAACACTTATGAAAACACTTTGAAAAAAAAAGAAATTACCCCCAAAGAAAGGAAGAAGAAGACGAAGAAGAAGAAGACGAAGAAGAAGAAGAAGAATGTAGCAAGGACAGGTATTGCCATTAGTTAGATGAGCGAAGCTCTGGCAAAAGAAGGCTTAATGGATCTCTCTGATGTATAATTCCAAGCAGATCAACTGCTCGCTATGGATCGATAAAAATGCATTTTTTATGACAACTGTCTGAATCACAAGGTTGACTCGTCCTTTAGCATGCAGTAAATACACAGTCGGCGAAAATAGTCGTCTGAGAATGGTTCAGATATTGACGAGTCTAAGGTTTTGACACATTAAGGCAAAGGGTTAACGATTATTGGAGATCTTATACGGCAAAAACCCTTTTCCAGACAAATTAGTATCGTATTAGCGTATAATTAATCAAAATGGGCAGCACTAAGTTCGATCTTACACATTAGGGGAAATAAAGCTTGAGTAGAGATTAGTTCGAGATCGTTGTATTTGTCCCCGAAATGGCACATATAATCGTGCAATGCTCTGACAAAAAGGGGGCTTAATGCATCTCTGTGATGAATTACACCAAGCAAGCAGTCATAATTATAGTTATTGATCCATAATAGCCACTTTTCTTTTTGAACATTCGACTCAAACGTGAGGTAGACTGGTTCTTGGACATACAGAAATTTTACCAATAGCTAAAAGTTTCGGCCCAGGTCAGCCTGCGCAGACTGCGCAGGCTGACCTAGGTCGATACTTTTCGCAGACGCATAGAGCCCACCCCCTTTCAGAAAGCATGGCTTAATCATAATGAGTCATATCCCGTGAATAGGTGGTTTGAATGCAAAGAGCATCGGTTCGTCTCATCCAGGGAAGTCCGCGAAAGTCGACCAATGTGAAAAATCTTTGCTTTCTGCAGGTCAAAAGACCATTCTACCATACGACTTAGACGTTTTTTATATTAAATAGATCCATACGATATTGATCGGTGTAATACATTACGAAGATGCATTAAACTGCGTTTTCACAAATCGTCTCTGAGCTTTTTATTGCTTGATATTTCAGTGACATCATGTAGTAAATTAGCCAATCTATGTGCCTCTGCACAAAGCACACTTGCACACTAGTCTTTCTAAGATACTGGCTTCTCGTTTCAAAGGTTCATTGTTCGAATCTAATAATAATGTGGGGTTAGCTTTTGTGAAGAGTAGAAAACATTGTGGTAAAAAGGAGAAAATGCTGGTTACCAGCATTTTCTCCTTTTCCCACAATGTTTTCTAAAGGCTTCTTTCTTAGGGTCATCAAAAGTAGGGATTGTGTGGTAATGGTGAATGCATCTTTGTGACATATTGAGTCATCTTATGGATAATTATTATTATGGATCCACAAAATCCATTCTGACTTGTAAGCCACTAAATCCTTAGGTAGATTGGTACTTTGACAAGCCAAAAAAAAGCAAAAAATTTCAACCCATGTTAGTCTATGTTAGCCGGCGCGGCCTGAGCAGGCTGATACGAATCTATACTTCTTGCAGATGTATTTAACCCCCTTTTCAAAGAGCTTGGCTCTTATATATCTGATTCATACTATTAAAGATAATAACCCTTTATCTCCCGCTAGATGGCATTCTACAAAACTCATCTATCTAATTTGGGCATTCTGGGTACAGAACCGGACTACTTTTCTACGCGACAACCGTTACTTTGAATATCAAACTAAAATAAACGTTTACTCAATAAAACGCCACCAGGTGCGATTCAATCAGCTACCATCGGCAGTTTAGAGACATCAGGAGCTAAAAAAGACCTGATTTTTCCTCAAACGTATTGATAAAAGCCATTTTCTCCATTGCAACTAAATAGCGTATTACTAGAACCACCCCCCACCTCCCCCCAATAATGGGGAGACTGATATCAGCGTGGAAGACAGGTCGAATCTTCGAAGAATATGACATGCGCAGACAACGGATAATTACCATTTTGGCGATTCAAAATATTTTGTACTTCGCCATTAGTATAGCTATGTACAGTTCAAAGCAGTGATTTGTGTCTGGGGTCTGTGGAGGGTAATTTGTGCGTATCCGTTTTTATTGCCTATTTATGCTTCCGCTAATAGCATTTGAAAGAATGGAGAATGAGGGACTGCGGTCCTTTATTATTTACGGAATGTAATAGGGATGCGGGGATCCGGCAATCCATTGTCGGTATATACAGCAGATCGAAGTCTATACTGTTGATCTGATGAATTTGAGCCACAATTAATACCAGCAGCTGCGGTACGGTATACCGCATATACTCGGTCATAAGACGCATTCGCCTCTAAGACGCACCCTACTTTAACTTCAAAATACAAGGAAACTGTTTACTAGACAAAGCTACAGGCTTTCATAGTATTCCTATGCTGTTACCTAAACTCAGTAAAACTTCTAAAACTTTGTTTCGTCGGAAAGTTCGACCAAGTAAGTAGATAGTTGAATAGAAACAAATTTAAGCTGAAATTTTGACATTACCGGTGGTGCTGGGATGAAAAGATTCTCGGTTCTGCAAACAGAAGGCATGTCTTTTTAAATGTAGGTGAAATACATGGGTTTGTGCATGTGTGGTGTATATCAACCAAATCATCTTTTAAAAAAGAACCTTAAATCACTGAAATTTTGCCAATAACAAAAAAAAAAGTTTCGTTTATCTGCACAAACATGTAAACTGAGAAAATGACATTTAGAGTTTTTAAAAATTTGATAGCCTTATTTTCAAGATGAGTGAATGAATGTTTACTTAGCTTCTTTTACACGAACAAGCAAACATATTCTTTTCAGACTTAGACTTTGAATCTACGGAAATCTGCAGCTTAAAAGAAACCTTTTAAGGTTTTTCATTTTTAAATCTGATTGAACTGATTAGTTTGAGTAAATCAGAACATCTGGGGGATTAATCGTATCATTCATGTTCAACATTCTAGAAAATGCTGATCAGCTAGAATCTCGAGGTCTACCAACATTTTCTCATTTTACTTTGAGCTCGTTTGTTTTGCATTTTTATTATCTAATTGTTAAAATACACACAGCTTTGAGTTTAGATCTTTTACTCGACCATAAGACGTGTCCTTGCCTAATTGACGTAGTCCCATATTTAAAATTTTCAGTAATCTACATTGGCCACAAAAGAAACTATTTTGACCAAAGTAGGTGTCAAATGCATTTAAATCATACCTTTATAGTGAAGATGACAATCTGTAATTGTGTTGTCCGTCCAAGTCTGTGAGAAACAATTGAATTTCAAAAAACATGCAAAAAGCAGACAAAATATAAAGTGACCTATAGAGGAATATAATCCAGTTTTGAAATAAATTTCTCCGCCAGAGGATAACACTGGTACCACCCATACAATAAGAGATTGTCATCTTCAAAATAATTCCAATTTTCTTACACGGTATTATTAAAATGGAAATGCATTTTAACGCCCGTCTTGTTTACCTTTGGCAGCTATTAATTTTTTAAGTTTTCAACAAAATATCTTATTTTCTCACCATCCCGACAAGGAAGGCCGTTGAAACAGGTCGTGAGAAAAGGGAAAAAAATGTACCTTTTCCCTTTATTCCACCATAATCTCTACAATTCCTAAACAATATATACAATTTTCTGAGCCACTTTAATTTGGTTGTCTGCAAATACTTTTGATGGGATGGAGTCTAAAAAGTTGTCTTCTGGTAAAGTGTTTTAAATAATATACGCGCACATGTGTATTTGAAAAAAAAATGCTTGTCAAGATTTTATTGGTCTTGTGCAAGGTATACAAAAGCGAAAAAGGTAAACTGACCATACTGGATACTTTGACTGCCTTCGAGAGTTACTTGACGAAACTTTCATGTAATATTTATAGACGTATAACAAGGTAGAATTGATCTCTCTTTGCGTGCACTTCCTACGTCAATCATTTAACAGTCAATTGTCTCTTTCCCTATGAAGACGCGAAATTCACTAGTTGATTCAGATCGTTTCGTCTTTTTACATGAATGAAGCGGAATTTCTCTGGTAAGAAAATTATAATGTGTAGATAACGAGGTATGATAAAAGAAAAAAGGTCATAAATCTGTCATGAATTTCAGGTTAATTGATATGCATTAAATTTAGGTATGGGTCATTATCTCCTGCTGGACGGCATTCTACAAGTACATATGCATCTAATTTGGGCATTCTGGGTACAGAAGCGGACTACTTTTTAACGCGATAACCGTCACTTTCATTATCTCCCGCTAGATAGCATTCTCCGAAGAATATGACATGCGCAGACAACGCCGTCACTTTGAATTTCAAACTAAAATAAAAGTTTACTCAATAAAACTCTACCTGGTGCAATTCATTCAGCTATGATCAGCAGTTTAGAGAAATCTCGAGCTAACACAGACCTGATTTCTCATCAAACGTATTGATTAAAGCCATTTTCCCCACCGCTAGTTTAAAGCGCGCATTAGTACAATCCCCCCCAATTTTGGGGAGAGTGATGCGTCATATCAGACAGGTCGAATATTCGAAGAACATGACAGGCGCAGCAACGGGTTTATGATGCCCGTGCAAAAAAAAAATTAAGTGTAAAATCTTAATTCTTATGATCATCTGTAACCCGAATCTTTCAAGGTTTTGAAAAAGTTTGCTGTTTTTTTTTTTGTCGGGAGATAAATTAGAGAAAGGTTAATTATTTCTCGATATTCCCAAAGACATCGGCTACGCTTCGTTTTGCTGAATCTTACGCGAAAGTGATTAAAACGAAGGTCTGACATTTCTGTTGATCTTTGTCAACTTGGAGATTTGTGGATGAGCCTCAGTCTAAGAAATAAATAATTCTGCTTTATTTTAACTCATTAACCCTTTCACAACCAGCAGATTGTGTTAAACACTTTGCCAAGTAATCCCGGGTTTTTACGACTATCGGAAATAAGCCCGCTTTTAAAAAAAATGTTGGAAAATGAGAAAATGCTGGTAAACAACATTTTCTCCTTTTACCCACAATGTTTTCCACCCTTCCCAGAAAAAATTTGAAATTTTGAATCTCATTAATTTTGTCGTCTTCGAATGCTTTCAATTTGGACATCTCTAAAATGTTGTCGTTTGGTAAACTGGGTTCAACATTTAAAAAGGGCAAGTTTACATATTTGGTGCTAAAAGAGTGGACATTTCTAGTTCATACTTGTGTAACATCAATTCTTTTACTTATAGAGTTTGACATCTGAGATATATCTGACTCAGTCATTCGTTCGTGCATTCATTCATTCATTCATTCATTCATTCATGTTTGTTTACAGAGGTCCCAACGCCAAAAAAATGTTGTAGGCAGCAGAGGAATGCAAGCGCACAATAGAAAATGAACAAAGTATCAACTACGGTTTTATGAAGAAGCATCGAACTGAACAATGGAAACACTTAAGGATAAATACATGTTCTGTTCACTTCCTCTTTAATTTGAAAAAAAAAACATCCTGGACTATGCAAATTTCCTCACACGTCATTACCAAATTTTACGTCTTGCCTCGAAATATGCATGTAGGGGGGGGGGGAGTTTTCCTCAATACCCTATTAACCTTTTTCGCTGCTAGACGAGCATCAAGGACCTTTTGCGGACAGTGTAGATCCAAGATCAGAGTGCACAGAATGTGCAGTCTGATCTTGGATCTACATTGTCCGATAAGGAGATATCTTTTCCAGATAAAAAGCTTTTCATTTATTTCGCAGAATAAGGATTACTTTAACCACTTGAACGCACGATCCCGACTTTTGAATACAGAAAACCTTGGAGATTAAGACTTTAAGAATATTCTCAATAATGGTTGGTGAATATAGGCCCTGTTCACATATTTAGCAGCTTACTTTAATTTCTTTGCTCTTATTTGTTTGGGTTTTTTTCAACGAAGACTCTGGGCTGTAATGGAGAAGTACTAGTAATCAAGAGCTTTTAAGTTTAAATCTCCAGCTCGGCCAAAAATCTTTCCCAAGGGCTGATGATATTCATTGCCATAGGAACATTGTCTGGGCTTTTCTGTTATATGGGGGAAGAGCAAAATATTTTAAAAGGTCTCGTGCTGAAAGGCCTGGTAAGTTCCAAAATATCAAAGTAGCTGTCATAATACATTTAAATTCAAATTATACCATATTAAAGTATGGAAAATATTGTGGAGTTGACAGTCGGTCAGGCCATCTGTTAGTCGCTGACAGAGAGAATGATAAATTCAAGCAAAATGTAAACAGAAAACACAGTTACCAGACAGGTTTTAACCAAGTTTTGAAATCAATTTCTGTGTCAGCTACTTTCATTTGAACGACTGCACAATGACAGATTGTCTTCTTCACAATAATTTCCAAGTTTCAGAAATGGTGTAATATAAATTAAAATGCTTTTGAACGCCCACTTTGTTTACATTTGGTCTTTATGTTTACTTTAACTAACAGACAAAAAGCCTCTACGAAGACCTCGTTCGGTGCACTTGCCTCTGTGACAAAACCAGATTAGTTACTTACACACAACAAATGGAAACATACTACATGCTTGTGAATGTAATTACTGACTCAGTCTATTAGATTTTTCCACTGACAAGGTTGCTAAACTAGGTTTTATCTGTTTATATCTTAATTAAGACGTATGGGCATTATTGAACCAACTTCATAATATGAGATATGGGTCAAGCTTTACAGAATAATCTAGTATGAAACGACAGAGAGAGAGACACAGACAGACAGACAGACGAACAGAGAAAGAAATGAGCCATGCTCTGTGAAAAGCGGATTAATTAACCTGCAAAAAGTTTCCGTTCATGTCAGCCTGCGCAATCCGCGCAGGCTGACATGAACCGAAACTTTTTGCTTTCGGTAAATTTTCCGCATATCAAAGGACCAGTCTACCTCATGGCTCAGTCGGTTGTCAGAAAAATGGTTTTATGGATCTATGCTTAAGTGGTGAACTATTTAGTAGATGCATTAAACCCTCTTTTGTCAAAGTATAAGCACATTTATTGTTGTTGTATTTGCGAGGAAAATCGTTCGGGTATGACTGTTCATTATATATATTGCTAGAAAAATCGTTCGGGTATGACTGTTCATTATATATATTGCTAGGAAAATCGTTCGGGTATGACTGTTCATTATATATATTGCTAGAAAAATCGTTCGGGTATGACTGTTCATTATATATATTGCTAGGAAAATCGTTCGGGTATGACTGTTCATTATATATATTGCTAGGAAAATCGTTCGGGTATGACTGTTCATTATATATATTGCTAGGAAAATCGTTGGGGTATGACTGTTCATTATATATATTGCTAGGAAAATCGTTCGGGTATGACTGTTCATTCTCAGGAATAGATTACAAAAATACAACAACAATAAATGTGTTTATATATCATCTTTTGTCTAAAAAGTTTTTTTTCCTTGGTCTTTTAGTTTTATATAGATTTTGAATTAGATTTAGATATTGAATTCTTAAAAATATGATTTATTTCATCAAGTAAGTGAAGGTCAATCGCTCCACATAATTTCAACAATGGATTTTTTTCCTATTTACAGCTAAAGCCATCCTTGAAGCCAAGTAATAGTTATCACAAATAAAAAAAGAAATTCGCTCTTAAACCTGTAAAATAAATCCAGTTTCATACAAAAAAAAGCGCATATATGGATTACCAATCTAAGACGTAAGGAGTGAGTGCAGGCTCTTAGCTGTCTGATCTTAATCCTCATCCTGGTTTTCGGGACCATGGATGATTTTTGCGTAGAGTGTACAGCAAGATCAGAATGCACATACGTGCAGTCTGATCTTGCTGTACACTATCCGCTGCTTTGTTGGTTGCTTAACTCTTTACCACAAAACAAAAATTTGGACTGGTCCAAATTGAAAGGATTTGCAGACGACAAATTAAATGTAACTGAAATGATGATTTTTGTTTTGGATGGAGGAAAAAATGTTGTGGGAAAAGGTGAAAATGCTGTGTTACCAGCATTTTTCTCCTTTTCCCAGAATGTTTTCAAAAGCGTTCTCCTACGGGGTTGTTAAGAATCGGGATTTGGTAGTACAGGGTCAACCCATTACCACACAATCCCTACTTTTGACGCCCCTGAGAAAGAAGCCTTTTGAAAACACTGTAGGAAAAGGAGAAAATGCTGGTAACCAGCATTTTCTCCTTTTCCCACAGTGTTTTCTACCCTTCCCAGAACAAATTTCAATTTTTCAGTCACCTTTATTTTGTCGTCTGCAAATGCTTCCAATTTGGACCAGTCTAAAATTTTGTTGTGTGGTAATGTGTTAAGTCGTATAAGCTTAGCTGATTGCTCATACATTAAGAAACAAATTGTGTAATCGTCAACATTTTTTACGTGGTAGGATCAGGGTTAGAACCGTATACAAAAAAACACTGTCAGTTACCCTCGACATTATACAGGATTAAGACTTTGGCCCTAACAACCTGCTTATGTTACGTAATTCACTCGGAGAGAACATTCCCATGTAATGCATCTTAACTTGACAGTTTACTAGTTGTATAAGATTGATTAGGAAGACACTTTTCTAAATGGCATGCAGTTTTTGGAACACGGAGACATAAAAATTTGTATAATACGTCAAAAAGTTATTTCCAAAATTGAGACATGTGAGGGGTGATTGACTGAGACAACTTTGGTTGAAAAACTAAGTGTATTAGTTCTTAGAAAAACATGTTTGGAAGTAGTACTATATTTTATATTGTCAAAGTTCAATATTCTCAGAAATATATATTTGAAAATATTTAACTAGTACTGAAATCTTGAAATTATACTCTACCCCCTAAGAAAACGATACTTATTGAAGTTTTTTTACGAGATAGCTGTTCTTCCATTTGATCATTTCCTCATCTTAAATTAATTTTCTCATCAGGTGCGAGGCGGAAATAATTCGAAATTAAAATATTTGAGCGGATTTAAAAAAAAAAAAGCCCTGGTTGATGGTTGGGAAGGGCATCCGAACATAGAATTACACTAACGTTATTTATACATTTAAAAAATAAATCCACACATTTGTTTGACTAATTTCAAATACCATATCGTCGGTGCACTTTAAAAACTTCGCAACTACAGCTTGTTTAAAGCTGTAGTTACGAGGTTTTGAACTAAACCGACGATATTGTTCTCTACCGTTCTACAACTATAGTTATAATTTTTAGTCATGTCAAGAAGAAAGAAATTTACAACTTTTTCTGCCGCTTTAAAGGTTTCCTTTTTTTACCGGACGATGTAAAGAAAAACCGGCTATTTTCGAAACAGTAATCAACATACGGTATTTTTTCTACAGATGATTACTGCACAGCAGCCATACTCGCACGTAATCTCTCTTAAATGGTCTATCAAAATGCATTTTATTTACATGAGTATAAAATGGGATTGAAATGGGCTTAAGAATAGTCTCCACCAAATTACTGAGCTTTGAAAGTAACAAAACTGATTGGATAAACCGTTTGATTTAACTAATCAGAAATCGCGTTCCTTTCAAACTTAAAATAATTCTTGAGAATAAAGCTAAGAGTGTTCTATAGAATGGTTTGTAAATGCGTACTCCGGCCCGTATTTACAAAGCACAATACGTTGCATTTTAAAATCAAATTTTGATGAATTCTCTAAATACAAAAGGCACACAAGTACATGATTACCCAAATGAAATGGTTTAGCTAACCATATATTGTTTTTCTTTCTAATCCCAGGGTTAAACAAAAATGGAACTGAGAGTGATTGCTGAAATATGGGCTTCAAAACAACTGTATACTTTGAAGGGTTTTTTTCCACGAGTTTCTATCAAATATTCTTTTTTGATTGACTATCCGAAAACATACCTGATAATCTAATCCAGTCCTTTAAACTTGTATTCCTTTAGGATCCAGCCTCTCGTTTCTATTTTGTGGCAAACTGTCTGACGGTATAACCAAATTCAAGACTGATTTCTGATAAACAATACACGTTGAGTAAATTTCACAGTTCTGACAAAATCAAAACTTATTTTGTCAATTTTTTTTCTCAAACAATAACAATAGAAAAATTCACAATGCTAGCAAATAATAAGATTTTTTTTCAATGAAAACTATTTAGCAAATGTTAATCTGAATGAGCGTGAAAAATTCCTACAGGCCGCCAAAAATGACTTATGTTCCCAAAAGGCTAGCCAAGATTCAGTCCCTCTTGTTCGAAATGATTTGCCCCATGAAGCGACAGCCCTTATTGTTTTATACCTTGACGTCTTTAATATATGCACCTACATTGAATAGTATCGATATTAGGACAGACAAACCGATAGTTCAATTCGTCAGAGAACTGCAAAGTTCTGGATAACAAATAAGAATGTTCTATCAGTTTTTACGGGACATTTGCGCCACTGAAATATTGCAGTACTTACCGACCTGTAAATTTATAGGATGAAAAAGATAGTCCATCACCATATGAAGTTCTGCAATTAAGTGTGTGTGTGTAGGTAGGGTTGAGATGGGGGAGGGGGAGGGGGTGGGGGCGGTAGTGTAGCAAGCTGACTTATTTTCACGCCTGAAAACGAATATTCTTTTCGATGGGGTGGGGGATGGAAGGGAGAAGGGAGATGGAAATTTAAGAAAAATATCAAATAAAAACTATTTCAGAGAAAGCAGGAACGTTTGTAGTCGGCTCATATCAAGATCAGAATGTGCTGAACATGTCTGATCTCGGATCGATACCGTTTGCTTGTTATGCCAAATCTTCATGATAAAACCTCAGTTTTAAGTTGAAATGGTTTATATTCGACGAGAGAGGTCGTGTTTATATGAGCAAGGCTCTGTGAACTGAATGCATCGGCGAAAAGTTTCGACCCAGGTCAGCCTGCGCAGTCCGCGCCGCGCAGGCTGACCTGGGCCGAAACTTTTCGATATTGGTCAATTTTCGGTATATCCAAGGGCCAATCTTCCCCTAGATAGAGTCATTCATTAGATTAAGTGGATCTTATGGACCCCGGTATTACATGATGACTTGCTTTGTATAATGGAAAACGACAATGTATTAAGCTCGTTGTTGTAAGAACATGCCTCGTTTATTTCGAGGTGAAAGGGTTAAAGATTCTGGATAATGATTAGGAGGAGCAAAGCCTGGTCCATAAAAATTGTCATCTGATCAGCAAAATTGAAAGAAAAAGCACAAGAGACAGATCAAAAGTAGGAGTGCAAAAGCAAGTAGATGTGAAAAAGCTCTAAGAAATGAATCGATGCTATTCGCATTGAAACAGGTCTATATATCCATTATCTTTATACGTTTGTGTCAGCCTCATTATAAGTACATAAACAAGCATCTGAAAACGTTGCTTGGCCTATCTTCTTTGCATTAATCAAAGGGAGGTAATTGTAATTGCTAGTATACCAGAGACAAATTACTATTGACATGTGGAGTAAAATCTATTGGCGTTAACTATAATGCTTTTACCAGTATTCTCTCTTCTTTTTACATTGCTTTTCAAAAATTAAAGATGGTCACACTCTGTTCTCGAACTAAAACAGTTGAGATCAGTGGTATCGGGCCGTTTTCATAGTTCAATCATAGTCAGATGTTTACTACAAGTGTTAAACTTCAAAGAAGGACAAAAGAGTCTGACATGACCTTGCTTTTGAGGTAGAATTTTATTTTAACGAGTCTACGAAAATGTTCAAGGCTCACTTAATAACATTTTTTCCTTGACTATTTTATAAAAGAAATTATCTCAATCGCCTTCGAATATCAGATTCTTTTAATAACATGGCTATATTTCACGAAAATATAGATCAGATGATGCAAAACCATTTATAGATACACTTCTATGATATACGTACAAAATGACGTCAAAATTACTCGCAGAAATATGATATCAAACGTGTATAAGATAAGAAAATCCGTAATGGTTGTATTACACTGAAAACAAGGGAGGTTATGCGATAAAACACCATCCCGTCCTTCTAGTCTTGGTGCATGTTAATATTCAGCATTTACTTTGTACAAGACAAAGTATTTATATTGACAACAATTGTTATACAAACTCTGTCAGTGTCTTGAATTAATTAAATGAACGTTTTCGATGGGGTCCAAAAAACCCATATTGAAACGTTTCGAATTACGCGCCATAGGTGAAAACAGAGGTTTTTGTGACACAGATCAAGGTCAAAGTGCACTGATCGAGTAGTCTGTCCTTGGAGCTATATCGTCTGTTTCGTTAGTGGAACCTATATGACCTGGAACCCGCAACTCGTTTCGGATTAGTCTGGTCGGAGAGCGCACGCTGATCCCAGACGTAACTTTACGCAAATGACCGAATGCCCCTATTCGTAAGTTGCAGGTCATGTGATTGAAATCTTTTTGAGTTTCAGTGAATTGTATGGTTAATTAATTATGCCACCAGAAAAAGTCGAGTTTATCTATTGTCGATGACAGAATTTTTTTTAAGCCCTAATATCTTGACATAGTACGTGGATCCAAGGTTCAGACAGTGATCATATACTGTAGCCTACAGTCCTGTCTTGATCTACAATGATCTCTTAACCCTTTACTCCATAGATACTCATTTCTACTCATTTCTTGTGGGAGCCTTTGGAAAACATTGTGGCAAAAGGTGAAATTGCTCGTGACGAGCAATTTCAACTTTTGCCACAATGTTTTCTACACTATCAAAAGGTGTCATATACACATAAGAAATGGCTTCATCCTTGCTGTTATTTAGGGCCAATTAAAGATACCATAGAAAAATGCCTTATGGGGTAAAGGGTTAAGCAAATGAATAAGAGGTACCTTTGGTAAAAAAACATCTGAGTCTCCTTTATGTTGGTGTCGGTTATTGCTTTATCTCTTGGTCAAACAAAAAAAAAGAAAACTCTTCCATATTGTTAACATTTGCAGACGACAACTAAATTGTGGCGCAAATGAAGGAAACTGTCTTTCAAAAAGTAAATAAAGATTGTGGGAAAAAGAAAAAAAAAGCTAGACACTAGCATTTTCTCCTATTCAGACAATGATGTCATTAACCCTCTTCTTATTCACGCTCATTAAAACCTCGGCCGCTTGGCAAAGAGTTATATGGTACCAATGTTTGTTGCGTATGCAATACGTGTAAAAAGGTACCAAATAAGCCTAAGAGGTTTTATTTGATTTTCATTAGGGATTTGTTAAGGCGATAATTGATCGGCGATATTCGCCCAGGTCATTATTTCACTGTCACAACGAGGCAATATAGACCTGTTTTTGTTTGTCTTAGATCCTTTGTTTGATATTCTAAAATGTCATTAGGCTTTATTTGCTGAAGAATTCATCTTTTGTATTTGCTTCGCTGCGAGGGATACAACCCTTCGAGCATCAAATAACTAAAATGGACTTATCCTATCAGTAAAAAGGGACACGGATATTTTAATGAAATATTTTTTTCATGGTGAAAATATGTAAAGGAATATTGGACAATGTAGAATCTATATCAGACTGCACGGAATGTGCAGTCTGATATTGATTCTGCATTGTCCGCAAATGCACCTAGATTTGTCTCTGTGGCGTCGCTAAGGTTAATATAATCAAGGAAAAACCTTTGCATGCGGCTCCAACAAACAATATCATAACCGATTTCTTTTCAGAGAGATTTGCTAGCAGCTATTATGTCAAATTAGCTCATTCGTTATGGTTTTTTGCAATGTTTTTTAATAAACCACTGTATAACGCTTTAATATGTTTGCGATTCATGTTTTATGATCGTTTTTATCGTCCGTAAATGTTTGGGGTTAGAGTAACAAAATTGTTACATCTAATTATTATCCTAATTCGATAATCAAATTTATCACATTACCTCCCACGATTTCAGGTTTAGAGTTGCCAATGCAAATTTTCATATCTTACGTGTACATGTTTCATATCAAATTGATCTATATAATATGCTTTTGTGACGTCATAGAAGCATTATGTGACGTTATTTGTTAAAGCCCTGAATTCCTACCCGTTGTTTCCGAAACAAAATTTGAACATATTTGTTGCTTGTGTATGTAAAAAAAAAAAGGGGGGGGGGTTCTTTCAAATACAACTATTTCAATTTAAACTCTAACATAGGAGAAAAGAAATGTTAAATAGTTAATCTCTTATTCGAAAAGTCCACTTTCCAAAAATAGACACAAAATGGCTTCCAAACACGAAAACTGTCGTTATTATTATTATTATTATTATTATTATTATTAGATCTATTATTATTATTATTATCATTATTATCTACGTAGACAAATGACCCATGGGTCATTTTGTAGGGGAGGGCAATGTTATTAAGCCCAATATGACTTGTTTCTTTTTACACTGTACTCTTGATCAAATATCTTGTGTATTTTGCTATCGTGCAAGTCTTTGTGCAGGTGATATATTCATGAATAGTGCAATACTTAGTTATGAAATTTTTTCCTGACTTGCGCAAGCGAGATGCCCAGGTCGTGTCGACTAAGCATGCACTTCAAAATGTGCCTCATTTATGCCGTTACCATGCAATCCCATTTTTAAACGACTCCGAGGCGAGGCAAAAAGACATATTGAATATCGTGGATGAAACGTTCTAAAAACCAGCATTTTATCCTTTTCCCAGAGTGTTTTCCGCCTTTCCCAGTGAAATCGAGTCACTGGAGCCACATTTAAATGTCGTCTGCAAGTACTTTCAATTTGAACAAATCCAAGATTTTGTGGTCTTCGCAGAAGTTTAACTGATAAAGAAATTCCAGAAAAGGGTGCTTTTCAAAATAATTAAAAAAAAATCAATTACATTCAGTGCTAGAGCATAGCAGAAGTAAAAAAAATTCCATGTACTTTAATCTAAGCATGTACTTTAACCCATTACCAAACGACAATATTTCAGACTGGTCCAAATTGAAAGCATTTGCAGACGACAAAATAAAAGTGACTGAAAATTTGAAATTTGTTTTCTGAAGGGTAGAAAACATTATGGGAAAAGGAGAAAATGCTGGTTACCAGCATTTTCTCCTTTTCCCACAATGTTTTCTAAAGGCTTGTTTCTCAGAGGCTTCAAAAGTAGGGACTGTGTGGTAATGGGTTAACCGCCAAATAAGAATGATAAAAACAAAAATATCTAAAAGGAAAAAAAGCTTGGCTATGTTTATTTTACACTTTTGACAAAACCACGTGCTATTTGAAAGTAATAATCGAATCCATGTTCTATTCCTGCTACTATTTTTGAAAGACGAGAAAAATATCAATTTGAACATTCCACGACCATTTTTCCTGTCTCGGTTATATTTACGAGTTATATTTTGCGGTTAGTTATGATTATAGACCTATATTTAGGAATTTTCTCGGTTTTCCCCATACATTTAATCTAGTAAATTTACGTTTTTTGACATAAAAGTTAGGCACCGTACCTTACACCCTTATTCTTTGTTTATGAATCAAGACTGTTATATAACCTTGAAATGCGTCTTAATCCTTTCCCAAATGGTAAATTTTGGACCACACCAAACTGAAAATATTCTGCAGATGACAACTTTACAGTTGCTAGAAAGATGATTTTTCTATATGATGGGGTAGAAAACATTGTGGGAAAAGGAGAAAATGCTGGTTACCAGCATTTTCTCCTTTTCCCATAATGTTTTCACAAGGCTTCTATTCCTGACCCGTAAAAACCAGGGATTGTTTGGGAAAGGGTTAAGACTGCGACGAAGAAGCGTGTCTAACCTTTTACCATGTTTCAACTTTCATGTGTTTGAGCGACATTGCAGATCAAGCCTTTAAATATGGTGGAAAAAGGAGGAAAGCTTATGACCATCATCAATTTTTGTTTTTTCCGCAGTGTTTCTACCCTTTGAAAGACGAATCCTATCATTTCAGTCACAACTATTTCGCTTGGTTAAACCTTTACCACACAGCAGAATTTCAGACCTATCCGATTTGAAAGCAGTTGTAGGCGATAATTTCACAGTGGCTCAAATGAATTTTTGTTTGTTAAAGTAGAAAACTTTGTGGGAAAAGGAGAAAATGCTGGTTACCAGCATTTTCTCCTTTTCCCACTAAGTTTTCAAAAGACCAGGTCGCGTTTTGCTGAGTAAACGTTTATTTCATTTTGAAATTTAGAGTAACGGTTGTTGTTTTGAAAGCTAGTTCGGTTCTGTACCCTGAATGCCCAAATTAGACAGACGTCTACATGTCACTCTCTTGCACTCCGGATCATTACATTTACCTCTGTAGTGGGCTCAGAAAGTAGACCGTCATTACGTCATATTTTTATCACATGACCATAACTCAAAATAGCTACAACAACGCCGGTGAAAGAAAGACCAATACCAATTGTTTCGTGTGCTGTTTAAACAGCATGGGACCAATCAGACTTAAACGATAGTTAATGAACACAAGAGGGACTTTCTGAAAAGCCTAAATATCTTTATAGGACGATAACTTGATTTTTAATCGTACAAACTTAGATCCAGCGGTGTGTCAAATCAGTTGTCATCATTGATGGGCGCATCTATTTTTGTTACAATCGGCGTAAGATTCTTAAAAGTGAAGAGGCTAAAAGAAAAATAGTTCCATTTAATACAGGCAAATTCATCAGTTTGAACGCACCTATAATGTACCCAGAATCATATTTCCTTTGTCTAACTTACAATTTTACATATGAAACAGTTAAACAGTAACAAAACATCTTTTCCTCGGTTTGACAAGATTCTTGTCATTTAGCCCATCGCAGAGATGTATGTGAGGTAACGAACGACAACTCTGCTCGGAGATTGGTCTACATGTAGAATGCCATTTAGCGGGAGATAATGCATTGCTCAACGATCCACATTTCTAGTAGTTAATGACACCAATTGAAGTAAGCCGGCCTAAGAAGTCAATAAATTTCTATTAGAGTCGCAATCGCTCTAACTGTTGAAATGTTTATAGAGCTAATTTTTGATATGTAACAGATCATCCGTTGTTTAATCTTTTACGATTTAAATATAAGAGGTACGGTCTGGCAAAAGCGGGTCTAATGCATCTCCGTGATAATATAGCCTGCAGCACGCGAAAAAGGGCATTCGAACATTTGCGTAAAGTGTCGTTTCAGATCAGCATACACAGTCTGCGCAGGCTAATCCGAAACGACACTTTGGGTTTTTATGTAATCTTCTGTTTGGCGCAAGTCTACTATAACACAAAATCTAATTAAGTCGTAAAGTGCCGTCTCGGATTAGCCTGCGCGGACTGCGCAGGCTGATCCGAGACGACACTTTACGCTAATGTCCGAATGTTTCTTTTCGCTTGTTGTAAGCCATATATGATGTTAAGCTAGTAATAACATAATTATGGATCCATGAAGTCTATTTTGTCAAGCAACTGATTGAATTATGAGGTACACTTGCCCTTTGACATGCAGAAAAATGACTGATAGTACTGCTCCCTCGATTTCGGAAGTGTTGTAATACCACAACGGAATGCTTCTGGGTTGTAGTACCAAAAAGTAGTCCCCGTTTGAAAATCTGAAATCTAGCAGTTTCGCCACGCTGTTTTATCATGAACGATGATGGACAAATCTAAAATATGTTTCTGAAGTTCATTTGGTTATTTCTCGACAGTATGAATGCATTCTTTTCCATGTCTTCCAAGACTATTGTTTTTGTGCGACTTAGCAACCAGTGAGGCCTAGACTCAAAGCGGTTTTCCCAGGATTGATGGCACGGTTTGAAGAGGAATAGCAAAAAGGTTCATTGACCATGATGTTATTTTCTGCATTTTTTAATGAAAGTCATTGGACACATTTTTTTATGGAAAAGTTAAAAACTGTTTGGCTTCCTCTTCGTCAGAGAATCAGCAGCAGTCAGCCGAAAAGAGTGGTTTTACACTACATCCAATGAGCCAAAAAACTTACCAGTGTGACACCAAGTGTAATGACGAGATGTTTCGATCGCTGGCGCAAGTTTTTGGAAGCTCAAATCTGATTGGATGTTATTTATTGTCGTCTGTTTGATATCAACTGTAGCGTTAATTTGACATTTCTGGGGGAATTATATTGTTACTTTCGTGAACCAAACAAATTCATCTACGTCCGTCACAATTAGAAAATGTGACAAATATAAACCAAACCGTACAAATACAAGGTTTTTACACCCGTCCTGTTGGAGGTCTTTGAATAAAAATGTTATAAGACAAAAACCATTTTAATTACAAACACTTTTTTTTTCCAAGCAAAACGTACTAACCTACAATGTGTTCCACCTCATTTAAAACAAGACACGTTTTATTTTATCAAAATAAATCCCGTTTGAGTCATTTGCGATAATCTGTGGTGTGTCTAAAATACACTCAGCAAAACTTCTAAACCGCCACTTTTGTTTCTCCGGCAAATTTGACAAAGTAATAGGCAGGTTACTGAGGTAAATGGAAACCAATCGCAACATATATAGTCGGTTTACTTCAAAAACCTCTTAACTACAGGTTGTAACAAGCTGTAGTTACGAGGTTTTCGAAGTAAACTGACGATATATTGCTGTTCGCCATGCTGTTGTAATAAAAAGAGTGTCGATCCACCCAACAGAATGCATGTCTTTATAAAAATGTGGAGAACACTTTCTGTGCAGTCTGACCTCTATCTATATTGTCTGCACGGTCCCTGTTTTTGCCAATGAATTGGTGCTGAAACATTTAAAGATTTGGCTGCATATTTGGCATTTCTTCGCTATCTCCACGACCGTGTTTACATGTCTTCTAGCTTTAATTCTTTAACTTGTCAAATATTGTATAAATCAGTGGTGGTCATTTCGTGAGCAAAAAAATTTGTCAGGGAAGCACTGGATCTATAATTTGATATTTGAGATAAAAATCTTGGAAGTTATTGAACTAGCTTCCTGTGAGCTTAATTGCATTTTTATAGACGAGTTTTATAAAATGTTTTATCTCAGAAGCAAAGGATTGTCAGATTTGTTTGATCTCATAATGGTATCTAGCAAAGTCTAGGTCAGACCATACAAAATCACGTGGGTATTTACATAACTAATGCACGACTCAATTCTCTGAATGACGTATAAAATGGCGTCATATGACGTCCCTCATGTGAACGGGACAGTTTATAATTATGGTAAATTATCATATATAGTTTTTAATAAAAGGCTTTGCATTCACGTTCGCATATAAAAGAGTCTTTATTATACTAAAAGAAATAAAAGTTCTCGTTATCTGATTGGCTGATGATATGCCCAAACATATTTATCGTGTACAATGGCAAAATCCACATAAAAGTAGTTTCCTTGTCGGGAGCCCAGTATAACCTACACGAAGTCCTACACATTCGACACAATATCCGAAATTGCGGCGTCGATAGGTCAATACAAGCTGCCCCAAGACAACCATACTGAGTAGCCTGCACCACATCATTATTAGTTTCCCTTGATGGCTGTCAATGAAACACAAAAATGGATCATTTTTTGAAATAATAACCTATTGGTCGTTTGAGGCAACTAGTAGTCGTTTAAATTTGCCAACAAATCATTATAATGCATAGTTACTTACACATTTACCTTGATCTTTATCTGAAACAAAAATAAGACAAATGTCTATCGCAGTAAAATCACCAAAAATGTGCACCAAACTGCACGTTATATCAAAGTTTTAGTGACGTCAGTTCCCAATGAAGTCAATTTTCATTGAATCGGGGCACTCAGACGGGAAATTCTATTTCGTCAGCGTACTAATAATGTACCCTGTTACGTGTTTCTTATATGCCAATATTGTATACATTCATAAACTAAATTGGCGTCTCTCTAGTTTTGCTGAATGTTTAAGGCTTGGAATTTTATATGAGCCATTGCCCCTATAACATGTCAATGAACTCACGTTGTGATATCATTTATATACTTTTCGTCTGTTTGCACTTGGCTATTTTTTGCACAAAGAAAAAAAGACAGAAACCTGTACGTTTTAATTCACAGACTTTAGACCTCAGGTCATCCGGTTGAAAGTTAACCATGTACGTTAATTCAATAACAAATTTCTAGTAGGATATGAAAACCATACGAGTGCTAAGATTTATTGAATTTGCGTTTATTTATCGTCGCAATCGGTTGCCCATATGGGCTTCCTGAAGGCTTTTAGTATTGTTACGGGGATCGTGCATATACAGAACGAAACCCATCTCAGGTTACGCCTGGTCGTTGTCTGCGCATGTCATATTCTTCGAAGATTCGACTGTCTTATATGACGCATCACTAGCCCTGAAAGTGGGCTGACTGTAATATTCCGCTCTATAAAGTAGCAATGTAGAAAATAGCTTTTATCAATACGTTTGAGGAGAAATGAGACCTGCTTTAGCTCCAGATTTCTCTAAACTGCTGATCATAGCTGAGTGAATTGCTCGAGGTAGTGTTTTATTGAGTAAACGTTTATTTTAGTTTGAAATTCAAAGTAACGGTTGTCGCGTAGGAAAGTGGTTCGGCTCTGTACCCAGGATGCCCAAATTAGACAGATGAGTATTTATAGAATGCCATCTAGCGGGAGATAATGTACGCCTGGTTCTTTAACGTGCTTGGTGTATAGCACCGTCGCACAGGATCTCGGTTTAACGTCTCATCCGAAAGACTAATTTTAGTTATTTTGGATGGCCAGCGATGTGGATCGAACACACACACGCAAGTGACTCAAACATCACTTTGATGAGTCCTATGCTCTATCTTCTGAGCTATGCAGGCTGGTCAAGTATAGGCCAAGTTCCTTAGTCACACGTTTACGTGAATTTCGAGGTGGGGGTAGGGCGGTATTGACTCGAGGACATTTTCTGCTTTTGTCAATATTCAAAAGTTCCGTCGACAAACTGGAAAAGCAAACATACACTAAAACATGGTAAACGAATGTTAAATGATTAATCCATTACCAAACGACAATATTTTAGACTGGTCCAAATTGAAAGCGTTTGCAGACGATAAAATAAAAGTGACTGAAAATTTGAATTTTGTTTTGTGAAGGGTAGGAAACATTGTGGGAAAAGGAGAAAATGCTGGTTACCAGCATTTTCTCCTTTTCCCACAATGTTTTCTAAAGGCTTCTTTCTCGGGGGCTTCAAAAGTAGGGATTGAGTGGTAATGGGTTAAGCACACAAGAGCGATGAGTTCTAATTCACGCACCACAGCACCTCCCCCTTTTTTGACTAGACCCAATTTTACTTTAGTCTTAGGTTGCTAAGCGCTACTAACGGACCTTTGACGGACAGCGTAGACCGAGATCAGACTGCACATAACGTGCACTCTCATCTTGGATTTACACTGTCAGATTTGAAGATTTTCTATCTAAAAAAGTGAGCGTGAAATAGATCTAACATTATTCTCGTTTTTACTATTTGCTTAAAAGTTTCATTTAATTTATTTATACTAGGATAAAGGTTAAATCTTTTGCAACTAACTGATTCTATTCAGTTCATTCAGATGTCCAAAAGTACCACAATTCATGGTGCAGGTGGCTTGGACATAAGCCGTAATAGCACGTCCTTTCCATCTGTTCTTGATCTGCATCGCACGATACTATGGAACTCCATAGCTGTCATAAGTTAACAGTTTGAGTTGTTTGGAACATATTTTCTTTGGCGTTTTCGTTATAAATGTAGACACTGACCCCCTCTTTCAGTTTCTATTTTATGTCATGAATGAATATCTCGTAAGACGGTTTTTGTAAGAGGTGTGTCGTTTCAAGCCAATTAGAAATGACAATTGCAGTTCTAACAAATCAGAAACAGCAAATAGCGCGCATTTATACATGATGTTGAGAGTGGTTCGAGCTTTTATGCAAAAGTCTGAAAGTCTAATTGGCGCTGTTGGCCACTGGCCAAAAATTAGACTTCTTCAAATTCAAAGCATTTGCAGATTACAGATCCATTAAGCTCATTAGGTAATTTCTTGCTTCGAAACCCCAGCATTTGCAAAACGTTGTGGGAAAACGAGAAGATGTGGCCTATGAGCATGTTTTGCTTTTCCCACAATATTTTTGAAAGCCGTCTTTCATAAGGTCTTGTTAACTCGAGATCGTTCAATTCAGGTTAAAGTGGTTTAATAAATGAAATTGTTCAATTACATAATAAAATATTTAACTGTATTGGCCAGAGGTTCAACGATACAGATTCAAAAGTAGCCTGAATAGGATAGATTAGAGCTGCTGTCAAAAGTGGTTCTATACGCGATTATCGACTGAAATGTTCCATTTGGACTGTAACGTCTAGTGTAAACGAATCAAGTGGTACAATGCAGAGGCAAACACTACTTTTAGTGGATCTGAATCTATTTAATGACTTATGTTCATCTGGCGACAAAATAATCGACTTGTCTATGTTTAAAGCATTTGCCGACGAGAAAGTTATTTGGCTCAAAAGATGATGAAATTCGTTAATGAAAGGGTTGAAAACATTATTGACAAAAAGAAAGAATGATTGATAAAATTTTAAAACAGACACATCCATCCATCCATCCATCCATCCATCCATCCATCTATCCATCCATTAACAGGGCATAAATAAATATTGACCGTGTGTGCAGGTTTGACTAACGTTTTAACTTACTATACGCCAAGTCTTTTACAAGTCTAATTGAAAAGCATTTGCAAACAGCAAATTCTTTGTGTCTCAAATAACAAAATTTGTCTTGGAAAGAATAGACAACATTATGTTGTTTACCGGCGATTTCGCTATCCCATAATATTATCAAACGTCTTCTTCGTTTGGGTCATAAAACACGTAATTTTTTGACAAGGGGTTAATCTAATATTAGACAAGGGAATGGCATCCATCCACACCTGTTATTTGTGGAGGATTTTATAATAAATGTTGATCTCAAATTCAGCCTTCGGAAACATACGCACCTATACAACATTTTACGTCATAGTAGTGGACAGTGCTTTGAAAACATTTAGCAATAATTATTGTTCATCTTCACTCAACTCGTATTTACCTACATGTACGTTATCTAATTAAATATCAATTTTTACATTTCCCCCAATATTTGCAAACAATTAAAAGACAAGTATGATCATTTGAGAACTTCTGCAATCACTTTCAGTTCGGACACGTCTAAATCTTGTCATTTGGTGACATGATCTGTTAAATGACAGGATGGTTTCCGTAGAATCAGGGTCCGTATTCACCAAGCATTTTTAAGAATGTTCTTTGTCATATTCTTCAAGATTATCTAACTGTGAAAGTAACAGACCTTTTGATGGGCCAAAATGGTTTAGCCAATCAGATGTTCTATTACTTTCATATTGACGAAATTCTGAAGAATAAGACTAAGAATATTCTAAAGACTGGTTGGTGAATACGGACTCAGGGTTGATAGTGATCTCAAGATTAAGTCTTCAATCTATTTTTTAATTCACAGTAAATTATTTTATGTAGCGATTTTACAGCAGGATAAATAGCCTATTCTCTCATCAGTTTTGTGTTGGATTCCGCTGAAAATAATTTTTAGTACACAAAGTCATTGAGTTCATAAATAATTGTCTATCTAGACATCTATCAATGTGTATTCAAATATTACGAAACACCATTGAAATCTGCCATCAGTCGGAATTAGGGTTGGCCAGATTCTTCAAAGGACACATTTATTTATTGTGAAAAATTGCCCACGGCTTAAAACTCGATTATCCTAGTAAATCTTCTATTATGAAAATAGGACATTTTTGTTAGAAAGATATCTCACATGACATTCAGGAGAGATAGAGGCCGGTGCACACGACCTTGGTTTTTGACGAGCCTCATTATCTACTACTCTATAAGATAAGGTGTCTAACTGTATTACCTACCGAACGTTACCAAGAATCAATTTCTCACAAATTGCTTAAGGTAGTACCTTACTACTAATAAAAAATATTTCCACTCTAGATATTATTATCCCAAAAAGGAAGTAGCTATAATCAAAAATGAGTATTAATGTGCAACTTTCACCGAGCCACCTTTTCCTTTTTTTCCTTCTCAGAACTATCATTTGTAAATCTAAAACCAATATATTCTCATTACAAAGGGAGATAAAAGTTATCTCCTTTTTCAGGAACAAAAAAAAGTGTTCAAAAATAATTTTCAAGACAGACATCAAAGGAATTACTGGTCAGTTAGAAATGTGCAAATGTATTATCTGAGTAAAATCCTTGTTTATCTACTGCATGATAAGAAATTTTTATCCTATGTTGCACTACAAGTGTTAGAATGGTAATACTTAACTTGAATGGAAAAAACCGGCTTGTTACTTTTATTGTGTTCAGCGATAATTTGTCTTCAATCTGGTGCATAGAACGAAATTATCAATGATAATAAGTAGATCTAATTAGTAAAGAAACTTTGGAAGCGGCCAGGTTTTTAACTTAAAACCGTGAGATGAAAGTTTTAGTACTGCAGGGAATGTGTTGAAAGAATCTGATTGGTCCATGAAATTTAAACATGAAATTTTAAAGATTTGGGTACATTTAAAGGGCAAATGTACCTCATGATTTAGTAGGTAGTTATACAAAATTTATGTTACGAATTCATAATAATATATGGCGTGCAACAAACGAAAAGGGGCATTCGGACATTTGCATAAAGTGTCGTCGCGGATCAAGGATAGTGATTTTCTTCCTCTACCTATGTAGCAAAAGGCAGTAGTGTGACACCAGAAGTAGATAGACCAGAGGAGTTGTGACTCATATCTCAGCCTCGAGGCTTGTCAGAAATAATTGATGTTGTAGTTCAAATTAACGTTACTAATTATTGCAAAACAAACAAATACTCGGCATTAGTTTGAGATGGAGACCAAAACGACACAGATATAACTACAAATACTACACACTGATGTGGGGAAAACATATGCATGCACAAAAAATGATCAGGCAAATGAAGGATTAGAAGATTTGGTCGAAATCACGAGATCTCCAGTTCTAAAATAGGGGAGACTAAGGTACGGTATAGTTAGGTTGTCTGACCGGAAGAGGACAAAGCATCATAGTCAACGAAATTCTGTGACGCATTGAAAGTAAGTTAATGACGCATTTCCTGGAAATTATCTATTTTCATACCATGTTCTAGCGGAAGAGGGTGATGAATAAACGGGAACTTAACTAACTTTACTATTTGAGTAAATATCTGGTAGCCAAGTTATGTCTTTGGGTAACGCGGTGTGTAGCTCAATACCCCCACAATGCGTAAATCTATGCATATTCTTCGAATATTCGACTTGTCTGCAATGACGCATCATCCATCCCCATGTATATGGGAAAAGTAGGGCTATACCGAAACTATTACCCAAACCAGTAGAGGGCTGTGTTAGTGAATGGTCCGTGCATAGGTTAAATGTTAGTTGATGATAGCTGAATGAATCGCACCAGATAGCGTTTTATTGAGTAAACGTTTATTTTATTTTCAAATTTAAACTAACGTTTGTCGTTTTGAAAAGTAGTCCGGTTCTGTACCCAGAATGTCCAATTCAGATAGATCTGAAAATGTAGAATGCCATCTAGCAGAAGATAATACCTTTGACCAACAAATGCAAATGACGTATTGAAAGTCTATCTGTTACGAAATTCGTGGAATCGATACATTTTCAAGCCTAGCTTGAAGGTTTTTTGCGCGAATGAGGGTAGTTTTTCGTCTTATTCATTGTAGCATGAAAAGACTGTTTGCTTACGTAACTGATTTTCATGCCATTTTCAGCATTGTATCCGTCAGTTCTTTCTCGACTGTCCGTTTCTCCATGAAAGCCACTCGCGGTATTACAAAATATGAAACGGCAAAAAAATCCTAAGACATGGGTGAGAATGTTTCTTTTGGCTTTGAATTTCATCGATCTCCATACAAAGTCATAGAAGAGCAAAATTTTGCAAGAAGGGTACCATTTTAATGTATGTAAACAAGTACTTGAAAGATGGCCTTGGGCCACGGGAGCGTGTAAGCATTTCATTAATTCATATATGACCCGGTGATTCCACAAACACGATACCTCAAACTGTAACTCTATATGTTAATATGCGAGCGTACCCTGCTTATATCTTATGACCATACAAATGTTATTGGAGACAAAATAGGAGAACTGGCTATAACCCTGTACCGGATGATACCGTGATTTAATAATCTTTAAAAAAACGATGTTTGAGAAAATTTTTCTTACTATCACGGACTCATTTTCTCCTGCAAAGTTTACAACCCTGTCAATAGAAATTCATCCTTTTAGCGGTACCTAGCTAGAGGTCAAAACTCTTCAGTTTCAATACCATAATTTTTTCGACAGATAAGAGGTTGATACATATGGTGGGATATTTCTGCTATGAGATACGAGAAAGTTATCATGATAATTTTAGAGTTTCTTGGAAATTTTATCGAGATAGTAAAAAAAAAATTCATAAAAAAAAAACAATAAACTTAATATTTTAACTCAAAATTTCCCAGCCGTGCACGAAGCTGACATTCGAGATAAAATTATCGTGATAGTTCTATCTGTTTCTTGATATCTATAAATAGAATAGATGACCTTACTAGTTGTTGATTTTACAAGATTGCAGTAAGTAGAAATTAGAATTTATTAACAGTTGTAGCTAAGCTGGTAAAGTTTGACAAGACTCGAAATTAACAGAAGTTTGTAAAATTAAAAAGACGACTGGAATTTTCCCCTACCAACAATTTTAAAACCACACAAGGAAAAGGAAAATTCATAAGGTTGCAGACGAAGATGTTCCGAAACCATATCTAATTATAGATGCAGTCAGTGTCAGTTGAAACACGACAGCAAAGAAATAATGATTACAGAATTACCGCGATATTTCTATCGTGAAAATTTTTATTATCTAGATAATATTTCCAGGAAACTTTATCACGATAGTTCTCTTAAATGATCGCAATAGCTGCATGTATCTCGTATCTAGCTTTGCTATAAATGTTATTAAGTCTAGAATGTTGTCGAGTTTAACAAATTCGACATGGCACTGACAGCAATTCTTATATATGACCCGTCATGGAAAAAGGGACCTTCTGGGAACTGCGAAAAGTGTCAACCCTGGTCAGTCTGCGCAGATTGCGCAGGCTGACCAGGGTCGATACTTTTCACTTTTATGATACTTTCTGTATAAAAAGTGGTCATTCCACCTGCTTATACGATCATTTTTTAACTCAACTTTATTGACTTGCACTATCATTGATCTAGATTCTATTTTCATCTAATTGATGTACGGATTTTCTAGATTATCCCTTTCCGTGTGACGGGTTACATATCTAAATCACCAAAATCTCTACCGTTCAGTTTTCAAGCACTCGCACTGATTTTTTTTTTTTCAGAACTATTATTAAATTGGTGTTGTTTATCGTGGTCTGTTTGGGATCAGCCACACCAATAATTTGACAGAACAGTTTCTATAGTTGTGTACCTAAACTGGGAAATGTCCGTCTGGGTTATAAGCGTATGGAAATGAACTTTGTCTAACATCATTTACAATTTTAAATCATGTTAATATTCCCATTTACATTCATATTGAGTTCAAATCAGGTCAATTATTAAAAAAAAAAAAAAAAAGACAACGTAAAAAAAATATTGATTAAAAATTTACAATAACGACATCTTCTACAATTCTTTACCAGATGACAAAAAGTTAGACTTGTCTAAACTGAAAGCATTTGCAGACGACAATCTAAATGTGGCTGAAATAAAGAAATTTATCATGGGTAGGATAGAACTTATTGTGCAAAAAAGAGAAAATGCTGTGGTTGCAAGCAAATAAGGCATAATTTAACTATTTACTCCATAGATACTCATTTCTACGCATTGCTTGTAGGAGCCTTTTGAAAACATCGTGGCAAAAGGTGAAATTGCTCATGACGAGCAATTTCACCTTTTGTCACAATGTTTCTATGCAATCAAAAGGTGTCATATACACACAAGAAACGGATTCATCCTTGCTGTTATTTAGAGTCAATATAAGATACCTTAGAAATGCCTTATGGGGTAAAGGGTTAAGAATCAGAAGTGTTTCTTGGTGCGATATCTGGGTCCGTATTCACCAAATATTCTTAAGAATATTCACAGTCTTATTCTCCAGGGTCCGTATTCACCAACCATTCTCCAGAACGTTCTTCGTCTTATTCTTCAAGATTTACCAAGTTTGAAAGTAACATAGCTTCTGATTGGCTAAACCATTTGGTTTAGCCAGTCAGAAGCCGTGTTACTTCCAAATATAGAAAATTCTGGAGAATAAGACTGAGAATGTTCTTTAGAATTATTGGTGAATACAGGCCCTGGTTTTCCCAAATTCGATGGTATTTTTTTAGGGAAAATTTGTCCTTATCGGACAGACTAGATAAAAAATCAGACTGCACGTTTTGTGTAGTCTGATCTCCATCTATACTGTCTGCAAAAGGTCAGTGAGTCACGCTTATCAGCCTGAATATGAAAAAAAAATGCTTCCATACAAAACAACAAACATTTTCTATATCATCACAAAAAATGGCCATTCCTCATTGCTCTGCTATACACATTGATTCCATTCAAACTGGTCATAAGAAAGAAGGAAAAATCTCTCCCAGCCAGAAAATGTATTGTACTAAGATACCTCTGTCACCTTTTTTAACCTATTACCACACAATCCTTACTTTTGACGCCCCTGAGAAAGAAGCCTGTTGAAAACACTATGGGAAAAGGAGAAAATGCTGGTAACCAGCATTTTCTCCTTTTCCCACAGTGTTTTCTACCCTTCCCAGAAGACATTTCTATTTATTAGTCACCTTTATTTTGTCGTCTGTAAGTGCTTTCAATTTAGATCAGTCTAAAATTTTCTTGTGTGGTAAAGTTAACTCTTTACCAAACCACAAAACTTTAGACTGGTCCAAATTGAAAGCATTTGCAGAGGACAAAATAAAAGTGACTGAAAATTTGAAACTTGCTTTTGGAAGGGAAGAAAACATTGTGTGAAAAAAAAGGAGAAAATGCTGGTTACCAGCATTTTCTCCTTTTTCTACAATGTTTTCTGAAGGATTCTTTCTCAGGGTCGTCAAAAGTAGGGATTGTCACAGGGTTAGTTTGTTAACAGAAAATATCAATTGCTTGTTTACAAAACTGTATAGATAAACACTTTTAACCCCTAAACTCTCTACTAAAAACAAAACTGTTAAACATTACCATATTGGAAGCACTTGTTGACGACAAATTGAAAATGGCAGTAAAGGTTTGTCTCTGATCAGGTTTTAAAAATCATTGCAGGAAAAGCAGAAAATGCTAGCAGAAAATGCTGCTTACTAGTATTTTCTCCTTTCCTTACGGTGTCAGGAAAAGCTTTTACAGGATCGTTAAAAGATTGGATTGTCTGATAAAAGGTTCATTTCTGTCAGAACGGTTATAAATCACTGTCTACTGTCTATAGTAAACGACTATGGAGAAAGAATATTTACGGTTGATCATAGGAAATAACAATGACATGCAATAATTTCTTCGGTCTGCTTGAAGCCGACTTTGTCCCGTAAGTGAAAGTTGCATTGCTATTTGAAATTTAGATTCCTTTCTCCTCCACATTTTCTCCATGAGGACTTGACTGTTGCTTAACTTATCTCTTTACCACACGACAAAATTTTAGACAGGTCGAAATTGAAAGTACTCGCAGACGACAAAATAAATGTAACTCAAAAACTGAAATTTGTTTCCTGCAGGGTATAAAACATTTTTGGTTACCAGCATTTTCTCCTTTTCCCTCAATGTTTCCAAAACGCTTCTAACTCAGGGTCGTAAAAACCAGAGATTGTTTGGTAAAGGGTTCAGTTACCGAAAACTTAACCATGTTTCTATTAATAAATGCTGGCAATGAAGTGTTCAGTAAAGATGGTGAATTAAAAAGGCTTCGTGTTTACATCAATTTTTGAGTGTGTTGAGGGTGAGGAGTGGGGAGTAGTAAAGGAGAAATAAAGTGGAGAAGAGAGAGAGAGAGAGAGAGAGAGAGAGAGAGAGGCAGGCTTCTTTCTGACAGGTATCTTTTAAAAATAAGCACTACTTTGAGTTCTTGAATATGTTCACGTCCAGAGGGCGTCATCCTGCCATACATCACATTATCTCGAAGGATACAAGTATTGACAGATACAAGAAACATTTTCTGTTATGATAAAAGTAATAAGCTAGAGCAAAATTTTATTACCAACGCCGATCATTGTGCTGTAACTCTTTACCACAGGACAGAACTTAAGAATTGTTCAGATTGAAAGTATTCGCAAACAATTATTATATGTGACTTAAAATGTGGTTTCTCGTCAAAAAGGCCGTCTGAAAAACATTTTCCGAACTGGAGAAAATGCTGGTTACCAGCGTTTTCTCCTCTTCCTAAATTGTTTTCATAAAGCCTTTTTCACAGGGGCCACAAAATGACAGTATAGTTCGATCAAGGATAACAATAACAATTGTGATGGGATGCAGATATCCAGTCAACAATATGGCAATTTCTTTGCCGCCATCATTTCTTTGGTAAAATTTGTACGGGGTCACGTGACTTGTTATGGCTCCACCCCGCTTCACTCCCACATAAGAGGGCTGTTCGGAAAATTCGTCGGGCCTTTTTACAAGGTGCTAGCATTATGTAGAAGTTTCTGTACAACCATATATGATAGCGCTAAGCATATCTATACGACTATACATTTGGTATTTTGCAGCTTTGCAATGATCACGTTGGTTGTGGCTTCTCTCTGTCTACTAGTACCTACTAGACTGTTCAGAAAGTTCCAGAAGTACGCATATATAGCACTAAGTCTCAATTATCATACACTGCAAAAACATTTATTTATCTTTGCAATATTCTGCTGACAAATTTAATACTCGGTCGAGAGGAAGGCAATGAATGCGATGCCATATTTTCTGTGATTAACCTTGTGCTGGTCAAGTGGTTTCGTTATAGACCTTCTGACCTCTCTCCGACAAATATTGGCTGTCCAAACAGTTCTCGAGCCTTGTCATAATACACTGGCCATATAGTACATGCATGTAACATTAAAAATCTCAATCATCTTTCTGAAAATTACCGAGCAAACATGCATTTATTTTGCTTGTGATTTTCTTCTTGAAGCCTTAACACGAGTAGCAAGTCAACTAGTGTTAGTGTTTGGTTCTTCTATTTCTCATTGATACAATTGTGAACGCTGCCCCCTCCCAACCGGGGTGGGGGGGGGGGGGTATGGGGGTATAGAAATGTGTAGGTAGAGTGTCGCACTTCTCACATCAGTTGTGTCGCACTTCTCACATCAGTTGTTTTAGGCTTTGATTTCCGCGAAGAGTGGGGTTGGTGGGTGATTCTATAGAACCATACACATCACGGCGTGACTACTTGTTTCCAAGAAGCGACGGTCGAGAGCACCTCAGCTAAGCTGTAAGAATTTGTTCCACAATCAATCCAGAACAAATACGTATAAACTTAAGTAACAAAATCGTTGACCATTTGTGTCAAATGCTTCTATAGGCGACCAAAACGCGAGTTTCGAAATTACCAATTTATAATTTGCCAATACCTTGCTAAATTTTTCAGTTGGTTCATTTGTAAACATTTGGTTACAATTGGAGCGGATTGTGGATAAATCCATACAGCAAGGCAAACAACAAAATTAATTATAAATAGTTATCCGCCGATGTTGTTTACAGTGACAAGATGAAAATAAATACGAAATCTTCAAGTATCGAGCCAGAGTGGAACTATTTTTTTTATACTTTTGAATAACAAGTCTGTTATTTCAAATCAAGGACTCTTCCTAATTTCATGAGGCCAGATTACGACGTCATCGTTGCTATGACGTAATATGATCTCTTATAATCAACGAGGCTAACTGATCATGCTGCATTCCAACAATCCAATGAAAATATCTGGTGCGAAATTGAAAATGTCTTAAGAGGCCACATGTGCTAGGGTGCCACATGATAAACAAAAAACGCGTCTGTTAAATGTGCACTTGTCACCATGGCCGATTGTGTACTACATTTAAACTTCTCAGTATCAAAGGGCTTTCCACTTTAACCCTTTACCAAACAATCCCCTGTTTTTCGACTCTGAGATAGAAGCCTTTTGAAAACAATTTGGGAAAAGGAGAAAATGCTGGTAACAAGCATTGGCAATCAGTATTTTCTCCTTTTCCCTCAATGTTTTCTACCCTGCTGGATACAAATTTCAATTTTTGAGTTACATTTATTTTGCCATCATTTGAACATAATAAACTTTGCCGCCTACAAGTGCTTTCAAATTGGACCCGTCTGAGATATGGTCTTTTAGGAAAGAGTTTAGGGGTGAAAAGTTGAAACACATAAATCTATAAATGAACCTAATTAAAATGCGTTTCTAGCGGATATTGTAGTCAATCTGATTTTATTCAAAGTTCTTTTGGGTCAAAAATCAATACAAAAGTGAACTAATTAGAGGAGATAAGATAGTATAGACAACAACAAAGCCTGATGTAAACCTATTATGTCGTTTGGCCCGCCCAATTAAACCTGCTTTCGCGTGCTCTAGCCCAATATATTGTGGTCTAGGCTATGTTTGACGTCTATGTTTTGTAACTTGCTCGGGCCGGGTGAAACGGTTGATTTTGGTAAGTTTTTTAATCTCCGAGCAGAGTTGTCGTTCGTTACTCTCACCACACATCTCTGCAACGGGCTAAATGACAAGAATCTTGTCAAACCGTGTAAAGCATGTTTTGTTATTTTTAAAGTCTTTCAAGTGTAACATAATAAAGTAGACAAAGGAAAATATGATTCCGGATACACTGTAGGTGCATTCAAACAGATGAATTCACCTGTATACAACGGAACTACTTTTTTCGAGCTTCTTTACTGATTATAATCTTACGCCAATTGTAAAAAAAATGGCTGGGCCCATGAATGATGACAACAGTTTCGACACATCGATTGATCCAAGTCTGTACGATTAAAAAAGCAAGTTATGGTCTTTTACTGATTAGAATCTTACGCCAACTGTAAAAAAATGGCTGCGCCCATGAATGATGACAACAGTTTCGACACATCGATTGATCCAAGTCTGTAAGATTAAAAAAGGTCCTTTAAAAGACATTTAAGCTTTTCAGAAAAATCCCTCTTTTTCACATTTCCTACCACCAAGTCTGATTGGCCGTATGCTGTTTGAACAGCACACAAAACAATCAGCTGGTAAACCTTTACTCAGTAAAACGCTACCTGGTGCGATTCGTTCAGCTATGGTCAGCTAGTATGTAACCTATGCACCAACCATTTACTAAAGCATGCTTGGTAATTTAGCTTCGGTGTAAGCACTTCTTTTACCTAGTATGGGATCGGTGATGCGTCAAAGCAGACAGGTCGAATCTTCGAAGACTATGACATGCGCAGACAACGCTACATAAACTTCTTAAATTGTGTATGGTTATCCAACATAGTCTAGGCTATATGTGACATACATGTTCTATAACTCAACCAGGCTGGTAGAATTGTGAAGAATCCGTGAAGTTTGGAGTTTTTCGAACCTTACACAATGCAAAACCATTACTTGCCTGGATGGTAGAGACCCTTGGCTTACAGCCTCGGTCTAGTCATACCAGCGACCCAGGAATCTGCAATTTCTTGCGGTAACTCACTATATTGTAGTCTTGGGGTGTCTGACGTCCCTGTTCTTGTAAGTGTTCCTCTATGTAGGGAGAGATAGATGATTCGTTTCAGCCTCAGATGTCCCAAACTGTACATGTACCGTATAAAGAGGTAAAAGCGGTTTTCTTGTCCAACATGTTGGACATTCGAATTGTTTATGTAAGAACTTAAAGCTGCGATATTAACCCATTACCACACAATCCCTACTTTTGACGATCCCGAGAAAGAGGCCTTTAGAAAACATGGTGGAAAAAGGAGAAAATGCTGGTTACCAGCATTTTCTCCTTTTCCCACAATGTTTTCTACTCTTCACAAAAGTTTCAATTTTCCAGTCACTTTACAAAGAGGCTTAAAGAACCTCTGTGATACACTACACCAAGCAAGCCAGATCGCATGATTATGGACCCATAAAATCCATTGTGTTTAAAAATCGCTTGAATCTTGAGGTATTCTCGTCCTTTAACATGCAAAAAATTGACCAATTGCAAAAAGTTTCGACCCAGGTCAGCCTGGTGGGTCGAGACTAATTGCAGATGCTTTAAGCCCGTTTTTCACGTAGCATGACTCGTTTTTCTTTCATAAGTACAACGATTATATATCGATTTTCTAGAAATAGTACAGCCGAGAACACTACAAGTTCGGACAGAGCATCATTAGATCCCAACAAGTATGAAACTAACGCCACATGGGATGGGGTGTCTGTTAACTTGCTAATCACTTTTGTCATTTTTTATCCAGGTAAAACAAACATGGCGTGACATCGACATTATTCAAAAGTAAAAAGTGTAAATATATTCATGTCATCAGCGGCCATGAAGTATTTGTGTATCTAATTTCTGGACGTAATTAGGTCTCAGTATGACTTATATAAAACAGCTCTTCACTACACGACTGGAAATTCGGTCCCGTCTCTTTCAGTTTAACCCATTACCACACAATTCCCACTTTTGACGCCCCTGAGCAAGAAGCCTTTTGAAAACACTGTGGGAAAAGAAGAAAATGCTGGTAACCAGCATTTTCTCCTTTTCCCACAGTGTTTTCCATCCTTCCCAGAACAAATTTTAATATTTAAGTCATGTTTATTTTGTCGTCTGCAAATGCTTTCAATTTGGACCAGTCTAAAATTTTCTCGTGTGGTATAAAGAGTTAAGCATCTTCAGTCCTTCAGCGCCATTTTATAATTGTAACTTCAGCCATCCATGCAATGCTGCCTATGTTTCAATACAATCCTCTGACACTTGAACAGAATTTTATATTTTATCCCTGACTGAAAAGCACTTTCTGTGCAGTCCGTTTTGATCCATGCCGTCTGCAAAACACCATATTTTCGCCTACGTTCTTAATGAGGTCAAACGGCTTTAGATCTACCAGTAGATTGTGAAAAATGATGAAATGGACGATGCAGTCTTTTGGTTTGATGAAGGATGTATGAGATCTGACATGATTTGTCATTTCAGACATGGTTTAGTTGGTTGTTGCTTCCAACATACTTAGGCTTGGTAAGTTGCTTTTAAATCCAGTCGAAAAGGTGAAGTTAGACAATTGAGCTGAGCATATTACTTACTGCAGCGGCTAGTGGATAACTTGTAGCTTTAATGATAGAAAGATACTTTATCGTCTAGTTACAGAGGTATTACTAGTAACCGGATTTGGTCTTTATCTTTTTTTTATGATAAAATATTTGAATTCTGACAAGTAAGCATACTACCATCATTACACTTTAACGATGTATTAGACCAATGTTCGCGCGCATCCTACTGCGCATGTTTTTGTTGTTGTGGATATTGTTGCATCAGAAGTTCACCTATGCAGTTTTTAACATAATAATTATACTATTGGTGCACTGACAAAAGTAGCACTTTCGTAGAGTGTATTAGTAAAGAGGAAAAAAGAAAGATCTTCAGTCTCCTATTAAGCATTTTTTTTCATTTTCCCACTAAGTCTGCTAGGCTTTTATCCAATTGTTAACACTTTCCCAAACGATAGCTTATGGACCCTTCCAAACTAAAAGAGTTTGCAGAGGACAATTTTAGATATGGAGAAAACGGCAGAAAGTTCTCAAAAAGGGTAGAAAACACTGTACGAAAATGAGAAATTGCTCGTTACGAGCTCCTTTTCCCACAGTGTTTTCAAAAGACTTTTACTACAGACACGTAAAAACCAGGGCTTGTTTGGGAAAGGGTTAAAAGAAAAATTCATAGTGCTCTTCAACCTTGTTTTCTAAAGAAAAAAACAACAACAAACCACGGATAGATGCCGTTTTTATTTTTTCTTATTGCTTAGAACTATAAATACATGTACTATAAGTGTGGAAATTTAAAGTAAAATCTGTCTGTTAGAAAGAACGTATTTATTTTAAAAAGACTGACTGGTGTTTCGGTCAAAATATCGCCCTTTTTAGCTAAATGATCCACATATGAAATGCATGTTTGTACGTTTACTCTACTCGAAAAAAAGTTTTTTTTATATATATATTTTTGTGCTAATACATATAAATTTCATATAGATTTTCATTAGAATTATGTATATTGCTGAATTTTAGAACTGAATATACCTTTTTCAAAGGCAAATTTCTAAGAAACGAGCATAGCGACCCACATTTTTTTACTGTGATCTCGATACATGATGAGCTTTGTATGTGAATTTTCCAAAACATCAGTCCGTTGGTAAAGTTTGTAGTATACGTCGTTAAAAGGGATACATTGTATGGAAATAAAAAAGGTCCGGAAGGTAACGTGACCTATGCCGTTGACGCTTGTTTGATGCTCATGTGTCAATAACATGTGCTAGATGCTCTATTTTTGTAACATAATCGGCTCCGACTCATGGGTAAAAAGCACCAGCTCACCCTAATAATCTCTTCATGATGTTTTCTGAGTTAATTACTGGAACCATGTGAGGTTTTTGGCAAAAAGGATATCTAAGTAAGGAATTTATTGCCATCCCAGTTCTATTTTATTCTTGCAAGAGGCCTATCTAGATGATTGTCAACATACCACACTTCTAAATTGTTTTACCGTTGAATGAAAGGGTCACTTGCTGCCAAAATGTAAACAATTCATGCGTCAAAATGCAGACAAATTAAGATGTGTGGATATTATTATGATCTGATAATAATATTACAGTGGAATCTGATAAAGTTTTAGTCGTTGGTAGAAAATAGGAAAATGGAAAAACTATAACAAAGGTTTCTTTGCCAGCAATTTGAATTGTGACACCACAAACTGTAAAACATTGTCAATCTCAATTTAATATCCATACTTATGAATGGTATGAATTATATATGGCCGGCAACACGCGAAAAGGGTCATTCGGACATTTGCGTAAAGTGTCGTCTCTGATCAGTGTGTGCAGTCCGCACAGGCTAATCCGAAACGACACTTTCCGATTTTATGTGATTTTCTGTTTTACGCAAGTCTACTGTAGCACAAAATCTAATGTAGTCGTAAAGTGCCGTCTCGGATTAGCCTGCGTGGACTGCGCAGGCTAATCCGGGACGACACTTTACGCAAATGTCCGAATGCACCTTTTCGCGTGTTGCACTCCATATATGAATTATATTTGTCTTCATATCGACCCCCGGTTCAATTAAAATTAGCAAAAGGGCAATATTTTGCAAACCACCCATAATTTCGAAAAGTGTTTAAACAAAAAGCGTAAAAAACTCAATCCTATATAAATAAGATCTAAGATCTGGCGCCAGATCTTTGCATATTTTTTTGTGAGAATGTCACATGACCAATAACATGCGATTATTTGGCTTGCACCACGCTGAAAAGGACACTGGGATATTTGTGTAAAATGTCTCGAATCAGCCTGCGCAGAGCGCTAATCCGAGACGGCACTTTACGGCAATATTAGATTTTGTTCTTAAGCAGACTTACGCAAAACAGAAAATAACATGAAAGAGGAGTTACATTTCGGATAAATCTGCGTGGACTGCGCAGGCTGATCCGAGAAGACGCCTTAAGCAAATGTCCGATTGCCCCTTTTTGCGTGTCGCAGCCGTATGGGTCGTATTGAACTAGGAACGATGGTGTCATAACCGATTTTATAATCAAAGCGTTGAAAACGTGATTCCCCGCCGTGAGAAATGAGACCTGCTTTAGCTCCAGATTTCTCTTAACTGCTGATCATACATGCAGCTAAGTGATCTGCACGAGGTAGCGTTTTATTGAGTAAACATTTATTTTAGTTTTAAATTCAAAGTAACAGTTGGCGCGTAGGAAAGTGGTTCGGTTCTGTACCCAGGATGCCCATATTAGATAGACGAGTATTTATAGAATGCCATCTAGCGGAAGATAATGACTTAGGGCTGTCTAACTAACAACGCTATTGGATTGCATGAAGTTAAAGTGAAATTGACTTTTCCAGCAGGGATCAAAACGGAGTAAATTTAAGGGTTGTTTTAACACTATGAAAACAAGGTAGTACAGATCAAAGATCACCTTCTGTGCAATCTGATTTTGATCTACATTGTCCGCAAAAGACAACATTGAGATGTGGCTAGCACCCTAAAGGCTAAATGTCGAAATGACCTGCAATACGCTAAATTGGGTATTCTGACATTTGCTTACAGTGTTTTCTCGGATCAGCCTGCGCAGTCCGAGCAGGCTAATCCGAGACCACACTTTCTGTTCTTATATAATCTTCTGTTTCGCGAAAACCTAATGCAGCGCATTGTAGTCGTAAAGTGCCGTCTAGGATTAGCCAGCGCAGACTGCGCAGGCTGATTTAAAACGACACTTTACGCAAATGTGCGAATGGCCCTTTTTGCATGGTGCAGGTCTACAATGCAGACGCTAGGTCGTTAAGATAACGCTGATTGATTGGCTAGATTAAGAGAACAAGCTATTGTAGCATTTACAGTTAATCCGTGAGGAGGGAAATACGTACTTTGAAGTCCATTTGTCATTGTAAGAGTTTATTATTTTGTAAGATAGGATTGGTAATTTTATTACCAAACAGTTTTTTTCTTTTCATTTCGTCTTCTCAGATTCTTAGAATAGGATCGATCTTATGTTGCAACGTGCCTTGGTGCCTCTGCAAAATATCCATTGTTTATTGAGAACTTTCCTTTTTCTTCTTTTTTGCTCCTCCTCGTCATTCCCCTTTATCTTCTTCCTCGTCCTCCTGTTCGTTCTTCTTCCTATTCATAATACCATGTCCAGTAGCCAAGCTTGACTCCCATGAGAAAAATAGCATTCACGGTCTCTTGGGCTCCATGCAAACTGGTGTTTGGTCCTTTAACTCTTTACGAGACGACAGACAGTAGTTTAGACCACATTCGGAGCATTTACAGGCGACAAATTGCATTTGGTTCAAACAAGTTGGCTTCTTTACAAAAGAAGCCAGGAGAGGTCAGCATCTTCGTTTTCAACTAGTTTATTGGCTTTTAATTTCAATATATTTTGGTACATGTTAAACAAACAAGTAAAATAAGAGGACCATGATGGTCCTATATCGCTCACCTGATTTCCAAGTAGTAAAGGTCTAATATAAAGATAAATGCCGAATATCCAAGCCTGTAGGGACTGTTTTAATAAATGGCCGGGGTATAGGTTACCTGCCAGCTGATCATAACTGAATAAATCGCACCAGGTAGCGTTTACTGAGTAAACGTTTATTTTAGTTTGAAATTCACAGTAACGTTTGTCGTTTTGAAAAATTAGTCCGCTTATGTACCCGGAATGCCCATATTAGATAGATGTGTATTTGTAGAATGCCATCTAGCGGGAGATAATGGGCAGAAACACTAGGGAGGTAGACCTACAGAGACTCAGAGAGACAAGTTGAGGCAGGGACATGTTGCTTACGCTAAAAAAATATCTTAAAAAACGGTTTTCTGACTTTGGCAAAAAATATCGACCCATCCCAGTCATGAAGAGGCCCTCCCTCTCCCCTTTCGCCATTTTGCCGAAGCACATCCCACTTACAGTCGTTGGCGCATGAAGATATTTTCTTTAAATTAAATCTTTTTTTTTTCAACAATATCGTCGGTTTACTTCAAAAACCTCGTAACAACAGGTTGGAAAAGCTGTAGTTACAAGGTTTGCGAAATTAACTGACGATATGTCCTTTGGCCGTTCTATTGAACCTCATTGTAAGTACAAACGATACTACATGCATTTATATACTGTTTATCGAAAAAGAAGAATCCAATTATAGGAATACGAGACCTTTGCACCCGTCCGTTTGTTTCATTCGTGCCCAATCTAAATTATGGTAACATACCCAAAGTTTATAAATAATATATCAAGGGGATAGATTTCATGCTATTGGATTTCTGACTATTTATGCCCAAGAGGGCGTCAAAGCACACCTTTATCTGTAACAGGAGCTAGCAAGGATTACATTTTTTACGAGGTATTTGACGATATATTGCGATCAATGGATGATATTTACGCACGATTTGTCATCCAATTTTTCACAAAATCCGCCCCGTCTCACTAAATCACTTACAATGCTTAATTAGGTGCTATTTCTGTGTGTCTTAAAACATTATACAAGGCTTTAACCCATTACGATACAAACACGACCCTTTGGCAGCTTTTCAAAACATGCTGGGAAAAGGGGCAATTTGTCTTTGGTTGTTGCTCCTTTTCCACCAATCTTTTATATCAAAAGACATTTTCCTTTTCCTTCAAATGTTAATGAGTCGTGACTCTTGAACAGAAGGCATTTTTCTTAATTTTTTAAAATGTTACGGATAAGAACGTTACTATGCCTTGCTGATTCCTTTTATTTGCACTTTTTATCGCAGGAGAGTTTGATTCCGTAGGAAATCAAAGTGTTATTTTTTATTTCTTTTATAAAATAAAGTTAAGGAGCTTTGCTTCGATGTCGCTAACGAAGCATACCCGACATAATATCAGTTTAACATAACTCAAGCCGCAGTGTCATCAGAACCAAATAACCCCTACATTAAAAAAAAATATTCGTGTTTTGTGGAAAGAGGGTTTGATGAATCTGCGAAAAGTATAGACCCAGGTCAGCCTGCGCGGACTGCGCATGCTGACCGGGCCGAAACTTTTCGCTATTTGTCAGTTTTCTGCATGTTCAAGGATTAGTCTTTCTCGTGATTAAGTAGGTACTTAAAATGAGTGGCTATGGTGGATCCATGACTATCTGATGACTTGATTGGTGCAATTAAGTCCCCTTTTGTCATAACATTGAGCAAATAAACAAGTTGGATGGGTTCAATCTTAATTGCATTAGCTGACGCTGAGGACCAGGATCATTCTTCAAACAAGAGGGCCATGATGGCCCTGTATCGCTGTACTTGCTTTTACCACACAAATCGAAGTGTCAATCACACTGAAAGAGAAGGCTTTCAAAAACATCGTATATCTCTATACAAGCCAATGTTAAACTTGTGATCTACGGGGCAGAGCCAGGGTTATAATATGAAGGAGTTTGATAGAGGTCCATTAGATAAAGCTGTCTGCCAAATTTGGTAGCCCTGGGCCTTATGGTTTGAGTCAAGAAGATTTTCATAGATGTTCAATATTTTTCAGTTTTGTTGCCATGGCAACCACAGCTTTTGAAGAATCAAGTTCTTTCAAGAAATTCTAAAGAGGACAATGGCAGGATCATTTCTGTCAATTTTCATCAAGTTTAAATGGGTAAGTTCAGAGAAGAAGAAATTTGTAAACAAGAGGACCATGATGGTCCTATATCTCCCACCTGAGCACTAAGCAGTAAAGGTCTAAAATAAATAACAAATATAGAGTTTTAAGGCCAAATGATAATGAAACAAGAGCAGCAAATTGTTGCAATTTGTCTTGAGACTTCAAAGTTCCGTACCTGGCAAGCATATGAAAGCTTTAGCCTTCACTCTTTTTGAGAAAAAGATTTTCAAAAGAATTCCTTCATTATCTCTATGTAAAATCTGGGAGCCTACAACATAGGGCTCATTATGACACTACGGTTATGATTTGTAGTCTTTTAGAAGGGTCCACCAGACAATTCTACATGCCATACATGAGAACTCTAGCCGCTAAGGTTGGGGACAAGAAAATTGTAAAGATTTCCTTCTTTCTCTATATGAAAATCCGTGACCCCACAACAAAGGGCCTACTCCCACACAAGGGCCATCAATTGAAATATTTTGGTAGAGATCCACTAGATGATGCTACATGCCAAATATGAACGTAGTAGATCCTGGAATTTAGGACAAGAATAGTTTTAAAGATTTCCCTCTTAATCTCTATGTGAAATCCGAGACTCATTTAACATTGGGCCAATTTCCATACAACGGCCATAACTTGAAGTATTTTGGTAGGGGGTCACTTGATGATGCTACATGCCATATATGAATTCTCTAGCCCTTACGGTTTGAGACAAGAAGATTTTTAGAGTTTTTTTTTCTCTCTCGGTTGCCATGGCAACCAGAGTTCTTCATGGAATTGAAATATTTGAAGTGTTCTGAAAGTGCATCACCTAAGGATAATTTCAGTGAAGTTTCATTGAAATCTGTTTACCAGTTTCAGTGGAGAATAATTTTTATGAGAGCTCTAGCCCCTAAGGTACGGGGCAAGAGGGCTTTTAAAGATTTCATTCTTCATCTCTATGTAAAATCCGAACCCCACAACAAAGGACCAAATTCCAAACAAGAGCCACCATTTGAAGTAGTTTGGTAGAAGTCCACTAGGTGATGCTATATACCAAATATGAAAGCAGTAGCCCCGAGGATTTAGGACAAAAATTTAAAGATTTCCCTCTGAATCTCTATGTGAAATCCAAGAACCAACAACATAGGGCCAATTTTCACACCAGGGCCATAATTTGAAGTAATTTGGTGGAGGGTCATTAGATGATGCTACATGCCATATATAAAAGCTCGCCCTTACGGTTTGGGACAAGAAGATTTTTAGAGTTTTTTCTCTCGGTTGCCATGGCAACCAGAGTTCTTCATGGAATCGAAATCTTTGAAGTATTCTGAAAGTGCATCACCTAAAGATCATTTCTGTAAAGTTTCATTGAAATATGTTAGCTGGTTCCAGAGGAGAAAACTTTTTAAATAATTCTTCACTGACGGACATACAAATGGACAGATGGACGCTACACGATGATTGATCAAATACCTCACCCTGAGCACTATCTGTTCAGGTGAGCTAAAAAAGTTAAGACATGCAAGGACTAACGCACGCAAAAACACAAGACAGACTTCTGGCCATGATATAAGCCCGCTGGCCTTTGGTCAGTGGAGCTAAAAATGTGCTGTCTAATATCTGATCTTTATTACACAATATTTTTACTCTTTACCAAACGACAAAATGTTATGCTTGTCAAAATTAAGCATTTGCAGACGACAAATTAAACATGACTGGAAAATTGAAACATGACTTTAAAAGAGTAGAAAACATTGTGGGAAAAGGAGAAAATGTTGGCTACCAGCATTTTCTTCTTCTCCCACTGTTTTCAAAATGTTTCTTTTCCTCGGTCGTTAAAACCAGGGATTGTTTGGTAAAGTGTTAAGGCTTGTTAAAAATCCTTTGAATTTAAAGGATGGATAATGTTAATACCAATTTAAAAAAACCCTGTCATATACGTATATATGAGCAGCGCTATGACAAGAGGGGGTTTAGTGAATCTTCATAAGGCATTATAAACAACCACTTGCAGCATAATAATGACCTGTTTTGTCTAAAGGGCGTGTGATTTGTGAGGTAGAAAGGTTCCATCAGATGCAGAAAAATGTACCGATAGCAAAGAGTATCGACCAATGTTAGCATGCAGAGGCTGACATGAGTCGATACTTTTTGCAGGTGCATCAAATTTTCACTACACAATACCAAGTTTTAACTTTTAACTGTAACAAGAAAGAGGACTTTTAATGTTCAAAGTATTGCTATCATAGCATGCCTCATACAGTGTTAATGTTAAAAGTACCGCTATCATAGCATGCCTCATACAGTGTTCATGTTCAAAATATAGCTATAGTAGCATGCCTCGAACAGTGCTAATGTTCAAAGTACCGCTATCGTAGCATGCCTCTTACAGTGTTCATGTTCAAAATATCTTTATCATAGCATGCATCGTAGTGTTCATGTTCAAAGTACCGCTATCATAGCATACCTCACATTGTGTTAGTGTTCAAAGTACTGCTATCATAACATGCCTCACATAGTTTAATGTTCAAAGTACAGCTATCATAGTGTTAGTGTTCGAAGTACCGCTTTTACTCTATCATAGCATGCCTCATACAATGTTAGGGTTCAAAGTACTTCTAGGTGTCAGTGTTCAAAGTACTGCTGTCATAGCATGCCTCATATGGTGTAGGTGTTCAAATCACTGCTATCATAGTATTCCTCATATAGTGTAAGTGTTCAAATTACCACTGTTCAAATTACCACTATCATAGCATACCTCAAAAAGTGTTAGTGTTAAAAGTACCGCCATCATAGCATGCCTCATAGAGTGTAAGTGTTCAAAGTACCACTTTCATAGCATGCCTACTATAGTGCATGTGTTCAAAGTACCATTATCATAGAATGCTTCATATAGTGTAAGTTTTCAAAGTGTCGCTTTCATAGCATGCCTCATATAGTTTAAGTGTTCAAAGTACCATTATCATAGAATGCCTCATATAGTGCAAGTTTTCCAAGTGCCGCTTTCATAGCATGCCTCATGTGGTGTAGGTGTTCAAAGTACTGCTATCATAGAATGCCTCATGAAGTGTCACTGTTAAAAGTGCTGCTATTACAGCATGCCTCATATAGCATAGGTGTTCAAAGTGCTTCTATCATAGCATGCCTCATAGTGTTAGTGTTCAAAGTACTGCTATAATATCATGCCTCATATTCTGTCATTGTTCAAAGTACATGCCTCATACAGTGCAAAGTACTATCAAAGTATGTCTCATTAAGTTTAAGTGTTCAAAATACTTCTATCATAGGACGCCTCATATAGTCTAAGCGTTTAAAGTACTGCTATCATGGCATGCCTCATATATTTTAAGTGCTCAAAGTACTCTCAAAACATGCATCATACAGTATTAGCGGTCAAAGAACTGCTATCACAGCATGCCTAATATATTATAAGTGTTCAATGTACTATCATAGCATGCCTCATATACATATAGTAAACATATAGTGCAAGTGTTCAAAGTACCGCTTTCATAGCATGCCTCATATAGTTTAAGTGTTCAAAGTACTGTTATCATAGCAAGCTTCATATAGTGTAAGCGTCCAAAGTACTGCTATCATAGCATCCCTCATATAATGTAGGTGTTCAAAGTACTGTTATCATAGCACTCCTCATACAATGTAAGTGTTGAAAGTACTTCTGTTGCCTCAATTAGTGTAAGTGTTCAAAGTTCTTTTATCCTAGATGGTAAGTAACGATCATTCTGCTACATAATTTAAGTAAAACTTTAAAGACGATAGAAAAACCCAAACGTTGCTATTTCAAAACTAATTTGGGGGGTAAAAATATCATCTTACAGGACAGTGTCGATCTGAGATCTGACTGCACGCACTAGTAAAAATTATTAGTTACTGAAGAGTTTGAACATTATCAAATGAAAAACACATGATGGTAGTTTCAGCAGTTTATTTATTCTTTTTTTATGTAAATGATACTTTTAAGTCTTTTGTAACAAATAAAAAGTAAGTTTCTTAAAAATAAAATCAAACAAAACAACCTTAGAAGTAGTAACTACGCCAACAAGATTAAAACAAAATTGACAAAAAAACACATATTTATATATCAAGTATAGATGACTGCTTTTCCATCCTCGTTCATCCTCTCCATCAGGCATAAAACAACACATGAATTAAGCACCACGAAACAGTGGTAAATTAACAGGACAGAGAGTCAGACAAAATAAATAACTTTGGTAAATGAAAGTGTCTGATTGCCATGCCACTACTTTAGGTTTGATTCCTTTCAGAGCCAAATAATTTGACCCTTCTAATTTTCACATATCTTATAATAAACAATAAAGAAAGATTTTTTTCAAGGTTTCTCGCAATTGACATTATTTAGGATCTTGAAGACATTACACAACAGCCAATCATTGAAAGTATAGCAATTTTACTCTTTACAGGATATTTCTGTCATATAGGTTATTTTCTATGTTTTCAGAATATTTCTGTTTATTCAGGATACTTATGCATCTAAAAGCCATTGCAGTCTATTCGGACATAACTGTCTTTTCCGGATATTTACATCATTTCATTTATTTTTCACGATATTTATCTTTTTTCGAGATATTTGAGAATTAGGTGTTCACAGATTTCTGAGTTTTGAAAAGTTTTTAGGGACTAAAAGGCTTTCAGATAAACATGCAGGTATTACAGGCATCCCTGGTTTTTAAAGTACAGCATTACTAACAATTTCACTGACAGAGATTGGTTTCTTTTTAAGACACATGTAATACTTGCATGCAGTTACAGGATTAAAAGGCTACTATCCTTAAAATATAAAATCTTTAAGTGACAGGAGATATCTGGCAAATCAAAAAACGAACCTATGAGTATATTATGTTTAACATATGTATTAAAAATACATAGAGAATATTTCAAATGAATGGAAATTAAAAATTGCCAGTGTTCAGAAATTATTCAGACATTTCATAGTAAATTCTACTCATGGAATTGTATAAATTCACTACATTTCATGTTTAACCCATTACCACACAATCTCTACTTTTGATGCCCCTGAGAAAGAAGCCTTTAGAAAACATTGTGGGAAAAGGAGAAAATGCTGGTAACCAGCATTTTCTCCTTTTCCCACAATGTTTTCTACCCTTCCCAAAACAAATTTCAAACTTTCAGTCACTTATGTTTTGTTGTCTACAAATGCTTTTGATTTGGACAAGCTTACAATTTTGTTGTTTGGTAATGAGTTAGCTTCATATGGAGATGATCAATTTTTCAATAAATTGCAGACTTCTGGCAGCAGATATTTCTGTCTTCTATGACATTTTGCAAGACAATTTTGTCTGTAAATTGTTTCCGTGCATTCTTCATACTTGTCTATTCAAGATATGTTTCACTTTTGTTGATGTTCTTGTATTTTAGGATTGTTGTCTTCTCATGGTATTCTGGTCTATTCATGATATTTTTATCTTTTTTTTTTCAACAGATTTGCATATTAGATATTCCTGCCTGTTCAGGACCATTTTCAACTACATGTGGTTTTTTTTTTTTTTTCAACATATTTGCATAAAAGATATTCCTACCTATTCAGGACTATTTTCAACTTTTCAGGATATTTTTGTCTTTTTTCAACATATTTGCATAAAAGATATTCCTACCTAGTCAGGACTTTTTTCAACTTTTCAGGATATTTTTCTTTTTTTTTTTTTTTTTTTTAACATAATTGCATAAAAGATATTCAGGCCTATTTAGGCCTATTTTCAACTTTTCAGGATATTTTTTTGTCTTTTTTCAACATATTTGCAGTAAAGGTATTTATGCCTACTCAGAACTGTTTTCAACTTTTCAGGATTTTTTTCTTTTTTTCAACATATTTGCATAAAAGATATTCATGCCTACTCAGGACTTTTTTCTTGAATTTTTCAGGATATTTTTGTCTTTTTTTTCAACACATTTGCATTAAAGATATTCAGGCCTATTTAGAACTATTTTCAACTTTTCAGGTATTTTTTTTTAAACATAATTGCATCAAAGATATTCAGACCTATTTAGGACTATTTTCAACTTTTCAGGATATTTTTGTCTTTTTCAATATAGTTACATTAAATGTGTTCCTCCCTATTCATGGCTATTTTCATCTTCCAGGATATTTTTGTCTATTTTCAACAAATTTGCATTAAGGATATTCCTGCTTTTTGGTCAGGACTTTTTTAAACTTTTCAGGATATTTTTGTCTTTTGTCTTTAACAGATTTGCATATAAGATATTCCTGCCTATTCAGGACTATTTTCAACTTTTAAGGATATTTTTGTCTTTTTTTTAAAACAGATTTGCATATAAGATATTCCTGTCTGTTCAGGATTATTTTCAACTTTCAAAGGTGGCCCTTCAGAAATTTTGACTAAAATACAAAAAAATTATCCATATAGGTCTATTCCCAAAGCCTTATAATTTTCATTCGTAAAACCCCAGTAGTCGAAAACCATCCAACAACAAGAGAAATTAGAGATTTACTACATGCCAGGGCGACACTGAAGGGAAACACCGTCTATTTTTACATCAGCTACTCGCTCATTTACATACTGAAAATATATAGAGACGAAGCTCCAAGCGTAGTGTTCATAGTTCCAGACATTTGGAAAATGATTATATGTTTGTTATGTTACGGAATTTATGAGTCATTAGTCACGTGCTACTCACTTAACCTTTCCACAATGCTTTTTTGGTTTTTGGCAGGAAATCTAAAAATAGCTTAAGAGACTACGTAGCCTTTTAAGGGAATACCACCAAAAAATATTTTTTTTGAAATTTTATGATTCTTGATTATTGATGAATTATATTGTTTTTTCATATAAATTTCAGTGATACATATATTTTTAAATTTCGCGTGATGTGAAAATTCTAAATACCCACCTTTAAGGATATCTTGTCTTTTTTAAACAGATTTGCATGTAAGATTTTCCTACCTGTTCCTATACTATCCTATACTTTTAAGGATATCTTGTCTTTTTCAAACAGATTTGCTTGTAAGATATTCCTGCCTATTTAGGATTATTTTCAACTTTTCAGGATATTTTTGTCTTTTTCAACATATTTGCATAAAAGATAATCATGCCTACTCAGGACTTTTTTCAACTTTTCTGGAGATTTTTGTCTTTTTTCAACACATTTGCATTAAAGATATTCCTGCCTATTTAGGACTATTTTGATCTTTTTAGGTTATTTTTTGTCTCTTTTTTAACGTATTTGCATAAAAGATATTCAGGCCTATTTAGGACTATTTTCAACTTTTCAGGATATTTTTGTCTTTTTTCAACATATCTACATTAAATATGTTCCTCCCTATTCAGGACTATTTTCACCTTTCAGGATATTTTTCTCTATATTTAACAAATTTGCATTAAGGATATTCCTGTTTTTTCGTCAGGACTATTTCCAACTTTTCAGGATACTTTTGTCTTTTTTTAACAGATTTGTATACAGTCGAACGTCCTTAGCTCGAACGTCCCTTAGTCAAACTTATCCCTACGTCGAAGTTTTTTTCAGGTCCGGATCTCATTGCTCTTTATTTCAATATAATTCAACCTCCATACGTCGTTATCCGTTGCTCGAAAATTATCCATACGTCGAATGAATTTCAAGGTCCAATCACCATTACTTGAACGTATTCACACATCTTTACCACGAAGTAAATTTGTAAAGGACGATGTTTGCTGTTGAAATCAGGTTTTTCACACCTTTCGACTTGTCAACTCCGGTAATTAACAAGTTTATTACAGTATTGATTATCGATTGTTTGTTTGATTTTGGATTGACTGTTTGACTGTGAGATTAAAACTTCAAAGTTTGAGTGATTTGAGTGAAAGGGTCAGAAAAGTTTTTTAGTGTTACATTTGTAATTTACATTGACGAGTGAAGAACCCAACGCTAATTCCATACAGAACTTGTTTGGTGAAGGACCCGGTCAATGTGCAATTTTTATGTTTATTGTTCATAGTAGTTGTAGAATTTGTATAAAAACAATGTTTCTTAATGAATAAATAAATAATAATAATAAAACTTATTTTATCTTATTTTTGTATTCGATTTTATCTTATTTTATATTCGATTAGTCGAATGAAGACAAATCAAATGATGCCTCTATTTACTTCCGGTATTTCGCCATCTATCTAATTCGTACCCAGTTTCGAGAACTCCGATGATCTACACGTCGAACTTTCTATAACTCGAAGTTTTTACGAGTGTCCCCCGAACTTCGAGGTATAGAGATTCGACTGTATAAGATATTCCTGCCTATTCAGGACTATTTTCAACTTTTAAGGATATTTTTGTCTTTTTTTAAAAGATTTGCATATGAAATATTCCTGCCTGTTCAGGACTATTTTCAACTTTTCAGGATACTTTTGTCTTTTTTCCCAACATATCTGCACTAAAGGTATACCTACCTATTCAGGAGTACTGTCAACTTTTAAGGATATTTTTGTCTTTTTTTAGAATCCAGCCTATTTAGGGCTATTTTAAAAATTTTTTAGGATGTTTTTGTATTTTTTTAACATATTTGCATTAAGACATTCCTGCCTATTTGTGACTTTTTTAACTTTTCATGATACTTTTGTTTTTTTTCAACATATTTGCATTAATTCGTAACCAAACAACAAAATTTAAGGCTTGTCCAAATTGAACGCATTTGCAGACGATGAAATAAAAGCAATTGAAAATTCACAATCTGTTTTGCGAAGAGTAGAAAACCTGGGAAAAGGAGAAAATGCTGGTTATCAGCATTTTCTCCTATTCCCACAATGTTTTCTCAAGGCTTCTTTCTCAGGGTCTTCAAAAGTAGGGATTAGGTGGTAAAGAGTTAAAAGATATTCCTGCTTATTCAGGCCCATTTTCAACTTTTCAGGAAGCTTTTGTCTATTCAAGGTATAGTTTATATGTGTGGCACTTCCCTCTTTACAGAATACATATATTCCTGTTCTTTTAGGATTTTTCTGATCTATCCAACTTTTGTCTGACTTTGAAGGACATTTCTGCCTTCTACAACAATTCACAATTAGAAGTGTATTGGGGTTTCATTTTTATTTAAGATATTAAATCCATTATATATTTCTAAGGTTCAAAATTTCTAAAACTGCATACATTTATAAACATTGAGACATTTCAAGGCTATCGATTTTTCACGATATCTCATAATTCACAGGGTTCAGATATTTCTGTTTAATAACACAGTCATCAATCCATTCTGTTGTGAGAAGTTTTGTATCTGGATTACTCTCTGACAATTTAGACAGCATCTGAAATGATAACAGAAAGGCAATAAAATGGGAACTTCAATACACAGCTTGAATAAGAGACAGGATCCATTAACCCTATACCACACAATGCCGACTTTTAACGATACTAAGGAAAAAGCCTTCTGAAAACATTGTGGGAAAAGGAGAAAATGCTGGTTACCAGCATTTTCATTTTTTCCTACAATGCTTTTAACTCTTCCAAGGTCAAGTTTCAAAATCTGGGTGATGTTTATTTTGTTGGCGGCGAATGTTTCCAATACAGACAAGTATGAAATTTTGATGTTTGGTAAAGAGTTAACAAGTCTTGACTCATTTCTAGTAATGAATATGACAAACATTTTAAAGGAGCAAGACAAAATTTAATATTTTATTCATTTTCTTCTAATTCTAAATTCTAGAATAATCTCTTGAAAAGATGGTAAATTTCAAGCTTACCCATACTTGAGTAATTCGCAGACAATAAAAAGTGAATACAATGATAAGATTTAATTTTGAAAGGAAAGAAACGTGGGCAAAATGAGAACACACTGGATTGTTCGGTAATTACTTAATTAGACAAGAGGGCCGAGATGAATTTCTGAGAGGACCAATGCCAATTTTTTTTTAAGGTATTGAAACTTTGGAAACTAAATCATTATTTTGCCAAGCGAATTTGAAAAAGTCACCTGTAAAAGTCATTTAAAAATCTTTCAGGCGCAAACAATAAGCTGTTGCTTTTTGAAAGATCAAAACTTCTCTAATGCTTTGTGAAAAGGGTCACCCAAGGAACATCTCTGTGAAATCCTTTCGAAATCTAACCCCCCATTTCAGAGACGAAGAATTCTTAAGAATTTCTTCAAATCTCTATAGTCCAAGTAGTCTCTATTCACCAGAGCCATGTTTCTCGATGGATTGAAATTTCGCAGACAACTTTTGAAAAGGGTCATCCAAGGAACATTTCTGTGAAATTATTTCAAAATCTGATTAGCAGTTTAATCAGGGAAGGTTTTGAAAAATTTTTTTTAGAAAATTCCAATTGGTTGCCATGGCAAGCAGAGTTTTATATGGAATCAACTTTTGTTAACAACTTCAAAAGAAGACCTCCCATGGAACATTCCAGCCAAGTTTGGTCCAAATCGGCCCAGTGGTTTAGGATGAGATGTTTAAAGAAATTGGTGACGACGGACGATGCATGATGCACAACACATGACACACAACGGACACAGTCTGATCCTAAAAGCTCCCCTTAAGCATGTTGTGCTCAGGTGAGCTAATATAAATTGGTTATTCTAGAAATATATTTTCTCAGAATACTTAATTTAAATGGTTAGCAAACACAGTCCGGTTAAAAACTCATAGATTTGATACCAACCTCTTGGCCACAGGTTTTTGAAACAACAATATGCGTAGTTGAGTCTGTCACTGTGAGGTCGAAATCCCCATCAAATGTGGAAAGCTGTTAAGGAAATAATACGCAAATCTGCTATATTGAATGAACCCTTTGCCAAATTGCTAATTTCAGAATGCTTTCAATTTGGACAAGTATACCGGTACATATTTGTCATTTGGTAGAGTTAATAGTAAAATATACAAAAAAGAAAGGATATGCAATGATGTATCTTTTATACAATTTGTAATCACTCTCTGACATTGCCTCTTTTTCCAGGTAGATACATTGTCCAGAAAATATATTCAGTAGTTCGGATTTCCTCTGTTTCCTTGGTAATGTACTGGATGTACTTGTAGAGGGGTAGACATCGTTGCTTTTGTTCCTTTTGACTGTGGAAAATAAACACTAAATTACATTATGATCTAAGAAAATGAAACAAAGAAGGAAAAAAATTAGAAAACATGCAAAGCAGATGCAGATGAAAGAAAGAATTATGCAAATGGCCTTGAAAAGTTTTGGGAAAAAAAATCAACTGCTTATTTCAAGCAATTAATTACCTAAACTGAAGATGGCTTTAAGAAATTTCTTTTTAAAAACAGTTTTTGTTTTTTTGCATCATGGTTTTGAACTTTTGAGATAGTGAACTGCTTATTTATGCATGCAAAAATAGGAGTTGGAAAGAACTTGATAAAACTCAATTTTTGTTTGACACTAAGAACCATGGACTCGATAAAATATTTGTCAAATTGAAAGATGGCACATATACATGTAAAAGGGGCCATGGGGAACAGAAACAAGTATTTTAAAATGAATTTACTAATTCAAAGGGGACCATTCCTGTAAACCAATTTATGTTCCTAGACATTGACAGATTAAGGGTAACTCTATTACACATTGGTCCTTTTACCTGTATTGCTTTTGTTTTTATCCTTGATTCCCTTGGAATTGTTGCCATAAATATGATAAGGTTTATTAGTATATGTAAGGTCCCAATCTAATTTTAAAGCAAATTCTGTACTCAATAATCACAGAAATGTTTGTACATTGACTTGTAAAAAAGTTCAACAGCATTTAGTTGAGAAATTATCTCAAAAAGATATTTGTGAAGTATAAGAAATCAAGGATAAAAACCAAGTAATCCCCTTTTCTGGACAAATGTAGTAATGAAGAGAAAATCAAGGGAAATAACTGAAGAATCCCCTCCCCTCTGGAAAATTTAACCCTTTACCAAATAATTCCTGTTTTTTACGACCCTGAGATAGAAGCATTTTGAAAACATTGTGGGAAAAGGAGAAAATGCTGCTAACGAGCATTTTCTCTTTTCCCCACAATGTTTTCTACCCTGGAGGAAAAGTAATTTCATTTTTTGAGTGAAATTTATTTTGTCGTCTGCAAGTGCTTTAGATTTGGACCAGTCTCCAATTTTGTCCTTTGGTAAAGAGTTGATCAAGCAAACATCTCAAACACTAAAATAAAATCTTCTCTGGAAGTCTATGAATTGTTATTCTGAATAGAAATAGTATGAATACACTCTTTTCTATTTTATTTCTGATGCAATAACATTGTTTACCACAAAGTATTGTAATGGATCACCTGAGAGAAATAATGTATCATATTTTGAGAAGACAAATTGAATATAAAAACTGCATCAATAAAACACAATTCTTGGGATGACTGCCCGAAGTTTGAATGACATTGTTCACCCTTAACCCTTTACCTCATGGCAAAATTACTGACTTATTAACTCTTTACCATACAACAAAATGTTAGACTGATCTAAATTGAAAGCAATCGCCTACCACATTTTAGCATGACTTAAATGGAGAAAACTGCCTTACTAAATGTAGGAAATTGTGTGGGAAAAGAAAAAAATGCTGGTTACCAGCATTTTCTTCTTTTCCCACAATGTTTTTGGAAGGCTTCTCTTCAGGGTCATTTAAATTTGGGACTGTGGGGTAAAGGGATAACCATACACCACAATTCAAATGCACACCAAATGGTGCACTTATTCCTAGACAATGTAAATTTAAACAAATAATTGCGATCCTGTTAGCATTCTATAATTTTTTTTTAAGTCTTTTCAAACATCTTGTCAATTAATTATAGGCCAGACTTCAATACTCATCACTTAAAATTTCGTGCCAACATGTATACAGAGACTGTGAATTTTTATTGCACCATTATGTGACCATTAAAACTGAACATAAATTTGCTGGAGTATGCTACATAAATTGACTGATAAACCAGGCAAAAAAGACAGAAAATGCCATTTACCCAGCAAAAATTTCACCATTTATCCATGAAATGTGTCAAAAACTAAATGATTTTATTATACTGCAAAGAAATTTCTTGTGATCTAATTGACGAATTAATCAGTGAATTTTTATTGCACTATTGTGTGATCATTAAAACTGAACATAAATTTGCTGGAGTATGCTGCATAAATTGATTGATAAACCAGGCAAAAAAGACAGAAAATGCCATTCATCCAGCAAAAATTTCACCATTTATCCATGAAATGTGTCAAAAACTAAATGATTTTATCATACTGCAAAGGAATTTCTTGTGATCTAATTGGATAGTATGCCCCAAACATGTACTAAGTATATCATGTACACTGGCATAACCATGTAAAACCAGCTTCCCTTTTGAGTGCCCTGTATACATTTACTACACTTGCAACACAACATCCAAAATGGTGGCCTCCATCCATCACCAGACCGAACGCTTATGCACCAAACTGCATGTTTTCAAGATGTCAGTTCCCAGTGACATCAGTTTTCATTGAATCGGGGCACTCAGATGGGAAGGATGTGGGTAAACTTATGAAGAAAAAAGATCCCTCGAGAACACACATGAAATTTATATGAAAGAATGCTACACATGTCTACTTTATCCATCCGAAATATTTAAGAAATTAACAGAGTCCAAAGGGGCGTTTCACAGCTCTAAAGTATGGAGGGCTGGATGGGTCATAATTGCATAAATGATTTTGCTCTATCAATTTGATCCGATTTCTTTGTGAATTCTACGAGAAAATGTTTGAATATCCCAGAAACAACTACAATGAATCATTTTGAAGGGAAAAAATATTAACATATTGCGACAAACATTGTTAAAATCTCCCCTGTTTGAGCTGTAAAAAGACCCAAGTCTTTCGAACAATCATTTACGATTTTGAGACAAAGAATTCCAACAAAATGAAAAAATTAATATTTTCTTTTGAAAATTAGGTCTGCTACATCATTTTGATATCATATAAAATGTAAGAAGGATGTATGGTGTACTGTTTAGAGAATAATTCAATTTTTGATTGCCTGTGATTCATGATTATGAATATTTTTAAAAGGACTATCTTTATTCATTTTCATCGTCATTTCAAGTTCAGAATCGGTCCAACGGTCTATCTGCACTGTGTCATCAACATGATTGAAAAATTCCTTTGATATTATGGGCTTTTGAGATTGATGTCGGTAATGTGATAGGTACCATATCACAGATGCAATATGAACACAACATCCGACAACTCTTGCCCTGGCTTAACATGTACAATACCAATGAAATATTGGCGTAATTCCAACAATATACTCTATCCACAAACTGTGAAGCTTTGACGATGTGTGCCTGGACTGGATCTGGGCCTTAATCAAACCTTGGTGTTCCCTGTGAACTAGAATCTTATAATCACCCTCATCATTCAAGCTTTCTGTCATGTACGATTTAGCTTGTTTTATTTGGTATACTCCAAAAGTTAAATCTCGCAATTCAGTAATATCAAGCTTTGGGAAATCTAGTTCACTTTCATCAATGTCTTTCCAAATGACTCTCCTTTTGCCCAGCTTTTCAGACTGTACTCTTTGCTGCAAATGATTTTCTGCTCAGATTACAAAACAATTTTTTGGAAACAATGTTGAAAACATAAAGAATTGGTTTCAAGATGACAATGTCATGGTAGTTGACAGGGGCTATCATGATTGTCTGGAGTTTTTAGCAGAAGTTGGAATAAAAACCGAAATGCCCCACTTTCTACCTAAAGGCCAGAAGCAACACACTACTAAAGAAGGGAATGAATCGAGGTATGTCACGAAGGTAAGGTGGGTGATTGAAAGTGCAAATGGGAGAATAAAACAGTGGAAAGCTCTCGGTTACAGGTTGCAAAATGTACTCATTCCCAGTGCTAGAGATTTTGTTCGTATTGTCTGCGCCCTGTGCAATGCTTTCCGCCCACCATTGGCTTGTAGCTCAAACACTGATCAAGTAGTTGCTGAAAGAATGTTGACTCTTTGCAGCAAAGAAAACCCTTTGCAGCAAAGAGTACAGTCTGAAAAGCTGGGCAAAAGGAGAGTCATTTGGAAAGATATTGATGAAAGTGAACTAGATTTCCAAAAGCTTAATATTACTGAATTGCGAGATTTAACTTTTGGTGTATACCAAATAAAACAAGCTCAATCGTACATGACAGAAAGCTTGAATGATGAGGGTGATTATAAGATTCTAGTTCACAGGGAACACCAAGGTTTGATTAAGGCCCAGATCCAGTCCAGGCACACATCGTCAAAGCTTCACAGTTTGTGGATAGAGTATATTGTTGGAATTACGCCAATATTTCATTGGTATTGTACATGTTAAGCCGGGGCAAGAGTTGTCAGATGTTGTGCTCATATTGCATCTGTGATATGGTACCTATCACATTACCGACACCAATCTCAAAAGCCCATAATATCAAAGAAAGTTTTCAATCATGTTGATGACGCAGTGCAGATAGACCGTTGGACTGATTCTGAACTTGAAATGACGATGAAAATGAATAAAGATAGTCCTTTTAAAAAATATTCATAATCATGAATCACAGGCAATCAAAAATTTAATTATTCTCTAAACAGTACACCATGCATCCTTCTTACATTTTATATGATATCAAAATGATGTAGCAGACCTAATTTTCAAAAGAAAATATTAATTTTTTCATTTTGTTGGAATTCTTTGTCTCAAAATCGTAAATGATTGTTCGAAAGACTTGGGTCTTTTTACAGCTCAAACAGGGGAGATTTTAACAATGTTTGTCGCAATATGTTAATATTTTTTCCCTTCAAAATGATTCATTGTAGTTGTTTCTGGGATATTCAAACATTTTCTCGTAGAATTCACAAAGAAATCGGATCAAATTGATAGAGCAAAATCATTTATGCAATTATGACCCATCCAGCCCTCCATACTTTAGAGCTGTGAAACGCCCCTTTGGACTCTGTTAATTTCTTAAATATTTCGGATGGATAAAGTAGACATGTGTAGCATTCTTTCATATAAATTTCATGTGTGTTCTCGAGGGGTCTTTTTTCTTCATAAGTTTACCCACATCCTTTCTATTTCGCCAGCAAACTCCATTCGTAAGACTATAAATAGGAAAATTTCCCTTGAAACACCTTGAAAGGGTATAATTTTACAGTATAATAAATTTGTTGTATGGTTAGGTGGCAGGGGACTTGGAAACTTGTTCATGTCTGTGTTGAATCATGTCACCACCTTGCCTTCAGCTCGGGGCGACATGGTTCTCCACAGCTGTGAACAAGTTTTTATGCCCCCTGTCAACTACCATGCAGGATACTCAAGCCAGAGAAAGTTTTGTGTCTCAGTTTCCAAAGTCAAATGATTTAACCCTCTACCACACTATCCTGACTTTTAACCACCCTGGGAAAGAGGCCTTTTGAAAACATTGTGGGAAAAGGAGAAAATGCTGGTTACCAGCATTTTCTCCTTTTCCCACAATGTTTTCTACCCTTTCCAAATCAAATTTCAACTTTTGGTTCACATTTATTTTGTTGTCTGCAAATGCTTTCAATTTGGACTGGTCCAAAACTTTGTCGCTTGGTAAAGAGTTAAGTATACTGATACAAATGGAAATATTGCAACAGTCTGCATCTCTGTGTGGTCGAATCAGGTCTCATTGTGTGTGTTAAGACCTGTGTACTTGGTGACACAACAGGTGGAGTCTGATGCAAACCTCTTTACATATGCAACAAGACCTGATCTGACTAAACAGATATAAAGACTGTTGTAACATTCACTCTTTACCAAACACAAAATTTTAGACTGGTCCAAATTGAAAGCATTTGCAGGCCACAAAAATCAACATGATTCAAAAAAATTGAAATATGTTCTGGGAGGGTAGAAAAAAATAGTGGGAAAAGGAGAAAATGCTGGTTACCAGCATTTTCTCCTTTTCCCACAATGTTTTCAAAAGTCTTCTTTTTCAGGGTCATGAAAACCTGGGATTGTTTGGGAAGGGGTTAAATACATGCCCTTTCTAATTGTAGAAAAGAAAAATAAATCACAAAATAAAATGAATTAAAAAAAAAATAGGGTACTGCACATTTTCACGAATGGACAGAAAGAACCAAACCTTACACAAGTAGTTTATGAAATTTATGAAGTAGTTTATGAACATATAATTGTGTTCCACACCGCGAACGTGTATGATGTGGAGAATACATGCATGATATTGAAAATGTATTCTGGTCTGATGTACATGTGTTTCAGAAAATTGTATTTAATTAGGTCATATTATTTACAGGTATAAAAACATGAAAAAATTGATTTATATGATGTTCAACAGATTGAAACAGATACTAACATTTATTCTGAGAAATGAAATGCATAAAAACTGCGAAATAGTAAATATACAAACCCTCCTGTATGAAATGCTAAAAATTACCTTGCTCCTCTGTGTTTGACACTGTCTGTTTTCTTTTTAAATTATGTTTTCTTTGAAAATAATATCTAATTCTAGGTTAAGGGAGTTCAAAGCTTTGTAATGAAACAGATTGATGCTCAGGTGACAAATTTCAGTAGATGCACAAACTGTTACATACATGTCCCTACATTTCAAATCTTTAACTTTTCACTACACATGTCAGAATAGGAAAAACCATCGGCTTACTTTAAAAACCTTGTAACTACAGCTTGTTTCACGCTGTAGTTACAAAGTTTTTGAAGTAAACCAACAATATGCTAGTACATGTATACAATATTATCTCCTTTTACCACAGTATTTTCTACCCTTCCTGCACCAAATTTCACGTTTTTAGCCACATCAATTTTATTTTCTAAATATGCTTTGAATCTGGACAAGTCTAATTTATTGATGCTTAGTAAAGGGTTTATGTTTCTATAGTGACAGGCTATCATATGATCTCCATTATGTTTGTCTTGCAGCAAACAACTTTTAGAGACCGGAGACAGAATATTATTTTCTATAACATCCTGGACATAACACAGATATAATAGACATAAATACATAACATAACAACATAGAGTTTATTGTAAGCTTATACATGAAAGGGGATAAGCTGATTTTTTTTTCAATATGTTTTGTTTTAACCCTTCACCAATCAATCCCAAATTTTAATGACCTTGGAAACACTGTGGCAAAGTAAAAAAAAATACTGATCATCTGCATTATTTTTTTTTTTTTACCATTTATTTTCTACTCATTCTTAAAGAAACCCTACCTTTTTTAACCACTTTTGATTTGTTGATAAAAAGGTTTCAATAACGAGTCTAAAAGTTTGTATAAAGGTAAACAGACTAAAAGCATGCTTTGAGCAAAATTAAACATTCTTGTTGGCTAAAAATAGACTTGAAAGTGCAATGATTGCTTCATTGAATGATTCAATATTTTTACTACCCAGTGGAAGCTGGACAACGAAAACACTGTACGGGAAACCAGCATTTCAACCTCACTACATAACGTCTTCAACCCTTTTACTTAAATTAAATTTGCTGCCATGTTTTTAATCTTATGAAAACTGTTGTCATCTTGCAGGGCAGGGCAAAGAAAATAAAGATAGTAAAATTTATTTCATTTCCCTAACAACCATGACATAAGAAGAGATATGACATCTTAAAATGATGATAGATGAAATGTTTTCCATACAATAATTTGTCATCTTGATTCAATTACTGTTTTCAGATATCCTAAGATACTAGCAAATCTACTGTATAATATCATGATATAGATCTATTGGATGAAATATGTCTCTCACCATTTATCAAAAAAATCCTGTTTTTTAAACACCCTGAGAAAGATGGCTTTTGGCATTATTAAAGGTATAGTATTCAGCATTTTCTCCTTTTCACATCAATATCTTCTTGCACTTACAGATAAATCTCTATTGTTTGAATCTGATTGAATTTGTTGCCTGTAGCCATTCTGAATTTGGTTGTGTCTAAGTTTTGTCATTTGGTAAAGATTAAAACTCTTTACCAAATGACAAAATCCTAGACTTGTCCAAATTGACGGTATTTGAAGGCAACAACTTAACCCATTACCAGATGACAAAATTTTAGGCTTGTCCAAATTGAAAGGAATTGCAGACGACAAAATTAAAGTGACTGAAAATTTGAAATTTGTTTTGTGAAGGGTAGAAAACATTGTGGGAAAAGGAGAACATGCTGGTAACCAGCATTTTCTCCTTTTCCCACAATGTTTTCTAAAGACTTACTTCTCAGGGGCATCAAAAGTAGGGATTGTGTGGTAATGAGTTAAGTAGGGTTATGCCTTTCTAAGAGCAAAAAACATTGTGGGGAAGGGGGGGAAACATGGTCTATCAGTATTTCCCCCTTATATCAAAAAAAATCTAAGGACTTCTTCTTTTGGGTTGTTAAAACTAAGGATTGTTTGGTAGAGGTTTGGTAGAGTTGTCTCTTCAATGCAGGTATGATCTACTAAATGTTTCTGGCAAAATGTCCATTGATTTCTTCTACAGTGACAATATCTTTACAATCATGTAACATTATTTACAACTGTAGTTTTTTCTGTTAGCCCTTCACCACACAATCCAGACTTTTAACCTTCCTGAAAACGAATGCTTTTGAAAACATTGTGGGAAAAGGAAAAAAATGCTGCTTGCCAGCATTTTCGCCTTTTTACACAACATTTTTGGTCTTTGCCAAAACAAATTTCAATTTTTGATTCACATTGGATTTGTCATCTGCAAATACTTTCAAATTGGACAAGTCTAAAATTTTGATGTTCGGTAAGTCCTTGGAGGGATATTGGTTAAGCTTAACCCGTTACTCCATAGATACTCATTTCTATGCATTGCTTGTAGGAGCCTTTTGAAAACATTGTGGCAGAAGGTGAAATTGCTCGTGACGAGCAATTTCACCTTTTGTCACAATGTTTTCTATGCTATCAAAAGAAGTCATATACATATAAGAAACGGCTTCATCCTTGCTGTTATTTAGGGTCAATCTGAGATACCTTAGAAATGCCTTATGGGGTAAAGGGTTAAGATTCAAATCATGAACCCCCTTATTTCAAACTCATTATGTAACTGACTTTGCTTCTGACCTGGGCAAAGGTTGATAGGACTAGTCACTATGAAAATCGTTTTCTATTTATGAAAAATATTTATCACAATATGTATATCTGTTTTTGCATACTAGATTTTGTTCTAACTTTGCTAGGAAGAGAAAGCAGCCAGTGGCTTCACCCATTACCACACAATCCATAGTTTTGACGACCCTGACAAAGAAACCTTAAGAAAACATTGTGGGAAAAGGAGAAAATACCGTTAACCAGCATTTTCTCCCTTTCCAACAATGTTCTCTACCCTTCACAAAATCAAATTTCAAATTTTCAGTCACTTTAATTTTGTCATCTGCAAATGCTTTTTATTTGGACAAGCCTAAAATATTGTCATTTGGTTAAGAGTTAAAGCATTTGCAGGTAGTGCTGGTAGAAGGAAACACCATAAATACGTAGAAAGGTGCACTGCTTACTTGGTTATAACTGAAAAACTGTATGAAAACTACAATTTACAAAATAAGACAGGATACATGTAAGTTGGTATGCCTTTGGATGCTAGATGTTTTTTAATCAGTCTCTCTGTACCATACCAGTTAAACCCTGGAGTATCATGACCTATCCTTGGTAAGTGGACACTGGCTATAAAAGTAAATAAACATTGGTTGTCAATGAGTAATTAGAAATGGGTTGTGTTCTTATAAACACTAGCTGGAAGAAAATTAAACCTTTACCACACAATCCAAAGTTTTGACCACACTGAGAAAAAAATGCTTTTGAAAAAGAATTGCAGGAACAAAAGAAAATGCTGGCAAACAAGCATTTTCTCCTTTTCCCACAATGTTTTCTATTTTTCTAAACCAAATCCAGTTATCTATTCTACTCTTAATTTGTCCTATGCTCTCACCTTGGGTGAGTCTAAAAATGTTTTTATGTAGTAATGATTTAAACACAGGCTATACATCAAAAACATTGCTGCAAAAGCAATTGCATCTATATAACATTATTTCATGGTCTACAAAAAAATGCCAGAATCTGTAAGAAGTTATCACTCCTTTTCCAAACATCCTGGTCGTACACCTGTTTTTCTTCATGTTTATTTGCTTGTATGTATAAAGTGTACTACCTCATAATAACATAACCATTGTCAAAGAATGATCAACGGTGAGAGAGGAATGAATCTTGTTGCAATAATTATCCACAACCCTTTAGAAAGAATGAAGCCATGCTTGGGATTCAAACTGAAGACCCCCTGGTTACAAGCCCTGTTTGTAACCATCGGAGTAACTATAATTAGCTAACCTATCCTAATGCTTGTCTCTGAAAATCGTAAAAAGAACAGAAAATATAAATAGGGTCGGTGAGCATAGGCCAAGAGGGAAAATAACCTAAAGTGTAAATATAAAACAAAAAGTTTTATTGGTAATAACTTCTTTGTTCATTTTAACTGCATTATAAACTTAACTCATTACCACACAATCCCTACTTTTGACACCCCTGAGAAAGAATCCTTTAGAAAACATTGTGGGAAAAGGAGAAAATGCTGGTAACCAGCATTTTCTCCTTTTCCCACAATGTTTTCTACCCTTCACAAAACAAATTTCAAATTTTCAGTCACTTTTATTTTGTCGTCTGCAAATGCTTTCAATTTGGACGAGCCTAAAATATTGTCGTTTGGTAATGAGTTAAATAATCCTTACCCAAACTACACATCTTACACTGTTCAAAATTGAAGCAAAATTGAAGGCATCTAAGTACAACAATTTAAAAACAATCACAAATAAGTAAAAGTTCTCTGGTTGGATACAAAACATAGTGGGAACAGGAGAAAATGCTGGTTACTACCATTTTCTCCTCTTCACACTATGTTTTCAAAAGCTTTTTTTTTTTTCAGTTTGTTCAAATACAGAGTTGTTTGGTATAAGGTTAACCAAACCATATCTCAATGCAGACACTTTAAAGCAGCAGAGTCCCATTTTCCTAAGGTAGTCACAAATAAATTTGTGCAAGTATAACTACAGTGTAGTGGCATTATTCTGCTACAAGATAAAGCAGCAAGAAAGAAGGAAAATAAAGAAGTAAAGAACCAGCATGAAAACAACAGCCTTCATAATGATTACCTTCCTTTTCTTTAGCTGCTTTGTAGACTTTCTCCAAGCCATATCTCAGAGCAGAAAGTTTTATACCAGATAACTTGTTCCTCTTGTCTCTATGTTGTGCAACTATCAATCCTAACTGAAATTCAGAAAAAGAAAATAAAATTTGGATTTTCTGTGCAATCTGACCTTCTAAATTACTATCTTTGAAATAAACCAACCAGAGCTCTAAAAAATTTATTGTAATCTTACGAACGAAGTCCGTAACAAAGAAACAAATGAATAAATGCATGGCAGAAATAAGGATCGGAGCGGGATTCGAACTCCGAACTCCCGGACGCAAAGCCAATACCCTAACCACTGAGCCAAAGAGATATCTCCCTGACGCAGTAGCCAGGTATTGTATTTAAATCGGGAGTATGCCATGCAGGAAGGAGTGGTCTCCCGTAACACACCCCCTCTTAAAGTCATCATTTATTGATGACTCAAAGCCTTATTAGGCAGGAAGTCCAATTTTGGACAACAAATGGGATTAATGGCTCAATGGCCAATCCCGGACGAGCCCCCATCTTACGAACGAAGTCCGTAACAAAGAAACAAATGAATAAATGCATGGCAGAAATAAGGGTCGGAGCGGGATTCGAACTCCGGAACTCCCGGACACAAGACCAATACCCTAACCACTGAGCCAAAGAGATATCTCCCTGACGCAGTAGCCAGGTATTGTATTTAAATCGGGAGTATGCCATGCAGGAAGGAGTGGTCTCCCGTAACAGTAATAAGAAATGTAAACCTACCCAGTCTTTATTACTATCTCCTTTACTGCTCTCCTCAGACAGCGGTATAAGATGGCAATCACCAAGGGCCAAGTCTAAAGTGTACAAAAAAACTTTATCATTTTAATTTGAAAGGGATGAAGAAAGGAATGAGTGAAGAAAGAAATCTTTGTTCCATCAATTTTTAGCACCAAGTAGTAGCGCCACCATATTGTGATATTACAGTTTGGAAATGTGCCATAACATTGAAAGGTTCAGATAAATTTTATATCCACTATTACAAGACCTAAGTCTAAGGTTATAGTCCCTTTAATTCTTTACCAAACAACAGATCTTTAGTCTTGTCCAAATTGAAAGCATTTGCAGACATCAAAATAAATGTGATAAAAAAATTGAAATTTGTTATAGGAAGGGAAGAAAATATTGTGGGTAAAGGAGAATATACTGATTACCAGCATTTTCTCCTTTTCCCACAATGTTTTCACAGGGATGTTAAAAGTCAGGATTGTGTGGTAAAGGGTTAAAGGCATGAAGGTCATGATTTAATTAATTTCATAATAATCTTGCTCTTCTTAAAATTAAAAGTCCAATGGAAATTTTGTTAGATAGCTAAGTTACCTTGCATTTTACCCGCCAATGTATAATGTTCTTCTGGCACAGATGATCTGGAGGAAATGGCTGTAAACAAGCCACCACGTCCCCAACTCCCAGAGTCATCTGAAAAAAGAAATATCTCAGATTAGCATATAGAATTACAAAAGAACTTTTACACTCTTACATTGCAGTATATCAACAAAAATTTTAGACCTGTCAAAACTGGAAAAACCTGTATTTGGCAAATTTACTCTTTACCACACTACAAAATTTTAGACTGGTTCAAATTGAAAACATTTGCATACGACAAAATAAAGGATTTGTTCTGGGAAGGGTAGAAAACACTGTGGGGAAAAGGAGAAAATGCTGGTTACCAGCATTTTCTCCTTTTCCGATAGTGTTTTCAAAAGGATTCTTTCTCAGGGGCGTCAAAAGTAGGGAATAGGGATTGTGTGGTAATGGTTAAATAAAAAGTAGGTATGTGATGAATATTTTTCATTATATATGGACAAACAAGTTAAAAACTCTCCACCTCAACTGCATTTGATAATGAAGAAAGTGATGTCTGAAAAATGTAATTTCTAAAGAGGATTCATTTGAGATACATAGAATCTGACATAGGTTGGCATTTAAGATAAAATTTATCAAATGAGTATTAAAATGTCAAACACTTTCTAAAAAACAATTTTTTTAACAAAGTTAAAATTTCATTTAAAAAGTCCAAAATGTAACATTCTTTTAATTACATTGAAAATCTAGCAAATTGTAAGTTAGAATATGCAAAACAATACCCACACTTTTGGCAATTTCTAAAGATAAAACTTGATTCACTTGTGTGAAAGAATATATAGAATTATGTCACATTTGACGTTACACAATTTTTAATGGGTACATTATACTCAAGTCTAAGGAGGTTATTGATAAACAAATTAAATAAACTATGTGATGGTGCAATCATTGGTGTTATTGGTATTTATCTACATTCTAGGTGTTGTGGCTCTTCTACAAACCAAGTATACAAATTATAAGAAGTACCATACCAACACAATGAATAATGATGTTATTTTCTCTGTCTGTAGATTTAGGCTGTGTGACATCTCCAATAGTATACTGTATTCCTCTAGTCCTCTTTCCCCCATCCTCTTCCTGTATTTCCTCATTTAAGTCCTCATCTTCCTCCTCTTCCTCTTCTTCTTCATTGTCAGATTCTATATTGAGAGACTTGTAACTGTTTTTCTTCCACATCTCATCTCTGCAAGATCATATCAAACTATGAAAATGTTGTTTTTTTTAAATCCCGCCTTTTAAAGAACCTGAGTAAGAAGCCTTTAGAAAACATTGTGAAAAAAGGAGAAAATGCTGGTAACCAGCATTTTCTCCTTTTCCTACAATATTTTCTACCCTATCAAAGTCAGAAATTATCATATAATCTAGATTTAATTTGTTGTCTTGAGATACTTTGAATTTGGTCCAGTCCAAAAATTTGTCGTTCAGTAAGAGTTGACCGATTACCACGTATTCTGCAGTTTAATGATCTTGGTGGAAAATGCTGGTTACTAGTATTTTTTCCAATACCGCAATGTTGTGGTTCTGTCCTTTTTATGCAAAATCACATCACTTGAGCAACAATTTATTTGTCATCTGCAAATGCTTTGAATTTCAACAGATCTTTGATTCTATCATCTGGTAAAGGCTAGAATCAGTTATATACATGTACACTTTTTTTTAGATCACAATTTTCCATTTCCCATATTTTTACCCTTTACCACACAATGAATGATTTATATGTCCCCAGACAAATAGAGCTTTTGAAAATATTGTGGAAAAAAAAAACAATAGCAAGGCACCAGAAGGGCTACAAGTGCTTGATTGTCAGTGAAAATTCTAAATTCACTCTTCAGTGGAAAGTGAAAAAGGCCATTAACTGCCTGACCCTGTTGTACAAGTTCTCTTTTGATAGTTAACAACTTGGCAAACTCTGAAGTAAATATCTGCAGTTATAACAGAAATATTGCATAATGTCAAAGCTTTTTGACAACAAGGATGACTCCAGGGCTTTTAAAGTAAGTCATCATTTTCTTTGAGAACAGCCTAGTTACCTTCTCCTTTTTTGACAAAGTTTTCTACCCTTCAAAAACAAATTGCAATTTCTACAACACATTTGCTCTGTCATACGGGAGTGCTTTCAATTTGAATGAGGCTAAAATGATGTGGTGTGGTATCCACAATCAAAACCCTATTTTTGAGTCACATTTATTTTGTCAGACTAATCTATCTAAAATTTTGTTGAACGGGAAAGAACAAAGTCTTTACCAAACGACAAAATTTCAGACCTGTCCAAATTGAAAGCACTTGCAGACGACAAAATAAATGTAACTAAAGAATTGAAACTTGTTTCCAGCTGGGTAGAAAACATTGTGGGAAAAGGAGAAAATGCGGGTTACCAGCATTTTCTTATTTTCCCACAATGTTTTCAAAAGGCTTTTATCTCAAGGGACTGTTTGGTAAAGGGTAAAAACTTTAGCTCAGAATCTGACAAAGGTCTTATCCTGTATACTAACTAACCTCCTTTTCCTCAACTCCTGTGCTCGTCTTATCTCTTGTTCTTCTGCTTCCTTAGCCCTCCTTTCAGCATTTTCCTTTCTCTGTAACAAAGACAATATTGTATAATATCCCTTTTGTCACGATATTTCACAACTCAGCTTGTTTTGCTGCTACTTCAGCAAGTTTCTGTCTCTATAACAAAGACAGTATGATTTATATTAATTTGGTAACAATGTTTCAAACCAACTCATAACATACTCTTGTGCATTATACACTTCTTTGCTTTTTTTGTTAATTAACTCTTTCCCAAACAATCCCTGGTTTTTACGACCCTGAGATAGAAGCCTTTTGAAAACATTGTGGGAAAAGGAGAAAATGCTGGTTACCAGCATTTTCTCCTTTTTCCGCAATGTTTTCTACCCTTCCCAAAACAAATTTCAAATTTTCAGACACTTTTATTTTGTCACCTGCAGGTGCTTTCAATTTAGACCAGTCTGAAATTTTGTTGTGTGGTAATGAGTTAAGGTAGTAGACCCCTAACGCTTCTAGTGCAACACCGAATAAAAATTCTTGTTATTTGATGAATATGGATTGATACTGATTTAATAACTTTTGCACATTTTTTACCAAAATTCCTTTAGTGTCTATCTTGAAACTGATTGTTGATACTTTTGTTAATTTCCTGAGAAGGGAGATTATTATTACCTCCCTTTTTAAAGAGGGTACAGTGGTTTTACATTTATATATGATAATTCTATGAAGGGAAAAAAAGGTAAAAAATGGCTCAGTTAAAGAAGTACAATAATACTTGTTTGTAATCAGCAAATTTTGTAGGATAATATTGTAGTGGAAATAGCTGTTTTCCATAAGGAGACTACTACCTTAACTCTGAAAACGTGTTTATCAAAATGGAAAGCATCGGCAGAGGACAAATCAGATTTTTAAAAACATTGCGGTAACCAGCATTTTCCTCTTTTTTCCCAAAATGTTTTTCTGCCCTATTACAGACATATTCCATCAAACTAGCTACATGTACATTTAAATTGTTGTGTACAACAGCTTTCATTTTTGACAAATTTCTGTTTGGAAAGTGTGCTAAAGATTTAAAGGGTAGAAAACACTGCAGGATGCTCTTTATCAGCAATTCTTTCTTTTCCCACAATGTTTTCAAAGGCCTTTCCTGTTGGGATTGTTAACCCTTAGGCTGCTAAATGCTACTTACTTACCTTTAGCGGACAATGTAAATCAAGATCAGATGGCACAGAACATGTAGTCTGATCTTGGATTTACACTGTCCAATAAGGAGATACCTGTTAAAACATGGGACTTTTTGGATAAGGGCTAGAGGGCAGATGAAGTTAAGTCACAAACAAATTTACCTTCCTTTTTCTCTCTTCTAGCTCCTCCGGTGTTAATTTCTTCCTGGGTTTTCTCAAAACATCTGGTAATCCAGCAAATACTGTTGCTTGTTTTCTGACTCGAGATGGTCTTTCTGCCACAAGTTTGGACTGAAGTATAGCTTTCTCAGCTGGAAATAAAGTCAATCAATCAATTCTTTGCCAGATGTGAACATTTTAGATTTGTCCATATTGAAAGTATTTTCAGACAACAACTAAGATGTGACTGAAATGATGATAGCTTTAACTCATTACCAAACAACAAAATTTTAGGCTTGTCTAAATCGAGAGCATTTGCAGACGACAAAATAAAAGTGACTGAAAATTTGGAATTTGTTTTGTGAAGGGTAAAAAACATTGTGGGAAAAGGAGAAAATGCTGGTTACCAGCATTTTCTCCTTTTCCCACAATGTTTTCTTAAGGCTTCTTTCTAAAGGGTGTCAAAAGTAGGGGTTGTGAGGTAATGGGTTAAGAGTTCAACAATTCATTTGAATACAAGAAAAACAGATACTGGCGAGAAACACTGATAGTTAATCCTATACCACACAATCCTTTGGGGAAACAGATCTGGTAACTGGCAATTTTTTCTTTTCCATTGATACTTCCCAAATCTCTGCACTTTATTTGTAATCTAGCAATGTTTGGAATTTGGGAAAGTTGATTTTCTAATACAGTAAAGAAGTAAATGTACTTTATACATGGTATAAAACTCACTTTATCTTAACCTTTTGCTGGACAACAAAATTTAGCCCTGTCCAAACTGAAAGCATTTGCAGACAACAGTTTCAATGTGGCTCAACTGGTGCAATTGTTTATTGATAGAGTAGGAAACATTGTGGGAAAAGGAGAAAATGCTGGTTACCAGCATTTTCTCCTTTTGCCACAATGTTTTCAAAAGAATTCTTTCCAAGGGTCCTCAAAAGTTGACATCGTGTGGGAAAGGCTTAAGCTGCGTACAGATATTCACTTAAAAAAGTAACCATGACTTTCAAGTCTGTTCAATCTACATTTCGGGTATCAAAATATTATACCTGAAACCAGCTCATCAAATGCTTTAAGATCAGCGGCTGTTGGCTCTTTGGAATAATCTGTACCCTCAAACATGTACATACTGGATGGAGCATCATGATCCATGTCTTCTTCGGTGTCCTATAATCAGAATTTAAAAAAACATAATTTAATCTAAGCATAAGTCTATGTTTGTGTACACACATTGCAGAGTAAAGATTTACCCTTAACTTGATGACAAAACTATAAGCTTGTTCCAAATTGGAAGCATTTGCTGAAGAAAGATCAAATCTGGCTTATTTGACTGAATTTATATTTGAACACACATTGTATTGCAAACTTTTACCCTTTTCCTGGCTAATTCCAGATGGTAAAGGTTTAGGTCTTGGACTTTGGAATGAGAACATTTTTCCCCCATAAAATAAACTCTGACGTGCATAGAACCATGGCTCTGAAGACATAACTGTTCACTCAAACATCTGTCTAAATGAGAGAACTGATCGCTAACACCTCTGTATCACTGGGCGTATGCCTTTCTCCTGTTCTGGCACAATGTTCTGTGTTCTGGAATGCTGTTCTGGAATGTGCGAAAGGAATACATGTATTTCAGAACACAATACACTGTCCCGGAAGTATGTTCTAAATGGAGCATGTTCTGAACATTGTTCTAAACCATATCGAAATGAAAGTACATCTTAATGCTGTTGCAAGAGATACTGTCTTACCTGTATTAAATGAGGAAATGATTAGCTGCAGAGAGGGAGTAGAGACGAGTCTACAATGCCCTATTTATGGCATTCATACCGTAAGAAAGACAATTGTAAATTTTGCCTTGAAGAATTGTCCGTCTTTCAGCCATCTTGTATCACCTAGCAACCATTCAGCAGGTGCACTGCACATTGATTGAATTAGAACAGACAGAACATGTTCTGAAGAACCTAGAACAGTGTTCCGAAATACTCCATTGACCTAGAACATGTTCAGATGTTTGGAGTAGCGAAATGAATATGCCCACTATGTATCATGTCTAAATGAGAGAACTGCTTACTCTTACCTCTGTTCCACTGTCTCTGTCATTCTCTTCTTCCTGCCATTCACCACTCACTGTGGGACCAAGTATCTTTACAAAATCTACAGTTACTTCTTCTTCATCTCTGTCACTAAACAGTTCATCTACTCCAAACTTTAATATGTCTTGAAGCTACAGAATAATAATGTTGCTTACTGGTTATAATCAGAATATGACTTTTTATGATATATAAATTTCTAAAATACACATATCATTCAAATACTGAGACAAATACCACACACAGCAAAGAAAATTTATGTAAAAGTTCTGAATATGTTATGATGACCTATCTCACACACTGGATACCCATGCAAATGATATTCATCTGCCATTCATTACTGCATATTTGCCGTTTTCAAAGAGAATGTTAATGATTGCAATATTTTTTCCATTGAAAGTTTTAGGTATTTGAATTTCATTCTGTATTAACTTTCCTGGTGCATGTATTTGCTTCTTGCAGTGTGAGAAAATGTTGACATCTCACTGTACCTTCAGTCTTAGGCTATATAGGATTTTCTTACACTGCTCAAATCAAATACAAGGACTGGGAAAGTTCTGTAAATATCCCTACACTCTAACAAAGTTATAGACAGGACAATAAACCACTTCATCTTTGTTATTTGACGCTTTATAGTATATCATCCAAAATTTTAAAAATTTGAGGTAGAAGAATTATTAGAAAACAACAAACTGTTGGTTATTTCCATCCTCAATGATGTTTCCTACCCTTGAATTGTCTTCTTGCTAATTTGTCTTGTTAAGAACAAAAAAGAAGTTTCCATTCAGTGCCAGCTACATAAAATTATGCAAGTACATGTTGTAGTTTCATCCAGTTCCTATTAAAAAATACATTTATTTTCTGTGGTGAAATTTATGTCCTAAAATTATTAACACTCAGACTTATCACTGTGGAAAAGAAGTTGTTGATGTTACAAAATGCTTGAAATTTGGGGTTTTATGACAGTACCTTGATTTTATCATCAGTAAACATGCCCTGTTTACCAGCACCCAGTGAAAATTGCCCTTCCTCTATCACAGTCTCTGTTAATTTTAACTTTTCCTGCGCCCTCTTTAAGATGATTTCTTCAACAGTATTTGTACCAATAAGCCGTATTATCTTTACTGGTCTGCAAAACAAAAACATCAGGGCCCGTATTCTCCAAACATTCTTTAAAGCATTCTTAGCGTAATTCTCAAGAGTTTTCTAAACTTTCAAGTAATGTAATTTCTATTTGGCTAAATCAAATGTAGTCTACTTCTTCTATGCTAATAAACTGCTTTTCCTACAAACATCCTTTAAAAACTGTAAATCTACAACCAAAAATTTCAAACATGTGATTCATCATAATTCTCTCACAAAAACAGCTCTTTACCAAACGACATGATTTTAGGCTACATGTAGTCCAAACTCGAAGCGATAGGAGATAACATATTTAATGTGACTCAAAAATTGAAATTTGTTTTGGGAAGGGTAGAAAACATTGCCTGAAAAGGAGAAAATACTGGTTACCAGCATTTTCTCCTTCTCCCACAATGTTTTCAGAAAGCTTCCTTCTCCAGGTTGTGACAACCCAGTAGCGTTTGGTAGAGGGATAGAGACAAGGCACACAGCTACATGTGAAGGCAGTCACAAGGAGCTGCTACAGTTCATAACAAATTATCTGTATACCAAACAAATCCCGTAATTCTATGATCAAGGAGTAAAGGGGTTATGCAAATCTTTGGGGGAAAGGAGAAAATGTTGGTAAGTAGTATTTTCTCCTTTTTCCACATTGTTCTCTGCTCTTTCAAGGAGAGAAATAATTATCAGAGCAACACTTTATTTGTTGTTGACAAAATACTCTCATTTCAGTCAAGTCTAAAGTTTTGCTTGCAGGTAGGGGATGAAAGTTAAGGATTTAGTTAAAGTTCATGAACACAAACTTCAATCCTTTACCCAACAACAAAATTTAAGACTGGTTCAAATTGAAAGCACTTGCAGACGACAAAGTTAAACCTAACTCAAAAGTTGAAATTTGTTTCCAGCAGGGTAGAAAACATTGTGGGAAAAGGAGAAAATGCTGATTACCAGCATTTTCTCCTTTCCAACAATGTTTTCAAAAGGCTCCTGTCTCAAGGGCATAAAAACAAGGGACTGTTTGGTACAGGGTTAAGACATCCATAAAAAGAAAGAATTACCTGGTCTGGCCAATTCTATGTGCCCTAGCAGCTGCTTGAAGGTCATTTTGGGGGTTAAAATCACTGTCCACAAATATCACAGTATCTGCACTGGTCAAGTTAATACCCTGTCCACCTTAAAAGATGAATGAAAAGGATCTTTAGCTAGCCACAAAAGAAATAGCAAAAGAAATGAAGCAATACCTATTTACTTTTTCAAAATCTCCTGGCCTTTAAGATGAAAAAACAACTTGAAGTTTACTTTTGTTCAATGAAGATCAAATCAACAATTTACAAAACCATCCAGTGTTTTTTTCAGCCCAGATAAAAAGCTATTGTAGAGGGAAAACAGATCCTAAAAACACTGAGGAACAAGCAGAAATTCCTCATTTTTAAAAGTGTTCTCCTTCCATATTGTTAACTTATTACCAAATTTCAAGCTTTTCCAAATCAAAAGCATTTTCAGGTGACAAAATAAAAGTGACTGAAAATCTTAAATTTGTTTTGTGAAGAGTAGAAAACATTGTGGGAAAAGGAGAAAATGCTGGTTATCAGCATTTTCTCCTCTTCCCACAATGTCTTCTAAAGGATTATTTCTCCGGGTCATCAAAAGTAGGGATTGTGTGGAAATGGGTTTAAACATCAGCTCCTCTGGCAGAGGACAAAACTGAAGTAACCCTTTACCACATGACAAAGATTGGTCCCAGATTGAAAGCATTTGCAGTGGACAAAATAAACGTGATTTAAAAATTGAAATTCGTTTTGGAAATGGTAGAAAACAGTGAACATGGGACTTAGGTTGAATGTCTATTCCGATATCAGTAATTTTAGGTGGCCAGCAGTGGGAATCAAACCCACACCCTCATGTGACCTTAAAAATCACATTCATGAGTTCTACACTCTACCGATTGAGTTTTATGGGCTGGTGATTATTCACTTATAGCCAAAGTTCAGCCTTTAACACTTTACCACACAATCCCGACTTTTAACGACCCTGAGAAAGAAGCCTTTGAAAACATCGTGGGAAAAGGAGAAAATGCTGGTAACCAGCATTTTCTCCTTTTCTCACAATGTTTTCTTCCCTTCCAAATAGAAATTTCAAACTTTCAGCTACTTTTATTTTGTCAACTTCAAATGCTTTTAATTTGGACCACTCTAAAATTCTGTCGTTTGTAAAGAGTTAAAGAATTTTGGGCGTCCCTGACATGTTTTCTTAACACAGGATGGACTGTAGTTGAAACATTTCATGTAGTTCAATTAAAGCACAACACACCCTTTTCAACAATAAGTTTAACCCTTAATTGTACAATCCTCATTTTATCGACCCTGAGATATAAGGTTTCCAAAAACATTGCAGAAAAAGGAAGAAAATGCTAGTAACCATTATTTCTCCTTTTCCCAGAATGTTCTAAAAATCTCTTTTCTTCAAGGCCATAATAAAGTTTTTAACTGTTCTATGAAATTCCCTGGTCATCCTATTACCAAATAAAAATCTATCTGAAGATTACATAATGTAAACTTCTTCACTGTTTGGTACTTCAGCTAATTGCATTTATCAAGAAACCAAATTATAATAATTATTTTCCTTTCTTATGTTTTCAGTACTTGATAATGCCCAGCGGCTAAAAAAAGGCGAATAGAGTTTTTAATTAAATATATTGAACATAACTTCATGCAGAATTATTTCTCATTGTACAACTTCTTTCTTGATAACATAGAATGGCAAAAAGACAAACACATGATATATATATAGTGTATATTGAATTTACCTGCTCTTGTACTCAGTAAGAAAACAAATGTCTCATCATTTGTGTTAAATTTCTGCACTGCCAAAAACCTCTCCTCTCCCCTAACTGATCCATCCAGACGTTCATACGTGTAACCTAGCAAAATAAAAAAGAAACAAAATCAACAATTTGACCAGAGTCGCAACCAATTGTATTTGCCAGTAATAATATAAATATGCTTTAAACATTTTCACAGACAATGGTTTGACAGTGTCAAGGAAAGCTTGCTCCCTCAGCAGAATAAAGGTTTTGAATTTCAATGAAAGATCTGTTTAACTCCTTACCAAACGACACAATTTAGACTGTTCCAAATTGAGAGCATTTGCAGGCAAAATATATATGTGACTAAAAAGATTGAACTCTTTACCAAACGACAAAATTTTGAACTAGTTAAAATTGAAAGCATTTGCAGATGACAAAAAAAAAAACAAGACGGCCAAGATGGCCCTGGATCACTCACCTGAATTTCTGAGAGGACAGTAGCCATTTTTTTTTCAAAATCTAATCAGCCATTTCAGAGAAAAAGAATTTTTAAGAATTTCTTCATGTCTGTATAGTGTAAATAGCCCACAGCCATCAGAGCCATGTTTCTTGATGGATCAAAATATTTTGATCAAGTTTTGAAAAGGGTCAACTAAGAAACATTTCTGTGAAATTATTTCAGAATCTGATCAGCCGTTTCAGAGAAGAATTTTAAAAAATTCCTTCATGGCCATATAGTGCAAGTAGCCCCCATTCACCAGAGCCATGTTTATTGACGAATCAAACTTTCATGAACACCTTTTGAAAAGAGTCACCTAACGAACATTTCTGTGAAATTTTTTCAATATCTGACCAGCGATTTCAGAGAAGAAGTGTTTTTAAGAATTTCTTCATTTCCCTATAGTGCAAGTAGCCCCCATTCACCAGAGCCATGGTTCTTGACGGATCAAAATTTCGGGAACAGTTTTTGACGGAATCAAATTCTGTGAACAATTTTTAAAGAGGACTTCCCAAGGAACATTTCAGCCAAGTTTGGTCCAAATTGGCCAGGCGGTTTAGGAGGAGTTGATTGTAGAGGATGCACCACGGACACCCAGTGATCCTAAAAGCTCCCTTTGAGCACGTTGTGCTCAGGTGAGCTAAAAAGTGACTCAAAAATTGAAATCTGATTTCGGAAGAGTAGAAAACATTGTGGGAAAAGTAGAAAATGCTGGTTATCAGCATTTTCTCCTTTTCCCACAATGTTTTCAAAAGCTCTCCTTCTCAGGGTTGTTAAAAGTCGGAATTGTGAGGTAAACGGTTAAAAGGTGTATTTGCAGCTGAGATAATGCCAACATGAGTGGCATTAAGTATGTCATGAAAGTCTCATTTTTCGCTGGAAAAAATGCTCAAAGGATGAAAAAAATTAAATTGTAGCATATGCGATACAGAGTATGTAAAAAAGTTGGGCCATTTGCATAAATTTTTTTTTTGCTTAACCCCTTACCAAATGGCGAAATTTTGGGCTTGTCCAAATCGAAAATATTTGCAGACGACAAATTCAATGTGACTAAGAAATTGAAATTTGTTTTGAAAAGGGAAGAAAACATTGTGGAAAAAGGGGAAAATACTGGTTACCAGCATCTTCTTTTTTCCCACAATGTTTTCTAAAGGCTTTTTGCTCAGGCTGGTCAAAAATAGGGATTGTGTGGTAATGGGTTAAACAATGAATTATATGTTCTATGGATAGACTGTTTGAACATTATCGCTTTACTACACAATGAGGACTTTTGACAAACCTGAGGTAGAAACCTTTCGAAAACATTGTGGGAAAAGGAGAAAATGCTGCTAACCAGCATTTTCTCCTTTTCCCACAATGTTTTCGACCCTTCCCAAATTAAATTTTGATTTTTCAGTCACATTTATTTTGTCATCTGCAAATGCTTTCAACCTGGACCACTCTATAAATTTGTTGTTTCATAAAGAGGTAAAAAATCCCTTGTCATTACCTCTGTATCCAAGATAGTCTTGTAGGATATCTAGCATATGTGTCATCTGTGAAAACATGAGAACTTTGTGTCCTGTGGCCTTTAAGTATTTTAACAGCTTGTCAATCAGTACCAACTTTCCACTGGCTTCCACTAGATGTTCTCCCAGTTCAAAGGGCTCTGGTTCAACACCTATTTAAAAAAAATAAAAGTAATGGACTGATCAAACATGCCCTGGACATGAATCGAATCTACAGACTCAAGTACAATAGCTCTTAACGCAACAGAAAAAATATTGGCATGTCTAATAAAACATGAAGATGAAAAGTTAAGTCTTTTGCTGCCAACCAAATGGATTCAGTGTGGAGGTCTAAAAGGTTTTTTTTCATTGAATTTGACGATACCTTTTATTAAAGTTTAGCATCAGGTAGTGGACAGTGTAGATCCAAGATCAGACTGTACAATATGTGGCACATTATGTGCAGTCTGATCTTGATCTATGCTTTGAGCAAAAGTTATCCAAGGCAATACTGGCAGAGAAAAAGTTAAATGTGGTGTAAAAAGTTGGGTTAGTTATCGAAAAGTAGAAAACACTAGGAAAGGGGGGAAAATGCTGGTAATGAATATTTCCTTCTTTTCCAACAGTTTTTTAAGGGACTTCTTTTTCAAGGCTGGTAAAACTTGAGATTGTGTGGCAAACAATCCTGCGTATTATCGACTCTAGGGAAAAAGCCTTTTTAAAACCTTCTGTGAAAAGGAGAAAATGATGACTGAAGGTCTCATCTGATATGCACCTCTTAATGCAGGTAGCTTAACATGATCTGACCATGCAGAAATGCAGACTTTTATTATATCCATACATATCCATAGCCCTACTACTCCCGTATAGATAAAGATGTCATTCTGAAACAGCTATGGACCTAAATTTCTTAATGTAAAGTCGAGTCCCACAGGTAAGTCAATAAAAAAAGAGCTCAATAACCAGTGGTTCCTGACTTCAACTCCCAACTCAGCCCAATTTCTTCTGTGGGTTAAGATAGTCAATGCAAGGTTTCTTCTTCTCTCAAAATTGTACATGTACAGTGTTTCAAAATTCTTTATGTGGAAAAGCAGACAGTGGTTTCAAAAGAATGTTGTGAAGTACCAGTATAGATAATGAGCATTTTCCTCTTTTCCACAATATTTTCTGTCTTTTAAAATACAAATCCAATCATCTGAACCAGATTTGCTTTGTCATCAGCATATGCTTTCAAAATGGACATCTAAAACTTTCTTTTTTGGTAAATAGTTATTAAGTTCATCACTCTTGGCTGTAAAAAAACGAAGTCATCAATCTTACCATCAAACAAGTACGGATGATTCACACACTTCCTTAATTGCATCAAAATGTTCATCAGACTGTTTGTTTGCTTTGTGTAACTTCCTGTGCTGGTCTCCTCAAACACATCTAGACACAAAAAATATGGGGAAAAAAATCAATTATGCTGCAACTGAAGCAGCAGTAACCTTTAACCCTTTACCAAACAATCCCTAGTTTTTATGATCCTGAGACAGAAGTCTTTTGAAAACATTTTGGGAAAAGGAGAAAAATGCTAGTTATACTTTTCCCACAATGTTTTCTGCTCTATCAAGGAAAAACTGAGACACTTTTACCATCTTTAATTAGTTGTCTGCAATTTCTTTTAACTACAAGTAGGAGAAGCCTAAAATTTGTCTACTGCTTTTGCAGTGAGTACCTTTGTCTATTTCAATGGGGTCAGATTTAGAGTTGTCATACCTATTAGAATTCAACAAGCCCAAAACAAATGAAACTAGAGCTGTCACTGAATGTGACTTAATACCACCACCAGTGCTTTGACAGAAACAGGCAATTACTAGTATTTTGTGCACAGACGCATACACAGATACACACACTAGACCCATGGATAGACAGGCTGATTCCAGTATACGCCAAAACAACATTCATTTTTGGAGGTATAATTATTTGAGCCAATTGGTTGTCTATCATTAAGAGGAGAAAGAAACTGAAAAAAAGGGGCACCACATGTGGGTACCAATGCTTGGCTGCAGTAGCCCGATTTCTGGTTAAAAAAAAAGGTGCATTACTGTGTCAAAAATACTTGTTCTATGGGTTTCCCTATCAATAGTTAACACTTTGTCCATGTGTGAAGTGAATATCTTCAGTAATTACAGAGATATTGAAAACCATCAAAATTTTTAAGCGAGGCAGATGACGATAATGCCAGGACTACAACATTACCTGAATATTTTCCTCAAAAATAGCAAAGCTAAATGTGATACATACAACTATTACATGCTTTTTACCTGGATCTTTCATCAAAATGCCTTTGTAGAGTTTTGTCTGCAGTTTGGAAATACCGTGTGTTATAATCACTTCAGTTTTAGAAGGAAGGTCTTTCAACACAGCCGTCTTTGTTCTTCTTAGTAAATATGGTTCTAATAGGTTATGTAGTTCTGAAACTTTTAATTGAAAATTAAATTGAAATTAACAGTATTTCAAATCAACATTTCTTCAATCCATGCCATCTAAATCTAATTTTGGAACTTGGAACTTTGTCAATATTTTTGTAAAATGTGGAAACTCTCTCCAAAATGACAAAATTTTAGACTTATCATTACTGAAAGCATATGTAGACGACAACTCAAATTTGGGAAAAATGGTAAGATTCTTATTGAAGTGGTAGAACACATAGTGGAAAAATGGAGGAAATACTCGTTACTTAATATGATATTAAATGTCTGTTCTCATGAGGATTTGATGGAATAAAATGGTGTTTTATGCTATCTTTAACATTCTTCAGGTCGTATCATGGCAAAAGCTCACATATACATGTATGTGTCTGTCCTGGATTTCACCAGGACTAGGCTGGGGCTGTGAAGTGTTTTACGCAAGGACACTCCAGCGATATACCAAGAGCTTCCAGTGAGGCTCTAATCCAAGGCCTACACATAACAGACCTACTCTTCACAACCTAGTCACACAGGACACTTTTTCAAGAAGAAATATGATGAGTAACTCCTTACCTTTCATCTTCCCTTTACTGTATTTGGACACAAAGTCATCAAGATCTTCACAAGGAAATTTTCTAGGGGAGATAAAACTTAAAAGGGCATATAACTCTTGTAGATTATTCTGTACAGGTGTTCCTGTCAACAGAATGGAGGTATTTGTATCCCACTGTAATAGAAAGTACACTTTTAACACTTTACCACATTACAAAATTTCATACCTGTCTGAATTGAAAGCATTACCTGACCTGACCAGCATTTTCTTCTTTTCCCACAATGTTTTCAAAAGCCGTCTCTTTCAGGGGCATTAGAAGTCGTCCTTGTGTGGTAATAGGTTAAATCTATATAAAAAAATCCTGAGTGTTAGTGACCTTGTCAAAAGTGTTTTTGAAAATATTGTGGTGAAAAAAGAATGGCTTTGTCATTGGCTTCAATTTGTATAGCTCTAGAATGTTATAGTTCAGTACAGTGTTAAACACACAACATGAAATAGGTTTTTTTAAATGGCTCACTGGCTACCAAAAGTAAATAAGTCTGAAGTAAAAATGCAGACAGGTTTACCGTTTATTAATGACAAAATTTTAGACTGGTCCAAATTGAAAGCACTAGCAGGCGACAAACTAAATGCAACTCAAAGATTGAAATCTGTTTCCAGCAGGGAAGAAAACATTGAGGGAAAAGGAGAAAATGCTGGTTACTAGCATTTTTTCCTTTTCCAACGATGTTTTAAGAAGGCTTCTTTCTCAGAGCCGTGAAAACCTGGGATTGTTTGGTAAAGAGTAAAGTCCATACCATTTTTCCAACTTTTGTTCTATTTTATCAAAACAGTTTCCTGCCAGTGACCGGATATTTGATACATTTAAATGGTATGAATTAAACCCTTGGAAAAAAGGCTAATGAAAAAATTGTGAGATCAGGAGAAAGTGCTTATGTATGGATGAGTTGAAAAATATATTAACCTATTACCACACAATCCCTACTTTTGACTACCCTGAATAAGAAGCCTTTAGAAAACATTGTGGGGAAAGGAGAAAATGCTGGTAACCAGCATTTTCTCCTTTTCCCACAAGGTTTTCTACCCTTCACAAAACAAATTATAAATTTTCAGTCACTTTTATTTTTTTGTCTGCAAAATTTAATGCTTTTGATTCGGACAAACCTAAAATATTGTCATTTGGTAATGAGTTAAAGCTACCACACCTTTACCTTTACAAAAGAATCCTTTGCTATAACAATCCTGCAAAAAGACTTTAGGAAAACACTGTTGCAACTTGAAAAAGGAAAACTAACTTTATAAATTCCTTCTCCAACAATGTTTTCCAAGATACGTTCCCTTACTACAAAATTAATGTTATTTTGATATTTTAGATTTTAACTCTTAATTAAATGACAAAATTCTAGATGCCCGAGTTGGAAGCTTTAGCAGATAATGAATTGTTTGTAGATTATATCATGATTTTTGTCTTAAAAAGAGTAGAAAACATTATCCTGTATAAACAATGCAAGAAAAATCAAGATGTAATTTGTTTAACCCTTTCCCAAACAATCCCTGGTTTTTACAGGTCTGGAATAGTAGCCTTTTGAAAACATTGTGGGAAAAGGACAAAATGCTGGTAACCAGCATTTTCTCCTTTTTCCACAAAGTTTTTTACCCTATCATAGACAGAAATCATCTTTTAAGCAAGAGTTGAATTGTTGTATGTAAATGCTTTCAATTTGGTCTAGTACAGAAGTATGTTGTTTGGGAAAGGGTGAAAAGTAGCTGAGAAGTAAATAAAGTATACCTCTGTCAGAGTTTTGTACAGTAGAGAGTTGATATTTTTCAGTCTGTGGGCCTCATCAACTACCAACAAATTCCATTCCAATTTTTGAAGAAATGAAGCATCTTTCAAACAGATCTGAGAACAAAAATGGTGGTACATGTACTAACAAAGATAATATTTATTATCATATTACTGATACTAAAGCAAAGCTTTTTTTCTCGTGCAAGATAAATGAGCATGTACAATCAATCACTCACAAAAAGGCCAAAAGATCCTGCTATACATGAGCTGTACTCTGTGAAAAAGGAACTTAATGAATATGCAAAAAGTATCCGCCAGTGTCAGCCTAGGCAGTCTGCTTAATCTGACATCAGTCAAAACATTTTGGTATTCATCACTTTTCTGCATCTTCAAGAACCATACTACCTTATGATTCATGTGATGACTTGACTGGTGTAATGCATTAAACCTCCTTTAACAAGATCATGGCCCATATATTTTTCTCTCCTTGCTTGAAATAACTAGATGGTAAAAATTTATTAAAATATGCACTTCTAAAACATCTAAATAATGGGATGGTTGTTTTGCAGCCATTCATTGTATGGGGTTAAATGCTGTTTTCAACATTATTTCAGTTATATCGCAGTGGCCAATTCAACTATCAATGTGTTCCTTGAGTTTCTATTACCATTACTGTGCACATTATTCTTTCCAAGCCCCTGTCTGCTTAACCACATAAACATCATCAAAACAATGGTCAGTGTGGAGAGAGGAATGAATCCAGTTGCAATGACTATCATCGATCCCTGGAAAGAAACAGACCAAGCCGGGAAATCAAACCAATGACCTGCTGGTACAATTTTGCAGTCAGGATCTCGGTCTAAATCTATAAGACCAAATAAGAAGTCATCACATCTACATGAATCCATTACAATATAATACTTCCACGATTTTTTTTTCTTACATTTCTTTTTCTTAACTACGGGTTGTTTGCAAACTATTGGCATTATCAAATCTGTGATACAACATATTAAAATTAAAAGATGTTTAAAAATAGTTTATTATATTGCTATCAGTGAATTACCGGGATTTCTCAGTGTATTATTCTTTTTTATTTTTTCAGTGAATAACATCACTAAGGTAAGATAATTCAACCACTACTGGGTTTACAGCATTGTTACTTATATGCCTGTAAAATAAGAAATATCAAAATAGTATATAATATGGTAATGACTTATAGTAGTCCTGTCATAAGGCTTTAACCCTTTACCACACAATGCCAACTTTTCACACTTATGGAAAAGAAGCCTTTTGAAACATTGTGGGCAAAGAAGAAAATGCTGTTAACCAGCATTTTCTCCTTTTCCCACAAGGTTTTCTATCCTCTCATAGAAAAACTACACCATTTGAGCCACGATGAAAATGTCGTCTGCAAATGTTTTCGATTTGGGCAGGGCTGAAATTTTGTTATCTGGTAAAGGGTTAAGGCGCATGAACGGCAAGGGTAAAATAATTTAAGAACTACTGGGTTACAGTATTACGGTAGCGTAACTTACGGTACCTCATAGGTTGTGATCAACACATCAAAGGCCAGCTTTCCTTTCTTAAAGTCTGATCTTATCTTTTTGGCTTCTTCCTGTCTCTCTTCTTTATTACCGATCAAAATTTGGGCTCTCAACCCTGGGGCAAATCTAGAAAAACAAAAAAAGTTTATTTTTAGATTTGAAATTCATTTTTGCTTCAAGTTTTATGTAGGAAGTTTGATACTGCTTGCATATGTCTGAAATAATGAAATTTATCTTCAAAATGAAAGTTATTGTGAGAAAAGGGGGAAAATGCTGGTTATAAGTTAGGAGCTGACAACCCTGAAAACATCCTTATAAACATGGGATAGAAAACAAAAACAATGAAACCAACACTGTGGCTAAAGAAGAAATCTCTTATCTCAAGCAATATTTCCTTTTGCCCCAATGTTTACAAAAGTGGTGGGCTGCAATACAAATTTAATATGCGTACATGACAAAATGTATAACACAAGAAAATAACAAAGACAGTTTAGAATGCTAACTGAATAAATTTAGAAAAAATATGACCATGATGCATTAAGTCTTTAGCAAACAAGAAAATACTAAGGTCTGTCCAAATTGGAATCATTTGCAAATAATAAAATAAATGCTACTCAAACTTTAGAACTTATTTTTGGAAGTGTAGAAAACATTGTGAGGAAAGGATAGAATGCTCGTTACCAGCATTTTCTCCTTTTCTCACAATATTTTCAAAAGTCTCTTTCCTCAGGTTTGTAGAAACTTTAGATTGTGTAGTAGAGGGCTGATAAATATTAATAATTCATTACTCAGGCTAACATACAAGGTTATTCTATCAAAAGCTGACTGAAATGGCCAAAAGGAACAGCACCTAAATTAAAATACCTTTTATTCTACTATAAGGAAAATATTTTAAGGAAAATGAGCAATTATTTGTGTAACTCATTACCACACAATCTATACTTTTTACAACCCTGAGAAAAGGCCTTTTTTCTACCCTTCACAAAACCAATTTCAAATTTTCAGTGACTTTTATTTTATGTCTGCAAATGCATTCGATTTGGACAAGCCTAAAATATTGTCATTTGGTAATGAGTTAAAGCAATTCCTCTTTTCCTAACAATATTCATTTTTTTTTATCTATTCAAAAAAGAGATCTGTTCACCACAAATATGTGATCAAACTTTTTCAGAACCTCTGAAACAGAAGGCCTTTGAAAACATTTTGATCAAAGAGGAGAAAATGCTGGTAACCATGTTAAAATTAATCCTGTGCTGCTACACTGTAACAAATTTATACCAACAAAAATTAAAAAAAAAGCACCCTCCAAAGCAATACCCTTACCACTGGTCCGGCGAATGTTTGTTTAACCCATTACCACACAATCCCTACTTTTGACGCCCCTGAGAAAGAAGCCTTTTGAAAACATTGTGGGAAAAGGAGAAAATGCTGGTAACCAGCATTTTCTCCTTTTCCCACAATGTTTTCTACCCTTCCCAGAACAAATTTTAATTTTTCAGTCGCCTTTATTTTGTCGTCTGCAAATGCTTTCAATTTGAACCAGTCTACAATTTTGTCGTGTGGTAATGGGTTAATGTTTTCTATTCTTTCAAAGATAAATCTCATCATTTAAACCAAATCAAATAATCAAATTTTATGTCTACAAATACTTTAAACTAAGAAAAGTTGAAAGAAAAAGATAAAATTCTATCATCTGGTCCCGTATTCACCAACCATTCTTGAGAATATTCTCAGTCTTATTCTCCATGAAATTCTACATTTGTAAGTAATACAACTTCTGATTGGCTAAACCGAATGGTTTAGCCAATCAGAAGTTGTATTACTTACAAATGTAGAAAATTCTGGAGAAAAGACAAAGAACATTCTTAAGAACGGTTGATGAATACAGGCCCAGATAAATGGTTGATAAAGGAAAATACCTTTTCATTTCTTGGCCCCAGTTTTCTAACACAGACCTTGGACACACCACTAAGTTTGGACAGCTCCTCCTGTTCAAAGTTTTGTGTATATAGGCTATTACAGCTATGGTCTAGATAAAAGGAAATAAACATCATTCAATAAGATGGCATGAAAAGGTATGTACTATTATTCCTCTCATTTCTTGAAGTGACAGACAGATGAAAAAACTTAAAAAACAAAAAACAAACAAACAAACAGGCAGGGGCAGGGCAGGGCATTGTGGGGGCAGGGCGTTCCGGGGCAGGGCAGGGCATGGCATGGCATGGCATGGCAGGGCATGGCAGGGCAGGGCAGGGCAGGGCAGGGCAGGGCAGGGCAGGGCAGGGCAGGGCAGGGAGAGGATGGGGCTGGGCGGGGCGGGGCGGGGTGCAGGGCAGGGCAGGGCAGGGCAGGGCAGGTGTGTATTAGACACTGTTAAAACCGGAGAAAATGTGTTTGAAAGCTTTTTGCACCAATGCAATTGAAACAGCTGTATATTAAGATAATGTTAAATAATTGTATTGGTTTGTGTTCTAAGCTATTTCCAACATATTTCCAATTATACCATGGCAAAAATTCTGAAAATGACTTTTATGTTTCCAATGAAAGGCTCCCAGGTAAGAAAAAAGTGACTCAGTAAAAGTGAACTATTTTCTTTTACAAACCTGACATGTTTTACCAAGCCCCATTTCATCGCCAAGAATACATCCATGTCCTTTTTTGTATCTTTGAATAATCCAGTTGACTCCGTCTAACTGATATGGACGTAACTGACAATCTTTAATGAACAATGAACAAAAATTACAATAAAAATGCTCCGACATATTATTCATTATGCTTGCTCTCTCTCTCCTCTATCTCTCTCCTCTCTCTCTCTCTCTCTCTCACAGTGGGCTGATTACATCCCACATGAACATGTTAGGCCAATATCACACATTAAATCTTTAAGTTTTTTTTTTAAACCCAAAGCAGCTGCAGGCATCAAATGAAATGGGAAACAAATGTAGAAGTCTAATTGTGCTACATTGGGTAGGAATATTGTGGGAAAGATAAAATGATGGTTCCCTGAAATTTCTGGTTTACCCACAATCTTTTCAAGAGCTGTCTCTATCAGGGTCTCAAGGACAGACTCTTTCATAGCAGCTGCTCCTATACTTGTCATTTATTATATAGGATGAAAGATTGATTTATTGAATGTTTTTTATTCCACTTTCAACATTATTTAGGCATTCACAGTGACAGCTCACATATGTATGTATTTCCTGGGCTTCACCTGTACTAGGGCAGGGGTCTGAAATGTCTTGCCCAAGGACAATCCCACACACACACACAAAAAGTGGATTCAGCCAGGCTCAAACTCTGGGCCTCCAGGTCAGAAGTCTTAACCCTTTACCCCATAAGGCATTTCTATGGTATCTCTCATTGACCCTAAATAACAGCAAGGATGAAAATGTTTCTTATGTGTATTTGACACCTTTTGATAGTGTAGAAAACATTGTGGCAAAGGGTGAAATTGCTCGTCATGAGCAATTTCACCTTTTGCCACAATGTTTTCCAAAGGCTCCTACAAGCAATGTGTAGAAATGAGTATCTATGGAGTAAAGGGTTAATCTTTTATCTTTCCCACAATATTTCCTACCCTATGTAGCACAATTAGACTTCTGAGCTACCCAGGACCCTCCAGGAATAAAATTAAATTTAAAATTTGAGTCACGTTCTCCTTTTTCTAGCGTAGGTATATGAGTTATATGAGTTACCGGGTCCAGTCCCATCATAAAGAACAAATTCCAGACATACCAAAGAAAAAGTAGTTCTACTGCGATTGGGTTTAAAGCAGAGTAACTGCACCTCGTTTATGAAGTATATACGACGTTTTTGATCCAATTTTTTTCATGATTCTTCAACCCACTATAGACACCCCCCAACCCACCCTGAGCTCCTCGAGCTCATCGCAAAAAGTCGAACGTTTTGACAAACGTGCGACTTAAAAAGGTAATCTGTGTTCCTCTCTCCCTTTCCTATCCATTATTCTTTCGTCTTTTTTATACCTATTATGACTGACCTATCTGCCTCTCTCTTTCAGTCTCAAAACCAGATTTTTGTAACCCTTTCCCACACAATCCTGTGTTCTAATGATCCCCAGAGATAAAGCTTGTAAGTAGCATTAAATATTTACCTACAGTAATCCAACCATTTCGCAGACACATCCCAGTGTTTAGCTCTTTTCGAAATAACAAAATTTTGGATTTGTCCAAATTGACAGCATTTGCAGATAACAAAATAAATGTGAATCAGAAACTGAAAATTGATTTGGAAAGGGTAGAAAACATTGTTGGAAAAGAAGAAAATGCTGGTTACCAGCATTTTCTCTTTTTCCCGCAGTCTTTTCAAAGGTTTTCTTTCTCGGGGTCGTCAAAAAAATTTACAGATGTTTCGGTAACAAATGAGTTCTGTAACATGGACTTAAAAAGGGAATCGATTGGATGTTTTGGTAACAAAGCAATTATAATATATAATAGTGTTTATGTATCGTGGCCTTCTTCACACCCAATTGATGGCTTTATTTTGTTCAAACCTTCATTATTTAAAACCTCAATTTGTAATTCCTACTATGTTTCATAAATCATATTTTTGTTATGTACCTCATTCCATGCTGTATGTGTTAAACATGTGGATTGCCTATCTATCATGGGAAAATGGGTAGAAAGTGCAAAAAACAAAAGGGTTGAACCTATCTATCAAGGGATAAAAGGGTGAAAAGTGCAAAAGTAAAAGGTTTGAACAAAACAAAGCCATGCATTAGGTGTAAAGAACGTCACAGAATATAAAGTAACACAATATAATATTGTTACCAAAACATCAAATCCATTCACCCTTTAAGTCTTTGTTACCGAACTCGTCTGTTGCTGAATCTATAAATGCGGTTGTTTTTCATGTACACTGTATTACCGTATGCGGTGTAGAACTATCCTTTGAGAGTATCACCATGTGACATTCATAGAGACGCTTGTTGCGATATGTAAATACATGTATCCGATATTTAAAGCGTGTAGATGATTCTGACGTTGTTTTTACGTCTGTCTGCATTGCCTCGCTGAGAGTATGGAGCGGAAAATACCTAGTTTATTCCGGCAAAAGGCTGTATTCCGTAACATTGCCAGAATACATGGACCCCCAAAACGATAAAACTGTCGAATGTATAGAGTCTGAGCTAAAATATTAGCCGTACTCGACGGGTAATCACGGTTTTTCATGTTGCACTCTTTGTATTCAAATTGTAAATTTCACGATTTTGTAAACTTTTGGGAGGCACAAACCTTACGCTCTCAAATCAACATAATGTTTGTGAAGCATGAAACATGCACCTTACAGGTAGGTAGAGCTTATTATTCGTTTTCGTGCTTTACGAAAGTTAACCAGTCGAATACAGCTATTATATAAGCAAACAGAGCAGACCCACTCAACAATATTTAGACTCTCCAAAATTGATAGTCTGCAGCTGACAATTTCAAAATTGGTACAAAGGAAACTTAATTCTCTAATAATGTAGAAAACATTGAAGGAAAAGGAGAAATTGCTCATCAGTATTTTCGTAAGTTTCCCATTTCAGTGTAGTTAAAACAGAGGACTGAGTGGCAATGGGTTAAAATATTGCTAACTAGTACAAAAATGATTTTTGCTAGTAGAAAAAATGGTCACTAGCAAAATTTTGCTGGTTGAAAAAAAAGTTAAATTTGACTCCTGTATCTATCAAGGGATAACTGTGTGAAAAGTGCAAAAGTAAAAGTTTTGAACATAACAAAGCCATACATTAGGTGTCACACATCATAAACACAATATAATTGCTTTGTTACCGAAACATCCAATCGATTTACTCTAGCATGGACCAACACGGGAGGTAACTCTAATTGTGTTATCGTTTTTGCGCCAAAAAAATGGTGCAAAATTATTGCCCTTTTAGGGGGGTTGAATTACGCCAATTTTCGGTATTTTTTGCTTAATTTTTCCAGAAGAAAGACTTGTGGGATTGTAGCCAGGTCATTTATGAACACGTGCACCCGACTCTCAGACTTGAATGATCTTTCTTTGACTTGGAAAAAAAACATTGAAAAATGAAAATTCGTTTTTTGCAAGGAAAAAGAAGGTGCACACATGTAAAACCTACCATTTCTTGTTTATTCATCATTTTTCTGATAAAATCAGTCAAGAATACTGGCATAATACCGTAAAACGCCCCTCTATAAATCGCGAAAACCCATTAAAGTCAAAATTATGTGTCAAAAAATTGCAACTGGTTAATGGATTCATTTCGTAAACATCAAATACAATATTTTTCAACGGAATGAAGCTGAAAATTTCATTAAATTTCTTCTTTTAAGTCAAAAAAAACAATACCACATGTAAGCATTGACTGTATAGCAGAGGGGCGTTTTACGGTATTATGCCAGAATACTTCTTAAAATGGTTGTGAAATGTGTTTTTACAGCTGTTTTCTGAGATAGGTAAAGCTGATCGAGAAACTGAAAGTGACTTTTTCAAAATGGCCGCCCCCCTTTTTTCCCAAATAAAAAATCGTTCGAGTTTCTATTTTCTGTTGCAAATCACAATTTATTCATTGAAATCTGTTATTCTGAGATCGGAATCCATTTAAAGTCATTAATTAGTCGCATGTGGCATTTTTTCAGTGTTTATTTACTGTTAGATTGCTTCTGGCTTGTTCGTCCCAAAACCATTTCGTCCCTTGGCTTGTTCATCCCTTGGTTTTTTGCTCGGGCTTGTTTTCTAATCATCCACAAATAACTTTGAATTTTCAATCACATTTATGTTGCTGTATTCAGTGTTAACAATTTGGACTTGTCCAAAATTTTTTCATTTAGTAAAGAGTTAAAATGCTTGCAGTTCTGTGTCATTTTCTTCGGAAAACTGTTTTTCAACACATTTTTAGTGAAATTTGCGAATTTGAACACTAGATAAAGCCTGAGAATGGATTGTTTTCTTCAAGAAAAAGTGGAATACTGTAGACATTATTCATATTTTAACTCTTTACCACACAATCCCAACTTTAACAGAAGAAACCTGTTCAAAACATTGAGGGAAAAGTAGAAATTGCTGGTAACCAGCATTTTCTCATTTTACCACAATATTTTTTACCCTTTCCAAACAGATTTCAACCTTTTGGTCGCATTTATTTTGTTGTCTGGTTATGCTTTCAATTTTTACCAGTCTAGGATTTCTTTGTTTGGTAAAGAGTTAAATGAGCTAAAGGCCTGAAATTTCCTGTTCTCTCATATTCGAGTTATGGTTTGTACAGTATAATTTGTGGAAGTCCCCTTTTTCACAATACAGAATACTGTGATAGGTGCATGCCGAGCAAACTTTGAAATAATAATAATAAAAAACATTTCCTCTAATTTCAAAAACTGTGACAGAGCCACCAAAGAAGAAAAAGAAGAGAGATGGGGAGGAAAAAGATTATTAATAGTTTAAACTGTTAAGAGTTTAATGTTGATATTATGATTTCTATCAACTCTATGTGTTTTCTGTGCAAATTTGGTGCTTGGTGCACATATTAAAAAAATTAATAAAAAATTAGATTGAAGTACAGGCATTACTTCTTTGGTTTTCTTTGTAGAGGATTGGTGTTAGGACTGGTTGATGCAGAAAGAAAAATAATTTATTTGGATTTTGACTTATTTTATAAGGTTGAGGTAAAATTTACAACTTTTCCCATAAAAATAATTTTGGTGTTTTTCAACGGATTGCAACAGACCTACCTTCAGTCTGAAGGTGTCTGCTCCGATGCTATTTTTGTGACTGGTCTTCGCACACACCTTCAGGCCAGCCTTCATTTAAGGTATCTGGAAAAAGTACGATTTTACCCACATCTTTTCGAACTGGTATATGCGACAAAATTTCCAATGACAGCTAATAAAATGGGCATGGATCGTTAGATAAATGATTAATCTTTACAAAAAAACTGGTGTTAGTTAATATCCAACTCTTACCTTTGTGCAAATCTGTACTTTTCAACGTAAATAACCGTTGACCTACTTCACCAGAAATCAAAACATGGTGATCTTATCAATGCGCATGTCTCGGCAGAAATCGCAATATCTCTGACACACTACAGGACGGTTTAGTTGCGAATTTTGCTGTAAACAAACGCAACTTGATCAAATTTAGCTGTATAGGGTTAGGGAACCAGACTGTACAAAATTCAAATTCCATTGAGTGCGCATGCCTGACTAACGGAAGTCGCCGTGTTAGTTGTTTACAAATTACCCTGGATTTATTTACATTGGGAAAAAAGGTAAATTCCCATTGATTTAATTGGTATTTTCCAGCATATCTTGTGTGCTCTCAAAGATTAATCATTTATCTGATGATCCATGCCCATTTTATTAGCTGTCACTGGAAACTTTGTCGCCTAGAGCCATTCGAAAAGATGCGGGTAAAATCATATTAATTCCAGAAGGACTTAAAGAGGGCTGATATGAAGGCCTGCGGAGACCAGAAACAAAAGTAGCATCGGAGCAGACCTTCAGACTGAAGGTACAACAGACCATACTAAAAAATTCGTAAAAAAAAAAAGTACTGGTCCAATAAGGAAAAAGTTGAGTGTTTTGAACTTCTCAAACCTTCGTCCTGGTATGTTCAAAGTTTCAGATTTCTATTTCAAAATCTAAAAAATCATTGTTCCACCCTATTTACTCTACTGTAATAAGTCTATGTCACCTTCGATTTACTCTTTAAGTCTATGTTACCGAACTCGTCTGTTACCGAAACATCTGTCACCCAGCCAGCCCATGTGAATCATCTTTAAAATGTTGTCTGCAAATACTTTCAATTTGGACAAGTTCAAAGTTTTGTTGTTTGGTCAAGCGTTAAAAAGATGCTTATATTGCACTTTACCCCGACGAATATTGCCGCTCAAATAGGCTTCAACTTCGAGACATGAGATTTACACGAATGTCAAATCTTACCTCCCCATCCATAATTTTTCAGGTTGGCCGATGACTTTATGAATTCGCTATTTGTAGAACAGCCATTAGTTTCTTTGCTTTCGTCGCTGTCACTCATACTCTTTTAATTGCGAAATACTGTAATCTTCTGTCGCGATGTAAATAATAAGGGGGACTACTCTAGCGAGATTTTTTATCATTACAGCCAAATGTATAGCAGCCAATTTTTTCATAAAATATACAAAAATAATAATAAATACAAAATAAGTCTAACCATCACCCTTATTTGCCACAAACTGTATTTATTTAGGTCAATAACTGCAATTTTGTCTTATTTCAGACAGACAGATATCACAGTCTAATTTACAGTTATCATAAAGGGAACATTTTTTTCTTCTTGATGACTGGCCTGGGATGTCAGAAGATTTGGACCCAAGAAGATTCGGCATAATTTTCTCTTTGTTCTCATTATCTCCAGCTAGATGGCATTCTATAAATACTCATCTACCTGATATGGGCATCCTGGGTACAGAACCGAACCACTTTCCTACGCGACAACCGTTACTTTGACTTTAAAACAAAAAAAAGGTTTACCCAATAAAACGCTACCTCGTGCAATTCACTCAACTATGATCACCAGTTTAGAGAAATCTGTTGCTAAAGCAGGTCTCATTTCTCCTCAAACGTATTGATACGTAAAGGCTATTTTCAACATTGCTACTTTATAGAGCGTAATATTTACAGTCAGCCCGCTTTCGGGGCTAGTAGTGATGCATCATATAAGGCAGTCGAATCTTCGAAGAATATGACATGCGCAGACAACGCTTTGTTCTGGAAAAGTTCCTTTCATTTTGTGACATACAGGATTTGTTGTAAATTAATCCATGAGAGAATAACAACGTATCAATCTATATAAGATTTTTCTTCACAAAGAATCCATCTTAATTGTCAATAAAAGATTATTTGACATGAAACAAAAGTTCTGTCAGGGAACTGTCTCGAATGCTTGTGCCTGGGAACTGTCTTGTCGGGAAACTTTCTTGATACTGTTCTGTGTGCCATGGAACAGGAAACCAGCTTCACCCTTTAACAAACAATCCGGTTCCCTTTTTTTTCACGACCCCGAGGAAGAAGCCTTTTGAAAAATTGAGGTAAATGGGGAAAAAATATTGGTAACCAGTGTTTTCTCCTTTTCCCACAATGTTTTCTACCGAGCTGGAAACAAATTTCAATTCCTTATTTACATTTATTTTGTCATTTTCAAATAGCTTTCAATTAAGACCAGCAGTTTTTGCTTTGTTCTGTCGACTTGATTTCGCAATAATTTAATGGTCAAAGGGAGAAAACTCGTACAATCTAATATCACTTTGTTAATGTCAGAGTTACATCCCTTACATTTGTGGACATCATAAAACGAAAGACGAATATCCAGGTCTCATCATTGCCGTTTGAAGACGATCTGTATCGAAAAAAAAGTTCGTAAAGCTGTCATTATTTCTGTTATACTTTAAGGCAGGATTTTAAACTTCTGATACTTCTGAAAATATCATGACAGCAGACAGAAGAAAGAAAAAACGATTGTAGACCTGGTTACTAATTTATAAATGCTGTTAGTCTCCCTCGTTTTCGTCACATTTGTAAACAAGGCGACCGCCAAAATTTAAACTTGGAAGTAACGATTCAGTTGTCAAAGTAAGAGCTCATGCAGAATATAAATATAATTTTTGAAAATAAAATTGATCAACTGATGAATGTATACGATAAATAAGCTTTCTTATGTAATAGTTTAACCTCTAAACTGACTTGTTTTCGTTCGATTCTAAAGGGTTTCGAGGTCATTCACAAATTTCATTAATATGGCCCGTTATGGGTTGAATTTTCAAAGTCCCACCAATTCTTGAATCGTTGAACGTAAGGAACAGGAGATAGAAAGCAAAAGCATATACCTTATTCTTTCAATCTAATAAATGGAGGTTAAAGCCAAGTTTTTTTCCCCCCCGATATTATTGACCGTGATGCCATTTTAAATCGAACTATTTTTAGCAGTAGTGGAGTAATAAGAGGGGAGGTCACTCTCTATTAATTTAAATACTTAAAATCAAGAAATTAATTGATTTAAATTAACGCAACAGCATACTGCCTTTGACAGAAAAATTCTAGTGGTTAAACCATAATTTTTAGAATCAGCACACGCTAAACTTGGTACGTATACTTATGAACGTGCAGTCTGATCTTAAATCTGCACTGGCTAATGAGAACATGTTTCCAAAGGTAACTACTCTGAAATAGCAAAGGGTTTTTCAAATCTCCTTGAAAGTCTCACTTCTTTTATTCAGCTGGATACGGGTTAACAGGGGGTCAAGGTTTTACGAAAGACCGTTTGGGTACAAATAAACTCTGCACCGGTTCTTACAGTTTCGGTTGAACTGGCCACCGTTGTATACAGTGTATTACTATACACGTAGTAGGATCAGGGACGGTAACCAGTCTAAGTTTCCGTGTGACTGTAATGGTTGAAAAAAAGACTATTCCCGGAAGTGGGAAGTAAAAATAAGGGAGAGTACTCTTCATTTCTAATGGATAAAAGATTGTACGAGTTGTTTCCCTTTGACCATAGAATTACAACGTCACCCTGACCGTCTCCTTTAACCATTTCCCAAATGACAAATTTTAGACTGTCCAAAGCTCAGTGTTCGCAGATAACAATTCTGAATTTGATGAGAATGACAGAAAGTTTTCCGATAGGCTAGAAAACACTGTGGGAAAAGGAGAAATTGCTCGTTACGAGCAATTTCTCCTTTTCCCACAGTATATTCTGAAGACTTGTACTGCAGGCATGTAAAAACCAGGGCTTGTTTGGGAAAGAGTTAGATCTATTATCTACTATATTAAGCGGCAATTTAGTTGTAGATTTAGATTGATTAAAAAAATGATTTTCTCATTACATGTAGTGGGCTGGTTTGGACAGGAGGCCTAACTTCGAATCCGAGGTTGATCTAGGTCTTGTGGTTTTGTTTGTAGCTCTCCACGCTCTTGCCCATAGAAGAGAAACAATCACAAGTAAAACGACAAGGTTACTCCCTTGCTTTGGAGGTGGAGAGGGGTTTGTCAACTCTGTCTCAAGAAGGATTCGGGGTACCTACCTCAGCGAAAAATTCCAATTTACAGCGATTTGACGCATTTTGAGACCAATTGCGCTCATGAAACTCAAAATAAATAGATTAGATCTTTTTTTTTTTTTTAGATATTTGCTAAGTTACATTGATTTAGATCCACTGTAAGAGGTTGAAACACTGGTTCGGCCATTGCCGGGCTGGCAAAAAAAAAAAGTTATTTTGCATTGATATTACCCCTTACAGATATAAGTTTTGTTCGTGATTTAATTGTGGCGTCGCATGAACGGCGCGGGACAAGTTATTTGCTCTTGAAAAGTAGGTACCTGTGGAGGTAGCCTTATTGTTTACTCCGCTTCCAGTCATTTCGTAAATGAGTCGATCGATTCGGCGCCGAATCATCTTCTCACTTGGGCCGAATCTTCTCCTGTGTGGGCCGAATTTTCTTGGGTCGGGATCTTCTCAAGTTTTTTACTTTGGGCCGAATCTTCTTGGGTACGAAACTTCTTCCACCCCTGGGCACCAGTAAACAGTTTGCTTCGAATTGGCCAGGGTCAAAAATAGAAATAAGTGAGTAAGGTAGGTTTTTAATGCAATTTTGATAAGAAGAGTAGTTATTACACCCATGAATTGTGTTAGATTAAGGAAAAGAAGCATTTGTTTTGTATGTGAAACAGGGGGTCATGACCTTTCCTTCTTTGTTCTATAGTTTTGACCCCAAATGCGAAAGTGAGGGGTCATGGAGCAAGCGGCTGTTTTTAGCGGAGAAAAACAAGGGTAGGGTCAGGGCACGAAAGATTGCGGAAAAACGGCATGGTAACGTGCTATTTTGGATTTCATCCCCAGATTATGTGTTGTTTTGAGTTTCAATTCAGCTTGGCATTTTCAGGCTAGCTTCCTGGGTTTGGATTTTGTGAATTTTGGAATATAGGCTAAAATGGCAATTTTTTTCATTTTTTTTCCGACCATGTCACTTGCTTATATTGATCATTGATATCAATATTTCACAAATTGAACATGATTTATTGATAAAATCTAAAGAATTAGGATTGTGCTGTTGCATTTAAGTGCTCCTTATAATTTCAGGCTGACTAAATAGACCTTTGTTTGAGGAAGTTCAGGTCGGCATACGGCGGACCGAGACGAGTTTAGCCGACAACCGTGTACTGCTACCCTGGCCTAATCGTGGCTGCTATACATACTGGCTGCCAGAAATTGGGAAAACTACAAAATGTTCAGAAAAGCAATTTTTAGTCTTTTTGCTATTATTTCAACTTCATTTCTAATTCAAACCATCACCAATTTGATATATTTTGTATCATCTCAGAACGTGCGTGGAAACGATTTGGGTAATGACGGCCACTTTATCATCAAAGAACAAAATCCAAGACAAACTGATTGTTTCGTACTCAAAATTGTTCACCCTTTGAATATATAACGCTGAAAATCGCTTTATTTACCTCCTTAATTGCGGATGAGAACATAAGTTGAATAATTAAATAGAGGAGATCAAATACAATTTTCCTTTTCCACAATATTTGTAAATGCCTTTTGACTGCAGAGTTATTTGATACAGATATTAAACAGACTGAGAGTTCAATAGACCTTGCAGCCCAGGGGGATGAGACAACAACATAGTCATTTTAAATCTATTTCACCACAAAATGCTATCATGTTCTTTATAACCTGATCTTGATTTACATTGCTTGCAAATGTAACTTTAGAAGCATTGCTCAGGGCTTTAACTCTTTACCAAATAAAAAAAAGCTTTAGATTTGTCCTATTATGGAAAGCATTTGCAGACGACAAAAACACTGTGACTCAAAAATTTAAATTTGTTTCAGGAGGGTATAAAAAAAACATTGTGGGAAAGGAGAAAATGCTGGCTACCAACATTTTCTCCAGTCCTGTTCATACAATTGTTTCAAGACATTTTTCCTTGATCAGTAAAATTCAGGATTGTGTGCTAGAGTTAACTCTTTGAGTCTTTACCATACAAGCAAATACAAACTTGTCCAATTTGAATGCATTTGCAGATAGCAGTCAAAATTTGGTTCAAATGATGAAATTTGTCCATGAAAGGGTAGAAAACCTCGTTCATGTGGTCAGGTCAAAGGCTTCAATCTCAGTGTCGTTAAAGGTCTGCATTGTGTGGTAAAGAGCTAACCTAAGTCACACTAAATTAAAATCCTGAATAATAGCATTATCAGGGTTTGCTTTGTCTATTGTCTCAGCAAAGTGTAGATAAAAGATCAGACTTCACATTTTATGCAGCCTGGTCTTGATAGAGGCTCACAACAAAGGCAATTAACTGTTCAAGTGCTGTATAACAAACTGAAAGGTGTCAATGTGATTATTTTTATTACAGATGCCCCGACCTTGACTCTGATCACTATTGATGTATGCCTGGTCGTGTTGTTTGTGGCACAACATAGTGGACTGGCAACATCTGTATACAGAGAGGTTATGGAGTTTCTTCATTTAAAGCCAATCACCAGATCTATTTATACATGTCTTACAGCTCTGGCACTACAGGTTGGCAGAAATTTTGTACTTACTGAAACATTTTTATTGACATTGATTTTTTCTTGTGTAGATTTTTTACACATCTGAAAGGTTTTTTGGTTACTCTCCTTAAACTCTACAAACAAAATTTTAGACAAACCTAAATTAAAAGTATTTGCATATGACAAAATAAATGTGAAACTAAATTTGAAATTTGTTCTGGGAGGGTAGGAAAGACTGTGGGAAAAGAAGTTCTCCATTTACAAAACAATCCTTGCTCAGCCAAATTCTTTCCTGGGATAGATGATGGTCATTGCTACAGGGTCTCATTTCTCTCTCACTATGTTTATTGTAGAAAAGCAGTCAGTGTCTTGGAAATAATATGAAGTATACCTAAAAGGAAGTACAAGAGAGCATAGGTACATGTAAATGCATTGCCCCACACCCTTGTGATGTTGTTGAAATTATATGTATAGCATAGAATACCTATAATGCAGCTTTCAACTCTCCAGGCATTCTCCTGTGCAGTATACCTTTTCATTCTGTTTCCAGTTTATGATGAACAAATGGCAGACAATAGATGAGATTCAGTTTTGGCTGATAGATACTAGGGATCATCCCTTATTGTGGCTATTTTTCCACATTCTACACTGGACCTTGTGGATTCTTACTCTGCTGCAAGTACTGTTCACATCCCCTCTAGAACTAACTGGGATTAGACAGGTATCTATATATAAAAGCAATGCTCTGGTAAAAGGGGTTTTATGCTTGATGTAAATTACAAGCAAGTCATGATATGATTATGGAATCATTAAATTAGTTTTGTCGAACAGTCCACTGAATCGGGAAGTAGACTTGTCCTTTGACATGCAGAAAATTGAAAAGTTTCAGCCCAGGTCAGTCCGTGCAGGCTGTCATGGGTCCCCTAGTTGTAACAGTGTGAGCCATACTATGTGATGCATCTGAAAAAAGTTGTGACCCATTGTAGCTTGCACAATCTGACCTGGGTCAAAACTTTTCGCTATAGGGTACTTTTCTGTATGTCAAGGGACCTGTCTATCTATTGGATCCATGATAATTGTATGATGACTTGCTATGTACATGTATATACATCTTGGAGTTGCATAAAACTCTCTTTTGCAGGAGCGTGGCTCGGTATGTAATGTTAAATATAAGTACTGTGGAAGTCTCTTCTGGAACTGACTCTCCATGTAATCCCAAGTTTTAACAACCCTGAAAAAGAGTATTTTGAAGATATTATGGGATAAGAAAAATTCTAAAAACCAGCTGGTTGCATGATCTAGGTTAGCAAAATTCCCTACAAGGAGTGATAGTCATCACCAGTATTCATTCCTCTCTCACCAATGAACATGGTATAAACAATGTTGGAAAGCAGCCAGTGACTTGGAAAGAATATTGTGCCAAGTATTGGTAAAGGGAACTTCAGGGCAGCTTGGACAGGTGCACTGCAGAAACATTGTAACTGAAATAATTTCAATTCCGAAAACAGTGTCATACACCATACAAACCAAATATATTTGAGTCATGCTCCGTGAAAAGGGGGCTTAACTCATTACCAAACAACAAAATTTTAGTTTTGTCCAAATCAAAAGCACTTTGAGATGACAAAATAAAAGTGACTAAAACTCGAAATTTGTTTTTTGAAGAGTAGAAAACATTGTGGGAAAGGGAGAAAATGCTGGTTACCAGCATTTTCTCCTTTTCCCACAATGTTTTCTAAAGGCTTCTTTCTCAGGGTCGTCAAAAGTAGGGATTGTGTGGTAAAGGGTGTGTGTATTCGTAAATAGTACTGACCCAGATAAACAGTCTGTGCATGTTGACCTTGGCTGAAACTTTACACTTTTAGTCAATTTTCTGTAAGATCGAGGACCATTTTACCCCATGATTCAGTGTGTTGTAAAACAAAATGGGTTTTATCCATGACCACTTGAAGACTTGCTTGGTACCTTCCTTCACAGAGATGTATTAAACCTACTTTTGTAAGACCATGCCTCATTTTCATTTTGCAGGTATGGAATTTCGTACTTGACATTTTGCCCCGAGAGACCAGATTTCAACAATTCCTAAAACATATGCCTCACACTGGGTCTGGATGTTTTGTTGCCTTACTTTGGATTCACCCATGTATGACATTTGACAGAATGATTTTAGCCACGGTGCTGACAGCATATCTATGGACAGGTTTTTCTGTTACAAACAGTGATTACGTGTTTCTCAGGAAATATTCAAATCTTGGCTATACAAGGTCATCCACAAATGTTCAAAGGTCATACAGACATCAGGTCTACAGATAAAATAAAGTGTTAGAGCGTTTTAAATATTTTTAGGAACAAACTTTAATTTCATCCATAGTGAAAGCATCTGCAGGCAACCAGTAAAAGTGTGTGAAATGACTAGCGTTATCTGTTAACTCTCTACCACATAAACTTGACTTAAAACAACCCTGAAAAAGAATGTGTTTGAAAACATTATTGGAAATTATTTTCCGCAATGTTTTCTAAATTTCCCAGAACAAATTTCAATTTTTGAGTCACAGTTTTTCTTGTCGTCTGCAAATGCTTTCAATTTGGAAGAGGCGAAAATTTTGTCATTTAGTAAAGAGTTAATTCTTTACCGTAACAACAATATTTTAGGCTTGTCCAAATCCAAAGCATTTGCAGACCACAAAATAAAAGTGACCAGAAATTTGAAATCGGGTTTTGTGAAGAGTAGAAAACATTGTGGGAAAAGGAGAAAATGCTGGTTACCAGCATTTTCTCCTTTTCCCACAATGTTTTCTATAGGATTCTTTCTCAGGGTCGTCAAAAGTAGGTATAGTTTGGTAAAGAGTTTAAGGATACTAGCATTTTATCTTTTTCTCATATTTTCATATGGCTCATCCTAAGTACAAATAAAGCATCATTAGGAAAAGGATCAATCCATTATTTTGTTAAAGAGATGCATAGATAAACCTTTTTTTTTCTACAAAGGAAAAGGCCTCGTGTATGATTTGCAGAACACTTCCAAAAAAGAAGCATAGATGTGCAAGATTTTTTTTCAAATAGACATCCAATATTGATCCAAAAACTGCTGCTGCTACTGCATAAATGCGACGTCATAAGGTTTGTAAAATAAAATCGCTTTCTTTCATCGAATATATCTAATATGTGTAACCAATATGATATTTATTGAATAGGCTTATTTATTTAATTAACCGTTTTTAAGTTTTTATTTCTAGTTGGGATGTAGTTTTATTGGTGCTATGTGGTATTTATATAGCTTTTGTTTTAATGTATATAGTTCTATTTTGAATACATTTATACAAAATACTCTAGCTTTGATCTTAAATTTTACTAGAGATATCACTGAATGTGACTTAATACCCCACTTTGACAGAAACAGGCAATTTAACCCATTAACACACAATCCCTACTTTTGACCTGAGAAAGAAGCCTTTTGAAAACACTGTGGGAATAGGAGAAAATGCTGATAACCAGCATTTTCTCCCTTTTCGCACAGTCTTTTCTACCCTTCCAAGAACAAATTTCAATTTTTCAGTCAGCATTATTTTGTTGTCTGCAAATGCTTTCAATTCGGACCAGGCTAAAATTTTCTCAAGTGGTAAAGAGTTAAAAAAAATTCTAAGTTCAAGGGGAAATTACCCTTGAATCATAAGGAGCTGATGATTGAAAACTGCTTCATGCAATCAATGTATCATTAAACTTTCAACACAATAGCGGCAAAACTGTAGGAGTTTGCAACATAAAATTACTAGTATTCTGTACACGGATGGATGGACAGACAGGCTGATTGCAGCATACCCCAGAAAACAGTCGTTTTGCGGGGGTATAATCACACAAGAAAGATGTGGTGGAAGGCACTAGTGTTGGGTTGAGCATCAGCCTATCAGCATTTAGGGGTTCAAACCCTGTGATGTGCATGGGTCAACCATGGTAAACTACCCACTCCCAGATGCATGTATTAAGTTTCCCTCCAAGCAGCAGTGCTTGAAAATGATTTTTTATTAGTTATAAACGGATATTTTATTGTTTAGTTTAACAAACAATCCTAACTAATGAATTCAAAGACGGTGGTTTTTGAAAACAACTTGTTTGAAAACAAATAAGGAAAAGAAGAAAAAGAGGGTAACCAGTACTTTATCCATTGTTTTGATATTCTTTCAAAGATAATTCCACTCACTTATAGGCCATGGTTTATATATTGACTGCAGATGCTTTTGGTGTGGACTAGTCTAAAGTTTTGCCATTTGGTAAACATAATAATACAGACAACAAAGTTTAGACTTGTCCAAATTGAAAGCATTTGCAGACATTATAAGCTGTAGTTCAGTTTAAAGATTTGTCTTTTATAGGGTAGAAAACATTATAGGAAGAGGAGAAAATGCTGGTTACCAGCATTTTCTCCTTTTTCCATATTGTTTTTAAAAGGCTTTTCCCACAGTGTTATTAAAAAGCACAGTATTGTTTTGTTGAGAGTTAAACAAAGAAAAATTAGCCACTTTTGCTCTGTAAGAAGACAACCATATTTTATGTGTAATATGAATACTTGATGGTAATGAAATGAATACTCAACTAAAAAACCTGTTTTTTTTAACTTTGTTATATATTTATCATCCCATAAAAAGTATATAAAGGAATAATACAAGTACAAATAAATGCATAGGGAATGAAACAGTACAGAAATTTCTCCATTTTCAACAGAAATACTAGAAAAAATAGATTATGACTCTGTATATAAAAATACAAAATTTTACAGCTGCAACTATTTGTCATCTATATGTTTGAAATTGTCAACATTATACTATACTCTGATACTTGAAAAATGTAACGTAACAAGACTACATTTATATGTAATTCTATTAAGATGATAATTAACATGATTTGCACTATTTCCATTCAGGAAAGCCCTTTAACCAACAATCACAAGCCAAATTCTTTGAGCCTTACCACACAGCAAAATTTTAAACATGTCCAAATTTAAAGCATTTTCAACAACAATACAAAAAGAGGCTCAAATGATGGAATTTACTGTTAACTCTTTACCAAACGACAAAAGCTTAAACTGGTCCCAATTGAAAGCATTTGCAGATGACCAAATAAATTAATGTGACTCAAAAATTGAAACTTGATTATGGTAGAGTAGAAAATATTGTGAGGAAGGGAGAAAATGCTTGTTACCAGCATTTTCTCCTTTTCCCACGGGGTTTTCAGAAGGCTTCTTCCTCCAGGTCGAAAAAACCAGGGATTGTTTGGTAAAGGTGAACATAGGAGAAAATGCTGGTAACCAGAAAATGTTGGTTTCCACCATTTTCTTCTTTCCCCACACCATTTGGCATATCTCGGGTGATGGGAGCCATCAAATCCTTCGGCTGTATCTGATGGATTGATATACAGAAGATTGGTACATTCATCACTCGGAAACACACTATTTACCGTTTTAAAAATTGTCAGGTTCCTCTTACAAAAGAAAACTTGAGTTTTAATTTTCTGTTTAACCCTTTCCCAAACAACAAATTTTAGACTCTTCCAAACTCTCAGAGTTTGCAGACAACAATTTCAAATTTGATAAAAATGGTAGAAAGTTCTCCAAATGGGTAGAAAACACTGGGAAAAGGAGAAATTGCTCGTTACGAGCAATTCCTCCTTTTCCCACAGTGTTTTCAAAAGACTTGTACAGCAGACATGTAAAAACAAGAACTTGTTTGGGATAGGGTTAAATCTTACTAACTATATTTACAGTTGACAAGCAGTTCGTACATTAATTTTTTAACATGGGTTATCAATTCTGATTAAGTTTTCACCGACAGATATACAGATGTGAAGAACTTCATCCAGGTTGTTTATGTCTGTGCTGAACGACTTGACATTGGCGCGCCATGTCTAAGATCATGTGATTCGCAGTCATATGGAAAGTACCTTAGATACAGATGAGGTTAGATGTATGTACGGAATTGGTCAAGTTGTGACGAGTGTCACCAAACATGTTTTTTAAAAGCCCTTTTCCTCAGGGTAAAAACAAAAAACTTTTTTTATTTAAGTTAAGATTAATCTCTACCATTCAGTTATATGTTATTTGTCTCTATAATACTCTCCATTAGTAGTGTCCATGGTTGTGAGGTAGAGCATTGACCTTGTAACCCAGAGGTCCTGAGTTTGATACCCAGGAGCGCATGTCCACTTTGGGATTTTCATAGGCCCACACATTTGCTCGAGTACTGGTGTTTTTCCCAGGAGGCATACTCGAGAGAGATTAGTATTATAAGTTGTAAGGACTTGTTTCTCAATCGAAGTAAAATAAATATGTTTAAATTTATTGACATGTTCAGCTACAGATCTGTATTTGGTCATCTGAGTCCAGTACAATTACAGAATATTCTTTGAGGTATAATAAAGTTTTTAACCCTTTACCACATACTTCCAACATTTAACGACCGAGGGAAAAAACATTTAAAAATATTCGGTATAAAGGCAAAAATGCTAGTAACCAGTATTTTCTCCTTTTCCCACAATGTTTCAACCATATCATAGAGAGACATCTTCATTTAGGCAACAATTTTTATGTCATCTGTGAATGCTTTCAATTCGGTGTTGCCCAGAATTTTGTTGTTTGGTTAAGAGTTAAACAATTAAAACATAACATATTAATCTACCCTGTACCACACAATCCCTAATTGAGAGCTTTTGGAAACGTGTTTAGAAAAGGAGAAAATGCTGGTAACAGCATGGATCCCCTCCTTCTCCCACAATAATTTCTACACCTTCACAGACATTTTGACTTGATTTGAGCCATTATCTCTTTCACACAATCCTTTCACTTGGAGGATGTAAAATTCTGTTTGCTGGTAAAGAGTTAAACTGTAAGTACATATCTACAAATTAAACAATGAAAAACACTGTAAAACATATTTACAAATTAAGCAATAGAAAAACTAATACTATAAAACTCCAAGAAACAAAATCTCTACAAGTGTAATGGAATGCTCAAAAAGGAACTCCTACAAAAAACCTACAACTTCCATATGCTACAAAAATATTGCATAAAAAGATTGAAACAAATCACAAATATTCACATAACCATGTTTACAACATGTTTATATAATCTTAACCCTTTACCCCATGTGGCATTTCTATGGTATCTCTAATTGATCCTAAATAACAGCAAGGATGAAGCAGTTTCTTATGTGTATATGACACCTTTTGATAGCATAGAAAACATTGTGACAAAAGGTGAAATTGCTCGTCACGAGCAATTTCACCTTTTGCCACAATGTTTTCCAAAGGCTCCTACAAGCAATGCGTAGAAATGAGTATCTGTGGATTAAAGGGTTAACATGACATGTACCATATCGTCAGTTTACTTCGAAAACCTCGTAACTACAGCTTGTTACAAGCTGTAGTTACGAGGTTTTTGAAGTAAACTGTTATTAATAAACAGAACACATCTCTTTCTTAGATTAGACTAGTTAAGGCACGTCTTTTCCTATTAACAAACAGTCCCAAGTATTAACCACCCTGACAGTCATGGCTTTTGAAAACTTTGAAAAGAAAGAAAATGCTGGTTTCTTGCTGATTGGCAGAGACAATTTATTATAGAAAACATTAAGAAGGAAAAAGAAAAATGCTGGTAACCATAAGGTCTTAACCCATTACCACACAATCCCTACTTTTGACGCCCCTGAGAAAGAAGCCTTTTGAAAACACTGTAGGAAAAGGAGAAAATGCTGGTAACCAGCATTTTCTCCTTTTCCTACAGTGTTTTCTACCCTTCCCAGAACAAATTTAAATTTTTCAGTCACTTCTATTTTGTCGTCTGCAAATCCTTTCAATTTGGACCAGTCTAAAATTTTCTCGTGTGGTAAAGAGTTAAACAATTTTCTTTATCAGGATTGTTAAAACACAAGATCCCTTGGAATAGTGCCAACTGGACTTTGTGGATAACAGCCAACTGTATCTAGCAATGATTTCAACAAATGGATCTGCACTCATCACAGATTTTGAAGTAGTCGAGGAGAGGTCTCCATCACTCGTACAAGCAGCTGATCTATATAGCTCTCTAAGTCTTTTATATACTGGTCTTTTCTTATTAATTGTGCTTTGTGAGTAACAACCAATCGTATCAGCTCCTGAAAAAAAAATTAAAGAGCAAAACCTAAGTGATCTGCAATGTCAAGATCGTGGCATAGAGAAAGGCAGAAAAACAATGATGGCAAACCAAGAACTTGTACAATTTAAGCACTATCTCTTTCATGCGTATTTTCAAAGGTCACCTACACAGAAACATCTTAAATTCAGCCTTGGGCTGCTAGGAGTAACTCTATGACCTTTTGCTTCAAGTTTCATTTCATTTATTTATCAGATTATTGGTTAACATTTTATCTGTCCTGTAGAAAACATTTTCTATCTAACTGTAATAAGTTAGCTCTACAGAGACTATTCAGGTACTTCCCCAGTAGATCAGTCAGAATTTGTAAACCCTTGCATTTAAGTCAATTGATAGAATTGACCCATTTGTCTTGTTACCCATGTATTACATGATGTCTTAATCTGCTACACAGAGTTCATCATGGGAAAAAGGCTTAAGAGTACATTACAGGAAAAGGAGTACATTCTGCTTTTTTTCTTTTTTCCTTCACAGACAAATGCCATCACTGGAATCATATTTCAAAGCTTTGCTTACTGACCAGCCTGAAATTTATTTAACAGTAAACTTTTAAAATATCACACATGTTGAGCTTTACATAAAAAGAAACACAAAACAGTATCTTACCTCTCTGTTCATGTTTCTGTACACGTTGATCAAATCCTCTGGTACTGAATCTTCTCGGCTGATTAACGAGGGTCTGTGGTCCCGTATGTCCGGTGCAGACCTATGGTTCTCAAATCCTTGGACAGTAAACCTTCTACCTCCTACAGAAATAGAATTTATGCTGATTTTAATCCTAATTTTAATACTCTTTACCAAACAATCTTGTGTCTTCATGACCCTGAGGAAGAAAAGATGGGCAGGGGTAGGCATGCAGATAACCTCTATGTTCTCCATCCTTGAAGCCAAATTCATTTAAGTCTAAGCAAATATTTTTCGTTACAGACCAGTCGAAAGTACTTTCATCTGGTGTCCAGGTTTACAAACTTATTTACTTTCAAAACATTTCTGCAACAGATGAACATGTATGCATTGCTGAACACACTGGAAAACTGCCACAAGCAACTATCCGTAAACCAATTAGCTTCTGAACCCTTTCCAAAATAATCCCTGGTTTTTACAACCTACAGGTAGAAGCCTTTTGAAAACATTGTGGAAAAAGGAAAAATGCTGGTAACCAACATTTTCTCCTTTTCCCACAATATTTTCTACCCTGATGGAAACAAATTTCAGCTTTTGGAATTTAGACCAGTCTGAAATTTTGTCGTTTGGTAAAGGGCTACATGACAAAATTTTTAACTTGTCCTTATTGAAAGCACTTGCAGACGACACTAGTAGCTTAATTGGCCAAATTTGCATGTGAAAGTGTGGAAAACTGGGTGGGAAAAGGAGTATATGCTGGATACTGGCATTTCTCCTTTTCCGAGAATAATCAAAAGGTCTCTTTCGTTTGGGTCATCAAACAGAGTGATGTGAGGCAAAGGGTTAACTGTGAGTGTTAAGTTAAAAGAAATTTCAAAAAAATGATGGATGGGAGGATTTATGAATCGGTGTATGAATGAATAGACTTATTGTAGTTGTAATAGAGACTCACTGTAGTTGTAAAGAGCAATCTATAAAACATTTAAAATTATTTTCGAGTCTCATCAAGAACACAGAAAATGTACATTCCCTTTAGATTAGCTTTTAATAACAAGGCAAAAAAACAATATAAGGCTAGTCCGAATTCAAAACATGTGCAGATGATAAATTAGGTGTGGCCCAACAAATAGTATTATGTATCTGAAGGCTCGAAAACATTACTGTAAAATATTGAGAATGATGGTTACCAGTATTTTCTTCTTTTCCCATAAAGTTTTCTTCCTCAGAGTTTCCAAAACTTAACCCTTTACCAAAAATATTATAAAATACCATTAAATATTAGAGTCACATTTATTTAGTCATCTGGAAATGCTTTCAATTTGGACAATTCTAAAGTTTTTTCATTTGGTAAAGAGTTAATGACTGTGTGGCATTACATCATATAAAAAAAAAATCCAACATTTTTACCTTTAGTATACAGTTTCATTTTCCTTCTTTGTAATGATTTCATTTCATCATTTGAGACTTGAGATGCACCTGTGAAATGAAACTGTTCTTCCAGAGATATTTTGCGCCGGTGCATGTCTATCTCCGACTCAGGTGAGTCTCGTTCAAATGCTCGTTGTGCTGCAGTTTTGCCCTGGTAACTTAGACTACTAGAAGATGCATGGGAGGACGTGATATTTTCACTAGAGCCCTGTGAATTTAGGGAGTTTGACTTCTTTCTACTCTGCTCTCTTGCAATCACTCTGTCTAACTCATTGACTTGTGGGATAGGTCTAATATTGACTGGTACACCACTGGTTTCTGTTTGATTCACATCTAGTGTACTCCCAGCAGAATGATAAACACTTCCTTCAGGCATGTCACTTTCTAGATCAACACTTTTCCGTCTACCTTCCAACAATGCACTATTGTCAGACTTTTGCAAGTCAACACTTTTCTCTTCCATGTGTTCTGGTATATTCTCACCGGTGATATTTTCCCTAGAAAATGATTCACTTTTTAACTTCACTTTCGGCAGTATTACTGGTGAATCGTCCTCACTGTGAGATTCTGTCTCTGATTCACTGGAACTACTTGATCCGCTCTGGGAAGAAGTTGCAAAAACATCAAATTCTGCAGACTTGCGTCTATGATCTCTATCATCTTCTTCCTCATACTCTTCCTCTTCTACTTTCTCATGAAAGGTGTCACTAATTCTTTCTTCGACTTCACATTCCTTTCGAAACATATTCTCTAAATAACCTTCCTGTGAGGTGACTGACCCTCGAGAACTCCTGGAACTTGCCGAATGATGCATGAAAGCGTTTTCATCAAGTGAAGGGCGGTGTCTATTTCGTCGTGGATTTGGTAAAGTTAGCGAGTAGTCCCCAGGGAGGTTCATTAAAGACCTACTCTTGAAATCTGCAAATAAATAAACAAAAATACTATTAACAAAACTTGAGAAATAACAGAAGTATAGTGTTACATATAATTATTTTAACTCTTTATTAGACGACAACATTTTAGATTTGTCTAGAATGAAATCATTTGAAGACAATACCAGTTTATAGATTGTATAAAAGAGTGATGGAATTTATCTCTGAAAGGGTGAAAAATATTGTGATAAAAAAAGAGAATGCTGGTTGAGAAAAAGCTTTTCTCTTGGATGTATGAACACATTTTTTTTTTTGGTAGATGGATTTAAGAACAGATTTTCTGATGTAATAGCAAAAACCAAACTATTCCAATATCCATATGCAACATTTGGTAGCATTTCGAACCCTATCAGAAAGTCATTGTAGTAATCTAGCGGAACTATTGTATTAGACCCCTATTAATGGTAATCTGTGTTGCATATCCATTATGTTCAAATATGAGATAGATAGCAAACCCTTATCCCATTACCACACAATCCCTACTTTTGTTGCCCCTGAGAAAGAAACCTCTTGAAAACACTGTGGGAAAAGGAGAAAATGCTGGTAGCCAGCATTTTCTCCTTTTCCCACAGTATGTTCTACCCTTCCCAAAACAAATTTCAAATTTTCAGTAACCTATATTTTGTCGTATGCAAATGCTTTCAATATGAAACAGTCTAAAATTTTGTCGTGTGGTAAAGAGTTAATATAAATTAGTAAAACTTGAACATGGATTGATTACTAAAAATCATTTTCAACTATCAATTATTAATCTAATAATTTAACAAACAATGACTGCAATATACACTGTGTAACAGTATCAAATACAATATTTGTTGACGGAATGAAGCTGAAAATTTCATTAATTTCTTCTTTTAACGCAAAAGAACATTGTAGGCATTGACTGTATAGTAGCAGGGCATTTGCTGGTATTATGCCCAGTATTTTTTCATATTCCTACAATGTTTTCAAAAGCTTTCTTTCCCAGGGTTGTTAAAACTCAGGTTTGTATGGTTAAGTTTTAACTCATTACCAGACGACATTATTTTAGACTTGTCCAAATCAAAAGCATTTGCAGACGACAAAATAAAAGTTACTGAAATTTTAAAATTTGTTTTGTGAAGGGTTGAAAAATTGTGGGAAAAGGAAAAAATGCAGCATTTTATCCTTTTCCTACAATGTTTTCAAAAGGCTTCTTTTCCAGGAGTGTCAAAAGTAGGGAATGTGTGGTAATGGGTTAACCATCGAGCCAAAGTGCATCCCTTTATTACTGGTAAGTACTTTTGTGAAAAGGGGACTTTTGCGTGGCAATTTTCGGGGAAATAGCAAGCAAAGCAAGAAGTGAATGTTAAAATGGTAAATACATGTACAAACATCCTGTAAATTCACCATTTCAGTATTTATTTAAATTTTTTCCATCATTCCCCAAAACTGCCCTGCAAAACCCATTGTGTAAGCTTCCCAGAATTATGCTCGATATGCCTACCTCTACTTTTTCTTTTATCGCTTGTCAAACTGTAACTTCTGACAAAGTCCCCCTCTCCCTGAAAATACACAAGTCGAGTGCTATTCATCCACATGAATAAGACATATACATGAACTTAACAAAAGTATCTACTTAAAGTTTAGTTTCCCAACAAAGACATGACAGTACCTGTTCCTCATGCTTCCCCATGCTTATCACCTCTTCTAGCATCAGTACATGCATGATTTTCTCTTGTCAATGCTGTAAACAGCTTTTGAAAATATTGTAGTAAAAGGAGCAATTGCTTACCAAAAGCATTTCCTCCTTTTCCAAGAATGCTTAGCCAACTGTTCAGTTAGTGGATTCCTGTCTTTGAAATATTTCCCCTAGCAGCAACTGATAAAGCCTATTTTGAGGTAATGGGTTATCTTTCTACCAAACGACAGAATTTTTGACTGGTCCAAATTCAAAGCATTTGCAGAGACAAAATGAATGTGACTAAGGAATTGAAATTTGTTTTAGGAAGGTAAGAAAACATTGTGGGAAAAGGAGAAAATGCTGGTTACCAGCATTTTCTTCTTTTCCAACGATGTTTTCAAAGGGTTCTTTCACAAGAGTGTTAAAAGTAAGGTGTGGTAAAGGGTTAACTGATTTGATGCCAAGACTAAAGCCATTAACTGACAGTGTAGATTTAAGATCAGACCGGACTGACTGTGACTGATCATATAGTCTGATCTTGAATCCACACTGCACAACTAGGAAGAACTGTATTACACAGTTTGGCAAAAAAAGTCTTGAAACTGTGTTTGTCTTGCACAATTTAAAATAGTCTATAAGTTAACCCTTTACCAAACAATCCCATCTTTTCACAACCATTGAAAGGCGTTTAAAATCTCTACTGGAAAAGGAGAAAATGCAGGTTCTCCATTTCCCACAATATATGCTTGTCTTTCAAATACAAACCCCATCATTTGAGTCAAATTTGTCATATTTAACACACAATCCGAAGTTTTCTAAGGACTTTAAAGAAGAAGACTTTTGAAATCATAGTGGAAAAACGAGAGAATGCAGGTAACCAGCAATTACTCTATTTTCCGCTATGTTTTTCTAGCTTTCCACAAAAAACTTTCAACATTTGACATTTATTTTGTTGTCTGCAAATTTGTTTAGTTTGGACAAGTCCAAGATTTTCTGTCTGATAAACAGATGATCCTCTATCTTTCAGGCACTTTTCAAACAACAATACAATATACCCGGTAATTACAGTACAGCAAAATTTGAGCAAATTATGTATATCTAATAATCGTTCATTTACATGCATTTAATGTTGAAAGAGAATGCTAGCAGAGGTAAAAAAAATAGAAGAAAATAAAATATTGTGCTGCTCCCTTTGTCACAAAATGTATCTGCCAGGTTTATTCAGCTGAAAACTGAACGGAAAAGTTTCTGGAAATAAAGCTTCAAAGATTTTAGGATTTAAAATCCGTAGGTTATATTAATGCATGTATGCATGAGTTATAGGAGTAAAAGTCAATGCCATGCCTATAGACTACAAACTGAGCAATACTAGCGTTAAATATTGTAAATAGGATGCCAAAATTCTTGTTACCACCTTGTATCCTTGGACAGACATTATGGCCCTGATGTTTTGGCCCTAAAGGTATTGGTTGAGAACCTTATGGGCCAAACAGAATTATTACACAGCCCAATCAATCCCATATCATTTTCCTCATTTAACAATAAATACAGCAGGCATTTCGGCAGGCTGATCTTTTCCTACATGACATGTTTTGGCTTAAAACCTTTTAGGCCAAAAGAATCGGAAATAGAAAATGTCCCATCAATCCATTATCAATTCCTTTGTGTAATTTTTATACTTTTGACTGATTGAATTTGAATTATATATATTGTTGCCATCAGTTGCCCATATGGGTAACACCCCCAGAAGGCTGTTAGTATTGTTAAACGAACAGTGCAGGTACAGGACCAAGGCCATCCTGTTATGCCTGGTTCTTTCATGTACTCATGCATTGTAAAGGACCGTCACCCTGGACCTGAGCTTAAAGTCTCATCCGAAAAACTAGTAGCAATTTTAGATGGCCAGCTGTGAGAATTGAATCAACACCCTTAAAAGACCTGAAAGATTATGTTCACGAGTTCAGTATGCTCTACCTAATGAGTATGTGGGCCGGTCAGTGATATTCCTTTGCTAGATAAAGAAAAGCATTTTGCAAGCTGTCATTACTTCTTGGATCTTTGTAAACAAACCAAAAACTATTTAAAAAAAAGCAAATGTTTATAGCAATAATTTCAGTCAATATTACATCAATTAAATTTGATTGGAAAGTTCCTTATACATGTAATGGTTTTTTCTTATGACATCCATGGCCAAAACGCCTCAGCCAAAATGTCTGGGCTACAACCACCACAGAAAAATTGTCCTGCATTCTCTTCTATCTGGCATGTAGACCTCTCAAACTCTTCGGCTTATAAAAAAACTTTAGACAAGTCCAAACTGAAAGCATTTGGTGATGACGAATGTGTTCAATGGGATTTGTACTTTAAAGTATGAGATAATAACAGCCTTCTTCCCTCTTTTCATGATTTCAAGAGCCTATGTCCTTAGGGTACAAAAAAAACTGATAATTCAGTGAATAGTTCAAGACATTGTGGAAGAGAGTCAGTTGCTGGTAAATGAGCAATTTCTCCTTTTACCATTGTTTTTTCCCCCTATTCACAAATCAAACCATACTGGTAATTATTTTGATGGTATAGATTTACAAGAATGTTTTCTAAATCAAATTTGACCAATGATAATGAAAATTTCAATGCCATTGATGCTAAGGGGAAGACTCTTTTTTAAGAAAAAAAAGAAAACCTAGTATTCAGCATTTTTTTTCCAATTCCAACAATGTCTTCTACCCTTTCAAAGAACTTCATCCTTTTTTTTTTACCAAATTCAGATTTTTCATCTCCAGAATGCTAATACAACCTTAACCCATTACCATACAATCTCTACTTTGACGACCCTGAGAAAGAAGCCTTAAGAAAACATCATGGGAAAAGGAGAAAATGCTGGTAACCAGTATTTTCTCCTTTTTCCACAATGTTTTCTACCCTTCACACTACAAATTTAAAATTTTCTTTCCCTTATTTTGTCATCTGCAAATGCTTTTGATTTGGACAAACGTAAATATCTTTAGTTTGGTAAAGAGTTAAAGAATGAAATATTTGTAGAAAGGGAAAGGAATAAGGTTGGGAAAGAGGAGATGATAAACAAAATGATATACAAGTAATTATTAACAAGATGCAACTAAGAGAAAAGTGCACAAAGTACTTTTTTGTTAAATGTCATTTGAAAGAAATAGATACTGGATCTCATACATGTACTTGTAAGTTGTTATTTTGAGATAAAAGATTTATCAAAGAAGTCCACATTGTTTTTATGTACACCTTTTGCCAGCTTAACTCTTTACCACACAATCCTGACTTTTAAAAACCCTGAGATAGAAGCCTTTAGAAAACATTGTGGAAAAGGGAGAAAAATGATGGTAACCAGCATTTTCTCCTTTTCCCACAATGTTTTCTACCCTTCCTAAAACAAAATTCAATTTTTGTGTCACAATTATTTTATCGTCTGCAAATGCTTTCAATTTGGACCAGTAAGCTTAAAATAAAAGCTTTATCACAAACACCAACAAACATTAGATTCCTTAATCCCATAACTGCATATTAATTGCGTTGATGAAACTGTATCAATTTTGATGAAAATAGTTCCAAAGAGCTGACAAATAACTACACGATATTAAATTCAGAAAAAAAATACACCTTATCACTACCATAATTAATATCAGTTTTGACATTTGAACTCACCTGGCAATTTACTTTGGGTCCATATTCACCAACCACGAACATTCTTAGTCTGAGTATGAAAGTAAAACAACTTCTGATTGGCTGAAAAAGGGTTTAGCCAATCAGAAGTTGTGTTACTTTCAGACTTTGTATATTCTGGAGAATAAAATTGAGAATGTTCTTAGGGAAGGTGAATAGAGGCCTTGATGTGTTTTGATAATACATGTACATGTAGTTGGCAGGAATACAATGCTTTACAAATGGTGTCACATGATGAAAACTGAAAACCATAACTATAATTTAAGCATGTGCAAGTAAAGTAAACTCAAAACAGCTACATGTATTACACTGAAACCAAGGGAGATTATGTGATAAAAAATTATACATGCGTCATATGCTCACATAAATAATGATGATTAATCATTATTAGAGTATAAGTTGTCATTACAGGTGAAAAGTTGTGAATATATCAATTTAGCATTTGATTTTGGGGGGGATACATTCTACGTTATTTAGCTTTTACCATCAATAAATTCTCTTCCTTGTGCCCACTCTTGAAATTAAAATACAGAAATCAAATGGTGAGTAGATAATGCTACATGTATTATACAACATATAAATGCTGTAACACCAAAGCACAACAATTTTACTTAACCTTTTACCAAATGACAAACTTTTAGACAGGTCCAAATTGAACGCCCTTGCAAACGACAAAATAAATGGAACTCAAAAATAGAAATTTGTTTCCAGCAGGGTACAAAACATGGTGGGAAAAGGAGAAAATGAAGGTTACAAGCATTTTCTCGCGATGTTTGCACAAGGCTTCTATCTCAGGGTCGTAAAAAACAGGGATTGTTTGGTAAAGGGTTAAAATTCACATAACACCTATTCTGCCAAACTTAACCCTTTCCCAAATGGTTTTCAATATCCTGAAAAAGAAGTCTTTTGAAAACATATGGAAACAGAAGAAAATTCTGGTAACCAGCATTTTCTCCTTTTCCCACAAAGTTTTCTACCCTTCCAGAACAAATTTCACCTTTTCACGTTTGTGTATTTAATTGGTCCAATACTCTACGGGTATAATACAATCCTGAGTTTTAAAAAAGCCCATGGGAGAAAGTTTTGAATACATAACTGGAATAGGATAAAATGTAGGTAGCCAGCATTTCATCCTTTTCCTACAATATACTCTTTACTCCCAAAATGAAATTTTAGCTTTTTAGTCACATTTAATTGTTGTTTGCAAATGCTGTCAATCTGAACATGTCTAAAATTTAACCCATTTCCACACAATCCCTACTTTTGACGCCCCTAAGAAAGAAGCCTTTTGAAAACACTGTAGGAAAGCTATGCTATCAAAAGGTGTCCTATACACATAAAAAACAGCTCCATCCTTGCTGTTATTTAGGGTCAATTAGAGATACCATAGAAATGCCATATGGGGTAAAGGATTAATTATCCTACCCACGTCTCAATATTCTATCTAAAGTATACACAGTCACACAAGAGCAAAATTCAGGAGGGAAAATTGAACAGAAAATATTGAGAATGCAATGTGAAATTATTATACTTCATTTTCTGATGTCACTTTCTATTTATATCTCAAAGTTTAACTTATGATGAGTCTTCAAAGTTGCTGCTTTGTGATTATCTCATAAAAAGCTACGACTCCAGGGGTCTGTTTGAATGGTGTTTTTCAATACTTCTAACAATATTTCAGATTTGTCTTGGTAATTGGACTTTTATTCATTAGGTTTATGCCAATTTTTTATCCTGGGACAGAGCATTACTGTAAAACATATTATTGTGTTGAAATCCATGACCCCTGGGACAAATTTTGACAAGTTTGATGAAGGACTATTAAATGATGCATTAACTAAAGTAAACCTAAAGGAATTGCAGTTCAAGATAACACAAGATGTCAGTCTGATGGACAGCCATATCCCCCGCCACCATTTTTTTTAAAATCCTTACAAGAGTCAATGTTCAACAAACAAAAATCTTTAAAAGAGCTCAGGAGACATAAGGCAACAAAAGTGTTTGCGACTGACAGATAGACAGACAGCTGGAGACAGTTGAAGGCCATATATATATCTACAATCCTCAACATTTGACTTCAAGTAAATGACACCTCACATTATTTTACTGAGCCAAATACCTAACCATTTTTTGTGTGAAAATCCTTAACATAGATGTAGTAGATATGAAGCTGGCACGAGACTGAAGACTCAAGCACTTGACACTCAAATAAAACATTGACCTTGAGTCTGCATGGTTGAGTCATGCATTTTGCATGGGTGCTTTTAACCCTTGCTTTGACCTTGACCTTTGACACTGGGATGTAAAACCAAACTATGTATGTTGTCAGACAGGTTATTCATGATTTCAAATGGAGACCTGTGCTTCAATAGATAACAAGCAGAAACAATTAAGAGCATGTGATCTTTCTGTCTCCTGTGACCTTGTCCTAGCACATGACCTTGTCCTGTGACCATGTCCTGACAGCTTGACATGTGAAACCTTGGCTCTATTTATTCAAATGAAAACATAAAGTGCTCCAGCATTACATATATTTTTAAGAAGCCAAATTTACCAGCATGATTGTGACATTTGATCCCCTGCCTCGACTTTTAACTTTTAAGCCTGGCATATTAGCCATGGCAGTGCATGTTGTCTCATCCAGGTGCACACATGAGCAAATTAATTTAACAAGAGGGCCATGATGGCCCTGTACAGGGCCATGATGGCCCTGTATCGCTCCAATGGCTTTTTAACCCTTTACCACACAAATTGAAGTGTTCATGATCCTGTAAAAGAGGGCCTTTCGAAAAATGAACACTGTCAGGCAATACAAGGAGGTTTATTCATTGGCATGAAAGGTAAATTTTTTGGAAAGAAAAACCCTGAGTGATAGAAAACTTACTTAGAATTTAATATTCCACTCATGTGAGCACAACTATTAGCATCAAAATGAATCACTCTTCCTAAAAACAGAATATTATCTTTAATAAAAACTTAAAATATTTATCTAGCACCAATCATGTATCTCTGCAGTTTGATAGTAAAAGGAGGTAATAGTAACAAACTCTTTATCCTTTATAAGAAGAGTTACTTCCTTGATTGATGTTTAAATTGAAGTGACTATGATTATATGACAGCCCATGTTAAATTTGTGATCCCTGGGATGGGGCCAATTTTGACCCCAGGCCTATGATATGAAGAAAATTGTGAAAGGTCCATTAGAAAAAGCTACATGCCAAATTCAGTAGCCTTGGGCCTTGTAGTTTCAGAGAAAAAGATTTTTAAAATTGCGGATTTTCTTTTCAGTTTTGTTGCCATGGCAACCAGAGTTTTAGAAGAAATCAAATTCTTTCAAGAGATTCTGAAGAGGACCATGGCAGGATCATTGCTGTGAAGTTTCATGAAATATGGACGAGTAGTTTCAAAAAAGATGTTTGAAATAAAAGTTAATGCACCGACGGACGGACGGACGGACGGACGGACAAACGATAGACAACAGGCCATGAAATAAGCCTGCTGGGCAATTCTAAAACATCTAAATAATGAGATAGTTGTTTTGTCTATCACTGGGCAAACATGTGAAATATTTCAGAAGTCAGGCCAGAAGTATGAGAGATATTGAGTGTCCAGTATTTGTGAGCATCTGACCTTTGCTGTGACCTTAACCTTGAAAACTGGTGTTTTAAACTCCTCTCATAGTCTTGTGAAATATATTTAAAAATCTAGCAAAGGATTCTAATGATATGAGCAGACAGGATTTCTGAATATCTGACCATATGTCCCCTGGTGTGACCCAAACTATGGAGCCTGGGGTCTTAAATGTCTGTAATATACATTATGTCCTCAATAGGGTGCACATGTGTGAAATATTTTAAGATTTACCAAAGACCTGATTTTTGAAATATTTTACAAATTTGTGCACCATGGTGAAATGATATGCATTGTCTCCCAAGGTACACACACTTGTGTGAAACATTTCAAAGACTATTCTTTGCCTGATTCATAAATAGTTCTCACATTTTTTTGCACCCTGATGTGATGATAAGCAGAGCACAAGTTTCAGATGCCAGACTTGAAAGTCAAGGTCACAACAGGGGCTAAAGGTCAGATATTGAAATATCTTTTCTCTTCCTATCTCTTAACTCTTTACCACACGAGAAAATGTTAGACTGGTCCAAATTGAAAGCATTTGCAGACTACAAAATAAAGGTGACTGAAAATTTGAAATTTGTTCTGGAAAGGGTAGAAAACACTGTGGGAAAAGGAGAAAATGCTGGTTACCAGCATTTTCTCCTTTTCCCGCAGTGTTTTCAAAAGGCTTCTTTCTCAGGGGCGTCAAAAGTAGGGATTGTGTGGTAATGGGTTAAACTCCTGGCTACATTTTCAAAATATGTCACACATGTGCAATTTGATGAGGCTACATGCAGAAAAGAAGTTCAAATGCCAAGCTCCAAGGTCAATGTCACAGCTGGAAGTCATAGGTCAGATGTTCATAAATCCCGTCCACTTCATATCCTCTGAACCTCTGGCCTGTTTCTTTGACCCTTTCCCAAACAATCCCTGGTTTTTATATGCATCAGGAATAGAAACCTTTTGAAAACATTGTGGGAAAAGGAGAAAATGCTGGTAACCAGCATTTTCTCCTTTTCCCTTAATGTTTTCTACCCTGTCATATAGAAAAATCATCTTTTTAGCAACTGTTAATTTGTCACCTGCAAAATGCTTTCAATTTGGTCTGGTCCAATATTTGCCGTTTGGGAAAGGATTAAAACATTTTACACATGTGTGCACCTTGAGACAACTATATGCATAGTGGAAATTTCAGGCTCTAAGGTCAAGGTCACTATGGAGTCGAAGTTTAGATGCTGCTATATCCAGTTGACTTCATACTACCTGAACCCCTGGTCACACCATGATGGTACAATACACAGATTGGAGGATTTAATCACCAGTCTGTCTGTCTGTCCATCTGTTTATCAGTCTGTATCTGTATCAGCCTTTTTCCTTCTCCCAAAATCTTACTCCAATTTTAAAACTGATTCATACTGGTATTTATATTGCTAGGATGACTTGTAACACAGAAGTTTCAGATACCTGACTCTGAGGTCAAAGCATGGGGTCAAAAGTCACATTCTCATAAACCATGTCGCCTCCATATCTCTTGAAAACCTCTGGCTTGATTTCAAATTATTTAACCTGTGTGTGTACCTTGATTAGACAACAATTAGTACCAAAAATAAATACACCAGCCTTTTAGGTAAAGGTCACAGCAGGGGATCAAATGTCACAAGGCCATACATGGAATCTGCTGAATATACATATATCTGCAATGTTGGGGCATCATATTCATCTTTATTGTGCAGGGGTAAGGTTTCATTTTTTGGCTCTAAGGTCAAGGTCACAGTGGATAGGATCATTTGAAAATTATTCAAACATGATGCTGGGTTTTAAAGCTCATGTCAACGGTCAAGGTCAAAGCATGGGTCAACAGAATACATGACTCAACCATGTCAGACTCAAGATCACAGTTTTATTTGAGTTTCAAGTGCTTGAGTCTTCAGTGTCATGCAAATACTTCTTATCTCCTAGATATCTGTAAAGGACTTTCACACAAAAAACAAATGGTTAGGTGCTTGGCTCAGTAAGATGAAGTGAGGAGTCCATCATTATCATTTACCTTGTGCCATTTGTTGGTGATTATAGGTATGGCCTTCAACTGTCTCTTTCTGTCTGGCCATCTGTCTGTCGAAAACACTTTTTGTGGCCTAACATCTTTTGAATCCTTCCAAAAATGTTCATAAGACATACATGTATATTCCCTGCTGTAAGGATTTTCAAAAAAAAAAATGTTGGTGGTGGATAAAGCTGTCCTTCATCAGACTGCCATCCTAATCAGAATTTAGTATCTTTTTCATGAACCACTATAGCTAGATGACACATGTACTACATGCAAACTATCAAAACTATATAAAACCTGTCCTTGATAAATGTGACAAAAAATGTGTGTGTAAAGTAACATGCCATTAATCTCTACATAATACAATAATTTCACATTGTTCCCAGCAAGGACATTACCACGCTACCCACTATGAGTAGTTTAATATTTCTACAGAACAGCTACCTGTAACAGAATTGATAGCACTACAGTCAAGCTCGGAAAATACTTAATGAGTTTCAGAATCAGCCTTTCTCTAACAAACTAATGTAAGCTATAGCAATGGAAAATATTTGCATGAAATTATATTGTTGGGGAGGTTCTCTAAGCCTAGTAAGTCAAGTGATGTCAACGACAAGTCACTCCAAACTTATTTTCAATCTACTGAAAACATAGTTTCCTTGCACCATTTTAGTAAACAGTGTAACTAAAACATACATAACTGAGTCTGTTGATGAATGGCATATACTTCATAAATCTTAAGTTAAATGACTGACTATACTAAAAAAAAAGTAGGATATTTTTTCATACAAAAAACTTCAAGGGAAAACAGTTTCAAAACTAATACAGTACCCATTTTGTTAAATGTTTACCCACAAGTAAAATAGATATACATAACGTTATTTCAAGTGAGCAGGATACAGCTTAGTTCAAAGCTTTTTTCCATGATAAGCAAGCCATGACTAAAGTGCTCTGATTTCATAAACAAACAACGAGGGTTGTTGAAAGAGGTTGCAAGGGAGAACAAAATAAACACAGAGATAAAAGGAATTCCAGCTTACTCCTGTCAGCCATTTTTCTGACACCATAGATCATGCTTCAACATATATATTAGTACTAAATACAGTATTTGGCTTCTAGCTTTATACGTGTAATCATTTCAAAACAATATAGTAGTGTAGTTATTAAAGTTTCATAACAGTCACAGAATCAACTGTCCTTATTTCTGAGTTCCAAAATAGCTCTGTTCAGATATCAATGCAGGCTGAAATAGTCTTGTATAGACAAATATCCTCCAAATCTTGCTTTGCCACTCAGTATGTCAGGAAAGAGGCTGAACATGTACCATAAGATTGCTATATGCAAGAAATGGACATTTCCTGCTAGGTGATATAACATTGAATTTCAACACTATATGTCCAGAAAGCATAATTATTTTACTAATTCTGATATAGGGTTGTCTTCACAAGAAAACAAAACAGACATCTTCTATCCATGAAGAGAGATCCTAACACTGATATGTTACCATGATCCTACTTCACCTGCCAATCTCAAGAACAGTCTGGGTCATTATCTCCCACTAGATGGCATTCTACAAATACTCATCTATCTAATTTAGACATTCTGGGTACAGAAACGGAGTAATTTTTCAAAACAACTTTGATTTTCAAACTAAAATTAAAGTTTACTGAATAAAATGTTACTTGATGCGATTCATTCAGCTAATGATCAGCTAGTATGTAATCTATGAACAGGCCATTTATTAAAACAGGTCCAACAGGCTTGGGTATTGCACATGTACTTGGTGTAGCATGTTGATGTATTTTTAGAAATTTTATACAAAGAATTGCAGTAATTGATTATATTTTTATTCTCAAATAATTTTTGCCAGTAAAAACTGTTATAGTTTAGAGAAATCTGGAGCTAATTCAAAACAGGCCTGATTTCTCCTAAAGCGTATTGATAATAGCCATTTTCACCATTGCTACGTACATTATTAGAGCACATTACTACAATCCCCCCCAAAACTAGTTGAGTGATGCGTCATATAAGACAGGTCAAATCTTTGTAGAATATGACATATGCAGACAATGCAGTCTTGGTCTAATTACGAAGAAAACTCAGCAGCTGATTGGTAGAACCATTTGGTAAATATAGCCAATCAGAAGTTATATCACTTGTAAATATTTACAAAATTTTGGAGAATAAGACTAAATACATTCTTAAAAATGGTTGGTGCGTACAGATCCCGGTAAACATACAAAATATTTTATGGTCTGATCTTGATCTATACACAGTTTTTACAATTCCTGTTCTAACTTTTTTCGAACTGTCTTAAAAACTATTCAGAGTTGAATTAAGTATTGTATTGACATAAAGCAATCCTGTATAAAAGGCAGACACACAATAGATACTTCCCAAAAAGATTTACACATCATTTCGCACAAAAAAGTCATACAGAGTTACTATAGATAATACCACAAAATTTTGACATAAAAAAAAAAAGAGTAGAGATAGAAGATTTAAGACAAAAGCAATAATCAGATACCAACCAAAGACTCATTATCGAATTCATTTTCCCGCCAACACTGTTCCGGAACAAAGAGATCCACAGCGTCAAATTTAACAGGGTCAACTGAGGGGGTGATACTGCCCAAATAGGCGGAGGTTTTAGTAGAGGTTTTCTGACAAACAATGAGTAATATAAACAATTATATTAGATACAAGACTAGATAAGAGAGTAACTTGTCCCTTTACCATACAATCCTGTGTTTTAACGACCAATATACAAAGGAGCCTGCTGAAAATCACTGTGGGAGAAGAAGAAAATGCTGGTTACCCACAATATTATCTTTTATTTCTGAGAATGAATGCTAGTAATACATTACTACATCTAATTTGTTGTCTGCAAATGTGTTCCATTTGAACAGGTCTAAAATTTTTGTTGTGTGTGTTTGGTTAACTCTCTACCAAACAATCCTGGGTTTTCATGACTCTGAGGAAGGAGGCTTTTAAAAGCATCATGGGAAAAGAAGAAAATGCTATCACGCATTTTCTCCTTTTCGCACAATGTTTTATACCCTTCCAAAACCAAATTTCAATATTTCAGTCACATTTATTTTGTCATCTGCAAATGCTTTCAATCTGAACCAGTCTTAAATTTTTCTGGTTATATAAAGAGTTAAGAATTCATCCATTACTGCAGATTTCATTTTTAGACCTATCTAAACCTAATGATACTAAATATGCATAGCAAAGAAATTGCTGGGAAGGAAACAGTTCTTAAACAGTATGGAAAGCCTTGTGGGAAAAAAAAAAGCATGTTAACCCTTTCCCAAACAAGTCCTTGTTTTTACGTGTCTATAGTACAAGTCTTTTGAAAACACTGTGGGAATAGGGGAAATTGCTTTTCCCACAGTGTTTTCTACCCTTTAGGAGAACTTTCTACCATTTTGATCAAATATGAAATTGTTGTCTGCAAACTTTTTCAGTTTGGAAGAGTCTAAAATTTGTCATTTGGGAAAGGGTTAAGATTAGTTTCCTCTTTTTCCACAATGCTTACCATCACTGAAAGCTGCACAAGTTTCAAAAGCAACATTTCAACAGTAATGAGTTAACTCTTTATCATCATATGACAAAATTTTTGACAGTTCCAAATTGAAAGCAATTGCAGACGACAATTTAAATGTAGCTCAAAGGATGTTTTCTGTCTTTGAAAGGGTAGAAAACATTGTGGGAAAAGGCAAAAATGCTCACTGGTTACTGGCATTTTCTCTCTTTCCTACAATGTTTTCTACAGGCTTCTTTCCAAGGGATGTTGAAACATGGGATTGTTTGGTAAAGGGTTAAACATTATAATCTAAGTTAAGTCTTCAAATCTAAAACTCAACTGTTCGAATGTTAGTTTTCATTTCAACAAAGAAGTATTTCATAAGCAAAAATATTGAAGATACATTTTTTTTCCTCAAATTAATGCCATTCGCACAGTCTTGACCATCCAAATCATTAACAGATTTGTGATCTACACTACTATTTAGAAATGATACTTTTTTCCTGCACTTTTCTACAATCTGTTGTTTTTGCATTCTGTTTTATCTGATTCATCTTAAACCTAATCAGCCCCTAACAGAAAGTAGATGAGTTAAAGTAAAAAATGTAACAAGGTGTTAGTTGTTGACAATCTAACAATTACAATTATTATGCGAGTTTATTAATTAACTATTGGATATATAGAAGTTATACATGGAAACCGGTCCACGCAATACCAGTCAAATTTCTGACTTCGTATAGTATACAGGTCGTGACCCTGGCTTAATACGACTTGACCTCCGATCAATACAGTTGACCTTGTATCAATATGACCAATATGACCCGCGACCAATACAGAAATCCTTGAACATGATTGGTCAAAAGTACAGTCGCGTGAGCGTCTGCGCTTACTTTGAGCCAATCACGTTCAAGGAGGCGGCAAGGTAAACGTAACCCCAAAATTGATATTTGTTTCCAGCAGAGTAAAAAACATTGTGGGAATAAGGAGAAAATGCTGGTTACCAGCATTTTCTCCTTTTCTCACAATGTTTTCAGAAGGCTTTTTTTTCACGGTCGTAAAAATCAGGGACTGTTTGGTAAAGGGTTAATTAATAAAATTGTCATTAACCAAGTGATTTTGGTCCTCAGTCAGCCATATTGGCCCGAGGCCGAAGGCTGAGGGCCAATAAGGCTGACCTCGGACCTATAACTGGGCCAATACGAAATAACTTGATTAATAACATTATAATATTACACAGACAAATACAGGAAAGTAACACAAACTGGTTCATATAGCAGTTCATGACTTTAGATATCATATTTGTATATTTGTTCTATATCGAAAGTAACCTTTAATCCTGTGTCAAAGAAACATTGTTTTACATCTAAAGTAACTTTTAATGCTGTTTCAAAAATATTTGGCTATGAGGCTATTGAAAATGTTGTGGTAAAAGTAGAAAATATTCTGCATCAACCATTCAAACATTTCAGCCTCATTTCTTCATTGTCTGCAAATTGTCTCCATCTGGACAAATCGAAGATGATAATGTCTTGTAAAGACTTAACCCTGTACCAAAAAGTCCCTGGTTACAAGATTAGTATTACAAGTATTTTTTTTTTCAATTTCTATATAAGAGAATCATGAATACATGTATGCTATTTACAAATCGGAGAAGTATCTTTTCACTAACTATATGCGGATGTCTAACTTAGCTTATGAAAAAGTTTTTGAATTTTTGCATTTCTATGTTGGATCAAAAACTAACATTAGATAAATGTTCAACTAGAATGTTTATTTCAAGCTAAACTATTCTAACATTCTTAAATCTCTACATGTATATTCTGAGACACACTCTGTGAAATTGATTGAAAAATCTCTTCTCTACGGTTAACAAGAATAAGTGAAACCGTGACTGTTAGAATAAACAAGTTGTCTTGAATTGAACATGTAAACTTCATCAACTCTCTTAATGAAAGTAATTGTATTCTGACACTTTGTACAAGTTAACCCATTACCAAACGACAAAATTTTAACCTGGTCCAAATTCAAAGCATTTGCGGGTGACAAATTAAAAGTGACTGAAAACTTGAAATTTGTTCTGTAAAGGGTAGAAAACATTGTGGGAAAAGGAGAAAATGCTGGTTACCAGCATTTTCTCCTTTTCTCACAATGTTTTCTAACAGCTTCTTTCTCAGGGGCATCAAAAGTAGGGATTGTGTGGTAATGGGTTAAACTTACTTGTATAATATACCCTCAACATTAAGGAAGTAATATGAAATGAGTGTAATATTTACTACTCAGATTTTAGCAACTTTTTTTTCCCTCGATAAAAGAAGACTTTTGACATAGAACCCAGATCAAATTGACTTCCAAGACTACAATTCTTTAACAGGAAACAAAATTTTATAAATGTCCAACTCCAAAACATTTGTAGATAACAAATTAAATTTGGCTGAAATGAAAGAAATGACTTGGCCAGAGTAGAATACATTGTGAGAAAAGGAGAAATGCCAATAACCAGCATTTTCTCCATTTCTCACAGTGTTTTCAATAGCCTTCTACTACAGGGCTGTAGAAACTTTGGATAAATAAAGTGCAAGTTGATCAGTTTTTTTTTCCGGTCTTGTTCCTTCGCACAGAATTGATCAGGTGCAAGCTTATCTTTTTCAGTAGTTACTGTAGTCACATGCTCTCAATGTGCAAAATGCATTACCTAAATTTGATAAGTTAAATCCAACTCCACCCACCCCATCAAACAGAAATTGTGACTTGGTTCTAACATGCATTCCACACCACTAAAGAAACCATTTCATCTATAAAAGTCCCACTGGTCCACATGTAAACTGATTCCTATTGTTGGAACTTTTTTTCTATGTGGGGCTTAAATAATTAAATGGACCTTTCCAATACAGAAAAACAACTGAATTAATTCATTTTCAAAGTTTGATCTAGTACTGACTTAGTATTATTTTGCTCCTAGTAGGAAGTGAGACTTTCGATATCGGTGGAAATAAGTGATTTAATCCATTACCACACAATCCCTACTTTTGACGCCCCTGAAAAAAAAGCCTTTAGTTAACATTGTGGGGAAAAGGAGAAAATGCTGGTAACCAGCATTTTCTCCTTTTCCCACAATGTTTTCTACCCATCACAAAACAAATTTAAAATTTTCAGTCACTTTCATTTTGTCGTCTGCAAATGCTTTCAATTTGGACCAGTCTAAAATAATGTCGTTTGGTAATGGGTTAAAAGAAGAATCATTAAATTGAAAAAATTCTGTTAAAAAAAATAAATTCACCCTACCAGATGTTCCTGCAGATCTCCCAATGTCAGTCAAACATAACCAATATATATCTGAAGCATGCAGTGACTTTTTACCAAACAATCCCAAGTTTCAAGCAAGAACGGTATAGAAAACATTGTAGATAAAAACAAGAAAATGTGCAATTTATTCTATTCAATCAATGTTTTCTACCCTTTCATATACAAATGAGCCATGCTCTGTTAAAAGGGGCTTAACCCATTACCACACAATCCCTATTTTTGACACCCCTGAGAAAGAATCCTTTTGAAAATACTGTGGGAAAAGGAGAAAATACTGGTCACCAGCATTTTCTCCATTTCACACAGTGTTTTCTACCCTTCCTAGAACAAATTTCAATTTTTCAGTTACCTTTATTTTGTCGTCTGCAAATGCTTTCAATTTGGACAAGTCTAAAATTTTCTTGTGTGGTAATGGGTTAATGCATCTAACAAAAAGAATCGACCAAGGTCTGCCTGCGTAGTATGTGCAGGCTGACCTGGGCTGAACTTTTCAATATTGGTCAACTTTCTGTATGTCAAGAGACCAGTCTACCTCATTATATAATTAGATGTATAAAAAGGTGGCTGATATGGATCCATAGTCTTGTGATGACTTGCTCTTTATTCTATATCACAGAGATGAATTAACTCTTTACCACACAATCTCGACTTTTAATGACCCTTAAAAAGAAGTTTTTGGAAAACATTGCGATGGGTGAGTGCAACACTATCGTAAGTGCCTATACTTTGTATAGGCACTTAGGATAGTGTTGCACTCGGCCATTGACTGTAGGAAAAGGAGAAAATGCTGGTCACCAGCATTTTCTCCTTTTTCCACAATGTTTTCTTCTCTCCTAAAATCAATTTTCAATTTTTGAGTCATATTTATTTTGTCGTCTGCAAATGCTGTCAATTTGGAGAAGTCTAAATTTTTTTATTTGATAAAGAGCTAAGCCTTCTTTTTCAGAGCATGGCTCACATCTAATTTCAGCCATATTTAATTTGATCTTTAAAAATGGTTTAAACTTGGACAAGTTGAACAAATTTGTGATCTGGTTGACCTAGCAGTGATCCCACAAAAATTTGAAAATACATGTAATAGAAACTAGACAGTGTTAGTTTGCCTGTTTATTCAAATAGTGCAAACATAATATAATTTTAAAATAATATAGTGTGTAACTACGATACGTCATCACAATATGGTGAAAAAAAAAACCTGGCAATTTTATGAAGGAAACAAGAGGGCCAAGATGGCCCTGGATCGCTCACCTGAATTTTTGAGAGGACCATCACCATTTTTTTTTTGAAGGTATTGAAACACTGGAAATAAAATCATTATTTTGCCAAGCAATTTTTAAAAGGTCACCAGTAAAAGTCCTTTCAAAATCTGACCAGCAGTTTCAGAAAAGAAGAATTTTTAAGAGTTTCTTAATTTCTGTACAATGCAAGTAGCCCCCATTCACCAGAGCCATGTTTCTTGACCTATCAAAATTTCGCGAACAAATTTCGATAAAGGTCATTCAAGGAATATTTCCGTGAAATAATTTTAAAATCTGACGAGCCGTTTCAGAGAAGAAGAATTTTCAAGAAATTCTTCATTTCCATATAGTGTAAGCAGCCCCCATTCACCAGAGCAATGCTTCTCGAAAAACCAAACTTTCACGAACAATTTTTGAAAAGGGTCACCCAAGGAATATCTCTGTGAAATTATTTCAAAATCTGACCAGCCATTTCAGAGAAGAAGAATTTTTAAGAATTTCTTCATCGCCATATAGTGCAAGTAGCCCCTATTCACCAGAGCCATGTTTCTTGACGAATCAAAATTTCACAAACAATTTAAATTTTGAAAAGGGTCATGCAAGGAACATCTCTGTGAAATTATTTCAAAATCTGACCAGCGGTTTCAGAGAAGAAGAATTTTTAAGAATTTCTTCATTGCCATATAGTGCAAGTAGCCCCCATTCACCAGAGCCATGTTTCTTGACGGATCAAAATTTCACGAACAATTTTTGAAAAGGGTCATCCAAAGAACATCTCTGTGAAATTATTTCAAAGTCTGACAAGCCGTTTTAGAGAAGAAGAATTTTTAAGAATTTCTTCATTTCTGTATAGTGCAAGAAGCCCCCATTCACCAGAGCCATGTTTCTTGATGGATCAAAATTTAGCGAACATTTTTGAAGAGGGTCACCCAAGGAACATCTCTGTGAAATTATTTTAAAATCTGGCCAGCGGTTTCAGAGAAGAAGAATTTTTAAGAATTCCTTCATTTCTGTATAGTGCAAGAAGCCCCTATTCACCAGAGCCATATTTCTTGATGGATCAAAATTTTGGAACATTTTTGAAGAGGGTCACCCAAGGAACATCTCTGTGAAATTATTTTAAAATCTGCCCAGCGGTTTCAGAGAAGAAGAATTTTTAAGAATTCCTTCATTTCTGTATAATGCAAGAAGCCCCCATTCACCAGAGCCATGTTTTTTGACGGATCAAAATTTTGCGAACATTTCTTGAAAAGGGTCACCCAAGGAACATCTCTGTGAAATTATTTTAAAATCTGGCCAGCGGTTTCAGAGAAGAAGATTTTTAAAGAATTTGCGAAAAAATTCCATTTCGTTGCCATGGCAACCAGAGTTTTTGATGGAATCAAATTCTGTGAACACTTTTTAAAGAGGACCTCCCAAGGAACATTCCAGCCAAGTTTGGTCCAAATTGGCCCACCGGTTTAGGAGAAGTTGATGTTTAAAGAATTGTTGAAGACGCACAATGCACGACGGACGACGCACGACGGACACCGGACACCAGGTGATCCTAAAAGCTCCCCTTGAGCACGTTGTGCTCAGATGAGCTAAAAATGCAAAAACTGCTCACAAAGAGTTAGTTCTGAAATAGCCACAATATCAATTTGATTTTCATTTTAAGAGTATTCGGGTCTTGAAATCACTTTTTAAGTTTTCTAAACTTGAGATATTCTGATTTAACAAGGTTGGTAGACTGGTTTATATGCATCTAAAATATTGGGAGATCAATTGATCGTATTTGCAAACCATTCTGTCTTGCATTCTAATTCTCATGAATTGCAAGAGAAAACAACATTTGATGACTAAACTAAATGGCTAACCTAATCAGATCCGTACAACTGTCTCAGAATAAGAATGCGCTTACTTAAGAATTATTTAATAATATGACCCTGAATGTAAAGCTTTAACAAAGGAAGGAAAAAAAGGACACATTGATGGGGATACAATTACTCTTCACAAAAAGTGGCACTGAAAAAAAGAAATAATGATTGATTGTGGTTTAACTCATTACCAAATGACAATATTATAGGCTTGTCGAATTTGAAAGCATTTGCAGACGACAAAATAAAAGTAAATGAAAATTTTAAATTTGTTTTGTGAAGGGTAGAAAACATTTTGGGAAAAGGAGAAAATGCTGGTTACCCCACAATGTTTTCTATAGGCTCCTTTCCCAGGGTCATCAAAAGTAGGGATTGTGTGGTAATGGGTTAAAAGAGGCATATACTATGACCATGTAAAAAACTGATTTTTACTGATACAATTGTGCTTTTTTTTGTCTAGTGGACCAATGCTGTCTACGAAAGAAACACAAATTTTAGACTCATAAATATTGAAAGTTTTTAATCTTTGCAAATGACAAATAATTAAATATGGCTCAAATAACACACCTTGGGTAAACTTGAGGATAGACAACCCCGTGAGAAATGGACAAAAATTCTGATTAAATTTGTGAAATATTTCCCTGTGCCACAATGTTTTTAAATACCTGATTCTGTAGGTGAAAGAGAAAAAGAAGCCTTCAGAAGCTGTGCAAGTAAAAGATATCCTTTCACAGGTGTTACCATAATGTTTGACTTTATTATGACCTGATTGGACACCAAACCCCTAGCTGTCAGTGAATACTCCGAAGACATCGAGAGACCAACGAGATTTTAGCTTTGTCCAAATTGAAGGCATTTACTGATGATATGTTATAAGCTTATGATAAGCTTTGTCTACAAAAGGGTAGAAAACATAGTTTGGTATCTAATTAACACACTTGTCAACATTATTTCAGTTACATCATGGCAACCAGTACACAAGTGAATACTTCTCTGGTTTACTTTTCACCTACACTATGCACAAGATTCTTTCAAAGCCACTGCCTGCTTTTCCACAGTAAACATCTTCAAAAAAATTGTTCAGCAGTAGAAGAGACATGAATCCTGTTGCAATGAATGACTATTATCAATCCTTGGAAAAAGTGTTCAAAAGCTGGTAACCAAACCAACTACTCCTGGGCCCGTATCCACCAACCATTCTAGAGAATATTCTTAGTCTTATTCTCCAAGGATTTCTATATTTGTAAGTAACACAACTTCTGATTGGCTAAACTGAATGGTTTAGCCAATCAAAGTTGTGTTACTAACAAATGTAGAAAATTCTGGAGAATAAGACAAAGAACGTTCTTAAGAATGGTTGGTGAATGCAGGCCCTGGTTTGCAAGCCCTGTTATTTAGTAATTGAGATACCTAGCTCTCCTTGACTGACTGTAACATGGACTAACCTGACACAAACAAAAGTGATAAGATGCATACTCTCCAATTTTAGAGTCTAAAAAAAGAACAGAAGGCACAGCTTGTAACATGCAAAAAGAAGCATTTCACAAACAGCCACTGGTACTAGTTATGATTTAGTTAAGGTTAACTTTGTTTGACAGAATGTGGTACATGTATGTCAGAAGGAAATTCACTAAAAGTTCTTCTTAAATGTTGAAAATTAAAGAAAAATTTCTTAATAACCCTTTAACAAACAATATCAACTCTGAATGATCCTGAGTAAGACAGATTTTCAAAACATTGTGAGAAAATAGTAAAAAGCACATATTCAGCATTTTCTTCTTCTTTTGAAAAGTTTTCAACCCTTTCAAAGATCAAATCCCAATTCTAGGCTCATATTTTAAAAATAGAGGAAAGCCTCGGTACTTGTTAATAGTTCCACCACAAAGAACTTTGTGCCACCAGAAATTTGACCATTACTTGGTGCTTGAAGAAACTATGGCATTCCATATCTAAGTTCCTATCTCCTTGGTTACAAATAAGTGCTCTGTTACCATGGATATACCTACCTTATAAGGCTTGCGGGCCTGGGGCGTGGAAAATGTCTGACTACCCTCCCCACGCAAGGAGCGCCTTGTAAACTTGAACTTGTCACCTGAAACATAATGACTGCGTTGAAGTTTTCTCTTCACACTGAATTTCTTGATCTCTATCTGCACACAATATAATTATGAATCTTTCTCTGGGAAAAGGTGGCCTATTGAATCTGCAACAAGTATCAACTTACATCAGCCTGAGCAGTCCGCTTAGGCTAACCTATGCCACAAATTTTATGCTAATAATCAGTTTTCTGCACATCCAAGGACTAGTTTACCTTATGATTCAGTTGTTTGTTAAATAATGTAGACTTTATGGATATATGATCCTGTAATGTAATATTTTGCTAGGTAAAAATGCAGAGAAGCATTATACCCCCTTCTGTCAGAGCATGGCCTATGTAAACTTGACATCTTATGACAAAAAAATCACTTGAAGCTCAGAAATAGCTTTATCTACATAGAGTTCAAGGCAGTAAAGATCAAAGATTCTTTGCAGTCTGACCTTGAATCTGTGCAGCCTGCAAAAGGACCTGTTTTCATTAACCCTTTACCCCATAAGGCATTTCTATGATATCTCTAATTAAATAACAGCAAAGATGAAGCTGTTTCTTATGTGTATGACACCTTTTGATAGCATAGAAAACATTGTGAATAAAGGTGAAATTGCTTGTCATAAGCAATTTCACCTTTTGCCATAATGTTTTCCAAAGGCTGCTACAAGCAAAGCATAGAAATGAGTATCTATGGAGTAAAAGTTAAACAGGGTCAAAGCAAAAGTTAACATGACTGACAAAGGAGTGGTTTCATCTTCAGCAAACATTCGAAATATTGTTCCAATTTTATAATCAATGCTGCCATTTCAGCAAGAGGGCCATGATGGCACGGAAGTCACTCACCTGAGTCTTTTGACCAAATACAACCCATTTTTAATTTCTTTTGAGATATACTGACAAACATTCTATTAAGATTTTCAAGAGTATTTGACTGAAAATGTGGCCCCTGAAGTGTAAACAATGTTTTTCGAAGATTTGTCTCACTGACGTAGTAATTGACTCTACCCATTTGCAAACTGCTCCAAGAAATCATCAGTACAAACATTCTGACCAAGTTTCATGTGCATTGCACTAAAAGTGTAGCCTCCAAAAAGTAAACAAGGTTTTTGAAAGATTTGACCTAGTGACCTAGTTTTTAGCCTACATGACCAATTTTTTAACTCATCTGAAATATTATAAAGACAAACATTCTGACCAACTTTGAAGATTTGGAACTGAAAATGTGGCCTCTAGAGTGTACATAAGGTTTTTCTAAGAAATGACCTTGTGACCTAGTTTTTTACCCATTATAACCCATTTTTCAACTTGTCTTAGATATCCCCATGGCAAGTATTCTGACAAGTTTTTAAGAGTTATGGACAGAAAATGTGGCTTCTTGAGCGAACACAAGGTTTTTCAAAGATTTGACCTAGTGATTTAGTTATTGATGAGTCATAAACCATTTTTGAACCCGTGCAAGGCATCATCAAGACAAACAATTTGACAAACTTTCAGCAGTTTTGGACTGAAAATAGGGCTTCTAGAGCGTACACAATATAAAACTTGATGACAGACAATCCACAACAGACACAGTAAGATCACAAAAGCTTACCTTGAGCATCTCGTGCTCAGGTTAGCTAAAAACACTTTACATCTTTCAAGTCACCTTTGTCACCTACAAAAGCTTTCATACTGCTTAACCCTTTCCCAAACAACGAACTTTTGGACTAGACCAAATTGAAAGCATTTTCAGATGACAATTAAACTCTCGCTGAAAAGATGATTTCTGTCTATGATAGGGTAGAAAACATAGTGGGAAAAGGAGAAAATGCCAGTTACCATCATTTTCTCCTTTTCCCACAATGTTTCCAAAAGGCTACTATTCCAGACCCGTAAAAACCAGGGATTGTTTGGGAAAGGGATAAATAGAAATGGACTCTTTCAGTCAGTAGTCAAGATAAAGATTTTTTCATAGCTTCTTTTATCAGATAATCAGAGAACTAAAGAAGAAGAAAGTGTTGAAAGTGTTGATCAAAGGTCAGAGGGCCTGTTTTGTGCAGTCTGATATTGATCTATATGGACCACAATGACAACTTAACTCTTTACCACACAAGAAAATTTTAGACTGGTCCAATTGCAAATTGAAAGCATTTGCAGACGACAAAATAAAGGCCGACTGAAAAATTGAAATTTGTTCTGGGAAGGGTGGAAAACACTGTGGGAAAAGGAGAAAATACTGGTTACAAGCATTTTCTCCTTTTCCCACAGTGTTTTCAAAAGGCTTCTTTCTCAGGGGCGTCAAAAATAGGGATTGTGTGGTAATGGGTTAAGTTGTGAAATGTGCTTTCATCCATTACCAATGACAAAATTTTAGGCTGGTCAAGATTGGAAGCATAAGCAGATGACAATTTCAATATGGCTTTGATGATAGAATTTGGTTTTGGTACAAAACAAAATGGTAAAAGGAGAAAATGGTGACCTTTTCACCAGCATTTTCTCCTTTTCCCACAATATTTGCAATAGCCCTCGTCTCATGGATCGTCAAACTATGGAAAATTGTGTGGTAAAGAGTTGAGGGTATGATGCATAGACTGGCTGTAGACTAAACAATAAAAATATCTACTTTTCATAATAAAATGGAATAAAAGAGCCATGCATACCAACAGCTGTGACGAGGGATTTGATTGATCCAGATCTGGATTCTTTGAAACTGCCAGGGGACGATTCATTCTCACGACTTTTAACATGAAACGTTAGACGAACCTCTATCTCTCCTCTGTACCGACCGTCTGGCAATTTACTTGGCTTGTGTTGCAAAGGCAACCAGCTAAAGTGATATTTATCAATTAATTATGAGCCATGCATTGTGAAAACCCAGTTCAAAGTATATGCAAAAACTATTAATGAATATTATCAGCCTGCAGCATACCTGCAGACTGACCTAGGTTGAAACTTTTTGCTACAGTTAATTTTTTGCAGCATCAATAATTTAACCCTTTACCACACAATGACGACTTTTAATGCCCCTGCAAAAGAGGCCTTTGAAAACTTCGTCAGTAAAGGAGAAAATGCTGGTAACCAGCATTTTCTCCTTTTCCCATAAAGTTTTCTACTCTATCAAAGAAAAATTGCATCACTTGAGCCACTATGAAATTATCGCCTGCTATCAATTTGGACAGGTCTAAAATTCTACTGTGTGGTAAAGGGTAAACTCATGGCAACTGGCCGATTTAACTCTTTTTCCAAACAAAATTTTAGACCAGACCAATTTGAAAACAATTTGCAGTCGACAAACTTCAAATGGCTGAAATGGTTGAATTTTTGTCCTTTACAGAGTAGAAAACATTGTGGGTTAACAGCATTTTCCCTTTGCCTACAATGTTTTCAGAAGGCTTCTTTCCATGGCGTGCTGAAACCTAGGGTTGTTTGGTAAAAGGTTAAGAGACTAAATAGATCCCTGTCATGCAACAACTTGCTTAGTGCACAGCATTTAAAAGATGCATTTAACACCTACTGGTACTTTATAATTTGCAAGAGCATCCCTCATTTATAATTACACATATATGGACCTGCATGTTTTAGTGACGACAATTTCCAGTGTCGTCAGTTTTCATTGAACTGGTGCACTCGCAAGGGAATTCTATTTCATCAGCATACTTGATTCATATGACTATAAAACAGGAAATTTTTGCTTAACATGCTTTGAAAGAGTAAAACTTTGCAGTATAATAAATTTGCAGTGCAGTCAGGTGGCAGGGGACTTGGAAATTTGTTCGAGGCTGTGTCAAATCATGTTACCACCTCGCCTTCAGCACTGGGCAAGTTCACCACAGCCGTGAACAAGTTTCCAAGTCCCCTGCCACCTGACTGTACAACTAATAATGATACTGCCACAAACTTACTGGCTCCTAGGTCTCTCATAAACATCATATTCCCTAAGAGGTACTGCCACATATCCTATGAACTCGTCAGACAGGAGTCCTCTGTTCATCACACTGATTTCTATCTCCATTTTCATGTTGGGAATAGTCCTGTAAAATAGCACAATATGATCCTCATAAGTACTAAAGTGAAATCTATACCGTAATCAAATATGAAACAATGAGGCAAATTAACCTATTGCTTATTTCGGCTTTATGTCCCTTGGTCTTGTCTAAAAGGAGACCGTTGTTTAGCCCATTACCACACAATCCCTACCCTGAGAAAGAAGCTTTTAGAAAACATTTTGGGAAAAGGCGAAAATGCTGGTAACCAGCATTTTCTCCTTTTCCCAAAATGTTTTCTAAAAAAACAAATTTCAAATTTTCAGTCACTTTTATTTTGTCGTCTGTAAATGCTTTCAATTTAGACAAGCCAAATATGCTGTCATTTGGTAATGAGTTAACACACTAAAATCAATCTCTAATGGCAAAAGTCTGTAGGCAATTGTAACAGATCCAAGGTTTCTGGGTAGATTGCTTTTTTCCCACAATGAGAAGCATTGAGTTCACATGGTTGTGGAGCATCTGTTGAGGGATTGCCATCCACTCCTGCAGCAGGAATATGAAGAGCTGGTCAACATCAGTAGGTGAAGGTGATTGTCCTTCACCTGGCACCCAAGGACGTCCCTGAGGTGTCCTGTGGACACCAAGCTGGGTGACCAGGCTGGCTAATCCATCCTTACAATCTGGTGACACAGCAAGAAGTCTTGGAATGCCCTAGCACCATTAGGGGTGCATTATTGTCATGACCATGTGAACTCAATGCGCTCACCAATTGGTGAATGCCTTGCAGCCCAGGGTGGACACACACATTACTTAACCAAAATGAATGAACTTTCTTGCAACAGTTCCAAAGGGGGGTACTTTCCAACGCTTGCTGCACAAATGAAATTTCTTTTTTAGTGATTTTGTTTACTAAAATCGAAAAGTTACATGTTGTATTAAAACATTTCAAGAGTTGAAGGTGTTGCTTTCATTTTGTTTTGGTTAAGTCAGAGACAATTCTTCTTCGGGCCCTTAACAGTAGTTCATCAGAATATATTTGTCTCAAAGATAACTTAAACCATGAAGGAGGCTTTTACAGTTAAAGCTTGTTGAAGACATTTATGGTTGATCGCAAGTCCAAAGGTGAAGAGGGTGAATTTCAAAATCAGTCGGCCAAGTATCTGCAGACAGTTAAGCATGGTTTATACTGACACAAACTGCCATGAACACAAGACCAGACATCCAAACAAGACAAAAAGTAAATAACTATCTTCACTAATCATGTAACCTGTCAACTGTTGTGATGATGCATTAACCCTTAACCCTTTCCCATACAATGACGACTTTTGACAACACTGAGAAAGAAGCCTTTAGAAAACACTGCTGGAAAAGGAGAAAATGCTGGTAACCAGCAATATCTCCTTTTCCCACAATGTTCTCTACGTTATCAATAAACAATTGCAACATTTGAGCCTCAATGAAATTGTCGTCTGCAAATGCTTTCAATTTGGACAGGGCTAAAATTTTGTTGTCTGGTAAAGTATTAATCCTTGGCCACACAATCCGGAGTTTTAACCTGTTCCAAGAAGAAGTCTTATGAAAACATTGTACAGATTCGGGTAATCTGTCACTGATGTGGTGAACTAGCATCTATTGGCCGATCAATTATGGGTTACACAGGTCTTAGCCAGATCTGTATGTTTTTCAATGATAAAAGGCTGCCTTACAAGAATCAGCATTAGGGTGCTAAAACAACAACTTTGTCCATGATAAGGCAGAAAACATTATTGGAAAAAGAGAAAATGCTGGTCACCAGTGGTTTCTCCTTTTTATTAACCCTTTACCCCATAAGTCATTTCTGTGGTTATCTCTAATTGACCATAAATAACAGCAAGGATGAAGCCGTTTCTTATGTGTATATGAGGTCTTTTGAAAGCATAGAAAACATTGTGACAAAAGCTGAAATTGCTCGTCAAGATGTTTTCCAAAGGCTCCTACAAGCAATGTGTAGAAATGAGTATCTATGGAGTACAGGGTTAAATTTTTCCCAAAGGTTTCTTCCTCAGTTCCTCAGTGTCACTAAAACACAGGGTTGTGTGGTAAATCATTAACGTCAAATTTCCATGGGTAACATTTAACTTGGCTTTTGTGTCCATCAGGATCAGAAAACATATAACAGTCTGATCTTTGTTCTACAACGTCCTTTATTGGTACTGATCTTACGAAAAGACATAATTATTCACATTTAGAAATCATGTTATGGTGGTTAAAGAGGTTTCACCTGACATTTTTACTGTTTACAAGCTTTACTTTAGTGGACACTGTGTCAAGTCATTCTTTATGGACTTTCTCCTCATTACCATGGGTAATGTAATAATCCATACTAAAATAACCCCATAGTGGCCAATACATTAAGGCCCTGAAAACACAGTGGCACTGTAGGAAAAGAAGAAAATGTTGGTAATCTGCATTTTCTCCTTTTCCTACAATGTGTTCTACATTTCAAAGACATCAATTGCCTTGTATCAGTGATACTTCATTTATTATTTGCAAAGGCTTTCAATCCCAACACATCTAAAGTTTTTCTGTCTTGTTACTCTTGTCATCCCATACTTTTGATGTCAGCACTATGAAGAAAAACATATATACATGTAAATGTATTTGAGAACAAAAAAAAGCTACTGTTGTTGAGTTAAAATTAGAAAACAAAATGGCAAAAAGAGCAGTTACTTGTAAAAAGTATCAAAGAAAACTATTTTTCTAAAATTAACAGAAAACATTCAGGCACATACAGCAGTTTACTGTAACAAGAGGGCCAAGATGGCCCTGGATCGCTCACCTGAATTTTTGAGATGACCATAGTCTATTTTTTTTTTTTTTCTTTTTTAGCGTTGAAACATTGGAACCAAATTTATAATTTTGCCAAGCAGTTTTTAAAAGGTCACCTGTAAAAGTCATTTCGAAATCTGACCATCAGTTTCAAAAAGAAGAATTTTTAAGAATTCTTCATTTCTGTATAAGAGCAAGTAACCCCCATCCACGAGAGCCATGTTTCTTGATGGATCAAAATTTACGAACAAGTTTTGAAAAGGGTCACCCAAGGAACATCTCTCTGAAATTTTTTCAAAATCTGACCAGGGGTTTCAGAGAAAGAAAATTTTAAAGAATTTCATCATGTCCGTATAGTGCAAGTAGCCCCCATTCACAAGAGCCATGTTTCTTGACGGATCAAAATTATATGTACAGCTTTTGGAAAGGGTCACCAAAGGAACATCTCTGTCAGATTATTTTAAAATCTGACCACGGGTTTCAGAGAAGAAGAATTTTCAAGAATTTCTTCATTTCCATCTAGTGCAAGTAGCCCCCATTCACTAGAGCCATGTTTCTTGGCCAATCAAAATTTCGCGAAAAATTTTAGAAAAGGGTCACCCAAGGAATATCTCTGTGAAATTATTTCAAAATCTGGCCAGCGGTTTCAGAGAAGAAGAATTTTTAAGAATTTCTTCATTTCTGTATAGTGCAAGAAGCCCCCATTCACCAGAGCCATGTTTCTTGACGGATCAAAATTTCGCGAACAATTTTTAAAAAGGGTCACCCAAGGAACATCTGTGTGAAATTATTTTAAAATCTGGCCAGCGGTTTCAGAGAAGAAGAATTTTTAAGAATTTCTTCATTTCTGTATAGTGCAAGTAGCCCCCATTCACCAGAGCCATGTTTCTCGACCAATCAAAATTTCGCGAACAATTTTTGAAAAGGGTCACCCAATGAACATCTCTGTGAAATTATTTCAAAATCTGACCAGCGGTTTCAGAGGAGAAGATTTTTTAAGAATTCCTTCATTGCTGTACAGTGCAAGAAGCCCCCATTCACCAGAGCCACATTTTCTGACCAATCAAAATTTCACGAACAATTTTTGAAAAGGGTCAACCAAGGAACATATCTGTTAAATTATTTCAAAATCCGACCAGCGGTTTCAGAGGAGAAGATTTTTAAAGAATTCCTTCATTTCTGTATAGTGCAAGAAGCCCCCATTCACCAGAGCCACATTTTTTGACGAATCAAAATTTCACGAACAATTTTTGAAAAGGGTCACCCAAGGAACATATCTGTGAAATTATTTTAAAATCCAACCAGCGGTTTCAGAGAAGAAGATTTTTAAAGAATTTGCGAAAAAATTCCATTTGGTTGCCATGGCAACCAGAGTTTTTGATGGAATCAAATTCTGTGAACAATTTTTAAAGAGGACCTCCCAAGGAACATTCCTGCCAAGTTTGGTCCAAATCCGCCCAGCGGTTTAGGAGGAGTTGATGTTTAAAGAATTGTTGACGACGCACGACGGACGACGGACGACGCACGACGGACGACGGACACCGGGTGATCCTAAAAGCTCCCCTTGAGCACGTTGTGCTCAGGTGAGCTAAAAAGCAACAGTTACTAATGTTTTTCTCCGAATGTTTAAAGAGGCATTTATACTCATTTTAAGCCAGTTTTAACTCATTTTGTATCCATTTTATCAAAATATAGTCATTCTTATATCTTTGTGCCAAATATTGTGCCCGACAGTTGCAAGGTTTCGTAGATTACGGTCGATAGAAAATGCATTTCGCTGAGTTGCGGCCAGCTATGTAAACAGACTCATCGTTTATGGTTTTTGAATCGAAGATTTTCGATAGCCGTTATACACTCCGGTAGATTCGTATGATGATCATGCATTCTGTCGCGTGACTATATTTGACCTTCAAACTGAGTATACTGAGAAACAGCGTTTTTGGTCACTGGCTGTAGACAGGCATCTTTAAGACTGCATGGCTTGATCTTTCAGGAGAAAGTAATTTGACTTGTATTTGACCAGTTGTGATTGCTTCTGTCCTTTTTCCCCCTCCTGCACACAGAGATACACAAAGTCAAACTATTTATAACTTTTTCATTAATTTCAAAAATGTCCTTTTCAATGGAAGTGTGAACTCTCCCTCCCACTCCCCTAGATCTGACAGTATAATTCATGCAGTCTGATCTTGATTTATGTTGGCCATAAAAGAAGTTTTGATGTAAAAAGCACTGTTCAGGTTCATACATTGTATTTATGATAAAAAGGAAACTGGTTCACCTTCATAAATTTACCAAATAAATGATGAATTGGTTTCACCTTATGTCTAATAAAATAAAAAGATAGAGGAATACTTTAACTCTTTACCTAAAAACAAATTGAGTGGTCCAAATTGAAAGCATTTGCAAATGACAAAATCAATAGTGACTGAAAAATTGAAATTTGATTGGGAAGGGTAGAAAACATTGTGGGAAAAGGAGAAAATGCTGGTTACCAGCATTTTCTTCTTTTCCAACAATATTTTCTATAGACTTCCTTCTCAGGGTCATTAAAGTTGGGATTGTGTGGTAAAGAGTTAATTCACTAAAAAGCCTGTACATCCCTGTTTTCAGGCTGTTTTAGCAAATTATATACTGAAAATACTGGACAGAAAAGATTCAGGATCAGACTGTCAAATCTGTTTAGTCTGATCTTGACCACAATCTATGAGCAAAATCATGAAAAAAAAAGTCTGGTTGATCCAAAGGGTTAATAATATTGAATATATCAAGTCTGAGTCATACTTAGATTACTTACATTTTATATTGACTCCTAAGTCAGTTTTACTCATTCCTTACCCTTAACCCATTACCAAACAAAGTCAGAACAAAAAACCTAGAGAAGAAGACCTTTGAAATATTGTGGAAAAAGGAATAAATGCTGGGTACCCAGCATTGTAACCAGTATTTTCTCCTATTCCTACAATGTTTTATTTCGCTACAAAAAAGTAAATATTAATTTCAGAGTCACATTACAGTATTTTGGTGTCTGCAAAATTAATGTTTTCAATTTGGACAAACTAAATTTATATGGTTTAGTAAACATTTAACATTTTTTTAGTTTGAATGCATTAAATGAACCTATGTAGATCAAGATCATATTGCACAGAATGTGCTGTCTGATTTTTTATCAACACTACCCAATGTCTAGAATCACTCATGCCAATATCACTTAGGCATAAGCTTGAAATACTTTTCATATGGTCTTCTAGAAAAATATGCAAATGGGTATTTAGGATCTGATAATCTAACTTTTTTTTTATGTTGCAAAGGCCTGCATTAAGGTTGCATCACATTGGTGGTATTACGTTGATCTAAGAACAGTGATGTCATAATTAGGTCAGAAAATGTAGTAATATCACAGAATGACTCAGACTAACAGAAACTGTTGAGTTTCTTTAAAAGTGTAGAGAAAAATTGATAAGCCATGCTCTTTAAAAGGGGAGGTTAATGCATCTTTCCAGCTTACTGTATGATTAAGTCGGTCGTTAAAACATAAGAAGCTATTATGGATCCATGCTAAAAGTCTGAATGCCCCTTTTTACCTGCTGCAAGCCATATTCAGTAGACATAAAAACTGGTGAGAAACCCACACCAAGTGATATTGCAGGCAACCAGAAGTAAGTTGATCTGCCTGAGGCTCAGTCATTAAATATCTAATGACATAATGGTAAAACCCTATCCCAAAGCAACAAAATTTAGACTTTTCCAAACTGAGAGATTCTGCAAACGAGCCAACTTAAAACAGGTATATGTTAGCTTTAGGTCTATGTTAGGGTAGAAAACTTTGTGGGAAAAGCAGAAAATGCTGGTTACCAGCATTTTCTCCTTTTTCCACCATCTTTATAAAAGCCTTCTATCCCAGGATCATGAAAACCATGGATAGTTCGGAAAAGGGCTAATCCTTCACAAAACAAAGCCACTACATAAAAAGACTTAACTCTTTACCGCACGAGAAAATTTTAGACCGGTCCAAATTGAAAGCATTTGCAGACGACAAAATAAAGTTGACTGAAAAATTGAAATTTGTTCTGGAAAGGGTAGAAAACACTGTGGGAAAAGGAGAAAATGCTGGTTACCAGCATTTTCTCCTTTTTCCACAGTGTTTTCAAAAGGCTTCTTTCTCAGGGGCGTCAAAAGTAGGGATTGAGTGGTAATGGGTTAACTCTTTACCAAACGACAGAATTTAAGACTGGTCCAAATTGAAAGCACTTGCAGACGTCAAAATAAATGCATCTCAAAATTTGAAATTTGTAAATTCCATCAGGATAGAAAACGTTGTTGGAAAAGGAGAAAATGCTGGTTACCGGCATTTTCTCCTTTTCCTACAATGTTTTCAAAAGGCCTATTTCTCAGGGTCGTTAAAAGTCGGGATTGTGTGGTAAAGAGTTTAAAAAAAATGCGGGAAAAGGAGAAAATGCTAGTAACCTTTTCCCACAGCGTTTTCTAATCTAACCTATTATAAGAAACTAATTCATCTGTACTGCTAATGAATTTCATCTTTAGTCTAAAACTGTCATTTTTCATCTTTTAAAAAAGTTAACTTGTAGTGATACAAGTTTTTGACACCCTTGCTGCATGTGAAAGCATAGGAGTGGAGGGAGGGAAAGCAGAGAACTGGAGCAAAACCAACAGCTTGTTACAAAGTTTTATGGTCAAATCTGAATCTTGTAATCCTTTAACCCTGTACCACACAATGACGACTTTTAACGACCCTGAGGAAGAAACCTTTTGAAAACATTGTGGGAAAAGGAGAAAATACTGGTTACCAGTTTTCTACCCTATCAAAGCAAAATTGTACCATTTGAGCCACTTTGAAATTGTCATCTGCAAATGTTCTCAATTTGGATAGGTCTAAAATTTTGACATTTGGTAAACGGTCAGATAGTTTAGATCTGTAAAGAGAAAGGAGATTTGCTCACCTAAGCATAGCCTACAAAGGCTTGATATGATGAAAATGATCCATTTATCACATCATTATTTTTTAAGTTTCAATACAAATCCTTTATAAGGAAAAATAAAAATTGTACATGGTCACAAGTACAAAATGGCAGGCAGTGGCAAATTCAAAGTCAGTCTGATTTTGATCTATACTGTGTGCAACGCAACTGCAAAAGAAATCTTATTTATACCTCATTAGTACTTTATCTCTTTACCAAACAACCAACTTTTTCACGAGTCCAAACAGAAGCATTCACAGACGACAAAATAAAGATGACTCAAAAAAAAAAGACTGAATTTTTTTTTTACTTTTTGCTTAGGGCAGAAAACATAGCACTTGGGAAAAGGAGAAAATGCTTGTTACAAGCATTTTCTCCATTTCCCACTATGTTTTAAAAAGTCATCTTTGTTCGGGTGGGCAAAAATTAAGATTTGTGTGGTAAAGGGTTAAGGGTCACAATTCACATTTGAAGCAGACATGGATCATGTGACAGCAAAGTCAACTATTTTTTTTGAAGCTGCATAAACCTTCTCCCTTCCTGCCACCGATTTATTGTCTTCACGGTCTATATACTATGTTTTATTCCAAACATATTTATATTTCAATCAAGTTGTATGAAATCTTTTTCTTTAAACAGTACCACAACTATTAGTATTAGGAATCTTTCGTTCAGAGATTTGGAATTGGGCTGGTGGGGACTTGAGTACCTTCACAGCCTATGTACATTATTTACCAAGAGTCCCATAGACTGGAATTCACCAGCAAGATGCAATGTCAACTTTTGTGCTAAGTATGATAAAACCCGACTTACATGTAGCTACCACCTCTTTTAAGCAGTCAGTCTGTCTTTTAATAAGTCCTTGTTTAAAGTATTCATGTGAAACGGGCCAATAATATATAAGTAATTAAGAAATTTACCTATATCAACCCTTTACCAAACAGTCCCTGGTTTTTAAGACCCTGAGGTTGAAGCCTTTTGAAAACATTGTAGGAAAAGGAGAAAATGCTGATAGCCAGCATTTTCTCCTTTTCCCACTACGTTTTCTACCCTGCTGGAAACAAATTTCAACTTTTGAGTTATGTTTATTTTGTTGTCTGCAAGTGCTTTCAATTTGGACCAGCCTAAAGTTTGTTATTTGGTAAAGAGTTAAGCAAGCATTTTCCAGTTAAATTTAACCCTTGTCCTGCTGAATAACTTTAATGAAACTTTCAAGCTGACTGTGAAAACCAAAGTTTTGCTATTTTAAAGGAATTCTTGAGAAAAACATATTTCCTTATCAGACAGTGTTGATCCACATTCTGTACAGTCTGATCTTAATCTACACTGTCGACAAACAGTCTGTGAGTCAGGCTTAATAGCCTATTTCGGTTGTTTTATAGAGGACAGACATGATTGTCTGTTAGAAACTAACCCTTTTGATGTTGAATAAAAGAAATGGGTGATAAAGATGCATCATAATGCTATTTCAAAGCTTATTTTGGTTAGTGATTGATTGAATGGTGTTTAATGCTCTTTTAAATAATATTTCAGTATATTGCAGTAGTTAGTGTACCTATCCATGCATTCCTGGAGTTTCTTTTACCAGTCCTTCGCACAATTTTCTTTCCAAGCCACTGGGTGCTTTCCCACATGATCATCTTCAAAACAAAGGTCAGTGGTGGGAGAGGAATGAATCCTGTTGCAGTGACTATCATCAATCCTAGGAAAGAATCCTGTTGTAGTGACTATCATCAATCCTCGGACAGAAATTGGCGAGCCAGGGTTCGTAACTAGGGCTCAAATCCTGGACCTTGTGTTCTCAAGTTCTGCACACTACCGACTGAGCTACCGGGGCTCAGCTTATTTTGGTCGATATATCTGGCAAGGAATCAGACAGTGTAAATCCAAGATTAGACTGTATACATGTATCTGCATAAGCAATTCTATCTGGATTCAGCACAACAAAGGCTTACAGACTGGCATTGTTTAAAAATATGATAGAAGGTCATAGAATACCATTTCATCACAAAACATCAAAATACGTCAACAAGAGTTTGGTATAAAAACATTGTTTTAATTTAGCTTTCAGAAAATTATCCCATTTTTTTGTTACGCTGCAGGAGGCTTTTAGCCTACTAAATAATTGTCACACACACAGACTTTTCAAGCAAAAAGGGACCCTCTGCTAACTGCAAAAAGTGTCAGCCCTGGTCAGACTGCACAAATTGAGCAGTCCGACCAGGGTTGACAATTTTCACTTATATGATATTTTCTGTATGAAAAGTGGTCATTCTACTTTGTTACAGAATTATTTTTTAACTATCAACTACTAGTAATTGTTGCTAAGGATTTCCCAGATAGTCCCTTTTTACGTGACAGGTCACAAATAAATTGCACTTTCTGAGTGGCTACAAATACACTTCCGCTACAAGATCAATAGACGTTGGATTCATCATCTAAAATAAAGCAGTAAAAAGCACAGATCACAGATCAGACTGCACATTCTGTGCAGTCTGATCTTGATGTACACTGTTCACAGAAGCTTCTGGTATTGTCTGTAGTATGGAAAGAGTTGAAAACACTGTGAAAACCAGCATTTTCTCCTTGTTCTTGATAAGCTCATTCAGCATTTCTAAGACAAAGCTGATCATATTCACCAAGTCCAGGATCAGTATTCACCAACCATTCTTAAGAACATTCTTAGTCTCATTCTTCAGAATTTTGTCAGTGTGAAAGAAACAGAACATCTGATTGGCTAAACCATTTTTGGTAAACCAAATGGTTTAGCCAATCAAATGTTTTGTTACTTTCAGAGTCCGCAAATCTTGAAGAATAAGACAAAGAACGTTCTTAGTGAATACAGACCCTGGTAGCTCAGTAGGTAGTACATGTATGCAGGGCTTGAGAGCAGGGAATCATGGGTTCAATCCCTGGCTAAGACAATTCATTCATCTCTCACTGCTGAGAATGATTGAAAATGATTATGTGATAAAGCAGCTTGTGGCTTGGAAAGAAGACTGTGCGGAGTACTGGCAAAAGAGACACCAGGAAAGCATCATGGATAGGTGCATGTGCCGCCACCATTTTACTGAAATAATGTTGAAAACAGCATTAAACACCCTATAATCAATCAATCAAATGATCATTTTCAGTCACAATTTGTCACCATTTTGTAATAAACTGAATCTGAAGAAGACTTGGTTGTGTGGCAGGGAGTTGAAGTTAATGGTATAGACATGCAAAACAAATAACTGTTAAATGTCAATTTTGACTTGAATCACCGCCAATAATCATAATGCATTATGGGCAGTGCTCTGGCACTAGGGAGAACAAAGCATCTCAGTGATGAGTTGAAAACATTGTGAGAAACGGAGAAAATGCTGGGGTACTTGTTTCTAGAAGTGCTAAAAAGCCTTACCGTAAACAGGAGAAAATGCTGGTTTCCCACCTTTTCTGCTGATGTTATAAAAAAATCTTGACTGTTTACTTAACCCCTAACCACACAATCCTGAGTTTTTTTAACTAGACAACAAATTAAATGTGGTTTTTGTCCTTGAAAAGGTAAACTACAGCTGTCACTAAATGTGACTAAATACCCCAGCCATCACTTTGACAGAAACCGGCAATTATTTGTACAAAGACAGACACATGGACAGACAGACGGACACAGACAGGCTGATTCCAGCATACCCCACTGCCATCCTCCTACCCTTTCCCCTGAAAACACTCATTTTGCCGGGGTATAAAAACATTACCATAAAAGGAGAAAATGCTGCTTACCAGCATTTCATTTTTTCCCTCAATGTTGTCAAAAGCACCTTCTCCTAGAGTCAAATTTACACTCTGGTTTATGTTGTGAAGATTTAAACTTTCCTCAAATCAAAGATCATTTGAATTTAAAACAAATTCATTAAAAATTCAGCCTAATCTATTTGTATACCATTTGCAATGCTAATTTTTCAGCCTCCAGTAAATTGATTGCACTGTAAAAATTTATTTATCTTGCAATACAATGAGTTTATTTGATCCGTATCACATATCCCGTGTTGCTACAAAAGCGAGGAAACTGGCTTAATTTGAAAGACTGGGGGAAGGAAAAGCAGAAAATGCTGGTTATAAACAGTTTCTTCCTTTTTCACAATGTTTTTTAACTTGTTATTTCAAAGAAAAATCTCATCATTTCATCTAAATTTTGTAGAATTATGCGGTTTAACCCTTTACCTCATATGCCAATTTTAGGCTCTTCCGATTCAGCAGCAAATACACATATGATGTCAAAAACACGGACAAATGGGGAAACAATTATCTGATTGAGTGAAAAACATTATGGGAAAAGGAGAAATTGCTCGTTACAAGCAATTTCTCCTTTTCCAACAATGTTTTCAAAAGCTGTCTGTTGTTGATGCATCAAAATGAATATCTATGGAGTAAAGGGTTAAGGTCTGGGGCCCCAGGACTCTCATATTAAAATATAGTACCTGCTGAGATTGGTGAATAAAGTTTTTACAAAAATGTTGATGATACAAGATATTTAGTAATTTACCGATGTGCGAGTCTAGGACCCCCAGATCTTAACATTAAAAGAAGGAAGCTGGCTTGAAGATTGGCCAAAATGCCTTTACTAAAACATCCATGTTACATGATATTCGCGACGAATTAGGGGATCATAATCCTTTAAAATGCTTTCAAATAGGGGTCACAATCCTGGTTACCAGCATTTTCTCCTTTTCCCACAATGTTTTCAAAAGGCTTATTTCTCAGGATCGTTAAAAGTTGTGATTGTGAGGTAAAAAGCTATATACATGTACCTGGCTGAGCTTCTGTGCATTGCGCTGTTATGCTTAGATCTTTTATTGACTCTTAGAAATGTCTAAGGAATTCATTCTGGCCTCTAGGGATTAAAAATCAGAAAGACCAAACTTGATACAAAGATTAAAAACTTACAGATCACATTCCTCGAACCATTCTACGCTGTTTGGAACTTTCCCGCCATATTTGATGGTGGAGGTTTGAAACTTCTCTTTTCCAAGAGCAATAGAAACAAATACATCTGTCACTTTGGCACCTGTAAATAATTAAGAAAATATCATTTCTAAACCTTCATTTCTGGAGAATATCAAGACAAATAATGTTCATGAGACTGGTTGGTGATTACAGAAACTGTATCATCCAAGCTACCAGGCAAAATTACAAAGAGTAGGAGTAAAATTTTACAGTGTCAGCTTTTTTTTTAACAAAGAAAATAAATTTTGAAAAGAATATCCTTTTATGATTTAGGACATCAGCCATGTGAGTGCAATCCTATTACAGCTGAAATCTCACACCCTCTGTGTACCTGTATATTTACCCTTTGCCAATCAGTCTTACCTAAATTACCCTTTCTTTAGGCAAAAAAGTTTGAAAATATTGTCAATAAAGGAGAAAGTAGTGTTGACCAGTATACTCTTTTTCAACAATATTTTTTATACCCTTTTAAAATGCCATCATTTAAATCATATTTGCCATCTGCCACATGTTTCAATCAGTCCTGAGCTTTCTAAGATATATATTATTGTTTTCTCAGCAGGAAGGCATATAACATGATACTTATTGTACTCATAAAAGAGAATCTCCATACTCTATAGGGTGAAATTAACATAAATCTTTAAATGGACTAAATAATGTCAGCCTTTAACCCTTTTCCCAAACAAGCCCTTGTTTTTACGTGTCTGCAGTACAAGTCTTTAGAAAACACTGTGGGAAATGGGGAAATTGCTCGTAACAAGCAATTTCTCCTTTCCCTACAGTGTTTTCTAGCCATTTGGAGAACTTTCTGCCATTTTTATCAAATTTGAAATTGTCATCTGCAAACTCTTTCAGTTTCGAAGAGTCTAAAATTTGTCGTTTGGTAAAGGGTTAAGGTAAGGCCTGTGTAACGGAAAACAGCTATTTCCACTAAACTATCATCTTGCAAAATTAGCTATAATTAAAAATGAGTGTTACTGAACTACTTTCACTGATTCATTTTTTCCATTTTTTCCTTCTTTGAATTATCATTTATAAATCTTAAACCACTATATTCTCAATTCAAAAAGAGATAATAATTACCTTCCTTTTCAGAAAACTAACAAAAGTATAAAAAAAATAATTTCAAGATAGACATAAATTTCTGATCCCTTAGAAATGTGCAAGTATTATTTCAGCATTAACCTTTATTTATCCTTATTTATCAACCAATTAGAATTTTTCACCCGAAGTGTATTAACCCTCTACCACACAATCCCGACTTTTAACGACCCTATGAAAGAAGCCCTATGAAAACATTGAGGGAAAAGGAGAAGATGCTGGTAAACAGCATTTTCTCCATTTCCCACAATGTTTTCTACCCTTCCTAAAACAAATTTCGTTTTTACAGTCACAGTTACATTTTCGTCTGCAAATGCTTTCAATTTGGACCAGTGTGTAATTTTGTAGTTTGGTAAAGAGTTAAGTAGGTCTTACCTTAAAGGTGGGTATCTAGAATTTTCTCATCCAAATTAAAATATATTTATATCAGTGAAATTTACATGTAAAAACAATACAAATCATCAATAATTAAGAACCACAAAATTACAAAAAAAAAATTTTTTTTGAGGGTATTCCCTTAAAAGGCTACGCTGCCTCTTAAGCTATTTTTAGATTTCCCGGCAAAAATTTAAAAAAAAGCATTGTGGGAATGTTAAGCGACTCGAAAGTGACTAATGATGCTGAAATGCCATAACATAACAAACATGTACATGTAATTATTTTCCATAATTTCTTCTTCGGACGCGATGTTTGAAGGTTCGACTGTATATTTCCAGTGTGTAAATGAGCGAGTTGCTCATGTAAAAATAGACCGTGTTCCCCCTCGGTGTCATCCTGGGCCGTAGTAAATATCTAATTTCTCTTGTTGTCTGATGGGTTTTGACTACTGGGGTTTTATAAATGAAAATTATTAGGCTTTTGGAGTATAAGGATGATTTTTTTGTATTCTTGTAAAATTTTTGTCTCATAATCTGAAGCGCCACCTTTAAGCCATTACCACACAATCCCTACTTTTGACTCCCCTAAGAAAGAAGCCTTTTGAAAACACTACGGGAAAAGGAGAAAATGCTGGTAACCAGCATTTTCTCCTTTTCCCACAGTGTTTTCTACCCTCCCCAGAACAAATGTCTATTTTCTAATTTCATTTTGTCGTCAGCAAATGCTTTCAATTTGGACCAGTCTAAAATTTTGTCGTTTGGTAAAGAGTTAAATGTGCGTAACAATTGAGCCATGCTCCAGACAAAGGGGCTTAATGCAATCTCCATGATCCATGGTACAAAGCAAGCAATGACATACTTATGGATCTGTAACAAAATTAATGATTTTATCATCAGGTGGACTGGTCCTTGGACAAATCAACCTATAGCAAATAGTTCTTGCCCAGTCAGCTTGCACAGACTGTGCAGGCTGACCTGAATCAATACTTTTAGCATGTGCAGTAAGCCCCCTTTTTTCACAGAGCATGACTTTTTTCATCTTCGCGAGCCAGGTTACGATCACTATGTGGATCTTACCTTGGCTGATTAAGCCCAATTTCGAGATTCCTGTGATGCGCCCTCTATTGGATGCTGGTTATTACCCCCCTTTACATCATATTTCTGAAAGCTAATGAAATATCGTTTTACAAACCGCTTACGAATACAATTATTCAACATGAAGCGATAAGCAGACATCCACGTGGGGTTTCCATGTTTACCTTCTATTCTATTTTTATCAAAGATGAAATGCTATGAGCGATTTCATTCGTTGCAGTTAGAGCTGGCTGCATCCAATGAAAAAGCGTATCGGGGGAATGTAAAAATCAAGCTCGATCCGCCAAGGGTAGAGTAGCATAATGAATCGTCAGCCTTGGGTTGCGAAGATGGACCTTTTTAGAATGATTAATTGGGAACAAATTGAAATTAACCTGTGATAGCCAGAACCAGGTAACATGACTGAAATTATTTGTAGCACCTATGACCAGAGAGTTGATTGATATTCTGCTTTACTGGTATTTCTTTTGACACTCCTGGAAAAGAAGCCTTTTAAAATCATTATGGGAAAAGAAGAAAATGCTGTTAACCAGCATTTTCTCCATTTCTCACAAAGTTTTCTAATCTATTAAAGAAAAATTCCATTTTAGCCACAGTGAAATTGTCGTCTGCAAGCGCTTTCAATTTGGACAAGTCATCTGGTAAAGGTTTAATTTTATAAAATGTGATAATGTAGGCTAGAGAACAAAACCAATGCCAATTTATGCCTGGTTTTTTAATGTGCTTGGTGTATAGCACATGAACACAAAGAACCCAGTCAGAGTCTCAAGTGAAAGACTCATAATTACAGTAACTACGGTAATTTTTAACAGCCAGCCATGGGAGTAGAACCCAAACCTCCAAGCTGTCGGAGAGAGTACTAGAGAGCGTGTGTTGTTGGAAGTGCAATGTCTTAACCCTATGTATATATCCCATAACAGATAAGCTTTTCTTCCCCCCGAAGTTGCACCCAATATCAAAATTTAACTAAATTTTAAATAAATGGATCTAAATCACAAGTCCACCATGCATTAGTATTTTGACTTAATCTTTCCTCCGCTTTTCAAAATACCCTTTCCTTTTAACTCTTTACCAAACAATCCAGAGTTTTAGCAACATGGGAAAGAAGGCTCTTGAAAACATGGGTAAAGAAGAAAATGCTGGTAACTGGCACTGTCTCCTTTTTCCCCGACTTGTTTTCTATACCTCTAAAGGCAAGTTTTGCCATTTTTAACCACCTTTGTCTTCTGCAAATGCTTTTAATTTGGAGGAGTGTAACAACAAGTTTATCATTTGGTAAAGAGTTAATACAAGCAAATCAGGAAATATCTAATTGATACCTGTCTAAATGATAATTTAATCATGACAATAGTGTTTAACCCTTTACCCCATAAGGCATTTCTATGGTATCTCTAACTGACCCAAAATAACAGCAAGGATGAAGCCGTTTCTTATTTGTACATGACACCTTTTCATAGTGTAGAAAACATTGTGGCAAAAGGTGAAATTGCTCGTCACGAGCAATTTCACCTTTTGCCACAATGTTTTCCAAAGGCTTCTATAAGCAATGTGTAGAAATGAGTATCTATGGAGTAAAGGTTTAACTCTTGACAGAACAATACCATGTTTTAACAATCCTAAAGAAGCACTTTTGAAATCAGTATGGGAAAAGAAGAAGATGATAGTAACCTGCATTTCCTTTTTCTTTCAACGGTGTTTTCTACTCTTCCAAAGACAGAAATTATCTTTCAAGGTACAATTTAATTTTCCTTTAATGTCTGGAAATTCTATTATTCAGAACTGTACCATTTGGTAAATACTTGAATCAAAGAACCCCTTCATCAGCATATGGAAATATCTTTTATATCAACTCTAGATTAAACAAGCTGATAAATTCTAAATCCAGTTTCGGTACTGTTTATATTAAAGGCGTTTGTTAACTAAAAATGTAACTATCAAGGGATTTGTCCTGAAATAAAGAGTTAAAAAAAATAGGAAAAAGGTTTTTGAAAGCATTTTATGGAAAAAGACAAAATGTTGGCAACCTGCATTTATTCCTTTTCTGGCAATGTTCTTTTCCTTTTCCACTACAACTCTCGTCATTTCAGCCACCTCTGGTCAGTTGTGTGCAAAAACTGTTTTCTTATTTGTCTGGTAAAGATTGTACTGTCTTCCTTAGATTCATAAAAATAATGATCTGTTCGGTAAAAGGTTATGATAAGACACAGGATGTGCTTGACAAATGATGTGCATGAATTTGCCTTTTTTCTCAGAGGCATTTATACCACCAGCTGCTTGTAAGATTGTCTCATCTTGAAAACTGACTCATTGAATGGTGTTTTGTGCACCACTTTCAATACTGATTCAGTCATATCACAGCAACAGCTCACATATTCATGAGTAATGAATTCACTAAACTGCTAAACTTATCAATTCAGTTGACTTACATGTATTTATTTACTTTCTATTGTTGTATATTATAACAGGAGGACCTGATGTTGGCCATGTATTACTCCTGCAAATAAGTTAGAAGCAGCCAACACACCCAACACTACCAGAAGATATGTAAAATTTTCTCTGTAAAAACTTACAGGAGAGTAAAGATACCAGGGCAAAGCCATTTTGCCAACAAAGTTACAATTATTTGAATTCTGGTAGCGGTCCATATTAAAGGTGGGTATTTAGAATTTTCACATCGCACCAAATTAAAAAAAATATGTATGTCGATGAAATTTATATGAAAAAACAATACAAATCATCAGTAATTAAGAATCATAAAATTACAAAAAAAAGTTTTTTTTGGTGGTATTCCCTTAAAAGGTTACGTAGCCTCTTAAGCTATTTTTAGATTTCCCACCAAAATAAAAAAGCATTTTGGGAATGTTAAGTGACTCGCCTGTGACTAATGACTATTAAATTCTATTGCATAACTAACATGTAATTATTTTCCATAATGTCTAGAACTTCGGACACTATGTTTGAAGCATCGTCTGTATATTTCCAGTATGTAAATGAGCGAGTTGCTCATGTAAAAATAGACCGTGTTTCCCTTTGTGTTGACCTGGGCTGTAGTAAATCTCTAATTTATCTAGTTGTCTCATGGTTTTCAACTACTGGGGTTTAATGAATGAAAAAAATATGGCTTTGGGAGTATAAGGACTATTTTTTTGTATTTTTGTAAAAATTTTGTCCCAATATCTGAAGGGCCACCTTTAAAGCCCCATATCAAATTAATACTATACAGGTCCATAGAAAGTATATATGCTTGTAAATAAATTGATTTTCAGAAGTTCCAAAATAAAAGGCTCTGTACAACATGAGACCCCTGAGATTGGGCTAATTTCAGTCCCAGGGCTAAGTTTTGAATAAAGTTAGAGTTGTGATCCATACCAAGAACCTAGGTGACAAACTTAGTAGTACATGTACTGGGATTAGTAGTTTTGAGCAAGAAGATTCCAGAATTTTCACTCTTTAGGTCTTATGGTTAGAAACAAGGAGATTCCTAAAGTTTTCAATTTAACCCGTTACCTCACCGAAAAATTTTAGACCTATCCAAATTGAAAGCAATTGCAGAGGACAATTTCAAAGTGGCTCAAATGGTGCAATTTTGCTTTGATAGGGTAGGAAACTTTGTGGGAAAAGGAGAAAATGCTGGTTACCAGCCATTTCTCCTTTTCCCACAATGTTTTCAAAAGGCTTCTTCCTTAAATTTGGGGTATTAAAAGTCGTAATTGTGTGGCAAAGAGATAATAACCCCATGTAAAATTTATGACCCCTTGGGCTGGGGCCAAACTTTATCCCAGGGCTATAGTTTGGGCAATCTTGGTAGAGGGTCCACTAGACATTGTCTGCTCATGTCATATTCTTCAAAGATTCGACCTGTCTTATATGATGCATCACTACCCCCGAAAGCGGACAGACTATAATATTTTGTTCTATAAAGTAGCAAAGTAGAAAACAGCTGTTATCAATAGGTTTGCGGAGAAATGAGACCTACTTTAGCTCCAGATTTCTCTAAACTGATGATCATAGCTTTGAGTGAATTGCACGAGCAAGCGTTTTATTGAGTAAACATTTATTTTAGTTTGAAATTCAAAGCAACGGTTGTCGCGGTTCGGTTCTGTACCCAGGATCCCCAAATTAGATAGATGAGTATTTATAGAATACCATCTAGCCGGAGATAATGGTCCACTAGATACATTCAAATATTTGGTAGCCCCAGGTCTTACGGTTAGAAAAGAGAAGATTTTTATAGTTTCCCTTATGTGAGCCCCCATAAAACTTGACCCCAGGGTTGTACTTTGGGCAATCTGAGCAGAGGCTCACAAGATAAATTCATACAAAATTTGGGAGCCTTCAGGCCTCATAGCCATAACTGTGTAAGAGAAGATTTCTAAATTTTTCAATATAAGCCCATTTAAAACTCGTGAGTGTTGAAGTGTCTCGCCAAGAAACACTAACAAAGAAAAGGCAGCGCTTCTTGTGAGCCTGGCACACCCAAGCCTTCCAGGATACAGTCCTCAACACTTCCACTGAGCCGCCAAGACCCCATCATCTGGCAAAGAGCTGATATACCACGTCAAATGGTGAAATGTCGCAGATAACAAACATAAAAACAGATCATGGATGAAATCAATTTTTCAGTATAAATGGCTACTTACTGATTGTGAAATAAGCAGATACATTGATTTTGTGTCAGTGAATGATTTGCGCCATTGGCCAGAGGAATCTCAAGTATTTCTCAGCATAGAACAGTTCTTTACCTCTTTACCAGATGACAAAATTTGACTCGTCCAAATTGAAACAATTTGCAGATAACAAAATTAACATGACTCAAAAATCAAAATTTATTGTGGAAGAGTAGAAAACATTGTGGGAAATGGAGAAAATGCTGGTTACCAGCATTTCCTCCTTTTCCCACAATTTTTTCAAAATGCTTCTTTTTCAGGGTCGCAAAAACCAGGGCTTGTTTGCGAAAGGGTTAAGTATGCTTACTCTCGAGCAAAACAAGGTGATTATATAGAATTTGACATCTGAGCAAAACCAATGAAGAATCACATAATTTACTGACCATAATTATCAATGTATTTAGACAAGTTCGTTAATATATCTGTTGAAAATACAGCAAAAGAATAAATTTGCCAGTCTTGCTACTTAAGTTTAATTTCTCATTACTGATCATTATCTTTTTATGACTGTTTACAGAGTCCTATCAGGACAAAGGGTTAAAAAATTTAGTCATATACTGTGAAAAAGGGGACTACATGCACCTACAAAAAGAATCAACCCATGTCAGCCTACCTAGTCCAAGCAGGCTGACAAAACTTTTTGTTATTAGCATTTTTTCTGTATGTCTAAGGACATTCTACCTCATGATTCAGTTGGTTGTAAGACAAAAATGGATATCATGATGGATCAAAAATTATATATGAAGGAGCTAATGAAAGAGGTTGTAATTTTGATTTCAAAGTTACAAAAATATCAATAATTCTCCACTAAACCCCATGTTAATAGTACTCATTAGAATCATCTTATCAAGACAATTCAAATGAGTACCCACACCAAAGGGTTTGGAAGAGAAATAATGGATTTAGAATACCGTCACCCTTTCTTATCTGGCGCTCTGATATGATATTTTTTGCTATAATGCATCAGAGAGATGAATCAAGGCCCCTTTTTCCACAACACTGCTCATGTATAACATAGGGTCGTCAGTGAAGATAGACCTGATGAAAAATGTCAATTCAAATTTAATTTATGCACTATATCACATCCATCATTCTTCATTACCTCTGGAATGTACACAAACATGTAGACCTAGCATGACTTTAATCCTTTACTAAAGGATCCCTGGTTTTTACGACCCTGAGATAGAAGCCTTTTGAAAAAATTGTGGGAAAAGGAGAAAATGCTGGTAACCAGCATTTTCTCCTTTTCCTACAATGTTTTCTACCCTACTAGAAACAAATTTCAAATTTTTGTCGTCTGCACATGCTTTTGATTTAGACCAGTCTAAAATTGTTGTTTGGTTAAAGGTTAACCCTTTACAAAACAAACATTTTGGATGTGTAGAAATTGAAAGCTTTCTTCTGAGGGTTTCTGAAACTTGGTACCATGCGGCAATGGATTAACCAATTAAATCTAACAAAAACCATTGCAGGAATAGCAAATACAAATCATAAGTAGTCATTTGCGGACGACAATTTCAAAGTCACTCCAATGGTGCAATTTTACTTTGATAGGATGAGGGTAGAAAACTTTGTAGGAAAAGGAGAAAATGCTGGTTATCAGCATTTTCTCCTTTCCGACAATGTTTTCAAAAGGCTTAATTCTTCCTCAGGGGCATTAAAAGTCGTCATCGAGTAGTAAACGGTTAAGCCTCTACAGAAGTATGTAATTATTCTTTATGCACTATCTCTGTCTTTTGAATGAAACATGATGCTTTCCTGTTGATAAAAGTTTACACTTGCCATTCTTTTACATAGAAAAGACAGGTATAACTCTGTACTATGACACAAACTTTTGAGCCAGTCCATTTTGAAATCAATAAATGTTACTCAAATTATCTTTAACTTTTGATGTAACTCCCTGGCTACAAAAGTCACCTTCCAAATCAGAGTAAATCATGATCAGACTGCACAAAATGTGCATTCTGGTACTCATGAGCTACACTGTCTGAAGTCCTAGCTGACAAACCAAAGATTAAAACAACCATGTCATTGCAATCAAATACTTTTTATTAAACAAAATTTTTTTCAAAACTCGACCAAATTTAAAGCATTCACATATGACAAAATAAATGTGGCTGAAGTGATGATTTATATCTCTGATAGGGTAGAAAACATTGTCTTTTTCCAACAATGTTTTCAAAAGGCGCCTTTCTCATGGCCATTAAAAGTCAGAATTGTGTGGTACAGGGTTAAAAGCACCTACAATGCACTGGCTAGTGCTATTTTATCCGTTTTCCACAATTTTTTCAAAGTTTTTTTCAACAGTCATAATCAGTGTCTGAAAAATTCAGACTGTGTGATGAAGGGTTAACCCTTTACCAAACAATCCCTTGTTTTTACCACCCTGCCATGGAAGCCTTTTGAAAACATTGTGGGAAAAGGAGAAATTGCTGGTAAACAGCATTTCTCCTTTTCCCATAATGTTTTCTACCCTTCACAAAACAAATTTCAAATTTGCAATCATTTTATTTTGTTGTCTACAAATGCTTACAATTTGGACAAAGCTAAAATTTTGTTGTTTGGTAAAGAGTTAACCCTTTACCTGATATACCTGATACGCCAATTTGAGGCTCTTACATTTCAGCAGCAAATAATGGATAAATGAGGATACAAATATCTGATTGAGTGAAAAACATTGCGGGAAAAGGAGAAATTGCTCGTTACGAGCAATTTCTCCTTTTCCCACAATGTTTTCAAAAGCTGTCTCTTGTTGATGCGTCAAAATGAGTATCTATGGAGTAAAGGGTTAAGAAACTAGGAAGGGTACTGTATATTCATTATAGTTAGACAGGTAAATTGACTAAATGACTAATTTATAGTGTTTAAGCCAGCATTAATTAAAGTACATACAACCTATCCCTTTCAGTAAGAAAAAATTCTAATTATTTTCCCTCAATGTAGATACTTCAGACTAAGTCTTGTCCATGTTATATGAGCCATAATCTAAGAGATGGAAAAATTAATGCATCTGTGAAAAGTATTGACCCACTCCTAGGATGAAACTTTTAGCTATTGGTCAATTTTCAGTGTGTTCGATGACCAACTGACCTCATGATTGACTTGGTTGTTAACCCTTTACTCCATAGATACTCATTTCTACACCTTGTTTGTAGGAGCCTTTGGAAAACATAGTGGCAAAAGGTGAAATAGCTCATAACGAGCAATTTCAACTTTTGTCACAATGTTTTCTATGCTATCAAAAGGTATCATATACACATAGGAAACGGCTTCATCCTTGCTGTTATTTAGGGTCAATTAGAGATACCATGGAAATGCTTTATGGGGTAAAGGGTTAAAAAGCCTGACTATCATGAATCCATAATTATGTAAAAACTTGCACATGGTATAATGAAACAAAATCTCAAATTAATTAACTCTTTCACAAACAAGCCCTAGTTTTCATGACCCTGAGAAAGAAGCCTTCTGAAAAGATTGTTGAAAGAGGAGAAAATGTTGGTTACCAGCATTTCCTCCTTTTCCCATAATGTTTTCAATAGCCTTCTCTTACAGGGTCGTTAAAACTTGGGATTGTGTGGTAAAGGGTTAACCATTGTCATAAATAATTTCAAGTTGAGAACATTATTTAGAAGAGATTTTGTAAAACATTGTAGGAGCAGAATAAAATGCTGATAACTACCATTTCCTCCTTGGTCCACAATGATTTTGTCATAAAAAGAAAAAAACCTTTTAGATTTGGAAAAGTCAAGAATTTTACAGTTTGGTACAGAGTCAGTATATAGAGCTCATGGTAGAGGGAGTGATTTTTGGATTTCAAAAATGAAAATATTAATTTTTCCCCACTAAACCTTATGTTGTGGGTACTCATTAGAATTGTCTTGAGACAATTGTAATGAGTACCCACAACATAGGGTTTAACTCATTACCAAATGACAATATTATAGACTTGTCCAAATTGAAAGCATTTGCAGGCGACAAAATAAAAGTGACTGAAAATTTCAAATTTGTTCGTGAAGTGTAGAAAACATTGTGGGAAAAAGAGAAAATGCTAGTAACCAGCATTTTCTCCTTTTCCCACAATGTTTTCTAAAGGCTTCTTTCTCAGGGGCATCAAAAGTAGGGATTGTGCTGTAATGGGTTAAAAGAGAAATAAGAGATTTTGGATGCCATCACTCCCGCTTACCTGGAGCTCATTAGTATAGGTCATATTGTATAGGTATTTGATACTTACTTGACTTCCCTTTAAGTTTTCCGACAAGACTCTTTGCTCTCAACACTGAAAGATAAAAGAAAACTACCCTTTTAACCCTTGCAATGCCAGATACAACTAAACGAACATTCACAGATGCATGTCAATTACTGACTGTGATTGTCCATTTGTCAGAAAGGGAGAAAATGCTGGTAACCACAATTTTCTCTTCCTCCCACAGTATTTTCTACAATTTCAAAGATAAAAAATATCTATTGGACTACTTTTGTGACCTGCTAAAGCTTTCAATTTAGATAAGTCTAAAATGTTAAATTTTTTTTTGTAAAGATTTAACCTGCAAAATATGTTCAACACCATACAATCAATCATGTCGTAAATTTCCTTGTTTGCAAAAGACTTTATCCATACATGTAACATGTACGTAAAATACTAATTTCAATATAAATCATGGATTTAATCGTCTACTACACAACCCCAAGTTTTAACAACCCTTAAAGAGAAGGCTTTTGAAAATATTGTGGGAAAAGGAGAAAATTATGGTAACCAGCATTTTTCCTTTTCCAACAATGTTTTCTATACAGTGAAGGACAAGTTGTATGCTTTGAGTAATACTGAATTTGTTGTCTTCAGATGCTTTCAAAAACACAAGACTAAAATCTTGTTGATTGATAAAGAGTTAATCATAAATACATCAGAAAAAAAAAAGTGACATAAAGAGAAGCTTTTTTTTTTTTCCTTTTGCCATCATGTTTTCAAAACAAGACTTACTATGCTCCAAGAGTCAGAGAGGGGGTAAAATTTAATTCTCTGAGAAGATTACTGAAAATAGTTGCCAAACTGGTAACAGCAGAAAATGATGGTAATCTGACAGTATCTGCTCATTTTTCAAACACTGTTTTCTGAATATAACCCGTCATTTGCAGATGCTTTCAGTCTGGAATCTTCTCCAACTTTCTTGTGAAGGAAAGAGTTACTTAGCTCTCAGATTTCTAAGGAGGTTGATGAATTTACCTGTAAACTGTACGTGGGTTGGCTCCCAAGTCATGATTAAGACTTCCCCAAGGTATTTTTACTCGTCAACTTCACTTCACTCTAGTCCGAACACTTTTGGCATATCCATGAATTTATTCATGACACAAAATATAACAAGTAAACGTACAAATAACAATTAGACATATTGAAATTATCACATCATTTTCGTAGACTGTATGTCCATTTTATCACTGAAATATCTGATGTACAAACATACAAATACCACAACGACACCAGAGGCTAAACTTTTTTGACAGTTCCGTTTTACCTGTTGCGCATGTGCAATGTTTTATACAGGTAATCGTGAGAATCACTACACTTATCAATATCACTATCATTTTACTTACCGAGCACTCTGATGTGCAGATAAAGATCAGTTTCTACGCCAGATCAGTCTAATCTTGTTTCTGCTTGGCGTCGTCCTATTCAAAACGAGTTCGCAGCAGACAAATTAAACAGCATTATTAACAAGTTATCAACATGAATGAACTTTTCACTTCCAATGACGTTTCGATTAGCTTTTTACTATTTTAGGACAAAAGGAATATGACACTCTATTTAACCAAAATAAATGATAAAATATGAAAAAAAATCTCCCCTATATTTTTATAGTATATGGGGGAGATTTTTTTTCATATTTTATCATTTATTTTGGTTATAGAATGTCAAATTCCTGTGTTAGGACAGTGTAAAGATAGGAAGATCTTACTCCACAGAACTTGCAGTCTAATCTTTACTCTACACTTTTTGCTACCCTGTGCCATAGCAGCGTGCGAATAAATGGAGTTTGTTGAAAAACGACAGCACATGCTGACCTAGGCCGATACGTTTCGCGGATGCATTTAATCCTCTTTCACAGAGCACAGAGCTCCAGATAGAGGGAGTGATCTTAATTTGAAAATCAAAAATATTAATTATTCTGCATCAAACCATATCTTACGGGTACTCATTAGAATCGTCTAAACGAGACCCACAACATAGGGTTTGAAAGAAAAATAATGGATTTAGAATACTATGACTTCCTCTTGTCTGGAGCTCTGTGCTTATATAGCAGACTAGACTGCTTGGAAAATATTCTGTAGGTCTTGACTCATTCACAAATGACAGAATTTTAGGTTCGTCCAAATTGACAGACGAAAATATAAAAGTGACTGTAAATTTGAAATTTATTTTGTGAAGGGTAGAAAACATTGTGGGAAAAGGAGAAAATGCTGGTTACCAGCATTTTCTCCAATTCCCAAAAAGATTTAAAAAGGCTTCTTTCTCAGTGTCGTCAAAAGTAGGAATTGTGTGGTAATGGGTTAAACCTTCAATTATGATCAAGTTGATTTCAAAGGTATTTGCAGATAACCTACACACACACAAAAATATGACAAAAAAATTAAATTAGTATCTGGAAAGGTAGAAAACTTTGTGAAACAAAAGAAAGATGAAAAAATATCTCTGTTTTTTTTTTCCTCAACATTTTCAAAAGCCTATATCTCTGAGAGACACTAAAATTTATAAAACTGGAAAACACTTAACTCTTTGTTTCCATACCAAGTATATCTAAATACACTGGATCCTTTAAACCCTAGGCTGCTTAGCGCGATTCGCTGACCTTAAAGGGACAATGTAGGTTGAGATCAGACTGCTTAGTGTGTGCAGTCTGGTCTTTTATTGACACAGTCCAATAAGGGGCTATCACTCCACAAAATACAGAATAGCAGTAATTGACTTCTTAATATTGATCTTAAAATTTAATTCTAATTATTTAGCAGGACAAGGGTTGAGAAAGCCAATTGTAAAATCTGTTGACACACTGTATTTTATAGGCTGAACTCTTTACCAAATGACATAATTTTGGACTTGTCCAAATTGAAAGCATTTGCAGATGACAAAATAAGTGTGGCTCAAAAATTAAAGTTTTTTTAGGGAAGGGTAGAAAACATTGTGGGAAAAGGAGAAAATGCTGGTTACCAGCATTTTCTCCTTTTCCCACGATGTTTTCAAAAGGCTTCTTTCACTGGGTCAGTAAAACTGCAGATTGTGTGGTAAAGGATTAAAGAAAGAAGTTAATGGTATCACATACATGTAGATCTAGATCCAAGATCAGACTTGATATTCTGTGCAGTCTAATCTTGATCTATGATGTTTGCAAAAGCCCTTTTATCTCTACATATCAACATAAATTTTCATGAAAATTCAGTCTGTAAAAACCTGCAGGAAAACTTCATTATCTGGGGTGGTCTGATCCCAATCCATATCCCTTCTATGATATTCTAAGCAAAGTTCATCTGGCGTATTTCTGATGGTTCTGTGACTGATTGCAGAGTCAAGTCATTTCCTTTGGTACTAGTAACTGTAAAGGTGAGTATTTAGGTTTTTAACATCTCACCAAATTAAAAAGTATATACAGTATATCACTGAAATTTATATGAAAAAAACAATACAAATCATCAAAATTTAAGTCTCCTAAAAGTACAAAATAATTTTTTTATTATGGTATTCCCTTAAAAGGCTACGTAACCTCTTAAGGTATTTTTAGATTTCCTGCCAAAAATAAAAAAAAAGCATTGTGGGAATGTCAAGTGACTTGCATGTGACTAATAACGCTTGAATTCCATTACATAACAAGCATGTAATGATTATTTTCCACAATATCTTCTTCGGAGTTATGTTTGAAGCTTTGTCTGTGTATATCCTGTATGTAAATTTATAATAATAGCGAATTAGACATGTAAAATGATTCTTTTTGCATTTTTTGTAAAAATTTTTGTCCTAAAATCTGAAGGGCCACCTTTGATTAGATCTACTACTTTCTTTTTTAAATAGCAAATAAAATAAAAAATAAAAGAGGTGAAAAATGATCAGCTACTTTAACTCTTTACCCAATGACACTATTTTAGACTGGTCCAAGTTGAAAGCACAAAGTCTTTCAGGCAACAAAATAAACATCTCAAAAATTTAAATTTGTTTCCAGCAGGGTAGTAAACATTGTGGGAAAAGGAGAAAATGCTGGTTGCCAGCATTTTCTTCTTTTCCCACAATGTTTTCAAAAGCTTTCTCCTTCTGGGGTGTTAAAAGTCATCATTGTGTAGTTAAGGGTTAAGCAAAACACATCCACTTGTTAAACTAAACAAAGACTAATTGTTTGTCTTTTACCTTATTTCCTCTCGCTTTTACCTTATTATCTACTTTTATCCCATCTTCATTTACACATTTAACCCTTTCCCAAACAAAAAATTTTGGACTCCTCAAAACCAAAGAGTTTGCAGATGACAATTCTAGATTTGGAGAAAATGGCAAAAAGTTCTCTAAAAGGGTAGAAAACACTGTGGGAAAAGGAGAAATTGCTCGTTATGAGCAATTTCTCCTTTTTCCACAGCGTTTTCAAAAGACTTTTACTGCAGACACGTAAAAACCAGGGCTTGTTTGGGAAAGGGTTAAAAAAAAAAATCGAAATTACTTCACGATATGGAAAACACAGAGGGTGGGGGAAGTTTTGAAAAATTAATGGTCAAAGGGAGAAAACTCGTACTTACTTAGGTCTTCGATTATATCAGAGTTGCGTCCCTTACAAAAGTGAACGGCCTAAAACCGAAGACGAATGAAATTAATGTGTTACAGTTTTACAGTCTTAAGAGACAATCAGTATGGAACACTTTCTTTCATTGCGTTGTGGTGGATTACAGATGTAATGTTTTTTTGATGATAGCATTGTTATTCAAATACAATTCTGAACTTATCACTACAAAAATACAATTTAAAACAGCAATAAAAGATGTTGAATGAATTCGTTAAAGCATGTAATCTCCCTTGCATGTCATCACAATTGTAAACACAACAACCGCCAAAATTTCAAACTGTAAACTGGTAGATAACTGAATCTACTTGTTTATAACCATAGTCATGTTTAACTAAGAATATAAGCTTATAAATCTTACTGATTTAATGTATTTTTAAATAAACAATATAACCTATACATTATCTAGGTCATGATTACCTTCCGTCAAGGTCATCGACTAATGTTGCCATATTTAAAGTTCAATAGTGTGCATTCGACTGATAGAAAATCGGGGACAGGTTCCCATGCCTTGAAAGCTTAAATCGTGCCTTCTATATCAATTTTTCTTGCCAATTGTGTAGATTTAGATTTTTCCAAAATAGGGAGTTAGTATTTCTCCACAGTCGTAACCAGGATCCATTTCGATGTCAATTCATCGTGAATCTAATACTCCATCGCTTTTAGGTACAAAGCAGTAGAAAGAGATTGAGTTCAAGTAGTTCCCGCTTAAATTTTTGCCGGAATACCCCGTATGTTTGTAGCTTGAAAATGACTCAAACTCTTTGGAATTTTAGTTCAACTCACACATGAGAACGCTGGACTTACTAGTGTAAGTCCAAATCGAAAGGATTCGCAGACAACAATTTAATTCAAGTTGAAATGGCAAAATTTGTATGATAGGCTAGAAAAAATAGTGAGAAAACGAGACAATGCAGTTTACTTGTTTTTTCTTCTTTTTTCACATTTTTTTTCAAACAAACTTTTTCCTCAGTTTGAAATGCTAAAACTCGAAATTGTCTGATAAAGAGTTAAATACGAAAACTGTAAATATCCGAAATGTAGCGAGTGTCATTTTCTAAGTTTGTTTTTTAAGTCTTTGGATTAGATGAGGTATAGATCTAGATATCAATGTCAATTAGGTTTATATACATGATATATTTAACAGCGATTGAAAAACATGTTTTTTAAAAATTATACAAATCTCTCGTGATTCTGCTTCCAGGGAACTACAGCAGTACTTGAGCCGGATGAGTCGGTCAATGAAAGATCCAAAAGTTGAAACCCGCTTCTGGGTGTTTAACTCGGCGGTCCTTTTGGTTACGTGGCAGATCGACGCTCTACCTCTCAACCGCTGCAGTCTCAATAATGAAACAGAGGCGACAGGTCAAAAAGTAACATCGCCTTTGAGGACAGTTATCTAACCACTACGCTATCAATTAAGCTTTAGCCGTTTAATGTTGTCGCGGTCATAAGGGAAACATGCATTTTTGAACTTAAACCTGCTTTTGTTTATGTACAGAGGTACGCTTTAGACTTCGTGAATACTGCTTTCTATATACCTTAACACGTTGGAATACATCATTACAACGTTCTATGTCCTAACCACACATGACCAGACAAAGCAATGATTATATGCTCTTTTATCGCAAAGAAAAGCCAGACGGGCTGAGAGACATAATTTCAAGTTTAATAACTCAGCCCTTTTCGAAAGTTCGACGCCACTGGTAAATTAATCTACCTCCGAAAGGTCCCGGGTTTTAGCTCAAGAATATAAAAATTGGCATAAAGTAGTTGATTACAATAACATGAATATTGCCATTTTCTTCAAAACTTGCAGCTATCTAAGACGACATTTAAATTTTAATTTTGATTTGCAGATCTTCTATATGATACATATTTCTACATATTCCAGCCTATCCATTTTGCTATAGCGGAGTCAACCTCTTTAGGGTCTATACCCAGTCTATACCGAGAAAGCGTACTCAAACTCTGTCGAGTTTTAGTTCAACCTCAATATTCATTTTCCTATCGTTAGACCAACGCGAATCCTTCCGAAATTCTAACAAAATAGATCTAAATGAAGAAGTTTCAGATAACAAAACTTCACTTGTGATTAAGAAAGTAGAGATATATAGATTAATGACTTACATTACTTCGTTCGTACAACTCTCTATCCATGGGGAAGAGTTCAGGGATGACGGCGATTGGGAGTAATAAGGGAGGTAACTCTTGATGAATTGGACTGTGTAGATATATGAGTTTTCTCCCTTAGACCATAAAAAAAAAAAAAAAAAAATGAAATAAAGACAAAACATCGTTTACTTCGTCAAAATATATCACTTAATGTTCAGTGAAATTGAATGTTACTCAGTGCATGCATGATGATCATTTTTTTATCAGTATTCTGGCAAAAGAAGAAACTGCTTACTATAAAGGGCAATTATACAATGGTTATGCAACAAAGTATTTTTCCATATTTTTATACGATAATTACCTCAATTTCTGAAGTGCAATCAGATTAATCCGAAGTTATTTGTTAAGATTTCATTTCATGAGGTAATCTTTCAACCCTTTAATAACTCAAACAAACCTGTGGTTCTTTGACCCCAAGGGAAAGGGTTTCAGAAAATATTGCCGGAAAAGCAGGAAATACATGTACACTAATAAATTAACCCATTACCACACAATCCCTACATTTGACAACCCTGAGAAAAAAAAGACTTCAGAAAACATTTTAATAAAAAGAGAAAATACTAGTATCCAGCATTTTCTCCTCTTCTTACAATGTTTTCAACCCTTCACACTACAAATTTCAAATTTTCAGTCACTTTTATTTTGTCGTCTGCTTTCAATAATAGTCTAGTTAAAAATTTTGTTGTTTGGTAATCCAAGTTATTAGACCCATTACCACACAATCCCTACTTTTGACAACCCTGAGAAAGAAGCCTTTAGAAAACATTGTGGGAAAAGGAGAAAATGCTGGTAACCAGCATTTTCTCCTTTTCCAACAATGTTTTCTACCCTTCACAAAACAAATTTTCAGTCACTTTTATTTTGTCATCTGCAAATGCTTTCAATTTGGACAAACCTAAAATTTTGTTGTGTGGTAATGAATTAAAGCATCATATGCCTTTTCGAACAATGTTCTTTCTTTTGAAGAGAAACCAAATTATTTTAGCCATATCAAATTAGTTGTCAAAAAATACTTTGTTTCATTGCAAATTTGTGCTGCTTATTGTTGATTAACTCTTTACCAAACAATCCCTGGTTTTCACGAACTGAGATAAAAGTCTTTTGAAAACATTGTGGGAAAAGGAGAAAATGCAGGTTACCAGCATTTTCTCCTTTTCACACAATGTTTTCTACCCTGCTAGAAACAAATTTCAACTTTTGAGGTACGTTTATTTTGTTGTATGCAAGTGCTTTCATTTTAGACAAATCTAAAATTTTGTTGTTTGGTAAAGGGTCATACTAAGTCGTATCCTACTAAAGAAGTGAAATGAAGTTTTATGCTAAAAGTAAAAAAAATCAAGACTTTGCAATTTCAAAAGTATTTAAAGGAAAGATATCTCCTTATTGGACGGTGTAGATCCAAGATCAGACTGCATTTTCTATGCAGTATGATATTGATCTACACTGTATGCAAAAGGTCCTTGAGTCACACTTAGCAGCCTTAAGATTAAACTCTCAATAAGCCAAGATCAAATTTATTTGTTTCTGTAGACAGTTAAGTTGATGATTAGACTGCCTATTATTTGAGCAGTTTTCCTCAAAAATGTGAAGTCTGATCTAGATAATACACTATCTGCCAGAAATGTCTTGCAAAAGGTTTTTAACTCATTACCAAACAACAATATTTTGGGCTTGTCCAAATTGAAAGAATTTGCAGACAACCAAATAAAAGTGACTGAAAATTTGAAATTTGTTTTTTGAAGAGTAAAATAATTGTGGGAAAAGAAGAAAATGTTGGTAACCAGCATTAATTTTTCTCCTTTTCCACATTTTTTTCTATAGGCTTCTTTCTCAGGGTCATCAAAAGTAAGGATTGTGTGGTAATGGGTTAAATAAAACTCTGCCCATGTTTCTATCTTTCTTATTTCTTCTCTAGAAAAATGGCTACAGCAAAGGCGAAAAAGCAATGGGTAATTTAAATCACAAATAAAATGTGGGAACATGGCAGTATATTTCAAACTGAAAATACCACTTGTTATGAATTATTTAGGAAAACAGGACAACACATGTATGCATTATAAAATGTATATTGGTCTTTGGCCACAATCAGTACAAATGGAAAATTGTTAGAGGCTTGTTTTCCTTTTTCTAATCTCATTTCCAAAAGCCTTTATATCGTTACCTACCAATACAATTTTTCAAAAATTAAAACCCTGAATCTAAACTTAAATAATGGTTTAACCCTTTACCACACAATCATGACTTTTAACGACCCTGAGAAAAGCATTTTGAAAACACTGTGGGAAAAGGAGAAAATGCTGGTAACCAGCATTTCCTCCTTTTCCCACAATGTTTTTTACCCATCGGATCCTATAACAAATTTCAGTTTTTCTTTCTCATTACTTTTGTCGTCTGCAAATGCTTCAATTTGGACCAGTCTAGGGTTTTGTTGTTAGGTAAAGAGTTAATAATAGATATTTTGACAAGGGTGTGAGAACAGCTTTTGTACGTTTATGTATTAGATGCTACACCACATGTAAAGGATTCCTTTAGCCGTCATACCAAAACATCAAGTATTTTAACCCTTATACTGCTAGGCATGACTCCCTGACCTTTTGCAGACAGTGTAGATCAAGATCAGACTGCACAGAAATTGTGACAGAATACGCAGTCTGATCTTGGATCTACACTGTCTGATAAGCACATTAAAAAAATGTTCAGATCTTTATCATTTAAAAACCCTGGGAACAAAGGCCTTGTGAAAATATTGTGGGGAGAAAAACAGAATATGCTGGTAATCAACATTTTCATCTTTTTTGTATTCAACATTTTCATCTTTTCCCACAATGTATCCTATCTGTTCAGGAACATTTCTTTACTCATGACATTTTTTATTTATTGTCTGCAGGTATTTTGATTTAACATTTTGGAAGAATCTTAACCCTTTCCCGAATGACAAACTTTTGGACTAGACCAAATTGAAAGCATTTGCAGACGACAATTCAACTCTTGCCGAAAAGATGATTTCTGTCTATGATAGGGTAGAAAACATGTGGGAAAAGGAGAAAATGCTGGTTACCAGCATTTTCTCCTTTTCCCACAATGTTTTCAAAAGGCTACTATTCTAGACCCATAAAAAATAGGGATTGTTTGGGAAAGGGTTAAACTAAAGAATCTTAAAAAAAAAAAATTACTTGCATATTTCACAATAAGGAAACCAAGGGGAAATTTGAAAAATTAATGGTCAAAGGGAGAGAACTCGTAGTTCCTAATATCTTTTAAAACATCAGAGTTGCGTCCCTTATATTAGTGAACAGCCTAAAACCGAAGACAAAGAAATTAACATGGTACCTATTTTACTATCAGTTGGGATTTTCTTTACCGCTGCGTTTTAGTTTTGCTTATAGATATGTATTTTTTCAAAAAAAATTAATTTATATCTATACAGTTCTGAAGTTATCACTACAAAAACATAATTTCAAAACAGCAATCAAAGATTATGAAAGACATTTCATAACAAGCTAGTAATCTCCCTTGCAATTAATCACATTTGTAAACACAACAACCGCCTAAATTTCAAACTGTAAGTAGATATGTATACTTAGATCTACTAGTTTACCATAATTATATTTTACTCAGAATGAAAGCTTAGAAACTTGCTACTCCTATGCAATTTTAAATAAACAGTTTATCCACATTATTTAGGTCATGAATACCTGTCATCAAGGTCATCGACAAAAATGGCTTGAACTAAAATGGTTGTACAGTTTTAACTATAGATGGTAGTGAGGTTGTCGTCAAAGTAGTTCCGGCCACTCAAATGTACCGGTGTATATATGGTGATACCGGATTCTACGGATATCGGTACATAGTAAAAAATATTTTAAACACTTTCCCCTTTTAGTTCAACCATGACCTAGACAATGTGAATCCCTATTTACTTTATAAATATTTAAGTATACGTGCAATAATCTATTAGATAGAATTTCGTCTACCGATTTATATGTTGTTTGAATGTTTAATAATCCGAATTATGTTTACATTCTTCTGAAGAGTATAAATAAATCGTCACTTACAATTCGAATTGTAGGATTGTTGCGTTTACAAACGAGATGACAAGCAAGGGAGGCTACCGACTGGTTAAAAATATTATTATCATTCTTTCATTCTTTTACGCCTCTCTTGACTTTGGATTCTATAGCAATCCTTCAGAAACGTAAATATTTACGTTATCATCGTGAAAACATTATATAATCCATTATAAGTAAGCATAAGAGTTTTTTTATGCCGGTCATCTCCACAAACTATGAGCGTGTACCATATTTTATTCGTCTTTGGTTTTAGGCGGCTCAGAATTATAAGGGAGACGACTCTGGACCTACGCAGATTTAAGAAAGTACGAGTTTTCTCCCTTAGACCATTAAATGTTTGCAATTTCGCCAGTCTTCAGTATAATGAAACATAGAACTTGATTCGGGTTTTATTCGAATGAAGAGCGCAAAGGGGAGCAAATACGTGAGAAAATATGGAGAAAAAGAAATAAATATTTGTAAATAAATAGGTAAATGGATGTGTTTTGCTTCACGTGGCTGCACAATTTCCTCATTACATTTTCAATGTTGGTTGCTATTCAAAAAGCAGGAACAAAACTACTGGAAACAAAGGAAATGTCTCAAATCCATAATAAGCATAAACTCCATAAACAGTATCAGAAACCATTTTGCCAAAATATTTGCACTAAAATATTTTCACTAAAATGGTAAAGACTTTTGAAATTCATTTTTTTGTACTGTTTTACCCTCTTGTTGAAAGATCTTTTTTCCTCGGTGTCTATAATACTTAGCAGGGCATGCTGTTACATTGTACTGCAGTTTCAAGACATCAAAAAGCAAATGAGCAGAAACTTCCAACCACTTTAGCAAAATATTTTTGCTGAAGTGGTAAAGAGTTGTAAAATTCAAACTATTTTTTTTTGTACTGTTTTACGCTATTGTTTGAAAGATCTTTTTTCTCAGTGTCTTTAGTACTTAGCAATGCATGCTGTTACATTATTTTGAAGTTTCAAGACATAAAAAAGCAAATGAGCAGAAACTCCTAACCATTTTAGCAAAATATTTTCACTAAAATGGTAAAGAGTTTTGAAATCAATTCTTTTCAGCATTTTACCGTATTGTTTGAAAGAGCTTTCTTCCTCAGTGTCTATAGTATCTAGCAAAGCATGCTGTTACATTATATAGCAGTTTCAAGACATAAAAAAGCAAATGTGTAGAAAATCCCAACCATTTTACCAAAATATTTTCACTAAAATGGTAAAGAGTTTTGAAAGCCATTTTTATACCCCCCAAAACTCTGTTTGGGTGGTATATAGGAGTCAGCTTGTCGGTTGGTCCGTCCGTCTGTAGCTTTTTGTCCACTCTATTTCTCATAAACTACTGGACGAATTTTATTCAAACTTCACAGGTAAAATCAGTATCATGCAGAGATGTGCATATGACATGTTGGTTATGGTTCATTGATTTTTCACTGTGTTATGGCCCTTTCATGAAATTTCTTGTCCGCTCTTTTTCTCATCAACTACATGTATTGGACAGATTTAGTTCAAACTACACAAATAGACTCAGTATCAAGCAGAGATATGCATATCCTATTTTGGTTATGGTTTATTTAGGTTTCATGGAGTTATGGCCCTTTGATGATTTTGGACAAATTTCTTGCAAACTTCATGGATAGACTTTGCGCTCAGGAAAGATGTGCATATCATAAATTGTTCTTAGTTAGATAAATAAAATTTCCAAGAGCTAAGCCCTTTTTTGTCGTTCTCACTATGCCGGTGCCCTTGCTGAATTGATGAAAATAAATTATACTTTTGATAGAATACTTTTAACACAACTGTCCATCCGTCGGTCAGTCTGTAGCTTTTTGTCCGCTCTATTTCTTATAAACTATTGGACGAATTTTATTCAAACTTCACAGGAAGACTCAGTATCAAGCAGAGATGTGCATACGAAATGTTGGTTATGGTTCATTGATTTTTCACTGAGTTATGGCCGTTTAATGAAATTTCTTGTCCGCTCTTTTTCTCATCAACTATTGGACAGATTTAGTTCAAACTACACAAATAGACTCAGTATCAAGCAGAGATATGCATATCCTATTTTGGTTATGGTTTATTTAGGTTTCATGGAGTTATGGCCCTTTGATGATTCTGGACAAATTTCTTTCAAACTTCATGGATAAACTTTGCACTCAGCCAAGATATGCATATCATACATTGTTCTTAGTTAATTGAATAAAATTTCCAAGAACTTAGCCCTTTTTTGTTGTTCTCTTTATGACGGTGCCCTTGCTGAATTGATGAAAATAAATTATACTTTTGATAGAATACTTCTAACACAGCTTCTATGTCATGCTTACTTTCAAAAACTATTACACCAAATAATTTTTTTTCGCAATGACTTGCATACAATACTTTTGCCTTTTCTAAATTCTTAAAATCAATTCAGCAAATGTGATTTACCTCCTATAGGTGGGCACTGGTAACAAAACCACCTTTACTAAGTTTGCTTTAGTGCAGATTTTGCTTTATGTATTGTATGTGTCTGCATTCATCACCTTCAGTGATAGCTCTGGTATAATTATACCCCCCAAAACTCTGTTTGGGGGGTATATAGGAGTCAGCTTGTCCGTCGGTCCGTCGGTCCATCCGTCTGTAGCTTTTTCGTCCGCTCTATTTCTCATAAACTACTGGACGAATTTTATTCAAACTTCACAGGTAAACTCAGTATCAAGCAGAGATGTGCATATGAAATGTTGGTTATGGTTCATTGATTTTTCACTGAGTTATGGCCCTTTAAGGAAATTTCTTGTCCGCTCTTTTTCTCATCAACTATTGGACAGATTTGGTTCACACTACACAAATAGACTCAGTATCAAGCAGAGATGTGCATATCCTATTTTGGTTATGGTTTATTTAGGTTTCATGGAGTTATGGCCCTTTGAGGATTCTGGACAAATTTCTTTTTCATACTTGAATTTTGTCCGGAGCATATCTCCAAAACTATACTAGCTAGGGTTATGAAATTTCAGGGGTAGAAAGATCTCATCGAGGGGGAGTGCAGTGCACAGGAATCATAACTCTTGCTAGCTTATTTTTTGAGTTATTGCCCTTTGTTTTTTTTATACTTGAATTTGGTCCGGAGCGTATCTCCAAAACCATACTAGCTAGGGTTATGAAATTTCATGGGTGGATAGATCTCACCAAGGGGGGAGTGCAGTGCACAGGAATCATAACTCCTGCTTGCTTAATTTTTGAGTTATTGCCCTTTGTCATTTTTAATACTTGAATTTGGTCCGGTGAATATCTCCAAAACTATACTAGCTAGGGTTATGAAATTTCATGGGTGGATAGATCTCATCAAGGGGGAGTGCAGTGCATAGGAATCATAACTCCTGCTCCCTTAATTTTTGAGTTATTGCCCTTTGTTGTTTTTCATACTTGAATTTTGTACAGAGCGTATCTCCAAAACTATACTAGCTAGGGTTATGAAATTTCATGGGTGGATAGATCTCATCAAGGGGGAGTGCAGTGCACAGGAATCATAACTCTTGCTTGCTTAATTTTTGAGTTATTGCCCTTTGTCGTTTTTCATACTTGAATTTCGTAAGACGGGCATATCTTGTGACAATTTGCCGCTCATGTTCAACCCTTACTTTTGTACTCAACCATTCTGCATTCTGTGACAAAGACCTGTTTGGTGGCAAGGAGCTGGTAGGGGGTATGATCACGTTGAGTGATAGCTCTAGTTGACTCTCCAGTTATTTATTTTGCATTCCTGTGACATTAATTTGTTCTGTGACAAAGAGCTGTTGGGGGTATGATCACGTTTAGTGATAGCTCAAGTTTTTGGTACTGTTTTTCCCTCATGTTTGAAAATGCTTTCTTCCCCAGTGTCTTAAGAACTTACCAATGCATGCTGTTACATTATATTCCAATTTCAAGACATAAAAAAAGCAAGTGAGTAGAAACTCCCAACCATTTTACCAAACTATTTTCACTAAAATGGTAAAGAGTTTTGAAATCCTTTTTTTTTTGGTACTGTTTTACCCTATTATTTGAAAGATCTTTTTTCCTCAGTGTTTATAGTACCTAGCAATGCATCCTGTTACATTATATTGCAGTTTCAAGACATAAAAAAGCAAATGAGCAGAAACTCCCAACCATTTTAGCAAAATATTTTCACTAAAATAGTAAAGACTTTTGAAATTCATTTTTTTTTGTACGGTTTTACCCTCTTGTTTGAAAGATCTTTTTTCCTCAGTGTCTATAGAACTTAGCAATGCATGCTGTTACATTAAATTGCAGTTTCAAGACATAAAAAAGCAAATGGGCAGAAACTCCCAACCATTTTACCAAAATATTTTCACTAAAATGGTAAAATGTTTCGAAATTCATTTTTTTTGTACTGTTTTACCCTATTGTTTGAAAGATCTTTTTTCCCTCATTGTCTATAGTACTCAGCAATGCATGCTGTTACATTATATTGCAGTTTCAAGACATTAAAAAGCAAACTGAGTAGAAACTCCCAACCATTTTACCAAAATATTTTCATTAAAATGGTAAAGTGTTTTGAAAAAAAAAATCCTTTTTCAACTCTTCGTCTTTGTGAAAGTATAAGAAGAAGTAGATACTCTGTACCATCTTACATGCACACAAATCACTGTTGGATAAAATTTCAGTTTCTTGAACATATAGGTAGAAACTCTTTACCATCTTACAAAAGAAAAAATGAAGCTTACATGCTAAAGAGTTTCGAGAAAAGAAAATAATAACTTTTCTCGCAATGTTTTCAACAGCTTTCTTTCTCAGTGACCATAAAACTTAGCACCATATGCAGTAGATAAAGTTAAAGTTTTTCAGACACTGAAAAGAAAATAAGTAGAAACTCTTTTCCATCTTTTAATATAACATGGTATGGAGTTTCTGAAAATTTGCTATTAATTCAAAATCAAAGGGCTCGTGGAACAGGTTTGATTTTTTTGCACATATACGAAAGAAATAATTCGATATGTATCAACATAGAGTTTTTAGAAACATTTTCATGATCAAAATTTTGAAAAGATCAGATTTCACGGCCTTGTGAGATTCCCCAGCATTTTCTCCTTTTCCCACAAAGTTTTCTACTCTATCAAAGACTGTTATGGTTGTTATGAGAAGCTTTTGTATGTTAATTGATGTTGTATTAGATGCTACACCACCATCATGTGAAGAAAGGCCTTTAGCCCTCGTACCAAACAATCAAGTGTCTTAACGCTTATGCTGCTATGCATCACAGTCAAGATCAAGATCAGACTGCATAGAATGTGCAGTCTCAATAAAGTCTGTTAAGGACATCAAGGTTAAGGACATCAAGGTTAAGGCGTTAAACCCTTGGGCCAAAGGCCTTTGAAAACATTGTGGAAAAAAGAAAATATGTTGGTGATAAAGATTTTCCTTTTTTTTCTTCACAATATTTCCTATCTGTTCAGGGACATCTCATTACTCATGACACTTTTTATTTATTGCCTGCAGGTGTTTTGATTGTGGAAGAATCTTCAACTACCACATGTGGTTTGGTAGAGCATAAAAAATGACTGGGTTAACAGTTGCCATTAGATTAATGCAATAATATTTAACCCTTTACCAAAAGATCCCTGTTTTTTTTTTACGTTCCTGAGATAGAAGCCTTTTGAAACATTGTGAGAAAAGGAGAAAATGCTTCCCCTCAGTTTTTTCTAACTTGCTGGAAACAAATTTTAATTTTGAGTTACATTTACTTTGTCGTCTGTTTACCAGCATTTTCTCCTTTTTGCACAATGTTTTCTACAATTCCGAAACCAAAGTTCACTTTTTCAGTCACTTTTATTATGTTGTCTGTAAATGCTTTGAATTTGGACCAGTCCATACTTTTGTCGTTTGGTGTAGAGTTAACATGCCTCAGGACAAAGCACAGTGTAAAAAGTACTTTTTGCCACACACAAAAAAAAGCCTCTGATTATTATTACTCTAATATATTAAGTGTATGTACTTCAAATCAAACTCTAGAATAAGAGTGCTATGATGGCCCTAAACTGCTCACCTGGTCTATTTGATCTGAAATGACCCATTTCAAATATCTTCTGAGTTATTAAGACAAACATTCTTTCATAAAGTTGGAATGAAAATATGGCCTCTGGAATGTACACAATCTAGAATTTGTTTCACTGACCTATTTTTTGATTTAACATGACCCATTTTTATACTCATCCAAGATATCAACATTACAAGACTTATATAATAATAAGTTCAATGAGTATTAGATGGAAAATGTGGCCGCTAGTGTGAACAAAAGGTTTTCCTAAGATTGACCTGATAACCTAGTTTTTGACCAGACATGGTGTTCTTTTAATGTGCTCTGTGTAAAGTATAGTCACGTTGGGACCTTGGTATATATTTTCATTCAAAAACTATTCGTGATTTTAGATGGCCAGATGTGAACTGGAACCCACACCATCAAGTGACCCAAAACATCATGTTCACTAGTCCTAAAATCTACAAAAAGAGCTACACAGGATGGTCATGAGGATAGCTTTCCAACACATGGTAGGTATATGACCCAAGGTAAACCGGTCTACATTGTTGGTGGGTGCACAGGAATTTGACATTCTATGATCAAAATAAATGATAAAATATAAAAAAAAAAAAATCTCCCGTATTATATTATATAGGGGAGATTTTTTTTTCATATATTATCATTTATTTTGGTTAAAGAATGTAAAATTCCTCTTGTGGCTGAAGCTATATCAGGGGAGGTAACAAATCCTAGCCCGAGGACCCGGTATATAGCAGTCGTACTCGAACCTCACGTACCGGAAGATACCGGATTAAAACCACGTATCTTGACAGAAAGTGACAGCACCAGTTTAAGGTGGTGTATGCCTTAAATCAAGGATATTTACTTATTGGTTTCATAAAAAATATCAGTTTATGTAACAAACTTTTAACTCTTGTTTTGGATTGAAATAGTGTGACCTTGATGTCAAATTGTGTACCTAAATTTCTTTGTCATCGGTTTTCGCGCATGTTTAATTTTTGTAAACAAACGGTAAACTGAAGATTCTCGCTTAAACATTCTATTTTATTTAAGGTCAAGATGGACATGTTTAATAAATTGAAGAGTGCTGTTTCAAATGCGTTACCAGGCAACCCATTATCACGAGATTTTGACGTTTATGGTCAAACTGCTACAGGAGGACCAGGATTGATGTGGAAGATTTATGGAGGAATGAAGAAAACAACAAAACAAGTATGTAATCTAAAGGAAAAATCCATCAAGAATTGGACGGGGCCAATATTAGGACATTGGGGGAAAAACACAATATTACATATCTGCTTCCTAGTCTCAATAATGAGACGCTGGTGATCTTTTTCATATTTGGATATTTACTCTACACCGTACCGTCTCAAGTCAATCGTAAATTTTCCGGTAGCAAATAAAGAGCGCTATACCTACTTTCGGTTTCTTCGGTTTTATCTGTATTGCAGTGACATTCAGTTAAATTTTAGTACTAATCATGACCAAAAACAAATAGTTAAACCATTCATTACATAAAAAGCTTGTAGAAGTCGTTTACAACATGTTTATCTCAGAAAAATCACGGACGAAATTTATCGTGCGTGGCGGCCATTTTGAATCTTTTCAGGAACGTAAACAGCTCGGGTCTCTGATGAAATGCACGGTATTTTCTTACGATCAGCATTTGAATTGAAAATATTTGTATTTCAAATGAAAGAATATTGAATACACAAGCCACAGGTATGTTTAAATCCTAGTTTTGTACTCTATTTAGGAAATTATAAGAGTTCAAACTTGCGCACAAAATCTGCGCGGAACTTTCAACTGATTTTGTCCGGATTGTCTCTGTACCCAGAGGCGACCAGTCGAAAAGTAACATCGCCTTTGGGGACAGTTATCTGTACTAATCTGCTTCCCAGCTGGAGCTGTCTCAAGGAGTAGTTTTGATGACTCCTACACCATTTATTAACCCATTACTACATTACCACTGCTTTTGACGACCCTGAGATAGAAGCTTTTTGAAAACATTGTGGGAAAAGGAGAAAATGCTAGAAACCAGCATTTTCTCCTTTTCCCACAATGTTTTCTACCCTTCACAAAAAAAAATTTCAAATTTTCAGTCACTTTTATTTTGTGGTCTGCAAATGCTTTTGATTTGGACAAGCCTAAGATATTTTCGTCGTTAATGAGTTAAAACACCTCCATGATGCATTATACCAAGCATGAAATCACCTAATTACAGAACCATAAAAATCCATTTTGTCAAACAACCAACTAAATCTTGAGATAGAATTATCCTTTGACATGCAGAAAATTTAAAAATAGCAAAAAGTTTAGTTTCAGCCCTTGTCCGCCTGCGCAGGCTGATGTGGGTTGATACTTTTTCGCAAATATGTTAAGCTCCCTTTTCACAGAGCTCATGTATTTTCAGGATGCAGCTATATTTGTTTTTGAGAAGAAAAGTATTGAAAAAATGTCAAGGAGAGACAGAGAGTTGATTCTGGAGACATTAAGAAAAGGTGTTACACAGCTGACAAGGTTGAGACATCCCAAAGTATTATCTGTTATGCAGCCACTGGAAGAATCAAGGTATGCAAGGAATTCAGGTTTTGAAGGCCTTTTAGTGGTCAAAAGTAATCAAGGCAGGTTATAAAATGCATTGAAATTTAAACTATACCATCTAAAATTATGGAAATTCTTATGAAGATGATAACCTGTTATTGTATGGTGACTGGTGAGTACCTATGGTAGTATCTGGCAGAAAAAATAATTTTAAAACTATGTTGCTGTATTTTTGTTTACTTTTTACCTATTTTGTTAAATCTGTTTTTCATCCAGCAAATAACAAATGGAACATCTTTACAATGACAGGTTGTCATCATCACAAGAATTTCGATACTTTTGATGTGATGATTCTGATTCAACTCATTACCAAAAAAATCTCATGTTTTAACAACACTGTAAGATGCTTTTAAAAACATTATGAGAAAAGAAGAAAATACTCTGTTATCGAGCATTTTCTTCTTTTCCCAAATGTTCTTTATCCTTTCAAAGATAAGTCAATTGAAGAACACTGTATTTAGCATCTACTTCTGCTTTGAATATGGTTTGTTATCTGGTAAAGGATTAAGTATATTTTAAGTCCTCCATTGTTTACTTTTTGCTGCTATTGATTCTTTAACTGTGAACCAGATAACGAAATGTTAGCATTTGCAGATAACAAAATTGATTTTACCAAAATGATGTGATTTATCTTTGAAATGCAAGAAAGGATGGTTAGAAATAAAGATAATACCAGTCACCAGCATGACATGGGTTGGCAGTATCAAGATTTTCAACAGTTTACCAGACAGACTGGACAAACGTTTAGCCTTGTGCAGATTGAAAGCACTTGAAGACAGTGGGTTAAATGTTACTCAAGTATACCTGCAGAGGAAACTGAGAAGGAGAGAAATTGTTGGTTACCATGATTTTCTCCTCTCTCACAATGAGTTCAAAGCTTTTTTCCTCAGAGTTAGGGTCTTTAAAATAGAGTTTTGTAAGTTTAACCCTTTGCAACACAATCCTGACCTTAAATGACCTTAAAGAACAAGCCTTTCTTTAGAAAACATTGTGTGAAAAAGAGAAAATGCTGGTAACAAGCATTTTCATCTTTTCTCAAAATGTTTTCAAAAATATGTTTTCAAAAACAAATTTCGAATGTTAAGGCACATCAAATTTTTTTTTTCTGTAGAAGCTTTCAATTTGGATAGATAAATTTCTTTTTGGTCTGGTTAAGGGTTTGATAACAAATTTCTTTTGTAATTGCAGGGAAACTCTAGCATTTGCAACAGAGCCAGTGTTTGCAAGCTTGTCCAATATTTTAGGTGACAGAGATAACTTACCTCCACATGTGATCAAGGAGTTAGAAGAATTCAGCCTGTATGACGTAGAAATCAAGTATGGCTTACTTCAGGTAAAAAGATCTTAGCCTTACTTAGGTTAGATATATCTAACTTTGGCTGAAGAATATGCAAGCCTTAGTTAGGGTAAAAAATATCTGAGCCTTACTTAGTGTAAAAAATATCTAAGCCTTATTTAGGATTAAAATATCAGGCACCAGGGGTTGTAATACATCTCCATGATGCACAATACCATGTACCGGTAACAGTGCTCCAGATAGAGGGAGTGATTTTGATTAAAAATTGAAAATATTGATTATTCTCCAAAAAATCCTTTGTTGTGGGTACATTTTATGTTGCAACTGGATTAGATCCTGAGGTAGTATGGACCATAAACATGGAGAAATTTACCCAAAGCAAAAAGTATCAGCCCATGTCAGCCTACCCAGACCACAAAATGAATAGATGAATAAATAAATAGATAGACAAATAACTAGTATCTAATGATAGCAAAAAATAATAAAAGATTTTTTTTTTTCCATTCCAGGTGACTGAAGCTTTACAGTTTCTCCATGGAGGAGTCAAACTCTTACACAACAATATCTGTCCAGATAGTATTATAGTCAACAAAACTGGATCGTGGAAGTTAGCTGGCTTTGAATTTTGTGTGCCAAATAAAAATCCACCGGAGCAAACAGTAAGTACCTAAAAAATTTATGAGGATAGAAAAAATTGCCTTTTGTGTCTGTATAGAACAAATGTGGCTAAGTGATAGGATTTTTTTCTGAAAAGGTTAGAAGTTGTTGTGGAAAAAGGGAAAAATGTTGGTGACCAGCATTATTCTCCTTTTTTCTCGACATTTTAAAAAAAATGTCATTTCCCACTGTTATTAAAATTCAGGATTGTGTGTTAATGGGTTAATGTTGAAAACACTGTAAATCAATCAGCCCTAAGCACAACTACATCTGTTTTTGTATTGGAGGCTAGACTGTCCTTTGCAGACATTGCTGTACAAAATCAGCATGCATAGAATTTGCAATTTTATCGCGATTCCACACTGCCTGCTATATGATTGTTGTGAATATATCAGCAAATATGACCCTGAAAGTGTAGTCTTACCCCCTTACCTCATGGCAAAATTTTAGACTTATGCAAATTGAAAGCATTTGCAGACAACAATTTCATAGTGGCTCAAATGATGTTACTTTCCTTCAATGGGCTAAAAATCTTCGTGGGAAAAGGAGAAAATGCTTTTCTCCTTTTCCTACAATATTTTCAAAGGGCTTCCTCAGGGTTGTTAAAGTTGTCATTGTGTACTGTAGTAGAGAGTCAGTGAATGGGTGATGTCAGTCCATATTTCTGCACCAGATGAACACTTCATCAAATGACCCCATGTTTGAATTAACGTTAGGGAAAAAGACTTTTGAAAGCATAATAAGAGGAGAAAATGCTTATTACCAGAAGTTTCCAAATGCCTTTTTCCCATGTGTTGCTCAGAACACATGCAAGTACTTGGCTGTTGAATTGCTTTTGTTTTTCAGCCTCATTTTCCATACAAGGACTGGGACCCAGATCTACCACCTTATGTCCAGCCAAACTTGAACTACAGGGCACCAGAATATGCCCTGACAGAGAGCTGTAGCCTAGCTTGTGATATGTTTGCTATTGGTGTCCTTATTTATGCTATCTTCAACAAAGGGAAGCCACTCTATGAATGCAAGAATCAGTTACACTCTTTCAAAACAAACTCTGAACAGGTAAAGAATTTGAACCTCAGTACTCTTTTTATATTATATTCTCAATTTTTTTTAAATCCTTGTAAATGCTAATCCACTTGATGTAAGCTTCTTGACTTATTCTCAAACAGTCAACTGTTTTTACAAGCTAAAATAAAAATAAAGTTGTCAAAAGATTCCTAGAAAAGTAGAAAATGCTGCTAAACCATAGTTTCTCTATCATAACCTATCAAACTTTCAAAGACATTCCCTCATTTTAGCCTTTTTAAATTACCTTCTGAAAAAGCTTTCAACTGAACAAGTTTACAATTTTGTTCTGTGATGAAGAGTTAATTATGTACATATGCCTATTATTATTGTCAGAGCTGCCATGAAAAATATAATTCTTTTTACACTATTTTCCTCATTATTATCACGTAATAAGCCTATGCTATTCTTTCAGAAATGGCCTGCAACACGTGAAAAAGGACATTCGGACATTTGCATAAAGTGTTGTCTCAGATCAACATGCGCAGTCCACTCAGGCTGATCCAAGATGGCACTTTACACTTTATCAGGTTTTGTGCGACAGTGGACTGTGCAAAACAGAAAATTACATAAAAAATGGAACGTGTCGTTTCGGATTGGCTAGAATAGACTACGCAGGCTAATCCGAGACGACACTTTAAGCAAATGTCCAAATGCCTCTTTTTGCATGTTGCAAGCCATATGTGAATTGTACTTTTTGTCAGTTTCATTGTGGTTTAGATAACAGAATTTGTCTTTAATAAAATGGATAGAAAACAGCTGCATCCAAGTATTGGCTCTGCCATATGGTGCTTTTGTTTAGTTTTATTGTAAATTTATCTTTATATGAATAATTGCAATTATCATTCTGTTATGTGACTGATTTTGTGCTAATATTTGAGCAGTGCTGTGTGAAAAGGGGGCTTAATGCATCTGCAGAAAGTATGGACTCAGGTCAGCCTGCGCAGTTCATGCAGGTTGACCTGGGTCAAAACTGTTTGCTCTTGGTCAATTTTCTACACGTTCAAGGACCATTCTACCACAGGTTTCAGTCATTTGATAATCACTCTGGAATTAACAGATCCATTGCACAACATGAAAAGGGGCGTTCAGACATTTGCGTAAATTGTTGTTTCGGATCAGCCTGCACAGTCCACGCATGCTAATCCGAGACAGTACTTTATGACCACATCAGATTTCATGCAAGAGTAGACTTACGCAAAACAGAAAATTGAATAAAAAGGGAAAGTGCTGTCTCGAATTAGCCTGTGTGGACTGGGCAGACTGATCTGAGACGACACTTTAGGCAAATGTCCGAATGTCCCTTTTTGCATGTTGCAGGCCACTTAATGTCTTGCTTCCCATAATACATAACAGAGATACATTTAGCCTTCTTTCACGGATCATAGCTCATTTGTTAATTTTACAAGTTTTACATTTTACCAACAGTTGTTGAAGTGGAAAGGACAGTTATTAGGAAGTATTCCAGAAGATTTAAAGGACATTGTCAAACTCCTCTTGAACACAGAACCAGCAGTCAGACCAGATCCAGATCAGCTAGGCAAGGTTTGTGTTGCTGAATTGCTATATTGAATGATAGTTTTCACCTGACCTTATAGATCTTCGTAAGGGTATGCCAAGATGGTAACCTAACTCTTTACCAAGCGACAACATTTCAGACTCATCCAAATTGAAGGCGCTTGCAGACGACAAAATAAATGTAACTCAAAAATTGAAATTTGTCTCCAGCAGGGTAGAAAACATGGTGGGAAAAGGAGAAAATGCTGTTAACCACAATGTTTTCTAAGCTTCCCGAAACAGATTTCAATTTTAGAGTCACATTAATTTTGCCGTATGCAAATGTTTCCACTTTGGACTAGTCTATTAATTTGTTGTTTGGCAAAGAGTTACCCAGTATTTTCTCTCTTTCCCATAATGTTTCAAAGGCCTGGCTTCACAGGGTCTTTAAAACATCAAATTGTTTCCTAAATGATCAACCTCCTACCACCCAATCCCAATTTTTATTGATCCTGAGAAAGAAGTCCTTTGAAAATGTTGTTGAAAAATTCTGGTTACAAGTATTTCCTTCTATCCAAAAATGGTTGCTTCCCTTTTACAGACAGTCTCATCATTTCTGAGACATTTTTCATCTATAAATGGTTTCACTTAATTATGCAGATGAGTTTATGTCTTTCATCCGATTACCTTTTAAGGATGTTATTACAGTATTTTGCTTCTATCTTGTCTCAGGATGCTGTTATGAATAAAACTCAATTGTATGAAATAAAGTGAAATGGTATAAGATCATTTAAGTTATTCAATTTTTCCTTTTACATTCACAGATCAATTTTTTCGAAGATGTTGGTTCTAAAACACTGCAGTACATGGATTCCTTATTTCAGCAAGATAATCTTCAGAAATCCAAGTTCTTCAAAGGTCTCCCAAAAATTCTTGTGAAACTACCTAAGGTATTGAGATTGTATTGATTTTTTTTTATCAAAATAACCTGCTGTTTTCATTCTGACCTCCCTTTCCCAAAATGTTTCTACCTTTTAGAGGAGAATTCCATCTTTGAGTCATGTTTGATTTATATGTGCTTGGTGCAATGAATTACGGTAACTGAATAAGCCCCCCTTTTTGCCAGAGCATAGCTCATATATGGAGTCCAACACGCGAAAAGGTGCATTCGGACATTTGCGTAAAGTGTCGTCTCGGATCAGCCTGCGCAGTCCGCGCAGGCTAATCCGAGACGGCACTTTACGACTACATTAGATTTTGTCCTTCAGTAGACATGTGCAAAACAGAAAATTGCATCAAAACGGAAAGTGTTGTCTCGGATTAGCCTGCGCGGACTGCGCAGGCTGATCCGAGACGACACTTTACGCAAATGTCCGAATGCCCCTTTTCATGTGTTGCAAGCCATATAGAGTTTATTTCATTGGCTTGTGGAGATAATATGGGGAAATATTTGCCAAAAAAGGGAAAGGTATGCGAAAATAGTAAGTGCCGTGAGACATGAGTTATTTTTGCGGACCTTTCCCTTTTGAGGCAAATATTTTCTCATATTAACCACAAGCTGATGAAATGAATTATATATATATTTCCTCCGATTCTTTTGTCAATGAATGCTACTTTTTAAACTAGTGATCTCAAGTTAATTAACCAGATCTTCGGCAGGAGGAAAATATTCACTGTGACAAGGAAATACCCCCCAGCTTAAATGACGTCATTTCTTTACCTATAACATCTCTAAGAATAGGCACATGAAATGTAATATATTAATTTCCTTTATATCCCTTTAGTTGACCAATTAGATGAATATCATGAGAATTGAAACGGATGCATTGTATAAGTTATTCACTCTTTCTTGCATCATTTTGTATTAAAATTTATTTTTTGTCAAATGTTAAGTTCTGCCTGTACTTTGCAATTTTGGTTGGTAGGTGTCAAAGTATCTTGTTCAATAAAGGGTTGAATTGCCAATTAAATGAAAATCTTTTTCACTGTTGCAGTTGAGAGATGTGAAAAAAAAATATATCCAATGAATTTATGATGATTATTATCGATTTTTTCATTTTTCAAGAGAGTTAATGTCCAGAGAGTATTGCCACCCTTGTTGAAAGAGTGTGTGAATCCTGAGATGATCCCATTTGTATTGCCCAACATCCTTCAGATAGCAGAACAGGCCACAGAAAAGGAATATGTTACCTGTATTTTACCTGACCTGATACCAATCTTCAAAATTACATCCCCTGTACAGGTATAAATAGAATTTAAACTAATACAGTAAAATTTTAACATTTTTAACTTTTCTCTGACTGGTCCAAATTGAAAGCATTTACACTCGACAATATTACCCTGTCTTAAAAATTGAATTTTTTTCTGGGAGGGTAGAAAACATTGTTGGGTCAGGAGAAAATGCTGGTTACCAGCATTTTCTCCTTGTCCCATAATGTTTTCAAAAGCCTTCTTTTTTAGGGTGGTGACAACCAGGAATTGTTGCAGAAAGGGTTAAGAACGCATATAGTCATAATCTTGATAATTTTCTGAGTTTAAAGGTAACACAATTTCTGAATGGCTAAAGCAGATGGTTTAGCCAATCAGGAGTTGTGTTATTTACTAAATCTAGAATTATACCAAGAATGCTCTTAGGAATAGTTGGTGAATAAGATCTCGGTATTCACCATCCAAGCTGAATTGATTTTGTTCAGTATAGCCAGTCAGAAGCTGTATTGCTTCAAAATCCAAAAAGTTCTTGAGAAATCAAGATTGAGAATGATATTATAAAGGATGGTGTATGCATCTAGTTCTGATTTTCTAAAATTTGTTTGCAAGTTCTTCTTTTTTTGATACTTTACAGTATCTTTTTAGGTATTACTTATCTTCATGGAAAACATGAGCTTATTACTGAAGAAGACACCTGCAGCAGACATAAAAAGTCATGTGTTACCTATGATTTATAAAGCTCTGGAGTCTGACAATGTACAAATACAGGTAGGAGAAAAGTGTTGGTTATGATGGGCATGTAGGAGTCAGGTCCCTCTATGCCTTAGTATATTTTCTTCATTGTATTAGGAAGAGGATAGAATGAACCCATTACCAAACGACAATATTTTAGACTGGTCCAAATTGAAAGCATTTGCAGACGACAAAATAAAAGTGACTGCAAATTTGAAATTTGTTTTGTGAAGGGTAGAAAACATTGTGGGAAAAGGAGAAAATGCTGGTTACCAGCATTTTCTCCTTTTCCCACAATGTTTTCTAAAGGCTTCTTTCTCAGGAGCATCAAAAGTAGGGATTGTGTGGTAATGGGTTAAGAGAATTAGAATCGGGTACAAGTAATTCCAGGTTCAAAATCCAAGGTCTACTTCAAATAGACCCATTAGTTCTTTAATGTACATTTCGTAAAGCATTCATGCACAGAAAGCTACAACTATATTTCTTTCCACCTCTAGCTGCATTGTGATTTGAAATTTAATTTCCGTTTTAAATTTCAAAACAGACCATCCTGGTTTGCCATAACAAAACATTCGTTTTTGAAATATTAATACTATAAAAGTGCAAATGTGTTGTGTCAAAATATGAAAATGCAAATACATGTATATTGTGTCAAAATATAAAAAAAAAAAAGAAATTTGTGTGAAAATTCAGTTTCTAGTTATCATTGAAAGGTTTTTAAAATAATGATCTTTTTATTCTGGTCGCATTCTGTGAAAAGACAGCTTAATGCATCTTTGTTAGACAGTATACCAAGCAAGTCGCTGCTTTGGGTAGATCCATTTTACCTAGAGACTGGCCGAACCACAAGGGAAGAATGATGTAGAATTGTCATACAGAAAATTTACTAAAGGAAAAAAGACTGTGCAGGCAGACTTTATTTGATACAGTTTGCAAATGTGTTTACCCTGTACCAAACAACAAAATTCAGTCCAAATTGAAAGCATTTGCATATAAAAATTTTTAGGTGGCTGAAAAATGGAAATTTGTTGTTTGAAGGGTAGAAAACATTGTGGGACATTTGCAAGTAAAAAATTTTATGTGGCTGAAAAATGGAAATTTGTTGTTTGAAGGGTAGAAAACATTGTGGGAAAAGGAGAAAATGCTGGTTACCAGCATTTTCTCCTTTTCCCACAATGTTTTCAAAAGGCCTCCTTTTCAGGGTCATTAAAGCAGGGATTGTTTGGTAAAGGGTTTAACCTTTTTATCACAGAGCATGAAGCAGTTCTGAGTGGACAGATATTTGTCATATTTATCTTTTCAGGAGCTGTGTTTAAACATCATTCCAACATTTGCTGACATGATAGATTATACAGTATTAAAAAAGTCCATCACACCTAGGATAAAAAAGTTATGTCTTGAAACACATGTGATTGGGGTATGTAATTGCTCATTTTGTTTTAGTCTGTTATGATGATTAAAGCATATCAAATTTCTTTTATTGCATTTGTTGTCAGTGAAACATGATATCAGAATACACAAAATATGCAGTCTGATCTTTGCTCTACCATGTATTCTTTTTTGAGATACTCAAGCCAGAGACTGCCTCGAAATTAGATATCAGAGTCCGTCTTTCCTCTACAATTGAATTTTTTTACAAATACAGACTACCTAGTGAGATCATTGTAATAAAAAACTGTAACATCTTTAAAATTTGTCCTGTTATATTATGTATATTGTTTGAAGTCATCTAGATATGTGTTCAGACTTCTGTTGTGATATATACACTTCTGTACCTGACAAATGTGACCCATCATGCAAAAATGGACCTTCCTGGAACTGCAAAAAGTGTCAACCCAGGTCAGACTGTGTGAATTGCGCAGGCAAACCAGGGTTGACACTTTTCGCTTTAATGACATTTTCTGTATGAAAAGTGGTCATTATACCTTGTTATACAATCTTTTTTGAATTATCAACTTAAACTGACCTGCACTATCGTTGATCTGTTTTCATCAAATTGATGTACAGAATTACCAGAGGATCCCTTTTTGTGCAATGGGTCACAATTTATCAAAAGGAAAAAAAGTTTTGACTGTGGTGAGCCTGCTCAGGCTGAATGACCTGGGAGGATACTTTTTGCAGATGCATTAATTGTGTACCACATAATCCCGACTTTCAGTGGCCCCTGAGTGACATAGCTTTTGAAAACATTGTGGGAAAAGAAGAAAATGCTGGTAACCAGCATTTTCTCCTTTTCCCACAATGTTTTTCTATTTTTCCAAAGTTCATTTTCAAATTTTGAGTGGCATTCATTTGGTCGTCTGCAAATGCTTTCAATTTGTACAAGTCTAAAAATTTTTGTTTGGTAAAGTGTTAAACATACTTTTGACAGAGCATTTCTTTTCCTCATTTCCGTGCTGGGACAAAATTGTTTTTTGTCATTTTGCTATTTTTGTCATTGATGTATATACATATTTTTAGCTAAGATGATTGAATTAGCGTTAGTGATTCCTCAATCCTTTGTCCATCTATCTATCTGTCTGGCTGTTTATCTATCTGTTCTACAATCCATAATTACATACTGAAAAAGATGCAAGCGAAACGAGCAATTACTCCTTTCTTTACTATTATTTACATATGTTTTGAAAAAAAAAGAAAATAACAAAGCTGTCAGTTTTGAGAAGCTCTACAAGTTGTATCTGTATAGAAGATGAAGCAATGTACAATTTTACCAAATTTTCAGGTCAGAGTGAACTGTTTATTGTGCCTGGGTAAACTATTAGAACACATGGACAAGTGGTTTGTATTGGATGAAGTGTTTCCAATTCTGACAGCAATTAAAAGTCGAGAACCGGCTGTGTTAATGAGTATATTGGGTAAGTTGATGTTGTTCAAATCTAGCGCTACAGAAAGTATACATTGATTTCAAAGGTGACATAAATAAATACCCTGTCAGTATGATATGATTGAAATGCTTGTCAAAATCTAGAAATATCTGAAGTATTCGTATGATATATCTTAACACTTAGTCCACTAAGCAACTCAAAAGAAACATTCTAGCCTATAGTAAAAACCTGAGTGTGGTCATTCCAAAGTTATTTTTTCGGGAAAAGTATCTGCTTGTCGGACTGTGCAATCTGATCTCGATTTACACTGTCTGGAAAAAGGCCATTGAGTCATAGAAAAAGACCATCAAGCAGACAAAGGGTTTATCAAGAACTTTATTACGTATTTCAGATGACAAGGCTTTTTTAATCTTCAAAATTAACTGGACTGTCAGTGTTTTATATGAAAAATGTCTTCAGTGCAGACAACAAAAAAAGAAAATGATTTAGTGGCGCTCCTACAAAAGCGGGTTTAATACTTTCTGGAGTGCATTATACTTAGAAATTTGTAATACAGTCATAGACATAGAAGTAGAATAGTATTTTAACATGAAAAAAATTTACAAATAAAAAAAAATAGTTTTAAAGGTGGCCCTTCAGATTTTGGGACGAAAATTCTATAAAAATACGAAAAAATCATCCTTATACTCCCAGAGCCTTATAATTTTCATTCATTAAAACCCAGTAGTCGAAAATCATCCGACAAATAGATAAATTAGAGATTTACGACAGCCCAGGTCGACACTGAAGGGAAACACGGTCTATTTCTACATGAGCAACTAGCTTATTTACATACTGGAAATATACAGACGAAGCTTCAAACATGGCGTCCGAAGTTCTAGACATTATTTAAAATAATTACATGTTTGTTATGTTATGGAATTTATATAGTCATTAGTCAGGTGCAAGTCACTTAACATTCCCACAATGTTTTTTTTTTTGCGCGAAATCTAAAAATAGCTTAAGAGGCTACGTAGCCTTTTAAGGGAACACCAACAAATTTTTTTTTTTTTTGTAATTTTACGATTCTTAATTACTGATGATTTGTATTATTTTTTCATATAAATTTCATTGACATATATATTTTTTAATTTGGTGTGATGTGAAAATTCTAAATACCAACCTTTAACACATGTCAGGTTGCACAGTAAGTGTAGGCTGTATTGGATCAATGCTTTTTGCAGATGCATAAACTCCCTTTTTGTAGAACATGACTCATTTGTATGTAAATGCATGGCATATTTTTAACTCTTAACCATACAATCCCGAGTTTTAAAGACTTTGAGAAAGGCTATTTGAAAACATTGTAATAAAAGGAGAAAATACTGGTTACCAGTATTTTCTCCATTTCCAGCAATGTTTTTTACTCTGTTAAAGACAAATTCAATCAGTTGAGCCACACTCAGGCTGTCATCTGTAAATGCTTTGAATTTGGACGGGTGAAAAATTTTGTCATGCGGTATAGGGTTATTGGGCAATACCATGCAGAAAGGTGCTAATCCATGTATGATTTTTCTTGAATGTTTCAGGTATTTACAAAGTAACTTTTACGCATGCTAAACTTGGGATAACTAAAGACATTCTTGCAGGAAAAGTTTTGCCATTCCTGATAACAGTTTGTATTGATAACAACCTAAATTTAATGCAGGTATGAAGTTCTCTTCCAGGCAAATTTCATCTTTCTTGTTCTGTTTGTAAGTCATTTCTGTAGGGTAGTACACTTGTAGTCAAATGCCTTTGCTGATTAATACAATATTTGATCAATGCTAAAAAGAAGTCATTATTTAATTGTGGGTCCATAAAATCTATTTTCTCTAACTGAGTAATGAGGTAGACTTGTCCTTTGAGATGCAGAAAACTGAGCAAAAGCAAAGAAGTTTAACTCGGGTCAGATGCATTACATGGGTACATATGTAATTCTAACCTAAACACAGACTGTATCTGTCGATATACCAGGTTATGCCAATTGATGATATGCTTATATTTCAGTTCAGTGCCTATATGAAGCTGATCAAGGAAATGGTGGAGAAAGTAGAGTCAGAACATCGAGGCAAACTGGAACAGCTTGAGCAAATGAAACAAGAACAAAGGTATAAAAGTTTCAATGAGTTTCAACAACCATCAGGAAGAAGCCTTTAGAAAACATCACAGGAAAAGGAGAAAATGCTGGTAACCAGCATTTTCTCCTTTTCCCACAATGTTTTCTACCCTTTCAAAAACTTAATTAATCATTTAGGCCACATTCAATTTGTGTTGTGCAAATGCTTTGAATTTTGACTGGTTTAAAATTCTGTCGTTTGGTAAAGAGTTAACCCTTTACTCCATAGATACTCATTTCTATGCATTGCTTGTAGGCCTTTGGAAAACATTGTGACAAAAGGTGAAATTACTCATGACAAGCAATTTCACCTTTTGTTACAATGTTTTCTATGCTATCAAAAGGTGACATATACACATAAGAAAAGGTTTCATCCTTGCTGTTATTTAGGGTTAATTAGAGATACCATAGAAATGTCTTGTGGGTAAAGGGTTAAGTCTTTGCCTCCAAGGAAACATTTTTATCACGGCTGTTTTGGAAAAAAAAAAAACATTAAGTTATTGTTATAGCCATCTCATCATCTGTATCATTGTCTGTGTTGTCATGGTACAAACATGTTGTAATATCTCTGACATAACAGATCAAATTTACTTCAATTTGGGACTAGTGGTTCCTAATTATGAAACCCAGAGCTAACACAACAAGGGCAGGTAACAATCAAAATGAGCCATTCTCTAGCAAAAGGGGGCCTATTGCATTTCCAAGATGTATTGTACTGAGCAAGCCATCAGATTATATTGAATACATAGTTGCTAATTTTTTTAACAACTGTCTAAATCATCAGGTAGACTGGTCCTTGGACATACAGAAAATTAACCTATATCAAAAGATTCAGCCTAGGTCAGCCTATGTGGACTGCAAAGTTGACCTGGATAATTTATTTTGCAGATGCATTAACTCTTTACCACACAATCCTGACTTTTAACGACCCTGACAAAGAAGCCTTTTGAAAACACTGTGGGAAAAGGAGAAAATGCTAGTAACCAGCATTTTCTCCTGTTCCCACCGTGTTTTCTACCCTTCCCAAGCCAAATTTTCATTTTTCAGTCACCTTTATTTTGTTGTCTGCAAAATGCTTTCAATTTGGACTAATCCAAAATTTTCTTGTGTGGTAAAGAGTTAAGCCCCCTTTTCACAGAGCATGGCTCACATTTTTGTGACATACTTACGGCCTTTTTTTTTGACTTAAATTTTTTACTTTTACAGCAACTGCAGCCACTTACTGTCACCCACATTTTCTTTTTTTTGTTGTGACAGAACATGTATGGAAAGATTGTGGCAAATAGAGCAATTCAGATTACTTCAGTGTCATTTTCTTTTGTACTTAGTTTATAAATTTACTGTTTTTACAACCCACAATATTATTATTGGTCTAAATTGCTGACACTCAAGACAAATATGTTTTAGAGATGTATAGAATCTCAATTTGATTTAAGGTTATCAAGGAAAAGTGAAGGCACCATTTGCAAATAAAGAAATATTAGTTTTGAGCTATGTAAAACTTCGTGAAGCATCAAAATGTGCAAGGGCATTGGAAAAAGGGGCAGAAAACCAGATTTAAATAAAAAATAAATTCACTTTTTTTTAAAGAGGGTTAGGGAAGGAGTGGTTTAGAAAGATGATATTTTTGAAGGAATGATCCTGAGGAAAAAGGGGAAACAGTTCTAGGGAAAAAAAAACCTGTGGTGGGACTCAAAACAAACCAATGACCTTGGATACCAAAGTTGGCAACTAAAGCAAATTATCTGTAGAGCCACATGTAGGTGTGCTAAAAATGTATTTATCCCTTTTTATACTGTAACAGCCATACAGTTACTAACAAAATAAGAAATTCAGAAGTAATAATCCAAAAAAGTCTTGGTAATTTTTCATACATTGAACAGGTCTTTCTATGTATTTTTACAATTGAAGCCAACTTAGCATTTTAATGAAAATTAGAAGTCTTTGTCCAGATCTTCGAAAAACTTGTGAAATGAAATCTTGTTTAAAACCTGTGTAAACATGTTGTGTATTTTGTCCCCAGTTTCCCCCTCCCATGTACCTTATGTTAATCCTGTGTATCAATTTAAACCACATAGCACTCTTTTTTTTTTGCACTCTAAGGGTATGTCTGATGTTTATACTTGAATATCTGTTCATTCCTTCTTTTGTTGAATTTCATAGGGAAACAACTGCATGGTAAATTTTAAGTAATGAGCTTGTGTGAAAATATGAGCTGTGCTCTGGTAAAAGGGAACTTAATGCATCTCCATGAAGCAAGATACCAAGCAAGCCATCACAAAATTATGGATCGATAAAAATCCAGTTTGCCTTTACAAAGAGCTGAATCCTGAGGTAAACAGCTCCTTTGACATGTAGAAAATTGACCAAAAGCAAAGTTTTAACCCAGGTCAGTCTCTGCAGACTGGGCAGGCTGAGCTGGGTAGCTACTCTTTCAGATGCATTAAGCCCCCTTTGCAAAGAGCATGGCTCATTTATTTTAACTACTTACTAACTCTGTCTGTCTTTATTTCAGTAGGCAAGCATCTTTCATTTCTCTCTTTTAACATCCAGTAAATGTTACACTCGTTAACCCTTTCCCAAAGACGAAATCGTAGTCTGGTTCAAATTGAAAGCACTTGCAGATGACAAAATAAAGTTAAGTAAAAAACTTGAATTTTTTTTTCTAGCAGGGTTGAAAACATTGAGGGAAAAGGAGAAAAATGCTGGTTACCAGCATTTTCTCCTTTTCCCACAATGTTTTCAAATGGCTTCTTTCTCAGGGTCATAAAGATCAGGAACTGTTTGGTAAAGGGTTGATTGTTTCTAGATGTCCAAATATTGTATCAGTCCAAGTTTAAAGTATCTGTAGACTGCAAATCAAAATTGCCCTATAATGATAGGATTTGTTTTTGCAATGAAAAAACCCTTGTTGGAAAAAGAGAAAATGCTGGTAACTGGTACGGTATCATTTTTCCACAATGCTTTCAAAAGCTTTGTAAGAGTCATTATCCCTGTAGCACACAATCCCGACTTTTAACATGCTTATGAAAGAAGCCTATTGAAACCATTGTGGGAAAAGGAGAAAATGCTAGTAACCAGCAGTTTCTCTTTTTCCTACAATCTTTTCTTCCCTTCCTAAAACATATTTTAATTCTTTAGTCTCATACATTTTGTCATTTGCAAATGCTTTCAATTTTGAGCAGTCAAAAATTTTGTTGTTTGGTAAAGAACCTCAGGATTGTGTGGTTAAGGGTTAGGTATATGGTAATGGATTATTGAGGTATGATTTCAGGGACCTAGTACTTTATTCTAGTCACTGTAACTTTTTACCGCACAATTCCGACTTTACATGACCTTAGCAAAGAAGCATTTTCTCCTTTTTACACAATGTTTTCTACCCTTCACAAAACAAATTTCAAATTTTCAGTTGCTTTTATTTTGTCGTCAGCAAATGCTTTAGATTTGGATAAGCCTAAAATATTGTTGTTAAAGATAAAGATAAAAATTCCTTGGAGATGAATTTGTTGCTTTTACAAGTGATTGCATATTTTCGCTCTATGTTTACTACTTTATTTTGAAAGATAATGTTCCCCCCATCATACCTCTATATAATTTGTAGTAAATTTCAGATGTTCCAAAAATAATCTACACAGTATTTGGTTGAATGTTTGTAATGTAGATACTTATATTTGAAAACCTTTGCATTAGGAAAGAATACTTTTAATCAGTTAATAGTATAGTCATGTTTATTATTATCATTGTATTATGCATGTTCACTTTGTGCACTCACATAAATGTGTTTACTTGTATTTCATTCACATCTAAACATGTAAGACACATATCATACAGAACAAATGCATAAGAAACACTCAAAATTTGCATGCTAAATGCAGGTGCAGGCTTATTCCATTTCCAGAAGACAGAAGGTAAGCCTTGACCAAATAGAAAACTTTTGCAGACATTGATTTTAATGCGGTTCAGATGGTGGAATCTTGCTTTGATAGGCTGAAAAAACATTGTGGAAAAAGGAAAAAAATGCTGGTATTCAGCATTTTCTCCTTTTCCCACAATGTTTTCAAAGGCATCTATCATCAGGGTCATTAAAACAGGGATTGTCTAGTAAAGGGTTTAGACTTTGACAGGTTGTTAATTATCAAAAGGGGAACCCATTGAACAAGGGTGGCCAGTATTTTCTCCTATTCCAACAGTGTTTTCTAGCCTTTCAATGAGGATTTCTACAATTTAAGCCACCTTTAAATTTTTTACTGTGAATGTTTTTAATTTAGACAAGTCAAATTTTTGCTGTGTGGTTAGGGGTTAAATTATTTTTTAAACTTAGCATCATAATTATGCTACATGAGTTGAAGTTATTCGAATAAAGAAAAGGGCATACTATTTTACATGAATAGGGATATTCATCCTGGCAACATTCTTTTATTCCATCTTATAAAGAATACTAATATGTACTTACTTTAAGATAATTTGTGAAATGGACTTTTGTTTTTGTGTATGAGTGTGTCTTTTAGAAATTTACTGATTCCTGATTTTTGTTTTTTGCTTAGTCTTGTTTTGCTTGACATGGTGATGGGTTTGCTTTAACAATATTCATTTTGCAAAGAAGAATTAGAAGAGTTTGATAAGTTTTAACGTTTTGCAACAAGATTAAGATTATTAATGATGTAAAGGAAGAGGGCATTTCAAAACCTGTAGGAACTGTTGAAAACTGGGAAAAAGAGAAAATGTTTATCCTGCCCTTCCAACAGAATTTAAAAATTCAAGCTATTTAGATCTGTTTTGACAATTAAAAAAATTCTGTCACAATATAGGGTTAACTCTTTACAAAATGAGGAAATTTTAGAAAAGTCCAAAGTATTTGCAGACAACAAAATGGATATGACTTAGCAATTAAAAGTAGTATTGAAAAGAAAAGAAACATTGACATGATTGTGGGAAAAGAAGAAAATGCTGGTTACCACAGTGTTTTAAGAAGGCTTTTTCTTTACAAGGTCATTAAAAGTTGTGACTGTCTGGTAAAGTGTTAAATAGAAGTTAAAAATGTTGTTGCAAAAGCAGAACTTTCTTTTTATGAACAAATTCTCCTATGCAACAATTCTTTTTTCGAAGTTGCCATTTGCAGCAAAACAATTGGGTGATGTTTTTAACCGTTTACCATACAATCCCAACTTTTAACAACCCTGAGAAAGATGGCTTTTGAAAATATTGTAATGAAAAGGAGAAGATGCTGGTAACCAGCGTTTTCTCCTTTTCCCACAATGTTTTCTACCCCTCCCAAAAGGTATTTCAATTTTTTAGTCACATTCATTTTGTCACCTGCAATTGATATGAATTTGGACCAGTCTAAAATTTTGTCATTTGGTAAAGAGTTAAAATGCATAAATTACAAACATGATCAAGATTAAATAACCAAATTAAATCAACTTCTTTTTACTTTTAGGTCAATGGAGATTACCAAAGTTGAAGACAGTGATGATCAGACACTTATAAAAGGGGTCACAGATGATAAGCCCCATACCATGGTGAGAAAGAGTAATGTAGATTAAAGATCAAACTGATTTTTGTAACTAAACTCTCTGCGAAAACAATTAAATTCAACAGCTTCTTGTTACTTGATAATTTTTTACCGTATTGAGTGTCTAGCAGGCCTTCAGTAACCCTTTCGCAAAGAATTTATGTTTTTCATGACTCTAGGAAGCCTTGTGAAAACATTGTGGGAAAATGACAAAATGCTGGTTACCAGCATTTTGTCATTTTTCCATGATGTTTTGTATTTTTTCCAAAACTATTTTCGTTTTTTAGTCGCATCAGTGCATTAGCCTGCAAATTAATGCTTTCGATTTAATAAGTCAAAAATATTGTTGTGTGGTGAAGAGTTAAGTCTATTTCATGTATTTCTGTGATAGAAACACTTCAGGTTTTATCAAACCAAAGTTTTAAGCCTCTCCAAATTCAGGGCTTATACAGAGAACAAATTCAGTGTGTTACAAGTAACTGCATTTGTCTTTAACCCTGTTAACCCTTTCCCAAACAACAAACTTTTGGGCTAGACCAAATTGAAAGCATTTGAAAACAACAATTCATCTCTTGCTGAAAAGATGATTTCTGTCTATGATAGGGTAGAAAACATTGTGGGAAAAGGAGAAAATGCTGGTTACCAGCATTTTCTCCTTTTCCCACAATGTTTTCAAAAGGCTACATTTCTAGACCCGTAAAAACCAGGGATTGTTTGGGAAAGGGTTAATTCTGAGTTTCAAAGACTCTGAGGAGCATTTTGAAACCATGGAGGGGAATGGAGAAAATGCTGGTAACTGGCATTTTCTCCTTTTATCACAATATTTTCTAGTCTTAATATCATTATAGATAACAATTTGCAAAACTAGTTTAAAATTTTGTAGTTTGGAAGATCCTTATAAGGGTAGGAAACATTCTGGGGTCGTAAAATTACTAAATTGTTGGTAACCGTTTTAGCCTTTACCACACAAGCAGAACTTTTTAATGACCCAATGAGAGAAGTCTTTAGAAAACAGTGTGGGAAAAGGAGAAAAGAGCTTGTTACCAGTATTTTCTCCTTTTCCCACAATGTTTTCCATTCTTTCTGGTACACTTTTTCATTTCCTAAATCATATTCATTTCGTCATCTTCGAATACTTTCAATCTGGACTCTTTTAAAATTTCTTTATTTGGTAAAGGGTTAAACAAGATGTCATTCTATGTTGTATTTGAGGTGAAGAAGAAATGTGCAAAAGAAAGTCTTTCTTTTTGGTACATTTACGAAACATGATTTTAGGTACTATGAGCTCATGTTTGGTTTTATTTCTTTACTTTTATAGATGGATGACTTTCTATCAGGGTTTGGAATGTCCTCTTTATCCACAAAACAAGCTGGCAAAATGACATCCAATGGTGTATCCGAGGTTAGAAACACTGAACCTCCAGCTCAGCCGGTTAAGGTATGTTTATAGTGTTTATTCTGCACTTCTGTTTACAGTCTTAGCTAGGGCCAATGAGCTTAGTAATAATGCACATAACTTGTTATCCCCCACTGAAGGCAGAGGGATATTTTTTTAAAATTGTCTGTCCATCTGTCAATCTGTCCACCCATGTGTAAACCTTTTAGATTAGAAGTAACACAATATATCCATAGAGCTACCCAGGCAGGTGCTAGAAATTCTAACACTTTAGTCTCTATAGTTAGCTGCTTGAAATAGCAGCCATGTGGCAGCGTATATTGTGACGACGGCACTCTTGTTACGTTTGGGAAAGGGTTAATTTACTCATTAACTCTTTACCAAACAACAAAATTTTGGACTGGACCAAATTCATAGCATCTGCAGACAAAATTTTTCATCTTATCAATGCATTAAGCCCCCTTTCACAGGGCATGGCATATCATTATGAGCCTTGTAAAGGGGACTTAATGCATCTGCAAAAAGTATTGATCTAGATCAATAGCATTTTGATGACTTGCTTATTAAGATGCACCACAGACTTGCATTATCCCTTATCCTGCTAAATAATTGATATAAATTTTTCAATTCGATATTGAAACCCCTAATGTTGCTATTTCAAAAATATATTTTGGGGAATAATATCTCCTAATCATACAGTGTATATCCAAGATCAGACTGCACATTCTGTGCAGTCACATTCTGTGCAGTCTGATCTTGGATATACACTGTATGCAAAAGGTCAGTGAGTAATGCTTGGCAGCCTAGGGGTTAAGACTTATTTTTTGGCTGAGCATGGCTGTCTGATTTTTGTTGATACTGTTTTCATGGGGTACATTTTAAAACTGTAGGTTACATTGTCCCTCGAAGAGAAACAGAGACTAGCTAAAGAACAAGAGCAGCAAAGATTCATAAAGGCACAGAAACCGCTGGAAACTAAGTCAACATCCTCTACAGCAAAACCACAACCAAAGAAACAGTTAAACAATCAGCCAAAGGACTTAACATCAACCCTGATGAGTTCTAATTTAGCTAATATGTCTCTTAGTTCACCAAGTAGACCCATGTCATCAGCAAGTGCTAGTGGAATATCAAACATGGGTTCTGGAGCAAGGACTAGTTCTGGATTAGCTCAGCCAAATTATTCAATAAGTACACCACCCTTATCCACCATGGGAGGGACAGCATCATACTCTAGTCCAATGTCTCAAAGTTCATTTGGAATGTCATCAAATACTTCAGGATTTGGGACATCAAATTTAGGGATGGCTGCCAATTCGCAGTCACAAAATAAACAAATGGACCTATCTGCATTTGACTCTTTGTTACCAAGTAGTTCTAACCAGCAGAAAATGCCAATGAATCAGATGGTGCAAAATAAAGGGTCATCATCATGGCAACAAGGAACCGTGGGAATAGGAAGTCAAGGTCAGATTGGAAACCAGGGAATGATGGGTACTCCAAGAATGATGGGAAATCAAGGAATGATGGGAAATCCAAACATGGCTGCACAGCAAAACATGATTGGTAGTTTTGGAACAAACACAATGGCTGGAGGATATGGTGGGATGAACTTGAATCAAGGGTTTACCGGAAGTTCTAGCATGCCACAAAATAATGCTGGTTTATTTCAGCCAACACCTAATCAAGGAATGATGCAACCTCAGCAAGTGGGAAACATAAATATGTCAAGCAATCAGACAACACAAAGTATACATGATTTGAGTGATTTCCTTGGCTAGGTCTGTGATAAATTTTCTTGTATTATTTAATCCATACTTCACCTTCAAAACGCTGGAACGGACATAAATTGTGTCCACTTTTTTGCTGCATATTCTGGCCAAAAAGACTTTGGTGCAGCAATATTTCAGATGTTTTTCATATTTAAAAGTGTCTCTTGTTTTAATTCAGCACTCTAAGGGTTAAGCCTTTGCTAAAAAATCTTTTGTGTTTTACCAGACCTGAAGAAAAATACATTAGAAAATATTCTAGCCAAAGACAAAAATGTTGTGGACCAGCATTTTGTCCCTTTCCTATAATGTTTTCTTGCCTTTAAGGGACAAACCTTATATTTCAAGCCACATCTGACTTGTCATTTGCAATTGCTACATTTAATTGTTATCTGTGGTTGCTAAAGTTAATGACTTGGTACTTTCAAATGATACTACAAAGGAAGGCCTTGGAAAATGTCGTTAAGTGGAGAAACTGCATGTGATCAACAGTTTCTCCTTTTCCTAGAATGTTTTAAAGAAATTTGTGCCTCAAAGTATGTTTGTCCACTGCTTTTGATATGGACAAGTTTGAAACTGTAGTCTATCATATAATATGTCTGGCTTTACCCTTTACCAAACAACCAGATGTTATCACAACCCACAGGAAGAGGGCTTTTGAAAACATTGTGGGAAAAGAGGAAAATGCTGGTGACCAGCATTTTCTCCTTTTCCCACAATGTTTTTTTTTTTTTTTTCATAGACAGCAATAGCTCTTTGAACCACAAATGAAGTTTTAACTTCAAATGCTTTTAATTCAACACTGTTCGATTTATTACTGTTTGGTAATTTCAACTCAATTTTCTACCAAATGATTAAAAATTAGACCTATTCAAATTGAAAGAATCTGCAGACAACAAATCACAGGTGGCTAAAATCAAGTGACCTGTCTTTGACAAGGTAGATATCATTGTTGCAAAAGGAGAAAATGCCGATTACCAACTTTTTCTCCTATTCCAACAGCACTTTCATAGGGCCTTTCTGTTACTGTTTTTGAAAGTTGGAATTGTTTAGTAAAGAGTTAATCTGTTGTTATTGTTTTTTGTTTTGTTTGAAATTATTTGAACTTGAGATTGCGACCATATTTTTTTATGCACAGTAAATACCTCATTAACTTGCTAAAGAAGAGGAGACAAGATGTTACTTTCAACACTGTTTGGCCTGCAACATGCAAAAAGGGGCATTTGGACTTTTTCATAAAGTGTGGTCTTGGATGAGCATGCACAGTCTACGCAGGTTTATCTGAGACAGCACTTTACAACTACATTAGATTTTGTTCTTCAGTAGACTTGTGCAGAACAGAAAATTACATAAAAATCGAAAGTGTTGCTTCAGATTAGTCTGTGTTTACTGCGCAGGCTGATCCAAGACAAGGCTTTACTCAAATGTCCGAGTGCCCCTTATTGCGAGTTGCAGGCCACTAAATAATCATGTTGCATGCAAATACTATCAATATGGAGTAGTCTGAAGCTTGGTTGTCTGGGAAAGAGTTCAATCTATCATACATTCCGTTTTCTTTGGTTTAAAGGGGTCTTTATAGATATTTTATGATATGTTAAGTTAAATTACAATTCATAAATGCTTTTATGTATAATTATTATCCCCTTCCTAAGGCGGAGGGATGTGGTTTTAGCGTTGTCTGTTCTTCTGTCCATCCATGTGTCCTTTCGGGGACAATATCTCCAATATTATTGGACAGAATTTCGTGAAACTTTTTATGCATGTACAACTATTCTGTTGATAGGCTTTTGTTGTCTTTTTTATTCGATGCAAACTGGCTGACTGGGAGCAATTTCAAGTTACATGGTCACATGAATTTTTGAAAAGGCCTTTTTCTTTGCGCGGGGGGGCGGGTAACATTTCAATGAAATTGTTTTTTTCTTCTTTGAAGCTTGACAGTTATATTCAGAGAAAGGGTGCAGTTTAAGCCTCTAAGTAACAGGACGCAGGATTTGCTATTAGGAATTCCATCTATTTTTATTGGGCCAAGTATAACATTGTTGTATCTAGTCGAAATACAATCCTGTGTATTCAACATGCGCAGTTGATAATGTTGTATATAAGCAAGCCTTAGTAAAATATTTGCACAAAAGTATTACATTAACTTAATCATTTTAGGGAAATACAACTGAAAACTTTGCTTTTCCTATCTTTTTTTCTTAGCTAGTTGATGGCAGTTTGTCGACTATTATCTGACTTAATTTGGTCTTGAAATACATGTAGTTTTGAAACTCAGTATGAATTTGAATTAATTGGAAAACCCCTTTCAATCAGTTTTATTCTAGATGGTTTGTAAGTTAGAAAGTAAGTAGATTTTAACGATGTATGGTAAACTGTATCTCTTTATTTGAAATCTTGTGTTTTAACAACCCTGCAGATGAAGGATTTTGAAAACAATGATAGACAAGGAGAAAATGCTGGTGACCAACATTTTTTCATTTTCCCACATTGGTGTTTACCCTTTCAACAGAAAATCTTACCATTTGAGCTTGGTTCAGATTGTTGTCTATACTGGCTTCCATTATGGAAATATCTATAATTTTTGTCTGCTAAAGAGTTAATCTTTTACTACATAATACCATTTTTTAGCCACCCTGAAACAGAAGGCACTAGAATAACATTGTGGGAAAATGAGAAAATGTATGTAACCAGTATTTCTCCTTTTCCCACAATGTTTTCTGCCATATGAAAGAGAGAACCTTTATTTTTTTAAGCAAACATTTAGTTTGGCATCTGTAAACACTTTCAATTAGGATGAGTTCTAAATCTTGTCATTTGGCAAAGAGTTAATAGGCTTAACTTTTAAGGAGGGACCAAGTTTTTAGTTTTGAAATAGAAATATTTAAAGATTACCAAAAAGACTGGATGCATACTAGGATTTTTTTTTCCGCTAGTGTTTCTGCTTTATTTTGAATTTTGTTTTAAACATTAACCCTTTACTACACAATGATGGCTTTTGACGACACTTGGAAAGAAGCCTTTTGAAAACATTGTGAAAAAAAGAAGAAAATGCTTGTAACCAGCATTTTCTCCTTTTTCTGTAATGTTTTCTACCTTTTTTAATAACTAGTTGCACCATTTGAACCATATTGAAATTGTTGAATGCAAATATTCAGTATGAACAGGGCTGAATTTTTGTTGTCTGGTAAAGAGATTCAAATTGTGCAGTCTGATCTTTTAGCAACATTCTCAACTTTGCTGAAACAATCTTGATAAGAGCAGCATTAACCCTTTACTACACAATCACACAATCCCAACTTTTAACAAACTTGAGGAAGAACCCTTTTGAAAACATTGTGGGAAAAGTAGAAAAAGTTTGTAACCAGCATTTTCTCCTTTTCCCACATTATTTTCTTCCTTATCAAAGTTATATATTATCATTTGGGTGACATTTCAATTTTCGTCCACAGATGCTTTCATTTAGGACAGGTCTACATTTTTCTTGTGTAGTAAAGTGTTACATCTTTTGTTTTAAGGGTCATGTTTTAAGAATGAAAATGTCCACTGGGTTTAGAGTTATTGTATTAGTAATGCAATTGGACAAGAATACACAATGAAAACTTGTTAAGTTTTAGATCATGTGACAATCCTAGACCAATGATAGTTTAGCACAAGTTAGAGATAGGCCATCTTTGAGATATGTGCAATAGGATTCTAACATGACATGTGAATTTGGCTCTATAGATGCAGTGCAGCGAAAGCATAGTAAAATCTGTGTTATTCTGTGTAGGGTGATATCATTCTATTTAGAATGACATACATTTAATTCTGTATAAAATAAGTAAGTAGGTTATTTAATGGAAAATAATCTGCATCCACTTTTACTTTAAAGATAAACTTGTCTCCCTTCGAATAAGAGTTGGTCATGTTAGAATCAAAATAATCTTCTTTATATTGTGGTTTATTTTCAATAAACCACATTGTGAGTTATGTCGCCCTTGTTGATTACTCATTGTGCCTAATAACTCAGAACTGTGGTTTATTGAATGATAAATCATGCTTGGAAGAAGATTATTTCTTAAATAAACTTTGACATTCACCATGTATGCTTATTAGCAACATTTAAGCTTTATTTATTGAAAAAGTATACATTGTAATAAATGGGACAGAGAAATATACATGTATTCATTTTTTTATCATAGACAGGCAAAAGCTTGCCATGCATTATATTCATGTTATAAGCATTTGCCACAAATTCCAAGTTTTCATGACCCTCACTGAGAGGGCTTTAAAACATTTTAGGAAAAGGAGAAAATAATAGTCACCAGCGTTTTCTCATTTACCCACAGTTTTTTCTGTCTTTTGGAAGATGAACCCAATCATTGTGATTATCCCCATGTTGTCTGCAAATACTTTTTATTTGGATAAGTCCAAAACTTTAGCCTGTGAGACAGAGTTAAGCCTTCTCTTTTATTTTACGTTCATTACCAATTCCCTCTGAAGTGCAGCAGATGCAAAGTTATTTTGACATGATGAAACACACATGTATTTAACCCATTACCAAACAACAAAATTTTGGACTTGTCCAAATTGAATTGACGACAAAATGAATGTGAATCAAAAATTGAATTTGAATTGGAAAGGGTAGAAAACATTGTGGGGAGAGAAGAAAATGCTGGTTACCAACATTTTCTCCTTTTCCAAAAATGTTTTCTAAGGGTTTCTTTCCCAGGGTCATCAAAAGTAGGGCTTGTGCGGTAAAGGGTTAAGAAATTTATAAAAATTTGGTCTGTACAGTCTCAAAGAGGTGAATTTTAGGTAAAGTTCCAAATGAAAAATTTGCCTCTACTATCTAACAGGTGCCTGGACGGGTGGCTCATTGATTAGCATATCTGACTCGGGACCTGGAGGTTTCTGGTTCGATACTTGGTTGCAGCAAACTTTATTTCCGGCGATTTATTTCGCCTCTCATGAATGATGCATGTGGGAAAAGTAGTCAGTGGCTTTAGAAAGAAAGTTGTGTCAGTACTGGTGTGAGAAAGCCAAGAAACACATGGATATGTCAGAGACTGCCATGATATTACCTATGCTGTTAAAATGGCATTAAAACCTAACAGGTTGCTGTAGTGTAGCTACATCAGGCAACATTTTCAGAAAGATAAATCTTCAAGTACCAAATGGCTTACAACATGCGAAACAGGGCATTCGGAAATTTGCATAAAGTACCGCCTTAGGTAAGCCTGCGCACATGAGATTTTGTGCAACAGCAGACTTGTGCAAAACAGAAAATTACATAAAAAAAATGGAAAATATTGTTTTGGGTTAGCCTGAGCGGACTGCGCAGGCTGATCCGAGATGACATTTTACGCAAATGTCGGAATGCCTCTTTTGGCGTGTTGCAGACCAAATGAAAAAATACAAAAAAAAAATGTTTACAGTGAAAGAGTTGCTAATTTTCAGCTATCCAGGCAACTATTTCGATAGCAACCTTAAATCAAGCTTAACTCTTCATCAACCAACAAAATTTTGGACTTGTTCAGAATGTAAATTTACAGACAAAAAAAAGTTTGACACAGACATTGAAATTTGTTCTTGGATGGTTAAAAGAAATTTAGGAAAAAGGAGAAAATGTTGGTTAAAGATACCTGTTCCCTAGCTTAACCAGGCAAGCATTAAACTGGACAAATCATCAAGAACTGGCTAAAGGTTTTGTATTTACAGTCTTAAAGATACCTGTACTCAAGCTTAACCAGGCAAGCATTAAACAAGATAAATCTTTCAAGAACTGGCTGAAAGAATTTGTATTTACAGTCTTAAAGATACCTGTACTCAAGCTTAACCAGGCAACTGGCTATAACTGGCTAAAGGGTTTGTATTTAAAGTCTCAAAGATACCTGATCTCTAGCTTAACCAGGCAAGCATTAAAGTAGGCAAATCTTCAGGAACTGGCTAAAGGTTTGTATCTAAAGTCTTAAAGATACCTGCACTAAAGCTTAACCAGGCAAGCATTAAACTGGACAAATCTTCAAGAACTGGCTAAAGGTTTTGTATTTACAGTCTTAAAGATACCTGTACTCAAGCTTAACCAGGCAACTGGCTATAACTGGCTAAAGGGTTTGTATTTAAAGTCTCAAAGATACCTGTCTAGCTTAACCAGGCAAGCATTAAACTAGACAAATCTTCAAGAACTGGCTAAAGGTTTGTATTCAAAGTCTTAAAGATATCTGTACTCAAGCTTAACCAGGCAAGCATTAAACTGGACAAATCTTCAGGAACTGGCTAAAGGTTTGTATTTAAAGTCTTAAAGATATCTGTACTCAAGCTTAACTCATTACCGAACGACAATATTTTAGGCTTGTCCAAATTGAAAACATTTACAGACGACAAAATAAAAGTGACTGAAAATTTGAAATTTGTTTTGTGAAGGGTAGAAAACATTGTGGGAAAAGGAGAAAATGCTGGTTACCAGCATTTTCTCCTTTTCCCACAATGTTTTCTAAAGGCTTCTTTCTCAGGGGCGTCAAAAGTAGGGATTGTGTGGTATTGGGTTAACCAGGCAATAAGAACCGGCTAAAAGGTTTGTGTTTACAGTCTTAAAGATACCTGTTCTCAAGCTTAACCAGGCAAGCATTAAACAAGATAAATCTTTCAAGAACCGACTAAAAGGTTTATAGTCACAGTCTTAAAGATACTTGTTCTCTAGCTTAACCAGGCAAACATTAAACAAGATAAATCTTAAAGAACCGGCTAAAAGGTTTGTATTTACAGTCTTAAAGATACTTGTTCTCTAGCTTAACCAGGCAAGCATTAAACAAGATAAATCTTCAAGAACCTGCTAAAAGGTTTGTATTTACAGTCTTAAAGATACCTGTTCTCTAGCTTAACCAGGAAAGCTTTAAACAAGATAAATCCTCAAGAACTGGCTAGTGGGTTTGTATTTAAAGTCTTAAAAAGATATCTGCACTTAAGCTTAACCAGGCAAGCATTTAACTAGACAAATCTTCAAGAACTGGCTAAAGGTTTTGTATTTACAGTCTTAAAGATACTTGTTCTCTAGCTTAACCAGGCGAGCATTAAACAAGATAAATCTTCAAGAACCGGCTAAAGGTTTGTATTTAAAGCTTTTTAAAAAGATACCTGCTCTTAACCCATTACCACTCAATCCCTACTTTTGACGCCCCTGAGATAGAAGCCTTTAGAAAACACTGTGGGTAAAGGAGAAAATGCTGGTAACCAGCATTTTCTCCTTTTCCCACAATGTTTTCTACCCTTCACAAAACAAATTTCAAATTTTTAGTCACATTTATGTTGTCGTCTGCAAATGCTTTCGATTTGGACAAGCCTAAGATATTGCCGTTTGCTAATGAGTTAAGCTTAACCAGGCAAGCATTAAACTAGACAAATCTTCAAGAACTGGCTAAAGGTTTGTATTCAAAGTCTTAAAGATATCTGTACTCAAGCTTAACCGGGCAAGCATTAAACTAGATAAATCTTCAAGAACTGGCTAAAGGTTTGTATTCAAAGTCTTAAAGATACCTGTCTAGCTTAACCAGGCAAGCATTAAACTAGACAAATCTTCAAGAACTGGCTAAAGGTTTGTATTCAAAGTCTTAAAGATATCTGTACTCAAGCTTAACCGGGCAAGCATTAAACTAGATAAATCTTCAAGAACTGGCTAAAGGTTTGTATTCAAAGTCTTAAAGATATCTGTACTCAAGCTTAACCGGGCAAGCATTAAACTAGATAAATCTTCAAGAACTGGCTAAAGGTTTGTATTCAAAGTCTTAAAGATACCTGTTTAGCTTAACCAGGCAAGCATTAAACTAGACAAATCTTCAAGAACTGGCTAAAGGTTTGTATTTAAAGTCTCAAAGATACCTGTCTAGCTTAACCAGGCAAGCATTAAACTAGACAAATCTTCAAGAACTGGCTAAAGGTTTGTATTCAAAGTCTTAAAGATATCTGTACTCAAGCTTAACCAGGCAAGCATTAAACAAGATAGGTCTTAAAGAACCGGCTAAAACGTTTGTATTTAAAGTGTTAAAGATACCTATACTCAAGCTTAACCAGGCAAGCATTAAACAAGATGAATCGTTCCAAACTTTTTAAAAGATCATTCATTTTACATGTGGAAAATAACTTTAGAAAATACCATCTTTTTTTAACAGCAAATAATTGTACACATTCTAGATACATATAATATAGATGTAAGAAAACCAGGATTTGTGCAGGTTGTCTCCAAAGACAAAAACTGTTTGGCATTTTACTTGAGCTACTTCCAAAGGCTTAAAAGGGCTATGTTTATAAATGACTGGTGCATTGGTTATATGTTAGCAAACCATGGCTGGATGGACCACACAAGGGATTCTATATAATATTTATTATGTATGATCCCTGATCACACTAGGCAGCATTATTTTGAATCAACTAATAGTAACAGTATTTAATTTTGAAATTCGCTGAATCGATTGCCATTTTGAAAAATAGTCCAGTTCTGCATCCATAATGCTCAAATCCGATATGTATGCATTGGAGAAATGCCACGTAGCGAAATTTAATGTCCTTTAAGATTTAAAACATGCAAATGAGTTCAGCCAGTGCGGGGTGAAACTGTAATTCGTTATATATAAATAATGAGGATAAAGCGCACTTTTGAGATACCGGAAGCTCCAGTCTGTTGCCTGCTGTGCAGTCTGATCTTAATCTACATTGTCCTCAAAAAGGTCGGAAAGTCGTGCCTAGCAGCCTAGGGGTTGAAGTCTCGTGCAGTCTGATTTTGATTTATGCCGCCAGTATAGTCCCCTTCGCCATGGGCGATCAAAGAAAAAAATAGGTTGAGTATAATAAGACGTCAATATTGATTTCTCTTTGAACCAAATTTACTTGCATATTACGTTCATAATTATGATACTAAAATAAAAAAAAAAATATGGTAACCATTAACATACAACCTCATGCAAACGGTATTGTTTTTTTTTTGCGTAGCAGATAACTTTTCTTTTTTAAAGAATACCTGTTACCAGCAATTCCTTCTTTTTTTTCAAAATGTTTTTGCATGTTTTCATGTGTTAAATTTAAGCTGATTATCCTTATTTTTTAAAAGGATGTTTAAAAAATCGTCTACTGCAGTTTTGATGCCAGGGGCATGGAAGTAAAATATCTTTTCAACAATCCTATATTTCATTGGTCAATATTTCCGTAAAATGTTATCATGGACCAATGAAATGTTTCTTCAGTTAATCGCGAGAGGAGAATTTTTTTCGGCTAAATATTCCACGGTACACAGATGAAGTGTAACCTAATTCAGGTGACCAAAATAAAAGAACGATGGGTATCTACATATATATACGTGTACGAATAGATCTGTCTGTAACATTATACAATACATGTAAGTTTAAAAATTACCTCTCTGGGTCACAAAGGGGTTTAATACATTTGCGCAGAGCAATATGTATCCGTATCGATACTCAGATATATTAAATCTCCTTTAACCCTTTACCAAACAATTCCTGGTTTTATGACCAAGAGAAAAAAAGCCTTCTGAAAACATTGTGTGAAAAGAAGAAAATGCTGGTAACCAGCATTTTCTCCTTTTCCCACAATACTTTCAACTCTTCTAAAGCCAAGTTTCAATTTTTGAGTCACATTCATTTTGTCGTCTGCAAATGCTTTCAATTTGGACAAGTCATAAATTTTCTTGTCTGGTAAAGAGTAAAAAAAAAGCCTATCACTCGTATGTATACATGTAAATCTATCTGTAACTTTGATTTATGAAAAATAAATAAATTGTGACTAAATATGACCAATAAATATGATGATAACAATGTATAGTATGGTAACTATAACAACCGTGATACATACAGAATATTATAGCGTAGTAACTTTTCTGCTGTTTGTTTTTGCTTCAGCTGCGTGGGAAAGTTTGATACATCGTGACAAAAGTTCTCCTACACACTGTGAAGTATATACAAGCTACAGAAAAGTTAATGGGACGTAATATTCCTTTTATTATATACCTACAAGTAATGGCAAAAGAATATTTCCATTGTAGACGACACATAAAGAAATCTGGTTTCGTGGGTAGTAACGTCTTTTCATTTATGGCAGATGGGTATTATAACATCAAAGATTTGACCAATCTAATCGGAAACCAAGCTGAGAGTAGTCCGCACGCGGCTTACTTAATTATAACATAGTTGGGCCCTCACATATACGTTTTATCCACGTCAAGTCAAATTTTATCCGCGTGCACTTCATGTATCCGAGACAGAAGAAAATGTAGGTACGTAATAAAACTAAACATACTGACAAACAACCGACATAATAGATTTTAAATCCAACAGCCTTTGATGATAATTTGCTGAAACGAATTTGCAGCAGAAAAACTTGCAACTATTCTTGTAGAATTTAAATTCTCAGCAGAAACGTGTAGATATGACCCCCCCTTTTTTTAAAACCATATTTTGTATGAGTGTATTCGTTTTTTTCAAAACTTAAAAGAACGCAATTTTTTTTTCCTCAAGTCCATAGTGAAAGCATTTGTACACGACAAATGCCATACACAACTTTAAAAATAAAACAAACTAAACTACTCACAACCAACACAGCTTAATATTCGTGCCTTCTTTTAGGAAGTGAAGGATAATTCTTAGCATAATTCCTGAATTTTAATAAATGTCATATTGCACAATATAAATATTTGTTGACAGATAGAAACTGAAGTGAAGAATCTTTTGTTTAGCCAACCAGGAATTTCGTTACTTTCAACTTTCAAAACTCTTCGGAATAAGAAGTTTAACATTATTATGCCCGATCCCGGCTTTGGTTAAAAATGCCAAGTGTAAAACAGAAGTTATCCAGGGTAAGAAATTTGTTTGCTCGTCAATAACTTTTTTATCAGGTGTTGTTTAAAAAATCTAACACATCAAGCAAATCCCTGGAGTCCTCCCGCCTTCTCTGCTTCAAACCAAATTCCAATCGGTCATGTATTAACGGAATTATTGAAGATTTTCTTGCCTGAAGTCGGGGAATTTTTTCAAATAACGGTCATTGTTGTTGTTGTTGTGTCACGTGATTCCCCGCCGTGTTATTATAGATATTTCAATTAAGCATCGTTTTCAATCATCCAGTTGATAAAAAATGTAAATCAGAGGTCCATATTCACCAACCATTCTTAAGAGCATTCTTTGGCTTGTTCTCCAGAATATTTTCTACATCTGTAAGTAACACAGCTTCTGATTGGCTTAACCATTCAGTTAAGCCAATTAGAAGTAGTGTCACTTTCAAATTTAGAAAATCTTGAACAGTAGTACTAAGACTGTTCTGAAGAAAGTTTGGTCTCACATTGTCTCACATTGTTTTCAAAAGCCTTTTTCATCAGGTTCGTTGAAGCACGGGTGATGATGGGTTATATTAAAAGTTTTACCCTTTGGCTGCTAAATGCAACTTGCTGACCTTTGGCGGACATTGTAGATCAAGATCATACTGTACAGAACGTGCAATCTGATCTTTGATCTGCACTGTCCGATAAGGAGATATTATTCCCCAAAACACAGCTTTGAAACAGCAATATTTGGGTTATTAGTATCAAATTGAAAATCTAACTTTTTTTTTTTGGAAGGATAATGGTTAACTTTTAACAATCAGGTACAGGCTTGAAATGAAGTAAAATAACCAATGCGCAGAGGTAAAAAGTCAGAATTAGACGGTAATGAGTCAGTCCGACGAGAACATAATTAATATAATGCGAATTCTTTGACAATATCACTAGAAAACATTTTCCATCATATATCCTTGTCATCGTCCGAGAAATAAACATGATCACGTGCTTCCTTTTGAATAAATTCCTCCCTTGTTTCGTAGGTGGGATGGTTAAACTGAGTGAAATAACTATTGTCAATGTTAACAGGTCCGCCATAACCATATCCGGGATCATTTATCACGCCACCATTTTGTTTCACGCTTCCATTCTGTTTTTCATATCCGTCATAATCCGAAGATTCGTAGGAGTAGCTCTGTCTTTTATAGGGATCGTTGCCATAGTCACTACTACCATAGTGACCATCGTATGGTCCGCCATTTTGACTAGAAAACTTCTCTTTACCCAGACTTCCATAGGAATTCATTTTGTCGTCTGATTTCAACGTATCTTCTGGTTTCCAGTTGTCCTCTTTAGGCGGGTCCGCCCATGGTTGTTTCTCGCCCGAAGCGAAAATGGCGTAGAAGAATACCCCAGCAAAGTGAACGCAGCTGGCTATTATAAATACGTGTTCCCAGTTGTCGGCGGTCTAAAAAATACATAGAAAACAGAGGATAATCAGCCCTACCCATATGCATATCAAAAATCTGTCACTCAAATGGAGTTTTTTAATTCATTCGAGTGACAGATTTTCAATATCATACACAACCAGTTGAGAATCCTATTTATTAGATTACTTGTTCCCCCTTTTTACTTCTACTAATGGTCAAGAATCGTAAAATATGAGCAATATAGGAAAAAAGTAGTTCCGAAAAACATTCTAAAACTACGAGTATATTGTCACTAGTGATGATATCATATCTATCGTCACTAGTGGTGCTATTTACTGTGAAATCCCAATAACTCACTGATAAGAATATAAGAGTAGTGTATTGTCAGCTGATTAAATTTCTCTGTAAAAATATAGCCGCAAAAAGAATATGTGGGTAATGCTTTGTGAAAAGGATTTAATACACCTGCAAAAAGTCCGCACAGGCTGAACTTGGCCGAAACCTTTTGCTATGGGCCAATTTTCTGCATTTCAAGGGACCAGGCTACCTTATAACTCAATCAGTTGTCAGGTAAAATGGATTTTTAGGGATCCATAGTTACGCGACAAATTGCTTGGTGTAATGCATAATGGAAATGTGACCGATCATGAAAAAAGGACCATCTAGGAATTCTGTACATCAATTAGATGAAAACAGATCAACGATAGTGCAGGTCAGTTTAAGCTGATAATTCAAAAATGATTGTATAACAACCTACAATGACCACTTTTCATGCAGAAAATGTCATTTAAGCGAAAAGTGCCAACCCTGGTCAGCCTGCGCCATTCGCACAGTCTGACCAGGGTTGACACTTTTCGCAGTTCCCCGAAGGTCTGTTTTTGCGTGATGGGTCTAAAATGTATTAAATAAGCCCCTTTTTTTTGCAAGAGCATGGCTAATTTCTATACACACCCTCTTTTTAGTCAGTTTTTCTGTGACGATGGGACACAACATGCCCGCAATCGTTCCAAAGCCATTGCTAAATCCCATTAGTATACTTGCGTATCTTGGTGCGATGTCTAAATGATTCACATTGAAACCTGAAAATAAACGGAGTCGTGTAAAGAGTCTGAATGGTTTGATAAAACATGGAAAATGAACGAAGTATATTTAGATGTCCACACGACATATGTTTCAACGATTCTCACTGAAAATAATAAACAGATTTCATAGCTATCCTGAAACGGATACCCTAACATAAGCAGATGGCGGCACTGTGACTAAAAGGTTTACATTGAGGCTTGAATATAAAGGTAACACAAGTGCTATGTCTTAACGCGTCACAATGATACCCGAGAATGAGCAGATGAAGGTACTTAGTCTAAACTGATCAAAGTGTGGTGGCACGTCAAAATGGTTAACATTCAGTTCTGAAAAATAAATTGAAGAAGGGCAACACCCGTACGATCGAATTATTGTATTATCACATTTGAAGGTATAAGACATGGATGATATTCATTAGCATGATAAAATAAGTAATATGATTGTACCATAGGCCTCTGAAATTCCAAAGGTGGTCTATCAAGGGATAATGAAATTTTCATTACGGAACACTGGTACTATAAATAGCACTTTGTATCGTATATAGTAACGAGTCCCCAATGTGCTATTTATAGAAACAGTGTTCTTGAAAATATGAGTGGGCATATATTCCGTGATAAACAGGAGATTCACAAATGTGCTTTAAGTGTTCGACAATCGACCAAGGACACTTTTAGTGTTCCTTGACAGACCAAATTAAAGCCATAAGGTTGTACGGTCAGGTGAATTGGGACTTGGAAACTTTTCACGGCTGTGGTGAATCATGTCGCCCTGAGCTGAAGGCCACTCGTGGCGACATTATTCGCCACAGCCGTGATCAAGTTTCCACTGCCACCTGACCATGCAACGAATTTATTAAACTACAAACTGTTTCAATGTGTGATAAGCAAAATTTCCCTGTTTTATGGTCTCAGAAATTGAGTACGCTGACGAAATAGTATTTCCCTTCCAAGTACTCCAATTGAATGAAAAATGACGTTACTGCAACATGAAGTCACTGAAACCTTGGTAAATCGTGCGGTTTGGCGTATAACCTTGATGAGGTCACTGCGATAGAAATTCGTTGTTTTTTATTTAAACATGGATTTAAACAACTTCAAGGTAAGTAAATATGAATGTTAATGATTTGCTTGCGAAAGTGAAAGACTTTTCAATGACTTTGCCTCAAACGACCGATAGGTTATCGTCGGTTTTCTTTAAAAAACCTCGTAACTACAGCTTGTTTCAAGGTTTCGAGGTTTTTTAAGTAAACCCACGTTATCCTATTAACTAGTCTAGATACAATGTATGAGTTTCGATCCTTCAAAATTTGCTTACCTAAAGAAGGGATTGCTTTTTAACACCCCGGCCATTTCCCCCTCCTCGTGCATTTGTTTCAGAATGACATCAAACGATAATACATGAAAAGTTCTGAATTCATTTATTTTCAAAAATGATCCATTCTTTATGTTTAAATGACAACCATCAAAGGAAATAAGAGCTGTGTTGACATTGCGATACCCTGCTAAAAACAAAGTAGATCTAAACTAAAAACGTCTAGGCACACTTTCCTTGTAGGCCTTTAGCTGTCAAATGTGAACGCATATGAAATCAGACAAGAAAAAAATCTGACACAAAAAAATGAGCAATAAATAAAATATTATGGAAGGTAGAGTTATCATTCTTGCATACTGTACTCCTCCCCAGTGACAACTATCCAGCTGTTAAGTTAATACCGTCCAAGTTATGCTCGAAAGAGACTTTGAGACTCAAAAATTAACAAAGGGACATAACTCCAAAATCATTGTACTGCAATTCTCCTCAATAAAATCTGTTGACCTCTGAAGTCTCACATTGATACCTTTTGTAATTTTTTTGGTTATGCTCAATATCAATTTATTGATATTTTTCTGCGCTCTGGACACACATCTGCAGATACATGTGATGTTGTGGTTAGCATAATTGCTATGAACCATCCCGTAAATGATGAGTATGAGATCGAATTTAGGCTAATACTTTTTGCGATGCATCTTTGTTGGCTTTATCGGCAACTTAAGGAATTCAACGCCGGGTGTTAGTGCTGCACCAAGGATACTACACTTGTAAAGTTTCAACACAGGAAATACATTAGTAAGGGATCTGCTATCGGGGTACGATTGAACTACAACTACTACTGTATTATGTAAGTTACAGCTGCCTAAAACGCACACCAGAGAAGATAAAAAGGTCATTGATATCTGTCTGTGTGAGTATGTTTGGTCATTTTATACCGTGTTTTCCTCTTGCAGTTCCTTCTAATGAATAGTGGCACCCGAACACCTCATAATGTTAAGACTAAAAACCAAACTTCATCCATTTACAATCCACTGACGAAAAATAAAAGCTGCGATTAATAAACAGATAATCAATCTGTTATTCTAGAAAATGTCTACTAATATAAAATCCACGCTCTTTTTGCGGCCGATAATTGTCATTTAAATTCCGATCAATAGCCAGCAAGTATTGTTCTTACAAATACAATAATGCCAGGAATGGAATACTGATGTCTCCCTTGGGTAAACGCCTATAAATAATTGCTCCCTCAGAAGTTTATTACCGCCATTTTTTACTGCGATAAATATACAGAAATACTATTAGAAGAATTGAGACAGAAATCCCGGGCGATTTTCAAACGCTTTAACCAACAATTGGTTTATATGCATCGATCACGCTAAAATACTGGATAACCGGAAAAAAAAGATACACCACAAAATATGATAGATACCATCAATACTTTCATGAAACGCATGCAGCAGGTTTGTTCTTTTTTTCCCCGTCTGGCATCACTTTCGAAAACTCTTTTATTCGTTTGGAGAATTCTTTTTCAAATTCTTTTTTTATTTATAAAATGCATGCGTTTATTTACATGAAAAGTTCGATAGACCAGACACAGCAAACTACTGAAACTTAGAGCTAAGATGTTATTAAAAAAAGATCAAGTGAACCATTGATGCTCACAGGCAAGATGTTTTGTAAAAAAGTTGACGTACCAGAAAAACTACACCACAGACACATTTACCTAAGTTTGTTATGTAAAAACTTCAATCACAAGAAATAGCAGTGTAATGTAATGAAATAGCTATGTGAAAACTTGATTAACCCATATGACATTCCATTGAAACTCAAAGCTTAGATACTATGTAAAACATTTGACTTACAAGAAAGTAAACCACTGACACATTTACCTAAGTTTGTTGACTTAAAACTTGACTTACGAAAAATAGCAGTGTAATGTAATGTAATAGCAATGTAAAAAACTTGATTTAACAGATATGGTAATCCATTGAAACTCAAAGCTTAGATTATTATGTAAGATAGAAATTGACTTACAGGAAAAAGCATACTAATGACACATTTAGCTAAGATGTTATGTAAAAACTTGACTTACGAGAGGTAGCAGTGTAATGTAATGTAATGTAATGTAATGTAATAGCAATGTAAAAACTTGATTTAACAGATATGGCATTCCAATGAAATTCACAGCTTAGTTACTACATAAAGAAATTGACTTACAAGAAAAAGCACACCATTGACACATTAAGCTTAGATGTTATATAAAAAACTTGACTTACGAAACATAGCAGTGTAATGTAGTATAATTAAATAGCAAGGTACCAAACTTGATTTAACAGATACGGCATTCCACCGAAACTCACAGCTTAGATAGATCTACTAGGAAAAAAAAAAAAACACTTACAAGACAAAGCACACCAATGATACATTAAACTAAAACGTTAATTAAAAAATTGGCCTACCAGAAAAAAGTACACCACTGATACAGTTAGCTAAGATGTATTGTAAAAAGTTGACTTACCAGAAATAGCAAAACCGCTAAAGCCTACTGCTAAAGTCAAGCAGACAATGGCGGTCGTGGTATCCCGAGTGAAACCCACACCAAGTAAAAATATCGCCTCCATACCGAATCCTGGAAAATGAAAAATGGTTGGACTATATTAAAGCTTAGGGTGCTAAGAGCGACTCATTGAGCATTTGCGGACAGTGAAGATCAAAGATTAGACTGCACATTCTGTGCAGTCTGATCTTTGATCTACACTGTCCAATAAGGAGATACCGCCCCCCCCCCTAAAAAAAAGAAAAATAAGTTTGAAGTAGCATTATTCGAGATTTTACTATCGGCTTGAGAATTTCATTCAACTCTTTACCACACAATCCCTGCTTTTAACGACCATGACAAAGAACCCTTATGAAAACATTGTGGGAAAAGTAGAAAATGCTGGTTACCATTTTACATTTTTCCTTTTACAGTCTTTTCTACCCTGCTGAAAACAAATTTTACTATTTGGGTTACGTTTATTTTGTCGTCTGCAGGTGTTTACAATTTGGATCAGTCTAAAATTTTGTCCTTTGGTAAAGAGTTACGTTATTTAGCTGGATAAGGGTTAATTCTAACCCAGAGAGTGCTGTATAAATGAAGTTGGTGAATGTTTGAGCTATGCTGTGGCAAGAGTGGGTTAAATGCATGTCATGTATGCATCGTCCCAAGTAAGATTCCAGGGATGCATCGTACCAAGTAAGATACAAGGGATGCATCGTCCCGAGTAAGATTCCAGGGATGCATCGTCCCGAGTAAGATTCCAGGGATACATCGTCCCGTGTAACATTCCAGGGATGCATCGTCCCAATTAAGATATCAGGGATGCATCGTCCCGAGTAAGATACAAGGGATGCATCGTCCCGAGTAAGATACCAGGAATGCATCGTCCCGAGTAAGATACCAGGGATGCATCGTCCCGAGTAAGATACCAGGGATGCATCGTCCCAATTGAGATACCAGGGGTGCATCGTTCCGAGTAAGATACCAGGGATGCATTGTTCCGAGTAAGATACCAGAAATGCATTGTACCGAGTAAGATTCCAGGGATGCATTGTCCCAATTAAGTATCAGGGATACATTGTCCCATTTAAGATACAAGGGGTGCATTGTACCGAGTAAGATACCAGGGATGCATGGTACCGAGTAAGATACCAGGAATGCATTGTACCGAGTAAGATACCAGGGATGCATTGTCCCAATTGAGATACCAGGAATGCATTGTACCGAGTAAGATACCAGGGATGCATTGTCCCGAGTAAGATTCCAGGGATGCATTGTCCCAATTAGGTACCAGGGATACATTATCCCAATTTAGATACAAGGGATGCATTGTCCCGAGTAAGATTCCAGGGATTCATTGTACCAAGTAAGATTCCAGGAATGCATTGTCCCAATTAAGAAACCAGGGATGCATTGTCCCGAGTAAGATTCCAGGGATGCATTGTCCCAATAAGATACCAGGGATGCATTGTCCCAATTAAGATTAATCAGGGATGCATTGTACCGAGTAAGATACCAGGGATGCATTGTACCGAGTAAGATACCAGGAATGCATTTTGTACCGAGTAAGATTCCAGGGATGCATCGTCCCAATTGAGATACCTGGGATGCATTGTTCCGAGTAAGATACCAGGAATGCATTGTACCGAGTAAGATTCCAGGGATGCATTGTCCCAATTATGTATCAGGGATACATTGTCCCAATTAAGATACAAGGGATGTATCGTCCCCATTGAGATACCAGGGATGCTTTGTACCGAGTAAGATACCAGGAATGCATTGTACCGAGTAAGATACCAGGGATGCATTGTCCCAATTGAGATACCAGGAATGCATTGTCCCGAGTAAGATTTCAGGGATGCATTGTCCCAATTAAGTACCAGGGATACATTGTTCCAATTAAGATACAAGGGATGCATTGTCCCGAGTAAGATTTCAGGGATGCATTGTCCCAATTAAGATACCAGGGATGCATTGTCCCGAGTAAGATTCCAGGGATGCATTGTCCCCATTAAGATACCAGGGATGCATTGTCCCAATTAAGATTAATCAGGGATGCATTGTACCGAGTAAGATTCCAGGGATGCATTGTACCGAGTAAGATTCCAGGGGTGCATTGCACCGAGTAAGATACCAGGGATGCATTGTACCGAGTAAGATTCCAGGAATGCATTGTCCCAATTAAGATACCAGGGATGCATTGTCCCAATTAAGATACCAGGGATGCATTGTCCCAATTAAAATTCCAGGAATGCATTGTACCAAGTAAGATTCCTGGGTTGTATTGTACCAAGTAGGATTCAAGGGATGTATTGTCCCATGTAAGATTCAAAAAAAAAAAAAAAATTCCAGGGATGCATTGTCCCAAGTAGGATTCCAGGGATGTATTGTCCCAAGTAGGATTCCAGGGATGCATTGTCCTAAGTAAGATTCTAGGGATGCATTGTCCTAAGTAAGATTCCAGGGATGCATTGTCCCAAGTAGGATTCCAGGGATGCATTGTACCAAGTAAGATACCAAGTTATATGGATCCATGAAATTCATTTTGCGTAACAACCGAGGAATCCTTGAGAAGAACTGTCGTTCGACATGAAGAAAATTAACCAAAGGATAAAAAGTATCGACTCAGGTCAGCCTGCACGGACTGCGCAGGCTGACCCGAGTCGATACTTTTACAATAAACTCGCTTTTCACAGACCATGCTTACACAGATTAAAACAATTAAAATAAAAGAAAAAGAATGGTTAGATTTTCTACGCTTTCGGATTTCGTTCCCTTTAGAAAACAGAACAATTATTCTTAATTCTTAGCTAGCTCATCGCGACTCAAAGCATGTCTGCGGACAACTTCATCAAAATCTTAATGCAAAAAGGAAATTATGCTGTCTGATCTTCGACCTACACTGTCTGATTAAGTAACACTTGTCGGGCATGATTTTTTTTTAACAATTAATAAAGGGATCTTCTAAAATCAAAGCGCTCTAAAGCAACATTGTGTAATAAAGTGGTAAAAGTCTTGGCTGAAACGTAACATAACTTTGGATTCAATTATTCTAGAATTTTACATGTTCCTCCAAGGACAACGCTTTTGAATATTTGTAGCTTTTACTGTCGGTTGCTAGGGCGACCGAATAAACTTTACGATCCCTTCTTTTTTCTGTGGATTTGGTGGAGGCGGTAAACCCTAATAGAAAAACGAAAAAAAAAAATGAACACACATACACTTACCCATTTTTCAAACCCTATACCACAAACTCCCGAGTTTTAACGGCCTTTCGGGAAAAGGCTTTTAAAAAGACAAATGGGATAGAGAGAAAAACCAGTATATCCCCCCATTTCACAAATTGTTTTCTTCCCTTTCAAATAGCACTTTAGTTTAAACATATTTATTTCACATCGATTAAGAAACAAATTCTTACAACCTATACTAATATCTCTCGATTCTGCTTCCTAAAAAACTTATTAGGGTTACAAGGCCGACGTTCTACCCTACAACCACAGACACCACAAATACCACTTTCAACATTTCAGACATATTCGATGTCCTCTGCGAATGCTTTGGGTTTCGACACGTCTAAAGTTTTGTCACTTGTTAAAGACTTAAGCCCTTTACCAAACGACAAAACTTTAGACTAGTCCAAATTCAAAGCGCTTGCAGCCGACAAAATAAATATGACTCAAAAAACTGATATTTGTTATCAGTAGGGTAGAAAACATTGTGGGAAAAGGAGAAAATGCTGGTTACCAGCATTTTCTCCTTTTCCCACAATGCTTTCAAAAGGCTTCTATCTCAGGATCGTAAAAATCAGAGATTGTTTGTTAAAGGGTTAAGCTCTTTACAAGACAAAGTTGTAGACTTGCCAAATTGAAAGTACTAGTTTTAAGTTACGACCTTCCAATACAACGTAATCTTTTCCCAGACAATAAAAACCCAGAACTTAAAGCATTTAGAAGACGAAAATTCAAATGTTTCTTAACTCTTTTCTATGTAACAGAATCTAAACTTTCCAAATTGAAAGCATTTAAATGCAACAAAATAATTCGGGCTCAAATGGTTCAAATTGTTTTTGAAAAGACGGAAAATATTTCGGAGAAAAGAAAATCAAATGCTTGATACCAACATCCTAAAATGATTTCAAAAGCCCTCTTCGTAAGGATTGATAAAACACAAAATTTACCACAGGAAACATGAAAAGGTACACTGGCCGCTGTGAAACCACAAAAGATTTTAAAATAAACAGAGTCAGACATGAAAAAAAATAAATAATAAACTTTTGTGAAAAAACCCATATTTCATGGACGGACTTTGTCCCACTGTTTTTGTAAAATACTTAGAGGTTCCGAGACGAAGGTTTAAGTCTTTCCAAAACAAGCCCTGTTTTTTACTGTCTGCAGTACAAGTCTTTAGAAAACACAGTGGGAAAAGGAGAAATTGCTCGTAATGAGCAATTTCTCCTTTTCCCACAGTGTTTTCTAGCCTATCGGAAAACTTTCTGCCATTCTCGTCAAATTCAAAATTGTCATCTGCAAACACTTTGAGTTTGAGACAGTCTAAAATTTGTCATTTGGGAAAGGCTTAAAGGTGGGTACTTAGAATTTTCACATCACACCAAATCAAGAAATATATATATCACTGAAATTTACATGAAAAAACAATACAAATCATCAATAATTAAGAATCGTAAAATTACACCAAAAAATGTTTTGATGGTATTCCCTTAAAAGGCTACGTAGCCTCTTAAGCTATTTTTAGATTTCGCGTCAAAAATAAAAAAATGCATTGTGGGAAAGTTAAGTGACTAGCACGTGACTTATGACGCTTAAATTCAATTACATAACAAACATATGATTATTTTTCATAATAATTTTTTCGGACGCTATGTTTGAGGCTTCGTCTGTGTATTTCCAGTATGTAAATGAGCGAGTTGTTCATGTAAGAATAGAACGTGATTCTGTCGATGTCGACATTGGACGTAGTAAATCTCTAATTTCTCGTGTTGTCGGATGGTTTTCGACTACTGGGCTTTTACGAATGACAATTATAAGGCTTTGGGAGTAAAAGGATGATATTTTTGTATTTTTGTAAAATTTTCGTCCCAAATTCTGAAGGGCCACCTTTAAGTCTTTTAGCACCAAATGTATAAGCTCAGCCTATTTCGACGACTGAAGATAGCCTACATTTTCACTGAAATTGAGAAAAACTTCGATCTCACAATCTCGACTAAAAGGCGGGCGTTCTGTGCAGTCTGATCCTGATAGACGTGGTCCATAATACCCCCTTTTTCGCCTATGGCGCTGATAGGACAAATAATAAAGGAAGTAGTCGAAAGTGGGCAGAGTACATACCTCCGCAGTTGAAGACTTTCCGGACTACAGTGGTTGACAAAATTCCTCTCCGACGTAAATAGTCCGCCAAAAATCCTCCAATGGGAACAATCAGCGCCATTATCAAATGTGGTAACGCAGATAGAATTCCACTCTACAAATATAAACGAAGAAAGAACTGTAATGATTAAAACACGTCAAAATATAATGAATGAATGATACCGTATATATGGTTACCATTATTGGATATCATTTTATTTCTTTTATTATGTTATTTTCGAATATACCGAGTGTTACCTGTCTAGCATTTGAATATTATCGATTGTAATACCATCGACAAGACTAATGTATAAAATAATCTATTTGGATTATTATTATTATTATTCAGGACCGATACCTGTGATCAGTAACAACGAATGCAGAATGCAATAACACCCTTGACGCAGAGGAAACTACAGCTGTAACCGAATGTGACTTAATACCCCCGCTAGTGCTTTGATAGAAACAGGCAAAAACTAGTATTTTGTACACAGACGGACACACGGACAGACAAGCTAATTCCAGTATACCGCCAAAAACATTCGTTTTGAGGGTGTATAGAAATATAAAGGTTCTTCTAAAGGATCGTAAGTCAAGATCACTCAGAGCAAAACGTGCAGTCTGATCTGAATGGTTTCGAGAGAAAAAAGAATAAAAACTAAAGTTACATCAGTTGCTAATTAACCCTTTCCAAAACAATCCCTAATTATCATGACCCTGAGAAAGAAACCTTCTGAAAACATCATGGGAAAAGAAGAAAATGCTGGTAATCAGCATTTTCTCCTTTTCCCATAATGTTTTCTTCCCTTCCCAAAACAAAGGTCAATATTTTCAGTCACATTAATTTTGTCGTCTGCAAGTACTTCCAAGTTGGACTAGTCTAAGATTTTGTCGTTTGGTATAGAGTTAAAGGCGGAAGATCTAGACACACAACCCTGAAACATCAACTCTTCACCACACGACATTTTTGACAGGTCAGAATTATTGAAGGCATTTGCAATCGACAAAATAAAATGTGTCACAAAGTTTGGAATTGGTTTTTGGAAGGTTAGAAAACATTGTAGGAAATTGTTTTGGTTACCAGCGTTCTTTGTGTACAATGTTTTCAAGTGCCTTGTTTTGTGGTCTTAAAAAAGCAAGATAACAGGGATAAATCATGATTATTATTATTTACACGGATAAATAGCTAACAGAATCAAATACATGTACAACTAGAGCTGTCACTGAATATGCCGTTACATCCCCGCCCACGATTTGACAGGAAAAAAGTGTCAAGTTTAAGGGGAGGTAATTCCTCAACCAGGTAGAGTTGACACTTGAGAAATGCGTCTTGTATATCTTCCATATATGATCAATATATGTGCAAAGTTTCAATACAATTGAATGGAAACTGTAGGAGGAGTTTGCGACACAAAATTACTAGTATTTTGTACACAGATGGACACACGGACAGACACTCTGATGGGCACACGGACGGACGGACACACGGACGGATGGACACACGGACAGACAGGCTGATTCAAGCATAACCCTGAAAACATTAGCTTCGCGGGGTTGTAATAAAATTCGGTATATATCTGTCATGGCAGATAGTTTCGCTTTGATCTGTACCGTGGAGTATTACAGGGCGGCATTTCTGTACCGATTTGTTTTCCCACTAAATTCAATATGCATGACGCAAGTGACATTTCTGAGACACGGGAAGTGTTACAGGCTCCTGATTATTGAATTACGAAACAGCTATAGAAAATGTAGGTGGATAGAGTTGGAATAAAAATTACCAAATAGCACATAGCGACTATCTTTATAGTCAATATCGATGGCAATTAATTATTTCAACGTCTCGTGAGAGCACGTGGTACAGTTTTATGTGTTCTGTTTATTTATTTGCGATGTAAAAATGCACTTCGATCACTCGTTATTGTGCATTGCTTCACTTATTTTTATTTTCATTAGAAGGGAGAGTGGTGAAAGTTGGTTTAATTCCCAGCTTAGATGGTCATAAACTTTGTACTGCTTTAACCCTTTCCCAAACAATCCCTGGTTTTTACGGGTCTGGAATAGTAGCCTTCGGAAAACATTGTGGGAAAAGGAGAAAATGCTGGTAACCAGCATTTTCACCTTTTCCCACAATGTTTTCTACCTTATCATAGACAGAAATGATCTTTTCAGCAAGAGTTGAATTATCGTCTGCAAATGCTTTCAATTTGGTTTAGTCCAAAAGTTTGTTGTTTGGGAAAGGATTAAAAGTACAAAGAGGTAAGCAAACGGACATGAAAAATGAGATGATAAAAAGAAACAGGAACTCGTTGCCAAACGAAGCTACCCTTCAAACTGTGGAGCAGAATAGACAGGAACAGACAGATTATCTAGGAACAGTAATCAGCCATGCATAGGGCTTCAGAGCTCCAGATAGTGGGAGTGATTTTGATTTCAATTATACTCTACTAAACCCTACATAGTGGGTACCCATTAGAATCGTCTCACATTCCAAGGCTATGTAGCAACAATTTTTGCAACACATATCTTTTGATATGTGCGTAAAGCTATACATTTGCAAGTTATAGGTCTGCATTAGAACTAGTGGCATAAATTGGTGTTAAATACTTGCCACAAGACAAATAAGTAGACCTTCCACATTGAAAGTACTCGCAGAAGACACAATAAATGGCAATAAGGTGATGGAATTTGGTGCTGATGATAGAGAAGACTGTTTTCATAAGGCTTCACTCTCAGAGTCGTTAAACACTGCGATCTTGTGGTAAAGGGTTAACCATTTACCAAACAATCCCTGGTTTTTACGACCCTGAGATAGAAGCCTTTTGAAAACATTGTGGAAAAAGGAGAAAATGCTGGTAACCAACATTTTCGCCTTTTTCCCACACTTTTTTCTACCCTGCTGGAAACAAATTTCAATTTTTGACTTACGTTTATTACATCGTCTGCAAGTGCATTCAATTTGGTTTTAAGAAGAGAGAACATACTGACCTTGGACAAGTTAAAGCCGAACACTTCTTTGAAATATTTTGGTTGCTCAATGATGAGGAGATAGAAGGTCCAACTTCTACAAAAGTTAGCCACTAAGATCGCATACACTGGCGTGGACATTGCAAACTTCAGCCAGGGGGTTTTCTTCATATCCTGGCAAAAGACATACAAAATATCATGTTGCAGTAATTTTCATGGCCATTGTATTTGCTGCAAGCTGCGTGAGAAAAGTTTGATATTTCGCAACTCTGTAAAAGTCATAGGGCGAGCCTTTTGGCGAACTTAAGGGAGTAAACTTTTACACGGCGGGGAATCACGTGACACAACAACAAAAATGACCGATATTTGAAAAAATCATCCCCGACTTGCGGTAAGAAAATCTTCAATAATTCCGTTAATACATGACCGATTGGAATTCGATTTGAAGCAGAGAAGGTGGAAGGACTCCAGGGATTTGCTTGATGTGTTAGATTTTTTAAACAACACCTGATAAAAAAGTTAATGACGAGCAAACAATTTTTTTACCCTGGATAATTTGTTTGCTCGTCAATAACTTTTTTATCAGGTGTTGTTTAAAAAATCTAACACATCAAGCAAATCCTTGGAGTCCTTCCGCCTTCTCTGCTTCAAACCAAATTCCAATCGGTCATGTATTAATGGAATTATTAAAGATTTTCTTACCTGAAGTAGGGGAATTTTTTCAAATATCGGTCATTGTTGTTGTTGTTGTGTCACGTGATTCCCCGCCGTGTTTTAGTGCAAGGAATGAAATTTCTTGATTGTTGATAAACACCGATTTATATTGATGTAATGCTTTTGCACATTTTTAACTGACCTGAAATTTCTTTGATGTCTATCTTGAAATTATTTGTTGATACTTTTGTTAGTTTCCTGAAAAGGGAGGTAATTATTATATCCCTTTCTAATGAGAATATAGTGGTTTTAGAAATATAAATTATAACTTAAGTAGGAAAAAAAGGAAAAAGTGGCTCGGTTAAAGTAGTACAATATTACTCATTTGTAATCACAGCAAATTTGTAGGATAATGTAATAGTGGAAATAGCTGTGTTCTATTACGGGTTCACTACCTTAATAAACACTTTTGCGCTTGATGAGTTATAAAATATTAAATTTTACCTGAAAAAGCCAACGAATGCCAGATTCTTTTCATCACATATGTGTATCTAAAGAAATGCTGAATGCAACACAAAGGCTGACAATGATTCAAACAAACAAACTTACGTTTTATGGCTTAAAAACATGAAGAGGGGAAAATCCTTTGCTCTGAACATTAATTGAAATAATACGGAAAATCAAGCTGTAGTTACGAGGTTTTCTAAGTAAACCGTCGATATTTTATGAATTCGTAATATTGAATGCGTCTATTAACGAACTTATTTATGAAGTAAATATGAATTACGAGTATGTCAGCCTTTGCGTACTGCGCAGGCTGACCAGAGTCGATGTGTTTTGTTGCAGATGAATTAAAGCTCACTTTTAACCCTTTCCCAAACAATCCTGGTTTTCACGACCCTGAAAAAGAACTCTTTTGAAAACATTATAGTAAAAGAAGAAAATGCAGGTAACCAGCATTTTCTTCTTTTCCTACAATGTTTTCCAACCTGCTGGAAGCAAATTTCAAGTTTTGAGTAACATTTTATTTGTAGTCTGAAAGTGCTTTCAATTTGGACCAGTCTAAATTTTTGTAGTTTTGAAAAAAGTAGAGAATGGCTCAAGTATGGTTTGACCCGACACTTTACTAAAGAATGTGATAATAAATATACCGTGTTGAGGACTGATGTATTCTCTCCGATCGATGTCTCGATGTAAATACGTTCATGTTCTGAAATATGGGGATGTTTACCCGGGCTCTCAAATGCAAGAAACCACCAGGCTATAGCCCATATGATACCCATAGCACCTGAAAATTGAGATAAGACATATACGATTCATCGTTACAGAAGACCAGTACTTAACTCACATGCCAGCCATTCAATGTCGAAGCTTTGTTCTGATTTCCAGCTTGATTCTAAATTCAAAGACTAGCTAACTGATTTTTTGTGACATTTTGTCTTGTTTTATCAGATGAATTGTCTTGTAACTCAGAAATCTAACAATATCAAGGTATACCACATTCGGCATACCTCGGGTGATGGGAGCCATCAAATTCTTTGGCTGTATCTAATGGATTCATATGCAGCAGATAGGTACATTCATCGCCCAGAAATACGCCGATTTACCGTTGTTAGAATTGTCAGGCTCCTCTTACAAGGTGAAAACTTGAGTTTCAATTTTCTATCGATATCTTTGTAACTATGTTTCAGTTGACAAACAGTTCGTACATACATTTTTTAACGCGGCTTATCAATTCCGATTGAAGATGGACAGACAGGAATAACTTCGTCGAGGTTACTAAACGACTTATATTGGCGCGCCATTTACGACGTGATTCGCAGTTCAAATGGAAATGACCGTTGATACGGACAAGGTTAGATGTAGGTATGGAATCGGCCGACTTGTGACGAGTGGGGATACCGGTGAATACCGCTTTAAATTTTTATCTAAAAAAGTCCTTGCTGTGTTCATGACTGTAAAAAAGATTGAAAAAAAAAACGAATGAATGAAACTTACCAAAACAGTAAAAACCAGATTGCCACCCGAAGTTTTTCGTTAAGATACCGGAAATTGGCATACCAATGACGGCACCAGCGTAAGAACCTGAAAACAAAAATTATGACTTTAATGAATCTAGTGTAAAATAAGTCGTTTATTTGGCGTTTTGGGCTGTTTTTAGCAGTATCACAGGTATATAACGGCGACAAGAGCCTCGATCCATGTACCCATGGTGGATTGTGTCTACCAGTACTGCAATCCACAGTTTTGGAAGCTATGGGTAGATTTTTCATATACTTAAGGTTAAAAGACACGAGATATAAATATAATTCTGTAGACCCTAAGATAGAAGCCTTTTGAGAGCACTGTGGGAAAACGAGAAAATGCTGGTAACCAGCATTTTGTCCTTTTCTCACGGTATTTTCTACCCTACCGTAAACATGATTTCAATATTTGAGTTACGTCTCATTTGTCGTCTGCAAGTGCTTTCGATTTGGATCACTCTAAAATTTTGTCGTTTGGTAAAGGGTTGAGTGTATTATTTAAGTGTATTGTTTAGTTTGCTTATTACAGAGTAATGCATTGTTAGCGTGTCCAGAAACTGGAAAGCTTTTTAAGCATGCCCTAGCTATTCTTCCACTGTTCATTGGTAAATTCCAAACTGAACACATCTGTATACTAAAAATTCAATGTGGTTCAGAGATCCAAATGTATCTTTAAAAGAATGGAAAAGGTTGCCGGAATAAAGTAAAATGCTGTTTATCAGCGTTTTCTCCTTTCCTTAAAATATTTTCGAAAGCTTTCTTTCTAATGGTCTTAACCCTTGCCCAAACAATCCCTGGTTTTTACGGGTCTGGAATAGTAGCCTTTTGAAAACATTGTGGGAAAAGGAGAAAATGCTGGTAACCAGCATTTTCTCCTTTTCCCACAATGTTTTCTACCCTATCATAGGCAAAAATCAACTTATCAGAAAGAGTTGAATTGTCATCTGCAAATGCTTTCAATTTGGTCCGTTTGGGAATGGGTTAAAGACTGGATTGTAAGGTAAGGTGACAAGAAAATGTCTGAAACTCATACCTATAGATACATATTTATTTTTCGAGTATTGTTTTGTTATTTTTCACTGTGCTCAAAAGGTATTTCGTAAAAAAATAGTAGACTGGGTTAAACTTTTTTCTCCTTTTTTTGCTTATTTAAATAATTTCCTAACTCTGTCATTTAGGGACTCTAATTTGTTGAAAAAGGGAAAACGAAAACATGGTATGAATCCGGTAATTTTTCCCAAAATTAAATGAAAATAATGAGACTATTACTCATCAACAATCGAATGGCATTCTGTTTAAATATTGATAGAAACAAAACAATGGCTTTGAAATTAACCTACAACAATACTGTTGTTTTAACACTTAAGGTGCAAAGCACGACTAAGGACGAGTTTAGGGCCGGTGTAGATCAGGATCAGACTGCACAGAGTGAGCAGTCTGATCTTGGATCATTACTGTCTGACAAGGACAATTTTTTCCTCAATAAATAATTTTGAAATTGCTATATTTGGTTACTTTTTACTGTTTGGAAAGTTTCAAAGCAAGTTATCTAGTAAGATAAGGGTTAAGGCAAAAAAAAAAAATGGCTTGCAACACGCGAAAAGGGACTTTTAGAAATTTGCGTAAAGTGTCGTCTCGGATTAGCCCGCGCAGGCTTATCCGAGACGACACTTTACGACTACATTAGAGTTTGTGCAACAGTAGACTTGCGCAAAGCAGAAAATTAAATGAAAACGGAAATTATCGTTTCGGATTAGCATGCACTGACTGCGAGAGCTGATCCGAAAGGTTGGTTGTTGGTTGTATTGGGGTTTAACGCCACTTTAACAGCTAAGGTCATATCATGGCGGTCGCTGACGCATATGTGTTTCCTGGCTTTCTCATACCGGTACTTACACAACTTTCTTTCCAAAGCCACCGACTACTTTTCTCACATGCTTCAGCAGAGGTGAGAGGCGAAAATACGCTGGAAAGAAAGTTCGCCTCAACCAGGTATCGAACTCACAACCACCAGGTCACGAGTCTGACACGCTCACCACTGAGCCACCCGGGCGGGCGCAAATGTCCGAACGTCCCTTTTCGCGCGTTGCAGGCCATATTGGTATTGATTCAGTTTAATAACCGTTGTCTTTTTTTTTCTTCATTATGTAATATTATGTGGTTATTGTGCACCTGTTGTAAAATAAAGAGATGGTATTTTATTTATCGTTTTCAATAGTACGAGTTAGAAAAAAACGTCTCTTCTCTCAGTGGAATTAAAATAAATTTTATTCCATAGAACATGTTATAATACAAAAACTAAAGTGTACTTTGTATGACTTATAGGTAGTTTATAAAGAAATAACAGTAAAATATTGTTCGATTTTATTTTCTAGCTTTTCAAATAGAAGGTGGAAATAGTAGGCCTAGTTCTCTCGCAGAGGTCACCTTGGTAAACAGCGCCTGCAATTCAGCCAAATGGAAATATGACGTAAGTTACCTTACATTTCTCGCGCTTTACGTAATATCGTATTGCGTTGTAATGCGGAGGGGAGTACGCCGCGGGGAATTGCAGAAAAGAACTGTACTGGATTCATTTATTTATAAGTCCCCCTAAAAAGGGTTTAGAAGCAAAAATTGATTTCCCTTTTTTCCACTCGTGAAAATATTACTGATGGTATTCATTCGATGAAATAAATTTTGATCTTTCACAACGAAAAAAGAACATAAACGGCGATATACAACACAATCATTTTGCAATTCGTGACTAGACAACAATTTTCCCATTTTTCCCCAACACGACCGAAGTGTCGTTTGAGAAATAAAATGATCTCGGCGTGTTGAGCCCTGCATACCAAATGAGAGATTAGTCCATACGGAACCATACTCTGGATTCCGTAGATTAAACCCTCGACGGAATTGATCGACAGCGGCTTCGTGTCGGGATTGAACAATGTCTAATTAACCTCTAATATCTACCATAACTAGGGGAAAACAGGCTAAATGTGCTCGTCCCTTGCCAATGGTTCATTAGTGATTCATTTTCATAACGAGGTTTTAACATGATTTCATATTCACTGATAGTTCTCATAACATAATATGGCTTGTAACATGCGAAAAGGGGCATTTGGACTTTAGCGTAAAGTGTCGTCTCGGAGCAGCCTGTGCAATCCGCGCATGCTAATCCGAGACGGCACTTTACGACTACATTAGATTTTGTGCTTCAGTGGATTTGCGCAGAACAGAAAATTATATCAAAACGGAACTTGTCGTTTTGGATTAGTCTGTCCCTTTTTGCGTGTTGCAGGCCAATAATCATATAAGTGGTGTACTCTATGGCTCGATCATAAACCCCTTATCGCCACAGGGCCTTTAATGGACAACATAGATGAAGATCAGACTGTTGTTTATATACTAGGCACTGACAGAGCTAACCCTCTACTGTACAGCCGTTCAAATTTACCTGATTTACAGAAAATCATGAACCGATTGCAATGGCCACTTATAAACAAACAAGCTTTAAAGACATCTTCTAAATCAAACAGCCTTTCAAATTTTTTATCAATCACCCAGACCTATAGGCTACTTACAAACCAATTAGCTTTACAGGCCATCTATACACCAAATAGCCATACAGCTATCTATAAACTAACGACCCTTGTTGGTCATTTATAAACTAAATAGCCTTACAGGCTACTTATCAAGCAAAACGCCTCAGAGGCTACTTAAAGAACAACCAGATTTACATATCTTTTAATCAATCGGCTTTACATACTACATAGAAACCAGTCAGTCTAATAGACTACTTATCAAGTAACCAGTCTGACATACTACTTATAAACCAGCCAGTCTAACAGACTACTAATTAAAAAGCTAGTCTTACAGGCTACTTATAAATCAGCCAGTCTGACAGTCTACTTATAAAGTAGCTAGTCTTACAGGCTACTTATAAACCAGCCAGCCTAATAAACTACTTATCAAGTACTTAGTCTTACATGCTACTTGTAAACAGGCCAGTCTGAGAGACTACTAATCAAGTAGTCAGTCTTACAGGGTACCTATAACTCAGCCAGTCTGACAGTTTACTTATAAAGTAGCCAGACTTACAGGTAACTTATACACCAGCCAGTCTGACAGTCTACTCATAAAGTAGCTAGTTATAGGCTACTTATAAAGCAGCCAGTCTAATAAACTTCTTATCAAGTAGCTAGTCTTATAGGCTACTTATAAACCAGCCAGTCTGACTAGTTATCAAGTAGCCAGTCTTACAAGTTACCTATAAACCAGCCAGTCAGACAGACTAGTTATCAAGCAGTCAGTCTTACAGGTTTCTTATAAACCAGCCAGTAAGACATACTACTTATAAAGAGGTAGTCTTACAGGTTACTTGTAGACCAGCCAGTCTTACAGACTATTAATCAAATATCTAGTCCTACAGACTACTTATAGACCTGCCAGTCTGAAAGTCTACTCATAAAGTAGCTAGTTATAGGTTACTTATAAACCAGCCAGTCTAATAAACTACTTATCAAGTAGCTAGTCTTACAGGTTACTTATAAACCAGCCAGTCTGACAGACTAATGATCAAGTAGCCAGTCTTACAGGTTACTTATAAACCAGCCAGTCAGACAGACTAATGATCAAGTAGCCAGTCTTACAGGTTACTTATAAACCAGCCAGTCAGACAGACTACTTATAAGGTAGCCAGTCTTACAGGTTACTTATATACCAGCCAGTCTGACAGACTATCTATCAAATAGCCTCTCAGTATGCTTATAAGCCAGTCAATCTCAATGGCAACTTTAAACTAACCAATTCTGCAGGTTACTTACAAACAAGCTAGTTTCACGTGTTACTTTTAAACTAGCCAGCCTTGCAGCTTCACAGGCTACTTCAAACAATGTAGTTTAACAGGCTACTTTTTAACTAAGTGCCTAGTAGGCTTCACATGCTATTGACAAACCAATCGGCTTCACAGGAATACCTACAAACCAATCATCTTCACTTACAAACCAATCAGCTTCGATTACAAACCAATCAGCTTTACTTATACAGCAACTACCTTCACTTAAAAACCAATCAGCTTCACTTACAAATCCGTCAGCCTTATTTACAAACCAACCAGCTTCACAGGCTACTTGTAAACCAACCAGCATGCCTCACAGGCATTCGAAAGACCAACTCTTTAAGGGAGTGAGATATGGAATTAGTTTGTATTTAAGGGAGTGAGATATGGAATTAGTTTGTATTTTTTTTTTCATAATACCCGAACTTGCATCGTTTCTCCTGTCATTGTTTAATGCATTGCCATGGTACAGAAAACTTTATCAAGTCTACTTTTTGTTGCAATGATACAAAAACAATCACAGACAGTGTGGAAAAAAAAAAAAAGACGAACGACTGCTTGTTTGGACGAGACATGCTGGTGTGCTAACTAGTATTATATCTATAACAACATTATAAATGGGAAGAAAATGCTTGTATTCGGATGGCAGAGCTTAACGATTTATAATTGACTAGATAACGCGACAAGTGATTTTTTGGATTGACAAATATATCACGGTGCTTTGATTTTAACAAATCTCTCTGCAAAATTGACAGGGAAATGAATAAATGCTTTTAAACCAGGAAAAAAAGATTGACAGTCGCATTAAGGGATTCCCTTCAAAACTCTTCGCCTAAATGGGTTGATTAGCAACGCTTCTAAAAGAGAAAAAAGACCATTTTGTAATTACGGTTTTGTTTGACAAAAATGGCGCGCACTGCAGTCGAGAGAAAATTGACTGTCCTCTGTTCCGGTGTATTTGACATGGTTATTATCGCATACTCTAAACATGTAATCAGGGAACCCGTCCCGGTAATTAGTGAATTACGCTTGAAACACGCATGACAATATTTGTTGCACTATTTCTGTTAATGCATTTGTACCCAGGAACCATAGTTCAGAAACAAAAGCAACTTTGATATCAGCTATCAGTAAATGCAAACCGAACCTTTTCTATTTTGATAACAAATATGGAAGAATCAATTACCAAACAGCCCAGTGCTTTACGAGATATACAAAGAAGCCTTCCTTCGCTCTGTGGTAAAGTGTAGGTCTCGAACCTGGAGGCTCTAGATTCGAGTCTCAATGGAAGCACTCGGTTTTTTGTGGGTTTATTTCGGCAAGGCACTTCAGAGTCATAGCGTAATTCTGGCAAAACCCGGGATACACTTCAGTAAGTGAGCTACTGCCGCAATATTACTGATAATTATTGAAAGTGGCGTAAACACCAACCGATCAATAATAAAAGTTTTAACCTTTTTCCCAACAATCCTGTATTTTAACGACCTTGGCTACTCAGCATCGTTTCCTTTAACCACAATGTTTTTGTAACCCTTCAAAGGAAATTTCCAACTTTTTAATCATATTGTTTTTTTTTTCCTGCAAATAATTTTGACCTGTAAAATTAATCGACTGGTAGCGAGTAAAGGTTTAACTCTTTATCAAACGGGCAAAATGTTGGACTAGACCTAATTGAAAGCATTTGCAGACGACAAATCAAACGTCTCTCAAATGATGATTTCTGTAATTGACAGGGTAGGAAACATTGTGGGAAAAGGAGAAAATGCTGATTATCAGCATTTTCTCCTTCTCCCACAATGTTTTCAAATACCTTCTATTTCAGGGTCTTTAAAACTCGGGTCTGTGTGGCTTACATGTTTTAACCCTTTATCAAACGACAAAACTTTAGACTGGTCCAAATTGAAACTTGCAGACAACAAAATAAACGTAACTCAAATATTGAAATTTATTTCAAGCAGGATAGAAAACATTGTGGGAAAAGGAGAAATGCTGGCATTTTCTCCTTTTCCCACAATGTTTTCAAAAGCCTTCTATTTCAGGGTCGTTTAAAACTCGGGTCTGTGTGGTTTACAGGTTTCAATGCTTTGGGGCTAAATGTGCATAGCCTCGATGGATTTAATCACGTGATTTAGATTTTCCACTCTGGTTGGTTTTCACACAATATGTACAGAGTGGATTCGTAATGATATTGCATTCTGCATCGTTCCCCAAGCTTTAATCAAATTTCTAGTCGGCACAAGAGACATCCATTTGTTCACTATCTGCTAAGTTTCCAAGGAAACGGGACTTTTATAGGGGGATCTGTAATATGTAACTTATCCGTAAAATCGAGAGAAAAAAAAATCTAAAAATGTTTTCATACTCTCATTCAATGGTTCTCGGTTGACTCAAATTTGTTGTTTATATATAAACTTCCTGTGCAAAAGAAAAACAAGATCCCGAGGGCAGAGGGATATAGTTTTAGCGTTGTCCGTCCGTCCGTCCTGTCGCACGTAGTCCGTCCGTCCGGGGGAATATCTCCAATACAGTTGGACGGAATTTCGTGAAATTTTATACATGTGTACAATAAACCATTCTGCCGAGAAACTTTTTTTTTGTTATCATTCGATTCCAAATGGCCGACTGTGAGGTCTTTTTCGGTGGGGATGTCATTTCAACGAAATAATTGCTTGTTTCAAATGATATTTGAGTCGAATTTTAAGTCCTAAAAGGGGGCTTAACTCTGTCAACAGTGCTTTGAGAGTTTATTTTGGAACCAGTCACAATTTAACCCTTAGGCTGCTGAGCGCGACTTTCTGAACTTTTGCGGACAGTGTAGATTAAGATCAGACTGCACAGAACGTGCGGGCCGATCATCGATGTACACTGTCCGCTATAGATCTACAGCATTTCTTTTTCATTTGAAATAAACTTTTGACATTGCAATATTTGCGTTTTCACTACTTAGTGAAAATTTGCGTTTCATTCATTAAACAGTTTAAGGGAAGACAATTTTATAACCTAAGTTTGTTTCAACAGTTTATAACTAGTCCAAGTTTGAAGTAAGCATTTTCAGTTAATAACAGGGAAAATGTCGATATCTTCGGACGAAAATGCAGATGTCATAGCAGACATAGCCGCAGACGCCAAGACAGTCGACATTATAACAAACCAAAGTGATGCTTATCGTGGGAAACGTAACCCCTTCGATCTTATTTATCTATTTATTTATTGAACACTGAATGTACATAATTCTTAACCAAACGACAGAATTTTAGACTGGTCCAATTTGAAAGCACTTGCAGACGTCAAAATAATTGTAACTAAAAAAATGAAATTTGTTTCCAGCAGGGTAGAAAACATTGTGGGAAAAGGAGAAAATGCTGGTTATCAGCATTTTCTCCATTTCCAACTATGTTTTCAAAAGGCTTCTATCTCAGGGTCGTAAAACCCAGGGATTGTTTGATAAAGGGTTAAGTGTTGAGGGTCTGACAGGGAGAAACATGAGAATAAAACATTTCCAAAGACAAACACTTTGATCTATGCTAAACGCTTCAGTGAATCACAGGACGGCTGAGTACCATTTTAGGAAAATGACAAATCATAAAGATGCTTGTACATACACCCAAGTGATACTTGGACTCAATTAACCCATTACCATACAATCCCTACTTTTGACGCCCCTGAGAAAGAAGCCTTTTGAAAACACTGTGGGAAAAGGAGAAAATGCTGGTAATCAGCATTTTCTCCTTTTCCCACAGTGTTTTCAACCCTTCCCAGAGCAAATTTCTGTTTTTCAATCACATTTATTTTGTTGTCTGCAAATGCTTTCAATTTGGACCAGTCTAAAATTTTCTCGTGTGGTAAAGAGTTAAGTGCAATTTCAAGGTTGCTCTCACCTTTTTATCTTTCTGCAAAGCGGACATTGCAGATCAGAGATCAGAATGCACGTTTTGTGCAGTCTGATCTTGATCTACACTGGCCGCAAGAGCAACTATAGTGGTAAAAGACGCTTTAAGGATTCACTTACCACAGAAGGAAGTAGTCGCCAGTTTTGATCTCTCAAGAGGCGGTGCCCAGTGACTCCATATACCGTGACAAGCTGGGTAGGTTACGCCCTGAAAAACAATAAATCAAATGACATGCACCTTACAGCAAAGGTAAAAAGTTAACCCTTGTACTGATAAATAAGTTAACCCATTACCACACAATCCCTACTTTTGACGCCCCTGAGAAAAAAGCATTTAGAAAACATTGTGGGAAAGGAGAAAATGCTGGTAACCAGCATTTTCTCCTTTTCCCACAATGTTTTCTACCTTTAACAAACCAAATTTCAAATTTTGGGTCACTTTTATTTTGTCGTCTGCAAATGCTTTCGATTTGGACAAACCTGAAATTTTGTCGTTTGGTAATGATTTAAAGAACAACTTTCAAGTCGACAGACAGTAAGAACCCGAACAAAGTTAGTTCAGATTCATTAGTATCAGCTTATTCGACTGTTTACTAAGTATTCTATGATAGCCTTTCCCCTTTTCTCTTCTTTCTCTCTATTCCGCTTTTATTGTAAAATGTAAAAGAACAGCATGATCTTCAATGCTTTCATTGTTGTATAATTATGTGTCGCTGACCTATACCGTAATAGATTTGTTTATATATTTTTTGTTGATGACGAAAAACTTGTATAGTTTAAGTCAATAAAATATTCTGTTCTGTTCTGTTTATTTCTTTGGAGAAAAATATCTCGTTATCGGCCTGTGTAGATCCCGGAATATCAGACGGCACGTTTTACGAACCCCGCAGGCTGTGCGCAAGCTGACCAGAGACTATACTTCGGTACAGGACTACAGATACAGTAAGCCTCCTTTTCACAGGGCATGTTTCATATTTAAAAGCCGTCTTATTTTGAACTTGTTATTTGTTATAATCAATGTCTTATCCAGAAAGAATGGGTTTACCTCGTCCAATTTGTTTCAAGGAGTGTTGTCATTAGGCCTTTAAATGAAATTTCGTTTTTTTTATTTCTTATTCAAATAAGAGAAACCAAGATTATACAAGCTTTAGCATCATGTTCAAGATCACGTGTTACTCTATGTTTACCCTCCCCCTCCTCCCTGTAGGAAAAGTGTTTTGAAGTTTTAAAGACCCCGAAAGAGAAGGTTTGAAAAACGTTAAGGGAAAAATGAGAAAAACCAGATAAACAGATTTTTTTCACCCTTTGTTCTTAAAAACGTTTTCCTCATTTCCAAAGAAAAAATTTAGTTTTCCAGAAAACGTTTTAATACATGTATAGCATTTGTGAATAATTTCAGCTTTCTTGCTCTTTCAGAGACAAATCCCTTCATTTAAGCACAAACTTTTCTATCACGTGCGAAAGCCCTCAATTTGGACCAGTCTAACATTCTGCTATCTGAAAACGGTTGAACTAATTATGATTTTTTTTATTCCTCGATAATGGCGTATAAGTCGTTCTAAATTTTTTCTCCACGAAAATATTTCGTAAAGGTTTTTTCATAAGTCACAGACATATTCTTATAAAGTACGGTTATGTCAGAAAAAAAGGTCTAAATCTGAATGGTAATACTAGCTCGTAATAACCAAATATTACGTTTTTTAAATGACAGCGCTTAAGCTCTTTTATTAATCGCGATAGTTTTTTTTTTGTCATTTTTTTTTTTACATGTATATGAGCCATGCTCTGTGAAAAGGGGGCTTAATGCATTAAGAGAAAGGGGCGGGGGGGCGCGGGGGAGTATCGACTCCAGTCAGCCTGTGCATTCCGTGCAGGTTGACCTGGGCCGAAACTTTTCGCTACTGGTCATTTTTCTGTATGTCCAGGACCAGACTACCTCATAATTCAGTAAGTTGTTATACAAAAAAGGGTTTAAGGGATGTATAAAACTGATCATTTGCTTGGTATAATACATCAGGGAGATCCATTAAGCCCCTTTTTGCCAGAGCAAGACTCATTGATTTTTTTTCTTCTGAAGTTCTGCTAAAAACAGAAAATGCTGGCAACCAGTATTTCCAAGAACGTTTCTTGGTTATCAGCACTTTCATTTTTTTTTATTTCCAAAGAGCCGTTTCCTTTGAGACCAAGTTAAACAAGTGATTGATTGGTTAAATGTTTAAAAAGGAATAAAAACGTTACAAAACATTTTTAGACTGCCAGACAAATGGGAAGCATTTTAGTTTTACGTCTTATAAAACTTGAAACCATTTTTATCGATGATTCCAGTAAACAATATAAACCATGTATATACTTTTAAGGTCTTCTTCCCCTTACTCTCGTATTCTCATATTAAGACACCGAAAATGTCGAGACTGGCCGAATAGCTTTTACGAAAACGTCGATGTTACACGATATTTACCCATGATTTAGTGATCTACAGCCCACAACTCTCATATCTAACGAATAGCCTTTACGAAAACGTCGATGTTACACGATATTTACCGATGAGGTAGTGATCTACAGCCCACAACTCTCACATTTAACAAATAGCCTTTACCAAAACGTCGATGTTACATGATATTTACCCATGATTTAGTGATCTACAGCCCACAACTCTCACATTTAACAAATAGCCTTTACCAAAACGTCGATGTTACATGATATTTACCCATGATTTAGTGATCTACAGCCCACAACTCTCACATTTAACGAATAGCCTTTACGAAAACGTCGATGTTACACGATATTTACCCATGATTTAGTGATCTACAGCCCACAACTCTCACATTTAAAGAATAGCCTTTACGAAACCGTCGGTGTTATACGATATTTACCCATGATTTAGTGTCTACAGCCCACAACTCTCATATTTAACAAATAGCCTTTACAAAAAAGTCGATGTTACATGATATTTACCCATGATTTAGTGATCTACAGCCCACAACTCTCACATTTAACGAATAGCCTTTACGAAAACGTCGATGTTACATGATATTTACCCATGATTTAGTGATCTACAGCCCACAACTCTCACATTTAACGAATAGCCTTTACGAAATCGGTCGTAATTCTTAAACCTTTTATCAAACAAGTCCGAGATTTTAAACGCTCCATGGGAAGAAAGCTTTTAAAAACATTAAGGAAAGAGGAAAAAATGCTGGTTAGCTGCATTTTCTCCTTTTTCCAACAATGTTTTCTAAACCTTTTAAAGACAGTTTTTCATATTAAAGTGAACCAGGCTAACATTTTATTGTCTTGTAAAAAAGAGTAATATACCACTCTCTTTTATTATGACATGTTTTAATGCATGTTATACACATGCTTTTAGAGAGTAACTTACAAATTTGAACTAAATGACTTTTATTACGTCTGCCCAGACTGTGAGATATATTTATTTTTCGGCCTTAAAAAGGTAACTGAACAATGCTCTGTGTAAAGGGAGTTTAAAACATCTGCGAAAAGCATCGACCCAGGTCAGCCTGCGCAGTCCGCGCAGGCTGACCACGGTCGATACTCTTTGCCACTGGTCCATTTTCCGCATGTCAAAGGACCAGTGTACCACATGATTCAGTCTTTATACAAATGGAATTTACGGATTCATAGTTGTGTTATGACTAAGTAGGTATCATGTCTCGCGGAGATGCATTAAGCCCCCTTATTGCCAAAGTATAGCTCAATTTATATTGATTGAGGACTGACCTAGTAACCCACTTTTCTGGTCTTTATACCTTTTTTCATTGCCGCCTGCAGGCGAAGTTTACTCTTCATACTGCACACGGCTGTTTGGAAAAACATATGGCGAAAAATGAAATTGTCTGTAATTAGCAGTTATTTTGGTAAAAATACCTCTTTCATTACAGGCGAAAACACAGTCCAACATGCAGAATGTGTTCATGTATATTGCAATATTACATGAAAGAAATCTATTCGCGTCTTTGTTTGTACGTTTCCTTTTGGCAAACCTGGGGCATCCATCTACAAGTGGCTTCTTTAAAAAAGAAGCCAGGAGAGGTCGACATCATTTTTTTCTAATAATTTTTATGCTTTTAGGTTAAATATATCTAGGTACATGTAAAGAAACAAGCAAGACAATAAAAATGTAGTTGAAATCTGTTCAGTTGTAAATACACATTCATCAAAGTGGATGGCAAAAACAGGATTCCGTATTCATCCGTCCTTGTAATTTATGTAAGTCACATGACCTTCTTCCCGCGTTTTAAGGTCACGTGATTTTTTCCGCTGTGTTCGTTTCTATTTTTAACGAAATTCTTTTTTCTTTTTCTTCCTTTTGTTTAGATTTAAGATTGTAATACAAAATTAAAATTGTTGGAAAGGGAATATGCAATTAAATCCTTACAATTTTGTTGAAATCCGCGATATAGAAACAAACCACGTCTATTTCCTATTTCAATTTTTTGGACTTCGATTTCTTCATAACATCATGACGAAACAGACTGTGTATCGGAACAATTCCCCTACAAAGATTGGATTTAGACAGCAATTTCTGAGGCCTCTTAAACTCACCACTGTTGGAGAGGTCTGATGACCTCTCCAATTACGATATAGTTATATCACTCGTCACAACTCGGCCGATTCCGTGCCTACATCTAACCTCGTATGTAGTATGGTCGTTTCCATTTGAACTGCCAATCACGTGATTTTATACGGCGGCGCAACTGTAAGTCGTTTAGTAACGACATAAAAACAACCTCGATGAAGTTATACACATTTATATGTCAGTGAAAACTTTAATTGGAACTGATAAACCACATCTAAAAATAAATGAACGAAGTGTTTGTGAACTGAAATAAAATTAGAAAGATTTCCATAAAAAATGAGAGCCTAGTTTTCTTCTTTAGGATGAGCCTGAAAAATTTCAGAACGGCAAGCCGGTGTGATAGTTTTCCGGTGAATAAATGTGCTGTGTATTGATGCATATCAGGTTACCAGATGAAGCCGAGGAACTTGATGGCCCCCCATTACCCGAGGTATGCCGGATGTTATCATATGCACCTAAAAAGTACATTTCTTCGCCGGAAATAGTCTGCTTTATTGTTTTTAAATTGTTAGACTCCAGATGACAAAAAAAACAACAACAACGAGTCAAATGTTTTATCGAAGTCTTTCTGAATAGATATCCACTGACAAACAGTTTGTAAAGTCATTTCTTTAAACGTGGTGTATCGCTTTCGTAGGCAGTTTTCACGGACAGATTGATAGATATGAATACCTTAACAGCCGTTGTTGATGTCTTTGTAAAGAGACTTTCATGAGCACCGCCATGGTTAAGATCATGTGACAAGCGAAACAAATGAAAACCTCCTTGATACGGGCGAGCTTGGATGTAGTTACGGAATCGGTCGAGTTGTGACGAGTATGTTCGCCCCGGAAGACAAATAGTTCCACAGAGGTATGCAGTTAACAAAGATATGTTTTTTACAGTGTTTAGTTTTGAGGGCTGATTTCTCAGGAAAATCAATGGGTCAGCATCTTTTTTTAATAATGAAGGCGTATAATTACAAGCTTAAATCAAATGAAGTCACGTTTTTTTTTTATATCGTAAACGTGTGTAAGACAAAAAAAATGCTTTGTGGCTTATTACGCTACAAACAAGGGCAGTCATGTGATTAAATGAGATCTTACCTCAACGAGACCTTGCAGAATTCTGACGGCCATAACAAGACCATAATGCACCTGTGCCGCGCCGGGTATAAACATATTGAGAAATGCCGAGGTTCCAATGGCCAACCCAAATATTCTGAAAGTGTAAACATAGTACAGATTGCACTTTACGCCGGTTTCAACTGAATTTCAGTCGTATATCTGTTACTGATCACCTATTAACCCTTATTCTGCCAAATAAAAACTGTAGACGATTACACACAAACACTTTGCTAAATGTATGGGCATTGGGTTGAGCTTATATGACCCAAACTACCGATAAAGCCGCGGAGGGTGTAGAGCAAGATCAGATTGCACGTATGTGCAGGCTGATCTTGCTGTTCACTCTCCACAAAAGTTATCCATGGTCGCCAACGGCAGGATAAGGGTTAAGGACCAAGGTCAGACTAAAAAGAATGTTCAATCTAAACTTGAACCAACACCCGTTCTTTACTTAATCATAAACTGCACGTATGATCAGACAATCTTCTCAATGCTCTAGCAAAAGAGGGCTTCGTGCATCTCCTTGATCCATGATACCATACAAGTCATTATACAACTATTTGATCAAATGAAAATCTATTTTCTCTAACAATCTACTTAATCATGAAGTACAGTGGTCCTCTGAGATGCAGAAATTTGACTAAAAGCAAAAAGTATCCGCTCAGGTCAGCATGCGCAGTCCGCGCAGGCTGACCTGAGCGGATGCTTTTTGCAAATGCATTAACCCCAGTTTTCATCGTGAGAGCATAGCTCATAATACTAGTAACAGTTGTCTGAGACAAACAATAATTGGTCATAGATCAGATATTGTATCTCAGAAACAAATTATATCAGTTAATCAAAAAAAGCAGATGAATTCCGTGACAAATCGTCTGCTACAGTTTATACCCCTCGTGACAGGGTCATTACGTATTCAATTTGAAAATAAATGGACCTAGATCAATTTCCCTTTTATGTTGTGCCATGGCCCTATTGATTCAATTAGAACCTTTAATGTGGGCATAAATGAACCGTGCAGAGTAAATGTCAGTTGTAATAATGTGAAAGATAATGCCTTCATGGAACCAATCTTCTTTGTTCATAGTATAGCCGAGATCGGTAGCTTTGTCGTTAGCGAACACGGCTTGCCGTCGATAGCTCTATCGACAGCTTGCAGAACTCACTTTCTCAAGGGCCGGTAGCTCTGTCTGTTCCATACAGGGAGCACTCGGTATCCCTTGGGCCGATAGCTCTGTCGGTGTCGCCATCTCAGGGACCTTAAGTCTGTCGGTAGCGTACAGGACTCGCCACCCCAAGGCCCGGTAGCTTTCGGGGCTTGCTATCCCTGGGGTCAGTACCTCTGTCAACAGCGTACAGGGTGCTTTGGGAAGCTGTTGTGCGAAGTACTGGTAAAAGAAACTAAGTTCCAACAAAAGGTGGACAAGAACTTCTGAGATCTTGATTCATTCATTTGACGATGTATTCAACCACATCTATCGTATACCAACTGATACTCCCGCCAGTTGGCTTGTTACTGCATCAGGAAAAACCCCAAAGGGCCATAAATTCCTGTAACAGTCGATCACTCAAAATAAAAATTCCAACTACACGTGTTCACAAGTTTAAATGATTAGGTAAGTTTTAATTGAAGCCAAAATTAAATTAAAGATTCTTGTTATATGGAATCAGTTATTCTCCCACTGCTGACCTCCCTGTTTTTGCTGTATCATGGGTCTTTACGAGTATTTTAAGTACTTTGAATTCCTGATTTAATGTCAATCACTGACTGTGTAACGACACCTCCTTTCTCATACTAAAACTATTTTTTATGATCTCCCGCTAGATGGCATTCTAAAAATACACATCTATCTAATTTGGATATTCTGGGTACAGAACCGGACTACTTTTCTACGCGACAACCGTTACTTTGAATTTCAAGCTAAAATAAACGTATACTCATTAAAACACTAAATGGTGCGATTCATTCAGCTATGATCAGCAGTTTAGAGAAATCTGGAGCTAAACAGGCCTGATTTCACCTCAAACGTATTGATAAAAGCCACTTTCTCTATTGCTACTTTATAGGGCGTATTACTGCAATCCCGCCCAACCTTCGGGATTGATGCGTCATATCAGACAAGGTCAAATCTTCGAAGAACATGACATGCGCAGACAACGCATTCTTTTTTAAGTTTTAGAATTTGTATAGACTATATAATTTGAAAAAAAGTAAGTTTTATCAGAACTCTTTTCCTGCTGACTAAATCAAATAATACCTCTTCGAACAGATAGTAAAAACACAAAGGTTGTTGTTCAAAGTTTTTTTAGGGATGTGAAAAAGCTTCTTAACGGACAGCTTAGGTCAAAGATCAGACTCCATGTTCTGTGCAGTGTTATCTTGATCTACACTGTCCGCAAAAAATCAGTGAGTCGCGTTTAGCAACCAACGGGATATGTTTAGGTCCCTGTGAGAATCATTAGCCAAAACGACCTAGTAATTACAATGACTGGTTCTTTATACATTTTCTAAGTACTCCGATTGCCAAAACTTATTTTTCTTGTTGACAATGCACAGCTGTAACACTATGACTGTACATGAGGTTAGTTTAACCCTTTACCAAATAATCCCTGGTTTTTACGATCTTTAGGTAGAAGGCTATTGAAAACATTGTGCACAATGGAGGAAATGCTAGTGACGAGCATTTTTCCCTTCTCACAATGTTTTCTAACCCACTGGAAGCAAATTTTCTAATTTTGAGTTGCTTTTATTTTGTCGCCTGGAAGTGCTTTCAATTTGGACCAGTCTAAAATTTGTCGTTTGGTAAAGAGTTAATTCCACTCAACAGACAGATGTTAGACGGACAACTCTTTATAACTTCCGTATTTACGTCATTCTATTAGTATCTCTAACTCTAGTTGTCGTCTGCGACTTTTTAAATTACATTCTCGTCTGATGTAATTGGTCGTCTGGTCACGCCGACGTCTAGTCCAATTTTCTGAACTTCACTTCGAGCTCTTTGTCAATAAGTATATTTGAATCTTTTAACACACTAACAACATCTTCCAGACAATGGAGGTCAAGATCACGCTGTATTGAAGGTGCATTTTATGTCTGGAATTAGTTGTTTTTCCTTGTGAAAACCATAACACAAATATAAACTAGTAAGATGTCGCTGTGGCTGGAATGTTGAAAGAGGTACAATATCCTATACAATCAACGAACCAGTCTTTTCTTAAAACCCCAAAGTTTATGCAACAACCTGGCCATTTTATTCCAGCAAAGCTATCTCTTTTGCGCAAGTCTATTATGGAACAAAATCTAATGTTGCCGTAAAGTGCCGTCTCGGATTAGCCTGCACGGACTGGGCAGGCTGATCAGTTAAGACATTTTACGCAACTTATCCGAATGCTCCTTTTCGCGTGTTGCAAGCCATATATATACACACACCCTTGTCAAATATGGCATTTCGTTGTTGTTAACTAATTCCTTCAATTTCATAAAAGAAAATGTAATAACAAGAGAATGGTACTTGATTTTCAGAAGAATAGGCCTTCATATAGACGAACAAAAAATGATAAACGAGTCAGTTGAGACCAACGATAGAACGTGACAGGTTTTCGTGAAAAAAAGTAAAACCAGACATTATTAATCCTTTACCAAGGGACAAAATTTTAGACTTGTCGAATCTGAAAATATTTGCAGACGACAAATTCAATTGATGTAGAAATAATTAATTTTTCTGTTACCCTGGATGTATGGGAAAGATTGTGGGAAAGGGAGAAAATGCTGGTTGCCAGCATTTTCTCCTTTTCTCACGTTTCCGCAAACCACATTCCTCAGAGATTATGTGGTAAAGGGTTAACACGTTTTTAATCGTCAGTGAAATAAAACGAGACTTACTTTGTGGCTGGAAGTCTAGACGCCAAGTAACCACCAGGGACCTGCGTTATGATATAACCCCAGAAAAATGAGCTGTCCACCACCCCAATTGTTTCTGGGGTCCACGTGAACTCAGGGGGCTTAAAAGATAAAAATAAATGAGTATTACCATACAATGTATAGGCCTACCTTCTAAAACGATAGGCTCAGAATGCAAACATTACCTCTCGTGTCATCGAATTACAGTTTGGCAAAATATACAAATTTATTTTACTGCAAAGAAATTTCTCGTGATCTGATTGGTTTACATGCCGGGAACATATATATATATCATGTACCCTGGCAAAAAAAAAACAAGTAAAGCCAGTTTCCCTTTTGAGTGCCTCGTAAACATCACTACACTTGCAACACAATATCCAAAATGGCGGCGTGGATCGATCATCAGACTGCACGTTTATGCACCAAACTGCACGTTTTAGTGACGTCAGTTTCCAGTGACGTCAGTTTTCATTGAATTGGGGCACTCAGAAGGGAATTTCCATTCGTCAGCATACTCGATTTTTGTTAAAATAATACTTGTTAGTAAGAGAAGGCTTAAGTCTTTGAGTACCCACTGAGCCACTGAGTTACCAGGCCAGGTAGAAATGCTTGTATTGAATATAACTGATAAAAAAAGAACAAATATTATTTCTCAGAAAAATACCGTTTTTGATACTAAAACAGACAGTTCAGTCAAAACATAATGTTTTCATGAGATTTACCTTGAATAAATATCCTAATGAATACTTAATTCCGAATTTCAATAGAAATTATACCTTTTATTTGCCTCTTTTGAATCGGGTGCAGAAATTATACCTTTTATTTGCCTCTTTTGAATATGGTGCAATAACTATCATGTTAACGATTACAGTGACTCCATTTTGTAACAGGCTTTTTATCTCATATGCCCATGTACATTTGACATGGAATGCATGAATAGATAGTCATGTGGTATAAGTCTGATCGAAAATCTCGTGTCGTGATATATGGGAAATATACACTCGCTGACGCTCGTGTACATTTCCCATATATATACAACACGGCACTCGTCTTCTATCCTATACAATATTCATCGGATGAACAACAATAATCAAGAATACATGTACATGAGATACATGGGTTTTCTTGTATGTATCAATTCATTTAAGTACCAAATTAGTGATTTACATGTATTCAAAGTTTAATTATCCACAAAAAAGTTACAACTCTACACGAACGCTCTGATATCATGGTTATTCTCCATAGACTCTTGTTGCACAAACGAGTGGGAGGGGGAAGGGGAAGGGAAGGAAGATGGGCGATGGCCGTAGGGGGGGGGGGGGGGGCGGAGCGGTTAGTTATTGCAATCATTAAATAACAAGCTTTTTCAAAAAGCCCTGCAGTGCAATATGTTGATCCCACACAGTTCCGGTGATTTAAACCTGTGTTGCCAATGACGACCATGACTACTCTGCGCATTAATAATTCTGTCTGTCAGACGAAAGAAAGTAGTCCCCTGGTCCAAATAAAAACTGCTAAGAAAATGGAAGTTATTGAAATGTTATTGACTTGAAGCAAGTAACTGCAGGTTTATGAGTCCCACGTGGGACTTCCAAGACGATGAGTTTGAATAAAGTTTTGTCATTCAGATAAAAGCAGTTCTCGTTTTTTAACGAATTTCCTCCCCAAAGAAATTTGTTGCGGGTTAAAAATGACTTGAAAAATGTGGAAAGTCCAGAAGAATTATTTTCGAATGATTAATGCATATGCCATTTCTAATTTAAACTAAAAGAAAAATTATACATGGAACTTCTTGTTTTGTAACACTATTTTCATACGTAATCTGAAGCAAGATGAAAGAAGACGTTTTATGAGGCAATATGCCCACGTTGGTTTAACCTAGACGGGTTCTAGGTTTCAGAATGATTGCTTTAATTGTGCCCTTTCTGTTCTTCTTAAAACAAAATATATCGGCGCTCTGTGACAAGGGTGGTTAAACCCATACCCATGATGCGTCATACCAAGCAAGTCTTTACATGGCCTGTAACGTGCGAAAATGGGCATTCGGACATTTGCGTAATGTGTCGCTTCGGAGCAGGCTTTTTGTGTTAACCCTTTACCAAACAATCCCTGGTTTTACGACCCTGAGATAGAAGCCTTTTGAAAACATTGTGGTAACCAGCATTTTCTCCTTTTCTTACAATGCTGTCTATCCTGAAGGAAACAAATTTCATTTTTTGAGTTAGTTTATTTTGTCGTCTGCAAATGTTTTCAATTTGGGAAAGTCTAAAATCTTGTCTTCAGGCAATGAGTTAAACTGAGCCTTCTGTTAACAGTCTTGAATCGATACACTTAAACAATATTACTATATAGTGCCTGTGAGTGAGGTATTTCCCGTCAAAAATCATCTTATATGTCATTAAGTATGCTTTAAAATCGGATAGTTACGCAAGGAATTGCAAGAATAGATCGCAAATATAAAGCTGGCAAGGTAAAAGGAAAACGAATAAAAGCACAAGACAGACTAATGTGTATCGAACACCTGGGAAACCCAGCCGAAATTAAATAATGAAATTGGTCACGAAAACAGACAAAATAATCAAAATAGAGGATATTTGTGCGCCACTCTTGAAAATATTATCAACAATGTTCACTGGATGAAATAAATTTCGATCTTTCACCAAAAAAACAACAACAAATATTCTATCTGTTTCATGCTTCTATTTTTTTGGGGGCGGGACATATATCAAAAATCTAGTACATATTTTCCGGTATTTACCTATGATGTACCCCCTACGCATAACAACGCATTGCAATATTACGTATTTACCGTAAGAAATGTATGGTAAATTACGTCATATTTCCATCTGGTTGAGTGAGTTTATCTAGGTAAGTAGTGTGCAGGAACTATACTGTTTCCGCCTTCAACTGAATAGTTAGAAAATAAAATTTGTACTGCATGTTCACTGGTCGAAACCATGAAATATTGATCTACGTTTCATCGCTATTTCTCGATAAAGTACCAAAATGCACGAAATAAATACCGATAATAATCCGTCGCCGTTGTCATCCGTGGTTTCATTGTTCGTCATCTTTACGATAGCCACGCCCATATTACATCGGATACCAAATGAGATCATGAAGCCAACACTACTCAGAATAGCCATTTGGTATCGGCGGGCACAGAAATCACACCTACACAACCAGGATACCTGTAAGGAAACAAAATGGAATGAGCCATGCTCTCGAAAAAGGGGGCTTAATGCATCTCCGTCATGCATTGTAACATGCAGGCAATCATGTAATAATGGATCTTTGATGTCCATTTTGCCTGTCTACCAACTGAAACATGAGGTAAACTGATTCTTGGACATTCTTAAAATTGACTAATAACAAAACGTTTCGGCCAAGGTCAGCTTGCACGAACCGGAGTTCAAATGAAAGTGAAAGCTGCTGGTTGTTCATGATATTATCTTCATATTTAACCCATTACCCCACAATCCCTACTTTTGACGGCCCAGGTTGAATGGTACTTTTCATCGCTTTTCAATAGAAAGTTAGTTCTATCATGAAACAATACCTGGTTTTTACGACTCTGAGATAGAAGCCTTTTGAAAACATTGTGGGAAAAGGAGAAAATGCTGGTAACCAGCATTTTCTCCTTTTCCCACAATGTTTTCTACCCTTCACAAAACAAATTTCAAATTTTCAGTCGCTTGAATTTGTCGTCTGCAAATGCTTTCGATTTGGACAAACCTAAAATCTTGCAGTTTGGTAATGATATCAATCTTAAGCTGCTAGGACTCACAGACCTTTAGCGGGCAGTATAAATCAAGATAAGACTCCACTGTGCGATATGTAGCCCTTTTCACAGGCTTGAATGACTATTAAACAAAAAAAAAAAAACTAAGCCCTGCAAGTACTCCGACAAGGTGTCTGAAATGAAGTTGCCAATGAATATTGACCGTATCGTAACATTAAACATCAGGCCCAACTAACACTCGTAGAACAAGCTATAAACATTCGTATATTCCGCCATTGCATAGAAGTTTTGAGATTATGTCAACTTGTCTGAATGACAAAGATATCTATGAACACCTACCCTATCAAAGGGACATGTTGAACACCATTTCGGACAGTTTCCTTCCGGTCTCTCTCGGATTTCGCCGTCTTCTATATCTCCATATGCTTCATCCAGCTCGTCGTATTTGGCGAAACCTTTCTCTTCGGCCGCCTTCTTGAACGGGCTGAAATAAATGAATAAATGAATAAATGAATAAATGAATAGATATAAAATAAATAAATAAACAAATAAATAACGATGAATAAATAAATACTTGTAAATAAATAAAAAAAAATAAATAGATAAATAGATAAATACATAAACAGATAAAAAGATGAATAAATAAATAGATAAATAAATAGGTGTAAATAAGTAGAAAGATAAATAAATACGTGTAAATAAATAAAAAGATAAATAAATAAATAAACAAATAAATACATAGATAAATAAAACAGTTAATAGGTAGGTTTCTTTGGTATAGATGATGTTCAGCTTTAACCAAACAATCTATGGTTTTCACAACTCTTGGAAGGAAGGCTTTTGAAAACATTGTGGGAAAAGGAGAAAATGCTGGTAACCAGCATTTTCTCCTTTTCCCACAATGTTTCTACCCTTTCAAAGACAGAAATCATTATTTGAGCTACAATTAAATTGTTGTCTTCAAATGCTTAAGTTTAAACATATTTCATTCATCAGTATTAGATACAAGTTGAATAAAACAAAGGGCAATACATTCATATGACAAATATACTAAGGAAAAAGATAAGAACGGAAGCTAAGCTCATAAAGTTCTTCTCCAAATTGCGGCTGACGGTCATTACATTAATATATACCTACTAATTACGTACAAAGAAAGTTAATTTAAAAAGTAGTGATAGTAATTCTGAAATTGGCTCACTGCATCGTTTTACCATCCCAAAAAGTAGTCCGGTTCTGTACCCACAATGTCCAAATGAGATAGGTATGTATCTGAAAAATGCCACCTAGCGGAGTATAATTGTATAGTTGGCTCACTGCATCGTTTTACCATCCCAAAAAGTAGTCCGGTTCTGTACCCAGAATGTCCAAATGAGATAGGTATGTATTTGAAAAATGCCACCTAGCGGAGTATAATGGAGACTTTCTTCTTGAGACTGTGTCCTTAATGGGCATATTTAAAACACTGACAGTCCAACTATATAAATTGTACAGGCTTTTGTATGTTAATACGTGGTAACCCTGCCGCTAATGCACGGTCATTAGCAATACTCTGCACTTAGGATACCATTAAGAAAATAATTACAATGTTGTTATTTGATGATTCATATCACGGGCCCCGCGCACAGAAAACGTATAATTAAAGTTGCATGTATAAGTCTGGTTCGCACAGAATCTCTTTTAACTTTATCTATACCACTGGCTGTGTGGCTGGACTCTGTATGCTTGTGCATATATGTAGTGTCGTCTTGATAGTTCTCCAAGATCGTCTATATTTGTAAATATCACAACTTCTGATTGGTTAAACCGAATGGTTTAGCCAATCAGAAGTTGTGTTACTTTCAAATACAGAAAATTAAGAATGGTTGGTGAATACGGGCCCTGATGTTAAACTTTACCGTTTACAAACGACTAACGTCGAGCTTAGTGCTCTAAGGGGTAAATAAATCTGCCATGTTCTATTGAGTTGAAGCTATCTCGGACAGAACCTAAATACTTCTGCATTCTTAAGAATGTTTTGTCCTTTGACATAGTCTACAAATCAGGGATCGTTATTTTGATTATAATGAAATACAATGGCGTTAAGACTTTTTTTCTGTGAAGTAGGAAGGAAGGAAGGAAGGAAGGAAGGGAGGAAGGGAGGAAGGAAGGAAGGAAGGGAGGAAGGAAGGAAGGAAGGAAGGAAGGAAGGAAGATAGGAAGGAAGTGGAGGAGTAAGAGGGGAGAAGAAGGACACGATGATGATGATGATGATGATGATGATGATGATGAAAGACACATAGTAGAAGAAGAAGAAGAAGAAGAAGACCGCCCAAAAGTGCGTTCAAGCACAAAAAAAAAAACCAATCCGCAGAAACTTAGAAAGATTTTTATCATAAAAGCTCGAATAACAAGAGGACGGTATAGATGCAAGATCAGACTAAACGTTCTGTGCAGTCTGATCTTGGATTTAAGTCATTCGTAAAAGCGCCTTATTTCCTCCACGGGGGCTGAAAAAGGTTTAATCAGGTGTTTAAAGACAAAATATTTTGGAATACAACTATACTTGCCAATCGGATTCCTGAGATTTGACAACACAAAGCTTTCTCTATAACCCATCTTCAAAGGAAACGAATTGATTTTGGATAAAACCACGTAAGAGGATTTCTTAACCCTGTACCAAGCTATTCTATGTTTGAACTAACCCAAGGATTTTTTTTTTTCAAAAAATGGGAAAAAAGGAGAAAATGTTGGTAAACCAGCATTTTTTCCTTTTACCATATTTTCTTTTCAACTATTTTGAAAGACAAGTCAATTTGAGCCATAGTTAATTTGTCGTCTGCAAATGCTTTGAATTTGGACCTCTCTGAAACTTTGTCGTCTGTTAAGAGAGGCTCAACAGAATCTTACAGAAGGCTTATAACCTGTATAGTTATCCTTCATTTTGCTGAACCCAAGTTACTTTTCATGTTTAGGATTAATTCATGGACCTCATAAGTATAGAAAACGTAAAGAAAGTTAATTAAGTATCGAAAAGAGAAGGCAAAGATCAGACTGCACATCCGTGCAGTCTGATCTTTGTCTTCCCTTTTCGAAAATGTTACAAGAGAGAGTTTGTGATGAGCAGAGTTTGATTGTAAGACAAGATAATTCACGAGATAGTCAATGTCTTCGTTCGGTTGTATTTAAGCGGTAATCCGGTGATATGTGTCCCCTGTAAAACAGAATCAAAGACAAGCAGGAAGAAAATAAGTGAAGAGAGCTCACGAATCTGACTTTTGAAAGCAGGTTTTAGATTTTTAACAAAATCTGTGTACCCTCAAAATATTTAAGAGAACATTTTATACACACTCACTAAAATGAATTTTTCATTTTGATAGTAAAATCCAAAATACTGTTATGTCAAAGTTATGTTTTGGGGAATGATATCTCCTCATCGGGCAATGTAGATCCAAGATCAGATTACACGCTCTGTGCAATCTGATCTTGTCTACACTGTCTGCAAAAGGTTCTTGTGTCGCGTTTAGCGCGCTTAGCAGTGGGGGTATATTGACTATTATCAACCATCGAAAAGAAATTAGGAATCGAACCAGCGACTCTTTAGGTTTTGCAGTCTTGTGTTCATCTTATCTAAGCAAATACAATCACCATTAGAATTCGGAAAAAAATGCTTTTGAGAAAAAAAGATTATCGTTGCTTTCAATAGCACTTCAGTCCATTATCTGCGCATGTCCTATTCTTCGAAGATTCGACCTGTCTTACATGCATGACGCACCACTCCCACCATTATTGGAATGGCTATTATCAATTCGTTTGAGGAGAAATCAGACCTGTTTTAGCTCCAGATTTCTCTAAACTATATAAATTTTTACTTGGAGAAAAAAAAAAAATACGATCAATTACTGCAAATCTTGCATACAGTATCTAAAAATAGATCAGCACGATACACCGAGTACATGTGCATTACCTAGCCCTAATTTAGTTTGAAATTCAAAATGACGGTTGTCGCGAAGTAATGTAGTCCTGTTCTGTACCTAGAATGCCCAAATTAGATAGATGAGTATTTTTAGAATGCGGGAGATAATGCACTTCAGTCATTTTATCTCGAAGATAAATTACCAAGGAATAACCGCAAGTTCCACCGGTGCAAGGCTGGATTCTGCAATGCCTTTGCCAGATGACATGACCTTTGAAGCAGCGTAGCAAACGGGATTCATACCAGGAGTTCTCTAACACTATTCCAACGCTTTATTGTGATTCAGAAAAGCTCGGATTGTTTTGAACCCATGATAACTATATACAGTACGTCACATCCTGTGATACGCCCATCTGTTTGACGAATGTCCGTTTCCTGTCCAATAAACTGCAGTATGAAATCCTGATAATTGTATTCTATATATTATATAAAAATAGCACAATAATTTATTACGATGTATCATTTAGGCCATCTGCCATATCGCTAACGTAACTGTAAAGATATCTGCATTGATTATTTAACCCTTTCCCAAATGACAAATTTTAGACTCTTCCAAACTGAGAGAGTTTGCAGACAACAATTTTAAATTTTATGAAAATGGTAGAAATTTCTCCTAAAGGGTAGAAAACACTGTGGGAAAAGGAGAAATTGCTCGTTACGAGCAATTTATCCTTTTCCCACAGTGTTTTCAAAAGACTTGTACTGCAGACGCGTAGAAACCAGGGCTGTTTGGGAAAGTGTTCAGGTAGTATATCCGTAGAAAACACTTATTTCTGCCATAATATTGTCCTTCAAAATTTGCTATGATTAAAAATGAGTATTAATGTACTACTGTAACCGAGCCACTTTTATTTCCTTTTTGTCCTTAGAATCATCATTTATAAATGCGAAACCAGTATATTCTCATCACAAAGGGGGATAATAATTACCTCCCTTTGTAGAAAACTGACAAAAGTTTCAACAAATAATTTCAAGACAGACTCAAATGAATTTCTGGTTGGTTAAAAATGTGCCAAAGTATTATTTCCGTACAAATCCGTATTTTTCAACTATCAAGAAATTCTATGCCATGCTGCATTAGAAGTATAACGGTCTACTACCTTAATTCACAAGACCTCAGAAAATGTTGTGGGAAAAAAGAAAAGTGTTCGCCCAGGTGACAGGAACAAAGTGTCTCTGTAATTAGAGCTGTAAATAATCTAAGATCAATTGTGAACAGAACAAAATGACTTAGCAAAAATTAACCTATAACAACACAATCTTCAGGTATTTTCTTCTCTATTTTATGTCTAGAAACGTATTTATTCTTTTTCAATATTATGAATTAACTTGTTAATTGCCATAACCGTGTAAGTGACTAACTGGAACAAAATTGTAATACAAGTGACAAAAAAAAAAGCGTGCAACCTTGTCTTGAATTTACACTGTCCGATACGGAGATAGAATTCCTCAAAAAATATCTTTTAAAATAGCAAAATAGCAATATTTTGTATTTTTACTATCGGCCAGAAAGTTCCGTTTCTTTTATTTAGTAAGACAGGGATTAAAGGGGCCGCAGACAACAGATTCAATACCGTCCTTGAAATCATTCCATAGAAGCCTGAAATGGGCAGACACATGTCATATTTGTCACGACGGCCGTTGCAAAGCCGGTGTAATGCAGAGTGACCTCCCTTACAAAATGACCCATGGGTCATTTCACTACATAGAGGAATGACCCGGGTCATTATTCTAGTAGAGAAATGACCCCCTGAGGTGATTTCTCTCAGTCGAATAATGATCCGGGTAGTCCCTCTATGTAGAGAAATGACCCATGGGACATCTTGTAGGGGAGGGTCATTTCTCTGCATTACACCGGCAAACTTTCTAAAACTTTATTGCTTCTAGTTATGATACTAAATTTATCATCTACAGTGGTGTTATTCACTGTATTCCCAGTAATTCATTGATAAAAATATAATATATGGAAAATGCCTGCCCTGTGCAACGAGGCCTAAAGTTTGAACTCAATGCAACTGTAAGTAATCTAGGAACAATCGTGGCCACGATAAAACGGTTGGACGGTAATTTTTCAATTGATTCCGCCCGCCGAGTATTGCTTCTTATCGCTTTCGCGGTGGTCGTCGACGAAATTTATACGTTGCAATAAATGGAAAAGATCTACCTAGTTTAACAAGACTCTAGTATAATTAGGCTATTTCATTAAACAATATATAACAATATGGCCTGAAACACGCAAAAACAGGCATTCGGATATTTGTGTAAAGTTCCGTCTCAGACCAAGCTTGGTAGTCCGCGCAGGCTGGTCCGAAACGACACTTTCCGTTTTTTATGGAATTTTCTATTCAGTTGCGCAACTTCTGTATCACAAAATCTAATGTAGTCGTAAAGTGTCGTCTCGGATTAGCCTGCGCGGAGTGTGACACTTTACGCAAATGTCCCCTTTTCGCACGTTGCAAGCCAATTATAGGAACAATTGCGACAACAAAGAACCGAATAATCGTCAATAACTTGTATTCAGTTGACCCTGTAAGCTGTGAAACAGCCTCATAGAGTGTTTGCATCGGTTGTCGTTGGAAAAGGTTGTGACAAATGGCAAATATCTGCCAATGACAAGGAGGCTTGTATAATAACTTCAACTATAAATAACACAGGAACAAGCGACTACAACAAAATGACTGGACAACAATTATTCATTGTTCTCATTCTGTACGATGTTGCTTTACGCCGATGTAATGCAGAGAAATGACCCTCCCCTATACAAAATGGCCTATGGGTTATTTCTCTATGTAGAGGAACTACCCGGGTCATTTTGTAAGGGAGGTCATTTCTCTGCATTACACCGGAACTACTTTTTTCCCTATATTGCTCACATTATCTCCCACTAGATGGCATTCTATAAATACTCATCTATCTAATTTGGACATCCTAGGGTATATACAGTACCGAACCATTTTCCTACGCGACAACCGTACTTTGAATTTAAAACTAACATACAGGTTTACTAAATAAAACGCTATCTCTTGCAATTCACTCAGCTAAGATCAGCAGTTTACAGAAATCTGGAGCTAAAGCAGGTCTCATTTCTCCTAAAACATACTGATAAAAGCTATTTCCTATGTTGCTACTTTATAGAAAGTAAGATTACAATCTGCCGCTTTCGGGGCTAGTGATACGTCATATAAGACAGTCGAATCTTCGAAGAAAATGACATGCGCAGACAACGATATTGCTAATATTGTACCATCCTTGATAATTATTAGAATAATTAAGGTTGAATTATAGGAATGTATGAAATAGGATAATCAACTGGTTGTGGGTAATTATATGAATCTGTCATCAGAACGAGGTGTGATGCGGTTAGAAAACTTGTCCGGACTCGTTTTTTCAACGGCAACATACCCAATTCTAGTGACAGATATTTAATATCACACGCAATTAATTGATTATTCTCTATTTGTCTCAGCAAACTCAAACGACGACAAGCTCAAATGAGAAATGAAGCAACAGGGCTCAGGTTTGAATAGTTGTCGCCCAGTCATTCTACCGCGGTCGCTGTTGTTAAAGGCCCGGTCACACCGCCCGAACTTTGCTGAAGCGTTCCTGGAGCGGTGAAAAAAATTCATCACCGCTCGTAATCGTTCACAACCGTTTAACAAAAGTTGGCCCCCGTTAAAGCAACGCCGTATACGCTCAGCTACTGCTGATATTTCTGGAGGGGCTCTCCTACCGCTTCGAAAGTTTTGAGCTGCACAAAATATTGCAAGCGGTGAGGAGGTGGCAATTTTCCGCCCCGACAAAGTTCACCCCCGCTCCACCAGCGCCCATTCAAAGTTTGGCACCGCTAGACGCAAGTTCGTGGACGCTTGGGTCCGCTAGGCCAACGCAGAAATCTTGAACGCTGGACCACCGCTGCTTCGCCAGCGTTGCCCGGGCGGCGATTAAACGTTGCACAAACTTCAGTGGAGCGGTTGTAAGCGTTTTAAGAGCGGACACGGGGTTGCTGGAACGATGTCGGGCGTTGAAGCAGCGAGCCATGGCGGCGATGAACTTTGGTATTGCGTTGGTATAGAGGTGTCGGAGCGGGACCAGAATTTGGCTATAAATACGGGGAGAAATGGACAAGGGGCTCATCGAGCTGTCGTTGAGTTCAGACCTCATCTATATCGAAATTGCTCAAAATTACAGTAAAACTGTATCACCATGGACGCTGAGAGACTTGCTATGATTGGTGCACTAGTCCAACAGAATCAGAACCTCCTCAGATTGCAACGAGCTGTTGACAGAAGGAGAAGAGAGAGAAAAAAGAGAGACACAGTTGTGTGGGTCAGACAGTGGACAATGAAAACGATCCGTTCACCTCCGTAGTCACAAGCGGTATGCCGCTTAACCAACTGTATACCCCCGCCGAGCCAAAGCTTGCATGCGCAGAACGCCGCTATACCAACGTTCGCGTCACCGCTAAACCAACGTTCCCTACCGCTAACCCAACGTTTAAGCAACGCAGGCTTCAGCGGTGCACCGCTAAGCCAACGCCAGTGTTTTCGATTTTTTTCCCATTTTTTGCGCGGTGACGAGCGTTGTCGAAATTCGGTCCCCCCTCCGTACCGTTCAAGGAACGCTCCAGCAAAGTTCGGGCGGTATGACCGGGCCTTAAAAAAAGAATATTTTGTCGGTTTACTTCACAAACCTCTAACTACAGCTTATTTCAGCTTTGTGAAGTAAACCGACGATTTATAACTGTGATTATTTAAGAAGCATTATTACATGGTGTAGATATATTCCATGTGTCGCAATATATTTAAACCAAAACAGCTACACAACGCGAAATTAAGCAACAGGTCCCGTATTCACTAACCATTCTTCAGAACTTTCTTAGTCTTATTGTCCTGAATTTCTAAAATTGATAGTAAATAGTACACCTTCTGATTGGCTAAACCAAATGGTTGAGCAGGGTAGCGGATCAATTGGTTACGCAATCATTCTGTCATTGTCTATAGATCTATTTGGCTGTAATAATTTCAGATCCACTTTTGCATTAGACGTTTTTTTAACATTTAACATCAGTCCAAATGTATTCCAACGAAGCTCTTTGAAAACGCATCTATGTATGGAGGATCAGGTCAAAGGGATCAATTGAATAATTGTCGCCCAATCATTTCGTCGTGGTCGCGATCGTTCCTAGATTATTTATGGCTATAATTATATCAGAAACCTTGTTGCGCAGGCTGACATTTCTCTGTTACAAATAACAAGGCGCCAACAGAGTGCTTCTCGTACAACAACGGAGGTTTTGACATTGCGACAGGTTAACAAATGATTATTCCTTTACTAGAAAACAAAATTTTATACTTGTCTGCATTGGGAGCACCTACAGATGACACAATTATCAAATTGGGTTCAAATTAACTCTTTACCAAACGACAAAGTCACAGACTGGTCTAAATTGAAAGCATTTGTAGACGAAAAAATAAATGTAACAGAAAAATCGAAATTTGTGGTTAGTTAGGCTAGAAAACATTGGGGGAAAGGAGAAAATACTGGTCACCAGCATTTTCTACTTTTCCCACAATGTTTCCTAAGAGGCTTCTTTCTTATGGTGCTTAAAAGTCGGGATTGTGTAATAAAAGGTTAAGACATTTTGTTATGGAAGGGTATAAATCACAGTGAGAAAAGGAGAAAATGCTGGTTACCAGCATTTTCTCCTTTTCCCACTATGTTCTCAAAGGCATTCTATATCAGGGTCTTCAAAGCTCGGGACTGTTTGGCCTGTCAGACGCATTCCGACATTTGCTAGAACTGGCGTCTCGGATCAGCCAGCCAAGTAAGCGATGCAATTCGAAAGAGTATATAAAATCAATCCTTTTTTTGAGGTACTTCTGAAATGAAACATGTGTCGAAAGAAGATATATATACAAAATGCTGCAGCATATCATTACACGTATTCAGATGGAAGGTCTAAAATCCAACATGTAGATGTACAGGGAGGGTCTAAAAACTAACCCGTGCGGCAACAGTTTAAAGCAGGTGACTGCGACACAGCCAGCTAATTTCAATGCGTTATTAGACCGGCATTCGTGACAATAGCACATTTCTTCCCCGACTGTCAACCCACAATTGTGTTTAAATTTCTCAGCGAGCGATCAAACAGTTGCAGTCGCAATTACATTTTTTTCTGAGTGTTAGATTATTTCTACGAAAGGATCTTTTGTTCACCACAATCATTCTATACGAGACACTAGGGCTTTGATTTTCCAGGAAAGTTTTTTTTTTTTTTCCCTTCAAAAAAAGAAAATAAATAAAATAAAAGGGGGGGGGCATGGATAGGAAAATTCTAAAATCAAAGTAGTGAAAGCGCACACAACGGTATTTTTACATTTTTACATATCGTCGGTTTACTTAAAAAAAACTCGTAACTACAGCTTGAAACAAACTGTAGTTGCGAGGTTTTTAAAGTAAAGCGACGATATTGACCTTTCAATATAGTACAATCTCCAAGAAATTGCTTCTTGTCCCAAAATGTTTCCATAGCATTCAAAATGGTTTCTTTTCTAACCTCAAACGAGATTTTGGACTAGTCTAAAATTAAAACTTTATGGACTTTATGAACGAAATGTAAATATTGTTAAAAAAATCTAGTGGTTATTTAATAGGGCAAGGAACTCTGTAAAAGAGCAAGAAACTGCTGATCAGTCAGTCTCGTCTCTTCTCAAGGAAGAAAAGTTTTGAAATGTTTTCTTTACCTCTTTATCTGTTTATTTGTTTGACGGCAACAATGTGGTAAATGAAGAAAATACTTTTTCCCTGCTGTTTATCATTTTACAACAATGTTTTCAAAGCGGCTAGCTCTGAGTAAGGACATGACAGTAGTCTTTATTTCATTCAGCGTTCTTTTTCAACGCAATGTGCTCAGAGTCGAAACAGCGGTTGATTACTTGGAAAATTATAATATTGTTTACTTTAAGACTGTGCATATGATTTATGATGTCTGCTTATCTACACGTCTGTCGATCTATATGACAATTTAATCATTTAGACAGACATTGCTAGCCAGATATTGTTTTTTGACTAAATGTCTGGCTCTCCCAGTCCCGTTCTACCACAACCTTCTACACACACATTTACACTAGGGGATACATTATTGGTCCGTCTTTTTGTCTATCTGTCCGTCTTTTTGTCTATCTGTCGCTGTGTAGGACTGTCTGCCTGCTTGCCACCTGCCTTGTCTGTCTGTCTGTCTGTCGGACGGTCGATCTTTCTGGCTCTTGTCCAGTCTTCACTAAGCATACACTCGTATATCTGTCTATACGTCAGTCAACCTGTCTGTCTGTCTGTCTATCCGCCGGACTCCTTTTGTTTGCTTCCGTATGTTATGTGATTTTGTTATTAGCGCCAGTAATGTTGTATTATTGTATATCCCTATGTCTATTCTTATGTAGCCTCTCCATTTCTTTTCCTGTTATTCAAGCATATATTATTTTCTATTCTTATTGTTGCAAGAGATAGAGTATTATTTCGTTATCGGTGTCAGAAATATTGTATTACTGCAATGCCTATGTCTGATCGAGAATATCCATTTATTTTCCTGTCATTCATGTATTTATCTACTATTCTTTATTACTTGTCCTTAAATTGAAAGAATATACTTATATTGCATGTTATCATTTCTGACAAAGTTTCCATGTCTAATACATGTATTGCTGTGGAATCTTAATATTCCAGTGAAAACTAAACAGGAAAATGTAGCCTTAAAGAATAATGGTGATGAGCTGTTATGATGTCTTACGTGCAGCACTTCATTTGATGGTAAGAAATCTAGTTTGTCAATGATGATGATATAAATTAAGTCTAATAATCGTTTCTCTCTTTTTATATGAAAATGTAGATACTATACGTAATTAATTCACTTATTTCTTACGGATAAACTTCGACCACTCCCACTCAATGACTATAAATCCATGTTTTGTATAGTTAACCAGTTTTTCAACTATCATTTTAATTTTTGTTTTGTTTTTCTTCTATCATTGTTCTTAATTCCTTTTCTAAAAGGTCTGGAGGGTGTAATGATTTTGATTAGTTCAATTTGCCGTAAAATTGTGCCGTATCACAAACTATGTGGATGTAGACATGTGTTGTGCTGCTACCTGTTATTCCTGTACCTTCTAAGCGCCATTACATGAGGAACCGTAAAGTTTTTATTGATTTGTGTAGCCAGCCGACTCACCGTCCTCATCTTCAATTCCACTTGACCATAACACTATTTTTTATTCTACCAATTCTAAGTTTTGTTGCTCATTCATATTCAGCTCTAGTGAACATAAAAGATTGTGCATATTTGACCAAGTGTATACAAAGCCACAATAAAAGAAGGCTACTAGTGGGTATTCGCTGGGAAAAGAATATTAAATTTTGTAGAAATATGTTATATTCAACTGTTTTCACCTCGTTACTTTTGTCAGCAGTCGTTCTTCTTATGATACTGCTAGCGGGTGATGTTCATCCAAATCCAGGCCCACAAACTAGCGAGTCATCAAGTAGTTTGTACAGTACGGATTTGTATAACTTTCTGAACCTTCCAAATCACCTCTCAACTGTCCATTATAATGTTCAAAGTATAGCTAATAAGCTAGATACATTGATTGCGGAGTTTTCATTCTTTGACATTGTGTCTTTCTCCGAGACTTGGTTGCACAATGAATACCCATCAAATGAATTAATCTTCCCATCTTTCCATCCACCCGAGCGAAAAGACAGAGTTAGAGACAGATATGGAGGTGTTATTTTGTATGTCAAAAATAACCTGTCTTATATTCGAAGAAATGATCTTGAACCTATCGGACTAGAATGTATTTGGGTTCAAATACAGTCTAGCAACAATAGGAATATTTTGTTCGGTGTATTCTATAGACCACCGAACTCTGACTCTAATTATTATTCACTTATCGAAGAATCCATTGGTCTTGCAATGGACTGCAATATCTCTGATGTCATTATAACAGGAGATTTCAACTTGAATGTTATGAAACAAAACGAGTTCCGTAAAATTGAGTCCCTATGCAATGAATACAACATGATTCAATGTATTGATGAACCCACCCATTTCACAGAAAATTCTATATCGACCATTGATCTTTTTTTCGTTACTAATAAAGAATCAGTCCTTACAACTGGCGTTGGAGAGCCCTGTCTCGGTCTTACAACGCGTTATCACTGTCCCGTTTTCGGCGTTTTCAATTTCCTCAAACCCAAAATTAAAAATATCAATCGAATTATTTGGAAGTATGATCTAGGAAATTACAATGAATTAAGAAATAGTTTCGCTAATTTTGATTGGGATTCAATACATGACAATAACATTAACATTTATGCGGAAAACCTAGCGGATACCATTTCTGAAAAAGCACTTAAGTTTATTCCTAACAAGAAAATTTGTGTTAACCCGCAAGAGCCGACCTGGATGAATTGTACTATTAAAAAGGAAATCCGTCGTCGTAAAAGGTTATATAGAAAAGCTAAGAAATCAAATAATGTCAGTCACTGGACAAAATTTAAGTCTGTTAGGAATAAAGTGATTTCATTGATTCGACAGAGAAAAGAAAGTTATTATGAACGGTTGTCTATAAAGTTGAAATCTGGTAATCTATCTTCGCGCGATTGGTGGAAAACTCTTAAGTCTATGATATCTCCACATACCGCAATATCTATTCCTCCCATGTTTGATGTTTCCACTGATTCGTTGATTGTTGATGACCACGAGAAAGCAAACATACTGAACACTTATTTCGCAAATCAGTCATGTATTGATGATTCTTTTAGTAACATACCTGATGAACGTTTTCATTTTATACACAATACTTTAGATACAATCAATATCATGCCATCTGAGGTACTGGATGTTCTCAAAACGCTCAAAATTGGTAAAGCATCCGGCCCTGACGGCATAAATAGTAGAATTCTTATCGAATCAGCTCATCAATTAGCACCACATTTGTCCAAACTATTCAATTTCTCATTAAATACTAGTTCTGTTCCGAAATCATGGAAAATATCTAATGTATGCCCGATATTTAAGTCCGGTGACCCTTCACTTCCTTCTAATTACAGACCCGTTTCATTATTGAATAACATTGAAAAAGTTTTAGAACGTATTATATTCAAGCACGTTTATAATCATCTAAAGGATAACAATTTTTTTACATCTTATCAGTCAGGTTTTATGCCTGGTGATTCTACTGTTAATCAAGTAACTAGCTTATATAACAATATATGTAAGGCTTTGGATAATGGTTTGGAATTTAGAGTTGTGTTTTTCGATATCAGCAAAGCATTTGACAAAGTCTGGCATAATGGGTTATTGTTTAAGCTGAGAAGAGCAGGGATCAGAGGAAAGCTGTTGGACTGGTTTTCTAATTATCTCTCTGATCGTTTCCAAAGAGTTGTTCTGCCGGGTGGTTCTTCAAATTTATGCCATGTACAAGCCGGCGTGCCTCAGGGATCTATATTAGGACCGCTTTTATTTTTGATCTACATCAATGATATCGTCGATGATATTCAAACGAACATTAATCTTTTTGCAGATGACACTAGTTTATCTGTGGTTGTTGGTGACCCGATTTGTGCTGGAACTATTTTACAATCTGATATAGATAAAATTTCTCGTTGGGCACAAAAGTGGTTAGTCACGTTTAATCCATCGAAATCTGAATCGTTGGTAATAACGCGGAAACGCGTCAAACCCGTCCATCCCAGTCTTTTTATGTTAAATACTGAGATTCCGTCCGTTAATAATCATAAACACTTAGGCATACATCTAAGTAACGATGGCTCCTGGGACTTACACATTAACAATGCTATTGAAAAGGCTTGGAAAAGAATAGGAGTCATGCGATCTTTAAAACTGCGACTTGATCGACTTTCACTTCAAATAATTTATTTCTCATTTATCAGACCCATTCTTGAATATGGCGATGTTATATGGGATAATCTTTCTCAGGGGTTAAAAGATCAACTGGATAAAGTGCAAAACGAAGCTGCTCGGATAGTTACCGGTTGCACTAAACTTGTTGCCATCGCTGATCTTTATCGGGAGGCTGGTTGGGAAACTCTAAGTCAAAGACGGCGTAAGCACAAACTCATTCTCTTCTATAAAATGGTAAATGGGCTTGCTCCAAATTATCTCAATCATCTTGTTCCGACAACGGTTGGCAATTCTTCAGCTTATAATCTTCGAAGACCGAATAATCTTAGGACCATTGCATGTAGAACCAGTCTCTATAGCAATTCATTTTTGCCAGCTGTAATCAATGAATGGAATAATCTACCAGATGAAACAAAGGATGTGGAGTCTCTGTCATCTTTTAAATACTGCTTAAATGTAGACAAACCTGTTCCACGTAAGCTTTACTTTTTTGGAGACAGGAAAATGCAAGTCATTCATGCTAGGTTACGTAATCGATGTAGCAGTCTTAATGAGCATCTGTACTTGAAAAATTTAGTAGATTCACCTCTCTGTAGATGTGGTTATGTCGAATCGACGCACCACTACTTTTTAGAGTGCTTATATATTTTATCGTGACTTCAGACTTAGTCTAAATCATAGCATATATGATATTTCAACATTTAATCTTCAAACCATTCTTTTCGGGGATGAAAATCTTAGTCTTTCTGATAATCAAAGAATATTTAGTGCGGTGCATACATATATCCGTAACAGTGGAAGATTTTCTGGCAATGTATAGTTAATATATGACTATTTGGTTTCGCATTTAAGTGGAAGTTTACTGTCTTTCTTTGTATTTATTGCGAAGCCATTTTTGTGTATTGTCTTTCATGACCATTATCAGATAATCATGTACTTTTCCCATTTATCATAATTTATGTCGTAATTTAAAATGTCAATACAGAGGTGTTGGTCAAGTTGGAAGTTACTATGACTTCTTAATCTGTATCTATAGATTGGCAAATCTCTACCATTAACGCTCCAGACCATTCTGTCTCAATCTACTTCTAATGTTTTTTTCTTTTCTTTTTTTGATCTTGTTAATGTTGTTTTCTTTCTACTTCTATCCACTTTGAAATTATTTTTATCGTATTGACTATGAAATACATTGTACCATAACCTTTGTCTGGAAATTGGAGAAGAACTCTATAAGCTCTAGCTTCCGTTCTGATCCATTTCTTCAGTACATGTGTAATATGACTTAAGTTTGTTACTATTTGTTATATACTGTTGAATAAACTATGTTTAAACTAAAATGGTTTCTTTTATTCGCTCTTTTTTCCCACATATGCTATTGGTGTCGTTAAAAAGGAAAGAGTTAAACTTTTCTAAAACTCTTATTAGTTGTGAGAACGTCTAAATAGTAACCAGGGAAGTAACGTCGAAAACAAGTGCCCCTATACAGTTATTTTCAGTATATTATAAAACCAGTTTACGTGACGAAAACACATTTCTTCCTCGAGAGTCAACCTAGAATTGATCTCTGCGCAGGCAAAACGGGGCTTACTGCATCTCCTTGATGCATGATACCATGGTCCTATCAATTGAATTATCTCCCTTGTCGGATAAGGAATGAAGTAATAAAATAACACAGTAGTCATTTCTCTTGTATTCCTTTGCTTTTATCCTTGGTTCCATTGGGGATTTTGCGATAATTATAACAATGATTTATGATGTATGTTTAAGGTCCACATGTAATTCAAATCAAATTCTGTTTTAAATTACCATGAACTCTGTATATATCGATTTGTAAAACAGTCTAACTATATTTCCCTGAAATATTGTCTCGAGAAAATAGCTGTACAGTGCAAGAAAATCAAGGATAAAATCCAAGTAATTCCTTTATCAGGACCAGTGTAATACTGGAGAAGAATAAAGGGAAATAACTGTAGAATTGTCCTCATTGCGGATCCATGATATCCATATTGTACAATAACTGACTGAATCATAAAGTTCACTAGTCCTTTGTCATGTAGAAAATTGATGACTACAAAAAAAAGTATCGACCCGGTCGGCCTGCACAGGCTGTCCTTGGTCGATACTTTTTGGGGATGCGTTAACCCATTACCACACAATCCCTACTTTTGACGCCCCTAAGAAAGAGGCCTTTAGAAAAAAATGTGGGAAAAGGTAACCAGCATTTTCTCCATTTCCCACAATGTTTTCTACCCTTCACAAAACAAATTTCAAATTTTCAATCACTTTTAGAAAACATTGTGGGAAACGGAAAAAATGGTGGTTACCGATGTTTTCAGAAGGCTTCTTCCTCTGAGTCGTAAAAAAAACAGCGATCGTTTGGTAAAGGATTTATAAACCCGAGTTTAAAGACCCTGAGGATGGAGCCTTTTGAAAACATTGTATGAATAGGGAGAAATGCTGGTTACCATATCAAAGACAGATATCATTATTTAACCCTTCAACATAAGGCAAAATTTTAGACCTATCCAAACTGAAAGCATTTGCGGACGCCAATCTTATAGTGGATCAAATTACGCAAGTTTTCTGTAATATGGTAGAAAACTTTGTGAGAAATGGAGAAAATGCTGGTTACCAGCAACTTTAGACAAGGTATAACCATCCTAACGCTTCTAGTGCAACATGGAATGAATTTCTCATGAATTGAACTATAAGGATTTATAATGAAATAATACATGTATTATTGCACATTTCTAACCGACCAGAAATTCATTTGATGTCCATCTTGAAATTTTTGTTGATATTTTTGTTAGTTTTCTGAAAAGGGGGGAGGGGGCAATTATTATATCCCTTAGTAATGAGAATAGAATGGCCCTAGATTTATAAATGATAATTCTAAGAAGGAAAAAAAATGGAAAGATGGCGGGGTCAAAGTAGTACACAATGATACTCATTTTCAACCATAGCAACTTTTATAGGATAATATTACAGTGGAAATAGCTGTTTTCCATTAGAATGGTACTACCTTAATCAACAATGTCTGAAAAGACAGCAATTAAATCCATACTTGGCACTCCTAGAGTTTAATAGAAATGAGCCATGCTCTGTCAAAAAGGAGCTTAATGCATCTGAGAAAAATATCGACCCAGGTCAGCCTGCACAGTCCGCGCAGGGTGACCTGGGCCGAAACTTTTCGCTATAGGTCAATTTTCTGTACGCAAAAAGACCAGTCTACCTCATGACTAAGTCGATTGTTAAATAAGGAAAAAACTGATATTATGGATGGATACTGTATGGATTATTATAATTGGCTTGTAGCACGCGAAAAGGGGCGTCGAACATTTGCGTATCAACCTGCGTAATCCGCCCAGGCTAATCCGATACTACACTTTCCGTTTTCATCTCATTTTCTGTTTTGCGCATCTCTACGGAAGGACAAAAATCAAACAAAGTCGTAAAGTGCCGTCTCGGATCAGCCTGCGCGGACTGCGCAGGCTGATCCGAGACGACGCTTTACGCAAATGTCCGAATGCCGCTTTTCGCGTGCTGCAATCTATATGATGGCTTGCTTGGTATGACGTTTCACGGAGATGCATTAAGCCCCCTTTTGCCTGAGCAATTACAATATAAAATTTTCAAGAAGAGCATCTTTTTGTTCTGTACTGTATCTGCTCACAATTCTATCCGAATTTCTCAGCGAGTAATCAACAGTTGCAAGCGCAATTATGTTTTTTGTGGAAGATTATTTTCAAGAAGAATTTTTTATCGGTTTTACAATTTTTACGAGCCACTAGAGCTTTGCTTCTCAACGGAAAAAAAAAGTTCAATATTTGCAACGACTTCGAAATTTAAAAGAACGTGGTACTGTTTTGTAGGTTGGTTGGCGCGTCTAACTAGAACATGTACAACCGGAAGTATTTTAACCCTTAGGATTCTAAGTGCAACTCACAGACCTTTTGCGGACAATTTAGATCACGATCAGACTCACAGAACATGAAGTCTGATCTTGTATCTACATTGACCAATAAGGAAATATCTTTTACCCCAAAAATATATCTTTGAAATAGCAAAATCTTGGTTCTGTGATCGGCTTGAATGTTTCATTTCAACTGTAGAGTCACTGTATGGAAACTCTGTACGGGAAATTTCTTCGGTGAATTCAAGATGGCGGACACGTGTTATTGACAAAGTAAGTGTCGTTTAACTTTGGTCCAAACTTGTTTCAAATCGCATTCCCTACAACGAGTAAGGTACCAATCTAAAGAGCTTTGATTGAATAATCAAGCGATAGTAGCTGATGAGAAAACGGGAGTGCCTCTTGTCCGTAATCCCGCGCTGAACATGATGTTTTGATGAAGGTGAAAAACTAAGCGGGAGACCGGAAGAAGACCGGCTTTATTTCATCGAATAGAAAGCTAATGATAAAAGAGTGTACCTCGATTGGTTGGAAAATGTCATACTCTTACAACTGTACCAAAATACGTTGCTTATATTTACTGATTTAGCTGTTATAAAGTTTTGAAATTTTGCATGGTGTACTCTTTGGTGCAAACCGAAACTAAACTACTGTCCGGTTGGGTGATCGGAATTTCTGTACGCTTCGGTAACAAATATGAAGTCAAAAATCTGTACGCTTCGGTGAAAATGATTAAAGGAGAAAAATGCTAGAACAGTCTACTTGTATTTCACGCACAGCGAGAATTCCTTATAAAAATACATGAAACCAATTTGTGTCATTTACTCTACATCTTTTTTGGTATGTAAAAACCGTATAATGCCTCAAAAATTAGTCACGCCAGGGTTTTCTGGTTTTGTAAGGATTTGACAGAGAATTCTTTGTTATACCTATTTTCTAAAGGAGAAGTACGAGTCATTTTGAAGTAGTGTTTAAAATTAGTGTGAATTTAAAAGAAAAAAAAAAAACTTATCCCCAGATAAAACTACAATGTATCAACGTATTCAGATGACCTCGATCAAGACCTTTTATTCGGGTATACTAAATACCGGAGTGTAACAAAATAAAAATATGTTATTAACAGAATGTAACATTTTTTTTAAGTTCTATGTATATAATTCTATAGTAGAACACTGAAAGCAGAAGAAAAAAAAATATCACTACAGTAGTTTCTCATCCGTGTAACTGAAACATTAAAGTGGGAGTTTATAAAAGCTTTAACCCTTTCCCAAACAATCCCTGGTTTTTACGGGTCTGGAATAGTAGCCTTTTGAAAACATTGTGGGAAAAGGAGAAAATGCTGGTAACCAGCATTTTCTCCTTTTCCCACAATGTTTTCTACCCTATCATAGACAGAAATCATCTTTTCAGTAAGAGTTGAATTGTCGTCTGCAAATGCTTTCAATTTGGTTTAGTCCAAAAGTCTGTCGTTTGGGAAAGGGTTAAAACGAAAGGTACGGAATAAGGACAATGTCCCTTGGAAATGCTTACAAAAGGATTATATAAAGGGGTCGTAACTCAGAAAACGATGTAATGAAGACAGAGTTGCCTGAGTGTTTTGTATAATCATCCAGAATTTCTAGTCAAAGGATTTGATACTTTGAAAATTAAGGTCGAAATTAGTATTTTTTTCCCTAAATGAAAAGAGAGTTATGGTTCTTCTGGGCTGAATTTCTCAGTTCTATCAATGTATGAAAATTGACGGTTTCAATTAATGAAAAAACGCATAATTTATGCTGAAGCAAAACTCTGCAAAGATGTGAATTTAACAACAGGCATACGATCATCTTTTTTAAAATATCTCTTAAGGTATAAAGAATAACAAATGATCACTTAGGCGATATCAATGTAAATTAAAAATGAGCTATAGCTACAAGGTAGTGCACAAAGGAGTTTTGTATTGCATTTTTCACTGCCGGTTCTTAGTGTTTGAAAAGTCAAGCCAAAGCTCAGAGATGTGCCATTGTTTGATTCGGGCTTTATATGGCTTTCCAACTGGTTCTGGTGCTTCACGTGTTCACCAGCACTGGGCTTGGGCTCTAAAAATGCGTCGCCAACAGACCTACAAACATAACCAGTGTCCGTTGTGGAATTCTAACGAACACCATCCACAAAAAGTTAATAAAAATATACATTACCTACTGCGCCAAGGAGGACCCCTGATCAATAAATGATAATAGAGGAGGTACGGTTCTATACATGTATTTCGCTTGTCACATTATGCGTCTTTAAAGTTTATACTATGGATGGCTTCTACATTTTTGGTGTCAGACCAAGACAAAAACCTTAAGTTTATTATTTTTATGTTAAAGGCCCATATGTATACATGTATACAAGATTCTTCTGTTCATGTTGCTCAGCGCTTCTCAATAACGAGCCATTTTAGTTTCCGAAGTTGCGGATTTATACATCACGTTTCTTTGAGTTCAACATAAAAACACCAAGTAAATGACCCATGTAGGTTGTTCGTACATTTTCTTTTTTCCTCCCTTAATCGGTTTCATCGAAGCGTACATATTTTTGACTTTATATTTGTTACCGAAGCGTACAGAAATTCCGATCACACAACCGTACAGTAGTTTAGTTTCGGTTTGTACCAAAGAGTACACCATGCGAAATTTCAAAACTTTATCACAGCTAAATCAGTTAATATAAGCAACGTATTTTGGTACAGTTGTAAGAATATGACATTTTCCCACCAAACGAGGCACCTTCTTTTATCATTAGCTTTCTATTCGATGAAATAAAGCCAGTTTTCTTTCGGTCTCCCGCTTAGTTTTTCACCTTCATCAAAACATCATGTTCAGCGCGGGATTACGGACAAGAGGCACTCCCGTTTTCTCATCAGCTACTTTCCTTTGATTTCTCAATCAAAGCTCTTTAGATTGGTACCTTACTCGTTGTAGGGGATACAATTTGAAACAAGTTTGGACCAAAATTAAACGACACTTACTTTGTTAATAACACGTGTCCGCCATCTTGAATTCACCGAAGAAATTTCCCGTACTGAGTTTCCATACAGTGAGAGTGAGAATTTCCAAATCATGAGACTTCCGGCGGAAGATGTGCTCAAGAGTAAGACTTGTCCCGAAGTTTTGCTCTAGAGAGAGACTATGTCATTGAGGAGAGCTAGCACTAGAGCTGATGTCTCGGGAAAGCCTTAGTCTTCGTCAAAAACTCCCTGGAAACATTATCTTCTGCTGGATGGCATTCTTTACATACATATCTATCTGATTTGGGTATTCTGCATTATCTCCCGCTAAATAGCATTCTACAAATATACACATCTACATGTATCTAATTTGGAAATTCTGGGTACAGAACCGGACTACTTTTCTACGCGACAACCGTTACTTTGAATTTCAAATTAAAATGAACGTTTACTCAATAAAACGCTAACTGGCACGATTCATTCAGCTATGATTAGCAGTGTAGAGAGATCTGGAGCTAAAAAAGGCCTGATTTTTCCTCAAACGTATTGATAAAAGCCGTTTTCTTCACTGCTACAATATAGCGCGTATTACTAAAATTAACCCAATATTTCGAGAGTGATGCGTCATATAAGGCAGGTCGAATCTTCGAAGAATATGACATGCGCGGACAACGTGCTATTCTGGGTACAAAACCTGACTTTTATTACTTTTTGGAAATTTCCTGTTTCCCATTTTGACTAAACTGAAAATACTTAATCATTAAATCGAATTCTTTTCGGGTACATGTCCAATCCCCTAGTTAAACTAGGCAAACAGAGTTAACCCTTAAGTGTCCAAACAAATCCAAGAGAATAAAAATCTTCATCAAATGAAAGACCTATAGTAGATTAAACAAATAAAATTACAGTCTATCTTTCGCCAACAGTATCTCACAGAATACCCGACAGTGTCAATCTGAGATCAAACTGTACATTCAGTGCAGTGTGATTTTGATCCACATTGGTCTACTAAAGAATGAAGAGCAACGGTCAAATCAAAGGGAAAAAAAAGGAAAATAAGTCTTCTTTTTGAACCAGGGAGGGATTGTCAAGAATCATATAAAAATACAATGACACCATGTTTGAACGTTTTAATGACAATACTCTGCTTCAGGTACAAAGTCAACAAATCTGAGATTTAGTGTTTAAACACACGTCACGTGATAAAAGTAAATATTGGTTTAGATTGTGTCAACTGACAAAATCCATTTGACTGTTCTTGCGGATGACAGCATTAGACCACAGAGGAAAAAATATTGTTCTACCTTTCCAAGGATAATAGACATGTCATTGGACGTGGGCTGTCACGTGGTGATCTGTTGCATTTCTGTGAAAAGGTCGGTAGGCTTTACTTGGACCGGCCGCACAGCTCAATAGGTAGAACTTAGGATTCGTGAATGTGATGTTTCGAGTCACTTTAGGGTGTGGTTTCGATCCCCATGGCTGGCCATCTAATAATACTTGTAGTCGTTCGGAAGAGACGTTATGGCGAGGTCCCGTGTAACGGCGCTATACATCACGCACGTCAAAGAACCAAGTGTAACTTAAAATGGGTTCCGTCCTGTATCTGCACAATCCCCCGTAACAATATTAGCAGCCTTCAGGGGACGTCGCCCACATAGGCGACCGGTGGCGACGATGAATAAACGCAAATTTAATCAATCAATCTTGAAAGGATAGACCAGCCCGCATCGCACAGTTGGTAGAGGGTAAGACTCGTGAACAAGATATTTCGGGTTACTTGAGGGTATGGGTTCGATTTCCACGGCTGGCCATTTAAGATTACAAATAGTTTTTCGGATCTGACGTTATCTTAAACGATGCCATGTGACGGTGCACGTTATGGAAACAGGAATAATTTAAGATCGGTTCCGTTCTGTATCTGCACTACCCCCCCCCCCGCCCCCCGTATCAATACCAATAGCCTTCAGGGGGCATCAACTATACGGGGGTGTTAGGCGCATGAAATAAATAGATTTTTTCTTTGTAAGAGATTGAAATTAATTTCATCGAGTGAACATCATCGGTAAAATTTCGTTAGTTGCGCAGCCACTCGTAAAATATTACCGATGATGCTCAATGAAATAAACTTCGATCTTTCACTGAAAAAAAAAGAAGAACAAATATATCCTCTATACCTTTTCTCAAAACTTATATAGTTATATACCTTTTCTCAATATCTTATGATACGCTGTAATCTGTGACATAAGTGAGAAACTATCGAAAGTCATTTGACACCATACAAAAACAAATAAAACGCTATCACACAAAAAGCAATCAACAACTTTCGTCCCCCGTTCTGTTTGTACTCAGGCGATGATATTTGTGTTTCATTAGTTCTAAGGCCTATAATGGGGCAATGGTTTTCTCCGATAAGTGCCCGGAATTGTCCCTAAGATGTTTGCGCCTGTCAGATTATAAGTGATGGTTCTGAAGAGGTTTTGACAACTGTCATTGCCAGCTTCTCTGAGCCGAACAAGATGTGTATTTAGCTTATATTAATTGTAAAATAATGGCTTTTCAGTTTTAATGCTTTTGATATGACATCTAGAAAACCATCGTAAGAAAAAAAGCAATCAACCCCTTTACTCACGATGGTTTCCATTTTGTTAAACAGAAATCAGTTCATTTCCTTTTTTTAGTTCTTGACATATTTGGAATCCGCAGCTTTCGAAAACACATGGAAAAAGGAAAATTTTCTTGTTAAAAAATATAAACGAAAAAAAAAACTGATGCGTGTTAAAAAAGTAGTCATTGGCTCTTGAGAAAAAAAAAACTTGTGGCAGGACTGGTGTAAATAAGCCAGGAATTACATGGGTGCGTCACTGACCACCATGATATCACCTTAACTGTTTAAATGACTTTAAACTCCAATACAATCCATTTCTCATTTTCCCTATATAGTTTCACCCCTTCGAAGACCAATTTTACATTTGATCCATATTACATTGTGGAAAAGCCTGACATTTTGTTCGCTGGTTAACCCTTTACCACACATCCCCGATTTGTATCGACCCTGGCAGGAGATGACTTTTGAAAAACATTGCGGGAAAAGGAGAAAATGCTGGTAACCAGCATTTTCTCCTTTTCCACAATGTTTTCTACTCTATCAAAGAAAAATTGCGTCATCTGAACCATTTTGAAATTGTCGTCTGCAGCTGCTTTGAATTTGGGTTGGTCTTAAGTTTTGCTATGTGGCAAACGATTAAAAGAGTTCAACTGAATTTTATATCCTCGTTTAGATTTATTGTCCGGAAAAGGTCCTCTTTGTACATGCTGTATAGCCTGATTGTATTGACGATAGTTTTGCTAAGCGTTTAACCCTTTACTACTCAATGACAACTTTTAACGCGTCAGAGAATGAAGCCTTTTGAAAACTTTGTGAGAAAAGAAGAAAATGCTGGTAACCAGCATTTTCTCCTTTACCCACAATGTTTTTACTCTATACAAGAAAAGTCGCACATTTTGAGCCAAACTGAAATTATCGTCTGCAAATGATTTTATTTTAGACAAGGCTGAAATTTTGTCGTTTGGTAAAGGGTTAACGCTCATTCTGCCAAATAAGTTAAGTAAAACTTACGAGGCGATAGTATAGAGCCAAATATTGTTATTTGAAACCTTTGTCTTAAATAGAAAATACGATTTATGCAGTCTGATCTTGACCTACACTCTCCGCAATAAGCCAGTGAGTCGCGTGTGGTAGCTTACAAGGTTTAGTGTCTTGAAGCCAGAAATTTGTGTTTGGCAAGTTTATTGTCCTGAAAAAGAAACAAGCGCGAATGGTCAGCGATATACTATTTTTAGTGACTCGGCTGGAGGAGAAAAAAAGACAAAAGGACAAGTAAAAAATATAAATGGTCTCTGTTCTAAATGACTCAACCGAAAATATATCACCAAAAGCTTTTAACGACTATTTTCTGAGTAACTCGACCGACAAACAAAAAATCCGTGAAAAGTTTACAATCATTCTTTTCTAGGTGACTCGAGTGGAAACAATGAGAGCTGGTCTTCAGTTATTTCCCTTGATGCCTCCCTTCTGTTAATTTGGTCCTGGTGAAGGGTTTACTCGGTTTTTATCCTTTAATTTTTTCACTAAACAGCTATGTTCCTGAGATAATATCTTAACTAAATCTGGTAAGATTGTTTTATCAACCGATATATATGCACTTCTTGATGATTGAGAAGAGAGTTTAAATTGAATTACATGGGGACTTTACATTAAATATATCATAAATCATATAACATGTTCCGCAACATTCCCAATGGATTCAAGGATGAACACAAAGGAATACAGGTAAATGAACCAATCTGTGAATTGGTATAAACTTTAGTTTTTATCTTGCAAGTGAGGCAATATTTAACTTACAAGAATGGTCCCCTTTCAGGGAAAGGTTCAAAAAGACTTTCAAATTGACGGAAAGCAAAATCAGGAAAAAGTACAAATTGAGTTTTCAAAATGGTTTAACTGGAAACAGACTCGGTCAACTCTAAAAGATGATCCGTATAATAATGGCACGACAAGGAATGAAATAGTGTAAGGTGCTTAACTCATTACCAAATGACAAAATTTTCGGCTTTCCCAAATCGAAAACATTTGCAGACGACAAAATATAAGTGACTGGAAATTTAAAATTTGTTTTGTGCAGGATAGAAAACACTGTGAGAAAAAAAGAAAATGCTGGTTACCAGCATTTTCTCCTTTTCCCACAATGTTTTCTAAAGGATTCTCTATCAGGGTCGTCAAAAGTAGGAATTGTGTGGTAACGGGTTAAATGACTGGACTGAAGCCAAAATCGGTGAGAGCTTGAAATGGCTCTTTCTGTAAGACTCGACTAAAGACAAAATAAGTGAAAAGTCCACATTGACCTTTGAACATGACTTGGTAGTGGACCCGTAATAGAAAACAGGTATTTGTACGATATTATTGTCTAATAAAAATTGCTATGATTAAAAATGAGTATTATATTGTTCTACTTTAACCGAGCCACTTTTTCCTTTTTTTTTTTTTCTTTCTTAAATATAGAAATATAAATTATGAATTAAAAACTTTATTCTCATTTCAAAGGAAGGTAATAATTACCTCCCTTTTCTGGAAACTGACAAAAGTATCAACAAAAGATTTCAAGATAGACATCAAAGGAATTTCTGGTCGGTTATAAATGTGCAAAAATAGTTTATTGGTATAAATCCGCATTTATCAACTATCAAGAAATTTTATTCCATGTTGCACTAGAAGTGTTACGAGTCTACCACCTTAAATTGGGAAAAAACTATTCAGTGGTCTCTTTTCTACATGGCTCGACCGGAAACAACAGTAGTAGGAATCTTTCTAAATGGTCACTTTCAAGATGACTCGACTAGAAACAAAATCAGTGAAAAGCATCAGATACCCTGATCAATTCTCCCGACAATGGACGTATTTTTATCGGTTCATCAAATAAAACGATGCAGTATCTTTATTGAAAATCGATCAGTTTTAAAGTGCCGCGCGTATTTACAATAGATAGAATAGCACCTATACCATTTTACAGTATCGTCTCTTCTTCCACGAGAGGGCGCCAAATGTTCCGAGATTTTGTTTTGCTTTCACTCATCATTATACAAATACGGCTTTTTTACACATCCAGCTGGATTCGTGTTCACCAACCATTCTTAAGAACGTTCTTTGTCTGAATATTCAAGATTTTCTGACTGTGAAAGTAACAGAATTTCTGATTGGCTAAAGCAATTAGACCGATTGATGGCTTGGCTTTTTAAAGATGTATTTATTTCCTATTATGTAAAAAAGTTACACCGTTATCTACAGAGTAGGAAAATTTACAGTAACCGTAAAAAAAAAAAAGAAATTCCTCTTGTTTTTACTTCGCTTCTTTCTCCTTTGTATTTAGATTTAGCCAAAGCATGTAGCTGTATGTATGATTCCTGTTCAAACCCGACTGGCTTACGTTTCTTTAATCTACACGGAAGACGGCTTTGCAGCAATGGCGTGTGGGTTCGTATTTTCCAACCATTCGTAAGAATGTTCTTGGTCTTATTCTCGATACTTTTCTAAATTTGAAGTAACACAACCTCTGATTGGCTAAACCCATAGCCAATGAGAAGTTATATTACTTACAAATTTAGAAAATCTTGAAGATTAAGACTAGAAATATTCTACAGAATGGTTGGTGCTTAACTCATTACCAAATGACAAAATTTTCGGCTTGTCCAAATCGAAAGCATTTGCAGACGAAAAAAATATATGTGACTGGAAATTTGAAATTTGTTTTGTGAAGGACAGAAAACATTGTGAGAAAAGGAGAAAATGCTGGTTACCAGCATTTTCTCCTTTTCCCAAAAATGTTTTCTAAAAGTTTCTTTCTCAGGGTCGTCAAAAATAGGGATTGTGTGGTGATGGGTTAAATGACTGGACTGTGGACTGGAGCCGAATTCAAGAGTTTAACATGACAGATTATCGATGAACATTTCAAGAGTGAGTAAAAGTAATCTTTATACAAATTTCTTACAAAGAGTACGAATAATTTCTGCCTTTTTCTACAACGTTTTTCAAAGTAGTCAGTAGAAGACTCTTTAAGTCTTTCAGAGGCAATAGATTAATTAAATCAGAGAGGAGAGGTTAGCTCTATTTCCGGATAATCCATAATCCGGATATTATGTTCAGCACCGTGAAGAGGAAGTTTTGTTGTGTCGTACAAGCTTCATTAACTGTCGATAAAATATTTATTTCCAGTAATTCTGGCATATTACCGGAGTTCTGGCATGTTTCCGGCGATAGTACCGGTTTTATTTGGTGGTATTTAAAAGAAGATCTAGGCCTATACGAGTTTTTTGGGGTTTTTTTTTCGGGGGGGGGGGGGTGTATAAATTGATGAAAACATTAATAATTTTATGGACAAAATTTCATGGCAAATATCAAAAGATAAGTATTGATTTAACTAATTACCAAACGACAATATTTTAGGCTTGCCGAAATCGAGAGCATTTGCAGACGGCAAAAATAAAAGAGACTCAAAATTTGAAATCTGTTTTGTGAAGGGTAGAAAACAATGTGGAAAAGGAGAAAATGCTGGCTACCAGCATTTTCTCCAACTGTTTTCTCAAGGCTTCTTTCTCAGGGTCGTCAAAAGAAGGGACTGTGTGGTAATTAGTTAAAAGGATCAATTTAGATGTTCTGGTATAAAAAAAAATTAAAGACTGTCAAATACTTCTGAATCCATACTTCTCTGCGAGGTTATATAATCTGGTAACATTCAGAAAAAAGATGCAAGTTTGGTATTTTGCCATCGGGAACGTCTTTCATTCTTTCAAGACCAGATGTGACGTCACCGAACACATTTAAATTCGATCCCACATAATCGACGCGTTTCCAATAGACGTACCCAAAGGCATTTGCTGATTTCTAAAATGCATGTACCCCAAGAGGCTGCCTATCACTTCAAACAATAACAAAAATATTAATTATGGTTTTTTTTTCTGAACATTTTTTTTTCATCTTATAATAGATTAATGGTTTGCAAAAAACTGCCTTCCTAAATCCTAATTTCAGCGATTTAATTTTTTTTTATGATTTTTTTTCCTCCGAAAATAAAAGGCTGAATAACGCTCTTTAAGAATCATATCGCATATTGTATAACACGCAGTAAAATTTTGGAAGCGTATACACTTCTTCGACAAAAGTTAGCATGTATCAAAACTATTGTCATTTGGACAAAATAGAATTGAAAACAGTACATACAAGTAATTTACCATGTTCCAATGTAACGTTTGCATGATAACTATAATAATAATGATAAAAATAATGTACTTACTTTGGCGGTCTGAAATTTTTCAATTTCATCATGTGACTATCCTTTGCGTCTTTTAGTTCCACAATTTTTCTTTCAAAATCCCTCATTGTCAATTTTTGTTACACAAAGACTAGAAAATTATCCAATAGCTAAATGATTAATCTTTTTCGCACTTATTATAAAGTAATTAAAATGTGATGCGAACATTCATACTTAAAAATCTCCGTTTACAGAACAATTCCAAAACAGGTAAAATTTAACTTTCACAAATTGAGAAATATCTTTCAGGCACAAACTCTATTCATGACCTAAGGGCGAAAAGAGGATCATTCATTCTCCATTAAAAACTGACCAGTTCGTTTTCCCAATCAGACAATTTGCACAACCCCACTATTAACCTCCGGAAACTACTTCCGGTTTATGTCGTTCTCTCACTTAGCGCAACTTCCGGTCCGTCTCCACAATACCAGTAAGCGACCTGTAGCTGGGAATTAAATTGGAACTTCCCGGGGACAATTTCGCTGGATAAAATTGTCCTGCGATTGGATATGGTCTGTGTCTGTTATTGTATCATCTTATCAGCACGTGTTCTAGTTGTAAAACCGACTGACCATGGCATTGGTCGGCTCCCTAGAAAATAAATAGCTCTCATAAATAACATTATCTCGTTGGTGATGACTTATTTTGTCATGTTTGCAAATTAGATTTCGGGGGCTTTTATAACATTTTCGGGTGATGAGGGTGTTAATTTGAAATAAGCCATGATTTATATCCGGGTTCTTCTATGTTACAGAACGCCATGAAGTGATAAGAACTCAATGCTTGTGTAGTGATTCCGCTTCCATCTTAAGGGTTGCAAGGAGATTTGTGGGGCAGCGTTTGGCAGTAATAGGGAGATATGAAAAAATAAGCTTACCATCATTCATTTTTTAAAGCAAATTCAACACTTAAACCTTTTGTCAGGCGATATTTTTTTTAGACTGGTCCATATTGAAAGGACTTGCAGACGACAAAGTAAATGTAGCGAAAAAAAAAAAGCAAAAGAGGGAAAATACTTAACACTAACATTTCAATGTTTCCTAACATTTATCCATTTTCAAGAACCTTCTTCATCGGGGTCGTAAGGTATGAGACAGGGTGGTAAGAAGTTGGCCACAAAGCTATGAAACTCGGCCACCATTTAGGAGTTTCTTGATGTCTACACTTCAGGTCTAATTTACAAGTCGCTCAGTTATTTAACCCACTTCCACAAAATCACTATATACTTTTGACGACACTGAGAAAGAAGCTTTTAGAAAACATCGTGGGAAAAGGAGAAAATGATGGTAACCAACATTTTCTCTTTTCCCACAATGTTTTCTGCCCTTCACAAAAGAAATGTCAAATTTTCAGTCACTTTTATTTTTTCGTCAGCAACCACTCATAAGAAAGTTCTTAGTCTAATTCTCAAGAATTTTCAAAATTAGATAATTTTACAATTTCTGACCTTCTAAAGCAAAACGTTCAGCCAGTTAAAAGTTGCATTACTTTCTATGTTTAAAATAAGGCTAAAAATGAAATTAAGGATGGTTGGTGAATACAGGCCCTGGGTCTGTATTCACCAACCATTCTAAAGACCAGTTTTAGTCTTATTCCCAAGAATTTTGTGAATTTGAAAATAAGAAAACTTCTGAATGGCTTAACCAATGCCTTCGGTAATGCTCGGGGCAACATGATTCGCCACAGGCATGAGCAAGTTTCTAAGTCCCATGCCACGTGACCGTGCAAATAGTAATGTCCCTCGATTCTGCTTCCTGGGTCCGTATTCACCAACTATTCTCAAGATCGTTCTTTGTCTGAATCTTCAAGATTTTCTGACTGTGAAAGTAACAGGACATCTGATTGGCTAAACCAATTGGTTTAGTCAAACAGAAGTTCTGTTACTTTCACATTGACAAAATTCTGAAGAACAAGCCTAAAATGTTCTTAAGAACTGTTGGTGAATACAGACCCTGGAAACTAAACCAGCACTAGCGCAAAATGTGTATGACAATGAAAAGTCCAAAAGTTGACGACCGCTGCTGGGAATCGAACTTTTTAGATCTTAGGTTTACGAGGCCTCTACCTCACAAACACGGACACCACACTAGAGAATAAACTTTTGTTCTGTTCTGTTACGTTCCGTGTTGTCGACCCATGAGCATATTTAATGCATGACAACCTTTGAAATTACCTGTCGATGTAAAGCGATCGTTTTTATTGTTTCTCCCAGGTATTTCCTAATCGATCTTCACGCATGCTAGTGTTCAATAATCGATACTTGAACAAGAGGAAAACATGGAGTGAGGACAATGTAGAACAATACTAAATTCCCACTTGTCTACATCTTTACCACACAACAACAATAAGAAAATACCTTTTGAAAACATTGTGGGAAAAGGAGAAAATGTTGGTAATCAACATTTTCTCCTTTTCCGACAATGTTTTCTAACCTTTTAAATATACAAACTTCAATTTTTGTGCCACGTATTTTTGTGGTCTGCTTAAGCTTTCAATTTGGGTGCGTCTTAAATTTTGTCGTTTGGTAAAGATTTAATTCTTTATCAGACAACAAGGTTTTAGAATTATCCAAGAGAAGAAAACATTGTAGGAGAAGGAGAAAATGCTGGTAGCCAGCATTTTCTCCTTTTCCCAAAATGTTTTCTGAAGTGTTCACTCACAGGATACTTAGTAAAGCTTTGTATCGCGTGGTAAAAATTTCTTATTTACCTCGCCGTGAAATTTTTTGACTAATCCTCTTCGAGAGTATTCGCTATCCCCCCCCCCCCTTTTTTTTTTAAATCTATATAATGAATTCCAAACATAAATATTTCTTGAAGTATGACTCCTTATTGGTGTAAAGGGTAATGCTATTTAAAATAAAAAAAAAAACGAGTGAGTCTGGTTTGTAGAACAATACGATATGTATTTCTGGAACAATTAACCTTTTACCAGACGACAAAATTTCAGACTTGTCCAAATTGAGAGCATTTACAGACGACTACCTAAATACGGCTAGAATAATGGGACTTGTCCATGGAAGTGTTAAAAAACATTGTGGGAAAATGAGAACATGCTGGTTACCAGCATGTTCTCATTTTTCTCACAATGTTATATAAGCTTGTTTTTCTCTCGTTGGTTAAGACTCGAGATTGTTTGGTGAAGAGTTCTAAAAGGCTGATTGCAAATCTCGAAGGATGTGGGCTCTCTAATTGACATTTGAAATAACATAAAAGCTGGTTAGATTTCTAGATTTATAAACAAAAAATAATATAACGTCGGAAACGTCGGAATGTCTGAATGAAACGTTCAAATAAATTGGTTTTTAATGAAAGATTCAATGTCTTAAATCGGAGTAATTGTGGACGACATAGATTAAGATAAAACTGCAAAGAACCTGTATTTTGATCCCGGATCTTTATCGCCCACTTTCTCAATCAAGCTTATACGATAAAATCGGACTGTGTGTCAGCGAATTGTTTTATAAACCTAAAAAAAAGAGGTCGGGTTTTACAATCAACCAGCCATTTTTTTTCAACCTATTTTTTAAATATTTCAGTAAAAGAACTTGACTGATTTATTGCCATTACCAGGTTAGGGAGTAACTGGACAAGAATTGTCGTCCAAAATAAATGAAAAAGTAATTCATTATCAGTATGCCAAAAGTGAAAATGGGCGACTCTAAAAATGTAATTTCATAAAGGGAATGGCCAAATCTAAGTTGTGAGAACTTGTGGTCAGACCCTTTTGCCTAGTTGTTTGATTATGTGTAACAGTATATTGTTCTATATTTTAAATTCTATTCATGTAACCTATTTTGGCAATAAAATATTTTTAAACGAAACAATCAACCAGCCCGCATGGCTCAACAAGTAAAGGTACAGCATACGACTCGTGAACGTGATGTTTCGGATCACTTCAGGGTGTGGCCACGGCTGGCCGTCGAAATGAGACGTTAAATCTGATCCCGTGTGAAGGTGCTATACAACGAAAGCAATTATGGCTTGCAACACACGAAAAGGGGCATTCGGAAATCTGAGTAAAGTGTCATTTCGGATCAGCCTGTGCAATCTGCGCAAGCTAATCCGAAACGACCCTTTCCGTAATTATGCAATTTTCTGTTTTGCGCAAGTCCGCGCGGACTGCGCATGCTAATCCAAGACGACACTTTACGCAAATGTTCGAATGCCCTTTTTCGTGTGTTACAAGAAGATTTCCGGCAACTGTTTGAAGTCTATATCTCTTTAACACAAATGACAAAATTTTGGAATCGACCGGATTGCAATCAGCTGCAGACGACAAATCATTTATGGCTCAAATTATGATTTCTGTCTGTGACAGGGTAGATCTAGAGCATAATGGGAAAATAAGAAAATGCGATAACAGCATATATTCTCCTTATCCTGCAATATTTTCCAAAGTTTCCTGTATTAGGATCGTGTGGTGAATAGTAAACCAAACTGGTATGATACTGTTTTTTATACATACTGTATATACCTATCAGTGAATTACTCTGGTTTGACGATGAATAACACCATTAGTGATATAGAAGATATTTGGTATCTTTTTTCGGTTAAAGATCAAAATTTATTTCTTCGAGTGAACATCATCGGTAATATTTTCACAAATGGTGCAGCTACGAGTGAAAATATTACTGATGGTGTTCTCGAGAAAATAAAAAAAAAAATCTATTTATTTCACGCTTTGAACCCTTTCTTGGAGGACCTTTATCAAAATCCAGGACAGTTCTTTTCAGTTATTCACCGGCGCGTACACCCTCCGCATAGCAACGCATTACAATGTTACGTCAAGCGCGAGAAATGTAAGGTAAATGACGTCACATTTCCATCTGGTTGTGAGTCACGCACATTTTCCCTAGGTAACTAGAATATAAAAATCGGTATTTTCACTGGTCGTAACCATGAAATACCGAAAAATATTTCACCGACATTTTTCGATAACCTACTGAAAAGCATGAAATAAACTGTTTTTCGTTATAGTCCTGTCAGTGAATTACTATAGGGTTTGACGATAAATAGTAACACCATTAGTGATAATAAGTATTGTATTATCACAAGTGACAATACAGTTTTGGAATATTTGCCTGAACTACTTTTTTCCTATGTTGCTCATATTGCATACTATTCTTGATTTTTACTAAACTGGAAAAAGGAAAAGTGAATTAAAGATAAGATGAATAAGATAATCAACTAGTTGTGCGTGGTATCAAAAATCTATCTGTCACTAGAATAGGGTGTGATACAGTTGAAAAAAAAAATTCCTTCGTACGGATTGAATTTGTTTTCGACAGAATAGAAAAAAAACATGGTAGGAAAAGTAGATAATGCAAATACTCAGCAGTTTCCCCTAGGTCTAATTTAAAAAAAAAAACTTTTCGAAGATCTTTTTCTCCCAATTAATATCAGTGAGAAAAGGCGAGTTTGTAAGGAAAAAGTTTTTTATTACCCAAGAAATAGAGTGAAAACTCCCAGACAATAACTAAAAACCGATGTCTTGTCGTTTTTTTTTTTTATGGAAAAATCCTCGTATGAGATAGCGTAATCTGATCTTAGATCTATACTGTCTGCAAAATAGCAATAAGTCGTACTTCGCAAAGGTAAGAACTAATTAACTCTTTACCAAACGACAAATTTATAGACTGGTCCAAATTGAAAGCATTCGCAGACGACAAGATAAATGTGACTAAAGAGTTGAAATTTGTTTTAGGAAGGGAAGAAAACATTGTGGGAAAAGGAAAAAAATGCTGGTTATCAGCATTTTCTCCTTTTTCCACAATGTTTTCAAAAGATTTCTTTCATAGAAGTATTAAAACTCGGGATTGTGTGGTTAAAAGTTAAGGACGAGATACAGCGAAAAGTCGGTGAACTATTTGTGACATTCCCTATGAACAGGGGGCTTAATGCCTTTGCAAAAAGTATTGGAACCAGGTCAGCCTGTGCACTCCGCGCAGGCTGACCTGGCTCAAAACTTTTTGCTTTCAATAACTTTTCTGCATGTCGAAGGACCATTGTACCTCATAATTTAGTAGGAATTTATCGATCTATAATATTGTGATGACTTCCTCGGTATCATACGTCACGGAGATGCACTAGGCCCCCTTTTGACAGAGCTTGGCTCATTTATACGTTGTTCGGGGAATTATATGTCACGAATAACTGACTCGAAGTCTGGTTTTGATTCAATTAAATTTCTCCAGATTCCTGCTAGCGCCCATATTATGACATTTTGCTCTATGCTGTTGTACTTTGTACTCATTTCACACAACACGTACCGATTATCATTTGTGGCAAGCTACATGTAATAGCACGCTGTTAATGAATGAATGAATGAATGAATGAATGAATGAATGAACCAACAAATTAATTAACCATTAATTGAACACATTACCACACAATCCCTACTTTTGACGACCCTGAGAAAGAAGCCTTTAGAAAACATTGTGGGTAAAGGAGAAAATGCTGGTAACCAGCATTTTCTCCTTTCCCCACAATGTTTTCTATACCCTTTCCAAATCAAATTTTGATTTTTGATTCATATTTATTTTGTCGTCTGCAAATGCTTTCAATTTGGACTGGTCCAAAATTTTGTTGTTTGGTAATGAGTTACGATTAAACCATTCATCTTATGGTATTTTGGATGACAGTGTGTGACACATTGGAACGAAACGTTTCAAGTAGCAATAACTACGTAGTAGCAAATATCACTGAAAGAAGTAAATTGAGCGCTGCAAATGAACAGAAATGGGCGTTTCAACTTGAGCCTAAACCTCTCACATCACAGGTTCGGGTTCGAATTCCGAGATGAGCAGGGCCAACCTTTGAACCTATCCACAACAAGGCGCGAGTACCGGTTACGAGAAAGTTGGATGGATCATGTGAAGCAGTTATGTAAGTTGTTCAAACTGTCTACAAGTAAGCTTAACAAGGACACGTATTCACCAATCATTCTTAAGAACATTCTTGGTCTTGTTCTTCAGAGTTTAATCAATGTGAAAGTAATAGAACTTCTGATTGGCTAAACCGAATGGTTTAGCCAATCAGAATTTCTGTTACTTTCACAGTCAGACAATCTTGAAGAGTAAGACAAAGAATGTTCTTAAGAATAGTTGGTGAATACAGACCCAGGGCCCGTATTCACCAACCATTCTTAAGAACATTCTTTGGTTTAATCTTCAAGATTTTATGACTTGGAAAGTAACAGACCTTCTCATTGGCTAAACCAAATGGTTTAGCCGATTAGAAGTTATGTTACTTTCACATGGACAAAATTCTGAAGAATAAGACTAAGAATGTTCTTAAGAATTTTTGTAAATACGAACCCACGTCTGAACATTTTCGACTAGCAAACTCCAGAAGTATTTTCTTAAAAAAATATCCTTAGTAAAGGAAAAAACTTTCACTCTTTGTCAAACGACAGAAATTGTAGGCTTTTCTAAACTGAAAGCAAATGCAGACGACAAAAATGTGTGATTCAAGGATGGAATTCGTCTTTGACATGATAAAAACATTGTGGGAAAAGTACAAAATACCGATAATTAGCAGTTTCTCCTATGCCTGATAAGGTTTTGATATAATGATTGCTGAGCCCATGAATACTCCTTTATTAATAAGTAAGTGTGCGAAAATGAATGAATTTTTGGAACAATGTAGCAGAGGCTCTTGTCGCACATATAAACTAGTAAATACTAGATCTAGATCTATTAAAAATCATAATAACATCTGTCTTTAAAGCCACAGTATAGTTCAAATGAATAAAAAACCTGTTTATAAAATTAAAGTAAATTTCATTTTTACTATGTAAAAATGTGGCGCTTATTTACTATACTAATTATACTTTCGCGATATGTAAAGGTGCATTTCGCAAAAGTTCCAGTCAGTGGCAGCAAAAATATTTTGAAACTAGAACAGATCCTACAGTACTGCATTATCTCTTTGTTTACATCGATGATAGCCGACGAATAGCCGACCTTTCGTCGTAAATGTCAGCAGTGACGTAATCATTAATAGTGACATAAACACCACGTGACGTAATAGTGACGTAAACACCACGTGATCATTGAAGGCGTCGAAACTAAACCTTCATTCACTTGATGGTTTTGTCCCCATTCTGGGCTTGAAAAACGAGAGTCAATTGACATCTTTAACAGAAACGACGACACAGGTTGATCATCTATTATTCATTTATCATTAATACGGAAAGAGTTTACTGCATGTAAATAAGAAAACAGGTTAAGAATGAGCAATCTTACTCTCCGATGACATGATATTGAAATTGTAAACAATAGTCCTGTGCACTATGTTATAGCACTAACGGGATGCAATGTAATCATGTGCCGTTCCAGAAGATCTAGTTCGAATATAAACGAAAGATAACGAACTCTCTCGAACAATGGCGTCCCTGAAATCGACCGGCTTCTCCATGCATTTTCGCACACTGTATATCATGACAACCAGTGCAGTAAATGACACGTTCGAGCTATCTCCGATCTTAGATATGTGTGTTGTGATAGGTTATCAGATATAAAAAAAAAAAAATACCAATTTTTGGACTTCATTGGGGCTTTAATAAGGTCTTCCTTTAAAAATGTAATCTGTGTACTTCTTACATGAATAAATGGTAGTGTGCTAAATTTTCAAGGCATGTTATTATATCTACTTATAATACGAATGTCTATTTAAAATGAGCTGTGCTCTGGCAAAAGAGGCATTAATGTATAGATCTGCACGATGCATTATACCCCGCAAGCCACCAGATAGTTAAACTGACCGAATCATGAGGTACGCTGGTTCTAAGGCATACAAAAAATCTGACCAATAACGAAAACTTTCGGCTCAGATCGGCCTGCGCTGACTGCGCAGACTGACCTGGGTCGATACTTTTCGCAGATGCATTAAGCCCTCTTTTCACAGAACACGGCTCAATTGTAATTACATTTACTTTGAAAAGAATATCTGTTTTAAAAAAAATATTATTAGATCTACTTAAAAAATCTAATCTCCATTTTTTTTTTTTTTAAAGATTTTCACACCAATGAAAATATGAAGCAAAAAGACATACAGCACTTACATGTATGCTGCACTTTATGACTAGATTTTTCCCATGGGGACACTCTGTCAAAAAGTGGTTTAATGATTTAAGTAATTACCAAACGACAAAATTTTTTGGCTTGTCCAACTTGAAAATATTTGCAGACGACAAAGTAAAAGTAACTGAAAATTTGAATTTGTTTTGTGAAGGGTAGAAAACATTGTGGGAAAAGAAGAAAATGCTGGTTACCAGCATTTTCTCTTTTTCCCACAATGTTTTCTAAAGGCTTCTTTCTCAGGGTCGTCAAAAGTAGGGATTGTGTGGTAATGGGTTAATGCATCTCAGAAAACAAATGATAATCTTTGCGGATGTTTAGGATAGCAAGAAATAAGCTTTACTTAAAAAAAAAAGAAAAGAAAAAAATAACAGAAATATAAAGAATGATATTTAAACATTTCCGAGAGGCAATTCAATCTCATTCAATTTGTGGAATGCGTGGTGCAGTTTTTCATTAACACATAGAGAAATTTGTAAAATAAAGAAAACAAGGAAACAAGGAAAATAATACCTCGACTGTCGTTATAGAGAACTGCATTTTATTTCACGATTCCGTGTAAAATTACTTTATATTGTTACCTTTCTGATCCAGTTTTTCTCTTGATTTTTGAAAACAGAAAACACCACTAAAATAAAGTCCACTCGAAATGATAGCAACAGATGAAAACATTTCTCCGAAACCACAGTTAAATTAACCTTTTTCCAAAAGAATAAGAAATAAATGGTGAAATCAGTAATTGTATATACGATTAACCTGTTGATGTTTTATAAGTAGAGCTAGTCCAGTTTAACCCTTCACAGACCCAACTTTTCAAAACAGGAAAAACGAGGAAATTGTGGTAACCAGCATATCCCAATGTTCCATATGCTTTGTATTCTCTCGAAGACAGATCCTTTTTACTAAAACTGAAATTAATTTGTCCGTCTGCTAATGCTTTCAAATTGAATGAGTGTCTAAAATGTTATCGCTGGTTAATAAAGAAATATTATCGCTGGCTAAAAGATTTCAATAACTACATGAATATCGAAAAGTATGGAGCAAGATCAGGCTGCAGACATGTGCAGCCTGATCTTGATCCACACTTTTCGCAAAAGACGTCATCAGCTGTCTCAATTATTTATAACAAACGAAAGAAAAAAAAGACGAATACAAGTTAAGTGTTACCATACGTTTTTTCTCTTTCTCTCAGAACATCCTATTAACACCTCAGTACAGACAATTCCTCCGCACCATTCCGCGACTCTAACGACTGTAACACGCAAATAGTCCATCAGATCTATAGAGTCACCGATACTCGGAGGTTACCAATATTGTCGGTCCGGTCCCCGGGGGACGGGGCGCAATATTGAAGTTATTGAAAATGGAATACTTAGCCCGAGAATCAGTGACAATGGGCTGTTCTTCAAAAAACGAAAATATGATAACAACTGAACAAACGTTTGACTTATAAATTGTAATAGTCTAAATGTAGATCTGGAAACATTTCTTTAAAAATAATTCACTTGAAAAACACTAAAAAATTCAACAAGTTACCGAACTAGATGCAAACTAGGCCCTATCTCAGAAAACATACAAAAACACGACCGTTTTTAGATGTAGAAGAAGAAATGAAATACTATTACTGTTTATTGGGAGCCTAACGCTTCGTGTTCAATATTTAATGATGCCATTGTAAGTTCTTAACACGTGCTTTAGAATACATCTGTGGCGTTCCTATACTGATGACGTCATTCGTGGCTTACACTGGCACCTTGGGACTATCTTTTTTATTGCTAGAATTTTTTTAGCAGTCTGATATGAGTTATGGAGTGTCATCATGCTCCAACTTTTCAGTCTGATCATATCCTTAGCATTTCCTGTAATTGTTTATAATCTAATCTTGTGAACCCGCGTCTGCTCTTTACGGCCTGATTAAAGCTATTGCATTTCATTCTACGAGTACTCTCTTCATACAGACAGATCTAAGCTATGACGTTTCATATAGATCTACATACACATTTTTAACTCTTAACCAACTGACAAATTTATAGACTGGTCCAAATTGGACCATTTGCAGACGAAAACATAAATGTGAATAAAGAATTCAAATTCGATTTGGGAAGGGTAGAATATATACGTTGTGGAAAAAAAGCATTTTCTCCTTTTTTCCCACAATGTTTTCAAAAGGCATCTACATCAGGGTCGTCAAAAATCGTCATTGTGTGGTAAAGGGTTAACAGTCTGGTTTAAGTTTTGACATTATCTTGCTTGTACCTTTTGTAGTATTGTTTTAGATATGGCGTTCTGTTTTTCTTGTATTTTCTTTATACAGACTTTAGTTTGCCGTTCCTTTTCATGTGGAAATATACTTGTCTTTCCTTATATACAGACCGGTCAAAAACTATGGCAATTCAAGTTACATGTATTTGTACATTTTTAAAAGTCTGCCCTTAGCTATGATGATTCATCTTACGTATAATCATCTACTGGTTTTAGCTATTGGGGCTTCATCTTCCATTGAGAACAAAAAGTAATCCGCCAGTATAGTCTCTGGTGTCGCCTTATTCCTACGATAATCTCTACAAACTGTGAACTAAATAGTCAATCATAAAACTCCGAATACTCCCATTCCCCTGGGCGGCGATTTCACTGCAGTCATGGCCATCGTGGCGCTTCTTCAGAATCTTCCCAATCACCCTAAAGGCGCCGACATGTGCAACATTTTGGACCCAAGTGTTTCCAGTATGCTTGTTGTACGCTTCAATTACGATCTCGCTCTGCTTTTCATGTTCCTGTCACGCCCTTGTTGCGCTTCCACGGCGCTTCCAAGATGCATATACTATACACTTCCACTGTGGCATGGGATTTCAGGTTCAGTGCTGCTGCTACCGCCTATGCCCAGAGGCTGCGCTTCTGTTGCACTTTTGGAACGTTTCCAGCAGATTTTGACCATTGGCCCTCGAAGAAAATAGATCGAACTGCTATAGTAGCTCTGCTCCAGCTTGCGGTTATGGACAATAGATTGAAAGGGTTGGGTGTTGCTATTGTTATGTTGTAGTGCACTTGCGCTGCGTTACTCTTGCTGTGGCTACGATACTGCTGCGTTCACTAATTTCTTTCTGAGCTCTTACTATGCTGTTGTGGCGCTTCGATCCCACGGCGATCTCGCTACGTAAATTTTATGTAAGATCAAAACAAACGCCGTAAAGTGGTGACCATGAAGCTTTCGATACGCTTTTACCATGATTTCTAGTGTGCTTCTTCCGTTTCTGCCACGATTGATGGCGTTTTGACCAAAATTTCGAACTGTAGCGGAAATGCCGCCCACTGGAACACGTTTTCTTTAGTAACTAAACTGATAAAAAAGGCAAATTTTATTATGACTTTTCTAAAAACGTCAAATTATATAGGGTAAAACGCAAAACTCTCCTACGTAATAACAGTGTTTTATTATTCCATTTGTCAAATATATTGGCTAAGCAACAACGATTAGAAGACTTTGATTTAGAAGGTTTTACGTCAGGTAAATGTAATGTATACATCTTTGATCGGTTTTCAATGACGCACTATTCTTTTCACCCTCGCAAATTGTAGTAATACTAAACACCTCCGTTTTGTTTTCATCAATAATGCTAATTATCGCGTCAAGTTTAATTTTCAATGCTATTCTGACATGTCAGAATTCCAAGTAGAGCAAATTGGTTTTCTAAGATGTTCTATATATGCATGCAATCTGATCCTAATCGACATTTTCCATTAAAGCCCATTTGTTTGCACCGAAAATTGTAGACTAAGGCCTGAAATCTCTGACATTTTAATTTTGGCAACAAGCAATTGCAATTTATGGAGTCACTTGATAGAAATGCTATAGTTTTTTTTTAAATTTACGTTTTAATAAAAGAAATGAATGAAAAGTATTTTTTATTATAAAACCAAACAAATAACCATCTAGAGAAACATGTCAGTTTCTACATCGGCAAAACCTAATAACGAACAGGAAAGGTAAGTATCCATTCTGGCAACAAGCAAATGCCATACAAAGAAACATTTGAAGCAGTGGTAAGTATCCATTTAAGCGATAATCAATTACTTTACTTTTCTGGTGAAACATTTGAAGAAAACAATCCTGTGAAATGGTGAAATACTGATAGCACTGGTAAGTTTGCAATTTAGCAACAAGAAATTACTTTACCATCTGGTCGAAATATTATAGCAATGGTAAATTTCCATTTTTAGTAACAGTTACTGTACCGTCTGGTGAAACATTTCAAGCAATGGTAAGTTTCCAATTCAGCAACAAGCAGATATTTTACTATCTGGTAGAACATTTAAAGCAATGGTAAGTTACCATTTTATCAACAAGCAATTTCTTTATCATCTGGTTAAACATTAAAAAAAAAACAGTAAGTTTCCATTTTAGCAACAGTTACTGTATACTTTCCAGTGAAAATTTTTAAGCAATGATAAGTTTCCTTTATAGCAACAGTTACTGTACCATCTGGTGAAACAATTTAAGCAATGAAAAGCATAATATATGTAGGTCTACCTATTTAGATTCAGTGACACAACAGGAGAAAATATTTAAGGAAAGGGAATATGAATGTCCCTTTTTGGAAATGAATATTTGATTTTGTTAAAACTATTTTCAGATTCTTAAATGTAACTGCAAGTAGCACAAAGAACCGGTAATTGGGGGAAATGATTGTGCTGTCGTCGTTGTTTTCAATGATATGGAAGACATTAGAGGAACCAAAGTAGGCATTTTGATCATTTACTCTATAAATTATGTTTTTTTTAACCATTTACAAAACAATGCTACGTGTAAAAGACCCTGCGAAGAAGGACTTTGAACATTTTGTGGGAAACTAAAAAAGAGAAGATGTTTGTGACCAGCATTTTTTTTCTTTTTCCTTTTCCAAATAATGTCCCTTTTAAAAGGAAAAAAATCATTATTTAAGCCAGAGCTTTTCGTCAGCAAATGCTTTCGATTTGGACAAGTCTTCAATAGTGTAGTTTGGAAAAGGATAATAGAATGTCGGTAGTCATTCAACGGGGTCATCTTATGACGCAGAAATATTGCAGCCATTTGTATCTTTATATACAGACTTGGTAATAAGGGTTTTCATCGGTGTTCATTATTGTAAAAGCACGTAATTATCGATTGTGAACTGACGAGATGGTTTATTACTTAGCATCACGTGATCGAGACGGTAGATCACGTGACACGATCTTTACGCCTCTGTGATTTTGAACAGACGGTCATGTCGCCTCATTACGTAATTTTTGCGTCCCATGTCACTTAGAGATGCTAATGTACCGATATCGTTGAGATAATGTTGGTGTCTAGTTAGTCACCAAATTTTATTTTGTCCAATAACAAATATTGGTTTCATGCCATATCATAATAGCTTCTCATAAATCCGATCATTTATTAGATGGCAAAATATTTTACTTAATACTCAATATAAAAAAAAAATCCTTCACACAAGAAATCAAATGTCGCTCAAAGTAGTATTCTTTTACTGAAACTAGGAATATCATTTTTTCAAAAAAGCTGGTAACGGCGTTAACTCATTACCAAACGACAACATTTTAGGTTTATACGAATCGAAAGTATTTGCAGACAACAAAATAAAAGTGACCAAAAATTTGAAAAAAATGTTTAGTGAAGGGTAGAAAACATTGTGGGAAAAGGAGAAAATGCTGGTTACTTTTCCCACAATGTTTTCTAAAGGCCGTCAAAAGTAGGGATTGTGTGGTAATGGGTAAAACATCGATCGGTCGAACAACCAATCAATCATGTAGCAATAAGCTTCGACCAGGTCAACCTGCGCGGACTGCGCAGGCATGCGGTTGGATGCTCAGTTTTGTAAATCCTTTTTCACAGTACATGGGAGATATATTATGGGTGCTGAAATAGTAAAAAAAAAACAATCTTTCATACCATATTTAGTGAAATGTACGTCATCAGCAAACGATACAGTATTTACTGAAACTGCTTTTGACTTGGATTTTTTACCGTGAAAGGAAGATAAAGCTAGTCGTTAGAACGCTTTATCAGAGTGACAGACATTACAATGAGGAAGATGCCGACATACTGGAATCTTTAGGTTGTTTTGGGCAGAACATGCTACCAAGTAGCGGGCAGTCTAGACCCAACTTGTTCCGTCATCGAACAGTATGGATCAAGATAAGACTGCACGTTCTGTAAAATGTCAGTGAGCCGCACACAGCAGACTAAGAGATAATGAATGATGAGTCTCGTAGAAGTGTTTGCTTTCTGATTTCCATTTAATGGCTTGATCATTGTCCTCCTGGGTTATTCAAGTTCCCACTTTTACCAGCCAGAGTAAAAATGGCATTGGAAAGAGAAAAAGAAATAATGTCAGTATTCTGTATTTTCTCGTTTTCTCAAATCTTTTAAATACTTTCAACGACAAATTCCTGACATTTGGGTCAAAATTGAATCATCATCAATAAATGCTAACGATTTCGTATGGTCTGAATTTTTGTCATTTTGTAAAGCGTAAGACATGTTCCATCCGGGCCACCGGAAGTACGTGTAGTGTGTTTGCAAATAAAAAGACATAAAATCGATACTGATCCATTAAAATTTTGTTTGTTTTTTGGAAAAAGTAACGTGACATCGTTACAAAAACGACAATGAGTGTTCCATTCACTTTATTCATTCCGTATTCTGAAGGCTGAAAAGCGAGTAATTAGGGACGTCAAAATTCTGTTTCTCTTTCAAACTTAACAGAGCTCCAGATAAGAGGGAGTGATGGTATTCTAAATCTATTATTTCTCTTCCAAACCCTATGTTGTGGGTACTCATTAGAATCGTCTCGATGAAACTATTCTAATGAGTACCCACAACATAGGGTTTAGTAGAGAATCATGATTTTTTTAAAAATTTAGAAATCGAAATCACCTCCTCTATCTGGAGCTCTGAAACTAGGGAAAAAAAAAACAATTTGAGTTTCAATGCTGCCTTCCACCGCTTAGTAGATCTATACGAACTAAACGTACATTTAATCACCGAGCCATGCTCCGGAAAAGGGAACGGGGCGGGGAGGGATTCTTAATGCATCTCCGTGATTCATGGTACAAAGCAAGGTTCCACATACTGAGCGATCCATAATATCCAGTTGTTGTTAAAAAAAAAACCCTGACTTTATCGTGGGTTAGACTGGTCTTTGCACATACACAATATTGACCAAAAGTGAAGAGGCTCCACACAGGCGAAGGTATTGACCTGGGTCAATACGTTACGCAAATACATTAAGCCTTTATACAGGGCATGTCTATATAACATCCCAGAATTTTTATATGCATGTAAAACATGGTTCATTGAAATCGGCATTTCCACCTTTTCTCACAATGTTCCTTCTCTATCAAAGACGACACCTGTCATTGCAGCCACAATGTTATTCGTCGTATACAACTGCTTTCACAATGAACATAATGTAGGGCTTTGTTGTTTGGTCTAATATTAACTCAGTTGACAAAACCGCCTTGTAAACTGTGTTGATCAGAATAGGACATAGTGGATCAATGACCAGACTGCACATTCTGTGCCTTCTGATCTTGAAGTATGCTGTCTGCAGAAACAGAATAATTTAACCTTCCAATGCTAAGAGTTGATATAAAAGACTTTTTCAAAGTAAATCGCAGACAAGATCAGGGGCATTTTGCTCCTACTCTCAAAGGCTCTCATACGCTTGATGACAAGATCAAATACAGTATCAAGTGAGCACCATGTTCTGCTTTGGGCTATTAGAAAGACAAAGCCGTATTTTGTCTGCTCTATTCTCTTACAACTATACCAGTGGCCTTTTTTTGTAAACACTATTTCTGTTTTTCTGTCTCCAACACCTCGACAAACTTGATCTAATTAAAACGCCTTGAGACCCGCTACATCAGTTGCTCCAGTTGTTCGTTTTTATGAAATTTCAAAACGTTTAGGTAGAGCTTCATTATATTGCAAAGAAATTTCTCCTGATCTGATTGGTTAACATGCCGGGAACAAATATATCATGTGCCCTGGCAAAAAACCACGCAAAGCCATTTTCCGTCTTGGGTGCCCCGTAAACATCACTACACGTGCAACACAACATCCAAAATGGCGGCGTCGATCGATCACCAAACTGCACATTTATGCACCAAATTGCTCGTTTTAGTGACGTTAGTTTCCAGTGACGTCAGTTTTCATTGAATTGGGGCACTCAGAAGGGAATTTCCGAGTATTTCGTCAGCATACTCGATTCGATTCGTGAGATTATAATACAGGAAAATTCGATTAACTGCAGGGGACTTGGAAACTTGTTCACGGCTGTGGTGAATCATGTCGCCCTGAGCCTTCGGCGCAGTCCACGCAGGCTAAGCTGGGTCGAATTTATTTGCTTTCAGTCTATTTTGTGCTTGTCAAAGGACCACACTATATCGCAATTCAACCGCTTGTTAGACAAAATGGATTTTATTGATGTAGGATAATTCGACGATTGTTTAGTATAGAGCATGGAGGAGATGCATTGAACCCCCTTTTCCGGAGAGAGCACGGCTCAGATTTAAAGTTGCCATTCTCGACCAACTGCTCTTTCCTTTACAAAGCGGGGACCTTTGCTGTTTCTAAAATGGATGCAGGATGGCTTTGTCGAGAAAAAAGATATAGAAAATAATTGAAAATACTGTATGCATCATAGGCGATGAATGTTCTTGCTAGTACATTCTAAACTTAACTGTACTCTGAAAGTCAAGCCAGGTGAGACGAGGTCATTACTGATTTGCTGTGGAATAAGTTTCTTTAATATGTGGTCATAGGTACCAAATACTACCCCCAAAATTCATTGACCTACACTCTAATCTCTCTCTTTAATTACCGTATCGACATCAAAATAGAAATGGAAGACCTACCATCCTTTTTTCCCTGATAAAACAGGGTAGGAGATTATGTTTTCTGACAAACTCTGAGAAAGGAATACTTTTGACCTGAAACTACACGGAAGCGTTACCTTCCAAGGTTCCTTCATTTTTTCACCAATTGTGTGAGAATAAACATGTCCTTTTGTCAAAATGTCACCAGAAGTCTAGAGCAAGGGCGTAAGAAGTCGGATTGGTCTGGTGATGAGTGGAAACAGACTCGTAAAACCACCAATTACTGGTTCGTAATATACTTTTAGTCCAACTGAGATCAATAGAAATTCATAATGGATGAAGCAATGAACGAGGAAAATTGACAACAATGCGCATGCTCGAGCATGCGCACAGATAGCCACATAGTATATGCTGTGCGAAACAAAAGTTTCTTACCTGTCAACTGCCTTTCACAACCTAAGCTGCTATTGCGAGCAGAGTAGATCAAGATCAGTGATCATTCTTGAGACTAGTTTGTCTTTAAATAAAACAGTGATTGTGTTTGCCTTGAAGGGCGTTCGCCTTGAAACGAAGTAGCAAATGCATTCACTTTGAAACGAGTTTGCCTTGAAACGAAACATTAGTCGTTTTCGCTTTTAAACACGTTCGACTTGAAAAGAAAGAGCGACCGTGTTCGCCTTAAAACGATTTTGCTTTAAAACGAAACATTGATTGATATTGCTTTGAAACATGCTCACCTTGACACAAACGGCGACTGTGTTTGCCTTCAAAATTTTGAATTGAAACGAAACCATGAGTTTGTTTGCCTTAAAAGAAACGCAGATATTTTTCGAAATCAAAAGATATCGTCTAGAAAAAAAATGAACGTTTTTGCAAATATGGTGTGGACCCCTTTTACATGAGCTGGCTCAAGTTCAGGCATTCACAGAAACTTCGTACTCATTCAGGAACATGCTGAATAATATATGTGGTTTTATTTCCAACTGAAAGCAACTATCCCTGACCATCCTTTGCCAAAGCCGAACCCTTCTTTTGCAAAGGGGTTATCTCGGAACTCGCATCTAGCAGCAATCCTAAATAGCATTTTTATTTGAGCCATGCACTGGCAAAAGGGGACTTAATGCTTCCCCAGGATGTATAATACCAAACAAGTAATCACATAATTATGGACCCTTGAAATCTATTTTGTCTAACATCCAATTGAATTATGAACTTATGGACTTGTTCTTCCATAGAGAAGATTTACCAATTAGAAAAAAAAAGTTTCGACTCGGGTCAGCCTGTGCGGACTGCGCAGGCTGACCTGAGTCGATACTTTGTGAAAAAGCATCAAGCCTCCTTTTCACAGAGCCCGGCAGGTTTGTATTTCTCAAATATGTCATGGATTTCAGTAAGAGACGATTTCTGAATGGCTACATTAAAATGGTTTAAGAAACCAAGTTGGTTTAGCCAATTAGAAATTGTGTTACTTTCTGATTCTCGGGTTTAATTGGGATACAAGGAAGAAATAATGGTTAAAACAGATCTAGAGTGTATGACTTGAAGCAGCAGACAGACCGTCACATGAAAGGATTGGACCATTACTAGGCTCAAATTGAAGTAGTACCACCGGAATGCTAGTTTCAACCATATTTTTTTAAACCATTTTCCGGAAAGTTATTCCTATGTTTAAGTATCTGTTATCATTTTCAATACATTTCAGAGCTTAAACGGCCCTGAAATAGATACTTGGTAATCAGCATTTTCTCCTTTTTCCACAATGTTTTCTACCCTTTAAAACAAATGACAGTGTTTTTGTCATAATTATTCTGTTATCTGCAAATGCTTCCCATTTAGACAAGTCTATATTGTTGTTGTTTAGTACAGGATTAAAACGTGAATAAACTGCCTTATTTCATGCTTTTCTGTGGTTTATCGAGAAATAACGGTGAAATATTGTTCGATATTTCATTGGTACGACCAATGAAAAATACCAGTTATTTCTAACTCTTCAATTGAAGGTGGAAACAGTAGTCCCCGTGCACTAGTTATCTGGGTAAACGGCACATATCATTCAACCAGATGTAAATATGACGTAATTTACCCTACGTTTCTCGCGCTTTACGTAATAATGCAGTGTGTTGTTATGCAAAAAAGCCTGAAATAAATAGAGTATGTATCTTTGTTTTGTCTGTTAAAGATCGAAATTGATTTCATCTCGTGAATATCATCGGTAATACCTTTACAGCGGCACTCCTGGAAATATTACCGATGATGTTCACTCTATAAAATAAATTTCGATCTTTCACCGCAAAATACATATATCCTCTATTTATTACAAGTCAACAGGCGAACAAAGGGCGAATAATAAATGAATTTCGAGCAGAACAAAAATGTATTCACAATCCAGGAAATGATATATTATCTGTGTGATTGATTTAGACATAGAATTCCTTTGATACTTCATCATCCATTTAAAAACGTTTATTTCTGTCTCACATTTCATATCTTGTCACGTGGGAGACTGGAAAGTGAGAGGATGGAAAGGATGGATGTTTTGCAGCGTTTGTTAGTCTTAGCGCTTTAAATATGCAAACGATCTGTATGCAAGAAAGAGAGGGAGAGAGAGACAGAGACAGAGACAGAGACAGACAGACAGACAGACGGACGGACGGACGGACGGACGGACGGACGGACGGACGGACGGACGGACAGAGATAGATCAGCTAAACCGATTATCAAACTAGTTGTCAAAACAAGAATTTTAAACTGCGTTTGAAATTGTTCGTTTAGAAAAGGTCCGAGATAGTATCTTTGGCCAGCCACAAGTAAACGAAAACAATGGCCATCGGAGGGCAGTAGAAGGATATCAAATCATAGATATTTGCAAATATGGCATAAATGAATGGAAATATTTCATTCTCTAAGTGCCGTTATAATTCCTGTGAGACAGTACATATAGCCAACCAGTTAATCACTGTTTGGTTGACGGCAGAGGAAAATGGCCTAAATCTTTAATACACACATTTGCCCGTGTAATGTATGTTTGTTTGTATGGTGTATTTAAAATGTTCTTTTAGACATTATGTCAGGTATATCTATGTGGCTAATGCATTTAACCATGCTTTCCTGTGGCTTCTTTCACTTGTACTTTGTATGATATTTTTCACAAACTACTGACTGCATCCCAACATACTAGTAATTACCAAATAAACAGTATTCAGCAGTGTAAGACTAATACATCCTGTCGTAATGAATATCACCAATCTTTAAAAAAAGAAAATGGCTTGGCAGTGGCATTAAACTAGCGGTCATCCCCTTGATTTTAAGACTTTTAACTTATATTTGGCTACCATGCTTGATCAATCTGTCATAACTTGCCAGTTTTCCGATGTCTCTTCTTCATCCGCACTATCCCCCCCAAATCCCCAAAGGCGTTCCTGGCATCCGTAGCAAAAGTTACATTGCATCACTGTATATATTAAATAGTTGCTGACTCATTGTATTTTCTTGACAGCGTATGGCCGGGTTAAAGAGAATATCTTGGCATTCAAAAACGCGTTGTTTAAAGTTACATCTCCGCTGTCCAGAGCAGGTCATTGTTACAACTAAATGAGTCCTGCTTCATGAAAAAAGGGTCTAATTACCGTACATCCTGCAAAAAGTATACCAATTAAGGTTAGCCTGCGTATTCCGCGCAGGCTGACCTGAGTCGATACTTTTTGCCATCTTTCGATTTTCTACATATCTTCTCCATGATTCAGTAGTTTGTTACACAAATGTGACACGTCACGCGAAAAGGGACAATCTGGGAATTCCGTACTTTAATTAGATGTAAGCAGGCCAAAGAAGAGTGCAGGTCAATTTAATTTGATAGTTCAAAAGTGATTGTTTAGAAAGGTAGAATGAACACTTTTCATACAGGAAATATAATAAAAGCGAAAAGTATCAACCCTGGTCAGTCTGTGCAATTCGCGCAGTCTGACCAGGGTTGACACTTTTCGCAGATCCCAGAAGGTCTCTCTTTGCGTCACGGGTCACAAATGGATTTTACAGATACATTTTTATGCAATGATTCGCAGGCTAATCCGAAGCGACACTTTCATTTTCTATGCAATTTTGTATTTTTTGCATGTCTTGTGTAGCACAAAATCTATTATTACACTGCAAAGAAATGCTCGTGATCTGAGTGGATAATATGCCTCGAACATGTATATCATGTAACGTTTACACTGGCAAAACTAACGTAAAAGTAGTTTCCCTTTCGGACGCCCCGTATACATGACTACACTATCAGTATAACATCCAATATGGCGGCATCAATCAAGATTAACATCAAGATTAAGAGCCAAACTGCACGTTTTAGGACGTATTATCAAGGTTTCAGTGACGTCAGTTCCCAGTGACGTCAGTTTCCATTGAATAGGGGAACTTATAAGGGAAATTCTACTTCGTCAGCGTACTGAATTTTTTATGCAAAAAAACTGGTAAAATTCGCTTGATATTCGTTGGAATGGTAATATTTTGCAGTATAATATATTCTTTGTATGGTCAGACGGCAGGGGACTGGCGCGACATGACTAGCCACTGACGTGAACAAGTTTCCAAGTCCCCTACCACCTGACCGTACAACGAATTTATTATACTGCAAAGTTTTACCCCTTCAAAGCGCGTTAGGCGAAATTTTCCCGTTTTATAATTTCACGACTCGAGTATGCAAACGAAATAGAAATTCCCTTCTGAGTGCCCCAATTCAATGAAAACTGACGTCACTGGAAACTGACGTCACTAAAACGTGCAGTTTGGTGCATAAATGTGCAGTCTGCTGATCGATCTACGCCGCCATTTTGGATGTTGTGTTGCACGTGTAGTGATGTTTACGGGGTACTCAAAAGGGAAACTGGTTTTACGTGGTTTTTGCCAAGGAATATGATATATGTTCCCGGCATGTTAACCAATCAGATCACGAGAAATTTCTTTGCAGTATAACAAGTGATAATGTAGTCGTAAAGTGCTATCTCTGATTAGCCTGCGAGGCCTGCCCAGGCTGATCAGAGACGAAACTTATCGTACATGTCCAAATGGCCCTTTTCGCGTGTTGCAAGCCATCGAAAAAAACAACTTCTAAGTTTCAACAATCTGCAACTCTGATGTCATTCAAAGAACACGAATAGCATATCAATAGCATAGTTTCCAGTTACCTCACTTTCTATTAGTTTGGCTTCCATTATAACCTTATAATAAATATCAGCGTAGTTGATTTTCTTGCTTACAAAAGGATCATTTAATTCAATTGAAATCAGGGTATGATAAAATACACTGTTTTTGATGAAATACTTTCATTTAGAATAGAACTCTCAAAAACTAAAAGCGTAGTCAACCGATTTATCAACTGCAAACTATTTGTTTCTGTACGCATATAATAAGAATCCCATCTATAGATGGCTACGTTTTGTGTCTATTAGCTATTATTCAAAGTAAACATTACAGAAGACAGCCCGTCCCCCGGGGAATCGTGCAACTATGGTAGGAATATTATTGACCATCCATCTTTTATCGTTTTCTACATCGACTGTATACTGCATTCTTCTCCTATAAACCTTTCCAAAAACGGCTTCCCCTTGTTTAACTCATTACCAAAAGACAAAATTTTAGGTTTGTCTAAATGAAAGCATTTGCAGACGGCAAAATAAAAGTGACTGAAAATCCGACATTTGTTTTTGAAGAGTAGAAAACATTGTGGGAAAAGGAGAAAATGCTGGTTACCAGCATTTTCTCCTTTTCTCACAATGTTTTCTGAAGGCTTCTTTCTCAGGGTGGCCAAAAGTCAGGATTGTGTGGTAATGGGTTAAACGACCCTAACATCATACAGAGCTGGATCCGTCTAAATCAACCATTCATAAAAAAAAACAAAACTTTTTAAGGCTTATTCTTCAGAATAGTCCCAACTTAAAGAGTAACATAACTTCTTATTGGCAAAAAAAAAAATCGTTAGCCATTAAAAGTTGTGTTACTTTCGAATTCAAAGCATATTAAGAATGGTTGGTGAATACCGGGTAGGATTTTCCTTAGTGTACACGTAACTCTAAAGTATAATCTCGGAGGACCAGCTAGCCTGTGTTCAAGTCTATAGTCACTGTTTCCCCTTTTTTTTGATTGATTATTTTCGTTTATTTATCGTCGCTACCGGTTGCCCATCTGAGCGACGCCCCAAGAAGACGGTTAGTTGTAGCGGGGGATAGTGCAAGGATACAGGACGAAACTACTGAGAATTCCGCCTGGTTCGTTAACGTGCTCGGTGTGTAGCACCGTCACACGGGACCTCGGTTTAACGTCTCATCCGAAAGACTATTAGTAATTTTTAGTTGGCCAGCCGGGGATTCGAACCCACAACCTATAGGACATTGTGTTCACAAGTCCTACGCTCTACTTACTGTGCTATATCGGCTGGTAAGTTGTTTCCCCTTTCCTATCATTCGGACGTTATATTGTCAAAAATGACGGCCTGGGGACATTCGAAAATAGATCGCAGCGACATCTTCTTTATTCCGCCTCACAGTGGGGTAAAGTACATGACGCTGCAATCCGTCTCCGAGCGTAAATGACTAAAAATAGACACCGAGATGCCAATAACCTAGGTTTGGCCACTTCCTGTTTGTGAGTCATCAATGAAAATATTTACTTCAAAATTTCTAACCGGATATTCATAATGACTTTAGATGATAGTTTACGATGACAATGGTTGTTGAAAGTCACAATGTATTTCTGTTTGCACAGACCGTTCGAGAAAGTCACTTGTTGATGAAATCACCCCCGCTATATTGGAATATGTCTAAAAATGTGCGAATTCACTTAATAAACAATTCTATAAATATTTTACCTGCAGAATTTATAGTCATGAGGGGAACCCTAAATGTTCCAAGGCCGTAATAATAACGGAAGCGATAAACAGATAGCAGCCACACACCTATAGTAGACCACAATTAACCCTTTCCCAAACCATCCCTGGTTTTCACGACCCTGAGAACGAAACCTTCTGAAAACACTAGGGGAAAAGGACAAAATGCTGGTAACCAGCATTTTCTCCTTCTCCCACAATGTTCTCTTCCCTTCTCGAAACGAATTTCAAATTTTTAGTCACATTAATTTTGTCGTCTGCAAATGCTTCCAATTAGGACCGGTCTAATTTTTCGTCTTTTGGTAAAAGGTTAAGAGAGCGTGATACGCAGCAATTAGGGAATTTCAAAAACGCCTGTACCCAGGCTAAGGATCAGCCTGCATTTCCCTGATCCTTTGTGACATAGGCCAGCATTCTTTTATGCTCCATTTATCGCTGGAACTATACCAAAGTAGTTGAAAACGATTGCTTAGATTTAAACCTTTAACACACCATCCCTACTTTTGAAGCCCCTGAGAACGAAGCCTTTAGAAAACATTGCGGGAAAAGGGAAAATGCTGGTTACCAGCATTTTCTCCTTTTCCCGTAACGTTTTCTACCTTCACAGAACAAATTTCAAATTTTCAGTTACTTTTATTTTGTCGTCTAAAAATGCTTTCCATTTGGACTAACCTAAAATTTTGTCCTTTGGTAATGAATTAATCCATCTGCAAAAAGTTTCAACTCAGATCAGCCTGCGTGAGTTTTATGAGTTTTATAGAAAACATTGTGGGAAAAGGAGAAAATGATGGTAACCAGCATTTGCTCCTTTTCCCACAATGTTTTCTACTCTTAAAATCAATTTTCAGTCACTTTTATTTTGTCTCCTGCAAATGCTAAAAAATCAATTTGGACAAGCCTAAAATATTATCGTTTGGTAATGAGTTAAAGCATTGATCTGGTTCACCTAACGATACCGGGTCATGATTGATACTCTCTATATCTCTTGTAAAGGAATCAAGTGTACTGATCTGATGACTCTACCTGTGGCAAGTACACACCTTATTAACCCTTTACTACTCAACAAAATTTTAATCCTATCCAGATTGAACACATTTGCAGATGACAATTTAATAATAGCTCAAATGATGCTATTTTTCTTTAGGTGGAAAACTTTGTGCGAAAAGGAGTAAATCTTCTCCTTTACACACAATGTTTTTAAAAGGCTTCTACCTCAGGTTCATTAATAGTCGTCATAGTGTGGTAAAGGGTTAAGTAAAATAAGAACTTTACTGACATGTTTTGGTATGCGTTAATGTCTTCAATGAGTCTGTATTTATGAACAAATACTCCCATTTATCGCGATCGTATTATACCAGCGTATTGCCGAAAAACTGAATGGGTCAACCAAGTCCGTATTTTGTGTGACGAAGACTGTTACACAAGTCTAAAGGGAATTTGTGCATTACTGTAATGGCTATGTTGATTGATAAAACAATAAATGGGCCCAGAAAATATGATGGGAAACAGAAATAAACCTTTATACGGTGTCCAGTCAGGGCCATCGTGATTTCATAGTTTATATTCATGCACGTTAACCCTTTAATACTCAATGACGACTCTCAACAGAAAATTTTGCCTTTTGAAAACATTGTGAGAAAAGTGAGGTCTGATCTTGATGTACCTGTCTGGAAAAGTTCAGTAAGATGCTTTAAGTCTGGGGGTTAAAAGAAGGAAATTTCTAACCGGCTGAATCAACTTACTCAGCGAAGAACTTATACTACTTTCTTACTTTCGAACAAGAAACTGAATGTAATTTTCATGGTTGGTAAATAGGGTTCGATTCTATGTTTACTCGTCACAACTCGGCCAATACCGTAGCTACATCGTATATATAAAGGTAGTTTCCATTTGAACTGTCAATCACACGATCTTATACATGGCGAAGCCACTGTTAATCGTTTAGGAACAACATAAACGACTTCGATGAAGTTATTCACATCTATCTATCTGTGGGTGAAAACTTCAACTACAGTTGAAAAACCACGTCAAAGATGATGCCTAAAAAAAATCTGAGTTTAGGGTTTCACTACCCTGCCTTGAAAATACTGCCGACCCTAAACTTTTTTAGCCATGGCCAAACTGTTTGTTAACTGAACCATTGAAATATTTCGATAGAAAATTGAGACACCAGTTTTCTTTTTTACGAGGAGTCTTACAATTTTCAAAACGGTGGACCGACATATTTCCGCAATGAAGTGCACCGTGTAGGTGCATAACAAGCTACAGATACAGCCGAAGGACTTGATGGCTCCCATCACCCAAGGTTTCGATTTTTTTTTCCTATGTTGTCACATACACGATGACTATATCTCTACCCTGGGCAATACTTTGATCTTCCTCTTTTTATGTAAGCTTTTATTATTTTGTAATCGGCTTTTTGAAGAGCGGCAGAGGATCAGAAAAATTCAATTTCCATCCTCATTCATTCCAAAGTATTAATCACAGGTCATTTGTTTGACGCGGAGAGATATACAGAAATAAGATTTGAACTCTAATTTGATACTGTAATTACATATTGTTGGCTCACTTCAAAAGCCTCGTAACTACGGCTTGAAACAAACTGTAGTTACGAGGTTTTTGAAGTAAACCGATGATATTTCTCCCTTCACCAGTTTATGCTGAGCCCCGGTAGCTCAGTCGGTAGCGTACATGACTTGAGAACAGGGGGTTCAATCCCTGGTTCGGTCAATTTCTTTTTCGAGAATAAATAATAACCATCGACAGGATTAATTCCTCTCCCATCACTGACCATTCTTTCGACTATGGTTATGTGGGAAAGTAGCCGGTGGCTTGAAAAGAAAATTGTGCTGAGTACTGTTTAAAGAGATTCCAGGAAAACTTGGATAGGTGCACATACCTTCCAGGTGTAGCTGATATAATGTCGAAAATGGCGTTGAACACCATACAATCAATAGATTTATTTATACAAAAAAGGAAAGAAAACCGTTTTTGCAGGTCCTGAAATTTTTTTTTCTTAAATAATCTTGGAAAAGAAGAAAATTCTGATAACCTTCATTTCTCCTTTTTCTTAGAATATTTTCTATCCAGAGACAATTCCCATTACCCGAGACCTATTTGTCGTCTGCAAAATGCTTCCAATTTAGAAAAGTCTAGAATTTTGTCGTCTGAGCCTACCCGGTTACGTGAGACATTTCCAACATTTCATCTGCAGTAATGCTTAAAGTTTAGAAATGTCATAATTTTTGTAATGTGGCAGATTATCAGTTGATGTTTAACAATTGTTCAGGAAAGAGATGCCCTAACGACAGTCATCAGAAACATACTGTGGAAAAGTGGCAATTACAATGTCTCCTTTTACAACTATGACTTTAGGTAAAGACAGCTTCTTCACCCTTTCATCTTTTTGCATCTCTGTAGACTCGACGAAACTCAAAGCAATACATCATATGTAGCTCAGAAGATGATTTTGGTCCTTGAACAGGTAGAAAACATTGTGGGAAATGTAGAAAATGCTGGTCATCAGCATTTGAATCTAAACTGAACCTCATTTGTAGGGTCCCTAAACACAGTCTACATACATTAATTCTAAAATTTGCTATGCATGTCAAAGTTGATAAACTATTAGCGGATTTTTCTGAACATGCTTTTAAAGATCATCGGTCAAAAATGATTCAAAGGGTTTGAAAAAAGCTTTGGCGCTAGGTACGTTTTTTTGTGCGATGACAGTTGAGGAATCCAATCCTCTTTACCAATATCATTTACACGCTTGGAGCGACGGAAATAAAGCTTCTGTTTACTGGAATATGATTGTGACATCAGGGATTTTAACTCTTTTTATTCCATGCAGACGACAATTTTGTGTCTTGCAAAAGACAGCTATTGAAAACATTGTAGCCAATGTGAAATTGCTTGTAACGAGCAGTTTCTCCCCAGACTACAATCTTTCCACATTTATTGGCGTGTTTAGCCTTAGCCATGTGGATTATAGGCCTACCTATTTGACAAGAACGTTTTCAATGTCGTCTGATGTGAATTTGTTTCAAGAGGTAATGAAATAACTGGATCTCAAAACACAATACTGTTCCTTTCTGGCTTTAGCATTTTACGCATCTGGAGCGATATCCACATTAAAAATTGCTTCTGTTTGGAGTAAAGATTCCATTTAACTTATAAACTATCATCACATAACCTCTCGTTTTCAGATAAATATACTAGTACCAATTGCAATAACGAACGTCGTTTCATTATGCAATAAATTCGTTTTGATTTTCAGACAATCTTTTGTGACATCATACGTGACGTTACTTTAATATTATTCCAAAGCTCTTACAAGTAGGTTACATTGGTAACCAATCCTGAAGACGCCCCGGTCGTCGGATTACATCAGACAACTTTCAAAATATCGTGGAAAAGCAGAATTCTTTTTCAAAAAGCAATCGTCGTTTTACCAAGTATTATCTTTACACAAACATTCATGAGCTGTTCACCAAACAACAAATTGTTTGACTTTCCAACTTTCAAAACATTTGCATATGGTGTATCAAAAGTGGTTTAATTTCTCTTTTTTTATAGATAGAGTTGAAAACATTGTGGGAACCGGCATTTTCTTCTTTTCCCACAATGTTTTCGGTTAAAGAATAATTCATGATAATGGATCCTCATTTTAACATACAGTATATGTTTTCGAACCCGTCTTCAGTCAAGCCGAACAATCGATTCTGGCAGTAAAAGGTAATGAGTTAAAAACGTTATCAGAACGACAGCTAAAATGAATGAAACAGCGAACGTTTTATGGAATGATCTCTAAAATCTTAATTAATGGGAAAGCAAAATGACCTTCAGATCATGTAATATATCAAAATAATTCTCAATGTGACATGGCAAACATGTATTGCTTTCAGACCACCATTCATAATAATTAGAACGCCGGTAGAAATACTTTAAATTCATCTACGAGATAAATGTAGTAGATCCCTAATACTTCTAGTGCAGCATGGCATAAAAAATTTTTTGATAGTTAACAAATATGGATTTAACCCATTACCACACAATCCCTACTTTTGACGCCCCTGAGAAAATAAGCCTTTTGAAAACACTGTAGGAAAAGGAGAAAATGCTGGTAACCAGCATTTTCTCCTTTTCCCACAGTGTTTTCTACCCTTTCCAAACCAAATTTCAAATTTTCAGTCACCTTTATTTTGTCGTCTGCAAATGCTTTCAATTTGAACCAGTCTAAAATTTTGTTGTGTGATAATGAGTTAAAGGAGTACAATAATACCCATCTTTAATCACAGCAAATTTTGTAGGACAATATCATAGTGGAAATAGTTGTTTTCTATTACAGGTCTACTACCTAACTAAACCAAGCAAGTCCTTACATAATTGCGGATGTATAAAATCTATTACTGTCTGACAATAGACCGAGTCATGAGGTAAAATGGTCCTTGAACGTGCAGAAACTTAACCAAAACCAAAAATCTTTGTCATAAAAGTAGTCCTATAGCAGGCTAACCTGAATCAAGATTTTTTTTATATATACATGAAACCCCCTTTTCAAAGAGCATGCTTTCTACTTCAGGGTAAGTTTTAAGCCGTCTTTGAATAACAAAGGGTTGGTAGATTCAATTAGAACAGATATTTGGGTCAATCGGGCTTTGTTTTAATTCCGTTTCCGAGCGATATTTCTTAAGCCATGTTCTTAATTGATTGATGAAATTCCGTGCTATCCAAATTTGATGACACCAAATGACTTATTTTCCGGAAAATATTTAATGTCTGTATTTATGTAAGTATAAAGCAGCTTGATGAAGACAAATCACGTGCTTTTTAGAAAGCGAAGATATAATATGGCTTAACACGCGAAAATGGGCATTAGAACATTAGCCTCAAGTGTCGCCTAGGATCAGCCTGCGTAGCCCGGGCAGGCTTATCCGAGACGGCACTTTACGTCTACAATAGATTTTGTGCTACAGTAGATTTGTGCAAAACAGAAAATTGACTCATTACCGAACAATCCCTACTTTTGACGCCCTGGAGAAAGAAGCCTTTAGAAAACATTGTGGGAAAAGGAGAAAATGCTAGTAACCAGCATTTTCTCCTTTTCCCACAATGTTTTCTACCCTTCACAAAACAAATTTCAAATTTTCAGTCACTTTTATTAAGTCGTCTGCAAATGTTTCCAATTTGGACTAGTCTAAAATTTTGTCGTTTGGTAATGGGTTAACATAAACACGGAAAGTGTCGTTTCGAATTAGTCTGCTCGGATTGCGCAAGATGATCCGAAAATACATTTTACGCAAAGGTTCGAAAAACGCTTTTCGCTTGTTGCAGTCCATATAGGATCTGACATCAGTTGGCTTTTGAGATAAAATTTTATCAAACGCGTGGGAAAATGTTATCAAGCGAGCCTTTGGCGAGCTATATAATATTTTTCTTGACGAGTTTACCAAAATTTTATCTCAAACGCCAATTCATGTCAGATTCTTTTTGTCCGACATAACTGATTATAGCTCAGAAGATGCAAGACCATATATCAATGCAACCCCGATAATTTCCCATAAAACTCACGCAGGCTGACCTGAGTTGAAACTTTTTGCAGATGGATTAACTCATTACCAAACGACAAAATTTTAGGTTTGTCCAAAATGGAAAGCATTTGCAGACGACAAAATAAAAGTGGTTGAAAATTTGAATTTCGTTTTTTAAAGGTAGAAAACATCGTGGGAAAAGGAAAAAAATGCTGGTTACCAGCATTTTCTCCTTTTCCCACAATGTTTTCTAAAGACTTCTTTCTCAGGGTCATCAAAAGTAGGGATTATGTGGTAATGGAAAACCCCTTTTCACAAAGTATGGTTCATTTTTATTATTGTGATAAGGGTAAAAAAATCAATCGAAAAAACAATCTCATCAAATTTCGCCAGATCGTGAAAATTATGGCCGTGATAATCTTGTAACAAAAATTGTATTAAAGACGGAGATTTGCAAAATCCAATCAATCTTTAAAGTGTCATGCCACGAAAAAAAAAAATGTAGTTCAACCTTTATTGACCTATTTCCGACGTGTCAGGACACTAGAGCCGGTATTTAACAACTGTTCCAAACTCCAAAGCCGCTAAGCGTGACTCACTGGCCTTTTGCGGACAATGTACGCGTATGTCAAGATCAGACTTTTCATAACTTTCAAATTTAGAAATTTCCAAAGAGTGATTGGTGAATACGTACACTGAACTTCGAACATTAAAGGGCAAATCCTAAAATATTCTGACATGATACTGTTTTTTTTTTGCTCCAATCAGCTGCAAATGATGTTAGTAAACAAGTGTCCATCAGTTTTCATAAATACCACCCTGTAACATGCCCTAAATCACGCTCGAATTGTCACGCTGATATACTGCCCCAAAAATGGTACATGGCTTACTTCCCCTGATTCGCTTATCATCCGTACCTGTGTGACGGCAAAGTAAAAAGAAGTACGGTGCTCTTAGATGGCCATACGATGGCTTAAGATGCTATTAATTCTAGTGTCATACTGTTCCGCATTTTCGCACCTAATTGCAACACATTTTTTTTCTTGTGTCAACATTTGTAAACGGCCACTGAAAAGCAGAAGAAAGAATCCTGCCTAAAAAAGGTTATATAAGTTGGCTCACGAAGCTTAAAAAATTGGCGTTGCGCTGTTTGGAAATGAAATCCTGGTCGTGTAATACAAACATACATGTACAAGTTTCGTTGTTTAGCCAGTTAGCTAAAAACTATAAACATCCATTTAATAGTAAAAGCATTATCGTTGTTTAGCCAGTTAGCTAAAAACTATAAACATACATTTAATAGTAGAAGCATTATCTCAGCTAAATTATAGCATCATTTAAATTAATCATGTTTGACTTAGATTTCATCGGTTCTCGGGTAGGGCTATGAAATCAATTGCGAAAGGACGCTCTGACAAAAACACGATGCCTGTAGACCTTGAAAAACGACCTCAAGGGTCTGCACTCATCAACCATTCTTAAGAGCATTCTCAGTTTTGAATCGCAAATTTGAAAGTTACACTTGCTGAACTAATTAAAAGTTGTACTACTTTCTAAGCCTAGAATATATGGCTAAGAATGAAACTTAGAATGGTAGGTGAATATAGATCTTCAGGATTTTTTCAGTGTGAAAGTAACAGAAATATATGAAAGTAACAGAGCTTCTGATTGGCTAAACAATTTGGTTCAATTACTTTTACAGATACAGATATAGACACAGATTTCAAATCCTAGTTCTTACAACTGAACCTCTAAAAAGCGTTCAAAAATGCTAAAAAGCCGCTCATAGGATACGCTGGTGGAAAGTTCCCTGAAAATTTGGTCAGTTATATGTATTTAGGGTATGTTAGAGAGTTATGTTTGAACATTTTGGAAAAAGGAAGGATTACTCGTAAAGAGCATTTTTCTATTCGAGTAAGTTGGTTTTAATGCGTCTGCCGAAAGACGATAAAATTCGTAGGCAGAAATCAATCCGTTAAAGAAAGCTTCCTTTACAACCAGTCGGTTGTATTTATTGGTCTGACACCTTTAAGAGTGAAATGAAGGTAACATTTCCTGGTCTGACACCTTTCGGAAAGACTCGATATAGACAACATTTAGAGGTCGGATATTTACAAAAAATTCCGTTCGACTTACAACATTATTCATCGAGTACAATTCTCCGCAATAAAATCTCATCTGAGAGCAAGTTGAAACAATATTGTCGGCTCTCGAAATGAATGCTTTCTTCCTTAACTCCTCTCGCAAGCTTCAAAATTGAGGCTTTGTCCATATCAAAAAAACATTTTGCAAAAGTCAAATTGAAAAATATAGCTCAAATTATTGGATATGTCTTTGAAAGGAAAGAAAACCCTGTGGGAAAAGGAGAAAATGCTGGTTAACAGCATTTTCTCCTTTTCCTACAATGTTTTCAAAAACCGCCTGGGAAAAACTGGGATCTTTTTGTACAAGGATTAATTGAATGCCTTTACGGCCTTATTGTTTCTTTCCGCAAACATCCAAAACCCATTCTGTCAATATTTCGGTTGGAATCCCTCGGGTCTGTTCGTCAAGCTTTATTAACTTGTCGCTCTGCTACAGTTTGGTTTGTTGCTGTCGTATATATGCTGAGACATTTTTGGGGGCCTAGGAATAAACAGGAAACGTTTTACAGTTAGGGAAACTCTGTCTGTCTGTCCGTCCGTCCGTCCGTCCGCCAGTCTGTCTGTTCCTTTCGGTCCTAATCCTGCCATCTTTTTTTTTCTCTCTATCTTTTTCACCCACACAATTTCAATCACATTCGTATTGAAAAAAAAATGAGAAAGTATTATTAAACGAGCCTCAGCAAGCTTTGTAGCATTTTAAGTAGACGAGTTTGATAAAACTTAATCTTAAAAACCGACGTACATCAGAGTCATGTAATCATGGCGATATTTCATAAATCAAAGGTCAAATAATGCAAGACGATACGTGCACTCCGGTAACTTTCATGAATAAAACCTAAATTACTCTCTGAAAGAAGTATATAATAATGCAACATAATTAGGACGTCAACCATTGTTTTTTCTCAACCGTGTATAAGGTAAGAAAACTCAAAATGGGTTTATTACACTTCAAGCGAGGAAGGTTATATGATAAACTCCCACCACAAAATATTCGAGATTCATTCAAAACGACTCTGTCATGTTCATAATTTCTTCTGTCGATATACGCCCTTTTCATCTCATTCTTTTCGGTAGTTTATAGAGAAAAAAAGTTGAAAAAAGAGTTCGGTATTTCATGGTTACGACCAGTGAAAAATACTGATATCATTTTCCAACTCTTCAACTGAAGGCGTAAACAGTAGTTCCCGCGCACCAAGGTAAACAGGTGCCACTCAACTAGATGGAAACATGACGTAATTTACCCTATATATTTCTCGCGCTTTACATAATATTGTAATGTTTTGTTACGCGGAGGGGGTACCACAGAGGAATTACCGAAAAGAACTGTTCTAGATTTGGTAAAGTCCTACCCCAAAACCGCGCAGCACTCGTGAAATTATTACCGATAATGTTCAAGAGATGAAATAAATTTCGATTTTTCATAGAAATAAAAAAATATCCTGTATCTGCCTTCAAACAAACGAAAATGCAAATAAAGCAATTTTTTAAAAAAAGATTTCAAACAAAGCATTGACCATTTCCACTTGACACGGCTTGTGCGTGTTGACTGGTCCAGACGATCATGTGACCAAATGTGGGAGATTAAGTCAAAAAGTCGCCGTTACCATTAACATCTCGTCTTCTTAACTATACTCTTCATTATCGACACTTCAATAGTCTGACGTTTTGGCTCAATTCAAACAGTCCTTTCAACCCTTTACCAAACAACCCCTGGTTTTTAAGACCCTGAGACAGGAGCCTTTTGAAAACATGGTGGGAAAAGGAGCAAATGCTAGTAAGCAAAACCAGGTGGCGCAGTAGGTAGCGTATAGGACTTGTCATCAGGTACTCGTTAGTACGAGTACCTAGGCGGCGAATTTCTTTCCGAGGATTCATGCTAGTCCATGCGACAAGATTAATTTTCCACTAACCGCTGATAACTGTTTGGACGAAGGTTATGCTGGAAAAGCAGCCAGAGGCCTTGTAAGTATATCATGCAAAGTACTGGTGAGAGAAACCAAAGAAAATTATGGATAGATGCACAGACGGCAGTCATGAAACTAAATAATTTTGGTCAAGCTAGTGTCACAAAATCATCGGTCAGCCGATACGCCAATGTGTCACAAAAGTATATTGGAAAACATTGATGGCGTGACTGGCGCCATCTAGAGTGTAGAAGCTAATCACAAAAAAACTAATATTAGCCAATGGTTTTCTCTCCTTGTCGTCCAAAGGATTGCATGTCACGCAATGAATTCATTAATATTTATTGTTGCCAATTTCGATGGCAAGTTTAGCAGCTATCCGAGACTCCACAGATTTATCTGTAACCGTGAAACATTACAGTCTTCATCGACATAATAATAATAGCAAAAAGTTTCGACTCATGTCAGCCTGCGCAGACTGTGCAGGCCGACATGACTTGATACTTTTTGAACTATTTTTACAAGAAAGACGGAACTGGCCGATAAAACTCACCGGGGAAAAGATACATGTTTAAGTCTTTTACAAAACCAAAATATTTAAGACTTGTCCAAATTGAAAGCATCTGCAAACGACAAACTCAATGTGGTACAAGGAATGCGACTAGTACCTGTAAAAATAGAAAAGAACATGGGAAAGGAAAGAAAAGTTACCAGGATATTAATCTTTTCCCGTAATGTTTTCAAAAGCTATCTTACTCAGGGTGCTTTTTATAGAATTTACAGACTGCATACACTACGGCAGATATAAAGGATCTGGCATAAGTTGGCATTTGAAATAAAGTTTTATTAAACGAGTCTAGACATATGTCATTAAATAAGCCTTTGGCGAAATGAACATTGTTTTACGAAGTGTTTAAAACTTTTTAATAACCGTGTCTCAAGAATCATACTTCAGCATTATCGTAAATACATTCAAACATACACGGTACTGTGTATTCAAATCTACATGACCGAGAGCGATTCGTTTCTTTCCCGGATGTGTACGTCACAGACGGAAAAAAAGGTTCCATTGAAGCTAACATATAATGACCCGATTTTAAGTCCAAATACATAAAATTTTGTACCTTTGACAAGATCATTAACTTAGTGAGTTGGATTTACAGAAAAATTAATTTGAGCTATGTTTTTTTTTTTTTTTTAAAAAGTAAAGGCGTCTGATTACAGATCTTTGAACAGTTTTGACGGAATTTTATCTCGTCTGAAGCGTGATTGAAATAAGAAAACTTGTAGTCAGCAATGGCGGTATTACACCGAAACCAAGGGTAGACTTTATGTAATGAGAAACAGAAGTTTTGACATTTCCATCTGGTTACAGACAACTTTTTTTATGTATTTGAATTTCATGAATGGCTTTAAGAGATTTACTTATCAGTGTGGTAGAACAATTTCTTGACGGCAGTTCGTCCCACGCTTCCGGTCAATCCTTTTCATCTCTGTAGGCAAAAGATGAAGTCTGTATTGCAGAAGACAAAGATCAAGATCAGACGATTAACCGACTTTTAAAACCCCTGTGAAAGAAGCCTTTTGAAAACATTTTGGGAATTGGAGAAAATGCTGGTAACCAGCATTTTCTCCTTTTCCCAAAACGTTTTCTTCGTTTCCTAGAACAAATTTCAATTCTTTAGTAACATTCATTTTGTCGTCTGCAAATGCTAAATCAATTTGGACCAGCCTAAAATTCTGTTTTTGGTAAAGAGTTAAAACCTGTCTGTTATTAGATCTATATCTAGAGGATGAAAATTTATTCCGAGTTTCAGTTGATTTAATACTTAGCCATCGAAAAAGTCCGAGTTTTGATTTTTAAGGCTGAAAAAGTTAACAACAAAGAATTCTTTTTTTTTTAAAAAGTTGGACTTCTGTATTAACAACCTCCTCGATTGCGTACAGGACTGTTTGTGTGTATATATAGGCAAGTAGCTGATATGAACTATTCCCTAAAGCGTAAGAAAATGACATGGACCTTCGTAAATAGGAAAACAGATCAAAGCACCGCAATGTCAAGAATATTCTTTCGTAGGCATATTTCCGGAAATAGTGGAAAAGAAAGGTCAAAGATCAGACTGCACTTTCTATGCAGCCTGATCATTTTGATTTACACTGTCCGCAAAAGACAGGCTGATCTTGAATCTACACTGTTCTTGAAAATGGCTTAAGTTGAGTTTGGAACCCCCAAGGGTTTATTTTTTTCCGAAATTTCCGGTAATTGTCGGTTACCGTATACGATGTTTCGAGGGGGCAATTTTTGATTAAATGCCTTGTTCCGTGCAAATCTATAATCCATAATTCTTGAAGAAAAATATAACCTAATATCCCATTAGTATTCATTGTATTTTTCCAGGCAATTACCGAGGCATTAACCTGTGTATACCAAATTATACCAAATTAGGCATTAACGCTTTACCAAACTACCCCCCCCCCGAAGGAAGAACCCTTTTGAAAACATTGCCAGAAAAGGAGAAAATGCTAGAAACCACCATTTTCTCCTTATATCACAATATTTCTACCCTTCTAACGAAAAAAATCTGATCATTTAAGCCAAATTTGATCTATCGTCTGTAAGTCATTCGAATACGGACGAGTCTAAAAGATTTTTTTTGTCTGGTAAAGTGTTTATGTAGATTATCGATAGAATATAGGGCTCCGGGGATTTCTTTTTTTTTTTGATAGATCACAAAACGTAAACTTTAGAACTAATGAGCTCCCAGACCGCCTGTGGAGACGCGAAGTAGTATATCGTCGGTTTACTTCCAAAACCTCGTAACTACAGCTTGTAACAAGCTGTAGTTACGAGGTTTTTGAAGTAAACCGACGGTATGGTAGGTACCATTCTACAATTTGTGGGACCCAGCGATACTGAAGTAGAGGGCTGGCATCTCACAACCTAGGTTCTGGGTTCGAGTTCCATTACCCGTGGTATATGAATATTGTAATTGTTTCGGTGTTAGGTTTGTCTGCTTGTTACTACGGTGTTTCAGGCCGTTTTCAACATTATTTCATTATATCTTCGCGGCCAGTGCACTTATTATATCTTCGCGGCCAGTGCACTTATACATATCTTCTTGGAGTTTCTTTTGCCAGTACTTTGTACAACATTCTTCTCGCACGACTAGCTGATTTCTCAAATCGTCGGTTTACTTCAAGAACCTCGTAACTACAGCTTGTAACAAGCTGTAGTTACGATGATTTTGAAGTAACCGACGATATACCCATTATCGACAAAAAAATCAGAAGTGAGAAAGCAACGAGTCCTGTCACAATGACTATCATCAACCGCTGAAAGAAAATCAAATCAAGCACAAACATACGCACCATTTACATGCAAAAACCATTTTCAATTTAATTGAAAAAACAGTAGATGTAAGATCTAAGTGCTGTTTATCCTCGTCCTTTAAACTAATAAAGTAAATTTTTCCTCCATTTTGTCTTTTGATTTGGCATTATTTGGCATAAAAGCCTGCTTTAGGTGCCTTCATTCTGGGAAAACAAGATACAAGCTAGATCATTTTAGATCTGGAAAAAAACACTGGTTAAAAAACGTATCGAAGGGAACTGGGGGAAAAACACTGATTACATAATAATCCCTTACCCCTTTTCTTAAACTATACTGTCCCGTTTTAGGGAACCTGGTTAGTCAGTCCCCTGTTTTTTGATCATGGGGTAGCCATGTAAAACCATATATAAGTATACAACATTGACAGTACATTGAAGACTTATCTCCTGCTAGATGGCATCTACAAATGCATAACTATCTAATTTTGGAATGCTGGGTACAGAAGCGGAATATTTTCGAAACAATAACCGTTACTTTGAATTTCAAATGAAACAAGAATTCTGATAGTATTGCAAAGCGATACTGAGTCCCCTACCGGCCGTATATATATGGCTGTAAGTCATGGTGGTTGACTTACACACCAAAAAATGAGGTGAATATGTACCATGGTTTAGAAAAAAAGAGTGGAAAGAGTGTTTTATCAGTGAAAATTTCGAAGTCCAAGGCCCGTAAAGTTGTAAAAATTCAGTGGAGCATAACGATAGTTGAACTTGATTTGTAAGTGATAGTGGTTGACCTACAGAGCAAAAATTAGGTCAATATCCACCATCACTTAGAAAAAAAAGTCCGGAAAACTGTTGTTTTTTTAAAATTCAGTAGACTGGAACGAAACTCGAAATTGATCTGTAAGTCGTGCTGGTTGACTTACCCACCAAAAATCAGCTCAATATCTGCCGGCGTTTAGAAAAAAGTTCGGAAAACTGATTTGCCGGACTGACGGACAAACAGACGGACAGACAGACGGACAGACTGAAAGACGGACGGAGTGCAAACTTAAAGTCCCCTCCGGCTTCCCCGGTAGGGGACTAATAAACGTTCAATCAATAAAACGCATCCTGGTGAGATTCATTCAGCTATGATCGGCTGGCATGTAACCTATGCACTGACCATTTATTAAAACAGCCCCTACATGTTTGGGTAATAGGTTAATAGCTTCGATGTAACCCTACTTTTCCCCGGGGGGGGGGGGGGATGATGCATCATAGCAGACAGATCAAATCTGCGAAGAATATGACATGCGCAGAGAATGGGGAAAGACCGGGACAATGGCAAGCCGAAATGAAGCATCATATCTGGTGCAGTACTTCTAATACCCGGACAGACCATGAAGGATATTCAAGCTAGCTAATTTTTCGTCGCTACCGGCTGTCCTTATGGGCGACGGCCCCAAATATATTCCTGAGCAGAACCAGCTCTCAATCAGGGCAGATTCCATAAGAAACAGTGGTTATCTAACCTCTTATTGAATTTGCGTTTGCATATCTTCGCCATCTATAACTTATATGGACAAGATTTAGGCCGAAACTTATCTTTTAAGTTTCGCCAGTTTCTTAAACGTGTTCCATGCATCGCACAACAACAACATGGGACTTGGGTTTCACAGTTTCCTCCGAAAGACTCTTATAATTATAGTCTAGTGATTTCTGAGTTGGTCAGCCGTCGGAATGGAATCCACATCCGCAAATATCCCCAGAATTGCGGAGTGCAAACTCCACCCTCTGATGGTGTACCAATGAGGGCCATTCTTCAGTTATTTCCCTTGATTCTTCTCCAGTACTACATTGGTCCTGATTAGAGGATCACTTGGATTTTATCCTTGATTTCCTTGCACTGAACAGCTATGTTCTTGAGATAATATCGCAAGTACATGTAGTCAGATTGTTTTATGTGTAGTTCCTGATGATTAAAAACCAACTTTGAATTGAATACATGCCGGCCTTATACAAACATGATAAATCATTGTTATATTTATCGCAACATACCCAAGGGAACCAAGGATAAAAACAAAGGCATACAGGTCAAAGGACCAATCTGTTCTTTGGATACCTTTAGTGTTTATATGGTAAGGGAGATAATTTAATTTCCAAGAATGGTTCCCATTGAGTTTATCTGGCTGACATCGACACTTAATTAGGATGCCCCGCTTTTTCTACACTGTTGGCCCTCTAACCTTTTTTTCATTATTTAATAATCAAACTTTACAGTTGTTGGTGTATAAATGTACAGGCTCTCGATATGTGATCAGCAACTGCTCTTTAAAAAAAAATAGCCCTTTTCTCAAGGACTTTTTCTTTTAAATTGTGTTACTTTCTAAATGTGGACTCCGACAAATAATACCCTTTAAAACTGTTGGTATCTGAACAAAAAAGGATTTGTCCCAGACAAAACGCGATATAAACTCACACAAACCCGTCCCGATGTGATCAATGGTAACTTAATATTCATTTTCGGGCCTCTGAAAATGTTCCCCATAATTTTGCTTTCGTCTGCCGATCATCATTAGTTGTTTACAGAAAAACCGCCGGAATATTTCTATACAATAATATCATTATCACTAGATTTAGTGCGGGCTGCTTTCCACTTAACATAATTTCTATTGATTGCCCTGCCAAACATTCGTGTACGGGAAAGGTTCAGCTGCGACTAGAAATCAGATTACGCCTTGCTTCTGTTACTTTTTGTCTTTCTTTTCCCCTAGATACCAGTTTTCCGGGTTTTCTCAGACTTGTATGTGGGTAAATAAATTACAATAAAATTTGACAAGCGAGACGCGCGGGGCGATGAGATTTAGTATATAGTGGTTTCACACAACATCTAAAAAGAGTCTTGCTGTTGATCTACCTTTTGTGGTTTGATGCACTGCTTTCTGTAATATTTAAGCCCCACGTTCGTTGCGTTGAAATAGTCTATTTGCATCCTGCATTTAGTGCTAGAGGTGAGCTTATGACAGCTGCTGGACAAGAGTTGCCTTTCCCGGTGATCAGTCCTAAATTTAGTTTGTATACAAGTTTCAGAGTCAAGACTTCCACTGCGAGGGAAATAATGTCCCGGAGCATTTTAAACTAGCTATGCATTTTAAACTAGCTTCGATGTGATTTGGTACTTGTTGCTTTGTGATTGTGAAGCAAAGTGTTCGGCGATCATCACTTTGACGGGTAATTAAGCTAATGTCTATTACATTGGTTTGCTGTTTGTTTGTTTGAATGGTGTTTACGCCGATTTCAACATCGACAGTTCACACGTTCATTTTTCCTGGGTTTCACCAGTACTAGGCTAGGCTCTGAAGTGTTTTGCCCACTGTTACATTCGTGACAGCAATGGGAAAATGACAACTCCTAGACTGTAGTTTCCTTACCCTCAGATCTTTTCCAGATTTAGTTTTGTCTATGGCACAGCAACAACTTCACAAAATGAGATGTTTGTTAGGTTTCTTTTAGCTAAGGTGATGGTTCCATGGTTGCTCTGTAGCAGATTACTTGATATGCGAGACGGGGGTATAGGCAATGATCGATTTGCGGTAGAATTTCGCTTATTTGGAAGAGGAATTTCCATGGTTCAAGTATAGAGTCAAACAAACTTCGGTTGACTATCTTCATTAAGAGACCAGCCTGTCTCAAGAATTCTCTCTTAACCTATTTCCACACAATACTTACTTTTGACGCCCCTGAGAAAGAAGCCTTTAGAAAACATCGTGGGAAAAGGAGAAAATGCTGATAGCCAGCATTTTCTCCTTTTCCCACAATGTTTTCTACACTTCACAAAACAAATTACAAATTTTCAGTCACTTTTATTTTGTCGTCAGCAAATGCTTTCAATTTGGACCAGTGAGAGCAATACTATTGTAAGTGCATATACAATGCATAGGCACTTACAACACTTACAACAGTATTGCTCTCATCCATCGAAATGATGTAAGGAAGGTGTGGAAAGAGTCCCAACAACAAGCATGGACTGATTTGAAACTTCATAGAGGACCTTGAAAATACTTATTTGACAAGTTTCATAAATCTAGGTGAATATATCTATACATGTAGGTAATTATTACCAATTTTAAATTGGAATTTTTGGCTATTGTGCTACTTGTTCTGTGACAAAGTGGTACAAGTAGTGAAACGTGCTGGCCTCAGACAGCCCTAGTTTAAAATGGCCTTTGTATTTACATTAGAAAAAATCTGAACCAGTAAACCTGAAAGTTGTAAAAAACATAAACACAGACAAGCAAAATGTCTGCTATGGATTATATTTACTAATTTACTACATGTATGTTTATGTCCACTTCTCTCTGAAAGAGTGTCTTGAATTCACTTTTAACTTCTACCTAGTACTTGGTCATGATGTTTTCATTTCTCGGGAAAGTTTTACTGTGTTTGCTAGTGAGGCTATTTGATTTTTTTTTTAAATTTTAGTCCTAACTCGCCAGATTTTCGTGCATCCGAATTTGTCAAAATTTTGCAGTTTGTTATTTGATTTGGATCAAATAATACTTACTTGATTGTTTGATACCCTTTTTCATGATTGTGCGTTGAAGAAAACATGATGAACACATTGAATTTCATTAAGGTAGTTCTCTGCCTTTTATGTCCAACCTTGGCATTCGGGGGTCATTAGCGTGATAAAATTCTTCATAATTCAAGTTACATGTGCTGAATGTTTTTAAACTTCACTATAAACTGTCTCTACCAGTCACTATTGCTGTGAGACTTAAGCCTTCGCCACACTCTGACAAAGACCACAGAAACCGTACTGCGTTCTTAAAACTTGACAAACGTAGGGAGAATGGGTTGAATGCAGAATAAATAGTTTCCAAGTTGGTTCTACGCCTTTACTATGCCCCTACCAGAATGTCATTACGTCTAACACGTCCCAGCTAACTTTTGTCGTGCGCTTGATAAAGTACGCACCACGTCCTTTGCCTTTTTATTACGTTCTTTCTAGGACCGTTCATATCGCACCACGCCCTTATTGCGCGTTTACTATACGTTCTCACTGCGCCCGTCGTGATCTTATAAATTCAAGTCCACACACTCTCCGTATTTCTTCGTTCTGCAAGTTTTCTTAAGTGAGCAACTCACATAAAACTATGCCTCCAAAAGGTCGTGGGAGAGATAAATAGGCCAGAAAATGAAACTCGCTTCACAACCTGGCCCTATTGTAGATACTGGTGCTGCCGATATAGCAGAACTGCCAGGAGCATCAAAGCCTCATGCAGAACAGCTCGAAGTTACCGAAGTCCGTGAGACTGATAAAAGTTGAAACATAAGTGAAAATGTGAGAAATTCGGTATAGGATTTACACTAAATTGCTGGAAGTGACAGGGACGTTATGAGAACTTGCTGCAAGAGTACAACGGAAGTGTTAAGCACCGAACGAACGCCTACGATAAACGTAATGTTTCAGCCAAGACCATGGAGATGGAAATACGTCCTTATTGGTTTCTATTGGGTTCCTTCTACGTCATACAAGTTCGTACTCAGTCATTCTCCAAAAATGGGTACAATTACGAAAAATGCTTGTCGCATCAATAAATACGTGAATTACTCTAATGATTACAAACAAATGACAGACAGACCAATTATTTTTATATCACTGATCATACTAGTCTACAATAAGTATACTTTGAAAGTCATCAGATTCATTTTTGTGACAACAGTATCCTTTTATCTGGTTGGATGTTGTTAAATTTTGCCTGTCGCAGGTACTATTCACAGTATGTGTACTTCTGCTGTATCTTAAAATTAGGAAGAATCGGGTCGTATATTTTATTTTTTGAATCGCCACAACTATCATCTACCGTATTTGGATACTTTTCTTAATTATATCCAGAGCTGATATATTTTTTCATCAAAAATCGTTTGTCGCAAAATCATACCTAACGTCCGTAACACAATTTGATCGATTTATTGCAAGTCTTTTGAACTGTGTCATCTACCCTAAAATACCTTTTTTCAGTGGTGGAATGAATATAGCTCACAATCCTTTGATATTTTTTAACATTCCCTTAAAGTTGAGCTGACTGTTACATGTGAAATACAAAAAAGCTATTTGGGACAAATTCTTTTCTAACATCCGTAACGCCTTTTTCTACCATAACTTGATTGGTCTCCGTGAAATTGATGCTGTTTTAGTTTAGACACAATCAAGGACACATAATTGAAACACTGCACATGAGTCTCTCCTGCATCTCCTAAGCTATATGTTAGTTTCAATGAAATATTTCTAACATCCGTAACGTCTAACATCCGTAACGAAATATTCATTCTAACAAAAGTCACTTCACTTAAGATCTTATGCTGAGGGTGTAACCTATTTTGACACCGCCATCAATGTAAATGTTCGAAATGAAAACAGTCGGCTGCAAGTGTTGTGTCTGGAACCCATGCCGGAGGTTGGAAGTAGTGCCAAATGAGTTCTCTAGTACATCTTAAACAGACTTTTAAACGGTGATGTCTGTACTGACTGATTATTGTAGATATGTATCATAAGCACCATGAATGTGACTGTTAAAACAAATTCGCCACCTTAATACCAGTGTCTACACTGAATATTTCTGAGCAATCAAACCCTCCCCCTTTTTGTTACGGAAGTTAGACTCGTAACCAGACATTCATTTTACGTCATGAAATCAATTTAGATCCGTTTTGAGTTTCTCAAATCATGTTTTCAGTCTATTAAGACGTCACATAGCGTTTGAAATGTGAAAAGTGCAAGCATTGATGATAAAAATATATGTAAACGGTACTAAATCATTACGGAGGTTAGTTGAAGTAATCATTGTTCCTCAATCTGTCATTTTTCTAGGTCAGCATGACATAAATAGATTGAATCTTGTTCAATCGAGTTATGATTTACATAAATGTTAACATTAGAAAAACCTTTTTAAAGTAAATAGTGTTTGATAGTGTTAAATTGTAATGTTAAATTGTGCCATTACTGACATTAGAAATCAGTGGAGGTTTGAAAAAATATATATATTATGGATTGAAAATTAGTAAGTTCAATCACGCCAAATTGTCAATAATATTACTTCAAAGTTCCATATCGGATCATATGATTTCTGTTGCAGACCGGCAATCATAAACATTGAAAGGCTTAAGAAAATGAGCTAAAGACAGAAAGAAAAAACGAAGGCTTTTTTATAGAAAGAACAAAGAAGAAAGAGGGTGGTCAGGTTAACTTAAAAGGCAGAAAGTGATTGAGAGTACTTTCTTTCATCGGCATTTTAGCTAACCAATTAGGTTTTCTAGTACAACACTTTTAAAGTCAAACAGCTTGGATCCTGACAAGGCACAAAATAACTTTGTGTCATGTGAGAATCAATTCTGTATACTAATCGTAGATCATGTTGCGTATTCAAAGGAAAGTTTTATATATTTTATTCATTTTTCCCTTTTTGCTAAATAAATATCCATAACAAAAGTATTAATTAGGTTTCTACCAACAATGCTGGTGTGTATATCAGTTTTGTCATACCGTATCGTTCTCAAGATATATATATTATTATTGTGCTGGTTCCATTATTTGTTAAACAAAAAGAGCAGAAACTATTTAATACACTGTAATACTTAACCCATTTTCTGGTGTAAATGTTGTCCGGAACTAGATTAAACAGTTTGGTTTCTGAGAAGACACTAAATAGCTTAGTGCCTTAAAAGAAATAATAGCTGCTTGCTAATTGTATCATGTTGTGGGTGCAACAATAAGATTAAATATGTTTGTTTTTATTCAAATCAACACATTTTGCTAACCTCCGTAACAAACGCACTGGCTAGATTTATACCAGAAATACTGGTGTGTACACTCTGATGTAATAGCGCATGTCAGTAAAATGTTTATTTAGTTTATTGGTTCCACTTTTATATTAAAAAGGTATTCCATCACTCATTTAGAGTACTTAAATTACAAACATTGGACACTGTTTGATTAAAATAAATATTTTCTCGGAATATCAATTTGTATGATGATGTATTTTTAATGTTGTGGCAAAACTTGACCAAATATTTGCTATTCTCTGTAAGCGTAATGAAATCATCTGTCAAAATCTCAAACTTAAACAACAAATCTCTGTCAAAGAAGTAGATTAATGTATCAAACAAATGTTGAAGTAGTGTTTCTAACATCCGTAACAGAGCCTGATGCTTGATTATTTTGTCAGCACATTTCTCCGAGATGGTTGATGTTGACTGTGTCAAACTTCGCAGATAATTTATTCGATAGTTGAATTTTACTTTCCAGAAGAAATGATAATCATTTGAGTAACTAAAAATCTGGACATTTTTTCAAGTGTAATTGTACCCATTTTTTGAGAATGACTGACTGTGTCGGATCGGTTTTACATTGACGTAGTGGGAACTTGGTCTAGTGTGACTGGCGTTTAAGTAAATGTATATACAGATCCTAAAGTATGAGAGCAAGGGGCGGTAGACCTAATTTCTTATTCATGAGTGACAATGAATCTCTTCGCAAGAAAAAAAAAAAGATTGTCGATTCCTTATTTTTAACCCTTTACCAAACAATCCCTGGTTTTGCGACCCCTAAATATATGCCTTTTGAAACATTGTAGGAAAAGGAGAAAATGCTGGTAACCAGCATTTTCTCCTTTTCCTACAATGTTTTCTACCTTACCAGAAACAAATTTCAATTTTTGAGTTACGTTTATTTTGTCGTCTGCAAATGCTTTCAATATTGACCAGTTTAGAATTATTTCGTTTGGTAAAGAGTTACATTAATTGGTTTGCTTGGTGAATTAAACACAATAACTATAAAAATGGGGCCAGTAAATCATTTTCCTTGTAAAGACTACTTAACATTTAAAAGCTCCTTGGCTAATTCGTTTTCAATGTTCTAATTAGAATATATACGTGTTAGACTTTTTTATACCCTCGTCTAGCTTTTAATTTAACCAGTTCCACGCCTACAGTATCACGACAACATCCTCCAATTTTGTGGAAAGTGTAGGTCAAGATTCCGTGCAGTCTAATCTTGGATCTACACTGTCCGATACTTTGTAAAATTTTTGGTCCGAAACAACGATGGAATTGATTTATGGTGCCCGTTTTTTTCCGGACTGGAAAGGGTCAGTTAGATTAATTCCGGTCTTGACGGGTGAAAATTCGAAGATATTCAAATTTCATATTCATAGTCGCAAAGTGTTGTCTCGAATTAGCATACGCGGACTGCTTAAGCTGCTTCCGGTTGGCACTCTTCGCAAACGCCCGGATGTTCCTTTTTGCGTGTTGCAAGCCATACCCGTGCAGCCTTAACTTGCTCTACACTCTTCGATCACTAAATTGATCGTTTAGAGTTTGACTATTTATGGCCTGCTATAATTACAAAACTGATGGTTTATGACGACTATCTCTGTTTACTGATTTAACTCTTTACCACACGAGAAAATTTAAGACTTGTCCAAATTGAAAGCATTTGCAGACGACAAAATAAAAGTGACTGAAAATTTGAAATTTGTTTTGTGAAGGGTAGAAAACATTGTGGGAAAAGGAGAAAATGCTGGTTACAAGCATTTTCTCCTTTTCCCACAATGTTTTCCAAAGGCTTCTTTCTCAGGGGCGTCAAAAGTAGGGACTGTGTGGTAATGGGTTAAACAACCAGTTTCCCAAAGTTACCTAAATGAAACGAACACCATATGAATTTATTATTGAATAGTTTTTTTTTAAAATAAAATATCAGAGAAATCTGACATTGGATAATGTAGATCCTTCTAGCACTAATGCAGTTTATCTTGCAAACTAATCTTGATGCATTATTTTATTTGCAAAAAAATCTAAAATTGAGTTTGGTTCTCTAAAAATTTGTAATTATTAAACCTCTGAAGTGCCAAACTACAGACCGAACTACTTTTCTTCGCGACGTTAGCTCTGTTAACATTATACTGGTCAGCCGGAAGTACAGGGCGTATTACTGTAGACAAAATGTATCTACGAGAAAAGAAATAAATATTTCTTTGAATTAATCGTGAACAGACAACAACATCTTAGATCGTCCAATATTGAACGCATTTGCAGACAAAGCTAATGTTGCGAAGAAAAGTAATTCGGTCTGATCCTCTGAAATGACGATCAGACCGAACTACTTTTCTTCGCGACGTTAGCTTTGTTAACATAATACTGGTCAGCCATAAGTACAGGGCGCATTACTGTAGACAAAATGTACCTACGAGACAAGAAATAAATCTTTCTGTGAATTAATCCTGAAGAGAAAACAACATCTTAGATCGTCCGATATTGAAAGCATTTGCAGACGGCAATTTAAATGTTACTCAATATGATAGGATAGGATAGACCTTGAAAAATGTAGGAAGTATACTGGGAAAAGGAGAAAATACTTGTAACTAGCATTTTCTCCTTAGCCAGATGTTTTTCTACGCCTCCTCTCAAAGTTTCGTTTAAACTCGGGATTTTCTGGCAAATATTGTCGGTTTACTCTGAAAAGCTCGTAACTACAGCTTGTCGCAAGCTGTAGTCACGAGGTTTTGGAAGTAAACCGCTGATATGTTAAATAACTTTCAACTCTAATTCTGAGCGAAAGATACCTCTGTCTACTTCTCATACAGGGTGTCCGGAAAGTAAGGTAACACTTTCGTATATATATAAATTTTGGCTTAAAATATAAGATAGCGAGATTAAAAATATGTAAATGCATGTAAATAAAACGTGTTCTTTTCGCTGATTTATCGAGAAATAACGGTAAGATATTGTTCGATATTTCATTTTTGCAACCAGTGAAAATACCAATTTTATTTTCTAACACTACTGAATGCGAAAACAGTAGTTCCCATGTACCACTTACCTAGGTAAACAGCGCGTGCCATTCAACACAGATGGAAATATGACGTAATTTACCTTCCATTTTTCGGGTATCACGAGTCGTAAAAATATTACCGATGATGTTCAAGAGATAAAATAAGTTTCGAAAAAATATTGTTTCTCTCTATATATTTGTAATATAGTGTTTTATCTCGCTCTGCTAAACCTACGGTGCCAGCGAAGACAGATATTTCTGGTCAATTTATTTTATTGAGAAACTTCGACTACTGTTACAAAATTTCATTAACAATACGTCTATTGTATTTCTAATGAAGATTATCCAAGAAGGAGGCCATATGGATGAAAAATGGGACTCCCTATTCATGTACATCCTGATTAACCCATTTTCTAGCCATCCCATTGTCTTAGCTATAACGAAATAGGGAAGTACTGTTTCTGCCTCTAGTTGAAGAGTTAGAAAATATAATCGGTATTTTTCACTGGTCCTTACCATGAAATATCGAACAATATTTCATCGTTATTTTCTCGATAAACTTCCAAAGAGCATTAAATGAAACTGAATATATCTTTAAAATGTTGAATATAAATAATATGTGAAACAAATCAGACATGCGCAGACCTATTAGTAGCGTTGCAACTGCAGACCAGAAACTGCTAGTTTGAAATTGAAAAAGGACTGATCATTTAAATTCTATTTGTAAAAAGATTAATAATATTCACATACATGTTGAACGAACGTATTTTTTAATGATTTTCAGTATTTTATCGAGAAATGACGACGTTATATTGTTCGATATTCAGGGTTATGGCCAGTAAAAATACCGATTTTATTTTACAACTTTTCTATTTAGGGCGGATATAGCACACTGATCAACGTGAGCCGCGGACACCATGTGTTCTCGGTACCATACTGATCAACGTGAGCCGCGGACACCATGTGTTCTCGGTACACCAGATCGGATTTTCCATGGAAGAACCGGAGGTGGTGTAAGTATTTTTATTTCTATGGACCTGATTTACATAGATAGAAATGTTGATTTACAGCAATGTCAAGACGAATGATTGATCTGTTTACATACGTACTAGGGAATAATAATACCATCATCTAAGCGAGCTGTGGCTTTATGAGCAACTGGGGTCTTATTGTTTTGAAGTTTATTGCGGAATTTTGGACAAAATCCCGAACCATTGTTCATTTTACAAGTTTGTATGATAAGATAAATGTATTCCTAAAGGAACACAAAATTTCACTTAGAAATGTCCGTCCAAAGCGGAGATACACGCTTTTGAATGGACCTGGGTAGAGGAAAATATGCTAACAAGACACCAATTTTATTTTCAATGTATGCACATGGACACCAGATCAGAAAACGCTTGCGGTAACTGGACACCAACCTTAAAAATCATCAATATTTCTGCCTGAAACTCGATGCATGGGCTGTATACGAAGACTATTTTTGTAAACATTATGTCACTACGGTCCATTACCTGATAAAGAGCATGTTCAACCCAATTTCATTACTTCTTGCAGTTGCTTTTTTGAAATATTTGCAATATTACGGCAATTTACGAAGTAGACCTACGATGCTTGATCACAATTGACCGGTCATTGCCTCCAATGTTGGTGCAAGACATGTTCCTTGTTTACAGCGTTTCAGTTTTATGAATGTCGTATTAACCCATTACAAGGCAATTACGAGCTTTAATGTCCCTGGGAAGGATGGCTTAGAAAAACATTGTCTCTATTAACTAATCCAAAGAATTTGTAATTCGTGTTCATTACTTTGAGTGCAAGAATTGGTCACACTGGCCAACGTATGTTCACGTTGGATTGCTGGCTTTGACATTAGATTGTAACGTTACATACACCGAAAATGTTCAGTTCTTTCATTCTTGATGATATTAAAAACTTTTGTGTAGAACATGCCGAATGGGACTATGAAAATTAATCATCTTCAAGGTAATGAATAACACATATAGACATATTTGTAAACATTCGAGTACTGATAAAGAGGTGAGTTTGTTTTTATAATTTCTCAGCAACTTGATTTCTGACATTTTTTTCACTTGAACAATTTTCACTTTGAGTTTGATACTACCTCTCGATGCTCTAGAACCAACGAAAGATTTCTGCATGGATAAAAAGAGGGAAGCGAATCAGTATAAATTTATATCGCTCAAAGGTACGTAGTGTGCTAGGAAATTATTAGAGATGTTAATTGCAGCCATGGCAAATTACTACATTAAATCTTTTCTGAAATCCGTCATTTATAAAAATAAACCACGTCTTTTTCCTATTTCGTTTTTTTTTTTTTTCGCTTTATTTACAAAACTATGACGAAACAGATTGTGTATCAGAACAATTACGCTCGAAGATATAGAATTAGCCAATTCTCTGGCAGTCTGAATTTTAAAATCACCACTGTAGGAGGGTCTGACGACCTCTCCAATAAATTTCAGCAATACGAAATACAGTAAAACCTGGCATGCTGGCCACTTATATTAAGCAAGCAACCTAAATAAACAAGCATACATGTAGTTCCCGACAAATAGTAATGCACAGACATTCATCTATATCAAGCGAGCACCTGCCTTTGGCAAGCTCTTTCGACCGTCCCTTTGGTAATTGATTAATATAGGTTTAACTGTAACTATATCTGAGCACTATAATGCTGCATTTCCAAGAACTATGTAAGTCTGTAACAATAAAGATTAATATCTCATATATCATGATCACCCAGCATATTGGATGAAATGAAACATTATAAGAGATCATCTGTGTTATTAAATACATGTACATACATTTATTATAAATTAATTCAAAGAGATGCAAGTACTTCCGCTTTATGACACTAAGAGAAAATAAGTCCCACCAACAAAAGCCATGTTTTGCTACAGATCAAAATTTATTGAAGGAGTGCGATAGAAAACTACCCAATGCCACTCTCGTAATTGAGTTGTTTAGAGAGGACAAATTTTACAATTTCCAGAACGCGCCGTGCACGGAAAATAAGCTCCTTCGACATAAGCCATGTTTTTTAAGGGATCGAAGTATCTCGAAAGAAATTTATGGAATCATCCACGTTGATTTTTGTTGATTTCCACTTGGTGGTTTCTGAAGAGAAGTCTATTAAATAAAAATTTTAGAAATAAACACGCGTGCATGTAAATGTACGAAGGGTACAACGCCATTCTAACAGTTGGCCAAGCGGATTTGAAAATTATTTAAGCTAAGAATCAGGCCAAATGTGGTAAATAATGTACACACTGTATTAGTTAATAGGGTTTTTCTTTATGGACAATGTTTTTCTAAGCCATCTTTCCCAGGGACATTAAAGCTTGTGATTGCGTGGTAATGGGTTAATACGCCATTCATTAAACTGAAACGCTTGCACCAAAATTGGAGGCAATGACCGGTCAATTGTGATCAAGCATCGTAGGTTTACTTCGCAAATTGCCGTAATATTGCAAATATTTAAAAAAAGCAAGTGCTAGAAGTAATGAAATTGGGTTGAACATGCTCTTTATCAGGTAATGGACCGTAGTGACATAATGTTTACAAAAATAGTCTTCGTATACAGCCCATGCATCGAGTTTCAGGCAGAAATATTGATGATTTTAAGGTTGGTGTCCAGTTACCGCAAGCTTTTTCTGATCTGGTGTCCATGTGCATATATTGTAAATAAAATTGGTGTCTTGTTAGCATATTTTCCTCTACCCAGGTCCATTCAAAAGCGTGTATCTCCGCTTTGGACGGACGTTTCTAAGTGAAATTTTGTGTTCCTTTAGGGAATACATTTATCTTATCATACAAACTTGTAAAATGAACAATGGTTTAGGATTTTGTCCAAAATTCCGCAATAAACTTCATAACAATAAGACCCCATTTGCTCATAAAGCCACAGCTCGCTTAGATGATGGTATTATTATTCCCTAGTATGTATGTAAACAGATCAATCATTCGTCTTGACATTGCTGTAAATCAACATTACTATCTAGGTAAATCAGGTCCATAAAAATGAAAATACTTACACCACCTCCGGTTCTTCCATGAAAAATCCGATCTGGTGTACCGAGAACACATGGTGTCCGCGGCTCACGTTGATCAGTGTGGGTACACCAGATCAAATTTTACATGGAAGAACCGGAGGTGGTGTAAGTATTTTCATTTTTATGGACCTGATTTACCTAGAAAGAAATGTTGATTTACAGCAATGTCAAGACAAATGATTGATCTGTTTACATACATACTACAGAATAATTATACCATCATCTAAGCGAGCTGTGGCTTTATGAGCAACTGGGGTCTTACTGTTTTGCAGTTTATTGCCAAATTTTGGACAAAATTCCAAACCATTGTTCATTTTACAATTTTGTATGATAAGATAAATGTTTTCCCTAAAAGAACACAAAATTTCACTTAGAAATGTCCATCCAAAGCGAAGATATGTGTTTTTGAATGGACCTGGGTAGAGGAAAATATGCTAACAAGACACCAATTTTATTTTCAATGTATGCACATGGACACCAGATCAGAAAAAGCTTGGGGTAACTGGACACCAACCTTTAAATCATCAATATTTCTGCCTGAAACTCGATGCATGGGCTGTGTACGAAGACTATTTTTGTAAACATTACGTCACTACAGTCCATTACCTGATAAAGAGCATGTTCAACCCAATTTCATTACTTCTAGCACTTCCTTTTTTGAAATATTTGCAATATTACGGCAATTTACGAAGTAGACCTACGATGCTTGATCACAATTGACCGGTCATTGCCTCCAATGTTGGTGCAAGACATGTTCCTTTTTTACAGCGTTTCAGTTTAATGAATGGCGTAATTAACCCATTACCACGCAATCAGGAGCTTTAATGTCCCTGGGAAAGATGGCTTAGAAAAACATTGTCCATAAAGAAAACCCCATATTAACTAATATAGTGTGTACATTATTTACCACATCTGGCCTGATTCTTAGTTTAAATAATTTTTAAATCCGCTTGGCCAACTGTTAGAATGGCGTTGTACCCTTCGTACATTTACGTGCGTGCGTTTGTTCGTCTACGCGTTTATTTCTAAAATTTTTATTTAATAGACTTCTCCTCAGAATTAAACCACCAAGTGGAAATCAACAAAAACCAACGTGGATGATTCCATAAGTTTCTTTCGAGATAATTCGACCCTTTAAAAAACATGGCTTATGTGGAAGGAGCTTATTTTCCGTGTACGTCGCGTTGTGAAATTGTAAAATTTGTCCTCTCTAAAGAACTCAGTCACGAGATTGGCATTGGGTAGTTTTCTATCACACTCCTTCAATAAATTTTGATCTGTTGATAAACATGGCTTTTGTTGGTGGGGCTTATTTTCTCTTAGTGTCATAAAGCGAAAGTACTTAATTGCACCTCTTTAAATTCATTGATAATAAATGTATACATGTACATGTATTTTGTAACACAGATGATCTCTGATAATGTTTCATTTCATCCAATATGCTGGGTGATCATGATATATGAGATATTTATCTTTATTGTTACAAACTTACATAGTTCTTGGAAATACAGCATTATAGTGCTCAGATATAGTTACAGTTTAACCTATATTAATCAATTACCAAAGGGACGGTCGAAAGAGCTTGCCAAAGGCAGGTGCTTGCTTGATATAGATGAATGTCTACAGGTGCATTGCTATTTGTCGGGAACTAAATATATGCTTGTTTATTCAGGTTGCTTGCTTAATACAGGTGGCCAACATGCCAGGTTTCACTGTATTTCGTATTGCTGAAATTTATCGGAGAGGCCATCAGACCCTCCAACAGTGGTGATTTTAAAATTCAGACTGCCAGAAAGTTTGCTAATTCTATATCTTCGAGCGTAATTGTTCTGATACACAGTCTGTTTCGTCATAGTTTTGTAAATAAAGCGAAATAAAAAAAAAAACGAAACAGGAAATAGACGTAGTTTATTTTTATATATGACGAATTTCAGAAAAGATTTCATTTAGTAATTTGCCATGGCTGCATTTAACCTCTCTAATAATTTCCTAGCACACTACGTACCTTTGAGCGATATAAATTTAACCTGATTCTGTTCCCTCTTTTTATTCGTGCAGAAGTCTTTAGTTGGTTCTAGAGCATCGAAAGGTAGTATCAAACTCAAAGTGAAAATTGTACAAGTGAAAAAAATGTCAGTAATCAAGTTGCTGAGAAATTTCAAAAACAAACTCACCTCTTTATCAGTACTCGAATGTTTACAAATATATGTCTACTATGTATTAAGCATTATCTTGAAGATAATTAATTTTCATAGTCCCATTCGACATGTAGCGTGTTCTACAAAAAAGTTTTTAATACCATCAAGAATGAAAGAAGTGAACATTTTCGGTGTATGTACAATCTAACTCAAGGCCGGCGATCTAACGTGTACATACGTTGGCCAGTGTGACCAATTCTTGCACTCAAAGTAATGAACACGAATTACAAATTCGTTGATTGGTCAATAGGGACAATGTTTTTCTAAGCCATCTTTCCCAAGGACATTATAGCTCGTGATTGCCTGGTAATGGGTTAATACGACATTCATAAAACTGAAACGCTGTAAACAAGGAACATGTCTTGCACCAACATTGGAGGCAATGACCGGACAATTGTGATCAAGCATCGTAAGTCTACTTCGTAAATTGCCGTAATATTGCAAATATTTCAAAAAAGCAAGTGCTAGAAGTAATGAAGTTGGGTTGAACATGCTCTTTATCAGGTAATGGACCGTAGAGACATAATGTTTACAAAAATAGTCTTCGTACACAGCCCATGCATCGAGTTTCAGGCAGCAATATTGATGATTTAAAGGTTGGTGTCCAGTTACCGCAAGCTTTTTCTGATCTGGTGTCCATGTGCATACATTGAAAATAAAATTGGTGTCTTGTTAGCATATTTTCCTCTACCCAGGTCCATTCAAAAACGTATATCTTAGCTTTGGATGGACATTTCTAAGTGAAATTTTGTGTTCCTATAGGGAATACATTTATCTTATCATACAAATTTGTAAAATGAACAATGGTTTGGGATTTTGTTCAAAATTTGGCAATAAACTGCAAAACAATAAGACCCCAGTTGCTCATAAAGCCACAGCTCGCTTAGATGATGGTATTATTATTCCCTAGTTTGTATGTAAACAGATCAATCATTTGTCTTGACATTGCTGTAAATCAACATTTCTATCTAGGTAAACCAGGTCCACAAAAATGAAAATACTTACACCACCACCGGTTCTTCCATGTAAAAATTTGATCTGGTGTACCGAGAACACATGGTGTCCGCGGCTCACGTTGATCAGTGTGGGATATAGTAGTTCCCGCGCACCAATTACCTCGGTAAATAGCGCGTGCCATTCAACACAGATGGAAATATGACGTCACTGTAATGTGTTGAACATTATGCGGAGGGGGTACGCCACGGGAAATCACCAAAAACAACCTTACTGGATTTTGATACGAGCCCCCCCCCCTCCCCCGCTCCCCGGAAGCATAAAAATAAATAGATTATTGTAACCATACGTGAAAATATTGCCAATGATGTTCACTCGATGACATGAATTTCGAACTTTTACACAAAAGAAATATCCTCTACAGATCTACTTCTATTTTTTTTTTTTTTGTTGGGGGGGGGGGGTGTCATATTTCTCTTTGTCTAAATAAAGATTGCATGCTTCTACCAATTAAAACCTTCACCATGCTTTGTTCGCTATTCTTTGAAGATACTAGATTGAATCAAAATAATTTCCTGTGATATCAAACACTCAATTATTTTCTCTTTAAAATAAACTCCCACTCTCCTTTCGCATACAAATCTGTAATTATACATTTACATTTAAATGTCCTTTTCACATTGTGTCCTCACAAATAAATACAATATTGCTCTAAAGCAATCTGCTTGGATTGTCTATGTATTTGGAAATTTTGAATCAAGGAGTGTAAACCAGGATCCAAATTCACCAGCCATTCTTAAGAAAATTCTATAGTAAAGATTGTTATTTCATGATCTATGGGGAGGGCCATAACTACGTTTTAGAATTTGTGGCTCAACCCATTTGCCGTTTTTGATTGTATGTTAACATGTATTGTACGTATATTTAAATTATGGCAATAAAATATGTTTAAACTAACATTCTTCGTGTTATTCTCAAAGATTTTCAAAAACTTGAAAGTAACGCAACTTCTGATTAGCTGAACCAAATGGGAAAAAAAGTGGATGGTTTGTAATTATTGACTCATGACTGCTTTTTACGAAAGTGTGTAGTTATCGAGAATTATTTCTGATTGTATTTTAATAAACAATCTCTGCTTTTTCTTTTAGAGTTGGCGTAAATTTATGCTATGCATATATTTAAGTACTCAAATCGTAGGGTTAGGCAATTCATCCAGTGAAACATATACTACTCAAACTTTGATAGAGATCACATACATATTTCTGTATGGGTTTATAAGTTACAACAGTTTTGCGTAAACTCTTTATCATACTGTAAAACTCTAGATTTGTCCATACTGAAAGCATTTGCTGACCAAAAACTCAATGCAAAGTGCACTATACTGTCTATAATGGGGTAGAAAACATTGTAAAAAAAGGAGAAAATGCTGGATACCAGCATTTTCTCCTTTTCCAACAATGTTTTGCAAGGCTTTTTTCTCAGTGTCTTTAACAGTCGGCATTGTGAGGTAAAGGCTTAAAGATCCATTTCCACCGGTCATTTTACTGCTCAGTGTGGCAATGTAACTTATTGTAAAATCATACATGATACATGCCACATATATATTTAGAGTGGATCTTTTAGGGTGATCCCTAGCAAATTTTGAGTAGTATATTTTCATACCCGATACTTGTTTTAACTATCCTCCTTTACCAGACAACAAAATGTTAGGTTTGTCCAAACTGAAAGCATTTGCAGACGGCAAACAAACTCAGTGTGGCTCAAATTGTGTAATTTTTCTTTGATAGGATAGAAAACTTTGTAGGAGAAAGTGTTGGTAACCAGTATTTTTTCATAATCCCACAATGTTTTCAGGAGGTTTCTTTCCAGGGTTTTAAAGTCGGCACTGTGCGGGTATAAGGTTTAAGCGTGTAGGCGAAATTTCGTAAGTACAGAACTAAGCACCAAAAACGGGTATCATGTGACCATAGAAATAATTTTTGTTGGTAATAGAAATCAGTCTTGCCTGTTAACGATCTTAGATTAGTAGTATCTTTAAAGCAAAATAACATAAGCATTTTATGCTTTGTTGAAGACCAAAGCAACCACGGTTCTTATATTTACAGTATATTTCAGGTAACTTATCTACTTACCACACAATACCGAGTCTTAACCACTCTGAGGAAAAAGCCTTCTGAAAATATCTAAGGAAAAGCAGTAAATGCTGGAAACCAGCAATGTTTTCTGCCCTGTGAAAGAAAAGGCGTGTATCTTTTTTTATTTGTTGCCTGGAAACACTTTTGATTTCAATTTTTTAGCTAAGTAATGTTTGTTGCAATTCGTATGGCTCTTTATCAAACGATTCCGGATTCTAAGTAGCCGCAAGAATAAGTGAGGGTTTAATTGCGAATTTGAATTGTCGTATATGCCTTTACAATATCTATTATTATATTGCAAATAACTTTCTCGTGATATGATTGGATAATATGTCCCGAACATGAAGGTTGGGCGGTCGAAACCAGGGGTGGTTTTAACCGGCGGTTTTAACCGGTTAAAACCGCCCCTGTCAATACTCCCAAAGTGGTCAATACTGGTCGATTGGATATTTGTAGTGGTCATTTGGAAATTTTACTGGTCAGATGCATATTAAGTGGACAATCATGTTATTTAGTGGATGATTTATGTGGGTTTTTTTCCTTTTTTGGTTCCATGTTTGATTGAATTCACCAATATGAGAGTTGACTTCAGTGGAATGAGTGTTTTGTCCCTGGCAAGGCTACTTATCAGCTGGCTTTTGCTAGTTTTCCAAAACTCTATATAAGTTCCTAATCATGTCTGTAGCTTTAATTTTTGACACCTTAAGTGACTGATGATAAGATATTAACATGATTGCATATAAGTCAATATTTCACACCTTAGGAATAAGGCCTGGTGTCAAGTATTCTACTCCCAAATACGGATACATGATTGGTCCTTTTTGTAATTTAAGCTACACCCATTGGGATAGAATGGGACAACTGTTACACTTTTTAATGTGTTTTGACAACAATGTAAAGGTGTAGGTAGATACTTGAATATGCTCTGGACACTAATGTATCCCTAACTATTGTTTAGTTAATCAGTCACAGCCTTCTCTATGGCTACTCAATATGCCTGTAGATTAATGACAGGTAAATTTCACAATGGTTTACACATGGGTGAAACTTTTTTCTGCAATTTTACATGAAAGTTTCAAATTAGCTGTTTTTTTATGCTATCTTTGAACTTTTAACTCATTACCACACAAGAAAATTTTGGACTGGTCCAAATTGAAAGCATTTGCAGATGACAAAATAAAAGTGACTGAAAATTTGAAATTTATTTTGTAAAGGGTAGAAAACATTGTGGGAAAAGGAGAAAATGCTGGTTACCAGCATTTTCTCCTTTTCCTACAATGTTTTCTAAAGGCTTCTTTCTCAGGGACGTCAAAAGTAGGAATTGAGTGGTAATGGGTTAAATAATCCAAAACCTAAGTGTTTTTGTGGTGGGAGGGGGGAAGAGAGAAAGAGAAAAGATACTCTAAATAGATATCTAACCTATCAGGAATGATGATAAATAAAACTTCAAAGTTCTTTGGTTGAAAAGAACTGACCTGCATGTAAGTTCAAAGAGAAAGGTCAATCCAACCAACCTCTTCAGTTGACCAGCAGATGATACTGATGATAATATGTAATATATCTTCAGTATAGGATTTAGGAGAGCTTTTAAGACTAGCTTAGAAACAGGACAGGTATGTAAGTCAGTGATTTAATCGACCCAATCAACCACTTCAATTGACCACCAATCGACCACTATTGACCAGTATTGACCGGTTTTAACCGGTTAAAACCGCCGGCCCGGTCAATACTCATATTGACCGGCTTTTTGCCAACCTTGCCGAACATATATATTATGTACACTGGAAAAAAAAAACGTAAAAGCAGTTTCGCTTCTGGGAGCCACGTCTACATGACTACCCTATCAACGCAACATTTAAAACGGCGGTATCGATCAAGATTAACGTAAAGATTTTTCGCCAAGCTGCACGATCTAGCACGTATTACCAAGGTTTCAGTGACGTCAGTTCCCAGTAACGTCAGTTTTCATGGAATTGGGGTATTCAGAAGGGAAATTTTACTTCGTCAGAGCACTCGATTTTTTAATCCAAAAACCGATGAAATTCGCTTAAACGTTGGAATAGTGAAACTTTGCAGTATAATATATTTGTTGTATGGTCAGGTGGCAGGGGACTTGGAAACTTGTTCGGCTAGGGGCGACATGATTCACCACAGCCGTGACCAAGTTTCCAAGTCCCCTGCCACCTGACCGTACAACTGATATAGTTCCCGTCTAGTTAACACGTGTATTCAGATATTCACTGTCTTGTTCCAGACTGTATTGGATACAGATTGACTGTTTATTGTGACAGTTTTAATTAATTTTCCCCCGTCGCTGAATTAAGCTGAAGATCAACAGCAATAATATTAAATGATCGTGTTCGCACTCAATACAAATCGAGAGAAACCATAACATTTCCGGAATAAATCAACGCATTCCTCTTGAAAAGTCTATTTCGGTGAAACCTTTTGTCTTCCCAGAATTTGATTACAGAGCTTTGATGGTTATTTTAGGTAAACTGATTTATGGTTTTGGCTTTCGCTTGATTTGATTTCGCCACTGGGTGGAAATGTGTTACAAGTTACCGCGGAGATGTAAAGTAAAATTTCATTTCCGGCAAATAATTATCAGTAATGTACATTTGATATCGTTACGCAGGAACCTCTGGAATTTTTTCTATTCATTGTGTGTACAGCAGTATGTATACAAACAGTTTTTCCTAGCATTTGACCAAAGACATTGCAAGTCGAAATGATACTTATCGAGTATGGGCGAAGGCTGAGAGGTGCTCATTTTTTTTGCCGTCCATCCCGTCCTGTAATTGGACGGACTGACAACAAACTCAAAACGAGATGGACGTTCTACAAACGGAACTGCCGTACTTCGATCCTAATAAAAACGCGGTACAGTCAGGCATCAATTGGCAGTGCGTTTGCATTTTACAGAACGGTATTGTGCACCCTGTCCCGACTGCAGCCCGGCCGTTTTACGATTTTGTTGACCGGAGTAAGACATTTTAAGAACAGATTTGGTGAGACAATGGCTTCAGGCATTATCAGGCCAAAAATACACGTTCTAACCTGACCGCAACCCGTTTTCTGATTATGTCAGGACGGGGTAAAACGTTCTGAGAAGTGCAAGTAGTTTGTAGTGACGGGGCTTTAACAGATCACCCACAAAACGCCAAATGGCTGTTTCAGAAATGGTGTAGATCAATATCAGCCGGTTAAAATATGTATTTAACAATTAGTTTCGAGGGCTATTGATTTGAGAACTGTGGCTAGTGCAAAGTTCAATCTTCATTCTATATCTGACTTTATCCCGTGAGACGCTCGGAATTGAAGGTGTTTAATTATTTACTACAAATTGTCCCTTAGAAAGCCAAAGAGCGATTGGGCGACGATGTAGATCACAGTTATAGACTGCTTGAAACACGGAATCTGGTCTTCCATCTACACTTTCTACACTGAAATATATATATATATCTCTAAATACTTTTAGACAAAAACCTGAAAGATCAACATTCGAAGTTCGCCAATTAAAAAAAAAGAAAGATCAGTAAATTATACCGTCGCTAAAGGATTCTCACCGTTAACACTTGGTAAAAAAAAAAACCGTCCTTTAACCACTCTAAGAACAAAGGTTTCGGGAAACCAAGGCTGGTTTATAATCAGCATTCTCTGCCTTTTCCTTAGTGTTTTACCCGTTACAACAGCAAATTTCTTCACATTGGCCTCATTCAATTCATCCGCTGTAAATGCGTTTATTTTGGACAAGTCTACAATCTTGTTGTCAGGTAAAGGGTTAATTCTACAGAGAGACAGACAGAGAGATTGTGCTCTGAATGTTTTATAAGTTTTCACAAAATAAAAAGGTAGCTCGTTCAGGAAGGTCAGGGTTCAAGTTTGGGAACACATTCATTGACACCCACGTGTATAATGTGTCCAAGTTGATTATTAAAGCACATTTTGTCTATATGTTCTTTTTCTCCAACATTTTGGTACATTAACCGTTTCTGTTCATAATATTTTGGGACTTGTTAGCTTGGGGTCCAGGTTCGAGCCTCAACGGAGGCACTGGTGTTTTCGTGCCGTCGCATGTTAAAACGGCGTAAAGCACCATTCAATGCATTCTTAACCCTTTCCCAAACGATAAATTTTGGACCCTTCCAAACCGAAAGAGTTTGCAGACGACAATTTTAGATTTGAAGAAAATGGTAGAAAGTTCTCTAAAACGGTAGAAAACACTATGAGAAAGGACAAATTGCTCGTTACTTTTACTGCAGACACGTAAAAACCAGGGCTTGTTTGGGAAATGGTTAAAATTTGTTTAAAACGTATAGTGTTTTTTTTTAACTTTGAAGAAGATGACCTCTGTCCTGCTAAATAACCAAAATAAATTTTCGGTTCGATAGTATATAAAAGTCAAAATATTGCTAACTCAAAGTGATGCCCTGCTGAACAATATATCCTCAACGGACAGTGTAGATCAAGATCAGGCTGCAGTCTGATCTTGGATCTACACTGTCCGAAAAAGGTCAGTGAGTCGCGATTAGGAACCCGAGGTTTAGCAGCCAAACGGTTAACTCTTTACCAGACGACAATAAGTTTGACTTATATAAATTGAAAGCATATATATAATACATACAGACTAGAAATTAGTTTTTGACTCCCATCATGCAACCAGTGTTTGTAAGGAAAAGAGATGTAGGAAAAGTAAGAAATGCTAGTTAACCAGATTTTCTCCTTTTCCATAATGTTTTCTTTGAGGATTGGGAAACATCAGGATCGCTAAGTAAAAGATAAATAGAATTACATTTTTGTTTTGAATCTTTACTTTCAAGAAAGGAAACATTTTTTCTACAATATCTTTCACATAATTCTGACTATTTCGAGAACGTGTATGACAAAAGTCAATTATTTTTAAGACCATTAGGGATTTGTATTAATTTACAAGTAACTGTTGGTAATTTTTCGAGGCTAGGAAACTATCGACTTTCGTCCAAGTTAATGAAATTGCTACTTAACTCTGACAGTGTTCCGATCTCCCGGGAGACGGGTTTACTTTAGCTGAGAGAGAAAAACGATAGCAAAAGTCAGTTAAGTATAAGAGGTGGGAGGGGGGATATTTAGATTTTTTTAAATCAATCTCACTGAATTTAAAAAAAAAAAGTGATTCATCATTGAAATAATTAAAGTGATAGCTGGCAACCCATCAGTAAAAATGAAAGACAAAATATTTTTTTTCTTATGGTATTTCCCTTATCCTACTAAATAAATGGAATGGAATTTTCAAACCTTTACATAAAAACCCAGATTTTGCTATTCCATAGGTATTTTGGGGAAAAGATATATCTTTTTATCGGAAAGTGTAGATCCAAGATCAGACTGCAGATCTACATTGTCCGCAAAAGGTCAGTGAGTCGCACTTAGCAGCATACGGGTAAAAGAACCTTTCAAGTTGATTAGTATAAATTTGTTATTTCAAAGGCATTTTAGGGGAGATAAATATCTCTTCATCGGACAGTGCACGTTCCGTGCAGGCTGATATTGTCTACAATGTCCGAAAATAGGCTCTTGAGTCGCGCTTAGCAGCCTAAGGGTTAATGGGCTACGTGGCCTCTTTAAGTACTTTTGATTTTTTTGCCAGAGCTTGATAAGAGTATGTCATTATCTCCCGCTAGATGACATTCTACAAATAAATGTACACATCTATATAATTTGGGCATTCTGGGTAAAGAAGTGGACCAATTTTTCGAAACAACAACCGTCACTTTAAATTTCAAAATGAAATGAATGTTTACTCTATAAAACGCTAATTGGTGTGATTCAATCAGCTATGATTGGCTGGCATGTAACCATTTATTAAAACAGCCCCTACATGCTTGGGTTAATAGCTTCGGTATAAGCCATACTTTTCCCAGATGTTGGGGGCTGGGTGATGCGTCATACCAGACAGGTCGAATCTTCGAAGAATATGACATGCGCAGACATGAGAGAGCAGGTGGGAATGTCACGTGATCGACCATGTGGAATCGTATTCAAATCAGTGCGACGACGTAATATTTGATCTCTAAAACTACATGTATGCAGTAACCGATTGAGCGATCATTCTGTCGTTTAGATGTTATCACCCTGTCGTTTAGATGCTATCACGACAAGATGCTATCATCGTGTCGTTTAGATGCTATCATCATGTCGTTTACATGCGAAGTTCGCACGTTTTCACTGTATGTAGCCGTCTAGTGGCTTTACTTTTTCGGAGACCAGTATACTATTATAGGTTTGATCGACGATTCATAGCAAACATCTAAAAAAAGGTTTCGAGTTTGCGAAACTTCGAGATAGTTTGTCCATTTGAATTATTTGCTCTGAGGCACTGATAAGTCTGCAATTTACACAAGGAAGTATGTCTGCGTTCATGCATATACACAATTTTTAATCAAAGATTATAACATATATGATCAAAAGGAATATCTACAAAATAATAGTTTTGCCTATCTTCCTGCGCTTAATTTCGGGATCTTACAATTACCCAGACATACATAATAATGGAAAAGAGTGTTGTGCGCCAGTGATCTTGAAGAAAAACAATAACGACCCTTAGGGTAATCTTAATAAATAATTGATGCTTTTTTAACAGCGGAGATCAAGTTTGGACAGCACAAAGCGTGCAGTTTGATCTTTGATCTACTGTGAGATAATTTTGTGTCATACTAAGGCCAAATCAGAATGAAAAGTGCAGTCAGTTCTACAACGGCTTTTTATATATAGTAAGATGCAAATGTCCCTATGCTCTTAGCATTGAGAGGGTATACCATCTTATCATATGTTACTTTTGCGTGCCTATTCGGCGTATTTCATACAGTCATGTACATGCTCTCCAGAAACAGACCTCTTATCTTCATATCCTCGTGGCTGTTCAGTATGCCTCTGTAGACGCACGCTTGCAGCGGTGCACCGAATCAGAGCGGAAATAGCTCCCTTCTACCATTGGGGTCCGTAGTTTGATTCCTGGTCCGATAAATTATATATTATAAACAAGGGATTTAACTGTATGTAGCACGTTACTCGTCCCAGTTATTCTCCTAATTTTTTCGACAACTGAGAGCTAATACATTTTTTCTACCAGAAAAAGACAATTGTTTGTCAGTGGCTAATGCAGTGTGGCTGCTACATTCGCTCGAACTTGTAAACTCGCTCAAAAATCTGCGCCATTGACACGGGTTCGTCCATCCGTTTTCAAGATAAAAATGCACTTGAGATCCAACTGAACACAGCATAAGCGGCACACACCTTTTAAACATGATTCAAGATCCTACTGACTTATAGTCTTTGTCTTTAATAACGACGAAACGCCCCAAAATTTGTTGAATTTGAAATCCGGGAGCAAATTTCGAACAGCTGAAGCCATCGTCTGTCATGTGACACTGTTCGGAACGAGAAATTTCATTGACTGACATGTACTGCCAGTCGTGCATTCAACCAGTGAAATTTCGTACAGCTGCTCACACCTTTTGTCATGGAACATCCAAAGTGGCGGCGTCGATCGGTATGAGCCGCCCACAAGACAAAAATACAGGATAACCTGCACCGTATTACTACTTTCCTTGATGGTTCTCATCAGGGATGTTATGTATGATCCCTGTTGTCATTAAAGCGGAAAAAGTGCATTTTTTTTTAAATAAATGAATATACATGTAGTTACATAAATCGTTTGTTGTCATCCTAAATCAGATAAAAAGGCTTAAAAAACGGACTATTCCACTCGCTAGGAAAGGAAGTTGTAAAGTGTTGAAATTCATATATTGTAACGTTAATAGGATAACCTAATGGTCGGTGAGGCAACTAATGGTCAATTATTTTTGCAAACCAATCATTAAAATGCGAAGTTACTTGCCTGGAAGTTGTTTATATCCATAATTAAATAAAAGTAAGGTGGAATCTATCGTAGTGACATAATCAAGTATATGCACCAAAATGAACGTCAAATTTTCACCAAGGTTTCAGTGACGTCAGAAGTTCTCAATGACGCCATTTTTCATTGAATTGGGGTACTCAGAAGGGGAATGCTATCGTCAGCGTACTCAGTTTGTGAGACCATAAAACAGGACCGTAATAGAACTTTGCAATATACTAAATTCGTAGTACAGTCAGTTGGTAGGAGACTTTGAAACTTGTTCACGGCTGTGCTATGTATAGCAATGAAAGAGGTACATGCCGGTATAACATTCTTTGAAGCAGTTCTGACAACCTTGATCGTGTAGTAGTTTCAGCAGTTTATTTCTTCAGCGTCACCTGCATTGGTTACTTCACCATCAATCGACAACTTCACTTCTTCAGTTCGAAGAGCAAACAAAGCTAACGAAGTCGTTAACGACCGCTGAATAAGCAATTTCCATGCACATACTAATTAAAACACGGGGAAAGAATTAGCAAACATGGCGTTAAATGGCTATTACTTTCCTCGAGACAGAAACAATTAGCCTATATAGTTCTCATATCGATCGCTTCAGCTGTATTTTGCTAAAACTAAAGCTGGTCTTCTGACCTTTTTCCTGAAAAAATGGAACTTTGCATGTTAGCATCAAAAGTACTTAGTCTTAGGATGCAAAATGAATGACACAAACAGGTACAGTTTGTGTTAGATGTCAACGATTGGAAGTCGAAGTGACGAAAAGGAGACAAAAACTAAAAGTATAAAAACGACCCTTTTATATATAATATTATGAAGAAAATAATAATTATTACAATGATAAGAGCAAAAAAACAGCTGTTTATAAGAAAGAAGACCTCCTATTTCCCTCATTTCCTTTGACATTGATGCTTTACACCATTTTCAACGATGCTTAGAGTACGGTAGAAGAGCCGTTGAATTCTTCCGCACGTTGTCTTTGAAACCCCATGCTCCTTTCATCTTTTTTAACTTATTTTTCTTTTCATCTTCGTTAAAAGAGTAAAAAAAAAAAAGCCTGAAAATTAAGTGAAAAAAATCAGTGAAAACAAACTGATTTTTAAGCCACTTAATGGGTTTCTAATTAAACAAAGTGTAATCCAGTCGCAATAGTCCTATAAAAGCAGTTTCCGCCCAACATTCATTGTTCAAATTGCAACACCTTGCTTACTGCGACTAATATTTGAGCAGCGCTTCAGAAAAACGAGATATAATGTGTCCCACCAACCATTCTTAAGAACGTTCTTTGTCTTATTCTCCAGAATTTTCTATATTTGAAAGTAACACAACTTCTGATTGGCTGAACCGTTCGGTTTAGCCAATCAGAAGTTGCGTTACTTAGAAATTTAAAAATTGTTGGAGAAAAAGACTAAGAATATTCTCAAGAATGGTTGGTGAATACAGGCCCTAGTTGTTCATCATACAAAGTTAATCGTAATTATATAGTGACGGATCTATAAAATCCATTTTCTCTATTGGCAGAGTAAATAATGAGGTGTAATGATATTAGAAAACATTGAAAATTTACAAATAGCAAAAAGTTTCAAACCATGTCAGTATGCGAGGAATGCGCAGACTGACATAAATTGATACTTTTTGCAGATGCATTTAGGTCCCTTATCACACAGCATGGCAACAACACAATTTGATTTCTTCAGAAAAATAAAATCTACGATGTTACGTGCTTGATGGGTTCTTTTTACTATAAGCTTTGTAACGAACATGAAAAAGACGGTTAACGTCATTTGATAGATACAGTTATAGATCTATTCCGTTTTGCATTGGGTTGAGACAGGAAGCCCCACCGCTCACTCTCTCTCTCTCTCTCTCTCGCTCCCTCTGTGAGTCTGACAAGGTTCTTTCTCGACGGATGATTAAACACCTAACAGGCAACAAGATCACACCTTAATTCAATTAAGTTTCAACCCTCGCCAAGCCAAATCAATAAGCTTGACAATAACGGGATGAGCTCTTCTCCAATCATTCTTCTATTTTCTCTCTGATGGAGTGGTGTACTCCTAGTTTGGATATCTGTAGGTTAAACCTTTACCAGATGACAAAATTTTAGCCTTGTCCAAATTGAAAGTACTTGCAGACGACAATTTCAGTGTGTCTCAAATGGCGCAATTTTTCTTTATTGGGGTAAAAAATATTGTGGGGGAAAAGGAGAAAATGCTGGTTACAAGCATTTTCTCCCTTTCCTACTATGCTTTCTGAAGGCTTCTTTCCAAAGGTCATTAAAAGTCGGTATTGTGCAGTAGAAGAGTAACCTTTATTTTGCTAAATAAGGTAAATAAAACTTTCAAGCTGATAGTAAAAACCCAATTGTAGCTGTTTCATGCTTCTTATTTTAGAAAAAAAATCTCCTTATCGGAGAATGTAGATCATAGATCAGAATGCACGTTATATGAAGTCTGATCTGAATCTACTATGTCCACAAAAGGTCAGCGAGTCGCGCTTAGAAACCTAGAGGTTAATGAGCATATCGGAGGCGAACCTTTGGTCAATGAATTAGCTGTACCACAGATACAAACACACTGTTCAGCAAGTGAATTAGTTTATAGGAAGTCCTTTTTTCTTTTGTCAGGAAGTACATTTCTTACTTTGTCAGGGTTATGAATTAGCTTCTGATATGCACAAAACATAATGAAAACTTCAACACTCTCTGTAAAACCAATATGTATTTATACACAGTTTATGTATTCTCCCTAGGCTGTCCTAGGCCGAAACTTTTCGCTATTTTGTGTTTGTCCAAGGACCAGTCTGCGTTATGATATAAGTCAGTTGTTCAAAAAAAAGTGGATGTTATCGATCCAAAACTATACAATAACCCGCTTGATATGATGAATTACGCTGATGCAATACCACCCTTTTGCCACAGCATGGTTTAAATGTTTTTGGAATAGATACCTTAAACAGCTTTAAACAACTTTACGAATGGTTTACCTCAAACTCGTGCGCCTTTAGCGGCGAGTGCATGTTGTGCGAACGTTCTACGGTTGTTCTGTTTTTGAACAGCGCACAATGCCTCGAAAGAGACAGACAGTAAAACATGATGATCCTAACCTGGAAAATCAAATATCAGGGATGGATAACTTACACAGTGGTAAATAAAAAGGCGCCATAAAGAAAACAAGCCTCGCAGTGTAGGGATATCAAATGTACATTATTGATAATTATTGGCCGGAAATGAGATTTTACTTTACATCTCCGCGCTAACTTGTAACTCCGTTTGAATGAACGAGGAAATTCAATTATCTGAAAGACAACGTCACAATTCAATTGATCGATGATGAATGTTTCTAATGCTATAATCAAATTGCTGCCCGAGTTCCGTCGTACTAGCGTATGGCTTGTTATTGTGGTGTCCCGGATTCAAATCCCAACACGGTCAAAATT